>CM056056.1:37418019-40344667 GCA_029574335.1 Rana kukunoris | reverse complement strand
GGAGCCGCTGGCTTGTGCACTTTGCTGGATCAGATCGGGCTCAGGTAAAAAAAAAGGGGGAGGGTCTGGGGAGGGAGGAGCTGCAGAACATAATGTTTTTCATTGAATGCATAGAATATGCATTAATGTGAAAAACCTTAAGCTTTAAAACACTTAAAGTCACCCCCCCCCCCCCCCGGCGTACACATAATTTCAAGATCGATAACTTTTTTATGGGATGCATACATTACAAATCAAAGCTATGTAGCAAAGTCAGGAGTCAAATGACATCCCTGGAGCCTATAGCTTTAAAGGGAAACCCAAGAGATTAATGGAAGCTGCCACTCAACATGGCGGCGGCAGCACTGATGACGGCCGATTTAAAACTCGGTTTGGGTGAAGACACCAACTGGAAGTTTTTGAAATTTATAAATTCAAAGGTTTTAAATCGAAAAAACAAAAAACAAACTGTGAATCAAAGAAAATTCTAAAAATTTCTAAATCGAATTTGCATTATATAACTAAATCTAACAAAACTAAATAATTAATCAAAACAAAACTATTTTTTCATGCACATAAAACAAATTGTATTAATAAAAACCAAAAATTGCAAAAAAATACATTTGAAAAAGTGATCAAAAAAGATCCAATTTCATATTTTATCAGGAAAAATGAAACAAATCAGCTGTTTACTGTTATCCAATTTTTACGTTACAACTTTTTTCCCCCAGCTTGTTTTTTTTAATTAAATGCCCACATAGCTACTGTACTTTTTAAATAGCATAGACTGCATAGCATTTGGGTTCTTAATTTTTTTTTTATAAGATTTTGTTTTTAATATTTAATATATTATTATATAAAAAATGTACTATATGTAGTATAGATGTATATATATATATCTATAATATATATATATATATATATATCACACACACACACACACATACACATACATACATAGCAATATATATATATATAATATATAATATATATATTATTATTATTTTTGTTTTAAGATACGTTTTAAGATTTGGGTTCTTTAAAACATAAAATATTACAAAGAAGTATTTTCTAATGATGATCTTCGACCTCCAGCCATACATTAATGTAGGGTACCAATGATGCCCTCTGCTGGCAGCACAGCATCCAATAACACAGACATTTTGTAATAGGAAGAAAGTCTCACATAACCTCTTGTTGGGATGTCATTTCCTCTTCTTGTGTTTTTGGCTTTTTGACCTTTGCATGATTTGGTGTCCTGTTTTTGCCATTCTTTCAGAATTTCTTGTTTCCTTCAAGGAATTTACAACGTAAGTTTATTAACAAATCCACTGGAGAGAGTGGCGGCCCCGCCCCAATAGGCGCACGGGGCGCCGCCCCCCCTCCCCTCCCGCAGTTTCTTTTATTCAAAATGTCATTTTGACAGCCGAAGTGGCGGCCGTCTATAGAGGGCATAACTTCGCAAGTAACACACGTTCAATGCTATGCATTGGACGTGTGTTACTGTTGCCAGCTGCCTGGTCTAATGATCGCCGGTTACCCGAATAGCGACAGCTGGTTGGCTGAGGGGAACTGCCTATCAAAGCCAGTGGCTCTGATAGGCTTTTCCAGTCCCGCCCTCCGGCTCTCGGAAGTCTATGCTCGGAGCGCAGACAATCTGCGGTCCTTGCATTAGACTGACAGCCGTTTCAGCCAATCAGGTTCCCGGATTCTGGTTTTCAGGAACCTGATTGGCTGAAGCTTCTCCAGGGCGGCAGAAGACATCGAGGGAGGACATGGAAGCGTCAGGTAAGTGATTTTTTTACAGGGAAAGGGGCAGCATGGGGCACAGTGGCAGCATGGGGCACAGTGGCAGCATGGGGCACAGTAGAAGCATCACAGTGGCATCATGGGGCACAGAGGCAACAATGAGCACAGGCCGGGCACAGTGGTGACAATTGATGGCACAGTGACTGAATATGATGGCATGGCAGAGAGGTGACAATTGATGGCACAGTGACTGCATTTGATGGCATGGCAGAGAGGTGACAATTAATGGCACAGTGACTGCGTTTGATGGCATGGCACAGTGGTGACAATTGATGGCACAGTGGTGGCGTTTGATGGCATGGCACAGTGGTGACAATTGATTGCACAGTGACTGCATTTGATGGCATGGCACAGTGGTGACAATTGATGGGCACAGTAGCTGCTTTTGATGGCATGGCACATTGGTGACAATTGATGGCACAGTGGTGGCGTTTGATGGCATGGCACAATTAGTGACACAAGTGGTGACAATTGATGGCACAGTGACTGCAAATGATGGCATAGCACATTGGTGACAATTGATGGCACAGTGACTGCATATGATGGCATGGCACATTGGTGACAATTGATGGGCACAGTAGCTGCATTTGATGGCATGGCACAGTGGTGACAATTGATGGCACAGTGGCTGCATTTGATGGCATGGCACAGTGGTGACAATTGATGGCACAGTGGCTGCATTTGGTGGCATGGCACAGTGGCTGCATGTGATGGGCACAGTGAGGCTGCAATATTTTTTTTTTCGTTTGCGCCCCCCCAAAAATTTAGAGCACCAGCCGCCACTGCTGGAGAAAAGTTTTCCACTTCAGTGGAAACATAACTTATTACCAATTGCTTCTAATGATCAATAATAGTGTGTGTGTATATATATATATATATATATATATATATATATATATATGTATATGTAGGTATCCTATGTCATCACATAGCAGTAAAAAGTTTACAGGTCATTTGTGATTTTATCTTTTAGAGTTAAAGCCCAACTCTGGGAATATTTCATTTATCCTATGCGGGGTGCGTTATAGCGTTTTGTCCAGAGGAGAGATTGTACTTACCTGATCCTCCGCTATGGTGCTCCCTCACCTCTCTTTCAGTGTTATTAAGCCCAATACAAAGCTATGGACCTTGCTAAATTTAGAACCCTAGACTGCTGGACTACTGGGGGGGAGGGGGGGGGGGCTGTAGAACATGGACTAGCTGCGGGGAGGGATGGAGAATCAGGAAATAAAACTTCTTCAATGTTCGCCAAGACCAAAATGCAAGGGGTCATTTTTTAGTTGCCCAGAGTTGGGTTTTATCCTGGGTTCACTTATATGCAAACACAGACAGTGCAGTGATTCACACCCGCATTGTTGTGTCGATCACATGCAATGTCTGTGCAATGAGAGTTCAGTTGTATGCAGGGGCAGACTGACCATTTTGGGTACTCGGACACTGCCCGAGGGCCCAATGGCACTAATAGGCCACATCAGGGTTGCCAGCCTCAGTAAAACCAGGGACAGTATGTAAAAACTTTTTTTTTTACATCTGTCCCGTACCGACATCCTTTTGGTCTAAAAATCCCAAGATTATAACCGGCCCACCTCTCCAGTACCTTTTCAGTGTGTGTATGTATATTCTGGGCCAGATTCTCGTAGATTGGCATATTTTTCTTCTGGCGTAGCGTATCCCATTTACGCTACGCCTCCGCAGCTTTTACGGGCAAGTGCTGTATTCTCAAAGCACTTGCTCCGTAACTTGCGGCGGCGTAGCGTAAAAGGGCCAGCGTACGCCCGCGTGATTCAAAGTAGGAAGGAGGTGGGCGTCTTGTATTTAAATTAAGCGCCCCCGTGCCGAACGAACTGCGCATGCGCCGTGCGTGGACGTATTCCACTGCACATGCTCCAAATTATGCCGCAAATACATTGGTTTCGACGTGAACGTGAATTACGCAAAGGGGTCATGCTAGGTTACCCCTCATATAGCAGGGGTAACCTTACGCTTACGACGTAAACTACAACGACGGGGCGCGAATACGTTCAGGAATACGCGTATCAGGCTCATTTGCATATTCAACGCAGAAATCGACGGAAACGCCACCTAGCGGCCAGCGTAAAATTGCAACTTAGATACGACGATGTAAGTGACTTACGCCAGTCGGATCTACGCCAAATCTATGCGTAACCGATTCTAAGAATCAGTCGCATAGATACACCGCCTCAGAAACAGAGATACGACGGCGTATCTGGAGATACGCCGTCGTATCTCTTCCGAGAATCTGGCCCTCTGTGTGTATATATAAACTGTGTGTGTGTATATTGTGTATGCATACTGTGTGGCCCCATAATCTATTGCCTGGGGACACCATAATCTCCTATTGCCCGGGGGCCCCATAATCTCCTATTGCCCGGGGGGCCCCATGAGTTGTCAGTCCGCCCCTGGTTGTATGGCTGAACTCGCAGTGGAGTCGCACAAAAAAGGCGCAGCAACCCATTTTTTCCCCCGCAATGGAATCCATGCGATCCAATTCCTGTCCAAATCTAAAGTTCACTCTGCAATCTGCAAACTGATGGGAGGGGGGGGGGGGGGTTATTAACTCTACTGACACCTGCCACGGTTCGCTGAGGGCAGTGTGAACTGCCTGTGGGGGAGATGCAAAGCGGCAACTGCCTTGGTTCCTGCAACGTATATGTGTGAACCGGGGCTTACAGCAGTCTTCCGGCCAAAAATAAAAAAATTAAAAGCCAGCAGCTACACATACTGCAGCTGCTGGCTTTTAATAATAGGACGCTTACCTGTCCTGGAGTCCCTCGATGTCGGCACCGCAGCTAATGTTTTCATCAGCTGTCGGGTGCTGCTGCCGCCATTGCAGGTAAGGGAACCCGGTAGTGTAGCCTTTCGGCTTCACGCTGGGAGCCCTACTACGCATGCTCTTCTCCTATTGGCCTGGCGGCCGGGAGAGGAAGAGGGCACCCCGCGGGGATGTCACTGGCCGAGGCCCGTGACAAGTGGGAAAACATACCTGTCAAAGACAAGCATCCTGTCCCCCCTCCCCCTCCCAAAAGGTGCCAATTGTGGCATCGGAGGGGGGGAGGAATCCGATGAGCAGAAGTTCCACTTTAGGGTGGAGTTCCGCTTTAAAGTGTGCCAATTCTGCCATGATACCCAAAACTGACATTTCCTTCCCCCCCCCCGTTCTGGTAGATCATATCGCTATCAAAAATATGCTATACATGTAGTAGTATCCTGGTTTGTAGTAGTAGCATGGTTTGTGTGTTAATGAGAAACGGGCAGCTCCTCCTCCTTTGCATCACGGCGGCTTCCGCCATGCGTTTCCTCCTTCCTCGGTGTCCAATAGTATTGTCTGTCCTTTCAGCCTTATCAGGACCCACTTCCTGGTTGGTCGGGAGGAAGATCAGTGTGGCAATAGCAAATGCAACTGGGTGGGCACGGAGCGCAGATCTCTGCGCCCCAAGCCAGTGGCGTAGCATGGGTTGTCAGCGCCTGGGGCGAGGCAAGTAATTTGCGCCCCCCTGACCCATGGACTTAGGGTCCTTTCACACGTACGGACCGTTCGTCGGTTTTTTTTACAAGTCCGTTTACGGTAATGCATCCCTATGGGATTGCGTCCGTTAGCGGATGATGTATCCGCTAACATCCGCAAAGATCCGCGTCCACAAAGATCCGCTTTTTCAGACGGACAAACCACTATTTTTCTTCCGTCTGGCGGATCGGATCGGATGAATACGGACAGACAATCCGTATGCATCCGATTCCCCATAGGGGACAGCGGAGGAAAGACAGGGCGGTCTCTGCACAGTGTGCGGGGACCACCCTGTCCGCCGACAGCTCAGCGGGGACTTACGGACGATCCCCGCTGAGCCGACGGACACACACGGAGCGGATGAAAAACGGTCCGCTCCGTGTGAAAGGACCCTTACCTATTTTCAGCTAGCTCCAGTCTGGTCACATGATCCACTGTGTGAGGCTGTGTAAAGCCTTTAGTGGTGACATCATGCATATAATCCTATGTCCCATCTATTGTTGATGCTCCCTCCTCTCCACACTCATGACAGCGCCCCCCTAAATTTTGCGCCCGGGGCGGTGGCCCTCTCGCACCCCCAACGCTACGCCACTGTCCTAAGCCCACCCATGATAAAATAAATAAATAAATGTCCCCTTATTGGAATCCATGCGTCCTGCACCCTGCATGTAGAATAATGGAACAAACACATTGGCTGGGGGCGTGGAGGTGACGCACGTAAAGGACGGCTGCCACTGGTAGATTCTTGCCGGCAGTTGAAAATGTTGCCTGCACACACTGTGTGAGAGCAGCTGCAACAACCAGATTTGTGCTTTATATAAGTCTATAACCGGTAACGGCACTGTTTGCATGTAACCCCTCCTTTGAATGGCTGCAAAAATAGCCTCCTACCCTGGAAGTAGCCGGTGTGCGTCCAGAGTCATCGCTTCCGTGGAAGTTCTGGCCACAGCTAGCCGACAGGTTTGTACGCAGCCATAGAACAAGGTGTTGCTGCATCCAGAGGCGGCATTTAGACCCCCCTGAACTCCGCAAACTATCTGCTGCTGATCGGCTATCTGAATGTAGCCTTAAGCCTCTCACACACGATCGGATTTCCATCGGACAGAGCGTAGGACTTTTCTTTTGTCCGAAGGGCGTTGACCAGGAACTTGTCTTGCATACAAACGGCAAAGAATTGTCGGCCAACAAACACATAACTACGTGGTTTTTCAGCTCTTTAGCGCCACCCTTTGGCCAACTTCTGCTAATGTTGTGTTATGGCGAGCATTGCTTCTGAGCATGCGTGTTTGTACTTTGGAGTTTTGTTGACAACAATTGTCCGATGGAGCGTACAAAGGGTCGGATTTTCCGACAACATCCTGCCATCACACAATTGCCGTCGGATAATCCGATCGTGTGTACGAGGCTTTAAAGACAAATCTAAAATGACCAACATAGAACACCACCACTAATTCATATAACGAATAGCATTGCATTAATCTGCTCAGCTACACTGCAAACAAGGGGTAAAAAAAAAAAACGTACTTCATTTTTTGATGAACCGCAGCGAGTCGCTCCTTCTCCTCGGCATGTTTGTTTGGTTTTCTTCTCTCTGCGAGTGCGGCTTGTCTGTGTCAAGAAAACTACGTTTAGATAAATTAAAGTGGAACTTCAGTAATTGTTTTTTATCTTTCCATCTACTAAAGGGGTTGTAAAGGAAACTAACACACAGCTCCTTTCTCTATCTGCAAAGTAGAGAGTGTCCTGACTTGCCTGCTTGCCCCCTCCCCCCTCAAGAGGCTTTCTCCACACCAGGGAGAAAGCCTTGCATTACTGTGTGGAGTTACAGACAGAAGAACAGGAAGTGAGGATTTCTCAGAACACACACACACACCTTTCCTATTACAAGGGATGTTTACATTCCCTGCAATAGGAATAAAAGTGATATATATAAAAAAAAAAAAAAGTGTAAAAAATAAATAAAAATAAAGTAAAAAAAAAAACAAAAAAACGCCCATGTACCAGGTAGCTCGCGCTCAGAAACGAACGCACGCGTATGTAAACGTCGTTCAAACCACATATGTGAGGTAGAGTGTGTGCGCAACAATTCTAGTACTAGACCTCCTCTGTAAATTTTTTCAAAGCGTCGCCTATGGAAATTTTTAAGTATCGAAGTTTGGCGCCATTTCATGAGTGTGCGCAATTTTAAAGCATGACATGTTTGGTATCTATTTACTCGGCGTAACATCATCTTTCATATTTTAAAAAACAATTGGGCTAACTTTACTGTTTTGTTATTTTTTAATTAATGAAACCATTTTTTTTCCCCAAAAAAAAGGCGTTTGAAAAATTATTGCGCAAATACCGTGCAAGATAAAAAGTTGCAATGACCGCCATTTTATTCCCTAGGGTGTCTGCTTAAAAAAATATATATAATGTTTGGATTAAATTATATAATGTTTTGGATTAAATAATGTTTTGGAATAATTTTCTAGCAAAAGAATGATGATTTGTACATGTAGGAGAGAAGTGCCAGAAAAGGCCCGGTATGGAGGTGGTGGTTATAAAAGCCCGGTATTGAAGGGGTTAAAGGGTGTATGCACAGCTGTCAAAATGTTACTGGCCTTACAGTACTAAAAATGTGTCAAATAAGCGGAGAATTAATAAATACATTCAATGCACGTCATGATTAAATTGTAGAGTCTGTACTCTGTTGTCCAGATGACAATGACGAGATAAAAGTGACTAATAAAGTGTAACTTCGCTTGAAACAAACATAACGAGGTCTCATTAATTGTAACTTTAATTGTAATCTTCTTTCTTATTTCTGCTATGAAAAGCCAATTTATGTCACAACCTCAAAATATTCATAAACAGAGGGCTTCTAATTATCTTCATTTTCTGCTTTAAAATCATTTTCTTTAACCCCTTCCATACCGGGCATTTTCACCCCCTTCCTGCCCAGACCAATTTTTAGTTTTCAGCGCTGTTGCACTTTGAATGACAATTGCGCGGTCATGCAACACTGTACCCAAATTAACTCGTTATGTTTTTTCCCCCCACACAAATATAGCTTTCTTTTGGTGGTACTTGATCATCTCTGCGGTTTTTATTTTTTGTGCTATAAACAAAAGAAGAGCGTCAATTCAATAAAAAACACAATGGGCCAGATTCACAGAGCCCTTACGCCTGTCTAACTGGTGTTAGACTGGAGTAATTTCAAATTACGCGCGGTTTCTAGCTAGTCGGAAGCCTCAAACCATGAATAGACGGCTGCGGGCTTCAATTCGACTGGATTACGCGTTCGTACGCCTTCGGATCTACGCTGCAATAAAATTGCGGCCACTGGGTGGACTTCCCGTCGTTTTCTGCGTCGGGGTATGCTAATGAGCTTTTGCCGGCGATCCCCGAAATTACGATCTTCAATCGCAATCTCTTACGGCACCTTTAGTCATCTTTTTTTTACGTAACACTATACCAGCTTTTTGCTGCTCCAATATTAGACAGCCCATGTTAAGTATGGCCGTCATTCCCGCGTCGAATTTCTACGTTTTCCGACGTGTTTTATTATTTTTTTACGTAAGTTGTCCGGGAATAGGAATGTTCGTAAACGACGCTACTCAAACAACGAATGACGTAACAACGTGATTTCGCGCAATGCACGGCGGGAAATTTCTGAACGGAGCATGCGCAGTTCGATCGCCGCAGGGACTCGCTTAATTTAAATGCTTCACGCCCCCCAATCGCGTATTTTGATTACGCGGCGAGAAATAGACTACGCCGCCGTAGCGTACGGGCAAAAATCTACCAGGATTCGGTGTAGAGCCTGGTGAAATACGGCAGCGTAGAGTATTTCGATTACGCAGCGCAATATTAAGTGTATCTGAATCTGGCCCAATATTTTTTACTTTTTTATTTAATAAATATATAAAAAAAAAAAAAATTAAACATTTTTTTCCCCTCAGTTTAGACCGATACGTAATATTCTACGTATTGTTTGTAAAAAAAAAAGCGCAATAATCGTATATAGATTACTTTCCGCAAAAGTTATACCGTCTACAAAATAGGTGATAGATTTATGGCATTTTTATTTTTTATTACTAGTAATGGCGGCGATCTGCGATCTTTTTTTTTTTGCCGGCGACACTTTTGACACGTTTTTGGGACCATTCACATTTACACAGCGATTAGTGCTATACAACTGCACTGATTACTGTGTAAATGTGAAGGGGAAGGGGTTAACACTAGGGGGCGCTGAAGGGGTTAAAATGTTCCCTAAAGTGTGTTCTAACTGTAGGGGGAGGGGACTCACAAGGGGAGGAGACCGATGTGTGTTCCTCTGTACTGGGAACACACATCAGTCTCCTCACCGATGACAGGAGGTGGATCTGTGTGTTTACACACACAGATCCACACTCCTGCCGTGATCGGCGGTAATCGCGGGTGCCCGACGGCAATCGCGGCCGTCGGGCACACGCGCAGGGTCGCGGGTGCGCGCGCGCCCTAGATCGCCGGGAACAAAGGACGTCATATGACGTCCTCCCGGATCGAGGAGGGGTTCCCGCCGCCGTCATTTCACAATGACGCGGTAAGGAAGTGGTTAATGATTAACATAGGCTAGTGTAATAATTAAGATATGTTTGCCTAGCACTGTGTCAATTCACCTGAATGCAGCCAGCAATAAGATGCTATAGGATCTCCACCAAACGTGGTATTGAACCCAAAAATAAAAATGTAATATATTGCAGCGTACCATTTCTTAAAATGTGGTGACTGCATTACTTTTCTCCTTTTTCCTTTATTTTCAACGGATGAGGATGTTATATGTCTTTTACTGCCATTTCCATTGACATATGTCAAATGTCGTCAGCAGCAGGGAGTTTTACAGACACTCTGTGTAAATATCACAAGTTGACTGTCGGCTTACTGATGAAAGTGAATTGGAGGTTACGCGGGTACCAGATCTATTTCAAAGACTCCATGACCACTCCATGGTCATGAAAGTGCCTTCTTATAGCAACGCTAGGCACTTCCATGACCCGCCTGCTCGGTTTTTCCCCACACCGGACACTGCAAGAGGTAGTGGGGCCCGAGATCCCCCGCTGACAGAAGAGCAGCGGGGGATCAGCCGAGCACCGTGTGGCGCAGATTCACAGAGTGTGGGCGCACATTAAACCGCCGTAGCGCAAATGCCGTACGCCACGCCAGCGTAGCGCGGAGAGGCAAGATTTGCATTCAGCAAGCTTTTGCTCCCAACGCTGCGCCAGCGTGGCGGAAGTTTTGAGGGTGCAGGCCGGCGTAGGTGGAAGTGGGCGTGCCCCATGCAAATGATGGTCCGAGCATGGTGCAGTGTTTTACGCCCGGCGTATCACAAACTGCGCATGCGCCGTGACGTTGCCATGACGTGGACGCATGGACAGCACACTTATGCGCATGCTCACAACCACGCCGGCACAACTGCCTAAGCTACGCCGGATCACCACGTACGCCGTGAACTTAACGTACGCCCAGCCAGACACACGTCCAACGCACAATATGCCGCCTTGTGTTCTCTGGTGCAGACCTTTGCATGTCTGTTGCCGGGTTGCACCTCATCTATGGGAAATAACTTTACGCTCGACGTACAATTTACGTGCACCTCGCGTAGCATGCGTCGGGCGCACGCACGTTCGTGAATCGCCGTATTTCCCTCATTTGCATGTTTGAATGCCTAATCAATGGGAGCAGCAACATGCGTCTAGCCCAGGGGTGGGCAAACTTTTTGACTCGAGGGCCGCAATGGGTTCATATATTGGACCCGGGGGCCGGACCAAGAGTAGATGGACGGTGTGTATGTGTGAATTATTATAAATTACATTTAAATTTGTAACATTAAATGTTTCGATTAATTTAAGGTAGAAAAGCATAAACAGAGTTATTTTAAAAAACTACAATTGATGGCACAGTGGTGGTGTTTGATGGCATGGCACAGTGGTGACAATTAATGGCACAGTGGCTGCATTTGATGGCATGGCACAGTGGTGACAATTTATGGCACAGTGGCTGCATTTGATGGCATGGCACAGTGGTGACAATTTATGGCACAGTGGCTGCATTTGATGGCATGGCACAGTGGTGACAATTTATGGCACATGGCATTTGATGGCAGTGGTGACAATTATGCACAGTTTTGATGGCATGGCACAGTGGTGACAATTGATGGCACAGTGATTGCTTTTGATGACATGGCACAGTGATGACAATTAATGGCACAGTGGCTGCGTTTGATGGCATGGCACAGTGGTGACAATTAATGGCACAGTGATTGCGTTTGATGGCATGGCACAGTGGTGACAATTGATGGCACAGTGGCTGCATTTGGCATGACACAGTGGTGACAATTGATGGCACAGTGATTGCTTTTGATGGCATGGCACAGTGGCTGCATTTGGCATGGCACAGTGGTGACAAATGATGGCACAGTGATTGCTTTTGATGGCATGGCACAGTGGTGACAATTAATGGCACAGTGGCTGCATTTGATGGCATGGCACAGTGGTGACAATTTATGGCACAGTGGCTGCATTTGATGGCATGGCACAGTGGTGACAATTTATGGCACAGTGATTGCTTTTGATGGCATGGCACAGTGGTGACCATTGATGGCACAGTGATTGCTTTTGATGGCATGGCACAGTGGTGACAATTGATGGCAGAGTGGCTGCGTTTGAGGGCATGGCACAGTGGCTGCATTTGGCATGGCACAGTGATTGCTTTTGATGGCATGGCACAGTGGTGACAATTGATGGCACAATGGCTGCGTTTGATGGCATGGCCCCACAGCTCTGGACCCCTGCATGCTACACAGACACCCTTTACTTTACACCCCCTTCAGTGCAGACACCCCCCTTAGTGAAACCCCCCTTAGTGCAAACCCCCAGTGCAAACACCCCCCCCCCAGGTGCAAACACCCCCTCCCCATTCAGTACCTCAGATCAGCGCAGCGACGATCACGGCACATGGACAGAAGGTCCCCTCCGTACACACAGAGAGGAGGGGGAGGTGGCAGCAGCTTCACTCGGCTGTGCCTATGTGCCGAGCACCGCTAACAGGCCGTGGCTGTGAGAGGAGGGATGGATGGTTTTCCGCGTTGTCACCCCCGCAACCCCCCTCCTCTTGTACCGCGACGCTGGTCAGGCAGGCGCTGTTACTCTGACCCCCCAGTGTGTGGCGTCCCGCCCCCCCACTTAGTATGCCTCTGGGTAGCACCGCCCTCTCAAAGGAATTCTCCAATCCCACGGGGCGAGAGGCGGCCGGAGGCGGAGCGCCCACAGCCTATCTGCGCTCGCTTTGCTCCAGCCTCCTTTGAAGTATAGGCCGCAAAGCCGCGGCCTCAATTAGCAGCGATCGCGGCAACAGGAGATCGCCGGTGGGGGCCGGATTAAAAGGTCTGCCGGGCCGTATACGGCCCGCGGGCCGTAGTTTGCCCATCGCTGGTCTAGCCCATATGTGCGCCCATGCTACGCGGGCGTATGTAAGCTACGCCGGCGTAGGGTGGCCAGTTTTTAGGCGTATGTTGGTTTGTGGGTCAGGCGCACGCATATGACGGCGCACATTTGCATTTACTGGCGCACATTTGCACTTATGTTGGCGTAAGTGCTTTGTGAATCTGGGCCTGAGTGTGTGTGTATATATATATATATATATAGCCTTCAAAAATTCCACTTGCTTGCTCACATTTTGCGAGTGGAATTTAGTGCAGGGCGAGTGAGGAGCGGGGGTGAACCAGGCTGACAGTTTCCTGGCTGAAGCGATCAGCCAGGAAACTGTCAGCCGAAGGACACAGAGAGCGGCAGGGTTGGACGAGGCTGCAGCGCTCTCCTTCTCCTCTTCTTGTATCACACACACATAGCGTGCATCTTCCGCTGTGTGTCATGGAGCTGGGTCTGTGTTTGGCGCCACGGTGTGATAAGGTCCCGCCCCCCTAAATCGGCTAATGTGAGATAGACAATTGAATCCGTGTTCTGCCTATCACATTAGCCGGTCTAGGGGGGCAGGACCTTATCACACCGTGCCGCCAAACACAGACCCAGCTCTATGACACACAGCGGAAGATGCACGCTGTGTGTGCGATACAAGAAGAGGAGAAGGAGAGCGCTGCAGCCTCGGCTCAAAGCGGTGCCAGGGCAGTGTTTGTGTGAGGCAATGGTAAGTCTGAAGTGACGATGGGGCACAGTAATGCTCCAATTGATGGGGCACAGTAGGGCTGCAAGTAATAGGGCACAGTAGGGCTGCAAGTAATGGGGCACAGTAAGGCTGCAAGTAATGGGGCACAGTAAGGCTGCAAGTGATGGGGCACAGTAAGGCTGCAAGTGATGGGGCACAGTAAGGCTGCAAGTGATGGGGCACAGTAAGGCTGCAAGTGATGGGGCACAGTAAGGCTGCAAGTGATGGGGCACAGTAAGGCTGCAAGTGATGGGGCACAGTAAGGCTGCAAGTGATGGGGCACAGTAAGGCTGCAAGTGATGGGGCACAGTAAGGCTGCAAGTGATGGGGCACAGTAAGGCTGCAAGTGATGGGGCACAGTAAGGCTGCAAGTGATGGGGCACAGTAAGGCTGCAAGTAATGGGGCACAGTAAGGCTGCAAGTAATGGGGCACAGTAAGGCTGCAAGTAATGGGGCACAGTAAGGCTGCAAGTAATGGGGCACAGTAAGGCTGCAAGTGATGGGGAACAGTAATGCTGCATTCACAGGCACACTGAGGCTGCGTTCATGGGCACACTGAGGCTGCACAGATGGGTACTGATATGCTTTATGTTACTATTGGTAAAGTTGTCAATATTTATTTTTGGAACGTAATTCTGCCTAAAATATTTAACGGTGTAATTTTATGAGATAATTTACAAGGTTGTGTTTAGGGGCGGACTTAGGGGTGGGGCAGGGGAGGTGTTAGGTGGGGAAACTGGTGGCGAGTAAGGGCCCTTTTTGCGGTCCGCTCCGTGTGTCCGTCGGCTCAGCGGGGGGTCTCCGCTGAGCTGTCGGGCGGACAGGGCGGTCCCCGCACACTATGCAGGGACCGCCCTGTCTCTCCTCCGCTATCCCCTATGGGGAATCGGATGGAAACGGACCGTCTGTCCGTTTGCATCCGATCCGTTCCACCGGACGGAAGAAAAATAGGACATTCTTCCGTCGTAAAAACGGATGCGGATCTTGCGGACGTTAGCGGATGCATCATCCGCTAACGGATCCGCTCCCATAGGGGCCCATTACAAGTCCGTTAACGGACTTGTAATTAGCGGACCGTTCATCCGCTTGTGTGAAAGGGCCCTAACTAGTGGCACAGGACTTGAAATTTTGAGCCCTGATAGAGATTATATATATATATATATATATTAGTATTTTCCTGGATACTGTATATGCAGTATGTCAGTAAACTAATGGTTGACCATATAAGGAAAGCCAATTAATTTTCCATTTTTGTTTATGGAAAGAGGATACAACAGATGTGATAATTTTTTATGATTTGCACTATAGCTTGTAGACTCTAAGGCGCCGTACACACGGCAGAGAACCTCGACGGGCAGAACACATCGTTCCGCCCGTCGAGGTTCTCTCCCGGCCGTCGGAATCGGCGACCCGCCCGTCGGGAATGGCAACCAGCCATTCATCCAGGCGGGCCGTCGAGGAAATAGAGAGCGTGCTCTCTATTTCTGCTCGACGGGCTTCCCGACGGGAAGCTCGCCGAGACCGTACACACGGCCGAGGTCCTCGCTGGAATGTGCATTCCAGCGAGGTTCTCGCTGGTTTTCAGCGAGAACCTCGGCCGTGTGTACGGCGCCTAAAACTTTCACACAGACCAAATAATTTCCAAAAATGTTGGGTTATTTTTTATCAAAGACATGTAGCAGTATAAATTGTGGCCAAAATTTATGAAGAAAAATTTATAATTTGCAAAATTTTATCACAGAAACTAAGAAAAAAACATATTTTTTCCAAATTTTCTGTCTTTTTTCATTAATAGCGCAAAAAAAATAAAAACGCAGAGGTGATCAAATACTACCAAAAGAAAGCTCTGTTTGTGGGAAAAAAAGGACAAAAAAAATCATTTGGGTACAGTGTTGCATGACTGAGTAATTGTCATTCAAAGTGTAAGAGCGCTGAAAGCTGAAAATTGGTCTGGTCAGGAGGTGTGTTTAAGTGCCCAGTATGGAAGTGGTAAAAATTGATGGGAAGATGGATGGAGCCAAATACAGGACCATTCTGGAAGAAAACCTGATGGAGTCTGCAAAAGACCTGAGACTGGGACGGAGATTTGTCTTCCAACAAGTCAATAATCCAAAACATAAAGCAAAATCTACAATGGAATGGCTCACAAATAAACATATCCAGGTGTTAGAATGGCCAAGTCAAAGTCCAGACCTGAATCCAATCGAGAATCTGTGGAAAGAACTGAAAACTGCTGTTCACAAACGCTGTCCATCCAACCTCACTGAGCTCCAGCTGTTTTGCAAGGAGGAATGGGCAAAAATTTCAGTCTCTCGATGTGCAAAACTGATAGAGACACCCCAATCGACTTACAGCTGTAATCGCAGCAAAAGGTGGCGCTACAAAGTATTAGCTTAAGGGGGCTGAATAATTTTGCACACCCAATTTTTCAGTTTTTTATTTGTTAAAGCGGAGCTCCAGCCACGGTAAAAAAATTTTTTAAAGTCAGCAGCTACTAACAGTGTAGCTGCTGACTTTAAATAAAGACACTTACCTGTCCTAGGCGCCCGCGCTGATGGGCCCCCCGATGCCGGTCCCACGATCGCTCCGGGTCCCGCGCCGCCATTCACAATATGGGAAACAGGCAGTGAAGCCGTACGGCTTCACTGCCCGTTTCCTACTGCGCCTGCGCGAGTCTCACGCTGGCTTGTGAATGGGCGCGCTGCTCTCTGAGAACACACACAGTTCCCAGGAAGCAGCGCGCCCATTCACAAGGAGAAGAAGAAGAAGAAAACACACCGCGGATTAGGAAGAGGCAGATTACGGACTTCCGCATAGCAACAGCTATTTCGGGTGAGTATTTTTTTTTTTTTTTTTTCAGGTTTTTATTT
The DNA here is from genome assembly GCA_029574335.1 of Rana kukunoris. Lineage (NCBI taxonomy): Eukaryota > Metazoa > Chordata > Amphibia > Anura > Ranidae > Rana > Rana kukunoris. The sequence continues at coordinate 40,328,299 of CM056056.1, read as the reverse complement.
TTTATTTTTTTCAAACAACATTGTAAAATGTTGTTATACTGGGTGGAGCTCCGCTTTAAAAAAGTTTGAAATATCCAATAAATTTCGTTCCACTTCATGATTGTGTCCCACTTGTTGTTGATTCTTCACAAAAAATCACAGTTTCATATCTTTATGTTTGAAGCCTGAAATGTGGCAAAAGGTCGCAAAGTTTAAGGGGGCCGAATACTTTCGCAAGGCACTGTATGTTTGTTGGAATTTTTATGTCATGCGGTATTTGCACATTAATACACTTTAATTAATTTTACTGCAAAAACACACAATATATTGCCCAATTGTTTGATAAAATATAAAAGATGATGTTATGCCGAGTAAATAGATACCTTCCATGTCACTCTTTAAAATTACTTTTATTTTTTTTATTTTTTACAGATTCCCAGTTTAGCGTTACAGAAAAGGTCTAGCGCTAAAACTATTTCTCTTGCTGTAACAGTCGCGGCGATACCTCACATGTGTGGTGTGAACACTGTTTTACATATGTGTGCGCAACTTACGTATGCATTCGCTCCTGCTTGCGAGTTCGAAGGGGTGGGACACTTTAATTTTTTATATTTTTCCTTTTTTATTTTTTTACGACGTCCATTTATTTATTTTTTTATCACTTTTATTGCTATTACAAGGAATGTAAACATCCCTTGTAATAGAAAAAAGGGATGACAGGTCCTCTTTATGGAGTTTTCTGAGGTATTTAAGACCCCAAATCTTTCCTCTACCTTTGAAAGCAAATGATTAAAAAAAAAATTATCTTTTTGTTTTTAAAATATTTTTTTTTTAACTTCCCCCCTAAACTAGAAGTGACATCATGACGTCTCTCCGGTCCTCCTACATCAGTGGTCTCCAAACTGCGTCCCGGGAGCCGGATGCGGCCCTTTGCATGCTTTTATCCGGTCCTTGGGGAACTATTTCATTCAATGACACCAACAATGGTACACCAACAATTGGACCCAATGACACAAAAGATGGGGCACAATTCCTCCCAATGACATCATCAATGAGGCCCAATTCCTACCAAAGACACTAAAGATGGGGATCAATTCCTCCCAATGACATCAACACTGAGGCCCAATGATGGGGCACAATTCCTACCAAAGATGGGGCCCAATTCCTCCCAATGACATCAACAATGGGGCCCAATTCCTACCAAAAACACCAACGATTGGGGCATAATTCCTCCCAATGACACTAGTGATGGGGCACAATTCCTCTCACTGATACCGAAGATGGGGCATGGTGTACTCCAACTGATGCCGGGACCTTTTTCTACTCCTGATGGCCACAGTCTGGCCCCCTTAACCACTTAAGGACCACCTACACATATACGTCGGCAGAATGGCACGGCTGGGCAGATCCACGTACAGGTACGTCCTGTACTACTTACTACCCAGCCGTGGGTCACGGGCGCGCGCCCGTGACCTGGTCCGAAGCCCTGGGACCGCGGGACTTGCGGACCCGTTTGCCGCTGGAGTGCGTCGATCAGTCCCCGGAGCTGAAGAACGGGGAGAGCCGTGTGTAAACACGGCTTCCCCGTGCTTCACTGTGGCGGCAGCATCGATTGCGTCATCCCTTTTATAGGGGGGACCCGATCGATGACGTCACACCTACAGCCACACCCCACTACAGTTGTAAACACACACAGGGAACACATAACCCCTTCAGCGTCCCCTTGTGGTTAACTTCCAAACTGCAACTGTCATTTCCACAATAAACAATGCAATTTAAATGCATTTTTTTCTGTGAAAATGACAATTGTCCCAAAAATGTGTCAAAATTGTCCGCCATAATGTCGCAGTCACGAAAAAAAATCGCTGATCGCCGCCATTAGTAATAATAAAAAAAAAATGCAATAAAACTATCCCCTATTTTGTAAACGCTAGAAATTTTGCGCAAACCAACCAATAAACGCTTACTGCGCCTATTTACCAAAAATAGGTAGAAGAATACGTATCGGCCTAAACTGAGGAAGAAAAATATTTTTTATATATTTTTGGGGGATATTTATTATAGCAAAAAGTAAAAAATATTGCATTTTTTTCAAAATTGTCGCTCTATTTTTGTTTATAGCGCAAAAATAAAAACCGCAGAGGTGATCAAATACCACCAAAAGAAAGCTCTATTTGTGGGAAAAAAAGGACGCCAATTTTGTTTGGGAGCCACGTCGCACGACCGCGCAATTGTCAGTTAAAGCGACGCAGTGCCAATTTGCAAAAAGGGGCCTGGTCCTTTAGCTGCATTTTGGTCCAGGGCTTAAGTGGTCAAAGCCTGATGAACAGTAAAGTGGCCCTTTGCTTAGAAAGTTTGGAGACCCCTGTCCTTGATCATAGAGGTAGGGAGATACGATCTGGTCTCTATGATCAGCCACGCTAACTGTCAGATTGTTTTCTGGGCTTGGTGAACAATGCAAGGTGCTGTCCCTTTAAGATTTGGAAAAAACAGGGTGGTTTCCTTTGAGAAGCACATTTGTTGGGACTAGTCACTTTAGAATGGGAAATTGTAGGCAAGGGTCAGTTTAAGATATGAGGTTGTTTGTACAGTTTTCTTTAAGAAAATAAATGTAAAGGTGTGGCAAGCCCAAGAAACACCAGCACGCAGGGGGTATATGATCAAAAAAGCGATTCAGCAGCTAATCAGCCACTCGGATCGCTTTTAATGAGAAAGAAAATCGCTGGCTTAAAAAAAATGAAGAAAATGCTGGGTTTATGGCTGGTAGGTTCAGTAAACCACTTGCAGAACGCAACCTATATATATATATATATATATATATATATATATATATATATATATATATATATATATATATATATATAAACATATTGCGGTCATGAAGTGGTTAAAATTCTTGGGCCAGATTCTCAAAGGACTTACGACGGCGTATCTCCACGTACACCGTCGTAAGTCCGAATGTGAGCCGTCGTATCTATGCACCTGATTCTTAGAATCAGTTACGTATAGATTTGGCCAAGATACGAGCGGCGAAAGTCTCCTACGCCATCGTATCTTAGTTGCATATTTACACTGGCCACCAGGTGGCGCTTCCGTCGTTTTATGCGTCGAATATGTAAATGAGCTAGATACGCCGATTCATGAACGTACTTGCGCTCGCCGCATTTTTTTTACGTTGTTTGCGTAAGCGTATGTCTGGCGTTAAGTTACCGCTGCTATATGAGGCGTATGTAATGTTAAGTATGGACGTCGGGACAGCGTCAAATTTTTCCATCGTTTGCGTTAAACGTTCGCTAATAGGGCTTTGCGTAAGTTACGTTCACGTCGAAACCAATGAGTAGTTGCGGCGTAATTTTGAGCATGCGCACACTGGGATACGTCCACGGGCGGCGCATGCGCCGTTCGTAAAGAGCGTCAATTACGTGGGGTCATAATGCCCATTTTGAATTAGGCGCGGTTACGCCGGCCCATTTACGCTACGCCGGCGTAACTTTGGTCGCAAGTGCTTTGAGAATACTGCACTTGCGTCCAAAGTGGCGGCGTAGCGTAAATATGATACGCTACGCCCCGCTCAAAGTTACGCCTGGCCCCTTGTCTGTAATTAAAGTCCCCAGCAGGAACTATTGAAAAATTTCACGTTTGTTCCAGGTTAGAGACTGAAGCTAAAGGGATCAGCCAAGCAAATAGCATTGTCTGAAGATCAACAGGAGTATCCAATGTATTTGCTCACAGAAATAAATACGTGGGATACAAGTCATTGACATAGGAGTGAAGCCAGAGGATAGGCAGCATGACAGCCGGGCAACTTCCCATGGAGATCAGCAATGGTGGCCTCTGTGCATCTCTAATAACAGACAATACTTTTTTTATTTTAGTAATACTCCAATTCAGCCAGCAGATGGCGCCGTGGCTCACCGTATGCCGATCCTGTTGCTGATTAGTTCAGGAAAGTGCGGATCAGAATAAAATGGTGATAAAAAAAAAAAGATCCGAAGCTGAAAAAAATAAAAATAACAAAACTTACAGTTTTTGCCACCATGATTGCATTTTCACCAAAATCTACAGCTCCCTCTTTTTTTTTATTATTGGCTTACTGTCTATGCACAGAGCTTGAAGCCAAGTTACAGGCATTCCCGGCAAAGTCTTTAGTTTTAATGAACTGAGGGGTGACCTCTATGCATAGAGTGCAGTGTGTCCAGAGGGGGGAAATGTCTCTCCCTTCACTTCTCTGGGCCTCATAAAAAGACCCCCCCCCCACTCTGCAGCTACTGTTCTTTAAAGTGGACCTGTCTTCAGATCTGTATGCAGTGCGGCAAGCTGAGTAATGTGTCAGTGTGACACTTCCAGGTATTTAATCACTCTCACAGAGATCACAATACCCCCCCCCTGCTTTCATCTGCTTGTCTATTCAGAGGGATGGCGCCATCTTTATTCAGGCATCATCCAGGGTCACCACCTACTTCCAGTCCTCTCCCGGCCTGAGACGGCTTACTCTGATTTCACTGCACACCCTGAGCTTCTCACAATGTGCATTAGAAGCTTCACCAAGTCAGATAGAGCTCCGCCTCATTTCCTGGCTGGAGGGCGTCCAGCATCATCTTTGATTTCCCAAACTCCGCCCCTTCTATTCATTGGATTTCAGTTCTTTCAATCATGGAAGCTTAGCTGCACATGTGGGAGTTACCTATGTAAATGACTTGCCAAGGAATGCCCACTTCTCTGGACTGACACCCGCCCATCAAGGCATTTTGATATTTGCATGACTCCTCCCACTGTAACAGCACTGAGCGTAGGGTGCTGTGATGTTTTTTAGGCGCTGCACCCAGCCAGCCCCTCCCAACAAAATGATCTGCCCTGATGGGCGGGTGTCAGTTTGGAGAAGTGGGCGTTCCTAGGTAGGTTTTTCCCTGCTGCCCCCTCCCATCTGCCATGATCTGCCTGCATTTCATAGAGGAGTTCAGAGACTCAGTGATGACATCATCATATAAATGGCATCATATAAATGGTTTTATATAAAAATATCATGTTGATGAGAGTGGGGGAGGGGGAGCAGATGAAACTTCAGCTTTAAATCCGGATGCAGAAAAGGATCCGGGGATAGATTGGATGCATTGTTGTATCAGCACGGCGCTGTGTGCAAAAGCCGTGCATCTCGGCTTTTGCACACAAAAACTGCCCCCATCAAAACTGCTCCATCAAAAACTGCCCCCATCATATTGCTCCATCAAAAACTGCTCCTTCCTATTGCCCCATCAAAATTGTCCCCATCCTATTGCCACCCTCAAAAACTGCCCCATCAAAGTTGGCTGATCATGTGGAGGTCATAATGTTTTGGCTGATCATGAGGTTGTCAGCTTTTGTCAGCTCCCACTGTATTTTTGAACATTTCGCCATTCATTCCTATGGAACCAATTTTGCCGCAAAAACTATGATATTTTGTGAACCATTCGGCGAAACGTTCCACAAAGTAATAGCACACCATTCGGGAACAATCCGCACGTTTCGGTATATTACTTGTCCATGTAGTGTAAAAGCTGTGGGAGGAGTTAGGGCGGTAAATTTGGCTATAATAAGAATAATATATATGTGAGATAACAGTAAGTAATCTTGCTATAAATATATAATATTTATAAAAACAAGCATATTCCCATATCTGATTTAAAAAAGTATGTATTTTATATTTTCAATATTTTTATATTTTACCTCTAATATATAACATAAGCTCCCTATACATAACATTATTGGTTGTTTGTCACTAAACATACACTGCATAAAGTTTTTGAAAAAAAAAAAAAAAAGCTGTTATTTTTCTTCTGCTCTGACATCACAGGTCAGACTGAATATAAGGCAGCCTCACCTGTGGCTCGGTGTCATTTGTTGGTGGCTTTCGTAGCAGTAAGTTCGTTTCTTCTTCTCTCCTGGATTCTGGGGACAGATTTACACTCGGCATTCACATCACCATCTGAGATTACAGAATTCTGCACATAACATAAGATTTATCAAATCTAGACCAATATAAGGATATAATATATATCATTTGTATAAAAACAAGCAGAATTCTGCAGCATGTAGCGCTCAGTAATGTTATGTAGAGAGTGCTTATGTGATGTACTGGTCAGTTTTCAAACATCCGACAGTTATTTTCAAAGGTCGGCTAAAAATAACTGCCAATAAAAAGAAGAAGAGGATTCTCATGCTGGAATATTTTAACCACTGAGGACTTCATATGACGTCCTGGGCTTTGTGGGTCTTTGTGGGGCTATATCTGAATGATCCCTGAAGCTACAGGCATCATTCAGATATCGGCATTTTCAGCCGGCGATTCCCTACACCATAGGAACGATCATAGCGGCTGTTCCACCGCTTGATCGTTCCTATGGGTGGCGAAAGTGGACGTCCCCCCTTTACCACTAATATATAACATAAGCTCCCGTTACATAACATTATAGGTTGTTTACATGTTTATTACTGAACATACACTGCATGAGGTTTTTTATGACTTCTCTTGTCAGTTGGAGTCCATATAAGGCAGTGCTGCCCTCTGCTGGTTGCCATGTGACCATTATTTTCAAATCTCAACTGTCATTTAAAAAAAAAATCCAAATAATTGTTTTAAAAATGATAGCGCCATTATTTAGAGTCCTGCAGTACAAAGACAATATGAGGCAGTGAAGTGGAGGCAGCCATACAGAATATGTACATAGAGAAGTCATTGCACTACATAGGGCGATGGGTATTAGCAAGGACGTGGCTGTGCGTTATAAATGATTCTGATATCCACCTATTTACCAACCGTTCATCATTGCATAACATAAGCACCCATTACATAAAATGACATGTTCATTACATAACATATGAGGAATAAAGTTGGATTGTCTGTCTGTTGGATTTTCAATGTGATTTATAAAGAATTTGTGTCCCCCCCCCCCCCTGTGTCTCCCTTCATATTAATCATAATTTTCTCTTTTTCTTTCCCTGCAGATTCTTGAGCTTTTGTGTGACGGATTTGGCTACAACTACAACAATATTAGCGATTTGGTGATAATCACGACGATTGGCTGTTACTGGAAAATGAATAGTTACACCACTTCAGTAACTGGAGGGACTTCCCATCAGACCTCCCAGGGACCCTGCTATACCACCGCAGGTCCCTACTCTTTTCCATTAACTGGAGGGACTTACCATCAGCCCCCCCAAGGACCTTGCTCTACCACCGCAGGTCCCTATAGCACTATTGTGAACGGAGAGACTTTCTATTATTCCTCCGATGGACCCTGCTATACCAGCGCAGGTCCTTACACCATTCCCATAACTGGAGGGACTTTCCATCAGCCCTCCCAGGGACCCTGCTATACCACCGCAGGTCCCTATACCAGTGTTGTAAACGGAGAGACTTTCTATCAGTCCTCCCAGGGACCCTGCTATACCATCGCAGGTCCCTACAACACTCCCATAACCGGAGGGACTTTCCACCAGCCCTCCCAGGGACCCTGCTATACCACCGCAGGTCTCTATACTAGTGTTGTAAACGGAGAGACTTTCTATCAGTCCTCCCAGGGACCGTGCTATATCACTGCAGATCCCTACAACACTCCCATAATTGGAGGGACTTTCCATCAGCCCTCTGAGGGACCCTGCTATACCATCGCAGGTCCCAACACTACTCTAGTAACCGGAGGGACTTTCCATCAGCCCTCCGAGGGACCTTACCATACCATCGCAGGTCCGGACACCACTTCAGTAACCAGAGGGACTTTCCATCAGCCCTCTGAGGGACCCTGCCATAACACCGCAGGTCCTGACTCTGCTCCAGTGACGGGAGGGACTTTCCATCAGCCCTCTGAGGGACCCTGCCATAACACCGCAGGTCCCGACACCGCTCCAGTAACCGGAGGGACTTTCCATCTGCCCTCCGAGGGACCCTGCCATACCATCGCAGGTCCGGACACCACTCCAGTAACCGGAGGGACTTCACATCCAGTGTCAATAAATTCAAAAGTGACTTGCAGTGAGCGTATCAAGATGAGATCGAGGACCACTCTATATGGTTATCAATCAAGAGCTAGATCACAACTCCTCTTCCAGAGGAGAGGTCTATACTATACCACTGCAGGTCCCGACACCACTCCACTGACCGGAGGGACTTTCCATCTGCCCTCCGAGGGACCCTGCCATACCATCGCAGGTCCCGACACTGCTCCAGTGATCGGAAGGACTTCACATCCAGTGTCAATCAATTCAAAAGTGACTTGCAATGAGCGTATCAAGATGAGATCGAGGACCACTCTATATGGTTATCAATCAAGAGCTAGATCACAACTTCTCCTCCAGAAGAGAGGTCTAGCTGCACCACGACAGATGGAGGGTGATACGCCGGCTGCTACTCAGACTTCCGCCACAACAGTCCTCGACATGTCTGGCCAGTCTTTCCAGGGTGCAGCTTCGAGTCAGATCCCTGCGTCAGTGCCGGCTGCCACACAGACTTCCACCACAACAGTTGAAGACATGTCTGGTCAGTCCTCCCAGGGACCATGGTGTGGCTTCGAGCCAGATCCCTGTGTCAGTTGTGGCTGCCACCAAAAGTCCCAGGTTCAGACTAAAACGGGCACACTTGTTTAATCTGTCCTCCCAGGGACCAGGTACAGCTTTGATTCAGATCCCCACACCAGTGGAGGCTGAAAATTGCTTTCCCGCACCAGTGGTGGCTGCAAGTTGCTTTCCCACACCAGTGGTGGCTGCCACACAGACTTCCACCACAACAGTCCTAGACATGTCTGGCCAGTCCTCCCAGGGTGCAGCTTCGAGTCAGATCCCCGCGTCAGTGCCGGCTGCCACTCAGACTTCCACCACAACAGTTGTTGACATGTCTGGCCAGTCTCCCCAGGGACCAGGTGTGGCTTCGAGTCAGATCCCTGCGCCAGTGGTGGCTGCCACCAAAAGTCCCAGGTTCAGACTAAAACGAGCACACTTGTTTGATCTGTCCTCCCAGGGACCAGGTGTGGCTTCGAGTCAGATCCCTGCGCCTGTGGTGGCTGCCACCAAAAGTCCCAGGTTCAGACTAAAATGGGGCACATTTGTTTGATCTGTCCTCCCAGGGATGACTTTACATTCCTTCTGGCAAAACTCGAGATAATTCGGAGTATTCAAATTGTCACAGAAGATCCTTCTCTGGAACTGACCCTGGCCTGTTATATGACCATGCTTCTGCCTAATGATAAACTGTACCTACCTCTGCCTGCTCTGGAACTGACCCTGGCCTGTTATATGACCACGCTTCTGCCTAACGCTAAACTGTACCTACCTCGGCCTGCTCTGGAACTGACCCTGGACTGTTTGACCATGTTTTTTGCCTGCCTCTTTAACTGATCTTTTACTCTGCTAGTGGGATTCATAACACATGGGGTCTCACATATGTGAGGGGCTCCAGAATTGTTTACTGGATGATGAAAACTATTTTTTTAGTCTTCTCATTCCCTTGATTAGGGTCTGGAGACTCGGAGGCTTCAAAGAGATTTGGGTGGGAGAAGCCTCTACCCCTGTTCCCCATTCTTTCCTGGCCTACTACTTGGACCATGTTCCTGCTTACTACCAGGACCAATATTTTGGCATTTATGGCAATGTCTCTACTTACACTGACCATGTTCCTGCCTGCTGCCTGGATTAGGGTTCTCCTCCTGTGGACAATTGCACTACTAAAACCACAGGTAATCTTTTGTTTACCCTTAACTTAGCAGAATGTATTTTAGGGTGTAATTCTTGGTATGTACATGCTATGTGCTAGAAATATGAAGGGCCTTCAATTTTTTTTATAAATTACGCATTTCCTTACAATCTATGTCCCTAGAACACCTGATGGTGCTTCTTGGATGTTGGGCCTCTATGTGGCCAGGCTGTCTAAAAGTCTCACACATGTGGTATCGCCATACTCAGGAGGAATAGGAGAATATATTTTGGGGTGTCATTTTTTTCTATGTACATGCTATATGTTTGAAACATCTTATAATTGGACAACTTTGTGTAAAACAAAACATTTCCCCAAAACTTCTGAAAAAAAATTAACCATTCAAAAGACTCATTATCCCTCATAGATCATACGTTGGGGTGTTTTCTTTCCAAAATGGGGTCACTTTGTGTCCTGTTTGTTGCTTCAGGGCCTTCAAAAGTGTAATAGGTGGTTGAGAGATTAGATGTGTAATTTATGCTCCTAGAAAGCCTGAAGTTGCTACTTCAATGTTGGGCCTCTGTATGTGGCCAGGCTGTGTACTCTACTAATCCTTTACCTGCTATGCAGCTTGAATCCATTGGTATTTCACCTGCTGCCCAGCCATATGGCATTGATCCTTACCTGCTGACCAGCCTGACTTCATGGATATGCCAAAAGCTATCAAATATGATGCCACCGATCTTCTACCTACTGCTCAGGCTGACACTACAATTCATTTACCCGCTGACAAGCCTGATGTTGCTGATACGCCACTAGCTATCCAGTCTGATGCCACTGATCCTCTACCCACTGTCCACTCTGACTCTACTAATCCTTTACCTGCTATCCAGCATGAATCCATTGGTATTTCACTTGTTGCCCAGCCATATGCCACTGATCATTTTTCTGCTGACAAGCCTGATGTCGCTTATATACCACCTGCTGCCCAGGCTACCTCTGCTAGTTTTGTGCCTGCTGCCCAGCCACTCTCTGTTTCTAGGGTCAAGATATTATTAGCTCCAGAGGTCTAATACCTCTGCATCTCAATGTTTGTTTTATGCCTGGCATGAGTTACCCGCTTGGTCCAAGATTCCTATAGACAAATTTCATGAGCCATTTGCTTATGTTGTGCCAAAGCCTGGTGGTCCAGATTTCTGCTTTTCATTTACAGCTCCAGTAGTAGAGGTGTTCTGGGTGAGGGCAGATTTCCATCTGATTTTTGTCCTGATCCAGTTGTAATTTGTGCCTCTGCGATTCCAAGGGCATTAGGGGACCTTTGCTGGAGAACCAATGTCTTGGTAAGACCTGAGTGACTGCTAAAATACACTTACACTTACAGCTTCAGTAGTAGAGGTGTTCTGGGTAAGGGCAGATTTCCATCTGACGTTTGGCCTAATCCAGTTGTAATGTGTGCCTCTGTGATTCCAAGGGCATTAGGGGACCTTTGATGGGGAACCAATGTCTTGGTAAGACCTGAGTGACTGTTCAAACACATTTACAGCTCCAGTAGTAGAGGTGTTCTGGGTGAGGGCAGATTTCCATCTGACGTTTGTCCTAATCCAGTTGTAATTTGTGCCTCTGCGACTCCAAGGGCATTAGGGGACCTTTGCTGGGGAACCAATGTCTTGGTAAGACCTGGGTGACTGTTAAAATACACTTACACTTACAGCTTCAGTAGTAGAGGTGTTCTGGGTGAGGGCAGATTTCCATATGACGTTTGTCCTAATCCAGTTGTAATGTGTGCCTCTGCGACTCCAAGGGCATTAGGGGACCTTTGCTGGGGAACCAATGTCTTGGTAAGACCTGGGTGACTGTTAAAATACACTTACACTTACAGCTTCAGTAGTAGAGGTGTTCTGGGTGAGGGCAGATTTCCATCTGACGTTTGTCCTAATCCAGTTGTAATGTGTGCCTCTGCGACTCCAAGGGCATTAGGGGACCTTTGCTGGGGAACCAATGTCTTGGTAAGACCTGGGTGACTGTTAAAATACACTTACACTTACAGCTTCAGTAGTAGAGGTGTTCTGGGTAAGGGCATATTTCCATCTGAATTTTGTCCTGATCCAGTTGTAATGTGTGCCTCTGCGACTCCAAGTGCGTTAGGGGACCTATGCTGGGGAACCAATTCCTTGGAAAGACCTGGGTGACTGTTAAAATGAAAAGCAGTATGGGTTAAGGACTCCATGTTAAGCCTGCAGATAGTCCATGGGATCCCAGCATTGGGATATTTCTTGCCTTGTGGAGCTGCAACAATCGAAGTGTTGTACTTCTTAAAGGATCTGATCTGCGGGGAACTCAGCCAGCTTCCAGACCCCAGCAGCAGGGCACTCAGCCACGCAGGGCACCTAGCCAGTTGCCAAAACCTGGCAGCAGGGTATCTAACAGACTGAAGAACTATCAATTTTCAAATGTACTTTTTATCATATTGTAGGACACTTTTTAAGAAGAGGTTGCTTTCAACCAAACTATAAAAACATCATATGGCTGATGTCATGGCTGATCACCTATAGAACAACATGAGAACTGCAGATCAAACAGAAATTAAGATGGAAGCTTCCTTGCTTGTAAAGGATAAGAAGTCAGTGGATGCAATAATATCCACCAACAATGGTGTCAGTGGGTGCAAAAATCCCCAGCATTGTTGTCAGTAGAGGCAATATTAACCCCCAAGCATTGTCAGTGTCAGTGGACACAAAAATACCTGAACCTAGATAATATTACACCTATTTTGAAAGCATGGGTGTGCTAGAGAGCCGTAACCTGGCAGCTGCCTTGCAGCGCAACATCCTCACCTCCAGTGGCTCTGGTGAAGACCAGGTGGCTCCTTAGACCCGGTGACTCAGGCACACCTTTCTTTGCATGCTGCCACACTGCTCCAACTCCAAAAAATAGCCACAAACCTAGCTGAACTAAAATAAAAAAAAAAACATTTAGTACATTTAAAAATACATTAGAATGCAAAAAAAATCTGCTCAAATGCAAACATTTTTGGCTAAAGATGATAAAGACATCAAACATAACTTAAAAATACCAAAAGTTATAGAGTCTACAGGCTATGGTGCCAATCATTGAACATTGATCACACCTGATGTACTGACAGCCGATCTTCTTGAGGCCCTGAAATGTCAGGAAAATACAAATACCTCCCAAATGACCACTTTTTGGAAAGTAAACAGTCCGAAGTGTTTAGTAAGAGGCATGGCAAGTTTTTTGAAGTTGAAATTATTATTATTATTTTATTTAAAAAAAAAGATAAAATACATTTTGCTCCTCCTTCTGAGTAATACCACACTTTTACACAGTCTGGCCACATAGAGAGGTCCAACATGCAGGGATCACCAACACTGTATCTTGGCCTAGGGCAGCACCTTGCAGGGGGGCAGCATGAAACGAGTCCCCGCCAGCTTTCGCTAAATTTTTAGTGTAGCGCCAGTCTTATTAGGTGGACTGGGCCGCAAGACAAATCAGTCTGGTGCTGCCATAAAGCGGACGCACTACTTCCGGTATGATGGTGCAGACACAAGTGACACTGACATGGTCACCTATACCTGGCAGGTAGGTAGTAGAACTCTCCTTCAATTCTTTGCTTATGTCAGTTGTACATATTAAGGAATCTTAATTTTATATTTTTCTGTTGATTACCGATGAACGTTTTTTTACTGACACACTGGACTGGCATGCACTGACCTACACTAACAGAGGACATCCAGATGTACATAAACTGACCGCTCCATGCTTTAGAGAGATGCACACAGACAGACAACCAAATTAGGAGAGAGTAGATCGCACACACAGATTATAGAATGAGGCCTATGTCATGGATCTTGAGATATTAAGGTGTTCCTACTTAACATCTGTTACACAGGAGAGGGACATTACAAGCTGTTGGCTTATTCAATGCAAAGACATCTGCACCATTCATCCAACATTAGAAATAGGATGACTAGCATCCAGTAGGGTAGCTTAGTGTAGTTAGTGTAGGTCCTGCCCTAGAAGAGTCTACCTTGCCGTGGTGGGCAGGCTTGGAATCTCTTGGCCAATGAGCGAGAAGATCACTAGATCTTCACTTCTGGCCAATTGATTTTACCAAAGGACTCTTGGTTTATTCAGAGTATATATAGTTGGAAAAGGGAAAAATGTGTATAGATCCATAATTATACTTTCATAAAACACACAATAAAATTTTTATATATTTACATTTGAATTGCCTTGAAGTCACTTCTCTGATGAACTTGAATGTACTTTTTTTGCTGCACACATTGTACGGCTCATATCTTAGCATGTTTGGCTTTTACAAAAACTCCACCTAATCCTCCTGTGAAGTGGCCCCACCAATATGGGCATGCGCACAGGAATCTGTTATTCCAACATAGCCGATGTTTGTGAGTACGCTGGAGCTAGCATGCGCTGCTCAGTGTGTATTCAATAGAATACTGTAGCAGGAGCAGGAGGGATTTAACCCTATCCTTCACCCTCAAAAGTGGGCATACCACTGTAGGGGTTTTTACCCTCTGATCCCTGTCCTCTTCCTGTCTCCGAACCTCTGGTACTGAAATAGTTAAACACTTAAAGACTCTAAGCCAGGGGTTCTCAACCTTTCTAGTGCCATGACCCCTTGAATAAATTCTCCAAGTTGTAGGGATCTCCAAGAGTAAAATTATTTTCATAGCGTGGGTTGTCAGCATCCAAGGCAAGACAAGGAATTTGCAGCCCTAACCCACGGACATTTAGTGCTCCCTGAGACCCTTCCACTCATACAGTATTAAATCCCCTAATGGAATATATTAGCATGTACCACTCGTTTTCTTTGTTCTTCTTTCTTTCCCTTTTATCCCTCTCTATCCTAATTTCTTGTCCCCCCATTCCTCTCTCTACGCTTGAAGCGTATAACATGCACTTTTTCCCACTTAAAATCAGACAAAAATTGTGAGTGCGTGTTATACGCCGATCCCCGCTGTCTCTGAGGCGAAGAGGAACGTGTGCCACCGAAACAGACAGAGCCGAGTGTACTGTGTACTCGGCTCTGCTCGCAGTCACGCCCAGGCCTGCCATTGGACCAGTGTTGTGTCCATCATAGGAGCCAGACAAGGGGCGGGACTTCGAGAGGAACCAAATACACAGGACATCCGGCTGTGTATCTCAGCGGTGCTAAAATGTAAAAAACCATCATACTGGAATTTTAAGGAAGGCTGCAGATGGACACTGGGCAAGGCTGCAGATGGACACTGGGCAAGGTTGCAGATGGACACTGGGCAAGGCTGCAGATGGACACTGGGCAAGGCTGCAGATGGACACTGGGCAAGGCTGCAGATGGACACTGGGCAAGGCTGCAGATGGAGACACTGATAAGGCTGCACTGATGGGTATTTAAAATGTAAGTTGTTTTCCTTAAACTTCCCTCCTAAACCTAGGGTGCGTTTTATACGCCGATAAATACAGCAATTTTTTTTATTTTTATTTTTTACCTAAACTTCAGTTTTATTTTTAATTTACAAGCACAACTAGGACAATAACAGCTTTGCCAGGGTCAACAAAGCCTCTGAATAATACCTCAATTTACCTTTTCATTAACAACATTTTTACACAGAAAGTAAAATACTAATTTTTCTGCAATTTTAAATGAACACAAAACATTTGACAATGTGGTGTGGAATTCAATAACATAATTAAAGAACTAAGCATGCAACATACATAACTTGTTGCTTAAATAAACCCTATTAATTTGTCATTGCAAAGATGTTTGGAGGTTTTCCTCTTGAAGAGGTGGTGGGGGAAATTTCTCCTGTGAAGGCAGTAAAACGGTATTCTAGAGGTGTATCTTGTTCTCTTTTTCTCTGTAATATTTCTGCTTGAAGCAAAGTGGCCTGGAAATACACAAAATAAACCGCAAAACATTTATTTTTTAGCTTTTTTTCCTCAATTTAAAGCAACCAAAATAAAATGTTTTGTATTTGTTAAAATGTAAAAACAGTATCCAAGGAAATTATAATACAGGCGGAACCAATTAATCCAACAGGCCTGAATAATCATGGAGGTTATTTCGGTTTTAAAGAAAATGTACAGTGTTTTTTTCATTTTATTTATATTTTATTAATTTGCAAACGCAAAAAGTAAAAGTGTTGCACTTTATAAAAAATGTATTCAAGTAAATCTTTAGACTGTATGCAACAGGAGAGAGGCACCAGCCGTTTTCTTTAGTGACCTAAACAAAAGGACATCTGATTTTATATACACAGAAGTGGGTAAATCCCTACTTTGTCTGGATCTTCTATCTAAAAAATTACAATTCTATACAATAGATATAAAAAGTCTACACACCCCTGTTGACATATCAGGTTTCTGTGTTGTAAGAAAAATCAAAAAAAGATAAATCATTCAGAACTTTTTCCACCTTTAAATCAGGGGTTCACCCTTAAAACAACTCTGTGTCATCCCATCCAGCATACTGGCATCAGCGCCAGTATGCTGTTTTTATTTGTAAACTTTTGTACTTACTGTTTAATTGATCATTTTATTTTGTTCCTACCGCAGGTGAATGGTGCGTCTATGGAGCGTCATGGCTTCTGAAAATAGCCGACTAGCCCTCATGTATTCCCGGTGCTATACGGCGCCTGCGCACAGACCTAGGAGCTGACTGCACAGGTGCCGTATATATCCAAGTCCTATTTCGGCTCTTTTCGGAGGGCGTGAAGCGCCATAGCCATTGGACTCGGATATATACGGCGCCTGCGCAGTCAGCTCCTAGGTCTGTGTGCAGGCGCCGTATAGCGCCGGGGAATACCCGAGTGCTAGTCAGCCATTTTCGGAAGCCGTGACGCTCCATAGACGCGCCATTCACCCGCGGTAGGGACAGAATAAAATGATCAATTAAACAGTAAGTACAAAGATTAAAAAAAAAAAAAAAAAGCATACTGGCGCTGACGCCAGTATGCTGGATGGGATGACACAGAGTTGTTTTAAGGGTAAACCCCCTCTTTAATGTGATCTATAAATGGTACAACTCAGTTGAAAACAAACTTAAATCTTTTAGGTGGGGCGTGAAAGTAAAAATACAAAACTAAAATAATGTGGTTGCATAAGTGTACACACCCTCTTATAACTGGGGGTGTCTCTGTGTTCAGAATTAAGAAATTACATTCAAACTCATGCTAAAAAGGAGTCAGTACACACCTTACATCATGTAAAGTGCCTCTGATTAATCCCAAATAAAGTTCAGCTGTTCTAGTAGGCCTTTCCTGACCTTTTCTTAGTCACATCCTACAGCAAAAGCCATGGCCTGCAGAAAGCTTCCAAAGGCTCAGAGGGATCTCAGGAGATCAGTCAGGAGAAGGGTACAAAGGAATTTCCACGACATTATATATACCATGGAACACAGTGAAGACAGTCATCATCAAGTGGAGAAAATATGGCACAACAGTGACATTACCAAGAACTGCACGTTCCTTAACAAATTATTAAAAAACACCAGAAGAAAACTGGTCAGGGAGGCTGCCAAGAGGCCTACAGCAACATTAAAGTAGCTACAGAAAAATCTGGCAAGTATTGGCTGTGTGGTAAATGTGACAACAATCTCCCATATTTTTCATATGTCTGGGCTATGGGCAGGGGCGGACTAACTCATGGGGCCCCCGGGCAATAGAAGATTATGGCCCCCCGGGCTTACAGATGGCCACCACGCCAGGAGGCAGTGAATAGGCAGGGCAGCTAAAATCTCAGGATTTTCACATCAAAAGCATGTCGGTTTCGGACATATGTTAAAAAACACAGATTTTTTACATACTGTCCCTGGTTTTATTGAGCCTGGCAACCCTGATGGGGCTCCCTAGTGGCATGGGGCCCTCGGGCAGTTCCCGAGAGCCTTAATGGTCAGTCCGCCCCTGGCTATGGGGTAGAGTGGCAAAACTTTTCTTACCAAAAAAACATCCAAGCAAGGCAAAATTTTGAAAAACACATCTGAAGTCTCCCAAAAGCATGTGGGGAAATGTGTTATGGTCTGGTGAAGCCAAGGTTGAACTTTTTGGCCATAATTCCAAAATATATGTGTGGTGCAAAAACACTGCACATCACCTAAAGAACACCATACCCACCGTGAAGCATGATGGTGGCAACATCATGCTTTAGGGCTGTTTTTCTTTAGCTGGAACAGAGTGTTAGTCAAGGTAGAGGGAATTATAAACAGTTCCAAATACCAGTCAATATTGGCATACAACCTTCAAGCTTCTGCTAGAAAGCTTTCAGCATGACAATGACCCAAAGCATACATCCAAATCAACAAATAAATTGCTTCACCAGAAGAAGATTAAAGTTTTGGAAAGGCCCAGCCAGATCCCAGACTTGAATCCCATTGAAAATCTGTAGGATGATCTAAAGAGGGCTGTGCACAGGAGTTGCTCTCACAATCTTACAGATTTGAAGTGTTTTTGCAAAGAAGTGTGGGCAAATATTGTCAAGTCAAGATGTGCCATGCAGATAGACTCATACCCAAAAAGACTGAGTGCTGTAATAAAATCAAAAGGTGCTTCAACAAAGTATTCGTTATACTTGTGCAACCACATTATTTTATTATTTTTACTTGCCTCCACCTAAAAGATTTAAGTTTGTTGTTCAACTGAGTTGTACAGTTTATAGGTTACATTACAGGTGGAAAAAGTTCTGAAATTACTTATCTTTGTCTCATTTCTTTACATTACAGAAGCCTGACATTTTAGGTGTGTAGACTTTTTATATGCACTGTATAAGCAACCATTTTAACTGAATAAAACAGATGCATTCAATGTGTATCATTGTGATTAGCCATAGCTAATCACATGGTACAGATGGGCTGTGATTGGCTCAGTCTGTACCATGTGATCACTGTGCCCAATCACAGCTAGAAACACAATTGTTTACGATAAATGGCATGAAAGGAAGTCATGTGATCTGTTGTGATTTGTCACAGTGATCACATGGTACCGGCAGCGGGCTGATCAGTCATCGGCTGTGACTTGTAGACGGGGTATCAAACACGCCTCAACTGCAACTAAAACTGAATGTGGGTGGGCTGCCTTTACCCAGTAGAAGTGCAGTAAGTTGTGTCACCTTGCTCGTTCTAGTGAAATGAAAAATAACTTACCATCTCTAATTCCTTCCTGGCTGCCTCCATCTCTTCCTCTGCGGAATTCTTGGGGTTTCTCTTCCTCTCCTGCATGGCTTGGATATGCTCTCTGATGCGTTGTTCCAGTCGGAGGTCTCTGGACACTCTATGCATAAGAAATAAGAAAGTTTTAAAACACAAAGATTCTCTTGTCTCTGCTAAAAGACGTTGACCTGATTTTTAAAGGGATGGATGCCAAGGTGGCAGTTTATCAGTAAAACCTCAATAAGGATGTTGATTTGCATGTTATACATACTTGGTGCTTTTGGAACTATTGGGATAATTTTGAACGAAGGAGGAAGGGCATCATTCTAAAACCAGGGGTCTCCAAAATATCTAAGCAAGGTGGGAGCTGTGGTGGCTCAACATGATTGGCACTGCGCTGACAAGCCGTTCACCTCTGCAGCCAAGGGTTCGGATCCCGGTCTCGGCTACATGTGAATTGAGTTTGGTGGTCTCAGCCCGGCTCCCGGTCGGTGTGCTATGCAAGGTACGCCTGTGCTTAGTATGCCCACCCCCCCCCCCCAAAAAAAAACACCACACTTGCACGCACACGAAATTGGTTTAACATGAGGTCTCCTAAAATAAAGAGAGACGAAGGACTTACGGGGCTTGCTGGGTGGGCTAGACCCCCTCACTCCCTCATAGGGGGAGTCCCTCTGCCCCGTTGGGTTCCTGTTGGGCCCCAGTCGGGCTCCCAAGTGGAGCAGGTAGGGCGGGGTGAGTGGGAGGCCCCCCGTTACACCCGCCATTGCCACCGGGGGCATGGAGAAGGATGGCAATTGCCTCCGGGGGGCACTGCCTACTCCCAACTCCTGCAGCTCCTCTCTCTTGAGTTCACGCACAAAATACACTTTAAAAATAAATAAATAAAATATCTAAGCAAAGGGCAAGTTTATTGTCCTTCGGGCTGTAGGGGGCCCAGACAGTGGTCAGCAAGAGTCGAAAATACCCAAACATTGGTTTTAATGGGAGAAATAGTGCCCCATTATTGGTATCAATGGAAGAATTGATGGTGTCAGTAATGTTCAAGAGGAAAAGAATGCCGCCACAAATCAGTAGAAATCAGTAGAATCCGGATGTGCTGGGTGCTAGTCACGGCTCGCCACTGAAGACAATGGGAAAAGAAGAAAAGGCTGCACACCAACGAAAACGATCCAACGTGATTCATTCAATCCAATATGAGTTATACATGACAGCCACCAAGACAGAGACACAGAACCCAGGAGGTGACACATTTCACACTGTCAATAGTGCTTCTTCAGACCTCAGTAGGCGGATCAGTGGCCCATTGTTGGTGTCTGTTGTTGAAATAGTGCCCCAAGGACCAAATTAAAGGCATGCAAAGGGCCACAACTGACCCCTGGGCTGCAGTTTGGAAACCACTGTTCTACTATTACTGAAAAAAAAATCTCCATACATGCGATTAGTATGGATTATGTTCTGTTAAGCTACCAATGTAGGTTACATTCTGTTTGTACAGACTCTGTGCAGTCTTCGTTAGACTTACTAACACCAATACAGCATGAGGCCCTGTCTAAACCATCAGTTCAATCTGCATCCAATAAATATCCCCAAAAAAATATATAACATTTATTTTTTCACTCGGTTTAGGCCGATACGTATTCTTCTACATATTTTTGGTAAGAAAAATTAAAATTAGCAATAAGCGTATATTGATTGGTTTGCGCAAAAGTTATAGCGTCTACAAAATAGGTTTACTAGTAACGGCAGCAATCAGCGATTTTTATTATGACTGTGACATTATGGGGGACACATCGGACACCTTTGACACATTTTTGTGAACATTGTCATTTTTACAGAGATCAGTGCTAAAAAATGCACTGGCACTGGCTAGTGAACCACTAGCTGGCACTGTAGGGGTTAAGCGTTTCCTAGGGAGTTGAGTGTGTCACATGACACTGATCTCCGCTTCTGATTACACGGAGGGGAGATGAGTGTCATTGTCACTAGGCAGATCGGGAAGATGCTTGTTTACACAAGAATTTCCCCGCTCTATCTCTCCGTAAGACGATCGGTGGCGTGCCCGCGGCGAATGAGTCCATGGGAACCATGGTCGAGCTCACAGAGAAAGCGACAGGGTTGTAAGTGCGCCGCTACTAGCGCGAGCGCGACCACACAGCGGTATCTTAAAGGGGACGTACCTGTAGGTACCCATGCCTGTCCGTGCCACTCTGCCAACGTAAATATACAGGAGGCGGTCCTTTAGCGGTTAAAGCAATCTACTGAGCTGGCCAGAACCACCTCTGTAGGGAGTCTATTCCACATTTTCATAGCTCTTACTGTGAAGAAACCTTTCCATATTTGGAGATGAAATCCATTTTCCTCTAGACATAAAGAGTGCCCCCTTGTTCTCAGTGTTGACCGTAAAGTGAATAACTCAACACTAAGTTCACTATATGGACCCCAAAGGTACCCAAACATTCATTCTCTTAAAGGAGATGTATGGGGTATTTAACCGCTTAACGCCCACCGCACGACTATGTACGTCCACAAAATGGCACGTACAGGCAGATGGGCGTACA
Organism: Rana kukunoris; assembly: GCA_029574335.1. Lineage (NCBI taxonomy): Eukaryota > Metazoa > Chordata > Amphibia > Anura > Ranidae > Rana > Rana kukunoris. Next base: position 40,306,938 of record CM056056.1, on the reverse strand, counting down.
TGTACGTCCCTGCCTTCTAGCGGGTCGGGGGTCCGATCGGGACCCCCTCCGCTGCGTGCGGCGGGCAGCTTACCTCCGGGAGCGATCCGGGACGAGGGGGCGGCTGTTTGTTTTTGTCCGCCCCCTCGTGATCGCTCCCAGCCAATCCCCTGAGCCAATCGCCTTGTCACTTCCTCTGCCTGTATAATGTAAACACAGGCAGAGGAAGTGATGTCACCTCTCCTCTCGGCGGAATTTTCAATCCGCCGAGAGGAGAGAAGACTCACAGTAAGTTGCACCAACACTACACTGACACCACACACATAGGCACAATTAACCCCTTCCGATCACCCCCCCCCCCCCTCCCTGTCACACTGTCACTGATTGCAATGATCATATATTTACTGATCACTGCAGTTAGTGTCAGTGTGACAGGCAGTTAGTGTTAGGTCCAGGGTAGCCCCCTACCCCCCTAATAAAGTTTTAACCCCTTGATCACCGCCCTAGTTAACCCTTTCACCCCCTATTGCGCGTCATTGTTTTTCTGATCACTGTATTAGTGTCACTGTTGCCGCTAGGTAGCTAATTTTTTTTTATTGCGATTTTTTTTTTACTAAAGACATGTGGTTGAATACATTTTGGCCTAAATGTTTGACTAAAATTTTGTTTATTCGACTTTTCTTATAACAAAAAGTAAAAAATCATTTTTTTTTTTCAAAAATGTCGCTCTATTTTTGTTTATAGCGCAAAAAATAAAAATCGCAGAGGTGATCAAATACCATCAAAAGAAAGCTCTATTTGTGAGAAAAAAAAGGACACAAATTTTGTTTGGGAGTCACATCGCACGATCGCGCAATTGTCTGTTAAAGCAACGCAGTGCCAAATTGTAAAAAGGCCTCTGGGCATTTAGCAGCATATTGGTCCGGGGCTTAAGTGGTTAAAAGAAAACAACAGGGGCGTGGCTTGGCGAGCAGCGTGGATGGCCGCTGTGTGAAAGAGCTCCGGTCCCAAGGTTGAAACAATCGCCGAAAACGACCTGTTTCCAGCAGAGCATGAACACCCGGCTCAAGAAGGGAACACCCGGTGGTCTAGCGAAGCTGATGGGAACACCTAAAGGGAAGGCGACGCCCGCTAATCTGAACAAGTATCGCTACTCAGGCGGCCGCGTGAAGGACAAGATGGCGCCGGTCCATAGACTCGATGGAGGGGAAGACACGGAGGATGACGAGGTCTCCATCCCCGCCTCGGACGACTTCTCTGGAGGTAACATCAACCCTGACTCTCCCCTAAATTACGCCACTATGATGGAGATAGCGGCCGATATAAAAAACTCCTTCTCTGTGGCCATCACTGACATTAAGACAGAGCTGCTGAGACTGTCTGAACAAATGGTGGTGACGGAACGGGCGGGCAAGAGGAGAGACCGCGCTCTGACAAGGTTGGATGACATAGCAGAGGTTCATAACCGTCAACTAATAGAGGTTAATCGCCACTTAGAAGATTTAGATAACAGAGGACGCCGCAATAATATCAGGGTGCGGGGGGTCCCCGAAGTGGTACTACCAGATCAGATTAGGCCCGCGCTGACGTCCATATTCAATGGTCTCCTGGATAGGCCTGAAGCCTCGCCCATAGATTTCGACAGGGCACACAGAGCTTTGCGACCAAGGGCCCCTGACAATGTCCCTCCCAGAGACATAATCTGTTGTCTGCCTAATTATGCCCTCAAAGAGGAGATTCTGAGGAAAGCGAGGGCCAGCGACCAGATAGTGTTCAACGAGTCTGACATTCATCTTTTTCAAGATTTGTCACCGATCACACTAAAGAACAGGAGAGCACTGAAACCCCTGTTAGAGGTGCTGCAATCCAAAGCAATCAGCTATCGCTGGAAATTCCCATTTGCTTTACAAGCTGCTTTTAATGACAAGCAATTTATGCTCAGGGTTCCAGATGACCTACTGCAATTCTGTGAAAATCTGCACATTGCACCTATAGACTTACCAGACTGGTACGCTGAATTCCTGCTCCCACCGACGCTCATTCATCAACCTCTTCCACAAGGGCCCTCGCCATCCAAGTCGCCATACCAAGCTGGCAAATACCGAAAGAAAGCCTATAAGGGTCATCAGGCCTCTCCTGCAGCTAAGAGCTCCAGGATGTAACTGCCCATATAGTTTGCTCGTTGCAAGACCAGGAGTACATTATGCAAACCACCAAAGATGGGAATCCTGTCATTAGTTGCTAGGCTAATTGTAACTTGCTCTGCCCCTGCAGCAAAGGAGACATCTTTTTGCTTTTTGTCTCCCTTTTCCCTTACATGCAGCACCAGCCCCCTTGATGTGCAACTGCACAGAATACTTTGTTATGCATCCTGATCCCTCTTGGAGAAGCCTCTTGTCAGACCAACCCTTCATACTTCGCTATTGGATTATTCCTCTTGAAGACTGAAGGTACTGTAAGCCCCTTTTCTCAAACCTATAGATGATTTTACATGGAGACACAACCCAAACATATCCTCTTACTGCCCACTAGAGGGCGCCATGCCCTTACTGTTGTGTTTTGCCTTAGTTTGATCTCTCCGTTCACAACAAACCTACAAACTGCCTCCAGACATCTCGGGATGTGATGGATTGTGACTGAGGATTTACTATATCCTTACCTTCGGTTAATACTGGCCTACATACACACTGTCTGAGGCGTTTATACCGGATCCTTTTTTCCAGGATTTATTTTTTCTTTCTTTTATTTATTTTTATTTATTTATTTATTTTATTTTATTTTTTGTGGATCGCAACACGGCTTTTAGTACTTGCCATGATCTCCACCACTGCCCAGGACTCCCCACGGGGCTGCTAGACTGGTTTGTCCTACCTTGTCCCAACTTTGCGGCACCGGGTGGGGGGGCCCTGCGATAATGCCAACCCTCACCTCTGGAATGTAGCGTTCTGATACCCCGCAGAAGAGGTTGGCAAATGTTGCATAGGCATCAGGGACACTCTTTGAAGACCTCTGTTACTGAGTACTTGCCTGATTACTGTTTAGATCCATACCTATGTTGTAACAATGCACCGCTTAGGTTATGATTCACGGGCTATGTTTCTTTCCCCTATGCACAGTATTTTTTGCCATTTTAGGGACTCTCGCGCTGCTCTTATGACGTGTTGAGCCTGGAGGATCTCGTGTCTTCCTGAAGATTCTTGGTGTGCGAATATGGAGGTAGCCTACAGAAAACCACTTTTGGAAAGCGTGAGTACGTTTTATTTTCTCTGAGGTTCTGTCTACTGGCAGATGGCTGGCCAGCCTTTCTTTCAGCTGGATCTGGATGGCTGCCTCTGTATTCGCAGAGCTGGCTCCCAACACTACTAGGATCCTTACTGGATTTGAAGATCTAAGTTTGTCCATTCCAATTTAACTTACTTTAGCTTGATTTGAGTTGAATAACGTGACTGTTACTGTGCATTTGGGATCTAGGAACGTCAGTGGACCGCTTCCTTATGTTACAGGCAAGGCTACTACTGGTTGAACACACACGGGGCTCTTTTAGAAACTGCTCCAATATTGTTTCATTGGTTATATATGTTCGGTTATTCATGTTATATTACGGTGGTTAAATTGCAGATCTCCTGGTTCTCTGTTCTCAAGAAGTTTAAGACACTCCATAGTTTCCCTTCCCCCCCCCCCCCCAATGGAACGGTTCAGACTTCCATTTCAGACTGCTTACATACCCTTGTTTCAACCTAGACCTTCATGATAATATCCTACACCTCGATTTTCTTGTTGGATAGTATCACCGACCTGCCATCCACGCAGAACCCTCCCACGCCTACACCAGAGTCATCCCAGACATCCTTGTCTTCACCAAGGGTGTCTACAGGCCCTACTACTTGATAGTAGATTCAGGGCTACGACTCGTGATTCGAGTGGGCTGGTCCTCACCAGCTCGCCCGGATAAACCCCCCACCCTATACCCACCCCACTCTTTCTATTTCCCTACCCTCCGATATTCCCACGCCCCTGCTGACACATAGTCGGCCCCCCCGCAGGAGAACGCAATATGGCTTACTCTTTTTTAGGCAAATTACCCACGCTTGTCTCGCACAATATTAATGGGCTTAATATTCCCGAAAAACGTTCCAAATTCTTGAAAGAACTAAGGAAAACAAAACCCCTGGTGGTCTTCCTACAGGAAACCCACTTTAAGGGCCAGAACATTCCTAAAATAACAGACAATCTCTACACAATCGCGCACCATGCCACAAACCCTCTTGCCAAGACAAAAGGTGTGTCAATACTGATCAACAAACACGCCCCTTTTGTTCACAAACAGAGCTTGGTTGATAAGGATGGAAGATACATTATTCTGAAAGGACACTGGGAGGGCACCCCCATTACTCTCGCTAATGTTTATTTTCCAAATAGAGAACATATCACCTTCTGCAGGAAGGTGGTTGATGAGCTGAAGGGGTTCGCTGAGGGTTGCATCCTACTTGGGGGCGACTTCAACGTTCCTCTTTCACCCTTACAAGACACCTCTACTGGCCACACTCACGTCACTTTTCAAACCCTAAAGAAAATGAAAGCCCTACTCCGGTCTCTGACACTGGTAGACACATGGAGGTCAACTCACCCTACTGAGAAGGACTTTTCCTTCTATTCTGCATCGCACAAACGATACTCACGGTTGGACCTGATTTACATCACCCAACGGGATCTATCTATACTATCCAGAGCTGAGATCGGTATAATATCACTCTCCGACCACGCCCCAGTTGCCTTGACATTGAAACCCAGACCCCCCAGAAGCAGTGGCTTCAGCTGGAGGCTGAATGCTGCTCTTTTGACGGACCAGACCATTCATGACGATATTCACAATTCTATCGGGACCTACTTCTCAGACAATAAGGACTCAGACACTAACCCGCTAAATAATTGGGAATCGCATAAAGCAGTAATCAGAGGAGAACTAATTAAATGGGGCGCCACAAAGAAAAGGGAAAGAGATAGAGAGGTATTAACGCTTTCAAACAAAATTGCCCAATTAGAACAACAACATAAAAGGAATCTCTCAGCCAAGGTTGAAGGGGAGCTTATTGAACACAGGAAAGCCTTAGCACAATTACTCCATCTACAGACACAGAAATCCCTCTTTTTTAAAAAGAACATCTTCTACGAACATGGGGATAAAAGTGGCAGGTTGTTGGCTAAAGCTCTCAAGGACGCTTCTTTGTCGAACCATATCCATGCGATTAAAAACAAACAAGGTGTCCTCGAACATGACTCGGAACGAATTGCGAAACTCTTCCAAGATTTTTACTCAAGGCTATACAACTTGCCCTCACAACACAAACCAGCACATCTCGCACCCTCTAGAATGGACAACATTCAGGAATTCTTACTAAATAGCAATCTTCCCTCGATCCAGGCGGAGGATGCGAGATTGCTGGAAAACCCAATCACACTGACCGAATTACAAGAATCAGTAAAATCACTAAAAGTAGGCAAAAGCCCCGGCCCTGACGGGTTTACCTCACAATATTACAAGACCTATTTGAACATAATCTCTTCCCCTCTACTCAAGGCTTTGAACTATTTGGCAAAAAACAAAAATAACTCCAGTTCGTTGCTAACGGCCCACATAGCTGTAATTCCCAAACCCAACAAAGACACTGCGGATTGCGCCAACTACAGGCCTATTTCATTACTAAATATAGACATCAAACTCCTCGCCAAGATTCTAGCAAATAGACTCAAACCATTGCTTGCACAGGTAATCGGCCCTGAGCAAGTGGGGTTTATGCCCGGCCGAGAGGCAAGGGATAACATCTCCAAGGCCCTCAGTTTGATCCACTATGCTAAGCGGTACGGTCTCGAGGGCCTTCTCCTGTCAACCGACGCGGAGAAGGCCTTCGATAGGATCTCGTGGGACTATATGATGGCCACCTGCACACACATAGGTATGGGAGGCAATATGCTAAGTTGGATAGCTGCTCTATACTCCAACCCACAGGCCCAGATTAAAATCAACAATACCCTTTCGGATCCAATAAAAATCTCAAATGGCACTCGACAAGGCTGCCCATTATCCCCACTTTTGTTTATCATCTCTTTAGAACCCCTGATCAGAACCATCAACAACTCCCCAGACATTAGAGGTTTCAGAGTACAGGACAGAGAATATAAATTAGCTGCCTATGCGGACGACCTTCTCTTTTTCATGACCAGACCACACATTTCCATTCCTAATCTGATAAAAACGTTTACTACCTTTGGGTATATCTCCAACTTCAAAATTAACCATAGTAAGTCAGAAGCGATCAACCTATCCCTTAAAGACAAAGAGTACGACTCTATGAAAAGCAATCATAATTTCCATTGGGAACAAAAAGGCCTTACATACTTAGGTATAAAGCTGACACCGACAATTGACACTATATATGACGAGAATTTTAAACCCCTCCTACAATTAATTACCAAAGACCTACATAGATGGACGCAGAAACAGTTCTCGTGGTTCGGTAGGGCCTCCATACTAAAAATGTCAATACTACCGAGACTGCTCTATTACTTTAATGCTCTGCCAATCAAACTGCCCGCCTCCTTCTTCTCCAAACTCCGCAGCGCCCAGTTGAAGTTTTTGTGGGCTGGGAAAAAACCGAGGCTCAGTTTCTCTCAGCTAACCCTCCCCAAGAGTAAGGGAGGTATTGGTCTCCCAGACTTTAGGAAATACTACATATCTGCCCATATTACGAGACTTATAGATTGGCACTGCCACCAATCAACGAAAGATTGGGTTCAGCTGGAAACGACTCAGCACATTAGACGTATCGCCTTTCACCCCTGGTCCTCCAATTCCAAGTTAACACATAGGATCTCCCATCCATTAGTTGCCGCGACTATGTCGGTGTGGCACGGCGCAGCTTCGGCACACAGCCTAGCCTCTATACCAGGCCCACTAACTCCTATTACAGACAACCCGGATTTCACTCCAGGACTGGACTTACAGTTCTCTCAATCCTCCTTACACACACAAAAACTCCTGGCCACTCATTGTTTCAACGGAAATAGAATCAAAACCTTCCAAGTGTTAAGATCCGAGCTAGGGGAGGCCTTCCCTGGTTTCTGGTTTTATCTTCAGTTACAGAATTTCCTAATTAACAGCAAACACAAAACGGACTACTGTAGGACTCCTACCCAGCTGGAACAGATTTGCTTATTGGGGTCCCAGACTCCCAAAACAACGGCTCTAGCTTACTCGTGGCTCAGTCTTTCGCACATACAACCTCAGAATAAGATCAAAGCCTGTTGGGAGAGCGAACTGAAAATATCCATAAATGATGATCAATGGGAGAAAGCCTCGTTGTTTGCGCACAAATGTTCCCTTAGCTCGAGGTACCAAGAAATTTCGTACAAATTTCTCGTGAGATGGTATATTACCCCTGTAAAAGTCAAGAGATGGTCCCCAACAGCCTCAGATACTTGCTGGCGCTGTAAGAAGGAAATCGGCTCCCTCGCACATATCCTGTGGTACTGTCCCTCAATACTTAATTATTGGTCCAAAATAATACACTGGGTGAAGGTGATCACAGAGACAAGTATCACATTAGATGCAGCTGCATGCCTTCTCCACATAAACCATTTCTCGATCAAAAGTTATAAAAGGTCACTCACCAGACACCTCCTGACGGCAGCGAAAACACTAATCACCCGGTACTGGAAGACGACGACCTGCCCCTCTATTAGAGAATGGCTTGATAGGGTACATTATATACATAAAATGGACGAACTTGTGGCCATGAAGATCGAAAACACGACATTGTTCCACGACACATGGCAACCATGGGTTATATTCAAATATTCCAATGATTACCAACAATTATTGCTCTGACCCCACTAACAACAATACACGGGCCCTGTCAACCTTATTCTACCTTAGCGATGTAATGACACTTGGTACTTCATAAATATGTAATACCTCTGTTGATATTCCACTATGTTGATCCTGACTATGTATCTAACATGTGACATGTAGGCTAACACCAATTGTCTAGTTCCCATCGAACTCTATCCGCCTATCATTCTCCAATTTGTCCCCACCCCCCATCCCTTCTTTTCCCTCCCCCCCTACCGCATATTCCATCCCCCAATGATCCATAAGGTCTACCTACATTTGACTATCTGCAGCACTGGATCAGTTGTCATACTTATTTGAAGATGCACCTGTTATGTTAAGTGTTTTTTTTTATTTCCCTTTATGTGTATGAAGAATATACTGTTCAGTCATATTTTTTACGTTGTACTATGTATTTCCATTTTTCGCCTAAGAAATAAACTTTGATTGTGATAAAAGAAAACAACATCACACCTCTATGTGCTGCAGCAGCGTTCTCGTCAGCACTGCGGGATCACGTGACCTTTGATTGCTCAGTTCTCAGTCTCCTCGAAGTGGACAGCAGTGACTGTCAGTAACCGCTCTCCACTCCTCCAACGCTTGCTGGAGCACTGGGGCTGGAGAAGGGGGGAAGGTGCAGCTGGCTTCAGTTTAGAGCTGGAGCCAGATGTCAATCAACCAGCTGGGTGGATCCTGACAATATAGTCAGGATCCTTCCAGAGCCTGGTGTGGCTCTATGAGGTCAGCCGACAGTTGGTTTACCTCGCTATAAGCCGACTCTGGGTCAAAGGAGAGCGAAAATAAGTACACTCCTGTGACCTAGAAGAGAAGTATAACCACATTTCTTTGAATGTTTCCTGTTTAACCTACACAGCCATTTATATAGCCATTTGAGGCTGGGCAAGGCTGACTGTATTATTATACCTTGATATTAATCCCATAAAATACAAGACCATTCACAACATCGCCCCCATCTACATCACCAACTTCATCCACAGATATCACCCAAATCGTCCCTTCCGCTCCTCTCAGGACCTCCTGCTCTCTAGCTCCCTTGTTACCTCCTTCCATGCTTGCCTTCAGGACTTCTCCAGAGGCTATCCCATCTTCCGGAACTTCCTGCCCCAGTATGTCTGATCAGCCTCTACCCTGTCCTTTTTTAGGAGATCCCTGAAAACTAATTTATTCAGGGAAGCCTATCCCAAACCCACCTAACAACTATCCCAGAGCCACCCCCATCAAATCATTCTCTGCAGCCATTACCTTTTGTACCACCACCCCCTCCCTTTAGAATGTAAGCTCTACGAGCCGGGCCCTCCTGTACCTTTTGTATTGAACTGTACTGTAATTGTGTTGTCCCCTCTATACATTGTAAAGCGCTGAGTAAACTGTTGGCGCTATATAAATCGTGTATAGTAATAATAATATTATTTCACAGTGTGACGAACCCAGTACTATGTCTGCCATGAATGCTTCCTCTGTCCAGAACCAGCACTATGCAAGATATTTTTGACCCCCCCCCCCCCAGTCACCAGGCGTACTTCAGGGTAGTATAAAAACCAGCAGAGTACTTTATTCGAGCACATGTTACACAGATATCTCACTTCAAAACACTTCCCCCCCACCCTTGGAAAACGGGGCGGGTTAAACTGTCCAATGACCATAGACACACAGCTCAGGTGTGTTCAAACTTCTCATCAGTAAACAGTCTTATTAGCATGGGGCTGATGGAGGAGTCCCCCTCCCTCTTTCCTCACAGCAAGACACTTACACATCCCATAATAGTTGAGGCAGACAGCCACAATAGAACAATAGAATACGACTCACACCCCAAACAATCACAGCAAATAGTACACAACAGCATGGGACAACACACAATATATACAAGTTTGAGTCTGACTAGCACAGATCATAGTGGTGTTCTCATTCACCCTGTGCCCCTATTAGAGACACAGAGTGATTTACACATAAGAGGGCATGGGGAAGCTGGACAAGGAGCCCCCAGAGCTTTCCAAGGTAAGCTGAGTTGCACAAACCCCCCACCCAAAGTGACCCCTGTCACACACAGGTAGACCGTAGTATATAGCAAAGTATCACCCCTCCCGTTAAGTAGTGGCGCAACGGATCGTCATTGATCCGTGATCCGCACGGATCAATGACTTTGGATCGGCACACACATGATCCGCGGCGCAGGTGGAGGGGAGGGGGGGGGGGCGAACAGAGCGGTAAAACATGCTGTAACAACAGACATTAAAATAGTCTCCGCTCTGCTCGCACTCACACAGCCACGCCTCTTCCTTTCCCCGCGCTTGTTAAAGACAGAATGTGTGCCGCAGCCAATCGCCTTCTGACGTGTCCGGCCATGCCCCCCAGCGTGGATAACTGCTGAGTGATGGACGCTGCAGGTGAGCGGCTGTCCTGCTGTGAGAGAAACGATGGGGGTGGTGCATGGCGACAGGTAAGGCTCCATGTGTGCGAGGTCGTGTCGATATGGAAGAACCCCTCAGGAAGGGCACATGACACCAGCCTGGGGGGTGAGGTGCAGCTAATGTCCGGGGCTGCATGGAGTGTGGCAGACATATGGAGGGAGTGTAGAGATGGGGGAGGGGATATAGAGGTATCCACCCCATCATAGGAGGCAAGTGTGACCTGACTTTCTTCCACCTCCTGGGGGGTGACATGCCCATGGGATAAGGAGGGTCAGGGGAGGAGATGAGCACCGGGGGCGTGAAAGTGGAGGAAGAGAGGAGCGTCAGGTAGAGGTGAGGGTGAGGCTGCAATGGGGGCACAGTGAGGCTACAATTTTTTTTTGCTAATCCAAAAAATTATCCGATTCGTGGCTCTAAACCGAGGATCGATCTGATCCGTGAGTTTTTTGATCCGTTGCACCCCTACCGTTAAGAGTAAAAATAATTTTGCTCAGGAACATAAACTCTCAAAAATGTTGATATAAATGAAAATTGAAAGTTTATATAAGCCCGTTTGTAAAATATATATATATGGGTCTTTTACATAAACAAGACATTTGCATTTAATTAATTAGCTTTGTGACTTTGATAATGAGCCAGGCCGGGCGTGTGTTTGGGTGTACCACAGGGCATCTAACGGCACAGGTTACATTCTATCACAGTGAATATGGCCACTGTTTATAAGACAAACCTTGCTTTCTCCATTTCCTTTAATGATTTCACCGACATGATTCTTGGCATCATCTCCGGCGTTTCAACTCCAAAAGCCTTCTGCTTATCCCAGGTTTGGGAAGGCTCCAGATCTGTGGCATACGGAGGAACAGCAACGGGCACCTAGGCATGTAAGATGACATGAGAACTAGTAAAAAGAGGCACTGTGTGTGGAAAGGGCATACAGTACTTACATTCACCACACTATGCCAGGCCTACCAAAGGGCATATTGGATGAAAAACGAAATCCTGCCATAAATCACAAGCAATAACTTTTATATATTTGTCTTTACACCATCAAAGTGTGCCGGAAAATGGTGAAGGAAGCCAAAATTTTGCTTCAATTACTAGATATTACATTTTTATAGCATATTTCACAGCAGTCTACACGAGGGAAGGGTTTTGGAAACCTGTTATAAAATCTTATGAACAGTGCATGTCTTATGGATAAACACACAAGCAAAAGTGTATCAACACACAAAAACAAACATTCAATAGAACTTATAGTGATAAAGTCATGTTTTTTTCTTTTAGGTAACAATAATAAAAATGTTATACTTACCTGCCCTGTGTAGTTGGTTTTGCACAGAGCAGCCTGGATCCTCCTCTTCTAAGGTCCCTCTTTGGCACTCCTGGCCCCTCCCTCCTGTGGACCAGAGGATCCTCCAGGGGCCAGAGGATCCTCCTCTTCTAAGGTCCCTCTTTGGCACTCCTGGCCCCTCCCTTCTGTGGAGTGCCCCCACATCAAGCAGCTTGCTATGGGGGCACCTGAGCTGAGTCACAGCTTCCTGTGTCCATTCAGACACAGGGCCCTGCCCCCTTTCCCTCCTCATTGCCTGACTGGCTTTGATTGACAGCAGCGGGGGCCAATAGTGCCACACTGCTGTCTTAGCCAATGAGGAGGAGCACTCCTGTCAGCTGAGTGTCTAGTGCAACATCGCTGGATCTAGAGGGGGCTCAGGAAAGTATTAGGGGGGCTGCTGCACACAGAAGGCTTTCTATCTTAATGCAAAGAATGCATTAAGATAAAAAATTCTGCCTTTACAACCACTTTAAAGGAGTTGTAAACCCTCGCAATTTTTCTATTGAACATTTGTTTTGTGTGCTGCAGCAGCGCCCCCGAGCCCCCGTTCTAATTACCTGAGCCCCGTTATTCCCACGGCGGGAACTAGCACACCAGCTCTGGCCAGTATCTTGTATCCTGATTGGATAGATTGATAGCAGCGCAGCCATTGGCTCCCGCTGCTGTCAATCAAATCCAATGACGCGGGTGCCGGGGGGTGGGGCCGAGTCCTGCTTTCTGTGTCAATAGACGCAGAAGCAGGACACCAGAGTGCGCCTGCATGGGGGATCCTACAGGAGAGCGCTTCTCCGATGGGGCACTCGAGAAGAGGAGGAGCCAGGAGCGCCGCTGAGGGACCCCAGAATAGGAGGATCGGGACCACTCTGTGCAAAACCAACTGCACAGAGGAGGCAAGTATGACATGTTTGTTTTTTTAAAAACCCTGAACCTTTGCAACCACTTTAAAATCAGAGCTGCCCCAATCCACTTCTTCTGGGATCCCCTCTCTTCATCAGGTGCCCTCCACGGAAAGACATTCTCCATGGGGGCACACATGCGGGCTTGTCTGGGTTAAAGGACTCAGCCTCGCCCCCTACTACCATGTCACAGCTTTTGATCAATGGAGCAGTTCGGAGCCTATGGCTCCTGCTGCTATCAATCTGTCCACAATGAGCAGAGCAACAGTGGCTGGAGCCGCTGAGCTTGTGCACTTTGCTGGATCAGATCGGGCTCAGGTAAAAAAAAAGGGGGAGGGTCTGGGGAGGGTGGAGCTGCAGAACATAATGTTTTTCAATTGAATGCATAGAATGCATTAATGTGAAAAACCTTAAGGCTTTAAAAACACTTTAAAGTCACCCCCCCCCCCCCCGGCGTACACATAATTTCAAGATCGATAACTTTTTTATGGGATGCATACATGTTACAAATCAAAGCTATGTAGCAAAGTCAGGAGTCAGAATGACATCCCTGGAGCCTATAGCTTTAAAGGGGAACCCAAGAGATTAATGGAAGCTGCCACTCAACATGGCGGCGGCAGCACTGACGGCCGATTGAAAACTCGGTTTGGGTGAAGACACCACTGGAAGTTTTGAAATTTATAAATTCAAAGGTTTTAAATCGAAAAAACAAAAAACAAAACTGTGAATTCAAAGAAAATTCTAAAAATTCTAAATGCGAATTGCATTATATAACTAAATCTAACAAAACTAAATAATTAATCAAAACAAAACTATTTTTTCATGCACATACCTAACAAATTGTATTAATAAAAACAAAAATGCAAAAAAATACATTTGAAAAAGTGATCAAAAAAGATCCAATTTCATATTTTATCAGGAAAATGAAACAAATCAGCTGTTTACTGTTATCCAATTTTTACGTTTACAACTTTTTTCCCCAAGCTTGTTTTTTTTTTAATTAAATGCCCACATAGCTACTGTACATTTTAAATAGCATGAGACTGCATAGCATTTGGGTTCTTAATTTTTTTTTTTATAAGATTTGTTTTAATATTTAATATATTTATATATAAAAATTTACTAGATGTATTATATATATATATATATATATACACACACACACACACATATACATACATACATATATATATATATATATATATATATATATATATTTTTTTAAGATACGTTTTAAGATTTGGGTTCTTAAAACATAAAATATTACAAAGAAGTATTTTCTAATGATGATCTTCGACCTCCAGCCATACATGTGGTACCATGATGCCCTCTGCTGGCAGCACAGCATCCAATAACACAGACATTTGTAATAGGAAGAAAGTCTCACATACCTCTTGTTGGATGTCATTTCTCTTCTTGTTTTTTGCTTTTTGACTTTGCATGATTTGTGTCTGTTTTTGCCATTCTTTCAGAATTTCTTGTTTCCTTCAAGGAATTACAACGTAAGTTTATTACAAATCCACTGGAGAGCAGTGGCGGCCCGCCCATATGGGCGCACGGGCGCCGCCCCCCCTCCCGCAGTCACAAAAAAAAAAAAAAGGGCCCTTTAAGAACTTTTATTCGGCTAAAATGTCATTTTGACATTTTAGCCGAAGTTCTGGCGGCCGTCTATAGAGGGCGCTGCAGCGCCACCCCCTCTCGCAAGTAACACACGTTCAATGCTATGCATTGGACGTGTGTTACTGTTGCCAGCTGCCTGGTCTATTCGTATAACCGGACATGGGACGCCGGTTACCCGAATAGCGACAGCTGGTTGGCTGAGGGGAACTGCCTATCAAAGCCAGTGGCTCTGATAGGCTTTTCCAGTCCCGCCCTCCGGCTCTCGGAAGTCTATGCTCGGAGCGCAGACAATCTGCGGTCCTTGCATTAGACTGACAGCCGTTTCAGCCAATCAGGTTCCCGGATTCTGGTTTTCAGGAACCTGATTGGCTGAAGCTTCTCCAGGGCGGCAGAAGACATCGAGGGAGGACATGGAAGCGTCAGGTAAGTGATTTTTTTACAGGGAAAGGGGCAGCATGGGGCACAGTGGCAGCATGGGGCACAGTGGCAGCATGGGGCACAGTGGCAGCATGGGGCACAGTAGAAGCATGGGGCACAGTGGCATCAGAGGCAACAATGGGGCACAGAGGCAACAATGAGCACAGGCCGGGCACAGTGGTGACAATTGATGGCACAGTGACTGAATATGATGGCATGGCAGAGAGGTGACAATTGATGGCACAGTGACTGCATTTGATGGCATGGCAGAGAGGTGACAATTGATGGCACAGTGACTGCGTTTGATGGCATGGCACAGTGGTGACAATTGATGGCACAGTGGTGGCGTTTGATGGCATGGCACAGTGGTGACAATTGATTGCACAGTGACTGCATTTGATGGCATGGCACAGTGGTGACAATTGATGGGCACAGTAGCTGCTTTTGATGGCATGGCACATTGGTGACAATTGATGGCACAGTGGTGGCGTTTGATGGCATGGCACAATTAGTGACACAAGTGGTGAACATTGATGGCACAGTGACTGCAAATGATGGCATAGCACATTGGTGACAATTGATGGCACAGTGACTGCATATGATGGCATGGCACATTGGTGACAATTGATGGGCACAGTAGCTGCATTTGATGGCATGGCACAGTGGTGACAATTGATGGCACAGTGGCTGCATTTGATGGCATGGCACAGTGGTGACAATTGATGGCACAGTGGCTGCATTTGGTGGCATGGCACAGTGGCTGCATGTGATGGGCACAGTGAGGCTGCAATATTTTTTTTTTCGTTTGCGCCCCCCCAAAAATTTTGAGCACCAGCCGCCACTGCTGGAGAGAAGTTTTCCACTTCAGTGGAAACATAACTTATTACCAATTGCTTCTAATGATCAATAATAGTGTGTGTGTATATATATATATATATATATATATATATATATGTATATGTAGGTATCCTATGTCATCACATAGCAGTAAAAAGTTTACAGGTCATTTGTGATTTTATCTTTTAGAGTTAAAGCCCAACTCTGGGAATATTTCATTTATCCTATGCGGGGTGCGTTATAGCGTTTTGTCCAGAGGAGAGATTGTACTTACCTGATCCTCCGCTATGGTGCTCCCTCACCTCTCTTTCAGTGTTATTAAGCCCAATACAAAGCTATGGACCTTGCTAAATTTAGAACCCTAGACTGCTGGACTACTGGGGGGGGGGGGGGGGCTGTAGAACATGGACTAGCTGCGGGGAGGGATGGAGAATCAGGAAATAAAACTTCTTCAATGTTCGCCAAGACCAAAATGCAAGGGGTCATTTTTTAGTTGCCCAGAGTTGGGTTTTATCCTGGGTTCACTTATATGCAAACACAGACAGTGCAGTGATTCACACCCGCATTGTTGTGTCGATCACATGCAATGTCTGTGCAATGAGAGTTCAGTTGTATGCAGGGGCAGACTGACCATTTTGGGTACTCGGACACTGCCCGAGGGCCCAATGGCACTAATAGGCCACATCAGGGTTGCCAGCCTCAGTAAAACCAGGGACAGTATGTAAAAACTTTTTTTTTACATCTGTCCCGTACCGACATCCTTTTGGTCTAAAAATCCCAAGATTATAACCGGCCCACCTCTCCAGTACCTTTTCAGTGTGTGTATGTATATTCTGGGCCAGATTCTCGTAGATTGGCATATTTTTCTTCTGGCGTAGCGTATCCCATTTACGCTACGCCTCCGCAGCTTTTACGGGCAAGTGCTGTATTCTCAAAGCACTTGCTCCGTAACTTGCGGCGGCGTAGCGTAAAAGGGCCAGCGTACGCCCGCGTGATTCAAAGTAGGAAGGAGGTGGGCGTCTTGTATTTAAATTAAGCGCCCCCGTGCCGAACGAACTGCGCATGCGCCGTGCGTGGACGTATTCCACTGCACATGCTCCAAATTATGCCGCAAATACATTGGTTTCGACGTGAACGTGAATTACGCAAAGGGGTCATGCTAGGTTACCCCTCATATAGCAGGGGTAACCTTACGCTTACGACGTAAACTACAACGACGGGGCGCGAATACGTTCAGGAATACGCGTATCAGGCTCATTTGCATATTCAACGCAGAAATCGACGGAAACGCCACCTAGCGGCCAGCGTAAAATTGCAACTTAGATACGACGATGTAAGTGACTTACGCCAGTCGGATCTACGCCAAATCTATGCGTAACCGATTCTAAGAATCAGTCGCATAGATACACCGCCTCAGAAACAGAGATACGACGGCGTATCTGGAGATACGCCGTCGTATCTCTTCCGAGAATCTGGCCCTCTGTGTGTATATATAAACTGTGTGTGTGTATATTGTGTATGCATACTGTGTGGCCCCATAATCTATTGCCTGGGGACACCATAATCTCCTATTGCCCGGGGGCCCCATAATCTCCTATTGCCCGGGGGGCCCCATGAGTTGTCAGTCCGCCCCTGGTTGTATGGCTGAACTCGCAGTGGAGTCGCACAAAAAAGGCGCAGCAACCCATTTTTTCCCCCGCAATGGAATCCATGCGATCCAATTCCTGTCCAAATCTAAAGTTCACTCTGCAATCTGCAAACTGATGGGAGGGGGGGGGGGGTTATTAACTCTACTGACACCTGCCACGGTTCGCTGAGGGCAGTGTGAACTGCCTGTGGGGGAGATGCAAAGCGGCAACTGCCTTGGTTCCTGCAACGTATATGTGTGAACCGGGGCTTACAGCAGTCTTCCGGCCAAAAATAAAAAAATTAAAAGCCAGCAGCTACACATACTGCAGCTGCTGGCTTTTAATAATAGGACGCTTACCTGTCCTGGAGTCCCTCGATGTCGGCACCGCAGCTAATGTTTTCATCAGCTGTCGGGTGCTGCTGCCGCCATTGCAGGTAAGGGAACCCGGTAGTGTAGCCTTTCGGCTTCACGCTGGGAGCCCTACTACGCATGCTCTTCTCCTATTGGCCTGGCGGCCGGGAGAGGAAGAGGGCACCCCGCGGGGATGTCACTGGCCGAGGCCCGTGACAAGTGGGAAAACATACCTGTCAAAGACAAGCATCCTGTCCCCCCTCCCCCTCCCAAAAGGTGCCAATTGTGGCATCGGAGGGGGGGAGGAATCCGATGAGCAGAAGTTCCACTTTAGGGTGGAGTTCCGCTTTAAAGTGTGCCAATTCTGCCATGATACCCAAAACTGACATTTCCTTCCCCCCCCCCCGTTCTGGTAGATCATATCGCTATCAAAAATATGCTATACATGTAGTAGTATCCTGGTTTGTAGTAGTAGCATGGTTTGTGTGTTAATGAGAAACGGGCAGCTCCTCCTCCTTTGCATCACGGCGGCTTCCGCCATGCGTTTCCTCCTTCCTCGGTGTCCAATAGTATTGTCTGTCCTTTCAGCCTTATCAGGACCCACTTCCTGGTTGGTCGGGAGGAAGATCAGTGTGGCAATAGCAAATGCAACTGGGTGGGCACGGAGCGCAGATCTCTGCGCCCCAAGCCAGTGGCGTAGCATGGGTTGTCAGCGCCTGGGGCGAGGCAAGTAATTTGCGCCCCCCTGACCCATGGACTTAGGGTCCTTTCACACGTACGGACCGTTCGTCGGTTTTTTTTACAAGTCCGTTTACGGTAATGCATCCCTATGGGATTGCGTCCGTTAGCGGATGATGTATCCGCTAACATCCGCAAAGATCCGCGTCCACAAAGATCCGCTTTTTCAGACGGACAAACCACTATTTTTCTTCCGTCTGGCGGATCGGATCGGATGAATACGGACAGACAATCCGTATGCATCCGATTCCCCATAGGGGACAGCGGAGGAAAGACAGGGCGGTCTCTGCACAGTGTGCGGGGACCACCCTGTCCGCCGACAGCTCAGCGGGGACTTACGGACGATCCCCGCTGAGCCGACGGACACACACGGAGCGGATGAAAAACGGTCCGCTCCGTGTGAAAGGACCCTTACCTATTTTCAGCTAGCTCCAGTCTGGTCACATGATCCACTGTGTGAGGCTGTGTAAAGCCTTTAGTGGTGACATCATGCATATAATCCTATGTCCCATCTATTGTTGATGCTCCCTCCTCTCCACACTCATGACAGCGCCCCCCTAAATTTTG
The DNA here is from genome assembly GCA_029574335.1 of Rana kukunoris. NCBI lineage: Eukaryota > Metazoa > Chordata > Amphibia > Anura > Ranidae > Rana > Rana kukunoris. The sequence continues at coordinate 40,288,253 of CM056056.1, read as the reverse complement.
CGCCCGGGGCGGTGGCCCTCTCGCACCCCCAACGCTACGCCACTGTCCTAAGCCCACCCATGATAAAATAAATAAATAAATGTCCCCTTATTGGAATCCATGCGTCCTGCACCCTGCATGTAGAATAATGGAACAAACACATTGGCTGGGGGCGTGGAGGTGACGCACGTAAAGGACGGCTGCCACTGGTAGATTCTTGCCGGCAGTTGAAAATGTTGCCTGCACACACTGTGTGAGAGCAGCTGCAACAACCAGATTTGTGCTTTATATAAGTCTATAACCGGTAACGGCACTGTTTGCATGTAACCCCTCCTTTGAATGGCTGCAAAAATAGCCTCCTACCCTGGAAGTAGCCGGTGTGCGTCCAGAGTCATCGCTTCCGTGGAAGTTCTGGCCACAGCTAGCCGACAGGTTTGTACGCAGCCATAGAACAAGGTGTTGCTGCATCCAGAGGCGGCATTTAGACCCCCCTGAACTCCGCAAACTATCTGCTGCTGATCGGCTATCTGAATGTAGCCTTAAGCCTCTCACACACGATCGGATTTCCATCGGACAGAGCGTAGGACTTTTCTTTTGTCCGAAGGGCGTTGACCAGGAACTTGTCTTGCATACAAACGGCAAAGAATTGTCGGCCAACAAACACATAACTACGTGGTTTTTCAGCTCTTTAGCGCCACCCTTTGGCCAACTTCTGCTAATGTTGTGTTATGGCGAGCATTGCTTCTGAGCATGCGTGTTTGTACTTTGGAGTTTTGTTGACAACAATTGTCCGATGGAGCGTACAAAGGGTCGGATTTTCCGACAACATCCTGCCATCACACAATTGCCGTCGGATAATCCGATCGTGTGTACGAGGCTTTAAAGACAAATCTAAAATGACCAACATAGAACACCACCACTAATTCATATAACGAATAGCATTGCATTAATCTGCTCAGCTACACTGCAAACAAGGGGTAAAAAAAAAAAACGTACTTCATTTTTTGATGAACCGCAGCGAGTCGCTCCTTCTCCTCGGCATGTTTGTTTGGTTTTCTTCTCTCTGCGAGTGCGGCTTGTCTGTGTCAAGAAAACTACGTTTAGATAAATTAAAGTGGAACTTCAGTAATTGTTTTTTATCTTTCCATCTACTAAAGGGGTTGTAAAGGAAACTAACACACAGCTCCTTTCTCTATCTGCAAAGTAGAGAGTGTCCTGACTTGCCTGCTTGCCCCCTCCCCCCTCAAGAGGCTTTCTCCACACCAGGGAGAAAGCCTTGCATTACTGTGTGGAGTTACAGACAGAAGAACAGGAAGTGAGGATTTCTCAGAACACACACACACACCTTTCCTATTACAAGGGATGTTTACATTCCCTGCAATAGGAATAAAAGTGATATATATAAAAATAAAAAAAAGTGTAAAAAATAAATAAAAATAAAGTAAAAAAAAAAACAAAAAAACGCCCATGTACCAGGTAGCTCGCGCTCAGAAACGAACGCACGCGTATGTAAACGTCGTTCAAACCACATATGTGAGGTAGAGTGTGTGCGCAACAATTCTAGTACTAGACCTCCTCTGTAAATTTTTTCAAAGTGTCGCCTATGGAAATTTTTAAGTATCGAAGTTTGGCGCCATTTCATGAGTGTGCGCAATTTTAAAGCATGACATGTTCGGTATCTATTTACTCGGCGTAACATCATCTTTCATATTTTACAAAACAATTGGGCTAACTTTACTGTTTTGTTATTTTTTAATTAATGAAACCATTTTTTTTCCCCCAAAAAAAAGGCGTTTGAAAAATTATTGCGCAAATACCGTGCAAGATAAAAAGTTGCAATGACCGCCATTTTATTCCCTAGGGTGTCTGCTTAAAAAAATATATATAATGTTTGGATTAAATTATATAATGTTTTGGATTAAATAATGTTTTGGAATAATTTTCTAGCAAAAGAATGATGATTTGTACATGTAGGAGAGAAGTGCCAGAAAAGGCCCGGTATGGAGGTGGTGGTTATAAAAGCCCGGTATTGAAGGGGTTAAAGGGTGTATGCACAGCTGTCAAAATGTTACTGGCCTTACAGTACTAAAAATGTGTCAAATAAGCGGAGAATTAATAAATACATTCAATGCACGTCATGATTAAATTGTAGAGTCTGTACTCTGTTGTCCAGATGACAATGACGAGATAAAAGTGACTAATAAAGTGTAACTTCGCTTGAAACAAACATAACGAGGTCTCATTAATTGTAACTTTAATTGTAATCTTCTTTCTTATTTCTGCTATGAAAAGCCAATTTATGTCACAACCTCAAAATATTCATAAACAGAGGGCTTCTAATTATCTTCATTTTCTGCTTTAAAATCATTTTCTTTAACCCCTTCCATACCGGGCATTTTCACCCCCTTCCTGCCCAGACCAATTTTTAGTTTTCAGCGCTGTTGCACTTTGAATGACAATTGCGCGGTCATGCAACACTGTACCCAAATTAACTCGTTATGTTTTTTCCCCCCACACAAATATAGCTTTCTTTTGGTGGTACTTGATCATCTCTGCGGTTTTTATTTTTTGTGCTATAAACAAAAGAAGAGCGTCAATTCAATAAAAAACACAATGGGCCAGATTCACAGAGCCCTTACGCCTGTCTAACTGGTGTTAGACTGGAGTAATTTCAAATTACGCGCGGTTTCTAGCTAGTCGGAAGCCTCAAACCATGAATAGACGGCTGCGGGCTTCAATTCGACTGGATTACGCGTTCGTACGCCTTCGGATCTACGCTGCAATAAAATTGCGGCCACTGGGTGGACTTCCCGTCGTTTTCCGCGTCGGGGTATGCTAATGAGCTTTTGCCGGCGATCCCCGAAATTACGATCTTCAATCGCAATCTCTTACGGCACCTTTAGTCATCTTTTTTTTACGTAACACTATACCAGCTTTTTGCTGCTCCAATATTAGACAGCCCATGTTAAGTATGGCCGTCATTCCCGCGTCGAATTTCTACGTTTTCCGACGTGTTTTATTATTTTTTTACGTAAGTTGTCCGGGAATAGGAATGTTCGTAAACGACGCTACTCAAACAACGAATGACGTAACAACGTGATTTCGCGCAATGCACGGCGGGAAATTTCTGAACGGAGCATGCGCAGTTCGATCGCCGCAGGGACTCGCTTAATTTAAATGCTTCACGCCCCCCAATCGCGTATTTTGATTACGCGGCGAGAAATAGACTACGCCGCCGTAGCGTACGGGCAAAAATCTACCAGGATTCGGTGTAGAGCCTGGTGAAATACGGCAGCGTAGAGTATTTCGATTACGCAGCGCAATATTAAGTGTATCTGAATCTGGCCCAATATTTTTTACTTTTTTATTTAATAAATATATAAAAAAAAAAAAAATTAAACATTTTTTTCCCCTCAGTTTAGACCGATACGTAATATTCTACGTATTGTTTGTAAAAAAAAAAGCGCAATAATCGTATATAGATTACTTTCCGCAAAAGTTATACCGTCTACAAAATAGGTGATAGATTTATGGCATTTTTATTTTTTATTACTAGTAATGGCGGCGATCTGCGATCTTTTTTTTTTTGCCGGCGACACTTTTGACACGTTTTTGGGACCATTCACATTTACACAGCGATTAGTGCTATACAACTGCACTGATTACTGTGTAAATGTGAAGGGGAAGGGGTTAACACTAGGGGGCGCTGAAGGGGTTAAAATGTTCCCTAAAGTGTGTTCTAACTGTAGGGGGAGGGGACTCACAAGGGGAGGAGACCGATGTGTGTTCCTCTGTACTGGGAACACACATCAGTCTCCTCACCGATGACAGGAGGTGGATCTGTGTGTTTACACACACAGATCCACACTCCTGCCGTGATCGGCGGTAATCGCGGGTGCCCGACGGCAATCGCGGCCGTCGGGCACACGCGCAGGGTCGCGGGTGCGCGCGCGCCCTAGATCGCCGGGAACAAAGGACGTCATATGACGTCCTCCCGGATCGAGGAGGGGTTCCCGCCGCCGTCATTTCACAATGACGCGGTAAGGAAGTGGTTAATGATTAACATAGGCTAGTGTAATAATTAAGATATGTTTGCCTAGCACTGTGTCAATTCACCTGAATGCAGCCAGCAATAAGATGCTATAGGATCTCCACCAAACGTGGTATTGAACCCAAAAATAAAAATGTAATATATTGCAGCGTACCATTTCTTAAAATGTGGTGACTGCATTACTTTTCTCCTTTTTCCTTTATTTTCAACGGATGAGGATGTTATATGTCTTTTACTGCCATTTCCATTGACATATGTCAAATGTCGTCAGCAGCAGGGAGTTTTACAGACACTCTGTGTAAATATCACAAGTTGACTGTCGGCTTACTGATGAAAGTGAATTGGAGGTTACGCGGGTACCAGATCTATTTCAAAGACTCCATGACCACTCCATGGTCATGAAAGTGCCTTCTTATAGCAACGCTAGGCACTTCCATGACCCGCCTGCTCGGTTTTTTCCCCACACCGGACACTGCAAGAGGTAGTGGGGCCCGAGATCCCCCGCTGACAGAAGAGCAGCGGGGGATCAGCCGAGCACCGTGTGGCGCAGATTCACAGAGTGTGGGCGCACATTAAACCGCCGTAGCGCAAATGCCGTACGCCACGCCAGCGTAGCGCGGAGAGGCAAGATTTGCATTCAGCAAGCTTTTGCTCCCAACGCTGCGCCAGCGTGGCGGAAGTTTTGAGGGTGCAGGCCGGCGTAGGTGGAAGTGGGCGTGCCCCATGCAAATGATGGTCCGAGCATGGTGCAGTGTTTTACGCCCGGCGTATCACAAACTGCGCATGCGCCGTGACGTTGCCATGACGTGGACGCATGGACAGCACACTTATGCGCATGCTCACAACCACGCCGGCACAACTGCCTAAGCTACGCCGGATCACCACGTACGCCGTGAACTTAACGTACGCCCAGCCAGACACACGTCCAACGCACAATATGCCGCCTTGTGTTCTCTGGTGCAGACCTTTGCATGTCTGTTGCCGGGTTGCACCTCATCTATGGGAAATAACTTTACGCTCGACGTACAATTTACGTGCACCTCGCGTAGCATGCGTCGGGCGCACGCACGTTCGTGAATCGCCGTATTTCCCTCATTTGCATGTTTGAATGCCTAATCAATGGGAGCAGCAACATGCGTCTAGCCCAGGGGTGGGCAAACTTTTTGACTCGAGGGCCGCAATGGGTTCATATATTGGACCCGGGGGCCGGACCAAGAGTAGATGGACGGTGTGTATGTGTGAATTATTATAAATTACATTTAAATTTGTAACATTAAATGTTTCGATTAATTTAAGGTAGAAAAGCATAAACAGAGTTATTTTAAAAAACTACAATTGATGGCACAGTGGTGGTGTTTGATGGCATGGCACAGTGGTGACAATTAATGGCACAGTGGCTGCATTTGATGGCATGGCACAGTGGTGACAATTTATGGCACAGTGGCTGCATTTGATGGCATGGCACAGTGGTGACAATTTATGGCACAGTGGCTGCATTTGATGGCATGGCACAGTGGTGACAATTTATGGCACAGTGATTGCTTTTGATGGCATGGCACAGTGGTGACAATTGATGGCACAGTGATTGCTTTTGATGACATGGCACAGTGATGACAATTAATGGCACAGTGGCTGCGTTTGATGGCATGGCACAGTGGTGACAATTAATGGCACAGTGATTGCGTTTGATGGCATGGCACAGTGGTGACAATTGATGGCACAGTGGCTGCATTTGGCATGACACAGTGGTGACAATTGATGGCACAGTGATTGCTTTTGATGGCATGGCACAGTGGCTGCATTTGGCATGGCACAGTGGTGACAAATGATGGCACAGTGATTGCTTTTGATGGCATGGCACAGTGGTGACAATTAATGGCACAGTGGCTGCATTTGATGGCATGGCACAGTGGTGACAATTTATGGCACAGTGATTGCTTTTGATGGCATGGCACAGTGGTGACCATTGATGGCACAGTGATTGCTTTTGATGGCATGGCACAGTGGTGACAATTGATGGCAGAGTGGCTGCGTTTGAGGGCATGGCACAGTGGCTGCATTTGGCATGGCACAGTGATTGCTTTTGATGGCATGGCACAGTGGTGACAATTGATGGCACAATGGCTGCGTTTGATGGCATGGCCCCACAGCTCTGGACCCCTGCATGCTACACAGACACCCTTTACTTTACACCCCCTTCAGTGCAGACACCCCCCTTAGTGAAACCCCCCTTAGTGCAAACCCCCAGTGCAAACACCCCCCCCCCAGGTGCAAACACCCCCTCCCCATTCAGTACCTCAGATCAGCGCAGCGACGATCACGGCACATGGACAGAAGGTCCCCTCCGTACACACAGAGAGGAGGGGGAGGTGGCAGCAGCTTCACTCGGCTGTGCCTGTGTGCCGAGCACCGCTAACAGGCCGTGGCTGTGAGAGGAGGGATGGATGGTTTTCCGCGTTGTCACCCCCGCAACCCCCCTCCTCTTGTACCACGACGCTGGTCAGGCAGGCGCTGTCACTCTGACCCCCCAGTGTGTGGCGTCCCGCCCCCCCACTTAGTATGCCTCTGGGTAGCACCGCCCTCTCAAAGGAATTCTCCAATCCCACGGGGCGAGAGGCGGCCGGAGGCGGAGCGCCCACAGCCTATCTGCGCTCGCTTTGCTCCAGCCTCCTTTGAAGTATAGGCCGCAAAGCCGCGGCCTCAATTAGCAGCGATCGCGGCAACAGGAGATCGCCGGTGGGGGCCGGATTAAAAGGTCTGCCGGGCCGTATACGGCCCGCGGGCCGTAGTTTGCCCATCGCTGGTCTAGCCCATATGTGCGCCCATGCTACGCGGGCGTATGTAAGCTACGCCGGCGTAGGGTGGCCAGTTTTTAGGCGTATGTTGGTTTGTGGGTCAGGCGCACGCATATGACGGCACACATTTGCATTTACTGGCGCACATTTGCACTTATGTTGGCGTAAGTGCTTTGTGAATCTGGGCCTGAGTGTGTGTGTATATATATATATATATATATATATATATAGCCTTCAAAAATTCCACTTGCTTGCTCACATTTTGCGAGTGGAATTTAGTGCAGGGCGAGTGAGGAGCGGAGGTGAACCAGGCTGACAGTTTCCTGGCTGAAGCGATCAGCCAGGAAACTGTCAGCCGAAGGACACAGAGAGCGGCACGGTTGGACGAGGCTGCAGCGCTCTCCTTCTCCTCTTCTTGTATCACACACACATAGCGTGCATCTTCCGCTGTGTGTCATGGAGCTGGGTCTGTGTTTGGCGCCACGGTGTGATAAGGTCCCGCCCCCCTAAATCGGCTAATGTGAGATAGACAATTGAATCCGTGTTCTGCCTATCACATTAGCCGGTCTAGGGGGGCGGGACCTTATCACACCGTGCCGCCAAACACAGACCCAGCTCTATGACACACAGCGGAAGATGCACGCTGTGTGTGTGATACAAGAAGAGGAGAAGGAGAGCGCTGCAGCCTCGGCTCAAAGCGGTGCCAGGGCAGTGTTTGTGTGAGGCAATGGTAAGTCTGAAGTGACGATGGGGCACAGTAATGCTCCAATTGATGGGGCACAGTAGGGCTGCAAGTAATAGGGCACAGTAGGGCTGCAAGTAATGGGGCACAGTAAGGCTGCAAGTAATGGGGCACAGTAAGGCTGCAAGTAATGGGGCACAGTAAGGCTGCAAGTAATGGGGCACAGTAAGGCTGCAAGTAATGGGGCACAGTAAGGCTGCAAGTAATGGGGCACAGTAAGGCTGCAAGTGATGGAGCACAGTAAGGCTGCAAGTGATGGAGCACAGTAAGGCTGCAAGTGATGGAGCACAGTAAGGCTGCAAGTGATGGGGCACAGTAAGGCTGCAAGTGATGGGGCACAGTAAGGCAGCAAGTAATGGGGCACAGTAAGGCTGCAAGTAATGGGGCACAGTAAGGCAGCAAGTAATGGGGCACAGTAAGGCTGCAAGTGATGGGGAACAGTAATGCTGCATTCACAGGCACACTGAGGCTGCGTTCATGGGCACACTGAGGCTGCACAGATGGGTACTGATATGCTTTATGTTACTATTGGTAAAGTTGTCAATATTTATTTTTGGAACGTAATTCTGCCTAAAATATTTAACGGTGTAATTTTATGAGATAATTTATAAGGTTGTGTTTAGGGGCGGACTTAGGGGTGGGGCAGGGGAGGTGTTAGGTGGGGAAACTGGTGGCGAGTAAGGGCCCTTTCACACGGAGAGGTCCGTTTTGCGGTCCGCTCCGTGTGTCCGTCGGCTCAGCGGGGGGTCTCCGCTGAGCTGTCGGGCGGACAGGGCGGTCCCCGCACACTATGCAGGGACCGCCCTGTCTCTCCTCTGCTATCCCCTATGGGGAATCGGATGGAAACGGACCAACTGTCCGTTTGCATCCGATCCGTTCCACCGGACGGAAGAAAAATAGGACATTCTTTCGTCGTAAAAACGGATGCGGATCTTGCAGACGTTAGCGGATGCATCATCCGCTAACGGATCCGCTCCCATAGGGGCCCATTACAAGTCCGTTAACGGACTTGTAATTAGCGGACCGTTCGTCCGCTCGTGTGAAAGGGCCCTAACTCTTAAGGCCTGGCTAGTGGCTCAGGACTTGAAATTTTGAGCCCTGATAGAGATTATATATATATATATATATATATATATATATATTAGTATTTTCCTGGATACTGTATATGCAGTATGTCAGTAAACTAATGGTTGACCATATAAGGAAAGCCAATTCATTTTCCATTTTTTTTTATGGAAAGAGTATACAACTGCTACAATAGCAAGTTTACCTTGACTCAGTTAGAAACTTCCAGCCATTTGGGCCTTCCACTCCTTGGGGTCTGTTCTGAACATACATGGAGTCAGTCTGAACTCTCTCCTCCATCTCTCTTGCTTCCAATTTGCTTTTTAACAACTCAAACTTCTTCTTTTCTTTTTCATCTGAGAGGTCCATGCTAGACTTCAGTTCTTTAAGATCCAATTTCTCTACAGGAGGTAGTTCTATTAAAAGGGAGGCATAAAGGAATAGTATTTTTTTGTGTATCAAATGTTGCAAACGGATAGAGGCTTTACAAGAGCAGAAGCGACTCAGAATCTAAGCAGCTGGATTTTAATACACTTGGATTTAAAGTGGAACAATAATGACAAACAATAAATTGTCAAACACAATTTTTTTTTTTAATGTAGAAAATTAAAGTGGTTTACTTGTCTGTCTGCCACTGTATATAGAATTAAGACCCGTCCATTAGTGGCGCCGGACCCTCTATCCACGGCCGCCACCCCCATGCTCTATCCACAGCTGCTATTTTGCAGGACACCACCTCCCCCTATTCATGCGTCCGGCCCCTTTCAGGATGCCAGGCGCCTGAATTTCACTCCCGATTAAATCCAGAGACTCCTATAGGCTTAAAAATAGGTTGGCCTTGTGGTGCAGAGCACTACACCAGGAGCCTACCCCAGGTGTTACAACAGCAAATGAATATTCACTATTAAAACACTGATCCTCAATCCGGTCAAACAAAAACAGGTTTGAGACACGTTTTCTGATTGGCCGAGAAGAGAAAAGTTCCAATTGACCGCCGAGAAGGAGGGAAAAAATGGAAGCTGCCACGATGCCCGTGGAGAGCAGGGGAAGGGAAAGCCGTTGCCGCTGAGGAAGGAAAGCCACCAATGAACCTCGGGAAAAATGCTGCCCACAAGAAATGGGGTAAGTGCACCAGACACACCCAACTGTCCACTGAACGGGGGGGCGGTGGTTTTACTGTTTGAGTGATGCAAGCTTGGCGTGGCCAATTAAAACGTCTGAGGATTGATACCTGGAAATTGTCAGGGGCCAGCATGGACCTCCAGGACATCGCAGCACTGGAGTATAGGCGAGTACAGTTCCACTTTAAGTGCTTGCCGACTAGCTGCCGCAAGTTTACAGCAGCAGACCGGCTCGGCTGCGCGAAATCACGTAATATTACGTGATTTTGCATTTCAGCCACTAGGGGTGCGCACACACGCTCCCCCGCTGCTCGCTCCTGGTGCCGCTTGCGTGCCCGGTGGGTGCGATCACCGCCGGGCACCCGCAATCGCTCGTTACAGAGCGAGAACCGGGAGCTGTGTGTGTAAACGGTCCTGTAAGGGGGAGAAATTACTGTTCATCTGTTTATACAATGTATGAAGAGCGATCTGTCATTTCCCCTAGTGAGTCCCACCCCCCCTTCACTTAGAACACACAAAGGGAACATAATTAACCCCTTCCTCGACCCCTAGTGTTAACCCCTTCCCTACCAGTGAAATTTTTACAGTAATCAATGCACTTTTATAGCACTGATCACTATAAAAATGCCAATGGTCCCAAAAAAAGTACTGATAAAAATCGCTGATCGCCGCCAATACTAATAAAAAAAAAAAAAAGATATGGATAAAAATGGCATAAAACTATCACCTATTTTATAGACGCTATAACTTTTGTGCAAACCAATCAATAAATGCTTATTGCAAAAAAAAATACGAAAAATATGTAGAAGAATACGTATCGGCCTAAACTGAGGAAAAAAAAACTTTTTTTATATATTTTTGGGGATATTTATTATAGCTCTATTTTTGTTTATAGCGCAAAAAATAAAAACTGCCGATGTGATCAAATACCACCAAAAGAAAGCTCTATTTGTGGGGAAAAAAGGACGCCAATTTTGTTTAGGGAGCCACGTCGCACAACCGCGCAATTGTCAGTAAAAGCGACGCAGTGCCGAATCGCAAAAAGTGCTCTGGTCTTCGGCCAGCTAAATGGTTCGGGGCTTAAGTGGCTAATAGCTCAAGTTTTACAGAATTTATTTGATTTGTTTTGCTGAAGTTCGCTCCCTTTTGTCCTTATAATGCTGATTATATAAAAAAAAAACTCCAAATAAAACATATTAATTCATTCAAATTATGCCCATTCATTCATAAAACGGTTATGGGGGCGGCATACGTTTGTAAAATATACAGTGTGCCCTCATACTGAAAAGTTTGAAGACCCCTATTTAACATTATAATTTCAGTTATTGTATACCTGGTTCATCAGGATCAGAAGACATGAGATCCGTTTGCTTGGAGTTTCTGAGAAAAGATAAAATAGATTCAAGTCCTTTACATACAACATCTTCTGGAGGAAATTCAAGCGGACAGTTCCGAAGATTTAAAGCCTTTAGTGTAGTCACATCACCTGCACAGAGAAAAAAAATCAAGATTTATGCTTTACTACCACCAGAAGTACACATTTATTTCAAAAAGCTGCTTTCAGAAACATGAACATGTATAGTCAGGCCAGTTTTAAGGAATTTGGGGGCCCCCCAAGCACCCCCTCCCCCCGCACGCAAAGCCTACGTTCGCGCTACACTAATTTTTTACACCCATGTTCCACCCCCTCCTCCCTAGTCCCTATGTTTTTCTATTCTCACCTCCCCTTCTTCCCTGTAGGCTGCCGCTGTAGCGTGGCCGAGCTCCTCTTCCTCCTGTCAGTCCGGTGTTCTATCATTATGGGTCCCCATTCCCCTATCAGATAGTGCCCGGGCCAGGCCGGGTACCGCGCGTGGTACAGGAGATTCAGTTTCCTGTGTTGCCGGACTAAAAGGAAGTGAGCACTCAGTGTGCACTTCCTGTCAGTCTGGCCGGGAACAGGACTCAAGGAGGAAGGAAGAGGAGCTTGGCCACGCTACAGCCTGGGAAGGGGAAGTTGGGGGCCCCAGGCCAGCTCGGGGGCCCAAGCAATTGTTTGTTTTGCCTGTCTTGTAGCAACAGGCCTGGTAGGAGTGAATGCCTACGCTTGCCAAAAAGAAATACAAGACAAAATCTGGCCCTTTGCTTGGCTCTATCTGGCCCTTGAAGCATATGCCTCCCATTGATATGAGACACTATTCTGCCAACTGACAAACAGTAGGGCAACATTTCTCCCACTGACACCAACAGTGGGGAATTATTCCTCCCAATGATACCAACAATGGGGCACTATTCCTCCCACTAATACCAAATGTGGCAATGTTTATTTCCATTGATGCCAGGAAAATTTACACTTCTGCTGGCCTTAGTCTGGCCCCCCAAAAGTCTGAAGAACAATAAACTGGCCCTTTGTTTCAAAAGTTTGGAGACCCCTGTCCTATGATCTTTCCTAGTTTTGTTGGTAAAACTGTCAATTCATGTGCAGGTCATGCAGCTTGTCCGAGATCAGTCTTTGGAGATCTGAAAATTTGAAAGGTAGCCTACAAGCAGAGGAAATTCTAGTGGATCATGTTAATGGAATAATGTTACCTTGGACTTGACTATTTGGAACGTGGCCCCCCTACTTTTTCTTCCCATGTCAGCCTAAAGCAGGGGTCTCCAAACTTTCTAATCAAAGTGCCAATTTATTGTCCTTCAGACATTATGGGGCCCCAGACTAAAGCCGCGTACACACGGTCGTTTTTTGTGATGAAATAAAACAACGTTTTAAAAAACGTCATTTGAAATGATGGTGTGTGGGCAAAACGTTGTTTTATGTATTCTGAAAAACGACCAAAACAAAATTCGAACATGCTTCAATTTTTTATGTCGTTTTTCAGAATGTTGTTTTTTGTGTCATAAAAAATGATCGTGTGTGGGCAAAACGACGTTTTTAAACCCGCGCATGCTCAGAAGCAAGTTATGAGACGGGAGCTTTAATGGAACAGAGTGCCGCCGAACGTGGTGTACGTCACCGCGCTTTGCAAGAGCATTTTCAGAAAACGATGGTGTGTAGGCAACGTCGTTTTTTAAAATGAAGTTTGAAAAACGTCGTTTTGTTTGGTGAGATAAAACGACGTTTTTTTACATCACAAAAAGTGATCGTGTGCACGCGGCATAAGGCCAGCGGGAATGGAAATTTTCATGGCATCAATGGGAATAAGCATCGCCACATATGGTATTTTGAGGGGAAGGAAAATTGGTAGGAATAGTGCCCCCGTTGTTGGTATCATTGGTGGGAATAGTGCCCCCCCGTCTTTGGCATCATTGGCATGAATAGTGTCCCATTGTTGGTGTCATTGGTAAGAATAGTGCCCCCATTGTTGGCATCATTGGTAGGAAAAGTGTCCCTGTTGTTGGTATCATTGGTAGGAATAGTGCCCCCCCGTCTTTGGCATCATTGGCAGGAATAGTGTCCCATTGTTGGTATCATTGGTGAGAATAGTGCCCCATTGTTGGTGTCATTGGTAAGAATAGTGCCCCCATTGTTGGTATCATTGGTAGGAAAAGTGTCCCTGTTGTTATCATTGGTAGGAATAGTGCCCCCGTTGTTGGTATCATTGGTAGGAATAGTGCCCCCGTTGTTGGTATCATTGGTAGGAATAGTGCCCCCGTTGTTGGTATCATTGGAAGAAATGGTGCCCCCATTGTTGGTATCATTGGAAGAAATGGTGCCCCCATTGTTGGTATCATTGGAAGAAATGGTGCCCCCATTCTTGGGATCATTGGAAGAAATGGTGCCCCCATTCTTGGGATCATTGGAAGAAATGGTGCCCCCATTCTTGGGATCATTGGAAGAAATGGTGCCCCCATTCTTGGGATCATTGGAAGAAATGGTGCCCCCATTCTTGGGATCATTGGAAGAAATGGTGCCCCCATTGTTGGTATCATTGGAAGAAATGGTGCCCCATTCTTGGGATCATTGGAAGAAATGGTGCCCCCATTCTTGGGATCATTGGAAGAAATGGTGCCCCCATTCTTGGGATCATTGGAAGAAATGGTGCCCTATTCTTGGGATCATTGGGAGAAATGGTGCCCCACTGTTGGTATCATTGGCAGAACAGCATCTTGTATCAGTAGGTGGATGAGTACCCCAAGGGCCAGATAAAGGCAAGCAAAGGGCCGTATCTGGGCCCCTGGGCCACAGTTTGGTGACCTCTGTTCTAAAGTTAGTTAAATAGAATAGTTAAATGATTTGTTTTTAAAAATTAGTATAAAGCGATTTAAATCATTCCTATTTATTACCTCTGTGTTTCTAGTTTTGTTTCTGCAATTAACTTCCTGCTTCTCGGCGCTCGTTCATGCAAGCGCCACCGCTGTAAAGTTAAAACTACATTTCCCAGTATCTATTGCGCAGTTAACAAAAACGGGCACGAGAGCGCTCAGTCGGAATTTGAATTAACCGCCCACTATACCGCCCAAGAAATATGCAAGCCTTGTAAACCCACCCACACAGCCATAATCACACCTCCTTGAAGCCTGTATGCTGTACAGAGCGAGCATGACGCACTGCTGTAGTCCCGAGGACGGGGGCGAGCACATTACTGACCACAGCTAGAAAGCTCCCATCACTGTGGTTATCTCCAAACAAACAACCAGGAAGTGTCCACAACAGAGAAGAAATAGAGCAACATCAGGACAAAAACGAACAATGAGGACATGAAAAGAGCACTGCAGTAAGGTAAAGAAAGCTATTTAGATATAAAAAAAAAAAAAAATGTTCCTTTACAACCCCTTGGAACTAGATTAATTTGGAGAATCAGAGATATCAACTTACTTTCTCAATCATTTAAGCATAAGTCACCTATTGTGCAGGGGACAATGCTAGCTGTCCTATGAGAATTGCATGCAAGCAGCAGGGCGCCCTTTAACAATGACAATTTATTGCTGCTTTTCAATATCTAATTTGCATTTCGTCACCTCTTTGGTGTATAGAAGGGATATGCAATTAGCAGACCTCCAGCTGTTACGAAACTACAAATCCCATCAAGCCTTTCCCTTTGGGTGTCATGCTTGTAGTTGTCAGAGTCTTGCTATGCATTATGGGACTTGTAGCTGTGCAACAGCTGGAGGTCCGCTAATTGCATATCCCTGGTGTATAGGATAGAAATTGGATTTCTGTTTATTCGAGACCTGTAGTCTTCGGGAGCAACTATTTTGTATGTACCGTGTTTCCCTGAAAATAAGCCCGGGGCTTATATTAATTTTGGCAACAAAAGACGTGGTGGGGCTTATTTTCGGGGTAGGTCTTATGTAATGTGCTGTCTTCTTTCTCTCCCTGCCTGTCAGGAAATCCCCAGTGTGAGCTGAGCTAAAATGCTTGTAAAATCCTATAATCCACTCTATTACCGTATTATATTATGTACAATGTGTGTGTTTCTGTAATTGTTCCAAATACCTTCGTTATAACGCCGCTCTGCGCTTCTGTGACCCACCGGAGCTTTTCCCCCCCCGCAATTATATTACAGAAACACACACATTGTACATTATATATTACTGTAATAGAGCGGATTATAGGATTTTACAAGCATTTTAAACTAGGACTTATTTTCAGGGTAGGGCTTATATTGCAGCTCTCCTGGAAAATAACGCTAGGTCTTATTTTCATTGTAGGTCTTTTTTTTCCCAGGGAAACAGGGTAGTACTTAGGCCTTTGTAACCCAAATCATCCATCATACTACACAGGATATACATTCATGTTCTATATTGTGCCATTATTTGAGGCTTGTATGATGTTATGACTACCAGTAGTGTATTTAGGTTTTGTGCTGCCCTAGGCCTGACTATAAACTCGTGAACCCCCTAATTTGAATATGACCTACCCCTTCCTGTCAAAGCCACACCCCTTGTTGTTTAAAAGACCCGCCCTTCCCTTACTCTATCCAAAAATGAAAAAAGTGTTCCTATAGTTCTACTTAAGACACAAAATTCTGATAATTTTATGGAGAGGACTAATACGATATAACCATGCCAGTGGTGCAGCAGAAAACATATAACACAGTGAGGAAGGTTTGTGGTCCAGGATGATAGACAAAATTTAGAAGCCCCCCCCCACAGTTGCGGAATGCTAGCCGCCCGCATACCGGAAGCAGTGCGGCGGCTAGATTAATTTGCCTCTCTGCCCAGTCCGCCCCATAAGACTGGCGCTACACTAACAGTGTAGCGTAAGCCGACAGGGACTCTTTCCTTGCTCCCCCCCCTGCAATGTGTTGGTCTAGGCCAGGATACAGTGATGATGACTACAGGCGGTCCCCGGGTTACAATCAAGATATGGACTTAGGCTTGTTCTCAAAGCGGAGGTTCACACAAAAAGCGAACCTCCGCTTTTTGGATCCCTCCCCCCCTCCGGTGACACATTTGGCACCTTTCAGGGGGGTGCAGATACTATATATAATGCACCACTTCCGGGTTCGGATCCCCGCGGGGAATCCAGCCTGTTACGTCACCTCCCCCCCACCCGCTGTCTTCTGGGAAACACTGTTCCCAGGAGAGAGCGGGGACCAGTGACGGCGCGCCACGATCCTCGCACATGCGCAGTAGGGAATCAGGCAGTGAAGCCTAGGATGGCGGCGGAAGGAGCCGAGGACCGAGCAATTGCTCAGCCTCGTCTGCTGACATTGCGGGCGCTCTGGACAGGTAAGTGTCCATTTTTTTTAAAAGTCAGCAGCTGCTGTTTTTGTAGCTGCTGATTAAAAATAAAAAAAATCGGCGGAACCTCCGCTTTAAGTTGAATCTGCTTGTAATTTGGAACAGGTACATTTTGTAAGTGTAGCTACAGCCCAAAAATCTATTTTTAAGCTTTTTGGATAGCATAGGGAAGGGTTATCACCCCTGTAACATTTGTTTTGCTGTCTGTCACCTCACTTTCTGTCCCAATGACAAATGGATTTAGAACATTTTGGGATATTAGGGAAACAAGTATTGATGTTAAAGCATCAGCGGGGACACCTTTTTCCCATATTAACATTTACAGAAGAGAGTTTCCCTTCCTAGGGGTAGATTTCCTCTCTCTTCCTGTTGTCTCCCTCCCTTTGTAAGTAGGAGTCGTCTGTAAGTCAGATTTTTGTAAGTAGGGGACCGCCTGTAATAGGTTTTCTCTCTCTATTCATAGTTTGACATTGGTAAACACTCTATAAAATTGTGCATACATTTGTATAAAAAAAAAAATCCTGAAGAAGCAGAGTTCCCTTCTGCGAAACATGTCGAGCAAGTAATATACATAAGGTACAATATCTAGTGTATTGTAATAAAAAATAAAATGTTTTATACTCATTCTGTATCCCAAGCTTTTGTACAGTACTATAAAAGTCCATTTCAGCCTCCC
This sequence comes from Rana kukunoris, assembly GCA_029574335.1. Classification (NCBI taxonomy): domain Eukaryota; kingdom Metazoa; phylum Chordata; class Amphibia; order Anura; family Ranidae; genus Rana; species Rana kukunoris. The sequence continues at coordinate 40,271,158 of CM056056.1, read as the reverse complement.
TAAATTCATTCCTTCTCTCTTAGGGGCGAAGGCACCCCCACTTTATACATTAATATTATGACCGACACTTTTTCTAAATATTCTAAAGCATGTATGAAAAATCTTTGCACTACATTATTTTCAATAAGACGTTCACCTTCTCTAAGTGTCTAATAAACTAATGATACTAAAGAAGACTGGAAAAGTCCGGAGGAAGACTGTGACCTTGTATATGAGGTGTCGGAATGAGTTACATCTTCAATCTGACATCCTGCAATGCCATCATTTTGATTGATATAATCAAACATGCATAAGTATGCATAATTTAAATTATATTTTGTCCTTATGAAGAAGTTGTTGCAGATTCTATTCATCTAACGAAAGCTGACCGGGGAAGTGGGACTTTGAATGAAGCACATAGATACTAATATTAAAATATTTTATTAGTATCTATGTGCTTCATTCAAAGTCCCACTTCCACGTCCCCACTTTCTCATTAGATAGGGATGGAGGCACCGGACCTTACCAGGTCACATCCTTATTGATGAATGGAGAGGAGCCTCTGTCTCCTGTCCATTCATCTTCAGTGCAGCTGATGCTGCAGAGAAAAGGACTGGAAAATTTGTGTCCTCAGTCCACTTCTCGGTCTCAAAGGGGAGATGTAAGGGGTCTGTTTAGACCCCTGATATCTCACCAAAGCCCCCAAAAACAAGAAAGAGAAAAAAGATATTTAAAGGCTAAAAAAATAAAAAATAATAATAATAATAATAATAATAATTAAAAAAAAAACACATTAACACTGTCCACCAAAAAAGAAATTGAAAAAAAAAAAAAAAAAAAAGCACCTTATCAGTGCCACCATCACACAACCTCAGTGAGGACTTAAGAAAAAAAAAAAAAAAAGTATCGGTACTTGTACTCGTTTTTAAGAAAGTGGTATCGGTGCAAACCTAGTAAACATCCCTCCCTCACATTTTCGTTCTCGTTATTTGCCGAAAATCTGGGGTAATTTTTGTTTATTTGCCGCTGACCAAAATCATGCAGAAAACACAGCCAGGCCCACTCCAAAAAACAAAAAACTCTGATAACTCAGGGCTGAAATTGACAGATCCTATACCGTATGTTAATGCAAAGTCCAATTACCGTATATACTTAAATATTAGCCGACCCGAGTATAAGCCGAGGTACCTAATTTTACCACAAAAAAATGGGAAAACGTATTGACTCGAGTATAAGGCGAGGGGGGGGGGAAATGCAGCAGCTACTGTAAGCGGAAAAGAGGGTCAACAATGCCCACTGTGCTCATTGCAACCTTACTGTGCCCAACCTCACTGTGCCCTTTGCAACCTCACTGTGCCCAACCTCACTGTGGCAGAGTCAGTGTACCTGAAATACTTGACAGGCTGCGGGCGTCCATTCATTGTTTAGGACAGGCATATGCAATTAGCGGACCTCCAGCTGTTGCAGAACTTCTAATCCCATGAGGCATAGCAAGACTCTGACAGCCACAAGCATGACACCCAAAGACAGAGGCATGATAGGACTTGTAGTTTTGCAACAGCTGGAGTTCCGCTAATTGCTTATCCCTGGTTTAGGAGATGGGCAAGCCTTGCTCAGGGTTGGTGAGCTCTATAAAGCCATCTCCATCTTCAATGTTGTGGCTTTGTGAGACTGAGAGCCGAGAGGGGAGAGAGGGGAGAGAGGTAGGCGATGCAGCCGTTGGGCCATCTTGGATATGTCCGGTGGCTGGCTGGGTCATATAGGCCTGTATTTTCTAGGGGTGTCTATCCCCCTTTCGGTTGGCAGACATCATGCTACGCTGCAGGGGATGAGGAGGTTCCTTGGATGCTTTTCCGGTCCAAAAACGAGGTCCCGTTGCTCTGGTATGTGTCGCTGAATCCCGGGCTGCCACAGAGCTTAGAGGAGAATGTCCATGCTGCTCGGATGTTTAAATGTCGCGGTCTCCTCCTGGTCCCGTTCTGTGATAGGCGATGGGAAACTGAGTCCGAGGATGAGAGGACATCCGTGATAGGCTGCTGGGAGACGCCTAAAAAAAAGGAAAAAAGCGGCGCCCTCTAAGCGTAGTATGAAATTTATTTAAAATAGATCAATAATACAATTCTTATGAGATGGGTACTCACAAGACTGCGGGGGGTCAAAGTGCATCAATATACAGTATCATCCGTGGGAGACATCCTCAGTTCGTGGGGTCCGCTGGAGCGATGAAGTGGTGACAGCTCTCTTTGCAGGCACGGCGTCCAGTTTCCACAGCCCGTGGGGGTTTCAACCGCTATGTAAGTCCCTAGATGGAATTCGGTGCTAATTCACCGGGGGAGAGAAGCGGGTGAGCCGTGTGGTTTCCTTGTCCGGTCTGTGGAACGCAGCCCTGGAGCGCAAAACAGCGCGACGTCACTTCCGGGATGAATCACGGGGCGGTGCACGCGTTCGAGGCATGCGTGCCTCTTCGTCAGGCTCTATGGGGGCCATATTGGATGAGGGACCTAAGTATAGCTTAAGCGGAGCTGATTGGTTGTGCCACACGAATTACACACAGAGATCAGAAAAAAGCATTACATAGAAAGGAAAAAATTGTCAACTTAAATACAACTAATAAAGAACGAAGTCTGGGACTGAATCTAATATAATATTTAGAGCTGGAATGGAAAAATGTATAAAGGGGATATATATATGTGCATAAAGAGAGATAGAGATAAAGGAGACTCGCTTAAAATCGCTTAAAATCAATTGAGAGGTAGATGGGGTGGACTTGAATATAAAATCATATAGTCGTATTGTCACATAGTCACAAATACTATAAACGAAGGTTGATACCCTATTGTGGACATACTGTGTGTGTTTTAGAAAAAGGACTTAAAGAAGGGAGGGAGGGGTTTTTATTTTAAAAAACACACACACAGAACATAACTGTATATAGAAGAGAGATTCCATTTTATTATTCTAATTATATTAATTGGGGTAGGGTGTTAGAGTAAGATGTTGATCTCTAAACCCTCATTTAAACCCTCGAGGCGATAAGCAATCTAAGGTGAAAATCCAATAGTTTTCCCTTTCACACAGATTTTTTATATCTTTCTGCTTGAGGGAGAGATTTGGGGGGATGGGCTTCTATAACCCAAACCCGAAGCTCGGGAGGAAGATTCCTGGTGGAACTCTTTGAAGTGTCTGGCGACACTGTACTTATCAAGCCCTTTCTCTACAAAATTACGGTGCTTCGCCCAAATCTCTTCCGTAGGGTCCGAATCGTACGGCCCACATAGAAGAGACCGCAAGGGCAGGTGAGACAGTATACCACATATTCGGTAGGAACATGTGAAAAAATCGGGTTAGAGTATACTCCTTACCCTTGCACGTAAAGCTCTTTTGGCGATGCGTTACGTGAGGACAGGTAAGGCAAACGCGCTTTCCTACACTGGTACATCCCTTTAATATAGAAAAATGTTAAGGAGGGGGAGGCATCCGGTGATTTTAATTTTGTTATTGGTTTTACTCGGCGCTATACTGGCCTTCAGATTTTTGGCTCTTCTATAGCTTATTGTCGGGCGTTCAGATAGAGAGGATTTTAGATGGGGATCCTCTTTTAGTAATAGGGCCAATGTTTTATCCAGAATCCTCTCCATCTGTCTGAAGTGACTATGGAATTGTGTCACAAAACGCACTGGTTTGGAAGTTTTCTTTTTCGTCCTGTATCTTAGGTATTTTGGGAGACTAAATCAATAGTAGAATAGTGTTGAAAAGCACTTTCTATTAGTTCATCTGGATAGCCTTTTTCAGAAAACTTGTCCCTAAGTTTAAGACCATGGGTTAATGTAGTCATGCTGTCTAGTACAATTATGCTTTAATCTGCAGAATTGGCTTTTCGGGATATTTTTTATCCATCGCGGATGATGACAGCTCTCAAAGTGAAGGAAGGAATTGCCAGCGGGTAGGCTTGACAAAGTTTTGGGCACAGATGTTGTTGTATTCTCAAAAAAGAGCTCTAAATCCAAAAAAAGGATAGAGTTTTGTCATCTGTAACTGCTGTAAACGATAGGCCCATGTTGTTGGAAGTTGCAGTGTTCTAGGAACTTGGGGATTAGAGTGTCAGGGCCATCCCAAATTGATTACTAATATCATCTATGTATCGGGCCGAAAAAATACAAGATGAGAGGCAAAGGTGGTTTGTTGGCGCCCAAATATGACACAATTCCCAATAGCCCATAGTTAGATTTGCGTAACTAGGTGCAAAATTGGCCCCCATAGAAGCGGTGCCATGGATCTGGATAAAGTACTCACCGTTATTTTCAAAATAATTATATGTGTGAGACAAAACCTAAGCATTTCCAATAAAAAATGAACTTGCCGTGGATTGAGCAGAGGATCTTGGTTGAGGAAATACTCAGTGGCGTGGAAACCAACGTCATGGGGTATTGACGTGTATAATGATACCAACGTCAAGGGACAAACCAACCGATAGGTCTTTTCCCATCGATAAGGTTGCAGTGTCTGAAGTAGATGTATACTATCCTTTATATAGGAGGGAAGGTTGACCACTAGGGGCTGTAGGAAGTGGTCTATATAGATGGAAAAATAACTGGTGACACTCTCCATTGCTGCAACTATGGGTCTTCCTGGTGGATTGGGATACGCTTTTTATGGACTTTGGGTAAATGGTAGTAAGGTATGGCCTCTTATAGAAATCATGTAGTAGAAAGGCGACTTCAGTTTTTGTCACCAGTCCTTCAACCTTAGCTGCATTAACCAATTCATGTGCCTCCTTTGAGAAGGCCAGCAGGGGGTCACTATTGAGTTTTTTGTACGTTGAGGTATCAGACAAGAGGCGTGAGCTCTCTGTCTGATAGTCAACCAAGTTTCTGGATCACTATACCTCCGCCTTTGTCAGCTTGACGTATAATAATAGACTTATTCTCAGTCAAATCTCTTGAGAGCAATATTTTCTGCTGCCGAAAGATTGGAGGAACGTTTGTGGGTGATGGTGGATTGTTCACACATACGTAGGATGTCACTATAAACTACCTGGTAGAGAAGTTTTGTATGTAAGGCCCTTTAGAATAAGTGGGGTAGAATATAAGATTTTAGGTCTAAACTTAGTTTGTACTATCGGTGGTGATGTGGAAAGGTGTTGGGTGAGTAATTCTACATAATCATCTGAATCCTCTGTATACAAGAGTTCAAGATGGTCTAGGGCCATTCGTTCAGGGACACTACAATTCTGAAAAAGGTCTTGACTAATAGGACAAGACTCCATGGAGTCTATTTCACTATCCTTTGCTGCTTTGGTAGTTTTGAGGTTATAAAAAAACGTTTTAACCGTAATTGTTACGGATAAACCTGTTAAAATCTAGAAATAGGGTAAAGGGATTAGGTTGAGCCGTGGGTGCAAATGTTAGGCCGCGAGCTAACAAAGACTCCTCAGGAATGCTGGGAGACGCCTATCACGGAATGGGACCAGGAGGAGACCGCGACATTTAACCACTTGAGATCCGCGCTATAGACAAAAGACGTCCACAGCGCGGCTCTCAAGTGCCAAGTGGACGTCTTTGGACGGCATTTAAAGTGCATTACCACTGGGTGGCGCGGCGGGTAAACACTGTCCCGGCGCATCGCTGAAGAGCCAATGAGTGTACCTGGCGGCCGCGATGTCCGCCGGGTACATGCGATCCGCGGGAACACAGCAGGTGATAGCAGGGACGTGGAGCTCTGTGTGTAAACACAGAGCTCCACGTGCTGTCAGAGGAGAGGAGACGGATCTGTGTCCCTTGTACATAGGGACACAGCATCGGTTACCTCCCCCAGTCACCCCCCTCCCCCCACACAGTTAGGACACACCCAGGATACACATTTAACCCCTTCCTCACCCCCTAGTGTTAACCCTTTTCCTGCCAGTCACATTTATACAGTAATTAGTGCATTTTTTTTAGCACTGATCGCTGTATAAATGTGAATGGTCCCAAATTTGTGTAAAAAGTGTCCGATATGTCCGCCGCAATATCGTAGTCCCAATAAAAAAATCGCAGATTTCCGCCATTACTAGTAAAAAAATAAAATATTTAAAAAAAATCATAATTCTGTTCCCCATTTTGTAGGCGCTATAACTTTTGCGCAAACCAGTCGATTTTTTTTTACAAAAATATGTCGAAAAATATGTATCGGCCTTAACTGAGAAAAAAAATAGTTAAAAAAAAAAATATGGGATATTTATTATAGCAACAAGTAAAAAAAATATATATATTTTTTAAATTGTCGCTTTTTTTTGTTTATAGCGCAAAAAATAAAAACTGCAGAGGTGATCAAATACCACCAAAAGAAAGCTTTATTTGTGGGGAAAAAAAGGACGTCAATTTTGTTTGGGAGCCACTTCGCACGACCGCGCAAATGTCAGTTAAAGCGACGCAGTGCCGGAAGCTCAAATTTCGCCTGGGCACAAAGGGGTTTATGTGCCCAGTAAGCAAGTGGTTAAACAATGGACGCCCGGAGCCTGACAAGATTTTCAGGTACTCTAAATGAATGAATGAAAAACGTATATAGCGCGACACATGCAAACTGAATCGCCTCTGGGCGCTGGTTGTTCCTGTCTCTCATGGCCTCAAAAGAGCAGAGTTTCAATCCGTCTTCTGAAGGTCAGGTGGTTCTCCTCCAACCGAATGCTGGTTGGTAAAGCGTTCCATAGTCTGGGACCTTGCAAAGCAAACCTTCTTTCTCCTTTGGACTTGTATCTGGCTTTGGGTACCTTGACCAAATTTTGGTCGGTGGATCGCAGAACGCGATTGGGATTGTGGGCTTCTATTTTTTCGCAATATACTCTGACTCAAGTATAAGCCAAGGGATGTATTTTCAGCCCTAAAAATAGGGCTGAAAAACTCGGGTTATATATCAGACAGGAGGCTCATATCTTGCATTATTTTTCTTTTAATGCTCATAGCAGAAACATTTCCATATTTTGTAATACCATAAACATTCTTTCCCATGAAGTACATTTCCCAGCAGTCCCAGCACTAGTGATAGTCACGCCTCCCGATGACCTGTATATATAGGACTGCTCTGGTGTATTCCCTCCTCTTTCTTTCTGCTCATGGCTAAGATAAGTACCTGTGTTTTTGTTGTCTTTTCAGGTTTACGTGAGGTATTGGCTATCCAGTATCCTCAGGGGTTGCGGGCTACACTGTTAGTCATCCGCTTGCATCAGGGACGCGGCGCGGGTCCCAACATTCACACTGCCCCCCGGCTCTCTCTCTTTTCTCTGTCTCTCCGGGCGCCATTTTCTGCGTCTTCTCTGCGTCCTCTTCCCGCCACTTCGCGCGTTCACAGAGGGGAGAGGGCGGGTTTACCAGCAGACGGGCTTCTGTTAGGAGACGCGCCTATGTTACCGCCCTTCTTCTTCAGCTCTTCAACCAATCCCTGCGCTCTCGCGGATCTCGCAAGACTACGCCTGTGTTCTCCCCTCCTCACTGCATCACCAGTGGCTGCCGAGCGGTGAGGAGAGCGGTACTATTAGATTATACCTCTGTACGGAGCACTTGTTAGAGAGTGGTCTGATAGATAGGTTTTTCTTAGCTGTGTTCAGTAGCGAGATTCACCTTCCCCCCACGCCCAAACTAATACCTAGATTGTACTCACGCCATGTCAACTCCAGGCTTAACCCCTGAGTCCCCACAATTGCTGACTGTGGCCCAGATACAGGAGCTCATTAGTAGCTCTATCCAGGCTGCCTTAGCATCTAATAATAACCCCGCCAATAATCAACATGAGGCGGTTAAAAAGGGCAAGGCCCCTTACAAACGAAAGCATCTGACTGCTTGCCTCGACTCCCCGGCAGGGGAAGTAGAATCTATGAATGAGGCAGGACCCTCCACGGCCTGCCATCCCAGCCATCCTATCAGTGAACGACCCTTGTTACACAAGGAGATTTCCCTAAAGAAATTTAAAACCATCCATCGGGCTAAACCCGATTCATTTAACGATGATTCAGATGATGAAGCATCTGAAGGATCCCTGATAGTAACTTCTAATGATTCTGAATCCGAACAAGAGGATGCTGGGCTGATGGCTACTGAGAGAGCAGCCAATCCGGAATTGCCATCCGAAATAATTCTGGACTCCCAAGGGGAACCATTCTTTAATCCGGAACACATATCACATCCCAAATCCGGGGATTGGGCACCCCTGCCACAAGTGTCCCAATATGTGGAACACTGGACGAGAAAGATCTTAGACAGATCTAATAGAAATAAACTGAGGTCCAAATGCCCCAGACCGTTTATTCCTAAAAAAGTGGCGTTAACTCCTGAAATTGATCCGGTCCTGCTTAAGTATTTGACCAAATCAGGCAAACATACTAAAAAGGGCATAGAACGCTCTTAAATCGATCCAAGATCGTATCTTAGATCTCCTAGGTCCCTTGACCAAAATATTGAACTTATCCGAGCAGGCAGCCGCCACTAAAGGTTCAGTAGATCTAGTACAGTTGAGGGGTTGGGCACAGCGGGCCATTTGCCTTTTAGGCTCAGCCAACACGACCTGCGCTATTGAACGTCGCAGGTCGATTTTGATGAAACTTGACCCACAACTCTCTCATTTAGCGGAGTCAGAACCAGGCCCTTCAGCAGAGGGCCTTCTCTTCGGAGACGACCTGATGAAGAACATCAATAGGTTTGTAGGTCTGTTCAATAGTTTGGACAAAGCCCAAACATCCCTAAGGAAGTCGGGCGCTATATCTAAGGTTTTTAACAGGGCCGGCAGAGGGAGAGGCCGATCTGCCGGCCGAGGCAACCACTACAGGGCCTACCCTAGGGCATCTACGCCTTTCCTCTGCCCCGCCGGGAGCAGTCAGCACTCCGTGCCGGTGGCACAACCGGCTCCATTTTTCCCTCCTAGAGGACGTCCATGGAGAGGACGAGGGAGCAGAGGCTTCCCCAGATCCCACCCACCCTCCGGTGAGTACATCACTGAATTACTATTCTCACATACCGATAGGGGGCAGACTGAGACATTTTACCCACGTCTGGTACACGATTACAGCAGACGCTTGGATATTATCCACAGTAGCGGGTTACATCATAGACTTCATATCTCAACCGGTCATGTCGGTACACCCATACCCCATGCATTTCTCAGACCAAAATGCACGTCTCATAGACGGGGAATTACACAACCTCGTTCTAAAACAAGCAGTGATGGAAGTAGATCCTTTGTCCCCCGGTCTCGTAAGCAACCTTTTCTTAGTAAAGAAAAAGGAGGGAGGCTACCGACCGGTAATAAATTTAAGAGAATTAAACCAACACGTGACGTACCGCCACTTCAAAATGGAGGGAATTCATCTATTGAGAGACCTTCTGATCCCAAGAGATTGGCTAGTCAAAATAGATTTAAAGTATGCGTATCTCACGATACCGATGCATCCCTCTTCCCAAAGATTTCTCAGATTCCTATGGAGGGACCGTATGTGGCAGTTTTACGTGCCTACCCTTCGGCCTATCATCAGCTCCATGGTGCTTCACCAAAATAATGAAACCAGTAGTGGCTGCACTACGGTGCAGAGGAGTACGCCTGATAATCTATCTGGACGATCTCCTAATTATGGCCTGCTCAAAAGCACAGGCCGATCTACACAAATGTTGGACAGTGTCCCTACTCGAGGAACTAGGTTTCCTCATCAATCACAAGAAGTCTATACTCCCCCCCAGCTCAAGAGATGGAATTTTTAGGCTTCTCTGTGGACACCAGACAAGCGGTACTACGATTACCCAAATCCAAACTGGCTCTGATCCGGAAAGAGATCAGAGCAGTTTTACACAAGGGTCAGATTTTGCTGAGAATCATCTCACGCATAGTCGGACTTTTATCAGCCTCCATTCAGGCAATATTCCCAGCTCCATTGCATTACCGGGCATTACAACGCCTCAAAACCCTCCACTTGCGACAAGGCCTCCGCTATTCGGACAAAGTCAATCTTTGTTCGGAATCGGAGGAAGAGTTGCAGTGGTGGCTTCAACATGCTGTCGAATGGAACGGCAAGACAATCTTCAGCTCTCGTCCGGACGTCATCTTGAAATCAGATGCGAGCCGACAGGGCTGGGGAGCTCGTTGTGGCCAAGTTACCACGGGAGGAACATGGTCCGTATACGAATCTTCCCTCCACATCAATGCGCTAGAATTACTGGCGGCATTCTTCGCCATCAGGAGTTTCCTCTCTCAGGGATCCAACGTTTGCGTTCTCTTACGCATGGACAATGTGGCGGTGGTGCAATACATCAACCGCCTAGGGGGCACGAGATCCAAAATATTAGCGGACATTGCGTCCGAATTCTGGAACTTCTGCCTATCCCGCGACATTATCCCAGTGGCGGAATACATTCCAGGGGTGTCCAATTGTGTGGCAGACTGGAACTCCCAGTACCTGACAGATTCCAGCGACTGGACATTGGACAGGTCGGTTTTCCTGGCAATACAAGATGTTTGGGGTCCATTTCACACGGATCTTTCCGCCTCGAGACTCAACCGGAAATTACTGCGTTTCTACAGCTGGAGGCCGGACCCAGAAGCAGTAGCAGTGGACGCATTTCTTCAAATGTGGCCCGAGGGGATACATTATGCGTTTCCCCCTTTCACACTGATCACCAGGCTACTTCTTCACATAGTCAATCAGGGGGCGATGGTTGCTCTGATCACTCCTTGGTGGCCGACGCAACCGTGGTTCCCTCGGATTCTGGGAATGTCGATCGACTATCCCAGACTCCTTCCCCAATCAACACATCTGTTGACGAATCCAACCAAGGGTCTACACCCGTTACTGTTGGAAGGCAAACTACCCCTCCTTGCATGGTTGGTTTCGGGGTGCCGGATTCGGATACAGACTTTTCACAATCGGCTAGAGACCTCCTCGCCTTGGCCTGGGCCCCAGGGACTAGATCGGCATATCGATCTGCCTGGGGGTTATGGGTTCGTTGGTGTTATCAACGACAAATTGATCCCATTCAAGCCCCTGTCTCCTCAGTAGTAAACTACTTGGCGGAGTCTTACGATACGGGAAAAGCGTATAGCTCCCTCAATGTTTACAGATCTGCTATCTCGACATACCATTGTCCGGTAAATTCTTTACCTATTGGCAAACATCCACTGGTATGTCGTTTACTCCGCGGCGTAAAATATAAGCGGCCTCCGCGCCCATGCTACCAGTCGACCTGGGATGTGTCCAAGGTCCTCCAGATGTTTTCCTCTTGGGAAGACAACGATCGACTTTCCTTAAAAATTCTATCTGTAAAACTTACTACGCTATTATGCCTAGTTTCCTTAAAAAGAGTCTCAGACGTGAGAGCCCTGGATATTTCCAGGCGACAATTCTCTCCAGGAGTTAGATTCTCAGTGGTTCGCAGAACCAAAACTAACTTACACTCAGTTTTTTACCCTTTCTTCCAATCGCACCCTCGATTGTGCGTGGTCCGCTGTCTGCAGACATACGAATCCAGCACATCGACTCTACGTTCTCCGGACTCCTCACAGTTACTAATCTCATATGTACAACCGCACCAGCCGGTGTCTTCTGCCACTTTAGCCAGATGGGTGAGACTGGTAAAGGAGATGTCGGGTATAGACGTATTCCTCTTTGGTGCACACTCGACCAGAGGGGCGATGGCCACTAAGGTGGCTAGTTCAGGGGGTTCCCTGTCGGACCTCTTATTGGCGGCCGACTGGTCGTCAGAGTCAACCCTTCGTCAATTTTACTTTAGACCAGAGAATCATGTCTCATTTTCTGTCATTACCCCTTAGGTATGGGTACAATATGCTATTTATGGGAAGCACTAGATATGGGGTATGTACATGAATCGTGCATTGTATTACATGATATATATATGTAGGGCTTTGAACTTGCAAGATATGAGCCTCCTGTCTGATATATAATTCGAGATTTTCCTAGCTTGTGACGGAAAATATTAGTTTTATGAAGACAGGAGGCGAGTATGTTCCCTCCCGACCCACCCTATCACAAATATTTATTCTCTTTTCAGGATATTGAATCTACATACGGGAACCCTGTGGACGCTGATCTCGAGCCCCTGTTGGGCCAAAGTTCCTATTCTACTCTCCCGGTTGGAGGAATTGGCAGCTTGGTTGCCGAGGCTGAAACTTCATACTGAGCTTCCGTGGACGCTGATTTCGGGGTCCCCGTTGGGACGAAATTTCTGTTCTACTTCCGGTTGGAGTTCTTAACAGCATGGTTGCAGTAAGTCTACTACATTCCAACATCACTACGGGATTGGCCGGCTGGCCGAAGAGCCGTATTTTGAGTTCTTCCTAGGTTACCCGGTGCCGGCATTCGCTTCAAGAAAGAGGAGGGCATACACCAGAGCAGTCCTATATATACAGGTCATCGGGAGGCGTGACTATCACTAGTGCTGGGAAATGTAGTTTCTTTTTCACCACTTCATGGGAAAGAATGTTTATGGTATTACAAAATATGGAAATGTTTCTGCTATGAGCATTAAAAGAAAGATAATGCAAGATACTTGCCTCCTGTCTTCATATAACTAATATTTTCCGTCACAAGCTAGGAAAATCTCGAATTATACGCGAGTATATACGGTAGCTAAAATAGTTTTGTTTTTTTGTTTCTACAGTCGAAGAATTATGTGTTTAACACCTTTCATTTCAAGTAGTTCATTTGGATGTTAGATGCATTAAAAACAGCACAAAAACAATATTACTTTGTCACAGTATGAAATACATTTGGGGAAGGGTCTATTTAAGCGCAGCTCTGCAGGGTAAAATACAATTCCAGAGTGCATTAGCAAACAGTCATGCTCAGCAGCACAGAAAATGGCAGCAATTAATCTTAACCGCTACAAGGTACGGAAAAGAGGGAAAAAATGCAGTCATCTAAAGTCACGTCTCGACAAATGGATTTGCCAAAGCTCTATTAATAGCTTTATTGAAATTTAGATTACATTGGCAGTATCAAAACAAACACGGTTATGTTAAACCACAGAGGTTGCACACGGACATATTTTGCTGCAATGGAGAGAAAGTGAAGAACAGAACTCTCAGGCCGCGTACACACGACCGAGGAACTCGTCGGGCGAAACACATCGTTTTCCTCGTTGAGTTCCTTGTTAGGCTTGTCGAGGAACTCGACAAGCTTGCTTTGCGTACACACATTAAGACCAAATCTCGTCGTTCTCAAACGCGGTGACTTCAACACATACTATGGCAGGGGAAGTTCGATTCCACTGGCACAACCCTTGGGGCTGCTTTTGCTAATCTCATGTGTTTGCGTGTTAGGTGAAAGTTTGGTAAGAGACATTTGCACTTTTCAGTCTGTTACAACTTAAAAAATGTGTTATCTCCATTACAAATGCTACTTTTACTCCCGTCTCATACTTTATTCTGAGCATGCGCGGGTTTCTTAGCATACACATGCTCGAGTTTCTCGTCGGAAACCAGCCCGACGAGGAACTACACGAGCCAAATTCGACTCCCGTCGAGGAAAAAAGGGAACATGCTCTATTTTTGGCTCGTCGAGTTTCTCGACAGTTTCCCCGTCGAAAAGTGTGCACACGACTGGTTTCCTCAACAAAACACGTCTCCCAACAAGTTTCTTGCTGGATTCTGCCGAGGAAACCGGTCGTGTGTACGAGGTCTCAGTGAGGAGAGGGGAATAGCAAATAGGAAAGTTAGGAAATCTTTTAAAAACTACTGCAGTTTTCCCCTAATGAACTGGTGGTGAGAGTGTCTGGAGCAGTTTTCCTTTACCGTAATTGGCAGGTGAAACACAAATGATTGTCCAATGCAACGCGACCTTTTCGACGGTGGGCACATTCGATGGAACAAAACTAAAACAACGTATTTGCCGTTCTGCGCATTCTGTTCCGACTTACGAACATATTCGACTTAAAGTTGAGTTCCACTCAAGAAAAAAAAAATCCGGTAAAATAATAATAAAAATAATAATAATAAATACACAAAAATGTACTTAACAGAAATGGCAGTTTCTATGCGCAAGTTCCTAATCTGCCTCTTTCCATACAGCGGCAGGTCTTCTTCCTCGTCCTCCCTGCGTTGTCTTCTGGGGAATGGGGAGCGCTGCCTTCTAGGAACCGTGTGTATTCACAAAAGCGCAGCGAGACTCGCGCATGCGCAGTAGGAAACAGGCAGTGAAGCCACAAGGCTCCACTGCCTGTTTCCCTCAGTAAGGATAGCGGTGCCGGGAGCTGCTAGGAACCCCGCTTTAATGCCGCGTACACATGATCATTTTTTGTGATGAAAAAAAACAACGTTTTCTGTGAAGTAAAAAACGACGTTTTTGAAACGTCACTTTTCAAAGACAATTTTGCATACACACCATAGTTTTTTCACAAAAAGCGAGGCTACATTCACCACTCTTTTCCATTGAAGCTCGCTTCATAACTAGCTTCTGGGCATGCGCGGGTTGAAAAACGTCGTTTTAAACAACGTTTTTGCTACACACGGTGACTTTTTGTGAAACAAAAAACAACGTTTTGAAAAAAAACGACACAAAAAATTCAAACATGTTGGAAATTTTTTTTGGTCGTTTTTTTGAAGACAAAAAACAACGTTTTGCACACACACCATCAATTTAAATGACGTTTTAAAAAACTTCGTTTTTTTTCATCGCAAAAAACGACCGTGTGTATGCGGCATAAGAACAAACCTACAGTCTCTAACTCGTTTGTAACTCGGGGACTGCCTGTAAAGTCCTTGTAAAAACATGCAATCCATTTTGTAAAAAAGATTATATAATGTGTAGTGCGTCTCCTTTTGTAACTTTATTGTGGAAAATACATTTACAGCATCGCTGGGCACTTACGTGACCGCCGAAGCTCTTTGCCTCTCTTCCCGGCTCACGTCAGCAGCCCCTCCCTCTGTAATGCTCAGAGCGGAGAAGAAAAGCTTGGGACGGTCACGTGAGCACCCAGCGGCACTGTAAATAAGGTATTTTTCAGGAGACACACTGCACATTATATAATCTTTTTACAAAACGGATTGCATATTTTTACAATGACTTTAAAACGGTACCCAACCTGCTCACACAGTTATAATGCAACAGTATGGCTCTCCTGGGAGAAATCCCAAATATATATGACTTTGCCCAAGGAGAACCACCAGAGAGTGCGCAGGCGCAATCTCCAGCCGGCCATGTGCGATCGCGTGCACGAGAGCCAGCACAGGAATTTGTGTCTGTAAACACACAACTCCCTGTGCTGTCAGAGGAGTAGGAACAACGATCTGTCATCTCTCCTACTTAGTCCCATCACCACACAGTTAGAACACAGTGAGGGAACACACATTTAACCCCTTGATCACCCGCTAATTTTTAACCCCTTCCCTGCCAGTGACATTTATACAGTAATCAGTGCATATTTATAGCACCGATTGCACTGGTCTCAAAAATGTGTCAAAAAACTGTCCGATCTGTCCGCCGCAATACCGCTTAAAATCGCAGATCACCACCATTACTAGTAAAAAAAAAATATATAAATAAAAAAAAAAAAAACATAAATCTTTCCCAGTTTATAGACGCTATAACTTTTGCGCAAACCAATCAATGTACGCTTATTGCGATTTTTTTACCAATAACATTTTTTTGTCAAAATTGTTGCTTTTTTTGTTTATAGTGCAAAAAATAAAAGCCACAGAGGTGATCAAATACCACCAAAAGAACTCTCTATTTGTGGGGAGAAAAGGACGAAAATTTTGTTTGGGTGCAGCATTGCATGACTGCGCAATTGTCAGTTAAAGTGACGCAGTGCCAAATTGTAAAAAGTGCTCTGGTAAGGAAGGGGGTAAAATCTTCTGGGGCTGAAGTGGTTAACCACTTAAGACCCGGACCAAAATGCAGGTAAATATGACCAGGCCCCTTTTTGCGATTCGGCACTGCGTCGCTTTAACTGACAATTGCACGCTCGTGCGACGTGGCTCCCAAACAAAATTTGCATCCTTTTTTTCCCACAAATAGAGCTTTCTTTTGGTGGTATTTGATCACCTCTGCGATTTTTATTTTTTGCGCTATATACAAAAATAGAGCGACATTTTTGAAAAAAATCAATATTTTTTACTTTTTGTTATAAGAAGAATCAAATAAACTAAATTTTAGTCAAACATTTAGGCCAAAATGTATTTAGCCACATGTCTTTAGTAAAAAAAAAAAAAAATCGCAATAAAAAAAAAAAATATATATATATATAGCTACCTAGCGGGAACAGCGACACTAATACAGCGATCAGAAAAATGATCGCTTAGTGATACTGGCAATAGGGAGTGAAAGGGTTAACTAGGGCGGTGATCAAGGGGTTAAAACTTTATTAGGGGGGGTAGGGGGCTTCCCTGGACCTGACACTAACTGCCTGTTACACTGCCTGTCACACTGACACTAACTGCAGTGATCATACATATAATCACTGCATTCAGTGACACTGACAGGGGGGTGGGGGGCGAACGCGGGGGTTAAATGTGCCTATGTGTAAAGTGTGTCAGTGTAGTGTTGTGCAGACTTACTGTGCGATGTCTTCTCTCCTCAGCGGTGGTTGAAAAAAACGCCGAAAGAGAGACCACATCACTTCCTCCTTCCTGTGTGTACACAGAAGGAGGAAGTGACACTGCAGGGGAGCGCGCGGATTGGCTGAGAGCGATCCAGAGGGGGCGGACAAAAACGAACTGCTGCCCCCTCTGCACGAATCGCTTGGCCAGGTAACCGGACCGCCGCATGTATGGGGGGGGGTCCCAATCGGACCCCCGAACCCCCTCAAGGCACCAACGTATATATACGTTGATGTGCCTGTCGGTGCCATTCTGCCAACGTAAATGTACATGCGGCGGTCCATAAGGGGTTAACCAAGATTCATTTTTGGAATTTCAGAATGTCATAATGCCAGACTCCTGAGCTGATAAGGGAGAGAAGACAGGGGACACAGGAACTTTTTAAAAAACATTTTATTGTTTTATTCCAGGTTTTTTGAGAGGGGTAAATGGCACAGCACAAGCACTGTGCTGTCTATCATGCTTTAAAGGATCAGGATTTTTTTTTTTTTTTCAGGGTTAAAACCACTTTTAGATCGTCATGATGACATGACTGTATTTGAATAAAAGTACATTATTATACAAATAGTAAAAAAATAAAAAGACATCCCCTGAAAATAAGCCCTAGAGTGTTTTTTCGTAGCCAAAATGAATATAAGACCCGGTCTTATTTTCGGAGAAACGCAGTATGTCTCCTTTCTTCTATTCATGTCCAAGGTCAGGTTTTTCAGCATTTACATACACAGCTGAAGGTATTATCTATGGACTACAAGTGTGGTGACTTGTGCTTCATTGAGAATTACTGTCTGTGATGTGGAAAATGCACATCAGTGTGGACTACAAATTGTACACGCTCGGTGGTTTGTGGGTGGGGGGGCTGTAAACTTTGACCATGCTTCATGTTATAACCTAAATATGGGTTAAGCAATGCATGAAACATGATCAGAAAAGGTGGAATAAAATATTGAAGCAGAGTTCAAGCGGAAGTTCCATTTTTGGGCGAAACTCCGCCTTAAACGTGAACTCCAGAAGACCCCATATCATGCTCCAGCACCTTCAGTTCACAGTTGTACTTCGAAGCATTATTGAATCTGGATGGATCTACCTTTAGTCTATTAGGGTCAATAATATTGTAAATGTATACTGACAAATAACACACTCACGCAGGTTCCACCAGTTCTATGCCTGACCATCAAAAGAACAGGAAATCCCTACAATAAAGAAAGTACTTCCTGATTCCACAAGGTTGCCAAGCAGTTGACACAACAAATCTAGGCTCTTTATTTTACAAATGCAGATAGCAATGTGTAAAATACGGTTACCCATAGCGATTAATCATAAATAATCCTGGTTATTCTGACTGCTGTCAACTATTGGAAAGAAAATTGTATTATGCACAACTGCTCCTATTAATCAGCCCGAAATAAAAAAAAAAGGGTTTTAGCTCTGAATTTTCATCCACATTATATTCCTGAAAAGGACATGCTTTGCCGTGTACAAAAGAATTGTGCATGGGAGGGCCAGGCTGAGTGTAAACTGGGCTTGGGTGGTCTTCAGATGACACTGTGCACCAACGCTACCTATAAAAGATGTACTGCCCACATAAGTGTGCGCAGCCTATTGATCTAGGCTAAATAGAATACTTCCCCCCCCCCACCCTCGCCGCCGCCAAAGCCACCGCATCTAAAGCCGCGCCGCATGTGTTAAACAGGAACGTGCGGGAACATCACAGCTTTCATTTGAATAGCTGTAGTGTTCCCGCGTGTATAGACACTCCCCCTTGCTCGGGATTGGATGGGTGATCGTGATCTGTCCAATCCCGAGCAAGGGGGAGTGTCTATACGCGCGGGCAAAACAGCCATTTAAATGAATGCTGTGATGATCTCCGTGCGGCGGCGGTGGCTAGGTATGGACATGGCTAGAGGGACATGGCTAGAGGGACATGGCTAGAGGGACATGGCTAGTGGGACATGGCTAGAGGGACATGGCTGGAGGGACATGGCTGGAGGGACATGGCTGCATATGTGGGGGACATGACTGGAAGGACATGGCTGCATATGTGGGGGACATGGCGGGAGGGACATGGCTGGAGGGACATGGCTGGAGGGACATGGCTGCATATGCGGGGGACATGGCTGGAGGGACATGGCTGCATATGTGGGGGACATGGCTGGAGGGACATGGCTGCATATGTGGGGGACATGGCTGCATATGTGGGGGACATGGCTGCATATGTGGGAGACATGGCTGTATTTTTGGGGGACATGGCTGCATATGTGGGGGACATGGCTGCATTTGGGGACACATTTAAAAAAAGTATCGGTATTCGGTATCGGCGACTACTTGAAAAAAAGTATCGGTACTTGTACTCGGTCCTAAAAAAGTGGTATCGGGACAACCCTAATTATATATATATATATATTTATTAGGGCTGTCCCGATACCAATACTAGTATCGGTACCGATACCAAGCATTTCCCCGAGTACTTGTATTCGGGAAAAATGCTCCTATACTTTACCAATACCTGACTTTCCCTGTATCCTCCTCCAGTTCCCCCATCCGTACGAAAAATTAAACACAGGACATAAAAAAAAAAAAAAGAGGAAGTATCGGTAATCGGTATTGGTGAGTACTTGAAAAAAAAGTATCGGTACTTGTACTTGGTCTTAAAAAAATGGTATCGGGACAACCCTAATATTATATATATATAAAGTATAGAGGTTTAATAAGTCTTGCACTTACATGGATTCGATGCAAAACCGGCATAAAACAATTCGATGCATGGATACGATGCAAAAACGACATAAACAATTCGATCCGAAATCCGATACCTCTCGCTATTCGACTAGGAAACTCTGTCTGCGTACAGGACGGAACGCGATGACGTCACGCGAATCCCCTGTTGAAGTCCTATCGAGACGAAACGATCGTAGGGTGCCGTGACGTCATCGCGTTCCGTCCTGTACGCAGGCAGAGTTTCCCAGTCGAATAGCGAGAGGTATCGGATTTCGGATCGAATTGTTTATGTCGTTTTTGCATCGTATCCATGCATCGAATTGTTTTATGCCGGTTTTGCATCGAATCCATGTAAGTGCAAGACTTATTAAACCTTTATACTTTTATACGTTATACGCTATGAGAGTTTCCCTTTTTTATTTGTCCATGTACCCACTTCGGAGCCATCAGTGAGAGCTAATTGGGATCCATTCTGAGTGGTCTTGGGGAGACCGGATGTCCCTGTGCTCCATAAGACTGGTGCAAAACAGTCTTTCTTTGCGGTAAGCAGGCATTCTTACCTCACACATTTTTGGTGTTTTCTCCCTTTCTCCATCTGTCGGGTATTGGATTTCATCTGACCAATTTTTCTTCACATCTTTTTTTATCACCAAGATTAACACCGGACTTTACTACTAGATCACTCATTGTTAGAAGATTTCTCTTTTTTTCACTTACACCATATATCCTCAGTGTTATATTACATATGATTGCTTTCATTGGCAATCTTTATCAATTGTTTCACTATCATTATTCCCACCGGACTTTACTACTAGATCTTTGAACATTTATGCTGATTCAGTTTTTTCAGCAAGGTGTATGTAATTTTGCTCCACAAGTTTTTTTTACTTCATTTATTGATGAATGTTGTATCATATTAACCTTCTTTTCACTTTAGGCGCTGCACCCTCTTTTATTTTTTATATATTATATATATATATATATATATATATATATATATATATATATATATATATATATATATATATATATAATATATAAATACACACACACACACACACAACATACATATACATACACACACACATATATAAATAATATATATATATAAAAATGGACAGTGTTGGTAGAGTAGTGGACGATACATGTAGGGCAGAGATTGGTGGCAGTAGCTTATTTTTTTATACATATTTTTTTACAATTTTATTATTGTTTACAATATTTTTTATTATTGTTTTTTCCATTTTAGGAGCTCCATTGGGGGGCTTTGGTTAAATATCAGGGGTCTAAACAGACCCCCAATGTCTCAATTTAGAGACAGAGAAAGGGACTGAGGACGGAGATTCCCCAGTCCCTTTCTCTGCAGCCAATTAGCAAGGGGAATCTGCTCAGCACAGGGTGATTAGGGTGTGCCCAGGCACACCTGTCATACCCTGTGCACACGCCTGTGACTGCCCATACCTTGCACTGGTAACCACTATGATGACTGTATAGAGAAATGCTACAACCATGAAAAAAAAGGGGCACAAGTACCTTCATTTTTGGCACATTTTCTTATGTGTTCCAGGAAAGCCTATGACTCCTGGTAGATGGTTCTGGAAGTGGAATTTTAGTCAGAAAATTAACTCCTGCTAAATCACTTCAGACTGGTTACCTTTGTAGGAATAGCCATGTACAACATGAACAATATGGCCCAGATTCACAAAGCACTTTTACCGACGTAAGTGAAAATATGCGCCCGTAAGTGCAAATTTGCACGGGTGTATCTGTGCGCCAGACCCACAAACCAACATACGCCTAAAAACTGGCCACCCTACGCCGACATAGCTTACTTACCCTGGCGTAGCGTGGGCGTACTTTTCGTCTGGACGCATGTTGCTGCTCCCATTGATTAGGCATTGAAACATGCAAATGAGGGAAATACGGCGATTCACAAACGTACGTGCGCCCGACGCATGCTGCGTGAGGTGCGTGTAAATTATACGTCCTGTGTAAAGTTATTCCCCATAGATGAGGCGCAACCCGGCAACAGACATGCAAACGTCTGCACCAGAGAACACAGGCCGGCGTATTGTTACGTTAACGGCATACGTGGTGATCCGGCGTAGCTTAGGCAGTTGTGCCGGCGTGGTTTATGAACATGAGCATAAGGGTTCAGTTACATGCGTCCATGTCACGTCAACATCACGGCGCATGCGCAGTTTGTGATACGCCGGGCGTAAAACACTGCACCATGCTCGGACTATCATTTGCATGGGGTCACGCCCACTTCCACCTACGCCGGGCTGCACCTTAGAAAAATACGCCATGCCGGCGCAGCGTTGGGAGCAATAGCTTGCTAAATACAGTGCTTGCCTCTCCGCGCCGGCGCAGCGTACGGCGTTTGTGATACGGCGGCGTAATCTGTACCCAACTCTCTGTGAATCTGGGCCTAAGTGCCTATACTTTTTAAAATCCAGTAATGTTTTAACCAAGGCCTTAAAGTGATGGAAAACGATCACCTTGTAAAACAATCCATTCTGTTTCAAATAGAAATGAAAAGGAAAAATATTTTTTTTTTTATAGATAAAAAAAAAACAAATACCATTTTTTATAAGTGATCACATGCCCTCTGTTCTCAGCTGCATAAGAGTTGAGGGGAGGAGAAGCAGCAGCACACTGAGCTTGCCAGTGAATGGCTATGCAACAGGGGGTGTCAGGACAAGTCTGATCATTGGAGAGTTCCCAGCACAGCTAGAAAACTGGCCATGCTGTGCTCTCCTGCTTAGTGTGGTTAGTTTTTAATAGGAAAGCAGAGGGACCGACAGGAACACCAGGGATTTCACATAAAAGGAAGCAATACAAAGAGAACAGGAGACTCTCATACAAGTACATGGTACAGCAGGCACA
Source organism: Rana kukunoris (assembly GCA_029574335.1). Classification (NCBI taxonomy): domain Eukaryota; kingdom Metazoa; phylum Chordata; class Amphibia; order Anura; family Ranidae; genus Rana; species Rana kukunoris. The sequence goes on along the minus strand of CM056056.1, from coordinate 40,249,006 downwards.
TATCAGGAATATGAAGTGTTGGGGATGGAGCTCTTCCATTATTCCTGCCCTCCCTCAAACCAGTAGGAGGACATTATCAGCCAATAAAGGGGCTTTCCAAATACACAGATGATAAGGATTGCTAGTTATAAAGGTTCTTGTGGGAACTTTTTCTGCCAGCTGTTAAATTTACAACGTTTGTTATGAAATGAATGGAGTACACTTTAAGAATTTACATCACTTCAGTAATGTCGGAAATATTCTCCAGTTCTCAATTATGCAAATTAGTAATCAAAAATTCGATACTAAAGTCTCATTAGTCTGCAACAATCAAATCAGAACCAACATTACTTCCTAATGAAACAATGATGAGAGGTTCAACAGCGACAACATTTTGCTAACATGATTAAAGAGGTGTTTTCTTCTAATGGTGAATCAACCACATTGATACAAAGAATGGAAACTAAAAATAAAACCAAATATTTCCGTATCATTTATTTTTGTAATTTGTGGTTCACTAGAAAGGAAGTTCAGGAAGAATCTTGCTAAATACTACGTCCATCCAAACAGACTTTGGATAGAATGTCAAAGCCAGAACATAAGTAACAGTGAGGTCAGAAAAATGACGACTCACAAAAGAGTCCTAAAAATATTCTCAAAAAATGTTGAAAGCTTGGCGTATAAATACATTACAAAGAACGTGAACCGTTTCCTCACAGTCACCAATACAAAACTTTAGGCCATTCAGACATCAGTGACCTGCTGCACTGTATTACTACACGTGCATTAAATGTGTGTATCACTGCACGTGCATTAAATGCGTATATCACTGCACGTGCATTAAATCTGTATATTACTGCACGTGCATTACATTTGTGTATATTGATGCACATGCGTTAAATGTGTATATTACTGCACTTGCATTAAATGTGCATATTGATGCACGTGCATTACATGTGTGTATCACTGCATTAAATGTGATCACTGCAGGTGCATTACATGTGTGTATATTACTGCACATGCATTACATGTGATTATCACTGCACGTGCATTAAATGTGATCACTGCACATGCATTACATTTGTGTATATTACTGCACGTTCATTACGTGTGTATATTACTGCACGTGCATTACGTGTGTATATTACTGCACGTGCATTACGTGTGTATATTACTGCACATGTATATTACTGCACTTGAATTAAATGTGTATATTACTGCACGTGCATTACGTGTGTATATTACTGCACATGTATATTACTGCACTTGAATTAAATGTGTATATTACTGCACATGCATTACATGTGTGTATCACTGCATTAAATGTAATCACTGCACGTGCATTAAATGTGTGTATTACTGCACTTGAATTAAATGTGAATATTACTGTACATGCATTACATGTGTGTATATTGCTGTGACATGTAGTGCTGTTTTTCTATCTTGGATTTTTACAGTAAAGGCAACTTTTGTTCGGAGCAGGGCAGTCCAGAAGAATCCTTTCTTTTGTTTTACATGTGTGTATATTACTGCATTAAATGTGTATATTACTGCATTAAAATGTGTATATTACTGCACGTGCCTTACATGTGTGTATATTATTGCAAATGCATTAAATGTGTATATGACTGAATGCAAATCTCAAGAAATGCGTTGGGTGGAGCTATAGGACCTGACGTCACCACGCACCAGCTGTCTGGCTTGAGCTGCAGCTGTGAGTCTCATTCAATATACTGCAAACTGTTTTTATTTTGGATGTCAGTTTCTCACCAAATGGAATAAAGAAACCTTGGGCCAGATCCACATACAAATAGATGGGCACAGCGTATGTGAGATACGCTACGCCGCTGTAACTTACTTTTTAAATCTTTCAATCCTCAAAGAATTTGCGCCCGTTAGTTACGGCGGCGTAGTGTATCTCTCGGCGAGTAATTCAAATCGGCGAGTAGGGGGCGTTTCATTTAAATGAAGCGCGTCCCCGCACCGATCAAATTGCGCATGCTCCATTCCGAAATTTCCCGCCGTGCATTGCGCTAAATGACGTCGCAACGACGTCATTTTTTTAACTTAGACGTGAATTACGTCCATCCCTATTCACGAACGACTTACGCAAAAAAAAAAAAAATTAAAATTTCAACGCGGGAACGACGGCAATACTTAACATGGCAAGTTTAACTATAGGCCGCAAAATACCAGCTTTAACTATACGCCGGAAAAAGCCGACTAGAGACGACGTAAGAGAATACGACGGCCGCGCGTACGTTCGTGGATTGTCAGAAATAGCTAATTTGCATACTCGATGCGGAAAACGACGAGAACTCCACCCAGCGGACGCCGAAGTATTGCATCTACGATCCGAAGCTGTCGGATCGAACCCAGATGCCGTTGTATCTTGGTTTGAGGATTCAAACTAAAGATACGACGCAGGGAAATTTGAAAGTACGCCGGCGTATCCACTGATACTCTCTCTGTGGATCTGGCCCCTTGATTTTAGCAGTGCTGCACCATGAAGTCTTTTTTCTTCCTTCTATAAATACGCCTCATAAATAAGGGTCCCACGAAGTATACCACAGCACTTGGAACTGTCGGTGGAGGAGAGGATCCGGAGATCGGATTAATGTGTGAATACACCGTCCCTGCCTGAGTGATCCCTCCTGTGTGTGCTTATACCATCTCCATAATCAGAGATCCAACAGATCTGGTAAGAGGCCCTCTGGTCTTTATTATTCCCTGGCTGTTTCTGTGGAAATGATAGGTGAATAGAGCCATCGTTCTTTCTGCTGAAGGGCTCAGCTACGGATTCAAATGATGACACCCGTTATGGACTTTTTATTTTAATTAAATTCCATTGTGGCACGTTTCAAGCTGGTTCCACATACACATTTATTTGTATACATTTTGGTTGCACATTTTATTTTTTTTACAAACATTCCAAAAAAGCATTGCCCTTTGAAAATCTAAAGAAAACTTTTTGTTCATATCTGAGCTTCCTTTACCCAGGTATAGAAGACCTTCCAGCTCTGGTCCACAAATGATGTAATCTATAGGATAAATATATGTACTAATTATTACACACTTACCAAGCTGTACAGGAAGGGCCTGTATTGGGTTTCCTTCTAAAAGAAGATACTTCAGTAGCCTGTAGGAGGGAATATAAAGCATTTATCTCTTGTACAACATAAAAGAGGGACACACTTAACAGAAAACATCCAGAGACATCCGTTACAGGGTTCAAAAACAAGGATATCTGTGTAACTAAGCACCAATAACTAAAATACTGCGGCCATTGCAGGTAATGCAACGGTAATTGGTCCCAATAGCAGCCGTGTGCTCCAGGACATCCAGTATGCTGACTCTATATCAGTGGTTCTCAACTTCTGTCCTCGGGACCCACTAACAGGCCATGTTTTCAAGATAACTGAAATAAATCACATATACACACTATATATATATATATATATATATATATATATATATATATATATATATATATATATATATATATATATATATATATATATATATATATATATATATATTTTGCTGCGCTATTGCGCTAAAATTAGCGCCTGAAAACCGACCCTAAACAGCCGCTGCTGTGTCTCTAGTGTGAAAGCCCAGAGGGCTTTCACACTGGAGCGGTGGCGCTTGCAGGACAGTAAGAAAAGTCCTGATAGCCGCACGTTTGGAGCAGTGTGTATACCACGCCTCCACCGCTCCTGCCCATTGAAATCAATGGGACACCGCAGCTATAAGGGGTGTCAAATTTAATCGCTGCATCGCGATTCGGGTGTCCTCGATGCGGCACCGATGCATGCGACCGTAATAATCGATGTTTAGCCCTGCCTCCAGGGAGAGCGTTCCGTTCAGATTTTTCCTTGTTTCTCAGTGTTTGTATATGGCGCGCTCATGTGACTGCAAGGACCGCCTCTCTGCTCTTACGTCTCACGTCTCTCCTGGTGTCAGCCCCGCCCACTGACGAACTATCAGATCAGTAGTAAGGCAGGATGGGCTGACGCCAGGAGAGACGTGAGAGCAGAGTGGAGAAAACGGGCCGGGCAGTGAGTCACATATAGCGGCATATACAAACACCCTGCTGACGAGAGAATGGACGAGTCTCATGTAGCATGTCCGCAGTCTCTGACCATCTCCTGTAGCATGTCCGCAGTCTCTGACCCTCTCCTGTAGCATGTCCGCAGTCTCTGACCATCTCCTGTAGCATGTCCGCAGTCTCTGACCATCTCCTGTAGCACGTCCGCAGTCTCTGACCATCTCCTGTAGCACGTCCCCAGTCTCTGACCATCTCCTGTAGCACGTCCCCAGTCTCTGACCATCTCCTGTAGCACGTCCCCAGTCTCTGACCATCTCCTGTAGCACGTCCCCAGTCTCTGACCATCTCCTGTAGCACGTCCCCAGTCTCTGACCATCTCCTGTACCACGTCCCCAGTCTCTGACCATCTCCTGTACCACGTCCCCAGTCTCTGACCATCTCCTGTACCACGTCCCCAGTCTCTGACCATCTCCTGTACCACGTCCCCAGTCTCTGACCATCTCCTGTACCACGTCCGCAGTCTCTGACCATCTCCTGTACCACGTCCGCAGTCTCTGACCATCTCCTGTACCACGTCCGCAGTCTCTGATCATCTCCTGTACCACGTCCGCAGTCTCTGATCATCTCCTGTACCACGTCCGCAGTTTCTGATCATGTCCTGTACCACGTCCGCAGTCTCTGAACATCTCCTGTACCACGTCCGCAGTCTCCGATCATCTCCTGTACCACGTCCGCAGTCTCCGATCATCTCCTGTACCACGTCCGCAGTCTCTGATCATCTCCTTTAGTATTTGGGGGGGGGGGAGCCATGCACACTTGCGCTGTAATCGTGATGCATCATGGAATCAAATCGAATTGAATCGTTGACATGATAATCTAAATCGAATCGTGAGGCCAGTGAAGATGCGCACCCCTAGCGGCTATACCGCCAGCAATGCGCCTCTGCTGCGGTTTTTAACCCTTTCTCGGGCGTTAGCAGGCGAACAGCGCTGTGAAATTGGCGGCGCTCTACCGCCGCCGCCGCCCCATTGTGAAAGGGGCCTTAGTGATTGCAGTATTCTAGTCTGCATCTCCCCAAGGTAATACATAAATCCTGGCCTGTCAGTGGGTCCTGAGGACCTGAGTTGAGGACCACTGCTCTATATGAAGCAAGGCAAGCATGGAAAACAGCAACATATATTACACTGCTACCTGGGTACACGTTTCTAACCATTTCTCTTTTAATCACATTAATTATTTTGTAACGGTTTCAATAATGGAAAGATCCTCCTTAAATTATGCATCATGCAGAGTAAATAATTCACAGGTGCGCATTTTAAAACCTTTTGAGTTTCTTAGTTGGTTTTGCTCAAGTGATGTATGAAAAGTCAAAATATGATACTCGTTGTGTATGTTTGGGGATCCCAAGAACACTCACAATTTGGAAATCTGATAACTGAAGGGTTCTGACATTTTTTTCCTGAAATGTATACACCATACAACAAACACATTACATACTTAGTTAATCAACTCAATTTAAAGGGGTTGTAAAGGTTCGGTTTTTATTTTCTAAATAGGTTCCTTTAAGCCAGTGCATTGTTGGTTCACTTACCCTTTCCTTCTATTTCTCTTCTAAATGTTTGTTTTCTTTGTTTGAATTTCTCACTTCCTGTTTCTCCCCAGTAAGCTTTCCACCATCATCTGAGCGGTGGAAAGTCATTTAGAACACCTTACTGAGGAGGAACAGGAAGTGAGAATTTCAATCAAAGGAAACAACAACAAAAAAACATTTAGAAGGGAAATTGAAGGAAAAGGTAAGTGAACCAACAATGCACTAGCTTAAAGTAACCTATTTAGAAAATAAAAAACAAAACTTTACAACCCCTTTAATAAAAGACCTACTAGACAAAATGCTATTATAGCTGATCTACAGTTAAAAAAAAAAAAAAAGAGAATGTTCGCTGTGCAAAATGAAGCACAGTAAATAGGTTATAGCAAATCAACCTCATCGAGTCTGTCTCTGGATTTTTATTAAAATTTCCCGGTTATTGTAAAATATCATATTGGAAATGTTCATTGCTTTAGTAAAGTGCAGAAGAACGCTAGATTTAACCAATTGAATACTTCCGAAGAACAAGGAATGCCCTCCAAAAAACAATCCAAATACCAAGGACGTACCACCTGCTCTATTTCTTAGGAGCCGACAGTGCCTTCTGTGTGAATGAAGTCTGCAAATGTATGCAGGCTTTGTTCATAAATACACTAACAATATTGTTATAACCAGAGCTTTTTTTCTCAGAAAATAGGTGCAGGAACTCAACCACGACCCCGTTAAGATTTCACAAGCAGTAGAAGGGTCTTAAAGGGGCATTAAATACCAGGATTGCATTACATACAGAGTGCAGAGTTTAGGGGGTTACACACAGAGTGCAGAGCTGTTGCTTGTAGACACAGAAACCAGACTTCTGTGTTTACAAGTGATTGTGGTGAGCAGGCACCTAAGGGTCTGAGTAAGAGGTGGTGGAACTGAGTTCCCCCAAGTTCCCCCTGAAAAAAAGCCCTGGTTACAATGAATGTTGATATTTTTTTTTTTTTTATGCATAAATCAAATCAGTGCCCCTTATTTTATCAGTTGCATCAGTCTCCCCAAAAAAAAAAAAAAAAATACTAATTAAAAAATGTATTAAAATTCTTCTTTTACTTTTTAACCATTTTCAATTTATTTTTTATTTTTTGCACGGTGTAAAAATTACACAAAATAGACACATCTTTGTTTAAGGGTACTTTGGTACGCTTGAGGCGTTTGGTACGCTGGCAGTAAAGCGCCGCTATTTTTATCTGCGTTTTACCGTCGTGATTTTCGGGCGCTAGCAGTCGAAAAAGTGTTAAATCCGCCCGCAAAAATGTTGCTTTGCAGCGTTTTGGAGGCCCTACCCCATTTCAATGGACAGGTGCGCTATCGTAGCGATATTTTTACTGCTCCTATCGCGCCTCAAAGATGCGGCTGGTAGGACTTTTTTTAGCGCCCCACCAGCGCAACCCTCCAGTGTGAAAGCCCTCAGGCTTTCCCGCTCGATAGAAAGGAGCGGCTCTTTCAGGGTGCATTGCAGGCGCTATTTTTAGTGCAATAGCACCTGCAAAGAGCCTTAGTGTAAAAGCAGTCTTCTATGCAAATAGCTTTGCCATGGTGGTTAGTACCAGGAATATGTTTCAGAGTCATTATAAAGGAGACAAATTAAAGCGGAGTTCCACCCTTAAAACCACTTGGTTTCATCCCACCCAGCATACTGGCGTCAGCGCCAGTATGCTGTTTTTTTTTTTTTTTAATGCATGTACTTACTTTATAATAAATCATTTAATTTCGTGCGCTTCGCGGTATGTCGCCGCTATAAGGTGTCACGCCTTCCGGAAACAGCCGATTAGCGGTCGGCTCTTCTCGGCGCCTGCGCACAGACCCAGGAGCTGACTGCGCAGGCGCCGTAAATAGCCGGTCCAAGTTCGGGTTTTTTCGGAGGGCGTGACTCGGCTATATACGGCGCCTGCGCAGTCAGCTTCTGGGTCTGTGCGCAGGCGCCGAGAAGAGCCGAACGCTAATCGGCTGTTTCCGGAAGGCGTGACGCCTTATAGCGGCGACATACCACGGTGCGCACAAAATTAAATGATTTATTATAAAGTAAGCACATGCATTAAAAAAAAAAAAAAAAAAAAACAGCATACTGGCGCTGACGCCAGTATGCTGGATGGGATGAAACCAAGTGGTTTTAAGGGTGGAACTCCGCTTTAAGGAATACTGCTATGGTAACTATAATTTTAAAGTTAAAATTGCTCAAAAGGGGGAAAAAAAAATCCTTTTTTTTTTTTTTAGGAAATTGGTAATGTGATCTGGTGAGGATTTTAATGATGCATATATATTTTGCTCAATGTGTATTGTACTTTGTTTTGTATTTGCATTTTTTCTAAAAAAACAATACAGAGATTACTGGAAAAAAAAACTGCTAATTCTTAAAAACAACACAAAACAAACAAAAAAACAAACAAACAAAAACACTGTTTTGCAATAGATTTGTTTTTTGGAATATATAGCAAACATTTTTTTTTTTAAGACAATAACCTCAAAATAAAGCCTGCTTTCATTGGAATCATAAGGCCCCATGCAGACATGTGGCTATTGGAGGAGAAACTACCTCTAAGCACACCCTAAGGCCCCTTTCACATGTCCGCCTCCGTTCGTCCGTTTTTACAACCCTATTTTTCTTCCGTCCGGCGGAACGGATCGGATGAAGACGGACAAACGGTCCGTTTTCATCCGATTCCCCATAGGGGAGAGCGGAGGAGAGGCAGGGCGGGCCCTGCACAGTGTGCAGGGACTGCCCTGTCCCCCGACAGCTGAGCGGGACCCCCTGCTGAGCCGACGGACACACACGGAGCGGACCGAAAAACGGTCCGCTCCGTGTGAAAGGACCCTATGTGTGAACTGCGTCCAGCAGTGACATGGTCAAATTTGCACCCTTACACATCAACCTACATTTGCTTGCTTTCTAATAAACATTTACCTTTGCTTCCCAATTGTACTGGGCAGACTTGTGATTTTATTGTTACGAAGATCCAACCAGACAAGGTTTGACAGATACAGGAAAAGACTCTCAGGAAGGGAGGTAAGGGCATTCCCTCCAAGGTGCAGATTCTGGAAACAAAATAAAAAGATGACATTAAAATTGATCAGACCCCTTTTTGATCCCTCAATCCCAATACACTGTATCTAAAAGTAAAAAAAAAAAAATTCTTCAGTTTTAGATCGGCGCGCTCGTGACCCAGCCCGAAGTTCAGTGAACGCAGGGACCCGCGGACCCGTTCGCCGCCGGTTTCCCACGATCGGTCACCGGAGCTGAAGAACGGAGAGAGGTGAGTGTAAACACACCTTCCCCGTTCTTCATTGTGGCAATGTCACTGATCGTCTGTTCCCTGATATAGGGAAAGACGATCACTGACATCAAACTTCCAGCCCCGCCCCCCTACAGTTCAAAACACATATGAGGTCACACTTAACCCCTTAAGCGCCCCCTAGTGGTTAATTCCTAAACTGCAATTGTCATTTTCACAGTAAACAATGCATTCTTATAGCACTTTTTGCTGTGAAAATAACAATGGTCCCAAAAATGTGTCAAAATTGTCTGATGTGTCCGCCATAATGTCGCAGTCACAAAAAAAAAAAAAAAAAAGCTGATCGCTGCCATTAGTAGTAAAAAAAAAAAAATCTTAATAAAAATGTAATAAACTGTCCCCTATTTTGTAAACGCTATCAATTTTGCGCTAACCAATCGATAAACGCTTTTTTGCGTGTTTTTTTACCAAAAATACGTCGGCCTAAACTGAGGAAACATTTTTTTTTATATATATATTTTTTGGGGATATTTATTACAGCAAAAAGTAAAAAATATTGCATTTTTTTTTTTAAATTGTCGCTCTATTTTTGTTTATAGCGTAAAAAATTAAAAAAACACAGAGGTGATCAAATACCACCAAAAGAAAGCGCTATTTGTGGAGAAAAAAAAAGGACACCAATTTTGTTTTGGAGCCACGTTGCACGACCACGCAATTGTCAGTTAAAGCGACGCAGTGCCGAATCGCAAAAACTGTCCGGGTCCTTTACCTGGGTAATGGTCTGGGTCTTAAATGGTTAACCACATTTCAGCAGTGACAGGTGCTTTAAGGTCAGGTAATTGTTAATATCTAGACTACAGCAACATAGCCAGGCTTCATACCCGTCTATGGAAGCCTCATTATGTGTCACAGGTAAAAGTTTATACCTTTCACAATCACACCAGTCACTAGAAAACCACATTGAAAAAACACCAAAAAAGTCCGCGCTCATGGGTATCTACAAATCAAATAAAGTCCAATATAGTTGGGAGTAAATGAAAATATCAAAAGACAAAACCTTGGAAGGGGTTAAAGCTTTCGGTTTCTTTGGACATGCCCACTCGTATCCATTTCCTCTTCCTGTTAACATCACCCCTCCCCTTATTTTAGACTATTTAATTCCCTGTACAAGCCACACATACTTGACTTTGAAAAAGCGCTTGGAAGCGCGAAACGCGTCGTCAAGGCACTTAAAACCACACACAACCCCCCCTGATCCCCTGATTTATGGGGGCTCCTAACTTTTAACTTTGCAAGATCAGCTACATCGCATTTGTATTTGCCGCTGGCAGTCTTCACTACGTTACATTGGGAACGTGCAGTCTATGGATCCTCCACCAGAGGGCGTCTACTACATCCTTGCTCCACTGTTCTGAACGTAGAGCGGCGTCTCAGACGTGTGACGTCAACACGATCGAACGGAACGAGCATACGTCCTCCCAGACCTCATCACGTTGTGTCCCTGGCTGCAGGATCTGTCGGATGGTTCCGTCTTTCCTGCTCTGCGGTGACACTTCGGTCGTGTGGATTATCTGATGCCAGGCACCTGCTGAAGGTCGGACGGCTATTTCCACATTACTGCCAGTCTACCATCTGCCCCTAAGGTACTGTCGGTATTTCCTCCATATGATGGCATGTGTATTGAACCCGGGAGGTTTAACCCCATGAATTATGAAGTGACTGTCTGTGGAAAATCACATCATTTGTACACTGTTCATATGGCAATCTAGCTTTACAGCTTTGCATATAACTTTGCACGGAACTATCTGATAAGAACTTCCTATTTTCATTTACTCCCAACTATATTGGACTTTATTTGATTTGTAGATACCCATGAGCGCTGACTTTTTTGGTGTTTTTTCTGTGTGTTGGGTACTTCCGGGTACTGTGATTCCCGCAGCGCTGGACTATCTACTCCACACCTTACATACGAACCACATCAGGGTTATCTGTATCCACATCTAGCGCCAGTGATTTTTTTGTGTATTTAGAAAACCACATTGATTTTTCTTTCTTAGCGATCGCTGCATTCACAAAGTTATGGCCTATGTTCAACAATTTGCAATCATTTATAGAAGGTGACATTTCATCAGTTTAATAGACGAAACCAAATGACAGAATTTCTGATGGATTGCTGTGAACTGTTACACTTTGTAAATAACTTAACTCCAGGCAAACAGTTAAATACACAATGAAATACAAATATGACAACAGACAAATTTGGCAACATAGGCGCAATACTGAATAACCATTATTGTTATCCAAAAACGTGAGTTACATAGTAGGTGAGGTTGAAAAATGACACAAGTCCATCAAGTCCCACCTATGTGTGTGATTATATGTCAGTATTACATTGTATATCCCTGTATGTTGTGGTCGTTCAGGTGCTTATATAAATAGTTTTTGAAACCATCGATGCTCCACCGCTAAGACCACCGCCTGTAGAAGGGAATTCCACATCCTTGCCACGCTCTTACAGTAAAGAACCCTCTACGTAGCTTAAGTTAAACCTCTTTTCTTCTAATTTTAATGAGTGGCCACGTGTCTTGTTAAACTGAAAAAAAGCTTTATCCCTATTGTGGGGTCACCAGTACTGTATTTGTAGATTGAAATCATATCCCTTCACAAGTGTCTCTTCTCCAGAGAGAATAAGTTCAGAGCTCGCAACCTTTCCTCATAACTATCCTCCAGACCCTTTATTAGCTTTGTTGCCCTTCTTCGTACTCTCTCCATTTCCAGCATATCCTTCCTGAGGACTGGTGCCCAGAACTGGACAGCATACTCCAGGTGCGGCCGGACCAGAGTCTTGTAGAGCGGGAGAATTATGGTTTTATCTCTGGAGTTAATCCGCTTTTTAATGCCAATATTCTGTTTGCTTTGTAACGATTGCATGCCATTGCTGAGCCTATTATCTACTAGGACCCCCAGGTCCTTTTCCATCCTAGATTCCCCCAGAGATTCTCCCCCTCAGTGAGTAGATTGCATTCATATTTTTGCCACCCAAATGCATCATTTAAAAATGTTCTACATTAAACCTCATTTGCCGTGTAGTTGCCCACCCCATTAATTTCTTCAGATCTTTTTGCAAGGTTTCCACATCCTGCGGAGAAGTTATTGCCCTGCTTAGCTTAGTATAATCCGCAAATACAGAGATTGAACTGTTTATCCCATCCTCCAGGTCGTTTATGAACAAATTAAATAAGATTGGTCCCAGCACAGAACCCTGGGGGACCCCACTACCCACCCCTGACCAGAGTATTCCCCATTTAATCACCACCCTCTGAACTCGCCCCTGTAGCCAGTTTTTAATGTACTCACCCTATGGTCCATACCAACGGACCATAGTTGGAGGCCCTGGGCCCAAAATTGGAATTTAACCCCCTAATATTTATGTGGAGTCACCTATATTAAGTTAGCCATACATTAGTATAATTTAGTTTGAACAATTTTTGTCTACAGAATGCTCTTTAATTTTCTAATTGTTAGGCTGGGTTCACACTACGATTTTCCCGTCCGTCAGCCGCATACGATTTCAGTTTTGAAAACGTACGGGCCCGTACGGGAAAACGCATACATAGACAATGCATTGCAAATCGTATGCACTCAGATGCATCCGGGTGCGTACGATTTGCTGGCAAAACGTTTTTTAACAGTACGCAAAACCGTGTCCGACCACGGTTTTGAGTCCGTTTTTGAAACCGTATGGCAAACGCATACGTTTTTTTTAACATGAAAGTCAATGGAAAACGCACATATGTACGGTTCCATACGTATAAACCGTATGCGTTTTTCGTCTGCGCATGCGCATTTTCACGGGAAAATAAAACAAGAAAATCTTTATTTATTAAATGACACTAATTTCCAAAAACGTATGCGTTTTTTTAATCAAAACCGGATGGAACCGTACGCACTTTTTGAAACCGTATACGTTTTTATAAACGCATACGTTTCACTTTTGGGCATACGTTTACGTACGGTTCAATCCGTTTCAGCCGCATACGTTTTTTCATATAAATCGTATGCGGCTGACGGACGGGAAAATCGTAGTGTGAACCCAGCCTTAGTGGGGTTAAAAAAAAAATGTTTCACTACAGTGAGGGGAAAATTAGAAGGAGCGGGATGATAAATGTTTCTTGAACAAACACATGTCTAACAGTGATTACACCAAAGCAAACATGTTTGAAGTACTTTCAAAACTACATTATCATGCCATTGAATTTACCGACAAGAATTTTCAAATGAATGTTGAGAGGCGGGTCGTGTTAGAGACGCAATTTATTCCCTTCCCTAACACAACACGACACTGTGTAAACAGCAAACACACAGCATTGCGCCCGCTGTTTACCAATTTGGAAGCCTATTAGAGTCCACGACTCTAATCAGGTGTGATGGAAGTTACTAAAATGAATATTTTGTGTTATGATTAGAACCACTGAAATGTTGTTTTTCTTTCCTTATATTCTTCTATTTATTTTATATTCTTATATTGTTTTTATTTCTTTATCTATATAAGATATGTATACATATCTTATATAGATAAAGAAATAAAAACAATAAAAAATTATATTACAATAGTATTATCCTTAAATGAAGAAACAGATTTCAATGTTTTAAAGTTACAAATACATCTCAGCTTGAAATGGAGACAAAGAAGGACTAATAATAGCAAACAGATGTCATCCCTCCTCTCTCTTCACTCCAAAGCCCCCTCCATCAAGGAAAGCCCCTGTAAGCTTAAGGATGGGACCCTGTATGCGACAAGGAACTTTTGTGCCTCGTGGCAAGAAGAATGTGCTAACAGGAGGAACCACCATATATGGACTGACCTATCAGTGTGCTCATGTGTATGATGTCATTTTGTTTATAAAAAAACAATAAAGGCTCCACCCCTTTCTCTTTTTGCACGGGAAACGAAGCAAGAATGTAGTCTCATTTCTTGCTCTCATAATTTGGCCCAGCAGGCAGAATAGCTGTACTCTAGTATTGGGCTAGGAGTATCTATTTCACAGGCACTTCCAAAAACACCCCGCCACTGTAATTCAGATGCCCGGCGCCCGACAAGAGGCCGGACACCTGACTAGTGGGCGGCAGTGGCGACAATAGATAGATTCATGCAATGCATGAATCTAAGGCCGCGTACACACGATCGGTCCATCCGATGAGAATGGGCCGACAGAACGTTTTCATCGGGTCACCGCTGAAGTGGCCTGATGGTCTGATGTGCGTACACACCATCAGTTCAAAAACCGATCGTGCTGAAAAAAACGAAGTTCAATGCTTCTAAGCATGCGTCGACTTGATTCTGAGCATGCGTGGGTTTTTGAACCAATGCTTTTGCGTACTAACGATCGGTTTGGACCGATGGTCAGGCATCCATCAGTCCGATTCTAAAGCAAGTTTTAAAACTTTGGTCCGAAGTTGGCCTGTACATACGGTCGGTTTGGCCTGATGAAACTAAACTTCAGTCCATTTTCATCGGTTTAGACCGATCGTGTGTACGCGGCCTAACTGTTGGTGATTGACGGGGGCAGGAGAGAGGTTCTCCCCCTACTGAGTAGTTTGTATTTACGTTTTTTGCTTCCAAGTGCAATACTTTACATTTCTCCACATTAAACCTAATTTGCCATGTATTAGCCGACTCCATTAATTTTGTTCAGGTCTTTCTATAAAAAGGTGAATATCAGCTTATTACTATATTTTTACCTTACAGTAATGCAAACAGTGCCAAACATTGTCTAATGCAGGGGTCTCCAAACTTTCTAAACAAAGGGCCAGTTTACGGTCCTTCAGGGGCCCAGACTAGGGTCATTGGGAGTAAAAAATGGCCTGTGGGAGTAAATAATACCATATTTTTGGTGACAGTGGGAGGACTAGTGCCCTATCGTTGGTGTTAATGGGAAGCATTGGTGGTGTCAGTTGGAGGAATAGTGCCCCATTGGTGTCAGCAGCAAGAATTATGCCTCATTTAAATTGGATGGAATAGTGCCCCAAGGGGCGCATTAAGGCAAGCAAAGGGCCACATCCGGCCCCAGGGCCACAGTTTTGAGACCCCTGGTCTAATGTATAAAGTATTAATGGAACCCTGTGCTGAAAGATATAAGGAGGAGATCCTTGCTGACTATTCCTCCTGAAAATGGCTTTAATCCCTCCTGACACACTGATCTGGAACACATACAGTATGCAAATAAGGAGTTCCGATTTATCTCTGACTCTAGTGCATGAATATTCCAGGTCAGTGACCCAAAAAGCAATAACATCAGAGGATCGAGCATGGCTCCCAGGCAATTGGTATTTAGTCAAAGGTCATACCAAGTCGCATGCTAAAATGAGCCGATCTACCATGTGGCTTGGTGAGTGTTGTGTACGGGCGGTGGAGAGCAGCGCCTTACATTGTCAACGCCAGATACTGTTTACTTATCCCTTCACAATATTACATTTCATTCATTTCTACACACAAGGATCTGCAGTGCAGTGACCGATGGGAAGCAATAGGTGAGATGGGGAGCATTGTGGATAAAATGGCGATTTTATTTAAGACGCATTAATTAACTGTTTCCCGACCACCGCACACAAATATACGTCGACCCAATGGCTTTCCTGGGCAGAAAGACGTATATATATACACGTGCCCTTTAATGAAACGCCATTGTGCACACGCACGCACATGCCCGCCGTGAACCTGACCGTGGGTCCCGCGGACTCGATCGCCGTGGGGATACCTGCGATCGTCTCACGGAGAGCTAGAGCGGGGAGATGCTAATGTAAACAAGCATCTCCCCACTCTGCCTAGTGACAATGACAGTGATCTCTGCTCCGGAGAGGAGATCAGTGACATCACACACAGCCCCTCTCCCCTACAGTAAGAAACACTCACTACGGCCCACTTAACCCCTACAGCGCCCCCTCGTGGTTAACCACTTCACTGCCAGTGTCATTTTCACAGTATCAGTGCATTTTTATAGCACTAATGGCTGTTAAAATGACAATGGTCTCAAAAATGTGGCAAAAGTGTCCGATGTGTCCGCCATAATGTCGCAGTCACGATTAAATTTTTTTAATTAAGTTAAAAAAAAAAAAAAATCACAGATCGCCGCCATTACTAGTAAAAAAATATAATTATTAATAAAAATGTCATAAAAAAAAAACTATCCCCTATTTGGTAGAGGCTATAACTTTTGTGCAAACCAATCAATAAACGCTTATTGCGCTTCTCTTACCAAAAATATGTAGAAGAATACGTATCGGCCTAAACTAAGGGAAATTTTTTTTTATATATTTTTTGGGGATATTTATTATAGCACAAAGTAAAAAATATAGAATTTTTTTTCAAAATTGTCGCATATTTTTGTTTATAGCGCAAAAAATAAAAACAGCAGAGGTGATCAAATACCACCAAAAGAAAGCTCTATTTGTGGGAAAAAAAGGACGTCAATTTTTGCTTGGGAGCCACGCCGCACGACCCCGCAATTGTCAGTTAAAGTGACGCAGTGCCGAATCGCAAAAAGGGGCAATGTCATTTAGCAACAAAATGGTCCAAGACTGAAGTGGTTATTATAAGTTATATAAGTCTATTGGGGCCAAGAAAGCACGATCCCCAACCAAAGAAGCTCCTGTAGTCTTTCAAAGCATTGAACGATGGTCTACCACTTCTAGAAACCTGCATCAAAATGCTCAGGTGTAGAGGCATAACTAGAACCTTCAGCACCCCAGTGCAAGAAACCTTGAAGGGCCCCTTGACTGCCGGGGCTCTTTCCATCTGTCCCGAGACCCATTTCTCTAAACCAAGGGCCCGGGGCCCTTCTTTCCACTGATCCCGGGGGCCCTTTACTCCAGTCGAGGGGCGCTTTTACTTTTCTACGACTCAGGTGAGATTTGAGTGCCATGGACTGCAATGTTAAATCACAAAATTCAAAAGAAGTAGAAAGGAAGTCGCAAGCATCACAGCAGTGTAAACCAAACCCATGTTCACTTGACTACTTTTATTCCTATTGCAAGGAATGTAAACATGCAGTGTAATAGAAATAAGGGATGACAGGTCCTCTTTATGGAAAGATTTGGGGTCTATAGGACCCCAAATCTCTCCTCTAACTTTAAGAGCAAAATTTAAAATAAATTGTTTACTTCCCCCCTAGACCAGAAGTGACATCATGACATCATTCCGGTCCTCCAAGATCAGAGAGGTGACCTTTTCTCTGTTCACTTTTATGGCCAGCCACACAAACCATCAGATCGTTTGCCGGGCTTGCTGGCAAAAGCGGTATTGTCGGGGCAGGGGGTGTTTACCCTGGTGGGGGGGGGGGGACACCTATCCCTGTGCTTTTGAAGGCGATCCAGCGGCTAATTAGCCTCTCAGACCACTTTCATGAGAAAAAGAATTGCCAGCTGAAAAAAATAGCTGATAACCCCGGTAAACAACTTGCAAGCCGTAATGTATATATACATATTGCGGTCAACAAGTGGTTAATTTATATTTAGTGTCCCAGGCTAGTTTAACAGGGGGCAAGCGACAGTGAATAACCTACAGCAGATATCTCTCCTGCTTTGACCTCATCACTGACCTTCGTACTGCTATTCTGAAGTAGCCGGATAGTGCGAGTTTGGCTGAGCGGAGTGTACACTGTCAGAGCTTCAAGTATGTATAAAATATTCCCTATACAGTGGAACCTCGGATCGTGAGTAAAGCGGTTAACCAGTATTTTTTTAAATCCTGACTCAGTTTGCGAGTGTTTCACAAAATGAGCAGGATTCAAGCCTCTGCGGTTTGTATTACCACATTTGGCCAGAGGTGCGGGGGCGCTAGTGAGGTTCGGAGCTGTTTGGAAATACACCATTCCTGAGTGTCTCCGAGTGCAGCCGAACGGTCTCTGTGTATTTCTGAGTCTCTCTGGCACCCCACCCACCTCTGGCCACATGCGGAATTGCATACCATAGAAGTCAATGCCATTGGGAAATTCGCTTTGATATGCCAGTGCTTTGGATTACAAGCATTCTCCTGGAAAGGTTCCACTGTAAATATATGGAGCAGGATCACAAGTGTACAATGTACCTTAATACAAGGACTGTCCCTGTACAGATCTTCACTGAGACTACAGAGCTTTTTCTTGCTTAGGTCCAAAGTGTCAGAAGTGGAAGGTGGTTTGGGTCGGTGTTGTTGGTCCGCTGCTCCAACACAAGACTTCACAATGGCATAGTCAGCAGCATTGCTGTGACCATCTCCGGAGGATTCCTTATCCATTGGTTACCAAGATCTGCAAATAGAATAAAGAGAAAATATGCAAACCAAAAATAAAAAATAAAAATAAAATGTACTTTTAGTTTACTTACATTGTTGGCCAGTGGCGGCTGGTGCTCAAAATTTTTGGGGGGGGCGCAAACGAGAAAAAAAAATAATAATTGCAGCCTTACTGTGCCCATCAAATGCAGCCACTGTGCCATCAATTGTCACCACTGTGCCATGCCTTTAAACGCAGCCACTGTGCCATGCCATCAAACGCAGCCACTGTGCCATGCCATCAAACGCAGCCACTGTGCCATGCCATCAAACGCAGCCACTGTGCCACGCCATCAAACGCAGCCACTGTGCCATGCCATCAAACGCAGCCACTGTGCCATGCCATCAAACGCAGCCACTATGCCATCAATTGTCACCCCTCTGCCATGCCATCAAACACAGCCACTGTGCCATCAATTGTCACCACTGTGCCATGCCATCAAACACAGCCACTGTGCCCATCAATTGTCGCTACTGTGCCCTTTAATTATCGCCACTGTGCCAATTCATTCCACTGTGCCTTTTAATTGTGGCCACTGTGCCCATTGTCACCACTGTGCCCTTTAATTGTCGCCACTGTGCCCTTTAATTGTGGCCACTGTGCCGCTGGCTCTGATAGGCACTTCCGCACAGCCAACCAGCTGCCGTTATTCAGGTGGTCGGCTCTCACCGTCCGGCCATCTGAATAGTCGGCGGCAGCGGCCGGCAACAATAACATAGATTCATGCAATACATAAATCTATGTTATTGTAATCAGTGGCGGTGCGAGAGCCAGAGGGGGCGGCGCTCCAGCGCAGATCAGGAGAGTGTGCATAATCATGTGTTCCTGACCTGTACAGAGGCTGGGTGCTCTTTAGCAGACACTCAACTGTGCCATTCATTCTTAAAGGGGTTGTAAACCTTCACCCAAAAGTGGAACTTCCGCTTTAAGCACTCCTCGCCCCCTTACATGCCACATTTGGCATCTCATTTTTTTGGGGGGGGGAGTGGGGGCCTCGGTAGGCGTAGGACTTCCTGTCCCACTTCCTCCTTCCGCCCAGGGACCACCTCGCCGAATTCTCTTCTCGCCTTAGGCAGCCCCTCCCTTTAGGCGATCTCCAGGGACACGTGACAGGTCCCAGGAGATCGCATGTCCATTCGTCCATTCGTCCATTCGTAGAGTGCCGGGTGCCCACACTATGAATGGAGGTGCCGGCCGGAGAGGAGGGGGGGGGGGAGAAGAGCAGAGCTCCGGGCGGCCATGCCGCTGGACCGTGGAGCAGGTAAGTGTCTGTTTTATTAAACGTCAGCAGCTACACTTCTTGTAGCTGCTGACTTTTAATAAACACCAAAAGGGTGGAACTCCGCTTGAATGATCTTATGCATTAAGGTGAAAAAACATTCGCTACTTACCGCCCCCCTAAGCCCCCGTTTACACGTTCTTGGCCCGCTCTTCATTGGATAGATTGATAGCAGCGCAGCCATTAGCTTGCGCTGCTGTCAATCAACTCCAATGACGTGAGGGGCCGAGTTCTGTAGTCGGCAGCTATGGACGCTGGATACAGGACTCAGGAGCTCGCCCGCAGGGTAACCCCCTTGGGAGAGAGCTTCCCAGAGGGGTTACGGTAGGGTGACCACATCTCTAAACTACCATTCAGGGACACCCTCCCTTCCCAAAAGTCAGCTTGTGCTGTAACGAATCACAGCACAGTGATTGGACACAAGAGGCAGGATTTATGATTTCTCCAATCACAAGCAGGGGGCGGGGATTGTGCTCCTCCAAGTATTCCCGGCCAGGACAAGTACTGTCAGTGAGTAAAGCGGTGATGTAGCGTCCTTTTTTGGGGGAATCAGATTGACCGGGGGGGGGGGGTGGCTGTGTCAGTTTCATTCCAGGACACTGTATTGTCTTGGAATGAAGGTGCCCGGGACAGACCTGCAAAATGCGGGACTATCCTGGGAAATCCGGGACACGTGGTCACACTAGGTTACGGGAAGCTGGAAGGAGATGAGAGAGCCACGAGGGACCCCAGAAGACGTGGATTGGGGCCACTCTGGTAAAAACGAGCCGCACAGTGGAGGCAAGTATGACATGTTTGTTATTTAAAAATAAAAAAAAGAACCCATACAACCCCTTTAACCACTTAACGTCCGCTATATATATATATATATATATATATATATATATATATATCCTCTATTTAAAGATGGATATCTCAGTAACGGCAGCAGCTGCTGCCACAACCGAGATATCCATCTCTTCAGTGGGTGGGCCTGTCAATAACGGCGGTCTCCGCGGTGGATTCACCGCGAGATCGCCGTTATCGGTGGCGGGAGAGGGTCCCCCTCCTGCCGCCCTCCGCCGCTTACCGGAGCTGTCGGTAGCGATTGGGTCCTCTCTGCTGCTGTGTGGGGGTGTGATTGAGGGCAACATGGCCCCCACCCGTCCCCATAACTTTGCTGGGCGGAAGTGACGTCAAAACGTCAGTCCCGCCCATGCGTCTTAAAGAGACATTTTTTGTTGTCAAATCACAAAATTTCTTTTTTTTTTGCATTTAAGCCTAAATAAGAGATCTGATGTGTTTTTGACCCCAGATCTCATATTTAAGAGGACTTGTCATGCTTTTTTCTATTACAAGGGATGTTTACAATTTCTTGTAATAGGAATAAAAGTGATCAATTATTATTTTTTTTTTATTTCAGTGTTAAAATTTTTTTTAAAGCTCCCCGTCCCGACGAGCTCGCGCAGAAGCGAACGCATACGCGAGTAGCGTCTGCATATGAAAATGGTGTTCAAACCACACAAGTGAGGTATCGCCGCGATCGTAAGACTGCTGCGCAAATACGGTGTGACAAAAAGTATTGCAATGACTGCCATTGTGTTCTCTAGGGTGTTAGAAGAAAAAAATATATGTTTGGGGGTTTTAAGTAATTTTCTAGCAAAAAAATCTGTTTTAGTCTCGTAAACACCAAATCTGAAAAACTCTCCCTCTGAAAAACCCTCCCTCTGCGGGCACCAAGACGCATGATGCTGCACCACCGTGCTGCTCGCTGTGGCATTTTTTCGCAAAAAGGACAGGGAATTTTTTTGCGCTTTTCCTGAGCACAGTGCAGCCTATTGAAGCGAATGGCCTACCCTAAAAGCGACGTGTGGGAAAGCGCGCTCCTTCGTGGCGTGAACAAAGCCTAAAAGTCCGGGGACTGAAGTGGGTAAAACTCCCACAGATGGCGAGAATCCATGTGCGTTCTTCCTGATCCGTGCCGCGCAGGAGAGGAGGACTGCGGGTTTATTTACTAAAGCTGGAGAGCGCAAAATTAGTCCCACTTCTGCAGAGAAACCAATCAGCTTCTAACCTCAGAATGTTCATATGAGGTTTAGCGATACAACCTGGAAGCTGATTGGTCTCTATGCAGAAATGTGACAGATTTTTTTAGATTTTTAGTAAATAAACCCCACTGTCTGTATCAGAGCAGATGATCACACACGTCCAGATCTTCAGCAGTCATTCAGCACCAAGGACAGCTGGTGGCTGAGCATGCTGGGAGTTGTAGTGTCACTTTCAGGAGGTGTCACCTACTTACCTGCCCGGGCACTGCTGTGTGCGGCACATGCACTCTCTCTCCTCCAGCCTCCTGTAGTGTGGAAGCGCCGGTAGGTATCTATTCCGCCAGCACGTGCACGGCGCTAGGTCACCTGACACACCACAACAACAATAACGCGTTGCCGGGGCAACCGAGGCCGGACTACAGCCGCCTGGTGGGGACAAAAGTGTTGAAGGCGAATCTGGCGTGTTATTAGGAGCGCAGGGAGAGCTGATCACTAATAAACTCAATAATATGTCAGTTGTATTGATATATAATATGCTGACTTGTCTGGAGGATGAGATCTGTCTTTCTTATACAGAAGCTTGTCTAGTTATTGCACAAATCTGCCTGTTAGGAGTCACAAGAACACAGTGGCGGCTGCTGGTGCTCATTTTTTTTTTTTTGGGGGGGGGGGGGGGGGCGAAAAAAAACCAATTGCAGCCTCACTGTGCCCATCAAACACAGCTACTGTGCCCATCAAACACAGCTACTGTGCCCATCAAATGCCGCCACTGTGCCATAAATTGTCACAAGAACACAGTGGCAGCTGGTGCTCAATTTTTTTTTGGGGGGGGGGGGGGGCACATTAAACGGAAAAAAAAAAACAATTGCAGCCTCACTGTGCCCATCAAACGCAGCTACTGTGCCCATCAAACGCAGCTACTGTGCCCATCAAAGGCAGCCACTGTGCCATCAGTTGTCACCACTGTGCCATGCCATCAAATGCAGCCACTGTGCCATGCCATGAAACGCAGCCACTGTGCCATGCCATGAAACACAGCCACTGTGCCCATTAATTGTCACCACCGTGCCATGCCATCAAACGCAGCCACTGTGCCATGCCATCAAACGCAGCCACTGTGCCATCAATTGTTACCACCGTGCCCATCAATTGTTGCCACTGTGCGCATCAATCGTTGCCACTGTGCCCATCAATTGTTGCCACTGTGCCCATCAATTGTCACCACTGTGCCATGCCATCAAACGCAGCCACTGTGCCATGCTATCAAACGCAGCCACTGTGCCATGCCATCAAACGCAGCCACTGTGCCATCAATTGTTACCACCGTGCCCATCAATTGTTGCCACTGTGCGCATCAATCGTTGCCACTGTGCCCATCATTTGTTGCCACTGTGCCCATCAATTGTTGCCACTGTGCCCATCAATTGTCACCACTGTGCCATGCCATCAAACGCAGCCACTGTGCCATGCTATCAAACGCAGCCACTGTGCCATCAATTGTTACCACTGTGCCATCAATTGTCGCCACCGTGCACATCAATTGTTGCCACTGTGCCCATCAATTGTTGCCACTGTGCCCATCAATTGTCGCCACTGTGCCCATCAATTGTCGCCACTGTGCCCTGTAAAATTCTGCCAGATTACCCCGCCCGGCACTTACCTTTCTGGGGTCAGCCATCCTCCTTCCACCGCCCCTCAATGTCTTCTCCTGCCCTTGATGACCCTTCAGCCAATCAGGTTACCAGTAACCAGAACCGGTGAACCTGATTGGCTGAGACGCCACCGTGTGTCCCCTGGTTAACTATTTGGAAGTCGATTACACCCCTCAGCCCTTAGAGCCGCTGGCTCTGATAGACACTTCCACAGCAAACCAGCTGCCGTTATTAAGATGCCCGGCGGTCACCAGGGGGCCGGCCATCTGAATGGTGGGCGGCAGCGACAATACATAGATTCATGCAATGCATGAATCTATGTATTGTTTTTCATTGGCGGTGCAGGAGCGAGACTTGGCGGCGCTCCTGCGCCCTCTATGGACGCACCGCCACTGCAAGTACAGATGTCAGAATGTGATGAAGAGGTGCGATTTCAGACCCCATTTACACACAGAGGGGTGTTTTGTAGCTTTGAAGAAAAATTCTATTCATTACAATGTCCCCTGTTCACACGTGAGCGTTTTGTCATCTGTAGCAAAACGCCCGACGCTCAAAAAAAGTACATGAGCTTCTATTAGTCCCCGTTCAGTTGTGTAATAGCAAAAACGTTTTTACTTGTGATTTTTTATTTTTTTGCACATGTTGCGCATACAGCAGTCTTTTCACTTAAAGCGGAGTTCCACCCAAAATTGGAACTTACGCTTAAACCACTCCTCGCCCCCTTACATGCCACATTTGGCATGTCATTTTTTTGGGGGGGGGGAGTGGGGGCTTCAGTAGGAGTGGGACTTCCTGTCCCACTTCCTCCTTCCCCCCAGGGACCGCTTAGGCGATACGTCATATCGCCTACGGCGGCCCCTCGCAGTAGGCGATCGTCTGGGACACGTGACAGGTCCCAGGCGATCGCCTGACCACTCACAGAGAGCAGCGTCGCTTGGGCATGCGCAGTGAGTGCCCGGCCGTGAAGCCGAAAGCTGTCATGGCCAGGTGCCCACAGTTAGAATGGAGGGGGGAGGAGCGCCGCTGGACAGTGGAGCAGGTAAGTGTATGTTTATTAAAAGCCAGCAGCTATGCTTTTTGTAGCTGCTGACTTTTAATAAACATAAAAAAAGGCTGGAACTCCCCTTTAACTGCTTAAAGTGGAGTTCCACTCAAAACCCAGCCATCATTCCGAGAGAAGCAGAACGACGGTCTGCCTATGTAAACAAGGCAGATTAACGTTCTGGCAATAAGAAAGAAAGAGAGATTGTGTTCCTGCTAAGTAGGAACATGGATCTCTGTCTTCCTACAGATAAACCATCCCCCTACACAGAAAGAAATGCTTTGATCATCCCTGATGTTAACCCCTTCCATTCCTTTAGTACAATGACAGTGCTTCTTTTTTTTTTTTTTTTAAGCACTGATCACTGTATTGGTTTCACTGGTCCCCAAAAAGTGTCAAAAGTGTCAGTTAGGTGTCTGATCTGTCCGCCACAATGTCGCAGTCCCACCGTCGTATCTCTGTATTTGCGCCTGGGTATCTATGCGACTGATTCTTAGAATCAGTTACGCATAGATTTGGCGTAGATCCGACTGGCGTAAGTCACTTACGCCGTCGGATCTTAGATGTAATTCTACGCTGGCCGCTAGGTGGCGTTCCCGTCGATTTCAGCGTTGAATATGCAAATGAGCATGATACGCCGATTCCCGAACGAAGTTGCGCGCCATCGACGTAGTTTGCGTACGCGTAAGCTTACCCCTGCTACGGTATATGAGGGGTAACCTTGCATAGGTCCGGCGTATGCCATGTTAAGTATGGACGTTGGGACAGCGTCGTGTTTTTCCGTTGTTTCCGTCGTTTGCGTAACTCGTCGCGAATAGCCCTTTACGTTAATTATGTTGCCGTCGAAATCAATGTATTTGCGGTGTTCTATGGAGCATGCGCAGTGGGCTACGTTTAGGGCCGGCGCATGCGCAGTTCGTTCAGCGCGGGGCGTGCTTAATTTAAATACAGCACGCCCCCTCCTTCCCTATTTGAATTACGCGGGGATACGCTGTCCCCTTTGCGCTACGCCGCCGCAAATTATGGAGGAAGTGCTTTGAGAACACGGCACTTGCTCCTGAAAGTTGCGGCGGCGTAGTGTAAATAGGATACGCTACGCTGCCGCAGAATCTACGTGAATCTGGCCCATAGACTTTTTCATATATATATATATATATATATATATATACATACATACATACATATACATATATACATCCCATAGTTTGTAGCGCTATAACTTTTGCGCAAACCAATCAATATAAGTTTATTGAAATACATATTGGCCTAGATGGATGAAGAAATTCGTTTTTTTTTTTTTTACATTATTTTATTAGATATGTTTTATAGCAGAAAATTGTTGTTCTTTTTTTGTTTATAGCACAAAAAATAAAAACCGCAGAGGTGGTCAAATACCACCAAAAGAAAGCTCTATCTGTGGGGAAAAAAAAAAGATTTTTTTTTTTGGAGTACAGCATTGTACGACCGCAAAATTGTCAGTTAACCACTTCCCGCCCGGTCAATAGGAGGCTCGTTACCATGTGATCAGCCGTGTCCAATCACGGCTTATCGCAATGTAAACAGGAAGAGCTGTTGACCGGCTCTTCCTCACTCGCGTCTCATTGACGCGAGTAGAGGAGAGCCGATCGGCGTCTCTCCTGACAGGGGGGGTTCGCACTGATTGTTTATCAGCGCAGCCCCCCCTCAGATCCACACACTGGACCACCAGGGAGTGCTCAATAGAGCACAAATAGTAAAATAATAAAAAAAAAACATTTTTTTTAATGCAATTGATGCCAATCAGTGCCCACAAATGGGCACTGACTGTGCCTAGCAATGCCATCAGTATCATCCCTCAGTGCCACCCAGTGTCCATCAGTGCCACCTCTTAGTGCCCATCTATACCCAGTGCCCACCTATCAGTGCCCATCAGTGCCGCCCATCAGTGCCGCCTATGAGTGCCCATCAGTGCCGCCTATGAGTGCCCATCAGTGCCGCCTATGAGTGCCCATCAGTGCAGCATACCAGCGCCGCCTATCAGTGCCCATCAGTGCTGCCTATTGGTGCCCATCAGTGCCATCTCATCGGTGCCCATCAGTGCCACTGACGCGTCATATTCGGCTCCCCCATCACAGACTGCTCCGGAAGTGCTGCGGCGGCCAACTGCGCATGCGCGATGCGTTCCAAACGCATCTGCGATGCGTTCCAACTAATGCATTTACGACACTGCACACCAGCGAAGCCGTCATTCAGAGCGACGTGGACTTAGGGAAAAGTGGCCAGTCGGCCTCACGTCCGCTCGCTCGGCCTCCTGGCTCTTTTTTTTAACATCCTCCAATCCACGGGATGTTAAGGAAAGAGCCTGGATGCCGAACGAGGTTTCGCTGGTGTGCAGTGTTGTAAATGCATTGGAACGCATCGCGCATGCGCAGTTGGCCGCCACAGCACTTCCGGAGCAGTCTGTGATGGGGAGCGGAGTATGACGGTACACCACCTCATCGGTCTAAAATGTCGGTCTTTTTTTAGTTGTTGGGCAAAAAAAAACAAAAAACGCAAGGTGATCAAATACCAAATGGGGAAAAAAAGGACGCCAATTTTGTTTGGGTTCAGTGTAGCGTGACTGCGCATTCAAATTGCGACAGTGCTGAAAGCTGAAAGTTGGTTTGGGCAGGAAGGTGCGTAAGTGCCCGGTATGGAAGTGGTTAAAGTAACACAGTTCAGTATCGCAAAAAATGAACCATCCCCAGCCATTGCGTCCTTCTAAATTCATTCATCCCACAGTTAAAATGGGTGCAGCCAGACTCAGTGGAGGGAGATTTCTGCAGCATATTTGGCAAGTACAGAATCACAGTCAGGGCCACCATCAGGGGGTACAGGCAGTACACCTGTAAGGGTCCCGGGGGTCCCCAGGGGCCCGGATGGCAAACCCCTTTAAAAAATAATATTTTTTTTTTTTTAGGGGTCCGGAGGTTCCCAGGGCCTCAGTAGGCAACCCCCCCCCCCCCCCATTTTTATTGAATTTTTTTATTGAATTTTTTTTTTATTATTAAAGTGCCAGTCTTTTTTCCTAGAGGTCCCCCTTTTTTATTTATTTTTTATAAAAAAAATATATATTTTTTAATATATTTTTTATTTATTTTTTATTAAAGGGACAATTATTTTTTTTAGGGGTCTGGAGGTCCCCAGGGGCCCGGAGATCCCCACTGCCCTGGATGACAGCCCCCCTTTTGTTTTATAAAAAAAAATCTTTTGTTATATATTTTTTTTATTAATTTTATTTTTTATATATATTATTATTATTTTTTATATTATTTTTTTTTCTCTTTTAATTTCTTTTATATATATATATATATTTAATAAAGGGCTCAGATGTCCCCAGGGCCCCATGTGGAAAACCCCTGTTTATTTTTTTATTTTTGATTATATATATTTTTTTATTTTTATAAATAAAAGTCCCAGATGGCAACCCCTCTTTTTTTGTAATTTCTTTTTCTAAAAAAAAAAAAAATATTAAAGAGCCCAGAGGTCCCTAGGGCCACATACGGAAACCCCCCCCCCCCCTTTTTTTTTAAAAACAAATATTTTTTTCTCACTTTTTTTCTTTTTATTAAAGGGCCCCGGGTGGCTACCCCCCTTGTTTTATATATATTTTTCTTTGTTTCTTCTTTTTTTGTAAAACGCCCCCCCCCGCTTCTCAATTCCCAGCAGCCCCCCCGCTTCTCAATTTCAGGCGGCAGCACCCCCTCCCGGTTCTCTGCTTCAGGGGGCCCATGCCTGAAGCTGTGTAAGGGGCCCCATAATTCCTGATGGCGGCCCCAATCACAGTATAAATGAAATATGCAAAGTGGTTAGAGGGCAACGTTGCCAACCGCCATTTTTTTACTGGCAGCCAGTAAAAAATGGGTACTTTTCTCCTGCCAGTAAAAGAAAAAGGTTGCCAGTAAAAAATATGGCTTTGACGCTTGGCTGAGACCATACGAGTGCCTGCTACAGTGGGTTCGGAGTGTTCCGGCAGTGTGCCACATGAAGTCATGGTGCTAGGGAATGGGGCAGCCGGATCCTCATGTACAGGTCTGCAGGACGGGAGGAATTTAAGCCGGGGGTGAACTTTAGGGACCACCTGGCATAGAGAGGGTCACTGACTCTGGAGGGGACATATCATGTTGGTGAGGTGCCATCGTCATCTGTGCTGCTTCACACTGCTGTCAGTGTCACTGTCAGAGTCAATTTCATGTATGTGTGCCGCCCATTCTAGTTTATTGCCCTCTCGATTCCTGTCCCTGAGCTACTTATTTACTTTATCGAAAATAAAATAAGAAATGTGTTTTTGGCATAATATCTACCTTAAATCACTTTGCTATTTGCATATTGCAACTTGTTTGTAGCCTAAATACTGAAAGTTGCAATTAAAATTGTAATTTTGTAACTTTTGGATATGCCAGTAAAAACTCTGCTGAGCCAGGAAATAATGGGTGTCGTGTCAGTAAATTTCAGTCTGATAGGTTGGCAACACTGTTGGAGGGAAACTTCAGAATGGCAAAGATGTTTATATTACAAATTATGTGAGCAGACTGGAGTTCCTCTTTAATCACTTGCCATTCCCACAGGTGTACGTCGGCTCCTTTAAGAGCCATAGCAGGTGCGCACACATGCCCGCTGCACGGCGGGAAACCTGATGTGCATGGCCCGTGGCCATGGTGTCCACCAGCCACCAGCAATCATGGGCATAAGAGTCAGAACAGTTTTTTTTTGTATGTAATCACACAGATCCCCGTTCTAACAGGAGAGAAAAGACAGATCTGCTATCCCTACCAGGGATGGACTGGCCATTGGGACTACAGGGAGTTTCCCGGTGGGCCGATGGCTCCATGGGCCGGCTTCAGTGACAGCGGACAGCCGCCTCACTTTGCTCCTCTGTCTATCCCTCCCCGCAGGGTTCACCTGGGGGAACAGAGAAGCAGGGGGAGGACCAGAGGAGCATGAGGGATGACAGAGGAGCATGGGGGAGAGGACAGACAGCTGACTCAACAGCTATGGCCTGGGTGTTTTTCACTTCTGCCTAATCTTGTCTCATGGGGGGGGGGGGGGGGCAACGAACAGTTTTTTTTCCCAGGGTGAAATAATGTCTAGCTTCCCCACTGGTACTGCCTATAAGAGTACCAGTACCAGTCGTTCTACTCTAATAAAGTAGAACGGCTAGTGAAGGGGAAGAGGGGGCTTGGCTGGCCGGAGGGGGGGGGGGGGGGTGGGAGTTGTCCGGCCGCCATGGGAGAGACCTCTCAATGTGGGCCAGTGGGATGAAGTCCAGGGCCAAATTTTTGTCCCAGTCCAGCCCTGGTTCCTACTAATCAAGAACAGCGATATGTCTCCTCCTCCAGTCTGTCCCTTCCCCCACAGTTAGAAACACACGCAAGGGAACACATGTAACCCCTTGATCACCCTCTAGTGTTTACCCCTTCCCTGACAGTGACATTTATACAGTAATCAAATGGCTATTTTTTTAGCTCTGATCGCTATATAAATGTCAATAGTCCCATAAAAAGTGTCAAAGGTGTCTGATCTGTTCACTGCAATGTTACAGTCCTGCTAAAAATCGCAGATTGCCACCATTTCTAGTAAATAATAAATAAATAAGTAATAAAAATGTCATAAATCTATACCCTATTTTGTAGACA
This sequence comes from Rana kukunoris, assembly GCA_029574335.1. Classification (NCBI taxonomy): domain Eukaryota; kingdom Metazoa; phylum Chordata; class Amphibia; order Anura; family Ranidae; genus Rana; species Rana kukunoris. The sequence goes on along the minus strand of CM056056.1, from coordinate 40,219,151 downwards.
CTGTGGCCCGGATTCACATACCTCGGCGCATATATATGCCGGCATAGCGTATCTTCTTTACGCTACGCCGGCGCAACGCAGAGAGGTAAGCATGGAATTCACAAACCAAATGCTCCCAACGTTGCGCCGGTGTAGAGTATAGTCGTCGGCGTAAGCCGACGTAAGTTAAAGTAGGTGGAAGTGGGCTGTAAGTGGGCGTGATACATTTAAATGAAGCGTGACCCCATGCAAATGATGGCCTGAGCTTCAGACAAGTACTTAAAATGAACCGCGCATGCGTCGTACCTTGGACGCATCCCAGTGCGCATGCTCACAATCACGTCTAAACAACTGCCTAAGATACGTTGAATCACTGCCTACGACGTGAACGTAACCTACGCACAGCCCTATTCACGTACAACGTAAACTATGTAAAATTAGAAGGCGTTCGTTCCATGGTCCATACATTTGAGTTGCGCCTCCTATATGGGGAATAACTTTACGCCGGACGTGACCCTTACGCAAATCGCTTAAAACATGCGCCGGGCGCAAGTACGTTCGTGAATCGGCGTATCTCCCTCATTTGCATTTTTTCATCAAAAATCAATGGGAGTGCCAAATGCGTCAAGCGTAAATATGCGCCCACTATACGCCGGCGTAGGCAAGTTACGTCGGTCGCATGAAGTCAGTTTTTTCGCGTATCTTAGTTCTATGGGTACGGCGCATAGATACGACGGCGCATATTTACACTTACGCAGCGTATTTTGAGACACGTCAGCGTAAGTGCTTTGTGAATCCGGATATATAACTTTTGCGCAAACCAAACAATATATGCTTATTGCGATTTTTATTACCAAAAATATGTAGAAGAATATATATTGGCCTATGTAAAGACACCCAGAGTATTAAAGGGGTTAAAGTCGTTTAGGATATTCCATTCCCGAACACAAAGGCAGCTACCAGCACTCCAACCAGCCGAAGAAGAAATACATATGAATAATTCTCCCCCAAATACGAGACAAAGTTTCGCGTTGAAGGTCAAACAGGGATATATATCTTTATTGAAAGACTACAGGCCTTATATACAGTAAAAGAGGAGGTGCATACATATCCTGCTCATATTACTCTGAAAATACACATGTGACCAGACCTAATTAACATGAGCTAATTAACTAATTCCTTTAAGCAGCCAAGATGACTCAGAGGCATGACCTTTAGGCTAGACTTGCCGTCTTGTAGCCAAATCAACACAGAACAGAAAAACCGACACAGAACTCCTTCACACAATTACAGGGTCAATTAGCACAAGCCACAATGAAAGACCCTTAGAAGTTATCCTAGACTCATTTATATTATAACAGACAACAGACAGACAGGTGGCTGGAGGTGATGACATTAGCATCTACTTACAGTATATGTCCCAACAGTATGAATGAGTCACCCTTTCTAATATGTCATATATCCTGGGAGATATTGTGGATAAATATTACTGTCCCATTTTAAATAATCCAAGACATTTCTTAAAGGGGTTGTAAAGGTACAATTGTTTTTCCCCTGAATAGCTTCCTTTACCTTAGTGCAGTCGTCCTTTGCCTACCTCATCCTTCCATTTTAAATGTCCTTATTTCTTCTGAGAAATCCTCACTTCCTGTTCTTCTGTCTGTAACTCACCACCGTAATGCAAGGCTTTCTCCCTGGTGTGGAGTGTCGTGCTCGCCCCCTCCCTTGGACTACAGGAGAGTCAGGACGCTCTCTACGTTGCAGATAGAGAAAGGAGCTGTGTGTTAGTGGGCGTCCTGACTCTCCTGTAGTCCAAGGGAGGGGGCAAGCACGGCACTCCACACCAGGGAGAAAGCCTTGCATTACTGTGTGGAGTTACAGACAGAAGAACAGGAAGTGAAGATTTCTCAGAAGAAATAAGGACATTTAAAAGCAAAATGTAAGGATGAGGTAAGTGAAGGAGGACTGCACTAAGGTGGAGGAAGCTATTTAGGGAAAAAAATTGTACCTTTCCAACCCCTTTAATGTCCATTATTTTCTTGCCCACCCTGTGCCCCTAATAGACACAGGGTAATTTAGACATAACGGGCCAGGTTCACCTAGAATCCGCGGCGGCGTAGCGTATATGCCATTTACACTACGCCGCCGCAACTTACTGGAGCAAGTGCCGTATTCTCAAAGCACTTGCTCCGTAATTTGCGGCTGCGTAGTGTAAATGGCCCGGCGTAAGGCCGTGTAATTCAAAGGGGGTGGCTTGTATTTAAATTAAGCGCGCCCCCGCGCTGATCGAACTGCGCATGCGCCGGCCGTAAAAATAGCCCAGTGCGCATGAAGCCGTCAATGAAGCCGACGTGAGCGTCATTTACGCAAAGCCCTATTCGCAAACGACTTAGGGAAACAATGTAAACGATGGAAAAAGACGACACTGTCCCGAGGCCATACTTAACATGGCATACGACGGACTTTCGCAAACTTACCCCTCATATAGCAGGGGTAAGTTTACGCTTACGGAAACTACGTAAACGGCGACGAGGCGGCGCAAAAACGTTCGGGAAACGGCGTATCAGGCTCATTTGCATAGTCAAATGAGAAATCGACGTAAACGCCACCTAGTGGCCGGCGTAACATTACATTTAAGATCCGACGGTGTAAGTGACTTACGCCAGTCGGATCTTAGCGTAAATCCGGCGTATCATGTTTTCTGGATAGAAAACAATGATACGCCGGCGCGAAAATTCGAATTACGCCGGTGTATATAAATATATATATTTTTTTTTTTTCAAAATTGTCGCTCTTTTTTTTGTTTATAGCACAATAAAAATTGCAGAGGTGATCAAGCACAACAAAAAGAAAGCTCTATTTGTGGGCAAAAAAGGACGTCAATTTTGTTTGGGTACAGCGTTGCAAAAAAAAAAAAAATGGCCTGGTCATTAAGGGGTAAAATCCTTCCGGGGCTGAAGTGGTTAAACAGAGATACCGGAGGACAGAATCAGATATATTGGCACGGTGGGTGGCACAAACAGAAGCCAACCCAGATATAAAAGCTATTATAACGCAGATCAGCCTGACACATTGATGGTACATGTAATAGTAGAGGCACAGCATTTCATTACTGGGTTGAAGGCTTTACTGATGTCCGCAGCCTCCTAGTTGCACAGCGTGTCTCTGTAATTTTCTAAAAGCTGTCTTTTTTTTTTCCTATCAACGTGTTACTCAGATTTCTTTTTTCTTTGTACACTGTATTCTTAACTGACATGTAAAGCAAAACAAAAGCATTGGTTACGTAACCATAAATACATTCAATAAGTGCCCCTTTGTGATAAAAAACAATAAAAACAACCTTTTATGTTGTAGGGAGTGTGATAATGAGACTGTTTCTTTGATCATAGTTGGTTACAGTAGAAAATCATGGTATTAATTGCAAGTAAAACTTTAGCATCTCGCCGCGTAATCGAAATACGCGATTAGGGGGCGTGAAGCATTTAAATGATGCGCGTCCCCGCGGCGATCGAACTGCGCATGCTCCGTTCAGAAATTTCCCGCCGTGCATTGCGCGAAATCACGTCGTCCCGGACGACTTACGTAAAAAAAAAAAAAAGACGTCGGAAAACGTTGATATTCGACGCGGGAACGACGGCCATACTTAACATGGGCTGTCTAATATTGGAGCAGCAAAAAGCTGGTATATCTTTACGTGGCAAAAAGATGACTAAAGGTGCCGTAAGAGATTGCGATTGACGTTCGTAATTTCGTGGATAGCCGGCAAAAGCTCATTAGCATACCCCGACGCGGAAAACGACGGGAAGTCCACCCAGTGGCCGCAATTTTATTGCAGCGTAGACCCGAAGGCGTACGAACACGTAATCCAGTCTGATTGAAGCCCGCAGCCGTCTTTTCATGGTTTGAGATTTCAGACTAGCTAAAAACGCGCGTAATTCGAAAGTACTCCAGTCTAACACCAGTTAGACAGGAGTTACGGCTCTCTGAATCTGGCCCATTGTTTTTTTCCTCTGCTGTTTTCCCATAGGGAAACACTGTGGTGGAGCCTACACACGGCCGGTTTTCTCGACCAAGAGAAAACATGCCAGTCCTCGGTTCTCCCGTCGGGTTTCTCTGCTGCGTTTTCACCGCCTGATCGCGTGTATGCGGCATTAGAAACCCTTCCTAGACTGATACAGTCATGTACATTACTTTGTTTCTAATCCATTCTTTTTTAGATTGTTTGCATGGTGTGTGGCTTTTTGTGATCTGCTAGCATGCTTCACTTTGTCAGACAGCATCTATGTATGTGATTTACTTGATTCTACAGGTCTGGCAGTAATCAGGCCTGGGTGTGGCAAGTAAAATTTAACTCAGCTTTCCAAAAAAAAATTGTGGTTAATCACAGTTCATTCATGATTCAGCATGGGAGGGGGCAATTACTTTTTCACATAGGGCCAGGCTGGTTTGAACAGCTTTTTTCCCTTGATAAATGAAATAATAATTTAAAAACTGCATCTTGGATTTACTCAGGTTATCTTTGTGTAATCTTAAAATTAGTTTGATGATCTGAATCATTTAACCACTTCCATACTGGGCACTTATACACCTTCCCGCCCTAGCCAATTTTTAGCTTTCAGTGCTGTTGCACTTTAACCACTTAAGACCCGGACCAATACGCTGGCAAATGACCCAAGGGGTTTTTGCGATTCGGCACTGCGTCGCTTTAACAGACAATTGCGCGGTCGTGCGACGTGGCTCCCAAACAAAATTTGCGTCCTTTTTTTACCACAAATAGAGCTTTCTTTTGGTGGTATTTGATCACCTCTGCGGTTTTTATTTTTTGCGCTATAAACAAAAATAGAGCGACAATTTAAAAAAAAATGCAATATTTTTTACTTTTTGCTATAATAAATATCCCCCAAAAATATATAAAAAAACATTTTTTTTCCTCAGTTTAGGCCGATACATATTCTTCTACATATTTTTGGTAAAAAAAATCGCAATAAGCGTTTATCGGTTGGTTTTCACAAAATGTATAGCGTTTACAAAATAAGGGATAGTTTTATTGCATTTTTATTAATTATTTTTTTTTTACTACTAATAGCGGCGATCAGCGATTTTTTTCATGACTGCGACATTATGGCGTACACTTCGGACAATTTTGACACATTTTTGGGACAATTGTAATTTTCACAGCAAAAAATGCATTTAAATTGCATTGTTTACTGTGGAAATGACAGTTGCAGTTTGGGAGTTAACCACAGGTGGCGCTGTAGGGAATGTGTGCCCTAATGTGTGTGTTTACAACTGTAGGGGGGTGTGGTTGTAGGTGTGACGTCATCGATCGCGTCCCCCTATTACAGGGATGACGCGATCGATGCTCCGGCCACAGAGAAGCACGGGGAAGCCGTGTGTACACACGGCTCTCCCCGTTCTTCCGCTCCAGGGACGGATCGCCGCACTGCAGCGGCGATCGGGTCCGCGAATCCCGCGGTCCCGGTCCTGGAGCTTCGGACTGGGTCGCGGGCGCGCGCCCGCGACCCGCGGCTGGGTACTAAAACCAACGTATATATACGTTGATGTGCCCAGCCGTGCCATTCTGCCGACGTAAATGTGCAGTAGGCGGTCCTTAAGTGGTTAAATGACAATTGCGCGGTCATGCTACACTGTACCCAAACTAAAATTGTATCATTTTGTACCCACAAATAGAGCTTTTTTTTGGTGGTATTTGATCACCTCTGGGATTTTTATTTTCTGCAAAAAATAAATAAAATAAAGACCAAAAATTGTGAAAAAAAAACTTTTTTCCCATTATAAAACATTGTAAATAAGTATGTTTTCTCCTTCACTAATGGGCACTGATGGTACTGCACTGACTGGCACTGATAAGGTGGCACTGATGGGCACCGATGAGGTGGCACTGATGTGGTGGCATTGATGATGGGCACCAATATGCGGCACTGATGGGCGGCACAGATGGACACTGATAGGCGGCACAGATAGGTGGCACGAATGGGCAGGGATAGGCGGCACGGATGGGCAGGGATAGGCGGCACGGATGGGCAGGGATAGGCGGCACAGATGGGCAGGGATAGGCGGCACGGATGGGCAGGGAAAGGCGGCACGGATGGGCAGGGAAAGGTGGCACGGATGGGCAGGGATAGGCGACACATATGGGCACTGATAGGCGGCATGGATGGGCACTGATAGGCAGCATGGATGGGCATAGATGGGCACTAACTGTGTTGTACTAATGGATGCCAATCAGTGCCAAACAATGCCTGCCAATCAGTGATGCCCATTGTGGGCACTGATTGGCATCCATTGTGGCACTGATTGGTATCCATTGTATCATCCCTGGTGGTCTAGGGTGGCATACCTTTTTTTTAAATCCCTGGTGGTCCAGTGGGCATCCCTGGTGGTCCAGTGGGCATCCTCGGGGGGGGGGGGGGGCTGTGCTGATAATCGATCAGCACAAACCCCCCCTGTCAGAGGAGCAGCCGATCGGCTCTCCTCTACTCGCGTCTGACAGATGCGAGTGAGGAAAAGCCGATTACCGGCTTTTCCTGTTTACATCGTGATCAGCCGTGATTGGACACGGAGACACTTTACCTAGATCGGTGTTGCGGGGTGTCAGACTGACACCCTGCAACAACGATCGCCGCGATGCTCCCCCCCCCCCCCGGGGGGGCACAGCGGCTCAATATCGTGACGATGTCATATGACATCCAGTCAGGATCTAGCAACCCCTTTGCCACCGTCAATCTGTCATTGGCAGGCGGCAAATGGTTAAGTGTGACAAAAATGCAAAAAAAAAAATCTGAAAGAGTGCAAATATTTTTTCACAGCACAGAATACTGCTCCTAAATCAGAGAAGCAATTACACAGGAAGAATGTGGTCAGAAGAGGACCATTATGGTCTTTGTCCTGCACATATGTCAGCCCTCATTATGGCCAAGTCCTTAAAGACACCTTATCGTCAGAGAAAACAAATTTCCGATAGTGATATACACTTATTGGAAATTAGTTTTCTCTGGCGATAAGGTGTCTTTAAGGACTTGGCCATAATGAGGTCTGACATATGTGCAGGACAAAGACCATAATGGTCCTCTTCTGACCACAGTCTTCCTGTGTAATTGCTTCTCTGATTTAGGAGCAGTATCCTGTGTAGCAGTGAATCCGTCTGGTTATATATTCTGTATTACAGTGAAAAGGGAAATACTTTAGCAATGCCTGACAGACAGTTGAGAATTCATTATATTTATGCTCTTATTAAAATAGAAATCTGGAAATAGTGTATTGTACCTTGCAGTAATACAGCGTATTTAATGGAAAATTATTTGTAATATGGAATTGCACATTCTTGTATCTTTCCATTGTAATACTGTTGATGGTTTTTTTTCCACACACACAGAATGCTTCCCTCGGGATGTAGTTTGTTTATTAATTCTATACATTATTGATTTGGCATAATCAGTAGCATTTTTAATGCAGCTCCAATGCGGCACTTTCTGAATAGGGAAAGCTAAGCTGTAAGCCTGGAAGTCCAAATGTACAGAAACCTGTAAGATTAACATATACAATATGACATAATATGTGGATAGTTTACTTATCTAGTCAATGTTGGATAAAAGTGCATAGCACCAGTTTATATAGTAAAGGAATATGGGAAATAATGCTGGATCTATAAGGTTATCTTATTGGTGTTGCAAGGGGTTTTTCTTCTCAGAGAATAGGTGCAGGAACCCACCCTCTACAGACAGGGCCAATCCTAGGGTCACAGGCGCCTGGGTGCAGAAATATTTCTGGCGCCCCAACATGGACTTGGTCATTTTACTAACTCCTCCACTTTACAAATGTTTCTATGGCAGTGACTCAACCACAGAGATGCTCCCCCACGAAACCTTCATTAACCTGGGATCCTTACATGATCTCTTAACAATAAACAAAATACAGAAGGAGAAGCAGAGTACTTTATTGGGACCTGGAGGGGGCCTTTTTGATGGACACAGAGAGGGCTTTTGTTATAGAGTCTGTTAGAAAGAGCCCCCAGACATACTACAGACATGATACAGGAGATGGTCTGAGACTGCAGACTTGGTACAGGAGACAGTCAGAGACTGCAGATGTAGTACAGGAGATGGTCAGAGACTGCAGACGTAGTACAGGAGACGGTCAGAGACTGCAGACGTAGTATAGGAGATGGTCAGAGACTGCAGACGAAGTACAGGAGATGATCAGAGACTGCAGACATAGTACAGGAGATGGGCAGGGGCTGTTTATCCTATGCAATCTATCATGCCATAAAACATATAGAGCAGGGGCAGCCAAGAACACGTGTAAAGGGATGCTGGGGATGCCATCCCCCAGCACACATCTGTGCAGCCCAAGATAGAGATGGGATGGGGAGGCATTCCAACTGAAGTTGGCAGAGACAGTGCGGGATCCAAGACTCCCAGTGTGAGAAATTCATTCCTGCACATCAGCACTCAGCAGTCACTGAAAACTAGAACCCTCGTTTTAGGAAGAGGAGCGGCCCCTCCCCCGAGCACTGCCAGGCTGGACCAGCTGCCCTATGCTCACCCATCAGTTCTGGACGAACACACACCTATGCTCAGAACACTAGTTCTGGACGGACACAAACAAGGAAAGGAGGGAGGGGAGAACTCTGGCACTTCGGCACCCCCACCTCTGCAGGCGCCTGGGTGCAAAGCACCCTGTGCACCCTACCTAGAATCAGCCCTGTCTACAGATGACTCCATGCCCCCAACCCCATCCTGTGCTACCCCCCAACATCGCCCACAACACCACCCTGTCTCGCCTCCAATCCCGCCATTCCTTGGGAAAGAGAAGTAAATTGATGCCAAATAATGGGTGTGATCAAGGTTCACCTTCTTCCCTCCCGTCCACAGCCCACCTTCTCCCCATCCACAGCTAACCCTCTCACCCCTCCCATCCACAGCTCATCCCCTGTAACTCTGTGCACAGATCATCCTCTTCCCCTCATCCACAGCTCACCCTCTTCCCCCTGTCCACAGCTTACCCCAATCACAGACCCACTTCACAGCTTATCCTCTCCCTCCCATCCACAGCTTACCTTCTCCTCTCTGTCCACAGCTCACCCTCTGCCCCCTCACATCCTCAACTCACCCCTTCCTCCCCATCCACAGCTCACCCCCATCTACAACTTACCCTCTCCCCCCTGTCCACAGCTCACCCTCCCCCCATTCACAGCTCACCTACCCCCCCATCCACAGCTCACCCCCTCCCCCATCCAAAACGTACCCTCTCCCCCTTATATCCACAGCTCACCCACCCCCCATTACTAGCTCACACTCTCCCCCCATCCACAACTTACCCTCTCCCCCTATATCCGCAGCTCATCCTCCCCCCATCCATGGCTCACCCTCTCCCCCTGTCCCCAGCTCACCCTCCCCTTATCCACAGCTCACCCTCTCCCCCCTGTCCACAGCTCACCCTCTCCCCCCTGTACACAGCTCACCCCCTGATCCACAGCTCATCCTCTCCCCCCCCATTCACAGCTCACCATCTCCCCTACCATGCACAACTTACCCTCTCCCTCCTCCCCCCCATCCACGGCTTACCCTCTCTCCCTGTCCACAGCTCACCGTCCCCCTTATCCACAGCTCACCCTCTCCCCCTGTCCACAGCTCACCCCCCAATTCACAGCTCACCCTCTCCCCCCATTCACAGCTCACCCTCTCCCCCCCCATCCACAACTTACCCTCTACCCCTATATCCGCAGCTCCTCCTCCCCCCATCCACGGCTCACCCTCTCCCCCTGTCCACAGCTCACCCTCTCCCCCTTATCCACAGCTAACCCTCTCCTCCCTGTCCAAAGCTCATCCCCCAATCCACAGCTCACCCCTCTCCCCCATTCACAGCTCACCATCTTCCCTACCATCCACAACTTACCCTCTCCCCCCATATCCGCAGCTCATCCTTCCCCAATCTGCAGCTCACCCTCTCCCCCTGTCCACAGCTCACCCTCCCCCATATCCACAGCTCACCTTCTCCCCCCTGTCCACAGCTCACCCCCCGATCCACAGCTTATGCCCTCCCCGCATTCACAGCTCACCATCTCCCCTACCATCCACAACTTACCCTCTCCCCCGCCCATATTCGCAGCTCACTCTTCCCCCATCCACAGCTTACCCTCTCCCCCTGTCCACAATTCACCTACCCCCATCCACAGCTCCCCCTCTCCACCCAACCACAGCTCAACCTCTCCTACCTTGTCTACAGCTCACCTCCCCCCAAACCACAGCTCATCTTCTTCCCCCCATTCACAGCTCATCCTCCCCCCTTGTTCACAGCTCACCCCTGATCCACAGCTCACCCTCTCCAACCTGTCCACAGCTCACATGCTCACATTCTCTCACCTCTATCCACAACAGATGAGGGGCAGGTGCCCTGCGTGCCGGCGCTAGCCAGTGGAGCAAGTGAGTAGTATAGAAGATTTCCTTACTGGCTTGTGTGTTACGAGACAGGCTGGAGAGGAGAGGGCTGTCTGAAAAAAAAGCCCTGGGTGTTGCTATCTTAAAGTGGTTGTAAACCCTTTACAACCACTTTAACCTACAGGTAAGCCTAGATTAAGGCTTACCTGTAGGTGCTTGAAATGTGTACCAGACCTGCACAGCAATTTTTTTTTCTGCCCATGCGCAGAAGTTGGAAAGGGCTTGCTGAGCCTTCTCTATCTCGGGTCATGCCGTTAAAGGCGACTCCTGCACGCATGTGCGGGAGTGACGTCACACAACGTCACGTGACTCCGGCCAGTCACAGAGCCAGAGTTTGCGGCCCCAAAACAAAGAGGGGTGAAGAATGGACGCTCACTAGTAGCGAGGATGACGGGGACAACGCGGGCTTCTCCTGCAGGTAAGTGTCACATAATGGACTACTATGCAATGCATAGTAGCCTATTATGCTTTACCTTTGCAGGGAAATAAAGAGGAAGTAACACCCATCAGGGTTTACTTCCTCTTTAACTTATTGATGTTGATGTAGATGATCTGGTTCCTGGGCAGGCAACTTCTACAACCCAGAGATCTCCTAGGGTTGTAGTGTGTAACGGCACCCCAAATGGGACAGGGGTTAAAGCCGTTTAGGATATTCCATTCCCGAACACAAGGCAGCTACCGACACTCCACAGTCAGGCAAACAAACCCCAATAACGAGACACACAGCTCTGTTTGAGGTTCAACAGGAAAGAGAGCCTTTATTGAGAAATACAGCTCTTATATACAATTAGGATACTGCAGTAACCAAATGAACAATGACCCAACTCCACCCACAACATCATACAATGCTTACCAAATGAGCCCCAATACACATCTTTTTAATAGACATCCTGACTCCGGCTCTGACCTAATTTACATGAGCTAATTAACTACAGTTGATGATTCAGACACATGACCTTTAGGCTGTCTGTTAATTTGCGATACACACTATCATCAATAGACCTTCACACAATACAGGGTCAATTAGCACAAGCCACAATGAAAGATCCTTAGAAGCCATCCTAGATTCATTTACATCACAACAGACAGACAGGTGGGCTGCAGTCCAGGATATATACTGCATGTCCATTAATTTCTGGCTCATGCTTTCTAAGAACTTCTGGATTCCACGGGCCCTTCCGTTACATAGTGTAATGTAACAACAATGTAAATGGAAGTGCCACACAACTGCTAAAAGGTCCAGGTATCACTTTATTCATATACAGGTTAAGGGACAATCCAAAGAGTAGCCAACTTGTTTTGGGGGGTCCAAAAACACCCCATTCATCAGGGCTTGAAAACAAAACAAATGGACTATAAGTCAACTAGTTGGTGAAGTGATCGTAAAGTTTTTTTGTTTTTTTTTAAGAACAAACATGTTATATTTACCTGATGTGTGTGTCAGTTGACTTTGTCTCGCAGGTGTTACTTTTTTCTAAAAGTGGGTTTACAACCAATTTTATTATATAAGCTGCAGTTATACACAATATTGTGGCCTGCATTTTGCAGCCCATTCATAAAATGCAGCTTGTGGTATTAGGCCAGTGATACTTCACTAGGTTATCTCTGGTTAGCATGACACTAGCAGGCCCAGTGATTGGGCTCTCCTGCTTTTTTTGGACATCTGAAGCCAAGAGAGAACTGTAACGGTATGGCCCGTGGGACCCAGAGGCTCTTGAAGGATGCGGGGTACTCCTGTTTCAGCTTCACCAATGACTCTTGCGTCTAGGGTCATCCTATGTCTACTAGGGGCATAGGATGACTGAGAAATAATATCTTGAATAACATGAGATGGGACAGTAATGATAATTCACAATGTATTGCAGGATATCTTGAAATATTACAGATGGTTAATTCTGAAACCAACCTGTCAATAGAGTGATTCATTCAATGTGGGGACATATACTGTTAAGGTGTTAATTAAGTCTGGCTCCAAAGACCGTTTCATTGTGTGATGCTAATTAACACTGTATTGTGTGAAAGTTCTATTGATGATAATATGTGTTGTGAATTAGCACAATCTAAAGGTCAGACGTCTGACTTATGTTTACTAAAGGAATGTGTATTGAAGGCGTGTTAGTACCCATTGTATGATGTTGTGGGTGGAGTGTGTCATTGTCCCTTTGATTACTGCAGTAAAGAATAAAGAAGAAGAAGAAGAAAGAACAAGAAGAGATTGGGATCTGGGCTCTCCTGCTTTTTTTGGACTTCTGAAGCCAAGAGAGAACCATCTGTGGACTCAGAGCTCGTAAACGACTGATAAGGATTTCTAACTTCTCACCACTTTATCCAAAGTACAATTTTGGCTCTGGTTGCACAGAATTGTTGCAGCACTACCACAGCACCATTAGCAGTTTTGGAAATGTCTTTCCTTACGTTCTGAAATTGCTCTTCTTTGCAACTGCAGAAAGATGCCACAGTCAGCACCACTCATTGATCTCCTATTTGAGATCCCTTTTATAATGTACACAATATCTTGGCATGGAGCTTGTTATGGAACATTATCATCTACATTCATTTACAATGTGGTTGCACTGCCATTTATTCACACAGAACGTAATTTTACAAGTTGTCTACAACTACAGTGTTTTTGAGGGTTAAAAACACTATATTGATCAAGTTGATTAATACGCAATGCTGCAATTAGCATAATCCTTTGAAAAATCCTGTTTTCTTTTATTTATTTAACAGTAACAATTCCTGGGTCGAAATCTCATAAAAAGCTTTTACCCACTTGGAAACCAGAAAGTCAACAATCAGGGCCGCCATCAGGAATTATGGGGCCCCTTACACAGCTTCAGGCATGTGCCCCCTGGAGCAGAGAACCGGGAAGGGGGCGTGCTGCCACCTCAAATTGAGAAGTGGAGGGAGGCCGTAAATTGAGAAGCGGGGGGAGCACAAATTGGGGGGGTTGCCCTGGGGACCTCTGGGACCTTTAATTTAAAAAAAAGATATATATATATATATATATATATATATATATATATATATATATATATAATTATTTTTTTTATAAAAAAAAGGGGGGTTGCCATCCGGGACCCTGGGGACCTCTGGGCCCTTTAATAAAAAATATATGTATATATATATATATATATATATATATATATATATATATATATATATATATATATATAAATACATTTTAAGGGGGGTTGCCATCCGGGGCCCTGGGCACCTCTGGATCCTTTAATAAAAAATAAATAAATAAATAAAACAAATATATAGAAAAATATAAAACAAAATTATAAAATAAGGGGGTTGACATCCGGGGTCCTGGGGACCTCCAGGGGCCTTTAATAAAAAAACATATAAAAAAAGTATTTTTTTTTTATAAAATAAAAATAAAAAAAAGGGAGGTTGTCATCCGGGGCCCTGGGGACCTCCGGGCCCCTTACAATAAAGAAAAAAAATAGGGGGTTGCCACCCGGGCCTCTTACAGGTGTACTGCCTGTACCCCCCTGATGGCGGCCCTGTCAACGAAGTTGGAATTCTAAGTGTTCTTCAGTGTAAGCAATGCTAAATTGCAGGTTAGGGGGCTTGCTTAGTCCTGCAAGGGGCCCAGACAGATTACTTTAGCAATAGTACTTGTGATGCCTCGTACACACGATCACGATTTCCGACAAGAAAACCGTGTTTTTTTTTCAGCAGGAAAACGGCTGAAAAATGTCTTGCATACACACGGTCACTCAAATCTTGGCTGAAATTCAGAACGTACAACACATAGGACAAGCCGAGATCAATGAAGTTCAATAGGCAGTTTGGCTCTTCTGCTTGATTCTGAGCATGCACGTTTTTTTTTTGCGCGTCGTAATTGCATACAGACAAACGCGATTCACGGGAATTGTTTCCCGTCATGAAAATTCTTAATCTGTTCTTGGCAGGAAAACTGACAGAAAAAGTGTGATGAAGCATACACACAGTCGGTTTTCCTGCCAAAAACCTCAGGCGGCGTACACACGACCGAGGTTCTCGCTGGAAACCAGCGAGAACCTTGCTGGAAGCTGCATTCCAGCGAGGACCTCGGCCGTGTGTACACAGAGCGCTCGCCCCGCCCGTCGGGAATCCCGTCGAGCGAAAAGAGAGCACGCTCTCTTTTTGCTCGACGGCCCGCCTGGATGAATGGCTGGTTGCCATTCCCGACGGGCGAGTCGCCGATTTCGACGGCCGGCAGAGAACCTCGACGGGCGGAACGATGTGTTCTGCCCGTCGAGGTTCTCTGCCGTGTGTACGCGGCCTCACATTGCACTTTTCCTGTCAGGAAAACCGATCGTGTGTACGAGGCATGACAGTGTGATGCCCTGCCAATTTGAAAATGTAGGAGAAAATGTCACAGACTGTTGATTCTGAGCAGAGAAAGACATTTTTTGTATTTGTCCAGATTCTGGATCAGGGCCTGGAGTTTGAATTTTCCAAAGTGTATTGGGTGGGACAGAACCTTAACCACTTAAGACCCGGACCATTATGCAGGTTAAGGACCTTGCCTCTTTTTGCGATTCGGCACTGAGTTGATTTAACTGACTATTGCCATCCTTTTTTTCCCACAAATAGAGCTTTCTTTTGGTGGTATTTGATCACCTCTGTGTTTTTTATCTTTTGCGCTATAAGCAAAAATAGAGCGACAATTTTGAAAAAAATGCAATATTTTTTACTTTTTTGCTATAATGAATATCCCCAAAAAAGATATAAAAAACTTCTACCTATTTTTGGTAAAAAAAAAATCGCAATAAGCGTTTATCGATTGGTTTGCGCAAAATGTATAGCTATTACAAAATAGGGGATAGTTTCATTGCATTTTTATTAATATATTTTTTTTTTTTACTACTAATGGTGGCAATCAGCGATTTTTTTCATGACTGCGACATTATGGCAGATACATCGGACAATTTTGACACATTTTTGGGACCATTGTCATTTTTACAGCTAAAAGTGCTATAAAAATGCACCACTTACTGTGAAAATGACAATTGCAGTTTAGGAGTTAACCACTAGGGGGCGCTGTAAGGGTTAAGTGTGACCTCATATGTGTTTCTAACTGTAGGAGGGCGGGGCTGGACGTGTGATGTCACTGATCGTCTTTCAGGGAAGAGACAATCACTGACACTGCCACAATGAAAAACGGGGAAGGTGTGTTTACACTCACCTCTCCCTGTTCTTCAGCTCTGGTGACCGATCATGGGACACCGGCGGTGATCGGGTCCAGGGAGCGGTCACAGAGCTTGGGATCGGGTCGCGAGCGCGCGCCAGCTGGGCTTAAAGAGACACGACGTATATCGGGGTGAAGGGGTCCTTAAGTGGTTAAATAATAATAATAAGAAGAAGTATTTATTGATGATAATTAGACTTGGGGGGTAACAATAAGATCAAATGCCCCGAACATACAAGCGGTTTTCCAGACGAAAAAAAAAAAAAATATTTTCCAGACGGAATTCCTCTCCAGCCGTCCGTGAACTTTTGACTGCCAAGAACGTAGTACGTAAAAGACTACGACGAGCCAACAAAATAAAGTTCTATGTTTCCGATCATTCGTCGAATTGTTTCCGAGTATGCATGTTTTTTTCCCGTCGGAAAAGCATACAGACAAACGGTTTTCCCGCTAGGATTTTTTCCTGGTGGGAAAAAAGAGATCCTGCTCTCTTTTTTTTCGGGCATTTTTTTTCCGTCGGGACAGACGGACTGTGTTCATCCAATCCCTCCATAGGGGAGAGCGGATGCAGAGCGGATCGGTTGAACAAGGACAGACGGACCGCGTTCATCCGATCCCTCGATAGGGGAGAGTGGATGACCCTGTTGGAGTCAGGGGTGCACCACAAGGTAGTGAACCCTATAGCAGACTGCTGCAGATAGACCACAGAGTGGATATGGAGGTGAGGTTCACTGGGGCACAAACGGGGATCCTACAGGAAGCTTGAGCCCAAGATTCCCCAAGGCCTGGAGTCTAAGACCCAGTCCGTATTCACCAGAGCCTCCAGTGGTGAGAATGGCCTTCGCTGCAACTGGATCCAGGTTGCGGCCCCCGGAGTCCCCTAGGTCAAGCTCCGTAGGGAGAGAGGGGAAGCAGCCACTCCGGACACAAGAGATAGTGAAGGGTCAGCCGAGGTGGGGGCAATAAGACAAGAGTAACCAAGGGACAGGCCAAGGGTCAGGGTCACAGGAAAACAGGAGTAGTCGGAGACAAGCCAAAGTCGGTACACAGAGATAACGTAGCACACGGCAACCAGTAACACAATACTAACAAACAACATTGATCAGCAAAGCAGACCAGCAGTGCAGTGGTTAATATAGAATTCCTGGGGTGGAGCCATACAGGGAGGAGAGATGATAAAGGCAGCCAGATAAGAGAGTCTGGCCTCTAATGAACACATGGAGAGACAGGTAAGCTGCCAGATATTATTGCATATCCATGACAGCGGAGATCTGAAAGGGCGGTCCCTGTGGTCCCTCGCGGGATCCATACATGGGAAAGTGCCTTTAAGACCTCTTGCACACTGGGTGTTTAGGATCTCGTGTTCAGGGACTAATCGCACATGAGGTCTTAATGATTGTCTTCTGCTTTTGTGCACCAGCATTATCCTTTAATTTATAAATGCATGCAAAACAAGTAAAGAAAAGCAGAAAGGTTGAGATATTCAAAGGCTTCATTGCTCATCTTTATTAAACGAGTGACTCACCGCTGAAATGTCAGTTATTTTCCTGTTATTATGTATTGTCTAGCACATCTAGTGTGTGGGGACATGTATATGTGTCACAGTCCAATATTGTATATGACACAAGCATTCAGGTGAGAAAGGTTATAAGACTTCAAACAAATAGAGATATTAATAGCAAAGTCCATTATTGTTGAGGGAGTATATGTGCCAGAAGCCTTAACATAAAAATTTAACATAAGAGTATAATATAAATATTGTTTGTACTGATCCAAGCTGTCAGGCTTTTTCAGTAATGCCTCGTTCAATGGGCTCACTTAAGCCTCATACACACAATCGGATCATCACCGCACAAAGCGTAGAACTTTGTCCGAAGGGCGCTGGCCGTAAACATGTCTTGCATACAAATGCCAAAGAATTGTCATCCAACAAACACAAAACTATGTGTTTTTTCAGCTATTTAGCGCCACCCTTTGGGCAACTTCTGCTAATATTGTGTTCTGGTGAGCATTGCTTCTGAGCATGACGTCATCCCCCCGGAGCACGCTGGGACTGTGACGTCATACAATGCCTATATAAATCCGTTCAAGCCATGCACCCGGCATTACAGTGGGAGGGAGCGTCAAGTCAACATCGGAAGAAAAGAAGAGGGGAGAAGAAGGCGACGTGGAAGAAGGTGACTAGAAAGACTTGGCTGGCCGCCGCCGCTAGAAAAAGAGCTACAAAGAATATAGCGGCGGCGCAGCCCGACAGAAGGCACCGGAGAGCAGGAGAAGAACCGGGGAGTGCGGAAGAGCAGAAGAAGAGAGCGGAGAAGACGGAAGAAGACCCCCAAAGTCAGAAGAAGACCCCTGGAGAGTGGATAGGTCGGAAGAAGACCCCCGTAGATGACTAATAAATTATTTTAAAAACCTGTGTAGTGTGTTTATTTTTTTGACACTTTTCCTCCAGGTGAATGGGTGGGGGTACGATGTACCCCATACTCATTCACTAGGGTGGGGGCCCGGTATCTGGGGGCCCCCTTGTTAAAGTGCAGGCAGCGACTCCGGTGTCCTCAGAGCGGAGGGTGGCTGGCGGTTGTCTGGGAGCAACGGTTTCGATGTGCTTTCCTCCACAGCTTCTACCGTGCGTGTCCTCTCTCCTCCTCCTTCTCCTAGGGTGCCAATAGGATCGCCTGATGTTTTGGCCATTTAGGAAACGTGTCTCAGACCTGCTTCCTGATTGGCGGGGAGGAGATTTATTGTGAAAATAGCAAATATTTATTCACTAACATCACACAACTGGGTGGGCTCAGAGCGCAGAGCTCTGCACCTTGAGCCCAGCCATTTTTTAAGCCTATTAGAGCCTCTGGCTCTAATCACGTGCTTCAAAAAACACACCCCCATTGAAATCTGTGCATCCGGCGACCTGTATATAGATCAGAGTGCTGAACGCATGAATAGGGGGTTGGCGCACATGCGTGCTCTATGGATGAGCCGCCACTGCATACGGTATGTTCTCCTGAAGAAGTGAAATTATTTCACGAAACATGTCAAGATTCTTCAAGTCCTCCCCACTTTCAGCAGATAGTCAAATAGATTGATTTAATGGTCCCCATAGTTTAAAAAATCACACAGGGTAATCTCCTGTATTATATACAGGGATGCTAATAAGGCAGTACAACTGGTCCTGTTGTACTAGGCTCAGGCTTTATCAGCTAAACAGGGGGGCCGAGGCAGCTTTATTGTTCATTTCTGCCTAAATGAATACATTTTTTTTTTTTGCTTAACTTTTTTTTCATCATACGGTGGAATTCCATTCCAGGAAAATGCTCTTAATACAAAGCACTGGCATATCAAAGCGAGTTTCCCCATAGAAGTCAATGGAAACAAAAATAATTTGTTCAGCATTGACTTCTATGGCATGCAATACCGCATGTGACCAGAGGTGGGGGGACGCAGGAGAGCCTAGAAAATACTCGGGACAGCTCGGCTGAACTCAGAAACCCTTGGAAAGGCACAGGAACGTATATTTCTGAGTATTTAGGAATGTCTCCGATCGGCTTTGGCACCCCTGCACCATACATGTCACTTTTAGGGTCACAGCAAGAAGAGGAGAAGAGCGGACGTGTGTCCTCCACCTGCTGGCCCTCCATGTTGGTCCCGGCCCTGCAGATAGGCAAGTCCAAAATACATGGCAGGTGATGGCGGGTGGAGGCGAGGGAGAAGAGCGGACACACTCTAGCATAGCTAGCATAGCTGGGCAAGGATGTATTACAATGCAATCTGCATTGCAATACATTCTGTGTAGCCCAGAGGTGAAGTGCAACGTCTTTTAGACCCTGCATATCTCGCCCGCCGGCCGTCATATGACATCCTTGACTTTAAGCCAGTGGTTCTTAACCTGGGGGTCGGGACCCCCTTGGGGGTCAAATGACAATTTGCCAGGGGTCACCAATTTCTGGGCTGTTCCTGATGCCCGTGCTGCTCTCCCAGCCTTTTCGCAGCAACTCAGGGCTGTTCCTAAAGCCCGCAGCCACCCATTCAGTACACAGCATGGCTGGGGGCAGAGACTAGAGGTCTGCTGACTGGTGAGGAATGTGAAGTGGGAGGGGCTGGAGGATACCCTATCTCCTGATTATGGCATAGGTGTCACTGCTACGAGACACCATAAAGTTGGAGACACGGTGAGTAACACTTCCTGTGATTATAGTTGCCATTTTAAGTCCCCACTACAGTTCTCAGATCAGCAGATGGCCTTGATCAAGAACACCGTATTTTTTGCCGTATAAGACGCTCCGGAATATAAGACGCACCCATTTTTAAAGGAGGAAAATCTAGAAAAAAAAGATTCTGAACCAAATACTGTAGTAAAATATTTTATGTCCACCATTGCCCCCACTCATCACTGTAATGTCCACCATTGCCCTGCACTCATCACCATCACACCACCCCCACATTAGTAATAGCCAGTAATAGGGTTGTCCCGATACCGATACCAGTATCGGTATCGGAACCAATACCGAGAATTTGCGGGAGTACTTGTACTCCCGCAAATGCCCCCGATGCCTGAATAGAATACTTGCCCCCCCCCCCCGCCGCCGCCGTATATCGCAAAGCCGCCGCTGCCGCGTTAATCAGCGTGCGGCGAACATTACAGGCAGCTTTTGTTTAAATAGCTGTTTTCCCCGCCGCGCCGTGTATAGACACTCCCCCTTGCTCGGGATTGGACGGATCTGTCCAATCCCGAGCAAGGGGGAGTGTCTATACACGGTGCGGCAGGGAAAACAGCTATTCAAACGAAAGCTGCCTGTAATGTTCGCCGTACGCTGATTAACGTGGCGGCAGCAGCATCATCATTTAGGTACGGGGGACATGCGGTACGGGGGACTTGTCTTGCCTTGGGTGCTGACAACCCACGCTATGAAAATAATTTTACTGTTAGGGGTCCCCACAACTTGGGAAATTTTATCAAGGGGTCACGGCACTAGTAAGGTTGAGAACCACTGGTTTAAGCGGATATATCTGAATAATGGGTTCAGTTACAGACATCATTCAGATATCTTCTTTTTCAGCCGGAGAGTCCCTGCACCATAAGAATGATAGTGGCTGTTCAGCTACTTGATCGTTCTAACGGGCAGCGAGAGGGGACATCCCCCACACCATCCTGGCACCCTACTTTGCTTCTCTGGGCTCACCCCTGCCATCGGTGAACCGTAGAAGGGATCCACCGGCCCCGGATGCTGACCATAGAGATTTCCGATGGACCAGATGGTCCCCGAAGTCTCTATGATCGTTCAGAGGCCGGGCGCAATGTTATGACGTCACGCCAGGCCTCTGCATTAGAAAAAAGCTAATAAGCTGATAAGCTGAGATTGTTTTTTTATCATTATTATTTCAGGCTTCCCAGCCTAGAGGTGAGATTTGGGGACTCCGCTGTACAGAGGACCCGTCATGCTTATTCCTACACGAGATGATTACATTTCTTGTAATAGGAATAAAAGTGATCAAAAAAAGTAAAATTAACAATATAAAAAAAGTGCCCCTGTCCCCACATGCTCACACGCAGAAGCGAACGCATACGTAAGTAGCGCCCACATATGTAAATGGTGTTCAAATCACACATGTGAGGTATCGCCGTGAACCTTAGAGCAAGAGCAATAATTCTAGCCTTATTGCACACGACCTTTTTTAATGTCCTAGAAAAAAACAAAGTTTTTCTCTGTGATTCTTGTCAAGCCTGCCTTGCCTACACACAATCGTGAAAAAAAATGCTCTAGCAAAGCGCAGTGACGTACAACACGTACGGCGGCACTATAAAGGGGAAGTTCCATGCAGATGGCGCCACCCTTTGGGCTGCTTTTGCTGATTTAGCATTAGTAAAAGTTTGGTGAGAGACGATTCACGCTTTTCAGTCTTTGTGCTTTTCAGTCTGTTACAGCATAATGAATGTGCTATCTCCATTACAAACGTTTTACCAGAACGAGTGCTCATGAAAAACGGTCTTTTGTACGTGGCATTAGACCTCCTCTGTAACTTAAAACATGTAACCAGTAACAATTTTTAAAGCGTCACCTATGGGGACTTTTAAGTACCAAAGTTTGGCGTCATTCCACGAGTGTGTGCAATTTTGAAGCGTGACATGTTCGGTATCTATTTACTCAGCGTAACTTTATCTTTTACATTATGCAAAGAAATTGGGCTAACTGTACTGTTTTTTTTGTTTTGTTTTTAAACATGAAACAAAAATTTCTTACCAAAAAAAAAGCTTTTGAAAAATTGGTGCTCAAATACCGTGCAAGATAAAAATTGCCATTTTATTCTCTGGGGGTTCTGCTAAAAAAGCATATATAATGTTTGGTGGTTCTATGTAGTTTTCTAGCAAAATATTTATGATTTTTACTTGTAGGAGAGAAGTGTCAGAATTGACAAGTGGTTAAAGAGAACCTGTCAGCTAAAAATCATCACATAGGGGATGTTTTCGGGGGGGGGGGGGGGGGGGGGTTGTGTTATCGAGAAGTAATCTGGCCGTAGCGCAGCTGCCAAAATGTTTCCACCTGACAGGCTGGAGTCTGCCTGCCAGTTTTACACACAGAGGCGATTCAGTTCGCATGTGCCGCACTATATAAGTTTTCATTCAGTCATTCATTCATTCATTCATTCACAATCCTGGTGGCTGCAGCCATTAGATTGTGTGTGCACCCCCCCTCCCCGCTTTCAGGTTCTGACATGGACCTGGTAGAGAAAGGATTAAAAAAAAAATACTGACAGGCGCCTCTTTAGGTGGGGAGCCTGTAGGCAGATTCCTATAGTGCCTAGTGGGAAATCCAGCCCTGAGCCCATGTGAAAGGTAGACATGTGCACTGCCGAAAATTTTGTTTTTTTGTTTTCATTTCAATTGTTTTTATTCAGAAATTAAAACATTTGGAAATTCGGAATTCCGAACTTTCGAATTTCCAAATTTTCGAATTCAGAATTTCAGAATTTCGAGATTCCAAATTCCATATTTTTGCATTTTTGAATTTCCGAATTCCAAACTTCCAAATTCCGAATTTTTCGAAATTTAGAATTTCCGAATTTTTGAATTTTCGAATTCCGAAATTCTAAAAATTCGGAATTTGAAAATTCAAATTTAACTTCTCAAATTTCCCATTTTTGATTTTCAAAATTTCCAATTTTTGAATCTTAAATTTTCAAAATTTCCAATTTTAGATTTTTCCAATTTCAGAAATTTTCAATTTTCTAATTTTGGAATTTCAGAAATTCAGAAATACAAAATTTCAGAAATTCGTAAATTTCAGAATTAACTAATTTGTCAAAATGTGTTAAAAAATGAATTCGGAACTAAACGAATTGCACATATCTAGTGAAAGGGTGCCGTACACTTTGCACCTTGGGGAGAATCCACACCTACCTCCGGTGACACAGATGGTTCATTTCTCACCATAACATGCTATTAAAATTGGTCAGTACTATTGAAATAATTGGTCAGATGGTAATAAGCACAAACCTTTGCACGCCTGTCCTCCTATGTCATTATGCAGGTGCTGCATCATCTAATTTCAAGGTTATAATCTGGTTCCCCCATTACCGGTGAATGTTTTTTTTTTTATCACGTTAGCTTTTTATTCTCTTTGTTTGGTTGATCAAATATGACTTCAGAGAACAAAAGGTCTCTTTATAGATCTTGTATTAGAGACTAAAACTAACATCACTTACGGTATGTTGTATTTTTGAAATCTATGAGAAAGAGATACTAAAATTACAAAACGTATTACTGCATGCAGCTGTTTCATCTCTGTGAATTTAATTTCGGCTGATGGCTTTTTCATGGTATAATGAGATGAATGACTCTTGCATCTGTATTTTCAAAGGAACACCTGTACCCAGTAGAGTTCAGAGAATGTAATGTTTGATGGAGACATACAAAATGTTTTAAATATGGTTTAGTTTTTCTTAAAGTGAAACTGCAACATGCCGATGTGTTCTACTTCTGCTTCTTCTAGTTCTGCTTCCACAACTGCATCAACAAACACATACTTGGAACAGAAGTCTTCTTCAAAGCACCCACCATCCATTGCAACACCTAACACCATTCCGATCAGATGCAGGCTTCGTGTCTGGACTAGTTCCTCTTCCCAATGACCATGAAGGACCACAGATGGTGATCTGAATTTCCCAGTGGACTAATTACTGTGTGTGACCGGATGAGGAACAGCAATATCTCTGGAACTGGTGAGCTGCTGTAGGGATTTATTCTCTGCTGCTATATAAAGAGACTGAACCCTTTAAGAACTGTCCATACAGCCATCCAGTAGCCTTTTTGCTGCTTGCAGGATTGATTGGGGCTATTCTCATAAAATGCACCAACGGTACAAATGGGCACCAATGCTAGCCGGCTGAAGAGTCAGGACTAAAGACACGCACAGGCATATAACACGCGCCCAAATTTTAAGAGGGACGTTTCAGGAAAAAAACATATATTTTAAATAATCAACTTTGAAGCAAATTAAGGGTCAGTGCCCATGAATGTCCTTCGGTAGCCTGATCAATGCCCACCTGCAGCCTGATCAATGTCCTCAATGCAGCCTGATCAATGTCCTCAATGCAGCCTGATCAATGTCCTCAATGCAGCCTGATCAATGTCCTCAATGCAGCCTGATCAATGTCCTCAATGCAGCCTGATCAATGTCCTCAATGCAGCCTGATCAATGTCCTCAATGCAGCCTGATTAATGTCCTCAATACAGCCGGATCAATGTCCTCAATACAGCCTGATCAATGCAGTCTGATCAATGTCCTCAATGCAACCTGATCAATGTTCTCAATGTAGCCTAATCAATGTCCTCAATGTAGCATAATCAATGTCCTCAATGTAGCCTAATCAATGTCCTCAATGTAGCCTAATCAATGTCCCCAATGCAGCCTAATCAATGTCCTCAATGTAGCCTAATCAATGTCCTCAATGTAGCCTGATCAATGCCCTCAATACAGCCTAATCAATGTCCTCAATGTAGCCTAATCAATGTCCTCAATGTAGCCTAATCAATGTCCTCAATGTAGCATAATCAATGTCCTCAATGTAGCCTAATCAATGTCCTCAATGTAGCCTAATCAATGTCCTCAATGCAGCCTAATCAATGTCCTCAATGTAGCCTAATCAATGTCCTCAATGTAGCCTGATCAATGCCCTCAATACAGCCTAATCAATGTCCTCAATGTAGCCTAATCAATGTCCTCAATGTAGCCTAATCTATGTCCTCAATGTAGCCTGATCAATGCTCTCAATACAGCCCATCAATGCCCTCAATGCAGCCTGATTAATGCAGTTTTTGTTTACCTTATCTGCAGCCTCACCATCTGTCATCAAAGCAGCCTGAACTTCAGGAAATCACTGAGCGGTCACCTCCTGTTTACTCGGCTCTCACACACACAGTCCCGCCTCCGCCATTGGCATTGGACCAGCTCCTGTGATAGACAGAACACTGGTCTAATGCCGGTGGCGGAGGCGGGACTGTGTGTGATGTGAGAGCTGAGTTAGAGCTGACCGAGAGCCGACTGAGAGCCGAGTTAGAGCCTAATAAATAGGAAATGGCGGCTCTTGAATTCCGGTGCTCGTCTCACTCCCCCCCCCCCCCCGAGGTACGCTGTCGGCGTATCTAACACGCACCCGTGATTTTCCCCAGGGGGAAAAGTGTGTGTTATATGCCGAAAAATACAGTATATATAAAGATAGTTGCGTGCTGTCACTCAATATAAGTAAGCTAAGCTAAATTGCTGCTGCTGTTCTCTATGTATTCCCACAAGAAAAAGGATATAAAATAAATGAATGTGACAGCACTGCATTAACGCTAAAAACAAATTATGAACAAACTATTACAAAATAAAATATAATGAAAGTGCTCAAATGACAAAGTCCATTAGTGACATATAAATGATGGATCTTCTGCTAAAGTGCAAAGAGCTTAGAATTTTTTCCACGTGCTTCACTGAACTTCTACAACAACAGAGCTCCCACCACCGTGTGCAATGCTTGCTCACCTCCTTGTAAGACCCTGCAGGGGGTCAAACACACCTTGCACACAGTGCAACTTTCCTTTAAGACTGGTCCTCGACAATTCCTATTAGGCTCTCAAGACACTCTCAACACTATACAGCAGGTGCAGTATCTGTCAGGGCTGGGCTCAGCCCTTCCTTCTCGGAACTGGCCGCTCAGCTGTCGGATAAATGCCAGCTTCTATCTCTCCAACAGTGACTCACCTGTTGATGATATTCTGCTCGTCAGTCCTGCCTACTTCAGTCGTCCAGCTCAGATGATCTCTGCCTTTGTCTTGGTCAACATCACAGAGACTATCTCCTGCGTTGCTTGGCTGACATCCCTTCTGGCTCCGGATCCTGCTTGCTGTTCTACTACGTTCATTTCTGGCTCCCTCACTTTTGGCCTATCTAGTTCCTTAACTCTGGCTATGTTTTGACTATGTTTACTCTTTTTATTATTATTAAACGTATGTCTTGGTCTGATTCATGGTTTCTGATAGTATCCTCCCAAAAATCTTGCTTTCCATATTGTTTCCCGGTAGCTCTACAGTAACATTAAATAAACAAAAGTGCCTCCAATAGTGTAGTATCCAGGGGATTAAACAAAACATCACCTCCACCTCTACTAGTTACGCCACCTACCTCGTGGCTTCATCTGGAGTCATTCCTCCAGATGAAGCCATGAGGTAGGTGGCGTAATTAGCGGTGGAACCCTTCGCAACGATTGAGATCTGTTTATTGGAATCTGTATCAATGCTTTCTCAATAAATGCGAGTTTAATAGTAGCTGGTGAGGTTCTGTACGTGGAAAAAAATATAACCTCTTTGCACTTTTGCAGAAGATTCGTCACTTATATGTCACTAATGGACTTTGCCATTTGAGCACTTTCATTTTATTTTGTGATAGTTTGTTCATAATTAGTTTTTAGCGTTAATGCAGCGCTGTCCCATTCACTTATTTTATACTCTAGCTCAAGGGTCTCCAAACTATTCAAACAAAGGGCCACTTTATTGCCCTTCAGACTTTGGGAGGGCCGGTGTCACGGGTGTACTTACCAAGGTCGAGATGCTGAGGGCGGCTCACCTTTGCAACCCGGCGCGATCCGCCCCCTGGGGTTGGGACAGAGGGAAGGAAGTGCCAGGAGGCACCGGTACTGGTAGTAGGGTGGAGACTTGAAGTGCCGGACAGGAACTGAGCAAGAAGGAGCCCACTGGGGGCAGCAGAGAGTAGGTACGGACAGTCCAGGTACTTAAGGTACTGAGCAGGGAGCAAGACTGAAGACAGATCCGGGAGACAAGCCGTGGTCAGGGATTGGAGAGAGCAGGAAGTCCGTAGGTTCAGGCCAAAGGTCAGGGAGCAGGAGACAGCAGCAATCCAGGGACGTGAGCCAAAGTTCAGGTAATCCAGGTAACAAAACAGAAGCTTCAACAGGAAGTACACAGGAGCTGATGACAAACCAACAACCTGACAGGAGGGAGAAGCTGCTTTAAAGAGGCCGGTCAGGCCTCTGATTGGTCCCGAGAGAAGCGAGCCCGTGCGCATCCGTGCGCGCGTTGCGCGGCAGTACCGCGCATGCACGCATGCAATTCACGCACAGACGAGCACAATATTGGTGTTCTACCACGCATGCGCGCGATACGGGTGGAAGTGGTGCCCTGACAGCCGGATTGTGGCCAGCAGGGGAAGACAATGTCACGGGCCCGGCATCAGTAAGAACAAATATAGGCCTCAGGGTTGGTGGTCAATAGAAGGAGTATTGCTCCTATTAGTAGGAGGAATAGTATCCCATCATTGGAATCGGTGGACGATATAGTGCCCCATTGTTGGTGTCAGTGGGAGGAATAGTGCCTCATATCAGTGGGAGGAATTGTGGTGGGAATTGTGCCCCAAGGGCCAGATAAAGGCTAGCAGAGTCCACATCTGGCCCCGGGCCGCAGTTTGTGGACCCCTGCTCTAGCTAAACATATGCACTGCTGAAAAATGTGTTTGTTTTCAATTCATTTGTTTTTGTCTTGTTTTTTTTTTTTTTTCGTTTTTCGGGTCATGCATTACGATCGCAATTAGTAAATTCGAAAATAAGAAAGAAAATCTGCATATTATATAGCTAACTATTAACTACTTCCCGACCGCCCACCGTCATATTACTGCGGGACGGTGGCGCGGTCTCGCGGGAGCACGTAGCTCTACGTCCTATACTTTTCGGCCACTAGGGGCACCTGCGATTGCTCGTTACAGAGCGGGGAACGGGAGGTTTGTGTGTAAACACATACCTTTCGTTCCTGTCAGCGGGGGAAACGCTGATTTTCTGTTCATACAATGTATGAACAGAAGATAAGTGATTTCCCCTAGTGAGTCCACCCCCCCCCCCCCATACAGTTAGAACACAAATAGGAACACACTTAACCCCTTCCCTGCCCCCTAGTGTTAACCCCTTCACTGCCAATGGCATTTTTATAGTAATCCAATGCATTTTTATAGCATTGATCGCTATAAAAATGCCAATGGTCCCAAAAATGTGTCAAAAGTGTCCGATGTGTCCGCCATAATATCGCAGTACCGAAAAAAAAGTACTAGTAAAAAAAAAATATTAATAAAAATGCCATAAAACTACCCCCTTTTTTGTAAACGCTATAAATTTTGCGCTAACCAATCAATGAACGCTAATTGTGATATTTTTTTACGAAAAATGTAGAAGAATACGTATCGGCCTAAACTGAGGAAAAAAAATGTTTTTTTATATCTTTTTTGGGGGATATTTATTATAGCAAAATGTAAAAAATATTGCATTTTTTTCAAAATAGTCGCTCTATTTTTGTTTATAGCGCAAAAAATAAAAACCGCAGAGATGATCAAATACCACCAAAAGAAAGCTCTATTTGTGGGAAATAAAGGACGCCAATTTTGTTTGGGAGCCACGTCGCACGACCGCGCAATTGTCAGTTAAAGCAACGCAGTGCCGAATCACAAAAAGTGCTCTGGTCTTTGGACAGCAATATGGTCCGGGGCTAAAGTGGTTAAATTATAGGTATTGCAATTTCCCTTCAAGTTTGTCTGTTAGTGAACGTAACGAGTACGAATTATCCGAAATAGTGAATGCCGAATCTAAACAAATGGAACGGAACAAATTAATTATTATTAATGATAATGATAAGTTATTATTATTCATTTGTTACATTCCATTTGTTTAGCTACGGCATTCGTTATTTCTGATAATTCGTAGCTTCAGATAAATTTGTATTTGTTACTTTCACTAACAGTCAAATTTGAATGGAAATTCCAATATCTATAATTTAAAGGGACACTAAAGTCAGGGATTTTTTAAAAAAAAAATAACAAAGATGTGATACTTACCTCCACTGTGCAGTTCGTTTTGCACAGAGTGGCCCGGAAACCTGTGTTCTGGGGTCCCTCGGCGGCTGTCTGGGCTCCTCCTCGCAAAAGCTTTCCTTCTTCATGCGAGGGCGCTCGCATGGAGAAAAGCTTTTGCGAGCGCGCTCCCGTGATACAGCGGCGGCCATAGCCGCCGACTGTATCACTCGGCTCCGCCCCCCAGCGCGCCGCGTCATCCGCCCTGATTGACAGCAGCGCTAGCCAATGGCTGCGCTGCTATCAATCCGCCCAGCCTAGCCAATCAACGGCCAGGCTGGGAACCGAAGAGGACGACGTGGACGCGCCCGGGAGATTCGAACGGTCAGGTAAGTACAACGGGGGCTCGGGGGGGGGCCGGTGCTGCTAGATGTTTTTTTACCTTCATGCATAGGATGCATGAAGGTAAAAAAACTTGTACCTTTACAACCCCTTTAATAATTAGTAAAAGTTAAAGAGGAAGTACATAAGCCCTGATGGATTTTACTTCCTCTTTATTTCCCGGCAAAGGTAAAACACATGTACATCGCATAGCAGCCCATTATATGTCACTTACCTGAAAACGAAGCCTGCAATGTCCCCGCTGTCTGGAAGCGTCCATCTTTGGCCCCCTTCCTTCTGGGGCCATGGACTTTGGCTCCGGGACTGGCCGGAGTCGCGTGACATGCAGGCGGTAGCCGCCAGACACGGCATGACCCCCTCTAGAAACGGCACAGTGTGCCTTTTCTAAAGTGCGCATGCGCCAAATACATTGGCGCATGCGTAGAAGACGATAACGTTCGGGGACATTGTAGATATCTCCTAAACCGTGTAGGTTTAGGAGATATTTCCAGCACCTACAGGTAAACCTTAAGACCCCTTTCACATTGAGGAGTTTTTCAGGCGGTACATCGCTAAAAATATCGCTGCTATACCGCCTGAAAAACTCCTGCCCCAGCCGCCTCAATGTGAAAGCCCGAGGGCGATGCTCTGGCGGGAGAGAAAAAAATCTCCTGTCAGCAGCATCTTTGGAGTGGTGAGAGGAGCGGCATGTATACCGCTCCTTCCCATTGAAAACAATGGGAGACCGCGGCAATACCGCCCACAATGCGCCTCTATAGAGGTGCATTGCGGGTGGTATTGCCGCGGCCTCCCATTGTATTAACACTTTCACGGCCGCTAGTGGGGGTTAATACCGCACCGTTAGGCTTACCTGTAGGTGCAAGTGGTTGTTATGCAGGGGCGGACTGACCATTGAGGCGCCCAGGCACTGCCCGAGGGCCCCATGCCACTAGGGGGCCCATCAGGGTTGCCAGGCTCAGTAAAACCAGGGACAGTATGTAAAAATCTGTGTTTTTTTTACATCTGTCCCTGATATGTCCGAAACAGACATGCTTTTGATGTGAAAATCCCGAGATTTGAGCTGCCCCACCTCTGTACTGCCTCCTGGCGTGATGGCCATCTGTAAGCCCAAAGGCCCCATAATCTTCTATTGCCTGGGGGCCCCATGAGTTGTCAGTCCGCCCTGCTTTGTTTTTTTATGGTGAATTTTTTACACTGAGATCTCATCCACCAGCACCAGGGTTGCCAACCGCCACTAAATTTACTGACAGTTTGTAAAAATCTGTGATCAGGGGCTGATATTTTCATGCTGTGTTGACTTTTTAAGTTCAATATAAGCAAATGACTTTGTTACAGGTATTGTCAGTGTTTCCATATCATGTTTATACTGTTCAAATATTCACTGTGTTCGTTTTCAATGGGAGTTCTGTAATTCCTCAGGTTGGCAGTAAAAAATGTGCTCTGCCAGTTTTCCATGTTTTGTGCGTAAAAAATGCTGCGGGAGGTTGGCAACCCTGGTGGTTGGCAAGTAGTTAACCAGTTGCTGACTGTGTCACGCAGGTATACTGCGGCACAATATCACTGGTGGGCGAAATCCCGTACGGGATCGTCCTACCTGTTTTCGGCCACCAGAAGGCGCGCGCCAACTGCACGGCGGGGACCCAATGAACGTGGCCGATCACCGCCGGCCACACGAGGATGTGTAAACACACAAATCCCTGTGCTATGAGAGGAGAGGAGCCCTATCGTTTCTTCCAATGAAGTAGGAAAAACGATATGGCTTCTCTCCTAGTCACTCCCATCCCCACACAGTTGGAACATGAAGAGGGAACACATATTTAACCCCTTGGTCACCACCTAGTGTTAACCCCTTCCCTGCCAGTGACATTTACACAGTAATCAGTGCATTTTTATAGCACTGATCGCTGTATAAATGCCAATGGTCTCAAAATAGTGTCAAATATCTCCAAACTGTCCATCACATTGTCGCAGTACTGTTAAAAATCACACTAGTTACTACTAAAAAAAAATCTATCCCCTATTTTGTAGCCGTTATAACTTTTGCGCAAACCAATTAATAACCGCTTATTGCGTTTTTTTTTTACCAAGCATATATAGAATACATATCGGCCTAAACTGAAGAAACCTTTTTTTTTTTTTTTAACCACTTAACACCCTGACCTTTAGGCAGCTAAAGGACCCGGCCAGGTTTTGTGATTCGGCACTGCGTCGCTTTAACTGACAATTGCGCTGTCGTGCGACGTGGCTCCCAAACAAAATTGGCGTCCTTTTTTCAAACAAATAGAGCTTTCTTTTGGTAGTATTTCATAACCTCTGCGGTTTTTATTTTTTGCGCTATATACAAAAATAGAGCGACAATTTTGAAAAAAAAAAATCTATATTTTTTACTTTTTGCTATAATAAATATCCCCAAAAATATATATATAAAAAAAATTTCCTCAGTTTAGGCCGATACGCATTCTTCTACATATTTTTGGTAAAAAAAATTGCAATGATAAAAAATGCGTTTATCGGTTGGTTTGCACAAAATTTATAGCGTTTACAAAATAGGGGATAGTTTTATGGCATTTTTATTATTATTATTTTTTTTACTACTAATGGCGACAATCAGTGATTTTTTTCGTGACTGCGACATTATGGCGGACACTTCGGACAATTTTGACACATTTTTGGGACCATTGTCATTTTCACAGCAAAAAATGCATTTAAATTGCATTGTTTACTGTAAAAATGACAATTGCAGTTTGGGAGTTAATCACAAGGGGGCGCTGAAGGGGTTATGTGTGACCTAATATGTGTTTACAACTGTAGCGGGGTGTGGCTGTAGGTGTTCATCAGTTCAGTGTCAGTTGTTGAGAGAGTAGGACGCTCTCAAACGAGTCTCTCTCTCAGGGATAGCTCAGCCAGGCAGGGTCCTCCCACTGTGCGGCTCCAGGCCTCGCAGGCAAGCAGGGCTCCCACCTCCCTGTCTCCCTGTCTTGGCTGCCACTACTTACAATTTTACCTGTCCCTGGGTACCTCCGGTTCAGTGATCCAGCCCTCCCCTTCAGGTAAGAGCCTCGCTGGGACCACTGACGGCCGTCCTTTTGAGGACAGCCGCCACAAACATCCATGCCCCACGGCTCTCCCCTGCTCCCCTGCTCCTTCTTCCCTTCCACGGTTGCTTCCCCGGGTGCTTTTTCCCGAGAACCGCGCCAGCCTGTGGGGAATCGCGGGCGCCGCGATCTAGGAAAGACCGCGGCTTCACTTGCGGCCTACCGCCGCGCCGATCCCCACACGCTGCTACAGGCCAGAAATCCCCCCCCTCACCCCAGAAGCATCTCCACATCACTATCACTGCTCGGGCGTCCTTTTCGCCATGCAGCCCTACTAGCCCCCGATCGTGGCAGCAGCGGCAGCCGCGACTCAGGAAAGGCCGCGGCTTCATCCGCGGCCTAGCGGTGCGCCGCTCCCCACCTCCAACTATTGGTACTTTTCCCCCAATCGGGCCAGGAAGCCCCCCCCCCCACCCCTGCAGAGTCCCCTCGCCCCCGATCATCCTTCTCAGCCCCCCTGGTGGCACAGATAGTGATCCTCTTAGCCTGGTACCCCCCCAGCCTGGATCCTGCTGTCAGGTTGGTGGCCAGTTTGCTCCATCCAGCCCTATCTCCCCCTGCTCATACTCATTTATTACTTGATCCAGGGCTAAAACCCGATCGCCTATTTAGGGGTCAGGAAGGAATTTTTTCCCTACCACAGCATATTGGCACAGCGTGGTCAGGGTTTTTTGCCTTCCTCTGGACCAAGCCAGGATCAGAGGATTTGGTTATCCTTGAGAATCCTGCCATGGTTAATCGGCAATACTCGGCGGAGAACATTTGGGATCTGGAGCGATTTGCCGCAATTCTGTCGGCCGCTACCAAAAAGACCCTAGGAAATCTGCGACTTTTGAGGATCGAGCGACGATCGACTACAAAAAATCGCAGGCAGTTACCACAGCCAAAGCACATATCATGTGCTTTGATTAACACTAGATCGGCAGTAAAACATCGATTAGAAATCCACGATTTCTTATTGCAAATGACTTAGACTGCCTCTTTATCACAGAGAGCTGGCTCACAGCCGACTGTAACACCATTCTTGGAGAATTGGTGCCAGAAAACTACCGTATTATAACGGAAAATAGAATAGGGCAAAGAGGAGGAGGATTGGCGGTGATTCATAAGACACGTCTTGCGATCACAAAACCAAGCCTCCAAAACCCTCTTCCATTCATGGAAACCCTTACTCTCCAACTGCAAGTAAACGGCCAGGAGACCGTCCGGATTCTACTCTGCTATAGGCCACCTGGCCCCAAGTCGCAGCTGCTCCCATCCTTGACGGATTTTGTCTCCACCTACACCCTGAATAGCAGACACCTTTTGCTGCTCGGGGACTTCAATCTCTGGGCCAACTCCCCGCAAGACCCCATTGCCGACGCCTGCATCGACCACCTAGAAGGATTAGGGCTTCAGCAACTAGTATGTGGGCCCACACATGCTTCAGGTCATACGCTCGATCTTATTTTCAGACAAGATCTGGAAATAAAAATCTTGGAAAATGAACCATTGCCATGGACAGATCACCATGCAATTAAATTCATTATTTCCGATTTCCCCCCCTTAACAAAAACATCAAATCCAGTGACAACACACTGGACTAGATGTCAGAAGAAGCTCCACTCTGAGCTTTTCAAAGCCACGTTAGGGGAAAAAATAAATACAATTCAGCCGCACCAAACAGCGGAAGAAACATTGGTGGCCATAAACACAGCACTATTGCAGTCAGCTGACTTGATAGCGCCTAAACGAAAGACCCAGATCAGGAAAAATAACTCCGGCTGGTTCAACAACCAGCTGGCGTTACTGAAGCAAGAGCGCAGAAGGGCAGAAGCAGCCTGGAAAAGAAACTCTTCAGATGAGAACCTCTTGATCTACAAGGTAATAACTAGAAAATACTACAAACAAATCTTTGAAGCCAAGAAAAATTATTTTTCTGAGGCTATCAACGGTGCCCTAAATCGCCCCCGCGAACTCTTCAAGCTGGTCACTCAGACCATGAATCCAGGATGTCTTGTGGCCCCCAACTTGGATTCACA
The DNA here is from genome assembly GCA_029574335.1 of Rana kukunoris. Lineage (NCBI taxonomy): Eukaryota > Metazoa > Chordata > Amphibia > Anura > Ranidae > Rana > Rana kukunoris. The sequence continues at coordinate 40,184,687 of CM056056.1, read as the reverse complement.
AGAATTTTGCGATGAGTTAGCGGATTGCTTCATTACCAAAATTGAGGTAATCCGGCAAGGCATTTAGCAAATCAATCGCTCTTCCAGCCCCCCCCGGAGTCGATTACACTGCTCCGGCAGTAAGTCACCACAGTTAGGTGAGTTCACGCTGGAACCCATCTCCATTCAGACCACTAAAAATATCATCGGCACTCTGCGCAACAGCACTGCGCCAAATGATATTATCCCCACCAAACTGCTGAAGGAATGCGCCGACATCTTGGCACCTCCTATCACGCAGCTTGTCAACCAATCCTTCAAGGAGGGCATAATGCCCTCCCAGTTGAAGGAGGGCTTCATTCAACCCATCCTGAAGAAAGCCACCCTGGATCCTAAGGATCCACTCAACTGGCGCCCCATAACAGGCCTAAATGTTCTCTCCAAGGTAATGGAGAAAGAAGTGGTGCAGCAGCTGCAACAGCATCTAGACACCCACAACTTACTCGACCCATTTCAATCAGGATTCCGTCCCGGACATGGGACGGAAACTGCATTGCTTAAGATATGGGACGACGTTCTCGAGGCCGCAGACGAAGGAGAATCTTCTCTTCTGGTTCTGCTGGACCTAAGCGCAGCCTTTGATACAGTAGATCACAAGCTGTTGCTGACTCGGCTGGCTAAAATAGCTAAAGTCGCAGAACGCAATCTACCCTGGTTCTCCTCTTTTTTGGAAAACCGATCGCAAATAGTGAAGCTAGGACCCTTCACTTCTGAACAACGCACATTATCGTGCGGGGTCCCTCAAGGATCTCCCCTGTCGCCGATGTTATTCAACATCTATGTGCGTCCTCTTTTCGAAATCATCAGCAGCCAAAAACTGCTATATCACTCCTATGCAGATGACACGCAACTGTACTTCCGCATTTGCAATAAAAAGGATCACCACCTCAATCTAGAGACATGCCTCTCTTTGATAGAGGACTGGATGACAAAGAGTTATCTCAAACTCAACGGAGCAAAAACAGAACTTCTTCTGTTTCACGCCAAGCGTAGGAATCTATCGACACCAACTTGGATCCCGCCGCCCATTCTGGGCAAAATTATCACCCCTAGCGCCAAAGTCAAAAGTCTTGGGGTCATCTTTGACTCCGACATGACAATGAACGCACAAATAGGGTCAGTAGTCAGCGGATCTCACCATCTGCTGCGCCTACTACGCAGACTCACGCCTTTTATTCCCAAGAAAGACATAGCGGTCATGGTGGGAGCGATTGTAAATTCCAGACTGGACTATGCAAATGCCCTTTACCTCGGACTCCCCAAGTACCAGATCGCTCGTCTTCAAGTCGTTCAAAATACGGCCGCCAGACTTGTGACTGGGAAAAAACCATGGGAATCAATCTCACCTTCACTGAGATCCCTCCACTGGCTACCAGTTAGAGACAGAATCTCCTTTAAAGCTCTCTGTCTAACGCATAGATGTATCCATGGGAATGCTCCCCATTATCTATGCGAAAAATTACAAGTTCACAATCCCAATCGTATTCTACGATCCACCAATCAAAATCGGCTTCAGATACCAAAAGCCAGATTCAAGTCCAAAGGAGACAGGAGATTCGCTGTCCAAGGTCCCAGACTATGGAACGCCTTACCAGCCAGCATTCGGCTGGAGGAGAACTATCTAGTCTTCAGGAGAAAGATTAAGACGCATCTCTTTTGATCTCAAAGGAGACAGGAACAACAAGCGCCCAGAGGCGATTTACTTTGCATGTGCTGCGCTATATAAGTTTTCATTCATTCATTCATTCACATCATCGATTGTGTATGCCTATAAAACCCCCCTGTCACAGTGTCACTGAATGCATTGATCATATATTTACTGATCACTGCATTTAGTGTCAGTGTGACAGTTAGTGTGACAGGCAGTTAGTGTTAGGTCCAGGGTAGCCCCGTACCCCCCCCCCCTAATAAAGGTTTAACCCCTTGATCACCGCCCTAGTTAACCCTTTCACTCCCTATTGCCAGTGTCACTAAGCGATCGGTTTTCTGATCGCTGTATTAGTGTCACTGTTGCCGCTAGCTAGTTTTTTTTTTCATTGCGATTTTTTTTTACTAAAGACATGTGGCTGAATACATTTTGGCCTAAATGTTTGACGAAAATCAGTTAATTTGATTTTTCTTATAACAAAAAGTAGAAAATATCATTTTTTTTCAAAAATTTCGGTCTTTTTCCGTTTATATCGCAAAAAATAAATATCGCAGAGACAATCAAATACCATCAAAAGAAAGCTCTATTTGTGGGAAGAAAAGGGCGCAAATTTTGTTTGGGAGCCACGTCGCACGACCGCGCAATTGTCTGTTAAAACTACGCAGTGCCGAATTGTAAAAACGCCTCTGGGCATTTAGCAGCATATTGGTCCGGGGCTTAAAGGGGTTGTAAAGACAAAAATATTTTCCTCTTAAATTAAAGTCTGACAGTAGCTGATAAAGTAAAAAAGTAATGTTTTGCCTTATAACTAGTTTGATACCTGTTGAAATTGAGCTGTTTTATTCACCTCCGTCACTCCTGAATCGTTTGCGGTGCGCATTCATTCTTGCTACATCACGGCCTAATGGGAACTACAGTTCCCATTAGGCTTAGCCTCCATTCCTTTGAGGGATAAGAGAGCATCTTCACGCAGGGCTGTAGTCATAGGGAGGGGGTGAGCACATTCTGCTCTCCACCATGCAAAACAGCTCAGATGCTGGTGGAAAGCAAGAAGAGGAGAGACAGGAAATGGCATTTTCAAACCTGGATTACTGTATTTTGGAGGTCAAAAGGAAAAACGAGGTAAGTGATATTTAAATGCTCTAGCTTACAGCAATCAATTGATCTAATAAAAAACAAATCTTTAGTGTTCCTTTAAGTGGTTAAGTATATGAGGGGAACATCTTAGGTATATGATCTTAAATATGTTGCCACCACCCCTGGTAGACAAAGAAAGAGAATTCGAGGGATCCCCCGAAGTGGGGCTTTGAAGGCAACAAGAATTTAGAGTGTTTTATACAAAATATATAATTTTATTTATAAATAACAAAGTATCAAAAAACACAAAAGTTAAAAGAAACAATGGATATGCAACTTATAAATGATCCACGTGGTAAGTACCAGGCCCTACGCGTTTCGGGTATTCCCTTCTTCAGGGGCCGAAGTCTGTATGGGATCTAGTAATTTATGCAGAACAACATAATAAGAAAAAAAATATACATAGACAGGAGGCAAAATACATATACAGGTGCAATAAATCAAATCCATACCAATAAAAATGCTTTTAAAGTTGCCTAAGGTTCATAAAGATCTTCTATACCCCCCAGGGCGACCCATAGTGTCAGGCAATGGTGCCTTAACAGAGAATCTCAGTATTTTTGTTGACTCATATCTAAAACCCTTTGTAACGCACCTTTCATCATATATCAAGGATACTATTCATCTCCTACAGAAAATTTAATGTCTCATGGTCTCTCCGGGAGCATTGTTAGTGGCCATCGATGTGGAAGCTCTCTATAGTTCCATCCCACACACCTTAGGCCTAGTTGCAATTAGAGATGCTATTTTCCCCATTTTTCGTACTGACCGAAGACTTGGCGAATTTATCATTATGGCTTTGGAATTTATACTTTATCATGGTATCTTTTCCTTTGATGGCTCCCACTTCCTCCAGGTGCAGGGGGTTGCGATGGGGACTTCGTGTGCCCCATCGTATGCCAACCTGTACCTGGGGGAGTGGGAGAGATCATTTTTGACTAGCACTACTGTCCAGCCTTTTGTTCATCTAGTTACTGCATGGTTTCGTTACATAGACGATGTCCTCATGATTTGGGAGGGATCGACTGATGACCTCAAGTCATTTATGTCCATTATGAACTCCAATAATTTAAATTTGAAGTTCACGGTGACATCTAGTGATACACAAATCACTTTCTTGGATGTAACCTTATCCAAGAACCTAGATGGATCTTTAGCCACAGGCCTCTTTAGGAAACCTACAGCAGGCAATACGGTTTTACATGCCACCAGCGCTCATCCTACACCATTGATTAAATCAATACCCTATAGTCAATATCTGCATCTGAAACGCAATTGCTCTTCCCAGGAAGTATTCCTACTAGAGGCAGCAGCCCTTAGGGAAAGACTTCGACAAAGAGGCTATTCTAAAAAATGTCTCAAAAAATCGTTCCAACGGGCCAATGGACATTCTAGGCAGTCTCTGCTTAGCCAACCTAAAAAATCTAATAATAAAAACGATGTTACGAGAATAATTACCAAATACCATTCTCAACATCAAAAAATGAGAGAGATCTTTAAAAGATTTTGGCATCTACTGTCCATTGATCCCAATGTAGGACCATTCGTCCCAAAGGAGCCCGCGATCACATATCGTCGGGCTTGCTCCCTTGGAGACCAGCTAGTTAACAGCGAATTCAAAGGGATCTTTAGAAAGGACCCCTGTAAAAGGAAGGGCACTTACACATGTGGAGGATGTTCTATTTGTTGCTATATTAATATCGATCAGAGAACCATTCTACCTAATGGACGACTACACAGACCGAGACACTTTGCCAATTGCAAAACTCTCGGTGTGGTGTATTTGTTGACTTGCAATTGTGGTATGTTTTACGTTTGCAAAACCAAACTGCCCTTTTTTAAACGGGCTTCCCGACATCTACATGCTATGCGCACTGCCAATCCAGATCTACCACTGGGGCGCCACATTTTGCTACAACATGATGGTCATTTTCCTGGGGTTAAATTCCTGATTCTGGACAGGGTTCATCCCAACCCCAGAGGTGGAGACTGGAATAAAACCCTACTACAGCATGAGACCCGTTGGATTGCTGACCTTGAAGCCAGCCTTCCTCCGGGGCTCAATGAACAGATAAGCTTCAGGCCCTTTTTGGAGGGTTTCTCCTCTGGTGGATGGGAGGGGGACTGAGGTGTATTTTCCATCTACTTTCTATTATGACCGCCTTATATTTGCCCTCATCTACTTTAAATATGTATTAAATATGTATACTGTACTGTATGTGTTCTTGGTATACAATTATCACTGTGCCGTCTCTGTTCATTCTCTTGTATTTACCTTTTGCCGCTGCATTTCATTGTTGGTTTCTCATCCTTGGCGCGGATCTGATTACTGGAGCTTCTGTGTTCACTTGGCCCGGCGCACGTAAGCCGCCCCTTCTCTAGGGGATGGCTTATTTTTGACCTGGCTGTCACACATTTTCTATAGTGTAGACAGCCTTTGGGTCTATAGTTGCGCCGTGAAGGAGATGCAAATTACATAACTTTTGTCCTTTCCACCCCTTCCCTGGACCTCACTGCCGGCCCACTATCTTTAATTAGATATGTGTGGTCTTTTTATACCAATACATATCCCTTATATACTCTTACTTTTTACAAAATTATCATATTGTAGTCCAATCAGCCTTTACCTTGTAGCCTTTCCAAGGGAGTTTATTCATAGGCATACTATATTTACTTTACTTTACTTTAGCTCTCTCTAATTCTTTTTCATTTTTCATTTTCCTTCTAAAAATCTGCCTGGCCCCGCTTCCCGTTTGTGCATTTGGGCAGCGGTGACCTCCTATGCAGCTCATTAGCGCTGCCATGCGCCCAATATAAGGATGTTGAACCCTACCCCCTCCTTGTCATTTATAGTCAGCCATGTCATGGCGTGACTCTGGTTACTATGCTATCCCTGTCCTTCTGTCTCACTAATACAGTCCTATAAGATCTTGTGACCGACGCTGCGTTGGCCCCGCCCACCACGCAGATGATCTGCGTGGTGTGTTGTCGGGGGTTACGTCACGACGCTGGGCAGCGGTGATCACACTTCTCGCTTCCGCCCTTACTTTGTTTTCCTATGACGCGATCAGCGTCATCGAAACTTTCCCTCCGGGTCCCTGAGCAGCAGTGACTATACACCTCACTTCCGCCCTGACGCCCTATGATTGCCGTTATACCAGCCCCGCCCACCATGCAGATGATCTGCGTGGTGTGCTGACAGGGCTTACGCCTTGATACTGGTCTTTTTGGGCGGCGGTGTTTACATTTCTCACTTCCGCCCTTACTCCTTGCCTTCTTACGACGCGATCAGCGTCATCACAACTTAATTTGCGGATGTCCGGGCGGCGGTGATCATACATCTCACTTCCGCCCTGACTTTGTGCCCTTACATGACGCGATTTGCATCATTGTATTTTTGATTCGTGGACCTATTGTGTGACGCCACGTCACCAAATCACGTCCACCTCTTATACCCGCCTACCGTCCTACTATATTTAAACGTCCCCCCTCCCTGACAAGCCTGACATGGCAGAAGGCTGCTATGCTGCTCCTGTTTACACCTTCATGTGAGTAACTTGACCCAGGTCTAATTAGCGTGCTTTCTTGGCCCTAATCATGGCTATCTCTTCTGATCACTCTCTGTACTATTATATACAGATTTTCAGTGCCTATGCCCGCCCGCAACTCTAAAGGCTTGACTACCATCTGCACTCCTTAATTCTTGGTATGTGCTTTTTGATATTTTTTTTTGTTTTTTGTTCTTGTGTTTCCTGTTATTCTAGCCAACTACAAGATACTTATATATATATATAAAAAGTTTTTTACACACATTGTCCTTTATCTATAGGACAGTATATTGCTCTGTGACAGTTTTGGTCCAGGTGGCCGTGTGAAACACAGCACCCAGGTCTTCCTATTTCCCTTCCATCTTGGAAATCCCCACGCCATGGTTGATACACCCCTCCAATGATCTGCAACTTTAAAAGCATTTTTATTGGTATGGATTTGATTTATTGCACCTGTATATGTATTTTGCCTCCTGTCTATGTATATTTCTTTTCTTATTATGTTTTTCTGCATAAATTTACTAGATCCCATACAGACTTCGGCCCCTGAAGAAGGGAATACCCGAAACGCGTAGGGCCTGGTACTTACCACGTGGATCATTTATAAGTTGCATATCCATTGTTTCTTTTAACTTTGTTATTTATAAATAAAATTATATATTTTGTATAAAACACTATAAATTCTTGTTGCCTTCAAAGCCCCACTCCCTCGAATTCTCTTTCTTTAAGTGGTTAAGGTAAACCCTGCTTTAAATGTCATTTTTTATGCATGTGTGCGCTGTAATATTTTTTTTATTTCTTCATATAAAATTGCGACACCCAACATTTTATTTTTTAGGGCCTCTGCTTTAAAATTATATATATATATATATATATATATATATATATATATATATATATATATATATATATATATATATATATATATATATATATATATTTTGGGGGTTCTAAGTAATTTTCTTGGAAAAAAAATTCAGATTTTTACACATATGAGGGAAATATCAGAACTGGAAACTCTGGAAAATGTTTTACATTAAATATGAGGTTTTTAAACCTTGAATACATTCCTATATACTGATCAGGATATCTGAAGTAAAAACAAATAAAAAATAAAAACAAATGACTATCTCAGCCAAATCCTCTTTGATTTCTTGCACGTTTTAATGCCTGTGCAATTCTCGGATCCGCCATGCGGTGGCGCCCATTCGCCTGATGTCGGATGCGATCGCTGGTAAAGCCCAGTAGCCGCGTGCAGGCGGCATGGACGATCAGCGCTCCAGGTGAAGGGAAGCGGCGAGTTGTATTAGCGGAGCGGTGGGTCAGCAGAGCCGCGCGCGTCCCTCCACCTCTCACCATGGTCCTGAAGGCGACGCCCGGCAATCACTAGGAGCCCCGGGGATGGAGCGCTGGTGAGGACTCGGTGTGCTCGGGGTTGATTTCCCGGCATCTTCTTCTTCTATTTCCAGGAGATAGGGAATGCTATCTCCACCTCTGCATCAATGTTTCACTGGAACAAGTGGAAGAAGAGGATGGGGGCCAACATCTCCTCCAAGAGACCCGTGTTTGATGAGAAGGAGGACGGTGAGTAACAAATATCTAGGGTTGTGTTTTATGATCTTTCTCACTTCTGGGATCCATCCCAGAGATCCCAGTCTGGGGACCACACATCCCGCCTGAGTCTGGGGACCACAGATCCCACCTGAGTCTAGGGGACCACAGATCCCACCTGAGTCTAGGGGACCACAGATCCCACCTGAGTCTAGGGGACCACAGATCCCACCTGAGTCTAGGGGACCACAGATCCCACCTGAGTCTAGGGGACCACAGATCCCACCTGAGTCTAGGGGACCACAGATCCCACCTGAGTCTAGGGGACCACAGATCCCACCTGAGTCTAGGGGACCACCGATCCCACCTGAGTCTAGGGGACCACCGATCCCACCTGAGTCTAGGGAACCACAGATCCCTCCTGAGTCTGGGGTACCACAGATCCCGCCTGAGTCTGGGGTACCACAGATCCCGCCTGAGTCTGGGGTACCACAGATCCCGCCTGAGTCTGGGGTACCACAGATCCCGCCTGAGTCTGGGGTACCACAGATCCCGCCTGAGTCTGGGGACCACAGAATCCACCTGAGTCTGGGGACCACAATAAGTCCATAGAGTCACCTTACCCACTGGTGCTCCAGTGGTCACATGGGTGGGCTATGTGCTGGCAATTCCTTCCTAAACCTTCACAAAGTTGGTATTTTGTTGTAGTTGGTAGAATTTCATTCTAAGGAAATGTTTCTCAACCTTTTTACACATGAAGGAACCCTTAAAATAACTTTTAGGTCTCAGGGAACCTCTACTAGGCTTTACTACTGTATATCCCCAGGTCAGTAGGAAGAATGTCCTATACATTGGTGGCCATTGGGAACAATTGCCCCCCACTCCCCCCTTACAGATAGCTAAAATGATCTTTGGTGTCATTGGTAAATTAATTGAGAGAAATAAGTTGTTTATTGCTCATGGTGGAACCCCTAGCAACTTCTGGAGGAACCCCAGCGTACCATGACTTCCTATATTATACCCTAGCCTGTCTATATATTGCCCTAGCCCACCACTATACTACCTTAGTCTGTTATATACTACCCTAGCTTGTCTATATTCTACCCTAGCCTGTCTATACGTTGCCCCAGCCCGCCCCTATAGTACCCCAGTCTGCCCATATACTACACCATCCTGTCTATATACTACCCTAGCCTGTCTATACTCTACCCTAGCCTGTCTGTATATTGCCCTAGCCCACTCCTATACTACCCTAGCCTGCCCATATACTACACTATACTGTCCATATACTACCCTAGCCTGCCTTTATACTGACTAGCCTGCCTCTCTACTCCTCTAGCCTGTCTATATTCTACCCTAGCCGGTCTATGTATTGCCCTAGCCCACCCCAATACTACTTTAGCCTCTCCATATACTACACTATACTGTACATATACTACCATAGCCTGCCTATATTGTACCCTATCACGCCCCTATACTACCTTAGCCTGCCTATATACTGCCCTAGCCCACCCCTATACTACCCTAGACTGTCTATATACTACCCAAGGCTCGCCATATACTACCCTAGACTGTTGATATACCAACCTAGCCTGTTTATATATTGCCCTATTCATGCCCCAATACTACCCTAACCTGTTTATATACTTCCCTAGCCTGTCTATATAATACACTAGCCTGTTCATATACTACCCTAGCCTGTCTATATACTGCCCTAGCCCACCCCTATACTACCCTAACCTGTTTATATACTTCCCTAGCCTGCCCTATACTACCCTAGCCTGTCTATATACTGCCCTAGCCTGCCCCTATACTACCTATAGCCTGTTTATATACAGCCCTAGCTAGCCCCTATACTGCCCTAGCCCGTCACTCTACAGCCCTATTCCAGTGGCATATCATCCATGGGTGCATCATGTTCACTGCAAATGGGCCCTGAGGTATAGGGGGAGGGAGCCACTGTGCAGACACACACATTGTACCCATGGTTCTTCGAGGGTGCCAAGATGGGGGGGTGGTTACATGGTGGTATGTCATATAAGTTTGCATATAGACAAGGTGTTGTTGCATGCAAATCTGACTTTCTGATAAATGTAATTTAATTGTCACAATATAAAATAATAGATGTGGAGGCCTTTTGGTGGGCGTGAGGTTTTTGTTGAGGGTGGGCAGCATTTTGTTCTTGGACCCAGGCAGCACAATGTCTTGGGCCAGCCCTGCACGGAACACTGGTTGAGGTTGGCTGTTCTATAATATTCCCCACCTGTATGTTATAACTGGCTGATTTTAATACTTAACCTATTTTTTTTTTTTATCTTTATTTTGTTTTCAATGTACAAGAGATACAAAAATCACAATAAAGACATAAACATTCCAGAGAAAAAGAAACTGTCTAAACAGTCCACTATAGGACTTCAATAGGGTTCTGCAAACCATCAAATCTATAGCAGAAGACATAAAACCCAACAATAAAAGGGTAGGGTGTTATAGGAAGTGGAAAGTGGTGTAAGTGGAAAAAACAACAAAAGAAAATAAACATAATATGTGGCAACCAAAAATGTGGTGAGAGGAAGGAAAATCATCCCATCCAACTCCCAGATAATAAAGTAAAATACATAATAAAGACAACAAAAACAACTAGCACAATGTATTCGCAAATTCTCCAGGTCAGAAAGCCTCAGATGGAAATGTAATCATCAAAACATGGCTCTGCAGTGCTCCATAATTATAGCATATGAGTTGTTTATACAGTCAGAGGGACTGATTTTAATATTAAAGCATTTTTTTTAGGGCTGTGGAAATTATAATTAATCGATTTATCTTTCATTTTTTTGATCGATCAAAATCTTTTTGATCGATTAAAATTCTTTTGATTTGTACTCGCCTCTCCCCTGCTTTCTGGGCCTTCAGGGAGTTCCGTCGGAGATCCGGTGACGTCACAGACGTTGCCGTGTCCATCTGAAAGGGCTCCTTTGCTGTGCCTTCATATCTGCATGCCGGCGGGAACTTACTATCTGCCACACGCAAGGGCTGTTACACTTCCCTCTATCACTTCCCTCTATCAACCTGGGATTCTACAACCATCCACTAGGAGTTGTGATAGTTCTCTTCACGGGACATCTACATACCGACTGACTGATGTTAACCTCTCCTCATCTGGATTTAGCAGTGGTATCATTGTACACATTTTTATACCAGTATCATACTTAGCTACATGTTTTTATGACTGCTTTTGGTACCGTTTGGCATTACTCGCACCATTTTTACAGTTTATGTAGCTACATCGATTTTATCTCCAGTGCAATATTTATTTTGTTACCTACTTGAAGACTATAAGCCCTCGTACACACGAGGGAATAAATCCGCTGAACATGGTCCGACGGACCATTTCAGCCGAAAAATCCGCTCGTGTGTAGGGGCAAACGGACCGTTCTGGCCGGATTCCTCCGGCGGAAAAATTTCAAAGCATGCTTTGAAATTTTTCCGCCGGATAGCTGCCCGTCAGATATGTCCGCTGGTTAGTACGGCAAACCAGCGGACATATCTGCCCGCACATGCATCGTATCCTGTGAATGGATCCGACGCATGCGCGCGGAAGTGTTTACTTCCTGGTGCGGTGACGTGGCGGCGTCAACGTCACCGCCGCGTCACCGCGCTGTCCGCCGGCGGGGAATTTGATCCGATGGTGTGTACAGCCATCGGATCAAACAGTCCGGCGGACATATCCGATGGAAACGGTCCGTCGGACCGTTTCCATCGGATACATCCCATCGTGTGTACAAGGCCTAAAAGTTTTAATGCTCTTCCCATTGAGCGCTGCCTTTGTGTGTTTTTTGTATCCTGCTATCCATTTTTCCAGTGGTTGGGAGCTGCACTGGAAATCAGCCTGCAAGGAGAGCAGCTAAAAGTAGTTGGATCTGTGTGTGCGTTATAATTAATCGAAATTAGTCGATTAATCGATTAAAAAAAAAAAAAAACGATTAATCGAACACAAAAATTTTGATCAGTAACAGCCCTAATTTTTTTTATTTTTATTTTGGATGGAGTAGGAATTTTTTTTATTTTTTTTTGCTATCTGTATCCCTTCGGGGAGATTTCATTCACTTCCCGTCCTGTAGATCCAAAAGATAGTGAGTGAATGAGTGTCACCATCGAAGGACTTCTCCCCTATAGCAGTGTTGCCCACCATCCGTATTTTTACGGACAGTTTGTAAAAACGGGCACTTTTTTCTCCCGTTTGTAAATGTCCGTGGTTGTGGGAATGTGCCAGTAAAAATAGCCAAGATCGGTTCCGCTTGGAACTGCGCATGGAGATTGGAGGCAGGGGGTTATTGGAGGCAGGGGGTGATGGTGGCTGTGGTGGCACCACAGAGGGGGTGGAGAAAGGGGGAGATTGGAGATAGGGGGTGTTAGTGGAAGGGGGATGGTGGCACCACAGAGGCTGGGGGATGGAGACAGGGGTTGTTGGTGGCACTGCAGAGGGGGATGGAGGCAGGGGGAGATTGTGGCACCGCAGTGGGGGGTGAAGGCAGGGGGTGTTGGTGGCAGAGGGGGATGGAGACAGGGGGTGATTAGAGGCAGGGGGAGATTGTGGCACCGCAGTGGGGGGTGAAGGCAGGGGGTGTTGGTGGCAAAGGGGGATGGAGGCAGGGGGCGATGTGACTAAATAATTTGCCCTTATTATATCGAAAATAACAAAAATATGTTTTTTTTTACCTTAATATTTACCTTAAATCACATTGCTATTTGCCCAGTGTACTTGTTTGTAGCCTAAATACTGAAATTTGCACCTAAAAATGTAATTTAGTAACTTTTGTGAAATGCCAGTAAAAACGTGGCTACGTCAGAAATATTCGGGTGTCGTGTCAGTAAATTTCAATCTGGTAGGTTGGCAACACTGCCCTATAGTGACTGTAGACAACCTAAATATAAAACTGCCTGTACCACTGGGTTGTCAACATTAAACATAACTGCCTGCCCACAAATCCAGGGTTGTATGGTTTATGCAACGTCACTCACCAGGTGCATTTTGACAGGTACTCGCTCCCACTTCCGGCTTAGTTCTCCCTGGATTGCCCCACCCTCTTTCCCCTGCAGCGCGCTTTGCACATGCGCATTAGGTACCGGCTGTGAAGTCACAAGGCTTCGCTGCCAGTTTCCCTAAGTCAAGATGGTGGCACCAGCACCCGATAGTCGATTGAAGAATCCGCTCGGATGAGGACACCCCTGGATTACTGGACAGGTAAGTGCCCTGATATTAAAAGTCAGCAGCTATAGTACTTGTAGCTGCTGATGTTAAAAAAAAGTTTCCGAGGCTCTCCGGTGCCCCCCCCCCCCCACCTCTGGCCGCATGCGGTATTGCATGCCATTGAAGTCAATGCGGAACTAATTATTTTCGTTTCCATTGACTTCAATGGGGAAACTCGCTTTGATATGCAAGTACTTTGGATTACGAGCATTCTCCTGGAACGAATTACGCTCGTAATCCAAGGTTCCACCTCCATTACAAAAAGTAGTTTTACCAGAACGAGCGCTCCCATCTCATAACTTGCTTCTGAGCATGCGCAGATTTTTCACATCGTTAAAGCCTACACACGACCATTTTTTACAACCCAAAAAATGACAACAATTTTAATAAGACACAATCCCACCTCACCCACCATATCATCAGTCACCAAGTTAGGCACTTCTTTACCCTATCTCCCCTTTTTTACATTTTTACTCACTTAATTTTTCAGATGGAAATTTCCTTTTCGTGATTTACAATATTTCCACAACTCATGGGGTCACTCCCATTGTAATGCTCTTTCCTAGTGCCATTTCCACCTTTGGGTTTGGGGTTCGCCGCCTCAGGTTCCGGTGCTGATTGACCTTCGGCCTGCCACTAATCTCCAGGTCCATGACTAGTGTTGCTCACGAATATTCGCATTGCGAATATTCGTTATGAATATTGCATATTCGAGTATTTGCGAATAAATCGAATATCGCGGTGAATATTCGCTATTGCGAATATTCGTATTTTTTGAAATTTATTTTTAAAACCGATCACATCCTAGTGATCTCCATCGACGTCTAAAAGCATTGCTGGTATGATTAGAGACCCTGGGCCGAGTAGCTGAGGCGATCCTTTTATGTTGCCGAATATTCGCAATGCGAATATTCGTATTACGAATATTCGCGAATACTTTCTCTGCCCTTCTGTGTTTTGTGTATAAAAAAACAAAAAACAAAAAAAAAATTAGCTTTAGTTTAGTCATATAAGTTTGTGTAAGTAGAGTTAGTGTTTAGTGCATATTAGTTTAGTAATCCAGGAAATGATCTCCGTTTTCGCGTGTTGACGAGAATTTCGCAATCAATTTCGCATTCGCATTAGCGAAATTTCGGCAAAATTTTTTTTTGATAAAATATCACGAATATTCGATATTAACGAATATTTCGCGAATATTCTTCTATATATTCATGAACTATCGCGAAATCGAATATGGCGTATTCTGCTCATTACTATCCATGACTAGACTCCGTTATGACTCGCAAGTATGAGCAGTATAATCTATATATTTTTTTCTACAATTTAACCGTGTCACCACATGACTATTCATTACTATATCTACCTTTAATATTTATAGACATATCCTGTGCATCTGCTCCTGAAGAGTAGCGCTACAGCTATGAAACGCGTCAAGCTACATAGATGCTTTTCCCTGCCAGTTTTTCATCTTCATTATCATTACCATGGTTTACTGAAATTTGCCAATCTACAATTTATTATGGAAATACATTGCAAACTAGTCTGATGTGGTTTATATGTTATGATTGTGGCTCTAGGCCAGCAGGCCATCATTGTGCCATCATGCTATTCTGTTCTTTATTATGTATCATGTTATGGAATGAATGTTTTTATTACCCTATTATGGTGGCTATGACGTTTATGCATTTTACTATATGACACTACTGATGGCCCTATCACCAGACATTATTATAGTTCAATGCTATGCTATTTTCTGTGGCTGCACGCTTCATCAAAAAGTCCCAAATTGAGTTCCCTCTTTCAAAAAATGACAACGTTAAAAACGTTGTGAAAAAATAGAGCATGTTCGAATTTTTTAGCCTGTTTTTCAGAACCCGAAAAATGCTCTGAAGCCCACACACGATCGTTTTTAATGACATTTAAAAAAACATTTTTTTACAACCTGAAAAATGATCGTGTGTACGCGGCACGCAAGTCTTTACATAATACAGCAAAATATGTAATGATTGAAAATATATGATAGTTTATTTATAAATCAAATGACTAATTCCTAAATATTTCTACATGGATCTTTGGTGATTATATTTTTGTAGCTGTTTTCTATGACTAGTTTACAAATAGATACACTGTATCATGTTCATTGTTGTATCAATTGTGTTTCTTTGCTGCTATAATATAATTCCCTGCTAAATATTAGAAGCTGTTCCTATTGTAATTAAATATAGATGTTGGATTATTGATTTCAGTTCATGTCAATGTAACCGGAGGGTTTTCTGTTTAATGCTGAGAACCGATGCGTGATAAAGCTGCTGCGCCAAGTCTGAGTCGTTTTTTTTTGGGAAATAACGAACAAATCTTAGCGGTCAAACTTCCCCTTTAGTTTATTCCAGCAGAGATCTGTTGATCTTCAATGTCATATGACTTAATTTATCCCTCCAGATTTTTGTAAGACACGGAAATAGGAAACTAAAGCTACCTCTTAATTAAGACGGCAAGACTTGTAATTAGGCAAAAATCATGCTGGGAGCTTTCTGTCTAAAGGAATCAGATGCATTGCCGATGATGCCTAAAATATATTACATAAAACGCTCTTTTAACACCCGTGGGATTGGATGTGCCGCAAATGCTTAGTGAGCAGAATTCACCATAAGAAAACATAAAAGGGCATTTTTGAGCACATATATACATTGCCTTGAAAAAGTATTCATACCCTTTGAAATTTTCCACATTTTGTCTTTTTACTACCAAAAAATTTAAATGTATTTTATTGAGATTTTATGTAATAGACCAACACAAAGTGGCACATAATTGTGAAGTGGAAGGAAAATGATAAATGTTTTTTTGTTATTTATTTTTTACAAAATATGTGAAAAGTGTGGGGGGGCATTTGTATTCCGCCTCCTTTACTCCTATCCCCCAAACTACAATCTAGTGCAATGGTCTCCAAACTGCGGCCCGGGGGCCAGATGCGGCCATTTGATTGCTTTTATCCGGCCCTTGGGGCACAATTTCATCCACTGATACCAACAATATGCCATAATTTCTCCTACTCACACTAACAATAGGGCACCGTTTCTCTCAATCACACCAACCATGGGGCATATTTTGTCCTACTGACACCAACAATGGGGCCCAATAACACCAATGATGGGACACAAATCCTCATAATGCCACTAAAAATGACAACAATGGGACACAATTTCTCTCAATGACGCCAACAATGGGGCACAGTTTCTCTTAATGACACCAACAATGGGGGAAAATGACATCAGTGATGACACCAAAAATGGGACATAATGACGTGGCACAATTACTCCCACTGAAACAAACAATGGGGTGTTAATTTTTCCCACTGACGTCTGGACCTTTTCGACTTCCACTGACCACAGTCCGGCCCTCGTAAACTATGGAGGACAGTAAACTGCCCCTTTGTTTAGAAAGTTTGGAGACCCCTGATCTAGTGGAACCAATTGCCCTCCCAAGTTACCTAATTAATAGAGTCTACATATGTTTTATTTAATCTCAGTCTAAATACAGCTGTTCTGTGAAGCCCTCAGAGGGTTATTAGTAGAACCTAAAGGCCCATACACACGATCCAATTTTAACACAATAATTGTCTTATGCCGCGTACACACGATCATTTTTCAGCATGAAAAAAAAAACAATGTTTTTCGGCATGTAGAAAAAAACAACGTTTTTCCAACTTCATCATTAAACCGGCCTAGCCTACACACGATCGTGAAAAAAATGTGCTCTAGCAAAGCGCAGTGACTTACAACACATACGACGGCACTATCAAGGGGAAGTTCCATGCGGATGACGTCACTCTTTGGGCTGCTTTAGCTGATTCCGTGTTAGTAAAAGACGATTCGCAATTTTCTATCTGTTACAGTGTGATGAATGTGCTTTCTCCATTATGAACGGTAGTTTTACCAGAACGAGCGCTCCCGTCTCATAACTTGCTTCTGAGCATGCACAGGTTTTTAACGTCGTTTTAGCCCACACACGATCACTTTTTACCGAAAAACTACATAGTTTAAAACGTTGTTAAAAAATGCAGCATGTTCGAAAACATTTTTTTAATATTTCAGAACCCGAAAAATGATGTGAAGCCCACACACAATAATTTAAATGACATTTTTTTAAAACAACGTTTTTTTAATGCCGAAAAATGATCGTGTGTACGAGGCATGATGGACGTGTTGTGTCGGAAAATCCGACCGTGTGTATGCTCCATCAGACAATTGTTAGTGAAATTAACTACAACAAATGTTGTCTGTTCTTGCTCACCAACTGTCTGACAATTAATCTGTTACTTCGGATTATCCGATCTGGTGTACACAAATCCGTCCAACTAAAATCCAAAGTACAAACACGCAAGCTCAGAACCAATGTTAAAAATTAAGACAACATTAGCAGAAGTTGCCCAAAGGGTGGCACCAAAGAGCAGAAAAAAACACGTATTTAGGTTTTGTTGGCTGAAAATGTTGTGCTGTCTGTATGCATACCAAGTTCACGGCCAACACCCATTGGACCAAAATCCACAAATTTGTCTGATGTAAGTCTGATCGTGTGTACGAGGCTTTAGTGAACAAAAAGGCCAAGGAACACACCAGACAGATCAGGAATAAAGTTGTGGAGAAGTATAAAGCAGGGTTAGGTCATAAATTAAATATCCAAAGCTTCGAACATCCCACAGAGCTCTGTTCAATCCATCATACGAACATGGAAAGAGTATGGCACAACTGCAAACCTACCAAGACATGGCCGTTCACATAAACTGACAGGCCGGGCAAGGAGAGCATTCATCAGAGAAGCAGCCAAGAGGCCCATGGTAACTCTGGAGGAACTGCAGAGATCCACAGCTCAGGTGGGAGAATCTGTCCACAGGACAACTATTAGTCGTGCTCTCCACAAATCTGCCCTTATGGAAGAGTGACAAGAAGAAAGACATTGGTGAAAGAAAGCCATAAGAAGTCCTGTTTGCAGTTTGCGAGAAGCCATGTGGGGGAGGGGACACAGCAAACCATGTGGAAGGAGGTGCTCTGGCCTAAAAGCAAAATGCTATGTGTGGCAAAAAACTAACACTGCACATCACTCTGAACATACCATCCCTACTGTGAAACATGGTGGTGGCAGCATCATTTTGTGGGGATGCTTTTCTTCAGCAGGGACAGTGACAGGGATGGAGCAAAATACAGAGCAATCTTAGAAAAACTGTTATATATTGCAAAACACTTTAGACTGGGGTGAAGGTTTACCTTCAGGGAAATGACCCTAAACATACAGCCAGGGCTACAATGGAATGGTTTAGGTCAAAGCACATTCATGTGTTAGAATGGCCCAGTTACAGTCCAGACCTAGATCCAATTGAGTAACCGTGGCAAGACTTGAAAATTGCTGTTCACAAACGCTCTCCATCCAATCTGACAGAACTTGAGCTTCTTTGCAAATCAGAATGGGCAAAAATGTCCCCTCTAGATGTGCAAAGCTGGTAGAAACATGTTATCTCACCAGTACATGTACACTGGGTCATTTACAGTAGTTTCTAGACAGTTGAATATAGAGGCTTTTTTTGGAATGCAAAAAAATGGGTTCAGAAGCTGAGTTTAGAGGCATTTCAAGCGCCAAACGCTTCTAAATGTGGCTAAACGCAGCTAAGCGCGGTAACTCGCGTTTAGCCGCATTTTAAGGATTATAAACTAACACATTGCTCCCCCTGTACAGAGCTCTGTGTTGTTTACCAACACAGAGTTTTAGGCTGTGGTTGCACATAGCCAATCAGCAGGTCACGGCCGTGAATCTTTTGCTGGGACTTGCTGACAGGCAAGTGTACAGTCACAGCTGGAGCTGGGTGGGGGGCACACATGCACGCACACGAAACAGTAGTACATAGTTACATAGTAGGTGAGATTGAAGAAAGTCCATCAAGTCCAACCTATGTGTGTGATTATATGTCAGTATTACATTGTATATCCCTGTATGTTGTGGTCGTTCAGGTGCTTAACCAATAGTTTTTTGAAATTATTGATGCTCCCCGATGAGACCACCACCTGTGGAAGGGAATCTCACATCCTTGCCGCTTTTATAGTAAAGAACCCTCTACGTCGTTTAACCACTTAAGACCCAGGCCATTATGCAGGTAAAGGTCCTGGCCAGATTTTGCGATTCGCCACTGTGTCGCTTTAACTGACAATTGCGCGATCTTGCCACGTGGCTCCCAAACAAAATTGGCTTTCTTTTTCACCCACAAATAGAGCTTTCTTTTGGTGGTATTTGATCACCTCTGTGGTTTTTATTTTTTACACTATAAACAAAAATAGAGCGACAATTTTGAAAAAAATTCAATATTTTTTACTTTTTGCTATAATAAATATCCCCCAAAAATATATATAAAAACATATTTGTTTCCTAAGTTTAGGCCGATACGTATTCTTCTACATATTTTTGGTAAAATAATAATAATAATTGCAATAAGCGCTTATTGATTGGTTTGCGCAAAGTTAAAGCGTTTACAAGATAGGGGATAGCTTTATGGCATTTTTAATAATATATATTTATTTTTACTAGTAATGGCGGCGATTAGCAATTCTTTTGGTGACTGCGACATTATGGCGGACACTTCGGACAATTTTGACACATTTTTGGAAAAGTGCTATAAAAATGCACTGATTACTGTGAAAATGGCAGTGAAGGAGTTAACCACTAGGGGGGTGCTAAGGGGTTAAGTGTGCCATAAGAGAGTGATTCTTACTGTAGGGGGGCGTGGCTGTAGGCGTGTTGTCACTGACCATCGTTCCCTATATCAGGGAACAGACGATCAGTGTCACTGCCACACAGAAGAACAGGGAAGGTGTGTTTACACCTCTACCGTTCTAAAGCTTCTGTGACCGATCGCGGGACACTGGCGGCGATCGGGTCCACAGGTCCACGGGTCCCTCGGTTACGGAGCTTTGGACCGGGTCACGCGTGCGACCTACGGCTGGGCTCTTAAAGGCGGCGTACCTGTACAGGGCTGCCATCAGGAATTATGGGGCCCCTTACACAGCTTCAGGCAAGGGTGTGCTGCCGCCTGAAATTGAGAAGCAATATATATAAAAAAGGGGGAGGTTGTCATCCGGTGCCCTGGGGACCTCTGGGCCCTTTACTAAAAAATATTTACATATATATATATATATATATATTGTAATAAAAAAAAAAGGGGGGGTTGCCACCTGGGGACCCCCGGACCCCTTTTCCAAAAAAATTAAATGAATAACCCTTACTCTGCAACTTCAAGCAAACTCCCAGGAGACCATCCGGATTCTACTCTGCTATAGGCCACCTGGCCCAAAATCACAGCTTCTCCTATCATTGACGGACTTTATCTCCACCTATACCCTTAACAGCAAACACCTTTTGCTGCTCGGGGACTTCAACCTCTGGGCCAACTCCCCGCAAGACCCCGTTGCCAATGCCTGCATTGACCACTTGGAAGGATTAAGGCTACAACAACTAGTATGTGGGCCCACACATGCTTCAGGTCACACACTCGATCTTATTTTTAGACAAGATCTGGAAATAAAAATCTTGGAAAATGAACCGTTGCCATGGACAGATCACCATGCAATTAAATTCATTATTTCCGAATTCCCCCCTTAACAAAAACATCAAATCCAGTGACAACACACTGGATTAGATGTCAGAAGAAGCTCCACTCGGAACTCTTCAAAGCCACGTTAAGGAAAAAAATAAAACCAATTCAGCCGCATCAAACGGCTGAAGAAACACTGAATGCCATAAATCCAGCCCTATTACAGTCAGCTGACTTAATTGCGCCGAAACGAAAAACCCACATCCGGAAAAATAACTCCAGCTGGTTCAACAACCAACTGGCGTTACTGAAGCAAGAGCGCAGAAGGGCGGAAGCCACATGGAAAAGAAGCACTTCAGGTGAGAACCTCCTCATCTACAAGGCAATAACAAGAAAATACCACAAAGAAATCTTCAAAGCCAAGAAAAATTTGTTTTCTGAGGCTATCAACAGCGCCCTAAACCGCCCCGCAAACTCTTCAAGCTGGTCACTCAGACCATGAATCCAGGCTGTCTTGAATCCCCCAATTCGGACACACACGAATTTTGCAATGAATTATCAGACTACTTCATTAATAAAATCGAGGGAATCCGGCAAATCATTCAGCAAAACAATTCCCCTCCTAGCCCCCCGTAATTATTTACACAACACCTGCAGTGATTCACCACAACCAGGCAAGTTCAGGCTGGAACCCATCTCTATTCAGGCCACAAAAAATATCATCGGTACTTTGCGTAACAGCACTGCGCCTAATGATATCATCCCCACCAAACTACTGAAGGAATGTGCCGACATCCTGGCCCCCCCAATCACGCAGCTTATTAACCAATCTTTCATTGAGGGCATAGTGCCCTCCCAGTTGAAGGAGGGCATAATTCAACCCATCTTGAAGAAACCCACCCTGGATCCTAAGGACCCACTCCACCGGCGCCCCATAACAGGCCTAAACGTTCTCTCCAAGGTAATGGAGAAAGTAGTAGTACAACAGCTGCAACCGCATCTAGATACCCACAACCTACTTGATCCATTCCAATCGGGATTCCGCCCCGGACACGGGACAGAAACCGCATTGCTCAAGATATGGGATGACGTTCTCGAGGCCGCAGACGAAGAAGAATCTTGTCTTCTGGTTCTCTTGGACCTAAGCGCAGCCTTCGATACAGTAGACCACAAGCTTTTATTGACTCGGCTAGCTGAAGTAGCCAAAGTCGCAGAAGGCGACTTATCTTGGTTCTCCCTTTTTTTGGAAAACCGATCACAAAAAGTGAAGATGGGACCTTTCACTTCTGAAAAACGCACATTATCGTGCGGAGTCCCTCAAGGATACCCCCTGTCGCCGGTGTTATTCAACATCTATCTTCGTCCTCTTTTCGAAATCATCAGCAGCCAAAAACTGCTCTATCACTCATATGCAGACGACACGCAACTGTATTTCCACATTTGCAATAAAAAGGATCACCACCTCAATCTAGAGACATGCCTCTTTGATAGAGGACTGGATGACAAAGAGTTATCTTAAACTCAAGGGAGCAAAAACAGAACTTCTCCTGTTTCACGCCAAGCGTATGAATCAATCTACAACTACTTGGACCCCCCCGCCCATTCTGGGCAAAATCATCACCCCTAGCGCCAAAGTCAAAAGTCTTGGGGTCATCTTTGACTCCTACATGACAATGGACGCACAAATAGGGTCAGTAGTCAGTGGATCTCACCATCTGCTGCGCCTACTGCACAGACTTACTCCTTTCATCCCCAAAGAAGACATAGCGGTCGTGGTGGGGGCAATTGTAACCTCTAGATTGGACAATGACAATGCCCTTTGCCTCGGACTCCCCAAGTACCAAATCGCTTGTCTACAAGTCGTTCAAAATACGGCCGCTAGACTTGTGACTGGGAAAAAACCCTGGGAATCAATCTCACCTTCACTGAGAGCCCTTCTTTGGTTGCCAGTAAAAGACAGAATCACTTTTAAAGCACTCTGTCTAACGCATAGATGTATCCATGGGAATGCTCCCTATTATTTATGTGAAAAAATAAAAGCTCATAATCCCAATCGTGTTCTGCGATCCACCAATCAAAATCTACTCCAGATACCGAAAACCACCAATCAAAATCTACTCCAGATACCGAAAACCAACTACAAGTCCAAAGGAGATGGAAGATTTGCGGTCCAAGGTCCCAGACTATGGAACGCTTTGGCAACCAGCATTCGGTTGGAGGAGAACCACTTAGCATTCAGGAGAAAGATTAAAACTCACCTCTTTTGATATCAAAGGAGACAGGAACAACAAGCGCCCAGAGGCGATTTAGTTTGCATGTGCCGCGCTATATAAGTTTTCATTCGTTCATTCATTCAATAAATAATAGAAAAAAAAGTGGTTGCCATCCGGGCCCCTGGGGACCTCTGGGCCCATTACAGGTGTACTGCCTGTACCCCCCCCCTGATGGCAGCCCTGTATGTGCCTGTGCCCAGCCATGCCATTCTGCCGACGTATATCTGCAGGAGGCGGTCCTTAAGTGGTTAAGGTTAAACCTCTTTTCTTCCAATTTTAGTGAATTACATTGAGGGTTAAACGAGATTGTACAATCAGATATGTATTTTTGGTCACCTTTACTCTTATACAGAAGTAAGGACCATTGCTTTACTTATCCTATCACCATTGTGGGAACGTGTGACATCACAGCTGTAGTGATTATCTCTAAGTGATTTCATGGGTTGAATTTTCTTTCTGTGAATGACAGGTACACTTTATTATACAAATGATGGACTCGTGTGGTTCTTTTGCACCATCCATTAGACTCTATCACCACGTGGAGCTCCCAGTGGGAGAACATGAAATATAAAAATATAAATCTCAAGTGGATTTCGCTGGGCTTAAATGTAGCTGAAGGAAACCCTTAATGCTGTAATAAGTAATTGGATTAGTCATTTATATGCGCAGTACTAATGGATTAGGTAAAATCTTACTTGTGCACTCTACATCATTAACCAGGAAATGTAGTGTGTAATATTCGGCATGCCTGGACCTCCAATCATGGGTTCTGTCATTACACATTCCTCTTACTTCTTACAAATGTAGACCCAACATTGTATTCTCAAAAAGTATATTTTATGGCAAATAGTTTTTATTTTAACTGAATGGGGAAGAGTTGGACCCTCTGTTGTGTTCTTATTGCTGTTTGTGCCCAGGGCTGGACTGGGACAAAAATGTGGCCCTGGACTTCATCCAGACTGGCCCACTTTAGCCACTTGAGACCCGCGCTGTAGACGAAAGACGTCCACAGCGCGGCTCTCAACTGCCGAGTGGGATGTCCTTTTATTTGCATTCCCGCACGCCGGGAAAAAATGTGCCCGGCGCATATCTGAGATGCCGATGCGCGTGCCTGGCCGCCGCGATGTCCGCCAGGTACCCGTGATCGGCAGTGACAGCAGGGATGTGGAGCTCTGTGTCAGGGAGAGAGGAGACCGATCTGTGTCCCTTGTACATAGGGACACAGTATCGGTCACCTCCCCCAGTCAGTCCCCCTCCACACACAGTTAGAACACACCCAGGGAATCCGGGAGCTGTGTTTGTAGACACACAGCTCCCGGTCCTGTCAGGGGGGAAATTACCTATCGTCTGTTCATACAATGTATGAAGAGCGATTTGTATTTTCCCCATGTCAGTCCCACCCCCCCTTCAGTTAGAACACACCCAGGGAACATGATTAACCCCTTGCTCGCCCCCTAGTGTTAACCCCTTTCCTGCCAGTCACATTTATACAGTAACAAGTGCATTGTTATAGCACGGATCGCTGTATAAATGTGAATGGTCCCAAAACAGTGTCAAAAGTGTCCGATGTGTCCACCGCAATATCGCAGGCCTGACAAAAAAAATTGCAGATCGCCGCCATTACTAGTAAAAAATAAATCATAAATCAATCCCCTATTTTGTAGGCGCTATAACTTTTGCGCAAACCAATCAATATACGCTTATTGTAAAAGAATACGTATCGGCCTAAACTGAGGAAAAAAATATATATATTTAAAAAAATTGGGATATTATTATAACAAAAAGTAAAAAATATTGTGTTTTTTCATTTTCCTTTTTTTTTGTCTTTTTTTGTTTATAGCGCAACAAATTAAAAAATCGCAGAGATGATCAAATACCACCAAAAGAAAACTCTATTTGTGGGGAAAAAAATGATAAAAATCTAATTTGGGTACAGTGTTGTATGACTGAAAGGTTTAAAGGTTTAAGTGCCCAGTAATGAAGTGGTTAATTTTGCAAAAACGCACAAAAACAGTACATAAACTACACATGGTACAGGAGATGGTCAGAGATTGCAGACATACTACAGGAGATGGTCAGAGACTGCAGACATACTACAGGAGATGTCAGAGACTGCAGACATACTACAGGAGATGTCAGAGACTGCAGACATACTACGGGAAATGTCAGAGACTGCAGACATACTACGGGAGATGTCAGAGACTGCAGACATACTACAGGAGATGTCAGAGACTGCAGACATACTACAGGAGATGTCAGAGACTGCAGACATACTACAGGAGATGTCAGAGACTGCAGACATAGTACAGGAGATGGCCAGAGACTGCAGACATAGTACAGGAGATGGCCAGAGACTGCAGACATAGTACAGGGGGTGGCCAGAGACTGCAGACATACTACAGGAGATTTCAGAGTTGCAAGACAGCAAGGTTGCAAAAACAAAAAAGGGGTGGGACTTTATATGAAGCTTGTGGTGACAAATTGAATACAATAGTGGAATAATGAACAATTTATTGATATTCCAAAAAAACATGTTTACACACATTAGTTATACATACAAGGAAATGCACCAGCCACGTGGTGCCAATTCCTAACCCGATAATAACCAGTAGCAACGGTTTTGAACATTAATCACATGGTACAATTAGGGGGTCCACCATTTCATAGTTTGAGTAAAACCAATAAAAAAAATATCACCTGCACAGTCTATGGTCTTTATATTCCCTATAATTGTAAAGATAGTAGAAAACATTTCGTTGGGTGTGTAATTGGATACACATATAAAGTCCCACCCCTTTTTTGTTTTTGCAACCTTGCTGTCTTGCAACTTTGCTCCCATTTTGTCAATACTACAAGAGATGGCCAGAGACTGCAGACATACTACAGGAGATGGCCAGAGACTGCAGACATACTACAGGAGATGGCCAGAGACTGCAGACATACTACAGGAGATGGCCAGAGACTGCAGACATACTAGAGGAGATGGCCAGAGACTGCAGACATACTACAGGAGATGGCCAGAGACTGCAGACATACTACAGGAGATGGCCAGAGACTGCAGACATACTACAGGAGATGGCCAGAGACTGCAGACATACTACAGGAGATGGCCAGAGACTGCAGACATACTACAGGAGATGGCCAGAGACTGCAGACATACTACAGGAGATGGCCAGAGACTGCAGACATACTACAGGAGATGGCCAGAGACTGCAGACATACTACAGGAGATGGCCAGAGACTGCAGACATACTACAGGAGATGGCCAGAGACTGCAGACATACTACAGGAGATGGCCAGAGACTGCAGACATACTACAAGAGATGGCCAGAGACTGCAGACATACTACAAGAGATGGCCAGAGACTGCAGACATACTAGAGGAGATGGTCAGAGACTGCAGACATACTAGAGGAGATGGCCAGAGACTGCAGACATACTAGAGGAGATGGCCAGAGACTGCAGACATACTAGAGGAGATGGCCAGAGACTGCAGACATACTAGAGGAGATGGCCAGAGACTGCAGACATACTAGAGGAGATGGCCAGAGACTGCAGACATACTAGAGGAGATGGCCAGAGACTGCAGACATACTAGAGGAGATGGCCAGAGACTGCAGACATACTACAGGAGATGGCCAAAGACTGCAGACATACTACAGGAGATGGCCAGAGACTGCAGACATACTACAGGAGATGGCCAGAGACTGCAGACATACTACAGGAGATGGCCAGAGACTGCAGACATACTACAGGAGATGGCCAGAGACTGCAGACATACTACAGGAGATGGCCAGAGACTGCAGACATACTACAGGAGATGGCCAGAGACTCGGGGCTGTCACTGAAAATTGGCCCACTAAGCAATCGGCCCACCGGGAATCTCCTGGTAGTCCCGATTGCCAGTCCATCCCTGTTTGTGCCCCCCTCTGGGGAAATTTACCCTTTTCATTTGTCCTGGCGCTGGCATCTTCTCCCCGACTCCTCCTGGGTGCCAGCCTTTGGCTGTCTTGATTGGCCAACGCAGGATGAGGTAACTCTTTTGCATGTTTAGGATCACAAGGACTGTGCCAGCTATGTAGTAGATGCCACAGAAGACTACGAGCGGGCAGGTGGGTTTATTTTTTTGCAGACATTGCATATCCCTTCTATGAAGCCCGCCTGCTTATAGGTTTTGAATGTTGCCTTTAGTTCCTCTTTAAAGCTTTGTGAATTGAACCCAATGACCTTTACACATTGCACTAGTCCTGGAATACGTGTATCTTAGGAAATGTCTATAACATTGCGCTCTGCGTTTCCCACCCACCAAAGAGACACAAGAGCTGAGGCTAGTGGAGGACTGTGACCTGCTGTGCCATGTGCTCTAATGGTCCGTGTGTAACCTCATTGATGTAGAACTAATGAGAGCTCTGGAGAGAATTGACTTCATTGTGTCAAATGTGACTTCAGCTCTCTGTGCAACATCATTATATCACCTTTTCTGCTTCAGAGAAGATGATTGGTAAATGGCAGGCTCATCTCTGAAGGAGAATGTGTTTTCTTCAAGGAGTCGTAATCTGGAAGGTGCGGGTTACCTCTACGCCACTCGTAATTATAGCTCTTTACAATGTGAATGGGCTTATAGCGGAGTTCCACCCTTAAAACCACTTGGTTTCATCCCATCCAGCATACTGGCGTCAGCGCCAGTATGCTGTTTTTTGTTTTTTTTAATCCATGTACTTACTTTATAATAGATCATTTAATTTTGGGCGCACCGCGATATTTTGCCGCTATAAGGCGTCACGCCTTCCGGAAACAGCCGATTAGCGTTCGGCTCTTCTCGGTGCCTGCGCACAGACCCAGGAGCTGACTGCGCAGGCGCCGTAAATAGCCGGTCCTAGTTCGGCTTTTTTCGGAGGGCGTGACGCAGCTATATACGGCGCCTGCGCAGTCAGCTCCTGGGTCTGTGCGCAGGCACCGAGAAGAGCCGAACGCTAATCGGCTGTTTCCGGAAGGCGTGACGCCTTATAGCGGTGACATACCGCGGTGCGCCCAAAATTAAATGATCTATTATAAAGTAAGTACATGGATTAAAAAAAAAAAAAAAAAAAAACAGCATACTGGGGCTGACGCCAGTATGCTGGATGGGATGAAACAAAGTGGTTTTAAGGGTGGAACTCCGCTTTAAGCAAGAATCTGAAAAATTGGTCTTAACCACTTAAGGACCGCCTCCTGCACATTTACGTCGGCAGAATGGCACGACAGGTACGTCCTGTGCTAGTACCCAGCCGTGGGTCACGGGCGTGCGCCTGCAGCGTGCTCCCGTGACCCGGTCCGAAGCTCCGGCACTCGCGGACCCGATCGCCGCTGGAGTCCCACGATCGGTCCCCGGAGCTAAAGAACGGGGAGAGCCGTGTGTAAACACGCTTTTCCGTTCTTCACTGTGGTGGCGTCATCGATCGTGTGATCCCTTTTATAGGGATACACAATTGATGACGTCACACCTACAGCCACACCCCCCCTACAGTTGTAAACACACATTAGGGAACACATAACACCTTCAGCGCCCCCTTGTGGTTAACTCCCAAACTGCACTGTCATTTTCACAATAAACAATGCATTTTAAATGCATTTTTTGCTGTGAAAATGACAATGGTCCCAAAAATGTGTCAAAATTGTCCGAAGTGTCCGCCATAATGTCGCAGTCACCAAAAAAAAAAAAACGCTGATCGCCACCATTAGTAGTAAAAAAATAATAATAATAAAAATGCCATAAAACTATCCCCTATTTTGTAAACGCTATAATAAACCAACAGATGAACGCTTATTGCGATTTTTTTTTTTACCAAAAATAGGTAGAAGAATACGTATCACCCTAAACTGTGGACATTTTTTTATATATATGTTTTTGGGGGATATTTATTATAGCAAATATTGAATTTTTTTCAAAATTGTCACTCTATTTTTGTTTATAGCGCAAAAAATAAAAACCGCAGAGGTGATCAAATACCACCAAAAGAAAGCTCTATTTGTGGGAAAAAAAGGACGCCAATTTTGTTTGGGAGCCACGTCGCACGTCTGCGCAATTGTCTGTTAAAGCGACGCAGTGCCGAATTGCAAAACCTGGCCGGGTCCTTTAGCTGCCTAAAGGTCCGTGTCTTAAGTGGTTAAATAATGATCATTTAGCTTTGCTTAGTTTATATAAGGATGACTGTAGGAGCTGATTATTGGCACTGAGAGGCCTTATATGACTGGCTGTTGCCCTTTTGAAGGCCTTCTGATAACACACTGGGCTCAGTTCATGGGCACAGTGGCTGCAATTGATGGGCATAGTGGCGGAATTTGATGGCACAGTGGTTGCAATTGATAGGCACAGTGGTTGCAATTGATGGGCACAGTGTTTGCAATTGATGGGCACAGTGGTTGCATTTGATGGGCACAGTGGTTGCATTTGATGGGCACAGTGGTTGCATTTGATGGGCACAGTGAGGCTGCAATTGACTTATTTTTTTCTAAATATTTCAGTTTGTTTGTGCCTCCCAAAAATTTTGAGCACCAGCCGCCAAAGAGTGCAAGGATCATTTTTACATTTACCTTGAGTTGGGCATTAATTGTCACAGATAATAACAAAACAGCACTTCTGGGGATATGAAGCACAAACATACATATTGCATACTGTCATTCAGCTACATTAAAATAGAAGAATAAATGTAACAAGATTGCTTTGATGATCAATAAAAAAATGATCAGAATCTGCAGATTGATTTTTCTGGTGACAGTCATCAAAGAAAGATGACTTTTATGAATGCTCTTTCTGTAGAGAAAAGAATAGATATACTATTTATTTTTTTGGGTTGCTTTGTTATCTCTGTGGCCAAATTTGTTCTGCAGATTTTTACTATACAGAAAATGTGCAATTTACTAAAGTGACTTGTAAAAGTGTTAAGCCTTGACCAATTTTCTCATTTTACTGGCAAAAATTCCCTGACCTAAAAAGAGGACTGGCAAGTGAATATATACTCGAGTATAAGCTAGAGGTCGACCGATATGGGTTTTTCTCTGGCCGATGCCGATATGTGGAAATCAGGGCGGCCGATGGCCGATATGTGTTGCCGATTTTTGCGGACGATATTTTAGGCCGATTTTTTTTCCCTCATCTCAAAAAACCTAGGGTGGAGAGGTGGAGAGGAGATAATTGTTTAGGGTGGAGAGGTGGGGTGCAGCCCATCAGTGTCACCTCATTGGTATCAGTGCTCACCAGCGCCACCTCATCAGTGCCCACCAGTGCAGCCCATCAGTGCCACCTCATCAATGCCTACCAATGCACCAGTGCATCCCATCATTGCCCACCAGTGCATATCACCAGTGCATCACATTAGTGCCAACCAGTGCATCACATTAGTGCCAACCAGTGCATCACCTCATCAGTGCCAACCAGTGCATCACCTCATCAGTGCCTCACATCAGTGCCCACCAATACAGCCCAATGTCATTCACTGCCACCTCATCAATGCCCACCAGCGGAGCGCTCCAGGCTCCGTTCCATCTCCTAGCCTAGCACAAGCCTAGCCCTGACGTGCCTAACAGCGCGGTGGCCCTCCTCTCTGTTTACACTCACAGAGGAGGAGGAGCCCACTCGCTGCTATCTGCTGGCCTGTAACAGCCAATCGGCGACCGCCGCTGCCGACATCCTACACTGTAAAAAAAGTTCCTTGACGTGCTGCGCGCCCTGCCTCTGCCTACAAACCCCAGAATGCAGCGCGGGCTGGCCCGCGCTGCATTCTGGGGTTTGTAGGCAGAGACAGGGCGCGCAGCACGTCAGGGGACTTTTTTTTAAAGTGTAGGATGTCGGCAGTGGCGGCCGCCGATTGGCTGTTACAGGCCCGCTGGTTGGCTGCCGACTTCCTTAAACTAAAAAAAGTCAGCAGATAGCAGCGAGCGGGCCCCTCCTCCTCTGTGGGTGTAAATAGAGAGGAGGGCCGCCGTGCTGGGTGTACCAAGATGGCCGTGGCTCCGGAGCTAGGCCCAAGCCGCGGCCTTTCCTGATGCTGTGACCGCGGCGGCAATCCGCAGATTGCCGCCGCGATCACAGCATCAGGAAAGGCAGCGGTTTCGGCCTAGCTCCGGATCCGTGGCACTGCTAGAGGCCATGTTAAATATCGGCCTAATTTGGATAAAAATCGGCCGATGCCGATTTATCCAAAACGGGCAAATATCGGCCGATATATTGGCCTGCCGATATATCGGTCGACCTCTAGTATAAGCCAAGTTTTTCAGCACATATTTTGGTGCTGAAAATGCCCCCTTCGGCTTATACGCGAGTCACCTTTTTGCACCTGATCTCCCGGATTTTGGGGACCCGGTACACATATAGCCCCACTCTTCATCTACAAGTGTGCAAAGTTTGTTGTCCGGAGGACCTACGCCCGGGGAGCACCGATTTTTCAAATTCAGGCACCCTTTCTATAGACTCCCATGTTAAAGGAGTTGTAAAGGAATTTTTTTTTTTGCTGAAATTACTGTTTACATGGTATAGAGAGGCATAATAGTTAACTGATTCCTTTTAAAAACGATTAAAAATAGATAAAAATCAATCATATAATGTACCTGCAGTTTCAGTTTCGTTTTTGCATGCTGTTTCCTGTCCCTCTGATGTACAGAGCCACAGAGCCAATACAGGGCAGTGATGGTTTGGAAAACGAAAGTGATTGGTGCTGAGGGGTTTTAGACACACAGTAATCACACCTCCTTGATTAGTTACCACAGAGAGAAGCTCCCAGTACTGTGGTTATCAGGAAACAGACAACCAGGAAGTGTGGAGATCAGAGAAGGATTACAGCAACTTGAGAGCAAAAAAGAACAATGAGGACATGAAAACAGCACTGCATTAAGGTAAAGGAAGCTATTAAGATAAAAAAAAAATTATATTCGAGTCGGCTTATACTTGAGTATATACGGTAATTATTTATATACAATATTTAATGTGTAACTACTTCAAAATAAAGTTTTTGCATTTTGTCTTTAAACCCCAAAAATCCAGAAAATCTATAAAAACACAATAAATTCCCTTTAACAGACATTCTAACAAATAGGGCTGCAGAGATTACACGGCATGAGATCATAGAAATTGAAACTGACAGATATTATTATACTTGCCAATCCATTGAAGTTTTTACTGTTAGATTTGGGTGAAGCTGTGCCCTAAAGTAAAGAAGATAAAATCAACGTAAAGGAAAAAAAAA
Organism: Rana kukunoris; assembly: GCA_029574335.1. Taxonomy (NCBI): domain Eukaryota; kingdom Metazoa; phylum Chordata; class Amphibia; order Anura; family Ranidae; genus Rana; species Rana kukunoris. The sequence goes on along the minus strand of CM056056.1, from coordinate 40,152,450 downwards.
TAAAAATTCTAGTTCTAAGTGATGGGTTCATTTTAAAGAAGTTTTTGTTTTTTAAGCTATTAGAAGAATTGTCCTATGGAATTTGCTACAATTAATTACTGCCTGGAGGCGTGTAATATTAAACTCTGGATTTAGCCAACATACAACAATTCTGATGTCATTTATATGTTAAAATGTCCTTGAAGGAACAAAAATGGGATACGTGTTACCTAAAATACTACCAGCCGCTCATCTATCTTATGCCACGTACACACCATCAGACCGGTCTGATGAGAATGGACCGACGGACAGTTTTCATCGGACCACCGCTGAAGTGGTCTGATGGTCTAATGTGCGTACACACCATCAGTCCAAAATCCCATCGGGCCAGAACGCGGTGACGTAGAACACAACGACTGAAAACACTAAGTTCAATGCTTCCAAGCATGCGTCGACTTGATTCTGAGCATGCGCGGGTTTTTGGTCCGATGCTTTTATGTACTAACCATCGTTTTAAAACTTTGGTCCGATGGACAACGATCCGATGGGCCGTACACACCATCGAACTGGTCCGATGAAACTGGTCTTCAGGCCATTTTCTTCGGACCGGTCTGATCGTGTGTACGCCGCCTTATGGTTGCAGCTTACCGAGCCCATTCATTTAGATACTTTTTTTATATTGCATGTTTAATTTTTTGATGTTAAAAAAAATGTCCTCCATCTATCTTTAGATATTTTAGTGCAGTCATTTGTTAAGCCAAAAGCAAAACAATTTATATAACGTAGCTCATTAGTCCTTAGCTATGGTGGCTGCGTTCGTTTTCTTTTTTTACAGGCTTTTTTTTTCTTTATTTGCTGATCCTGTACCCCCACTCCTTCTCCTCTGCCAATAGGTTGTGCCCAGGAAATGTTAGGGAAGAAACAGGGAAGGTACCGAGTATAAGCCAAGTTTTTCAGCACATTTTTTTGTGTTGAAAATGCCCCCCTTGGCTTATACTCGAGGAGTCACCTTTTTGCGCCTGATCTCCGAAACTTCGGGGATCTGATACCGGCCATAGCCCCACTCTTCTTCTACAAGTGTGCAAAGTTTGTTGTCCAGGGGACCTACGGCTGGGAAGCACCGATTTTTCCAAACCGGGCACCCCTTCCTTAGACTCCCATGTTAAATGGTAATTTTTCCGGGGACACGGTACCGGCCGGTCGTAGGTCCCCTGAACCCGGAACTTGGCACACATGTAGCCCCATTTCCCCTCTACAAGTGTGCAAAGTTTGTTGTCTGGAGGACCTATGGCTGGGGAGCACTGGTTTTCAAAGCCGGGCACCCCTTCCATAGAATCCCATGTTAAACGTCAGTCTAGTCATGGACACAGTGAGGCATGGGCACAGTGAGGCATGCACATGGGCAAAGTCAGGCACAGAGAGGCATGCAGATGGACACCCTAGGCTTATACTCCAGTCAATAGGTTTTCACAGTTTTTTTTGTGGTAAAATTAGGTGCCTCGGCTTATATTCAGGTTGGCTTATACTCGAGTATATACCGTAATTATAATATCATAATTAAGTAATGCACTTATATTTACAAAGAATGCACAATGTAATGAGGAAATATACTCGTCCATCCTGCATTCCATACACCAGAGATGACACAGTATAAGTGACGTAAGATGCTCTTCCCTATTCGTTTCGTCAATTTGACGTCACCAGGGATGGTCTAGGGCAGCCCTCCAGCTATTGCGGAACTACACATCCCACGAGGCATCGTAAAACTCTGACATTCACAGACATGACTAGGCATGATGGGAATTGTAGTTCCTGAACAACTGGGGGGCCATAGTTTGAAGACCCCTGGTCTAGGGCCACAATGCACAGAATAATATTTTGCTATAATGTTGGTGGTATGTAGGCCTGTCCCCCAGCATTCAAAAGAGGATGGAACGCCCCTGCTGTAAGATTGCTCCACCTACCACTCTCTGCTGCACTTATGGAGCCAAAAGCTATGGCTCCAATGTTCAGCGAGGACTGTGTGGTAGGTGGGCTCTGTGATGGGTGGTATTGTGCGATTGGTGTCTTCTATTGGGGGCTCTGTGATTGCAGGGCCTCTGATGTGATGAGAGAACTCTAAGATGAGGGCGTTCTGATATGATAGAGGGCTCTCATGTGTACACCCACCGACATCCGATCCTATCTGCTAAAAACAAATAGATGGGGATCAATTCCCCAACCAAGTGATTGGATGGCAGTGAGGTGTATATGGACAGATGGTCCATTTGCTTCTGACAGCCCATAGAAGAGAGTGGGCTGTGTCTGTGTCCTCTCTGCTTAAGGTGTAAGTCGGGCGCTTTAAGAGCAATAGGGGGCAGGCATGGGATATAGGGGGCAGGCATGGGAGTAGAGAGAGATCTGCTGTTCCTAGTGATCAGGAACTACGATCTCTCTCCTCCCCTAGTCGGTCCCATCCTCCCCTAGAGTTAGAAACACCTCCCTAGGGAATACTTAACTCCTTGATTGCCCACCTAGTGTTAACCCCTTCCCTGCCAGTGACATTAACACAGTAATCAGTGGCTATTTTTAGCTCTGATCGCTGTATAAATGTCATTGGTCCCAAAAAAGTGTCAAAAGTGTCCGATCCGTCCTCCACAATGTCACAGTCCCGCTAAAAATCGCTGATCACCGCCATTACTAGTAAAAAAAATATATATATTATAAAAATGCCATAAATCTATCCCCTATTTTGTAGACAGTATTGCCCGGATTCACAGACATCGGCGCACATTTATGCCGCCGTAGCGTATCTCTTTTACGCTACGCCGACGCAGCGCAGAGAGGCAAGCATGGAATTCTCAAAGTAAATGCTTCCAACGTTGCACCAGCGTGGCGTATATTTCGTAGGCGTAAGCCGACGTAGGTAGAAGTGGGCGTGATCCATGCTAATGATGCGTGACCCCATGCAAATGATGGGCCGGGCGCTAGACAAGTACTTAAAACGAACTGCGCATTCGTCGAGACGTAGACGTATCCCCGTGCGCAAGCGCACAACCACGTCGGAACAACTGCCTAAGATACGCCGGATCACTGTGTATGCCGTTAACGTAACCTACGCCCAGCCAGACCCACGTCGGCCCATATTCACAGACGTCCAACGTACAATACGTAGGCTTGTGTTCCCTGGTCCATACCTTTGCATGGGTTGCGCCTCATCTATGGGGAATAACTTTACGTCGGACGTAAAACTTAGGCAAACCGTGTATATCATGCGCCGGGGAGCAAGTACGTTCGTGAATCACCGTATTTCCCACATTTGCATATTTGAATGCCTAATCAATGGGAGAAGCAACATACGTCCAGACCATATTTGCGCCCACGCCGGCGTAAGTAAGATACGTCGGGGTAGGATGGCCTATTTTTAGGCGTATCTTGGTTTGTGACTCTGGCGCACACATACCCCGGGCGCATATGTATGCTACGCTGGGAAAAGGTGAGTTACGTCGGCGTAAGTGCTTTGTCAATCCGGGCCTATAACTTTTGTACAAACCAAAAAATATTTTTATTTTATTTTTTATTTTTTTTACCAAAAATATGTAGAAGAATACATATTGGCCTAAACTGATGAAGATTTTTTTTTTTTTGGATATTTATTATAGCAAAAAGTAAAATATTTTTTTTTTTCAAATTTGTCAGTCTTTTTTTATTTATAGCGTGAAAAAATAAAAAACGCAGAGGTGATCAAATAGCACCAAAAGAAAGCTCTATTAGCAAGAAAAAAAAGACGTACATTTTGTTTGGGTACAACGTCGCACGACCGCGCAATTGTCAGTTAAAACGTCGCAGTGCCGTATCGCAAACAATGTCCTGGTCATTAAGGGGGGAAATCCTTCCAGTCCTTAATTGGTTAATATCATTTTTTTTTATTTTTTTTAATAAAATTGTTTTCAGTGAGAAAAGAACATCTTACAGCGTTGAATTGGGAAATGGCCATTTCGATTTACATAAAAGTCTCTTCTGTTTTTCTGGGACGGCTATCAAGATTTTGTTTTCTGTTGATGTGATTCAGACACTTGCAAAGCCAGCACTCTCTCTCTCTCTCTCTCTCTCTCTCTCTCTGATTGTATCATTTCCTAAAGGACAAGCCGTGCCGAGCTTTGTATGGAAGACACTGGACTGGCGCTTTGTTTGGGTATGATGGCGCTAATGCTCTGCCTCCCATCGGTTCACTTGGGAGCTGAAATGTCAAGTTGTGAGTTCCCACTGCCAAGCGTGAGATGGAACGCGATGACGGGTGTTTTCTCTAACGCTTCACATAAAAGGACAGTTTAATGATGCTGGTCAGTGAATGCTTCTCCTGGGGGAAATTGGTGTATTTATGTGTACATGCCGTTCTAAAGTAACCGCAGTAAGGAACAAGCTCAATTTAAAGTGCACCTTCACTATTTATAGTCTTCAGGCTGTCTAACCCCTTCGAGATGAGAGATCATTGAAGCCTCAATGCTTAAATCAAAATTGGTAGTGTCAGTATGCATCATTTAAGTTCCTATTTTTTTTTAAGCACTTTAAAGTGGATGTAAAGCCACTCTCATCCTTTCTAAACTCCTGCCATAGTGCTGATCTATAAGGATATAGACGCCTCCTGCATGTATCCTTACCTGTCAAATGTCTCCCCTCTGTCTGTTATCAGACCTGAAAAACTGCAGATTCTGTGGGTGGATCTGTTGTCTGGAGCTCTGTGGGTGGAGTCGTAATCTCAGTAGACTCCCCGCCCACCTCTACACTCCCCTTGTCAACATGCATTTTTTCCTGTGTATTCCTTACACTGAATTCTGCTATAATCACCAACATCCAGTCAAAATCCAGAAAAATAACCACATGACTTCAGAAAAGGAGTGGAGTTGGGATTTGAAAAATAATGCCTATTTCCAGGCTAGTGCATGAGATATGTAAATAACCTGTCACTCATAGCAAGGTGGCGGAACAGACTAAGGTTTTTCTCTGTCAGTCCGTTTTATTTCACTGAACAATAAAGAGCTGGATTAACTCTGTGTAGCAAGACTGGGCACAGATGATAGGAAATTTTTTATACTCTACATTGTGACATAAAAAAATAAAATAAAAAAAATTCGGGTTTACATCCACTTTAAGCAGTTGATTATGTAGGTCATTTATTTACTAATATAGTTGGGAAAACTGTTCAAGACGTGAAAAAAAGTTTGCCCTGAACATCGTTCGGCAAACACCTGAATTTGCGGGGCCCTCGGAGCACTGTTGCTAACCTACCAGATTGAAATTTACTGGCACGACGCCGGAAATTTACTGGCGCAGCCATGTTTTTACTGGCATTTCACAAAAGTTACTAAATTAAATTCTTAGGTGCAAATTTCAGTATTTAGGCTACAAACAAGTACGCTGGGCAAATAGCAATGTGATTTAAGGTAGATATTAAGGTAAAAAAACATATTTTTGTTATTTTCAATATATTTTCAATATATTAAGGGCAAATTATTTAGTCACATCACCCCCTGCCTCCATCCCTCTCTGCCACCAACACCCCTGCCTTCACCCCCCTCTGCGGTGCCACAATCTCCCCCTGCCTCCAATCTCCCTCTCCCTCAAATCTCCCCCTGCCTCAAATATCCCCCTGCCTCCAATCACCCCCTGCCTCTATCGTCCCCTGCCTCTATCCCCCTCTGCGGTGCTACCAACAACCCCTGTCTCCATCCCTCACCCTCTGCAGTGCCACCAAAACCCCCTGCCACTAACACCCCCTGCCTCCAATCTCCCCCTGCCTCCAATCTCCCCCAGGCCCCCTGCCTCCATCCCCCTCTGCGGTGTCACTAACACCCCCTGCCACTAACACCCCTGCCACTAACACCCCTGCCACTAACACCCCCTGCCACTAACACCCCCTGCCACTAACACCCCCTGCCTCCAATCTCCCCCTGCCTCCAATCTCCCCCTGCCTCCAATCTCCTCCTGCCTCCAATCTCCTCCTGCCTCCAATCACCCCCAGCCTCCATTGCCCCCTGCCTCCATCCCCCTCTGTGGTGTCACCAACAACCCCTGTCTCCATCCCCCACCCTCTGCAGTGCCTCCAACACCCCCTGCCTCCAATCATCCCCTGCCACTAACACCCCCTGCCTCCAATCTCTCCCAGGCCCCCTGCCTCTAATCTTCCCCTGCCTCCATTTCCCCCTGCCTCCATCCCCCTCTGTGGTGCCACTGCAGCCACCATCACCCCCTGCCTCCAATCACCCCCTGCCTCCAATCTCCATGTGCAGTTCCAAGCCGAACCGATCTCAGTTATTTTTACTGGCACATTTCCGCAACCACGGAAATTTACGAACAGGGGAGAAAAGTGCCCGTTTCTATGAACTGTCTGTAAAAATACAGACGGTTGGCAACACTGGCTCGGAGGGATGTTCGCCTGCTGAGCAGTCCACAATGCACTGTCGCTGCACAGTGCATTCTAAGACCAGATTGGGCAAAGCTTTGCCTAATCAGGGCGCTGTGAAAAGCTGGTTGTTAAGGAGCAAGCCAGGAAGCCAGCCGCTGCTTCCATAATAACGTATGAGTCATCAGCTGTCAACGGCCTTCCCTGTTGACAGCTGAATGAAAAAATAAACATTGTTGGCAATAGAAAACTTTGTGGGGGGTCCCCCGCAATCCATGACAGGTCCTTTGAGTCAGGTATGGATTGTAAAGGGAACCCCACTCCTTCCAGGTGTAGCTCAATGATCCAGTAGCCTGAATACAGTGGAAGACAATACCTGGAGATGACTCAAGTAAGGGGCATGCTGACCATCACGTGAAGGGCCCTCCAACACGGGGAAAACAGAGCTAGGACATGGAGGGTCCTCTACATGACGGCCAGCACATCCTTTACATGAGAGTAATCTCAAGGTATGGTCTTTCACTTTATTCAGGCTATGGAATCATTGAGCTACACCTGGAATCTTTAGCCCCTCCTTGCTCTATGGATCATGGGTATTATTGTAAGTTTTGACTATTGCAAATATTGGGCCAGATTCTCATAGAATTTTGCTTGCGTATCGTAAGCCATTTACACTACGCCGCCGCATCGTACTAGAGCAAGTGCCGTATTCTCTAACCATTTGCTCCGTAGTTTGCGTTGGCGTAGCGAAAATGGCCCAGCGTAAGCCCGCGTAATTCAAATGGGATGGCTTGTATTTAAATTAAGCGCACCCCCGCGTCGAACGAACTGCGCATGCGCCGGCCGGGGAAAAAGCCCAGTGCGCATGCTCCAGCTCACGTCGGAAAGCGTTGTTGAAACCGACGTCAAAACGACGTGATCGTCACTACGCAATGCCCCTATTCGCGAACGAGTTAGTAAAACGACGTAAGCGACGGAAAAAGCCGACGCTGACCCGACGCCATACTTAACATGGCATCCGACGGCACCCGACGCCATCCGATGGAACTTCGTAAGGTTACTCCTCATAGAAGCAGGGGTAACCTTACGAGTTCGTAAACGACGTACGGGGCGGCGTAAAAGCGATCGGGAATCGGCGTACTAGCCTAATTTGCATATGCCATTACAACTACGATCCGCAAGTGTAATGGTATTACACTTGTCGGATGTTGAAGCGTATCTATCAGTGGCGGCCCGCCCATATGGGCGCACGGGCGCCGCCCCCCCTCCCGCAGTCACAAAAAAAAAAAAGAATTAAAAAAAACAAAAAAACGGGCCCTTTAAGAACTTTTATTCGGCTAAAATGTCATTTTGACATTTTAGCCGAAGTTCTGGCGGCCGTCTATAGAGGGCGCTGCAGCGCCACCCCCTCTCGCAAGTAACACACGTTCAATGCTATGCATTGGACGTGTGTTACTGTTGCCAGCTGCCTGGTCTATTCGTATAACCGGACATGGGACGCCGGTTACCCGAATAGCGACAGCTGGTTGGCTGAGGGGAACTGCCTATCAAAGCCAGTGGCTCTGATAGGCTTTTCCAGTCCCGCCCTCCGGCTCTCGGAAGTCTATGCTCGGAGCGCAGACAATCTGCGGTCCTTGCATTAGACTGACAGCCGTTTCAGCCAATCAGGTTCCCGGATTCTGGTTTTCAGGAACCTGATTGGCTGAAGCTTCTCCAGGGCGGCAGAAGACATCGAGGGAGGACATGGAAGCGTCAGGTAAGTGATTTTTTTACAGGGAAAGGGGCAGCATGGGGCACAGTGGCAGCATGGGGCACAGTGGCAGCATGGGGCACAGTGGCAGCATGGGGCACAGTAGAAGCATGGGGCACAGTGGCATCATGGGGCACAGAGGCAACAATGAGCACAGGCCGGGCACAGTGGTGACAATTGATGGCACAGTGACTGAATATGATGGCATGGCAGAGAGGTGACAATTGATGGCACAGTGACTGCATTTGATGGCATGGCAGAGAGGTGACAATTGATGGCACAGTGACTGCGTTTGATGGCATGGCACAGTGGTGACAATTGATGGCACAGTGGTGGCGTTTGATGGCATGGCACAGTGGTGACAATTGATTGCACAGTGACTGCATTTGATGGCATGGCACAGTGGTGACAATTGATGGGCACAGTAGCTGCTTTTGATGGCATGGCACATTGGTGACAATTGATGGCACAGTGGTGGCGTTTGATGGCATGGCACAATTAGTGACACAAGTGGTGACAATTGATGGCATAGTGACTGCAAATGATGGCATAGCACATTGGTGACAATTGATGGCACAGTGACTGCATATGATGGCATGGCACATTGGTGACAATTGATGGGCACAGTAGCTGCATTTGATGGCATGGCACAGTGGTGACAATTGATGGCACAGTGGCTGCATTTGATGGCATGGCACAGTGGTGACAATTGATGGCACAGTGGCTGCATTTGATGGCATGGCACAGTGGTGACAATTGATGGCACAGTGGCTGCATTTGGTGGCATGGCACAGTGGCTACATTTGGTGGCATGGCACAGTGGCTGCATGTGATGGGCACAGTGAGGCTGCAATATTTTTTTTTTCGTTTGCGCCCCCCCAAAAATTTTGAGCACCAGCCGCCACTGGTATCTATGCCAAAGTGATGCTAAGCATCACTCGCATAGATACGAGGCAAAAAAAACGGCGATACGACGGGGTATCTGAGATACTCCGTCGTAGCGCCGCTGAGAATCTGGCCCATTATGTTTATTTCCCCTAACTGTCGTCCAGTTTGGATTGGATTCATTTTATTGAAATTGCGATTCTTCATTATTGCAAAGAATCTATGTGTATTATTGTGTATGTCATTTGAGCGCTGGATTTTAGTGTTTGAACGTTGTAAATTTGGTACTTCCGGGTACAAATTATATCCTGTTGCTCTGAACTCACATCCTCCTTTTGATTTCTTTTTTAATTTTTAACAATTTGAGTATAGTCATATTCATCCACCGATTTGAGCGCTGGTGATTTTGCTGTTTGCCCTCTTCTGAACCAAGGGCCTCTTCCCGACAACCCTGGGCGGTGGTTGTGGGGGTCTGTGGGCAGTGGGCTTATTGGAATCTGGAAGCCCCCTTTAACAAGGGCCCCAGATCCCACCCTCCCTCCATGTGAATGAGTGTGGGGTACATTGTACCCCTAGCCATTCACCAAAAGAAAGTGTCAAAAAGTAGGCAGTTTTTGCCAATTTCTTTATTAAAAAATCAATGTCCCCCGATGTAGAGCCATCGTCAATCATGACGCCCGCCACACACCTGGACCCTTAAAAATGAATAAAAAATGCTCTGCATGCTACGAAGGTTAACCACTGAATGCCTGCTCTGCCACTTGACAGTTCTTAAATAGGTAAAGGGCAGTTTTGCTGTAGCAAGTTCTATACATGGTACAAATGCGCCACTTTACAGGTGACCCCCAGGCACTATATTTAAAGGCATTTTTCATTTTTATTGTTTCACTTTAAGCATCATTAAAATCACTGCTCCTGTAAAAATGATCTTATTTTAAAAAAATTGCGTTGATACATGCCAGGGAAAGACAGCTCTGAAACCGGAAGTAACAAAACCTTTGCCGCTTCCACCTTCATTTGTTGCAGAGGAGATGGGGGAACAGAAGTTCCTCCATCCCTTCTGTTTGCAGCCAATCTGACCACTTACCATGGTCTCAGGCCCCCCCCCCCCCCGGTAGGTCACACGATCCCTTATGTCTGCCAGTGGTGGCTGCAGGGGGGAAAAGAGAGCGATTGAAAACAGCTGGAGTTCCAAGAGGCACCCATGTTGAAGCCATTGTCGGCGCTCCCTCCTTTTTTCTGGCTGGCACAGGGAAGTCGGATCACATTACCGGACTCCAGTGGGCTGAAAACAGGTACCGCATATACTCGAGTATAGGCTGACCCGAATATAAGCCGAGGCACCTCATTTTACCACCAAAAATATGGGAAAACATATTGACTCGAGTATAAGCCTAGGGTGTCTATCTGCATGCCTCACTGTGCCCATGTGCATGCCTCAGTGTGCCCATGTGCATGCCTCACTGTGCCCATGCCTCACTGTGCCCATGCCTCACTGTGCCCATGCCTCACTGTGCCCATGCCTCACTGTGTCCATGCCCCACTGTGCCCGTGCCTCACTATGTCCATGACTAGACTTACGTTTAACATGGGAGTATATAGAATGGGTGCCCGGATTTGAAAAATTGGTGCTCCCCGGCCGTAGGTCCCCCAGACAGTAAACTTTGCACACTTGTAGAGGAGAACTGGTCCTACATGTGTGCCAAGTTTTGGGTCCAGGGGACCTACAGCCAGCTGGTACCGGGTCCCCAAAGTTACCGGATAAATTACCATTTAACATGGTAGTCTATGGAAGGAGTACCCGAATTGGAAAAATCGGTGCTCCCTGACTATAGGTCCACTGGACAACAAACTTTGTACACTTGTAGATAAAGAGTGGGGCTACATGTGTGTCAAGTTCGGGGTTCAGGGGACCTACGGCCTACCGGTACCAGGTCCCCAAACTGGGTATGTATAAACATCTTCTTTACACAGGTTTTCAGCATAGGTGTTAAGGGATGGGGATATTTTGAAGGTTTAGGCTGGAGTTTTATTTTAAGTAATGGATGTGTATGGGTTAATATTGGAGAATGATATCATTTAGTGTCACTTTAATTCCAAACAAGGTCCTGTTTTTAAAGATAGTCCTGCTTGATGTCTGCAGACTCCTCTAAAGGCAACGTTGAACCTGAAAATGTAACTCCACGTGCCCACAAACTAGAGTTCACGAGCCGGCGTACAATGACGCCGTTTCGCGGGAACGAGCCAACCTGCTGCAGTACAATGACGGCGACTGGTCGACAAGTGGTTAAAACTATGGGAAAAATAATACAATGACATATATGATGTAGTCTATTACTAGAACTACCGTATTTGCCAGTGTATAAGATGACCTTTTATACCTAAAAATGTGGCTCATAAATCGGGGGTTGTCTTATACGCCAGATGCAGACTGCGGGCGTCCATTTTTTAAAAGTCGCACCTCCTCCTCGTGCTGTTACGTGATGTGCTCAGTGATCCGCCTATCACTGACGTCGTCTCGTCCTGAGCCCCAGACTAGAGGATGTCCGTAATAGGCGGAACACTGAACACAGGCTCTGCTGGGAAACTATGTGTTCCGCCTATCACGGAACAGCACAAGGAAGAGGTGCGGCTTTTAAAAAATGGACGCCCGCAGTCTGACTCACTCTGTCAGGCTAGTAATGAAGATCGGCAATGGCACGGTGAGGCAATGGCACAGTGAGGTGAGGTAATGGCACAGTGAGGTGAGCCAATGGTAAGGTGAGGCAATGGCACAGTGAGGTGATGCAATGGAACGGTGAGGTGAGGCAATGGCACGGTGAGGTGAGTCAATAGTGAGGTGAGGCAATGGCACAGTGAGGTGAGGCAATGGTGAGGTGAGGCAATGGCACAGTGAGGTGAGGCAATGGCACGGTGAGGTGAGGCAATGGCACGGTGAGGTGAGGCAATGGCACGGTGAGGTGAGGCAATGGTGAGGTGAGGCAATGGCACGGTAAGGTGAGGCAATGGCACGGTGAGGTGAGGCAATGGCACGGTGAGGTGAGGCGAGGCAATGGCACGGTGAGGTGAGGCAATGGCACGGTGAGGTGAGGCAATGGCACGGTGAGGTGAGGCGAGGCAATGGCACGGTGAGGTGAGGCAATGGCACGGTGAGGTGAGGCAATGGCACGGTGAGGTGAGGCGAGGCAATGGCACGGTGAGGTGAGGCAATGGCACGGTGAGGTGAGGTGAGGCAATGGCATGGTGAGGTGAGGTGAGGCAATGGCACGGTGAGGTGAGGCAATGGCACGGTGAGGTGAGGTGAGGCAATGGCATGGTGAGGTGAGGTGAGGCAATGGCACGGTGAGGTGAGGTAATGGCATGGTGAGGTGAGGTGAGGCAATGGCACGGTGAGGTGAGGCAATGTCACAGTAAGGGGTCATCTTATACGGAAAGTATATCCCAAAACCAACATTTTAGCTGGAAAATTAGGGGGTTGTCTTATACGCCCAGCCGCCTTATACGCCAGCAAATACGGTAACACTGCAGATGTATTTTCAGCCCCGGCTGAGTTTGTACTCTCGCTGTCCTTGCTAACCCTCCTCTGCTAATGTCTTTGTAAGCAACAAGTGCATTTAACCTCCCTGGCGGTATTCCCGAGCGTGACTCGGGGTTAACATTTAGTGCCAGAAGCGGTAACCCCGAGTCACGCTCGGGGTGCATTTTTTTTTCCCCCAAAAATTCCTGGCGATCCGGCGGGGGTTTCCCGCTGGATCGCCGTCAGACTAGTCCCGCTGGATCGCCGGTCAGATGAGTCAGGGGAAATGCAGAGTGAGCGCAGCGGTGGTGTGGTGACATCCCGGCGATCCAGCGGGGTTTCCCGCTGTGATCGCCGGTGAGAGCCCCGGCAGAATGTATTGCAGAGTGAGCGCAGCGGTGTTCTTATCTAATCCCGGTGAGAGCCCCGCTGATGTCTTCTCTGATGTCTCCTCTCTCTTCCGTCTCTGTGAACCGCAGCGCCTCACAGTGGCGGAAGTGGGCGGGAGATTCAAAAAAGTTACAATGTTACAATGTAAAAAAGTAAAACACACACATAAAGTTACATGATACAGTGTAATCTGACAGGATTTCACTGTATCACCTCAGATTATTCTACACTGCCCTGGCTGCCCTTTTTGCTGTTTTATCTAACCAAAAAAAATAAAATGGCATCAAAGCGTCACTTTAGCACCTCCAAAGCGGCTTTGGATCAGATAAGTGACAGCGACAGCGACACAGAGTTCCTCGCAGAATTGAGCGACAGCGATAGCGATTCGTGGCAAGATTCGTCATACGACTCCGACTCTGACCAGAGAAGTAGCGACAGCGACGAATCTCCACTTGAGCTCAGTGAGGTGCGCACTTGGTGCCCTATTGATTGCGGTATGGATGCAGTACCACCGCCAAGATTCCCGTTTACAGGATCGCCTGGGATGAAGGTAGAAGTTGATCACAATGATCCTTTGGCGTACCTAAAATTATTTCTGACAGATGACGTCATTGAAAAGATTGTCACGGAGACAAACCGCTACAAAGAGCAGCAATCCACTACTCTGCACAGCAAGTTTTCCAGATCCAGAAAATGGGAACCTGTGAGTAAGGAGGACATATGGAAATTTCTGGGGCTAATACTTCTCCAAGGGGTGGTGGGTAAACCCCTGCAGAGATGGTACTGGACTAAAAATAAATTGCTGGCAACCCCATTTTTTGGCACCATCATGTCCGAGTACCGATTTTCCCTCATAATGAAGAATCTACACTTCACCAACAATGAGGACTTTGACGAAGCCACACATCCAGCGCCCAAACTGAAGAAAATCTGGGAAGTATTCCAAATGATTATAACAAATTTCCAGCAGGCCTATGTCCCAGACCGTGACATCAGCATTGATGAAAGTCTGATGGCTTACAAAGGACGCCTCAGCTGGATTCAATACATCGCATCCAAGAGAGCGCGGTTTGGAATAAAATCCTATATGCTCTGCGAGTCTACAACTGGCTATATATGGAATTCCATCATATACACCGGCAAAGGAACACAATTCAACCCCAGGTACAGCGACTATGGGATGGCAACGTCATCAGTCCTTTCATTGCTTGAACCATTGCTCAATCAGGGGTATTGTGTAACAACCGACAACTTTTACACGTCGCCTGAGCTGTACGAGTTTCTACTAAAAAACAAGACTGACGCATATGGAACCGCTAGAGCCAACCGACGTGACCTGCCATGTATGTTTTCCAAGAAAAAACTGAAAACAGGAGAAATGGTGGCCTGGCAGAAAGGAAAGATGATGGCAATGCGTTGGCGTGACAAAAAAGACGTGTGCCTAATGAGTACAGTACATACCACCTCCACTGCCATGGTCCACACAAGAGGTGGGAAAGATGTCAAAAAGCCACAACTTGTGATCGATTACAACAACACCATGGGAGGAGTCGATAGAGCCGATCAGGCGATGACCTTCTATCCAGCTATGCGGAAGCAACAAAAAAAATACTATAAAAAAATATTCAGGCATCTCCTGGAACAATGTATGTGGAATGCCTATATACTGCACAAGGGAAGGAGTGACAAGCCTCTTGTTCACTCCGACTTCATCTGGAAGGTGGTGGAGCAAATTTTTTTGAACTACCAAACGCCATCAGTGGCCGTGAACAGATCTGGACGTCGCGCTGTTGACATTGTAAACCCAGAGAGGCTGACTGGTCGTCACTTTACGGATTACATCCCGCCAAGCGCAAAAAAGGCAGCACCTACAAGAATGTGTGTAGTTTGCTGCTCAAAGCGAGATGGGAATGGAAAAAAAGTCCGAAAGGAAACAAGGTTCTATTGCTCTGATTGTGACGTTGGTCTATGTGCAGTCCCATGTTTCAAAATTTACCACACCCAGGATGTTTACTGAATTTTCTTCTGTTTGACAAATTGCATTATTTATTACTGAATTTTCTTCTGTTTGACAAATTGCATTATTTATTACATTACTGAATAAAATGATATTATTTATTAGATTATAACTCATGATTTTATTTTTTCGAACGTTATTACATCTGAGAGGTCTACTAGAGTCTTCTTTGGTCAGGTTTAAGTAAGTATTTACTAAGAATTGCAGGCCTACAATAAATAACACCAAATTTCCATACAAAAAAATGGTACCGCTTTTGGAACAAAATTCCAGACAGAATCATACCGCTAGGGAGGTTAAAGTGTTGGCACTATACTAGTACGGTGTTTCTTAATGCATTATTTGGAATGTATATCTTTCCATATTACTGCATGTGGGAGAAACGTACAAGCATAGCAGCATGTGGTTTTCTCCGCTAAGCCTGCAGGCGAGGGACTAATGACAATTTAGTGTTTAATATAACCAGACTATAGAAAAGCTCCCCCTCTTTGTAAGCTGAAATGGAAAAAAAACTCTTCAAACAAGAATATTGTATTATAGCGCATAATACTGAGCACAGCACAGCTGCTCACACAAAATATGTATATTTCATTATTACTTTTTTTTTTTCTGTTATTGGAAGTGGGACCTTAAGCTACTTCCTAAAGGTGCGATAGAATTTATATATCTAATCAACATATACCATGTAACTGCCGTAATTAGTTTTGTAAAAGGAATTAACTGCCTACTGGGATTTTAATACATTTTCTATTCCGCGGCTTATTGTGTTTAATTGCTAATGAATGCGAGACGCAATAGACACAGGTTTTTATATTAATGCCAGAAATAAGTCAGCTTGTATAGTAAAAATATGACGAAGTATAATAATAACATGCAACGTTTTCAGTAGGGTTGTCCCGATACCGATACCAGTATCAGTACTTCTGCAAATGCCCCCGATGCCAGATCCGATACTGCCCCCCCCCTCCCCCGCCGCTGCATATATGGTGGACATGGCTGCATATATGGGGGACATGGCTGCATATGTGGGGGACATGGCTGCATATGTGGGGGACATGGCTGCATATGTGGGGGGAAATGGCTGCATATGTGGGGGGACATGGCTGCATATGTGGGGGGACATGGCTGCATATGTGGGGGGACATGGCTGCATATATGGGGGACATGGCTGCATCTGTGGGGAAAAGGCTGCATTTGTGGGGGGACATGGCTGCATTCGTGGGGGACATGGCTGCATTTGGGGACACATTTAAAAAAAAAGTATCGGTATTGGGTATCGGCGAGTACTTGAAAAAAAGTTTTGGTACTTGTACTTGGTCCTAAAAAAGTGGTATCGGGACAACCCTAGGTTTCAGAATCTGTCAGTAATGTTTTGGACTGCAGCCCATCTGTCTGTCTTTTGGGATGTAAATGAATCCAGACTAACTTCTAAGGATCTTTCATTGTGGCTTGTGCTAAATGACCCTGTATTGTGTGAAGGTCTATTGATGATAATGTGTGTATTGTAAGTTAGCAGACAGCCTAAAGCTCAGGTGTATGAATCATCAGCTGTAGTTAATAAGCTCATGTAAATTGTCAGGAGCCAGAGTCAGAATGTCTACTAAAGGATGTGTATTGGGAACCCCAAATGGGACAGGGGTTAAAGCCGTTTAGGATATTCCATTCTCGAACACACCGCATCTATCGACACAATCCGGCGAACACGACCCATACGAATTCCCCCATTAATGAGACACACAGCTTTGTTTGAGGTTCAACAGGAATAGACAATCTTTATTGAGAAAGCAGGCTCTTATATACACAAAAAGAATACTGCAGTAACCAAATGAACAATGACCCAACTCCACCCACAACATCACACAATGGCTACTAACAAGCCCCAATACACATCCTTTAGTAGACGTCCTGACTCCGGCTCCTGACATAATTTACATGAGCTAATTAACTACAGCTGATGATTCATACATTTGACCTTTAGGCTGTCTGCTAACTTACAATACACATTACCATCAATAGACTTTCACACAATACAGGGTCAATTAGCACAAGCCACAATGAAAGTCCATCTAGTTCAACCAATAAAGGGTAAAAATATATATACAATCCTATATACACTATCCTATATCCTATAAACTTAGAAGGTTTCGTGTATTTACTTTAGCCTGTTTTATATAATCCATTCTAACCAAAATGAGCAAGTATTATGCAGTGCTAAATGGCAGTGTGGGCTGCAGACTATTCACCAACCTGAAGGTGGCACTGTGCCATTTCTTCAGGCTAGTAGGAGACAATTGAGGACTAATGCCTCGTTTCCACTGAGCGGATCGGTTCGGTACGGTTCGGTACGGTACGCTATTTTGGGTGTTTCCATTATGAAAGCTTCCTGTAAAACCGAACCGTACCGCACCAGCAAGTACTGCTTCAGATGAGGGACCAGAGAGAGTGGAACGTACAAGTTGATACAACGCGTTCACTTCCCCTTTTTCAGAGCTGTTGGTAAGTGTTTGTGGATGAGGCAGGTCCCTAATTTTGTACTGTAGATTGGCAGAGTAACGGTGTTCTATCGAATAATGCATCCCCGCCGGATAATGCACCCTTCGATCTGCACATCACTCCAGCTGATATATTAATCAGCTGGCGTGACATCAACACTGCGAATGCGCAGATTGTCAAAGTCATTATTCGACGATCTGCAAAGGGAGAATGTAATCGTGCAACACTCCAAAAACCACCTCTAACGTTATCGGTCAATTCTCCCGCATGAGAAGAGAGGCATGCGGAATCTGACAATGACATTCTCCCTTTGCAGATCATCGGATGTTGCCTTAGACAAGCTGAACTTTTTGGTCATCAAAGAAAACGCTATGTCTGGCGCAAACCCAGCACATCACATCACTCAAAGAACACCATCCCCACTGTGAAACATGGTGGTAGCAGTATCGTGCTGTGGGGATGTTCTCCAGCAGTCAGAACTGGGAAACTGGTCAGAGTTGAGGGAAAAATGGATGGTGCTAAATACAGGGATATTCTTGAGTAAAACCTGCACCACACTGTGTGTGATTTAAGACTAGGACAGAGGTTCACCTTCCAGTAGGCCAATGACCCCAAACACACTGCTAAAGCAACACTTGAGTGGTTTAAGGGGAAACATGGAAATGTGTTGGAATGGCCTAGTCAAAGTCCAGACCTCAATCCAATAGAAAACCTGTGGTCAGACTTAAAGATTGCTGTTCACAAGCGCAAACCATCAAACTTGAAGGAGCTGGAGCAGTTTTGCAAGGAGGAATGGGAAAAAATCCCAGTGGTAGGATGTGGAAAGCTCATAGAGACTTATCCAAAGAGACCTGGAGCCGTGATAGTCGCAAAAGGTGGCTCTACAAAGTATTGACTTTAGGGGGGGGTGACTAGTTTGCCAGAGTTTGAAGACTTTTTCTGTTATGTTGTCCTATTTTTTGTTTGCTTCACAATAATAAAAAAATATTCAAAGTTGTAGGCATGTTCTGTAAATTAAATGATGCAAATCCTCAAACAATCCATGTTAATTCCAGGTTGTAAGGCAACAAAACACAAAAAATGCCAAGGGGGTGAATATTTTTGCAAGGCACTACAGTAAGGGGTCATCCTCAAACGGTTCCCACAAAGTTGGGAGCATGAAATTGTTCAAAATGTTTTGGTATGCGGACGCCTTAAGGGTTCCCTTCTGTCACGTACCTTACAGCGGACCCAAGAGAGCGAGGGTGGCCTCTTGCATGGTCCCGGTCCAAGCACCCCTTGGAGGTGGAGACAGGGAATGCAGGGGCGCGAGAGGGTGCAGGTGCTGGTGGAGTCTTGGAAGTACTGGAACTTCTTAGTAGAGCAGATGGAGCAACCGAACACCGGATCCGTTCAGAGAGAATCGGGTAGGATAAACAGGTACAGGCAGAAGTTGGCAACAGGCTGGCAGAGAGGTACAAAATCAGGGAGCAAGATCCAAGCCGGAGTGAGTATAACAAGCAGAGGCAAGTAGGCAGACAAGGGGAGATCCAAGAGAGTAGTCAAGCAAGCCGGGTATTTTAGGAGCAAGTTTAATCCAAAAACAGGCAGCAGGAACGCAGGTACTAGCTGAAGACAATCCAGCACTGACACTAGGCAGATTCCACACCTAAATAGGGCGCTGTGCACCGGGATTCGTAAAGGCGTGTGCATGCGCGCGCTCGTGCGGGTGCGCTACTGCGCATGCCCACTCCGAGTCCTATTCGTCTCAGTCTAGGAGCTTGCGCATGCACATTAGCGATAGCGGACCGGGAATTCGCGGCTGATGCCTGGGAATGGGTGCTTGCTGCACAAGTTCTCTGACACCTTCACTGGAACTAAGGGGCCAAGCCCAACCCCTGAAAAATGACCCCACACCATAATCTCCCCTCCACCAAATGATTTGGACCAGTGCATAAAGCAAGGTCCATAAAGACATGGATGAGGGAGTTTGGGGTGGAGGAACTTGACTGGCTTACACAGTCCTGACCTCAATTCGACGGAACACCTTTGGGATGAATTAGAGCGGAGAATATGAGCCAGGACTTCACATCCAACATCAGTGCCTGACCTCACAAGTACTCTTCTGAAAGAATGGTCAAACATTCCCATAGACACACTCCTAAACCTTGTGGACAGCCTTCCCAGAAGAGTTAAAGCCATTCTCTCTGATTCCTACTGTATTAAAGTGTATTGTATTTGTACTGTCTATTCTTTAAAGCGCTATGTAAACTGTGGGCACTATATAAATACTGTATAATAATAATTAGAGCTGCAAAGGGTGGGCCAACTCAATAATAAACCCTACAAACTCAGACTGGGATGCTTTTAAAGCTCATGTGCGTGTAAAGGCAGGCGTCCCAATACTTTTGGCAACATGGTGCTGGACTGGATTACACATTTATTAAACTTTAAAGTACTTTTTTGTTGGGAAGTTCCATTAGGCAGTTGATTTATGAACTCCAGAGCTCTTGCCCATAGCAGCATGCCAGAATCCATCTTTCATTTAGGCACTTTAACAGTTAAGAGATTTAGCTGCCGATGCTCCATTGTTTTATTAGTTTTTAAGAACTGGCTTTGGTTACCATAATCTGTGTGCAATTATATATTTTAAATGTTATTCCGGACAGCAGAGATAAATGCATTTGAGTTTTAAGTGTGAAGGTCCTCGTATGTCACTGTCACCGATGTGGTACTAAGTGGCAGCACCTATTAATCTGTTGGTCAATTATTTATGAGAGGTGTGAATGGCGGAGCTGAAATATCTTTCTCACTTTTTAATATTTATATCTCACTGAGTAAGGAGAGAAACGTCTTATTAAGCCGCTGATGGTTTCAAGTAGGAATGTCTGGATACCGGGGGAAATGCTCCGATGCTTCACCCAATACCTGAGCAGTCGGTGATCGGTGCAGCAGGGGAGTTGCAAGCACTGATCTGCCCCCTTTTCAGCTGCTTTTTTTAAAGTTATACAGCGGTGATCGGTGCCTGTAACTCCCCCCTAAGCCGCACCGATCACCGCTGACTGTCCCTGTATCCTCCTTCGTGCTGTGTGTCGCCCTCCGGGTCCTTGTCCCCCTCTTTGCTGCAGTCCGTGCTCCATGCTGTCCCCCTCTGTGCTTCGAGTTGTCCCCCTCCGTGCTGTCCCCCTCTGTGCTCCATGCTGTCCCCCTCTGTGCTGCCCCCCTATGTGCTCCGTGTTGTCCCCCCTCCGTGCTCAGTGCTGTCCCCCTCTGTGCTCTGTGCTGTCCCCCTATATGCTCCGTGCTGTCCCCCTCCGTGCTGTCCCCTCTGTGCTCCATGCTGTCCCCTCTGTGCTCCGTGCTGTCCCCCCCCTGTGCTCCGTGCTGTACCCCCCTGTGCTCCGTGCTGTCCCCTCTGTGCTCCGTGCTGTCCCCCCCTTGTGCTCCGTGCTGTCCCCCTTCAAGCTGTCCTCCTCTGTTCTCCGTGCTGTCCCCCTCCAAGCTGTCCTCCTCTGTGCTCCGTGCTGTCCCCCTCTGTGCTCCGTGCTGTCCCCCTCTGTGCTCCGTGCTATCCCCCTCTGTGCTCCGTGCTGTCCCCCCCTGTGCTCCGTGCTGTCCCCCCTGTGCTCCGTGCTGTCCCCCCCTGTGCTCCGTGCTGTCCCCCCCTGTGCTCCGTGCTGTCCCCCCTGTGCTCCGTGCTGTCCCCCCCTGTGCTCCGTTCTGTCCCCCCTGTGCTCCGTGCTGCCCCCCCCCTGTGCACCGTGCTGTCCCCCCTGTGCTCCGTGCTATCCCCCTCTGTGCTCCGTGCTGTCCCCCCCTGTGCTCCGTGCTGTCCCCCCTGTGCTCCGTGCTGTCCCCCCCTGTGCTCCGTGCTGTCCCCCCCTGTGCTCCGTGCTGTCCCCCTCTGTGCTCCGTGCTGTCCCCCCCTGTGCTCCGTGCTGTCCCCCCCTGTGCACCGTGCTGTCCCCCCCTGTGCTCCGTGCTGTCCCCCTCTGTGCTGTCCCCCTCTGTGCTCCACGTTGTCCCCCTCCGTGCTGTCCACCTCTGTGCTGTCCCCCTCTGTGCTCCGCGTTGTCCCCCTCCGTTCTCCGTGTTGTTTCCCTCCGTGCTGTCCCCCTTCTTGCTGTCCCCCTCCATGTTCCATGCTGTCCCCCTCCGTGGATTTTTTTCTGACTGAATTTTAGCTCAAACTTGTGTTGCATACACACGGTCACACAAAATTCCAACCGTCAAGAATTCTGTGACGTACAACAATACGACGAGCTGAGAAAAATTAAGTTCAGTGTTTCCAAGCATGCGTTGACTTGATTCCGAGCATGCATGTTTTTTTGCTAGTCAGAATTGCATACAGACAATCAGAATTTCCGACAAGAACTTTTCCCATCGGAAAATTTGAGAACCAGCTCTCAAATTTTTCTTGGCAGTAATTCCGACGGAAAAATTCCGATGGAGCCTTTACACGGTCGCAATTTCTGACCAAAAGCTCACATCGGACTTTGCTTGCCGTAATTTCCGATCGTGTGTACGCGGCATAAGAGTAGAGTTATGCAGCTTTATCATGTGTAGCACACATTGCTATTCTATGGCGGTGCCCAAGTAACCGAGAAGCTGCATTTTTTTATTGTGTCTTTGTTGATACACGGTTAAAAAAAAGGAAGTAAAACTAATTGAAAAGGAGAAATAAAACTAATTAAAACAAAGAATAGATGTGATTCCAAACAATCCAATAAACATTTTGTTATACTTAAAGGGAATTTCAAATTGTTACAATCTACTATTACAAGGTTTATAAACAAGATGTGTTGAGTGTTGGCTCGGGATTTTGATAGGTATTTAAAGCGGAGTTCCAGGCTTTTTTTGTTTATTAAAAGTCAGCAGCTACAAAAAGTTTAGCTGCTGACTTTTAATAAACACTTACCTGCCCCACGGTCCAACGATGCGGGTGCCAGGAGCGTCGCTCCTCTCCTCTTTGTTGGCGCCCAGGGCCGCCATCAGGAATTATGGGGCCCCTTCAGGCATGGGCCCCCCTGGAGCAGAGAACCGGGGGGGGGGGGTGCCGCTGCCTCAAATTGAGAAGTGTGGGGGGTGCCACTGCTAATTGAGAAGCGGGGGGTGCCAAGAATTGAGAAACTGGGGGTGCTGCCACCGCAAATTTAGGCCGGGGAGCTTGGGGGGTTGCCCTGGGGACCTCTGGGCCCCTTACAAAAAATATAAAAAAAAGGGGGGTATCTATCCGGACCCCTGGGGACCTCTGGGCCCTTTAATAAAAAATATATTAAAAAAAGGGGGTTGCCATTCGGGCCCCTTACAGGTGTACTGCCTGTACCCCCCTGATGGTGGCCCTGCCGGCGCCGCCATAGCCACTGTTGGCACCCAGCCGTGACAGCTTTCGGCTTCACGGCAGGGCACACAATGCGCATTCCCAGTGGACAGGCAATCTTCTGGGACCTATCAAGTGTCCCAGAAGATTCGAGAGAGGGATGGGCCGCCTAGGAGGAGAGGAGGAGTCACCTAGGCGGCCCATGGGAGGAAGGAGGAAGCGAGACAGGAAATCCCCTTCAAAAGTTCCCACCCATGACCCATGACAAATGTAGCATGTAAGGTGACGAGCAGTACTTAAAGCGGAACTCCGCTTTAAGTCTTTTGATATTTTAGTTTTGAGGCTGATCTCTAAGATCAGATGGATCTAAATAGAAGGCTCCCATTTTGACAGCATTGGTAGACTTTGGTGGAGTGAAGAGAGAGTGGTAGGTGTTTGATATACAGTAGTTCAATTTTTATTCATCACAAAAGTAAAAACTATAGCCAAGGGCCGGGATTCACATACATCGGCGCATCTTTATGCCGCTGTAGCGTATCTCTTTTACGCTACACCGGCGCAACTCGGAGAGGCAAGCATGGAATTCACAAAGCAAATGCTCCCAACTCTGCGCCGGCGTAGCGTTTATTTCGTAGGCGTAAGCTGGCATAAGTGGAAGTAGGTGGAAGTGGGCGTGATCCATGTTAATGAAGCGTGACCCCATGCAAATGATAGGCCGGGCGCCAGACAAGTGCTTAAAATGAACTGCGCATGCGTCGGGACATGGACGTATGCCCGTGCGCATGCGTACAACCACATCGGAACAACTGCCTAAGATACGCCGGATCACTGTGTACGCCGTGAACGTAACCTACGCCCAGCCAGACCCACGTCGGCCCATATTCACAGACGTCCAACGTACAATACGTAGGCTTGTGTTCCCTGGTCCATACCTTTGCATGGGTTGCGCCTCATCTATGGGGAATAACTTTACGCCGGACGTAAAACTTAGGCAAACCGCTTAAATCATGCGACGGGCGCATGTACGTTCGTGAATCGGCGTATCTCCCTCATTTGCATATTTTAATAGAAAATCAATGGGAGCACCACATGCATCCAGCGTAAATATGCGCCCACTCTACGCCGGCGTAGGCAAGTTACGTCGGTGGGATGAAGTCTGTTTTTAGGCGTATCTAAGTTTGTGGGTTCGGCGCACAGATACGACGACGCATATTTGTACTTACGCTGCGTATCTGGAGATACGTCGGTGTAAGTGCTTTGTGAATCGGGGCCAATGTGTTTTGGGTGCTTAAAGTGTTTGTAAACCTTTTATTTGTCTAAAAATATTAAAACATGCCTATACTTACCTGCTCTGTGCAATGGTTTTACACAGAGCCTCTTCTTCTGGGGGCCCCCACCAGCTCTTCAGTCTCCAGCTCTCCAACGGTGTGCCACAAAGGAGGTAAGTACAGTCAGTAAAACCTTGTATTGCGAGTAACGAGGTTAACGAGTATTTTGCAATATGAGAATTTTTTTAAAATCCTGACTCGGTTTGCGAGTGTTGTCTTACAAAACGACCAGGATTCAAGCCACATCGGTGTGCAGTACCGCATTTGGCCAGAGGTGGAGGGCGCTGGAGCTGATCTGTGCTTTGGATTACAAGCATTCTCCTGGAACGGATTATGATCGTATTTCAAGGTTCCACTGTATAACACGCGTGTTAAAAAAAAAAAAAACAAGACTTTACAATCACTTTAACACTTCATTACCGGGCACTTAAACCCCCTTCCTGCCCAGACCAATTTTCAGCTTTCAGCGCTGACGCATTTTGAATGACAATGTCATACAACACTGTACCCAAATTATATTTTTATCATTTTTTCCCCACAAATAGAGATTTCTATTGGGGGTATTTGATTACCTCTGCGTTTTTTATTTTTTGCTCTATAGACAAAAAAGACAGAAAATTTTGAAAAAAACACAATATTTTTTACTTTTTGTTATAATAATATCCCAATTTTTTTTTTTATATATATTTTTCTTCAGTTTAGGCCCATACGTATTTTTCTACAAATTTTGGGTAAAAAAAAAAAAAAATCGCAATAAGCGTTTATTGATTGATTTGCGCAAATGTTATAGCGCCTATGATATTTTTTTTTTTTACTAGTAATGGCGGCGATCTGCGATTTTTGTCAGGCCTGCGATATTGCGTCGGACACATCGGACACTTTTGACACTATTTTGGAACCATTCACATTTACACAGCGAACAGTGCTATAGTAATGCACTGATTACTGTATAAATGTGACTGTCAGGGAAGGGGTTAACACTAGGGGGCGAGGAAGGGGTTAAATGTGTACCCTGGGAGTGATTCTTACTGTGGGGGGAGGGGACTGACTGGGGGAGGTGACCAATCTGTGTCCCTATGTACAATGGACACAGCATCGGTCTCCTCTCTCTCTGACAGGACGTGGAGCTGTGTGTTTACACACACAGCTCCACATCCCTGCTCTGTCACTGCCGATCGCGGGTACCTGGAGGACATCGCGGGCGTCAGGCACGCGGATCGACATCTCAGCGATGCGCCAGGCTCAGTTTTTCCCCGCTGTGCGCCCCCATAAAAGGACGTCCACCCGGCAGTGTAGAGACGCGCTGTGGACGTCTTTCCTCTACAGCGCGGGTCTCAAGTCGTTAAGTTGGGTGCAGTCAGAGCTGAATATTGGCAAGTTGATGATGACGTTTAAAGGGGACCTGTGCTTTGCCTAGTACAACCACAACTCCAAAAAGTTGAGATACTGTGTAAAAATCTACATAAAAACAGAATGCAATGGTTTTCAGATCTTGTAAACCCATATTTCTTGATCGTACATCACGGGACACAGAGCGCATAGTCATTACATATGGGTTATATGGGTACCTTCAGGTGTGGACACTGGTGTAATCAACTTCACAGGAAGTTCCTCCCTATATAACCCCCTCCCACTGAGAGTGCTTTAGTTTTTTCGCCAGTGTCTTAGGTGTTGGTCACGTCTAGCTGTCCCTCGGAGGTCTCGGACCCAGGATAGCTAGCCGGATCCGTCCGAAGTGCTTCAGAGCCAAGATGTACGGTACCCGGGCCCTGCTGGAGTGGGGTTTTGCCTATAATGCCTCTCCTTGGAGGGCTGGATTCTGGGCTCCAGTGCCTTAGTCTCTTCCAAGAACTAAACGCTACTGATGCCAGGATGCTGTATAGGTCCAGGGGTGTGGGTTCCTTAACACAGGACCCCGGTCCCTGAAGGTCCAAGACAATACCCACGGAGATGGGGGAAGGCTGGGCCTCTTGCATTTTGCAATACCCTGCGGCGTGGAGCAGGTAAGAGGGAACCTGCGGGACTTGGTTCGACAGTAGGTATCCCCCTGGGGGTTCTGGGTTGGCTAACAGTATGCTGGGGCATCAGCCACTATCTCCACTATGTCTGTTGAGGCAGGATGGGATTCTAATGTTTACCCAGATAATATGTAAATATATGTATACTTGTGTAAGTTATATATTTCTACTCACCCCAGGTCTGCCTGTTAACACTGATACTGCAACCCCACATGTTTTAAAGAGGAAATTGCTGGTAAAAAACTCCTGTTTCTTAGGAAGCCCATGGGGACAGCTTCCTCGCTGTGTGTGCACTACAATAAGATTAGTGCTTACCTGGTGTCTGTTGGTGCTGCATAACGCTGGTCCATGTTGTTCCTCTGCTCTGCTACCTCCATGTGGTTTCAGCGTGGGGCGCGCGATCGTGCGCGCCGCCTTTTATAGCGTCGGCGTGCGTCGGGGGGGGGCGGGCCAGCAGCGTCAGGGTCTGTATAAAGGAAAAACTTTTCTCTGGCTGGTCTTTCCCTCCTGGAGGCAGAGGAAGAAAGGATACAGAGCGTGCAGCTGGGTCTTTTGGCCACACAGGGACACCTAGTGGCGGTTTTGTGGATCTTCAGGTCTAGGACTTAGGTCCACTATTGACCAGAAAAAAAAAAAAAAAAAAAAAAAAAAAAAGTTTTTTTGCTTAAAGGGACTCAGCCTTAGATCCAGCAGTATCTGAGTCTACCTTGGACTCCGGCTAACGGGCATTGGTGGGTCAATACTCACAGGTTTCCTCGGTATTGCCACCTCCCAGGCGGGTAAAAAAAACTCCTAGCTGCAACAGTCAGGTGTTGGCTATAGGGGTGACCCAAGGTTGTACAATGGCTCCAAAGGGATCTGGACCAGCCAAGGCTGCTAAAGGTGCCAAAAAGCAAAAGGGGTCTCCATCGGGGTCAGAGGATTTGGGCCAGGTTTCTACGGCCCCACCCTCGCCAGTCAAGACACCGAGTGGCATAGTACAAGAGCCATTGGGGGTGCTGGGGGCAGAGGCGGCCCCCGATCCACCCATTCCCGTTTACGTGACGGAAGAAATGCTAGCAGCCACCATGTGTGGGCTAGAGAAAAGGTTAACTGCGTTACTTTCCCGTCCTTGCCCAAGTAGCAAGCGGGCTAGATCCCCCTCACCCAGTGTGGGGTTTTCAGATGCGGAGGTCTCCTCTTCAGAGGAACGGGACCCACAAGGGGATCAGGCAGACCCAAGTCCCGACGGTTCAGACAGGGAAAATTCCACTATAGATGAATATTTTTCGGCCTCTCAAGCAGAGGGCCTGTGGATCCAGTCTTTGACAGATATGGTTCGCACTGCCTTTAAACTTCCAGTGCCAGAACTAGTAGCCCCGGAGGTATCCTCATTGGGGTCTTTAAAGGCTCCATTAACTGGTGCATCTTTTCCAATGCACCCCCTTCTGCGGAACGTGATTTACCAGGATTGGGCTCGACCTGATAGAATCTTTGTCCCTCCTAAAAGATTCTCTATTCTCTACCCTATGGAAGAGGAATATGTAAAGAAATGGGCACTCCCTACAGTGGACGCAGCCATTTCCTGCGTGAATAAATCCCTGACTTGTCCGGTTGAAAATGTCCATATGTTCAAGGATCCGGTCGACAAGAAATTCGAGACCCTACTGAAAGCAGCTTTCACCTCAGTAGGTGCCATGGTTCAGCCAGCAGTAGCAGCCATTGGTGTTTGTCAGGCCCTGAAGGATCAGGCAAAACATATATTAAAGGACATGCCGGCTCAGCATACTCATGAATTAGCAGAATTCCCTAGGGCTCTCTGCTTTGCAGTAGATGCTATTAAGGACTCCATCCAACAGGCATCCCGTGCATCTCTACTGATGGTTCACATGCGTCGTCTTTTGTGGCTAAAGAACTGGTCAGCAGAGGCACCCTGCAAAAAGCTTTTAGCAGGGTTTCCCTTTCATGGGGGAAGACTATTCGGGGAAGACCTAGATAAATATATCCACACCATATCAAGTGGAAAAAGTACTTCCTTACCGGTCAAGAAAAGACCGCGTGGGCCCACGTTTAAACGACAGGCCATTGCAGGCTCGGCCCCTTCGACTTCCCGTCAGTATCGACGGCCTCCCGGGCGGTCAGCAGTTAATAGCCGCCCACAGGGACAAGCCGCGGCAAACAAGAGGCCCTGGTCTCGCAAGCCGGCTAAACCAGTCATCAAATCAGATTCATGAAGGGGCGCCCCCACTCTCTTGGGTGGGGGGAAGACTTCAGTTTTTCTCCGAAGTCTGGAAGGCCAGAATTCCCGACTCTTGGGTTCGGTCCGTAGTAGCCTCAGGCTACAAACTAGAGTTTCGAGAAATCCCCCCTCCTCATTTTCAGGGGTCAAGTCTTCCAAACGACCCGTTAAGAGGGCCTCTCTCGTAAAGGCGTTGGATCGCCTCTTGCTCCAAGGAGTAATTGTAGAAGTACCAACCCAAGAAAGGGGTCTGGGATTCTACTCCAACCTTTTTGTTATACCAAAACCAAATGGCGACGTCAGGCCTATATTAGACCTCAAACGCCTAAATCGCTTTCTAAGGATTCAGACCTTTCGTATGGACTCCATACGTTCAGTGACAGCCAGCCTACATCAGGGCGACTTTCTAGCATCTATAGACATAAAGGATGCATATCTGCATGTGCCGATTTACCCAGCACATCACAAGTTTCTTCGTTTTACGATAAACCAAAGTCATTACCAGTTCATAGCCCTCCCTTTCGGGTTGGCAACAGCTCCACGGGTATTCACAAAGGTGTTAGCCCCGGTACTAGCCGTCCTAAGGACAGAAGGCATCTTGGTCCTAGCATACCTGGACGATCTCCTGGTTATCGACAGTTCAGCTTCCAACCTCAATCATGCAGTAGTCCGCACAGTGCGGCATCTAGAAGAGTTCGGGTGGATTGTGAACCAAGAAAAATCAAGGTTACAACCCACAAGACAGTTGGATTATCTAGGCTTTCGGTTAGATACAGAATGCCAGAGGGTATTTTTACCTCAAGAGAAGATCAGGTCGTTGATTCAAACGATTCAAATAGTCTTAGGCAAAAAGAAGCCGACTATTCGCCTATGCATGCGACTGCTGGGGAAGATGGTGGCCGCCTTCGAAGCAGCGCCCTACGCCCAGATCCATACCAGAATTCTGCAAGCAGCTATTCTCTCTGCTTGGAACAAGTCCATACAGGCATTAGACCGTCCATTAGTTCTTTCTCCAGAAGTCAGGCACAGCCTGTACTGGTGGCTGATCCCTCAAAAATTATCAAAAGGGAAAACCTTTTGCCCCATCTCGTGGAAAATAGTAACCACAGATGCCAGCCTAACAGGTTGGGGGGCAATCTTAGGAAAACGGACCCAGCAGGGACAGTGGTCAGAGGCAGAAAGTCTGCTTCCCATCAATGTCCTAGAGATCAGAGCTGTTCGGTTGGCCCTGGTCGCCTGGACTCTCCCCCTGCAGGGTCTGCCAGTAAGGATACAGTCCGACAATGCCACGGCGGTGGCATACATAAACCACCAGGGGGGCACAAAGAGCCTGGCGGCTCAAAGGGAAGTAAACCTAATTTTTGCATGGGCCGAAGCCCATGTACCCTGCATCTCAGCAGTGTTCATCCCAGGGATAGACAATTCTCAAGCAGATTTTTTGAGTCGTCAACAGTTACTCCCGGGAGAGTGGTCTCTTCACCCCCAGGTATTCCAAGAGATTTGCCAAAGATTCGGAGTTCCCGATGTGGACATCATGGCAACAAGATTCAACAAGAAATTGGACAAATTCGTATCCCGAGCCAGGGACCCCTCGGCCTACGGGTCCGATGCGTTGGTTTGCCCCTGGCACCAGTTTTCTCTCCTGTATGCGTTCCCTCCACTACAGATGATTCCCCGCTTTCTACGAAGGATCAGGGTGGAGCGCAGGCCGGTGATCCTGGTGGCCCCAGCCTGGCCCAGAAGGGCTTGGTACGCACTCATCGTGAGGATGTCAGTAGGGGCACCGTGGCCACTCCCCCTGCGCCCAGATCTGCTGTCTCAGGGCCCGATCTACCACCCTGCTTCACAGCAGCTAAATTTGATGGCTTGGCGGCTGAATCTCTAATTCTTAAGGGCAGAGGCCTCTCTGCCCAAGTCATATCTACGTTAATTCAAGCTAGAAAGCCAGTCTCTAGAAATATCTATTACAGAGTCTGGAGAACCTATGTGGAGTGGTGCGAGTCTCAAGGAGGGCATCCTCGCAAGTTTTTTATTGACAGGATCTTGCGATTCCTCCAGGTTGGCGTTGACAAGGGGTTGGCTCTTAGTACTCTAAAGGGGCAGGTGTCTGCCTTATCGATATGGTTTCAAAGGCCTTTGGCCACGCATTCGCTTGTAAAAACCTTCTTGCAGGGGGTCTTGCATGTAAATCCCCCTATTAGAGCTCCCCTCTGCCCCTGGAATTTAAATCTGGTCTTGTCAGCTTTACAAAAGCAGCCGTTTGAACCTCTGGCAGAAATCCCTCTTGTGCTGCTAACCCGAAAGTTGGTTTTCTTGGTGGCTATGGCTTCGGCCAGAAGGGTCTCCGAGCTGGCAGCCTTGTCTTGCAGGGAACCGTACCTTATTCTGCATAAGGACAGAGTGGTTCTGCGGCCTCAGCCTTCTTTCCTTCCTAAGGTCATATCCAGTTTTCACTTGAATCAGGACCTAGTCCTACCATCCTTCTTTCCTACTCCCCAGTCCAGAGAGGAAAGATTGCTTCATACTTTGGATGTAGTCCGAGCCATGAGAGTTTATCTCAAGGCTACAGAAAAGATTCGGAAAACAGATGTGCTTTTCATTCTTCCGGATGGCCCCAAGAAGGGTCAGCCGGCTGCCAAGTCTTCCTTGGCTAGGTGGATTAAGCAGCTGATTTTTCAGGCCTATGGTCTGAAGCGCGTTCCACCGCCCTTATCAGTTAAGGCCCATTCTACGAGGGCCATGAGTGCCTCTTGGGCGGCACACCATCAGATCTCTATGGCACAGGTTTGCAAGGCGGCAACCTGGTCTTCCGTACATACGTTTACTAAATTTTATAAGTTGGACGTCACAAAGACTGCGGACGCAGCATTTGGGCAGGCGGTCCTACGGGCAGCAATATAGAATCCTCTGGCCCGGTTCACGCCCCCTTTTTTCTGTTGGTGGAGCTATTTTACCTCCTGATATAGTTTCTGTTTGGCTATTTTTGGCCTTACGGTCTCCCTCCCTTCATAGAGCATTGCTTTGGGACATCCCATATGTAATGACTATGCGCTCTGTGTCCCGTGATGTACGATCAAGAAAAAGGGATTTTTAATAACAGCTTACCTGTAAAATCCTTTTCTTGGAGTACATCACGGGACACAGAGCTCCCACCCCTCTTTTTGGGAACATTGTGTAACCTCAGAGAAATTGCTTGCTACAAAACTAAAGCACTCTCAGTGGGAGGGGGTTATATAGGGAGGAACTTCCTGTGAAGTTGATTACACCAGTGTCCACACCTGAAGGTACCCATATAACCCATATGTAATGACTATGCGCTCTGTGTCCCGTGATGTACTCCAAGAAAAGGATTTTACAGGTAAGCTGTTATTAAAAATCCCTTTTTTATTCACATAAGAATATAGAAAACATATCAATGTTTAAAGTAAGAAAATGTACAATTAAAAAAATAAATAAGGTAATTTTGAAATTGATGGCAGCAACATGTCTCAAAAAAGTTGGGCTGGACCGGCTGCATTGGCTCTGACAGCTCAGCATCCCTGGAGGTAAGTACATTGGGGACATTAGGGGAAGGTGGGGAGAGTGTACAGTGTTCACCTGTTTATTTTTTTCTGTAAGGGTCACCTAGCACTTTAAAAAGTAAAAACTTTTTTTATATCCATTCAGTCTGCTCAACAACTACACAGTTTTGTTTCACATGCGGCAAACTAACTTTAAAATTGACCTAACATTAAAGGGTCACTAAAGGAAATTTATTTTTTTGGCTAAATAGCTTCCTTTACCTTACTGCAGTCCTGGTTTCATGTGCTCATTGTTCGTTTTTTGCTTTGAAGTTGCTGTAATCCTTCTCTGATCTCCACACTTCCTGGTTGTCTGTTTCCTTGTGAAAAATGTCATGGGAGCTTCTCTCTGTGGTCTCTAATCAAGAAGGTGTGATTACTATGGGCCAGATCCACATACCTTTGCCGCCGGCGCGGCGTGACCCTTTTACACTACGCCGCTGTAAGTCACAGCGGCGTATCCTTATCCTCAAAGAAATGCCGCTGTAACTTACGGCGTTTTTTGCTTTGAAGTTGCTGTAATCCTTCTCTGATCTCCACACTTCCTGGTTGTCTGTTTCCTTGTGAAAAATGTCATGGGAGCTTCT
The DNA here is from genome assembly GCA_029574335.1 of Rana kukunoris. Lineage (NCBI taxonomy): Eukaryota > Metazoa > Chordata > Amphibia > Anura > Ranidae > Rana > Rana kukunoris. The sequence continues at coordinate 40,120,027 of CM056056.1, read as the reverse complement.
CTCTGTGGTCTCTAATCAAGAAGGTGTGATTACTATGGGCCAGATCCACATACCTTTGCCGCCGGCGCGGCATGACCCTTTTACACTACGCCGCTGTAAGTCACAGCGGCGTATCCTTATCCTCAAAGAAATGCCGCTGTAACTTACGGCGGCGTATCCTAAATGGGCCAGCGTACGCGGGTGTAATTCAAATTTACTGGGGGGGGGGGGGCGTGTTTTATTATAATTATGAATGACCCGACGCAAACGGCGATTTTTTTTTAACTGCGCATGCGCCGGCCGTGGACGTATCCTAGTGCGCATGCGTGAAACACATCGCAAATAGTCAATGAAAACGACGCGAACGTAACTTACCCCCAGGCCCATTCTGGATCGGCATACGCAAACGACGTAAACGACGTCCAATACGACGATGTCCCGACGTCCATACTTAACATTGGCTGCGCCTCACTATAGCAGCTTTATCTTTACTCTGGAGATACGCTTATGCAAACGACGTAAAGGGAATGCGCCGGCCGCTCGTACGTTCGTGAATTAGCGTAACTCGCTCATTTGCATATTTTATGCTGGAAATAGACGGAAGCGCCCCTAGCGTTCGTGAATTAGCGTAACTCGCTCATTTCCAGTTTTTATGCTGGAAATAGACGGAAGCGCCCCTATGCATTTAAGATATGACGGTGTAAGAAACTTACGCCAGTCGTATCTTAGCGAAAGTCCGGCGTATCATGTTTTCTAGATAGAAAACAATGACACGCCGGCGGGAAATTCGAATGACACGCCGGCGGGAAATTCGAAATTACGCCGGCGTAATTCCTTTGTGGATCTGGCCATGTTTTAAAAACAAACACTGCCCTGTATTGGCTCTGTGTCTCTGTACTTCACAGAAGCATGAAACTAGATGAAAAAACGAAACTGAAACTGCAGGCACATTATATGATTGATTTTCATCTATTTTTAATCATTTTTAAAAGGAATCAGTCTCTATACCCTGTAAACAGTAATTTTAGCAAAAATGTTTTCCTTTACAACTCCTTTAAATAATAAATGTTGGAAGGTTTATACTGTAGATGCAGGAACACCAAGACTCGTTTTGTCAGGGTGATATATCCCTGCTTCCGAATCTCAGCGCTGACTTTTTTAGAACCAGACGGAGCATAATTAACTTTCTCCATCAATTATAACCTGTGCCTAGTTCCATGCAATGAAAGCCTCACACAATAGAGAGCTATCTCACAGATGGAATGGGTTAGGCTGATATCCCTGCAGATGTTTAAATGTAAAAGTCGAATCCCATTGGCGATCCACGATTGCCATTTATAAAAGTCAGAACTCAGAGTATGTGCGTATTGTTAATGCTTTCGCAGTTTGTAACCGCTTGCCAGTGACTGATTAGCAGAAGAACAAGAGGCAGCCAGCAGGAGATTGGAAAGAGAAGGGAAATAGCATTATAATGAGATTGCTTTAATAGTATTTGTGAGCCAGCATAGCAGATCATTCCTTCATAATATATCCAATATCCCATGTTGTAGGCTGCGGAAAACATTGTCCCGGCCTAAAAGCTAAACTCCAGGAATTATTTTTATTGCATACCTACGTTGGCCAAGCCTGGACCAATGTAAATATGCATACAGCGGAGCCTTGGTTTAAGAGTAATGCGGTTAACGAGCGTTGTGTGAGCTCTAAGTGTGAGGAGAAAGGGCAAGCAGTAAAAATGAAAGTGAAACCTTCCAAGCAATTTATAAATCTTGTGATCTTTCTGCACATAGCTTGGCATGCTTTATTTCTCCATTAAAGTGGATGTAAACCACTTGTAGACAGTGTTGTAAGTAACGGCGTTTAAATAAACGCAGTTACGTAACGATTGGCCTCCTGCGGGTAACTAGTAATCTACCTGATTACTTTTACCCTCTCGGCAACGCTGTTCCCACTACATGGGCGGCGTTACCGAGATTACATTTGGCGCGCGGGTGGGGGCAGTCCGGGCAGACTCTGGGGTCGTCGTCTGACTGAGTGATGATGAATGATCACTGTCAGTCACTGTCAGGGCCGGTGGGATGGAGCTGGCCTGGCCAGTGTGGATTGTGATTGGGTGAGGAGGGTCACATGACTGCACTGTTCTTCTTGTCTCTGATTCTATTTGTCGCCGCGGGTCATGTGTTGGACTCGTGAGTGACGCTGGTGCATGGACGCGCCTGGTGTCTCCCGCCCGTGGCCGCCTGCAGTGTCGCCGAGGGAGTCTGGCGCTCAACTCTGAGTCCGACAACTCAGAGTCCTCCTCATCCTCACCTGCAGTGACTTCACCTGACTGGTCTGAGTCACTCAGACAGTCACAATCCACCCGCCGACATCTCCCGCCCCCCCGCGGTCCTGCGGAGGCTCCGTTCCACCATGGATACCTCCAGTCCTGACTGACTCCTGTCCTCCTGAGCTAGAGCGCAAGCAGACAGTCACAGTGACAGTGAGTGACACACAGCAGCACCGGGACCGACCGACTGTGGCCCCTGCGCAGCCAGAGCCAGGTGAGGAGCCGAGGATCGGATTGGGAGGGGGGGAGCGGCCTAGTCTAAGGCCTTAGGCCTGGTGCGGCGATTGGCGAAATATGGTAAAATATGTACTTTGTGCTGCACTGCTGCTGCTTACTGGCTGAGCTGACTCAGCCTGCACTGCTGATATTGCTTGTAAGTTTAAAAGACCTAAGGCCTAAGGCCTAAGGCCTAGTAAGAAATATTATTCCAGAGGGGGTAAAGCTGAGTCTGACCGAGACCATACACTGTACAAATTTTGCTTAATGGGTGGCCTAGCCCTGTAGGGCCATTTCCAATTCCACCTGACATTCTTTGATTGAGAAACCTAAGAAGTCTGACAGCAAATTGTTGGTCATTCACAGGTTGCATCCGATGCAGCCCAACAGGGGGGATTCCTCCATCTGCGCTGTTTTTTTTGTGTTTTTTTTTTTTTCACCCTGCAGATATGTAGAATTTTATAGTACAGTAATTTGCTGGTCATGAGGAGGTGGAGTGTGATGAATTTGACGTAATTGCATTGTAGAATTTAAAAAAAAAAATCTCAGTTACTTTGCCGAGTAACTAGTTACTTTGCTTAAAAAGTAACTGAGTCACTAACTCAATTACTTTTTCGGCCAAGTAACTTGTAATTGTAACTAGTTACTTTTTTAAAGGTAGATGAACAACACTGCTTGTAGAGAATACGATTTCCTATCATCTGTGCCCAGTCTTGCCACACAGAGTTTGTCCAGCACTGAGCAATCCTCTTTTTATTGTTCAGTGAAATAAAACAGACTTCCAGATAAAGACCAAAGTCCTTGAGTGACAGGTTATTTGCATATCTTGTGCACTAGCTTGCAGACATGCACAGCTTCTGTAAAGTGCACAATTCACATCCCCCTCACCTCTCCTCCTCTCCCCTCCAGCTCTCGAAGGATTGGCTGTTTTTCCTGTGTTTTGATGAAATGTTTTCAAAATATGGGGTGATCCACAGTTCAGTGTGAACAGCCATCAGAATATACATAGACAAGAAGCTGTGCATGTCTGCAAGCTAGTGCACAAGATATGTAAATAACCTGTCACTCAAGCACGGACCTTGGTCTTTATCTGGAAGTGTGTTTTATTTCACTGAACAATAAAAAGAGGATTGCTCAGCGCTGGATTAACTCTGTGTGGCAAGACTGGGCACAGATGATAGGAAATCTTCTTCTCTACATTGTGACATTTGTGTGTTTTGGGGTTTACATCCACTTTAACCACTTAAAGACCCCCGCACGCACATATACGGCCACAGAATGGCACGTACAGGCACAAGGGCGTAAATTTACGTCCCCGCCTGAGTGCGGTTCGGGGGTCCCATCGGGACCCCCTCCGCGGCGTGCGGGGGTCCCCCTACCTCTGGGAGCGATCCGGGATCTGCGGGCGGATGTCCGTGATATCCGCCCCCCCGCGATCGCTCCCAGCCAATGGGAGCGCGCTCCCAGCCTGTCACTTCCTCCTCCTGTGTTTACACAGGAAGGAGGAAATGATGTATTCTCTCATCGCAGCGCTGTTTCCCAGCGCTGCTGATGAGAGAAGACATCACAAGTAAGTGTGCACCAACACAACACTGACACACACTCACATAGGCATATTAACCCCTTGTGATCGCCCCCCCCCCCCCACCCCCCTGTCACAGTGTCACTGAATGCAGTGATTTAATCACTGCATTTAGTGTCAGTGTGACAGGCAGTGTAAAAAACAGTTAGTGTTAGGTTCAGGATAGCCCCCCCACCCCCCCTAATAAAGTTTTAACCCCCTGATCACCGCCCTAGTTAACCCTTTCACTCCCTATTGCCAGCGTCACTAAGCGATCATTTTTCTGATCGCTGTATTAGTGCCGCTGTTCCCGCTAGGTAGCTATTTTTTTTTATTGCGATTTTTTTTTTTACTAAAGACATGTGGCGAAATAAATTTTGGCCTAAATGTTTGACTAAAATTTAGTTTATTTGATTTTTTTTTAACAAAAAGTAAAAAATAGTGTTTTTTTTTCAAAAATGTCGCTCTATTTTTGTATATAGCGCAAAAAATAAAAATCGCAGAGGTGATCAAATACCACCAAAAGAAAGCTCTATTTGTGGGAAGAAAAGGACGCAAATTTTGTTTGGGAGCCACGTCGCACGACCGCGCAATTGTCTGTTAAAGCGACGCAGTGCCGAATCGCAAAAACACCTTGGGTCATTTACCAGCGTATTGGTCCGGGTCTTAAGTGGTTAAGGAGCAAAATGGTAGCGGGCCAGAAAAGAGACCCAGTTTGGGAATATTTTTAGGTTCCTCTACCTATGGTAATATAATGTTATTGTTTTAATTAAATTAAATAATTTTAGTAGTTCTCCAGTTATGTGTAATGAACCTAAAATCGGTTCTGATATCACTGTTTTACTAACCTGACAGGTTTTTATTCTAAATAGGAAACCTTCATTTTATTTGTAAATAATAAAGAATAATGGCGCGTACACACGACCGTTTTTAATGTCATGTGATTTTTGTCAAGTCTGCCTTGCACACACACGATCGTGAAAAAAAATGCTCGAGCAAAACGCGGTGGCGTACAACACATACGACGGCACTATAAAGGGGAAGTTCCATTTGAATGGCGCCACCCTTTGGGTTGATTATGCAAATTTCACGTCTCATAACGTGCTTCTGAGCATGCGCGTTTTCCCTCCCTCTTTAAAGCAGGTTCTATATTTTTAACAGCCATTTTTCTCGTTGGCTCTGGAGCTTACACACAACCATTTTTCACGACCAATTTATGAAATGGCATTTTTCTCGTCATAAAAAACGGTCATGTGTACGCGGCATAAGTCCTTACATTTAAAGAGCACCTGTCATTTCAGATCAATCATGGCAGCGCCTGTTAGCGGGCATCCACTCACCTGCTGCAGCCACGTCTCTCACCTTGCTGTGTCACTGCCGCATCACCAGCCGTCCCATTAAAGTGAATGGGACTCGGTGAATCAACAGTGGGTCAGAGGAGGAGCCTCTGCAGGACAGAGATGACAGTTGCTCTTTAAAAAATTATGATTTAAATCAAGCCCTTTTACTAGTGATAAAATCTAATCCCCCCTGTATATGGGGCTAATTTTTGGCCACTACAACTTGTTTAACATGTGATTAGGTTTCTGCCTCTGCCCTCTTCTTTTGTTAGTTTAGTCGTAGCACAGTGGTTCTCAACCTGGGGGACGGGACCCCTCCGGGGGTCAAATAACTATTTGCGTGGGAGCTGTGGTGGCTCAACGTGATTGGCACTGCGCTGACAAGCCGTTCACCTCTGCAGCCAAGGGTTCGGATCCCGGTCTCGGCTACATGTGAATTGAGTTTGGTGGTCTCAGCCTGGCTCCCCGTGGGTGTGCTATGCAAGGTACGCCTGTGCTTAGTATGCCCCCCCCCAAAAAAACCACCACACTTGCACGCACACGAAATTGGTTTAACCACTTTAGCCCCGGACCATATTGCTGCCCAATGACCAGAGCACTTTTTGTGATTCGGCACTGCGTCGCTTTAACTGACAATTGCGCGGTCGTGCGATGTGGCTCCCAAACAAAATTGGCGTCCTTTTTTTCCCACAAATAGAGCTTTCTTTTGGTGGTATTTGATCATCTCTGCGGTTTTTATTTTTTGCGCTATAAACAAAAATAGAGCGACTATTTTGAAAAAAAATGCAATATTTTTTACATTTTGCTATAATAAATATCCCCAAAAAAGATATAAAAAAACATTTTTTTTCCTCAGTTTAGGCCGATACGTATTCTTCTACATATTTTTCGTAAAAAAAAATCGCAATTAGCGTTTATTGATTGGTTTGCGCAAAATTTATAGCGTTTACAAAAAAGGGGGTCGTTTTATGGCATTTTTATTATTATTTTTTTTTACTAGTAATGGCGGCGATCAGCGTTTTTTTTCAGTACTGCGATATTATGGCGGACACGTCGGACACTTTTGACACATTTTTGGGACCATTGGCATTTTTATAGCGATCAATGCTATAAAAATGTATTGGATTACTATAAAAATGCCATTGGCAGTGAAGGGGTTAACACTAGGGGGCAGGGAAGGGGTTAAGTGTGTTGCTGGGTGTGTTCTAACTGTATGGGGGGGGGGGGGGGTGACCTCACTTGGGGAAATCACTGATCTTCTGTTCATACATTGTATGAACAGAAAATCAGCGTTTCCCCCACTGACAGGAACAAGAGCTGTGTGTTTACACACACAGCTCCCGTTCCCCGCTCTGTAATCGCGGGTGCCCGGCGGCGATCGTACCCGCCGGGCACGCGCGTGGGACTCGGGGGGCACGCGGGGGCGCGCGCGCTCGCCCTACAAGTCTCTAATGGGAGGACGTAGAGCTACGTGCTCCCGCGAGACAAAGCCACCGCTCCGCATTAATATGACGGCGGGCGGTCGGCAAGTACTTAACACACACGCACTTTGGCCATGAGGTCTCCTAAAATAAAGAGAGGCAAAGGACCTACGGGGCTGGCTGGGTGGGCTAGACCCCCTCACTCCCTCATAGGGGGAGTCCTCTGCCCCATTGGGGTTCCGTTGGGCCCCAATCGGGCTCCCAAGTGGAGCAGGTAGGGCGGGGTGAGTGGGAGGCCCCCCTCACACCCGCCATTGCCACCGAGGGCATGGAGAAGGATGGCGATTGCCTCCGGGGGGGAGGGTCTGCCTACTCCCAACTCCTGCAGTCCGGCTCCTCTCTCTCGAGTTCACGCACAAAATACACTTTAAAAAAAAAAAAAAAAAAAATTGGAAAATTACTATTTGCCAGGGGTCCCCGAATTCTGGGCTATTCCTGTAACCCTCAACCGCTCATTCAGTTCACAGCATGGCTGGGGGTTAGAGACTAGAGGTCAGGTGACTGATGAGGAATGTATTGTGGGAGGGGCTGGAGGAGACCCTATCTCCATATTTCGGCATAGGTGTCACTGCTACTAGAAACCACAGAGCTGGATACACAGTGCGTAACACTACCTGTGATTAGAGTTGCCATTAAAAGTCCCCACTACAGTTCTCATATCAGTAGATGACCTTGATCAAGTGCACCCAAGTTGGCTGATTAAAACTTTCTCCCCGAGCACTACCACTCAACCCATTTCCCCCCACCAAGGAGTAAGAGAAGGAATAAAAAGAGAATACATTGAACAAGTAAAAAATAAGGGAACAAGACAAAAGGCAAGAGACATGGATGGGGGGGGGGGGGGGGCAAAAAAATTGGGATAGAGCGGGATAAAAGGGAAATAAAGAACTAAGAGTGATACATCCTAAAATGTACCATGAAGCCCTGTACTCACGATCGGTTTTGTCCGATGAAAACAGACCGATAGACTGTTGTAACTGTCAAGATGCGCCGTAGTATCTATGCGGCCGTACCCACCAAACTAGATGCGACAGAAAACTGGCTTTTTCCGATCGGCTTAACTTTCCCTCGCCAGAGTATCTTAAGCGCATATTTTCGCTTGTCGCATCCTTCGCGCCTATTGATTTGCCATGCAAATATGCAAATGAGGGAGATTTCCCTATTCGCGAACGGATTAGCACCAGACGCTGGCTACATGCGCCGCGCGTATGTCGTCCATCTGTCGCAAAGTTATTCCTACAAATAGCTGCTTTATCTTTACTCCAGACGGCCTCAGGTCAGCAGGAGAGCAGCTACAGCAGCAGCGTTACCGACGAAAATAGCAAGCTGAACAAACACACTTGCATGGACAACACCTCTGTGTGCCACCATGCCAGGGGCAGACGTGATCCTAGCACTAGTACTGGGTCCCCCGGAACGGAGGAGGCGGGCACGTGAGAGGATATACCGCACACGTATGAGCCTCTTTGGCATGGGGGATGAGGAGGTGCATCGCCTCTTCAGATTCAGCCCAGATGCAATACTTGAACTAACCACAACCCTGCAGGGTGACATCACCAGCCCAACACACCGCTCATAAGCAGTGCAGCCACTGGTGAAGGTACTGGCAACATTTCCTTGCAAGTGGATCATTCCAGCGTACAAGTGGAGTGGTGGCTGGGATGTCACAATCCTCCATGAGCAGATGTGTGCACCAGGTTATCCCTGCAATCCTCAGATGCATGTCCCACCACTTCATCAGACCCACCACTGAGGAGCTGCGGCTGAAGGCAATGCAGGATTTCTACAGCATTGCCAGATTCCCACCCACCATCGGGGCCATTGATTGCACACATGTGGCACTCCAGCCCCCCAGTGCCACAAAGCACATATACCGCAATCGGAAGCATTGGCATTCCATCAACGTACAGGTGATAGCTGATGCCCAACGCCTCATATGGCACGTCCGTGCCAAACACCCCGGATCCAGCCATGACAGCTTCATATACAATCAGAGCCCCATCCCAATGGAATTCGAACAGAACATGTATGTGGACAGCTGGCTGGTTGGTGAGTGACATGGGTGGCAGGCATGACTGCCCCCCCCCCCATGATGATGACATCACAAGGGGCACATGCATGACTAACATCCTCCTGTCTTTTCCCTTACAGGTGACTCTGCATATCCACTGGGACCCCATCTCATGACTCCTTTCCGGAACCCCCAAACCAGAGGAGAGAAGATACAATGCGGCACATATCAAAACCCGTGCAGTGGTGGAGCAAACATTTGGGCTCCTGAAGTCCTGTTTCCGATGCCTGGATAAGTCTGGGGGGGCCCTATTGTATTCCCCTACCTTCGTGTGTCAGATCATCGGTGCATGTTGCATTCTGCACAACTTTGCCATGAGAAAAGGCCTGCAGATTGACATACGTGATGACCTGACCCCCCAACCAGACAGCCCCCCCTGCCAGAGGAGACCCATTCAGCTGATGGAAGAGCAGTCAGGAGGGTCCTCGCCGTAGGCATCTTTGGACAATAAACAAAAACATTGATCACACGGACAATGCATGCATGCACACCACTGATGTCCCTAGATCACACACACCACATCCACATCGCATTGGATTAGCCCAAGTCCAACATGCAGGACTTGGAAGCAGCAACGCCGGCGTCAAGGCCCCAATGATGTCGCTGTCCATTCATACACCATTCACACGTCATTCACACAGCCGTGGGGATAACTTCTGGAGTGCCACCCCCTCACATTCACACACCATTCACACTGTCCCCTGCACTCCTGACCGTGTGCAGCTAAACTTAAAATAAAAACTCATAACCTGAGCAAAAATAAAAACTCATAACCTGAGCAAAAATAAAAACTCATAACCTGAGCAAAAATAAAAATAAAAACTCATAACCTGAGCAAAAATAAAAACTCATAACCTGAGTAAAAATAAAAATAAAAACTCATAACCTGAGCAAAGTTCAAATAAAGAATAAATACTCATAACCGGAGCGTCGGGTTGCGCCAGCGCTTTTTCGTTACTCCGCCGCAAAGTAACGAACATGCGCTTGGCGAATACTGGACTTGACTCACTAGTTCGCGTCAGCGTAACGTATATGCGCTACGCTACTCCGGATAAAATATGCGCGCATCTACCTGAATCTGGCCCATTGTCTTCTTACACGTCAAAAGACTAGAAACACTTCTGAAGAGTTAAGCTGCGTGTGGATGGTGCCAAGTCAGCAGGTGACCATGCTGTTCAGACAGATTGGGTCTAAGAATGGTATGTCAATCCACAAAGCGGCATTTAAAGCAAAACATTCAGAAACTGTAAATAGTTTTCCGTCCATTGTCTGACCACAGGTACACTTTAATCTAAAAATCCTCATTTGCATTCCCTGGCATTTGCTCTCATTTCTCTCACATTGTCAGTTGGCATTTACAGACCCGCATCTTATTAGGTGTTGGGTTCAGTACACACAATTACTTTTTAATTTTAGTATCTAATTAGGCTGAGGACTGTAACATTCAACAAAGATTTACAAAGCCTTTCAAAAAGCAGTCAGCGGTTTTCTTGAAGCCCTCAAAGCAATCTTTTTTTCTACTTAGGGAATGCGGAATACAAATTTTAAAGGAGAAGTCCAGCCTGAGCTCGTTGGACTGTACTTCTACGGATTAGAGGAGTGCAGTTCATTTTGCACTCCAGGCTCCGCGTCATCACGACCACGGAGTCCAGATCCACCAAATCGCTGGACTGACACACGGCTCAGCCTATTAGTAAGTCGCTGCTCCCACCCCCTCCACAACCCAGTGCTCCAATGAGCGAGGAGGGGGCAGAGCGCCAGGGACTGACAGTCAGCAGCTCTCTGCTCATGGAGCTGTGAGAACAGAGCGATCGGCGGTGTTAGATTGTCGGTTCTCAGTGTAGAGGCACAGTGGGGAGAGCTGCAGCATGGGACCGATGCTGTATCCACCCAGGTAAGTATGAATTTAAAAAAAAAATACTTATTTTTTAACCACTTCAATACCAGCCACTTTTACCCCTTTCCTGCCCAGGCCAATTTTCAGTTTTCAGCGCTGTCACACTTTGAATGACAATTGCGCGGTCATGCAACGGTACACCCAAAATACATTTTTATAATTTTCGTCCAACAAATTGAGCTTTCTTTCAGTGGTATTTGATTACCTCCTGGGGTTTTTATTTTTTTGCTAATCAAATAAAAAAATACCAACATTTTTGAAAAAAATAAACGTTTCTCTGTTTCTTTTATAAACATTTTTTTTCCTTAACTGAAGGGGAAACTGATGAGGTGGCACTGATGGGTACCGATGAGGTGGCACTGATGAGGAGGCATTAATATGCAGCACTAAAAGGAGGCACTTGTGCAGCACTATTGGGCACTGATAGGCAGCCCTGAGATGCAGCACTGCTGGCAACTGATAGGTGGCACTGATGCGCACTTATAGAAGACACTGATGGGCACTAATAGGCAGCAATGATGGTCACTGATAGGTGGCATTGATGGGCACTTATAGGTGGCACTGATCGGCCACGAGCATCGTCTCTAGGGTTGTGCCGGAACCCCATATAGTGGATGTAAACCCCTTTCATCCTTTCTAAACTCCTCCCATAGTGCTGATCTATAAGGATATAGATGCCTCCTGCATGTATCCTTACCTGTCAAATGTCTTCCCTCTCTCTGTTATAATCTGGATCTGGATCTGTTGTCTGGAGCTCTTTGGGTGGAGCCGTGATGTCAGTAGACTCCCCGCCCTCCTTTACACTCCCCGAAACACAACACAAAATTCTGCTATGATCACTAGCATCCAGTCAAAATCCAGAAAAGTAACCACATGACTTCAGAACCGGAGTGGTGGTGGGAATTAAAAAAGAATGCCTGTCTCCAGGCTAGTGCATGAGATATGTAAATAACCTGTCACTCACAGCAAGGGGGCGGAACGGACTAAGGTTTTAATCTGTAAGTCCGTTTTATTTCACTGAACAATAAAAGAGGATTGCTCAGAGCTGGAATAACTGTGTGGCAAGACTGGGCACAGATGATAGGAAATCTTATATTCTACATTGTGACATAGAAAATAAATAAAAACATTTCGGGTTTACATCCACTTTAAAGCAGCCACCATACAGCTATGGCGAGTCGCGGAAGGGAGTATAACGGCGGCGGCTGGTCAGCAACTAGTTAAATACTAGTGACCTAACCTCCGTTCCCAGTCGATGCCTAATACGGAGAAACACTTTGGGTGGAGCTGTAAGATCTGACGTCACCACGCATCAGCTGGCTGGCTCGAGCCGCGGCTGTGTCTTTTTACATTGAGAACCGTTTTAACTTGGATGTCAGTATTTAAATATCTTGGAAATAAAGCACCCTGGTTTTAGTACTGCACCATGAAGTCTCCTTTCTACCTTTCATAACACACTTTACGAGTATACTTGCCCTGGTAGGGGCTTAACGGAGCATACCGCAGCAGTGGAAAGCTCAGCTGTGGAAAGTAGGACCTGGATATGGGATGAACCTGTGGACAAATACCGTCTCAGGGATTCCTCCTGTTTGTGCCCAGAAGATCTCTATAATTTGAGATCCAACTCATCTGGTAAGCGGCTTTCTGTTTATTGCCTGTCCTTGGATGTTTTTTGGTGAACACGGTAATCTTATGACCATTGGAAGGGTTCTGGTTATAATGGATTTGCATGAACTTAAGCACTTTTAAAGACTTTCATTCATTTAAATTGGGGAAATATACTCATTTATGCACATGTTGGTTTGCATATAATTTATCACAGTTTATGATTTTTTTGTTTCAGTTTTTACACTTTGTGTGGGTTGCGCATCTATTTTTTTTGTACAAATACTACCAAAAGAAAGCTCTATTTGTGTGAAAAAAAATATATAAAAATGTCTTATGTGTACAGCGTAGCATGACCGCGCAATTGTCATTCTAAAGCCCGTACACACGGCCGAGGTTCTCGGCAGAAACCAGCGAGAACCTCGCTGAGAGCCGCATTCTGCCGAGAACCTCAGCCGTGTGTACGCTCTCGGCGAGCCCCACCCGTCGGGAAACCCGTTGAGCAAATAGAGAACAGGTTCTCTATTTGCTCGACGGCCCGTCGGGATGAATGGCTGGTTGCCTTTCCCGACGGGCAGGTCGCCGAATCTGACGGCCAGCAGAGAACCTCGACGGGCGGAACAATGTGTTTCGCCCGTCGAGGTTCTCTGCCGTGTGTACAGAGCCTTAGTGTGAAAGCGCTGAAAACTAAAAATTGGCCTGGGCAGAAAGGGGGTAAAAAGTGGCGGATATTGAAGTGGTTAACCACTAGCCGACCAGCCGCAACAGTTTTACGGTGGCTGCTCGGCTGCACGAAACAACGTAATATTACGAATTTTTTTACATTTCAGCCATTAGAGCAAAAAAAAATGGGAGCTGTGTGGGTAAACACACATATCCCAGTCCTGTCAACGGGAGAAATGACTGATCACATGTTCATACAATGTATGAACATCGATATGTCATTTCCCCTAGCCAGTCCCACCCACCCTTCAGTTAGAACACACCCAGGGAACATAATTAACCCCTTCCTTGCCCCTTATGCCGCGTACACACAATCACTTTATGTGATGAAAAAAAACGACGTTTTTAAAAACGTCAATTTAAATGACCGTGTGTGGGGGAAAACGTTGTTTTTTTCAAAATTGTCGCTCTATTGTTGTTTATAGCGCAAAAACTAAAAACCGCAGAGGTGATCAAATACCACCAAAAGAAAGCTCTATTTGTGGGGAAAAAAAGGACGCCAATTTTGTTTGGGAGCCACGTCGTACGGCCGCGCAATTGTCAGTTAAAGCGACGCAGTGCCGAAACGCAAAAAGTGGCCCGGTCATCGACCAGCAAAATGGTTCGGGGATGAAGCGGTTTAAAAGACTTAAGAAAAGAAGATGCTAGAGATTGAGGTTTGGGGGTCTCTATGAAAAATAAATGTACATACACACAGGTACTTCTTGAATTTTTATCTCTGGTTTCGGCTTTTACTGTTTACTAGCACAGGTTTACTTGTGTTTTTTTGTTACTCTGAAATAATAAAAAGCAATACTCTATAATATATCATTTTTTTTTTTTTTTTTTACACAAGGTAGACAAACGACACTTTCTGTCGAGTCAGTGCTTCGCAAAGCGTTTCTTCAGCTGCCAAGCCTAAATCACATATTCGGTTCAATGCAGCATACATAATTAAAGTACATTATGAAACCTTCATCGCTGCAGGTAAATAATGCATCAGGAGGGTACAAAGAGGTGAGCAAACACTCAGTAAATAGTGCTGGACGCAGTGATTTAAGTGGAGTTTACCCAGTAATGGGCCATTCGTCATAATGTAATGAGTTAATGGTGCTCTTGGCCACACTCAGAGAATCTTACCGGCACATTCGTTTTTTTTCACTGTGTTCGCGGTTTAATATTTTGCCAGCATATGAGAAAGTCAGATTTGTGTGAATGACCCTTTCATGACTAAGCCCATTTCTGACATTTGGGGCCAGATTCAGATACATTTAGGCGGGCGTAGCGTTTCTCATATACGCTACGCCGCCGTAACTTTGAGAGGCGAGTATGGTATTCTGAAAGATTTTGCGGCCAAAGTTACGGCGGCGTAGCGTATATGGGCTGGCGTAAGCCCGCCTAATTCAAATGTGTTTGATGTGGGCGTGTTTTAACTAAATTAAGTGTGACCCCACGTAAATGAAGTTTTTTACTAACAGGGCATGCGCCGCCCGTGGACGTATCCCAGTGCGCATGCTCTAAATTACGCCGCTAAGACTCATTGGTTTCGACGTGAACGTAATTTGCTCCCAGCCCCATTCACGGACGAGTTACGCAAACGATGTAAAACGTGAAAAATGTGACGCGGTCCCGACGTCCATACTTAACATTGGCTGCGCCATCTTGTTGGTGGTTTATCTTTACACCTGAAAACACCTTACGTAAAAGTACGTACGTGAATAGGCGTATCTCGCTGATTTACATATTCTAGGCGTAAATCAGCGTACACGCCCCTAGCGGCCAGCGTAAATAGGCAGCTAAGATACGATGGCGTAGGAGACTTACGCCAGTCGTATTTTAGCAACATTTAAGCGTATCTCAGTTTGAGCATACGCTTAAAGGGGAGTTCCACCCACAATTTCACTTTTTAAATATAAATACCCCTGTAATACACAAGCTTAATGTATTCTAGTAAAGTTGGTCTGTAAAATAAGGTCCGTCTTGTTAGGTTGTTACAGCATTTAGATTATAATCTAGAAATAGACCGTGGCCATCTTAAGTGTGGGCATCATGAAGCCAGACTGTATGACTTCCTGGATTTCAGCTTTGCATATCTCGCACATGCTCAGTGCTGCACAAGCAATGTAATAGGTTTCAGTCAGGTTTGCAAGGACTACTGGGAAACATGATGCCTATCCCAGAAACCCTTGCAAATAGCCATGTGACTTAATAGCCTAGGCCAGTGATGGCGAACCTTGGCACCCCAGATGTTTTGGAACTACATTTCCCATGATGCTCCCCTACACTGCAGAGTGCATGAGCATCATGGGAAATGTAGTTCCAAAACATCTGGGGTGCCAAGGGTCGCCATCACTGCCCTAGGCTAATAAGGAGGAGGAAGTAATGAAGGACTACAAAATAAAGGTATTTACAAGCAACAAAATAAATAAATATTGTCCATTCTGAACACTATGAGATTAGGGCATGCAGCACAGACAAACATAAAAAAATGGGTGGAACTCCACTTTAAAGTTGCGACGGCGCGGATTCGGACTTACGACGGCGTATCTACTGATACGCCCGTCGTAAGTCTTTCTCAATCTAGCCCTTGGTGTTTACAAGTTAAAATGTGTATATTTTGCTAGAAAATTACTTAGAACCTCCAAACATTATATATATATATATATATATATATATATATTCTAGAGAATAAAATGGTGATTATTGCCATTTTATGTCACACGGTGTTTGTGCAGTGGTGTTTATAAACGCAACTTTTTGGGAAAAAAAGTTGCCTCCATACTTTAGTCCTGGGCCTTTGCGGCCGCTTCCGAGGCTCTCTGCCACCCCCCCGCCTCTGGCCGCATGTGGTATTGCATGCCATTGAAGTCCATTGAAGCCATTGAAGTCAATGCGGAACAAATTTTTTTCATTTCCATTGACTTCAATGGGGGAAACACGCTTTGCTATGCGAGTACTTTGGATTACGAGCGTTCTCCTGGAATGGATTATGTTTGTAATCCAACGTTCCGATGTATTATTATTTGAATGCAGATTAAGAATCCTATAAGGGAAGACAATTCTTTGGAACACTGAGGCTGACTTTGAGCACATTATTATGCCAAGTTTAGAAACATTTTGTGCCCAGCATGGTGCCATCAGCACAGTTGGACCACCAACCCATTAAGACATTAGTTGGCTCACATCCACAAGCAGGTATTTTCTTGCCTGCGGAGGTGAAAGGGTTATTTTGTAATGATAGTGGGTAACCTCCAGATCCTTGTCATGCCCTATTCCCAGAGCTTGCAGCCTGACGTTGCTCCGTTCTACAACCTGCCCTTGGTTCCAGCATTGAAGATATTTTTAGCCTATTATGCCTTGAACTGCTGGGAAGATGAATGAACACCATGGTTCAGCTTTTCAAGCACCATACAAAATTAAACAAAATAAAGATTGTTAACACCCTTCCATCAGGCTATTTCATGTTCTGTTTGGTGGCTTTTCCTGCAACTTTTTTTGACAAAGGTCGCGCAGCATGTGAATTGACTACTAGGTGTTTTTTTTTTTCTTCAGCTTTTATGTTTATAGTATCAATGCCACATTTAGATTAGCGTGCATTTAAAAAAAAAAAATGAATTAAACCTTAACTCCAGGCACAAAAACTCAATACAGTCCTCAATAGCCATAAAGGATATAAAGCTAGTTGGGTTTGCAGACCCTATTATTACTTTTGTAGCAGATGGTTGCTACTAGTTACTATCATCCACCATATCACCCTACTGCCAGACTTCCATATATCACTCTCAGAAACACCCCCCCCCCCAAATTTTAAGTTGTCGCTCTATTTTTGTCTATAGCGCAAAAAATAAAAACCAAAAGAAAGCTCTATTTGTGGGAAAAAAAGGATGTAAATTTTGTTTGGGAGCCACGTCGCACAACCGCGCAATTGTCAGTTAAAGCGACGCAGTGCCGAATCGCAAAAAGTGGCCTCGTCATTTGGCTGCAAAATGGTCCGGGGCTTAAGTGGTTAAGGAGATTCACTCTCTCTATTTGTCCTGTTTACCGTTATCACTTAAAGCGGAGCTCCACCCTAAAGTGAACTTCCGCTGATCTGAACCCTCCCCCTCTCCGGTATCACATTTGACACCTTTCAGGGGGAGGGGGGTGCAGATACCTGTCTAAAGACAGGTATTTGCACCCACTTCCGGCCACACAGTCTCGGGTAAAAGACTTTTTTTTCACATCCTGTCCGTCCCCCGTTGTGTGCTGGGAACACTCGGCTCCCAGCACACAGCGGGAGCCAATCGGCGGGTGCAGCGCGACTTGCGCATGCGCCGTAGGGAACCGGGCGGTGAAGCCGGAGCGCTTCACTTCCTGGTTCCCTCACCGTGGATGGAGGGGGGAGCAGCAGGTTGACGAGCGATCGGATGCCGCTGGACTCCAGGACAGGTAAGTGTCCTAATATTAAAAGTCAGCAGCTGCAGTATTTGTAGCTGCTGGCTTTTAATATTTTTTTTCAGGGGGACATCCACTTTGAGTAAAAGTAAAAGAAAATCCCAAATTTTGCTCTGTCCCCAGAAAAATAATAAAGGGGGGCACTAGATCTGGTAATCTGGGGTTCCATAAGGAATTGGCTTAACCGCAACCGCTTGCTGACCAGCCGCCGTCATTTTACTGAGGCAGGCTGGTACGGCTGCCAAAATCGCCATAGCTGTACGTTGGCCATTTTAAGAGCTCTAATGGGTGCGAATGCAACCCATTAGTGCTCCTCAGGGAGCCAGAAATTGGATCTGTCAATGTAAACTGACAGATCCCCATTCTGTCACAGAAGTAGAGAGAGATCTGTTGTTGCTTGTGATCAGGGACAGCAATCTCCCTCTACTCCCAGTCAGAGTTTTTTTGGAACCATTGACATCTATACAGCGATAAGAGCTCAAAATAGCCACTGATTACTGTATAAATGTCACTAGCAGGGAAGGGGATAACACTAGGAGGCGATCAAAGGGTTAAGTGTTCCCTAGGGAGGTGTTTTTAATTGTGGGGGGAGGGGACTGACTGGAGGAGGAGACCAATCGCTGTTCCTGATCACTAGGTACAGCAGATCTGTCTCTCCTCCCCTGACAGAATGGTGATCTGTCTGTTTACATTGACAGACTGCCCGTTCTGGCTCTCTCAGGAACAATTGCGGATGGCCAGCGGATATCGCGGCCACATGCATCAACTCTGGCATCGCATTGCGACCCTAGAGGTCTATAAGCAGCCGATGTACAATGATGGCTATTAGCCCAGGAGAGCCAACCTGACGCAGAACTTTAAGTGGTTAAAAGAGAAGTACAGTGAAAGCTCATTTGGCTGTACTTCTATGGATCACAGGAGTGCAGTTCTTGTCCAGTCCAGGCTCGGGAAAGATTGCGATCATGTGGTCAGGATTCGCCTACATGCCTGGAGAGGCACCCGGCTTGGCCTCACAGTGAGCCGCTAAGAGGCTGAGCCAGCCGTTTCCTCCCTCTTCACAGCCCAGCGCTCTACTAAGCATGTGGGAGAGGGTAGGAGCACTCAGAACCGAGCGATTGGCTGTGTTTGATTGCTCGGTTCTCAGTCTTAGAGCTAGTAGATGCCTTGAAGCATCTACTAGTTGTCTTTTTATTCCAATTGTTGTGCAACTAGAATCAATGTTCAGAATCTGCATCTCTGGAGGAATTCTATTACTCTGTACATGATATTGATTTTCTGTAATAATCCAGATGATGTTTCTTAGTATAGCATAACGATAAATGACATGCATACTACAAGGTCATGTAAATATATATCTGGTTTGAAAAAAAAAATGTTGAGCAGTGGGAAGATCAAATTACTAAGATAGTATATGAAAAAATAAGTAATCTGGATGGCCGCACTCCAACGAAATTATCTTTTATTAACCACTTTAGCCCCGGACCATATTGCTGTCCAAAGACCAGAGCACTTTTTGTGACTCGGCACTGCGTCGCTTTAAGTGACAATTGCGCGGTCGTGCGACCTGGCTCCCAAACAAAATTGACGTCCTTCTTTTCCCACAAATAGAGCTTTCTTTTGGTGGTATTTGATCATCTCTGCGGTTTTTATTTTTTGCGCTATAAACAAAAATAGAGCGACAATTTTGAAATAAATGCAATATTTTTTACTTTTTGCTATAATAAATATCCCCAAAAAAAGATATAAAAAATTTATTTTTTCCTCAGTTTAGGCCGATACGTATTCTTCTACATATTTTTCATTAAAAAAATCGCAATAAGCGTTTAAATAATTGGTTTGCACAAAATTTATAGCGTTTACAAAAAAGGGGTTCGTTTTATGACATTTTTATTATTTTTTTTTACTAGTAATGGCGGCGATCAGCGTTTTTTTTTCGGTACTGCGATATTATGGCGGACACATCGGACACTTTTGACACATTTTTGGGACCATTGTATTACTATAAAAATGCCATTGGCAGTGAATGGGTTAACACTAGGGGGCAGGGAAGGGGTTAAGTGTGTTCCTGGGTGTGTTCTAATTGTATGGGGGGGGGGGGTGGATTCACTAGGGGAAATCACTGATCTTCTGTTCATACATTGTATGAACAGAAGATCAGCGTTTCCCCCGCTGACAGGAACGAGAGGTATGTGTTTACACACATACGTCCCGTTCCCCGCTCTGTAACGAGCAATCGCGGGTGCCCGGCGGCGATCGTACCCGCCGGGCACGCGCGTGGGACTCGGGGGACGCGCGCGCGCCCTACAAGCTGCTAAAGGGAGGACGTAGAGATACGTGCTCCCGCGTAGCAGTGCCACCGTCCCGCAGTAATATGACGGCGGGCGGTCGGCAATTAGTTAATGACATGGAGATGGTCACCAGTCATCTCTATGACCGCCGGAGGCCCGGGCGCAATGTGATGACGTCATGCCCGGGTTCCCAGAAGTAAATAAAGCCGCGATTGCGGTCGGTGAATTTTTTTCACAATCTCATGTTTTCCTGCCTGGAGGAGAGATGTGGGGTCTTATTGACCCCGAATCTCTCCATAAAGAGGACCTGTCACACACAATTCCTATTACAAGGGATGTTTACATTCCTTGTAATAGGAATAAAAAGGATAAACAAAAATATATAAAAAATTAAGTAAAAAAATATATATATTTAAAACACCTCCACCTCTACCTCCTCTGTAAATCTAAACTGGTAACCTGTAAACATTTTCAAACTGTCGCCTTTTGAGATTTTTAAGTATCGAAGTATGCCGCCATTCCATGAGTCTACGCAATTTTAAAGCGTGACATGTTAGGTATTTGTTTACTCGGCGTAACATTATCTTTCATATTTTACATGTTTTGTTATTTTTTAATTCATGAAACCAAAAAAAAGGCATTTGAAAAATGATTGCGCAAATAAATTGCAAGATAAAAAGTTGCAATGACCGTCATTTTATTCCCTAGGGAAGTGTTTTTCAACTCCAGTCCTCAAGGCACACCAACAGGTCATGTTTTCAGGATTTCCATTATTTTGCACAGGTGATTATCAGTTTCACTGCCTTAGTAATCACCACAGCCATTTTATCTGAGGGAAATCCTGAAAACTTGACCTGTTGGTGTGCCTTGAGGACTGGAGTTGAAAAACACTGCCCTAGGGTGTCTGCGAAAAAAAATAGGGCCAGATTCAGGTAGACTTATGACGGCGTATCTACAGATACGCCGTCGTAAGTCCCAATGTGCGCCGTCGTATCCCGGCGCCTGATTCAATGAATCAGATACACCGGGATTTAGCTAAGATACGAGCGGCGTAAGTCTATTACGCCGTCGTATCTTAGTTGCATTTTTACGCTGGCCGCTAGGTGGCACTTCCATCGATTTACGCGTCAAATTTTTAAATTAGCTAGATACGCCGATTCACGAACGTACGCCCGGCTGTCGCAGTAAAGATACGCAGTTTACGTAAGGCGTTTTCAGGCGTAATAATAAACCACCAAAAAGATGGCGCAGCCAATGTTAAGTATGGACGTTGGGACCGCGTCAAATTTTTCAAATTTTACGTCGTTTGCGTAACTCGTCCGTGAATGGCGCTGGACGTTGTTTTCAATGACTATTTGCGACGTCATTTGAAGCATGTGCACTGGGATACGTTCACGGTTGGCGTATGCGCAGTTAGAAGAAAACGCCATTTACGTGGGGTCAAAGTTAATTTAAATACAACACGCAATACCTGCCCTATTTGAATTACGCGGGGATACGCCAGCCCATTTACACTACGCCGCCCCAACTTATGGAGCAAGTGCTTTGTTAATACAGCACTTGCCTGTAAAAGTACGCTACGCCCGCACAAAGATACGCTCTCCATCCTAAATCTAGCCCATAATATATACAGGGCTCAAAATTTCAAGTCCTGAGCTACTAGCCAGGCCTCAAGAGTTACTCGCCACCAGTTGCCCCACCTAATTCATACACTGCCCTGTGCCTAATTGCACCCGTAAACACACCCTCGTAGATTATCTCATGGAATGACACTGTTACATTTTTTATGCAGAATCAAGTTACAAAATTAAATATTACCAACATCAACTTTAACAAAATGGGACAGGGCACTGGGGTCAGACCAGAGGGACAGGGCACTGGGGGCAGACCAGAGGGACAGGGCACTAGAACTGGGTCTCTTCCCCATTCTCTTGCTGTCTCCTCTGCAACTTCCATCCATCCCCTCTCTCTCTCTCTCTCTCCCTCTCCTATTCATCTCATCATCAGGAGCCTGTGTGTGCAGCTCCACACTTGCATGTCCCCACTTCCCCCTTTTATTCAGGCTGGCAGTGAGAAGAGGAGCTGCAGCACAGCAGGAGGGAGTACAATCCAGCACTGAGATCCACACAACTGCACAGCCATTGACACCATAGCACAGCGCACGCTAACACAGCACACATTGAGGCCAGTCTGTTCACAGTGCTCAGGCTGAACTGTTGGACACTTACATAGAGCACAAGGAGAAGAAAACTGCACAAACTGGAAGGCTGCCACACTCATGTCAGGACAACTTTCAGTGAGCGCTGCACCGGAGTGGTAATTTGTGCAATCCTCCACTTCACTCATTACTTTCTGCTCTCCGGCTACATTGGTTGGGGGGAGGGGGGCAGGCTCAGAGAGGTCATACTGTTAGGTCCCATGGCTTAATGAGAATTGTAAGGAGAGCTCCTGTGTACTGCTTTGCCTGTGCACGGCTCACCAGACTACTTTTCCTGAGCATGCACCTTTCCTCTTCTGCCACCAATCTCATCGGGGCTCTAAGGCCGCGTACACACGATCGAATTTGTCCGCTGAAAACGGTCCGATGGACCGTTTCAGCAGACATCTCCGATCGTGTGTATGGGCTAGCGGACAGATTTGTCCACCCGACAGATTTCAAAGCATGCTTTGAAATCTATCGGGTGGGAATCTGTCCGCCCGACATGTCTGCTGGTTAGTACACTTACCAGCAGACATGTCGTCCCGCACCGCCGCCGAATGGATTCGGCGCATGCGCGGAAGTGTTTTACTTCCTGGTGCGGTGACGTGGCGGCGTCAACGTCACCGCCACGTCACCGACACGTCAGCGCGCCGTCTGCTGGCGGGGATTTTGGTTTGCTCGTGTGTACACGCGAGCAAACCAAAATCCCAGCAGACAGATTTGTTCAAATCTGTCGGACGGACAGATTTGAACAAATCTGTCCGCTCGTGTGTATGGGGCCTAAATGTAGGCACAGATTGCAGGGAGATTGGTCATGCAGCCCTGTCATCACTCGCCCCCAGCTTAAAACCACTCGCCAAATGCTAGTAGGCGAGTGGAAATTTTGAGGGCTGATATATATATATATATAACGTTTGGGGGTTCTGAGGAATTTTCTAGCAAAGGAAAGATGATTTGTACATGTAGGAGAGAAGTGCCAGAATAGCCCCGGTATTGAGGTGGGTATAAAAGCCCGGTATTGAAGGGGTTAAAGTAGAATTAGTCTTTTGTTTTTGCATATTGTAGATACTCTGGTGGTAAGAAATTTGACCTAAGTAATTTGGTCCTCAAGTTCTGTGCCTGGGTGATATTTCTGCATTCTCCTGTGTTATGCAACATCCACTGTCTATCTAGAGCGTGACTCATAAGTACATTGGAACAAAGCTCACTCATTCACTTCTATAGCAACCAAGGATGCATGATGTTCACAAACTTCTCATCTCCTTTGAGATCAGTGTGTATCAAATACCACATTGTAAACCTTTTGTTCCACACTAGGCAAGGTTTTCAAGAGTTTCACAAGGTTTCCCCGAGTTGTGGATTGTTTTTGTTCAATTGAACCTTATGACTTATTTTTAAAGGATCACTAAAGGATTTTTTTTTTTTTTAGCTAAATAGCTTCCTTTACCTTACTGCAGTACTGGTTTCATGTCCTTATTGTTTGTTTTTGCTTTGAAGTTGCTGTAATCCTGCTCTGTTCTCCACACTTCCTGCTTGTCTGTTTCCTTATAACCACAGTGCTGGGAGCTTTCTCATGGTGGTCTGAGCTGTCATTACTGTGTGTCTAAAACTTCCCAGAACCAATCAGATTCATTTTAAAAACAAAACACTGCCCTGGATTTGTTTGTTTTTGTTCTGTGTGTCTATTTCTACTTTGCAGAAACATGAAGCCAGTTCAAAAGTGAAACTAACCTGCAGGCACAATATATGATTGATTTTTATCTATTTTTAATCATTTTGAAAAAGAATCGGTTAACTTTTATGTCTCTATACCCTGTAAACAGTCATTTCAGCAAAAAAAAAATGTTTCCTTTAGTGACCCTTTAAGCATTAAATTCCTTTTGGTATAGTCAGGTTGGGGAATGGGTTATTAACATTTTATTACATAATAGACATCCTTAGACATTCTGTTCATGCTTTGTGTTTTTTTCGGTGGAAGTAAGCAGGAGAGGTAAAAGGGAACATCTAAAATAGATCTTTAGTATCTGATATTAAAGGTTCTTCGGAGATCATTTTCATCCTTCCTTCACTACGTAGCGTGCTGTTGACCTTTAGTAGCCTGTTTGAAGTGACGGCGGAGCTCCTAACCTGCAGACTTTTCTGGGTCAGCGACAAATCAAAGAGATGGATCTGCGCCCCAGGGTTTGCACACAGCTGCGGGAAGTGGATTTTTTTCAAATAACTAAATCTAGGCAGTTTCTTTGCTGTAGACCAGTGTTTCTGAACCTTTTTGCCATGCCATGATAAAATTTCCCAGGTTGCGGGGACCCCTAAAAGTAAAATCGCGGGTTATCAGCACCCAAGGAAAGACAAGTAATTTGCCTCCCTAATCCACAGACATTTAGGGCCAGATTCAGGTAGATGGGAGTATCTTTCCTCTGGAGTAACGCTTCTCATTTACGTTACTCTGAAGACCCTTTCGGCGCAAGTACTGTTATTCACATAGCAGTTGCGCGTAAACTTGCGCCAGAGTAACGATAATGCGCTGGCGTAACCCGACGCAAGGGGAAGTGGGTGTGATCATATGTAAATGATGGGCGGAGCCCAGCGCAGAGGCTTACGTTCAGCGCATCAACCACGGAGCATGCGCAGTGAGTGAGGCTCCACTCGCCCCCTTTGTGCGCATGCTCACAACTTCCGTCGGCACCACTTCACGGGAAACGTCAGCGCAATGCCTTCCGTTGGGCGTTTAAATGCGCCCGTAGAAGCGCCATTCCGGCACTAAAGTATATCCTGCTCCCCCATCTAGTTTGGTGGGTACGGCCACATAGAAACGACGGCGCATCTTCACAGTTACGCGGCGCATATCGAAATACTCCAGCGCAACTCTACCTGAATCTGGCCCTTAGTGCTCCCAGAGTCACTTCCACTCGTACAGTAATAGCCACTTAAGCAAACAGGTCAAGTGGGGCTTCTGCGCTACTACACAGGTCTATCTAGGGTCAGTAACAATATGCAGCAAGCACAAAAAATGCATACACAGCACCTAGTAAAAATAAGAGTGAATGGAGTGACAGCGCAAATTGTAAACTAAACATAACATAAATCAATACATGTGATAAAAATGTAGACTAAACGACATAAATCAATGCATGTGAAAATAGTGCAACAGTGCTGAATTGCAGTGCATATGAGGCCAAAGTCCAAACAAAGTGCAACAAATATTCCAACAAGTGCAATAATTATCCGTAATGGTGAAACAATAGAGGAGGATGCCCACTGATCCGAGAGTTGTGAAGAAAGACACCCACACACCGGGTCTGGTCTCCCAGAACTCTCACCTTAAGCAGGTATATCAAAGCATCAACAGATCCTTTCACTGGCAATCTCCCGGGAGATCCTGGTCACCACCACGGATCGGTGGAAAAGTAAATGCCTGCGGTCTCAAAGGGACAACATAGAAGGGGAAGAAGGAGGAGGGCAAAGAAGCCTCCAATCGTGTATTATCTTTGATGATCCGTTTTAATAAAGTAAAAAACACACTTACAATAAATGAATAAAAACGAGCCTGTATTACAGCGGTAGCCACAGCGCAGCGCAGGGGGCACGTCACTCGATGCACGTCTTCACCCGTTCCCTACGCGTTACGACACTGAGTCACGTGTCTTCATCTGGGGTGTTCTATTGGCCGTGTCAGAGTTCATTTTGTTTATGTAAACCGGAAGCTCCGCATCCGCCATTTTTCCGTAGTCCACTGTGACTAGGTGCGGGATGCGGGAGCTTGTTAAGCCCGTATGGACAAACTACTAGACAGATGCTCCTCAACCAAGCATTGTACAATAAAAACCGTGTGTATAAGTAAAAATAATAATAAATAGATTATGAAATTAATATAAAATATCCGGGACCATCTTGTGTCTGTAGACAGAGTTCCCATACTGCTATGCTCACTCCGCCTTTGTATGTCGCCATCTAGCGTCCATATATGGAATCTATATACAATTGTAAGTCGAGTTGCAGATCTCTATCAGCTTATGTGAAGCAAAAAAACTTCCCTATTGGGATGATCGTGCATCTGAGTGTCATGTGTACATACTAGTCAGTTCCACAATATTGTAACTAGGATTCTATACAGCTTGAGATTGCAGAAATTCCTATGTATTCACAGAAGGGGACCATACCCATATCAAGTATGTACTGATAGAAATCCGCTCTCGACAGTTAAAGGTACACCTCACTGTAAATTTCTAAGCCAGACATATAGTAATTCTACATACATACAGAATAATAATATAAATTCCCTAAAAGTTACTTAAAAAACAATTTAAATCAAAGTCCACGTTTAACCCCCCCGGGGTAAGAGTTCTCATTTTATGGATCCATTGGGACTCTTTCTGGCTAATAGTCCTTATTTTATGACTACCTCTCCAGTTTTTTATGTATTTGTCGATCCCCCAAAACTCCAAGCATGTGGGATCCTTATTGTGTACTTTCTCAAAGTGTCTCGACACATTATGCTTGGAGGAACCTTTAATAATATTTTTTACATGTTCTTTAACCACTTGTCATCTGCCCGCCGTCAATTGACGGCGGGCAGACGACTCCATTGTTCTGACATCACGTCATATGACGTGATGTCCCTTTAAAGCCGCGGGCGGGCGCGCGCGCGTCGCCGGCGGCGCGCGCGCGCACCCGCCGCTCCGCGGGGATCCCGTGCGAGTGCCCGGCGGCAACGATCGCCGCCGGGCACACGCGATTGCTCTCTAAGTGAGCTGGGACGTGCAGCTCTGTATGTAAACACAGAGCTGCACGTCCCTGTCAGGGAGAGAGGTGACAGATTGTGTTCCTTGTACATAGGGACACAATCGGTCACCTCCCCCAGTCACCCCCCCCTCCCCCTACAGTTAGAACACTCATAGGACACACATTTAACCCCTTCCCCGCCCCCTAGTGGTTAACCCCTTCACTGCCAGTCACATTTATACAGTAATCAATGCATATTTATAGCATTTTTCACTGTATAAATGTAAATGGTCCCAAAAATGTCAGAAAAGTGTCCGAAATGTCCGCCATAACGTCGCAGTCCCAATAAAAAAATCGCAGATCGCCGCCATTAATAGTAAAAAAAAAAAAAAAAAAAAAATGCCATAAACTATCCCCTATTTTGTAAACGCTATAAATTTTGCGCAAACCAACCGATAAACGCTTATTGCATTTTTTTTTTACCAAAAATATGTAGAAGAATACGTATCGGCCTAAACTGAGGGAAAAAATATTTTTTTTATATATTTTTTGGGGTTATTTATTATAGCAAAAAGGAAAAAATATTGCATTTTTTTAAAAATTGACGCTCTATTTTTGTTTATAGCGCAAAAAAATAAAAACCGCAGAGGTGATCAAATACCACCAAAAGAAAGCTCTATTTGTGGGAAAAAAAGGACGCCAATTTTGTTTGGGAGCCACGTCGCACGACCGCGCAATTGTCAGTTAAAGCGACGCAGTGCGGGAAGCTTATATTTTGTCTGGGCAGGAAGGGGGTGTAGGTGCACAGTAGGTAAGTGGTTAACACGTACTTTTAGAGCTCTTTTTGTCCTACCAATGTATTGTAAATTACAACTACACTGTAGGACGTATACTACTCCTTCAGTATAGCAGCCTATGCATTCCTTGATGTCAAAGGATTCTCCTGTGTTTGTAGCTATAAACTGTGTACGTTTCTTTTTGGGGTTTTCTGGTTTTAACGCATGCAAAACAACTTCGACAGGGAAAGAAACCTTTTCCTGTCATAAATGAAAAAGGAGGTTTCGGTGGAGGATCCACAACAGACTTCACCACTAGATCTTTAAATGTCGGGGCTTTTTTGTATAGAATCTGTGGTTTCTCAGGAAGTATAGTACAAAGATCTTTGTCATTTTGTAGGATATACCAATACTTTTTGATGATCTTAGCTACATCTTTATATTGAGAGTTGTAGTTCAATACAAGAGCAGGAGCTTCCTGTTCTCTCAATACTGAGGTCTTTCCTTGCAGCATTTTTGATCGATCTAGTAAACCTACTTCCCTAATTTGGTTCTTGATGGAGGATTCATCATATCCTCTATTGGTGAAACGTGCCCCTATCACTTCCGCCTGACTCTTGTAATCTTCATCCTTCGTGCAATTTCGCTTCATTCTGACTAGTTGTCCTCTTGGTATATTAAATAGCCAAGGTTTAAAATGACAACTGTCCATCGATATATAGCTATTGGTATCTACATTCTTGAAGAAAGTTTTGGTTATAATTTTGTCACCTTCTATAGTGATATTTAAATCTAGAAAATCAATAGATTTATCATCAATTTTCCAGACCAATTTTATATTCTGCTCATTGGAATTCAGTTTATTGAGGAAGTTTTCCAGAGATTCCTTACTTCCATTCCAGAGGATGATCAGGTCATCAATGTACCTCTTGTATAATGTTAGCTCCGCTGGCATTTCCTTATATACTGCTGACTCTTCCCACTGTGCCATAAAAGCATTGGCTACGCTAGGGGCAAACTTCGCTCCCATTGCGATGCCAATGGTTTGTTTGTAATATGATTGGTCATACCAAAAATAATTACATTTCAGGCATATGTCGAGGCATTTTACAAGATATTTTCGTTGCAGACATATAAGGTTACTGAAATTCCGCAGCAGCCATTTGGTGGCATGGCATGCGTCATGGTGTTTGACAATCGTATACAACGATGAAACGTCGGCAGTCGCAAGGATTGTTCTTCCTTCAAGAACCGATGTTGAGTCCAATAGCTGTAGAATATGCTTTGTATCTTTTAAAAAAGCACTAGTTTTTTGGACAGCTGGTTGCATGAAGTGGTCTATATATTGACCTAGTCTTGACGTCAGGGAATCAATCCCATTGACGATGGGTCTACCCGGAGGGTTCTCTTTTGACTTATGTATTTTGGGAATGGTGTATATCACCGGTACCCTACAAGATTCAGGAATAAGGTATCTAGCCTCCTTTTTATTTAGGATACTTTTTTTCACTCCCAAATTAATTATTCTTTGAACTTCTTTCTTATATTTCAATAGTGGATTTCCAAGTAGTTTACAGTAGGTTTCCCCATCCTGCAACTGTCTGTCTAGTTCACCTTTATATTGCTGCGCTGACTGGACAACCACTGCCCCCCCTTTTTCCGCTGGACGGATCACAATGTCCTTCCTCTGAGTAAGAAGTTTAATTCCTTTTTTAATGTATCCAGGGTCAGATTTGGGTTTCAATTTTTTTTTAACTGAAAAGTTCTTTATTTTTATTTATTTTTTTCCAAATGCAAGCAAAATACAAAATACAGTCAATCATACAGTTAGAGAACCAGGTCTATAAAGTAAGGCACATCCAAGAAAAAGAAAGACAGACAGAAGAACAGATCTCTCTGAACTGAGAATAGAGCAGTAAGGATCTGTCAACAAAAACTGCTCAACTAAAACTGTAAAAAATACTCATCATGGATACCTCACGGATAGTAATGAGCATTGGATTTAACGGATAAACAAACAAACATATCATCAAACAGAAAATAAAAATAAAATAAAACAAAAATAGGTGACAGGAACAAAATACCAGGAACATAAAAAGATTAAAACCGAACTTTGTGTATGGAAGTTAAAACCAAAGGAAAAGAAAAGGAGAAGAAAAGAAAAAAAAAGGGGTTCTTCTCTATTAGATCATATATTGAGAACTGTTTATGAGTGTTCTGAGATACGGTGCAAAACCCAAGGGTTCCATTTAGCATCATGAAGTTGCAGGGTGTCTCTAAGAGTGTGGTGAATCTTCTCTGTGAGCATGATCTGGTCAATCCTAGACACTATTTGTGCCAGAGGAACCACGGTAGACTTCCAGTGGAGCGCAATTGTCCACTGGACAGCCACACAGATCGTGTGTAACAGACGCATGAGGGGTTTAGGTGTATCCGGTATACTCTCGAACAACAGACAATGGGTATGTGTCAGAGTCATGCTGCCCCCAGCCAACTTATCCATCAAGACTAAAACCTCCCCCCAGGTGGAGCGCAGCTTTTCGCATTCCCAAAACAAGTGCAAGAAAGAACCCTGTTGAGGGCACCCACGGAAGCAAAAGGGGGAACTCTGTGGGAAGATTTTACTCAAGCGGAGGGGAGTGAGGTACCAACGTGTGAACAACTTCACTGCTGTCTCCCTAACCGAGAGGGAGACCGAGCACTTCCTCATGTTCTGCCAGCAAGCATCCCAGTCTTTGTACTCAAAATCTAGGCCTAACTCGAGGTCCCACTGAGACATGTGCTTCAAGAGCGAGTCACCCTCCCCGCCTCCCATGTAGCCGTACAGTATGGAGATGAGACCCTTCTGTCTAGGGGAGGACGAACATAGCGTCTCAAATGCCGTGCTAGTGTCAGATGGAGCAGCTGCATAGTGTGTTTGATAGAAATGACGGACCTGCAGATATCTATAATATTCCCTCAAGGGGATGTTCTTCAATTCACGAAGACTAGCGAAGGAGGCAAAACCACCTTCATGTTGCAAGTCCGCCAAGGTAGTGAGACCACTGCTTGACCACCATCCGAAACAAGAGGGCGTGTGAAAGGCTATGGGAAACCTAGGGTCCCCTAAAAAGGAGGCCCCTGGGGGGAACCTGGAAGTAAGGCCCAGACGGGAACTAAACCCTTCCCACATCCCAAGCTCCTGAGAGACTATTTGATTTTTACCTCTTAATAATATAGAGCAAGTCTTTGAGGACCACAAAAGACCTGGCAAGTAAAAGGGTTCAATCGAATCAGCCTCGAAACGTACCCAGGGGACTCTAGGGTGTCTGATGTTCCACTGCGCCACCTGAGAAAGTCTGCTAGCTAAAAAGTAGAACCAAAGCTGAGGGACTCCCAAACCGCCCATCTTGTATGGTCTGTAGAGCACCTGTCTGGAAAATCTAGGGGGTTTATTATTCCAAATGAATTTATTCAAGTGAGACTGCAATTTCAGGAGAAAAGTCTTCGAAACCGCCACGGGTAGGGCTCTGAAAAGGTACAGAAGCTTAGGCAAAAATGTCATCTTACTAGCCGTGATTCTACCTAAAAACGAGACTCTATATTGGGACCAAGATTTGAGAAGCTGTTTCAATTGAGCGACCAAAGGGAGGTAATTAAGGGGGAAAAGTTGTGTAAAATCACCCGGTAACCTAATACCCAAATAGGAGATATCTGACCCAGCCCAGTGAAACTTAAATGTCTGCTTGAGATTCTCCAGCTCCGCAGGGGGAAGCCCACCGGAAGGGCCACAGATTTACTAACATTCACCTCCAGGCCAGAGATTTCAGCGAATGAGGAAAGGGTGTCCAAAAGATTGGGTAACGAAACTAAGGGGTTAGTAATAAATAAAAGGACATCATCTGCATACATGCATAGTTTGTACACAGATCCAGACTTACAGTAGCCCATGATATCAGGGTGCCTAAGGATGGCTATAGCAAGTGGCTCAATTGCCAGGGCAAAGATGAGCGGAGACAGGGGGCAACCCTGCCTCGTCCCCCTGCCGAGCTGGAAAAAGTCAGAACTACAGCCTGGGATCTTTATACGTGTACTGGGATTCGAATAAAGTGCATGAAATGAGTGTAAAAACTCTCCTCCTATACCGTATCGTTGCAATAGGTGAGACATATAGTCCCAAGACACACTGTCAAATGCCTTATTGATATCCAACCCTAATAGAAATAATTTTCTGGAAAATAGGTTTGCATCTTGTATCACGTCCGCTGCTAAACGGATATTATCTGTGATAAATCTATGCGGGATAAAACCCGATTGAAAGGGGGAGATCAGGGAGGAGATTACACTACCTAGTCTGTCAGCCAAGATCCTACTAAAAATTTTTAAATCATTATTAATCACCGAAATCGGTCTATAGTTCTGTGGCAAGGAATGATCCTTATTGGGCTTGGGTATAAGGGACAAATTGGCCAGAAGCATCTCCTCTGGAAATGAGCCACCCTGGAGAACAGAATTAAATAAACTAACCAATCTAGGGGCCAATTGGGAGGCAAATTTTTTGTAGTAAATGGCCGAAAAACCATCCGGGCCAGGGGAGGAGCCATTCTTCAGACTCTTAATAACCGCCAGGACCTCCGAGATTGAGATGGGAACATTGAGATTATCTGCTTGGGACCCAGAGAGGGCTGGGAGGGGGATTTCCTCAAATTTGTCCTTGGCAGCCTGAGAGGGTTGTGATTGAGGGGGTCCCTAATAGAGAGGAATAAAAGTCCCTAAAAAGACCTATCACTTCCTGGGGATGAGAAGTCAAGTGCCCCGAGGGGGACCTAATTTATATATATGAGGAGGACGGAGGGATTGATTAAGCTTCCTAGCAAACATTGAGGATGCAGCATTGCTATGTAATAGAAATCGGGCCCTGGACCATCTCAGTGCTTTCTCAACCTTTGCTGAGAGCAGAGTATCCAATTCGAGTCGTTTCTGATCAATAGCTCGCCTAGTGGACTCCAACAATAGAGCAGTGGGGTTCTTATACAGTCTATCCAGCTCCGCGGTGAGTCTGAGGATGTCACATTTATTCTGCTTGTTACGAGCTGTTGCAAGACTAATAAGCTTGCCTCTAAGCACAGCTTTGTGAGCAAGCCAAACCGTGGACAAAGGGGTCTCTGGAAGCGCATTAAGTGTAAAATACTCATCAATGGCCTGTGGACACCTCAGACTCCACTATTCGATCTGAAAGAAGAGCCTCATTAATTCTCCAGGTGTAGGAAGAGGGGGTTTGCGAAGTTAAATTAGTGGAAAAGGAAACAATATTGTGATCGGACCATACACAGCTATGCAAGGAGGAGTCTAGAGAGTTAGCCAGGAGATATGGGGTGGAAAAGACGTAGTCCAACCTTGAATAGCTGTCATGTGGGTGGGAATAAAATGAGTATTCCCTGACCCCCACATTGTGAGCCCGCCAGGAGTCCACCAGTTGAAGCTCCTGTAGGCTTTTTGTTAGGGACTTAGGGAAGGCCCCTGAACTTACCGTCCCGGAGGACCTGTCCAAGGAAGGGTTAGCTACCAAATTGAAATCCCCCCCAATCAGCATATGTGGTGAAAGAAACTGAGATAAAAATGACAAAAAAAAAAGCAAAAAAGGAGGCTGGGGATTCATTCGGGGCGTAAACACTCGCAATAGTAAGTTCCTTATTACCGACAGTCCCCTTTGATAATAAACAAAACGGCTCTCCTTGTCTTTATATACTCTTTGCACCTCCATGGGGAACGAATTATGCAAAAATATGGCCGCGCCCCTACTTTTGGAGGAATGAAGCGTACAAAAAGACTGAGAAAAGGCCCTATTGAAGTATTTCGGGTGGGATGAGCGGGCAAAATGGGTTTCCTGTAGTAGCAGTACCTGAGCTTTGAGTTGTTTATAGTGAGAAAAGGCTTTCTTCCTCTTAGAGGGGGAATTAAATCCCTTTACATTGTGAGAAATATAATTAATCATTGGTTAAACAAGAAAAAAAAAGCAGAATAAACCCAGGAAAGGGATGCCCTCCCCAAAGGGCGCAGACACATAACCATAGACCTCCGAATTAACCCCAGCAGCAGCCCCCCTAAAACTGTGGGGCCTCTTATAACCTGAGAAGTTCTACCAATTGATAAATGAGAATTTCTGGAACCACATTTGTATGCAATAGAGATGAACAAAACCCATATTATGAGCATAATCAAAAAAAAACAGAGAGTCATAGAACAAAAATAACCGAAACAAAACAAAAAAAAAAATAGGAGGCAAAAAATAAAGTTCAAAATTAAAAAAGGACATTGGATCAGGAAATCTTCGTAGTCCCTGATAAGTAAAACTGAACACCGAGGCACAGGGGCCTCGAACCCAGCATGAGCGCCAAATAAAACAAAAGGCCCAAACTAAAAAAGGGGCAACCGATACCGTCTCCAGGAGGGGTAAGGCGAGCAGAGCGCTGCATTGCTGGGGTGAGCCGCATTGCGCGGCACCAAGGGACAAGTAGCGAAGCACAGTGAGACTGTAGGGGATAGGATAGAGATTGTCATCGTCGTCCAAGTCAGTGAGTGAGACTCTTCGTTACAGATATAAGAATACTCGCGCAGTTATCAGATCCGAGGAGAGGCTTCATCATATCGAATTCTCCGTCTATCTCGCCTGGTGGGAGGTGTGTGCCAAATTTGTGAGGGTCTGGGGGTCAAAGGGGACGTCGGAGAGCTGCAGCATCCAAGAGACCCAGCTTCACCAGGATCTCCTGACCTTCAATGATGTTAGTGGCTGTATACGTGGAGCCATTATGAGGGATCTGAAGTTTAAAGGGGAATCCCCAGCGATAGCGAATCCTGGCATCTTGGAGGGGGCCTGTGATTTCTTTCATGGCGCGTCGCCTATCCAACGTGGCAGGGGAGATATCAGGATATATCTGAATAACCCAATTATCAAGGGTGATCCGGGGGTATTGCGAGCAGACCTGAGTACTTCTTCTTTAACAAGGAAGTCCTTCATGCATAATACAATATCCCTGGGGGGCTTATCAGCTGGAGGTTTTGGTCTCAGAGCCCTGTGGATACGATCGCAGGTGAACTCAGAGGCTTCTTTGTCAGGGAGAAGAGACTTAAATATCTTAATGGCGGCTGGGATCAAATCAGTGACAGTCTCGGGGACCCCCCTCAACCTCAAATTTATGTCTTCTGTTTCTATTATCGAGGTCTTCTATTTGAGATTGCATGAGAGAGAAGGCTTCTTGCAGGGCTTCATGTTCTCTGCTCAGGTCATTGTATGCCAACGACAGCTCGTCGTGCTTATTTTCTAAAAGGTCCGTTCTGGAACCTAGAGCAGCTATCTCCTGCGAAAGGGCATGGGAGGTTTTGTGAAGCTCTGTCTGAAATTTCGATGCCAGTCTGGTATACATGGCCTCCAGACTAGCGTCCAAATCTGCTTTGGATAGGGCAGGGGGGTACTCACCACCACCTCCGAGCGGGTTGAGGGATCCTGGGAGTTCAGAAGCCGAGGACGGAGCAGGAGAGAGTGGCGGGGCCTCAGCGCCATCTTGAGCCATGCTGCACTGTTCTCTGGCGCGGAGCAAATAGTGTGTCAGCGAGGTCTGAGAACGGCTCCCGGAGTGCTTTTTCTTGGACGACGGCATGCACGAACGTCTCTGATGCCGGGGGGAGCAGATGAAAATGTGTAGAAAGCAGTATATAGCCCCCGTAGAGCGTATTAGGTCCCGAGGTGCACGGAGCTAGAGCTTCAAGCCGCCATCTTGCTCAGCGCCGCGCATGCGCCCCTTGGGTTTCAATTTTAGGGTTTCCAGATCTTTCAATACCAGTTTTTTAAAGACATCAATATGTTGGTTGTTCGTAACCTGAGGATTGAATACCGATTGATTCCTCAAATTACTATGTGTAGGTAGTATTGGATCCATTCTTATGGGATATGTAACTTTTGCAGGATTACTAAGGAAGTATTTTTTGATGTTTAACTTCCTTATATATTTCCGAATGCCAATGTATGTTTCAAATTTATTGAGATTTTTAGTTGGTGCGTATTTTAGACCTTTATCCAAGACAGCTAGTTCTTCTGCCGAGATGGTACATCCGCTGATGTTTACGACATTCTCTCCACATCTTCTCTTTTTCTTTTGGTATCTCTTTCCCGCTCTAGTGCCTCTCTTAGTTCGGGGCTGAGTTTGTTTTCTTGAGGTCGGGTCTTTGGAGATCGATATGGTTCTTGTGTCCGCTGGGGGGAGTAATTTCTCCTCTCCCGGTCTAAAAAAGGCCGTTGGGAGTTGTAATCATATTGGTATTGTCGATATTCTGTGGGATAGGGTTCTTGATGGTATCTGATAGGGTCAAATCTATTATGAGTGGGGATTGGTGATCTCAGGAGTCTTCCATATTGGTCATAACAGGGAGCCTCATTCTGTTCTCTATAGTTTCTATCATTACCATTCGCATTATTTTGGGGTTTCTTGAAGCGTTTTTTAAAAGGTTTCTTTCCAGTATTTTTTGGAGTCCTAGGCCCTTGATAACTATTGGATGGTGGTCCATAGTAAGGCCTAGATGCCCCTTGATATTGGTCCCTCCCTTCATATCTGGGTTCCTGTCTTATCATTTCAGGATATGGATCCCTTCCTTCAAATCTCAAATCCTGCCTTATATGTGGTATCACAGGTTCCTGTATTCTTACCTCCCTTTCAGGGGTTGAATAAGTTGAGACCGGTTGTGTTGGTTCTGTTTTCTGTTGCCATTTAAAAGCCTGTTGCGCTTTATAGTCCGCCGTGTCTCGTTGGTATTTTTTCATTTTTCGCAGCTGAACTTCGAGATCCTTGGCGATCAGGTCTTTGTTCAGTTGCGTTGTAAGTCTATTGAAGTCACCCGATTCCTTATGGGGTTCAATTTTGATTTTTTAATTCCTCTATCTGTTTTTCAATAGTTCTCAATTTCCGCTGTTTGCGTTTCAGCAGGAACTTGAGGCCTTCTAAACTTTTATTATTAAAAAAATCGTACCATTCTTCCATCGATTCTTTATCAATAAGACCATCATTGGGAGGTATATCCCATCGTAGTCTCCGAGGTACTAAACCTTCTCTAATGTACCTATCAAAGGTATTAATGTCCCACCATAGGCATACTTTTTTATCCATGTGGTGTCCTAGCTTTCTTATTAAGCTTTGTAGGTCCAGGTTATGAGTCTTATTCTGTGGGTTAAAAACCTCATCTAGATTGACCTTTCTGTTCTCAACAAAAGTGAAAACATCCATAGTGGCAGCAAAAGAAAAAGTGTAAATAGAGTAAACAGGTCAAGTGGGGCTTCTGCGCTACTACACAGGTCTATCTAGGGTCAGTAACAATATGCAGCAAGCACAACAAATGCATACACAGCACCTAGTGAAAATAATAGTGAATGGAGTGACAGCGCAAATTGTAAACTAAACATAACATAAATCAATACATGTGATAAAAATGTAGACTAAACGACATAAATCAATGCATGTGAAAATAGTGCAACAGTGCTGAATTGCAGTGCATATGAGGCCAAAGTCCAAACAAAGTGCAACAAATATTCCAACAAGTGCAATAATTATCCGTAATGGTGAAACAATAGAGGAGGATGCCCACTAATCCGAGAGTTGTGAAGAAAGACACCCACACACCGGGTCTGGTCTCCCAGAACTCTCACCTTAAGCAGGTATATCAAAGCATCAACAGATCCTTTCACTGGCAATCTCCCGGGAGATCCTGGTCACCACCACGGATCGGTGGAAAAGTAAATGCCTGCGGTCTCAAAGGGACAACATAGGAAGGGGAAGAAGGAGGAAGACAAAGAAGCCTCCAATCGTGTATTATCTTTGATGATCCGTTTTAATAAAGTAAAAAACACACTTACAATAAATGAATAAAAACGAGCCTGTATTACAGCGGTAGCCACAGCGAAGCGCAGGGGGCACGTCACTCGATGCACGTCTTCTCCCGTTCGTAACGCGTAGGGAACGGGAGAAGACGTGCATCGAGTGACGTGCCCCCTGCGCTGCGCTGTGGCTACCGCTGTAATACAGGCTCGTTTTTATTCATTTATTGTAAGTGTGTTTTTTACTTTATTAAAACGGATCATCAAAGATAATACACGATTGGAGGCTTCTTTGTCTTCCTCCTTCTTCCCCTTCCTATGTTGTCCCTTTGAGACCGCAGGCATTTACTTTTCCACCGATCCGTGGTGGTGACCAGGATCTCCCGGGAGATTGCCAGTGAAAGGATCTGTTGATGCTTTGATATACCTGCTTAAGGTGAGAGTTCTGGGTTCTGGAGACCAGACCGGTGTGTGGGTGTCTTTCTTCACAACTCTCGGATCAGTGGGCATCCTCCTCTATTGTTTCACCATTACGGATAATTATTGCACTTGTTGGAATATTTGTTGCACATTGTTTGGACTTTGGCCTCATATGCACTGCAATTCAGCACTGTTGCACTATTTTCACATGCATTGATTTATGTCGTTTAGTCTACATTTTTATCACATGTATTGATTTATGTTATGTTTAGTTTACAATTTGCGCTGTCACTCCATTCACTATTATTTTCACTAGGTGCTGTGTATGCATTTGTTGTGCTTGCTGCATATTGTTACTGACCCTAGATAGACCTGTGTAGTAGCGCAGAAGCCCCACTTGACCTGTTTACTCTATTTACACTTTTTCTTTTGCTGCCACTATGGATGTTTTCACTTTTGTTGAGAACAGAAAGGTCAATCTAGATGAGGTTTTTTAACCCACACAGAATAAGACTCATAACCTGGACCTACAAAGCTTAATAAGAAAGCTAGGACACCACATGGATAAAAAAGTATGCCTATGGTGGGACATTAATACCTTTGATAGGTACATTAGAGAAGGTTTAGTACCTCGGAGACTACGATGGGATATACCTCCCAATGATGGTCTTATTGATAAAGAATCGATGGAAGAATGGTACGATTTTTTTAATAATAAAAGTTTAGAAGGCCTCAAGTTCCTGCTGAAACGCAAACAGCGGAAATTGAGAACTATTGAAAAACAGATAGAGGAATTAAAAATCAAAATTGAACCCCATAAGGAATCGGGTGACTTCAATAGACTTACAACGCAACTGAACAAAGACCTGATCGCCAAGGATCTCGAAGTTCAGCTGCGAAAAATGAAAAAATACCAACGAGACACGGCGGACTATAAAGCGCAACAGGCTTTTAAATGGCAACAGAAAACAGAACCAACACAACCGGTCTCAACTTATTCAACCCCTGAAAGGGAGGTAAGAATACAGGAACCTGTGATACCACATATAAGGCAGGATTTGAGATTTGAAGGAAGGGATCCATATCCTGAAATGATAAGACAGGAACCCAGATATGAAGGGAGGGACCAATATCAAGGGGCATCTAGGCCTTACTATGGACCACCATCCAATAGTTATCAAGGGCCTAGGACTCCAAAAAATACTGGAAAGAAACCTTTTAAAAAACGCTTCAAGAAACCCCAAAATAATGCGAATGGTAATGATAGAAACTATAGAGAACAGAATGAGGCTCCCTGTTATGACCAATATGGAAGACTCCTGAGATCACCAATCCCCACTCATAATAGATTTGACCCTATCAGATACCATCAAGAACCCTATCCCACAGAATATCGACAATACCAATATGATTACAACTCCCAACGGCCTTTTTTAGACCGGGAGAGGAGAAATGACTCCCCCCAGCGGACACAAGAACCATATCGATCTCCAAAGACCCGACCTCAAGAAAACAAACTCAGCCCCGAACTAAGAGAGGCACTAGAGCGGTAAAGAGATACCAAAAGAAAAAGAGAAGATGTGGAGAGAATGTCGTAAACATCAGCGGATGTACCATCTCGGCAGAAGAACTAGCTGTCTTGGATAAAGGTCTAAAATACGCACCAACTAAAAATCTCAATAAATTTGAAACATACATTGGCATTCGGAAATAATATAAGGGAAGTTAAACATCAAAAAATACTTCCTTAGTAATCCTGCAAAAGTTACATATCCCATAAGAATGGATCCAATACTACCTACACATAGTAATTTGAGGAATCAATCAGTATTCAATCCTCAGGTTACGAACAACCAACATATTGATGTCTTTAAAAAACTGGTATTGAAAGATCTGGAAACCCTAAAATTGAAACCCAAATCTGACCCTGGATACATTAAAAAAGGAATTAAACTTCTTACTCAGAGGAAGGACATTGTGATCCGTCCAGCGGAAAAAGGGGGGGCAGTGGTTGTCCAGTCAACGCAGCAATATAAAGGTGAACTAGACAGACAGTTGCAGGATGGGGAAACCTACTGTAAACTATTTGGAAATCCACTATTGAAATATAAGAAAGAAGTTCAAAGAATAATTAATTTGGGAGTGAAAAAAAGTATCCTAAATAAAAAGGAGGCTAGATACCTTATTCCTGAATCTTGTAGGGTACCGGTGATATACACCATTCCCAAAATACATAAGTCAAAAGAGAACCCTCCGGGTAGACCCATCGTCAATGGGATTGATTCCCTGACGTCAAACCTAGGTCAATATATAGACCACTTCATGCAACCAGCTGTCCAAAAAACTAGTGCTTTTTTAAAAGATACAAAGCATATTCTACAGCTATTGGACTCAACATCGGTTCTTGAAGGAAGAACAATCCTTGCGACTGCCGACGTTTCATCGTTGTATACGATTGTCAAACACCATGACGCATGCCATGCCACCAAATGGCTGCTGCGGAATTTCAGTAACCTTATATGTCTGCAACGAAAATATCTTGTAAAATGCCTCGACATATGCCTGAAATGTAATTATTTTTGTTATGACCAATCATATTACAAACAAACCATTGGCATCGCAATGGGAGCGAAGTTTGCCCCTAGCGTAGCCAATGCTTTTATGGCACAGTGGGAAGAGTCAGCAGTATATAAGGAAATGCCAGCGGAGCTAACATTATACAAGAGGTACATTGATGACCTGATCATCCTCTGGAATGGAAGTAAGGAATCTCTGGAAAACTTCCTCAATAAACTGAATTCCAATGAGCAGAATATAAAATTGGTCTGGAAAATTGATGATAAATCTATTGATTTTCTAGATTTAAATATCACTATAGAAGGTGACAAAATTATAACCAAAACTTTCTTCAAGAATGTAGATACCAATAGCTATATATCGATGGACAGTTGTCATTTTAAACCTTGGCTATTTAATATACCAAGAGGACAACTAGTCAGAATGAAGCAAAATTGCACGAAGGATGAAGATTACAAGAGTCAGGCGGAAGTGATAGGGACACGTTTCACCAATAGAGGATATGATGAATCCTCCATCAAGAACCAAATTAGGGAAGTAGGTTTACTAGATCGATCAAAAATGCTGCAAGGAAAGACCTCAGTATTGAGAGAACAGGAAGCTCCTGCTCTTGTATTGAACTACAACTCTCAATATAAAGATGTAGCTAAGATCATCAAAAAGTATTGGTATATCCTACAAAATGACAAAGATCTTTGTACTATACTTCCTGAGAAACCACAGATTCTATACAAAAAAGCCCCGACATTTAAAGATCTAGTGGTGAAGTCTGTTGTGGATCCTCCACCGAAACCTCCTTTTTCATTTATGACAGGAAAAGGTTTCTTTCCCTGTCAAAGTTGTTTTGCATGCGTTAAAACCAGAAAACCCCAAAAAGAAACGTACACAGTTTATAGCTACAAACACAGGAGAATCCTTTGACATCAAGGAATGCATAGGCTGCTATACTGAAGGAGTAGTATACGTCCTACAGTGTAGTTGTACTTTACAATACATTGGTAGGACAAAAAGAGCTCTAAAAGTATGTGTTAAAGAACATGTAAAAAAAATTATTAAAGGTTCCTCCAAGCATAATGTGTCGAGACACTTTGAGAAAGTACACAATAAGGATCCCACATGCTTGGAGTTTTGGGGGATCGACAAATACATAAAAAACTGGAGAGGTAGTCATAAAATAAGGACTATTAGCCAGAAAGAGTCCCAATGGATCCATAAAATGAGAACTCTTACCCCGGGGGGGTTAAACGTGGACTTTGATTTAAATTGTTTTTTAAGTAACTTTTAGGGAATTTATATTATTATTCTGTATGTATGTAGAATTACTATATGTCTGGCTTAGAAATTTACAGTGAGGTGTACCTTTAACTGTCGAGAGCGGATTTCTATCAGTACATACTTGATATGGGTATGGTCCCCTTCTGTGAATACATAGGAATTTCTGCAATCTCAAGTTGTATAGAATCCTAGTTACAATATTGTGGAACTGACTAGTATGTACACATGACACTCAGATGCACGATCATCCCAATAGGGAAGTTTTTTTGCTTCACATAAGCTGATAGAGATCTGCAACTCGACTTACAATTGTATATAGATTCCATATATGGACGCTAGATGGCGACATACAAAGGCGGAGTGAGTATAGCAGTATGGGAACTCTGTCTACAGACACGAGATGGTCCCGGATATTTTATATTAATTTCATAATCTATTTATTATTATTTTTACTTATACACACGGTTTTTATTGTACAATGCTTGGTTGAGGAGCATCTGTCTAGTAGTTTGTCCATACGGGCTTAACAAGCTCCCGCATCCCGCACCTAGTCACAGTGGACTACGGAAAAATGGCGGATGCGGAGCTTCCGGTTTACATAAACAAAATGAACTCTGACACGGCCAATAGAACACCCCAGATGAAGACACGTGACTCAGTGTCGTAACACGTAGGGAACGGGAGAAGACGTGCATCGAGTGACGTGCCCCCTGCGCTGCGCTGTGGCTACCGCTGTAATACAGGCTCGTTTTTATTCATTTATTGTAAGTGTGTCTTTTACTTTATTAAAACGGATCATCAAAGATAATACACGATTGGAGGCTTCTTTGCCCTCCTCCTTCTTCCCCTTCCTATGTTGTCCCTTTGAGACCGCAGGCATTTACTTTTCCACCGATCCGTGGTGGTGACCAGGATCTCCCGGGAGATTGCCAGTGAAAGGATCTGTTGATGCTTTGATATACCTGCTTAAGGTGAGAGTTCTGGGAGACCAGACCCGGTGTGTGGGTGTCTTTCTTCACAACTCTCGGATCAGTGGGCATCCTCCTCTATTGTTTCACCATTACGGATAATTATTGCACTTGTTGGAATATTTGTTGCACTTTGTTTGGACTTTGGCCTCATATGCACTGCAATTCAGCACTGTTGCACTATTTTCACATGCATTGATTTATGTCGTTTAGTCTACATTTTTATCACATGTATTGATTTATGTTATGTTTAGTTTACAATTTGCGCTGTCACTCCATTCACTATTAATAGCCACTTAAGTCCCGGACCTTTGGGCAGGTAACGGACCCAGACAGTTTTTGCGATTCGGCACTGCGTCACTTTAACTGACAATTGCGCGGTCATGCGACGTGGCTCCCAAACAAAATTGGCGTCCTTTTTTTTTCCAGCCTAGATCTCTTTCCCATCATAACTGGCATGATAACTTATTAGGCATAGAAACAAGCTATAAGCACTGAGGTGTCACCCCTCTGTGCTGTGTCTCCAAAGCATCTATTTTTGATATAATAAGGGCAAATTATTTAATCACACCACCCCCTGCCTCCACCCCCTCTGCCACCAACACCCCTTGTCTTCACCCCCCTCTGCAGTGCCACAATCTCCCCCTGCCACCAATCCCCCCAGGCCCTTTGAGAGAGAGATTTTTTTTTAAAAAAGGGTGGTTGCCATCTGGGGCCCTGGGGACATCTGGGCCCTTTAATTATTTTTTAA
Source organism: Rana kukunoris (assembly GCA_029574335.1). Lineage (NCBI taxonomy): Eukaryota > Metazoa > Chordata > Amphibia > Anura > Ranidae > Rana > Rana kukunoris. The sequence goes on along the minus strand of CM056056.1, from coordinate 40,076,597 downwards.
AAGAAATTACAAAAAAGGGGGGGGGGGGGTTTCCAAAAAAAATAAAAGAAAAAAAATTGTCCCTTTAATAAAAAAATTAATAAAAATATATATAAAAAGACCCCTAAAAAAAAATTGGCCCTTTATTAAAACAATGAAATAAACTTAATTTATGTTAAAAAATATATATTTTTTTTTTCAAAAATAAATAAAAAAGGGGGGTTGCCATCTGGGGCCCTGGGAACTTCCGGACCTCTAAAAAAAATAAAAGAAAAAAAATTGGCCCTTTAATAAAAAATTTAATAAAAATATATTAAAAAATATTTTTTTTATAAAAAATAAATAAAGAAGAGGGGGTTGCCACCTGGGGCCCTGGGGACCTCTGGACCCCTAAAAAAAAAAAAAAAAAAAGCGGGGGTTCCCATCCGGGCCCCTTACAGGTATACTGCCTGTACCCCATGATAGTGGCCCTGCCTCCAATCACCTCCATCGTCCCCTGCCTCCATCCCCCTCTGCGGTGCCAACAACCCCTGTCTCCATCCCCCCCTCTGCGGTTCCACCAACACCCCCTGCCTCCATTGACCCCTGAATCCATGCCCTCTGCTGTGAAACCGCAGCCACCATCACCTTCTGCCTCCAATCTCCATGCACAGTTCCAAGCCGAACCGATCTTGGCTATTTTTACTGGCACTTTCCCACAACCACGGACATTAACGAACGGAGGAAAAAAGTGCCCATTTTTACGAACTGTCCGGAAAAATACGGACGGTTGGCAACACTGCCCAAAACGCAGGTTGCCATAGTGGTGTGTTTGCCATCACCGGATTGCACTGGATCGTATGGTACAAAAGTGCCCTGCAATCTAGTTGCAGTGCGGTTCCAAAGTTGATGCACCCATGACATTGATGTGATACGATGCGATTACAGCCCATTCAATGAATAGGTTAAAATCACACCGCACTGAATTACAAGTGACTTGAACAGTAATGCGGTGCGGTTCCTGTGCGATTTTCATGCAGTGTTGTGTGAACCAAGAATTACGCCTCGTACACATGATCGGATTTCCATTAGACAAATCGTAGGACTTTTGTCTGAAGGGCGTTGGCTGTGAACTTGTCTTGCACACAAACGGCAAAGAATTGTTGTCCAACAAACACAAAACCATGTGTTTTTTCAGCTCTTTAGCGCCACTCTTTGGAAAACTTCTGCTAATGTTGTGTTATGAATAAAGGTGTATGTGTAGCGCTAAACAATGATATTCATTACAAAAAACATTTATGAAATATGGGTACGTATACCATAAACAATATACACAATATAAAAGTTCTGTCTAGTGACAAACGTGAAGCAATATATATGAAAAAATAAAAATCAATGTAAATCAATACATATTATAAGATCCACATAGCAAGTATGTGAAATATTATATAAAATGAAAAGTCCATAAACATAATAAGTTCCACAGCATCAGAGTGTCAATGAGGTGACTTCTTCCATATACAGTATTCCCACCACCGGAAAGAGTGCGAGCTTACCGGACTGAGTGGACTAATGGGACATTCGCCACCATAAGTCAACAGGGCTTTGTATGGATCCCGGCATCAACAAACGATCTCCAGATCGAAAACCAGTGGGTCTATAAAGACTCTGATGGACCGATAGGTAAGGTGTCCTCAAATCGTGAGACTGGAGATGGAGTCACCGGATTGGTTGCTCAGAGCAATGTTCAATAATATGCAGAGAAGGAAAATAAGGATGGCCACATAGCGTAACCTCGTTTTGATAAAAACAGACTTAATGAAGCCATCACACTTACATTTGGCTGAAAGTTTACACGCTTGTTTACAAGTGGGGTGGCAGCGGAGTCCTCCCGACGCGTTTCGTGTCACAACACTTCGCTAATGTTGTGTTATGGTGAGCATTGCTTCTGAGAATGCGTGTTTGTTCTTTGGATTTTCTGTACACACGATTGGATAATGCGACATTACACATTTTGTTGTCGGAAAATTTTACACATTTGTTGGTGGTAATTTCTGACAACAATTGTCCGATAGAGCATACAAATGGTCGGATTATCCGACAACATCCTGCCATCACACAATTCCCGTTGGAAAATCCGATCGTGTGTACGAGGCTTTATAGTCGCAAAAAATTAGATGAGCTCATCAAAATGTATTTTTTTCTCTGTTGCTATTAAAAGTACCTTTCAGAGGGAGGCAGATATTCTCAGACTGTGTGTAAATCTGTCTCTTTATAGCTTTATCCTTGTATTTAAAACATATTTTGTGTGAGTATAGTGTGACAGCATGCCTGTTCGATTTATAATACAATTTATATAAATAAATGAGCTAGTCCCAAGAGTTCCACTGGCTGAAGTTCTTGCTGAGCCAAGCACATCCTACCTACCAACTTTCTGAGATAGAAAAACAAGAGGCTCCATTCTACAGTGCCTGCCGCCGAGAATGTGTTTTTAGCGCGTCAGCATCGCGCTGATTCTCGGCGACAGGGTGCCGACATCTCGCACTCGCTGGAATAGTAAAAGCACATTCCAGCGAGCGCGTCATAGAAGCGACGGGGATCCGACGTGGATTCCCGCCAATTCTACACGTGGGCGGCGTTTGTTATGAATCCTGAAGGGGAAGTCCCCGCCGGATTTAAAAAAAAAATCCGGCATGGGTTCCCCCCTCAGGAGCATAACTGGCCCTTAGGTCTATTATGGGTTGTAAGGAGACCCCCCCTACGCCGAAAAAACGGCGTGGGGGTCCCCCCACAATCCATACCAGACCCGTATCCAAAGCACGCCAGCCGGCCAGTCAGGAGTGGAGTGGGGGCGAGCGAGCGCCCCCCCTCCTGAGCCGTACCGGGCAGCATGCCCTCAACATGGGGGGTCAGGTGCTCTGGGGCAGGGGGCGCACTGCGGCCCCCCCACCCCAGAGCACCCTGTCCCCATGTTGATGAGGACAGGGCCCCTTCCCAACAACCCTGGCCGTTGGTTGTCGGGGTATGCGGGTGGGAGGCTTATCGGAATCTGGGAGCCCCCTTTAATAAGGGGGCCCCCATATACCGGCCCCCCACCCTAAGTGAATGAGTATGGGGTACTGCAAGAAAAGTGTAAACACAAATAAACCACACAGGGTATTGAAATATTTTATTAGTTGGCCGCCGGGGGGGGGGTGGTGTATGGTCGCTTTTATCAAAGCGCCCCCCCCTCGGCAGGCTTCTTCTGACATCTTCGGTGGGGGGGTGGGTCTTCTCCGATCACCGGGGGGTCTTCTCCGCTCTCCGGGGATCTCCGGGGGTCTTCTCCCGCTCTCCGGGGGGTCTTCTCCCGCTCTCCACTCTTGATTCGGCGCTCTCCGGTGCCATCCAATTCACAATAGTGTGAACCCGGCTTAAACGTTCGGTGTAGGTTTGCATTAAAACGATAACTTTCGATAGTTAAAGTAGAAGTTTAACCAAACCCTGGTTTAGTCTTAGATAGAATAAGGATTAGAACATCTGTCTACAATGTATTGCTGTATATACCTATGTTCAGATTTTTCTTGTTCTGGTGAGGGGTGCCGCCTCCCAGATAGCAAGTACTTGTGCTGCAGGTTTCAAAATGACTTGCCAGGCTTCACAAGTTTGTTGCACAATTGTAGCATGTCTGCATTACATGACTCCAGGTCAACTTTCTTTGCAAACATTATGCAAGTCTGCTGCAAGTTCTGGTTCAGTTATGTTGTGCAATAGTCATCCCACCACAGAGGGTCACTGTAGCTGTATTTCCATGCTGTAGACTCGCAGAGCTCTTGCTGTAGATCCAGCGATGCAACTTTGCTCTTGCTGGGAACTTGCCACGCAAATTTGCTACAAATAGGAAAAGTGACAACCAGAACGTCAAGTGCTCTGCAAGTGTACAACTTGCCAAGAAAAATGTGCAGCAAGTTAACAGACATACAATTCAACACTGCCACATATTTGTGGTGAATTATCTTTGCTATCTGGGCTAGGGTTGAAAGTTAAAGGTTACGCCTAGCCAAAACCTTTTTTTTTATTTTTCGTTCTGGGTGGAATGGGGAAGAGTTGGTGTGATTATAAGCACTTCCATATTGCAGAGTAAATATGCCAATCACGTCTAAATGGAAGGCCAAATATTGATAAACACAAATCTGGAAGTTTGACAAGGCATTGTGTCCCAGGCCATGGTGTCAATGCCTGCCATACAAAGTAGAGTGCGCTGACTTGCAGGTTATTCACAATTACCTTGGGTTTCCATGGCAACTGCAACTGAAAAGCAAACGGGTACAGAAAGAAAATAATGGCAGCTACGAAATATGATGAAAACTGGAGGGAACAGGCAGGCAGAACATTTGCACATTCTTTGTTTCCAGGACTTTTAATAAGTAACTGGGTAAAAACAATGCTTTGTATTATGTACTGGGAACATTCTTTTCTTCATACTCAGATTCCCCAACTATTACTAAAATATCAACACACATGGCATTAAAGACTGCGCACTTTAAAACACAACAGTTACTTCAATATGTCCAGGAAAATCAAAAACATACAACCCTGCAGATACAACTCATTGCTTTTTCTGCCGCTGTCCATTGAAAGCTGTACTGGGGTCTTCAACAGTCCTAATGTCACGCACACACAACTGTTTTTAATGTCCTAGAAAAAATTGTGTTTTTCTCGATGTGATTCTTGTCAAGCCTGCTTTGCCTACACACGATTGTGAAAAAAAGTGCTCGAGCAAAGCGGGGTGACGTACAACACGTAAGACGGCACTATAAAGGGGAAGTTCTATTCGGATGGCGCCACCCTTTGGGCTGCTTTTGCTGATTTTGTGTTAGTAAGTTTGGTGAGAAACGATTCACGATTTTCAGTCTTTGTGCTTTTCAGTTTGATGAATGTGCTATCTCCATTACAAACACTAGTTTTACCAGAACGAGCGCTCCCGTCTCATAACTTGCTTCTGAGCATGCGTGTTTTTTTTCCCGTCGTTAAAGCCTACACAAGACCATTTTCACGACGTGAAAAACGACAAGAAAAATAAGAGCATGTTCTAAATTTTTAATGCCCATTTTTCATGTCAAGAAAAATGCTCTGGAGCCCACACACGACCGTTTCAATTACCAATTTTAAAATTTGTCATGAAAAACGGTTGTTGTTTCAGTAGTTGTTGTTTCAGTTGTAGTTTTTGTTTCAGCTGCTGTGATATTCAGTTGTTGTTGTTTCAGTTGTAGTTGTTTTCAGTTGTTGTTGTTTGTTTCAGTAACTATTACTAACTATTAACATTTAGGTATCAAAATTGACTTTTCAAATTTGGCTGTTAGAGAAGTTACAAATTATCCAAAATAACGAATGCTATATCTAAACGAATCAAATGTAACACATTAATAATAATTTTTACAAAGATTTGTAAATTCGAAAAAAAATTATAAATTCATCAATTTGAATATTAGTAAGTTCTAATATTCAGTAGTTGTTGTTTCAGTTGTAGTTGTTGTTTCAGTTGTAGTTGTTGTTTCAGTTGTAGTTGTTGTTTCAGCTGTTGTTGTATTCAATTGCTGTTGTTTAAGTTAAAGATGATGTTGTTGTTTCTGTTATTGTTTCAGTAGTTGTTTTCAGTTGTAGTTTCCAGTTGTTGTTGTTTTAGTTATTGTTGTTTCAGTAGTCGTTGTTTCAGTTGTAGTTTTTGTTTCAGCTGCTGTGATATTCAGTTGTTGTTGTTTCAGTTGTAGATGTTGTTTTCAGCTGTTGTCATATTCAGTTGTTGTTGTTGCAGTTGTAGATGTTGTTGTTGTTTCTGTTGTTGTTTCAGTAGTTGTTTTTAGTTGTAGTTTCCAGTTGTTGTTTTCAATTGTTGTTGTTTCAGTTATTGTTGTTTCAGTAGTTGTTGTTTCGGTTGTAGTTGTAGTTTTTGTTTCAGCTGTTGTGGTATTCAGTTGTTGTTGCTTCAGTTGTAGATGTTGTTTTCAGTTGTTGTTTCAGTTGTTGTTGATGTTTATGTTGTTGTTTCTGTTGTTTCAGTAGTTGTTTTTTCAGTTGTAGCTGTTTTCAGTTCTTTTCAGTTGTTTCAGTAGTTGTTTCAGTAGATTTTGTTGTAGTCGTTTTCAGTTGTTGTTGTTTGCTTCAGTTATAACTTAACTATTACTAACTATTAACATATAGGTATCAAAATTTCCTTTTCAAATGTGGCTGTTAGAGAAGTTACACATTTTTCGAAATAACGAATGCTGTATCTAAACAAATCAAATGGAAAAAATTAATAATAATTTTTACGAAGATTTGTAAATTCGAAAAATTCATAAATTCATCAATTTAAATATTCGTAAATTCTAATATTCAGTAGTTGTTGTTTCAGCTGTTGTCGTATTCAGTTGCTGTTGTATTCAATTGCTGTTGTTTCAGTTGTAAATTATGTTGTTGTTTCTGTTATTGATTCAGTCGTTGTTTTCAGTTGTAGTTGTTTCAGTTATTGTTTTTCTGTTGTTGTTTCAGTAGTTTTTGTTTCAGCTGCTGTGGTATTCAGTTGTTGTTGTTTCAGTTGTTGTAGTTATTTTCAGTTGTTGTTGTTTCAGTTGTTATTGTTGTTTCAGTAGATGTTGTTGTAGTTGTTTTCAGTTGTAGTTGTTTTCAGTTATTGTTTGTTTCAGTTATAACTTAACTATTACTAACTAGTAAATTATAGGTATCGAAATTTCCTTTTAAAATTTGGCTGCTAGAAAAGTTACAAATTATCCGAAATAACGAATGCTGTATCTAAACAAATGGAATGTAACAAATTAATAATAATAAATAACAATAATAATAATAATAGAAACGTTTCATTGTTATTATTATTAATAATAATATTAATTCTGTTTCAATTGTTTCAAAGCAGCATTCGTTATTTCAGATAATTTGCAACTTTGGATAAATTTGTATTTGTTACGTTCACTAACAGCCAAATTTGAAAAGAAAATTCCAATACCTATAATGTAATAGTTAGTTAATATTAGTTAGTTATTATTTAAAATTTCGGGATTTTCGTTCTTTCAATTTCCGAATTTACAAATTTTCGAGCATAACGAATGATGCAAAAAAAAACTAAAAAAACCTGCCCTCCTGATTGGCAGGGAGGAAATTTTGTATGAAAATAGGAACTCATTCGCTATCATCACACAACTGGCAGAGCCCACCCTTTTTTGAAGCCTATTAGAGCCTCTGGCTCTAATCATGTGGTTCAAATAAACACCCACCTGCATTGGAATCCATAGGTAGATCAGGGGGCCAGATGCATGGATGGGGGGGGGGGGGTGGCGCCCGTGCGCCCTCTATGGACGGGTCGCCACTGGTTAACCCGTCCATAGAAGGGTCTCGTTCTTTATGTGGGATTTTTCATTTATTTTACAAAATGCAGAGTGAAGCAGTAGAGGTTGGCTCGGAGTTGAGAATTTCAGTGGTCAATAAAGTCTTGGTATAAGTTGACATTGGGCGATGAAGTTGTGCACATTCCATCTGTCACAATCCTAGCTCCCAACTGTCCCTCTGTCCCTCTTTCCTCCTTATCTGTCCCTCATTTTGGTCTGATCTATATAGCTGTATATAAAATGCAGTAGTTACCTATCAAAAAGAGTTTTAAGCTAGGTTCACACTGCTGCAATGTCAGATACCGCATGTGATGTCTGTGCAATGTGAATTCAGCCATACAGATTGTATGTCTGCAAAAAAAAAAAAAACTTCTGTGTGCAGCAGCCCCCCTAATACTTAACTGAGCCTTATTTCGATCCAACAATGTGCAGTGGCTCTCCTGGGTCCTGCCCTGACAGAGCGGTGGCTCGTGAGCGAGCCTGCTTGGGTGCCCCCATAGCAAGCTGCTCACTATGGGGGCAGGAGAGAGGGACCAGGAGCACAGAAGAGGGACTAGAGAAGAGGAGGATGAGGGCTGCTCTGTGCAAAACCATTACACCTAGCAGGTAATTACAACATGCTTGTTATTAAAAAAAAAAAAAAAGCCTTTAATATCATTTTAAATAAACTAACACATTTTTACAAGTACATGTTTCCTTTAGAAAATATCATCAATCATCATGCATAAATACTTTTTTCTAGAAGGTCTTGCTCCTGTTTTTAGACTCTGCCTTAGTTTAATTTTGATTTTTTTTTCTCCATAGCCAGGTACTCATGGAAAAAAAAATTAGGAAGCTATAAATTCGAAAAGCCTGTGCATAGCTGACAAAATATGCTGAGCTTAGATTAATATTTAACTAACAGTCTTTGAAGTGTAACGGATCTATTTAAAACAGAATGTTAGACCCTATTTGTTTATTGCACCTAAAGCTACACCTTGATCTTGTTAAATGCATTTTTAATGAACCTCTTGATTTTTCTCTCGGTGTTTAGATTCAGATAAAAGCTTAAGATTTAAAACTAATCTAACTGTGAAGTTTCCCAGGCATTAGGGAAGCAAGTTGGAGTAGAAAAATAAATTGGCCAGACTACCCTTAACCTGCCTTCCTAAAGTAGAACTCAGGGCAAGCGATGAACTCTCACCAGGGCTCTCACCATTTTTTCTTGCCCCCCTCACCAGTTTGCACCCCTCCTGCTCCCAATGCTCTGCCACCTCCCTCTCACTTCAAGGCACCCTGGGCCCCATTCTTGACAATTCTGCCACATGCCCATTGTCCCTATTACCATTAGACCCTGTCCACTTTGTTCACCACTGCAAAACCATCGCTCTTACCACTCTGCCCCGTTTCCTCAGCACTCTGCTTTCACCCAGGGGCAGACTGACCATGTGGGCACTGCCCGAGGGCCCCATGCCACTAGGGGGCCCAATCAGGGTTGCCAGTCTCAGTAAAACCAGGGACAGTATGTAAAAATCTGTGTTTTTTTTAAAAAAATCCAAGATTATAGCTGCCCTGCCTCTCTTGTATCTTTTCAGTGTGTATATGTGTATTCTGTGTGTATATTGTGTGTGTGTGTGTGTGTGTGTGTGTACTGTATGTGTGTGTGTGTACTGTATGTGTGTGTGTACACTGTATGTGTGTGTGTACACTGTATGTGTGTGTGCACTGTGTGGCCCCATAATCTTTTGCCTGGGGGCCCCATAATCTCCTATTGTCCAGGGGCCCCATGAGTTGTCAGTCCGCCCCTGCCTCCACCCCTTTCTCTCTGCACTTTGCTGTCACCCCTCTTGCCTCACTGTCACCACACTTCTCTGCCCCACTCACAACTCTATAGCCCCAACAGTCTCACCATTCTGAAGACCCCACACACTCACCATTCTGAAGACCCCACACACTCACCATTCTGAAGACCCAACACACTCACCATTCTGAAGACCCCACACACTCACCATTCTGAAGACCCCACACACTCACCATTCTGAAGACCCCACACACTCACCATTCTGAAGACCCCACACACTCACCATTCTGAAGACCCCACACACTCACCATTCTGAAGACCCCACACACTCACCATTCTGAAGACCCCACACACTCACCATTCTGAAGACCCAACACACTCACCATTCTGAAGACCCAACACACTCACCATTCTGAAGACCCAACACACTCACCATTCTACTAGCATCTATTCCCCCCATACAGAACCATCTTAACCACTTAAGATCCAGACCTTTAGGCAGCTAAAGGACCTGGCCAGTTTTTGCGATTCGGCACAACGTCGCTTTAACTGACAGTTGCGCGGTCGTGCGACGTGGCTCCCAAACAAACTTGGTGTCCTTTTTTTCCCACAAATAGAGCTTTCTTTTGGTAGTATTTGATCACCTCTGCGGTTTTTATTTTTTGCGCTATAAACAAAAATAGAGCGACAATTAAAAAAAAAATGCAATATTTTTTACTTTTTGCTGTAAAAAATGTCCCCCAAAAAAAAAAAAAAACATTTTTTTTCATCAGTTTAAGCCGATACATATTCTTCTACATATTTTTGGTAAAAAAAAAATCGCAATAAGCGTTTATCGATTGGTTTGCGCAAAATTTATAACGTTTACAAAATAGGGGGATAGTTTTATTGCATTTTTATTCATTTTTTTTTTTTTACTACTAATGGCGGCGATCAGCGATTTTTTTCATGACTGCGACATTATGGCGGACACTTTGGACAATTTTGACACATTTTTGGGACCATTGTCATTTTCACAGCAAAAAATGCATTAAAAATGCATTGTTTACTGTGAAAACGACAATTGCAGTTTGGGAGTTAACCACAAGGGGGCGCTGAAGGGGTTAAGTGTGACCTCATTTGTGTTTCTAACTGTAGGGGTGTGTGGCTGTAGGTGTGACGTCATTGATTGTGTTTCCCTATAAAAGGGATCACACGATCGATGACGCCGCCACAGTGAAGAACGAGGAAGCTGTGTTTACACACGGCTCTCCCCGTTCTTCAGCTCTGGGGACCGAACGCGGGACTCCAGTGGCGATCGGGTCCGCGGGTCCCGCGGTCACGGAGCTTCGGACTGGCCGCACGCCCGCGACCTACGGCTGGGCACTTAAAGAGGACTTACCTGTACATGCTTGTGCCCAGCCGTGCCATTCTGCCGACGTATTTGTGCAGGAGGCGGTCCTTAAGTGGTTAATAGCATCATGGGCCCCTGGGCAAAATAATGCTCTGGTATCCCTACAATGAGGACAGTGCAGGTAAAAAGACATCAAGTAGGTAGGAGAAAGACTGCCTCCCCTGTGTATCCATCACTCTCAGTGCCATCATGGGCCCCCAATTTCGGGGCAGCGTGGGCTCAAGAACCAGCTGCTTTGAGGAAAATGCAGGGGCCCCCCCTTGCAGCTTGGGCCCCTGGGCAGTGCCCAGGTGTGCCCTCTTATTAAGACAGCCCTGCCACCATACCTATCTTTCCTCTCTACCACAGTTGCCCCAATTCCAAATCTTGCCTGCTTTCATATGGCCACACTTTTGCTAGTTTCTGTATAAAATCATTATTTATGATACACGAGTCCCAATGAGGTGTATGGGAATTTCCCTTTAAGGTCCTTGTGTTTCTTCAGCTGTGTATTGCACTTCGGCTGAAACCGTGAGCTTTCTTCTTAGTGTCTGAAAGCAGATAATGGCGTTCGTGATTTGAGTATTTACCGGGAGCGAATTCTATAAATAACTAGCAGCTTAATGAAATGATCAATATCAAGAGTTTCTTGTCTAGTCTGTTAATAAACAAGTCTGTAATCGGTGCAAGTCATCTAAGCCTTGTCTTGAATATAAAGGAATAGATTTTCAATGAGTCTACACACATATCTTGTACAGCTAGCGGTCTACCGTATCTGGATTTACAAATGATTTGTTTTTCTGAGGTTTTGTGCTACAGACATCTAGGACACCAATAGATACCCAAAGGTGATTGGATGTGAAAACGTGATCCATTTGGCACTCGGTACCAAGGCAGGTTCTCGGAAAGGGACGAATTATCCTCTTTGAAGACTTCAGTGCTGTTGCAGCTCATTATAAGAGAAAGAAGAAGGTTCAATCAATATGACCTTTTGTATGCCAACTAGTGATTTTGTATCTGGGTAGGGCGTTCTTCAAAGGTGAAAGTGAATAACACATTAAATTAATGGCAAAACTTTTTTTAACCACTTCGGCCCCGGAAGAATTTACCCTTTCCTGACCAGAGCACTTTTTTGCGATCGGGCACTGCGTCGCTTTAACCACTTAAGCCCCGGACCATATTGCTGGTCAATGATCGGGCCACTTTTTGCGTTTTGGCACTGCGTTGCTTTAACTGACAATTGCGTGGCCGTGCGACGTGGTACCCAAACAAAATTTACGTCCTTTTCCCCACAAATAGAGCTTTCTTGATCACCTCTGCTGTTTAATTTTTTTGTGCTATAAAACCAAAAAAGAGCGACAATTTTGAAAAAAAAAAGCAATATTTTTTTACTTTTTGCTATAATAAATAGAGTTGAGCGGACACCTGGATGTTCGGGTTCGGCGGAACTTCAGAAAAAGTCTGTGTTTCAGAAACCCGAACTTGACCCTGAACCCGAACCCCATTGGACTACTAAAATGTCTCTAAAAAACGAAAGGAAAAGGCTAGAGGGCTGCAAATGGCAGCAAAATGTTGGGAAGAGCATGGCAAGTACTCTGCAAACAAATGTGGATAGGGAAATAACTTAAAATAACATAAAATACATAAAAATAAATTTAAAACTTCCCTGCACTGAAAGGAAAAAAAGTAATTTAAAACCGGCTTTGCGGCTATAATGAATTGTCGGCTTCGGCAATTCAGAGAGGATTCATTCATAAAAAAAAAGAAAAAAAAGTGTGGGGGGGTCCCCCCAAATTCAATTACCAGGCCCTTCAGGTCTGGTATGGATATTAAGGTAAACTCCGCCGTCAATAAAACAAATAAAATGACGTGGGGTTCCCCCCAAATATCCATTCCAGACCCTTCAGGTCTGGTGTGGATTTTAAGGGTAACTCCACCCCAAATAAAAAAAAAATGGCGTGGAGCACGTTAACCTGGCCGGCCGCAGAAAAGAGGGGGGGACAGAGTGCGGCCTCCCTCTCCTGTACTGTACCAGGCCACATGCCCTCAACATGGGGAGGATGTCCCCATGTTGATGGGGACAAGGGCCTCATCCCCACAACCCTTGCCCAGTGTGTTTTTTTTTTTACAATAATTTACACTTCCTTTGTGAAATTGTAGGGGTACAGTGTACCCCATTACCAATTAAAATAGGGGGGGCAGGATCTGGGGGTCTCCTTTGTTAAAGATGTCTTCCAGATTCTGATAAGCCCCCCACCTGCAGACCTCCACAACCACCGGGCAAGGGTTGTGGGGATGAGGCCCTTGTCCCCATCAACATGGGGACTTATACCAAGTCGCTTAAGTGGCCCTCGCTCTTCAAAAGGTTGGGCACCCCTGCTCTAGGGGTAAGGTGCAGGATTGCAAAACAAAATCCCTTTTAACCAGTGGCGGCCCGTCCATAGGGTGCGCCCGGCCCTAATGCCCCCCCCGTAGTCACAAAAAAAAACGGACAGCTTAAAAACTTTTTATTTTCCCTAAAATTTCCTTTTTTACTTATACTGCAGTGATGGTGGCCGTCTATAGAGGGTGCTGCAGCGCCGCCCCCTCTGGCTCTCGCAAATTACATAGGCCGCGTACATACGATCGAACATGTCCGCTGAAACTGGTCCGCAGACCAGTTTCAGCGGACATGTTCGATGGTGTGTACGGCCTTTCGAACAGTTTTCCAGCGGACAAAAGTTTCTAAACATGCTTAGAAACCTGTCCGCTGGAAACCTGTCCGTCGGACAGGTTTGATGGTTAGTACGCCCAACCATCGGACAAAAATCCCGCACATGCGTCGAATTGATTCGACGCATGCTTCGAAGCATTGAACTTCCTTTTTCCAGCACGTCGGTGTGTTCTACGTCACCGCGTTCTGGTCCGAGGGGATTTTGTACACACATCAGACCAAAAGACCACTTCAGACATGTCCGATGAAAACGGTCCGTCGGACCTGTTTCCTCGGACACGTCTGATCGTGTGTACGCGGCCATACATTCATGCATTTGCAGCCCACCAAAAACTAAAATATGGGAGCTGGATCGAGTGCTCATTTTAAATAATGTTCAGAAAATTACATCTTTTGCAACATTTAGCAAAGTATTTTTTAATTACACTATTCTAGTTCTAATTACAGTGTTTCCCCAGAGTACTGTGATTTGAAAAAAAAAAACAGACGTTTCCATTTTTCCAGATAAGATTGCACACAATAAAGCCCAAATATCAAACTGCTTAGCGTTCTTATCGCTTCTGCCGAGAAACGTTGCATTGAGCTGACTTTTGTTACTTCTCTTTATCTTTTTGTAGCAGTTTGTTGGAGCAAAATTCATAATTATTCTGGGTTAATCGCTTTGTGTAAACACAAAACAGACTGTTTACTAACCTGATTTTGAATATTTCAAGTTGAAATAAATAGGTCAACAAAATAATAAAAGAAGAAATAGAAGTTAAGTTGCACTACTGTTTATTGGAAATTCAGCTACAAATTTCTTCCACCAATCCCATGCCAATTAATAAACCCCCCTGGCGGTATTCCCGAGTCTGGCTCAGGGTAAGATTTTTGTACCAAAAGCGGTATCCCCGAGCCCGACTCGCGATCGCCTCGCAGCAGCCACAGGCAAAGTTACTTACCTTGTCCCTGGATCCTGCAATGCCTCTCCACTGTGTGAGCACGGGGGCGGAGAACGGCGCCAAATTCAAAAAAGTAAATAAACACATTACATAAAGTATACTGTAATCTTAGAGCCCTTTCACACTGGGGCGTTTTTCACGCGGTACAGCGCTAAAAATAGCGCTGCTATACCGCGTGAAAAAAACTGCCCTGCAGTCTTCAATGTTAAAGCCCGAAGGCTTTCACACTGAAGCGGTGCGCTAGCAGGAGCGCTCCAAAAGTCCTGCTAGCCGCATCTTTACAGCAGTATAGGAGCGGTGTGTTTACCGCTCCTTTACCACTCCTTCCAATTGAAATCAATGGGAAACCGTGGTAATAACGCCCGCATTGCGCCTCTATAGAGGCACATTGCGGGCGGTATTAACCCTTTTTCGTCCGCTAGCAGGGGTTAAAAACGCACCGCTAGCGGCCGAATACCGCGGTAAATACGACGGTATAGCGGTGTGTTTACCGCTCCTTTACCGCTCCTTCCAATTGAAATCAATGGGGAACCGCGGTAATAACGCGGTTTCCCATCGCGCTGCTATACCCCACCGCGGGTAACGCTGCAATGTGAAAGCAGCCTTATAGATTACAGTACTGTAAAAAATACACACCACCCTTTGTCCCTAGTGGTCTGCCCAGTGCCCTGCATTTATATAATAAAAACTGTTCTTTCTGCCTGGAAACTGGAGATTGTCTATAGCAACCAAAAGTGTCCCTTTATGTCAAAAATGGTTTTAGAGCAGCTAGAAAACAGCGATAATAAATTATAATCACTTGCATAATTAAGCGATAGCGATTTGTGGGGAAATTCTATATAAAAAAATAAAAGTAATGACAGTGACAATTCTGCAACTGAGCAAAATTTCAGTGATTTTGATTTGATTACATTATTGAATACGTTTTATTATAATTATATTATTATTTGTTATAATTATTTATAGTTATTTATTAAATTATAATTTATGATTTTGTTTTTCAAACTTTTTCATACCCAGGATGCCTATTAGACTCTTGTTTGGTCAGATTTAAGTGAGTTATTCCTAAGAATTACAGGCCTACAGTATAAAACACCAAATTTCCTTGCAAAATAATGGTACCGCTTTCAGCACCTAAAATCAGAAATAATCATACCGCCAGTGAGGTTAAAGAAGACCTGCATTGTTGAAGCTGTATCCCAAAAAAGCAATCAGAAATCAAATCAACAGCATAGTCTACATTTAGCTTTCATCATTACTCTCGAAATAAGACAAAATCTGGGCTTTCATCTACCAAACAGAGCAGCACCACTTAAAGGGGAGTTCCACCCACAATTTCACTTTTTAAATATAAATACCCCTGTAATACACAAGCTTAATGTATTGTAGTAAAGTGGGGCCCAGATTCAGAAAGCAATTACGCCTGTCTAACTGGTGTTAGACAGGAGTAATTTCAAATTTCGCGCGCCGTATCACTAGTTTGAATCCTCAAACCATGATACGGCGGCTTCGGGCTTCGATCCGAGAGGCTTACGTCTTCGTAAGCCTTCGGATCTACGCTGCCATCTATTTGCGGCCGCTGGGAGGAGTTCGCGTCGTTTTGATGCGTCGGGATATGCAAATGTTTTTTTACGGCGATTCCCGAAGATACGAGTGGTCGTCGCAATCGCTTTCGTCTATTTTTTTGTACGTAATGTTAGAGCAGCTTTTTGCTGCTCTAACGTTACGTAGCCCATGTTAAGTATGGCCGTCGTTCCCGCTTCGAATTTATTTAATTTTTTTTTTGTTTACGTAACTCGTTCGGGACTAGGATCGCCCGTAAACGACGCTACCTAAACAACGAATGACGTCACGACGTGATTTCGCGCAATGCACGGCGGGAAATTTGGGAACGGAGCATGCGCAGATCGATCGCCGCGGAAACGCGCCTAATTTAAATGATTCACGCCCCCTACTCGTCTATATGGATTGCGATGGGAGAAATACACTACGCCGCCGTCGTTTAATGGACAAAATCTACCTGAATTCCACGTAGAGCCAGGTAAAATACGGCGGCGTAGAGTATTTCTGATACGCTACGATAATCCATTTCTGTGTGAATCTGCCCCTTAGTCTGTAAACTAAGGTCCCTTTGTTAGGTTGTTACAGCATTTAGATTTATAATCTAGAAATAGACCGTGGCCATCTTAAGTGTGGGCATCATGAAGCCAGACTGTATGACTTCCTGGATTTCAGCTTTGCATATCACGCACATGCTCAGTGCTGCACAAGCAATGTAATAGGTTTCAGTCAGGTTTGCAAGGACTACTGGGAAACATGATGCCTATCCCAGAAACCCTTGCAAATAGCCATGTAACTTAATAGCCTAGGCCAGTGATGGCGAACCTTGGCACTCCAGATGTTTTGGAACTACATTTCCCATGATGCTCATTGCACTCAGCGGATTCGTTGAGCATCATGGGAAATGTAGTTCCATAACATCTGGGGTGCCAAGGTTCACCATCACTGGCCTAGGCTAATAAGGAGGAGGAAGTAATGAAGGACTACAAAATAAAGGTATTTACAAGCAACAAAATAAATAAAAATTGTCCATTCTGAACACTATGAGATTAGGGCATGCAGCACAGACAAACATAAAAAAATGAGTGGAACTCCACTTTAACCACTTAAGACCCGGACTTTTATGCAGGTTAAGGACCTTGCCCCTTTTTGCAACTGACAATTGCGCGGTCGTGTGTCGTGGCTCCCAAACAAAATTGGAGTCCTTTTTTCCCACAAATAGAGATTTCTTTTGGTGGGATTTGATCACCTCTGTGGTTTTTATTTTTTGCGCTATAAACAAAAATAGAGCGACAATTTTGAAAAAAATGCAATATTTCTAATGAGTGGTGCTCAAAACAATTGGTTTCTGTGCACAGCTGCACCAGGTTTTGCACTCTTCGGTTTTAGTAAATCTACCCCACAGTCATTACCTGAAACAGAAACAACTGTGTAGGAGGCTTTAAACTGGGTGAGGAACAGCCAAACTCTGCTACTAAGGTGAGGTTGTGGAAGACAGATTCAGGTCACAAGTCACACACCATGGCAAGACTGAACACAGAACCAAGACACAAGGTAGTTATACTGCATCAGCAACGTCTCTCCCAGGCAAAGATTTTAAAGTAGACTGGGGTTTCAAGATTTTCTATTCAAGGTCTTTTAAAGAAGCACAAAGAAACGGGCAACGTTGAGGACCATAGACTCAGTGGTCGGCCAAGGAAACTCAATGCAGCAGATGAAAGACACATCATTCTTACTTACTTTCAACATCGGAAGATGTCTAGCAGTGCTATTAGCACAGAACTGATAGAAACCAGTGGGACCCAGGTACACCCATCTACTGTCCCGTAAAGTGGTTTTCATGTAAGAATCGTGGGCAAAAAGCCATACCTCTGATGTGGAAATAAGGCTAAGCGACTCAACTACCGCGTTTCCCCGAAAATAAGCCCGGGTCATATTTTAATTTTGGCAACCTAAAACACACTAGGGCTTATTTTTGGGATGTCTTATTTTTTATGGTATGTACAATGATCTTAACGTGGTTGTAACCCTAAAAAAATAATCATTTTCCTTTAAAGCATAATAGATTGCATAGTGCTTCTGCTGTGTCATTTATCTAGTGGGTCCCCTGTCTTATCCCCCCTCCCCCTCCCTGTCAAGTCAGGACCTAAAATTCATCCTTATAGAATTACCGTATGCAATTACATTTTTAGGAATGTGGGGTGCAGTGTGTCTCCCTTTGTGATTTCTTTGTGGGCAATACCGGTACCTTTCTTTCAGCTGACCTGGCGGTCGCATGGTCTCCTTGGGCTTTTCTCTGGTCTGGATCCCGCTGGTGTTGGGGATGCCGCGGGCATCGGGTGGAAGGAGAGCAGAGAAGGGGGGAGCCAGTGTCCCGCTGTCACCTGTCTGCTCCGTGCACCGAGGAGGGAGGGGCTGCGGGAGGAGAGCAGAGAGGTAGCCGCTGTCTTACTGTCATTGGCCCGCTCCGTGCACTGGGGGGCCGCGGGAGTGCGGAGAAGGGGGGAGATGGTGTCCCGCTGGCATCTGTGCACTGAGGAGGGAGGGGCTGCGGGCATCGGGCGGGTAGAAAGCAGAGGGGGGGGGGCGCTGTCTCACTGGCATTGCCCAGCTCTGTGCACTGTGGAGGGGGGGCGGGTGTCAGCCAGGAGGAGAGGAGAAGACCTCCAAGGCAGATTAATTTTTTTAACACATTTAACTAGGGTTTATTTTTGGAGTAGGGCTTATATTGCAGCCCTCCCCGAGAATCATGCTAGGTCTTATTATCGGGGTAGGTCTTATTTTCGGGGCAACAGGGTATGCATGTAAATATAGGAACCCGGGTGCAGAAAAATTGGCAGCAGGTGCTCTGGACTGAAGAGTCAAAAATGTTAATATTTGGTTGTAGCAAGAGGCAGTTGGTTTGTGAAGGGCTGGAGAGCCATACAATAATGTGCGTCTGTGGGCAACAGTGAAGTATGGTGGAGATTCCTTGCAAATCTGAGCCTGCATTTCTTCAAATGCAGTTGGAGGTTTAGTCAGCATCAATAATGTCCTCAATGCTGAGAAATACAGACAGATACTTCTCCATCATGCCATACCATCCGGGAGACATTTGATTAGCCCACATTTTATTCTGCAGCAGAACTTCAGCGAGAAGAACAAGGAGTCCTGGAAGTAATGTTTTGGCCCCCACAGAGCCCAGACCTCAATATTATGGAGTCTGTCTGAGATTACATGAAGAAATAGAGGGATTTGAGGCAGCCTACACCCACAGGAGATCTCTGGTTAGTTCTCCAACATGTTTGAAACAACCTCCCAGCTGAGTTTCTTCAAAAACTTTGTGCAAGTGTACCTAGAAGAATTGATGCTGTTTTGAAGGCAAAGGGCGGACAACAACAAATATTGATTTGATTTGGATTTCTTTCCTGTTCATTTACTTTACATTTTGCTAATAGATAAAATTAAATATTTTTACTTCTATTTCTGAAAAACATTCTTAATTTTCAGCATTTTTTTCCACATCTGCCTAAAACTTTTGTACAGTAGTGTTTATGAATACAGTGGGCCAGATTCCCGTAGAATTGCCGCTGGCGTAGAGTAAGCCTTTTACACTACGCCGCCGCAATTTAACAGAGCAAGTGCCGTATTCCCAAAGCACTTGCTCCGTAAGTTGCGTCGGCGTAGTGTAAATGGCTCTGCGTATCCCCGCGTAATTCAAAGGGGGCTTGTATTTAAATTAAGTGCGCCCCCGCGTCGATCGAACTGCGCATGCGCCGGCCTCAAAAATAGCCCAGTGCGCATGCTCCAGCTCACGTCGGAAAAAGTGAATGAAACCGGCATGAGCGTCGTTTACGTAAATCCCTATTCGCGAACAACTTAGTAAAACGACGTAACCGACGGAAAAAGACGACGCTGACCCGACGCCATACTTAACATGGCAACGACGGAACTTCGTAAGGTTACCCCTCATATAGCAGGGGTAACCTTACGCGTACGGAAACGATGAAACTACGATGGGGCGGCGTAAACACGTTCGGGAATCGTCGGATTAGGTCATTTGCATAGGCAAATGAGAAATCAACGTACAGGCCACCTAGCGGCCGGCGATGTCATTACATCTACGATCCGCCAGTGTAATGGTTTTACACCTGTCGGATCTTCACTGTATCTATGCGTAAGTGATTCTAGGAATCACACGCATAGATACCCAGTAAAAAAAACAGAGATACAACAGTGTTTCCTACGAAACGCCCGCGTATCTCTTTTGAGAATCTGACCCAGTATCTGTATAAATACATTTTTGTTGGCTTTTTATACTGTATTCATATATTGACTAATTCAAAATATAATCAGATTCTTTGATTACTGGTCTGTCCAGGGCTGTCTTTAATATTTATTGGACCGTGGGCAAACATTTTCTTGGGCCCCTTCCAAACCTACTTATTAACTACCGTATTTTTTTGACCATAAGATGCACTTTTCCCCCCAAAAAATATGGGGAAAATGTGTCTGTGTCTTATGGTCCGAATGTACATCAGGCACTGCCCTCGTCGCTGCTGGCAACACCCCCTGCCACTTCCGGCAATGCCCCCCACTGCCATCGCCACGTTAATACCGGAAGAATGAATGAATGAATGAATGAATGACTTGTATAGCGCAACGCATGCAAACTGAATCCCCTCTGGGCGGGCAGGAGAGCGGAGGAAAGACATCCCAAGCGCCGGGTGATGGCACAGGTCAGGCTGCAATAATGGGACAGATCGGGCTGCATTATTGGCACAGGTCGGGCTGCAATATTGGCACAGGTCGGGCTGCATTATTGGCACAGGTCGGACTGCATTATTGGCACAGGTCGAGCTGCATTATTGGCACAGGTCAGGCTGCATTATTGGCACAGGTCAGGCTGCATTATTGGCACAGGTCTAGCTGCAATAATGGCACAGGTCGGGATGCATTATTGGCACAGGTCGGGCTGCAATAATGGCACAGGTCGGGATGCATTATTGGCACAGGTCGGGCTGCAATAATGGCACAGGTCGGGATGCATTATTGGCACAGGTCGGGCTGCATTATTGGCACAGGTCAGGCTGCATTATTGGCACAGGTCGGGCTGCATTATTGGCACAGGTCGGGCTGCAATAATGGCACAGGTCGGGCTGCAATAATGGCACAGGTCGGGCTGCATTATTGGCACAGGTCGGGCTGCAATAATGGCACAGGTCGGGATGCATTATTGGCACAGGTCGGGCTGCAATAATGGCACAGGTCGGGATGCATTATTGGCACAGGTCGGGCTGCAATAATGGCACAGGTCGGGCTGCAATAATGGCACAGGTCGGGCTGCAATAATGGCACAGGTCGGGCTGCATTATTGGCACAGGTCGAGCTGCAGTAATGGCACAGGTCGGGCTGCATTATTGGCACAGGTCGGGCTGCATTATTGGCACAGGTCGGGCTGCATTATTGGCACAGGTCGGGCTGCATTATTGGCAATGGTCAGGCTGCATTTCTTTGGCACAGGTCAGGCTGCATTTCATGGGCACTGGTAAATATTTTAGTACACCATCTGGTTCAGAATATTTTTTTTTGTTTTCCTCCTCTAAAACCTAGGTGTGTCTTATGGTCAGGTGCATCTTATAGATCGAACAATACAGTATTTACAGGTGGGGGTGGTTCAAGGGGCAGCTGCTTTTGGGCCGCACAACAATGAGAGCCTCCCCTTTTGCCCTGTGTTAAAGACAGCCCTGGGTCTGTCCTTCTTTGTTTTCATCATGTTTGGATTTCCAAGCTATTTAATAGATTTCTTCAAATTCTGTATCGGTCACCAGTGACTGATTCTTAAATTCAATGGACTTATGCCGCATACACACGGTCGTTTTTTGTCTTGTAAAAAAACGTTGTTTTTTTCTCAATGAAAAAAAAATACGTTTTTCAAACTTCATTTTAAAAAACGACGTTGCCTACACGCCATCGCTTTCTGAAAATGCTCTTGCAAAGCGCGGATACGTACAACACGTACAACGGCACTCTGTTCCATTCAAGCTCGCGTCATACCTTGCTTCTGAGCATGCGCGGGTTTAAAAATGTAGTTTTAAACTTTGTTTTAGCGGACACACACAATAATTTTTTTAAGACACAAAAAACAACATTTTGAAAAACGACATAAAAAATTGAAGCATGTTCACATTTTTTTGGGGTCGTTTTTCAGAAGACAAAAAACTACGTAAAGCCCACACACGATCATTTTAAATGACGTTTTTTAAAACGTGGTTTTATTTCATCACAAAAAACGACCGTGTGTACGCGGCATAATCCACTAAACCAGTGAAACTGACATTCTAGTATTACAGCAAAGCACAAGCGATAAACGATAGATAATAAAAATACAGTACTTACACGTATGGAAAATTCTAACTTTGGAAAAAATCCTGAAAGACAGATGTTTAGCCATATGAATTATTAATAGGATTAAACTCCAATGTATGTGTTAACAAACTGTCAAGAATTCTCATGCACTGATAATGTCACAAATGGAAGAGGAACATTCGGTACTTTCTGTATGGTATGCATATTCTGTATTATAGGAGCTCAGTGCAGATAATAGTGAAATAAATGAAATCTGCAGTTCCTTTGTGGTTTTGGATGTGTTGCTGGATCCAGTTTGAACTTTAAAATGGACCTTTTAGTAGAACACACAGTGTGCATTGGCATAATAGACCCATATGCCTTTGAATACCATAACATTAACCACTTAAGAACCGGACCAAAATGCAGGTAAAGGACCTTGCCCCCTTTTTGCGATTCGGCACTGCGTCGTTTTAAACTGACAATTGCGCGGTCGTGCGACGTGGCTCCCAAACAAAATTGGCGTCCTTTTTTTCCCCACAAATAGAGCTTTCTTTTGGTGGTATTTGATCACCTCTGCGGTTTTTATTTTTTGCGCTATAAACAAAAATAGAGCGTCAATTTAAAAAAAAATTCAATATTTTTTACTTTTTGCTATAATAAATATCCCCCAAAAATATATAAAAAAACGTTTTTTTTCCTCAGTTTAGACCGATACGTATTCTTCTACATATTTTTGGTAAAAAAAATCGCAATAAGCGTTTATCGGTTGGTTTTCGCAAAATTTATAGCGTTTACAAAATAAGGGATAGTTTTATTGCATTTTTATTATTTTTTTTTTTTTTTACTACTAATAGCGGTGATCAGCGATTTTTTTCGTGACTGCGACATTATGGCGGACACTTCGGACAATTTTGACACATTTTTGGGACAATTGTCATTTTCACAGCAAAAAATGCATTTAAATTGCATTGTTTGCTGTGGAAATGACAGTTGCAGTTTGGGAGTTAACCACAGGGGGCGCTGTGACTTTTAATGTTCCCTGTGTGTGTGTTTACAACTGTAGGGGGGGTGTGGCTGTAGGTGTGACGTCATCGATCGCGTCCCCCTATTACAGGGATGACGCAATCGATGTTGCGGCCACAGAGAAGCACGGGGAAGCCGTGTTTACACACGGCTCTCCCCGTTCTTCAGCTCCAGGGACGGATCACCGCACTGCAGCGGCGATCTGGTCCGCGAATCCCGCTCGGTCCCGGTCCTGGAGCTTCGGACCGGGCCACAGCTAGGTACTAAAATCAACGTATATATACGTTGATGTGCCCAGCCGTGCCATTCTGCCGACGTATATGTGCAGTAGGCGGTCCTTAAGTGGTTAAAAGAGCCCTCCATCGATAATCCGGGGAGCACCTAAACCTAGGGTGCAAAATGCGGATATCAAAAATCCCCCCTATGTTGGGACTACACAATGGTTTGTCTCGGTGTTATAATGAACAGGATAGGGGGTTGCTTTTATTTGTTTAGCAAAAGACAACTGAGCAGGGCTGACACCACTCAGTCCACCAAAAGGCTGTGTTTTCAGCCCGCAACAGGCTTTAGCAGCGCATTTCTATCAGATGAACAGGTAATGTAAATAATACTGGGTCTTTAACTACTTAAGACCCGGACCAAAATGCAGCTAAAGGACCTTGCCCCTTTTTGCGATCCGGCACTGCGTCGCTTTAACTGACAATTGCGCGATCGTGCGACGTGGCTCCCAAACAAAATTGGCGTCCTTTTTTCCCCACAAATAGAGCTTTCTTTTGGTGGTATTTGATCACCACTGCATTTTTTATTTTTTTGCGCTATAAACAAAAATAGAGCGACAATTTTGAAAAAAATTCAATATATTTTACTTTTTGCTATAACAAATATCCCCCAAAAATATATATAAAAAAAATTAGTTTCCTCAGTTTAGGCCGATATGTATTCTTCTTTTTTCATGACTGCGACATTATGGCGGACACATCGGACAATTTTGACACATTTTTGGGACCATTGTCATTCTCACAGCAAAAAATGCTATAAAAATGCATTGTTTACTGTGAAAATGACAGTGCAGTTTGGGAGTTAACTACAAGGGGGCGCTGAAGGGGTTATGTGTGACCTAATGTGTGTTTACAACTGTAGGGGTGTGTGGCTGTAGGTGTGATGTCATTGATTGTGTTTCCCTATAAAAGGGATCACACGATCAATCACGGCGCCACAGTGAAGAATTGCGGGACTCCAGCGGCGATCAGGGTCCGCGGGCCCCGCAGTAACGGAGCTTCGGACCGGGTCGCATGCACGCACCCACGGCACACGCCCCCGCGGCTGCGCTTAAAGGGCAACGTACAGGTACGTTGATGTGCCCAGCCGTGCCATTCTGCCGACATATATCGGGGTGAAGGGGTCCTTAAGTGGTTAAATCTGAACTTCTGTATAGCCGTCCTGTCTATCAAAGCGTATGTCCAGACGTGGAACTGTGGGGAGGTGACGACATCTGGCTTCTTCATTAGAACGAGGCTTGGATGACACGCCCTTAACCATCGGCTGCTTTTTATCGTATATAAGACGGAGACTACGCACATTTATGTATCTATCCGCATATATTTGAATCTGCTGTTCTTAAATTATTCAGCTCTACCAATTATATTTGACACAACATTTTGTTACACATTAGAATTAATTCCTTGGAACAGAAACCGGAAGTGACGTAATTTTGCGTTGACTTCCGGTAATCATGTAATTCAATTTGGGGTCATTAGCTCTTTATAAGCAATGTGTCTGTAGCAGTGGTCCATACCCCAGATGGCGACCTATTAGTTGGAATGAGTCTGGTGGACCATATCTACAACATCTTCGGCCCATGTTTAGTTTTAAGCAGTTATAGCAACAGTTTTGTTTCTTTTGGGACAAAAAAGGTTTTACATAAAAGTAGATCATTGTAAACACCCCTGTCAGTGTTAAATGGTTTGTCTCAAACGCCTAACTTCTACAACTACAGGAGAGCTTGTTCTGTTGAAGAAATAAAATAAAATCAATGATGAATGAATGATGAATAAAAAAAAGAAAGCCAAGAAAATGAAAACCTAATATAGACATCACATCTAATGCTGCGTACACACGACCAACGCGGTATCCTGGCCAAGCCAACAAGGCCCAGGCCTAGGGCAGCACTTTGCAGGGGGGCAGCACGGAAACAGTCCCCACCAGCTTGCGCTTCACTGTTAGTGTAACTCAAGCTGCTTCTAATTTTGACTGTCCTATCATCCTGGACTGCAAACCTTCCTTACAGTGCTATATGTTTTCTGCTGCACCATTGGTTATATCTTCTTAGTCTTCTCCATAAAATTATCAGAAATTTGTGCTTAAAGTAGAACTATAGAAACACTGGGCCAGATTCACAGAGCGATTACTCCTGTCTATCTTGCGTTAGACCGGAGTACTTTCAAATTACGCGCGTCGTTTCATTAGTCTGAATCCTCAAACCATGAAACGACGGCTTCGGGCTTCAATCCGACTGGCTTACGTGTTCGTACGCCTTCGGATCTACTCTGCAATAATTTTGCGGCCCGCTGGGTGGAGTTCCCGTCGTTTTCCGCGTCGGGGTATGCAAATGACCTTTTTCCGACGATCCACAAAGTTACGAGCGTCGTTCGCAATCTCTTACGGCATCTGTAGTCATCTTTTTGTCGCGTAAAGTTATTCCGCCTTTTATCTGGTCTAGTTTTAGACAGCCCATGTTAAGTATGGCCGTCGTTCCCGCGTCGAATTTCAACATTTTTTTTTATTTTTTACGTAAGTCGTCCGGGAATAGGAATGTACGTAAACGACGCTACTCAAACAAAAAATTACGTAACGACGTTATTTTGTGCAATGCACGGCGGGAAATTTCTGAACGGAGCATGCGCAGTTCGATCGCCGCGGGGACGCGCCTAATTTAAATGCTTCACGCCCCCTAATTGCGTATTTCGATTCCGCCGCGAGAAATACACTACGCCGCCGTACCTTACGGGCCAAAATCTACATGAATTTGTCGTAGAGCCAGGTAAAATACGGCGGCGTAGTGTATCTGATACTCTGCGCCAATGTAATTGTACCTGAATCTGGCCCTTTAAGTTCATGTTAATGCAAAATATATCTGATGGATCTGCTTGTCAAATTATAGGCCAGCAGCTGAAATGTAAAAGCTTAATTGCCTGAAAAATTTGTTTGCTACCATATAACTGTTTTTTAACAGAAAGCTTATAAGAACACATTTCCTCGCGGCCAATGTTGGATATAAACGCTCAAACTGTGTGTGTAACAGTAGATATCTCCCAAGGAACGGCGTGCGGGGAGACATCTGCTACTCACTGATACTCTGCGCCAATGTAATTGTACCTGAATCTGGCCCACTTTTTTTAATTTATTTCATTTTAGATAGAGTAAGGGAGGGTTATAACCAGTGGCGGCTGGTGAAGTTTTAGGATGGGGGGGCGCAAGACCCCGCCCCTCCACAGTTGGCCCCTCCCACTTTTCATAAGCCACACCTCTTATAGAATCCACCCACTCCGTCCCCTGTATTACACTTGCTTCCACCCATAGTGTCAGGAGTATACATCTTAGCATCACAGGACATAGTTTATAGCCCCAGCATCACAAATCATAGTATATAGCGCAGCCTTACAGATCGGTGCAAACAAACTAAAAAATTACACTGTTAGTAATGAAGGACTCTAAATGGGCATTAGATTATCAGAGACTGCGGAAATACTGCACGTATTACCAGAGACTGCGGACATACTGCTCGAAATTACCAGAGACTGCGGAAATACTGCACGAAATTACCAGAGACTGCGGACATACTGCTCGAAATTACCAGAGACTGCGGAAATACTGCACGAAATTACCAGAGACTGCGGAAATACTGCACAAAATTACCAGAGACTGCGGACATACTGCACAATATTACCCGAGACTGCGGACATACTGCACAATATTACCCGAGACTGCGGACATACTGCACAATATTACCCGAGACTGCGGACATACTGCACAAAATTACCATACCAAACAGGAAGTCAGAGGAAATCTATTTAAATTAACGGACTCCAATGGCACCCCACCAGGCCCTCAGAACAAGTGTCCCCACTCGAAAATTTCAGGGCGTGTCTTAAACAGAAAGGTGTGTGGCCTTGACAGGAAGGGGTGGGTCATATTTAAATTAGGGGTGCAGTCAGGCCTAGGGCAGCACAAAACCTAAATACACAACTGCACACGACCGTTATTCATGTCATGAAATAAAAAACAACGTTTTTCTCAACATGATTTGTCGTGATTCCTCCCAAGCCTGCCTTGCATACACACGATCATGAAAAAAAAAAATGGCGGAGCAAACATGTAAAGGGGAAGTTCCATTACACCCTTTGGGCTGCTTTTGCTAATTTCCCTTCTCATAACTTGCTTCTGAGCAGTGCGTTTTCCCCCCCTCGTTAAAGCCTACACACGACAATTTTTTACAACGTGAAAAATGACAAAAAAAAATTTCTAAAAAAAAATTCTGCCATCTTTCTCGTCGAGAAAAATGCTCTGGAGACTACACACAGACGTTTTTCACGACCAATTAAAAAAAAAATCATTTTTCTCATCATGAAAAACGGTTGTGTGTACGCGGCATAAGAGCTAGAAAGCTGCAATATAATAAAGTTTTTTTTTGGGTTTAATTCCTGCTTTAAATCTCCATAGCGTGCCCTGAATCTGCACAAGTGGGAGCCACGTGTTGTTCTGAGCACACCTTCCATAGAGAGATTTAATGGCACATAATCATGGGACAAACTGCTGCCCACTCAGAACCTGAGCTGCTTGTTAAATGGAGCAAATCATGAAGATTATGCCAGGAATAACACCGCATTTGGATTTTTTTTTTACACTTTTATTCCTGATTAACCTCTTGTTATCCTTAAAGTATAACTAAAGGGAAACACTTTTATTTTTAGATTTGGATAGAGTGCTGAGGGGCTCAGAATTGAAAATTAAAAATCAATTAAATAGCGTTTTTAGTTTGCGGTGCTCAGATGCCATGTACTGTAGTGCAATTAAATCTTAATCTCGACAGAGCCCACTGCAAGAGTACTTAAATTGTTGGGGGTTTAACCACTTCAGCCCTGGACCATTATGCAGGTTAAGGACCTTGCCCCTTTTTGCGATTCGGCACTGCGATGCTTTGCGCGGACGTTGCACCCAAACAAAATTGGCGTCCTTTTTTCCCCACAAATAGAGCTTTCTTTTGGTAGTATTTGATCACCTCTGCGGTTTTTATTTTTTGCTCTATAAACAAAAATAGAGCGACAATTTAGAAAAAAATGCTATATTTTTAAATTTTTGCTGTAATAAATGTCTCCAAAAGTATATAAAAATACTTTTTTTTTCATTAGTTTAGGCAGATACGTATTCTTCTACATATTTTTGGTATAAGCGTTTATCGATTTATTGCGTTTACAAAATAGGGGGATAGTTTTCTTGCATTTTTATTAATATTTTTTTTTTACTACTACTGGCGGCGATCAGCAATTTTTTTTGTGACTGCGACATTATGGCGGACACTTCGGACAATTTTGACACATTTTTGAGACCATTGTCATTTTCACAGCGAAAAGTTTACTGTGAAAATGACAATTGCAGTTTAGGAGTTAACCATTAGGGGGCGCTGTAGGGGTTATCTGTGACCCTTATATGTTTTTCTAACTGTAGGGGGCAGGGCTGGACGTGCGGCATCAGTGATTGTCTTTCCCTATATCAGGGAACAGATGATCACTGACACTGCCACAATGAAGAACGGGGAAGGTGTGTTTACACACACCTCACCCCGTACTTCAGCTCCGGTGACCGATCACGGGACACCGACGGCGATCAGGTCCACGGGTCCCGTGGGCACGGTCACGGAGCTTCGGACCGGGACCCCACGGCTGGACTTAAAGAGACACATTAGGTACGTGATTGTGCCTAGTCGTGAAATTCTGTATATCGTCGGTAGGGGGTCCTTAAGTGGTTAAGAAAATATATCCCCAAATGACTTTTATTTTTTTGTTATTTTTATTTAATTTGCAAATTATTTTTCCATGGTTGGCCCTAGAGATATAATTTTAGTGTCATGATAAATGGAGACGATTACAGAATTAAATTAGCGCTCTGTATCCAAAGTAACAGTAATTGTTATAAATCACCGTTCAGTCTGGAAAAAAATGTGTGGTTTCTGTTCCATGTACTTTTGAAATATTCTTCAAATATTCTTTAAAATATTCTTTAACATTTCTTAGAAATAAATATTTTATTTTTTAACCACTTCAGCCCGAACGATTTACCCCCTTTCCTGACCGGGCCATTTTTTTCGATTCGGCACTGCTTCGATTTAATTGACAATTGAGCGGTCATGCGACGCTGAACCCAAATAAAATAATAAATAAATAAAATAAAGAAAGAAAGAAAGAAAGAAAGAAAGAAAGAATAAAAAATCCTTTTTCTCACCAATAGAGCTTTCTTTTGGTGGTATTTGATCACCTCTGCATTTTATATTTTGTGCTATAAACAAAAAAAGAGCGACAATTTAAACAAAAATATATATTTTTTACTTTTTGCTATAATAAATATACAAAAAAAAAAAATTCTTCATCAGTTTAGGCCAATATGTATTCTTCTACGTATTTTTGGTTAAAAAAAATCGTAATAAGCGTATATTTGTGCAAATGTTATAGGGCCAGATTCAGGATGGCGAGCGGTTCTATATTCCGGCGTAACGCTGCTCATTTACGTTACTCCGCCGAAACTTTAGGAGAAAGTACTGTATTCACAAAGCACTTGCTCCTAAGGTTGCGACGGCGTAGCGAAAATGGGCCGGCGGAATTCAAATTGGGCGGGTAGGGGGCGTGTAGTATTTAAAATAGGCGCGATCCAACGGCGAACGTACTGTGCATGCGCCGGCTGTCAATGTATCCCACTGCGCATGCTCCAAATTATGACGGTGTTTTCGAAGTGAATGTCAATGACGTCAATCCCCATTCACGGACGAGTTACGCAAACGACGTAAAACTTTTTCAATTTGACGCGATCCTTAACATAGGATGCGCCTGCTTTTTGTTGCTTTATCTTTACGCCGGGAAAACCCTTACATAAACGCCGTAAAGTGACTGCGTCGGGCTCGCGTACGTTCGTGAATTGCCGTATCTCGCTGATTTACATATTCTCGGCTTAAATCAGCGGGAACGCCCCTAGCGGCTATTTCAATATTGCAGTTCCGATACGACGGCGAAATACAATGACGCCGCTTGTATCCTAACTCAATCCCGGCGTATCTTGTTTTCTGAATACAGAAAACAGATACGCCATCGTTAGTTAGAAGTTACGCGGCTTATCTAGAGATAAGCCGCGTAACTTCTACCTGAATCTGGCCCATAGTGTCTACAAAATAGGCAATATATTTATGGCATTTTTGTTATTTTTTGTTACTAGTAATGGCGGTGATCAGCAATTTTTAGCGGGACTGCGACATTGTGGCGGACAGATCGGACACTTTTTTGGGACCAGTGGCATTTATACAGCAGTCAGAGCTTAAAATAGCCACTGTGTACTGTATAAATGACACTGGCAGGGAAGAGGTTAAATGTGTTCCCTGGGAGGTGTTTCTAACTGCGGGGGGAGGGCACTGACTGGAGGAGGATAGAGATCTCTGTTCCTGATCACTAAAGAACAGACAATCTCACTCTACTTCCCTGACAGAACGGGGAACTGTCTGTTTACATTGACAGATCCCCATTCTGTCTCTCTAGAGCAATCGCGGGTCCCTGTCAGACATTGCGGGCGCACGCTTTGGCTCCTGCGTCACGCTGCCCCCTATAGGTCTTAAAGTGTCCGCCGTACAGGTATGGCAAATTGCACAGGGGGAGCCATCCTGCCGCCATATAATGACGGAGGCTGGTCAGTAAGAAGTGTTAATAACTGATCACATAATCAACTGCATAAAGGATTAAGATTGGTGGGAATGGAGAAACAGCAGCACACTGATCTTCTGAATGAATGGCTGTGCAGGGGGAACAAGTCTGACCATTAGAGGAAAGGCAGGCTTTTCTCCCAGCACAGCCAGAAACCTGACCATGCTGGGATGAATGTGCTTTAATGCCTAGTGTGGTCAGTTTGAAATAGGAAAGCATGATGACAAAATATTTCACCACTTGGAAGCAATACAGAGCAGGATACACTCTCATACAAGTACACGATACAATAGACACATATCAGGAATTGGAAATGTTGGGGTGACATATTCTTTAAGTGTGGTAATATATACATTACAAGGCATGGGCCCATCATCAGATGTATCTTTCCATTTTAAAGTGTCATTAAACCCACAACAGTAAAATCAGTGTGTATATGCAGTAAAACAAGCTTGTTATATTCACAGTGTCTAATTAAAGCTTGTAGGAGGAGTTTTCATTCTCCTATGAGGCTACAGGACCTCTGGCCCTCTGTCTGGACAGTGCTGATTGGCCTTGTGCTGATCACATGCACTCTCCCGTGAAAAAAAAAAAGCAATACACACCAAACTGAGCATGTGCCCACAAAGCTCTGTTCTATAAGGAGCTGGACTGGGGAAAGTAAAAGAAAGGGAAGATCAGAGAAGAAGGGATCGAACAGCATTTTTACACAATGCAGAGGATTAACCCCTTAGGTTCCACAGTGAGTATAACAAGCATGCCTTACTACATGTACAGACTGATTTTACTGTTGTGGGTTTAGTAACACTTTGGGCCAGATTCACAGAGCCCTTACTCCGGTCTATCTCGTGTTAGACCGGAGTACTTTCAAATTACGCGCGTCGTTTTATTAGTCTGAATCCTCAAACCATGAAACGACGGCTTCGGGCTTCAATCTGACTGGCTTACGTGTTCGTACGCCTTCGGATCTACGCTGCAATAAATTTGCGGCCGCTGGGTGCAGTTCCCGTCGTTTTCCGCGTCGGGGTATGCAAATGACCTTTTTCCGACGATCCACAAAGTTACGAGCGTCATTCGCAATCTCTTACAGGCTTCTGTAGTCATCTTTTGCCACGTAAAGTTATTCCACCTTTTATCTGGTCTAATATTAGACAGCCCATGTTAAGTATGGCCGTCGTTCCCGCGTCAAATTTCAACGTTTTTTTAAATTTTTTACGTAAGTCGTTCGGGAATAGGAATGTACGTAAACGACGCTACTCAAACAAAAAATGACGTAACGACGTTATTTCGCGCAATGCACGGCGGGAAATTTCTGAATGGAGCATGCACAGTTCGATCGCCGCTGGGACGCGCCTAATTTAAATGCTTCACGCCCCCTAATCTCGTATTTCGATTCCGCCGCAAGAAATACACTACGCCGCCGTACCTCACGGGCCAAAATCTACATGAATTAGTCGTAGAGCCTGGTAAAATACGGCGGCCTAGTGTATCTCTGATACTCTGCGCCAATGTAATTGTACCTGAATCTGGCCCTTTAAGTTCATGTTAATGCAAAATATATCTGATGGATCTGCTTGTCAAATTATAGGCCAGCAGCTGAAATGTAAAATTGCGTGAAAAAAATTGTTTGCTACCATATAACTGTTTTTTAACAGAAAGCTTATAAGAACACATTTCTTTTTTTTTTTTTTTTTCTCGCGGCCAATGTTGGATATAAACACTCAAACTGTGTGTGTAACAGTAGATATCTCCCGAGGAACGGCGTGCGGGGAGACATCTGCCACTCACTGATAGCTCTGGGAGCTGCTGCTGTTGTATGACGGGACCAGTGGACTGCAGTGACATGTGCATGGTTAGCATCTGGAGAAGGGGGGGTAAGATTGAGGGGTAGGGGGCTACCCTTTAACCGCTAGCCATCCAGCCGCCGCAGTTATACGGCGGCAGGTCGGCTGCGCAAAATCACTTAACTATACGTCATTTCGCATTTCAGCCAATAGGGGCACGTGCGTGGCCCCTGGTGCCGATGCACGTGCCTGCCGGGCGTGATCACCGCCAGGCACCCGCGATCGCTCGTTACAGAGCAAGAACCGGGAGCTGTGTGTGTGGCCCCATAATTCCTGATGGCGGCCCTGCTGGGATGCATGTGCTTTCATGCCTAGTGTGGCACGAGAACAGGATACGCTCTCATACAAGTACATGAATGAATGAATAAAAACGTATAAATAGCGCGGCACATGCTAACTGAATCACCTCTGTCTATTGTACATGATACAATAGACACATATCAGGAATTTGAAATGTTGGGGTAACATATTTAAGTGTGAAAATGTATACATTACAAAGCATGGGCCCATCATCAGATGTATCTTTTCATTTCAAAGTGTTACTAAACTCACAACAGTAAAATCAGTGTGTATATGTAGTAACGCATGCTTGTTATACTCGCTGTGGTACCTAAGGGGTTAATCCTCTGTATTCTGTAAAAAGGCCGTTTAATCCTGTCTTCTCTGATCCTCCCCTTCTCCCACTGCCCTCAATCAATCTCCTGATAAGACAGAGCCTTGGTGTCACTCTGCACATGCTCAGTTTGGTGTGTATTGCTAGAGAGATTTTTTTTTCTTGGGAGGATGCATGTGATCAGCACAGGGCCAATCAGCACTGTTCAGACAGAGGGTCAGGGGTCATGCAGCCTCATAGGACAGTCAAGAGTAGAATGAAAACTCCTCCTACAAGCTTTAGCCAGACACTGATAGAAGTCACAAGACTGCTATATACTGCTGATGAGAAAAGATATTTAGCAGATTATATTTACTAAAATAAGTGCATTTCCATGTTCTGTGGGAGAGCAGATATAGTGAATGCAGAGTCCTGGGTTTAGTAACACTTTCACATGAAAATATAAATGTGATCCCAGGTTCACTTTAAAAACCAGGCCAACCAGTCAGCTGTTAGATCCGTGTTTGTAACCCGCACAAAAAAAAAAAAAAAAGACAAAGGGCCAGATTCAGGTACACGTACATTTGCGCAGCGTATCCGAGATACGCTACGCAGCCGCATTTTTCCAGGCTCTACGACGAATCCTGGTAGATTTTGTCCCTTACGATACGGCGGCGTAGTGTATTTCTCGCCGCGTAATCGAAATACGCGATTAGGCGGCGTGAAGCATTTAAATTAGGCGCGTCCCCGCGGCGATCAAACTGCGCATGCTCCGTTTAGAAATTTCCCACCGTGCATTGCGCGAAATAACGTCGATACGTCATTCGTTGTTTGAGTAGCGACGTTTACGGACATTCCTATTCCCGGACGTTTTACGTCAAAAATAAAAAAAGACGTCGGAAAACGTTGATATTCGGCGCGGGAACGACGGCCATACTTAACATGGGCTGTCTAATATTACACCAGCAAAAAGCTGGTATAGTTTTACGCAGCAAAAAGATGACTAAAGATGCCGTAAGAGATTGCGATAGACGTTCGTAATTTCGTGGATAGTCGGCAAAAGCTCATTTGCATACCCCGACGCGGAAAACGACGGGAACTCCACCCAGCGGCCGCAATTTTATTGCAGCGTAGATCCGAAGGCGTAGGAACACGTAAACCAGTCGGATTGAAGCCCGCAGCCGTAATTTCATGGTTTGAGGTTTCAGAGTAGTGAAAAAAACGCGCGTAATTCGAAAGTACTCCAGTCTAACGCGAGATAGACAGGAGTAATCGCTCTGTGAATCTGGCCCAAAGTCTTTTCTGGTTGCTATGGCAACATGTGTACTTTTTATACCAAAAAGAGATGACACCGGCTATTGGCCATCATATTACGGTCAATTCTAAGGTTTCCGCAGGACATCTTTTCTGTAATAGATGTGACATCATTTTCTGAACCGGCTTGGCTCAGCATGTCAAGACAACAAAATAAAGTGAACAGGCAGAATCCAATAGCGGCTTTTATTGTATATTATTGTTATTAGCTGCAGTAATAATAGTAATAATAAAAATTATTATTTAAGCTGAACTAGAAAAAGATTGGATATCGTTTTCTGTTTATTGTTATTTAGAAACATTTATACCTTTCACTTTGTACACAGCCTATTATTTCCAACCTTTGTGTGTTAGATTTTTTTTCTATTGGTCCCAGGTACTTGTAGAATACAGGTTCTATATATTGTCTTAGGCCTCGTACACACCATCGGACTTATCCGATGAAAACGGTCCGCGGACCATTTCCATCGGATATGTCCGATCGGGAGTTTGATCCGATGGCGTGTACACACCATCGGATCAAATTCCCCGCCGCCGGACGGCGCGGTGACATGGCGGTGACGCGGCGGTGACGTTGACGCCGCCACGTCACCGCACCAGGAAGTTAAACACTCCCGCGCATGCGCCGAATCCATTCGGCGGCGGCGGTGGGGGACGACATGTCTGCTGGTAAGTGTACTAACCAGCAGACATGTCGGGCGGACAGATTCCCACCGGATAGATTTCAAAGCATGCTTTGAAATCTGTCGGGTGGAGAAATCTGTCCGCTAGCCCATACACACGAGCGGAGATGTCTGCTGAAACGGTCCATCGGACCGTTTTCAGCGGACATATCCCCTCGTGTGTACGAGGCCTTAAAGGCAAATTTCACCTTTTGACAACCCCCCCCCCCAAAAAAAAAAAAAAAAACGAACCCCCCCCCCACAATTTTTTATATATATATATATATATATATATATATATATATATATATATATATATATATATATATATATATATATATATATATATATAGCATTACCCCCAGTGGAGCTGCTTGATTTTTGGGCGGCGTGTTACCTGATGGCTCCTCCCATGAACTCCTAGGGGTGAATGATGCGTATTGCATGTAGTAGAAGTAAAGAAATGTCCACGACAGGTGCTCTTTGCTGTGCTCTATATTACCCAGCCGGGTAAAAACAGTAACTTGTGGTGAGGAAAGTAAAGTTGAAGAAGAAGGGAGAATAGCAGATTCAGGTGTGATGATAGGAAACAGTCCTGCTCCCAAACGTAAAACTTCTATGCGCCACTCCTGCCTGAGATGGCTTTGCGTACCCGGACAGGCCTCTCTCACTGACCTGGCAGCCGGAGTATGACTCGGACAATTGTAGGATAAAGTCTCTGCCACAGACC
This sequence comes from Rana kukunoris, assembly GCA_029574335.1. Classification (NCBI taxonomy): domain Eukaryota; kingdom Metazoa; phylum Chordata; class Amphibia; order Anura; family Ranidae; genus Rana; species Rana kukunoris. Next base: position 40,040,459 of record CM056056.1, on the reverse strand, counting down.
CTCCTTGGTGAACTTGAACTTGGGGAAAAGTCTCTGCCACAGGCCCTCCTTGGTGAACTTGAACTTGGGGAAAAGTCTCTGCCACAGGCAGGGGCGGGCTGACCATTGAGTCACTCGGGCACTGCCCGAGGGTCCCATGCCACTAGGGGGCCCCATCAGGGTTGCCAGGCCCAGTAAAACCAGGGACAGTATGTAAAAATCTGTGTTTTTTTTTTTACATCTGTCCCTGATATGTCCAAAACTGACATGCTTTTGATGTTAAAATCCTGAGATTTTAGCTGCCCTGCCTCTGTACTGCCTCCTGGCGTGGTGGCCATCAGTAAGCCCGGGGGCCCCATAATCTTCTATTGCCCGGGGGCCCCATGAGTTGTCAGTCCGCCCCTGGCCACAGGCCCTCCTTGGTGAACTTGAACTTGGGGAAAAGTCTCTACCACAGACCCTCCTCAGTGAGCCTCAGAAAGACACCTCTGCCACAGGCCCTCTTCTGGATTGAATTCTTGGAGATATCCCTCCTTGGATAAGTTACGTCTGGATCTCCTTCAACTCGTCGCCCCGGTACCGACTGACAGGTGATCAATCCCTCAGTGTCCGGCTACCTCGATCCCCGGTGGTTTGTCCAGGCCGCTTTTGACCGACAACCTCTTAATGGCGCTCCTCAGGCGGACTCCCCACCGAACAGCAGTACAGCTTGGGATCCTCAAAGGTGGGAACCCAGTCACTCACTGGGTCCCCGTCGCTGTTCAGATGCTCCGGGCCAGCTTTGCCGGTGGTTCAGCCGCACTGCCCATTCATTTCAATTGGCAGGAGTGGTGGAGGAGCGGTGTACACACCCCTCTTTCCCGCTCCAAAGATGCTGCTTGCAGGAGTTTTTTTAACGTCCTGCCAGCGCATCGCCTTGTTGTAAAAAGCACTCGGGAGACGTTTCTCAGCGCCATTTTTAGCCCAAAAGCACATGAAAAATGCCCCAGTGTGAAAGGGGTCATATAGCGCAAAAAATAAAAACTGCAGAGGTGATCAAATGCCACCAAAAAAAAATCTCTATTGTAGGAAATAAATCACATACATTTTATTTGGTTACAGCAGTGCCGTATCACAAAAAATGGCCTGGTCATGAGGAGGGTAATCCTTTCAGAGCTGAAGAAGTTAATTTAAAAATGTATATATATATATATATTTTTTACTTTGGAGCCTACACATTAGGTACAATGCTGTGGCTTCTGCAGACTATTCCTCCAGCCTCGGTCCATATCAGTCCACTGCGATTTAGGTGCCATTGAAAATAATGGCACATGAACCTACATTTTGAGATTGTAGTGCGTTTTGTGGCCAGAATGGCAGTGATTCGGCCATGATCGCAAAACACCAAGATGTGAATGGAGCCTAGGCAGGCCATAGACATGAAAATTTGCATGATTTCCCCATCAATACAGACAGCACTGATGGCAATCCCTCCTGCCAAGACATTGCCATTCTCCAGCATCGAAGATCCAAACTGTTTATGGTAGGCCTTACTCACAATGTCCTAGGAGCTACCACACAACACTTTTCAGTAAAGGGATATAAAAGACCCTGAAATGCTCCCCGCAGAGGAAAGAACACTCTGCCAAGGCCTCCCAAACATTTATCACCCCCTCTGCCACCTTCTGAACACCCCCTTCCAGGGATTGACTAGGCTAAGGTCTGATTAATAGGGATGAGCCGAAGACCCCTGGGTTTCAGTTCGCACCAGAACCTGCGAACAGACCAAAAGTTTGTGTGAACTTTAGAACCCTGTTAAAGTCTATGGGACTCGAACGTTTGAAATCTAAAGTACTAATTTTAAAGGCTAATATGCAAGTTATTGTCCTAAAAAGTGTTTGGGGACCCGGGTCCTGCCCCGGGGGAGTGTTTGGGGACCCGGGTCCTGCCACAGGGGACATGTATCAATGCAAAAAAAGTTTTAAAAAACAGCCGTTTTTTCAGGAGCAGTGATTTTAATAATGCTTAAAGTGAAACAATAAAATTGAAATTTTCCTTTAAATTCCTTTTACACCCTGGGGGATGTATAGTATGCCTATAAAGTAGCACTTGTTTCCTGTGCTTAGAACTGTCCCTGCACAAAATTTAATTTCTGAAGGAAAAAAGTCATTTAAAATCACTCACCTTAGGGTCTGGTATTGATATTAAGGGGAACCCTGCGTCAAATTAAAAAAAAAATGTGGGGTTCCCCTCAAATATCCATTCCAGACCCTTCAGGTCTGGTATGGATTTTAAGGGGAACTCCACCCCAAATTTAAAAAAAAATGCCGTGGACCCCCACACTTTTTTTTTTATGAATGACTTTTCTCTGTATTGCCGGGAGCCGACAAATCATTATAGCCGCGAGTGATTTTAAATAGTTTTTTTTCCTTCAGAAATGACACTTAATACAGGGACAGTTCTAAGCATGGGAAACAAGTGCTACTTTACAGGCATACTATACAACCCCCCCCCCCCCAGGTACTAAATTTAAACTTTTATTGTTTCACTTAAAGGAATTATTAAAATCACTGCTGCCAAAAAAACTGCAGTTTTTAAAACTTTTTTTGCATTGATACATGTCCCCTGGGGCAGGATCCAGCTCCCCAAACACTTTTTAGGACAATAACTTGCATATTAGCCTTTAAAATTAGCACTTTAGATTTCAAACGTTCGAGTCCCTTAGACTTTAACAGGGTTCTAAAGTTCACACGAACTTGCCGCGAACACCCCAAATAGTTCGCTGTTTGGCGAACAGGCAATGTTCGAGTCGAACATGAGTTCTACTCGAACTCGAAGCTCATCCCTACTGATTAATATTCATAACTGAGTGAGCTTCTTCCAGAAACAAACCGGAGTAATCAATCACCCAGCTTAGGAAACCCTGACCAGAGAAAAAACTGATAAATTCTCCACTCAGTACAGTGAAGCAAAATGGTACATTTAGTCTAACCTTTAGTAGGGTGGTACAGGAAACACTACATGCGTTTTTCATACAGAAAAAAAATGCACTGGTCTGCATGTGGTGTAAACTGGCCCTAAGCGCTACATGTGGGGGCTCGTCCGGGATTTCCCCAAGGATATCAGTGGTTGCTATTAGTAACATAAAAAACAGGAGAGTCTGTCGGTGTCGTAATTGGTGTTGTATGAATTGGGGGAAGGTAATCGGGATGTCGTATTGCGGAAAAGTGTGGCTGAGAAGAACCTGGGTGCATTTCCAGCAGCTCCTATGGGAAAGAGGGGTACATATGTCCTGATGACATGGCCACCAAAAAGCCATCGAACACATTAGTGGTGTTTTTTATCTGCTTTCACAATCACTAGATACCTATTTTTTTTTATTGAGATACCATTTACAAGAACACCTTTGATATCTTTGTTAAGGCAGCAGCAAACTGCCATAACCCCGGTGTCCTCTTCATCAGCCGACGGTCTGGCTTTTGATAATAGTGGTCTCTGCGGCGGATTCGCTGCAGGATCACATTTGAATCGACGGTGGAGATGGACCCCCCCTCCCGCCGCTCTCCTGTGCCCTCCACCACTTACTAGAGCCGTCGGCAGCGGCGGAGGCAATCAGGTCCTCTTGCGGTCTGGCTATGAAAACAAGTGAGGGGGAAGATGGTCCCCACCCATCTCCATACTATAGCAGGGTGGAAGCCGCGTCAAAACGTCACTTTTGCCCATAGCTCTTAAAGGGCCATTTAAAAATAAATACATTTCAAATGACAACATTTTATTTATTCATTGTTTATTGCATTTTAGTGTAAATATGAGATTTGAAGTCTTTTTGATCCCAGATCTCATATTTAAAGCGGAGTTCCACCCTTAAAATCACTTTTTTTCATTACATCCAGCATACTGCCGTCAGCGCCAGTATGCTGTTTTTTTTTTTTTTGAATGCACGTACTTACTTTATATCACAACATTGAATTCCAGGCGCACCGCGGAGTGTCGCCGCTATAAGGCGTCATGCCTTCCGGAAACAGCCGATTAGCATTCGGCTTTTACTCGGCGCCTGCGCACAGACCCAGGAGCTGACTGCGCAGGCGCCAAAATAGCCGGTCCTAGTTCGGGTTTTTTCGGAGGGCGTGACGCGGCTATATACGGCGCCTGCGCAGTCAGCTCCTGGGTCTGTGCGCAGGCGCCGAGTAAAAGCCGAATGCTAATCGGCTGTTTCCGGAAGGCGTGACGCCTTATAGCGCGACACTCCGCGGTGCGCCTGGAATTCAATGTTTTGATATAAAGTAAGTACGCGCATTAAAAAAAAAAAAAACAGCATACTGGCGCTGACGCCAGTATGCTGGATGTAATGAAAAAAAGTGATTTTAAGGGTGGAACTCCGCTTTAAGAGGACCTGTCATGCTTTTTTCTATTACAAGGAATGTTTACATTCCTTGTAATAGGAATGAAAGTGACATATTTTCTTTTTTTAGAAGAACAGTGTAAAAAGTAAAAATAAAAAGGTAAAATATATAAGAAAAAGAAAAAAAAATTTAAATGCGCATTTTATACACGAGTAGTGCCCACATATAAAAACCACGTTCAAACCACACCTGTGAGGTATCGTAGCGATCGGTAGAGCGAGAGCAATAATTCTAGCCCTAGATCTCCTTTCTAACTCAAAACATGCAACCTGTAGAATTTTTTAAACGTCGCCTATGGAGATTTTTCAAGGTAAATGTGTGTCGCCATTCCACAAACGGGCGCAATTTTGAAGTGTGACATGTTGGGTATCATTTTACTGGGTTTGTAAAGGATTTTTTTTTTTATCCTAATAGCTTCCTTTACCTTAATGCTGTGCTGTTTTCATGTCCTCATTGTTCGTTTTTGCTCTCAAGTTGCTAAAATTCTTATCTGATCTCCACTCTTCCTGGTCGTCTGTTTTCCTGATAACCACAGTACTGGGAGCTTTCTCTCTGTGGCCACTAATCAAGGAGGTGTGATTACTGTGTGTCTAAAACCCCTCAGTACCAATCAGTTTTGTTTTCCAAACCATCACTGCCCTGTATTGGCTCTGTGGCTCTGTACATCACAGAAGCAGGAAACAACATGCAAAAACGAAAATAGAAACTACAGGTACATTATATGATTGATTTTTATCTATTTTTAATCATTTTTAAAAGGAATCAGTTAACTATTATGTCTCTATACCCTGTAAACAGTCATTTCATCAAAAAAAATGTTTTTATTTACAACTCCTTTAACTAACTTTACTGTTGTTATTTTTTATTCCAATACAAAAAAACTTTTAAGACCGCTGCTCAAATACGGTTGGACATAAAGTATTGCAACAACCGCCATTTTGTTTTCTAGGTAGGGATATGCAATTAGCGGACTTCCAGCTGTTGCAGAACTACAAGTCAGTCACATGAGGCTTAGCAAGACTCTGACAGCCACAAGCAAGACACCCAGAGGCAGAGGCATGATGGGATTTGTAGTTTTCCACTAATTGCATATCGCTGCTCTAGGGTGTTGGAAAAAAAATGTATAATGTTTGGGGGTTCTAAGTAATTTTCTAGTAAAAAAAATGTTTTTAACTTGTAAACGAAAAGTGTCAGAAAGAGGCTCGGTCCTTAAGTGGTTAATGATTCTGACCCAGATATACAAGTGTCTGTGATTAGATTTTCAGTGTAAGGGTCTGATAACTTCTCTGTTATTTTTATGTGGGTTTCATAGGTGTGCGCAGCCTTTGGCATTAGGGTGTGCACCCCAAAGCTCTAACACACTCTACCGATCACTCACGATGTTCATTTAGAAAGGGAAAGGGGCTGGTAAATGGCATATTTACTGGTCCCTTCCCCCACTCATCCTAAAACCTTACCTCCCAACCGTCCCGGATTTCGCAGTCCCGCGATCAGGGCTGTAGTCCCGCAAAACCCCCTCCCGCGGCTCAACAAATCCGATCCGCGGCACCCCCCCCCCCACTCAACAGATTTGATCCTTGGCACCCCGCTCAACAACCAACGGGTGGGAGAGGAGGGAAGCTGGCAGTAATGTTTGGGAAGGAGGGGAATCCAGGGCAGTAGGGTGAATCTGTTCTGCACAGGGTGATTAGGGTGAGCCTGGGCACACCTGGCACACCCTGTGCGCACGCCTATGATGGGTTTGTTTTTTTGTGAGTATTTGAACATGTAGTTATTCAATATATTTACCGGTTTGTTTTGTAAGGAAAGCAATGTACTAATTTGCTGCCAGTTTTCATGATTTCATTTCAGTTGAGTCATTTCTTGAATATATAAAAATCTTTTCCCCCGGCTTCATTTTTCAAGTCTTATCTGATCAATATTGCATTAAGCAGAGAGACGAGCCGGGTCACTTGTGGAAAATGATGACGTAGGCTGAGGGTGAAGTATTGGCCCCTATAATCCTGCCACCCTCTCCTCCCATTATATGCCACATGTGTAATAACCCTTTACATACCACGATTGTACGTTTATTTTTATGCTTTATTCATTTATGTATCGTTCCGCCGCACTTTACAGAACATTTAGGTGACTTACGCACTGTGTTACACATGAACGTCAAACATCTCTGGCAGAAAAAGATGTGTATAGCACTTCCATGTATTTGCGCATACTACACACGCTTAACCACTTCAACCCCAGATGGTTTTACCCCCTTAAAGTAGAGTTTCCATCCCACATGTTTTTTTTTTTCATTATTGTGCTCATTAACCTAAAAAAGAAAAAAACAAAAACAAAAAAAATCACTCCCCATCCGAGACTTCCAGGAAGTAATGCCGCGTACACACGGTCGTTTTTTGAGAAGAAAAAAAAAGTTGTTTTTTAAAACGTCATTCAAATTGATGGTGTGTGGGCAAAACGTTGTTTTTTGTCTTAAAAAAAAACGACCAAAAAAAAATTCCAACATGCTTGAATTTTTTGTGTCGTTTTTCAAAACGTCGTTTTTTTTGTCATAAAAAGTGATGGTGTGTGGGCAAAACGACGTTGAAAACGTTATGAGACAGAGATTCAATGGAAAAGAGTGCCGTCGAACATGGCGTACGTCACCACGCTTTGCTAGATCTTTGTAGAAAAAAGATGGTGTGTATGCAACGTCGTTTTGGAAAATGAAGTTTGAAAAAAGTTCTTTTTTTTTTATGATTAAAAACGTCGTTTTTTTTCATCGCAAGAAATGATCGTGTGTACGCGGCATAAGTGCTTGTTGGCTTCACAATGCCCACAAGCAAAATGACAACGGTGTGGACATAGTTTTATAAACTATCTTTTTTGAATAACTATGTGGAGAGGTGGCGGATTGTAAAATAGTAAGTGACCGGATTTATATTATAAAAACGCATGATGAAAGGACATACATTTAAAAAATGCTAATTGTAGTTGGAACCCCGCTTTAATGTCCAGAGCATTTATTGCGATTCGCCAATTCGCATCATGTTAACTGACAAATGCACGGTCGTGCGACGCTGTACCCAAACAAAGTTGACGTCCCTTTTTTCCCACAAATAGAGCTTTCTATTCTTTCTAAAACGCAGAGGTGATCAAATATGATCACCTCTGCGTTTTTTTGTTTTGTTTTGCGCTATAAACAAAAAAAGCAACAATTTTGAAAAAAAATACTGTTTTAACTGACAATTGCGCGGTCATGCAACGCTGTAACCAAACAATTGGCGTCCTTTTTCCCCCACAAATAAACCTTTCTTTTGGTGGTATTTGATAACCTCTGCTGTTTTTTTTGCTTTAGTAAATATGCCACTTCTTTTTTTTTTTTTAAACACATTTAAAAAAATCAGCTTAAGCAGATGTATATTCTTGAACATATTTTTGGTAAAAAAAACGCAATAAGCGGATATTGATTGGTTTGCGGAAAAAATTATAGCATCTACAAAATAGGGAATACATGTTCAAAGTTTGAAAATTCGAAAATCATACATTCGAAAATCGGAAATTCGAACATTTCAAAAATTTTAAAATCAAATTTTGAAAATGTGGAAATTAGAAAATCGAAAATTCGTAGATTCAGAATTCAAGAAATTTAGAATTTCCGAATTTAGAATTTAAGAATCTTTGAATTTCCGAATTTTCGAGTTCTGTTAGTTCCCACAGACCCTTGTAGCTGTACGTCGGTCCCTTTAAGCGTGATAGCGGGCGTGCCGATGCCCGTGACCGTCCGTTGCGATGACCGGTGGCCACAAGCGATCACGGGCACAAGAGGCAGAACAGGGATGTGTGTGTGTGTTTACACACACATCCCTGTTTTGAGAGTAGATGCAGATCGTGAGTTCCTAAAAGCTGGGAACCACGATCTGTCATCTATAATGATTCCCCTCCCCCCACAGTTAGAGCATACATTAGGGAACACAGTTAACCCCCTTGATCGCCCCCTAGTGTTAACCCCTTCTTTGCCAGTGACATTTATACAGTAATCAGTGCATTTTTATAGATACCAATGGTCCCAAAAATGTGTCAAAAGTGTCCGATGTGTCCGCCATAATCTCTCAGTCCCGATAAAAATAGCAGGTCGCCGCCATTACTAGCAAAAAATAAATAATATAAATGCCATAAATCTATCCCCTATTTTGTAGAAACTATAACTTTTGCTCAAACCAATCAATATTCGCTTTTTGAAATTTTTATTACCAAAAATATGTAAAAGAATATGTATCGGTCTAAATTGAGAAAAATATATATATTTTTTTAACCAATTAAGGACCGGCTAACGCCGATATACGTTGGCAGAATTGCACGGCTGGGCACAAGCACGTACCTGTACATCCTCTTTAAGTGCCCAGCCGTGAGTCACGCCTGCGACCCGGTCCGAAGCTCTGTGGCCGCGGAACCCGCGGACCCGATCGCCGCCGGAGTCCCGCGATCAGTCACAGGAGCTGAAGAACGGGGAAAGGTGTGTGTAAACACACCTTCCCCGTTCTTCACAGTGGCAGTGTCACTGATCGTCTGTTCCCTGATATATCGAAATAAGATCAGTGACGTCACAAGTCCAGCCCCACCCCCCTACAGTTAGAAACACACGAGATCACAATTAACCCCTACAGCGCCCCCTAGTGGTTAACTCCAAAAACTGCAGTTGTTATTTTCACAGTAATCAGTGCAATGGTCCCAAAAATGTGTCAAAATTGTCCGATGTGTCCGCCGTAATGTCGCAGTCACGAAAAAAAATCGCTGATCGCCGCTATTAGTAGTAATAAAAATAAAATATTAATAAAAATGCCATAAAATCCCCTATTTTGTAAACGCTATACATTTTGCGCAAACCAATCGTTAAACGCTTATTGCGATTTCTTTTAACAAAAATAGATAGAAGAATACGTACAGGCCTAAAGAAAAGGACGTAAATGTTGTTTGGGTACAATGTCACACGACCACGCAATTGTCAGTTAAAGCTACGCAGTGCTGTATCGCAAAAAAAATGCTCTGGTCATTGAGCAGCTAATTCTTCCAGGGCTGAAGTGGTTAAAGTCAAAGATGAACAGAAACTTTAGAAAGCAGACCTCCCCTACATGTGAGATGCCGCGTAAAGGTTTGGATTATAGAGCACTGGAAGTAAGGTCAATTGAAAGCTCAGAGTTGCAGATTCCTGGAGGTGCCCTTTAATGAATGGTCATAAAAACTATTAGAGGTTACTCCAGAATATAAATTATACATTGTTCCGTTATCTGATCCTAGGATCAAAGAGGTTTGATTTTTTCAGGTCTTTAGATTCCTTCCTTACCCTTTGCCTATTGATTTTTTTTTCCTTTTTTTTTTTTTTTACAGCAAATGTATTTACGTTTTTCAAAGCCAGACAACAAGCACTCTTCATATCATTAATATATATATATATTATTTTGGACATATACATGGTGTTTAGATTTATACAGTCATATTCAATTATTAGCGATTTAATGGGCCACCTCTCTGGTCACCTTGTCTGATTTATTTGAAAGCCTTTTCCACAGAATTAGCTTGGAGAACTTTTTTATTATGTTGGTTGCCAGGTCTCTCTGACACGTATATGATCACACTAATTAGAGTATATGTTCAGAGTTCAGAGGTCAGGTGTGTGTATGTTCAAAAGTCAGGAGTAATTAATGCATGGAGAGTAGAATTTAGGGGTAAGTAACATACAAAGTGCAGGGGAATCAGCAGGGCCTAACAGTGGTGACCCATCCATTAGGGGCACCCGAGCGCTGCCCCTTCTACCCACGGATGCCACCTCCTCCACCTTCTAGCGATGTACATATATATATATATATATATATATATATATATATATATATATATATATACACACAGGGCTTTTTTCTCAAACAATAGGTGCTGGAACTTAACACAAAACCCCTCCCCTACACACACCCTCCAAATCACATCGAATAGTGGGTGTGGTCAGTCAAATTTCACGAACAGTAGGAGGGTCTTAAATGGGCATTAAAGGGGTAATTCCCCCAAAAAACGTTTTTTAACATTGATTGAGGCTCGTTATGTCAAGGGGAATCGGGTGGTTTTTTATTAGAAACGAAGCAGTACTTACCGTTTTACAGATGCATCGTCTCCGTCGCTTCCGGGTATGATCGTCTGGTCTGGGCGTGCCTATTTGATTGACAGGCTTCCGACGGTCGCATACATCGCGTCACGAGTAGCCGAAAAAAGCCGAGCGCCGGTGCGGCTCGTTCGGCTACTTTCGGAAAATCGTGACGCGAGGTATCCGACCGTCGGAAGCCTGTCAATCAAATAGGAACGCCCTTCCCCGAAGACCATACCCGGAAGCGTCGGAGACGATGCATCTCTAAAACGGTAAGTACTGCTTTGTTTCTAAAAAAAAAACACCCGATTCCCCTTGACAAAACAAGCCTCAATCAATGTTAAAAAAAAGGTTTTTGGGGGAACTACCCCTTTAAATACCATGATTGCATTACACACCAAGTGCAGAGTTCGGGGGGGGGGGGGGTTAGATGCAGAGTGCAGAGCTGTGACTTGTAAACACAGAAACCAGACTTCTGTGTTTACAAGTGATTTTGGTAAGCGGGCACCAAAGGATCTGAACCAGAGGTGGTGGAACTGAAAACAAGCCCTGTGTATATACAGTATGTGTGTGTGTGTGTGTATATATATATATATATATATATATATATATAACAACAACTTTCATAAGACAAATTAAAGTGGTTGTAAAGTCAGAAGGTTTTTTATGTTAATGCATTCTGTGCATTAGGATAAAAAAAACTTCTGTGTGAAGCTGACCCCCTTAGCCCCCCTAATACTTCCCTGAGCCTTATCTCTGTCCATGAGTGTCCTGGCCACCCAAGACTCTCCCTCCTAATTGGCTGAGACACAGCAGCGGTGCCATTGGCTTCCACTGCTATCAATCAAGTCAGTTAGCCAACCAGGAGAGAGAGGGATGGGGATGGGTCAGGGCTCCCTGTCTGAATGGACACAGGGAGCTGTGACTCGGCTTTGGTGCCCCCATAGTAAGCTGCTTGCTGTGTGGGCACTCAACAGGAGGGAGGGGCCAGGAGCACCGAAGAGGGACCCAAGAAAAGGAGGGTCAGGGCTGCTCTGTGCAAAACTACTGCACAGAGCAGCACTGGCGTAGCGGGGGGGGGGCAGGGGGGGCTGTCGCACCGGGCGAAAAATGGGGGGGGGGGCGAATCCATCCACCGGCTCCGCGGAGCGCTCCGGAGCCTCGGCCTAGGAAAGTCCCCGGCTTCGGCCTAGCTCCGGAGCGGCGGCCATCTTGGTACACCCAGCGGCGGCCCTCCTCTCTGTTCACACCCACAGAGGAGGAGGAGCCCGCGCTTGAGGGAAACCACACACGCCGCTGTCTGAGGTCTGCACTACTGGGGGTTACTGTCTGAGGTCTGCACTACTGGGGGTTATTGTCTGAGGTCTGCACTACTGGGGGTTATTGTCTGAGGTCTGCACTATTATAGGGGTTAATGTCTGAGGTCTGCACTACTGGGGGTAATGTCTGAGGTCTGCACTATTGGGGGTTAATGTCTGAGGTCTGCACTATTGGGGGTTACTGTCTGAGGTCTGCACTACTGGGGGTTATTGTCTGAGGTCTGCACTACTGGGGGTTATTGTCTGAGGTCTGCACTACTGGGGGTTAATGTCTGAGGTCTGCACTACTGGGGGTTAATGTCTGAGGTCTGCACTATTGGGGGTTAATGTCTGAGGTCTGCACTACTGGGGGTTACTGTCTGAGGTCTGCACTATTGGGGGTTAATGTCTGAGGTCTGCACTACTGGGGGTTATTGTCCTGAGGTCTGCACTACTGGGGGTTAATGTCTGAGGTCTGCACTACTGGGGGTTAATGTCTGAGGTCTGCACTATTATGGGGGTTACTGTCTGAGGTCTGCACTATTATGGGGGTTACTGTCTGAGGTCTGCACTATTATGGGGGTTACTGTCTGAGGTCTGCACTATTATGGGGGTTACTGTCTGAGGTCTGCACTATTATGGGGGTTACTGTCTGAGGTCTGCACTATTATGGGGGTTACTGTCTGAGGTCTGCACTATTATAGGGGTTACTGTCTGAGGTCTGCACTATTGTGGGGTTACTGTCTGAGGTCTGCACTATTATGGGGGTTACTGTCTGAGGTCTGCACTATGCGGGGTATACTGTCTGAGGTCTGCACTATTATAGGGGTTACTGTCTGAGGTATGCACTATTGTGGGGGTTACTGTCTGAGGTCTGCACTACTGGGGGTTACTGTCTGAGGTCTGCACTATGGTGGGGGTTACTGTCTGAGGTCTGTTAAATAGGAGGTCTGTGATTGTGGGGGGGGTCATCTGTGATTGGGGGGATCCATCTGTGATGAGAGGTCTGTTATTTAGGGGGTTCAGTCTGTGATGAGGGATCTGTGATTGTGGGGGGGTCAGTCTGTGATGGGGGATCTGTGATTGTGGGGGGGGGGGTTCAGTCTATGATGGGGGATCTGTGGTTGTGGGGGGGGGGGGGGTCAGTCTGTTAATCCCTTACAGTAAGGGGTTAATGATTAATCCTGCAATAATTTACCCCTTACATGCTGAAAGCCCTGAGAGGGATACATTACAGATCCTTATAACCAGAGTGGATGATTATACAAGGGGGGGGGGGGGGGGGGGGGGCGAAAAAAATTCTCCCCGGCGCGCCATAACTCTGGTTACGCCACACTGCAGAGCAGGTAAGTATAACATGTTTCTTATTTTTATAGAAAAAAATGAAACTTTACAATCAGTGTGTCCTTTCAATATGCTTTTAATAAAACGGGTAGATCATAAAGAGTTATTGATTACATTGAAAAATCAAAGTTAACACCTTTAGAGTTCATGTGGATGGGTATTCTAGTCAAATGCTGTGTTTTTCATTTAAATGCATGTAAATAGAAAATAATTGTGTATGTGATTATCTGTGGACAAGTGTGTGAAAAGTGATTGTAAAGTCTTGTTTTTTTTTCCCTATAAAAATAATAAACATGTTATACTTACCTTTTCTGTGAAGTGGATTTGCACAGACTGGTCCGGATCCCCCTTTTCTCAGGTCCCTCTTCTGTGATCCTGGTTCCTCCCTCCTGTTGAGTGCCCCCACAGCAATCAGCTTGCTATGGGAGCACCCGAGCCGAGTCACAGCTCCGTGTGTCCATTTAGACAGGGAGCCCTGACCCGGCCCCATCCCCTCTCTCTTCTGAATGGCTGGATGACTTTGATTGACAGCCAATGGAGCCACTGCTCTGTGTCAGCCAATCAGTAGAGAGCTTCTCGAAAGGCTAAGGTACTCATGGACAGATATGGGGCTCAGGTGAGTGCTAGAGGGACTGTGGTGGCTTCACTCAATTTCTTTTTTTTTTTTAATGCTGTGCAGAGATAGACCCCGTACACACGATCGGTCAAAACCGATGAAAACGGACTGCATAGGAGGAGATGGTTTATAATAAACCGCTCTGTTGCGATACTGGCCAACATCCTGAACTAAATATAGAAAATAAGTTTCCCCTTAAGGGCTGGACTTTGTAGGCACAGATTGTATAACCACAAAGGGTAAAAAATAGTATAATTTATTGTACAAAGTAGAACACAAAAAATGAAAGTATTGAATCATATAAAACATGCGGCCATATAACAATGGAATATGCAGTTTATGAAGTTACACATAGGTATACACATCATACAATGAAGAAATTCCTACGCATTACGGAGACAAAACTCCTTCTTCAGGGGGAGTTCACTGTATGTTTTTATACTGTAATATGGAGAAAAATGGACGTCTTCAGCTCCTCATTCACGCTGCTGCGTTTACGAGTGAGGAGCTGAAGACATCCATTTTTCTCTTGGAGAGGATCTGCGGGCTGCCCCAAATCTTTGGACTACTACATTAATGTATATCTGTCTCTTTGGGGATCCCACCTACAGGATGTCTGCGTGGCAATACTATTCACTTTCCAACGTCATTTAAAAAGTTCTCCCGTTCTGAATCGGATATGCAACAAGATTTTTCTCTTGTAATACATAAGCCACATAAGGCCGCGTACACACGATCGGTTCAAACCGATGAGAATGGACTGAAGGCCAGTTTCATTGGTCCAAACCGACCGTGTGTACGGCCCATCGGTCCATCGTTCGTAGGACCAAAGTTTTAAACCTTGCTTTAAAATCTGACCGATGGACGCCTGACCATCGGTCCAAACCGATGGTTAGTACGCAAAAGCATAGGTCTAAAAACCCACGCATGCTCAGAATCAAGTCGACGCATGCTTGGAAGCATTGAACTTCATTTTTTTCAGCACGTCGTTGTGTTTCATGTCACCGCGTTCTGACACGATCGGTTTTTGAACTAATGGTGTGTACGCACATCAGACCATCAGTCTGTGAACCGATGAAAACGGTCCATCGGACCATTCTCATCGGGTTGGACCGATCGTGTGTACGCGGCCTTAGAGATCCTACACAATCAGCTCTCACTTTCTGGATGGATGCGATCCTGGTCTGTTCCACGGCCGCCAATGTGCTGATCCACTTCTTGCCTGCCCCCGTAGGCTTTGATCTGTTAACCCTCTTTGGGACACTAATCTTCCCTCAGGCCTCACACCGAGGAACTCATCGTAAATGAAACATCGTTTTCCTCAACGAGTTCCTTGTCAGGCTGGTCGAGAATCTTGACAAGCTTACTTTGCGTACACACTGTCAAGACCAAATCTCGTCGTTCTCAATTGCGGTGACGTACAACACGTACAACGGCACTATAAAGGGGAAGTTCCATTCCACTGGCACAACCCTTGGGGCTGCTTTTGCTAATCTCATGTTACTGCGTGTTAAGTAAAAATTTGGTGATTTGCACTTTTCAGTCTGTTACAGTTTGACGAATGTGCTATCTCCATTACGAACGCTACTTTTTCTGAGCATGCGCGGGTTTCTAAGCATACACATGAACATGTTTCTCGTCGTAAACCGATGAGACTCCCGACGAGGAAAAAGAAAACTTGTTCTCTTTTTTTTCTAATCGAGTTCCACACCAGTTTTCTCTACGAAAAAGATACACACGACCGTTTTCCTCGGCAAAAAAGCTCTGCCACCAAGTTTCTTCATGGATTCTGTCGAGGAAAATGGTTGTGTGTACGAGGCCTATCACGACTTTAGGGTCCTGTGGTTTTTTTTCTCCTTTTTTGGTTTTCTCTTTTGTTGATTTCCGCTGCGGACTCCCATGCATGCGTGTCCATATTACAGTATAAAAACATACAGTGAACTCCCCCTGAAGAAGGAGTTTCGTCTCCGTAACGCGTAGGAATTTCTTCATTGTATGATGTGTATACCTATGTGTATCTTCACGAACTGCATATTCCATTGTTATATGGTCGCATGTTTTATATGATTCAATACTTACATTTTTTGTGTTCTACTTTGTATAATGAATTATACTATTTTTTTTTTTTTTACTCTTTGTGGTTATACAATCTGTGACTACAAAGTCCAGCCCTTGAGGGGAAACTTCTTTCGTATATTTCATTTTCAGATAAAAAAAATAATCACCCAGCGGTTTACTACCACTTTAACTGGTAAACCAGAGCAAGTGCATACTCATCGGCATAGGATTTCCTCCTACAGTACAGGCGCAATATAATGTATACTGCGTTCATGCAAATATGTGATTGTGAAACCATTAAAAAAAAAATCCTTCACTGTCTGCCTATGCTAAATGTCTATATGAGAAATATAAAAAATTCCCAATGCATGTTTTAAAATGATTGGCTATTTTTTTTTTCTCTCTCGTTGTTTTCCAGTCTTGTATTAGTTTGGCAATGAAAACGAGAGTTTTCTTGCTAATTAGTGCCCTGATTGCACATTAGAAGCATTAGATACCAGAATCATGAATCAGGCAACAATAAATGTAATTGCCTTGGTTGATTGCTGTGATCTGCATCTGGATTACACATTTACCAGTGTACTTTCTCTTCAGGGCAGGAACAAACTGTGTTATGGTAAATTAGTTAAGGTCATGACGCGGCTTTGTTAAAGGAACGGGTACAGCATCGCAAACTTCGTTTTCAAGCAAAGAAATGTCCAGACAAATGCAAACAAAACCAATTTGAAAGTCGCCGTGATAAAGGTTTTCGTGCATTGACGTGTTACGGTAAATTTGTACGTGGGTCCTGTGTGCCTCCATCCTGCTTGTATGTTACCATGGAAACACTGAAATAAGATGCTATAGATCTAAATTGGAACACCGGGCAAAGCGCTAAATACCCACTTCAATGCATACATGCCCACCGTCTTAGGGCTTGTTTACAAACCGCAAGGGCCTCTGAAAAGCGATGAAGGGGGTGCTTTTGGACTTCCAAAATGTGTCGGCCCCTGACCTCAATTTATAAAAAAAAAAAAAGTTGTATCTGGACCTCTTAGCAGTGGTGTGGCACTTCTATTTCCACTTTTGTGACAATGCAATACAAGCCAAGGAGACTGTGGAGGTCCTCTGGGGTGGAGAAGCTGCCTGCCTGGGAACCAAAGTCTGGCCCCGGGCCAATTGCGGCCTGTATTACGGTTTCGACCGGCCCGTCTGGTAATTTGGACATTGGACATCATTTTGTGGGGACCAATTACTAATACCTATATGAAGGGGATTGGAGGATAGGGGGATTATTGTGGTGCCCAGATAGAAACCAAACAAATAAATTATTTATCAAAAATAGATTTTTTTTATGTAATTACAAAATATAGTTCAAGTAACAATAGAGCAAAACGTGGGAGCAATACAGATATACAGTGTTGCTGATCGAATCTACCATACTAGTTTCGCCATACAATGGCTTCTTCAGGGGATTTAGGACTAGATCATCTCAGTAAGAAGCTCTAACGAGATAGAACACAACCCTTTACTAATACCTATAATTTAAACCTCCCTCCACCAACCTGCAACCATTTTAACTGTGAGCAGCTGAACCTGCTGCCTGTTCCGGTTTCGAATGGCATGCCTGGTAATTTGGACATGTATATCTTTTGTGGGCCCCCAACGAATCCCTGAGAGCCGGGGACCAATACCTAGAATTTAAACCTCCCTCCACTAAGTCTGGCTGCAATCATTTTAACTGTGGGCAGCTGAAGCTGCTGCCTGTTCACTTCCTGGACTCCCTGTGCCTTTTCGACAGACTTCAAGACTCAACAGTCCTCTTGTCTCTGCAGCGATCAGGGATTTCCTCCTAGAGTGTGACTCTCATAACCCAGCCCCCCCTTTTTTTATAATACAGAACAGATAGGCTGGGCCAAAATGCCCGGGAAAACAGAGGACATAATTGTAGCACTACCCCCGGAGGAGCTGCTGGTTTGTTTTGGGTGGCACATTTACCTCGTGGCTCTCCGAATTCCTAGGGGTGAATGGTGCATATAGCAGTAGTAAAAGAATGTCCCCAACAGGTGTCTTTTGCTGTGCTCTTTATTACCCTGCCGGGTAAAAACAATAAACTGGTGGTGAAAGGATAGAGTTAAAGGAAGAAGGAGAACAGCAGATTCAGGCGTAGTATTTGGAAACAGTCCTGCTCTTATATGTAACACTTTCCGTACCACTCCTGCCTGAGTGGGCTTAGCGCACCCGGACAGGCCTCTCTCACTGACCTGGCGACCGAAGTATTACTCAAACTTTTTCTGGGAAAAGTCTCTGCCACAGACCCTCCTGGTATGGACTCAGGGAGAAACCTCTGCCACAGGTCCTCACTGATTACAATTATGGAGACAATCCTCCTTAAAGAATAGGGCCTGGATCTCCTCCTTATAGTCGCTCAGGTACCGACTGACAGGTGATCAATCCTTCAGTGTCTGGCTAACTTGATCCCTGGTGGTTTGTCGTAATCCTCTTGGATCGCCAGCCTCTCATTGGCTCTCGGCAGATGGACTCCCGCTATAACGCTTAGGATCTTCAAGAATGGGAACCCAGTCAATCACTGGGTCCCCGCCGCTGCTCAAATGTTCCGGACCAACATAGTCCTGGAACCAGGAACACCACGTGGCACGCATGCCCCAGCCAGGTAGGCCATAGCGCCGGAGCGCCGTGATGTGGTCACCCTAAAGGTGAGTGCCACACTGGAACTAAGAACTAATGGCGTCTGCCTCATAAATACCCTCCTCCAGCATGCACAGCAAGGTTTAACCCTCCAGATTGGCCGCTGGGGAAGATCACCCAAACCTTGACTCCACCGCTGCCATCTACTGCACTGGGGTGGGAAGAAACACCCCAGCACAACAGAATGAGCCCACAGCACAGCACAGCTGAGACAGAGACCCTATTTTGAACATAACAAATTGGATCAGAGTCTACTAAAACTCTAAACACCTTCTAAATTTCAATAGCACCAGTACTTGGAAGTAACCAGGCGCTACACAACATTAACCCCTTCTCCAGCCTGGGTCAGCCACTGTCTAATAAACTGTAGACAACCTACCTACAAGAAGTTTCACTACTAATGCAGAGCCCAAGTAATCATGAAGTACATTTAGAAACCTACACTTCTTCTTCTTCTTTTTTTTTATTAATTTAGTTTTGTTTTTTTATTTAACTGCATATGATACTGACCTTTTCTTTGGTGTGATTCCTAAGCTGATCATCAATAGATGGTCAGAAGAACTTTCGTTGATCGTTTTGCAGAGTAATTCTCATAATAAACTTACATGATTGTTTCAGCCCAGTGTGCATATTCATGTGTGAGCAGGCGGCCAGACTTAAACAGATGGGTGGGGGTGCAGAGAACAGTCAAGGCTGATAAAAAGGGAGAAGGATAGTGGGTTTGGCAACAGAAGACAATTAGGTTGTCATGAGCAGACGACAGAAAGAATAAATCTTGCCTTGGCAGGGTGACAGGGGTTTCTGAATCACGGGACTCACTGAGCAGACTTACAAGTTTTGTCAGGTAAAACAGTTTACCAATATGGGTTTTAAATCTGTACTTAGTTGTTTGCCGAAAATTTGGCTCTGAAGTGAACCTGGAGTCTAGTTGTGGACATTCAAGTATTTATATATTCTTAACAAGCAGTAAATGAGCCTTAAAACCAAAACCCTACTGACCTTGTTAACTGCAGGTAGTGCGGAGAACTTCATCCTCAAATTCATAACAAAGGCACGCTGGCTGTTTGGACGCTTAGAATCCATTTGCCACTGTTCTTTCTTTGAGTTGTCTTCCAGCGGGTGCTATGTGCTCACATTAGAAGGCTACCAAGTATGGCATTTGCAGGTAGGGGCAGGGGGGGGGGCAAGTGCCCCTGGGAATCAGGGATCGGATTGGGGTTCCCCACTCGTTCCTTATCCTAGCACTGGCCCTGCTCGCACCTGTACACAGTTTAGCAGGGCTGGTGACAGCTGGTGAGAGGAGCGGGACAGCAAATGCCTCAAGGGGTGGGCAGAATGACATCACCCGGTCTAGGAGACAGAGGCCACTGGAAAGGAGAGCAGCAAGATGCCAGAAACAGCAGGCACAGCGTCCCTGGTGCCTCTCAGAGGCTGGAACCTCTGGACTCCTTAAACCTCCTCACTGCTCTCAGGCCTGGAGGACAGACTGATCGGTGTCCACAGAACAAGGACGGGCAGGAAATGCAAGCAGCCAGGGACCGCTCCATGTCACATCATAGATCCGATGGAAGGAACAGAGCACCTTCTGTCCTCACCCAGAAAGAAAATGGGTCTTGCCAGCGGTCTCTCTCTCTCTGACCCCACCTCTCTCTCTCATTCCCATCACCCCTCTCTGTCACCCCCTCTTTATCTCTCTGTCACCCCTTCTCTATCTCTCTGTCTTTCTCACCCCCCTCTCTCTGTCATCCTCCTCTGTCTGTCTCTGTCACCTCTGTCTCTCTCTGTCACCCCCCACATGTATGCAGTCACTTACAGTCTCTTGAGTCATGTATGCAGTCTCTGACCATCTCCTGTACCATGACCGCAGTCTCTGACTATCTCCTGTACTACGTCTGCAGTCTCTGACCATGATAATGTGATAATGACATTGTTGAAAAGCGTCAGAGCATGGGTGACCTTAAAATGATTCCCCCCCGCCCCCCCCCCCGAAAAAAGTTCTGCGGACACCCATGTTTCCAAGTTGCTGCTATGAGAGAGAACAGTTAGATAAAGCTGCTGGGAAGCTGACTGCAACCAACCAATGTGCCTTTGCTATACATTTGAATTTGGGGATGAATTGCTCCAGAGTATCTGAAGCTACAGAGGTCATTGTGAGTTTGTTTTAGATGTAAATATTTGAATGTCCGTAGCCTGATCAAGGTTAACTTTAGGTTCAGCAGTTGTTACACTCAAAGTTTGCAGCAGAAAACACTTTCATTTTATCTCGGTGGCTATTTTTTCTTTCCTGCTCCTAGCAGTGACTTGGTAACCTCCCAGCTGTCTTCTAACCTCCGGTGTGGCGTTTTTTTTTTACCATGGAGGAACCCTTGAAATACTATTTATAGACTCTGAGAACACCTGCTAAAACAAATTCATAGAACGTGGTCAAAATGCCACCCCCACAGATAGCTAAAACCATTATTAATGTCATGCTTAGGGATTTGTGCCATGGCAAGGAGTGGGCGTGGTTTTCATTGCACCAGGGCATGTTTCTAGGATTGTAAAAAAAAACAAGGCACCTTAAGTAGAGTATACAAAAATGCCATAAATCTATCCCCTATTTTGTAGACGCTATAACTTTTGTGCAATCCAATCAATATACGCTTATTGTGATTTTTTTACCAAAAATATGTAGAAGAATACGTATCGGCCTAAACTGAGAAATACATTTGTTTTTTGTATATTTTTTAGGGATATTTATTATAGCAAAAAGTTAAAAATATTGGGCCAGATTCACGTACCTGGCGGCGTAGCGTAGCGTATCCTATTTACACTACGCCACCGCAACTTACAGACGCAAGTGCCGTATTCTCAAAGCACTTGCTCCGTAATTTGCGGCGGCGTAGTGTAAATGGCCCGGCGTATCCCTGAGTAATTCAAATTGGGAATGTAGGGGGCATCTTGTATTTAAATTAAGCACGCCCCCGCGCCGAACGAACTGCGCATGCACCGGCCGTAAACGTAGCCCAGTGCGCATGCTCCAAATCACGTTGCAAAAAGTCAATGAAACTGACGTGAACATCACTAACGCAAAGCCCTATTCGAGAACGAGTTACGTAAACGACGAAAAAACACGACGCTGTCCCGACGTCCATACTTAACACGGCGTACGCCGAACCTACGCAAGGTTACCCCTCATATAGCAGGGGTAACCTTACACTTACGCAAACGACGTAAACTACGACGACGGGGCGCAAATACGTTCGGGAATACGCGTATCTAGATCATTTGCATATTTGACGCAGAAATCGATGGAAACGCCACCTAGCAGCCAGCGTAACATTGCAACTTAGATATGACAGTGTAAGTGACTTACCCCAGTTGGATCTACGCCAAATCTATGCGTAACTGAGTCTAAGAATCAGTCGCATAGATACACCGCCTCAGAAACAGAGATACGACGGTGTATCTGGCGATACGCCGTCGTATCTCTTCTGAGAATCTGGCCCATTGTTTTTTTTTTTATTCAAATTTGTAACTCTATTTTTGTTTATAGCACAAACAAATAAAAACGCAGAGGTGATCAAATACCACCAAAAGAAAGCTCTATTTGTGGGGGGAAAAAAGAACGTACATTTTGTTAAAGAGCCACGTTGCACAACCGGGCAATTGTCAGTTAAATCGATGCAGTGCAGAATCGCAAAAAATGGCCCGGTCATTGGGTAGCCAAATCTTCCGGGGCTGAAGTGGTTAATTATGGCCACTAGATGGAGCTGACATAGGAGATAATCATATCACACAAAATACGGCAATTGTCCATGATGCTTGTGCAAATGCTTTCCAGCATACTCTGTTCACAAAATGTTGTATACATAAACCCTCAAAGCCTCGTTTGTTGTACTTAAAATCTGGGGACACAATTTCTTTACTAGGTACTATACAAATATAGATATTGTTTTTTGTTTTTCCTAAATAAACACAGAAGATTTAAAGGGGTTGTAAAGGTAGAATTTTTTTTCCCCCCTAAATATCTTCCTTTCCCTTAGTGCAGTCCTCCTTCACTTACCTCATCATTCCATTTTGCTTTTAAATGTCCTTATTTCTTCTGAGAAATCCTCACTTCCTGTTTTTCTGTCTGTAACTCCACACAGTAATGCAAGGCTTTCTCCCTGGTGTGGAGAAAGCCTCTTGAGGGGGAGGGGCTAGCAGGAGTGTCAGGACACTCTCTACTTTGCAGATAGAGAAAGGAGCTGTGTGTTAGTGGGCGTCCTGACTCTTCTGCTCGCCCCCTCCCCCCTCAAGAGGCTTTCTCCACACCAGGGAGAAATTTTTGCATTACTGTGTGGAGTTACAGACAGAAGAACAGGAAGTGAGGATTTCTCAGAAGAAATAAGGACATTTAAAAGCAAAATGGAATGATGAGGTAAGTGAAGGAGGACTGCACTAAGGTAAAGGAAGCTATTTAGGGTTTTTTTTTTTTTTACCTTTACAACCTCTTTAATGATTTTACATTTAAAGTTATCTATTAAATAATAATGTTTCAATGGCAGGTGAATAGTGCAATTATAATAAGCTGTGGGTGTAGGAGACGCCATCCATAGTGAAAATGTCACTTTACAGCTTGCAGTGAAGATCTCCATTCCTTAGGTCCTGTATAAGCTGTCATACGTCTTCCTGCTCCTGCCACTAATGAGCACAGACGTGACGTTTATCAAACTTACAGCAACGCTGTGACAGCGCTGTATAGCGCCAAGCTATTCAGAGATGGAAACCCCAAATGATGAGACAACAAAGAATTCCTAAGCTGACAACACACGTGGTAATTTGGAGTATTTAGCGCTTCCCATCATTAGGCATTGCTTACTAGACATGTGCAGACTGGAATATTTTGTTTAGTTTTTTCGTTTTCGTTTGGAAAATAAATTTATTTAGTTCCTCCCGAAAATCGTTTTGATTTATTTAGTTTTTCGTTGGGTAATAGCTTCTGTCCGAAAATCCAATAATACTTGGTTTCTGTCGAATGGTCAAAAGAATATTCGACGGAACGTCGAATCTTTACGTCGAATCGTACATTTCCGTTCGAATATTCCGTATACAAGAATTCTAATGTTGTATGACTAGTAATAATGTTGAATCTATTTTCTCATAAATAGAAATCTAATCTCTGTAATGTCGAATCTTTTCTCTATGATGTCGAATCTTTTCCCTATAATGTCGAATCTTTTCCCTATAATGTCGAATCTCTCTATATCGAATTTTTACCGCAACGAAAACTAAAATAAAGCATTTTTTATGTCGGATCTTTCGGTTTTTGTTTCTTGCGATTTCGTTATCGTTTGTTAAAACAATAACGAAAAAAAACAGATTTTCGAACGAAAATGCATTCTAACGAAAACTAATGCACATGTCTATTGCATACTGTACCTTCCTAGATCTGATTACAAATTCACATTGTGGTGGAAATACTTGGGCTTCAGTGACAGCTTTGGAGAACTTGGAAATATTGATTAGGCAATCCCTGTCCTATTTTTATTTAGGATTTTTTTTTTTTACAACTATAATTGTGTTTTAAGGTCGTTCATTATCCCCTTCATGCCGAGCAAACGCATATATGCGTCCTCGGCTTTCGGGGGTTATACCGGGATGATGCACGCAGCTGCAGGCATCATCCCGGTACCGTTGTTTAGAGCCGGTGATCGGCTATCCAAACATAACAACCGATGCAGCTAAAAGCCGCTCGGTTGTTATGCCGAAGGAGCGGGAGGGGACATCCCCCCCTCCCGCCGAGACCCGATCCTCGATCCGGTGCCTCCAGTGTCTTTGCGCAGACTGAAACTAAGCCGTAAACGGCTTTGATTCAGTTTACGCATTGAAAACACGGAAGCGACGTCATGACGTCACTTCCGGGTTTCTCGGCTGCCAATGGCGCTGGATTTAAAAAAGTACACAGTATTCAGAATCGCCGTTTTCGGCAATCTGAATACTTTTAGACCCCTGATCCCTCCATAAAGAGTACCTGTCACCACCTATTAATGTCACAAGGGATGTTTACATTCCTTGTGACAGCAATAAAAGTGATCAAAATGTAAAAAAAACAAAAAAAAAACACAATTTTAATGCTATAAAAAGAAATAAGATTTTTTTTTTTTAAAGCGCCCCCCTCCCCGCGAGCTTGCGCAACAAAGAAAACGCATAAGGAAGTCGCGCCCGCATATGAAAACGGTGTTAAAATTGCACATGTGAGGTATCGCCGCGATCGTCAGAGCGAGAGAAATAATTCTAGCCATAGACCTCATCCGTAACTCTAACCTGGTAACCGTAAAAAAAAGTTTAAAGCGTCGCCTATGGAGATTTTTAGGTACCGTCGTTTGTCGCCATTCCACGAGTGCGTGCTTGCAATAAAGCGTGACATGCTTCGTATCTATTTACTCGGCACAACTTGATCTTTTATATTATGCAAAAAAAATTGGGCTAACTTTACTGTTTCATTTTTTTTAAATTCATGAAAGTTCATTTTTCCCAAAAAGTTGCGTTTAAAACACGGCCGAATAAATACTGTGTGACATAAAATATTGCAACACTCGCCATTTTTATTCTCTAGATTCTCTACTAAAAAAAGTATATATAATGTTTGGGGGTTCCAAGTAATTTTCTAGCCAAAAATACGGATTTTAACCTGTAAACACCAAATTCATAAATAGGCTTAGGCGTTAAAGGGTTTTTACTTGATGATCAAGAAAGCCAAAGTCGTATGTAGTGGTTTCGTGTTCCAGTTTTCAAGTTCACGTACGTTAGTTGGCCTTCTTCAGATCTTGGTTAATTGAGGCTGTAGGGCAACATACTGATCCCATTCACTGCACATAGAACATCCATTCAGCATTCCGTAATCATACTTGGAGAAGAGCGGAACTCTATAAAATCTTTTAGTGAAATAAGAAGGAAGAGATTTTTAGAGGCAGCAATTAAAGCGGAGCTCCACCCTCTACCTCCACTCCTGCTCATCGGAACCCTCCCCCCCTCCGGTGTCACATGTGACACCTTTCAGGGGGGAGGGGGGTGCAGATACTTGTATAATACAGGTATTTGCACCCACTTCCGGGAAAAGACTCCCGCAGGAGTCACGCCCCTTCCCGTCTCCCCCGCTGTCTTCTAGGAAACACACTGGTCCCAGGAGACAGCAGAGACCAGTGAGGATGGGCCGCACGGCTTTGGCATGTGCAGTAGGGAATCGGGCAGGGAAGCCGCAACGCTTGACTTCCTGATTCCCTCACCGAGGATGGCAGCGGGTGCAGCCAAGAGCCAGGACAGACAGGTATTTGCACCCACTTCCACCCACATCCGGCCACACAGTCTGCGGGTAGACTGCGGGCTGGACATCAGATCCAGTCCCCACCCCCCCCGTTGTGTTCTGAACACAGCGGGAACCAGTCAGCACGGCGCAGCACGACTCGCGCATGCCCCGTAGGGAACCGGGCAGTGAAGCCGGAGCGCAGCAGACTGACAATCGATCGCTCGTCCTCTGCTGCGGACAGCGCTGGACTCCAGGACAGGTAAGTGTGCCGATATTAAAAGTCAGCAGCTGCAGTATTTAGTACAGTAGCTGCTGGCTTTTAATATTTTTTTTTTCAGGGGACATCCTCTTTAACCACTTAAGGACCGCCTACTGCACATATACGTCGGCAGAATGGCACGGCTGGGCACATCAACGTACATATACGTTGATTTTAGTACCCAGCCGTGGGTCACGGGCGCGCGCCCGCGGCACGCTCCCGTGACCTGGTCCAAAGCTCCAGGACCGGGACCGCGGGACTCGCGGACCCGATCGCCGCTGCAGTGCGGCGATCCGTCCCTGGAGCTGAAGAACGGGGAGAGCCGTGTGTAAACACACCTTCCCCATGCTTCTCTGTGGCCGCAGCATCGATGGCGTCATCCCTGTTATAGGGGGACGCGATCGATGACATCACACCTTACAGCCACACCCCCCTACAGTTGTAAACACACACACAGGGAACACTCAATGTCACAGCGCCCCCTGTGGTTAACTCCCAAACTGCAACTGTCATTTCCACAGTAAACAATGCAATTTAAATGCATTTTTTGCTGTGAAAATGACAATTGTCCCAAAAATGTGTCAAAATTGTCCGAAGTGTCCGCGATATTGTCGCAGTCACGAAAAAAATTCGCTGATCGCCGCTATTAGTAGTAAAAAAAAATAAAAAAAATAATAATGCAATAAAACTATCCCTTATTTTGAAAACGCTATAAATTTTGCGAAAACCAACCGATAAACGCTTATTGTGATTTTGTTACCAAAAAAATGTAGAAGAATACGTATCGGCCTAAACTGAGGAAAAAAAATTTTTTTTATATATTTTTGGGGGATATTTATTATAGCAAAAAGTAAAAAATATTGCATTTTTTTTAAAATTGTCGCTCTATTTTTGTTTATACCGCAAAAAATAAAAACCGCAGAGGTGATCAAATACCACCAAAAGAAAGCTCTATTTGTGGGGGGAAAAGGACGCCAATTTTGTTTGGGAGCCACGTCGCACGACTGCGCAATTGTCAGTTAAAACGACGCAGTGCCGAATCGCAAAAAGGGGCAAGGTCCTTTACCTGCATTTTGGTCCGGGTCTTAAGTGGTTAAAGGAGCTATAAAGTCTCAAGGTTTTTCACCATTCTATGCATTAAAGAGGTTGTAAAGGTGCAATTTTTTTCCTAAATAGCTTCCTTTCCCTTAGTGCAGTCCTCCTTCACTTACCTCATCCTTCCATTTTGCTTTTAAATGTCCTTATTTCTTCTGAGAAATCCTCACTTCCTGTTCTTCTGTCTGTAACTCCACACAGCAATGCGAGGCTTTCTCCCTGGTGTGGAGTGTTGTGCTCACCCCTCCCTTGGACTACTGGAGAGTCAGGACACCCACTAACACACAGAGAAGCGTCCTGACTCTCCGGTAGTCCAAGGGAGGGGGTGAGCACGACACTCCACACCAGGAAGAAAGCCTTCCATTACTGTGTGGAGTTACATTTAAAAGCAAAATGGAAGGATGAGGTAAGTGAAGGAGGACTGCACTATGGTAAAGGAAGCTATTTAGGGAAAAAAATTTACCTTTACAACCCCTTTAAGGTGAAAATCTTTCATGGTGCAGCTGCCCTCCAGAGCCCCCTTTTACTTACCCGAACCTGGTCTTTCCACCGACGCGAACAAGGCCAGCAGCTCCAGCCACTGTCTTAGGTCCTCATTGGATAGATTGACAGCAGCGGGAGCCATTGGCTCCCGCTGCTGTCAATTAACTGCTTGCCTACCAGCCGCCGTCATTCTACGGCGGCAGGTCGGCTGTACGTCGGCTACTTTTGCGGCCACTAGGGGGCGCGGCGCGCCCCCCGGTACAGAGCGAGGACTGGGAGCTATGTGTGTAAACACACAGCGCCCGATCCTGTCAGCGGGGGAAATGCTGATCTTCTGTTCATACAATGTATGAACAGAAGATCAGTGATTTCCCCTAGTGAGGCCACCCCCCCATAACACACCCAGGAACACACTTAACCCCTTTCCTGCCCCCTAGTGTTAACCCCTTCACTGCCAATGGCATTTTTATAGTAATACAATGCATTTTTATAGCACTGATCGCTATAAAAATGCCAATGGCCCCAAAAATGTGTTAAAAGTGTCCAAAGTGTCCGCTATAATGTCGCAGTCCTGGAAAAAATTATTGATCACCGCCATTACTAGTAAAAAAAAAATATTAATTAAAATGCCATAAAACTACCCCCTATTTTGTAAACGCTATAACTTTTGTGCAAACCAATCAACAAACGCCAATCGCGATTTAGAAGAATACGTACCGGCCTAAACTGAGGAAAAAAAAATGTTTTTTTATATATTTTTTGGGGGATATTTATTATAGCAAAATGTAAAAAATATAGAATTTTTTTCAAAATTGTCATTCTATTTTTGTTTATAGCGCAAAAAATAAAAATCGCAGAGATGATCAAATACCACCAAAAGAAAGCTCTACTTGTGGGAAAAAAAGGACGCCAATTTTGTTTGGGAGCCACGTCGCACGACTGCGCAATTGTCAGTTAAAGCGACACAGTGCCGAATCGCAAAAACTGGCCAGGTCCTTTACCTGCCTAAAGGTCCGGGTCTTAAGTGGTTAAATCCACCATGATGCCAATAGTGAAACACTTATGCCGCGTACACACGGTCGTTTTTTGCGATGAAAAAAACCGACGTTTTCTGTGAAGTAAAAACGACGTTTTTGAAACGTCACTTTTCAAAGACAATTTTGCATACACACCATCGTTTTTTCACAAAAAGTGAGGTTACGTTCACCACTCTTTTCCATTGAAGCTCGCTTCATAACTAGCTTCTGGGCATGCGCGGGTTGAAAAACGTCGTTTTGAACGGCGTTTTTGCTACACACGGTGACTTTTTGTGAAACAAAAAACGACGTTTTGAAAAACGACACAAAAAATTCAAGCATGTTGGAAATTTTTTTTGGTCGTTTTTTTGAAGACAAAAAACGACGTTTTGCCCACACACGATCAATTTAAATGACGTTTTAAAAAACGTCGTTTTTTTTCATCGGAAAAAACGACCGTGTGTACGCGGCATTATTTGTAATTTTGTCTGGTCTATACAGCAAGGACTATGTTTTGTAGAAGAATTACCCAAACTATTTTCAGCCTCATGACGTCATCACGGACCTTCCGATGTTTAGGTTTCGAATGTAATCCGGCTGTTCAGCATATGGCCAAGGTCTCTGTGGGCAGTTTGTGCCTCCCGCCTACACTGTGTGAGCTAAATGCTTTATCTGTTACTGCAAATGCTGAGTCTCTGCAGTCTTTTCAGCTTGCTTCTCAAGGGTGCAAATTCCCTTCCTTATCACACCCTAGCAAGCCTGTGTGAAATCTCTCCAAAGTTCACACTAATGCCGCGTACACACGATCATTTTCCGGCATGAAAAAAACAACAATTTTTTTTTGAACATGCTGCATTTTTTAACGACGTTTTAAACTATGTCGTTTTTTCGTGGTTGTAAAAAATGATCGTGTGTGGGCTAAAACGATGGTAAAAAATCCGTGCATGCTCAGAAGCAAGTTATGAGACGGAGGCGCTCGTTCTGGTAAAACTAACGTTCGTAATGGAGTAAGCACATTCATCACGCTGTAACAGACCGAAATGTGTGAATCGTCTTTTACTAACACGGAATCAGCTAAAGCAGCCTCAATGGTGGCGTCATCCGAATGGAACTTCCCCTTTATAGTGCCGCCGTACGTGTTGTACATCACCGCGCTTTGCTAGAGCATTTTTTTTTCACGATGGTGTGTGGGCAAGGCCGTTTTAATGATGAAGTTGGAAAAAGTTTTTTTTCAGAACCCGAAAAATTATGTGAAGCCCGCCGATCATCCCCCCCCCCCCCACCCCCCTGTCACAGTGTCACTGAATGCAGTGATCATATATTTACTGATCACTGCATTTAGTGTCAGTGTGGCAGTTAGGCCTCGTACACACGAGTAAATCCATTTGAACAAATCTGTCTGCTGGGATTTTGGTTTGCTCGCGTGTACACACGAGCAAACCAAAATCCCCGCCAGCAGACAGCGCGCTGACGTGTCGGTGACGTGGCGATGACGTTGACGCCGCCACGTCACCGCACCAGGAAGTAAAACACTTCCGCGCATGCGTCGAAATCATTCGGCGCGTGTGCGAGAAGACATGTCTGCTGGTTAGCATACTAACCAGCAGACATGTCGGGCGGACGGGTTCCCAGCCGACAGATTTCAAAGCATGCTTTGAAATCTGTCGGGTGGCCAAATCCGTCTGTTAGCCCGTACACACGGTCGAATCAGTCTGCTGAAACAGTCTAGCAGACCGTTTCCAGCAGACAGATTTGATCGTGTGTACGAGGCCTTAGTGTGACAGGCAGTTAGTGTTAGGTCCAGGGTAGCCCCCGTACCCCCCCAATAAAGGTTTAACCCCTTGATCACCACCCTAGTGAACCATTTCTCCCCCTATTGCCAGCATCACTAAGCAATCATTTTTCTGATCGCTGTATTAGGCCGCGTACACACGAGGGGATATGTCCGCTGAAAACGGTCCGATGGACCGTTTCAGCAGACATCTCCGCTCGTGTGTATGGGCTAGCGGACAGATTTGTCCACCCGACAGATTTCAAAGCAAGCTTTGAAATCTATCCGGTGGGGATCTGTCCGCCCGACATGTCTGCTGGTTAGTACACTTACCAGCAGACATGTCGTCCCCCACCGCCGCTGCGCCGCTGCCGAATGGATTCGGCGCATGCGCGGAAGTGTTTTACTTCCTGGTGCGGTGACGTGGCGGTGACGCGGCGGCGTCAACGTCACCGCCGCGTCACCGCCACGTCACGCGCGCGTCCGGCGGCGGGGAATTTGATCCGATGGTGTGTACACGCCATCGGATCAAACTCCCGATCGGACATATCCGATGGAAATGGTCCGCGGACCGTTTTCATCGGATATGTCCGATCGTGTGTAATTGGGCCTTAGTGTCACTGTTGCCACTAGCTAGTTTTTTTTTACTAAAGACATGTGGCTGAATACATTTTGGCCTAAATGTTTGACCAAAATTTAGTTTATTCGATTTTTCTTATAACAAGGCGCCAAATGTGACACCGGAGGGGGAAGGGTTCCGAAAAGTGGAGGTCCACTTTTTGTATGGACCTCCGCTTTAAAGAGATATTAAACCCTGCGCACTGGGATGCGTCCAAGATACGACGCATGCGCAGTTCGTTTTTTGAAGCTCAGCCCATCATTTGCATGGAGTCACACTTCATTATAATATATCACGCCCACTTCCAGCCTACTTTGACTTGCGTCGGCTTACGCCGACAACTATACGCTACGCCGGCGCAACGTTGGGCGCATTTGCTTTGTGAATTCCATACTTGCCTCTCAACGTTGCAGCGGCGTAGCGTAAAGAAGATACGCTACGCCCGCACAAAGATACGCCGCTCTACCTGAATCCGGGCCAATGTGTTCAGCACTGACCACTAGATAAAATGCTGCCAATGCTGTAGTTGTCTTTGCTTCATGGGTTAAATGCATTGGCAATAGTTACTGCAGTATGTATATAGCAATTTGGCTTTACACTATTCTGTACAATAAGGACATGTTTGGGCCTCAACTAGGGCCATCTTAATAGCATCATGGGCCCCATGGCAAAATAATGCTATGGGGCCCCTACAAGCCCCAATTTACGCACCTACTTTACAGCGTGTCACTTGTGTCAGCCTGTCACTTGCCACTGTCATCTGCCTCCAGATTCAGCTTGTCACTTGCCAAGTGTAGTATAGTGGTCAGTATAGTATAGTGGTCAGTGGTTAGTGTAGTGGCCAGTATAGGAATCGGTTAGGTTAGTGTAGTGGTCAGTAAAGGGATCGGTTAGGTTAGTGTAGGAACAGGACTTGGGGAGTGCTAAAAGTCTGCAAGTTAGGGGGGGGCGACAATTACTTACCTTGCCCTGGGCGCTGACAACCCACGCTACGCCACTGCCTAGATCAGTGGTCTCTAAATTGCGTCCTGAGGGCCAAATGCGCCCATTTGCTTGTTCTTCTTTTTAAGAGCTTTGTTTGCCCATTTTTATTAAAAGAAGTTCAAAACAAAATCAAAGGTTTCCCTCGCAGGCGTTTCAGCACTCCTTTTCATCAACAAAATTACATTCAGCCTCCTGGCTTATACATATAGCAGTGCTGCTCAGGCCTTCCACTTAAGGCTCTCGTATGTCTCCTACCTACAGACTATTCTCTTGGCAACACCGTCCATTTAGATAGCAGCCACTCACTGCTCTGATCCTCAGACTTGGGTCTCTGGCTTCCACTGTGCACACCTGCACACGTTGTGAGGGTGGAGCCCAGAACCGGTCTCAAAACCCGGATCCAGAACTGGGGATTTCATCCCACCCGGATCTTTAAGAAATTCCCAGGTTTCAGGTCCCAAAGTGGACTTTAGTAACTAATGAGGAAACTGAAAAGCCAGTTTCCTGCCAAACAAGCAAATACACTGGAGCCCCTCAACCTGCCTGGTTAAGAATCCACTGGTGGGGTACCACACTACCATACCTCCCAACCGTTCCGGATTTCGCGGGACTGTCCTGCGATTCGCGGTAAATCCCGTGGTCCCGTGATCAGGACTGGAGTCCTGTGATTCCACGGCCCCCCCCGCGTGTTTACCGCGATTTGCGGTAAATGCCGCAGTCCCGCGATCGGTGCTGGAGTCCCGCAATCCCCCCCGCAACAATTCCAAACCGTGTAACCCCCCCGCTCAACAACCCAGATTCGCGGACCCCCCCCTCTGCACAACAACTCCGCGATCCGCGGCCCCACCCGCTCAACAACTCTGATCCCCGGACCCCCCCCCCCCCGATCGGCTCCAATGTTGGGTGGTATGACACTACCACAGGCCCTTGCAGCACTATCCATACCACCAGGGGCGGACTGATCATTCTGGCACTTTGGGGCCCCATGCCACTAGGGGGCCCCATCAGGGTTGCCAGCCTCAGTAAAACCAGGGACAGTATGTAAAAAATATGTGCTTTTTTATTACATCTGTCCCTGAAATGTCCCTTACCGACATCCTTTTGGTCTAAAAACACCTCTCCAGTACCTTGTTAGTGTGTGTATGTGTATTCTGTGTGTATACTGTGTGTATACTGTGTATGCATACTTTATGCGTGTGTGTATACTGTGTGGCCCCATAATCTATTGCCTGGGGGCCCCACAATCTCCTATTGCCCACGAGCCCCATGAGTTGTCAGTCCGCCCCTGCATACCACTCATATGAGACACTATTCTGCCATCTGACACCAACAATGGAGCACCATTTTTCCCACTGAAACCACTAATGGGGCACTATTCCTCCCTATGATACCAACGATGGGGCACTATTCCTCCCTCTAATACCAGATGCTTACTCCCACTGATGCCAGGAAAATTTCCACTCCCGCTGGCCAATATCCAGTCCTCCTAGAGCCTGAAGGAAAATAAACCGGCCCTTTGTTTAGAATGCTTGGAGACCCCTGTCCTAGAAAATTTCCCAATACAGATATTCAGCTGTGAGGCTACAGAACACAAGTGCCTCTAGACACTCTCGCATGAAAAAAGACAAAAAAATTACTCCAGGCAGCTCAGTCTGTCTAATTGAGCTTCTTATGAAGCATCCAGTACAGACTCTCAACTTTAACATGGTGGAACCCTTGAAATAATGTTCTGGTCTCAGGGAACCCCTGCTAAAAATTACTTGATCTACAACTCCTGGTACGTATATACCCGAGTATAAGCCGACCCAACTATAAGCCGAGGCACCCATGTTACCACAAAAAAATGGGAAAACGTATTGACTCGAGTATAAGCCTAGGGTGTCCATCTGCATGCCTCTCTGTGCCTCGTCCATCTGCATGCCTCACTGTGCTTCACTGTGCCCATCTGCATGCCTCACTTTGCTTCACTTTGTCCATCTGCATGCCTCACTTTGCCCATATTTCTTGCCTCACTGTGCCCATTTTTTTTGCCTCACTGTGCCCATATTTCTTGCTCAATGTCCCTACCTGATCTACCAGCACTGTGTCCATCTGAAGCCTTACGATCTCCCGGCGCTGTGATATATTCAGTCTAGTCGGCGGCCATGCAGTGTAACAAAGCACCGCCTCCTCCTCGTCTGTGACTGAACACTGACTCAATTTCCCAGCAGTGAGTCAGTGTTCCGCCTATCACGGATGAGGACGAGGAGGAGGCGGGGCTTTGTTACACTGCATGGCCGTCGACTAGACTGACGTCATAGCGCTGGGAGATCAGGCGCACAAGCTGAAGATGGACACAGACTTAAGTATAAGATGAGGGGGGCATTTTCAGCACAAAAAAATGTGCTGGAAAATTTGGCTTATACTGGAGTATATATATACGGTACATTAAGAAAAAAACAGAATAAGTGCAGCGCGATAGATAAGGTATATTGAAGATGACAGTACAGGCAGAGAAGGTAAACCAGCAGAATCCACAACATTCACCAGTGTTGAAGAGATCAATATTAATGACAATCCCACCACCTTCAGTCTAACTAATCACTCTCACCTTAAAATATAGACCCCTGACAAGTGGCCAAGCAGGCAGAAACTGTTAAGGATAAATGAGCCTCTCTTGCGTCTCCTTATGTTCAAAAACAAGCACCAGATCAAAAGCAATCTCCTTATATTCAGCAATGTCATCAGACCATATTATAAGCATAAAACCGTCATAAAACAATCCAGCATGGAAAACTATTCCTAGGGACAGCAGCGGGTGACGTCATACGCAGCTCCTTCCCCCCCCCTATGTGTTACGTTCACTCAAAACGTCCTCAGTGTGACTTGTGGTCATTTGGAAGAATGACCCCTGTAACGGTATGGCCCGTGGGACCCAGAGGCTTTTGAAGGATTCAGGGTACTCCTGTTTCAGCTTCATCAATGACTCTTGCGTCTAGGGTCATCCTATGTCCACTAGGG
Organism: Rana kukunoris; assembly: GCA_029574335.1. Classification (NCBI taxonomy): domain Eukaryota; kingdom Metazoa; phylum Chordata; class Amphibia; order Anura; family Ranidae; genus Rana; species Rana kukunoris. Next base: position 40,005,485 of record CM056056.1, on the reverse strand, counting down.
CCATAGGATGACTGAGAAATTATATCTCGGATTACATGAGATGGGACAGTAATGATAATTCATGTATTGCAGGATATCTTGAAATATTACAAATTGTTCATTCTGAATCCAACAGGTAATTGGAAGATGTCATCACCTCCAGCTACCTGTCTGTAGTGTACGATAAAAGCTTGCTGTGATTGCAGTCTTTTGTGCTAATTAAGTCTGCCTCTCAGTCTCAGTTAAGTCTGCACCCTCTAAAGGTCAGACGTCTGACTTATGTTTACTTTTTTTTTTTTTTACAAATCTCTTTATTAATTTTTTTAAATTTCCATACAAAAAAAAGGAAACAGTAAACATACATAGCGCTACACAATTTTTATCTACTGTATTCCTTTGCGTATTGTTTTCTATTAGCCGTGTTTAGCAGCTTACCATACACCATCCTAGCAGCGCGGTATTTTCCCAACCTATCCATCTCTAGTAAACATACATATATATACCATATTCCTACCATTCTAACATTCCTTCCATATCTTCATCCATCTAACACATTCCTCTTACATTCCTTCCCTTCCTTTCTTGGTGCATTTACCCTTCCCCTGTGTCCTATTTATCCTGAAGCTGTCATAGGATTTTCTATCCAGCTTGCCCAAACGCTCTTAAATTTCTCCCTCTGTCCTCTGTTACTGTATGTTTCCCTGTATAGTGGTAAACAGTTGTTGACTAGATTTTTTCAATGTGCCACCGAGGGGGCCTCTTCCTTTTTCCAATTTAGGACTATCGTCTTTCTAGCGTAGTTCATTAATATTGCCACCTGTATTCTCCTTCCCATCGGGACAATCTTCTTCCTTACCAATCCCAATAGACATAACTCTGCCTCCTGTTCCAGAACTATTGATGTTACTATAGCAATTATTCTTAGAACATTCTTCCAGAATACCACAATCTTTGGACATCGCCAAAATATATGCATAAAATCTCCTGAAATATCTGCACATCTCCAACAATTCGGAGGATTAGACTGTGAGATCTTATTTAATTTATATGGTGTATAGTGACTCCTATATATTATCTTGTATTGTATTAGTTTATCTCAAAGTGATACCAGTATCTGTAGTGGGAACCCCCACACTTCTTCCCAGTTTTCCCCCTCCAAGTTTGGGACATCTCTTCTCCACTGTTCACTTAATTTATTTGTATTGAATGGTGTATTTTTTACTAAGTGCTTATATAGAATTGAGATTTTCCCTTTTCTACTTTTCACCATTTTTTCGAGACCTACTTCCATTATTTGCGGGGTTCCCCCTGAAAACTGAGCCGCTAATGCATCGGTAAGTTGCCTATATCTAAAGATGTAACTCTGTGGGATATTCCATAACTCTCTCATCTCCTCAAATGTGGATAACCTTTCTCCCTGTATTATTTGTGATATCTTTTTTACCCCATATTTAGTCCATGCCCCTGGATCCTGTATGGAATCCAGGTGCGGCAGTTCAGGGTTCCTCCATAATGGGGTGTTTGGGGATAGATTAGTTTCTGACCATCCCTCTTTTACCATAGCCGCTTTCCATATTTTAACTGTTGTTTTCATTAGGGAAGTCAACTCTCGCCTTGATTTTAGCCCTCTATACAATAGACCCTGCAGTGCCTCTACTGATTGAACCACTGCTGCTTCTAACATAGTTGCGGAATCGAACCCACCCGGGTTCAATGAATGTGTATTGTGTAGCAGGTGAGAATAGCTTATCGTGGAGTCGGAATGTCTGGGTAAATGATTAGTAATTAGCTCATGTAGATTATCTGAATGTCATTATCTAAAGGAATGTGTATTGAGCTCCGTGTGTCATTGTCCTTTTGAATACTGCAGCATACTTTTGGTTGCTAACTGTATAAAAACCTGAGTTTTACCATTAAACAATCTGTCTGTTTGGAACCAGAGAACAGAGTTGTGTCTCGTTATTCTGGGGGAAATCCAATGGGTGCTTTCTGCTGGATTGTGGAGTGTCCATAAGCTGTCGTCGGTTGGTGGAATGGAATATCGTAAACGGTGTTAACCCCTGACTGTTACAATCCCCTTTTAGATAGTTAAAAATATCAATAGTTTCAGGGGGAACTTATCCAAAAGGCAAACACTGGTCATTGCTCAAGAAACCTCTAGCAACCTTTCGAGGAACTCTTATGCCTCATACACACGGCCGGACTTTCAGAGAAAAGAAGTCCAACAGGCTTTTTTTTCCTCGGAAAGTCCGGCGGTGTGTAGCCTCCATTGGAGTTTTTTTGTTGGAGGTCCGATGGACCTTAGATAGAGAACCTCTATCTTTCCGGCGGACATCCTACAGACTCACAGCGGATTTTTGCATGGTCTAAAGTCTGACTGTGTGTACAAGGCATAAGGTTCCACAAAACCCTGGTTGAGAATCCCCGATCCCACACTTGGCAGGACACCCTGGGACTTGTGGCCCTTTGGCAGTCAGAGAACATAAACATTTCCCATACCTACTGAAATAAGTTGAATGTTTCAGAAAGCGTTTTCAGGTCAAGTTTTATTTAATTTTATGTATTTTTTTTTTCAACACTTGATTGTACAATTTTTCATTTGCAGGCTTAAAACGCCAAATGAGACAGGATAAAACTGTTCACCAGTAATGAAGCTGATTTAGTATCATTAGAAGAGGAACACAAAAGGCTTCATTAATGACTATAAATAGGGAGCGTGTGCATTAATATTTTGATGTATCAATAAAGAAAGTGCTTATTGCAGCAGAATCATTTGGGGGACGCTGTGTATGAGAGATGTCTTTTATCTTGCAAGTGATATAGGAGCACAGTGTGACGGTGTATCCATATGGCATCTGGCAGAGTGCTACGATGATAAATAACAGGGCTTTTTAGGTGAAACCGTGCAAACAAGGGCCAGGCAACTGAACAAAGAGCAGAACCAATGAAGAAGCAGGGGTGAACTGACCATTGAGGAACTCGGGCACTGCCCGAGGGCCCCAATGCCACTAGGGGACCCCACCAGGGTTGCCAGGCTCATTAAAACCAGGGACAGTATGTAAAAATCTGTGTTTTTTTTCTACATCTGTCCCTGATATGTCCAAAACCGACATGCTTTTGATGTGAAAATCCCGAGATTTTAGCTGCCCTGCCTTTGTACTGCCACCTGGCTTGGTGGCCATCTGTAAGCCTGGGGGCCCCATAATCTTCTATTGCCCGGGGGCCCCATAAGTTGTCAGTCCGCCCCTGTGGAGAAGGCTCCCCTTAATGGGACTTTGATGGCCCAATATATTAAAATCAATAACATCGAAAAGAAATAGTAACATTTGTGCAAAATGTATTCGATTAAATCACCTCCTGCAGATACACATTGGCAGAATGGCACGGCTGGGCACAAGCACGTACCTGAAGGTCCTCTTTAAGTGCCCAGCGGTGGGTCGCGGTCCGAAGCTCCGTGGCCGCGGGACCCGCGGACCCAATCGCCGCCGGAGTCCCGCGATCGGTCCCCGGAGCTGAAGAACGCGGGAGCTGTGTGTAAACACAGCTTCCCCGTTCTTCACAGTGGCAGCTTCATTGATAGTGTGTTCCCTTATATAGGGAACCACAATCAATGACGTCACATGTCCAGCCCCGCCCCCCTACAGTTAGAAACACATATGAGGTCACACATAACCCCTACAGCGCCCCCTAGTGGTTAACTCCCAAACTGCAATTGTCATTTTCACAGTAAACAATGCATTTTTAAAGCATTTTCGCTGTGAAAATGACAATGGTCCCAAAAATGTGTCAAAATTGTCCGATGTGTCCGCCATAATGTCGCAGTCATGACAAAAATTGCTGATCGCCGCCATTAGTAATAAAACATTTTTTTTTATAAAAATGCAATAAAACTATCTCCTATTTTGTAAATGCTATAAATTTTGCGCAAACCAATCGATAAACGCTTATTGACATTTTTTTAAACAAAAATAGGTAGAAGAATACGTATCGGCCTAAACTGAGGATATATCTTTTTGGGGGATATTTATTATAGCAAAAAGTAAAAAACATTGATTTTTTTTTCAAAATTGTCGCTCTATTTTTGTTTATAGCGCAAAAAATAAAAACTGCAAAGGGTGATCAAATACCACCAAAAGAAAGCTCTATTTGTGGGGAAAAAAGGACGCCAATTTTGTTTAGGAGTCACGTCGCATGACCGTGCAATTGTCAGTTAAATCGACGCAGTGCCGAATCGCACAAACTGCATAAAGGTCCGGTTCTTAAGTGGTTAACAATATTAAAAACAATAACAAAAGGCTAGTATGTGTATGTGTCAACATAAGCATGCATGGAGAACAATGGGGCATTTAAGCTCTAGAGTAGTCACAGGACAACCGTGATGATAACACCCCACCCAACGCGCTTCAGAGACTTATTTCTTCAGGGGCGTGTAAATTACTAGAACAGATTGCTTTTATAAGGTGTCCGGCAAGGGGTTGGACACCTGAATAGGAGGTGGCAGCAGCGACCATAGATAGATTCATGCAATGCATGAATCTATCTATGGTGAGAGAGAGGTGGCAGGAGAGAGGGGGCGGCGCCCATGCGTCCTTTATGGACGCACCGCCACTGATTCTGCTTGTGTCCTATACTGTACTCCAAGATGTGGAATTTGCAGGTAAGTCAAAATTCCTCTTTTTTAACCCTTTTGACAAAGGGTGCTATAGTTCTCGGCAAATGTATGAAGACATCGGCCCGGATTCACATACATCAGTGCATCTTTATGCCGCTGTAGCGTATCTTCTTTACACTACTCCGGCGCAACGCAGAGAGGGAAGCATGGAATTCACAAAGCAATTGCTCCCAACATTGCGCCGGCGTAGCGTATATTCGTCGGCGTAAGGCAGCGTAAGTGGAAGTGGGCGTGATACATTTTAATGAAGCGTGACCCCATGCAAATGATGGCCACAGCTTCAAAAAACGGACTGTGCATGCGTTGTCTCTTGGACGCAACCCAGTGCGCATGCTCACAGTTGCATCGAAATAGCTGCCTAAGATACGTCGAACACTGCCTAGGACGTGAACGTAACCTACGCACAGCCCTATGTACGTAGTACTGCGTAAACGGCGTACGCAACGTAAAATTTGACGGCGTCGTTCCCTGGCCCATACCTTTGCATCACCTGCGCCTGCTATATGAGGGGTAACTTTACGCCGGACGTAAGCCTTGCGTAAACCGCGTATATTAATGCGCCGGGCGCATCTACGTTCGTGAATCGGCGTATCTTACTCATTTGCATATTTAAAATGGGAACGCCGAATGCGTCCAGCGTAACTATGCGCCCACGATACGCCGACGTAGGAAAGTTACGTCGGTCGGAAGAAGCCTATTTTCAGGCGTATCTAGTTTTGTGGGTACGGCGCACAGATACGACGGCGCATCCGTGGACTTACGCGGCGTATCAGGACGCGTACACACGACCGGTTTTCTCGGCAGAATCCATCAAGAAACTCGATGGGAGACGTATTCTGCCGAGAAAACCGGTCGTGTGTACATTTTTCGCCGAGAAAACTGTCGAGGAACTCGTCGAGCTAAAAAGAGAGCACGTCTTCTTTTTCCTTGACGGGAATGGGAAAATTTGGCTCGACGAGTTCCTCGACAGCCGAACAAGGAACTCGACGGGGAAAACGATGTGTTTCGCCCGTTGAGTTCCTCGGACGTGTGTACGCAGCCTCAGTAGATACGTCGGCGTAAGTTCTTTCTGCCAATATCCGTACTTGCAGTGAAGAATTGATGTTCTTTCTCCTATCTGAAATGATAAAGGATAAAATGTTGCCACAAAGGGGTCCCTCTTAAAAGCCGGACTTTATGATTTAGACTTACCTATATTTATCTGCTTAAAAGCAGTACATGAGCAGAGATCCCCTATAGAATATAATGGAAGTATTATAGTTTAAAAGCCCCTTGAGAGCTTCAGAGAAACAACATCTGCAGAATGAGTCACTGCACCTACTGGCACCGAACCCGATGCCAAGCGTGATCCGAGAAGTGGTGGGTAAGTGATGAGCTCCAAATTGTCGCCTCTTTTCTTTTTCTTTGAATACATTCCTGCTAGTTTCATTCTCACAGCAGAAGATTGATGATCTAACTCCTAAAACCCCCTCTTCATTTGTTCCTGTACAAAAATCAAGGCTGTTTGCCTTTACAACTTAAGCTTTATGCAGTGTCATGGAGAACACAATGGTTGGCTTGAACGTGACTCATAGAGTATAACGATGATACATGAGATGACTTTGATTCAATCAATTAAAAGCCAGTCATACATGAAATGATGTGATTGCAGCCTAAAAAGTCATTTCCTGTGCAAATTAAACAAGGTTTTCCTCCAAAAGACACGTGATGGAGCCACCAAACAGCCCTGGCACATTATTCAAAACTAAAATAAAGATCCCTGCTAATGCTAGTTATAAACACACATGTAAATCTACACAGGGCCGTCTTTAATGTTGATTGCACCCTGGGCAGAAAAATTCTTCGCCCCCCCCGAGCCCCATTATACTTACCTGACCCCTCAAAAGTCCCACACGGTCCCGATATTCTCTTCGCTGCTGAGCCTGGCTGCTGATTGGCTAGTGCGGATGGCTTGAGAGCAGCGCAGCCACCGTTAACGCAGTCCCGACGTCCATACTTAACATTGGCTGCGCCTTCACGTTTGTGAATCGGCGTATCAGGCTCATTTGCATATTCAACGCGTAAATCGACGGAAACGCCACCTAGCGGCCAGCGTAAATATGCAACTTAAATACGACGGCGTAAGTGACTTACGCCGATCGGATCTAACACAAATCTATGCGTAACTGATTCTAAGAATCAGGCGCATAGATACGCCCCACTCACTCAGAGTTACGACGGCGTATCTCCAGTATCTCGTAACTCTTTGCTGAATCTAGCCCAGGGTCTGCAGGTGAGTCATCTGTACACAACAATAGGGCAGAGCTTGGCAGAATTAGGCCCCTTTCACACTGGGGCAGAACGTGCAGTGGCGGTATAGCGGCGCTATACCGTCTGAATTGCCACGGAATTGCGGCGGTATTCGGCTGCTAGTGGTGCGGTATTAACCCCTTACTAATGGCCGAAAAAGGGTTAATACTGCCTCCCAACTGCCCCTGATTTCGAGGGACTGTCCCTGATTTGGAGCAATGTCCCCCTTTCCTCCTCATTTGTCCCTTGCATGTTGAGGTTAGAGTTTGTAGTGTCATAGATGATTGATGCCCATGTATTCATTCACCTAGCTGGTCCCTACTTTTGCCTACCTATGCGGTTTCCTCTGTGTTGCTTCACAAATGTTGTAAGCTCTCTGTTCATTGGTCTGCTTGTTTTTGTTTGTGTCAGATCTAATTACTATTTAGCTCTCACCTGCACCAGAGCTAAACCAAGGGCTTGTGGGATACGAGTGTCAGGATTTAGCAGCAGGAATGGTCAAATCTATACAGTGGTACCTTGGATTATGAGCATAATTCATTCCAGAAGAATGCTTGTAATCCAAAGCGGCAAAACCTGTATCCTGGGAAAAGGCACACTGGCATATTATGGTGAATATTAGCATCGCTTCCAACTGCCCCTGATTTTGAGGGACTGTTCCTGATTTAGAGCAATGTCCCTCTGTCCCTCTTTCCTCCTAATTTGTCCCTCATTTTGGTCTGATCTGTATAGTTGTATATAAAATGCACTTTTTATCTTTCAAAAAGAGTTTCCCAGTGCTAAACCTTTGATCCAAACTCTAAATTGCTGCATTTGTAAATTTTAAAAGACAATATAAAGTAATAGTAGAGGTAAAAAAAAGCCCTTTTGGATCTAATTAACATTTAATTTTGGTTAATTCTCCTTTAAGGGGGTGTGGCAGGAGGCGTGTCCTATGCCTACATACATTTGCTAGTAGGTGTCCCTCATTCCCATCTCAAAATGTTGGGAGGTATGGTATTAGTTCCTGGGTGAATCCAAAAAGGAAGATGCTGAGGTATGAAGGTGATAGGGACAGCACGCTGGGTAAACATTGGTCTAGAGGAGGTGTCGTATATACTCAAGTATAAGCCGACCTGAGTATAAGCCGAGGCACCCCAAAAAAATGGGAAAACGTATTGACTCAAGTATAAACCTAGGGTGAGAATGCAGCAGCTACTGTAAGTGGAAAAGACAATGCCAATTTGCACACCTCATTGTGCCCATTGCAACCTCACTTTGCCCATTGCCACCTCACTGTGCCCATTGCAGCCTCACTGTGCCGAGTTAGTGTACCTGGAATTCTTGACAGGCTGTGGGCGTCCATTTATTGTTTAACCACTTAAGCCCCAGACCATTATGCAGGTAAAGAACCTGGCCCGTTTTTGCAATTCGGCACTGCGTCGCTTTAACTGATAATTGCGCGCTCGTGCAACTTGGCTCCCAAACAAAATTAACGTCTTTTTTACCCAAAAATAGAGCTTTCTTTTGATGCCATTTGATCACCTCTGCGTTTTTTTTATTTTTTGCGCTATTAGCGAAAATAGAGTGACAATTTTGAAAAAAAATCTATATTTTTTACTTTTTGCTATAATATCCCCCAAAAATATATAAAAAAAAATGTTTCCCTCAGTTTAGGCCGATACGTATTCTACATATTTTTGGTAAAAAAAAAATCGCAATAAGCATTTTTTGATTGGTTTGCGCAAAAGTTATAGCGTCTACAAAATAGGTGATTGATTTATGGCATTTTTATTAATAATTAATATTACTACTAATGGCGGCGATCAGCGTTTTTTTTTTTTATCGTGCCTGCGACACTATGGCGGACACATTTGACACTATTTTGGGACCATTGTCATTTTTACAGCGATCAGTGCTATAAAAATGCACAGATTACTGTGAAAATGACACTGCCAGTGAAGGGGTTACCTGTAGGGGGCGCTAAAGGGGTTAAGTGTGTCCAGGGGCGGACTGACCATTGAGGCACTTGGGCACTGCCCGAGGGCCCCATGCCACTAGGAGGCCCCATCAGGTTGCCAAGCTCAGTTAAACCAGGTACAGTATGTAAAAATCTGTGTTTTTTTTTACATCTGTCCCTGATATGTCCGAAACCGACATGCTTTTGATGTGAAATTCCCAAGATTTTAGCTGCCCCACCTCTGCACTGCCTCCTGGCTTGGTGGCCATCTGTAAGCCCGGGGGCCCCATAATCTTCTATTGCCCAGGGGCCCCATGAGTTGTCAGTCCGTCCCCGAGTGTGTCCTAATTTGTGATTCTTACTGTGGGAGGGGCGTGTCTGGGCGTGTGACGTCACTGATCGTCGTTCCCTATCACAGGGAACAGATGATCAGTGACAGGCTCACTAGGAAGCACGGGGAGAGGTTTGTTTACACTCTCCTCTCCCCGTTCTTCAGCTCTGTGACCCGATCGCGGCCACTGGTGGCGATCGGGTCCGAGGGTCCTGCGGGAGTTGATCGGGTTGCGAGTGCACCGCCCGCGGCATGCACGCGACCCACAGCTGGGCTCTTAAAGGGGAATGTACCTGTACGTGAGTGATTGTGCCCAACCGTGCCATTCTGTCGTCCGTATATCGCCGTGAGGCGCTCCTTAACCACTTAACCACGGCTTCCCCGTGCTTCTCTGTGGCCGCAGCATTGATCGCGTCATCCCTGTTATAGGGGGACGCGATCGATGACGTCACACCTACAGCCACACCCCCCTACAGTTGTAAACACACACACAGGGAACACTGAAAGTCACAGCGCCCCCTGTGGTTAACTCCCAAACTGCAACTGTAATTTCCACAGTAAACAATGCAATTTAAATGCATTTTTTGCTGTGAAAATGACAATTGTCCCAAAAATGTGTCAAAATTGTCCGAAGTGTCCGCCATAATGTCGCAGTCATGAAAAAAATCGCTGATCGCCACTATTAGTAGTAAGAATTTTTTTTTTTTATAAAAATGCAATAAAACTATCCCTTATTTTGTAAACGCTATAAATTTTGCGAAAACCAACCGATAAACGCTTATTGTGATTTTTTTTTTACCAAAAATATGTAGAAGAATACGTATCGGCCTAAACTGAGGAAAAAAAATGTTTTTTATATATTTTTGGGGGATATTTATTATAGCAAAAAGTAAAAAATATTGCATTTTTTTTTAAATTGTCGCTCTATTTTTGTTTATAGCGCAAAAAATAAAAACGCAGAGGTGATCAAATACCACCAAAAGAAAGCCAATTTTGTTTGGGAGCCACGTCGCACGATCGCGCAATTGCCAGTTAAAACGATGCAGTGCCGAATCGCAAAAAGGGGCAAGGTCCTTTACCTGCATTTTGGTCCGGGTCTTAAAGCGGAATTTCACCCTAAATATATACCCTCTCCCATGTGATCCAGCATACTGGCGTCAGCGCCAGTATGCTGTTTTTTTTTTTTTAAATCCATGTACTTACTGTCTTATGCAGAATTTTATTTTTTTTACCCCGCGGTGGACGGCGCCAGTATAGCGCGTCACATCTTACAAAAGTACCCGAAAAGGACTCGGGTAATCGCGGTGAAAATGCGGCGCCTGCGCACAGACCTAGGAGCTGACTGCGCAGGCGCCGTATTTCTCCGAGTCCTATTTCGGCGTTTTTCGGAGGGCGTGACGCGCCATAGCCGTAGGACTCGGAGAAATACGGCGCCGCATTTTCGCCGAGATTGCCCGAGTCCTTTTCGGGTACTTTCGTAAGATGTGACGCGCTATACTGGCGCCGTCCACCGCGGGGTAAAAAAAATAAAATTCTGCATAAGACAGTAAGTACATGGATTTAAAAAAAAAAACAGCATACTGGCGCTGACGCCAGTATGCTGGATCACATGGGAGGGCTTATATTTAGGGTGAAATTCCGCTTTAAGTGGTTAAGGTGTTAATCTTCTTTATTATAAAAGTTGCTCTGAGATGGTGTTCTGTATAGAGCATTCCCCTATGGAACACATTTTGCGGTAAAAACCTAAAGATTACAGATGAGTGAGAAATATCTGTTGTGTAGAGACCCTCGCTGTGATGTATTCCTAATAAGATTGTCATATTTTGGCACCACACGTGTTGTATTTTTCTAGAGAAATGCGATACTTTCCCTGTGAAAACAGCATGTAAAACATTTCTCCATCTGTTGGGTTTGGAAGACTTCTTCTTAAATGTATTTAATAACGCTCTGTAATTTTTAATGATTCCCATGCTGTACATATAACAAAGGCAGGCGAGATTGGTGCGATTAAAGCAGAGGAAACAATATATGAGGTTTGTAGGGCAGCTGAGGTCTTACAAACAAATATACCTGAATCGATCCGATGGGAAATTGTGCTGGAGGTTGTAACACATGGAAAATTGCTGAGAACGGACACAATTACACTGTTCTTGCTAGATATCAATTAATTATAGGCATTGTACACCTTCAAATTGTTTTAACTATGTATTAGTATAGTTATATTCCCTGTATTGTTTGTTTGCCTTACCTTATAATGATGGGCTTGCATGTTAAGGTTAGAGTTTGTAGTAGGGTTGTCACCTGTCCAGGATTTACCCGGACAGTTCGGGTTTAGACTGACTGAAACCCGGACACATTATTCAGACTGGACAATGGCTTCCCAGCAGGTTGCTGTCTGCAGTTGTCTGTTAGGCCTCGTACACACGACCGGTTTCCTCGGCAGAATCCATCAAGAAACTCGGTGGGAGAACTTTTTTGCCGAGGAAACCGGTCGTATGTACGTTTTTCATCGAGGAAACTGTCGAGGAACTCGACGAGCCAAAAAGAGAGCATGTTCTCTTTTTCCTCGACGGGAGTGGAAAAAATTGGCTCGTCGAGTTCCTCGACAGCCGAACAAGGAACTCGACAAGGAAAACGACGCGTTTCGCCCGACGAGTTCCTCAGTCGTGTGTATGAGGCCTGACACTCTCTTTCACACTGCCCAAAGCCAACACTAACAATTACCCCTCCCCCACACACACAGACGGGAGAGGAGAGAGGGCTCGATGTGTCTACTCACACTCCAATCCCCAGGGCTGTGCCTCAGAAAGGGAAAGTTGGGGCCGGAAATTTGAAGTCCAGCAGCCTCAGATAATTCTAGATGAGAGGTGCTGACTGCCAAGGGTTGAGTGAGCTCATCATCCATCCCTGTCTGTGACTGAAGTCTCCCCCCTTCTCTCTCTTGCCTCTGAGGCCACGTACACACGATCGAACATATCTGCTGAAACTGATCCGCACACCAGTTCCAGCAGACATATCCGATCGTGTGTACGGGCGAGCAGACAGGTTTCCAGCAGACAAAAGTTTTAAAACATGCTTTAAAACTTGTCTGCTGGAAAGCCGTCTGTCGGACATGTCCGCTGGTTAGTACGCCTAACCAGCAGACCGAAATCCCCCGCATGAAAGCATTTCACTTCCTGGATTGCGGACGTCGCGGCGTCAACGTCACCGCCACGTTACCGCACTCTCTGTCCGCGGGGATTTTGGTTTGATCGTGTGTACACACATCAGACCAAAATATCCCAGTAGACATGTCCGATGAAAACGGTCCGTCGGACCCTTTTCATCGGATATGTCTCCTCGTGTGTACGCGGCCTGAGAGAGAACACTAAGGTAAATCAGGGTTTTCAGAGCACCCCTTACATCAGAATTCCCCTTTACACCAGAGGCCACAGCGTTCCCCCTTACATCAGAGTTCTCTTCGTACACCAGAGTTCTCAGTGTTCCCCCTTAAATCAGGGTTCCCAAAGCATCCCCTTATGTCAGAGTCCCCAGAGGTCTTCCTTACATCAGAGTCTGCAGAGTCCCCCTTACAGTGAAAGGGAACTCTGTGGACTCTGATGTAAAGGGGTAACTCTTGTTATTAACTTCATATGATTAGAAATGTTATTTAATAGCAAAATATATGAATAGTTTAAACTATAAAAAAATAATTGCTGTGCGCCACTAAAGTGTTCAGGTTTGACTTAGAAAAGGTGGCAACCCTAGTTTGTATTGTCATAGATGATTGATGCCCATGTATTCATTCACCTAGCTTGTCCCTACGTTTGCCTACCTATGCCGTTGCCTCTGTGTTGCTTCACAAATGTAAGCTTGTGAGTTAATTGCTCTGCTTGTTTTGTTTGTGTCAGATCTAATTACTATTTAGCTCTCACCTGCACCAGAGCTAAACCAAGGGCTTGTGGGATACGACGAGTGTCAGGATTTAGCAGCAGCAGGAATGGCCAAATCTATACAGTGGTACCTTGGATTACGAGCATTATTCGTTCCAGAAAAATGCTTGTAATCCAAAGCACTCGTATATCAAAGGAAGTTTCCCCATTGGAGTTAATGGAAACTCAGATAATTTGTTCCACAGTGATTGCTATTGTATACAGTAACGCATGTGGCCAGAGGTGGGGGAGGGGGGTCACCGGAAACACTTGGAGAGGCTTGGAGATACTCAGGAACGGGTTTCTGAGCGGCTCTAAGTGCATCCGAGCGCCTCATGCAGCACTGCATACAATAGCGGAACCAATTATCTGAGTTTCCATTGACTGCTATGGGGAACCCAGCTTTAATATACGAGTGCTTTGGATTACAAGCATTCTACTGCACACCCCATTGGCTTGAATCCTGCTCGTCTTGCGAGACAATGCTCGCAGACCGAGTCAGGATTTCAAAATAATAATAACTTGTATTGGGACTCAGACTGGGAAACAGTTGGGACAAGGACAACCTTTGCAGCACGATTTCTCCAGTGCTACCGTATCTTCTAATAAAAATAAAATATAATAAAGGGTTAACCCACCAGCTTTTCTGAATAGTGTCTGCTTAATATCATGACTGAATCTGGCTCTGGTACAGGCATTGAACTGTAAGGGGGTCCCTAGAGTTTTGAGAACAAAGATGTCGATCCTTTCTCTCTATACAATGGTTTCTGCTGTAGGAAATGTTGGAGGAAGCCATAGAATGGATGAATGGATGATGGTATAGTACAGTGTTCTGTGTTTGCAGAGATGAAGACTTGCAATTCCTTTTTCATAGCTTCCCCGTGGAATATCTGGTCATCTGGCATTTCAGCATAAAATGAGCGTTTTAGTAGCCTAGAAATATTTCTGAACCAGCTTATACAGACACATACAGTAAAACCTTGGTTTAAGAGCGTTTTGCAAGACAAGCTACATTTTTTAATACATTTTGACTTGATATACAAGCAATGTCTTAATATAAGAGTAGCGTCATGTCACAACTAAGTATAAAAGAGAAGAGAGGCGCCTCTATGTGTAGCAATATGGTTACATTTAATGAAGGTACAACATTTAGCAACTTATTGCTACACTTAGGCCGCGTACACACGATCGAACATGTCCGCTGAAACTGGTCCACAGATTTGATTGTGTGTAAGGCCTAGAGGAAAGGTTTCCAGCGGACAAAAGTTTTAAAACATGCTTTAAAACTTGTCCGCTGGAAACCTGTCCGTCGGACATGTCCGCTGGTTAGTACGCCTAACCAGTAGACCGAAATCCCCCGCATGCGTCGAATGCATTCGACGCATGCGTGGAAGCATTTTACTTCCTGGTTTGCGGACGTCGTGGCGTCAACATCACCGCCACGTCACCGCGCTGTCTGTCTGTGGGGATTTTGGTTTGATCGTGTGTACACACCATCAGACCAAAAGATCCGCGGAGACATGTCCGATGAAAACGGTCCGCGGACCGTTTTCATCGGACATGTCTCCTCGTGTGTACGCGGCCTTAGAGGCTCCTCTCTATTCTATTTTATACTCTGTGGTAGACATGTGCAGACTGGAATATTTCGTTTCGTTTTTTCATTTTCTTGCAGAAAATAAATGTAATTAGTTACTCCCGAAAATCGTTTTGATTTATTTCGTTTTCGTCGGGAAAGTTTTCGTCCGAAAACGAAGATTTTCTATGACTTTGTCGAATTAAACTACGGAAATCCGACAAAGCATCGAAAATCGTCGTTCTGAATACAGGGAATATACATATTCCCTGTATTCAGAACGACGATTTTCGATGACTTTGTGAAATTGAACGACGGAAATTTGACAAAGCACCGAAATCGTCGGATCTGAACGAAAACGAAAATAAAGCATTTTTTATGTCGGATCTTTCGGTTTTCGTTTCTTGCGCTTTCGTTTTCGTTCGTTAAAACGATAACAAAAATACCTGATTTTCGGACGAAAATGCATTCTAACGAAAACGAATGCACATGTCTACTCTGTGGCTTCTGCTGGATTTTTCTTCTAATCCCCTTGTGGAGGCTTCCATTTGTGGATGGACATTTTATGGTTACACAACCAATCACATTGCTATAATCTTTTTATATGGACTATAAACTGAAGGATTTATGAATAAATGGTTGCGGAACGAATCATCTGAGTTTCCATTATTTCTTATGGGGAAATTTACTTTGATATACAAGTGCTTTGGATTACAAGCATGTTTCTGGAACTAATTATGCTCGCAATCCAAGGTTTTACTCTATTTTCTATGACAGTGATAGCGAACCTTAGCACTCCAGATGTTTTGGAACTACATTTCCCATTATGCTCCACTACACTGCAGAGTGCCTGAGCATCATGGGAAATATAGTTCCAAAACATCTGGGGTGCCAAGGTTCGCCATCACTGTTCTATGACAACATTCCAAAACAAGTGAGGTGTTTTCTAGGCCTACATATTATTTTATTAACTTTCCCTGTCTACATGTTATCATACTGGCTTACTTCTATTTTTTTATTTTTCTATTTATTTAGATGCCCCTGCCCCTGAGGAAGTGTTTTTTTAGCTACGAAACATGTCAGGCATATTTGGATGCATCTTAATACAGAACAACATTTTTTTTTTTATTGGATAATAATTTTTATATATATATATATATTTACTTTTTGTAATGGGGATATTTTCAAAAGCTCATTGGCAGATTGGGAAGTCTTTTTTTTTTTTTTCTTTAATATTTAATGAAAAGCTTTTCTTTAATGAAAATCACAATCATTGTGTTGATGGTATGGGGGTAATAGAATACACTACCTCCCAAGCATACAGTACATTACAATTATTCAGTAGAGTAAGGCATCGCTCCCAACTGTCCCTGATTTCGAGGGACTGTCCCTGATTTGGAGCAATGTCCCTCTTTCCCCCTCATTTGTCCCTCATTTTGGTCTGGTCTATATAGATGTATATAAAAAGCACTTTTTATCTTTCAAAATGCGTTTCCCAGTGCTAAACCTTTCATCCAAATTCTAAATTACTGCATATGTACATTTTAAAAGCCAATACAAAGGAATAGTAGTGGTAAAAAAAAGTCCTTGAGGATTTAATTAACCTTTTTTTGTTAAAGGGGTTGTAAGGGTAATTTTTTTCCCTAACTAGCTTCCTTTACCTTAATGCAGTCCTCCTTCACTTACCTCATCCTTCCATTTTGCTTTTAAAAGTCCTTATTTCTTCTGAGAAATCCTCACTTCCTGTTCTTCTGTCTGTAACTCCACACAGTATTGCGAGGCTTTCTCCCTGGTGTGGAGTGTCGTGCTCGCCCCCTCCGTTGGACTACGGGAGAGTCAGGTCGCTCACTAACACACAGCTCCTTTCTCTATCTGCAACGTAGAGAGCGTCCTGACTCTCCCGTAGTCCAAGGGAGGGGGTGAGCACGACACTCCACACCAGGGAGAAAGCCTTGCAATACTGTGTGTAGTTACAGACAGAAGAACAGGAAGTGAGGATTTCTCAGAAGAAATAAGGACATTTAAAAGCAAAATGAGGTAAGTGAAGGATGACTGCACTAAGGTAAAGGAAGATATTTAGGAGAAAAAAAATGTACCTTCACAACAACAAGGGCAGAAGATTTAATAGATAGAAAGCTGGAAAAAATGTCTAAAGTTGGTCTTTAAGACGCTGTAAACTATTAATGCTTGTCTTACAAAACAAAATGCTGTGGCATGAAATCCATTCCAGAAGAGTTTACAGTTTATTAATACAGATTTTCTTCTCCTTGCAGTGAACTTGGATCAGTTTCAGATTCTTCGGGCAATTGGCAAGGGAAGCTTTGGCAAGGTAACAGCGCGTTCTGCTTTTCTACAAACAGCTAAGCCGGGACATAAGGGTGACATTGTGACTCCAGTAATGTGTAGAAATTGCAGAATTCATCCTGATCTACTACATACAGTATATTTCTGGTCACAACCAAGAAGACGTGATTAGGAAACTGAAAAAAAAAAATGTGTGACCATTAATGCCACAACTGTGCGTAAGGCCCCTTTGACATGGGGCAGTGGAGGTGCGGTGACGGTATAGCAGCGCGATTTTTAGCGCCGCTATACCGTCGTATTTACCGCGATATTCGGGCGCTAGCGGTGCGGCTTTAACCCCCGCTAGCGGCCGAAAAAAGGTTAATACTGCCCGCTAGATATGTGCATTCCCGTTCGTACGAATTTTATTTTCGTACGAAAATTTTCATTTTCGTACCCGCGGGATAATGTGTACATACGAAAAAATTAAAGCACCAAAATACGAAAATGACGGGATTACGAATGAGCCGCATAACGAACGACCGCAAATACGAACGAACGATCCGACGGAAATACGACAAAACGAAAATGGCAAAAGAACGAAAATGAAATCTGTAACAAAAGATTTGCATGCGGTATTTTGTTTGAATGCCTTTTCTGTTTGTATTTTGTATTCAAAATACAGAATGCCAATCTTCTGTTTATAGTAAAAACAGAAGATTGGCATTCTGTATTGTATTTGGATACAGAATGCAAATCTTTTGTTTATAGTATAAACAAAAGATTTGCATAATGCAGTGAGTGTAGTTAGTGAAGCAGCTTTTTTTGTGCTGAGTAAAGCCAGATAAACTTTTCTGTGGATTTTCATCTGAAGGGAGATCAGTTGGCCAGACTTTTGAACCCAAAAAAATATATTTACGAAAGTACAAAATGACGAAAATTCACGAAAATTATTGTCGAACAAGAAACGACAATAAATTAAACAGAATAACGAACCGTCCCGCATGTACGAAAATAAAACGGTAACGAAAATACGAAACGATCGGAATACGAAAAAATCGCATCGTACGAAAAATGAACGGGAACGAACGGGAAAAAGGGCGTCTTACGAAAAACGAATGGAAACGAACCTACGGAACGATACGAAACGGAACAAAAAAAAACGAAAACATTTTCTGTGCACATGTCTACTGCCCGCGGATTCCCATTGATTTCAATGGGAAGGAGCGGTATAGGAGCGGTAAACACACCGCTCCTATACCGCTCCAAAAATGCGGCTAGCAGGACTTTTGGAGCGGTCCTGCTAGCACACCACTTCAATGTGAAAGCCTTCGGGATTTCACATTGAAGCCTGCAGGGCACGATTTTTTCAGGTGGTATAGCAGCGCTATTTTTAGCGCTAAACCGCCTGAAAAACGTGTCAGTGTGAAAGGGGTCTTATCGAGTGTATTTTTTGTGATTTTTTTTTTTCAGAAACCAAATTCACAAACAGGGTCATATTTAGACCCCTTTCACACTAAGCCGCCCATAGCATCGGCGGTAAAACTCCACTATTTTTACCGCCGATGCTATGGGCATTTCTGCCGCTACTGGGGCGCTTTTAACCCCCGCTAGCGGCCGAGAAAGGGTCAAAACCTTAAAAGCAGTGCATTGCAGGCGGTATAGCTGCGCTGTCCCATTGATTTCAATGGGCGGCAGCGGTGGAGAAGCGGTAAACACACCGCTCCTTCACCGCTCCAAAGATGTGGCTAGCAGGACTTTTTTTTTCGCCCTGCTAGCGCAACGCTCCAGGCTTTCACACTGGAGAAACTGTTTGAGGGCGGATTGCAGGCGCTATTTTTAACGCTAGAGCGCCTGCAATATGCCCTCAGTGTGAAAGGGGTCTAAGGCTACTTTCACACTGAAGCGCTGTGTGCGCTGGCGGTAAAACGCCACTATTTTTAGTGGCGTTTTACCGCTTTGTTTGCCGCGATTTTCAGCCGCTAGCGTTGCGGTTTTAACCCCCGCTAGCGGGCGAAAAAGGGTTAAAACCCACCCGCAAAAACGCCTCTTTGATGCGTTTTGTGGGCGGGTTGGAGGCGCTACCCCAGTGTTTTCAATGGGCAGTGGCGCAATAGGAGCGGTATTTTTTCCGCTCCTATCCTGCCTCAAAGATGCGGCTGGCAGGACTTTTTTTAGCTTCCCGCCAACGCAACGCTCCAGTGTGAAGGCCCTCAGGTTTTCACACTGGATAGAAAGGAGCGGCTTTTTCCGGGTGCATTGCATTACGGGCACATTGCAATAGCGCCTGCAAAGCGCCTCCGTGTAAAAGCAGCCTAAGGCTATTGCGCCCGGAAAGAGACGCTCCTTTCTATCCTGTGTGGCAGGGGCACTGGCAGGCGGTACTGGTGGGCACTAATGAGACTGATTTGCCTCTTCCACTGGGGACAGATGTCCCTTACACAAGAGCCGGTGATCGGCTTTCAGCATTAGGAGAAAAAAAATGATTACCGTTCTTTGTTTACATCACGTGACCAGCTGTCATTGGCTGACAGCTGATCACATGGTAAGGGGCAGGGACCAGCCCCTTACTCAGATCTGTGATCACCCAAGTCTCAGTGACTCGGTGATCACAGCGCACGCCACGTGCGCCCTGCAGGAGCGTGCAAGGTGCATGCAAAGGGGAGGACATCTATTGACGTTCTCCCAGCAATTGGGGTCCGCGCTGTCATTGTCATTTGGCTTTAGCGTGGGCGCCTAGTGCTTAAAGACCATTGTCCTAGAAATAGATCATAGCATAAAAGTATGCTGCACAATGTGGCATAAAATATCATCCTCCATGTTTATGCGACTTTCAAACAGAGAAAATCAAATAGACCGCCTATATAAGACACAAGATGCATCCAAATATGCCTGACATGTTTCGTAGCTAAAAAACTCTTCCTCAGGGGCAGGTGCATCTAAATAAATAGAAAAATAAATTATTTTTAAAATAGAAGTAAGCCAGTATGATAAAATGTAGACAGGGAAAGTTAATATAATAATATGTAAGAGACAGTAATAAACTATCCCCACATATACTATTCCCCTTTATATCTAGGACAATGGTCTTTAATATATATATTTTTTGCATGTTTATCAATTGCCGTATTCAATATGAGACTGTTTTTTACTGTCTAGATAATAAGTACATATATTTTTATTATTGACTCATTTTCTGGCTACATTGAACATGCTTAATTTAAAGTCCCAACCTGCTGCTTATTTAGGGATGGAGACGTAGGTGTCCCTGCGTCTCATTTAAAGTCCCACATTTCCCCATTCCCCTTATTCCCCCCTCTTTCTCATATGCTAAGACATTCAAGTTGTCACGTCATTGGTATATCTATAGCTTGACATGTTTCGTAGATGAACTTCCACTTCTTCAGGAGATAATTGTATATTTACAATGCAAACATAAGCTTTATTTCTATAAACAAAAGAAAAAAAGAAAAGATAATTATCACATTAATGTAAATAGCTTAAAGTAGAAGTACACTGTATCAGAGCATCACAAATCAAAAGCGCTATTTAACCACTTCCATACCGTAGGACGTCATATGACGTCCTGGAATTTAGGGGGGGATATCTGAATGATGGGTGCAGCTACAGGCATCATTCAGATATCCTTCTTTTGATTCAGTGATTCTGTGCACCATAAGAATGATCATAGCGACGTGATCATTCTTATAGGCGTCAGGAGGGAACATCCCCCCTCCCGCCGCCATCCGGTGCTTCTCCGGGCTCTCCCGTGCCATTGGAGGCCCGTAGAACGAATCGGCCGCCGCCGAATGAAGAGCATAGAGATTTTATCTCTATGGCCATCGGAGGCCCGGGCGCAACATTTTGACGTCACGCTGGGGTACCTGGAAGTAAACAAAGCCGCAATCGCGGCTGAAAGCAAGAGATCCGTGAATTTGTTTTCCCTAACTTATGCTTTCCAGCCTGCAGGAGAGATGTGGGGTCCTATTGACCCCGCCTCTCTCCATAAAGAGGACCTGTCACACACTTTTCTTATTACAAGAGATGTTTACATCCCTTGTAATAGAAATAAAAGTGATAAAAAAAAAAGTAACAATTTTTTTATATATATATATATATATAAATGTAAAACGCCCCTGTCCCCAGTACCTTGCGCTCAGAAACGAACGCGCATGTAAGTCCCGTCCACATATGTAAACGCCGTTTAAACCACACATGTGAGGTATTGCCGTGTGCGTTAGAGCGAGAGTAATAATTCTAGCACTAGACCTCCTCTGGAACTCTAAACTGGTAACCTGTAAAAAGAAAATTAAGCGACGACTGTGTGCGCAATTTTAAAGCGTGACAATTTTGGTATCTAGTTACTCGGCGTAAAATAAATGAAATAAAGTTAAATAAATAAGAATTGTTTTCTTTTTTTAAGCGCCCCATCCCGACAAGCTGACGTGCAGAAGCGAATGCATATAAAAAAACATGTGTGGTATCGCCGTGATCGGTAGAGCGAGAGCAATAATTCTAGCCCTAGACCTCCTCTGTAACTCAAAACATGCAACCTGTAGAGTTTTTTAAACGTCACTTATGGAGATTTTTAAGGGTAAAAGTTTGTCGCCATTCCACGAGCGGGTGCAACTTTGAAGCGTGACATGTTGGGTATCAATTTACTCAGCGTAACATTATCTTTCACAATATAAAAAAAAAATTGGGCTAACTTTACTGTTGTCTTATTTTTTTTATTTAAAAAAGTGATTTTTTTCTAAAAAAAAGTGCACCTTTAAGACCGCTGCGCAAATATGGTGTGACATAAAATATTGCAACGACAGCCATTTTATCATTTTATTCTAATGGGTGTTAGAGAAAAATATATATATAATGTTTGGGGGTTCTAAGTAATTTTCTAGAAAAAATAAATGTTTTTAACTTGTAAACGCCAAATATCATGCTGCGTACACACGATCATTTTTCAGCATGTCCAAAAAACAAAGTTTTTCTAACTTTTTATTAAAAACGATGTTGCTCACAAACCATCGTTTTTATGATCTAGCAAAGCGCGGTGACGTACAACAACGTACAACGGCACTCTAAAGGTGAAGTTCCATGCGGATGGTGCCACTCTTTGGGCTGCTTTAGCTGATTCTGTGTTAGTAAAATACGATTTGCGCTTTTCTGTCTGTTACAGCGTGATGAATGTGCTTACTCCATTACGAACAGTAGTTTTACCAGAATGAGCGCTCCCGTCTCATACCTTGCTTCTGATCATGCACGGATTTAAAACGTCGTTTTAGCCCACACACGATCATTTTTTACAGCCTGAAAGACGACATAGTTTAAAACAACGTTAAAAAATGCAGCATGTTCGGAAAAAAAAAAATCGTTTTTCAGAACCTGAAAAATGATGTGAAGCCCACACACGATCATTTTAAATGACGTTTTTGAAAAACAATTTTTTTCATGCCGAAAAATGATCGTGTGTGTACGCGGCATCAGAAAGAGGCTCGGTCCTTAAGTGGCTGATGGGCATAAACCAATGCAGCGCAGGGGACCCCCATTGAAAGGGTATTTTTTTTTTTTTATTTGTAATCATCAGAGTTTGCATCTAATGAAATTAGAATACGGGATGAACTTCCTGTGACTGAATATGTATCAGAATTGAACTTGACTGAGTTCCCAGACTGTTGCTATAGATACAATAACCAGGCAGTGCAGAATCTAAAGTCATTATGAATCTATATATAACTTCCCTGGAAAGCTAGCAATCTAAGTGCTACTCATTAGAGTGAGCATATTATGAAATGTCCATACACAAGCTGATAGTTGTATACAGTGTGACTCATATTCAAGAAGGAGACTGTCGGGACCTAAAGGAATCCCGAAGAATAACAAGAACTTGTGAACACCAGAAGATTGTTATTCCATACAAGGCTTATAGACATATACCTGAAAGAGTGCGAATAGAGCATACTCCTCTGGGCCTAGGGGGCGCCACCTTTTCTTTAAGTCAAACCCGAACGCTTTAGCTGCGCATGACAACATTACATTTTTTACCACTTCAGCCCCGGAGGATTTGGCTGCCAAAGGACCGGGCCACTTTTTGCGATTCGGCACTGCGTCGCTTTAACTGACAATTGCAATATTGACGTCCTTTTTTCCCCAAAAATAGAGCTTTCTTTTGGTGGTATTTGATCACCTCTGCGGTTTTTATTTGTTGCGCTATAAACAAAAATAGAGCGACAGTTTTAAAAAAAAATCTATATTTTTTACTTTTTGCTATAATAAATATCCCCAAAAATATATAAAAAAAGGGTTAACCACTAGGGGGAAAGGAATTTACGATCACTTTAACCACTTGCTTACTGGACACATATACCCCCTTCCTGCCCAGGTGAAATTTCAGCTTTCAGCACTGTCACGCTTTGAATGACAATTGCGCGGTCATGCGTCGTGGCTCCCAAACAAAATTGATGTCCTTTTTTTCCCACAAATAGAGCTTTCTTTTGGTGGTATTTGATCACCTCTGCTTTTTTTTTATTTATTTTTTGCGCTATAAACAAAAATTTTACTTTTTGCTATAATAAATGTCCAATAAAAAAAAAATTGCAATAAGCGTATAGTGATTGGTTTACAAAATAGGGGATAGAATTATGACCTTTTTTTTTTCATTTTTTTTTTTTTACTAGTAATGGCGGCAATCTGCGATTTTTGTCAGGACTGCGATATTGCGGCGGACAAATTGGACACTTTTAACCCATTTTTGGCACCTGTGTTTACACACAGAGCTCCACGTCCCTGTCTCCGTGACCGCTGATCGCGGGTGCCTGGTGAACATTGCGGCCGCCAGGCACGCGCATCGGCACCTGACCATCGGCACCAGGCGCGCTCCCCCCCCCCAGTGGCCTGGAGGCAGGAGGCCGTATATAGACAGCCTCCCGGCAATTCAGAGCCACAATATGGCTGTAAAAACCCGCCGTGCAGGCGGGAAGTGGTCAATTTATTGTTTTTTAGGTAGTTTCTATGGCCAGCTTTCGAATGGAGGTCTTGAAACCTTCTCTTCTCTCCTTCATGCTTATGTATAATATATCGTCATAACCCGTCAGGGATGTCCCCTGTCGCCACTGCTATACTGTACATACTCACAATGGAACATCTTGCCACGGTCTGTCGACACAACTCCAATATTCAGGGCCTTCGTCAATATAAACTATCCCTATATGCGGATGACCTCTTATTATACGTTACTAAGCCCCCCACATCTATACCAGCCATTATTGAGGCATTCACTGAGTTTAGATTGGCTAGTAACTTTAAAGTAAATTACGATAAAACGGAGGCCCCTAACATCTCCCTATCCAAACCTACAGTAGCCCGGGTTCAATCCTCATTTAAATGGCAACAAAAAGATGTCAAGTATCTTGGAATCCAAATCCCTACCTATCTACCCACCCTGACAGATCTAAACAGCCCCTAATAGGAACATTGCGAACATGCCTTAAATCTTATGATAAACCAAACATCTCCTGGTTTGGCCGACTGAACGCCGTCAACATGGACATTCTGCCTACATTTTTATACATTTTTCAGGTGCTTCTCGTTGTTTCTTCCAATCGATCAAACGGCTATTTGGGACTTCTTATGGCGACATAGGAAGTCCAGGATTGGCTTTAATATTTTAGCTTTACCTAAAAACAAAGGGGGCATTACTCTCCCTGACCTATGGATATACTTTCACACTGCATCGTTGATCACAATAGTCGATTGGTACCACGGTTCCTCCATCATTGGACATCATTAGAAAATGACCAAATATCTCCCCACCTCACATCCCTTCCATGGATACTCCGACACACAGACCCCCTACAGACCTAATACCTCTTATGACTTCCGCTACATTGCGAAATTGAGGCACCACTGTTCATAGGGGTCTACTGGTTAATTGATTTACAAGTACTTGGTTTATCTCACTGATTGACAATTGCGCTGTCATGCTACACTGTACCCAAACATATTTTTTTATCATTTTGTTCCCACAAATGAATGAATGACTTGTATAGCGCAACACATGCAAACTGAATCGCCTCCGGGCGCTTTTTTCGCAGCCAGTGTCTGCTTGGCTGGTGCGGTCATTTTAACCCCGTAGGATCCACTAGGTGTCAGCAGTGTTCATTGAGTCCTGTAGACAGTCAGTAGGCACATTGGTCTAGCAGACGGACGTGTGCCTAAGAGCTCCTCTCACCTGACCTCCAGTGACTCCATCCTGCAGCTTCGGCTCTCCCCCCAGGACTAGTTTCAGCTAGGCAGTGTCCTTCCACCGGCTCCCCAGCTTCCCCTGGCTCCCCTCTTCACTCCAGGGAAGCTCATCAGGTAAGAGCCATCCACTGGGATCACGGGCGGCCGTCCTTTTCAGGACAAGCCGCAGCAACCACCTATCCCCGTCGGCTCCTTTTTCTTCCCTCCCTCTGCCCCCACACCACCATCACCACTCGAGGCATCCCTTCGCCACCTCCCCGCTGCAATTTCCGCCATCTCTAGTGCGGTTTTTGACACTCCCCGTCTTCTCCCCTGAACCGCGCCAGCCACAGCTGATTTGCGGCCGCCGCATCTTAGGAAAGGCCGCGGCTTCATCCGCGGCCTAGCGGCGCGCCGCACTCTCGGCCAAAAACATCCCAGAAGTTCACCCCCAGCCCCTACAGGACTCACCCTCCCCTATTTCAACAACCAGTCCCCCCCCCTGCTCACCAATCCACCCAGCTGGCTACACACCAGCCTGGGTCCCATGTCCTGCTCCTGGTCGGCGGCCATCTTGGTACGCCCCAGCAGCAGTGACAGCTCTCACCCCCCCTTTTTTTTTTTTTCTTACAACTTAACAGTACTTGATCCAGGGGTTTTGCCCGATCGCCGTTCAGGGATCAGGAAGGAATTTTTTCCCCTACCAAGGCAAATTGGCATAGCACGGCTAGGGTTTTTTTGCCTTCCTCTGGACCAAAGCCGGGAGGATTCACCGAATCCTCTCTCCATCGCCACCAAAAAAAAACTACTTCACCCCCGGTGAATGGCGACCATGGCTTGTCTGCGGTACTCTGCAGAAACCATTTGGGATCTGAGGAGTTTCGCTGCAATACTGCCAGCCATCACCAAAAAGACCCTAAGAATTGAACAACTTTTGAAGATCGATCGACGATCGACTGTCAAAAATTTTAGCCGTTTACCCCAGCCCAAGCACATTTCATGTGCTTTGATCAACACAAGATCGGCAGTAAAACACAGACTTGAAATCCATGATTTCATTCTACAACACGATCTAGACTGCCTCTTCATTACAGAGAGCTGGCTTGCAGCCGACTGTAACACCATTCTAGGTGAACTGGTGCCAGAAAACTACCGTATCATAACGGAAAACAGAATAGGGCAAAGAGGAGGAGGACTGGCGGTGATCTACAAGACTCACCTTGCGATCACTAAACCAGTCCTCCAAAATCCTCTTCCATTCATGGAAACCCTTACTCTGCAACTACAGACAAATTCAAAGGAGACCGTCCACATTCTGCTCTGCTATAGGCCACCTGGCCCAAAATCGCAGCTGCTATCATCATGGACGGATTTCTTCTCCACTTACACCCTCAACAGCAAACATCTTTTGCTGCTCGGGGATTTTAATCTCTGGGCCAATTCCTCACAAGACCCCGTTGCCGATGCCTGTATTAACCACCTGGAAGATTTAGGGTTACAGCAATTAGTATGTGGGCCCACACATGCTTCAGGTCACACACTTGATCTTATTTTCAGACAAGATCTGGAAATAAAAATTTTGGAAAATGAAAGGTTGCCATGGACAGACCACCATGCAATTAAATTCATTATTTCCACCATCCCCCCCGCAACAAAAACATCAAATCCAGTGACAACTCACTGGACTAGATGTCAGAAGAAGCTCCACTCGGAACTCTTCAAAACCACTTTAAGGAAAAAAATAGAAACAACTCAGCCGCATCAAACGGCCGTTGAAACACTGGATGCCATAAATTCGGCCATGCTACAGTCAGCTGACTTGGTAGCGCCGAAACGTAAAACCCGCATCCAAAAAAGCAAACGCAGCTGGTTTAACAACCAGCTGTCGTTACTGAAGCAAGAACGCAGAAGGGCAGAATCTGCCTGGAAAAGATGTTCTTCAGAGCTAAACCTATCCATCTACAAGGCGACCACAAGAAAATATCGCAAAGAAATTTTCCAAGCTAAGAAAAATTATTTTTCGGAGGCTATCAACAGCGCCTTAAATCGCCCCCGCGAACTCTTCAAGATGGTCACTCAGACCATGAAACCAGGATGTATTGAAGCCCCCAATACAGACACACAAGATTTTTGCAATGAACTATCGGATTGCTTCATTAATAAAATCGAGGCAATCCGTGAAAGCATTCAGCAAAACAATTCCCCCCTCAATCCCCCCTGCAGCCGCTCACACAACACCCATAGTAATTCCCCTATATCAGGTAAGTTCACCCTGGAACCCATCTCCATCGAGACCACTAAGAATGTCATTTGTACACTGCGCAATAGTACAGCGCCAAATGACATTATCCCCACAAAACTGCTGAAGGAATGCGCCTACATCCTGGCTCCTCCCATCACGCAGCTTATCAACCAGTCTTTCTTGGAGGGCATAGTACCCTCACAGTTGAAAGAGGGTATAATCCAACCCATCCTGAAGAAACCCAATCTGGATCCAAAGGACCCACTTCACCGCCGTCCCATAACAAGCCTCAATGTACTCTCAAAGGTAATGGAAAAAGTAGTGGTACAACAGCTGCAACAGCATCTGGATACCCACAAGCTACTTGACCCATTGCAATCAGGGTTCCGTCCCGGACACGGGACTGAAACCGCATTGCTCAAAATATGGGACGATGTTCTCGAGGCCGCAGACGAAGGAGAATCTTGTCTTCTAGTTCTGTTGGACCTAAGCGCAGCTTTCGACACTGTAGACCACAAACTGTTACTGACTCGGCTTGCTGAAGTAGCCAGAGTCGCAGAAGGCGATTTATCTTGGTTCTCCTCTTTTCTGGAAAACCGATCGCAAACAGTGAAGTTAGGACCTTTTACGTCTGAAAAACGCACAGTATCATGCGGAGTCCCTCAAGGATCGCCTCTGTCACCAGTGCTGTTTAACATATATCTTCGTCCTCTTTTTGAGATTATCAGCAGCCAAAAACTGCTCTATCACTCATATGCAGACGACACGCAACTGTATTTCCGCATTTGCAACAGAAAGGATCATCACCTCAATGTAGAGACATGCCTCTCTTTGATAGAGGACTGGATGACAAAGAGTTATCTTAAACTCAACGGAGCGAAAACAGAACTTCTTCTGTTTCACGCCAAGCGCAGGAATCAACCTTCAACAGCATGGACCCCCCCGCCTATTCTGGGCAAAATCATCACCCCTAGCGCCAAAGTCAAAAGTCTCGGGGTCATTTTTGACTCCTTTATGACAATGGACGCACAAATAGGGTCAGTAGTCAGCGGATCTCACCATCTGCTGCGCCTACTACGCAGACTTACCCCTTTCATCCCCAAAGAAGATTTGGCGGTCGTGGTGGGAGCAATTGTTAACTCCAGACTGGATTATGCAAATGCCCTTTACCTTGGACTCCCCAAGTACCAAATCGCTCGTCTGCAAGTCGTTCAGAATACGGCCGCCAGACTTGTGACCGGGAAAAAACCCTGGGAATCCATCTCACCTTCTCTGAGAGCCCTTCACTGGTTACCAGTTAAAGACAGGATTGCTTTTAAAGCTCTCTGTCTTACGCATAGATGTGTCCATGGAAATGCCCCCCATTATTTATGCGAAAAAATAAAAGCTCATAATTCCAATCGCATTTTGCGATCCACCAATCAAAACCTGCTCCAGGTTCCGAAAGCCAACTACAAGTCCAAAGGAGATAGAAGATTCGCGATCCAAGGTCCCAGACTATGGAACGCTTTACCAATCAGTATTCGGTTGGAGGAGAACCACCTAGCATTCAGGAAAAAGGTCAAGACTCATCTCTTTTGACACCAAAGGAGACAGGAACAACAAGCGCCCAGAGGCGATTCAGTTCGCATGTGCTGCGCTATATAAGTTTTCATTCATTCATTCATTCAGGATCTTGACACGCTAGGGACACACGGTCATACACACATATATACATATATACTGGGCCAATTTTTTGGACGAGATCCAATTTACCTACCAGCATGTCTTTGGAGTGTGGGAGGAAACCGGAGTACCCGGAGGAAACCCACGCAGGCACAGGGAGAACATGCAAACTCCAGGCAGATGGTGTCATGGTCGGGATTCGAACCATCAACCCTTTTGCTGCTAGGCAAAAGTGCTACTCACTGCACCACTGTGCCAAATAGAGCTTTCTTTTGGTGGTATTTTATCACCACTGCGATTTTTTTTTTTTGCGCAACAAATAAAAAAAGACAGACAATTTTGACTTTTTTTCTGTAATTTTTTTTGTAGATAAGTAAGTTTTCTTCTTCAATTACTGGCACTGATATGGCTGCACTGATGGGCACCAATGAGGTGGAACCAATGAGGTGGCACTGATGGGCACTGATGATGGTCACTGATAGGCGGCACTGATAGGCGGTGCTGGTATGCGGCACTTATAGGTGGCACTGATTGGCACTTATAGGCGGCACTGATGGGTACATATGGGTGGCACTTATGGGTACTTATGGGTGGCACTGCTAGGTGGCACAGATAGGCACTGGTGGGCACTGATGGGCACTTATAGGTGGCACTAATGGGCACTTATAGGCGGCACTAATGGGCACTTATAGGCGGCACTGATGGGTACTTATGTGTGGCACTAATGGGTACTTATGGGTAACACTGATAGGTGTCACAGATAGGCACTGGTGGGCACTGATAGGTGGGCAGTGATGGGCATGGATGGGCACTAAGAGGTGGCACTGATGGACACTGAGGGGTTGCACTGATGATACTGGTGGTGGCATTGCTGGGCATCACTTGTTTTATATTGTTGACAGTCAGTGCCCATGTTGTCAGTCAGTGCCCATTTGTGGGCACTAATTGGCATCCATTGTGAATATTTTTTAATATGTGGATGGTCATGGTGTACATACCTGGCCATCCACATGTTGCCCCCTTCCCTGGTGGTCCTGGTGGCTTCCCTGGTGGTCCAGTGTGGGCATCCGTGGGGGGGCTGCGCTGATAAACAATAAGCGTATACTGTCAGACGCGAGTGAGGAAGAGCTGATCAACGGCTCTTCCTGTTTACATCGTGATCAGCCGTGATTGGACTACTGCCATAGTGCTGATCTATAAGGATATAGACGCCTCCTGCATGTATCCTTACCTGTCAAATGTCTCCCCTCTGTCTGTTATAAGAACTGAAAAACTGCCGATTCTGTGGGTGGGTCTGTTGTCTGGAGCTCTGTGGGTGGAGTCGTGATATCAGTAGACTCCCCGCCCTCCTCTACACTCCCCTTGTCAACATGCATTTTCTTCTGTGTATTCCTTACACTAATTTCTGCTATGATCACCAACATCCAGTCGAAATCTAGAAAAGTAACCACATGATTTCAGAAAAGGAGTGGGGGGGGGGGCAATTAAAAAATAATGCCTGTCTCCAGACTAGTGCATGAGATATGTAAATAACCTGTCACTCATAGCAAGGGGGCGGAACAGACCAAGGTTTTTCTCTGTAAGTCTGTTTTATTTCACTGAACAATAAAAGAGGATTGCTCAGAGCTGGATTAACTCTGTGTGGCAAGACTGGGCACAGATGATAGGAAATCTTATACTCTACATTGTGACATCAAAAAATAAATAACACATTTCGGGTTTACATCCACTTTAATAAAACAGATTCAAAATAATATATCATCACATACGGCAAACCCATGCAAGCCCAGAAGATTGACAGGTGTGGACAGGGCCGGGTTTGATTTCCCTGCCACCCCAAGGCCAGGTTCCACAATGCACCCCCTTTCAACCAACAGAACCACCCCCCACCTTACCCCCAAATCAAGGGAGAATGGCAACCGGATGGCAGGGGCGGCACAGTTAGTTCAAATAATTTTTATCACTTTTTTTTTATTATTTATTTGTAGCTTGTCTACACTTTTTTTATTTTTGTATAATTTTCTTATTATTTTTCTTATTCTTTACTTTTTAATTACTTTTTTATACTATTAATTTAATAATTATTTATTTTATTTTTTATAAAAAAAAAATTCACTTAACTTTTTTTTGCTATCACACAGGAGAAAACAATTCCCTGTGTGATAGTAATTGGAGGTGACAGGTTCTCTTTATTGACCATGTCACCTCCAGCACTGTGCTAGAACTCCTGTCACAGCTGAGATGGGAAGAACACAGCTCACCCCTCTTACTGTGTACATCGGCAGCAGGAACAGGTGACAGACTCGGTGGCCGCGGGAGAGGACGGAGTCCTGAAGACATAGCCAGCAGAGAGAGGTATGTGGGGTGGGGGGGAGAGGGGAGGACGGACAGGAGCACACATTTTACAAGTGATTTTGGCGACTTTGCCGCAATCACTGGTTAACGAGCGAGCAGATTCCCCCATAACCAGGGGCGGACTGACCATTGAGGAACTCGTGCACTGCCCGATGGCCCCATGCCACTAGGGGGCCCCATCAGGGTTGCCAGGCTCATTAAAACCAGGGACAGTATGTAAAAATCTGTGTTTTTTTTACATCTGTCCCTGATATGTCCAAAACCTACATGCTTTTGATGTGAAAATCCCGATATTTTAGCTGCCCCGCCTCTGTACTGCCACCTGGCCTGATGGCCATCTGTAAGCCTGGGGGCCCCATAATCTTTTATTGCCCGGGGGCCCCATGAGTAGTGTTGCTCACGAATATTCGTATTGCGAATATTCGGCTTGAATATGGCATATTCGAGTATTCACGATATATTGCGAATTTCGCGGGGGAATATTCGCTATTTCGAATATTCGTATTTTTTTTTTTTTTTTTTTAGAACAGATCACATCCTAGAGATCCCCATCGACGTCTAAAAGCATTGCTGGTATGATTAGAGACCTTGGGCCGAGTAGCTGCAGCGATCAATTTATATTGCAGATAAATCGCAATGTGATTATTCGGCAATAGCGATATCGCGCGATTATTTTCGAGAAATTCGCAATATTGTTTTTAGCTAAAATAACACATATATTCGATTTCAGAGTGTTACTGTCGAAATTCCACAATCAATTTCTCATTCGCATTTTTGCGAAATTACGATAAAATATCAAGAATATTCTGAGCCAATCAGAGTGCTCCATTCCGCATTTCTCGAATATTCGCAATTATTTTGTATTGTAATATATCAAGAATATTCTGAGCCAATCAGAGTGCTCCTTCCGCATTTGCCGAATATTCGCAATTATTTTGTATTGTAATATATCACGAATATTCTGAGCCAATCAGAGTGCTCCATTCCGCATTTGCCGAATATTCGCAATTATTTTGTATTGTAATATATCACGAATATTCTGAGCCAATCAGAGTGCTCCATTCCGCATTTCTCGAATATTCTCAATTATTTTGTATTATAAAATATCACGAATATTCTGAGCCAATCAGAGTGCTCCATTCCGCATTTCTCGAATATTCGCAATTATTTTGTATTATAAAATATCACAAATATTCTGAGCCAATCAGAGTGCTCCATTCCGCATTTGTCGAAATTTCGAAAAATCGCAATAGCGAAAAATCGCAGTCATTTCATTTCCAAAAAATATCACGAATATTCGTATTTAGCGAATATATCTCGAATATTCGACTATATATTCGAGATATATCGCGAAATCGAATATGGCATATTCTGCTCAACACTACCCATGAGTTGTCAGTCTGCCCCTGCCCATAACTTACCGCCCTTAACTGTATGTTTCAAAGGAATCCATGCCACTGCCGCCCCTTGGCGCCCTGCTGCCCCAAGGCCTGGCCTCAGTGGCCTTGTGGGAAATCCCGGCCTGGGTGTGGACTATTCGGAAAACAATCATAAAACGAATTCTATCTCTGACTACAATATTTCCCCTTATCAATCATCTGCGAATATGTTTATTTAGCTTAGAGAACCAATTAAATCCAATGCGTCGCATAGAGTTTTTCTACTTTTATTAAACATATATACTTAAGAAGGACGCGGGTGGTGGACCCCTGCCCCTGTAGAATGACTACTTATGCATAATTATTCCAACCCATCTAGCAAGAAATGCGCTGTTATTGCAAACTAATAACCAACTTAATTTAGAAGAATGCGTTTTTATCCTAAACACAAACCGCGCACCCAACAGGTTGAAATGATGCAGCCAATAAATAACGGTAAATTAGACCCCAATGGCAGGAATAACAAGAGACCAGATGATTAGTGCAATTATAATGCACACCACAAGGCTTTATACCTAGAAGTAGCTCTCGGCAGGCTAGCAGTGACTCAGTATTAAATATAATTGAGTGTGCTGCGATTATTGAATGCCTGGTACCAGGTGCTGCTATCTATAATACATTTAGCAAATTCAATTACACATTATAATGTTGAAGTGAAATTACGCTCTTATGAATCATTGTGTGTTTATGTTACTTTCCGTTCTGAAATCAAATGTTTATTTCCTGATGGCGACGTACCATCGCTAACCAAGTGCCGAGCTTCACACCTTCCCTGGAAAAAGTACAATATTATGATTAATTGTTACTTTCCCTCTTACACATTCTTGTCATTAAAAAATAAATAAAAATCATATACAGTAGTACCTTGGATTACGGGAATAATTAGTTCCAGAAGAATGCTTGTAATCCAAATCGCTTGTATATCAAAGCGAGTTTCCCCAAAGGAGTCAATGGAAACTCTGATAATTTGTTCCACAGTGACTGCTATTGTATGCAGTACCGCATGTGGCCAAAGGTGGTGGGGGGCGCCGGAGACACTCAGAAACATTTGGACTGTGCACAGGCAGCATTAAGAGCCCTGACTCAGAAGTGGGGCTGCCAGCATCCCTAGCAACCAGTGAATATGGGTGACACCACCCCTTGTGACATCAATGACCGTGCATTCCCCTCAGTCAATGACGTCACAAGGGGGTGGGTTCACCATGCCAGGTGACATCACTGAAGGGCCCCCGCCCTGTTACTTTCACTCTTACACATTCTTCTCTTTTAAAAAAAAAATTATATACAGTGGTACCTTGGATTTCGGGAATAATTAGTTCCAGAAGAATGCTTGTAATCCAAATCACTCATATATCAAAGCGACTTTCCCCAAAGGAGTCAATGGAAACTCTGATAATTTGTTCCACAGTGACTGCTATTGTATGCAGTACCGCATGTGGCCAAAGGAGGTGGGGGGTGCCGGAGACACTCGGAAACACTTGGACTGTGCACAGGCAGCATTAAGAGCCCTGACTCAAGAGTGGGGCTGCCAGCATCCCTAGCAACCAGTGAATATGGGTGACACCACCCCTTGTGACATCAATGACCCAGCATTCCCCTCAGTCAATGACGTCACAATGGGGCAGGTTCACCATGCCAGGTGACATCACTGGAGGGCCCCCGCCCCTTAGTTATTAAAGAGTAGGATCTGGGGGTCGCCTTGTTAAAAGGGGCTTCCAGATTCTGATAAGCCCCCTGCCCGCAGACCCCCACAACCACTGGCCAGGGTTGTGGGGAAGAGGCTCTTGTCCTTCAATTATTTTTCCCATCGTGGGCGTGAGTGGGGCCCCATGCCAAGTTTTGCCTAAGACCTCACAAAGCCTAGAGCTGCCACTACTCGGACGTACTCGGAGACACTCTGTAACGGAGTGTTTCAGAGCATTTCCGAGTGGCTCCATGTGTCACTGGAGACCCCACACCTCTGGCCAAATGCGGTACTGCATATCCCAAAAGCTTGAATCATGCTCGATTGCTCGTCTTGCATGACAACGATCGCAAACCGAGTTAAGATTTCAAAAAAATAATAGTTCGTATTGCAAAATGCTCGTAAACTGCATTACTCGCAATCCAAGTTATTACTATACAAACCTTGATTTGAGAGTAACTTGGTTTAACCACTTCCATACCGGGCCTATTTTGGCACTTCTCTCCTACATGCAAAAATCATCATTTTTTTGCTAGAAAATGACTCAGAACCCCCAAACACATTATGCAAGATTCATGTAGATTTGCGCCGGCTTATCAGTAGATACGCCGTCGTAACTCAGAATCTTAGCCGTTGTATCTTTAAGCATATTCTCGAAAGGAGATACGCTTAAATCCTGCTAAGATACGACCGGCGTAAGTCTCCTACGCCGTCGTATCTTAGCTGCATATTTACGCTCGCCACTAGGGGGTTTACGCCTAAAATATGCAAATTAGCTAAATACGCCGATTCACGAACGTACGTCCGGCCATCGCAGTACAGATACGCCGTTTACGTAAGGCGTTTTCAGGCATAAAGATATTCCAACAAAAAGATGGCTCAGCCAATGTTAAGTATGGACGTCGGGACCACGTCAATTTTTTAAAAATTTTACGTTGTTTGCGTAACTCGTCTGTGAATGGGGCTGGACGTAAATTACGTTCACGTCGTTTTCAATGACTCTTTTTAACGTCATTTGGAGCATGCGCACTGGGATACGTTCACAGCTGTCGCATGCGCAGTTTAAAAAACGTGGGGTCAGGTCTGGTATTTTTGCTGGCGCTCTAACGCACGTGGCGATACCTCATATGTGTGATTTGAAAAGCGTTTACATATGTGGGTGGGACTTGCACGTGTGTTCGCTTCTGAGCGCGAGCCACTGGAGATAGGGGCGTTTAAAATGTTTTTTTTTTATTTTACTTAATCTATTGAATTTTTACACTTTAAAAAAAAAAAAATGTAATCGCTTTTATTCCTATTACAAGGAATGTAAACATCCCTTGTAATAGGAATGGTTCATGACAGGTACTCTTTATGGAGAGATGCGGGGTCAATAAGACCCCCACATCTCTCCTTCAGGCTGGAAAGCATGAGATTGTGAAAAAGAATTCACGGATCTCATGCTTTCAGCTGCGATTGCAGCTTTGTTTACATTCCGGTACCTGTGCGTGACGTCATCACATCGCGCCCGGGCCGCCGATGATCATAGAGATCATCTATGGTCACCAGTCATCTCTATGCCTCCCATCTGGCGCCGGCAGATCGTTTCTACGGGTCTCTGATGGCACGGGAGAGCCTGGAGAAGCACCGGATGGCGACAGGAGGGGGGTCTCCTCCCGTCGCCTATAAGAAGGATCAAACGGTGGAACTGCTGCTATGATCGTTCTTATGGTGCACAGAATGGCCGGCTGAAGAGATGGATATCTGAATGATGCCTGGAGCTGCCCCCATCGTTCACATATCCCCACTGAAAGTCCAGAACGTCATATGACGTCCTTGGGCGGGAAGTGGTTAAGAGAGTTTTGCAAGACAAGCTTAATTATTAAATGCATTTTGACTTGATAAATAAGCAATGTCTTGATATAGAAGTAGCGCCACGTCACGTCACAACTAGAATAGACGTGCAATTTGTTTCCTTCTGAATCAAAATTCAGACACACTTTTTGTTCGAAAATTTGTATGTATCCAAATTCCAAATCACAATAGTAACGAATGTAAATGAATCCTCAGAAATAAAATAACGAAATTCTAATTTGATTCTAATTTGGAAACGAATATTAAATGTAAACATATTGCAATTCTTATGCCCCGTACACACAACTGGTTTTCCCGTCGAAAAAACTCAGATGAAAGCTTTTCGTCGGGAATCCCGACCGTGTGTATGTTCCATCTGACTTTTTCCCACAGGAAAACTGCCAGAAAAAAAAAAAGAGCGGGATCTCTTTTTTTTCCATAAGGAAAAATCTTAGCGGGAAAACTGTTCTTCTGTATGCTTTTCTGACGGGGAAATAAACATGCATGCTCGGAAACAATTTGACGCATGCTCGGAGGCATAAAACTTAATTTTGTCGGCTCGTCGTAGTCTTTTACTTCACCGCATTCTTGCCAGTCAAAAGTTCACCGGACTTTTGTGTGACCGTGTGTATGCAAGGCAGCCTTGAGAGGAATTCCGTCGGGAAAACCAATCGCTTTTTTTTTTCGGCGGGAAAACCGGTCATGTGTACGGAGAATAAGATGTAAAAAAAATTTGGCAGCCGAATTCGAATTTAAAAAAAATTGAATTGTAATGGCAATTCAAATTTTCTGAAATTCGGTTGAATTGAATACATGTCGTAGAAGCAGAGGCATATACAGAAATTTAAGGTACAGTCTGTCCTCTGGCCTTTCTGAGTGTTTCCAAGTGTTTCCGAGGCGCACATGCGGCAGGGACTACAATCTATGGAAAAGGTTTATAGATGATGTATTTTCCATATGGAAAGCTGATCAATTATAACTTTAAAGAATCACTAAAGGAAATTCTTTTTTTAGCTAAATAGCTTCCTTTACCTTACTGCAGTCCTGGTTTCATATCCTCATTGTTCGTTTTTGCTTTGAAGTTGCTTTAATTCTGCTCTGATCTCCACACTTCCTGCTTGTCTGGCTCCTTATAAAAAATCTCATGGCAGCTTTTCACTGTGGTCCAAGCTGTGTGTCTAAAACTCCTCAGAACCAATCAGATTAATTTTAAAAACAAAACACTGCCCTGGATTTGTTTGTTTTTGTTCTGTGTGTCTTCTCTACTTCACAGAAAAATGAAACCAGTTTAAAAACGAAAGTGAAACTAGAGGCACATTATATGATTGATTTTTAAAAGGAATCAGTTAACTTTTATGTCTCTATACCCTGTAAACAGTCTTTTCACTTTAGTGACCCTTTAATGCAAAACAATGACACTTTTCGGCTTTTACTATTGTCACAACACTTCCAAAATCCCTAAAAGTACTTCCAGAATCATTGCCAATATTTTCAGACTCTCTGCCGATACCTTCAATGGTGCTTGCAAAATCATTGCCAGTAATTACACTGGTGCCTACAGAATCCCTGGCAGTATTTTCGAATTGGACAAGCAGAATCCCCTCCTGGGATTTCCTGGAATCTCTTGTCAATGGTATTTGCAGAATCATTGCAGTAATTTCAATGGCACTTGCAGAATCCCCATTGAGAGACTTCCAAATGGTAGCATAATCGGCAGTACTTCCAATTGTACTTGAAGAATCCATACAAGGACTTCTAGAGTCTAGGGATGAGCTTCGAGTTTGAGTCAAACTCATGTTCGACTCGAACATTGCCTGTTCGTCTGTTCGGCGAACAACGAACAATTAGGGGTGTTCGCGGCAAATTCGAAAAGCCGCAGAACACCCTGTTAAAGTCTATGGGAGAAATCTAAAGTGCTAATTTTAATGGCTAATATGCAAGTTATTGTCCTAAAAAGTGTTTGGGGACCTAGGTCCTGTCCCAGGGGACATGTATCAATGCAAAAAAAGTTTTAAAAACGGCTGTTTTTTGGGAGCAGTGAATTTAATGCTAAAAGTGAAACAAAAAAAGTGAAATATTCCTTTAAATTTCGTACCTAGGGGGTGTGTAAAGTTAACATGTGAAAAAGCGCATGTTTCCTGTACATAGAACTGTCCCTGCACAAAGTGTCATTTCTGAAGGGACAAAAAGACATTTAAAACTCACTCGCGGCTATAATGAATTGTCGGCAATTCAGAGAGTATTCATTCATAAAAAAAAAAGCGTGGGGGTCCCCCCAAATTCTATTACCAGGCCCTTCAGATCTGATATGGATATTAAGAGGAACCCCTCCGTCAATTTAAAAAAAAAATGACGTGGGGTTCCCCCCAAATACCCATTTCAGACCCGCCCCTGCTTAGCCTCCGAGATCAGACGGTGCTCCCCAACCGTAGGTCCCCCGGACAACAAACTTTGCACACTTGTAGAGGAAGAGTGGGGCTACATGTGTGCCAAGATGGGTGCAGGGGACCTACGGCCGGTCGGTACCGGGTCCCCAAAGTCCAGGAGATCAGACGCAAAAAGGTGACTCGAGTATAAGCCGAGGGAGGCATTTTCAGCCCAAAAAAAAATTGCTGAAAAACTCGGCTTATACTCCAGTATATACGGTAATATCTTACAATCCCATATACCCAATTCTACACCCACAGTTGATTCAGAGGAAGGCGAAAAACCCCAGCAGAGCATGATCCAATTTGCTACAGCAGGGGAAAAACTTCCTTCCTGATCCCCTGAGAGGCAATCGGATCAACTTTATCTATAATTGTTAGTACCCAGTTATATTATGTACATTTAGGAAAGTATCCAGACCTTTCTTAAAGTAATCTACTGAGCTGATTAGAACCACCTCTGCAGTGAGTCTGTTCCACATTTTCACAGCTCTTACTGTGAAGAAACCTTTCCGTATTTGGAGATGAAATCTCTTTTCCTCTAGACGGGAAGACTGCACGGGTGTCCTCTGTGATGACTGTAAAGTGAATAACTCAACACCAAGTTCACTATATGGACCCCTTATATATTTGTACATGTTGATCATATCCCCCCTTATTCTCCTCTTCTCAAGAGTGAATAAATTCAGTTCCTCTAATCTTTCCTCATAGCTGAGCTCCTCCATGCCTCTTATCAGTTTAGTTGCCCTTCTCTGCACTTTCTCCAGTTCCCTGATATCCTTTTTGAGAACTGGGGCCCAAAACTGAACTGCATTTTCCAGATGAGGTCTTACTAATGATTTGTACTGGGGGGGGGGGGTTTATATCTCTCTCTCTGGAGTCCATACCTCTCCTAATACAAGAAAGGACTTTGCTCGCTTTGGGAACCGCAGCTTGGCATTTCACGTTATTATCGAGCTTATGATCTACCAAAATCCTTCTCCACTACGGATCCCCCCAGTTGTACTCCCCCCCTAGCATGTATGGTGCATATTCTTTGCCCCCAAGTGCATAACTTTACATTTATCAACATTAAACCTCATCTGCCACTTAGTCGCCCACTTAGACAGAGCATTGAGGTCGGCTTGTAAATTGGAGATTGGAGATTTATTCCACTGCATAGCTTGGCGTCATCTGCAAAGACAGAAATGTTACTTTTGATGTTTTTAGTTTGAATATCCTAAAAAAAAATAGTGTCCTCTGCTAAAACACAACAAATCAATAGATCGGAACTAAAAGCTGAACTCAGCTTTTACTAATTTAGAATTTCTCCAGCTTTACGAGATGTTTTAATTGTATTTTATGTAGCACAATGGGAATTATATATTTCAGAAATGCATTTAGGAAAATAGTAGACTATGTGGGCTGAACTGACAGATGCTGAAAGCAACTTTGTCATGTACTTAAAGAAGCCAGTTTTGCATAATTTGAAGTAATTTTATATTTATTTTGAACATTTTTGGCTGTGGTATCGGCACAAAAAAAAAAAAAAGAAAAACACTTAATTTAAAACATTTTAGGAAGAAAATAAAGTAGAAACGTTTGGTCCCTCAAGTCTGAACAGAGAATTTGAAATGTTAGCTTTTAACTTGATTGTAATCACTGTTTCTTCGTTAATAAATATGTATCATAAAGGTTTTTTATTTTTTTAGATATTTTTTTTTTTTTTTCAATTTCTTTATTTTTCAAATAATTTTCCAACATCTATACAAAACATGGAGATAACATTCATGTTAGCTAAAAAACAAAAACAAAATACATTCAGTTATCTTAGTACAATGCAGTCTCTCTTTACTATTTATCCCATCCACAAAAATTTAAGGAAGAGAGAAAAAAATTAAAAAGGAAAAGGAACCAAGCAACAACATTCCCACTATTGGGACCCATTCTCCCCCCCCACCCTCCGCTCCCACCCTACCGAGCCGAGAGCTTGGGCCATTGGGTCCCCATTTCGGTTCATGGCGAGAGAAAGGAGCTCCCTGGAAACAACCTCTTATCTCGCTCTAAAAAAAAAAAAACTTCCAGTTTCTTCAAGTTTCTTAGTGTCTGGTCATGGGGGGACGCTCTCCCATGTCCATCCAGAGTATCTTAACCCACTCCCCGTTCACCCTTCTACCTTAGTACTAATGGTTCCTTATCCACATGTTCCTTCCCATGTTTACCCTACCCAGTCCTAACCGTTATCCAAAATCAAATCAAAGCAACCCCACCAAAAAAAAAAAATATATATATAAAAAAAAAACATTTCCCTCCCCTCTCTCCACTCTCCCTCTCCCCCCCATCCCCTACTCCCCCTCCAATAGTCCCTCATTCTCCTCAGACTGGATCAAATCATTCCATGGTGTCCAAATTTTACAGTATATTTCTCTTTTTTTCCTACTTGTCCAAATCAAATCCTCCATTCTGTTCACTTCTTCCACCTTCCTAATCCACATGCTCAAAGTAGGGGGTTGTGTTTGTTTCCATTTAAGCGGTATACATGCTTTAGCAGCATTCAACAGATGATGCATTAATGAGTTCCCGTCTATTCCCCAGGCAGTATCTGACAGATGCAGGAGGAAGAGAGCTGGGTTTTCCGGTATAACCTTTTTGCAAATTTTTTGAATAGTCCTCCGGACGTCCCCCCAGTACCCCCTAATTCTGGAGCAGGTCCAGAAGATGTGTACCATTGTTCCCTTCTCTGCCTTGCATCTCCAACATTCATTTTTTATATTCGGGAAATATCTATGTAACTTATCTGGAGTTCTGTACCATTGTGCAATTATTTTATAATTACTTTCCTGCATTTTAGTGCAAGTTGCTGTCTTAAATATTGCGTGTATCATTTTAGTTTTTTGTTTTTCCTCGAAAGACCTCCCCAAGTCTGTTTCCCATTTCTGAATAAAGGGCAACTGGAAATTTTCTGATGGACTGCTCAATATTGCATACATTTTAGATATTGTATGTGTGCTTGGTTCTTTTTTCATGCACTGTTTCTCAAATGGTGTCATTTCCCGTTCTCGGTACAGTGGCATCACCTGAGTATTTAAAAAGTGTATTAATTGGGCTGCTTGCCAGAACTCTAACTGATAGGGTCCATTTTTATCCATCAAGTCCTTTATTGTTGGCCAGTTACCCTGACTTCTGAAATGGGAAATCTGATATATCCCTCTCTCAATTAATGCCATAAAGGGTCCTTTCTGTATGCCAGGTACAAATCGCGGATTGCCTAGTATGGGTGTCAAGGGTGAATTATGCGTAGATATTAATTCCTTAGAGAATAGGTTGTGACAGATCCGTAGAGTGGTTCCTATTATTGGGTGTTTTTTAATATCAGTTGTTACTTCTTTATAGCACCAGGGGGCTCTACTTAGTAATTCCTTACACTGTGCTTGCTCTAGATTTGGCCAAATCTTTATATTCTTGTGTCTACACCAATCGAGTACTCGACCCAAATGAACTGCTTGGTAATATTTAAAAATATCTGGTACAGCCAAGCCTCCATATCGTTTTGGCAAGGACAGCAGTGACCTCTTTATTCTTGATTGCTTACCAGCCCATATAAACCTTGTAAATGCTGTTTGTAGACTATTAAAAAAAATCCTTGGTTATGTAATCGGAATTGCCTGAAGGAGATACAATATTTTAGGCAATATATTCATCTTAATTATGTTACTCCTTCCGAACCAAGAAAACATTCCTTTATTCCATCTTTCCAATAATTCCCGTATTTTACTCAATAACGGTACAAGGTTCAGTTCGTACATTTTCTTTGAGGTCACTGCGATCCTTGTCCCCAGATATTTCAAACTTTGAGCTGCCCATTTAAACTTGTAACTAAGACCTATTCCTTTTGATATTTCCTTTGGTATTGCTATCATCAAGGCTTCTGGTTTACTACAGTTTATTTTGAAGTATGAAAGTCTGCCATATATTTCCATTTCTTTAATCAGAATCGGTAATGACACTGTCGGATTTGTTATTGAGAATAGCAAATCGTCAGCATATGCTGCTATTTTGTGTTGTGTTCCCCCTATTTCAATTCCTTTGATATCTTTGTTAAGGCGTATTTTACATAAAAAAGGTTCGAGTGTCAGAGCAAATATCAGGGGGGATAGTGGACAACCTTGTCTTTTCCCATTTGTTATCTTAAATAGAGACAAGGTTATTCCATTTACTTTTACTTGCGCCATAAGGGTTTT
The DNA here is from genome assembly GCA_029574335.1 of Rana kukunoris. NCBI lineage: Eukaryota > Metazoa > Chordata > Amphibia > Anura > Ranidae > Rana > Rana kukunoris. Next base: position 39,962,424 of record CM056056.1, on the reverse strand, counting down.
TATACATGCTTGCAATCCTTCCAACCATCTTCTCTCCTAATTTTATGTATCGTAAAACTGAAAACATGAACTCCCACCCCACCCGATCAAAAGCCTTTTCCGCATCAGTCCCAAGGAACACACTAGGGGTTTTAGACGAATCTGCTATATGCATCAAGTTTATAACTCTAATGCCGCGTACACACGGTCGTTTTTTGCGATGAAAAAAACCGACGTTTTCTGTGAAGTAAAAAACAACGTTTTTGAAACGTCACTTTTCAAAGACAATTTTGCATACACACCATCGTTTTTTCACAAAAAGCGAGGTTACGTTCACCACTCTTTTCCATTGAAGCTCGCTTCATAACTAGCTTCTGGGCATGCGCGGGTTGAAAAACGTCGTTTTGAACGACGTTTTTGCTACACACGGTGACTTTTTGTGAAACAAAAAACGACGTTTTGAAAAACGACACAAAAAATTCAAACATGTTGGAATTTTTTTTTGGTCGTTTTTTTGAAGACAAAAAACGACGTTTTGCCCACACACGATCAATTTAAATGACGTTTTAAAAAACAACGTTTTTTTTTCATCGCAAAAAACGACCGTGTGTACGCGGCATAATAGTATCATCTCTTGCCTCTCTTGTTGGGATAAAGCCTACCTGGTCTTGGTGGATCAGGGAGGGGAGATGATGTTGCAGTCTAAGGGCCAGTATCTTGCTGAATATTTTAAGGTCCACATTCAGCAAAGATATCGGCCTATAACTTCCACATTGTTTCAAATCTTTACCCTCCTTTGGAATCACTGCTATTGTGGCTTTAGTTGTTTCTGTATGGAAGAGTGATTTATCCCCCATTTCATTAAACATTTTAACCATAAAAGATATCAATTCTGGGCAGAGTGATTTATAATACTGGCCTGTGAAGCCATCCAGTCCTGGTGCTTTCCCATTTTCCAATAAGCGTATTGCTCTTTTCACTTCTTCTACTGTTATTGGTGATTCCAACTCCTCACTGACCGCTATAGGCAGACATGGCATTCCGCTTAGTATTAGGTATTCCTCCATTTCTGCTTGGTCTGGTACCTCCAAATCTAGATTATAGAGTGAGGAGTAAAAATCACCAAAAGTTTCCGCAATCTGTCCTGGTGTTTGAACCTCTGATCCATCCTTTTTCTTAATTGAGGGTATGTATGTCTTTGCCTGGATTTCTTGTAATGCTCTAGCTAATTGTCTTCCGCATTTATTCCCTGATTCGTAACTGCATTTACGGCCAATCTGTAGTGCCATTTTTGCTTTATATTGTAATAGGCCTGTTACCTGAGTCCTTAACTTAAATAGTTCATGTTCTACTGCAGTTGTCTGGGCATGTTTATGTTTTGCCTCTAACATACATATCTTTTCTAATAATTCAATTAATTTAGCCTCCCTAATTTTTGTAATCCTTGAACCATGCTTGATCAGAATTCCTCGTACTACAGCTTTGTGTGTTTCCCAAATTGTCCCTGTAGAACTTTCTATATTATCATTTGTTTGAAAAAAAAAGTTCTTTCTGAACATCCTCCAGGACTGTAGGGTACTGAAGGAGACTCTCGTTGAGCTTCCAGGTTATAGATGTTGAATATTTCCCTTCTGCTGGTTTATATTTTAAAAAAATTGGTGCATGATCAGACCAGGTAATTATGCCAATTGAGGTTTCTTTAACAAAATGTAGTTGTTTATGTGGAATTAAAAAAATATCAATTCGTGAGTAAGACCTGTGAGGGTTAGAAAAATAGGAAAAATCTTTTTCCTCCGGGTGTAATATTCTCCATATATCTACTACCTTTGCCTCTATCATTGCCTTTGAAATCCCCTTTCTTACTTTGGGTGGAACTGATGATGTTCCACCTGAGGTGTCTTCACTCGGTATTAATGGGATATTCGCATCTCCCCCCAGAATTAACTGCCCCTCTGAAAACTCCATAAGTATACCCAGCATTTTTTTAAAGAATATATCTTGTTGAACATTTGGGGCATAATAAGTTGCAAGTGTCATTGTAACCCCATTAATTTTCCCTTTAGTGAACAGATATCTGCCTGCTGCATCCGTCAGAACCTCCCCATGTTCCCACGCTACTTTGTTAGATATCATAATAGATACCTTTTTAGTCTTTGCCTCAGGATTGGTTGCATGGTACACTATTGAATAGTCTCCACTCCTAAGTAGTGACACATTTTTTTCTTTAAAGTGAGTTTCTTGAATAAAGGCTATATCAACCTGATGTCTTTTAAGATCCTGTACTAACATTCGGCGCTTTTCAGGGATGTTTAGTCCCCTAACATTAAAGGACATAATCTGCAAAGTTTCCATTATTTCTTTCCTACCTTACCCCGCTGGTCAAAGTCAGAATGGAAGATCGATAGGACTACACAATCTGAGGAGGAAGGATAAGAAATAACACTATTCTTCAATAAGATTGGAGGGCAAGAGAGGAGAGGGAAGAGAGAGGGAGAGAGAGAAAGAAAGAGAGAAAAAAAAAAAAAAAACCCTGACCCCAAAAAAAAAAAAAAAAAAAAAAAATTATTATATATATATACAAAAAATAAACCTAAATAAATGAAATACCCCTTCCCCACCTTCCCAACCAACCCCCCTCCCTTCTCCTAATCTAATGACTCTTCGACCAACCCCTGCTTGGCCGTACAAGCCTGTAAAGCTTCTTGCTTTATACACTCAATTCCCAATCAATAATTGAGTGTTGGCCTATTGAGGGGTCGTGGATAAATGTGGCTGAGCCAGGCCGGACTTTCCATCCATAACCCACCTATTTATATATAAATAATTTAATAGCATTATTTTATTTGTCCCTGAGCAAAAAAAAAAAAAAAAAGGGGGCCCCACTGTCCCCATAAAAATAATAATAATAATTAAATAAAAAAAACCTTCCCTTCCCCTCTCTCTAATTTCCCCTATATCATTCCTCTCTTATCCTCTCCCTCTTTCTGCTCTCCATCCCCCTTCCCCTCCCCCTCTCCATCCACCTCTCATATTGCTTAATCACCTCCGATGGCCCCATTACCTCTCTTTATAATTATTTTCCCATATGAAGGTCTGCCTTACTATTTGCTAGATGTGGGGGGGGGGGTTCCCTGTTAACCCCCTACAGCCTATTTGTGTCCAGTGTCTATTATTAGTGTACAATGATACCATATTCCCCATACCCTCCCATTTCCCTTCCATCTCTCATATATTATATCACCCCTTACCCCCCCCCCCTACACTTTTTTAGATATTTTTACCTATTTTGTGTTTTTTTAGGTTTATTTCTATTAGTATTTCTTCCAGTTATATTTTTGTTTTGTGTTATTTTGTTTTAACCACTTAACCCCCTGGACCATATTGCTGCCCAATGACCAGAGCACTTTTTGTGATTCGCCACTGCGTTGCTTTAACTGACAATTGCGCGGTCGTGCGACGTGGCTCCCAAACAAAATTAGCGTCCTTTTTTTCCCACAAATAGAGCTTTCTTTTGGTGGTATTTGATCATCTCTGCGGTTTTTGTTTTTTTTTGCGCTATAAACAAAAATAGAGCGACAATTTTGAAAAAAAGCAATATTTTTTACATTTTGCTATAATAAATATCCCCAAAAAATATATAAAAAAACGATTTTTTTTCCTCAGTTTAGGCCGATACGTATTCTTCTACCTATTTTTTGTTTAAAAAAACTCGCAATTAGCGTTTATTGATTAGTTTGCGCAAAAGTTATAGCGTTTACAAAATAGTGGGTCGTTTTATGGCATTTTTATTAATATTTTTTTTTTTACTAGTAATGGCGGCGATCAGCGTCTGCGATATTATGGCGGACACTTCGGACACTTTTGACACATTTTTGGGACCATTGGCATTTTTATAGTGATCAGTGCTATAAAAATGTATTGGATTACTATAAAAATGCCATTGGCAGTTAAGGGGTTAACACTAGGGGGCGGGGAAGGGATTAAGTGTGTTCCTGGGTGTGTTCTAACTGTATGGGGGGGTGGGTGGGCTCACTATGGGAAATCACTGATCTTCTGTTCATACATTGTATGAACAGAAGTTCAGCGTTTCCCTGCTGACAGGACCGGGAGCTTTGTGTTTACACACAAAGCTCCTGTTCCTTGCTCTGTACCGAGCGGTTGCGCGTGCCCGGCGGCGCGCACGCCTGCCGGGCATGCGCGCGGCACTTGGGGGCGAGCGGGGGCGCGCCGCGAGCGCGCCCCCTAGTGGCCTTTAAGGAGCCGACGTAGAGCTACGGGCTCTCGCCCAGGCGCGCCGACCTGCCGCAGTAAAATGACGGCGGCAGGTCGGCAAGCAGTTAAAGAATGCTTTTAGGAATTTATACATATGTTAATTAACACCTTTTCCAATATTCATGTATTTATAGAATAGCTAATAGTTTTGTAATAAGAGGAACAGAATACATGTAGATTGCAGCCCTGATAAAGGGGGCTAAGTTTCCTGAAATGCACTGGTAAGGCTGGGTTCACACTATACTACACAACTTTGATCCTACTTTGCTCTGCGACATTGGTCCTACACAGGGGCGGACTGACAACTCATGGGGCCCCCAGGGCAATAGAAGATTATGGGGCCCCTTGGCTTACAGATAGCCACCACACCAGGAGGCGGGGCAGCTAAAATCTCGGGATTTTCACATCAAAAGCATGTAGGTTTTGGACATATCAGGGACCCATGGGCCTGGTATGCTCTTGGAGGGGAACCCGTGACGTTTTTTTCTTAAAATTTGGCGTGGAGTTCCCCCTCAAGATCAGAAGAGTACAAGTCGCATGCCAAAGTCGGAGCATGCAAGACTGCAATTCGACTTTGATCCTACTTCAATGATGTTCAATGGGCTGAAGTAGGATCAAAGTCGGACCAAAGTAGTACAGGGAGCGTTTGCAAAGTCAGGCCGACATGTGTCGGACCAGTTAAGATGGCTCCCATAGGGAAACATTGCTTTTCACACGTAATGCGGCATGAGCTCCCAATGTCGGAGCGTATGTCGGACTAGTGTGGACCCGCCCTTAGTAAGCACTGCCAGAGGTGTTTAATCTACATGCATCCACTCTTCTTGTTTCTTGACCATCACCTGTGTGTCTCTGGCTGGAACTCTTGTATTAATTCTATTGCTATACCAATTCTATGAGCTGTGATTGTGGTATACTCAGAATTGTATTCCCTTAACGCCGAGTGTACGCACATATGCGGCCTCGGCTTTAGGGGGTTATACCGGGATGATGCCTGCAGCAGCAGGCATCATCCCGGTACTGTTTTTTAGAGCGGGTGGTTGGCTTTCCAGGGATAACAACCAATTTGGCTAAACGCCCTCCTGCCACCTTCCACCGCTCTTACCGGGCCTTCCCTCCCATCGAGAGACCCAATCAGCGATCCGCCACTTCCGGCAGCTAGAGACAGACTGGCACTAAGCCGGAAACGGCTTCATTGCCGTCTCTCGAATATTCAAATTTGGAAATATTTAGAAAAATTAAAGGGGTTCTTTAATTCGGATGTTTCCAAAATTTATCGAAATTCGTAAAAAATTTAATTTAAAGCGAAACGAATTGCACATGTTTACCTTTGATCACCCCTGATGTTAACCCCTTCCCTCACTTTGGTGAGCGGGCAGGAAGTGAAGTTAGAATTTCAGATTTGCATGCTGGTTCTAGGACGAAGAAGGGATTGACTACAAAGGGGTTGATTTATTAAAGACAAATCGTGCACTTTGCAAAGGTCAGTTGCTCCAGTGCAGTGGCGGCGCGCATGTACACCGCCCCCTCTCTCCTTGCACCGCTCTATCACCATAAATAGATTCACGCATTGGATGAACCTATCTATGGTCGCCGACGGCACCCCCTATTCAGGTGTCCGGCCTCTTTTTCGGGCAATCCGCAACTGAATTACAGTGGTGGATGTGTTTTTTGGAAGTACCTGATTAGAGCTGTAGGCTCTAATAGGCGCCCAAAAAGGTAAACAGCGGGCAACATGCTGGGCGTTCGCTGTTCACTCAGCGTTGTGTTAGAAAAGCAAAGGAATTCGCTTTGCTAACACTAAACTGCCTCTCAGCCAATCAGGTGCTCGGATCTGTTACCTGTCACCTTATTGGCTGAAATGACAGGCGCTGTGATTGGACGCCTAATACAGAGGACAGGAGAAGACATCGAGGAGCGTGGAGGATAGGGTGACCACATTTCCAAACTACCATTCAGGGACACCCTCCCTTCCCAAAAATCAGCTTGTACTGTAACGAATCACAGCACAGTGATTGGACACAAGAGGCGGGATTTATGATTTCTCCAATCACAAGCAGGGGGTGGGGATTGTGCTCCTCCAGGCATTCCCAGCCAAGACAAGTACTGTCAGTGAGTAAAGCGGTGATGTGGCAAACCTTTTTTAGGGGCATTAGTTGGTTTGGGGTTGGCTGTGTCAGTTTCATTGCGGGACACTGTATTGTCCTGGAATGAAGGTGCCTGGGACAGACCTGCAAAATCCGGGACACGTGGTCACCCTAGTGGAGGACACCACCATGACCAGCATTGGATGGGACACAGTAGTGGCAATAGGAGGGGAACACTGGCACTATTTGCTGGGGGACAGTAGCTGCGTTTATTGTCACAGTTGGCGAAAATGTATGGGTATAGTGGCTGTGTTTGATGGCACAGTGGCTGTATTTGATGGCACAGTGGCTGTATTTGATGGCACAGTGGCGGCAATTGATGGGCACAGTGGCTGCATTTGATGGCACAGTGGCTGCATTTGATGGCACAGTGGCTGCATTTGATGGCACAGTGGCTGCAATTGATGGGCACAGTGGCTGCAATTGATGGGCACAGTGGCTGCATTTGATGGCACAGTGGCTGCAATTGATGGGCACAGTGGCTGCAATTGATGGGCACAGTGGCGGCAATTGATGGGCACAGTGGCTGCGTTTGATGGCACATTGGCTGCGCTTGATAGGCACAGTGGCTGTGTTTGATGGCACAGTGGTGGCAGTTGATGGGCACAGTAGCTGCGTTTAATGGCACAGTGTCTGCAATTGTTGTTTTTTTTTGTTCAGTTTGTTTGCTTCCTCCTAAAAGTTTGGAGCACCAGCCGCCACTGCTCCAGAGCTTAGTAAATGAGTAGAAGCCCTGCTGACTTCCATCATCCAATCATGTGCAAGCAAAAATGCTGTTTTTCTTTTCCTTTGCACGTGATTGGGTACTCTTCTTGAAGCTTTACCTCATTTACTAAGCTCCGTAGCAACTGCACTTGCAGAGTGCAATTGCCCTTTGCAAATTGTGCAGTCTATTTGCCTTTAGTAAATCAACCCCATAGTGTCAGCATGACAGCCAGGCACGTAGCATTTTTTCAGGAGGAGTTCAGCCATTGCAGAATCCAGCCTTCTCTCCTGAGCGGTGTTCATTAAAGTGCAGTTTTCCTTTTGTTAGCATTCATCTTTCTGTATGTTTGCACACAAAGCCCCAATAACAGAGATGCCAGTCGCTCGGGCGCGGAAGCGCTGATTCATTTGATTCAACCCCAAATCCTTTTGAAATTGGAATGTAATAAACAATCGCAGACACAGCCAAGGTTATGGCTTCGCTTTTACAAACAGCGGCTCTCCCTGCCAGGGACTCACAACCTACCAAATCATTTATTGTGGAGTCAATTTATCATTAATGTTCTGCTCTGAGCAAAACGGATTCCGGCTTTATTGGTTGACTTGAAAGCCACCAAGTCTAGACAGTGGCTTGTGCTATTTTTTACCCTCCAGCGCGCCGCGGGGAACAATGATTATTATTATTATTATTATTATTATTATTATTATAATGTACTGTAACTGTTTATCCTCATAGAAGATGCAAGGGGCTTTGTAACAGCTGGCTGCATTTTTTAAAATTCTCTTTACAAACGCCGTGACGCCGCGTGCTTTAATTCAGGGTTTGACAAATTTGCTTGGAATCCAGGAGCCAGCTAAAGAAGTTTGGAGCCAAAAAACGCACCCCGTCCCGCCAAGCTAGCGCGCTGAAGCACACGCATACGTGAGTAGCGCCCGCATATCTAAACGATATTCAAACCACACGTGTGAGGTATCGCCGCGATTGGTAGAGCGAGAGCAATAATTCTAGTCCTAGACCTCCTCTGTAACTCAAAATATGTAACCTGTCAAATTTTTTTTAAACGTCGCCTATGAAGATTTTGAAGGGTAAAAGTTTGTCGCCATTCCACGAGCGGACGCAATTTTGAAGCGTAACATGTTGGGTATCAATTTACTCGGCGTAACATTATCTTTTACAATATAAAAAAAAAATGGGCTAACTTTACTGTTGTCTTATTTTTTAATTAAAAACTTGTATTTTTTCCCCCAAAAAAGTGCGATTGTAAGACCTTTGTGACCGACACGGTGTGACAGATAATTGAGGCCGGTAATTGAGGCCGCGGCTTTGCGGCCTTCTGCAGGCCTAAGATTCCTTCTGTGAAGGCCACGATCTCGGCCCACGCCGGCCGGTAATTAAGGCCGCAGCTTTGTGGCCTTCTGCAGGCCTAAGCTTCCCTGTCGCAATTGCGACCGAGCGCCCGGATTTTGTCGAGCCCTGCTTTAAGGCTCGATTCGTATTTTATATTATATTATATTTATATTAAAATATAAAAATATATTTTTTTTATGCTTTTTGCTTTTTTTTTTGCAGAAACACATTTCATTTTATTTAACTTGGTTTTTCTCTGAAACACGTTCACATCAATGCATTTGTGCGCCTCTGCGTTTTTTGGAAAGCGTCTGGAACTTTTTTCCCCGCAAAATGCAGCATGCCTTGAAACCGTCTTCCACAACCTCACCTTACCAGCAGAGTTTGGCTGTTCCTCACCCAGTTTTCAGCCTCCTACACACCAGTTTGTGTTTCAGTTAGCTGATGAATGTGTTTCAACCTATATATGAAATTGATGATCATTTGCCCCAGCTTTGTATAATTGGATAATCATGCACCTGACTCTAATCCTACAAAATTCCCCACTTTGTGCAAGTGTACAAATTATGCAAGTGTACAAATTATGCAAGTGTAAAAATTGATACTTGTTTGAAGCCACAGGGTAGTCACACCAAATATTGATTTGATTGATTTTTCCTCTGTTTGCTCAATTTGCATTTTGCAAATTGATAAAAAAAAATAAACAATTACAATCTATATTTTTGAAAGCATTCTTCCTTAATCACTTGCTTACTGGGCACATATACCCCCCTCCTGCCCAGGTGAAATTTCAGCTTCTGGCACTGCGTCGCTTTAAATTAAAATTGCGCAGTCCTGCGACGTGCCTCCCAAACAAAATCAATGTCCTTTTTTCCCCACAAATAGAGCTTTCTTTTGGTGGTATTTGATCACCACTGCAGTTTTTATTTTTTGCGCTATAAAAAAAAGATCGACAATTTTGAAGAAAAAAAAAACACAATATTTTTTACTTTTTACTATAATAAATATCCATTTTTTTACTATTGACGCACCGGGCACACACGCTCGCCGTCGCCGGTGTGCCCGCGCCCCCCAGTGGCCGGAGGACGCGAGGCTGTAAAAAAGACGGCCTCCCGGGTTTACAGAGCCACCTGGGTTTATAGAGCCGTTTTTTTACTATGGCCCGGGTCTCAAGTAGTTAAAACTTTTGCCCAGTATAGCTTTATATATTCAGTATTTGAATGAAAATTGATTGTGTCACGATGGTAGCTCTTATTTTAAAGTCGTTTTACTCGTCTCTCCTCCTACACACTCGTTCAGTGCGTTGCCTTCCACAGTTAAACATGCACAATGAAAACACTGCAGCCTTCACTTTTTATACGCTGCACAGGTTTATTTCTATACATGTGTGGGCTGATATAAAAAATAAAAAAAAGATGCGTTTTGTGCTGACATTGTTAAATATCTGTAAATTAGCAAGGTTAACTTTTTGTTATGGTTTTGGCTTCTGATGACTCCTGTTCTTTGATTGGCTCCCGGATTCATGCTTTCCATCCATGTAGGTATTTTGGGGCGAAGAATTAAGTGGCTTTACCTTCTTCATTACAAGGCCGTGTTTTACTATTTAACACTGCACTACTTTGATTGTCATACAGCGCTGTATTTAAACAACATTTATATAATTATTATTATTTTTTTCACATAGAGATTTCTTTTGGTGGTATTTGATCACCGTTGTTTATTTATTTATTTATAATTTTTTTACATAAAATAAAAAAGATCAATTTTTTTTTTTCAAAATAAACAACTTTTCTACTTTCTGATATAAAACATATCTAATAAAAATATATACATTTTCATCATAACTTTAGGCCAAACTGTATTCTGCTACATGTCTTTGGTAAAAAAAAAAAATACCAATAAGTGTATATTGATTGGTTTACATGAAAGTCTACATACTATGGTATATAATAGACACTTGCAAATCGTTTTGTTCCGAATTTTTTTTTTTAATGCTTTTAGACAAATTTGTTGATTTAAAAATATCCGAATTAATGAAAACCTGTTTAACAAATTTTTCTGAATATTTCGTAAATTCGAAGATTCGAAAATTTGTAAATTCAAAACATTTGTGAATTTGAAATTCCAAAAACCCCAAAATTCGAAAATCTGAAATAATAACTAACTAATAATAACTTAACTATCACTAATTATTAACCACTTAAGACCCGGACCAATATGCAGGTTAAGGACCTTGCCCCTTTTTGCGATTCCGCACTGCGTTGTTTTAACTGACAATTGCGTGGTCGTGTGACGTGGCTCCCAAACAAAATTGGCTTCTTTTTTTTCACACAGATCGAGCTGAGTGTACCCAAGTGTACTGCGCACTCGGCTAGGCTCAGCCACGCTCGGCTCCTCTCGCATAAAGGCTAGGAGGCGGAACAGGGCGTGACCGCGAGTGGAGCCGAGCTTTGCCGAGCCTAGCCGAGTGCGCAGTACACTCGGGTACACTCGGCTCGGTCTATGTCAGCGGCGCTCAGAGACAGCGCGGATGGGCGTATAACGTGCACCCACGATTTTCCCCTGATTTTAAGGGGGAAAAAATGTGCGTTATATGCCGATAAATACGGTATATAATATTTGGCGGTTCTAAGTAATTGACGACTTCAGAGGCAATTAACAAAATGACTTCTGTATAGAAGTCAATGCAAATCGCCCCAAGTCGCCCCCAAAGTCGTACAAGAACCTCTTTCTAAGTCGGGGCGACTTGTGTCGCTCCTATCAAAACGATTCTGGGGAATAGAATGGGAGGCAACTTGTCAGGCGGGTGAACCGGCTCTTAGTCGTTAAAGCGTGTTAATGGGTTTAGATACACTCTAGCGGTTCTTAATGCTTTTGTAGTACATCAGCCTGTAATTTTATATACTGGCTCTTTAATTTTATACTGTTACATTGTAATGAGACCACATAACCGCAGACTTTATGTGAACATATGCTTGTCAGAGTTAATGTGAGGTCAGGTATTTTACACTTGTATTGTGTTCCATATGTATCATATTGGGCTGTGTGATTTCCTAATAGGAGGTGTGAGACATAAGTTACAAAACATAGAGAAAAAAAAGATAATTTTTCCAATTGTTTCGTAACGTTCCGTGCATTAGTCTTGCCAAGCTTTGTGAGACTTGTTCTTCTGAATAGCAGCTAATTACATTGTGAGTTTTGAAGCTCACAGTTATTTTCTGAGTTAATTATATGGATTTCTTATATTTTTATAAATAGAGCTGGAAACCTTTTGGTTTTTCCAGCTGCTGTGGAACTCTAAAGCCCCGTACACACGGTCGGACTTTTGCCCAACCAACATCAAAATCCGGAACTTTTCACATTTGTCCGACCGTGTTTACGTTCCATCGGACAAACTTTTTTGGCTTTCATCGGACAAAAAGTTGGGTCTGCGAACGGACCAACTTTCAGGCAACAAAAGTCCGATGGTGCAAAGTCCCATTGTGTGTACAGCAAACCATCGGACTTTTGGACAAATTACAAATGCGCATGCTCAGAACCAATGTTAAAATCAACCAACAATAGCAGAAGTTAACCAAAGGGTGGCAGTAAAGAGCAGAAAAACCAAGTGATGATGGGAAAGTTTTAGAAAAGTTTGCAGAAAAGTCGGACTGTGTGTATGCTATGGGTGTGACCGGACAAATCAATTAGGACAAAAATCCAAGGGAAATTTTGTTGGATGTCCTACCGTGTGTACGAGCCTTTAGTCCCAGTATGCCACGGCAGCTTATTACCAATACTTCTGTTCAAATAACACCCCCTCTCCCACCAGAAATGGTAAGGAGCCAAGTGCTAAGGGTCTACCTAGGCTTTATGCACACAGGGGCTCTTCTAAACGCTATGAAAATCAGAACCAGTGGTGGGGCGTCCATAACAGGCGCACAGGCGGCACCTCCTCTCTCCTGCCACCCCCCCTATCACCATAAATAGATCTATGCGTTGCAGTAGAGGGGTATTTATCAGGTGCTCAGGTCTGTTACCTGTCACCTGATTGGCTGAAACTACAGGCGCTGTGATTGGATGTCTATCAGGCATCCAATCATAGCAGAGGACGGGAAGAGAGGACGGGAGAAGACATCGAGGAGCGTGGAGGATACCGCCGCTGTGACCCGTTGCCCCACCGAGACAGGTAAGTGCCGGGTGGGCGGGGGAGGCATACTGGCAGCAATTGATGTGCACAGAACGGTAATTGATGAGCACACCGGAATCAATTGATGGGCACACTGGCAGCAATTGATGGGCACACTGGCAGAAATTGATGGGTACAGTAGCTGCGTTTCATGGCACAGTGGTAGCAATTTATGGGTACAATGGAGAAAATGTTAGAACAAGAAATCGGATAGCTGCACTCCAACGAACTTCAAGAAAAGTGGTCTTTATTGGATAAAATTCAGCATAAATGCAAACCAACACAGCCACAGACTGTACAACTGACGCGTTTCACACTATACCTATTAGTGCTTAGTCATGACTTAACCATGACTAAGCACTAATAGGTATAGTGTGAAACGCGTCGGTTGTACAGTCTGTGGCTGTGTTGGTTTGCATTTATGCTGAATTTTATCCAATAAAGACCACTTTTCTTAAATTTCTTCGGGGGGGGGGGGGGGGCTATCCAATTTCTTGTTCTACCATTTTCTCCATTGCTACATGCATTTCCGGCACCCTGGTGATCCGAAGGTTCCTCCTGTTTGAAGGTCTACAGTACCCACCTGGAGCGGTGATACCTTTCTTTCTAATTTATGGGTACAGTGGCTGTGTTTGATGGGCACAGTGGCTGCTTTTGATGGTGGGCACAGTGGCTGCATTTGATGGCACAGTGGCGGCAATTGAGGTATTCTTTATGGTGGTTTTAGGGGTCTAAAAGACCCCAAATCCCTCCTTTACACTTCAAAGTATTCAGATCGCCAAATACAGTGATTTTGAATACTGTACACTAAGGAGACTGGAATGCAGGGATGTCTTAATGCATGGGAATCCCTGGGCACTGCCCAAGGGGCCCCAGGTGCATGGGGGCCCCATGATAATCTCTCATTACATCATACTTGCCAACTGTCCCGGATTGGCCAGGACAGTCATGCTTTTTCCTAAGCTGTCACAGAATGTCCGTGTTACGGGCAGCATCCCGGAAGCTGCATTGTGCCTTCCTGATTCCCCCCCCCCCATGTACTGTGCCATTCCGCTTTCCCCCCTCTTTGTGTTGATTAGTCTTTGATTTATGGCATGTTTAAAAAACTATTTTATTGAAATTACTAATGAATATATAATTCCAATAACGTTTAATACTTAAATTCTTGAGTGCAGGTGAATAAATTGGGTCAGGCTGGTAGGGGCTCCAGTGCCATTACTTTGCCATGATGGCTTTAAAGGGGCTGTAAAGGTTCGTCTTTTATTTTCTAAATTGGTTCCTTTAAGCTAGTGCATTGTTGGTTCACTTAAAGGATCACTAAAGGATTTTTATTTTTTTAGCTAAATAGCTTCCTTTACCTTACTGCAGTCCTGGTTTCATGTCCTCATTGTTCGTTTTTTGCTTTGATGTTGCTATAATTCTGCTCTGATCGCCACACTTCCTGCTTGTCTGGCTCCTTATGAAAAATCTCATGGCAGCTTTTCACTGTGGTCCAAGCTGTCATTACTGTGTGTCTAAAACTCCTCAGAACCAGATTAATTTTAAAAACAAAACACTGCCCTGGATTTGTTTGTTTTTGTTCTGTGTGTCTCTCTACTTCACAGAAACGTGAAACCAGTTTAAAAGTGAAACTAAACTGCAGGTACATTATATGATTTTTATCTATTTTTAATCATTTTTAAAAGGAGTCCGTTAACGTTTATGGGCCAGATTCAGGTAGAGTTAGGCTGGAGTATCAGTGATACTCCAGCCTAACTCTCACTTTGAGCCGGCGTTTCTGTTTTCAGTAAGCAGAAAACAAGAAACGCCGGGTTGGAGTTCCTATACGAGCGGCGTAATTGTATTTCGCTGTCGTATCGGAACTGCAATTTTAAAAATGGCGCTCGGGGCGTTCCCGCTGATTAACGCCGAGAATATGTTAATCAGCGAGAATCGGCAATTCACTTTCGTATTCGGGCCCGACGCAGTGACTTTCCGACGTTTCCGTAAGAGATACGCGGCGTAAAGAAAATCATGCCCCCTAGTGGAGTATCCTATGTTAAGTATGGCCGTCGTCATCGCATCGAATGTAAATTTTTTTGCGTCGTTTGCGTAAAACGTCCGTGAATGGGGATTGACGTCATTGACGTTCACTGACAGAATTTGGAGCATGCGCACTGACAGTCGACGCATGCGCAGTACGTTCGCGGCGGGATCGCGCTTAGTTAACATAATACACGCCCCCTACCCGCCCAATTTGAATTCCGCCGGCTCATTTTTGCTACGCCGCCGCAACTTTAGGAGCAAGTGCTTTGTGAATACAGTACTTGCTCCTAAAGTTTCGGCGGAGTAACGTAAATGAGAAACGTTACTCTAAAATAAAGATTCGCCCATCTACCTGAATCTGGCCCTATGTCTCTATAATCTGTAAACAGTCATTTCAGCAAAAAAAAATAAAAAATTCCTTTAGTGACCCTTTAACTTTTCCTTCCATTTCCCTTCTAAATGTTTTTTTTCTTTGCTTGAATTTCTCACTTCCTGTTTCTCCTCAGTAAGCTATCCACCATCATCCGAGTGGTGGAAAGTCATTTAGAACAGCCAAAAAAACAAAGACAAAGAAAAAAAAAACATTTAGAAGGGAAATCGAAAGAAAAGGTAAGTGACCCAACAATGCACTAGCTTAACCACTTAGCAACCACCTGCCGAAAAATAACGGCGGCAAGGTGGTTGCTTAACTCTGGGATCACGTTATAGAACGTGATTCCAGAGTCGCGCTCCCGCGCGCCCCCTGGGGCGCGCACACGGGAATGACCGGATCACGGTAAATCGCCGCTGATAGCGGCGGTTTACCACGTGATCGCGCCGTCCAATGACGGCGCGATCATATGTAAACAGACCGGCGTCATTTGATGACGCCGGTTCCTCCCTCCTCTCTCTGTACCGATCGGTACAGTGTGAGAGGAGAGGGGAGGGAGCGGATGGCAGCGCCAGTGCTGCGGGCTGGATCTGTGACAAATGCAGTCACAGATCCATCCATCCATCCCTCCCTTCTCAGCCATCCCTGCTGCAATACTCTGCAATGCTGGGCATACTCTGGGGGGGCATACTCTGGGGGGGGGGGGGCATACTCTGCAATACTCTGGGGGGCATACTCTGCAATACTCTGGGCGGCATACTCTGCAATACTCTGGGCGGCATACTCTGCAATACTCTGGGCGGCATACTCTGCAATACTCTGGGCGGCATACTCTGCAATACTCTGGGCGGCATACTCTGCAATACTCTGGGCGGCATACTCTGCAATACTCTGGGCGGCATACTCTGCAATACTCTGGGCGGCATACTCTGCAATACTCTGGGCGGCATACTCTGCAATACTCTGGGCGGCATACTCTGCAATACTCTGGGCGGCATACTCTGCAATACTCTGGGCGGCATACTCTGCAATACTCTGGGCGGCATACTCTGCAATACTCTGGGTGGCATACTCTGCAATACTCTGGGTGGCATACTCTGCAATACTCTGGGCGGCATTCTCTGCAATACTCTGGGCGGCATTCTCTGCAATACTCTGGGTGGCATACTCTGCAATACTCTGGGCGGCATACTCTGCAATACTCTGGGCGGCATACTCTGGGCATACTCTGCAATACTCTGGGCATACTCCGCAATACTCTGGGCATACAGCGCCCCTGTCCCCGTGAGCTCGCATGCAGAAGCGAATGCATACGCAAGTCCCGCCCACATATGAAAACGGTGTTCAAACCACACATGTGAGGTATCGCTGCGAACGTTAGAGCGAGAGCAATAATTTTGGCCCTAGACCTCTTCTCCAACTAAAATGATGTAACCAGTAAAAATATTTAAAGCGTCACCTATGGGAATTTTTAAGTCGCAAAGTTTGGCGCCATTCCACGAGCGTGTGCAATATTGAACGGTGACATGTTGGGTATCTATTTACTCGGCGTAACTTCATCTTTCATATTATGCAAAAACATTGGGCTAAATTTAATGTTTTTTTTTTTTTAAAAGCACAAAACTGTTTTATTTCCAAAAAAAATGTGTTTGAAAAATTGCTGTGCAAATACCATGCGAGATAAAAAATTGCAACAACCGCCATTGTATTCTCTAGGGTCTTTGCTAAAAAAGCATATATAATGTTTTGGGGTTCTATGTAATTTTCTAGCAAATAAATGATGATTTTTACATGTAGGAGAGAAATGTCAGAATTGGTCTGGGTGCTCCAGAACGCCTGATGGCGCTCCCTGCATGTTGGGCCTCTGTATGTGGCCACGCTGTGTAAAAGTCTCACACATGTGGTATCGCCATACTCGGGAGGAATAGCAGAATGTGTTTTGGGGTGTAATTTGTGGTATGCATATGCTGTGTGTGAGAAATAACCCGCTAATATGAAAATTTTGTGGAAAGAAAATAAAAATGAAAAAAATCTTGATATTTGCAAAGAATTGTGGGAAAAATTACAACTTCAAAAAACTCACAATGCCTCATTCTAAATACCTTGGAATGTCTTCTTTCCAAAAAGGGGTCATTTGGTTTTTTTTTGTACTTTTCTGGCATGTTAGGGTCTCAAGAAATGAGAGAGGCTGTCAGTACATCAGATGTGATCAAATTGATCAATTTTCAGTAATTGGTACCATAGCTTGTAGACCCTATAACTTTCACCCAGACTAAATAATATCTAAATTTATTTTGTTTTGTTACCAAAGATATGTAGCAGTATACATTTTAGGCCAAGTTTATGAAGAAAAATTACTTTTTTGCAAAATGTTATAATAGAAATGAAGAAAAATTCATTTTTTTACAAAATTTTCGTTCTTTTTTCATTTATAGTGAAAAAAATAAAAACCGCAGAGGTTATAAAATACCACCAAAAGAAAGCTCTATTTGTGGGAAAAAAAGGACAAAAATTTCATTTGGTTACAGTGTTGTATGACTGCGTTATTGTCATTCAAAATGTGAGAGCACCGAAAGCTGAAAATTGGTCTGGTTATTAAGTGGGTTTAAGTGCCCAGTAGTCAAGTGGTTAAAGAAACCTATTTAGAAAATAAAAAACAAACCCTTACAACCCCTTTAAAATGGCTCTGCTGGAAAGAAACCATTTTCGGCTTCCTTCCAGTCTCACTCTAACTGGCGGAAGTGCCGTATCGCGGCTCGGGTCTCCCGGTGGGACAGGAGGCCCCTAGGCATGTGCAAAAGTGAAAAATTTGTTTCGTTTCGTTTCAATTCGTCATTTAATAAATTTCGTTAAGTTAGGTTCGTTACATGTGTTGAATTCGTTTTCGGAATTCGTTCGTTTTCGACCGAATTTCGAAAAATCCGGTCGAAATCGAAAATATTTCGACCGTTTTTCGAATTCGTTCGTTTTCGACCGAATTTCGAAAAAAACAGTCGAAATCGAAAATATTTCAACCAGATTAGAAAACAAATAGTCTCTTTTCGAATAGAATTTTTTTCGAATTAAATCCGAAAATATTTTTTTTTTTTTTTTTTTTTTTCGAATTCCGATCGAATTTAGTCCGCAGGTATTCGATTCGGAATTTGAAAAAAAAAAAAAAATTCGATTTCGACCATTTTTTTTTCGAAATTCGGTCGAAAACGAACGAATTCCGAAAACGGTCGAAATATTTCGCTAATATAGCAATTCGGGAATTCGTATGCATCCGAATGTCCGAATAATGGAAAATTCGTCCGAATTTCGATTCGGAATGAAACGAAATGCACATGCCTAGAGGCCCCAGGAAGAGAGGCAGAAGGCGCGGGAGGGGGGTTGTCCCCTCCCGCTCTTCCGGTATAACAGCCGAGTGGCTTTTAGTTGCATCGGTTGTTATCCCCGAAGAGCCGGCTGCCCGCTCTAAAAAATGTACCGGAGGCATCATCTTGGTATAACCCCTTAAAGCCGAGGTCCCATATGTGGTGTGGTTGGCGCTAAGGGGTTATAGGATAGTGTTTAGCTAGTGGCTGCCATAACCTGTACAATGGACATGCTGCTTCTCCATCAGATCCCTCCAAACACTGACAATGCTGTTTGAAAATTCCCTTTATACCTGGAATAATTTCTATTCACCTGAACTAAGCAAATGTTAATATGTAACTTGTTTAATGTGATGCACAGTTCAATTTTTGATAGCCCTGGGCTTAATCAAAACTCGGGCATAGAGCTAGCGCTTTGAAGTGTCTGTCACTACATGGCTTTTCAATGTCTCCTGCAGTTTCTCTTTAGCTTTGGAAAGGTTCTCCCTTTTCACCTTCTTTTTCATTCTCTGACCTTCTCTCTCCCTCGGAGCTTCAAAGAGACTAAATCAGTTTTTCATATAATCGCTATAGAAGTGGAATCGTGAGCCGCTCTCGCACCTTTAGAAAACCTTTCATCGTGTGATGGATCACTTCTCAATATATTCTCATTTTGCCGACGCAATATCATTTGTATTTGTGAGAATATAAAGCCTGTTATTGTGTGCGTTCATGGCGACATTCTTCTCACAATATCATAAAACATTTGAAATGTCAATCAGTGTCATCACCCACTTGGTTTCGGTAGTGAGTTGCGGGGAAGTAGGTAGGACCATGTAGGATCAAAACACAAAAGATTATTGATTAGACTCCCAAGTGTTCATTTTCCAATTGACTTTTGAAAATTACAAATTCAATATTTTTGAGGTTGAATGAAAGGTGTAGTGCAGTATACCATTTATGGTACTTAAAAAAAAGTTTTTTTTTGTTTTATGGTGGTCTATACATTAGACTAGGGGGTAAAGAATTAAAAGGTCAGTTTGCTAAAATGTTTTTCCAGCTGAGATCCACATCTCGTGTGTGCTGTGAGATGGGATGCAGGCATTGGATGTCTTTGAAAAAAATTAGAATTGTACAATTTCCATAGCATTTCAACAACAGTCAGGCCCGGACTGGCCATAGGGCATACCGGGCAAATGCCTGGTGGGCCGCGGCGGCCCGCAAACCGGTTGTGGCCCGCGAACGGCCCCTGTGGCCCGCGAACGGCCCTCGCGGCCCACGAACGGCATCCAGCAGCTATTGAGCCTCACTGTGCCCATCAAATGCAGCCACTGGGCCCATCAAATGCTGCTACTGGGCCATCAATTGTCATCACTGTGCCATGCCATCAAACGCAGCCACTGTGCCATCAATTGTCACCACTGTGCCATGCCATCAAATGCAGCCACTGTGCCATGCCATCAAACACAGCCACTGTGCCACCAATTATCACCACTGTGCCATGCCATCAAACACAGCCACAGTGCCATCAATTGCCACCACTGTGCCATGTCAACAAACGCAGCCACTGGGCCATCAATTGTCACCACTGTGCCATGCCATCAAACACAGCCACAGTGCCATCAATTGCCACCACTGTGCCATGTCAACAAACGCAGCCACTGTGCCATGCCATCAAACACAGCCACAGTGCCATCAATTGCCACCACTGTGCCATGTCAACAAACGCAGTCACTGTGCCATGCCATCAAACACAGCCACTGTGCCACCAATTGTCACCACTGTGCCATGCCATCAAACACAGCCACAGTGCCATCAATTGCCACCACTGTGCCATGTCAACAAACGCAGCCACTGTGCCATCAATTGCCACCACTGTGCCATGTCAACAAATGCAGCCACTGTGCCATGCCATCAAACACAGCCACAGTGCCATCAATTGCCACCACTGTGCCATGTCAACAAACGCAGCCACTGTGCCATGCCATCAAACACAGCCACTGTGCCATCAATTGTCACCACTGTGCCATGCCATCAAATGCAGACACCGTGCCATGCCATCAAACGCAGCCACTGTGCCATCAAGTGTCACCACTGTGCCATGCCATCAAACACAGCCACTGTGCCATCAATTGTCACCACTGTGCCATGCCATCAAACGCAGCCACTGTGCCATGCCATCAAACGCAGCCACTGTGCCATGCCATCAAACGCAGCCACTGTGCCCTTTAATTGTCGCCACTGTGCCAATTGATGCCACTGTGCCCTTTAATTGTTGCCACTGTGCCCATTGTCACCACTGTGCCCATTGTCGCGGCTGAGCCAGAGGGGGCGGCTGAGCCAGAGGGAGCGGTGCTCCGGCTCCCTCTATAGATGCACTGCCACTGTCTATTTATCTATCTTTTTTCTTTCTATCTTTATCTATCTTCCTTCCTTTCTATCTATCTATCTATCTATCTATCTATCTATCTATCTATCTATCTATCTATATATCTATCTATCTATCTATCTATCTATCTATCTATCTATCTAATCTATCTTATCTATCTTCCTCCCCTTCTTTCTTTCTATCTTGTATCTTTCTTTATCTTCCTTCCTTCCCTTCTTTCTTTCTTTCTTTCTATCTTGTATCTTTCTTTTTTATCTATCTATCTATCTATCTATCTATCTATCTATCTATCTATCTATCTATCTATCTATCTATCTATCTATCTATCTATCTATCTATCTATCTATCTTCCTTTCTTTCTATCTTAATCTTTCAATCTATATCTCACCCCACATCCCGTCATTAACCCCCCGCTGTGCCCCCCCCCCCCCCGGGCTGCTCAGTCTAAAATGCCCGGGCCTATTTTTTGTCCCAACCGGGCCTGACAACAGTTATTGTCAATTTTCAGTTAGGACATTAAACGTGTGGACAGTTTGAACTTTGACAGTTTTGAAATACAAACAACTATTTTTAACAGAACAGAATGTAAGACAAATAAATAACTCTTTAATAAAACATAAAAGTAGGCCAATCACATCCACATTTCAAATATAAGAAAATAGAACCTCCTTACATCATATGCCCTCATCAGAGTACCCCCCTTACATCAATTGTCCCCATCAGAGCTCCCTTTATAGCAGGTGTGCAAATCAGAGTTCCTCCATAGATCAGGTGTCTCCATCAGAGCTCCCCCTTACACCAGATGTGCAAATCAGAGTTCCTCCATACATCGGGTGTCCCCATCAGTGCCCCCATTCATTAGGTTTTCCCATCAGAGTACCCCCATATCAGGCATTGCCATCAGAGAGCCCCCATACATCAGGTGTCTCCATTAGAGTGCCCCTGTAATGGTCAGGGGTTAACGCTGTTTACGATATTCCATTCCACCAACCTTAGACAGCTTATCGACACTCCACAATCCAGCAGACAGGATCCATAAGAATTCCCCAGACAAATGAGACACACAGCTCTGTTCTCTGGTTTCAAATGGATAGACTTTAATGACAAACTCAGGCTCTTTTTATACAGTAAAAAGCATGCTGCAGTAATCAAAGGGACAATGACACACTCCACCCACAACAACATACCATGGTTGTTTGCTTTCCTAACACAACACTAAGTGAATTGAGAGCGCCTGGCATAGCGCCCGCTGAGAGGCAGGTCAGTGTTAGGAAAGTGATTTATTTGCTTCCCTTACACAACACTGAGTAAACAGCGAACGCACAGCATTGCGCCCGCTGTTTACCAATTTGGAAGCCTATTAGAGCCCATAGCTCTAAACAGACACTTAAAAAAAAACGCAGCTGTAATTCAGATGCCCGGCGCCCGACAAGGGGCCGGACACCTGAATAGGGGGGCAGCAGCGGCGACAATAGATAGCGGCGACAATAGATAGATTCATGCAATGCAAGAATCTATCTATTGGTGATAGAGTAATGTGACCAGATTTTTTAAATGAAATCCTGGGACATTTTTTTTTTCAAATGGTAATCTTTTTTATACGCATATTTTCCTCAAATTATATATGCAGTCAGTGGTAGAATGTGGGTTGTCAGTGCCCGGGACAAGGCAATAAATTTGCCCCCCCCCCCCCTCCAGACATTTAGCACTCCCTTCCACTAGTAAAGTAGTAGTGACCAACTCGATTCTGACATACCTGACCACTGCACTAACCTACCTGATTCCTACACTGACCACTACACTGAATGACTGACCTACCTGATTACTATACTGACCTACTAGTCCACTACACTGACCTACCTTATCCCTACACTGACCACTACACTGACCTACCTTATCCCTACACTGACCACTACACTGACCTACCTTATCCTTACACTGACCACTACACTGACCTACCTTATCCCTACACTGACCACTACACTGACCTACCTTATCCCTACACTGACCACTACACTGACCTACCTTATCCTTACACTGACCACTACACTGACCTACCTTATCCCTACACTGACCACTACACTGACCTACCTTATCCTTACACTGACCACTACACTAGCCTACCTGATTCCTACACTGATCTACATGATTCCTATGCTGACCACTACACTGACCTACCTTATTCCTATACTGACCACAACACTGACCTACCTGATTCCTGCACTACTCACCCCCTCCCCCCCCATATGAACAGTCTAGATAGGTTGATTTTGCTAGCCTCCATGATAATCAATCGGAGGAGGGCTCCCCAGCACCATGTACTGTTCCCGAACACCAAGCTGCTCCTCAGTGTCCCCTGCCAAGACCTTCTCCAATAGCTGCCGTATGCTCTGCACCGCCCCTCCCCTCCGCTGATCTCACACACATTGGCCACCCGCACCAGAGATATCATGGGGGACAGCCTGGATCACAGAAGTCACTGGGAGAGGGGGGTAACACAGCACACTTGGTAATGATGTTGCGCCCCCCCAAATGTTGCACCCGGGCGAGAGTACCAGATGCCCCTCCCATGCCACTGCAATCGGGGGACAGAATGTCTCCGGGGACAGGGTCCTCAATCTGGGGACTGTCCCTAGAAACCGGGGATGTCTGGTCACCCTATGATAGAGAGGATGACAGGAGAGAGAGAGCGGCGATCCTACGCCCTTTATGGATGCACCGCCACTGTTACAGACTCAAGTCTCTATTGATCATTCTTTTTCTTACAAATTGCAAAGAGAAAAGTAAAAAGTAGCTAAATATAATTGCCTTTTCATGTGCTTATTATTGAAGTTTATCCTTTTGCTGGGGTTGTCCTTTACTATATGGTTTAACTTATGGCTGTAATTCACCCACCATAAGACACAGTGTCCAAATTTCTGTACATTTTATGCAGTCCTCCAAATGTTTTTTACTCAGGAGGAAACATGGAACCTTTTTTGTAAGTGACTTGTATTGCCTTTCTAATATGACTTTTTAATTAAGTGCTTGCAAGTTCATGAGCACACTATAATCAAGAGCACAGAGGCAGAGAGCTGTAATTTGTTCACTGTTATTATGGGGGTGGGCGCTGATGTTTCAATACATTACTTGATGCCTTGACCCCTTAGTAACAAACTATTGTGTCTATCTGCAAGACAAATCCTTTATTCCAGGCAGATAGATAGCAATTAACAGGGGCTTGTTAGCGCCACTGCTAGGACATCTAAATTTGGAGATTTCTGGTAACAAAATTCGGATTGCTCACGTAACTGTTAAAAGCGTTGCTTTATTTTCTTTGTTTTCTGTTAAAAAGTAACATGGCAATTGCATAAAAGAGTAATTAAAAGTTGGAGCCGTTTGTTATACAGGTTACTTATTTTGATACATGAATATAAATGAGTGTTGGAAATAGTAACTTTTATTTAAGCAATTTTACTTTAGGGCAGAGAGACGCGGACTGCGTGCAAAGCATTTTTTAAGACTGATTTTTAAAGGTACACTTCAGTCAAGGAGTTTGAAATTTATATTTAAATAGACTCAGGAGGCACAGACGGTTTTATGATGTAAATTATTGCCGTCTTTTGCAACCAGATAGCCATTTTTACCTATTACCATTCATCATGTGTTCCCATCAGAGTGCCCTCCTTACTAGTGTTGAGCAGAATATGCCATATTCGATTTCGCGATATATCTCGAATATATAGTCGAATATTCGAGATATATTCGCTAAATACGAATATTCGTGATATTTTTTGGAAATTAAATTATTGCGAATTTTCGCTATTGCGAATGCGAATGCGAATTGCGAATGCGAATGCGAAATTTCGAGAAATGCGGAATGGAGCACTCTGATTGGCTCAGAATATTCGTGATATATTACAATACACAATAATTGCGAATATTTGGCAAATGCGGAAGGAGCACTCTGATTGGCTCAGAATATTCGTGATATATTACAATACACAATAATTGCGAATATTTGGCAAATGCGGAAGGAGCACTCTGATTGGCTCAGAATATTCGTGATATATTACAATACACAATAATTGCGAATATTCGAGAAATGCGGAAGGAGCACTCTGATTGGCTCAGAATATTCGTGATATATTACAATATAAAATAATTGCGAATATTCGAGAAATGCGGAATGGAGCACTCTGATTGGCTCAGAATATTCGTGATATATTACAATATAAAATAATTGCGAATATTCGAGAAATGCGGAATGGAGCACTCTGATTGGCTCAGAATATTCGTGATATATTACAATATAAAATAATTGCGAATATTCGAGAAATGCGGAATGGAGCACTCTGATTGGCTCAGAATATTCGTGATATATTACAATACAAAATAATTGCGAAATTTCGAGAAATGCGGAATGGAGCACTCTGATTGGCTCAGAATATTCGCGCGATATCGCTATTGCCGAATAATCGCATTGCGATTTTTCGGCAATATAAAATGAGCGCTGCAGCTACTCGGCCCAGGGTCTCTAATCATACCAGCAATGCTTTTAGACGTCGATGGGGATCTCTAGGATGTGATCTGTTCTAAAAAAAAAATTGAAAACATTCGAATATTCGAAATAGCGAATATTCGCCGCGATATTCGTGTTATTCGCGAATACTCGAATATGCAATATTCGTAGCGAATATTCGCAATGCGAATATTTGTGAGCAACACTACTCCTTACATTAGGTGTCCCCATTAGAGTGCGCTCCTTACATAAAGTGTCCCCATCAGTTCCCCTTACATAAGTTGTCCCTATCAGAGTGTCCGCTTGAATGAATGAAAACTTGTATAGTGCAGCACATGCGAACTTAATCGCCTCTGGGCGCTTGTTGTTTTTGTCTCCTTTGATATCAAAAGAGATGAGTCTTGATCTTTCTCCTGAATGCTAAGTGGTTCTCATCAGGTGTCCCCCATAAGCGTGCCCTTTACATATTGTGTCCCATTCAGAGTGCCCCCTTACATCAGGTGTCCCCACCAGAGTGCCCCCTTACATCAGGTGTCCCCACCAGAGTGCCCCCTTACATCAGGTGTCCCCACCAGAGTGCCCCCTTACATCAGGTGTCCCCACAAGAGTGCCTCCTTACATAATGTGTCCCCATCAGAGTCCCCTCCTTACATTAGTTGTCCCCATTAGAGAGCCCCCTTACATCAAGTGTCCCCAGCAGAGTGCCTCTCTTACATCAGGTGTCCCCATCAGTTCCCCTTACATAATGTGCCCACATCAGAGTGCCCTCTTACATAAGGTGTTCCCACCAGTGCCAACTTACATAAGGTGTTCCAATAAGAGTGCCCCATTAATCAGGTGTTCCTATCAGAGAGCCCCCGTTAAATAATGTGTCCCCATCAGAGTGCTCCCTTAAATAAGGTGTTCCCATCAGTGCCAACTTGCATAAGGTGTCCCCATCAGAGTCCCCTCCTTACATCAGTTGTCCCCATTAGAGAGCCCCCTTACATCAAGTGTCCCCAGCAGAGTGCTTCTCTTACATCAGGTGTCCCCATCAGTTACCCGTACATTAGGTGTCTCCCATCAGTTCCCCTTACATCCAGGGCCGTTAAAGTGTCCCTTGAAGTTTTAGTGCTGTTCTGTGTCCTGATATCTTAGTGTGAAGTGCTGCTACTAATACTGCCCAGCTCTGCTCTATTGTTGTGTACAGATGACTCACCTGCAGACCTCGTGTTTACATATAAATAACTGTCATTATATGAACACCTTCCTCCTCTTCAAGGCAACCATGGTTTATTCATATGCAGATAATGTGATTTATTCATATAGAAAGCCCGTGGCTTATTGATATGCAAATTCCACAGCTCATTCCTGGGACACAGCCATGCTGGGGCAATTTATCAAAACACAGAACTGTCATATTCTTGTAATTTTTCATATTTCAATTTTTAGTTTTCCAATTTCTCTTTGCCGTTTCAAGAAATGTAATACCAAGTTAAATGTATTTACTACTATTGGGATGTTTTTTTATTTTTTTTGCTAAAACTAATAAAAACTTTAAAGTTAAAGAAAACAAAACACAGTACTGTCCCAGCAAATCCAATGGAGTTGGCAATTATGCTCCATGATCAACAGTTGAAACTTATGGTGCCAGCACACCAATTTCATCATTAAAGGGGTGTTCTAGCCAAATATAATGTTTATTAAAAGTCAGCAGTTACAAAAAGTGTAGCTGCTGGCTTTTAATAAACATTCACTTACCTGCTCCAGCGTTCCAGCGACGCGCCGGCCTGGGGGCTCCGCTCCTCTCCCCCCCTCCCCGGCCGGCGTCTTCATTCTAACTGTGGGCACCCAGCCGTGACAGCCTTCGGCTTCACGCCCGGCCACCCACTGCTTATGCGCGAGCGGCACTGCGCATGCGCGCGGCGCGGCCAGCCGCTGATTGGACAGGCAATCGCATGGGACCTGTCATGTGTCCCATGCGATCGCCTACAGGGAGGGGCTGCTGTAGGCGATTAAGCTTAATTGCCTAACCAGCCCCTCGGCGGAAGCAGGAAGTGGGACAGGAAGTCCCACTCCTCCTGAAGCCCCCACTCCCCCCCCCCCCAAAAAAAATACATGCCAAATGTGGCATGTAAGGGGGTGAGGAGTGGATTAAGCGGAAGTTCCATTTTTGAGTGGAACTCCGCTTTAAAGTGGAGTTCCACCCATTTCTTATGTTTGTCTGTGCTGCATGCCCTAATCTCATAGTGTTCAGAATGGACAGTTTTTATTTATTTTGTTACTTGTAAATACCTTTATTTTGTAGTCCTTCATTACTTCCTCCTCCTTATTAGCCTAGGCTATTAAGTCACATGGCTATTTGCAAGGCTTTCTGGGATAGGCATCATGTTTCCCAGTAGTCCTTGCCTTAAAACTACCCCCTATTTTTGTAAACACTATAAAATATGTAGAAGAATATGTATTGGCCTAAACTGAGGATTTTTTTTTTTTATATATATATTTGCATACTCTGTTGCTGTGTAATGGGATATTGTGTTCTACGCCACCGCGTTCTGGCCTGATCGGATTTTTGGCCCGATGGTGTGTACGCACATCAGACCACTTCAGCGTGGTCCGATAAAAACGGTCCGTCGGACCATTCTCATCGGACCGGTCTGATCGTGTGTACGTGGCCTAGGAATACCATTAACAAAGCATCAAAGGTAAAAAATTTGAATATAATAAAAATTAATACAGAATGTCCATATAAACTTAAATATCCCCAGTGTTTAACGAATCCAATAGTCCAGGAAAAAGTGCTGACAGGATAGTGTCTCCACCAAACAATAACACTGCCGCTTACCAGATGGACGTGATCGCTAATTATAGGAGATCAATATGCGCATATGGTTGATATCCCAGCCTGGGATCTCTATTTGTAGCAAAAATCTCTCAGTGTGGTTCAATGTTGCATAGGAGATGTCTCAAACAATAGGTGAGACGGGATGCATTGAAATTAAATGATGAACGGGATGAAACAATGAAATCCAGGATGCACCACATAAAAAAAAAAGGAAGGGACTATCATAGCGTAAAACCCTTAAAAATTGAATAAGTAACATAAAAATGCACACTTACATCGAAGAAGTGAGATAAGGCATATAAAATACAATCAAGCCGATTCAGCAGCAGCAGCCCACATCTTCCGGTCTGGCGTACAACATGGTGACGTCAGAACGTCGTTCCTCCCAACGTTTCATCACTAGAGGAAGGTGGTCACGGGATCAAATCCTATTTTCTATGCCATGATTAAGAAACCACCTGTTTGTCTATTTATAATAAAGGATTGGTCCTTGGAACTAGATGTGAAATCCACTATTCATTTTAAAACTATGTCCATGTTTTCGAGTCTGCAGATGTTTCTCTGTGGATTCATTGCTTGTCCTCCGTACATATCTATGGCGATTTTGTTAGCATGGAGAAATTAACTGCAGGTCTTCATGTTTCTGATGAAGATCCAGTTCACAGTTTGCATTTGTTCTAGAAACATATTTGAATCTCTTGGTTTTAGCAGTGGCAGTGATTATGCTTCCGCCTGTGGATTAACACATTGTTTTGAATGTCACCAGTGTTTACAGCTGGGGCTTTAATAAATATTTCATACAAAACCTTGTAAGTATTAGTGTTGAGCGGAATACGCCATATTCGATTTCACGATATTGCGCGAATATATAGAAGAATATTCGCGAATATTCGCTAATATCGAATATTCGTGATATTTTATCCAAAAAAAATTTTGCAAAATTTCGCTAATGCGAAAATGATTGCGAAATTCTCATAAACGGAGATCATTTCCTGTATTACTAAACTAATATGCACTAAACACTAAGGCCTCGTACACACGATGGACCGTTTCAGCAGGCATCTCCGATCGTGTGTATGGGCTAGCGGACAGATTTGTCCACCCGACAGATTTCAAAGCATGCTTTGAAATCTATCCGGTGGGAATCTGTCCGCCCGACATGTCTGCTGGTTAGTACACTTACCAGCAGACATGTCGTCCCGCACCGCCGCCGAATGGATTCGGCGCATGCGCGGAAGTGTTTTACTTCCTGGTGCGGTGACGTGGCGGTGACGTGGTGGCGTCAACGTCACCGCCGCGTCACCGCGCCGTCCGCCGGCGGGGAATTTGATCCGATGGTGTGTACACGCCATCGGATCAAACTCCAGATCGGACATATCTGATGGAAATGGTCCGCGGACCGTTTTCATCGGATATGTCCGATCGTGTGTACAAGGCCTAACTCTACACTAACTCTACTTAAAAGAAAGGAGAATAAGGGGGCAAAAGAAGGGCGGAGAAGATAATTGCGCAATATTCCGTTTGCCGAATATTCAAGTTATTCTGATTGGCTCTGATGCAAAAGAAGGGCGGAGAAGATAATCGCGCAATATTCCGTTTGCTGAATATTTGAGTTATTCTGATTGGCTCTGATGCAAAAGAAGGGTGCATCAGAGCCAATCAGAATAACTCGAATATTCGGCAAAAGGAATATTGCGCGATTATCTTCTCCGCCCTTCTTTTGCATCAGAGCCAATCAGAATAACTCGAATATTCGGCAAAAGGAATATCATGCAATATTCCTTTTGCCGAATATTCGAGTTATTCTGATTGGCTCTGATGCAAAAGAAGGGCCGAGTAGCTGATGCGATTCTTTTATGTTGCCGAAAATTTGCAATGCGAATTTTCGGCAACATAAAAGAATCGCATCAGCTACTCGGCCCAGGGTCTCTCTCTAATCATACCAGCAATGCTTTTAGACGTCGATGGAGATCACTAGGATGTGATCTGTTTTACAAATAAATTTGAAAAAATACGAATATTCGCCATAGCGAATATTCGCCGCAATATTCGAGTTATTTGCGAATACTCGAAAATGCAATATTCGTAGCGAATATTCGCAATGCGAATATTCGTGATCAACACTAGTAAGTATTAATTAGCATGCATTCTGTGATAAAAGTATGTAGTACTACAATGTCATTGATTTATTTTCCTAATAAAGGATATATGTATACATAGAGCAATAATACTTAATACTTAGCGGCTTCCAACAGTACTCACTGGCTTCGACTGTCTCTGTTAAGCCTCGTACACACGCTCGGTTTTCTTGGCAAGAACCAGCAAGAAAACTGCTTGCAGAGCTTTCTTGCCGAGTAAACCGAGCGTGTGTATGAGAGAGCATGCTCTCTATTTTGGCTCGACGAGCTTCCCGACGGGACGCTCGTCGATCGCTTACACACGATCGAGCTTCTCGCCAGAATCTGTCTCCCAGCGAGCTTCTCGCTGGATTCTGGCGAGAAGCTCGGTCGTGTGTACGGGGCCTGAGGCTTTAAGGTTTCTCGTCAAGAAAACTGCCCAGAATCTCAACGAGAAAAATAGAGATCCTGCTCTCCATTTTCTCGTCATGATTCTCGGCACTGCCAAGAAACCCGAGCGTCTGTATACTTACCTGTCAACGTGGAAACCTGTGCATGCTCGAAATGACTGACGCATGCTCGGTAGCTTCCAAGGGCAGTGAAGGGTACAGCAAGATGGCGACGACGGAATCGAATGTGACGAGCGCATGCTCGACGTACGCGATGACGTCACCACGTTCTTGCCAATCAAAAGATTGAATGGAGTGTCTGTACACTCTGGCGAAGAATCTCGTCAGGAAAAACAATGTTTTTTTTCCTGACGAGTTTCTGGCCCGTGTGTACAGGGCTTTAGTCTCCGGAGATTTGAAATGAGATGACCTTTTGGAAAAACCCGTCTTTTGCCCGAGACTGCGGGCCGGAAGTGGGTGCAAATACCTGTCTTTAGGCAGGTATCTGCACTGCCCTCCCCCCTGAAAGGTGTCAAATGTGACACCGGAGGGGGGGAGGGTTCCGATCAGCGGAACTTCACTTTAGGGTGGAGATCTGCTTTAACTCTTGATAACAAACACTAACCCAAGACCAAGAAGAACCCTTATTTTGCTACATACTCATCTTGTACTGAATGCAGGCTAGGGGTGTTAAAATGAATCTCTGCATCGATGCATCACGATTCAGGTGTCCCCGATGCGGCATTGATGCATGCGACTGGGAAAATCGTTGTCGGCTCCAAGCCGTTAACCCCTATGCGTCCTCAGCTTTAGGGGGTTATACTGGGATGATGCCCGCAGCTGCAGGCATCATCTCGGTACCATTTTTAGAGTAGGCAGTCAGCTTTCCAGTGATTACGGCTTTCCAGGGATAACAACCAATGCGGCTAAAAGCTGCTCGGTTGTTATTCCGGAGGAGCGGGAAAGGACATGC
Organism: Rana kukunoris; assembly: GCA_029574335.1. Taxonomy (NCBI): domain Eukaryota; kingdom Metazoa; phylum Chordata; class Amphibia; order Anura; family Ranidae; genus Rana; species Rana kukunoris. The sequence goes on along the minus strand of CM056056.1, from coordinate 39,930,885 downwards.
CCCCCCTCTCATCGCCTTCCGCAGCTCTTACCGGGGCCTCCCGTCCCACCAGGAGACCCGATCCATAAGTCGCCACTTCCGGTGGCCAGAGACAGACTGGCACGAATCGTTGGCTTCATTACAGTCTATATGTAAACACGGAAGCAACGTCACAACATCACAACATCACTTCCGGTTTACTCGGCTGCCAATGGCGCCAGTTTAATAAAAAAATACAGTATTCAGAATCGCGGTTTTTGGCGATCTGAATACATTAAAGTGCAAAAGAGGGATTTGGGGTCTTTTAAAACCCCCGATCCCTCCATAAAGAGTACCTGTCACCACCTATTACTGTCACAAGGGATGTTTACATTCCTTGTGACAGCAATAAAAGTGTTAAAAATTTATTTAAAAAATAAATAAATGGAAAACATTTTAAAGCGCCCCTGTCTTTGGGTTGCGGGCAAGGCGAATCAGATTTTGGGTCTGGTGCTTGCAACTTTACTAGGAATAGCAAGTGACCCATACAAGCTATGTGGGAGAATCCGTTGAGCCCTTTATGTACTGTATGACTCCCTGTTGGTATTGTATATCATGCAATGTAAAGCCGAGAATGTTCTACCTTGTTCTGTAAAATTTTGGAAAAACTTCAATAAACATTATTGAAACATAAAGCGCCCCTTCCCCGCGAGCTCGTGCAGCACAGGTGTTTGTCCTATGGCACAGGCGTTGCTAGGCGGGTGCACACCCGGGTGACACCAGCCAGAGGGGTGACACCCGTGGGTAGCAGCACCACTAACACCACCCGCTGCCCTGATTAGCTGTGCCTCGTGCCATCCACAGAGGAGGAGGAGCCTGCGCTCAAGGGACACACATACGCAAGTCGTGCCCGCATACGTAAACACATGTGAGGTATCGCCACGATCGTCAGAGCGAGATAAATAATTCTAGCACTGGACCTCCTCTGCAACTCTAACCTGGTAACCGTAATTTTTTTTTAAAGCGACGCCTTTGGAGATTTTTAGGTACCTTAGCTTGTCACCATTCCACGAGTGTGCGCAAAAATACACTCACCTGTCCCACAATCCAGCGACCCAAACCCTCAATGCTCTCCCCCACCTGTCCACTGATGCTGGCAATACTACTGTGGGCATCCGGCTGTGACAGCTTGGAGCTTCAAAGCCGGTGCGAATTGTCTCACTGCGCTGTCCTGCATAGCCGGGCAATCTTCTGGGACCTGAGATTGGGCCGCCCAAGCGGAAGTGGGAGCTCATCAGTAATTGTGATGCATTGCGGAATCGAATCGAATGTTTGATCAGATAATTGCAATCGAATTGTGAGACCAGTGAAGCTGTGCACCTCTAATGCAGGCTATATAAATATTGCAGGCTGGTCCCTTACTTGTTAAAAAATTGTCATGTAAAACCAGGGCTTTTTTTCTAAGAAATAAGGTGCAGGAACCCCCCCTTCCGAGTCACCCCTTGACTCCGCCCCCTACCCACCTCCTAGCACCGTTCCTTGGGTCCAATCCTTACCCACCAGTACTGCCCCTTTTAGAGAACACAGAACCAAGTACTTTGTATGGAATCTGTTAATGATATCAAGAAAGGCAGTAAAATAGATCTATCAACAAAATACACCCCAGCGACAATAGATCCCCTCCAGCAACAATGCATATCCAACAGCCAGCATCAATAGACCCTTCAGCAGCAAGAAACATTAGACCCCTCCCTCAACAGTAGATCTCTCCAAGCAACGATTGACCCTCTGCAACATAAGACCCACCCCCAGCAACAATAGACCCCCCATCAGTAACGATAGACCCCCTGCAAAAAAAATCCATCCAGCAACAATAGATTCCCCAGCAGCCAGCATCAATAGACACTCCAACAGCCAGCTACAAAGACCCTTCCCTTAACAGTAGATCCCTCCCAGCAACGATTGACCCTTCTGCAACATAAGACCCACACCCAGCAACAATAGTTCCCCACAAGCAACAGAAGTCCTCCCCAGCTACAGTAGACCTCTTTCCTCCCCAAAAATAGATCCCCTCCAGCAACAAAAGATTCCTCAACAGCCAGCATCAATTGACACAATTGACAGCACACCCCAGCACCCCTGGGGTGTGAAAAAAAGCCCTGTGTAAAACCATTCAGTAGTTTGTAGCTTAGAATCTAGTGTGCAGGTCCATCAGACATGCTCTGGTTGTATTGCAATGATGTGGGAACATACTGGTCAGTACGGCATTGGGGATTAGCACAGTTGTCCTTTCATCTTGACGAGCTGCATTTTTTTTTCTTAGTAAAATAATAGCGACTGTTATATTTCATCATTTACAAATGCTACAGAACACAAGACCCGAGGAATAATGTCAGTTAAAGGAAATGTAGCCTGTAGAACACTTCTGAGCTGTAGAGGTTTCTCTCCATTATACAGCTGTAAAATCATATATCTCTGTAATGTGCTTTAATCTATAACCCTTGAATTATTTATGAGAAAGGAGTAGTATAGAGGTTATACAGAAGTCACAGTGGTAGGGTATAGATATACAGATCAATGGAAAGCTGCTATATGTGAAGCACGGGAGTAGTGAGGACAATTCCTCCACGAAATGTTACAATGGGGAAAAATGATAAAGATAAGAAAGGAAATTGGGCTTTTTTTTTCTACAGCAACCAGTCAGAATAAAGCGTTTGGTTTCAGTGCTGGAAGAAAGATAATGTATGGGTGATACCGTTCACTTGTTAACTGAATGTATAAAAGGAAAGTAGTAGCTGGAGCCTGACCGGCTTGTATCGGTATCTCGTTTTCTCTTTTCAGGTGTTTGTCCTGTGGCACAGGCATTGCTAGGCGGGTGCGCACCCGGGTGACACCCGCCAGAGGGGTGACACCCGTGGGTAGCAGCAGTAGTGTATTTAGGTTTTATGCTTCCCTAGGCTTGACTAAACTTGTGCAGCCCCTAATTTAAATCTGACCCACCCCTTCCTGTCAAGGCCACACCCCTTTCTGTTTAAGACCCACTCTGAAATTTCGGAGTGGGGACACTAGTTCTTAGGGCCCGGGGGGCAATGCATTAGTTTAATTAACATAGATTTCCTCTCACTTCCTGTTTGGTTATGGGGCAGGAAGTGAAGGGAAATCTCTGCAATGGGACAGGGATGGTAAAAAAAAAATGACAGGGGCTATAACTAGGGTTGTCCCGATACCTCTTTTTTAGGACCGAGTACAAGTACCGATACTTTTTTTCAAGTAGTCGCCGATACCGAATACCGATACTTTTTTTTTGAATGTGTCCCCAAATGCAGCCATGTCCCCCACATATTGCAGCCATGTCCCCCCACAGATGCAGCCATGTCTCCCCACATATATTGCAGCCATGTCCCCCCACACATATTGCAGCCATGTCCCCCCCACAGATGCAGCCATGCATGTCCCCCACATATGCAGCCATGTCCCCCACAGATGCAGCCATGCATGTCCCCCACATATTGCAGCCATGTCCCCCACATATTGCAGCCATGTCCCCCACATATTGCAGCCATGTCCCCCACATATTGCAGCCATGTCCTGTCCCCCACATATTGCAGCCATGTCCTGTCCCCCATATTGCAGCCATGTATGTCCCCCATATTGCAGCCATGTATGTCCCCCACATATTGCAGCCATGTCCTGTCCCCCACATATTGCAGCCATGTCCTGTCCCCCATACCTGTAGTAGCTGCTGCCGGGTTAATCCCCGTGCAATACAGCGTGCATTACAAGCTTTCGTTTGTATACTTGTAATGCGCGCCTCGCCATGTATAGACACTCCCCTTCTCGAGATTGGACAAATCCGTCCAATCCCGAGCAAGGGGGAGTGTCTATACACGGATCCGTGCATAGACACTCCCCCTTGCTCGGGATTGGACAGTTTCGTCTAATCCCGAGAAGGGGAGTGTCTATACATGGCGAGGCGCGCATTACAAGTATACAAAACGAAAGCTTGTAATGCACGCTGTATTGCACGGGGATTAACGCGGCGGTATGCTGTATGCGGCGGCGGCGGGGGGTGGGGAGTATTCTATTTAGGTATCAGGGGTATTTGTACTCCCGCAAATACTCGGCAAATAATCGGTCCCGATACCGATACTAGTATCGGTATCGGGACAACCCTAGCTATAACCCTCCCTTACTCTATCCAAAATGTTAAAAAAAAAGTGTTGCCTATAGTTCTACTTTAAGCACAAATTTCTGATAATTTTATGGAGAGGAGAGGAAGATATAACCACGCCAATGGTGCAGCAGAAAACATTTAGCACCGTGAGGAAGGTTTGCGGTCCAGGATGATGGGACAGTCAAAATTAGAAGCAGCTTGTGTTACACTAACAGTGTAGCACAAGCCGGCGGGGAAACTACATTGCGAAACCTTAGCTTTTGTTCCAATTTTTTTGCTGTGGCATGTTTATTTTTGTGATCGATTTTAATTAAAAGAACATTTTTGGAGTGCGGCTGTCCAAGTTCTCTTCGTATTTTTGCAGCACTGACAGATACGCACATTGTGTGTCCCTCAAGCACAGGCTCCTCCTCCTCTGTGGTTTCAGTGAGGAGGTTCTTTGAAGACTGCTGAGCGGTAATTTTTCTCTCTACTTTATCTGTCAGCGCTGTTCTGAGGTATGTAAGGGGGCATCTATACTGCTGGGGGATCTGCACTGGGGGGGGGGTCTGTAATGCCGGAGGGTCTGCTCTAGGGGGGTGTCTGTACTGAGGGGGTCTGTAATGCTGGGGGGGGGGTCTGCACTAGGGGTGTGTCTGTACTGAGGGAGTCTGCACTGCTAGGGGGTGTCTGTACTGAGGGGGTCTGTAATGCTGGGGGGGGTCTGCACTAGGGGTGTGTCTGTACTGAGGGAGTCTGCACTGCTAGGGGGTGTCTGTACTGAGGGGGTCTGTAATGCTGGGGGGTCTGCACTAGGGGTGTGTCTGTACTGAGGGAGACTGCACTGCTAGGGGGTGTCTGTACTGAGGGGGTCTGTAATGCTGGGGGGGTCTGCACTAGGGGTGTGTCTGTACTGAGGGAGTCTGCACTGCTAGGGGGTATCTGTACTGAGGGGGGTCTGCTCTGAGGGGGGTTTCTGTACTGATGGGGGGTCTGCAATTGGGTGGGGGTGTCTGCAATCTGCCTCGGCTGGGAAGACAAGATCGTTTTTTTTATATTTATTTCAGGCTTTCCAGCCTAGAGGTGAGAAGTGAGATCTTATTGACCCCCATATCTCACTGTAAAGAGGACCCGTCATGCTTTTTTTTTAATTACAAGGGATTATTCCTTGTAATTAGAAAAAAAAAGTGATCAAAATTTTATTTTTATTTTTTAAAGTAAAAAGTTAAAAGTAGAATTAGCATTATTTTTTTTATTTTTTTTAAAGTGCTCCTGTCCAAGTGGGTTTGCACGGTGTTGAGACCACACATGTGAGGTATCACCGCGAACGTTAGAAGGAGAGCAATAATTCTAGTCCTAGAGCTCCTCTGTAACTCAAAACATGTAAGCAGTAAAAAAAAATTAAAGCGTCGCCCATGAGGATTTTTAAGTACCAAAGTTTGATGCCATTCCACGAGTGTGTATAATTTAGAAGCGTGACATGTTAGGTATCTATTTACTGTATGTAACATCATCTTTCACATTATGCCAAAAAATTGGGCTAACTTTAATGTTTTTTTTTTAAAGCATGAAAGTTTTTTTTTTTTTAAAACGTGTTCGAAAAATTGCTGCGCAAATACCGTGCGAGATAAAAAGTTGCAATGACTGCCATTGTATTCTCTAGGATCTCTGCTAAAAAAAAACATATATAATGTTTGGGGGTTTTATGTGATTTTCTAGCAAAAAAATTATGATTTTTACATGTAGGAGCGAAGTGCCAGAATTGGCCTGGATTAAGCCTATCCATAGTTCTGGATCTTCATATTGGTAATCCACCGCTTACAGGCTTGACATGTTTCACAGCAACTGCTGCTTCTTCAGGAGCACAGCACAAAGTATCAATAATATATGGTATACGATTAAGACAATCAGTCATGTATAAGCCATATGTATGACAAACCTATACATACAAAGTATAAACTATATAAAAAATACAAAAATGTATACTTTATCATGGCATCTCCCAGAAAAATAAAATAAAAACCATATACAGTTGACATACTGCAGGCATGTCGAAAGTCCGGACTGTGGGCCTAATGCCCCCCCCCCCCCCTGTTGATTTAATATGTCCCCTCTGGGGATTTGGATATATAAATTGTTTGTGGCCCCCAGGGGCCATATTTACCGTATTTATCGGCGCTGCCTCGGAGGGGACAGGACGACTGCCGTCAGATTACATGAAGAGAATCTCCTATTTACTGAGCAGCTTCTGTATTGGAAGTCCCGTCTCCTGGGGTGCCATTGGATGACTGTTCTGTCTATCATAGGAGGCGTGACTTTGTATTAAAGAGGCCACAGAGTAAACAAGAGAGTCTCCTGTTTGTAATCTGTCCGCACTCGTCCCGCCCCCCTCCCTCTGCCCTCTGATGCTACAGAGGGCTGCATTCATGGCACATGTGAGGCTGCATTCATGGCACATGTGAGGCTGCATTGGTTGCAATGGTGAGGCTGCATTGGTTGCAATGGTAAGGCTGCATTCATGGCAATGGTAAGCCTGTGCATGTTATTCGCCAATAAATACAGTACATCCAAATAACACGCCCAAGCTTATCCTTAGTCCCGAACAGCGCTCTGAGATTTGTTGGGGCCACAAAATAAATTTATATACAGTACATCCAAATAACACGTCCAAGCTCATCCTTCGTCCCGAACAGCGCTCTGGGATTTGTTGGGGCCACAAAAGAAATTTATATACAGTATATTCAAATAACACGCCCAAGCTCATCTCTTTACCACACACAACCACAAAGGAAAGAGAATTCTTGTTGGGCACTGTATTGGTGCTCAGACTAACACACTTAGACCAAATTTTAATGGTTCAAAGAATGTCAGGCAAAATAGTCGGCCCTCATACATTCACTTCATCAAATCTGGCCCTCTTTGAAAAAAGTTTGGACACCCCTGACATACTGTAAATGGTATTTAACCACTTCCATACCGGGCACTTATACACCCTCCCGCCCAGACCAATTTTTAGCTTTCAGCGCTGTCACACTTTGAATGACAATTGCGCGGTCGTGCTACACTGTACCCAAACTAAATATGTATCATTTTGTTCCCACAAATAGAGCTTTCTTTTGGTGGTATTTGATTTTTATTATCTGCAATTTTTTTTTAAAAATGACCGAAAATTTTGAAAAATACGTTTTTTTGTTTCTGTTATAAAACATTGTAAATAAGTAAGTTTTCTCCTTTACTGATGGACACTGATGGTACTGCACTGACAGGCACTGATAAGGTGGCAATGATGGGCACTGATGTGGTGGCATTGATGGGCACTAATATGCGGCACAGATGGGCACGGATAGGCGGCACGGATGGATGGCACAGGTAAGCACGGATAGGCGGAATGGATGGGCACGGATAGGCAGCACTGATGGGCACGGATAGGTGGCACGGATGGGCACGGATAGGCAGCACGGATGGGCACGGATAGGTGGCACAGATGGGCACGGATAGGCGACATGGATGGGCACTGATGGGCGGCATGAATGGGCACTGATGGGCGGCATGGATGGGCACTGATAGGTGGCATGGATGGGCATAGATGGGCACTTATAGGTGGCACTATTGTATGTTTTGTACTAATGAATGGCAATCAGTGCCAAACAATGCCTGCCAATCAGTGATGCCCATTGTGGGCACTGATTGGCATTCATTGTGTCACTGATTGGCATCCTTTATTTGTGTTTGTTATCCCTGGTGGTCTAGGTGGGCATCCCTGGTGGCATCTTTGGTGGGCATCCCTGGTGGACTAGTGGCATCCCTGGTGGTCTAGTGGGGGGGGGGCTGCGCTGATAAACGATCAGCGCAAACCCCCCTGTCAGAGGAGCAGCCGATCGGCTCTCCTCTACTCACGTCTGACAGACGCGAGTGAGGAAAAGCGATTACCGTCTTTTCCTGTTTACATCGTGATCAGTCGTGATTGGACACGGCTGATCACGTGGTAAAGAGTCTCCGTCGGAGACACTTTACCTAGATTGGTGTTGCGGGGGGCCAGACTGACACCCTGCAACAACGATCGCCACAATGCGCGCCCCCGGGGGCGGCTCAATATCCTGAGGACATCATATGACGTCCAGTCAGGATATTGAAACCACTTTGCCGACGTCAATATTAGTGTTGCTCACGAATATTCGCATTGCGAATATTCGCTACGAATATTGCATATTCGAGTATTCGCGAATAACACGAATATTGTGGCGAATATTCACTATTTCGAATATTCGTATTTTTTCAATTTTTTTTTTTTAGAACAGATCACATCCTAGAGATCCCCATCGACGTCTCAAAGCATTGCTGGTATGATTAGAGACCTTGGGCCGAGTAGCTGCAGCGCTCATTTTATATTGCCGAAAAATCGCAATGCGATTATTCGGCAATAGCGATATCGCGCGATTATTTTGTATTGTAATATATCACGAATATTCTGAGCCAATCAGAGTGCTCCATTCCGCATTTCTCGAAATTTCGCAATTATTTTGTATTGTAATATATCACGAATATTCTGAGCCAATCAGAGTGCTCCATTCCGCATTTCTCGAATATTCGCAATTATTTTATATTGTAATATATCACGAATATTCTGAGCCAATCAGAGTGCTCCTTCCGCATTTGCCGAATATTCGCAATTATTGTGTATTGTAATATATCACAAATATTCTGAGCCAATCAGAGTGCTCCATTCCGCATTTCTCGAATATTCGCAATTATTGTGTATTGTAATATATCACGAATATTCTGAGCCAATCAGAGTGCTCCATTCCGCATTTCTCGAATATTCGCAATTATTGTGTATTGTAATATATCACGAATATTCTGAGCCAATCAGAGTGCTCCATTCCGCATTTCTCGAATATTCGCAATTATTTTGTATTGTAAAATATCACGAATATTCTGAGCCAATCAGAGTGCTCCATTCCGCATTTCTCGAAATTTCGCATTCGCAATAGCGAAATTTCGCAATCATTTCATGTTCAAAAAATATCACGAATATTCGTATTTAGCGAATATATCTCGAATATTCGACTATATATTCGAGATATATCGCAAAATCGAATATGGCATATTCTGCTCAACACTAGTCAATATGTCATTGGCTGCGGCAAGTGGTTAAAAACATCAAAAAGCTGGGGATTTTTCTGTTACAAAGACTTTTGTGTATTTACCAATTAATGTTTTAACAACAGTTTTATATTGACGATAATGACTTATATCTACTGCCAGTTTTTTAGTTAGACAGTCCCATGAGTCATTTTTAATGAGAGCGATGTGAGTTAGACATGGATGGTGTTTCAATCTCTCCTTTCTAATATTCACAAGTGCGATAGAAAACCTATTTTTTCATTTATATTGAGTTTATTTTGCACCTTCGTAAACCAAATCTGCGTATTCAATGAGAACGTTGAGTTTTTGTCTTTAGCACAGATTACATTACCAGCAAGTCCTCGGTGTTCTTTCTTCCCCTTGTGTCTTGAGACTTTGTTCAGGAACAATTGTCTTGTCAGCAAGGAAGGTTCTGAGCCGTGCAGATATTGTAGCATTCAGATAATAGTTTAAGAATACTCTATAATTTATGCTTCACTTCCAGCCACTCAGGTCAATGAAACATGAGAAGTGAAAAATGTTCTGGTGCCGCATATCTCATGCCGCATAAACCTTTCAAGTGCAGATATTCCCGAATTTGCATATTAGTCTTCGACACTTACAAGTAATCTGCCAAACTGATGAAATTCAATGAGGTGCATCTTTTTCAGCACAAACTCATTTTACTTTACAATTTCTACCAAAACCCCAGAGTGCTAAAATGTAGAGCCATGCCTATAAATACACCTTTCATTTCCCGTAAAAAGGGTAAATATATAAATAATCCCCCCTCGCTTCTATAGATCCATCGGGAAATGTCAGGTGCTGGCTCGCTTAGCGATGACATTTGGATCCATCTTGTCTAGATTGATTTTGTACATCCATTTAAATCTGAACTGTACGTGATATTTTGACACGTACATGGCATGCTTGGTTTTGGGGTTTAGAGTAGTCACATCGGCTAAAATATGGGTCTTTAGAAAAAAGAAGAAAACAAACGCGCTGTCTTAAAATAACAAACAATAGCCGCTGGCACAACAAAAGATCAATCTGTGAAATGAACAAAATAAAAATGGTATTAGAAGATTTTCTTATTTTACATTTCTTTTTCTGCTTCCCTTTGAGCTGCGTTTTTTTTACCTGTTGTACCCATACTGGACTATGCAAGTGTGCCTCCCTGAAATGTGTCAGTTTCTAACTAGTGTTTTTGGAAATTACCTGTGTGACGGGAGTTACTTTTGATCATATCATTGAAGTCTGAATGGACACGACAGTGATCCGACTTTCATCCTACTTTGCTCTGCGACATCAGCCCTACATCGCTCCTACATTGGTCCTACATCCATTCGACTTGAATACAGGATACTACTTTGGTCCGACTTTGTGATAGTCTGACTTGTCCTTTGACCAATCAAAACAATCCCAGAGTGAGATAAATTCTTTTTACTGCTGCTGTAATCACATGTCGGGTGTCAAAAGTCGGATGGTTAGTACAAGGCTCCTACTTTGGTCCGACTTCAATGATATTCAATAGGCTGAAGTAGGATCAGTGTCGGACCAAAGTAGTAGAGGGAGCATTTTCAAATGACTTGTGTCAGACCAGTTAAGATGGCTCTCATAGGAAAACATTGATTTTCACACGTCATTCGACATGAGCTCCCAACATCTGAGGCCGTGTACACACGACCGAGGTTCTCGCTGGAAACCAGCGAGAACCTCGCTGGAAGCTGCATTCCAGCGAGGACCTCGGCCGTGTGTACACTCTCGGCGAGCTTCCCGTCGGGAAGCCCGTCGAGCAGAAATAGAGAGCACGCTCTCTATTTGCTCGACGGCCCGTCTGGAAGAATGGCTGGTTGCCATTCCCGACGGGCGGGTCGCCGATTTCGACGGCCGGCAGGGAACCTCGACGGGCGGAACGATGTGTTCTGCCCGTCGAGGTTCTCTGCCGTGTGTACACGGCCTGAGCTTTTGTCGGACCAGTGTGAACCCGGCCTAAGGCCGGGTTCACACTATACTACACGACAGCAGTACAACTTTCATCCTGCTCTGCGACATCTGTCCTACATTGGTCCTACATCCATCCGACTTTCATGACCAGGATACTACTTTGAACCGACTTTGTGATAGTCTGACATGTTCTTTGACCAATCAAAACAATCCCAGAGTGAGATAAATTCCTTTGAGGCTGGCTTCACACTTGTCCTACAAACGCTCCGACATTGGGAGCTCATGTCGCATGACGTGTGAAAATCAATGTTTCCCTATGAGAGCCGTCTTAACTGGTCCTACACAAGTCGGTCTGACTTTGAAAATGCTCCCTGTACTACTTTGGTCCTACATTGATCCTACTTCAGCCCATTGAATATGATTGAAGTCGGACCAAAGTAGGAGACTTGTCCTTATCAGACATCCGACATGTGATTACAGCAGCAGTAAAAGGAATTTATCTCACTCTGGGATTGTTTTGATTGGTCAAAGAACAAGTCAGACTATCACAAAGTCGGTTTAGCCTGGGTTCACACTATACTACACGACAGCAGTACAACTTTCATCCTACTTTGCTCTGCGACATCTGTCCTACATTCATCCTACATTCATCCTACATTGCTCCTACATCCATCTGAACAGGATACTACTTTGGTCCTACTTTGTGATAGTCTGACTTGTTCTTTGACCAATCAAAACAATCCCAGAGTGAGATAAGTTCCTTTTACTGCTGCTGTAATCACATGTCGGATGTCTGATAAGGACAAGTCTCCTACTTTGGTCCGACTTCAATGATATTCAATGGGCTGAAGTAGGATGAATGTCGGAGCAAAGTAGTACAGGGAGTGTTTTCAAAGTCGGACCGACTTGTGTCGGATCAGTTAAGACAGCTCTCATAGGGAAACATTGATTTTCACACGTCATGCTACATGAGCTCCCAATGTAGGAGCGTTGTCGGAACAAGTGTGAACCCAGCCTCAAAGTAGTATCCTGTTCATGAAAGTCGGATGGATGTAGGACCAATGTAGGATGAATATAGGATGAACGTAGGACAAATGTCGCAGAGCGAAGTAGGATGAAAGTTGTACTGCTGTCGTGTAGTATAGTGTGAACCCAGCCTCACTTCTGCTGTAATCACATGTCGGATGTCTGATAAGGACAAGGCTCCTACTTTGGTCCGACTTCAATGATATTCAATGGGCTGAAGTAGGATCAAAGTCGGACCAAAGTAGTACAGGGAGCCTTTTCAAAGTCGGACAGACTCGTGTCGGACCAGTTAAGACGGCTCTCATAGGCTGGGTTCACACTATACTACACGACAGCAGTACTACTTTCATCCTACTTTGCTCTGCGACATTTGTCCTACATTCATCCTACATTCATCCTACATTGGTCCTACATCCATCCGACTTTCATGAACAGGATACTACTTTGAACCGACTTTGTGATAGACTGACTTGTTCTTTGACCAATCAAAACAATTCCAGGGTGAGATAAATTCCTTTTACTGCTGCTGTAATCACATGTCGGATGTCTGATAAGGACAAGGCTCCTACTTTGGTCCGACTTCAATGATATTCAATGGGCTGAAGTAGGATCAAAGTCGGACCAAAGTAGTACAGGGAGTCTTTTCAAAGTCGGACAGACTTGTGTCAGACCAGTTAAGACGGCTCTCATAGGGAAACATTGATTTTCACACGTCATGTGACATGATCTCCCAATGTCGGAGCTTTTGTCGGACCAGTTTGAACCCGGCCTAATAGTTGATCATTCAGTTGGGTCATTAACAGTGGTAAAAAGTCATGATATTATCTGATAGACCCAGAGTGAAAACAGAAGTGTAATGGTGTTCCTCCTAACCCCCAGCCAGAACGGCTCAGGTGATGGTGTGAAGTTTACGGAGGAGGAACAGGAAGTGAGAAATTCAGACAAAGAAAAAAAACATTTAGAAGGAAAATGGAAGGGAAAGGTAAGTAAACCAACAATGCACAAGCTTAAAGGAACCTATTTAGAAAATAAAAAACCTTCACAACCCCTTTAACCCCTTCCATACAGGGCATTTTCACCCCCTTCCTGCCCAGACCAATTTTTAGTTTTCAGCGCTGTTGCACTTTGAATGACAATTGCGCGGTCAGGCAATACTGTACCCAAATTAAATCATTATGTTTTTTTCCCCACACAAATAGAGCTTTCGTTTGGTGGTATTTGATCATCTCTGCGGTTTTTATTTTTTGCGCTATAAACAAAAGAAGAGCGACAATTTAAAAAAAAAAACACAATATTTTTTCCTTTTTATTTAATACATCTCACAATATTTTTTTTAAAAAAAAACTTTTTTTCCCCTCAGTTTAGACCGATACGTATTTTACGTATTTTTGGTAAAAAAAAAAACGCAATAATCGTATATTGATTGGTTTGCGCAAAAGTTATAGCGTCTACAAAATAGGTGATAGATTTATGGCATTTTTATTTAATTTTTTTTACTAGTAATGGCGGGGATCTGCGTTTTTTTTTTTTTGTGACCGTGACGTTGCGGCGGACATATCGGACACTTTTGACACGTTTTTGGGACCGTTCACATTTACACAGCGATTAGTGCTATAAAACTGCACTAATTACTGTGTAAATGTGACTGGCAGGGAAGGGGTTAACACTAGGGGGCGCTGAAGGGGTTAAAATGTTTTCTAAAGTATGTTCTAACTGTAGGGGGAGGGGGACTCACAGGGGGAGGAGATCGATGTGTGTTCCTCTGTACTGGGAACACACATCAGTCTCCTCACCGCTGACAGGAGGTGGATCTGTGTGTTTACACATACAGATCCACACTCCTGCCGTGATTTCCGGAAATCGCGGGTGCCCGGCGGCAATAACGGCCGTCGGGCACGCGCGCGGGATCGCGCGCGCCGCCGCCGGCGCGCGCGCCCTAGAACGCCGTGAAGACAGGACGTTGTGCAACGTCCTGTCTCATCGGCGAGGGGATCACCATGACGTGATTCCCCTATAGGCTGGTAGGGAAGTGGTTAAGTGGTTAAAAGAAAGACATGCTTGAAATGTATCACTCTGTGTGTAATGAATCGATATAATATACGCATTTCACTCTTTGAATTGAATTACTGAAATAAATGAACTTTTTGATGATATTCTTATTTTTGAGATGCTCCTGTATATAAAGTACAACAGAAACATTTTTCTTTAGTGATTTCTAAAATGAAGTGGGTGTTGGGAATTCTTTAATTGATAATGTTATATAAATGATTTAGGATGTTGAGGTTTTATCATTAACTCATCTTGAAGCTTTGAAGACTGCAGCTTATTGAGAACCATATTGTTGTAATAACATTATGAATCGTAGAGCTCATGCACACAAACACCTGCGTGCTTTGACAGGCAGCACAAATATTGCTCAGATATGCATTTTCATATCAGTCCAATCCACTCTTGTGATGAAGGCAGACTGTGGCACATACCGGCTGGCACAGTGTGGGCAGAGGGGTAATCAACTAATCATGTGGCTACTGAATGGCACTGCATCACAATATTCATGACCCCCTTCATTTAAAGGCCTTGAAGTCTATGACCAAATTTCTTGTAGTTATGGATAGAATATGGAAAGGTTGGCTCAGGTTTTTATTACTGTCTGTGTACCTTCTGGGAAATTCACCCCATGTGTTAGGGTGGAGGCAGGGGGTGTTAGTGGCAGGGAGTGATTGGAGGCACCGCAGAGGGTGGGAGATGGAGACAGGGGTTGTTGGTGGCACCGCAGAGGAGGATGGAGGCAGGGGGACGATGGAGGCAGGGGGACGATGGAGGCAGGGGAATGATGGAGGCAGGGGGACGATGGAGGCAGGGCACAATGGAGGCAGGGGACGATGGAGGCAGGGGGAGATAGGAGGCAGGGGGTGATTGGAGGCACCGCAGAGGGTGGGAGATGGAGACAGGGGTTGTTGGTGGCACCGCAGAGGAGGATGGAGGCAGGGGGACGATGGAGGCAGGGGGACGATGGAGGCAGGGGACGATGGAGGCAGGGCACAATGGAGGCAGGGGACGATGGAGGCAGGGGGAGATAGGAGGCAGGGGGTGATTGGAGGCACCGCAGAGGGGGTTGGTGGCACCGCAGAGGGTGTGGTATGGAGACAGGGGTTGTTGGTGGCACCACAGAGGGGGATGGAGGCAGGGGGACGATAGAGGCAGGAGGACGATGGAGGCAGGGGGAGATTGGAGGCACTGCAGAGGGGGTTGGTGGCACCGCAGAGGGTGGGGTATGGAGACAGGGGTTGTTGGTGGCACTACAGAGGGGAATGAAGGCAGGGGGACGATGGAGGCAGGGGGACGTTGGAGGCAGGGGGAGATTGGAGGCACTGCAGAGGGGGTTGGTGGCACCGCAGAGGGTGGGGTATGGAGACAGGGGTTGTTGGTGGCACCGCAGAAGAGGGGGATGGAGGCAGGGGGCCTGGGGGAGATTGGAGGCAGAGGGAGATTGTGGCACCGCAGAGGGGGGGGTGAAGTCGGGGGGTGTTGGTGGCAGAGGGGGGTGGAGGCAGGGGGCGATGTGACTAAATAATTTGCCCTTATTATATCGAAAATAACAAAAATATGTTTTTTTTTACCTTAATATCTACCTTAAATCACATTGCTGTTTGCCTAGTGTACTTGTTTGTAGCCTCAATACTGAAATTTACACCTAATAATGTAATTTAGTAACTGTTGTGAAATGTCAATAAAAACATGGCTGCGCCAGTAAACTTCGGGTGTCGTGCCAGTAAATTTCAATCTGGTAGGTTGGCAACACTGGTGACCAGTGCCAAAACAAGGTCAACCAGTGCCCAGGGTGTGAAGATGGGGAAACTAGGCCCAACCCCCCCATAAGAATTCCCACCACCCCACTCCCCCCTTCCTGCCCCCCATTGGGTGGGGAAGGGGCCAGGGCCAATAGTGGCAAGCGTCAAAATGTTAGTAATGTTTGTGACATGCAATGAAATGGTAGCAATGTTTGTGGTTCTCTGCAGCGACTTGTTAAACCATTGCCAACCTTCTAAAGATGATATACGTCGGCAGAATGGCACGGCTGCGCAAAGCAACCTATCTGTACGTTGCTTTGAATTTGCCACCGTATGGGCGTGCGCCCGCCGCATTCTCTGTGACTGTGCCCGTGGCACCCGCGAACTCGATGTCCGCCGGTGTCCTGTGATCGTGTCACAGAGCTGCAGAACAGGGAGATGCCTTTACTTGTTCTGCCTAGTGACAGGACAGTGATCTACTGCTCCTTGTTATCGGAAGCAGTGATCGCTGCCATGTCACTTGTAGCCCAGCCCCCCCACAGTTAGAATCACTCCCTAGGACACATTTAAAGGGGTTGTAAAGGTACAATGTTTTTTTCCCTAAATAGCTTCCTTTACCTTAGTGCAGTACTCCTTCACTTACCTCATCCTTCCATTTTGCTTTTAAATGTCCTTATTTCTTCTGAGAAATCCTCACTTCCTGTTCTTCTGTCTGTAACTCCACACCGTAATGTGAGGCTTTCTCCAAGCTAGCAGCAGTCAATGTAGTTCATGGGTGCTCAACCTGTGGCTCTCCAGCTGTTACAAAACTACAGTTCCCATCATGCCTCTGCCTTTTGGCACAGTGGCAACTACGGTTGTCCCGATACCACTTTTATGAGACCGAGTACAAGTACCGATACTTTTTTCAAGTACTCGCCGATACCGAATACTGATACTTTTTTTAATGTCATGTGACTTTTTTTTTTTACACAATTTTTTTTTTTTTACAATTTTGTTTAGGTAGTGGATTGTCAGTGTGTTATTTTTTCTTTTTTTTTATTATTATTATTTACATTTTATTTTTTAAATTATTTATTACAATTTTTTTTTCCATTTCTTTTATCAGCCCTGTAGAGGGGGCTTTGGTGAGATTTCAGGGGTCTTAACAGACCTGTGACATCTCCCCTTTAAAGTGGACTTCCACCCATTTTTTTATGTTTGTCTGTGCTGCATGCCCTAATCTCATAGGGCCAGATTCTCAGCGGCGCTACGACGGAGTATCTCAGATACCCCGTCGTATCGCCGTTTTTTTTGCCTCGTATCTATGCGAGTGATTCCTAGAATCACTTTTGCATGGATACGCCTGAAGATCCGACAAGTGTAATACCATTACACTTGCGGATCATAGTTGTAATGACAACTCTGGCCACTAGGTGGCCTTTACGTTGTTTTCTCATTTGCCTATGCAAATGAGGCTACTACGCCGATTCCCGATCGCTTTTACGCCGCCCCGTACGTCGTTTTCGTCCGCGTAAGGTTACCCCTGCTATTATGAGGGTTAACCTTACGCAGTACCGTCGGATGCCCTCGGGTGCCGTCGGATGCCATGTTAAGTATGGCGTCGGGTCAGCGTCTGCTTTTTCCGTTGCTTACGTTGTTTTACTAACTCGTTCGCGAATAGGGCATTGCGTAGTGACGATCACGTCGATTTGACGTCGGTTTCAACAACGTTTTCCGACGTGAGCTGAAGCATGCGCACTGGGCTTTTTTCCCGGCCGGCGAATGCGCAGTTCGCTCGACGCGGGGGCGCGCTTAATTTAAATACAAGCCGCCCCCTTTGAATTACGCGGGCTTACGCTGGGCGATTTACTCTACGCCTCCGCAAACTACGGAGCAAGTGCATGGAGAATACGACACTTGCTCTGTTACGTTGTGGCGGCGTAGTGTAAATAGCTTACGCTACGCCGGCGAATTTGTATGAGAATCTGGCCCAATGTGTTCAGAATGGACAATTTTTATTTATTTTGTTGCTTGTAAATACCTTTATTTTGTAGTCCTTCATTACTTCCTCCTCCTTATTAGCCTAGGCCAGTGTTTTTCAACTCCAGTCCTCAAGGCACACCAACAGGTCATGTTTTCAGGCTTTCCATTATTTTGCACAGGTGATTTGATCAGTTTCACTGCCTTAGTAATCACCACAGCCATTTCATCTGAGGGAAATCCTGAAAACTTGACCTGTTGGTGTGCCTTGAGAACTGGAGTTGAAAAACACTGGCCTAGGCTATTAAATCACAAGGTTATTTGCAAGGGTTTCTGGGATAGGCATCATGTTTCCCAGTAGTCCTTGCAAACCTGACTGAAACCTATTACATTGCTTGTGCAGCACTGAGCATGTGCGAGATATGCAAAGCTGAAATCCAGGAAGTCATACAGTCTGGCTTCATGATGCCCACACTTAAGATGGCCACGGTCTATTTCTAGATTATAAACTAATCTAAATGCTGTAACAACCTAACAAAACGGACCTTAGTTTACAGACTAACTTTACTAGAATACATTAAGCTTGTGTATTACAGGGGTATTTATATTTAAAAAGGGAAATTGTGGGTGGAACATCCCTTTAAGACAGAGAAAGGGACTAAGGACACAGATTCCCCAGTCCCTTTCTCAGCAGCCTCAGCTGAAATGAAAGGAGAGGAGCTCCTCTCCATTCATAAACTGAAGCATTGTAAACACAGGTTACGATGCTCAGTTATGTGAATGGACAGAGTCAATGATCACTGACTCTGTCCATTCAGAAAGGTAGGAGCCGAGTTTAGCGGCTCCTACCTCCGCTCTCCATCCTGACAGATTGAGGGGGGAGAGCGGCACGGGGGGAAAGCTGCAGGGAGGAGGGACAAGGCGGCACGGGGGAGAGCGGCACGGAGGGGGACAAGATGGCGGGGGGAGCTGCACGGAGAGGAGAGCTGCACGGAGAGGAGAGCTTCACGGAGGGGAGAGCGGCACGGAGGGGGACAAGATGGCAGGGGGGGGGGTGGGGGAAGCGGCACAGAGGGAAGAGCTGCATGGGGAAAGCAAGACGGCACAGGGGGAGAGCTGCACGGAGGGAGAGCTGCACGGGGGAACAAGGTGGCACTGGGGAACAGCTGCACGGGGAGAGCGGCACTGGGGAACAACACAGGATGGGGGAAGAGCCGCACTGGGGAACAAGAGGGCATGGGGGGAACAAGGTGGCACGGAGGGGGAGATGACAACACGGAAAAGACTAGTAACTCCCCCACCACCCGATACCTGACTGCCCAGGTATCGGGTGAAGCATCGGACCATTTCCCCCCCAAGTACTTGGGAAATGCTCGGTATTGGGACATCCCTAGTGGCAACATTTGATGGCACAGAGGCAGCATTTGATGGCACAGTGGCAGCGTTTGATGGGCACAGATGCTGCATTTGATGGGTACAGATGCTGCATTTGATGGGCACAGATGCTGCATTTGATGGGCACAATGGCTGCATTTGATGGGCACAGTGGCTGCATTTGATGGGCACAGTTGCTACGTTTGATGACAGGGTGGCTTCTATTGATGGGCACAGTGGCAGCGTTTAATGGGCACAGTGGCGGCATTTGATGGCACAGTGGCGGCATTTGATGGCACAGAGGCATCATTTGATGGCACAGAGGCAGCATTTGATGGGCACAGATGCTGCATTTAATGGGTACAGATGCTGCATTTGATGGGTACAGATGCTGCATTTGATGGGTACAGATGCTGCATTTGATGGGCACAGATGCTGAATTTGATGGGCACAGTGGCTGCATTTGATGGGCACAGTGGCTGCGTTTGATGGGCACAGTGGCTGCGTTTGATGGGCACAGTGGCTGCGTTTGATGGCAGGGTGGCTTCTATTGATAAGCACAGTGGCTGAGTTTGATGGGCACAGATGCTGCATTTGATGGGCACAGATGCTGCATTTGATGGGCACAGATGCTGCATTTGATGGGGACAGATGCTGCATTTGATGGGCACAGTGGCTGCATTTGATGGGCACAGTGGCTGCATTTGATGAGCACAGTGGCTGCATTTGATGAGCACAGTGGATACATTTGATGGGCACAGTGGCTGCATTTGATGGGCACAGTGGCGGCGTTTGATGGGCACAGTGGCTGCATTTGATGGGCACAGTGACTTCAATTACAGGGCAAGTGGCGGCAATTGATGGGCACAGTGGCTACACTTAATGGCACAGTGGATATGTTTTATGGAAACAGTGACTGCATTTGATGGGCATAGTGGAAGCATTTGATGGGCACAGTGGCGGCATTTGATGGGCACAGTGGCAGCATTTGATGGGCACAGTGGCAGCATTTGATGGGCACAGTGGCTGCGTTTGATGGGCACAGTGGCTGCGTTTGATGGGCACAGTGGCTGCGTTTGATGTTTTTTTTCCCCAAAATGTTTCACTTTGTTTGCGCGCCCCCCCCCCCCCCCCCCAAAATGTGGTGGTGCTTACTACAAGCTGGTCCAGTGGAACACCATACAAATACGTCACACACAAACTTCAGCTTTAAGCCTTTCCTGAACATAGTAAACAAGAAGCAAAGCAGGCGAGCCAAGACACGTCTTTTGTTACAAATAAATACATTTAAAAGCTTATTTTATTTATTGTTGGGCTGAGAAGTTTCCCTTCCAGACGTTCCTTTGTATCGAGAAGAAAGCAATTTATTTGCGGAAAGTTTCCCTGTGGGTCCAGATGAGCAGAATGTGTTCTGGATGAAGCTGGAGACGGTACAAATCCACCCCGCTTCCCTCCTAATCTCTCATTTGTAGGGCTCCCTTGCGGAGGCTTTTCTCTCTTCGGAAACCAGCTGACGGCTTAGTTCATTTAATGCCTTTCATTTCAGAATTGGCTGCCAGTATTCCAAAGTCGGCGATTCTTCTCCAGCATTCATCATCGGTGTGATAATAAACAACACAGAAATATAACCCAATGGGGTCTTTTCTACAAGTGTCGCAGCGCTTGTGACGGCGCTCGGCGCCTGATCTGCGCTCCGGGGACATAAATGTTGCTTGCAGAGTAGACTGGCTGACATAACCCACGTTTTCCACGGAATCCAACCCTCTCTGGCTTCAGCTTCATGTGGGCTCTTTATCACGCGGTAACCAACTGATCGGCTCCTTCTGTTCCTCCACCGACTTGCCAGATTTCCTCAAGAAGAACGCAATTAACATATTTCCTTTTCTGTTAGCTGCACAGTTTTTTTTTTTTTTTTTAATAATAGTGACTTATTTAACCACTTCAATACCAAGCACTTTCCCCCCTTCCTGCCCAGGCCAATTTTTAGCTTTCAGCTCTGTCGCACTGTGAATGACAATTGCGCGGTCATGCAACACTGTACTCAAAGTGGAGTTCCACCCTGAAAAAAAAATTTGCACCAAAAATCTAAAAAAAAAAATAAAAAAAATAGGGCCAGATTCTAAGCGGCGATACGACGGAGTATCTCAGATACCCCGTCGTATCGCCGTTTTTTTTGCCTCGTATCTATGCGCGTGATGCTTAGCATCACTTTTGCATAGATACGCTGCAACATCCGACAAGTGTAAAACCATTACACTTGCGGATCGTAGGTGTAATGACAACTCCGGCCACTAGGTGGCCTTTACGTTGTTTTCTCATTTGCATATGCAAATGAGGCTAGTACGCCGATTCCCGATCGCTTTTACGCTGCCCCGTCGTCGCGTACGTCGTTTTCGTCCGCGTAAGGTTACCCCGGCTTCTATGTGGAGTAACCTTACGAAGTTCCGTCGGATGTCGTTGGGTGCCGTCGGATGCCATGTTAAGTATGGCGTCGGGTCAGCGTCGGCTTTTTCCGTCGCTTACGTCGTTTTACTAACTCGTTCGCGAATAGGGAGTTGCGTAAATGACGCTCACGCCGTTTTGACGTCGGTTTCAACTACGCTTTCCGACGTGAGCTGGAGCATGCGCACTAGGCTTTTTCCCCGGCCGGCGCATGCGCAGTTCGTTTGACGCGGGGTGCGCTTAATTTAAAAACAAGCCGCCCCATTTGAATTGCGCGGGTTTACGCTGGGCGATTTACGTGACGCCGGCGAAAACTATGGAGCAAGTGCTTTGAGATTAAAGCACTTGCTCTAGTACGATGCGGCGGCGTAGTGTAAATGGCTTACGCTACGCCGCCGGAATTCTATGAGAATCTGGCCCATAATGTTTTACTAGCCGAAACAGCCGTTGCTATGCGAAAGTGGCGTATCTGCCTCTTCATCCTCTGCGGTGGATTCTCTTCCTCTCCTACTCGGTGTCTTGTTGTGAAAGGGGCGCTCTGCATTCTGGGAACTGTGTGTGTCCCAGAAAGCAGCCCGGCCCATTCACAAAGCGCCGCGCCGCTCGCACATGCGCAGTAGAAAACGGGCAGTGAAACTGCCTGTTTCCCTTATTGTGGATGGTGGCGCCTGGAGCTGCCAGGATCGAGGATCGGCCTCGGCGGGGGCCGACATCGCTGGCGGCTAGGACAGGTAAGTGTCCTTATTAAAAGTCAGCAGCTACAGTGTTAGTAGCTGCTGACTTTTAATTTTAATTTTTTTTAAACGGAACCTCCGCTTTAAACCATATTTTTTTAATATTTTTTTCCCCACAAATAGAGCTTTCTTTTGGTGGTATTTGATCACCTCTGCAATTTTTATTTTTTGCTAAGCATTTTGGCTGTTTTTTCCTATTGGAATTTTATTGTTTGCTTATGCTTAAATAAAGACATCGTTTTCCGAGGAGTGAGGCGATCCAGGATTTTTTCCTTCAATCCATGCTAATTGTGCACAGCCAGCACCCTCTTGGTTTGTTCCCCGCGCGGCGGCGGCGGCGGCGGCTTTGCGATATACGGCGGCATTGGGGGTATTTGCGGGAGTACAAGTACTGCCGCAAATAATCTGTATCAGTCCCGATACTGGTATCGGTATCGGGACAACCCTACCAGAAACCCTTGCAAATAGCCTTGTGACTTAATAGCCTAGGCTAATAAGGAGGAGGAAGTAATGAAGGACGACAAAATAAAGGTATTTACAAGCAACAAAATAAATACAAATTGTCCATTCTGAAAACTATGAGATTAGGGCATGCAGCACAGACAAAAATGGGTGGAACTCCACTTGAAGTGGTTAAAATCATTATTTTTTGCTAGAAAATTACTTGGAACCCCCAAACATTATATATATTTTAAAGCGGTATTTCACCCTAAACATAATATCTCCCATGCGATCCAGCATACTGGCGTCAGCGCCAGTATGCTGGGTTTTTTTTTTTTTAATAGCACACTTACTGTATTATTGTAGAATTCCTTTTCTGTCCCCCGTGGTGGACGGCGCCAGTATAGCGCGTCACATCTTCCTAAAATACCCGATATGCACTCGGGTAATCTCGGCGAAAATGCGGCGCCTGCGCACAGACCTAGGAGCTGACTGCGCAGGCGCCGTATTTCTCCGAGTCCTACGGCTATGGCGCGTCACGCCCTCCGAAATAGGACTCGGAGAAATACGGCGCCTGCGCAGTCAGCTCCTAGGTCTGTGCGCAGGCGCCGCATTTTCGCCGAGATTACCCGAGTCCATATCGGGTATTTTAGGAAGATGTGACGCGCTATACTACAGCCGTCCACCGCGGGGGACAGAAAAGGAATTCTACAATAATACAGTAAGTGTGCTATTAAAAAAAAAAAAACCCAGCATACTGGCGCTGACGCCAGTATGCTGGATCGCATGGGAGATATTATATTTAGGGTGAACCTCCGCTTTAACAGAGACCCCAGGGAATAAAATGGCAATTGCTGCAATATTTTATGTCACACTGTATTTGCCCAGTAGTCTTTCAAATGCAATTTTTTGGGGGAAAAAATACACTTCAATTAAAAATAAAAAAATAAAACAGTAAAGTTAGCCCAATTTTTTTTTTTGTTTTAATGTGAAAGATGATGTTACGCTGCAAGAATCGTGATCTAACTTCTAAGCAAAAGAATTGTGATTCTCATTTTAGACAGAATCGTGCTCTACGCTGTACCCAAATAAAATCAATGTCATTTTTTCTCCACAAATAGAGCTTTCTTTTGGTGGTATTTAAGCATCTCGTAAATTTTGAAAAATATATATATTTTTTTAACTGGTAATGGCGGCGATCAGCGATTTTTAGCAGGACTGCGACATTGCGGAGGACACTTTTTGGGGACCAGTGACACCAATGCAGTGATCAGTGCTAAAAAATGCACTGATCACTGTATAAATGACACTAGCATGGAAGGGGTTAACATCAGGGACAATCAAGAGGTTAAGTGTGCTCCCTAAAAGTGTTTTCTAACTGTGTGGGGGATGGACTGACAGGAAGAACACAGAGATCACTGTTCCTGATTTCTAGGATCTGGGGATCTGCCTTGTTTACATACACAGATCCCCGTTCTGGCTCTCTGTGGATCAATCGTAGGTGGCCACCCACTGCATATGTACTGTGGCAGGACGGCTCTATTGCACAAAACAAAGTACCTGTACGTTGTTTTTATGCACTAGATACTGTGGGTGCGCATGGTGCTGCACAGAGGGGGAGCCAATCCAGGGGTCCGGCGGACCCCTGGATTGGCTCCCCTCTGTGCAGCGGGCGCACGCGCACCCACAGTATCTTTATCTAGTACAGGTACGTTGTTTCGTTCAATAGAGACGTTCTGCCATCGTATATATGCGGTGGGTGGTCTTGAAGTGGTTACAGTGGACCTAACTCTGAAAGTAAGGATTTGCTATGCCATTGGGAACATCTAGAAATGGTAATTGGGCCTAAGCAGTACTCCTTTTCCTAGAGGTCCTCAAGTACCTCCAACAAGCAATGTTTTGTGAATTCCCCTTAGATAAAACAGTTGTCATGAATACAAAGCCATTGACATTAATTGAAAACACCTGTGCAGGGTGAAGGAAATCCTGAACACATGACCTGTTGGGGGTCCTTGAGGACTCCGGTTGGGAACCACTGATCTAAGGCACTGTGCCACTGACTGATAGTTTTGCGAGATTTGGAGATGAATGAATGAATGAAAAACGTATATAGCGCGGCACATGCGAACTGAATCGCCTCTGGGCGCTCGTTGTTTCTGTCTCTCTGGTCATCAAAAGAGTAGAGTTTTTATCTGTCTTCTGAAGCTCAGGTGGTTTTCCTCCAACCGAATGCTGGTTGGTAAAGCGTTCCATTGTCTGGGACCCTGGAAAGCAAACCTTCTTTCTCCTTTGGACTTGTATCTGGCTTTGGGTATCTTGACCAGATTTTGGACGGTGGATCGCAGAACGCGATTGGGATTGTGGGCTTCTATCTTTTCGCATAGATATTGGGGGGCATTCCCATGGATGCACTTATGAGTCAGACAGAGTGTTTTAAAAGCAATTCTGTCTTTTTTACTGGCAGCCAGTGAAGGGTTCTCAGTGAAGGTGAGATTGATTCTCAGGGTTTTTTCCCCGTCACAAGTCTGGCGGCCGTATTCTGAACGACTTGCAGACGAGCGATTTGGTACTTAGGGAGTCCGAGGTAAAGGGCATTTGCATAGTCCAGTCTGGAGTTCACAATTGTTCCCACCACGGGCCGATATGTCTTCTTTGGGAATAAAAGGAATAAGTCTGCGTAGTAGGCACAGCAGATGGTGAGATCCGCTGACTACTGACCCTATTTGTGTGTCCATTGTCATGTAGGAGTCGAAGATGACCCCGAGACTTTTGACTTTGGAGCTAGGGGAGATGATCTGGCCCAGAATGGGCGGGGGTTTCCAAGTAGTTGCCAGTTGACTCTTGCGACTGGCGTGAAACAGGAGTTCTGTTTTGGAGTTTTGAGTTTAAGATAACTCTTGGTCATCCAGTTTTCTATCAAAGAGAGACAATTCTCTAAACTGGGATGATGATCCTTTTTATTGCAGATGCGAAAATATAGTTGTGTGTCGTCTGCGTATGAGTGATAAAGTAGTTGTTGGCTACTGATGATTTCAAAGAGAGGACGAAGATAGATGTTGAAGAGAACCAGTGATAGGGGGGATCCTTGAGGAACTTGATGTCACTACTCTGTTGGTCACTGTTCTCCTTGCTGCAGAGGAAGCTGTACCTGAAGTCCTGCATTGCAAGGATCTCTGTGCTTCTGCCTCATAAATTTTGTGTATCAGTGCTTTCTAAACTTCTGCTATTACTGCATGATTATTTATCCATCATCCATCAGATCATCAGTCGCCAGGGGGTAGAGCTGACATGAGGAAGCAAAGTCTTCTCCTCTAGCAAGATGGCAGCCTTCACACAGAGACACAATGTGAGACAAGGTATGATAGGTCAGTAATATGTAAAGATCAGCTGTGGGAAGAGTATTGGCAATTAGTGGCGACTGCAGGGGTGTATTTAGGTTTTGTGCTGCCCTAGGCCTGACTAAACTCGTGCACCCCCTAATTTAAATATGACACACCCCTTCCTGTCAAGGCCACACCCTTTGTGGTTTAAGACCCACTCTGAAAGTTCTAGTTCTGATAGCCTGGGGAGGGGGGCAATGGATTCCCTTAATTTGCATAGATTTCCTCTCACTTCCTGTTTGGCTATGGGACAGGAAGTGAAGGGAAATCTCTGCAATGGGACAGGGAGGGTAAAAAATTTGAAGCGACGCCCCCCCCCCCCACACACACACACACACAGTTGCAGAATGCCAACTGCCCACATACTGGAAGCAGTGCTGCCGATTTATGGGGGCACTAAACTAATTTGCCTAACAGTGTAGCGCAAGCCGGCAAAGTGCTGCCCTAGGCCTGGGCCTTGTTGGTCTAGACCAGGATACAACATTGGGCGACTGGTAGTTTTTTGTTTGGGGGGGTGAAAAACAATAACCCCTCCGCTTTCCTCTTCTCCTCCTTGCTTCTGCCGTGCGTCTCCTCCCCTCCGCCTCGGCGTTTAATAGGATCACCTGTCCTTTCAGCTAATCGGTTAATGAGTATCAGACCCACCAATACATACGCACATGAGAATTATCGTATTTATCAGCGCATACCGCACACTTTTTCCCCCTTAAAATCAGGAGAAAATCGTGGGTGCGCGATATACGCCGATCCCCGCTGTCGAGCGTAGAGCCGAGCTAGGCTCGGCCACGCTCGGCTCTGCCTGCAGCCACGCAAGAGGAGCCGAACACACAGGAAATCTGACTCCTCTCGGCTCGCGCCAAATCCAAAAATGCAAACCCGGGCAAGGTGCAGACTTGCAGACGGACAAGCTGGGCGGAGACGGACACCTGGATGGAGACGGACACCTCCAAAGCCGCAGAAGGACCCTGCGCAAGGAAGCCGCAGACGGACACCCACAAGGCTGGACGGACGCTGGACAAGGCCGCCGATGGACGCAGGGCAAAAATGTAAGTTTTCTTTTTTTTCTTAAACTACCTTTCTAGGTTTGGGGTGCGCGTTATACGCCGGCGTGCGGTATACCCCGATAAATACGGTATCAATTTTTTATTTCTAAAAAAAGAATTTTATGTTTTTAATTTAGAGCTGTGCAAATTAACTTTTAATTGATCGATTAATCTTTAATTTTTTTGATTGATCACAATTCTCTTGATTGGTACTCACCTCTCCGCCGGCTTTTGGGCCTTCAGGGAGTTCCGTCGGAGATCCGGTGACGTCACAGACACCGGCGAAGCATGCCATGTCCATCTGAAGGGCTCCTTTGCTGTGCCTTCATATATGCATGCCAGCGACCGCGGGACCTTACTATCTGCCACATGCAAGGGCTGTTACACTTCCCTCTATCACTTCCCTCTATCACTTCCCTCTATCCACCTGGGATTCTACAACCATCCACTGGGAGTTGTGATAGTTCCCTTCACGGGACATCTAAATGCCGACGGACTGATGTCAACCTCTCCTCATCTGGATTCAGCAGTGGTTTTGGTGTACACATTTTTATACCAGTATCATACTTCGTTACATGTTTTTATGACTGCTTGGTACAGTTTGGTATTACTCGCACCATTTTTACAGTTTATGTAGCTACATCGATTTTATCTCCAGTGCAATATTTATTTTGTTACCTACTTGAAGACTAACGTTTTAATGCTATTCCCATCGAGCGCTGCCTTTGTGTGTTTTTTGTATCCTGCTATCCATGTTTCCGGTGGTTGGGAGCTGCACTGGGAATCAGCCTGCAAGGAGATCAGCTAAAAGTAGTTGGATCTGTATGTGCGTTATAATTAATCGAAATGAGTCGATTAATCGATAAAAAAAAAAAAGATTAATCGAACACAAAAATTTTGATCAGTAACAGCCCTAATTTAATTTTCTAATTTTACGTCACCAACTTAGACTATTGTGTTCGGATCCATCACATAGAATTCAGATGAAAAAAAAAAAAAAAAAGTTGAACTAAAGGCTGTAATGTAACAAAATAGGTAAAAAGCCAGAGGGGGTGAATACTTTTGCAAGGCAGATATCTGGAATTTTAAGTCCCGAAACTGGAATGTTCCTGGTCTTTGATCTCGCTATGGAGAATGATGCCACAGCAATTGAATATTGCCTAGGAACTGTATTAAAAGGAAAATTATTGTTTCATTTCAGTTTTGGGGGGATAAGGCTAAACGCTCATTGAACAAGCCCCTAGGCTTACACTCATTTCGTCTTTTCCATTTAATTTCAGTTAAGTGGCGCATTCAATCAATCCGAGGACTGGAAGAAAAATCCATTACAAAAAAATTAACATCATTCCGCAGTCAGTAATGAAATATAAGAAATAATGGCTTTTAAAATGCTTCATTTTTCACTTAACAATTCCCCCCCCCCCCTTGTATGACCCTATATTCTGGTATATGCTTTCTACGGGATGTCCGTTCTCCAGAGATAGAGGTCATGCTGGGCCAGTTTTACATGCTGCGGGGGAGGGCTAAATTTAATCTTATTCCCTGTACAGATGATCGGTTCATCTGATGAAAACAGTCTAATGGATTTTTTCATCAGATATCCGATGAAGCTGACTTTCATCAGTCATGCCTTAACACCATCAGCTAAAAATCCAATCGTGTCCAACGCGGTGACGTAAAACACGACGTGCAGAGAAAAATGAAGTTCAATGCTTCCGAGCATTGTTTCGACTTGATTCTGAGCATGCGCGGATTTTTAACCAATAGATTCCCCCACAGGCGATCGTTTTTTTTTTCTATCGGTTTCTTAACCATCAGATCATTTTAAAACAGGTTCTACGTTTTTTCACGGATGGGAAAAAAAACGATGGGGCCCCCACATGATCGGTTCGTCTGATGAATTGATATTTGTAACCACTTGAATCACACTTTAACTTACAGACCAAAACATTTTCCCCTTAAAGATTTTCCCCAGGCTTTTTTTTTTACGATACAGAACTGCGTCGCTTTAACCACTTAAGCCGCGAAAGGACCAGGCCCCTTTATGCGATTCGGCACTGCGTTGCTTTAACTGACTACTGCGCGGTCGTGCGACGTGGCTCCCAAACAAAATTGGGGTCCTTTTTCTCCCACAAATAGAGCTTTCCTTTGGTGGTATTTGATTACCTCTGCGGTTTTTATTTTTTGAGCTACAAACAAAAATAGAGCGACAATTTTGAAAAAAATTCAATATTTTTTTATTTTTTATTTTTTGCTATAATAAATATCTAAAATTAAACAAAAAAAAAATCTTCATCAGTTTAGACCAATATGTATTCTTTTACATAATTTTGCTAAAAAAAAATCACAAGAAGCGTACCGTATATACTCGAGTATAAGTCGACCTGAATATAAGCTGAGACACCTAATTTTACCACAAAAAAATGGGAAAACGTATTATCTTGAGTATGAGCCTAGGGCAGGCATGTCCAAAGTCCGGCCCGTGGGCCAATCGCGGCCCGTGTTTCGGAAAGCCCACCTGGTCATTTTTACATGTATGTCTTTTGTGGCCCCCAATGAATCCCCGAGCGCCAGGGGGGCCACAAAAGAAATACATGCTGGCTGCCTTGGAGGAGGCGGGACGAGCGTTGTGCATACAGGAGTACTTCCTGTTTACACGGCGATCTGTGTAAAAGGAAGTCCTGTCTCCTGCGCTGCCATTGGACGACTGCTCTGTCCATCACAGGAGACAAGACTTTCGATTAAAGAGGCCGCCGATAAAACAGGAAATTCTCCTGTATGTCGGCGCTCGTCCCGCCCCCTCCCTGTCTCCTCCAATGCTGCAGATGAATAAATCAGGCTGCAATGGCCAGTCTGCATTTAGGGCAACGGGGTCCTGCATTCAGGGCACTTGTGAGGCTGTATTGATGGGCAGTGACCCTTATTTTGATTCACAGTTCTCTATTTTAAATGTAAAATTGCGTGTTATACGCCGATAAATACGGTATATCCAAATAACACGCTTGAGCTCATCTCTTCACCACACACAGCCACAAAGGCAAGAGAATTCTTGTTGGGCCGTGTATTGGTGCTCGGATGAACACACTTAGACCGAATTTTAATGGTTCTAAGAATGTCAGGCAAAATGATCGGCCCTCACGCATGTTCACTTCATCAAATTTGGCCCTCTTTGAAAAAAGTTTGGACACCCCTGGCCTAGGGTGTCCATCTGCATGCCTCACTGTGCCTCACCTTGCCTTACTGTGTCCATGTGCGTGCCTCACTGTGCCCATGTCTCACTGTGCCCATGACTAGACGTTTAACATGGGAGTATATAGACGGCGTGTCCGGCTTCGAAAAATCGGTGCTCCCTGGCCATAGGTCCCCCAAACAACAAACTTTGCACATTTGTAGAGGAGAACTGGGGCTACTGTTCCGGTACCGGGTTCCCAAAGTTACCGGAGAAATGACAGTTTAACATGGGAGTCTATGGAAGGGGTGCCTGCCTTTTATAAAATCGGTGTTCCCCAGCCGTACTGTAGGTCACCCAGACAACAAACTTTGCACACTTGTAGAGGAAGAGTGGGGCTACATGTGTGCCAAGTTTGGTACCGGGTCCCCAAATTCCGGGAGATCAGGCGCAAAAAGGTGACTCGAGTATAAGCCGAGGGGGGGATTTTCAGCACAAAAAAAAAGTAATAAATTAATAAATATAATTATTGCCAGTGTCGAACATTCACCAGACACCATAAACCTTCAATGACAGATTCGACCTTAATTCAGATTTTCCTACGAATGCATTTTTTTAACTAAACAAAATAAATGAAAACGAATTTCAGGAGTAACGGTGTCCCGTGATCGTGTTATGGAGCGGAGGAATGGGGAGATGCCTATGTAAACAAGGCATTTCTCTGTTCTGCCTAGTGACAGGACAGTTATCTACTGCTCCCTGTCATCGGGAGCAGTGATCGCTGTCATGTCAGTGGTAGCCCATCCCCCCTACAGTTAGAATCACTCTCTAGGACACACTTAACCCCTTCATCGCCCCCTAGTGTTTAACCCCTTACCTGCCAGTGTCATTTACACAGTAATCGGTGCATTTTTATAGCACTGATCGCTGTATAAATGATAAATGGTCCCAAAATAGTGTCAAAAGTGTCTGATGTGTCCGCCATTATGTCGCAGTCATGATAAAGATCGTCGCCATTACTAGTAAAAAATAAATGAATAATAAAAATGCCATAAAACTATCCCCTATTTTGTAAAGGCTATAATTTTTGCGCAAACCAATTAATAAACGCTTATTGTGATAAAAAATATGTAGAAGAATACGTATCGGCCTAAATTGAGAAAGAAATTTGTTTTTGTTTTTTTTGTATAATTTTTGGGGGATATTTATTATAGCAAAAAGTAAAAAATATTTATTGTCGTTCTTTTTTTAGCGCAAAAAATTAAAAACCGCAGAAGTGATTAAATACCACCAAAAGAAAGCTATATTTGTTGGGGAAAAAGGACATACATTTTCAGTTAAAGCGTCACAGTGCCGTATCGCAAAAAGTGTTAATTCAGATTTTCGTATGAATGCATTTTTTTTAAATGAAACAAAATAAATGGAAACTAATTTCCACAGTAACTAAATAAATGTATTTATCGAACAAAACTGAATTTCCGAAACAAATTTTGTGCACATTTCTAGCAGGCATATATCCCCTATGATTATCCGTGCCATAATGCAGTATCTTTCTGATTTACTCTGTTCTGTAATAGGGATGAGCTTCGTATTCGAGTCGAACTCATGTTCGACTCGAACATCGTATGTTCGACCGTTCGTGGAATTACGAAAATTTTTGGCGGTTTGCCCCAAATTCGAGTGGCGTGTCTCGGCCCATAATTCACTGCGGCATCGCAATGCATTGCTGGCTGATGATTGGCCAAGCAGGCACTATGACCCGATTTCTTGGCCAATCACAGCTTGCAAAAAACGGAGAGCCATAATTGGCCAAAGCCAGGGTGGCTTTGGCCAATTATGGCTCAGGGGGTTTAGTACACGCCCCACACTATAAAAGGCCGCCTGCAAGTCGGCCTTGTGTAGTGTGTTGCGGTGGTTAAGACAGAGAGAGAGTGTCATTTATTGCAGGTAGATAGAGCAGGCAGGCAGGCAGGCTAGTCAGTAAGAGTTACAGTGTGTAGAGGATATATATACATCCCAGGTGTTGTATATATATTTATACACTGTATAGTTTAGCTAGATCCCCTCTTCGTAACTTACTGATAGGCAGGCAGGTGATTGTGCTAGCTGCAGTATTCTCACGTGGTGTACTGCCTGTGTCCTCTGCACATTGTGCACCTAACATAAAGCTGGTGTTTCTTATATTTATTCCTAGAGTCTGGGATCTGCTCATATTAATACTACAGGCAGAGGATATTGCTACAAGTACTTTCACGTGGTGTACTGCCAGGGCTGGACTGGGACAAAAATTTGGCCCTGGACTTCATCCAGACTAGCCCACTTTGACAGGTCTCTCCCATGGTGGCCAGACAACTCCCCCCCCCTTCACTAGCCACTAGCCGTTCTATTTTATTAGAGTAGAACAGCTGGTACTGGTACTCTTATAGGCAGTACCAGTGGGGAAGATAGACATTATTTCACCCGTGGCAAAGAATCACTTCGGTGCCGCCCTTATGGGACAAGATTAGGCAGAAGTGAGAAACTCCCAGGTCATAGCTGTTGAGTCAGCTGTCTGTCCTCTTCCCCATGCTCCTCTGTTGTCCCCCTGCTTCTCTGTTCCCCCCAGGTAAGCACTGCGAGAGGGAGAGGAGGTGAGCGCTGCGGGAAGGGAGAGACAAAGGAGCAGAGGGGAGCAGCGGTCCGCTGTCACTGAAGACGGCCTACTAAGCCATCGGCCCACCGGGAAGCTCCCTGTAGTCCCAATGGCCAGTCCATCCCTGTGTACTGCCTGTGTCCTCTGCAGTGTGCACCTAAAGCTACGTTGTGTGTGTACTGCCCGTGTCCTCTGCAGTTTGCGCCTAAAGCTATGTGGTGTGTGTACTGTCTGTGTCTGTGCTATTTTTCTCAATGATTTTCATCCATATACATTACATTAAAGCCGCAAGCAGTCTTAAATTCCTTTTTTCTTATAGTAATCTCATTTTGTGCAGGGACAGTTCGAAACACGTGCCACCTCAAAGGCATACTATAGACACCCAGCAGGTGCGATATTTAAAGAAATTTTTCACAAAAAAAAATTCACTTTAAGCATCATTAAAATCACTGCTCCAGAAAAAAACACAGTTTTAAAAAATGAATACATGTTCCCTGGGGCAAGACCCAGGTTCCGGCAATAACTTGCATATTAGGCTTTAAAATGAGCACATTTGAATTTGAATGTTCGAGCTCCATAGACTTCAATGGGGTTCTAAATGTTCGCGCAAACGCTCGGTCCGTTCGAAGGTTCTGGTGCGAAGCGAACGGGGGGTGTCCGGCTTATCCCTATTCTGTAAGAATGAACCTGGACCTGGAAATAAAATAGGCTAATAACATTTGTTTTTGTCCCCATTCACATAGAACAAATTCACATGCAGTTTCACAGGAGTAGTTTTTCATATTTTTTCTTTAAATAAATACACAAATGTGCCTGCTTGTGCGTGCATTCTTATTGTTCACATGTTTGGTAATTGAATGTATAATGATGTTTTCTACGTAATTATAGCTCATCACCATAAGTCACTCAGGTTACTCAATACCAACAGCTTCAGGCTCCCCTTCCTCAGCTCCTGAGCGCATCTGCAGGTGCAGAGGAAGCCGGTGCACCTTGTACCTTTTGCTCTTTTCTAATTAATTCACTGACAGGATGGTTTATCGCTGGCTTGCATGGTAAAGCTCATATTAAGTATCTGTCAGTGTGTAATAATGAATGTTTTCTTCTATGCAGCAACTAACCTTCTCCGTATTTTTGCGCACAGCAGTCTGGAGGAATGATATTTCTGGAAGTACATTCTTCATGAGCGCCTCCAGTGATGGATGAGGGCCCCTTCCTGAGTGCTAGTCATTCACATTCAGGGTTTTTTTTTTTTTTCTTCTCTAGCAGAAAACTGCTGGTTAATAGACGACAACAGAAAATGCATCTCTTCTTTATAATATTGCAGATTATGACAAAAAACATTGGGCAAGATTCACAGAGCGATTACGTGGGGCGTAACAGGAGATGCGCGGCGTAACTCTAAATTTGCGCATGCGTTTCGATGCTCCGCATCCCCAAAACGAGATATGCAAGAAATCTACTTTTTTTTGCCTGGCGTAATTTCGATAGACAGGCGCATCCGTCCGTGCAAAACTGCGCTAGACAAACCATTGATTTGCTAGTCAAATATGCTAATGAGGGAGTTACGGGGATCCACAAAAGAACGTTGTTGCAGCGCAGGCTACGCGCTCTGCGCAACAGCTGCACGGCCTGTCTAAAAGCCCAACACCAGCCCAACACATGACACCACCCATGACACCCATGACAGCTACATATACAATCCTAGCCCCATCCCCACAGATTTCGAACAGAACATGTATGGGGACAGCTGGCTGGTTGGTGAGTGACATCACAAGGGGCACATGCATGACTAACATCCTCCTGTATTATCCCTTCAGGGTGACTCTGCATATGCACTGGGACCCCATCGCATGACTCCTATACCGAACCCCCCATGGTACCCTGTTGTATTCCCCAAACTTTGTATGCCAGATCATTGGTGCATGTTGCATGCTGCACAACTTCACAGTGAGAAAGGGCCTGCAGATTGACCTACGTGATGACCTGACCCCTGAACCCTACAATCCCCCCCCTAACCGAGGCTACTCCATCTTCTGAGGGAAGAGACAGCTCACATTAGGCATCTTTGCACGTTAAACACACACATTAATCATGGCACAATGAGAATACATGCATGCACACCACTGTGGTCCCTAGCACAGACACATCACACCCTCATCAAATTGGATTGGCACCAGTCCACCATGCAGGACTTGTGAGCAGCAACGCCACGCCACGTCTCCAATTATGTCACTGTACATTCATACACCATTCACACGGACCTGGGGATCACTTTTCCCTGGTCCTGGGGAACACTTCTCCACCAAAACTGAGGGTGACACCCCTTTTCCGGCAGGAATATCACCCCCACATTCCAAAAACATTTACAACACAAAAAAAAAAATGTCCAGCAAAAAAAATAAAAAATTCCAGGAAAAAAAAAAAAAGGGGGGGGGGAACAAATTAATGCCGCTGGCGTGAGCCATGCCTGGGGCGCCCACGGCCACGGCCCCGGCTCCTGAGGGGAGACTCATGGGGAGGGGGGGGTAATCCGGGGAAGGAGGAGCAGCCCCTGGTCTCTGCCCACCTGGCGGCCTGCCCTCCAAGGCCACGGCAATTCTGTTCAGGCCAGCACCTAGTGTTGCCGTGTTGGCCTGGATAGCCTGGGTGAGGGCCCTCACATCCTGCCCAACGTCTGCTGTTGTAGTCTGCAGTACGTTTAGGCAATTTGTAAGAGCCCGGGAGTGGCAGTCCAGGTCCCCAAGCGTATCCTTTATGGAGGACAGGCTCTCCTCCATCCGCCCCAAAGTCTGGCTGACCTGTCCCAGATGGCGGGTCTAAAGGGCCTGGTCCCTTCTCAGATTGGCGGGCAGAAGCTCGGCCAGCCCCCTGGTCTTCTGGGATGACTTCCTGCCTCCAGCTGAGGCTTGTGGTCGGGGAGAAGGGAAGGCCCTTGGGAGAGGAGCCCTGTTGGGGGAGGAGTGGGAGGGGCTAGCCCTTATGGAGTGCTGGCTGCTGCCAGCCAGAGAGGAAGACTCCTCCAAAAACAACAATCCACTGGCTGACATGACATCCTCCTCCTCAAACTCCTCCTCAACCTCCTCCTCTTCAACCTCCTCCGAGGACTCCGGGCTTGTCGGGGGGTCCTCATCAGGCTGTTGTCCCTGGGATGGTGCGGTCAGCCCAGATGGCCCAGCACCCTCCTGCACATCTGTGAACATTCACAGGTTGGAGGATCCACACACTTGCCACATATTCCCTTTCACCCCCCCCCCCCACATGCTACACACCTGATAGGGCAAAAAAACCTTACCTGGCATCACGCCTTCATGACTTGAGTCATAGCCAGGCAGGCCCTCCACCTGTTGTCTATGAAAGGTCTAAGCCACCGCACGCTCCTCCGCTGTCAGCCTAACAGGGCATGGTGGGCCCCCTCCTGTGCCCCTGGCATGGGCTGCCATTTTGGCCAGCTTCTTTCTGACCAGATGCCGGAGGTCATTGATCTTCTTTTTAATCCCCGACCGTGTCCGTGTCCCCCCCCCCCCCGATGCATTTACCTCGTCAATAATGTGCTGCAAGATCTCACGCCTCCTGGCCGGGGGGGTGTTGGCACTCTCCGGGCCGTGGAGGAAACGCCCATATTGGGTAATGGCCCGGGCAAGAATTTGTTTCTCCCCCAAAGTAAAATTTAACTTCCTCTTCCTCTCAGTCATACTCATACAAAAACTCTCTCCCAAACAATCAACAAAAATCACTCACAAAAACAAGCAGGAAAAATCAAGCAACAAAACAAACAAACCAAAATCTATCAACCAAAAAGTCTCACAAGCAGTCACCAAAAAACACTTTCAAATATCTTCTACAAAACACTAGATCAAACAGTCCACAAATATAACAAAGACAAGTCACAATGCAACAAACAACAGAACGTTGCTGTTCCCGAATTGTGAGCAGGCGCACAGAGGTGCTGACCATGGTTTGCTTCATGTGCGCATGCGCGAGCCGGCCGGCCCTTCATTTGCATGGGGTCACGGCTCATTTCAATGTAACACGCCCACGTCTTTCCCAATTTGAATTACTCCGCCTTACGCCTCTGCAATTACGTTGCGCAGGCGCTAATTTCTGCGCAAATCAATCGAGAATACGGTGATTTCGCCGCTACATTGCGGCAGTCTAACGTAAAAGAGGTGCGCTACGCCAGTCAAAAAATGCGCCCATGTACGTGAATCTGGCCCATTACGTTTAATGCTTAGATTTAGAGTGATTCAAAAGTTTGTCTTATACTAACCTATTCTGTGCAATGGTTTTGCACAGAGCACCCCCAATCCTCTTCTTTTTGGGTCCCCTGCCGAGTACCCCATTGAGACTTGCTCACTTGCTAATGCATAGAATACATTAACCACTTAAGACCCGGACCTTTAGGCAGCTAAAGGACCTGGCCACTTTTTGCGATTCGGCACTGCGTCGCTTTAACTGACAATTGCGCGATCGTGTGATGTGGCTCCAAAACAAAATTGGCGTCCTTTTTTCCCCACAAATAGAGCTTTCTTTTGGTGGTATTTGATCATCTCTGCGGTTTTTATTTTTTGCACTATAAACAAGAATAGAGCGACAATTTTGAAAAAAATGCAATATTTTTTTACTTTTTGCTATAATAAATATCCCCAAAAATATATAAAAATGAAAACGTTTTCCTTTCCTCAGTTTAGGCCGATACGTATAAATCGAAATAAATGTTAATCGATTGCTTTGTGCAAAATTGATAGCGTTTACAAAATAGGGGATAGTTTTATTGCATTTTTATTAATAATTTAATTTTTTACTACTAATGGCGGCGATCAACATTTTTTTTCGTGACTGCGACATTATGGCGGACACATCGGACAATTTTGACACATTTTTGGGACCATTGTCATTTTCACAGCAAAAACTGCTATAAAAATGCACGGATTACTGTGAAAATGCCAATTGCAGTTTAGGAGTTAATCACTAGGGGGTGCTGTAGGGTTTAAGTGTGACCTCATGTGTTTCTAATTGTAGGGGACGGGGCTGGACGTGTGACGTCTTTGATCATCTTTCCCTATTACAGGGAACAGACGATCAATGACAGTGCCACAGTGAAGAACAGGGAAGGTAGGTGTGTTTACACACACCTCTCCCGTTCTTTAGCTCCGGTGACCGATAGTGGGACACTGGCGGTGATCGGGTCCGCGTGTTCCGCCTTGCCCCGGCACGGAGCTTCAGACCAGGTCGCGCTTGTGACCCCACGGCTGGGCTTAAGGGATCACGTACAGGTACGTGATTGTGCCCAGCCCAGAATGGCACGGCTGGGCACATGCACGTACAGGTACGTCCTGTCCTAGTGCCCAGCCGTAGGTCGCGGGCGCGCGCCCGCGACACGGTCCGAAGCTCCGGGACCGTGGGACCCGCAGACCCGATCGCCGCGGGAGTTCAGCGATCGGTCCCTGGAGCTGAAGAACGGGGAGAGCCGTGTGTAAACACGGCTTCCCTGTTCTTCACTGTGGCGGCGTCATCGATCGTGTGATCCCTTTTATAGGGATACACAATCGATGACATCACACCTACAACCACACCCCCTACAGTTGTAAACACACACTAGGTCACACATAACCCCTTCAGCGCCCCCTTGTAAACTCCCAAACTGCAATTGTCATTTTTACAATAATCGGTGCATTTTAAACGCATTTTTTGCTGTGAAAATGACAATGGTCACAAAAATGTGTAAAAAGTGTCCGCCATAATGTCGCAGTCACGAAAAAAAAAAAATCGCTGATCGCCGCCATTAGTAGTAAAAAAAATGTTTTTATAAAAATGCAATAAAACTATCCCCTATTTTGTAAACGCTCTAAATTTTGCGCAAACCAACCGATATACGCTTATTGCGATTTTTTACCAAAAATATGGAGAAAAATACGTATCGGCCTAAACTGAAAAAAATGTTTTTTATATATTTTTGGGGGATTTTTATTATAGCAAAAAGTAAAAAATATTGAATTTTTGTCAAAATTGTCGCTCTATTTTTGTTTATGGCACAAAAAATAAAAACCGCAGAGGTGATCAAATAACACCAAAATAAAGCTCTATTTGTGGGAAAAAAAGGACGCCAATTTTGTTTGGGAGCCACGTCGCACGAGCGCGCAATAGTCTGTTAAAGCGTTGCAGTGCCGAATCCCGCGTCCTTTAGCTGCCTAAAGGTCCGGGTCTTAAGTGGTTAATAAATATTACAATGAGCACTATTAGTCCCTTTCTTTTTTCATGTTATATGTGACATCTGTTATATGAAATGGGGAGGATTGAAGGTGGAGTGGCAGTGAACAGTTTTTACCCTCTATATCGGCCCGTTTGGGTGCGCTAAACATTTTATGACTTCTCTTTACCACTTGAGATCGTATTTTGGAGGTGAGCAGATTTGATGTAATACGATGTGGAGTGTATTATCTTTTGCACAGTGTGTTTGGTGGTCACATTTTTTCTATTACTTTGGACATTTTTTACATATATGAATACTTATCTGGATATATACATTGGGGAAAATAATTATTTGATCCCCTGTAGATTTGGTAAGTTTGCCCACTTACAAAGAAATTAAGGGTCTATAATTGCTATCATAGGGGACAAAATGTAATATCCCTGCTGACAGCTGAATGTAAAAAAAAAAAATTTCGGAAAAAGAATAGCGTGCCCTGCCCCCCCCAAAAAAAATCCATATCAGACCCTTATCCAAGTATGCAGCTCGGCATGTCAGGAAAAAAAAAAGGGAGAAGCGAGCGCCCTCCTGAACTATACCAAGCCACATGTTCTTAACATGGGTAGGGGGCTCTGTTGATGTTAATGGGGACAAGGGCCTCTGCCCCACAACCCTGAGCTGTGTTTGTGGGGGTTTGCAGGTGGGGAACTTATCGGAATCTGAAAGCCACCTTTAACAAGGGGGCCCCCAAATCCCGGCCCCATTATAGTTACATAGTTAGTCAGGTTGAAAAAAGACACTGGTCCATCCAGTTCAACCATAACAAAATAAAACACAGTACAATCCCATACACCCAACTCCATACCCACAGTTGATCCAGAGGAAGGCAAAAAAAAAACAGCAGAGCGATGATCCAATTTGCTACAGTAGGGGAAAAAATTCCTTCCTGATCCCCTGAGAGGCAACCGGATTTACCCCGGATCAACTTTACCTACAAATCTTAGTACTCAGTTATATTATGTACATTTAGGAAAGTATCCAGGCCTCTCTTAAAGCAATCTACTGAGCTGGTCAGAACCACCTCTGGAGGGAGTCTGTTCCACATTATCACAGCTCTTACTGTAAAGAAACCTTTCCGTATTTGGAGATGAAATCTATTTTCCTCCAGACGTAAAGAGTGCCCCCTTGTCCTCAGTGTTGACCTTAAAGTGAATAACAACACCAAGCTCACTATATGGACCCCTTATATATTTGTACATGTTGATCATATCCCCCCTTATTCTCCTCTTCTCAAGAGAGAATAAATTCAGTTCCTCTGAGGCCCCGTACACACGTACGAGAACCTCGACGGACGGAACACATCGTTCTGCCCGTCGAGGTTCTCGCCCGGCCGTCAGATTCGGCGACCAGCCCGTCGGGAAGGGCGACCAGCCATTCATCCCGACGGGCCGTCGAGCAAATAGAGAACCTGCTCTCTATTTGCGCGACGGGTTTCCCGACGGTCGGGGCTCGCCGAATGCGTACACACGGCCGAGGTTCTCGGCAGAATTAGGCTCCCAGCGAGGTTCTCGCTGGTTTCTGCCGAGAACCTCGGCCATGTGTACGGGGCTTGATCTTTCCTCATAGCTGAGCTCCTCCATGCCTCTTATCAGTTTGGTTGCCCTTCTATGTGAATGAGTATGGTGTATTATCGGTTGTTAGGGATGTGGAGGCCGGCTTTACGGCCCACTCCTTGGCAACCAGCCAGCTATTTACAATGTTTTTAAAGGGAAAAGCAAAAATAATTTAAAAACGCCCAAGTTAAAGTCTATTACACGCAAAACGCAATCTACTGCGGGAAAAAAGTGCCCAACCCTTTCCAAAAATGCATCGGCTGAAAAATGCATAGATGTTAACGTGTACCATGTTAAAGGGGTTGTAAATTCTATGCATTTAGGTGAAAATCCTTCTGTAGTGCAGCTGCCCCCCAGAGCCCCCCTTTTACTTACCTGAACCCAATCGTTCCAGCAACAGGGATGAGCACAGCAGCTCCAGCCGCTGTCTCCGGTACTTATTGGATAGACTGATAGCAGCAGGAGCCATTGGCTACCGATGATGTCAATCAAATCCAGTGACACATGAGTCGGAGGCGGGGCCAAGTTCTGCTGTCTGTGTCAATGGGAGCGTGCCTGAGCGTGGGGCACTCCATGGGGGCACTTGAGAAGAGGAGGAGCCATAAATCCAAAGGACCCCAGAAGAGGAGGATTGAGGCCACTCTGTGCAAAACCCTTGCACAAAGGAGGTAAGTATGACATGTTTGCTTATAAGAAAAAAACAAACAAACAGCCAGCTGTTCTTCCCTCCCATAATGATTATTAGAAGACATTTCTATCCATGTCTATTTAGCTTCATCTGGGAGATTCCGATGTACAACACTTCATAATATGTCGCCACTTGTCTTTTGAATGTAAGATCTACTATTTGTTAGCTTAGTAATCCATTTCCCTTTCTTTGTTATATCATTGTAGGTTTGCATTGTTCAGAAGAAAGACACAGAGACAATGTATGCCATGAAGTACATGAATAAACAGCAGTGCGTTGAGCGGGACGAAGTGCGCAACGTTTTCCGGGAGCTGGAGATCATGCAGGAAATTGAACATATCTTTTTAGTTAATCTTTGGTAAGTCATTTTTCTTTTTAACTTGCGACTTCATTCTGTCAAAGCAGAATTATGAACAGGGGTATTCTGGCACAGCGCCGCATCTCGCAACTTTTACTAGGTAACGAGGAGAAAGGCAGGGATGTTTGTTCTCACAGTTTTGTATTTTAAGACTCAGAGTACACTTGGTCTGTCTATCTGTAGCGCCCTGCCCCCAAAGATGGGGGCGCTATTTCAAATTTAGGGGATGTCTGAGCCAATAGTTGGGCCCAGACCTGTTGAATTATATACAAATTTGCCTCTGTCCTAGTTGTGGTACTGCCTGGTAGTATTTCCCCTTGTTGCCTGTGGGTGTGGGCATTACTACTTCAGGCCCTTGTTTGAACGCAGGTGTACCATGGTGTATTGGGTGTCCCTTCTCGGCAGCAGTATAGTGGGAGTGGTGACTCCGCTCTGCATGCTGGGAGCGGATACTTAATGGGCAGACGCCGTTTTTCAGGGTTCCTTCACCTCGTGGCCCTCCTGGTGTGAAGTGGGTGTGTGTGATTTCAGTCTTGGGACCACGTTGGTCGGAGGCTGTGTTCTCGTCAAGTAGGCCTAGTTATCCTAGCTGGGGCCTATGCTCTGAAGGTGATCCTGTGCTGTCTGTCCTGCGGGAAGAAGCCACTCAATGAAGGAAGCCAGGGAAGTACCTGTCCTGGGAAAAGGACCGAGTGGAAGGATGGTACTTTGGGAGAGGCCTGGTAACTTATTGAAGGCAGGGCTGGCTTAATGAGAGGGCACACCTGGGCACTGCCCAGGGGCCCCAGCTTCATGAGGGCCCCTGCACTTTTCCCAAA
The DNA here is from genome assembly GCA_029574335.1 of Rana kukunoris. Classification (NCBI taxonomy): domain Eukaryota; kingdom Metazoa; phylum Chordata; class Amphibia; order Anura; family Ranidae; genus Rana; species Rana kukunoris. The sequence continues at coordinate 39,888,045 of CM056056.1, read as the reverse complement.
GCAGCTGGTCCTTGAGCCCATGCTGCCGCTAAAATTGGGGGCCCCATGATGGTACTGAGAGTGATAGATACACAGGGGAGGCAGACTGGCAGAATGATACCTTTTATTTCACAGCCAGCAGGGAGGGGCAGGGCCAGAGCACCAGTGATGCTCTGACCCTGCCCCATGCAGCTTGAATGCTTGGGACTCCATGGAAGGGATGTAGAGAGGCCAAAGTGTAGGGGGTATCAGGGATGTAGTGGCAATTCAAGGGGTATCTTATGGTATATGGTTACAGTGCTGGGGGGACATCTGGGGTGTAGAGGGGTCAGAGTGCTGGGGGGATATCTGGGATGCAGAGAGGTCAGAGTGCTGTGGGCATATCTGGGGTGTAGAGGGGTCAGAGTGCTGTGGGCATATCTGGGGTGTAGAGGGGTCAGAGTGCTGGGGGGATATCTGGGGTGTAGAGGGGTCAGAGTGCTGGGGGGATATCTGGGGAGTAGAGGGGTCAGAGTGTTGGGGGGATATCTAGGGTGTAGAGGGGTCAGAGTGCTGGGGGGATATCTGGGGAGTAGAGGGGTTAGAGTGTTGGGGGGGGATATCTGGGGTGTAGAGGAGTCAAAGTCTTTGGGGGATATCTGGGGTGTAGAGGGGTCAGAGTGTTGGGGGGATATCTGGGGTGTAGAGGGGTCAGAGTGTTGGGGGGATATCTAGGGTGTAGAGGGGTCAAAGTGCTGGGGGGATATCTGGGGAGTAGAGGGGTCAGAGTGCTGGGGGAATATCTGGGGAGTAGAGGGGTCAGAGTGTTGGGGGGGATATCTGGGGTGTAGAGGAGTCAAAGTGTTGCGGGAATATCTGTGGAGTAGAGGGGTCAGAGTGTTGGGGGGGATATCTGGGGTGTAGAGGAGTCAAAGTGTTGGGGGAATATCTGGGGAGTAGAGGGGTCAGAGTGTTGGGGGGGATATCTGGGGTGTAGAGGAGTCAAAGTGTTGGGGGGATATCTGGGGTGTAGAGGGGTCAGAGTGTTGGGGGGATATCTGGGGTGTAGAGGAGTCAAAGTGTTGGCGGGATATCTGGGGTGTAGAGGGGTCAGAGTGTTGGGGGGATATCTGGGGTGTAGAGGAGTCAAAGTGTTGGGGGGATATCTGGGGTGTAGAGGGGTCAGATCATTATTTTGCCCAGGGGCCCATGATGCTATTAAGACGGCCCTGATTGAAGGATTAACCTACAATACCTTACAGCCTGCCAGATTGGCTTAAAGGCTCTAGGGCTGTAAGGCAGGAAGTTCGGGACTTTAAAATCCTGTGGCAGAGGATTCCTGAATATCCATTCTTAGTTCTCAAGCAGTCTGTGGTAAAGACTGTCTCTATACTGTCCGTGCATTATTCCGGCTGCTAGGCCATGTGAGAGGGGTCTATCCGGGTGAGCAATACCCACTCAGGATTGAGTGGCGAATATTGGAGCCTTGAATATTATGATTGCCTCTCTTTTACACCCTGGCGTTTAATTTGTGCAGCTGGCTATCACACAAGTTCCTATTGATGTCCTTATCCTTGTGTGCTGCCTTGGTCATCCAAGTAATGGATGCTTCAAGTGTGATCCCAAACATAGTAATTTATTTATAAAAATAAAAAATTTGCATTGCTGTCCATTCTTTACCCGTCCCTTCTGTGAAAATGGGATAAAATCAAACGTTCTCAGCTTTTTTTCACTGCGGGTTAAATGTGTAATTTGAGAAAGTACCACATTATGGCCACTAGATGAAGCTGAGGTACATATTTAACCACTTTACTACCGGCCGCTGTCAAATGACGGTGGCACGATAGTGCTCTTGTTCTGACAGGACGTCATATGACGTCCTCGCCTTGCAGAGCCACTAGGGGGTGCGCACGCGTACCCGCCACGTTACTGGGAACCCGATGCGCGTGTCCAGCGGCCACGATGGCCGCCGGACACCCACGATTGCCCAGTAACTGAGCAGGACCGTGGATCTCTGTGTGTAAACAAAGCTCTCTTTGTGGGGAAAAATATATTAAAATTTCTTTTGGGTAATGACAGCACAATTGTCATTCAAATTGTGACTGCGGTGTGCAGTACCGCATTTGGCCTGAGGTGGGGGGGCACATCAAACATGTGAGTTGCTAAATGTTGTACCTTCATTAAATGTAACCATATTGCTACACTTGTGCCGCGTACACACGATCATTTTTTGTGATGCAACAAAACAACGTTTTTCAAAATTCATTTTCCAAAACGACGTTGCATACACACCATCGTTTTTCCAAAATGCTCTAGCAAAGCATGGTGACGTAAGACACGTTCGACGGCACTCTGTTCCATTAAAGCTCCGTCTCATAACTTGCCTCTGAGCATGCGCGGCTTTAAAAACGACGTTTTCAACATCGTTTTCCCCACACACCATCACTTTTTATGACACAAAAAACGACGTTTTGAAAAACGACACAAAAAATTCAAGCATGTTGGAATTTTTTTTGGGTCGTTTTTTTTTAAGACAAAAAACGACGTTTTGCCCACACACCATCAATTTAAATGACGTTTTAAAAAACAACCTTTTTTTTTCTTCGCAAAAAACGACCGTGTGTACGCGGCATAAGAGGCGCCTCTCTTCTTTTTTATATTCAGTTGTGACATGACGCTACTTGTATATCAAGTCAAGATTAAAAAAAATAAAAATGCTCTCGAACCAAGTTACTCTCAAACCAAGGTTTTACTGTAAAAGAAAATGAATCCCACCCAAATAAATGGCATGTCATTGATCGATCGCTCGTTTCAATCTTTATGTTCCGACATTAAATTTAATTGCATATTTTATGACACTGCTGTGAAGGTTTGTGAGTCTCAAAACCCACACAAAAAATAACCTTGAAAATGACGACAGATGTGCCCATTTATGTGTGTAAATAAAAGCGCTTTTATTGCTGCCTGGAGCGGAGATGGGTGCTGTGTGTGCCGCCTTTGGTACGTTTATTAAGTGATTAAAGAACAACTCAAGGAAATAAAGAAAATAAATCTGCAATCATCTAAGGCCATCCGTGAAAAGTCAGAGAATGTGCTGAATTTACCTTGAGTTCTATGTTATCCAGAGCTTTTTTTCTCGGAAAATAGGTGCAGGAACTCAATCACGACCCTGTTCAAATTTCAAAAACAGTAGAAGGGTCTACAGAGTGCAGAGTTCAGGGGGTTACACACAGAGTGCAGAGCTGTCACTTGTAAACACAGAAGTCTGGTTTCTGTGTTTACAAGTGATTGTGGTGAGCAGGCACCAAAGGGTCTGAGCCAGAGGTGGTGGAACTGAGTTCCCCCAAGTTCCCCCTGAAAAAAAGCCCTGATGTTATCCATTGTAGCCAATAGGCCTTTTGCATTGTACCCGCGGCCTCCTGGGTCATTTCTGCACCCTCTCTCTCAAAGGGTGGTGCTTGGAACCACGGAACCCTCGTCTTTTATTTCCCCAGGCTTATATTCAGTGCCATTCAATAATAAGTGTACATTGGTACACAACTCAAGGTACAGACAGTGACTGGATGGAAGTTAGAAGACCACGTTGGAGGACCACGCTTCCTGGGTGACCTTAAATGAAAACCTTTGATGGCAGTGTGCCTTCCAAGAACTATAGTAAGTAGATATACAATACTGTGCAAAAGTTTTAGGCAAGTGTTAAGAAATGTAGTAATTTAACCACTTTGCGTCCACGCTATAGCCGAATGACAGGGCCGCCATCAGGAATTATGGGGCCCCTTACACAGCTTCAGGCATGGACCCCCCTGGAGCAGAGAACCGGGCATGGCTCCCCTGCCTCAAATTGAGAAGCGGGGGGGGGGGCTGCCGTGAATAGAGAAGCGGAGGGGTGCCACAGCTATTTGGGAAAAGGGGGTTGCCCTGGGGACCTCTAGGCCCCTTACAAAAAAATATATATAAAAAAAGGGGGGTGGGGTAGCCATCCGGGGCCCTGGGGACCTCTGGGTCCTTTATTAAAATAAATATATTTATTTATTTATTTATTTTTTATAAAAAAAAAAGGAGGGGGTTGCCATCCGGGGGACTGGGGACCTCTGGGTCTTTTAATAAAAAAAAAAAAAAATATATATATATATAAAAAAAAAAGGGGGCTTGCCATCCGGGCCCCTTACAGGTGTACTGTCTGTACCCCCTGATGGCGGCCCTGCCGAATGACGGCTACAGCGCAGACCTGTTTTGCCGGGAGGCTGTCAATAGATGTCCTCCCCTTCGCACGCTCCCCGCACGCCCCCTGCAGGGCACGTGACACACGCTGTGATCACCGAGTCAGTGAGACTCAGGTGATCACAGATCCGAGTAAGAGGCCGGTTCCTTACCACGTGATCAGCTGTCAGCCAATGACAGCTGATCATTTGATGTAAACAAAAGCCGATCACCGGCTCTTGTGCAAGGGACATCGGTCCCAAAGAGAAACAGACACAACCACCTCATCTGTGCTCATCAGTACCGCCTGCCAGTGCCACCTGCCAATTCCACCTGCCAGTGCACACAGTGCCCACCAGTGCAAAAAAGTGCCACTTATCAATGCCCATGAGTGCCACCTATCAATGCCCATTAGTGGTGCCAATCAGTGTCACCTACCAGTGCCGATCAGTGCCCAGTATTGCCACCCATCAGTGCCCATCACTGCCACTTATCAGTGCCCATCACTGCCAGCTATCAGTGCCACCTATGAGTGTCACTTATCGTGCCCACCAGTGCCACCTATCAATGCCGTTCAGTGTCACTTCTCAGTGCCGCCTATCAATGCCCATCAGTGCAGCCCATTAGTGTAGCCCATCAGTGCCAATCAGTGCAGCCTCATCAGCGAACATCAATGAAGGTCAAAAGTTACCTGTTTGCAAACTTTTATTTTAATTTTATTTTTAATTCAGTCTTTTTTTTTTTAACAAAAAAATAAAACTCCAGAGGTGATCAAATACTACCAAAATAGTGAGTAAACCCGCGCTTAGGAGCTAAAAGTGAGGCTGCAGCACCCCATAGTAGAAGATCCCTGCTGGGATCAGAGTTTCTTCACTTTAGGGGCCTGTAGGTACCCTTCAGGATTAGGCAGCACCACTACCCCCACTTTACCCTTATATTCTTTAGAATCTCCTTTGGGGATCTTCTACTAAGGGGGGGACTGCAGCCTCACTTTTACCTCCTAAGCGCGGGTTTACTCACTATTTTGGTGGTATTTGATCACCACTGTTGTTTTTATTTTTTTGTTAAAAAAAAAAAAAGACTGAATTAAAAAAATAAAAATACAAAACTCATTTATATTTTGTTATAGAAGTTTGCAAACAGGTAATTTTTTACCTTCATTGATGTACGCTGATGAGGCTGCACTGATGGGCACTGATGGGCTACACTAATGGGCACCGATGGGCTGCACTGATGGGCATTGATTGCTGAGTTTCTTCACTCTTATGCCCTTTAGGGGCCTGTGGGTACCCTTCAGGATTAGGCAGCGCCACTAACCCACTTTACCCTTATAAATACCACCAAAAGAAAGCTCTATTTGTGGGGGAAAAAATAATAAAAATGTCATTTGGGTACAGTGTTGTATGACCGCGCAATTGTTATTCAAAGAGTGAGAGCGCTGAAAGCTGAAAATTGGCCTGGGTGGGAGGGGGTTTAAGTGCCCTGTAATTAAGTGGTTAAGAATGTTTTCAGAAAAATAAGTGTTTGTTTATATTTATCAAAACGGAAAGTAAATGAACAGAAGAGAAATCCAAATCAAATCAATATTTGGTGTGATCAGGGCCGGTGCAAGTATTTTTGCCAACTCAGACGAAGGTGGATTTTGCCCCCCCCCCCCCCCCCCCAATCTGTGCACCGGGCGGCTCCTGTCCCGAGTCCCTCAACCGGTCACCTCCAGGATGACGCCTATTAATGCCTATCAGTGCAGCCCATCGCAGCCCATCAGCGGAACCATGGCCGTGTACACACGATGAGATTTATCCGATGAAAACGGTCTGACAGACCGTTTTCATCGGACATGTCTGCTGGGCTATTTTAGTTTGATCAGTGTACACACGATCAAACCAAAATCCCCGCAGACAGACAGGGCGGTGAAGTGGCGGTGATGTTGACGCCGCCACGTCACCGAACCAGGAAGTAAAATACTTCCACGCATGCGTCGAATCCATTCGACGCATGCGGGGAATTTTTGTCCGCTGGTTAGGCGTACTAACCAGCGGACATGTCCGACAGACGGGTTTCCAGCAGACAAGTTTTAGGCCTCGTACACACGAGCGGATATGTCCGCTGAAAACGGTCCGATGGACCGTTTCAGCAGACATCTCCGATCGTGTGTATGGGCTAGCTGACAGATTTGTCCACCCGACAGATTTCAAAGCATGCTTTGAAATCTATCGGGTGGGAATGTGTCCGCCCGACATGTCTGCTGGTTAGTACACTTACCAGCAGACATGTCGTCCCGCACCGTCGCCGCGCCGCCGCCGAATGGATTCGGCGCATGCGCGGAAGTGTTTTACTTCCCGGTGCGGTGACGTGGCGGCGTCAACGTCACCGCCACGTCACCGCGCCGTCCGCCGGCGGGGAATTTGATCCGATGGTGTGTACACGCCATCGGACCAAACTCCAGATCGGACATATCCGATGGAAACGGTCCGCGGACCGTTTTCATCGGATATGTCCGATCGTGTGTACAAGGCCTTAAAGCATGCTTTAAAACTTTTGTCTGCTGGAAACCTGTCTGCTCGCCCGTACACACGATCGAATCTGTCCGCTGAAACTGGTCTGCGGATCAGTTTCAGCATATATATTCGATCGTGTGTAAGCAGCCTAAGACACTCACTGGATGTAAACGCAGCGTAGGCCGCGCAGCCAAGGACGAGACAGTGAGACTGTCACACACTGAGACAGAGTGAATTCACAGGTCAGCGCTACTGCGGGGACTCGTCCTTTAAATGCCGCCCGCAGCGGCAGCCAAAACCACACTCGATGATCGGGCGACTGTCACGAACCGGTCAATTTTCCGTCCTGTTCCCTGCCACCGCAAGGCAAGTGCCCATGTTGCCTTGCGCTAGCGCCGGCCCTGGATGTGATCACCCTTTACCTTCAAAACAGCATCAATTCTTCTAGGTACACTTGCACACAGTTTTTGAGGGAACTCAGCTGGGAGGTCGTTCCATACATCTTGGAGAACAAACCAGAGATCTCCTATAGATGAAGGCTGCCTCAAATCCTTCTGTCTCTTCATGTTATCCCAGACAGACGCCATGTTGTTGAGATCAGGGCTCTGTGGAGGCCAAACCATCACTTCCAGCACTCCTTGTTCCTTATTTTGAAGTTAGTTCTTAATGACACATGTTTGGGGTCGTTGTCCTGCTGCAATATAATCTTGGGTCCAATAACCATTGATCATGACCAAATATCCCGTCTTAAGTGTCTATTTTAGGTATTATTAGGGGTTGTAGGGGGAGCAGCGCAAAGAAGGTAAAAAATCTTCATCCTTTCCAGCCACTTTAAAAAAAAAAACACTGAAAACCTTTTTTTTTGTGGTAAAGTTCCTGTTCTGCACAGGTGACATAGGTGACAAATGCCTCATTTCCACTGAGCGGATCGGTACAGTACGGTACGCTATTTGGGTGTTTCCATTATGAAAGCGGGCCTGACAAAAGAACCATACCGTCTTGCTTCAGATGTGGGGCCATAGAAAATGGTACGGTTCGGTTAGGGCCGAGCTACAATACATTCCACCGATTGGTGGACACACTAGGCATTTTTTCGAAACCCTGTATGGTCCCTGATGGTCCGACTTGCAGTGGAAATTCTCACCAGAACAGACCGGGCCATTCTAACTGTTCCAAACATTACCGACCCAAACTGATCCGCTGTGTGGAAATGAGGCAAAAATCAATGAAAGGGCAGCAAAGGAAGGAGGATAGTTGCCAAAAATGGTTATTTTCATAGGTGTGGGCAGTCTATAGCATTAGGGTGTGCACCCCAAAGCTCCAACACATATGCATTTGAAATATTTGCCATCCTCTTCACCACTCTCCATCCTGAAACAATGGGATGAAGGGACGAGTAAGGGAGCACATCAGGGGTCAAGTCCTGGGCAAAAAAGTGTGGGAACTCCCACCCAAGATCCACTTCCCCACCAAAAATCCATATACAGGAAGCGGCCAGTAACAAAAAGGATTACTAAGGTTTGCCTGCCCCTGACAGTGACTTGAGCTGGGCATCGCCGCTTAGTGAGGCGTCGGCTCGACTGCTTTAAGTCTTACAAAGGGAACTGCGTTCCTGCTGTGAAAAAGGTGCAGCGACTCCGTTCCCACGCGTTTCCGCAGGACTTGAACTCTGGAGCACATGGGGGACCCAGGCAACAGAAGGAAGAGTAACAGGGAAAGGAGGGGTGGCATACATACCGATCCCCTATATTTTCCTCCTGTAGCAGCTGAATGTTGACAAAAGGTAGAAGGGGGAGAAGCCTACTTTCAGCTGCTGCAGGAGGAAAATAGAGATCAGTTCCACTAAATTCAACCCCCCGCCACCTCTTCTGTCCAGGTTCTAAGGGCCGGCAAGGAAGGATTGCGGTTTACCTGTCACTAGTGTTGCTCACGAATATTCGCATTGCGAATATTCGCTACGAATATTGCATATTCGAGTATTCGCGAATAACTCGATTATCACGGCGAATATACGCTTTTTCGAATATTCGTATTTTTCAAATTTCGCAATCAATTTCGCAATCAATTTCGCAATCAATTTCGCATTTGCGATTTTTTTTTTTTTTTATAAAATATAGCGAATATTCGTAAATATCGAATATTCGTGATATTTTATCCAAAAAAAAATAGCGAAATTTCGCAATCATTTTCGCTTTCGCATATGCGAAATTTCACTATTTTTTTTTTAATAAAATATAGCGAATATTCGCATTGGCGAAAATACCCCTTTTTTTTTATTAAATAAAATATCACGAATATTCGATATTAACGAAGATTCGCGATCACATATGCGAAATTTCGCTTTTTTTTTTTTTTATAAAATATACCGAATATTCGTAAATATCAAATATTCGTGATATTTTATAAAAAAAAAAAAAAAAAAAACGCGAAATTTCGCATTGGCGAAAATTCGCATTGGCGAAAATTCGCAATTTTTTTTTTTTTTTTTTTTATAAAATATCACGAATATTCGATTTTAACAAATATTCGCGATCGCATATGCGAAATTTCGCTTTTTTTTTTTTTTATAAAATATACCGAATATTCGTAAATATCGAATATTCGTGATATTTTATAAAAAAAAATATCACGAATATTAGATATTAACGAATATTCGCGAATATTCTTCGAAATATTCACGAAATATCGCGAAATCGAATATGGCGTATTCCGCTCATCACTACCTGTCACCTGCCCACCATTGACAGGTTACTAATCCCAGGATTAGGGTGTGCCCAGGCTCACCTGGCACACCCCTTGCGCACGCCTATGGTTATTTTATTATCTGCAATGTTCTTTTAATTGTTCCTAGAGATTGTTTCCAGTGCTTCCATTGTTATAACACTTTGTACAATTTATTGCATTTTTCTTCTAACACAATCAGTCAATCAGGTGTTCTAATAGCAACAACAAGTCACCCTTACTATGTCCTTGTTTTCCAGGTATTCCTTCCAGGATGAAGAGGACATGTTTATGGTTGTAGACTTACTCTTGGGCGGAGATCTTCGATATCATCTACAGCAAAATGTCCAGTTTACGGAGGAGACTGTTAAGCTGTATATATGTGAAATGGCTCTGGCTTTAGACTACTTGAGAAGTCAACATATAATCCATCGGTAATGTCAGATGAGTTTTCCAAGTTTCAACCATATAATGCCGAGAGCAATTCTTGGCGATAATCAATGTCACCTTATCAGAAATCAGCTTTCAGCAGCCCAGGATAGTCGGTTTAGGTCTGCTTCACACCTATGCATTTATTATAGTGCATTTTCAGTTTTGCAGAAACACACTACAGCAGTCCATTTAAAGCGGTTGTAAACAGGGCTGTTTGAAGGAATTTGGGGGCCCCAAACAAAATGGGGGCCCCCAAGCACCCCCCTCCCCCCGCACGCAAAACCTACGTTAGTGCTACACTAATTTTTTAAACCCATGTTCTTACTCGTCCCCCCTTTCCTTGTCCCTATGTTTTTCGATCCTCACCTCCCCTTCTTCCCTGTAGGCTGCCGCTGTAGCGTGGCCAAGCTCCTCTTCCCCCTGTCAGTCCGGTGCTCTATCATTATGGGTCCCCAGTCCCCTATCAGATAGTGCCCGGGCCAGGCCGGGTACAGCACGGTACAGAAGATTTAGTTTCCTGTGTTCCCGGCTGAACTGAAAGGAGGTGAGCACTCAGTGTGCACTTCCTGTCAGTTCCGGCCGGGAACAGGAAACGGAATCTCCTGTACCACGCGGATTGAAAGGACTCCAGGAGGAAAGAAGAGGCCACGCTACAGCCTAGGAAGGGGAAGTTGGGGGCCCCACACCAGCTCGGGGTCCCAAGCAATTGTTTATTTTGCCTGTCCTGTAGCGACGTGCCTGGTTGTAAAAGTTCATGTTTTTTCATCTTAATACATTCTATGCATTAAGGTGAAAAAACATCTGATGTTTTCCAGCCCCCCCCCCCCCCCAGTTTACTTACCTAAGCCCTCGAAAGTCCCGTGTCGTGAACTAACAGGCTTCTCGGCCGGGCTTTTTGTCTCTTCTCAGCTCATTCATTGGATGATTGATAGCAGCGCAGCCATTGGCTCCCGCTGCTGTCAATCAAACCAATGACGCGGTGTGCTGGGGGGGCGGGCCTGAGTGATACAGTAAATAATTATTTTAAACTTTTTGCTATAATAAGTTTCCAAAAACAATATGTAAAAAAAAAAAAAATGTCTTCATTAGTTTATGCCGATATGTATCCTTCTAAAATAGGGAATAGATTAAGGGCATTTTTATCATTTTTTTTTTTTTTTTACTAGTAATGTCGGCGATCTGCGTTTTTTAGCGGGATTGCGACATCGCGGCGGACAGATTGGACACTTTTGACACATTTTTGGGACAATTGACGATTACATTTTGTTTGGGTACAACGTCGCAACGACCGCGCAATTGTCAGGTAAAGTGGCGCAGTGCCGTATCACAAAAAATGGCCTGGTCATTAAGGGGGCAAATCCTTCTGGGGCTGAAGTGGTTAATCGGGATGGGTGACGCATGCCAACCCGTCGAAAGAAAACAACACCACTCTCCGACACACATCAGGACCTGACACTTCCCTTGCCCTTAACCACTTCAGCCCTGGACCATTTTGCTGGTCAATGACCGGGCCACTTTTTGCGATTTGGCACTGCGTCGATTTAACTGGCAATTGCACAGTCGTGTGACGTGACTCCCAAACAAAATTGACGTCCTTTTTTCCTACAAATAGAACTTTCGTTTGGTGGTATTTGATCACCTCTGCGGTTTTTATTTTTTGCGCTATAAACAAAATTTGCTAAAATAAATATCCCCCAAAAATATATAAAAAAATATATTTTTTCCTCAGTTTAGGCCGATACGTATTCTTCTACATATTTTTCGTCCAAAAAAAAAGCAAAAAGCGTTTATTGATTGGTTTGTGCAAAAGTTATAGGGCCAGATTCAGGTAGATGGGAGCATCTTTGCTCTGGAGTAACGCTTCTCATTTACGTTACTCTGGCGAAATTTTAGGAGCAAGTGCTGTTATTCATGAAGCACTTGCTCCTAAAGTTGCGGCAGCGTATCGCAAATGAGCCGGCGGAATTCAAATTGGGCGGGTACGGGGCGTGTATTATTTAAAATAAGCGTGATCCCGCGGCGAACGTACTGCGCATGCGTCGACTGTCAATGCATCCCAGTGCGCATGCTCCAAATTCTGTCAGTGAACGTCAATGACGTCACATCCCCATTCATGAACGTTTTACGCAAGCGACGCGATTATTTTTTTTTCCGACGCGATGACGACGCCTATACTTAACATAGGATACTCCACTAGGGGGCTGCTTTATCTTTACGTCGCGTATCGCTTCCGGAAACGTCGTAAAGTCACTGCGTCGTGCCCGAAAAAGATCGTGAATTTCCGACTCCCGCTGATTAACATATTTTTTCAGCGTTAATCAGCGGGAACGCCCCCGGCGCCATTTTTAAGTTGAAGTAACGATGCGATGGCGAAATTCAATTGCGCCGATCGCATCGGAACTCCAACCCGGCGTTTCTTGTTTTCTGGTTACAGAAAACAAAAACGCCGGCTTAAAGTGACAGTTAGGCTGGCGGATCCATTGATCCGCCAGCCTAACTCTACCTGAATCTGGCCCATAGTGTCTATAAAATAGGGGATAGATTTATGGCATTTTTATTAATATATATATTTTTTTACTAGTAATGGCGGCGATCAGCGATTTTTATTGGTACTGCGACCTTATGGTGGACACTTCGGACACTTTTGACACATTTTTTGGACCATTGGCATTTTTATAGCGATCAGTGCTATAGAAATGCATTGATTACTGTAAAAATTGCACTAGCGGGGAAGGGGTTAACACTAGGGGGCGAGGAAGGGGGTTAATTATGTTCCCTGTGTGTGTTCTAACTGAAGGGGGGGTGGACTGATGTGGGGAAATGACAGATCGCTGTTCATACATTGTATGAACATGCGATCAGTCATTTCTCCCCCTGACAGGACCGGGAGCTGTGTGTTTACACACACAGCTCCCGGTTCTCGTTCTGTATCGAGCAATCGCGGGTGCCCAGCGGTGATCGTGCCCGTCGGCCACTCGCATCGGCACCAGGCGCGCGCCCCTAGTGGCTGCCTAATTTGCCTCTGCTCAATCTCTGGGTGCTAGATCCGTGCATCTTTCTTCAGCCATTTTTATTTGCTTGATTTTTTATTTTTTACCCATTATGGGCACGAGTGGGGCCCCCGTGTCTAAGTTTTTCTCAAGGCCTCGCAAAGCCTAGAGCCGCCTCTGCTTACCGAACCCGGTATGTGTTAAAACCTGGTGGAAAAAAAACTCTCAAAGCGGTGGTTCACCCTAAATATACTCTTTCCCATGTGATCCAGCATACTGGCGTCGGCGCCAGTATGCTGTTTTTTTTTTTTTAAATGCCCCACTTACTGTGTAATCCTTAATTTTGATTTATTTCCCCCGCGGTGGATGGCGCCTGTATAGCCCGTCACGGCTTCCGAAAATACCCGATTTAGGACTCGGGTATTTCCGGCGCTATGCGGCGCCTGCGCACAGACCTAGGAGCTGACTGCGCATGCGCCATATTTCTCCGAGTCCTATTTCGGCTTTTTTCAGAGGGCGTGACGCGCCATAGCCATAGGACTCGGAGAAACATGGCGCCTGCGCAGTCAGCTCCTTGGTCTGTGGGCAGGCGCCGCATAGCGCCGGAAATACCCGAGTCCTAAATCGGGTATTTTCGGAAGCCGTGACGGGCTATACAGGCGCCATCCACCGCAGGGGAAATAAATCAAAATTAAGGATTACACAGTAAGTGGGGGATTTAAAAAAAAAAAACAGCATACTGGCGCTGACGCCAGTATGCTGGATCACATGGGAAAGAGTATATTTAGGGTGAACCACCTCTTTAAGCCGGCCATACACGGTTCGAATTTCGAAAGATTTTTCTTTCGAAAATCGTATCAAAGAATTTTCATACGAATTTCGCACCGTTAGCAACAGCCGATTTTCGCGCAGCAATCAGATTTGAGGAATCAGAAATTTTTTGAAAAAATTCTAACATTACATGGAGCCGACCTATGAGACCGACAGTATGCTGTTTTTTATTTTTCTGCGTACATACCATTTTAGGACTATTTTCACCCCCGGCTTCCCCGCGGGGGTGGGCGTTCCTAATCACAGGCTGTGAATGACGTGCTTCCGACCGGCGCATATTGCGCGTCACGAGTTGCCGAAAGAAGCCGAACGTCGGAAGCACGTCATTCACAGCCTGTGATTAGGAACGCCCACCCCCGCAGGGAAGCCGGGGGTGAAAATAGCCCTAAAATGGTATGTACGCAAAAAAAACCCCAGCATACTGTCGGTCTCATAGGTCGGCTCCATGTAATGTTAGACAATTTTTTTTAGGGTGAACCCCCGCTTTAACCTTGTGCGTTGTTGGTTCACTTACCTTTTCCTCCGATTTCCCTTCTAAATGTTTTTTTTCTTTGTTTTCTTTGTCTGAATTTCTCACTTCCTGTTTCTCCTCAGTAAACTGTTCTGGCTGACTAACCACCAGCCAGAACGGCTTGGATGATGGTGGAAATCTTACTGAGGTGAAACAGGAAGTGAGAAATTCAGACAAAGAAAAAAAAAAACATTTAGAAGGGAAATGGAAGGAAACGGTAAGTGAACCAACAATGCACTAGCTTAATGGAACCTATTTCAAAAATAAAAAAATTAAGCTTTATATCAAAGAACTGGGCATTAAATGGTAATTCCCTGGTGATATAATAAACAGGTATATTAATTAAAAAAAAAACATTTATTCAAATATAAAGGACAGATGTACACAGATACAGTTGGGCAAACGGGCCCATAAATATATAAAATCACATAAAAAAAAGCCATATATATATATATATATATATATATATATATATATATATATATATATATGCTGGAACGTAACCACAACCCCACAAAACCCCTCCTCCTACACACACCCTCCAAATCAAATGGTGGGTGTGGTCAGGGTGGATGGGAGGGTCTCAAAGGGCCATTAAATATCTGGATTGCATTACACACAGTGCAGAACCTGTAAACACAGAGACTAGACTTCCAAAGGGTCTGAGCCAGAGAGATCCCCCTGAAAAAAGCCGTGTGTATGTATATATATATATATATATATATATGATAAGTGGGAATCAATGATGGGAAAATCGTGCGAGAAATGTAATATAAAAAAAAATGCGCATGTGCAAGAAAAGAAAATTCCTGGAGAGAAAAGAATATTCCTGGCCATGAAAAAAAAAAATTCTGTAGCAACATGAACGTTTGGTCGGCCGAATTTCGAAAATCAATGGTGGCATCATCGGATCACAAAAAAAAACTTTCTGATTTTGAAAAGAAAATTAGTTTAAAATTCAAAATCACAAAGTTTGTATTTTTTTTGTGATCCGATGATGCCACCATTGATTTTGGAAATTCGGCCGACCAAACCTTCATGTTACTACAGATAATAATTATCATGGTCGGAAATATTCTTTTCTGTAAGCAACATGAAGGCTTGGTCGGACGAATTTCCAAAATCAATGGTGGCATCATCGGATCACCAAAAAAAATAACTTTCTGATTTTGAAATAAAAAAAAAAGTTCAAAATGTAACCGTGTATGGCCTGGTTTAGGCAGCTGACAGTGATCTTGATTTCCATACGTTACAATGAACTTGAGATGTGAATAATAGGGACACACTGAAATCTTGATATCTCAAAAATTAAACCCAACTTTTATTGTGTTGCAGAGATGTAAAGCCAGACAACATTCTCCTGGATGAACAAGGTGAGCAAACAAAGCCACGTGCCTCGATTACACGCTCTCTAGTGACACTTGAAGGTGTCTTGTTATTGTGTGAAGTAGCGGTGTATGTGTTAATGATGTTGTGTTTATGTGCCTCACTAATACATTTATATGATGCGCAGATAATGAAGCAAATTTCTCAATAGTCTCACATTGAGTAAAAGGTCATTTAAGGGCACAGCCCAGATGTATTCTAACCAATGCAGTATCTTGGCCTAGGCCAACAAGGCCCAGGCCTAGGGCAGCACTTTGCAGGGGGGCAGCACGAAAAGAGTCCCAGCCGGCTTGCGCTACACTTTTAGTGCAGCGCGAGTCTTATGAGGTGGACTGGGCTACAAGACAAATCAATCTGGTGCCCCCATAGAGTAAGGGATGGTTATAGCCCCCGTTATTTATTTTTTTGCCATCCGTTCACTTCATTTTCTGCCCCATAGCCAAACAGGAAGTAAGAGGATATCTCTGCAGATGAAGGGAATCCCCCGTCCCCTCGCAAGGCCCTCAGAAATAGTGTCCCCACTAGAAAATTTCAGGGCAGGTCTTAAATAGGAAGGGGTGTGACCTCGACAGGAAGGGGTGGATCATATTTAAATTAGGAGGTGCACGAGATTAGTCAGGCCTAGGGCAGCACAAAACCTAAATACACCACTGATTCTAACCATATAGCTCTTTGAGATATTGAAAGCAAGAATTTGGCTATATATAGTCAAGGCCTAGAACTAAAACAACTTAAAGGGGTTGTAAAGGTTCATTTTTTATTTCCTAAATAGGTTCCTTTAAAGCGGGGGTTGACCCTAAAAAAAATTCTAACATTACATGGAGCCAACCTATGAGACCGACAGTATGCTGTTTTTTTTTTTTTTGCGTACCATTTTAGGGCTATTTTCACCCCCGGCTTCCCCACGGGGGTGGGCCTTCCTAATCACAGGCTGTGATTGACGTGCCTCCGAATGGCGCATACTGCGCGTCACGAGTTTCCGAAAGAGGCGATTCAGTTCGCATGTGCCGCGCTATATAAGTTTTCATTCATTCAAGCCGAACGTCGGTGCGGCTCTATACGTGCCTGCGAAGCGACGTTTGGCTTCTTTCGGCAACTCGTGACGCGCAGTATGCGCCAGTCGGAAGCACGTCAATCGCAGCCTGTGATTAGGAACGCCCAGTCCCGCAGGGAAGTCGGGGTGAAAATAGCCCTAAAATGGTATGTACGCAAAAAAAAACAGCATACTGTTGGTGTCATAGGTCGGCTCCATGTAATGTTAGACATTTTTTTTAGGGTGAACCCCCGCTTTAAGCTCGTGCATTGTTGGTTCACTTACCTTTTCCTCCGATTTCCCTTCTAAATGTTTTTTTTCTTTGTCTGAATTTCTCACTTCCTGTTTCTCCTCAGTAAACTGTTCTGGCTGACTAACCACCAGCCAGAACGGCTCGGATGATGGTGGAAAGCTTACTGAGGAGAAACAGGAAGTGAGAAATTCAGACAAAGAAAAAAAAAACATTTAGAAGGGAAATGGAAGGAAAAGGTAAGTGAACCAACAATGCACTAGCTTAAAGGAACCTATTTCGAAAATAAAAAAATGAAGCTTTATATCAAAGAACTGGGCATTAAATGGTAATTCCCTGGTGATATAATAAACAGGTATATTAATTTAAAAAAAGCATCTATTCAAATATAAAGGACAGATGTACACAGGTACAGTTGGGCAAACTGGCCCATAAATATATAAAATCACATAAAAAAAAGCCATATATATTTATATATATGGCTTTTTTTCTCAAACAATATGGGCTGGAACATAACCACAACCCCACAAAACCCCTCCTCCTACACACACCCTCCAAATCAAATGGTGGGTGTGGTCAGGGTGGATAGGAGGGTCTCAAAAGGGCATTAAATATCTGGATTGCATTACACACAGTGCAGAACTTGTAAACACAGAGACCAGACTTCCAAAGGGTCTGAGCCAGAGAGATCCCCCTGAAAAAAGCTGTGTGTGTGTGTATATATATATATATATGTTCTATGAAGCTTGCCAACATGTTTCATGGCACACAGGCCGCTTCTTCAGGGCTTGATTCCATAGGTCTAGCTTCACAAATCTATAATTCCGTACGGGAAATTCATTCACAGTCCGTTTCTTTAGTTTGTACCTTGTCACCACCAACATTTTGTATCCATTGCTTCCGACAGATGTGAGAGGTTGTGAATAGATAAAAGGGGGGGGGGGGGGGGGGGGGGGGGGGGGGGGGGGGGGGGGGGGGGGGGGGGGGGGGGGGGGGGGGGGGGGGGGGGGGTGGGGGGGGGGGGGGGGGGGGGGGGGGGGGGGGGGGGGGGGGGGGGGGGGGGGGGGGGTGGGGGGGGGGGGGGGGGGGGGGGGGGGGGGGGGGGGGGGGGGGGGGGGGGGGGGGGGGGGGGGGGGGGGGGGGGGGGGGGGGGGGGGGGGGGGGGGGGGGGGGGGGGGGGGGGGGGGGGGGGGGGGGGGGGGGGGGGGGGGGGGGGGGGGGGGGGGGGGGGGGGGGGGGGGGGGGGGGGGGGGGGGGGGGGGGGGGGGGGGGGGGGGGGGGGGGGGGGGGGGGGGGGGGGGGGGGGGGGGGGGGGGGGGGGGGGGGGGGGGGGGGGGGGGGGGGGGGGGGGGGGGGGGGGGGGGGGGGGGGGGGGGGGGGGGGGGGGGGGGGGGGGGGGGGGGGGGGGGGGGGGGGGGGGGGGGGGGGGGGGGGGGGGGGGGGGGGGGGGGGGGGGGGGGGGGGGGGGGGGGGGGGGGGGGGGGGGGGGGGGGGGGGGGGGGGGGGGGGGGGGGGGGGGGGGGGGGGGGGGGGGGGGGGGGGGGGGGGGGGGGGGGGGGGGGGGGGGGGGGGGGGGGGGGGGGGGGGGGGGGGGGGGGGGGGGGGGGGGGGGGGGGGGGGGGGGGGGGGGGGGGGGGGGGGGGGGGGGGGGGGGGGGGGGGGGGGGGGGGGGGGGGGGGGGGGGGGGGGGGGGGGGGGGGGGGGGGGGGGGGGGGGGGGGGGGGGGGGGGGGGGGGGGGGGGGGGGGGGGGGGGGGGGGGGGGGGGGGGGGGGGGGGGGGGGGGGGGGGGGGGGGGGGGGGGGGGGGGGGGGGGGGGGGGGGGGGGGGGGGGGGGGGGGGGGGGGGGGGGGGGGGGGGGGGGGGGGGGGGGGGGGGGGGGGGGGGGGGGGGGGGGGGGGGGGGGGGGGGGGGGGGGGGGGGGGGGGGGGGGGGGGGGGGGGGGGGGGGGGGGGGGGGGGGGGGGGGGGGGGGGGGGGGGGGGGGGGGGGGGGGGGGGGGGGGGGGGGGGGGGGGGGGGGGGGGGGGGGGGGGGGGGGGGGGGGGGGGGGGGGGGGGGGGGGGGGGGGGGGGGGGGGGGGGGGGGGGGGGGGGGGGGGGGGGGGGGGGGGGGGGGGGGGGGGGGGGGGGGGGGGGGGGGGGGGGGGGGGGGGGGGGGGGGGGGGGGGGGGGGGGGGGGGGGGGGGGGGGGGGGGGGGGGGGGGGGGGGGGGGGGGGGGGGGGGGGGGGGGGGGGGGGGGGGGGGGGGGGGGGGGGGGGGGGGGGGGGGGGGGGGGGGGGGGGGGGGGGGGGGGGGGGGGGGGGGGGGGGGGGGGGGGGGGGGGGGGGGGGGGGGGGGGGGGGGGGGGGGGGGGGGGGGGGGGGGGGGGGGGGGGGGGGGGGGGGGGGGGGGGGGGGGGGGGGGGGGGGGGGGGGGGGGGGGGGGGGGGGGGGGGGGGGGGGGGGGGGGGGGGGGGGGGGGGGGGGGGGGGGGGGGGGGGGGGGGGGGGGGGGGGGGGGGGGGGGGGGGGGGGGGGGGGGGGGGGGGGGGGGGGGGGGGGGGGGGGGGGGGGGGGGGGGGGGGGGGGGGGGGGGGGGGGGGGGGGGGGGGGGGGGGGGGGGGGGGGGGGGGGGGGGGGGGGGGGGGGGGGGGGGGGGGGGGGGGGGGGGGGGGGGGGGGGGGGGGGGGGGGGGGGGGGGGGGGGGGGGGGGGGGGGGGGGGGGGGGGGGGGGGGGGGGGGGGGGGGGGGGGGGGGGGGGGGGGGGGGGGGGGGGGGGGGGGGGGGGGGGGGGGGGGGGGGGGGGGGGGGGGGGGGGGGGGGGGGGGGGGGGGGGGGGGGGGGGGGGGGGGGGGGGGGGGGGGGGGGGGGGGGGGGGGGGGGGGGGGGGGGGGGGGGGGGGGGGGGGGGGGGGGGGGGGGGGGGGGGGGGGGGGGGGGGGGGGGGGGGGGGGGGGGGGGGGGGGGGGGGGGGGGGGGGGGGGGGGGGGGGGGGGGGGGGGGGGGGGGGGGGGGGGGGGGGGGGGGGGGGGGGGGGGGGGGGGGGGGGGGGGGGGGGGGGGGGGGGGGGGGGGGGGGGGGGGGGGGGGGGGGGGGGGGGGGGGGGGGGGGGGGGGGGGGGGGGGGGGGGGGGGGGGGGGGGGGGGGGGGGGGGGGGGGGGGGGGGGGGGGGGGGGGGGGGGGGGGGGGGGGGGGGGGGGGGGGGGGGGGGGGGGGGGGGGGGGGGGGGGGGGGGGGGGGGGGGGGGGGGGGGGGGGGGGGGGGGGGGGGGGGGGGGGGGGGGGGGGGGGGGGGGGGGGGGGGGGGGGGGGGGGGGGGGGGGGGGGGGGGGGGGGGGGGGGGGGGGGGGGGGGGGGGGGGGGGGGGGGGGGGGGGGGGGGGGGGGGGGGGGGGGGGGGGGGGGGGGGGGGGGGGGGGGGGGGGGGGGGGGGGGGGGGGGGGGGGGGGGGGGGGGGGGGGGGGGGGGGGGGGGGGGGGGGGGGGGGGGGGGGGGGGGGGGGGGGGGGGGGGGGGGGGGGGGGGGGGGGGGGGGGGGGGGGGGGGGGGGGGGGGGGGGGGGGGGGGGGGGGGGGGGGGGGGGGGGGGGGGGGGGGGGGGGGGGGGGGGGGGGGGGGGGGGGGGGGGGGGGGGGGGGGGGGGGGGGGGGGGGGGGGGGGGGGGGGGGGGGGGGGGGGGGGGGGGGGGGGGGGGGGGGGGGGGGGGGGGGGGGGGGGGGGGGGGGGGGGGGGGGGGGGGGGGGGGGGGGGGGGGGGGGGGGGGGGGGGGGGGGGGGGGGGGGGGGGGGGGGGGGGGGGGGGGGGGGGGGGGGGGGGGGGGGGGGGGGGGGGGGGGGGGGGGGGGGGGGGGGGGGGGGGGGGGGGGGGGGGGGGGGGGGGGGGGGGGGGGGGGGGGGGGGGGGGGGGGGGGGGGGGGGGGGGGGGGGGGGGGGGGGGGGGGGGGGGGGGGGGGGGGGGGGGGGGGGGGGGGGGGGGGGGGGGGGGGGGGGGGGGGGGGGGGGGGGGGGGGGGGGGGGGGGGGGGGGGGGGGGGGGGGGGGGGGGGGGGGGGGGGGGGGGGGGGGGGGGGGGGGGGGGGGGGGGGGGGGGGGGGGGGGGGGGGGGGGGGGGGGGGGGGGGGGGGGGGGGGGGGGGGGGGGGGGGGGGGGGGGGGGGGGGGGGGGGGGGGGGGGGGGGGGGGGGGGGGGGGGGGGGGGGGGGGGGGGGGGGGGGGGGGGGGGGGGGGGGGGGGGGGGGGGGGGGGGGGGGGGGGGGGGGGGGGGGGGGGGGGGGGGGGGGGGGGGGGGGGGGGGGGGGGGGGGGGGGGGGGGGGGGGGGGGGGGGGGGGGGGGGGGGGGGGGGGGGGGGGGGGGGGGGGGGGGGGGGGGGGGGGGGGGGGGGGGGGGGGGGGGGGGGGGGGGGGGGGGGGGGGGGGGGGGGGGGGGGGGGGGGGGGGGGGGGGGGGGGGGGGGGGGGGGGGGGGGGGGGGGGGGGGGGGGGGGGGGGGGGGGGGGGGGGGGGGGGGGGGGGGGGGGGGGGGGGGGGGGGGGGGGGGGGGGGGGGGGGGGGGGGGGGGGGGGGGGGGGGGGGGGGGGGGGGGGGGGGGGGGGGGGGGGGGGGGGGGGGGGGGGGGGGGGGGGGGGGGGGGGGGGGGGGGGGGGGGGGGGGGGGGGGGGGGGGGGGGGGGGGGGGGGGGGGGGGGGGGGGGGGGGGGGGGGGGGGGGGGGGGGGGGGGGGGGGGGGGGGGGGGGGGGGGGGGGGGGGGGGGGGGGGGGGGGGGGGGGGGGGGGGGGGGGGGGGGGGGGGGGGGGGGGGGGGGGGGGGGGGGGGGGGGGGGGGGGGGGGGGGGGGGGGGGGGGGGGGGGGGGGGGGGGGGGGGGGGGGGGGGGGGGGGGGGGGGGGGGGGGGGGGGGGGGGGGGGGGGGGGGGGGGGGGGGGGGGGGGGGGGGGGGGGGGGGGGGGGGGGGGGGGGGGGGGGGGGGGGGGGGGGGGGGGGGGGGTGGGGGGGGGGGGGGGGGGGGGGGGGGGGGGGGGGGGGGGGGGGGGGGGGGGGGGGGGGGGGGGGGGGGGGGGGGGGGGGGGGGGGGGGGGGGGGGGGGGGGGGGGGGGGGGGGGGGGGGGGGGGGGGGGGGGGGGGGGGGGGGGGGGGGGGGGGGGGGGGGGGGGGGGGGGGGGGGGGGGGGGGGGGGGGGGGGGGGGGGGGGGGGGGGGGGGGGGGGGGGGGGGGGGGGGGGGGGGGGGGGGGGGGGGGGGGGGGGGGGGGGGGGGGGGGGGGGGGGGGGGGGGGGGGGGGGGGGGGGGGGGGGGGGGGGGGGGGGGGGGGGGGGGGGGGGGGGGGGGGGGGGGGGGGGGGGGGGGGGGGGGGGGGGGGGGGGGGGGGGGGGGGGGGGGGGGGGGGGGGGGGGGGGGGGGGGGGGGGGGGGGGGGGGGGGGGGGGGGGGGGGGGGGGGGGGGGGGGGGGGGGGGGGGGGGGGGGGGGGGGGGGGGGGGGGGGGGGGGGGGGGGGGGGGGGGGGGGGGGGGGGGGGGGGGGGGGGGGGGGGGGGGGGGGGGGGGGGGGGGGGGGGGGGGGGGGGGGGGGGGGGGGGGGGGGGGGGGGGGGGGGGGGGGGGGGGGGGGGGGGGGGGGGGGGGGGGGGGGGGGGGGGGGGGGGGGGGGGGGGGGGGGGGGGGGGGGGGGGGGGGGGGGGGGGGGGGGGGGGGGGGGGGGGGGGGGGGGGGGGGGGGGGGGGGGGGGGGGGGGGGGGGGGGGGGGGGGGGGGGGGGGGGGGGGGGGGGGGGGGGGGGGGGGGGGGGGGGGGGGGGGGGGGGGGGGGGGGGGGGGGGGGGGGGGGGGGGGGGGGGGGGGGGGGGGGGGGGGGGGGGGGGGGGGGGGGGGGGGGGGGGGGGGGGGGGGGGGGGGGGGGGGGGGGGGGGGGGGGGGGGGGGGGGGGGGGGGGGGGGGGGGGGGGGGGGGGGGGGGGGGGGGGGGGGGGGGGGGGGGGGGGGGGGGGGGGGGGGGGGGGGGGGGGGGGGGGGGGGGGGGGGGGGGGGGGGGGGGGGGGGGGGGGGGGGGGGGGGGGGGGGGGGGGGGGGGGGGGGGGGGGGGGGGGGGGGGGGGGGGGGGGGGGGGGGGGGGGGGGGGGGGGGGGGGGGGGGGGGGGGGGGGGGGGGGGGGGGGGGGGGGGGGGGGGGGGGGGGGGGGGGGGGGGGGGGGGGGGGGGGGGGGGGGGGGGGGGGGGGGGGGGGGGGGGGGGGGGGGGGGGGGGGGGGGGGGGGGGGGGGGGGGGGGGGGGGGGGGGGGGGGGGGGGGGGGGGGGGGGGGGGGGGGGGGGGGGGGGGGGGGGGGGGGGGGGGGGGGGGGGGGGGGGGGGGGGGGGGGGGGGGGGGGGGGGGGGGGGGGGGGGGGGGGGGGGGGGGGGGGGGGGGGGGGGGGGGGGGGGGGGGGGGGGGGGGGGGGGGGGGGGGGGGGGGGGGGGGGGGGGGGGGGGGGGGGGGGGGGGGGGGGGGGGGGGGGGGGGGGGGGGGGGGGGGGGGGGGGGGGGGGGGGGGGGGGGGGGGGGGGGGGGGGGGGGGGGGGGGGGGGGGGGGGGGGGGGGGGGGGGGGGGGGGGGGGGGGGGGGGGGGGGGGGGGGGGGGGGGGGGGGGGGGGGGGGGGGGGGGGGGGGGGGGGGGGGGGGGGGGGGGGGGGGGGGGGGGGGGGGGGGGGGGGGGGGGGGGGGGGGGGGGGGGGGGGGGGGGGGGGGGGGGGGGGGGGGGGGGGGGGGGGGGGGGGGGGGGGGGGGGGGGGGGGGGGGGGGGGGGGGGGGGGGGGGGGGGGGGGGGGGGGGGGGTTGGGGGGGGGGGGGGTGGGGGGGGGGGGGGGGGGGGGGGGGGGGGGGGGGGGGGGGGGGGGGGGGGGGGGGGGGGGGGGGGGGGGGGGGGGGGGGGGGGGGGGGGGGGGGATGTTTTGGGGGGGGGGGGCCATGATGCTCCACTACACTGCAGTGTGCATGAGCATCATGGGAAATGTAGTTCCAAAACATCTGGGGTGCCAAGGTTCGCCATCACTGTTCTAGGGCCTAATGTGGCTTAGTTCTCTCCATGCCCTTTGGAGCGGTATTATAATGTAAGTCCTACACTATAATACAGCTTCTGCAGCCGCCATCTTGGATGCTGGCATGCCCTTTCTGACACGGGCCAACATGGAATGCAGTATCCGGATGTGACGACAACGGAAGGGGACCAGGACCAGCGTGGAACACATGTGCTGGAAGTGATGTCAAAGGGGCAGGATGCTTTTCGGAGCATCTATTGGTTCGGCATGAAGGAGCCAATAGACGCTTTAAAATGCGGCCAGTCCCTTTAACGTCACTTCTGGCACATGCGTTCAATGCTGGTTTAGCTCCCCTTCCGCTGACATCACATCTGATGGCCCTGGCAGTGTGGCTGTCCATTCGAGTGCTTTTCTCCTTCTGCTGGTCACTTGGGATTCCTCAAAAGGTGTTAAAAAATTTTAGCAACATTTTTCTTATTTGGAAACCCTGGTCCATACAATTCAATAGGTTTCTATACTGATCATTGTATAGGACCAGGAATCTTGCCTCTGAAATAAATATTTTTGCATTGATAGATGCTGAACAATACTTTGTGCTAGAAAAACCCAGTAGCAGTTTTATCTGCCTACATTCTGGTGGAGCTTTACAGTGCAAGAAGATTTAATAGGCACCGTTACATGGCAACTGCTATGCCTCCAAGTCACACATAGCTCCTAATAGGCCTATTTCATATTGTCCCGAGGTCCTCAGTAAGAGTGTACATTTTATTAAACTTTGATATATATATTACTTTGTGGCAGTGCTCCAAATTAAAGCTATACATATATTACTTTGAAGATGTTGTCATTACTTCCCTTTTTCAAGCACGATGGACATACATTGCCTTATAAAAGTATTCATACCCCTTGAAATTTTCCACATTTTGTCACAACCAAAATTGTAAATGTATTTTATTGGGATTTTATGTGCTAAACCAACACAAAGTGGCACATCATTGTGAAGTGGAAGGAAAATGATAAATGGTTTTCAAAATGTTTTACAAATAAATATGTGAAAAGTGTGGCGTGCATCTGTATTCAGCCCCCTTTCCTCTGAAACTCCCATCAAAAATCTAGTGGAATCAATTGCCTTTAGAAGTCACCTAATTAGTAAATAGAGTCCATCTGTGTGTAATTTAATCCCAATATAAATACAGCTGTTCTGTGAAGCCCTCGTTTGTGAGAGAACCTTAGTGAACAAACGGCATCATGAAGGCCAAGGAACACACCAGACAGGTCAGGGATAAAGGTGTGGAGAAGTTTAAAGCAGGGTTAGGTTATAAAAAAAATCTCCCAAGCTATGAACATCTCAAAGAGCTCTGTTCAATCCATCATCCGAAAATGGAAAGAGTATGGCACAACTGCAAACCTACCAAGACATGGCCGTCCACCTAAACTGACCGGGCTGGGCAAGGAGAGCATTCATCAGAGAAGCAGTCAAGAGGCCCATGGTAACTCTGGAGGAGCTGCAGAGATCCACAGCTCAGGTGGGAGAATCTGTCGACAGGACAACTATTAGTTGCGCTCTCCACAAATCTGCCCTTTATGGAAGAGTGGCAAGAAGAAAGACATATAAAGTACAGTTTGTAAAAAGCCTATCGGTTAGGTGTCCATCGGTTAAATTTTCAAGCAAGTTCTCTTCTTTTTGACCGAAGGATAACTGACCGATGGGGCCCACACACGATCAGTTTGGACCGAGTCTGTCTTAAAGCCCCCAATTCTGATACCCAAGAATTCTGCAATGAATTATCGGATTATTTTGTTAACAAAATTGAAGGAATCCGTGAAAGCATTCAGCAAAACAATACCCCCTTCAACCCCCCCTTCAATCATTCCCCCAATACCCACATAAACCCACCGCAATCAACAAAATTCACTCTTAAACTCATCCCCATCGAGGCCACTAAAAATATCATCGGTACTCTGCGAAACAGCACAGCGCATAATGATATCATCCCCACTAGGGATGAGCTTCGAGTTCGATACGAACGTATGTTCGACTCGAACATTGTCTGTTCGTACGTTCGACGAAATTCGAACAAAAGCGGTCGTTCGCGCCTAATTCGAGTGGCGCAAAATGGCCCATAATTCACTGCGGCATTGCGCGCTGATGATTGGCCAAGCATGCTGTATGTCCCGCATGCTTGGCCAATCACAGCGCGCAAAAAAACGAAGAGCCATAATTGGCCAAAGCCTGGGTGCCTTTGGCCAATTATGGCTCAAGGCTTTAGCACACGCCCCACACTATAAAAGGCCGCCTCGTGTAGTGTGTTCCGGCTTGTTAATGAGAGCAGTCAGAGAGACAGAGAGATTGTCTTTTTATATAGCTAGATAGAGCAGGCAGGCTAGTCAGTTTAGCTTAATTTACAGTGTGTAGAGAATATATATACATCCCTAGGAGTTGTACATATATTTATACACTGTATAGCTTAGCTAGATCAGTTCTTCCTAATTTACTGGCAGGCAGGTGATTGTGCTATTTAAAGACTTTATCACAGGTATAGACACCCAGCAGGTACAATATTTAAAGACATTTTTATTTTATTTATTTTTTTAAATTTAAGCATCATTAAAATCACTGCTCCTGGAGCAGTGATTTTAACCACTTAAGGACCGCCAACTGCACATTTACGTCGGCAGAATGGCACGGCTGGGCACATCAACGTATATATACGTTGATTTTAGTACCCAGCCGTGGGTCGATAAAAGACCGTTTTTAAAACTTTTTTCCATTGATACATGTTCCCTCGGGCAAGACCCTGGTTCTTAAAGACGTTTTTACAGGCAAACTATAGACACCCATCACTGCAGGTACAATATTTAAAGGAATTTTTCCTGGAGCAGTGATTTTAATGATGCTTAAATTAAAAATAAATAAATAAATAGAATTCCTTTAAATATTGTACCTGCTGGGTGTCTATAGCTTGCCTGTGAAAACGTCTTTGAGAACCCGGGTCTTGCCTGCTCCTGAAAAACCAACCGTTTTTTAAACTTTTTTCCATTGATACATGTTCCCTGGGGCAAGACCCGGGTTCTCAAAGATGTTTTCCAACAATAACTTGAATATCGGTCTTTAAAATGAGCGTTTTTGAATTCGAATGTTCGAGTCCCATAGACTTCAATGGGGTTCTAAATGTTCGCGCGAACGGTCGGTCTGTTCGACGGTTGTGGTGCGAACCGAACGCGGGTATGTTCGGCTCATTCCTAATCCCCACCAAACTGCTGAAGGAATGTGCCGAAATCCTGGCACCACCTCAATCAGGTTTCCGTCCCGGGCACGGTCTCGAGGCCGCAGACGAAGGAGAATCTTGTCTTCTAGTTCTGTTGGACCTAAGCGCAGCTTTTGACATGGTAGACCACAACTGTATTTTCGCATCTGCAACAAAAAGGATCATCATCTCGGTCTAGAAAAATGTCTCTCTTTGATAGAAAACTGGATGACAAAGAGTTATTTTAAACTCAATGGATCGAAAACAGAACTTCTCCTGTTTTCACACCAATCGAAAGAATCAACTTGCAACAACTTGGACACCCCCACCCATTCTGGGCAAAATCATCACCCCTAGCACCAAAGTCTCTGAGTCATCTTCGACACCAACATGACAATGGATGCACAAACAGGGTCAGTAGTCAGTGGATCTCACCATCTGTTGCGCCTACTACACAGACTTATTCCATTTATTCCTAAAGAAGACATAGCAGTCGTGGTGGGTGCAATTGTGAACTCCAGACTGGACTATGCAAATGCCCTCTATCTTGGACTCCCAAAGTACCAAATCTCTCGTCTGCAAGTTGTTCAAAACACGGCTTCTAGACTTCTGACTGGGGAAAAAACATGGGAATCTATCTCACCTTCATTGAAAACCCTTCACTGGTTGCCAGTAAAAGACAGAATTACTTTCAAAGCACTCTGTCTGACGCATAACTGTATTCTGGGAATTGCCCCCCAATATCTATGCGAAAAACTAAAAGCTCACAACCCCAATTGTATTCTGTGATCCACAAACCAAAATCTACTTCAAATACCCAAAGCCAGATACAAGTCCAAAGGAGAGCGAAGATTTGCGGTTCAAGGCCCCAGACTATGGAACGCTTTACCGACCAGCATTCGGTTGGAGGAGAACCACTTGGCCTTTAGGAGAAAAAGCAAAACCCATCTTTTTTTAGTTCAAAGGAGAAATGGTCAATCGAGCGCCCAGAGGCGATTCAGTTTGCATGTGCAGCGCTATATACGTTTTTTACTCACTCACTCACCGATGAAACGGACCTTCAGTCCATTTTCATCGGTTTTGACCGATCGTGTACACGGCCTTAGAGTCTGCAAAAGACTTGAGACTGGGGCGGAGGTTCACCTTCCAGCAGGGCAAAGACCCTAAACATACAGCCAGAGCTACAATTGAATGGTTTAGATCAAAGCATAATCATGTGTTAGAATGACCCAGTCAAAGTCCAGACCTAAATCCAATTGAGAATCTGTGACAAGACTTGAAAATTGCTGATCACAGACGCTCTCCATCCAATCTGACAGAGCTTGAGATATTTTGCAAAGAAAAATGGAAAAAATGTTCCTCTCTAGATGTGCAAAGCTGGTAGAGACGTCCCCAAAAAGACTTGCAGTGTGGGGGGCCTCATACAAATGTACCCCCCACACTTTTCACATATTTATTTGTAAAAAAAAATTGAAAACCATTTCTCATTTTCCTTAGGCCTCGTACACACGAGGCAATAGATTTGTTCAAAACGGTCTGTCCGACCGATTTGAACAAATCTGTCTCTGGATTTTGGTTTGCTCGCGTGTACACACGAGCAAACCAAAATCCCCGCCAGTAGACGGCGCGCTGACGTGTCGGTGACGTGGCGGTGACGTTGACGCCCCCACGTCACCGCACCAGGAAGTAAAACACTTCCGTGCATGCGCCGAATCCATTCGGCGCCGGTGCGAGACGACATGTCTGCTGGTAAGTGTACTAACCAGCAGACATGTCGGGCGGACGGGTTCCCACCCGATAGATTTCAAAGCATGCTTTGAAATCTGTCGGGTGGCCAAATCCGTCGGCTCGCCCGTACACACGATTGAATCTGTCTGCTGGGACGGTCTAGCAGACCGTTTCCAGCAGACAGATTTGATCGTGTGTACGCGGCCTTACACTTCACAATTATGTGCCACTTTGTGTTGGTCTATCTCATAAAATCCCTAAAGAAAAACATTTAAGTTTTTGGATGTAACATGACAAAATGTGGAAAATTTCAAGGGGTATTATTTCTGTCCAGATAATTAAAAGTGTACGGCTGCAGTCTCAGTAAAGACCTCTATTATAGTATATCGATATCATGACTATGTTGTGTATATGCTGCATTGTCTTTTTTAAATTGTATGTTATATGTACATACTCTAACCTTTTGTATTTTACTCGCAGCTCCAGAAATTTTTCAGTCTTTTGTTAATGGGGGAACTGGCTACTCGTTTGAGGTGGACTGGTGGTCATTAGGAATAATGACATTTGAGCTACTCCGAAGCTGGGTGAGATTTCATTTTACAGTTCATTAGAAATTGTGTACCCTAAAGCTTTCCACACATGGGTCTCTGTTTGGCGCCGTTCAAAAGATGCTCGGAAAGACTTGGAAATACTTAGTTCGGAGCCTTTCCGAGGTTTGCCGAGTTCAGTCAAGCATGCCTCGGGCCTTTCCTTGTGTTTCTGAGGCTCTCCGGTGCCCCCCCACCTTTGGCCAAATGCCGTATTGTATGCCATTGAAGTCAATGCGGAACAAATTATTTTCGTTTCCATTGACTTCAATGGAAAAACACGCTTTGATATGAGAGTTCTTTGGATTACGGGCATTCTCCTGGAACGGATAATGCTCGTAATCCGAGGTTCCACTGTAGAAGTCAATTGGTAGATCAACCTCTGTTCAACCACAGATTGAAATTTGACTGCTCCCTGCTGAACCAGCCAAATTCTGATCCATGTATGGCCATCTTTCTATACCAGTTAGATGTTATAAGTCATCATTGGTGGGTAATGGTCTTATAGTTGGATGGCAGTAGTACATTGACATTAGATTATCATTGTAGACAACTGGAGGTGGTCTGAGTGGCTCTAGAACATTATGTACCTCATCCCGATTTTTGGAAATATTGAAAAAGGATTAATCACGATTTTTTTCACCGGGGCCCCGAAGTTTCTAGTTACGCCTCTGCCTTAAACTCAACGGTTCAAAAACAGAACTTCTTCTTTTTCACGCCAAGCAAAAGAATCAACCCGCAACAACATGGACACCCCCGCCCATTCTGGGTAAAACCATCACCCCTAGCACCAAAGTTTAAAGTCTTTGAGTCATTTTTGACACCTACATGACAATGGACGCACAAATAGGGTCGGTAGTAGGCGGATCTCACCATCTGCTGCGCCTACTACACAGGCTCATTCCCTTTATCCCAAAAGAAGACATAGCAGTTGTAGTAGGAACAATTATCAACTCCAGACTTGACTATGCAAATGCCCTCTATCTTGGACTCCCCAAATACCAAATCTCTCGTCTGCAAGTCATTCAAAATACAGCCGCTAGACTTGTGATTGGGAAAAAAACATGGGAATCAATCTCACCTTCACTGAGATCCCTTCATTGGCTGCCAGTAAAAAACAGAAGGCACATAAGTGTGTTCAAGGAAATGCCCCCCAATATCTATGCGAAAAACTAAATGCTCACAACCCCAATCGCGTTCTGCGATCCGCCAACCAAAATCTACTCCAGATACACAAAGCCAGATACAAGTCCAAAGGAGAACGTAGATTTGCAGTCCAAGGACCCAGATTATGGAACGCTCTACCAACCAGCATCCGGTTGGAGGTAAACCACCTGGCCTTCAGAAGAAAAATCAAAACCCATCTCTTCTGAGGATTACTTAAGGAATGGATACCAAGTGCCCAGAGGCGATTCAGTTTGCATGTGTTGCGCTATATAAGTTTCTCACTCAGTCACTCACTCACTCACTCACTCACTCACTCACTCCGTCTGGACATTGGGGTTGATTTACTAAAGGCAATTAGACTGTGCACTTTGCAAATTGCAGTTGCTCAGTAGCTTAGTAAATGAGGTAAGGCTTCACTTTGCAAAGAGTACCCAATCACGTGCATAGGAAAATTGAAAAGAAAAATGCATTTTTGCTTTTACATGATTGGATGATGGAAGTCAGCAGAGCTTCTGCTCATTTACTAAGCTCTGGCGCACACTTGTAGAGTCTATTTGACTTTAGTAAAATAACACTATTGCATTCTGACAGTGGGGACTATTCCCCTGTCAGAATACACTATAAAAGCTGCTACAGCCCATTGGCTTCAGCTACTGTTCAAGATTTTTTTTCCAACAAGCCCGTTCAACAGAAGTAGTTTGTTAAATAAACTTCTGTCAAGCAGGAGCAGCCACATATGGATCAAAATTAGGCTGGTCCCTGTTGAACCAAATTGCGACCAACTTAATTCTGTACAACTAGTATCTACCTATCTTGGAGTTATTACAAACCTGATTTCCTTGTCAAATGTTTTTATTGAGATTTCAATAGGGGAACATAAGTTGGGGGAGGAGAAAATAAAAAAGGAAATGTACTGAAATACATAATGTATATGTATTTATATATATATATGGGTTACATTTGCAGTACCTAGTACAACACATTTATTCAATACATATGCAGTTAACTGTTCCCTATAATTAATAAATACACACAGAAAATTGAGTATATAAACTAAGTAGGAAAAAATAGAAGATGTATCGATCCAACTATTTGTCAAGGAATTATTATAATGTAATAGGACATGAAACCATAATAGAGTGAGTAACCCTAGAAAAAAAAACATGTTACATTGCCTTGCGATTATCCTATCGGTAAACAAAAAAAAAGAGAAAAAATAATAAGATAAATAAAAAAAAAATGTAGATAATAAAAAATAATAAAGCGTACAGGAGAGGAGAAAGTCAACAATATGGGAGAAATAATAAGCACCCGGGATGGTGGTCTGACTCCTGGCATATATATACTTTGAAAAATTGTAAAAGATTTTAGTTTGGTAACAACAAAGAGTTTAGTTTGGTAACACGCTTTAAGATAGATAAAATGTGCAGTCAAAAAATATGCCACACTCCACTCCAAATAGGGTTCTGGAGCTTCTTTGGGGACTTTGTCACGCATAGAGCAACCCATTCAAGTGAATACTCGTCGATAAAAAATGCACAAACATATGCAGGTAGGAACTCAATATGGGTGGTTCCAGGGTAATGAAAGTCAAGAACTCATTAGTGACCCTACCTTATTAAAAAATACATTCATACATTCATTATATTCTCTTTTTTTTTTTATAGCGACCGTATGATATTCATTCAAACAGTTCGGTGGAATCTCTGGTCCAGCTATTTAGCACAGTGACTGTCCAGTACTCCTCAGTCTGGTCGAAGGAGATGATTGCACTCTTACGGAAGGTACTTTTTCTGCTTTTTCAGTTTATAGCGGTTGTAATAAACATCTTGCATATACAGTAGTTTGTATTTAGGAATTGGTACCAATTTTCCTAACCACTGTGAAAATCAAATCAGCAGCTATGTTTGGTTGGGGTTTAGGCAAAAACGGAGCCTAGAGTCAAAACATAGACTTAGGCCTCGTACACGCGACCGTTTCCTCGGCAAAATCCTTCAAGAAAAAACGGTCGTGTGAATGTTTTTGGTCGAGAAAACTGTTGTGGATCTCGACGAGAAAAAAAGAGAACATGCTCTCTTTTTTCTCGTTGGGAGTCTCAATTTCCTCGTCGTGTTTCTCGTCGGGCTGGTTGGTGTGTATGCTTAGAAACCCGCGCACGCTCAGAATAAAGTATGAGACTGGAGCGCACCTTCGGTAAAAGTAGCGTTCGTAATGGAGATAGCACATTCGTCACGCTGTAACAGACTGAAAAGCGCGAATCGTCTCTCACCAAACTTTTACTTAACACACAGTAACACGAGATTAGCAAAAGCAGCCCCAGGGGTGGCGCCAGTGGAATCGAACTTCCCCTTTATAGTGCCGTTGTACGTGTTGTACGTCACCGCATAGATTTTGTCTTGCCGGTGTGTATGTAAGAAAAGCTTGACAAGAACCTCGTCGAGGAAAACAACGTTTCTTTTACACTTTACACTAGCTTTGCTCTCTGAAAAGAGATCCATGCTCAGATTGCTCTTAAGAGAGCATTGACAGGTGGTGAAGAGGCATTCTATCAACTCCTCATCGCCTGCTTTTACCCCTTAAATTTCTCCCTAGCTCGCTGCAACCTTGTGCATTGCACCCGGTTGCAGAGTAACCACATTCACCTGAATGCGGTAGCACCTGCCAAAAGCCAAAGCATCGCAGCTTGTGTACACCCCGGCCACTGCCTATCCAACTAAAGTGGAGCAATTAGGGGGAGGAAAAATGCTCGGCCATGGGGTTTTAACACCCCCCAGTCACTAGTGTGAAGGAGCCCATAGTGTATTTATTTAACCAAAAACATCCATAAGGATAGGTCAACATGTTTTGGGGGTTCTAAATCAGGAGTCTCCACACTTTCTAAGCAAAGAACCGGTTTACTGTCCTTCAGGCTTTAGGGGGGCTGGACTGTGGCCAGTGGGAGTGGAAAGTACACCAGTATCAGTGTCCCATCATTGGTTATAATAGGAGGAATAGTGCCCCACTGATGGTGTCAGTAGAGCAAATGGTGCCTTATCATTGGAATAGTACCCCAAGGGCCAGATTAGGCAAGCAAAGGACCACATCTGGCCCTGGGACGGCAATTTGTGGACCACTGCTCTAAATGATGAATGGGGGAGTTTTTTAAGACTCAAGTGTTGAAGTAAGTTTTTTATATGCTGTGTGTAGGCCAAGACACTCCAGCAGCAGTTTTTTCTTCTTTTTTTTTGCAGACTAATGACATTTATGCTAAAAATCATGAAATTCATGACTGGTTCTCATAACTGTGCAGGCAGAAGATGCTTTATCCACCATACTTTCTACAGAACACATGCAGAAGTTAGTCTAATGTGAAATTTACTACAAAACTGTTACATACCCTACATTTACAGTAGATGGTCAACTTTTTTCACGATTGAGAATATTGAATTTTATTCTGAAAATGCTCTATTAACTACCACATTTAAGCCCTTTAGTAAAGAAAATGCATAGGGTAAACTTCAAGGAAGTTTTGGTAAAAGAATAGGTTTCCTTGAAGATGAGTGTTTTGGGGACTGTATCTTGTAGATTAGGTGGAAAGTGTAAAGCCCCATACACACTATCAGTTTTCCTGACGGTTTTCTTTTCAGGTTTACCAAAACCATCTAATATGAGGTCAAACCTCAAGAGTTTCAATTTGTATGCAATCAGGCAGGCCCTTGCACTACATGGTTTTGGTAAACCTGATGAGAAAACTGTCAGGAAAACTGATAGTGTGTATGGGGCTTAAGGCCGCGTACACATGATAGGTTAAACCCAGGAGAATGGTCTGATGGTGGACCGTTTTCATCGACCAAACCGATCGTGTGTGGGCCCCATCGGTTAGTTATACTTTATTTTTAAAAAAAAGCCAATTTGTTTTAAATTTAACCGATAGATTCCTAACCGATAGGTCAAAACCGATCGTTAGTAGGCACGACCATCGGTTAAAAATCCAGGCATGCTCAGAATCAAGGCGACTTCATTTTTTTTTCAGCACGTCGTTGTGTTCTACGTCACCGCGTTCTGACCCAATCATTTTTTTTAACCGGTGTGTGGGTGCGATGGACCATCAGTCAGCTTCTTCAGTTAACCGATGGAAGCGGTCCATCAGACCGTTCTCATCGGATGGACTGATCGTGTGTACGCGGCTTAAGAGGAAGGAAACTGCCTTTGGTGATGTTCTGTTTATGCAATCTCTGATATTGCGCAAAGCCCAAATGCTCTAGAGGTTTATCAAAGGATGTCCAAGGGGCCATTTCTACTCCTTCCATCACTGCTGATTGCTAAGAGCCATCTCTGTATGGGTAACATCACAATAAGAAATATTATAGATCCTTCCTTCGTTCAGATGGATTGGTGCAGGAGCTTTTAACAAGGGGTCTTCATACACCATAGGGGTTGGAAAACCAAATGATGAAGAATAAAGACAAAAATAGTTGGAAACTAACTATTAAAAGAAACGTATGGCAAAAGCTCTTGTGGTCATACTTCTTCTCTGGGTCACAGGTGTGCACTTATTTCACATTCTGCAATCCTGTGACCCAGATTCACCCAACAGTGGACTAAAGTCCGCTGTAGGCTGACGTCACAGAGTCAGTCCAGACTCTGCAGGGATCCTCGCAATAATGTTGGGATCCCACCAAATGCCTGGTCGGCAGCTGCCTCAGCCTCTCGGCACACCACTGAGAGACTGAGCCAGCCTCTCCCAGCCTCTCTACAGCCTGATGCTCCTGTGATCGTTGGAGGGACAGAGCAGAGAGCCAATGACTGACCATCACCACTCTCTGCTCAGTAAAGACCAAGAACTGTGCAATCAGTGGTCAGGTGATCATTTAGTTCTCGGACTCTGAGCAGGCAGGGGGTAGTTGCAGCATTGGAACGTTGATGAGTATAGATGAGTATATATGTTTGTTTTTATTAATATTGTGCACTTCTCCTATAATATAATCTATGTAATCATTAGACTGGCCTTTCTCAACCTTTCTACTCCAGAGGAACCTTTCACACTGGGGCGCTAGTTTTAGCGGCACTTTACCGTCGTATTAGTGGCGCTTTTCGGCTGCTATCAGGAAGCTTTTAACCACCCGGTAGCGACTGGAGAAAAAGGTTAAAACTGCCCGTGTTTTGCCGCTTCCGAAGTGCTTTACAGGGGCTACGGAAGCACTCCCCATTCAATCCAATAGGCAGGGGCGGTGTAGGAGCACTACTACACCACCCTGAAGATTCTGTTTGCAGGACTTTTTTCCCCGTCGCGCAAGCGCAAGCGCATGGCCCCAGTGTGAAAGGACCAATATGCAAGTTAAGGACCTTGCCCCTTTTTGCGATTCGGCACTGTGTCGCTTTAACTGACAATTGCGCGGTTGTGCGACGTGGCTCCCAAACAATATTGGCGTCCTTTTTTCCCACAAATAGAGCTTTCTTTTGGTGGTATTTGATCACCTCTGCGGTTTTTATTTTTTGCGCTATAAACAAAAATAGAGCGACAAGTTTGAAAAAAAAATGCAATATTTTTTGCTATAATAAATATCCCCAAAAAAGGTATAAAAAAACATTTTTTTTTCTTAGTTTAGGCCGATGCGTATTCTTCTACCTATTTTTGGTCAAAAAAATTCATCGCAATAAGCGTTTAACGATTGGTTTGCACAAAATTTATAGCATTTACAAAATAGAAGATAGTTTTATTGCTTTTTTATTTATTTTTTACTACTAATGGCGGCGATTAGCGTTTTTTTTTTTACGTGACTGCGACATTGTGGCGGACACATCGGACAATTTTCACAGCAAAAAGTGCTATAAAAATGCACTGATTACTGTGAAAATGACAATTGCAGTTTAGGAGTTAACCACTAGGGGGCGCTGTAGGGGTTAAGTGTGACCTCATATGTGTTTTCTAACTGTAGGGGGGCGTGGATGGACGTGTGACGTCATTGATCGTGTTTCCCTATATCAGAGAACAGACGATCAATGACAGTGCCACTGTGAAGAACGGGGAAGGAGTGTTTACACTCACCTCTCCCTGTTCTTCAGCTCCGGTAATCGATCGCGGGACACCGGTGGCGATCGGGTCCGCGGGTCCTGCTGCTGCGGTCACTGAGCTTCGGACCCACGGCTGGGATCTTAAAGGCGATGTACCTGTACGTTTCTGTGCCCAGCTGTGCCATTCTGCCGACGTATATCTGCAGGAGGCGGTCTTTAACCACTTTAGCCCCGGACCATATTGCTGTCCAAAGACCAGAGCACTTTTTGTGATTCGGCACTGCGTCGCTTTAACTGACAATTGCGCGGTCGTGCGACGTGGCTCCCAAACAAAATTGGCGTCCTTTTTTTCCCACAAATAGAGCTTTCTTTTGGTGGTATTTGATCATCTCTGCGGTTTTTATTTTTTGCGCTATAAACAAAAATAGAGCGACAATTTTGAAAAAAATGCAATATTTTTTACATTTTGCTATAATATCCCCAAAAAAGATATAAAAAAACATTTTTTTTTCTCAGTTTAGGCCGATACGTATTCTTCTACATATTTTTCGTTAAACAAAATCGCAATTAGCGTTTATTAATTGGTTTGCGCAAAATTTATAGTGTTTACAAAAAAGGGGGTCGTTTTATGGCATTTTTATTATTATTTTTTTTTACTAGTAATGGCGGCGATCAGCGTTTTTTTTTCGGTACTGTGATATTATGGCGGACACATCGGACACTTTTGACACATTTTTGGGACCATTGGCATTTTTTTAGCGATCAATGCTATAAAAATGCATTGGATTACTATAAAAATGCCATTGGCAGTGAAGGGGTTAACACTAGGGGGCAGGGAAGGGGTTAAGTGTGTTCCTGGTGTGTTCTAACTGTATTGGGGGGGTGGCCTCACTAGGGGAAATCACTGATCTTCTGTTCATACATTGTACGAACAGAAAATCAGCGTTTCCCCCGCTGACAGGAACGAGAGGTATGTGTTTACACACATACCTCCCATTCCCTGCTCTGTAACAAGCAATCACGGGTGCCCGGCGGCGATCGTACCCGCCGGGCACGCGCGCGGGACTCGGGGGACACGCGCGCCCTACAAGCTGCTGAAGGGAGGACGTAGAGCTACGTGCTCCCGCGTAGCAGTGCCACCGTCCCGCCGTAATATGACGGCGGGCGGTCGGCAAGTAGTTAAGTGGTTAAAGGAAAATTAACCCAAATTTTTTTTTTTTTTATTAAATCCACAAGCCCTTTTTTTTACCACTACTATTCCTTTATATTGGCTTTTAACATTTACAAATGCAGCAATTTAGAAATTGGATGAATGGTTTAGCACTGGGAAACATTTTTTGAAAGATAAAAAGTGCATTTTATATACATCTATATTGATCAGACCAAAATAAGGGACAAATGAGGGGTAAAGAGGGACATTGCTCCAAATCAGGGACAGTCCCTTGAAATCAGGGACAGTTGGGAGCTATGAATCAGCCACAGCTCAAGGAACCCCTAGCGACTTGTAAAGGAATCTTTGGGGTTCCTTGGATCCCTGGTTGGGAATAGCTGCATCAGATTATCAATATGTATTGACTTGTGGGTAATGAATATGTTGATTTGCCTTAAGTACTCATCTTCATGAAATGGGATTCTTTGCTTTTTGAAACTGCAATCAAAGTGGAGACTTTACCACGATTCCATGTTTTGATTGCACGTAAACAAATGAAACGTCTCATTATTTGTAGCTAGCTTGTGTTTTTTGTGATTTGCAATCTTATGGAAGTAGAATCCTAAATTTTCTTTGATTGCTCTATTCTTAGCAAGTCATCAGTAAGTGAAACTAAAGTAAAAGCATTTAAGATCTTTTGAAGTCATACTGGTTCTTAAAAGGACTGGTAATGATGATGATTTGAACTGTATGGCAAAGGGGTTATGGGGCCATATTGGGCAATCAGTTGGGGGTGTAGAATTGTAAAATTATTATTATACAGGATTTATATAGCGCCAACAGTTTGCACAGCGCTTTACATCAGGGAAGACAGTACAGTCACAATACAAATCAATACAGGAGGGATCAGAGGGCCCTGCTCGTTGGAGCTTACAATCAAGGAAGGGTCAAGTGTAACAAAGGGTAGTTAGCTGTGGGGGATGATCAGATGGACTCAAATGAAAATACAGTTAGGTGTGGGAAGGGTAGGCTTCTCTGAAGAGGAGTTTTTTTTTTTTTAGGGATCCTGTAAAAGCTAATAGAGAAGGAGATAGATGGATAGCTTGGGGTAAGGAGTTCCATAGGCTTGGAGAGGCTCTAGAAAAGTCCTTGAGTCGAACATGGGAGCAGATTATGAGAGAGCTAGAGAGTAGGAGGTCTTGAGAAGAACGAAGAGAACGATTAGGTTGGTATTTAGAAACTAGGTAAAATGGTTTCGAATCCCTAGGTTACTGAGTTAAAAACCCCAAAAAAGGGAATGTTTCCCCCGGGTTTTTTTTTGTGACATAGTATGGTGGTCAATGTAGATAAAGATATAATAAAATATAATCTTTTATTGTACAATGAATGAAATACAAACTATTGTGTCACGTACCTTACCAGAGAACAAAGTGCTGGGAGGGCTTCCTTTGCGACTAAATGCAGAGTGCCCCATGAAGGTGGCACAGGTAGTACTGTACCCAGTACAGTACAGGAGTCATACACTGGATCAGCAGACAGGAACAGGATACAGGAACAAGCCAAGGATCGAGCCGGGGTCATACACTTGATCAGCAGACAGGAACAGGATACAGGAACAAGCCAAAGTTTAAGCCGGGCTCATACACTGGATCAGCAGACAGGAACAGGATACAGGAACAAGCCAAGGATCGAGCCGGGGTCATACACTGGATCAGCAGACAGTAACAGGATACAGGAACAAGCTGAGGATCAAGCCGGGGTCATATACTGGATTAGCAGCCAGAAAAGGATACAGGAACAAGCCGAGGATCAAGCCGGGGTCATACACTGGATCAGCAGACAGGAACAGGATACAGGAACAAGCCGAGGATCAAGCTGGGGTCATACACTGGATCAGCAGACAGGAACAGGATACAGGAACAAGCCAAAGTTTAAGCAGGGGTCATACACTGGATCAGCAGACAGGATCAGGATACAGGAACAAGCCAAGGATCAAGCCGGGGTCATACACTGGATCAGCAGACAGGAACAGGAGAATACAGGAACAAGCAGAGGATCAAGCAGGGGTCATACACTGGATCAGCAGACAGAAACAGGATACAGGAACAAGCCGAGGATCAAGCCGGGGTCATACACTGGATCAGCAGACAGGAACAGGATACAGGAACAAGCAGAGGATCAAGCAATGGTCATACACTGGATCAGCAGACAGGAACAGGATACAAAAACAAGCCGAGGATCAAGCCGGGGTCATACACTTGATCAGCAGACAGGAACAGGATACAGGAACAAGCCGAGGATCAAGCTGGGGTCATACACTGGATCAGCAGACAGGAACAGGATACAGGAACAAGCCAGGGATCAAGCCAGGGTCATACACTGGATCAGCAGACAGGAACAGGATACAGGAACAAGTCGAGGATCAAGCCGGGGTCATACACTGGATCAGCAGACAGGAACAGGATACAGGAACAAGCCGAGGATCAAGCCGGGGTCATACACTGGATCAGCAGCCAGAAAAGCATACAGGAACAAGCCGAGGATCAAGCCGGGGTCATACACTGGATCAGCAGACAAGAACAGGATACAGGAACAAGCCGAGGATCAAGCCGGGGTCATACACAGGATCAGCAGACAGGAACAGGACACAGGAACAAGCCGAGGATCAAGCCGGGGTCATACACTGGATCAGCAGACAGGAACAGGATACAGGAACAAGCCGAGGATCAAGCCGGGGTCATACACTTGATCAGCAGACAGGAACAGAATACAGGAACAAGCCGAGGATCAAGCTGGGGTCATGCACTGGATCAGCAGCCAGAAAAGGATACAGGAACAAGCCGAGGATCAAGCCGGGGTCATACACTGGATCAGCAGACAGGAAAAGGATACAGGAACAAGCCGAGGATCAAGCCGGGGTCATACACTTGATCAGCAGACAGGAACAGGATACAGGAACAAGCCGAGGATCAAGCCGGGGTCATACACTGGATCAGCAGCCAGAAAAGGATACAGGAACAAGCCGAGGATCAAGCCGAGGTCATACACTAGATCAGCAGACAGTAACAGGATACAGGAACAAGCCGAGGATCAAGCCAGGGTCATACACTGGATCAGCAGCCAGAAAAGGATACAGGAACAAGCCGAGGATCAAGCCGAGGTCATACACTGGATCAGCAGACAGGAACAGGATACAGGAACAAGCCGAGGATCAAGCCGGCGTCATACACTGGATCAGCAGACAGGAAAAGAATACAGGAACAAGCCGAGAATCAAGCTGGGGTCATGCACTGGATCAGCAGGCAGGAACAGGATACAGGAACAAGCCGAGGATCAAGCTGGGGTCATACACTGGATCAGCAGACAGGAACAGGATACAGGAACAAGCCGAGGATCAAGCCGGGGTCATACACTGGATCAGCAGACAGGAAAAGAATACAGGAACAAGCCGAGAATCAAGCTGGGGTCATGCACTGGATCAGCATGCAGGAACAGGATACAGGAACAAGCCAAGGATCAAGCCGGGGTCATACACTGGATCAGCAGACAGGAACAGGATACAGGAACAAGCCAAGGATCAAGCCGGGGTCATACACTGGATCAGCAGACAGGAACAGGATACAGGAACAAGCCAAAGTTTAAGCCGGGGTCATACACTGGATCAGCAGACAGGAACAGGATACAGGAACAAGCCAAGGATCAAGCCGGGGTCATACACTGGATCAGCAGACAGGAACAGGATACAGAAACAAGCCAAGGATCAAGCCGGGGTCATACACTGGATCAGCAGACAGGAACAGGATACAGGAACAAGCCGAGGATCATGCAGGGGTCATACACTGGATGAGCAGCCAGAAAAGGATACAGGAGCAAGCCGAGGATCAAGCCGGGGTCATACACTGGATCAGCAGACAGGAACAGGATACAGGAACAAGCCGAGGATCAAGCCGAGGTCATACACTGGATCAGCAGACAGGAACAGGACACAGGAACAAGCCAAGGATCAAGCCAGGGTCATACACTGGATCAGCAGACAGGAACAGGATACAGGAACACGCAGAGGATCAAGCAGGGGTCATACACTGGATCACAGACAGGAACAGGATACAGGAACAAGCCGAGGATCAAGGCAGGGTCATACACTGGATCAGCAGACAGGAACAGGATACAGGAACAAGCCAAGGATCGAGCCGGGGTCATACACTTGATCAGCAGACAGGAACAGGATACAGGAACAAGCCAAAGTAAGCAGGGTCAACACTGGAGCAGGAACAGGAACAGTCAAGCCGGGGTTAACTGCCAGAGACAGTACAGGAACAAGCCAAGGATAAGCATACTGGATCAGCAGACAGGAACAGGATACAGAAAAGCAGGAGCCAACACTGGATCAGCAGCCAGGGGTACAGGAGCAAGCCGAGGATAAGCATACTGAATCAGCAGACAGAAACAGATACAGGAACAAGCCGAGGATAAGCAGGTCAACACTGGAGCCAAACAGGATACAGGAACAGCCAAGGATCCAGGGTCATACACTGGATCAGCAGACAGGAACAGGATACAGGAACAAGCCGAGGATCAAGCCGGGGTCAGGGCAGACAGGAAAAGAATCATCACTGGGGTCACACTGGATCAGCATGCCAGGAACAATACAGGATCACCGGGGTCAGGATCAGCAACAGCAGGATACGGAACAAGGAAGGATCAAGCCGGGGTAGCAGACAGGAACAGGATACAGGAACAAGTCAGGGTCATACAGGATCATCAGCAGACAGGAAACAGGATACAGGAACAAGCCGGAGCCGATCAATCAGCAGACGGAGGTACAGAAACAAGCCAAGGATAAGCATACTGGATCAGGACAGGAACAGGATACAGGAACAAGCCAGGAGCCGATCAATGCCGCCAGAAAAGGATACAGTCAAGCCGGGGTATACACTGGATCAGCAGACAGGAACAGGATACAGGAACAAGCCGAATCAAGGATCATAGGATCCAGGACAGGAACAGGACACAGGAACAAGCCAAGGATCATCACACTGGATCAGCAGACAGGAAACAGGATACAGGAACAAGCAGCAGGATCAATCACAGCAGGGGTACAGGAACAAGCCGAGGATAAGGCAGGGTCTACACTGGATCAGCAGACAGGAACAGGATATAGGAACACCAAGCGAGCGGGGTCAGATCAGAGACAGGAACAGGATCAAACAAGCCGTTTAAGGGTCATACACTGGATCAGCAGACAGGAACAGGATACAGGCCAAGGATCACCGCAGAGCAGACAGGAACAGGATCATCAAGCGGGGTCAGGGCAGTACAGGAACAAGCCGAGGATAAGCAGGGTCTACACTGGATCAGCAGCACAGGAGCACCGAGGATAAGCATACACTGGAAGCAGAGAAACCAGAACAAGGATCAAGCCGAGGTCATACACTGGATCAGGTACAGGAACAAGCCAAGGATAAGCAGGGTCTACACTGGATCAGCAGACAGGAACAGGATACAGGAACAAGCCAAGATCAAGGGGTCATACACTGGAGCAGACAGGAACAGGATCATCACACATGGATCAGCAGACAGGAACAGGATACAGAAACAAGAGGACAAGTCAGGAGCAGACAGGAACAGGATCAAACACGCAGAGGGTCATGCACACACTGGATCAGCAGACAGGAACAGGATACAGGAACACCGAATCAAGCTGGGGTCGGAGCAGACAGGAACAGGATCAAACAAGCCGAGGATCAAGTCATACACTGGATGCATACAGCAGTACAGAAGATACAGGATAGCAGGGAACAGGAGAAACCCGAGGATCAAGCCGATACACTTGGCAGACAGGAACAGGATCATCACCGACATGGATCAGCAGACAGGAACAGGATACAGGAACAAGCCCAGGATCAAGCCGGGGTCATACACTGGATCAGCAGACAGGAACAGGATACAGGAACAAGCCGAGGATCAAGCCGGGGTCATACACTGGATCAGCAGACAGGAACAGGATACAGGAACAAGCCGAGGATCAAGCCGGGGTTATACACTGGATCAGCAGACAGGAAAAGGATACAGGAACAAGCTGAGG
This sequence comes from Rana kukunoris, assembly GCA_029574335.1. Taxonomy (NCBI): domain Eukaryota; kingdom Metazoa; phylum Chordata; class Amphibia; order Anura; family Ranidae; genus Rana; species Rana kukunoris. The sequence goes on along the minus strand of CM056056.1, from coordinate 39,844,314 downwards.
ATCATGTCGGGGTCATACACTGGATCAGCAGACAGGAACAAGCCGAGGATCAAGCCGGGGTCATACACTGGATCAGCAGACGGGAACAGGATACAGGAACAAGCCGAGGATCAAGCTGGGGTCATACACTGGATCAGCAGACAGGAACAGGATACAGGAACAAGCCGAGGATCAAGCCGGGGTCATACACTGGATCAGCAGACGGGAACAGGATACAGGAACAAGCCGAGGATCAAGCCGGGGTCATACACTGGATCAGCAGACGGGAACAGTATACAGGAACAAGCCGAGGATCAAGCCGGGGTCATACACTGGATCAGCAGACAGGAACAGGATACAGAAACAAGCCAAGGATCAAGCTGGGGTCATACACTGGATCAGCAGACAGGAAAAGGATACAGGAACAAGCCGAGGATCAAGCCGGGGTCATACACTGGATCAGCAGACGGGAACAGGATACAGGAACAAGCCGAGGATCAAGCCGGGGTCATACACTGGATCAGCAGACAGGAACAGGATACAGGAACAAGCAGAGGATCAAGCAGGGGTCATACACTGGATCAGCAGACAGGAACAGGATACAGAAACAAGCCGAGGGGGTCATACAATCAGCCAGGAACAGGTACATATGCACTACACTGGATCAGCAGACAGGAACAGGATACAGGAACACGAGGATCAGATACACTGGATCATGGAACAGGAGGTCATATACACTGGATCAGCAGACAGGAACAGGATACAGGAACAAGCCGAGGATCAAGCCGGGGTCATACACTTCAGAGACAGGAACAGGGTCAGGAACAAGAGAGGATCAAGGGGGTCAACACTGGATCACAGACAGAACAATACAGCAAGCGAGGATCAAGCCGGGGTCATACACTGGATCAGCAGACAGGAACAGGATACAGGAACAAGCCGAGGATCAAGCCGGGGTCATACACTGGATCAGCAGACAGGAACAGGATACAGGAACAAGCCCAGGATCAAGCCGGGGTCATACACTGGATCAGCAGACAGGAACAGGATACAGGAACAAGCCGAGGATCAAGCCGGGGTTATACACTGGATCAGCAGACAGGAAAAGGATACAGGAACAAGCTGAGGATCATGTCGGGGTCATACACTGGATCAGCAGATAGGAAAAGGATACAGGAACAAGCCGAGGATCAAGCCGGGGTCATACACTGGATCAGCAGACGGGAACAGGATACAGGAACAAGCCGAGGATCAAGCCGAGGTCATACACTGGATCAGCAGATGGGAACAGGATACAGGAACAAGCCGAGGATCAAGCTGGGGTCATACACTGGATCAGCAGACAGGAACATGATACAGGCAGGGCTGCTGTTAGAAATCACGGGGGCCCCGTACAGCCTACCTGACAGGGCCCCCCAAAATATATCAACACAATGATTCCCTCTGCTGTCCAGGCCCCTCTGTTTGCCTGGGCCCCCTACAGGAGGGCTGGTGGTCCCCCCTATCAGCTGCCCTGGATTCAGAAACAAGCCGAGGATCAAGCCGGGGTCATACACAGAGAAGACTGGTCAGGCAAGCCGGGTCGAAAACGGTAATTCAAGTTAGCAGAAGCAAGAACTCAGGAACACACACAGGAAGGCTGAAGATCATGCAGCAGTTGGTGACTGCTGCAGCAGGCTTTAAATAGGGAACTTGGCTACCAAGAGTCACTTACGTATTGCGTGCGCTATGGCGCAAGCACAATAAAGAACGTAGATTCCTCACCGTTGTTGCCCGTGTGCGCATGTGCATTGCGTTTGTTGGTCCGTGATTCTGCTGAACATGGATAGACCTGCCAGTCCTTCTGCGGATAGTTCCCTGACAATTGTTAGATTCTTAAAAGTTGGAAACTCTGGTTACAGACAGTCTAATGCAGCGTACACACGGTCGTTTTTTGCGATGAAAAAAACAAAAACGTCGTTTAAAACGACGTTTTTCAACCCGCGCATGCCCAGAAGCTAGTTATGAAGCAAGCTTCAATGGAAAAGAGTGGTGAACATGACCTCGCTTTTTGTGAAAAAAACGATGGTGTGTATGCAACATCGTCTTTGAAAAGTGACGTTTCAAAAACGACGTTTTTTACTTCACAGAAAACGTAGTTTTTTTTCATCACAAAAAATGATCGTGTGTACGCGGCATTAGAAGTGTACCATCAATACTAAAAAATGATCAACAATACAGTACATTGTATCCAATTATAAAAGTCATATGAGTACCCCGACGCGTTACGACCAATGCTGTCATGGTCTTCTTCAAGGGGATTTGTACTCTGGTGAGATATATCAGAAAAATATTATGATTCTGACACACTAATACAATACTAACATCTGTTTATAAATAATAGAAATATATTTACCGCTCAAATAAGTAACTGAGTGGACAACCAGGGCTAAGATGCCAAGCAGTGTGAATTTACTAGAGGTCTCCAGTAAGCTTGTAGATCACATATATGCTGACCGTATAGAAACTTAATAAAAGACCACTTGGCAAATGGTTGGGCACTGTAGACAAAATATTATCATGGCTCTTGGCTTGTTTCAAGCTATGGGCCTATATGTCATTTACTTCATGCATCTGATTACTCACTGTAACAAGGGTGATTAGAGTGTGCCTGGGCACACCTGGCACACCCTGTGCGCATGCCTATGCTACTGTGTGTCTGTAATGCATGCAAAAAAATGGCGACATGCACAGAGACATGTTGCCCTATAGCAGATGGGTGGCAATGCCAATAATTGGCAACCGTGCGTGTCTGCTAATGTACTGTTCAGTGTGGCACATTTTTGTAAAAAAGGTCAGAGACTTCTTTTGCACATATTTCTGTTTCAAATATTTTATTGAATTTTATAATTATCAATACAATTCCATTAACAGAACATGTACAATAGTATAGTAGAAAGGGGCATAATTATTCAGGAAAGTAACTCTTATAAATGTAAATGAAAATAGATAACCTAGTGGATTGTAGGATAAGATTATGTAACATGAAGGGTCATAATCATAGCTTCATGGCAGCTATTTGATGACAAGTAATAGAGAAATTAACCACTTAAGGACCGCCTAACGCCGATATATGTCGGCAGAATGGCACGGCTGGGCACAGGCACGTATGCCTCTAAAAGCCCAGCCGTGGGTCGCGTGTGCACGCGACCCTGTCTGAAGCTCCATGAGCGTGCCCGTGGAACCCGCGGACCCGATCGCTGCTGGTGTCCCGCAATCGGTCACAGGAGCTGAAAACATTGTGGCAATGTCAGTGTTCCCTGATATAGGGAACGACGATCACTGACGTCACACGTCCAGCACCGCCCCCCTACAGTTAGAAACACATATGAAGTCACACATAACCCCTTCAGCGCCCCCTAGTGGTTAAACTCCTAAACTGCAATTGTCATTTTCACAGTATCAGTGCATTTTTATAGCACTTTTCGCTGTGAAAATGACAATGGTCCCAAAAATGTGTCAAAATTGTCCAATGTGTCCGCAAAAATGTCGCGGTCACGAAAAAACTAAATCGTTGATCGCCGCCATTAGTAGTAAAAAAAAATGCAATAAAACTATCCCCTATTTTGTAAACGTTATACATTTTGCGCTAACCAATCGATAAACGCTTATTGCGATTTTTTTTTTTTTTTAGCAAAAATATGTAGAAGAATGCGTATCGGCCTAAACTGAGAAAAAATAATGTTTTTTTATTTCTTTTTTTTGGGGATATTTGGGGATATTTATTATAGCAAAAAGTAAAAAATATTGCAATTTTTTTTTTTTAAATCGTCGCTCTGTTTTTGTTTATAGCGCAAAAAATAAAAACCGCAGAGGTGATCAAATAGCACCAAAAGAAAGCTCTATTTGTGGGAAAAAAGGACGCAAATTTTGTTTGTTCGCACGACCGCGCAATTGTCGGTTAAAGCGACGACGATCGCAAAAAGGGGCAAGGTCCTTAACCTGCATAATAGTCTGGGTCTTAAGTGGTTAACAGAACATGTACAATAATATAATAGAAAAAGGCATAATTCAGGAAAGTAACTCTTATAAATGTAAATAAAAATAGATAACCTAGTGGATTGTAGGATAAGATTATGTAACATGAAGTGTCAAAATCGTAGCTTCATGGCAGCTATTTGATGACAAGTAATTGAGAAATTAAGTTGAATGAAATAATATCTTTTGCACATTTTTCACGCATAGGGCAGTCCACTAAAATGAACGGCCTACTATATATGCGACATGTGGGATGGCGCCCACTCGTTCGCAATTATATGGGGTGAACTGAGCCTTCAATGTTACAGTACATAATTGCCTATTGTTGTCTATTTGTAGTAAAATTAGGAATGAATCTGCTTTTTAGAATACAATACCCGTGACCCTGTAAAAATAACCAATTTAGTTAACACTATTTTTTTTTTTTTTTAAGCCATTGTTTCTTTTATAAAGCTTTGTACTTTTCTAACATAGAAATCATATCCATGAATGAATTTTTCCCACAGTGTTCAAAATATTTGTATGAATGTGGACATTTGCATTTGGCTCCATCTAAGGCATTTTCAAGCCACACTTCCATTAATAAAGTACGCACTTGAAGCCTGCCTGGGAAACGTAGACTACTGTGAAATTGGCCTTTCTAAAAGCTGACAATAACTAGTTCGGCAAATACGTGATTGAAGCATGAAATATAGTATTTTTGTAGCCTGCTGTGACATACGACTCCGGAGCTCAGCAATATAGTCTGACTGTAAAAGAAACAAAAGTGATATTTTTTTTTATAATTTTTTTTTTTATATCGTGCAAATCCAAAAAAAAAATACATTGCAGGTTCAAAATGATATAGGCAGTACAGAATCGTGAACAGTCACTACCCTGAATTCATTTAAGGTCTGGAAAGATCTCATACATCTTGTACAGAAATAGTATAAATAAATATTGGAAATGCGTCCTGTATTGTAAAAATGGACATAAATTGAGCTGTATTTGGAAAACGTGGTAAATCATCAGTGACATCTACTGGTGAAAACTAGGTAGTGCAGAAGAGACAGGCTTGTCAGTTATAGATTCACCAATTGTGGGCTTGCCCACACCATGTCCGGTGACCCGCGTGTTTCTGCATTGGATAAATGTAGGTCAATTCAAGGGCGTTTTTCATAGATTTCAATTGTTTAAATTAGGGTTGCACCGATACCACTTTTTTAAGACTAAGTAACAAATATCAATACTTTTTTTCAAGTACTCGCCGATACCGATTGCCAGTACTTTTTTTTATTTAAAGTGACATTGGACTGTGTCAGTCAGTTCTTTTATTTTTTATTTTTTTGTTATTTTTTGTTGTTATTTTTTTACAATGTTTTTTTTTTTCGGGGGGGGGGGGGGGTGGAGGGTGTCGGTATTTTTTTTTTTGTTTGTTTTCAATTCTTTATTTTACAATATATATATATCATAATATATTTTTTTTACAATGCTTTCTTTTTTTTTGGGTGGGGGAAGTGGACGGTATCAGTGTTTTTTTATTTTATTTTTTTTTAGAATTTCACCTTTTAACTATTTCAGTACAGGGCATTTTCATCCCCTTCCTGCCCAGGCCAATTTTCAGCTTTCAGCAGTTTAACATTTTGAATGCGCGGTCATGCTATCCTGTACCCATATGACATTTTTTGGAATGTTTTCCTCCCCACAAATAGAGATTTATTTTGGTGGTATTTGATCACCTCTGCCGTTTTGACTTTTTGTGCTATAAACAAAAAAAGAGCGACAATTTTGAAAAAAGCACAATATTTTTTACTTCATGCTATAATAAAAATCGAAATCTTCCCCAGATTAGGCCGTTACGGAGGGCACCGGTCAAGAGCAGGGCGGCCATCACAAATTATGGGGCCCCTTACACAGCTTTAGGCAGGGCCCCCCTGGAGCAAAGAACTGGGGGGCCCTCCTCCGCAAGATGACAAGCAACTCTCCTGCCGCGAGTTGCTAAAATCAGACAGAAAAATAAAGGGGGGCCTGCCACGAGTTGCTAAAGGTGGGGGGGGGGTCAGGCGAAAAAAAAACGGGGGACGACCGTGTCCCTGGGGACCATCGGGCCCCTTACAGGTGTAATGCCTGTACCCCCTGATAGCGGCCCTGGTCACGAGTATCGGCACCTCCGCGATGCAGCGTGCGCCTGCTATGCCGCTTAAAGAGACCGACGTGCACCAACGGCGGTTCAGGGGATCGTGCCAACCTGTAACAACGTAAAGGTAGTTTACAGGTTTAGAGTTTGTTTCATAACAACATCAGTACATCGTGTATGCATTTTAACACATACATGATGTACTGATGTTGTTATGAAACAAACTGGTCTTTGTTTGGTTCTCCGGTCAGCTGGCAGAAGCGCTGGCTGGTCAATCAGGATTCCTGGTGGGATAGGAGATTCCAGTTAAGCCATGGAAGGCGGCTTGTAAAAGCAATCCAACAGTATTGTAAGCAATCCAGTGGCTAGTTAGCCGCTATGATTGCTTTCACAAGAAAGCCGACCAACCCCCCCAAACAAACGGTACCGAGACCATCCCGGTATAACCACTTGAAGTTTAGTCACGTAGGGGTACATCGCTGGTGGGTAATGAAGATTATTTTAGGGATTCTCTGAGACCTGAACAATTTTTCAAGGGTTCCTCCAGGGTTTAAAGGTTGTGAAAGAAGGATATGAGGGTTTTAGCCCTTTCCCAGGGTAAATGTTTAGCGCTGGCTAAAATTAATATATATTTTTTTATCTTTACAGCTATTGGCGGTAAACCCCGAAAATCGCTGCTCTTGCCTACTTGATATTCAAACATCAACATATTTAGCAGATGTCGTCTGGGAAGATATTCTGGAGAAGAAAGTGGGACCAGGTTTTGTTCCAAATGCAAGTAATTTCTTTGTATGAATACTCTTTACTATACCAGTTATATGAATTATATGTGAGCGAGGTGAGTAGATAACGTCTAAAGATCAACAGCAGGCAGATATAAAAGACAGAAGTTGATGCAGCATTGTATTTATTAATACACAATGGATGGAGAAGAGACAGGACTTGTGATTGTTAGGCTGGGTTCACATATATGCAAATTGGATGCTGTAACGGAACGTCCCGCTCTCCCCTTGAGTGCTTCTGTCATATATCGCTTCCTATCAGTCTGGATATAGATATCAGATATCCCAGCTGCCCTCAACACACAACGAGACAAGACTTGTTTGTCTGCTGAACATGGAGTGTTTAATAGAATCTAGAGTACAACCTTATATACAGTTTAAAGAGGAGGTAACCAGAACATAAATTAACATGAGCTAATTAACTAATCATTTACCCAGACAAGGTGAATCTGAGGTATGACCTTTCAAGGTAGAGGTCCCATCTCCTATCACCTGCTATACAATACACATTATCATAAGTGTAAACACAGGACATCTTCACACAATAGCAAGGTCAATTAGCACAGAGAACAGAGAGATGGCTGGAGGCGAGGACATTAGCATCTTCTTACACTGTATGTCCCAATAGTATGAAGAGTCACTCTTACAATTAACCCATTGAGTTCAGAATCAAAATGGTTCTTTACAGATATCCTGGCTCAGGTAGTCCAAGATATCATTCCTCAGTCATCCTATGCCCCTAGTGAACATAGGATGATTTTAGACATAAGAAGGTCCAGTGATGTCCCTGGTGAGTCTGTCACAGATGCGTTTCACACCACATCTAATTTGCATAACATGTGAGTGTGACCGGCTTTTCAATGGAGGTGGCTCACACAGGTCCGGGATGGCTGTGGTGTGGATTTGAAAAGGGTCCTGTGTGTTTTTGGGTCTGGTTCAGATGCGAATTCAGGGAAAAATTCTCATCTGAATTGCACCTGAACAGGTGAACACAAACACACAGGACGCCGGACTGCGAACTGCAGCTGGACCTGTGTGAGTCCAGCCTTATTTAAGGCTCCATTCACGATTGTACGACTCCAAAGTTGTGTGGACTTTGGAGTGCAGCTTTGATGCAACTTTGGATGGGTGCAACTTGGATATGACTTTGGCTTTGACCAGAGATCATGGGTAACTGTTGCACACAAGTTACATTGTGCAACATTCAGGTATGATTTTCATGTAACTTCTGAGGGTTAACATCAGTGGAGGCTGGTGGTAATTTCTTTTGGGGGGGGGGCAAACAGTGTACCCGCAGCCAACCTCCCTCCCCCGGCAGGTTGAAGCACTTAACCCATCCATGGCAGGCATCACGGGCGGCTTCCCCTGCTCTCCTCCGCGGGCAGCAACGGTGGTGTGCATCATGAGCGGCAGGCATCACGACGCTGGGCATCGCGGGCAGCGGGCATCATGAGCGGCAGGCATCACGGGCGGCAGGCATCACGACGGTGGGCATCACGAGCAGTAGGCATCACGACGGTGAGCATCACGAGCGGCAGGCATCACAACAGTGGGCATCACGAGCGGCAGGCATCACAACGGTGGGCATCACGAGCAGCAGGCAACACGACGGTGGGCATCACAAGCGGCAGGCATCACGACAGTGGGCATCACGGGCGGCGGGCATAACGAGCAGAAGGCATCACGGCGGCAGACATTACGGGCGGCAGGCATCATGAGCGGCTTCTCCTTCTCCTGCTCAGTGGCTTTCGTCTCCTCCCTCCTCCTCGGCGGCCGCCCCTGGTTAACATTGTGTGATACCTTACTAAGATCAATCCAACAGTGATAATTATTCAAAACCCTGAATAGGGGATATACGTGTTGCCACAGTGGGGTGAGGCACATAAAGTATATGAATGAAAAAAAAGTGTAAACTTCCATGAATAAATACAAAACTAATTAATCCAGATCATCAATTAGTACTCAATTCCAGAATACCGTCCCTGTAGAGTAGATGGTAAAATAGGGTTAAACAATGTTAATTAGCAGCAGCGTGAGAGTGTCACTGAATACAACAGCTCTGTGAAACAGGTGCCTTATGCTCAGCTTCAAAACACTTCAGTACCTTCAACGACACAGCCTTGGTCATTAGTGCAAAAAACAGGCTTCAGCCCTGTAACGGAATGCACCGTGACAGACTGAGATATTCCTATGTCTAGGGTCACCTTATGTCCACTAGGGCCATAGGGTGACAAAGAATCATAATTCATATATTACAGAAGACATTAATAAGGGACACTAATAATAATTCATGTTTGCAGGATGTCTTCAAATACCAAAAGCGGTTAGCTATTCAATCTGGGCACACATGATTTGGAAAGGTGTTAATCCAGGTCTACAAGACCAGAGTGAGTCATACCTTTGTATAATATGCTATTGAAATATCTTAAGGTGTTGGCTATTCAAGTGAAAGACATTCCGTTGAAGGTGTGGATTGCACCCACTCTCACAAGACTCTGCCATTGTGTGATAAAGCTGCCTAGATAAACTTATTCAACTAGATGTCTGTGTTACTATTCAAGGTTAATTGAACCCTGAATGAATGAATGAATGAATAAATGAATGAATGAAAACTTATATAGCGCGACACATACGAACTTAATCGCCTCTTGGCGCTTGTTGTTCCAGTCTCCTTTGGTATCAAAAGAGATGCGTCTTGATCTTTCTCCTGAAAGCTAGGTGGTTCTCCTCCAACCGAATGCTGGTTGGTAAAGCGTTCCATAGTCTGGGACCTTGGACCGCAAATCTTCTATCTCCTATGGCCCTGTAGTTGGCTTTCGGTATCTGGAGCAGGTTTTGATTGGTGGATCGCAGAACGCGATTGGGATTGTGAGCTTTTATTTTTTCGCATAGATAATGGGGGGCATTCCCATGGACACATCTATGCGTTAGACAGAGTGCTTTAAAAGTGATTCTGTCTTTTACTGGTAACCAGTGAAGGGATCTCAGTGAAGGCGAGATTGATTCCCAAGGGTGACCCTAGACATAGCAATATCTCAGTCTGTCACGGTGCATTCCGTTACAAGCCCCCCTTCACAATACACCACAGCAGGTGTGGGACATGTAAGAAAAGGGAAAACACAATAGTGTAATACAGCCAGACACGATAATACCGCTGCCAATGCTATGCGCCAATCCACTCACGCTCTCCCCGTCTTTGAATCAAGCCACTCAGTAACGAAAAGTGCAGAGGTCCTCACTCGGGAACTTTCGACAGATCTCGTACTTCTCCCCCACGCGTTGCGTCACTTGCCACGTGACTTAATCATGGGTAATCTCCATAGAGCATCTCTAGCGCATATGTTTATATTTTTCACATTTGTTGTTTGGTTGGTAACCTTTTTCACATACTGCAGCTTTTTACATTTATTTATTAATTTTGTGGTGTATTTTGGATTTAGTAGCGCTGTAGTTCTTCAGTTATACTTACCCTGGTTAACATTGAAGTCTATGGCCCTCAAGTTGCATGAAAGTCGGACCAAAGCAGTCCATGAACTACTTTGAAGTTGCTGAAACTTTAAGTCGTGCATATAAATGGGTATTATTGGAAAACATGGACAACGACTTATAATGCGACTTTAATGTCCACATTTGCACGACAAATCGCACAAGTGTGATTTAAACCTAAATCATTTCCAAGGCTCTATTTCAGGCCTGTCTTTATTAGAGGGCACACATGGGCACTGCCCAGGGGCCCTAGCTGCATGGGGAGCCCCTGCACTTTCCCCAAAGAGGGGTCAGAGCGCTGGGGGATATCTGGGGTGTAGAGGAGTCAGAGTGCAGGACGGATATCTGGGGTGTAGAGGGGTCTGAGTCCTAGGGGGATATCTGGGGTGTAGAGGGGTCAGAGTGCTGGGGGGGATATCTGAGGTGTAGAGGGGTCAGAGTGCAGGAGGGATATCTGGGGTGTAGAGGGGTCAGAGTGCAGGAGGGATATCTGGGGTGTAGAGGGGTCAGAGTGCTGGGGAGATATCTGGGGTGTAGAGGGGTCAGAGTGCTGGGGGGGATTTCTTTGGTGTAGAAGGCTCAGAGTGTTCAGGGGGTATCTGGGGTGTAGAGGGGTCAAAGTGCTGGGGGATATCTGGGGTGTAGAGGGGTCAGAGTGCTGCAGGGATATCTGGGGTGTAGATGGATCAGAGTGCTGGGGGGATATCTGGGGTGTAGATGGATCCGAGTGCTGGGGGGATATCTGGGGTGTAGAGGGGTCAGAGTGCTGGGGGATATCTGGGGTGTAGATGGATCAGAGTGCAGGGGGGATATCTGAGGTGTAGAGGGGTCAGAGTGCTGGAGGGATATCTCGGGTGTAGAGGGGTCAGAGTGCTCGGGGGGTATCTGGGGTGGAGAGGGGTCAGAGTGCTGGGGGGGATATCTGGGGTGTAGAGGGGTCAGAGTGCTGGGGGATATCTGGGGTGTAGAGGGGTCAGAGTGCTGGGGAGATATCTGGGGTGTAGATGGATCAGAGTGCAGGGGGGATATCTGGGGTGTAGATGGATCAAAATGCTGGGGGATATCTGGGGTGTAGAGGGGTCAGAGTGCTGGGGGATATCTGGGGTGTAGATGGATCAGAGTGCCGGGGGGATATCTGGGGTGTAGAGGGGTCAGAGTGCTGGGGGATATCTGGGGTGTAGATGGATCAGAGTGCTGGGGGATATCTGGGGTGTAGATGGATCAGAGTGCTGGGGGATATCTGGGGTGTAGATGGATCAGAGTGCTGGGGGATATCTGGGGTGTAGATGGATCAGAGTGCTGGGGGATATCTGGGGTGTAGAGGGGTCAAAGTGCTCGGGGGGTATCTGGGGTGTAGATGGATCAGAGTGCTGGGGGATATCTGGGGTGTAGATGGATCAGAGTGCTGGGGGATATCTGTGGTGTAGATGGATCAGAGTGCTGGGGGATATCTGTGGTGTAGATGGATCAGAGTGCTGGGGGATATCTGGGGTGTAGAGGGGTCAGAGTGCTGGGGGGATATCTAGTCTGTTTACCTGCGATGTCTCCATTGTAGGGGCCCCAGAGCATTACTTTGCCCAGGGGCCCATGATGCTATTAAGACGGCCCTGCTTTATTCGCACTTGTAAGACTCCGAAATTGCGCCGACTTTTGGTGCAACTTTGATGCAACTTTGGATGGGTCCATCTTGCAAGCAACTTTGGCTTTGACCAGTGTTGCATTGTATAACATTCAGGTGAGACTTTCATCCAACTTTTGTGGGTTAACATTGAAGTTTCTGGCCCTCATATTGCAAGGAAGTCGGACCAAAGTAGTGCATGAGCTACTTTGAAGTCGCTGCAGATTTAAGATGCACATACATGATTGGTTATCATCAGAAAACATGGGGAAAGACTTTAATAATGTAGAAAGTGCAGCACTGCCATTAATTTGGTAGCTCAGGAGTATCCACACAAGTTTTTCATTGGGAAAAACTTGTCAACCTAGCCTAAGGCTTCAGTCACACTTACGCGACTTGTCATGCAACTTTGCACATAACAGTTGCATGACAAGTTGCATAAGTGTGACTGAAGCTCTAGGCTAGGTTTACGCGTTTTGCACATGTGCGCCAGCGCCCCGAAAGGGAAGTAAAGACCTTTTAGGAGAATCAAACTCCACTCTGGAGCTATCTATTTTACTCTTTAAATACTTCCATCTGATTGGCTTATCTGATGGTTATTCTATTACTGATATAACAAAACAGACATAAAAAGTTGTAGTTTTCGATTCATCTTCAGCCCTCTTCTATGAGTTTCTTTATCTCTGTAGAAAGGTCGTCTGCACTGTGATCCCACATTTGAATTAGAAGAGATGATCTTAGAATCAAGACCGCTACATAAAAAGAAGAAAAGGCTGGCCAAGAACAAGTCCAGGGATAACAGTAAAGACGGGTCACAGTCTGTAAGTCCTGCATGTTTATTATTCACATACTGTAGTTAACTCATTGTCCACAATAACAATAGAATGCATGGGCTTTGAATAATGAAGTAAGGACAGTGGCTATGGCCAATAATGATGATTATTACTGAACAAAGGTAATCCTTGGAGTCTTTCACATGGGTGTCATCAGTTCAGTCATGTTTTTTTCCCCCGTTTCCAGTTTGTGAGAAGCCACGTGGGGCACACAGCAAACATGTGGAAGAAGGTGCTCTGGTCAGATGAAACCAAAATGGAACTTTTTTGCCTAAAAAAAAATGCTATGTGTGGCAGAAAACTAACACTGCACATCACCCTGAACACACCATCCCCACTGTGAAACATGGTGGTGGCAGCTTCATGTTGTGGGGATGCTTTTCTTCAGCAGGGACAGTGAAGCTGGTCAGAGTTGATGGGAAGATGAATGAAGCCAAATATAGGGAATTCTTACAAGAAAACATGTTATGCCCCATACACATGTTCAGAGTTTCCGACAAGAAAAGTCCCATGTGAGCTTTTGGTCGGAAATTCAGACCGTGTGTGTGACTCATGCTCGGAAACAATTCGATGCATGCTCAGAGGCATTGAACTTAATTTTCTCGGCTTGTCGTAGTACGTCACCGCAGTCTTGACAGTCGAAAGTTAAAGCGGTTGTAAAGGTAAGGCCGCGTACACACGGCAGAGAACCTCGACGGGCAGAACACATCGTTCCGCCCGTCGAGGTTCCCTGCCGGCCGTCGAAATAGGCGACCCGCCCGTCGGGAATGGCAACCAGCCATTCTTCCAGGCGGGCCGTCGAGCAAATAGAGAGCGTGCTCTCTATTTCTGCTCGACGGCCTTCCCGACGGGAAGCTCGCCGAGAGCGTACACACGGCTGAGGTCCTCGCTGGAATGCAGCTTCCAGCGAGGTTCTCGCTGGTTTCCAGCGAGAACCTCGGTCGTGTGTACGCCGCCTAACATTTTTTTCCCTAAGCTTCCTTTACCTTAGTGCAGTCCTCCTTCACTTACCTCATCCTTCCATTTTGCTTTTAAATGTCCTTATTTCTTCTGAGAAATCCTCACTTCCTGTTCTTCTGTCTGTAACTCCACACAGTAATGCAAGACTTTCTCCCTGGTGTGGAATGTCGTGCTCGCCCCCTCCCTTGAACTATAGGAGAGTCAGGACGCTCTCTACGTTGCAGATAGAGAAAGGAGACGTGTGTTATAGGGCGTCCTGACTCTCCTGTAGTCCGGGTCCCGTGGCCACGGTCACTTAAAAAGGACGTACAGGTACGTGCTAGTGCCCAGCCGTGCCATTCTGCCGACATATATATGCAGGAGGCGGTCCTTAAGTGGTTAAACAGAAGAAAATACGCCTTCTGAAGTGGCCCAGTCAGAGTCCTGACCTCAACCCGATTGAGATGCTGTGGCATGACCTTTAAGAAAGCGATTAACACCAGACATCCTAAGAATATTGCTGAACTGAAACAGTTCTGTAAAGAGGAATGGTGAAGAATGACTCCTGACCGTTGTGCACGTCTGATCTGCAACTACAGGAAACGTTTGATTGAAGTTATTGCTGCCAAAGGAGGTTCAAACAGTTATTAAATCCAAGGGTTCACATACTTGTTCCACCTGCACTGTGAATGTTTACATGGTGTGTGCAATAAAAACATGGCAACATTTAATTCTTTGTGTGTTATTAGTTTATGCCGACTGTGATTGTCTATTGTTGTGACTTAGATGAAGATCAGATCACATTTTATGATCAATTTGTGCAGAAATCCATATCATTCCAAAAGGGGTTCACATATTTTTTATTGCAACTGTAAAGCCCATGGTTTCATATATACCTGTTGAATGTAAATAAAAATGTAATTTATAAAAACCCGAATAAAATGTATTCAAAAACATTGTACTTTTTTTGTTTTGTTTTTTAAACAGGATGACTACCTGCAGGAATGTCTAGAGGCCATTCAACAAGAATTTGTCATTTTCAATCGTGAAAAGTAAGTCAACTACTTTGCAATATTTTTACCTTCAAAGCGACTTCTAAATGTTTTTATTAGCCTTCTAAATTAGATGTATTTGGCATTAAACTGATTAGAAACGTATACCTTTTAGCGTAGCCACTTTTTAGGTTGACAACTCCATCACCATGGGAGTTATGGAATATGGACTAAAATTGAAGCTAGGAGTGCAGATTTTGGTCAAAATTCACTATATTGCCAAAAGTATTGGGGCGCCTGCCTTTACATGCACATGAACTTTAATGGCATCCCAGTCTTAGTCCGTAGAGTTCAATATTGAGTTGGCCCACCCTTTGCAGCTATAACAGCTTCAACTCCTCTGGGAAGGCCGTCCACAAGGTTTAGTAGTGTGTCTATAGGAATGTTTGACCATTCTTCCAGAAGAGTATTTGTGTGGTACAAGAGAATACCTGGCTCGCAGCTTCTGTTCTTGTTCATCCCAAAGGTGTTCTATCGGGTTGAGGTCAGTAGGCCAGTCAAGTTCCCCCACCCCAAACTTGCTCATCCACATCTTTATGGACCTTGATTTGTGCACTGGTCCAAATCATTTAGTGGAGGGGGGATGATGGTGTAGGGTTGGGCTTGGCCCCTTAGTTCCAGTGAAGGGAATGCTTAAGGCGTCGGCATACCAAGACATTTTGGACAATTTCATGCTCCCAACTTTGTGGGAATCGTTTGGGGATGGCCCCTTCCTGTTCCAACATGACTGTGCACCAGTGCACTAAGTAAGGCCTATAAAGATATGAATAAGCGAGTCTGGGGTTAAGGAACTTGACTGGCCTGTTCAGAGTCCTGACCTCAACGCGATAGAACACCTTTGGGAGAGCAGAGACTGCGAGCCAGACCTTCTCGTCCAACATCAGTGCCTGGCCTCACAAATGCTCTTCTGGAAGAACGGTCAAACATTCCCATAGACACACTCCTAAACCTTGTGGACAGCCTTCCCAGAAGAGTTTAAGCTGTTATAGCTGCAAAGCCCTATATTGAACTCTATGGACTAAGACTGGGATGCTATTAAAGTTCATGTGTGTGTAAAGGCAGGTGTCCCAATACTTTTGGCAATATAGGGTAGGTCACTAACCCTAGTTTGACCGATAAATATCACCAAGTGAAAATAAAGGACAAAGGCCTTTAAAACAAATCTCGCCACCACATCTAAGGCCTGAAAATCTCCTATATATATATATATATATATATATGTTTTGCAATATTTATATATATTTTGATATATATAGTATACGGTTTTAACTTGAATTAAAACAAAATGAATAATTCATTTTCAGACTATTTTTTTCCATTGACATTTTTTAACAAAAAAAGTAAAGTGCTATTGACCAATCACAGCCAAGCAGTGTTAAAGTGGAAATCCCATAAGGTCTGGGTCACACCTTTGCATTTTTTAGTGCGTTTTCAGTTTTGTAGAAACACACTACGGTCCATTGAACATGGTTTCATATGGCTGTAGATCACATCTTTGCATTGTTACGTAGACTTCAATGGATCAAAAATTTGTATTGAAAGATGCATAGGTGTGAACCAGGCATAAACCCATAGGAAGTCGACTGATTGCAGATCACTAAGCTATTAAAGTGGAAATCTGGTCTAAACATAAAAATGCTCCCTCCCCCATTCTAAGGCCTATACTGACTACCCTGTAGGGGACATATATGAATACTCACATATACTAACGGCCCTTTGGTCCGGTCACTTGAGCAGCTCCCAACATTGGCTTCAGGGGAGAGGAGGAGAGACACCCAACAAAAGATGAGCCATAGTAAGCCCATGGTTGATGTTGCCACTGAGGCATTGCATTAGTTGTTGGCATTCTCTCTGCTTACTTGAACCCGATGCTGGGAGCCGATCACGTGACTGGACCATGGTGCCTTTAGATTAGCTAAGTATACACTTTACTCTGCAGCAGTGGTCTCCAAACGTTGTTTTCCTTTTTTTTTTCGGCCCTTGGGGCACTTTTCCTCCTATTGATGCAAGATACTATTCCTCCCACTGACACCAACAATGGGGCATAAATCCTGTTACTGATATCAACAAAGGGACATTATTCCTCCCACTGACACCAACGGTGGAGCACTATTCCTCCCATTGACACCAACAGTGGAGCACTATTCCTCCCATTGACACCAACGGTGGAGCATTATTCCTCCCATTGACACCAACGGTGGAGCATTATTCCTCCCATTGACACCAACGGTGGAGCACTATTCCTCCCATTGACACCAACGGTGGAGCACTATTCCTCCCATTGACACCAACGGTGGAGCACTATTCCTCCCATTGACACCAACGGTGGAGCACTATTTCTCCCATTGACACCAACGGTGGAGCACTACTCCTTTGTCCCCTTCCATCTGGGTGGATCGGAGAGCCTATAGAGTAGCCGTGACCTGTCATCTGCCCACTCTGCTCATTGTGACCCGCAACTGGTTACCAAGTTGCTTAAGTGGCCCTCACTCTTCAAAAGGTTGGGCACCCCTGCTCTACAGGCTAGTTGGCATATGACTTAGAATGGGGGTGAGGGCAGGTTTCTGATTAAATAGGCTTGTACCAGACTTCCTCTTTAATATCTTAGTGATCTGCACCCAGTCTACTTCCTATGGGTTAATGCCCTTTGCACAATGCCCTTCCTCTTATTGGAAAAGCCAGAGCATTCCTTCTTGTAGAACACACAGTTCACTCCTGTATGTTGTGCTACAAAGGGATCAGTATCCATCTCTGTCTGGCACTTTCTTCCCCTAATTGCCCGGTAATAGAATAAGGCTTTGTGGTAATAAAATCATGTTTCCAGGTAATTTAATCTTGTTTCCCGGTACTGGCAACCATCACATGTTAATAATATCATCAGGACAGACTAAAGCTTGCTTTAGAGCTCTGAGTCAGCATTGTAGTAATTAGGTTGTGATAATGAAAATGTGCACACATCAAGCTATGGCAGGCTCTGGATATAGAAGAGGCAATAACTCTGGAGGTAGAGATTTCCAGAAAATTATTCTTAAATGGTTACAAAATGATTCTGTTGGCCATTAAGTTCAACCAAAAGAGAAAGTAATTTAAAACCTTGCCTCTAGGGTTGTCCCGATACCACTTTTTTAGTACCGATACCAATCCTGGGACGGGTTATATGTCTATCAAAGTGCCGAGGCACGGCGAGGAATAGTGTTGCTCACGAATATTCGTATTGCGAATATTCGGCTCGAATATGGCATATTCGAGTATTCGCGATATATTCCGAATTTCGTGGTGAATATTCGCTATTTCGAATATTCGTATTTTTTCAATTTTTTTTTAGAACAGATCACATCCTAGAGATCCCCATCGACGTCTAAAAGCATTGCTGGTATGATTAGAGACCTTGGGCCGAGTAGCTGCAGCGATCATTTTATATTGCCGAAAAATCGCAATGCGATTATTCGGCAATAGCGATATCGCGCGATTATTTTCGAGAAATTCGCAATATTGTTTTTAGCTAAAATAACACATATATTCAATTTCAGAGTGTTACTGTCGAAATTCCGCAATCAATTTCTCATTCGCATTTTTGCGAAATTATGATAAAATATCAAGAATATTCTGAGCCAATCAGAGTGCTCCTTCCGCATTTGCCGAATATTCGCAATTATTTTGTATTGTAATATATCACCAATATTCTGAGCCAATCAGAGTGCTCCATTCCGCATTTCTCGAAATTTCGCAATTATTTTGTATTATAAAATATCACGAATATTCTGAGCCAATCAGAGTGCTCCTTCCGCATTTGCCGAATATTCGCAATTATTTTGTATTGTAATATATCACGAATATTCTGAGCCAATCAGAGTGCTCCATTCCGCATTTCTCGAAATTTCGCAATTATTTTGTATTATAAAATATCACGAATATTCTGAGCCAATCAGAGTGCTCCTTCCGCATTTGCCGAATATTCGCAATTATTTTGTATTGTAATATATCACGAATATTCTGAGCCAATCAGAGTGCTCCATTCCGCATTTCTCGAAATTTTGCAATTATTTTGTATTATAAAATATCACGAATATTCTGAGCCAATCAGAGTGCTCCTTCCGCATTTCTCGAAATTTCATTCGCATTCGCAATTCGCATTCGCAATAGCGAAATTTCGCAATCATTTCATTTCGAAAAAATATCACGAATATTCGTATTTAGCGAATATATCTCGAATATTCGACTATATATTCGAGATATATCGCGAAACCAAATATGGCATATTCTGCTCAACACTAGCGAGGAACACACCGCTATTCAAATGAAAGCTGTAATGTTCCCCCCGCTGATCAACTAGACGGCGGAGGGGGGGGCTTGGCTATCTTTTAGACAGTGGCAGCAGCTCTCTCCGCCCGCTCTCCACTCGCTCGCCGAAAAAAAAAAAGTATCGGTGAAGCATCGGGAGCATTTGCGCGAGTACAAGTACTCGCGCAAATGCTCAGTATCGGGGCAAACCCTACTCAGAACCATATCCTTGCAGTTTATCCAGACGAATGCCAAAAAAAAAACATTGGCTACTCCTGGAACAACATTCTACGGTGTTATTTTTTATACATATTAACAGCCATTTATAGTTTATGCATTTAGAAACACAACAGACCTTGCTTGGAACAATCCTCCGAGTTCTGCACTCCTGTGACCCATTTTCAGCAGACGGTGGAATGAAGCCCACTGTCGACTGACATCAAGAGTGCCATTCCAGGCTGAGGAAAGATCAGGACTACATGGTTGGGTTCCGCCCACAACCTTGGACCGGCACACAGCTCAGCCTCTCAGCGAGGCGATGAGAGCCTGAGCCGGCCGCTCCTACCCTCTCCACAGCCCAGCGCTCCAGTGAGCGTAGGGGGGGGGGGGGTGGCAGAGCAGACAGGGGTGACTGACAGTGACCAGCTCTCTGTTCACAGAGGTCTGAGAACTAAGCGGTCTGTGGTGTTTAATCGTTTGGTTCTCACCCTGAACAGATGCAAACTTTTCTTTTAAAGCAGAACTTTACTCTCTCAGTGAACACGGACTATTGTTAATCCTTATGCTGCAAGCATTAGTAAATAGATAGAAAATTATATCAGACAAATGATGTCACATATCCCAGGAGCCTTCAGGAAAGCAATGGGAGAAAAGCAAAGTGTGACAAAAACTAAGTGCAGCAGAAGATGCAACGAATGGTGTAGTTAATTAAAGTCAGCCAAATGGCTACTCACACTTATATAAAGATCAATAGGCATATAACAGTATAATACTGTGGCCACTCAGCGGGCCATTCCATTGTAGCTCTGGCTGTATGTTTAGGGTCGTTGTCCTGCTGTGAGGTGAACCTCCACCCCAGTCTCAAGTCTTTTGCTTTGATGTCTAAAAGTTAAATTTTTGTCTCATCTGACCACAGCACCTTCTTCCACATGTTTGTTGTGTCCCCCACGTGGCTTCTTGCAAACTTTAAACATGACTACTTATGGCTTTCTTTCAGCAATGTCTTTCTTCTTGCCACTCCTCCATAAAGGTCAGATTTGTGGAGAGCACAACTAATAGTTGTCCTGTGGACAGATTCTCCCCCCTAAGCTGTGGATCTCTGCAGTTCCTCCAGAGTTCCCATGGGCCTCTTGGCTGCTTCTCTGATTATTGCTCTCCTTGTCCGGCCTGTCAGTTTAGATGGGTGGCCATGTCTTGGTAGGTTTGCAGTTGTGCCATACTCCTTCCAATTTCAGACGATGGATTGAACAGTGCTCTGTGAGATGTTCAAAGCTTGGGATATTGTTTTATAACCTAACCCTGCTTTATACTTCTCCACAACTTTATCCCTGACCTGTCTGATGTGTTCCTTGGCCCTCATTATGCTGTTTGTTCACTAAGGTTATGTAACAAACCTCTGAGGGCTTCACAGAACAGCTGTATATATATGCTGAGATTAAATTAAACAAAGGAGGACTCTATTAATTAGGTGACTTTTGAGGGCAATTGGTTCCACTAGGTTGTAGTTGGGGACAGGGCTTTTTTTCAGGGGGAACTCGGTTCCACCACTTCTGGCTCAGACCCTTGGGGGGGTGGGCTGCTCACCACAATCACTTGTAACCACAGAAGTCCGGTTTCTGTGTTTACAAGTGACAGCTCTGCACTCTGTGTGTAACCACCTGAACTCTGCATTCTGTATGTAATGTAATCCTGGTATTTAATGCCCCTTTAAGACCCTTCTACTGTTTGTGAAATCTGAATGGGGTCGTGGTTGAGTTCCTGCACATATTTTCTGAGAAAATAAACTCTGGTTGGGGGTATCAGAGTAAAGGGGGCTGAATACAAATGTATACCACACTTTTCAGATATTTATTTGTAAAATAATTTGAAAACCATTTATCATTTTCCTTCCACTTCACTTTGTGTTGGTCTATCACATAAAATCCCATCAAAATATACTTTATGTTTTTGGTTGTAACATGATAACATGACAACATTTGGAAAACTCCAAGGGGTATGAATACTTTTTTGGGGCACTGTATATTTAAACCATATATTAGTATGGGGGGGTCTTTACTAAAACTGGAGAGTGCAAAATATCAGCTTCCAATCAGCTTCCGGGTTTTATTGCCAAAGCTTAATTGAACAAGCTGAATTTGGAAACTGATCGGTTCACAGCTGCACCAGATTCTGAGTGCTCCAGTTTTAGTAAATCTCCACCTATGTCTCTCCTATCATTGACTACACAAGGCTGACATCTCTGGAGTAGGGATGAGCCGAACACCCCTGGGTTCGGTTCGCACCAGAACCTGCGAACAGACCAAAAGTTTGTGTGAACTTTAGAACCCTGTTAAAGTCTATTGGACTCGAACGTTTGAAATCTAAAGTGCTAATTTTAAAGACTAATATGCAAGTTAGGCTGCATTCACACCTAGGCGACACGATACGCCGCGTACGCGGCATATCTTGCCGCCTGTAGATTAAACTTTTTTTTTTTTCTTTCTTTAACATTGCGGTCTATGAGCGAATGCCAATGTCGCCTGAAAAAAAGGGTCCGGGACTTTTTTTCAGGCGACAGGCGTGGAGATGTGAACCATCTCCATAGACCGCAATGTTATTTCACATCTCGAGCGACAAGAGCGTCGGGCGACCAGCGTTTTGTCGCTCAGATGTGAATGGAGCCTTATTGTCCTAAAAAGTGTTTGGGGAACCCGGGTCCTGCCCCAGGGGAGTGTTTGGGGACCCGGGTCCTGCCCCAGGGGAGTGTTTGGGGACCTGGGTCCTGCCCCAGGGGAGTGTTTGGGGACCTGGGTCCTGCCCCAGGGGAGTGTTTGGGGACCCGGGTCCTGCCCCTGGGGAGTGTTTGGGGACCCGGGTCCTGTCCCAGGGGACATGTATCAATGCAAAAAAAGTTTTAAAAAACGTCAGTTTTTTCAGGAGCAATGATTTAATAATGCTTAAAGTGAAACAATAACATTTAAATATTCCTTTAAATTTTGTACCTAGGGGGTGTCTATAGTATGCCTGTAAAGTAGCGGTTGTTTCCTGTGCTTAGAACTGTCCCTGTTCAAAATGTAATTTCTGAAGGAAATAAGTAATTTAAAATCACTCGTGGCTATAATGAATTGTCGCATACCAACAATACAGAGAAAAAGAATGCGTGGGGGTCCCCCCAAATTCAATTACCAGGCCCTTCGGGTCTGAATGGATTTTAAGGGGAACTCCACCCCAAATTTAAAAAATAAATGTCGTGGACCCCCACACATTTTTTTTTTAATGAATGACCTTTCTCTGTATTGCCGGAGCCGACAATTCATTATAGCCGCGAGTGATTTTAAATGATTTTTTTTTCCTTCAGAAATGACACTTTGCGCAGGGACAGTTCTAAGCATGGGAAACAAGCTGCTAAAAAAACTTTTTTTTTGCATTGATACATGTCCCCTGGGGCAGGACCCGGGTCCCCAAACACTTTTTATAACAAAAACTTGCATATTAGCCTTTAAAATTAGCACTTTAGATTTCAAACGTTCGAGTCCCATAGACTCTAACAGGGTTCTAAAGTTCACACGAACTTGCCGCGAACACCCCAAATAGTTCGCTGTTCGGCGAACAGGCAATGTTCGAGTCGAACATGAGTTCTCCTCGAACTCGAAGCTCATCCCTACTCTGGAGTATTGTGTGCATGGCTTGTTTGCTAAATGTGAGTGATTGGGGCAAGTAGACGCATAATCCTTGATTCACATGAATTCTATTTTCTATCTTTTTGGCTAGGCTGAAGAAGGCTGCAGAAATGGGATCTCGATCAGGACTGGATTCTACAGATGAGGCAGAAGCAGAAGGTGAAGCTGAGGCAGACATTGAAAATGAAGCCGAAAGTTCCACGCTCAACATGTGCCGCTCAGTTTGCTCCTCAACGAGCAGCATCCAGTAGTGAAGGGCGCTGAGAAGATTAGCCTAATGATTGGGGGGTCATGAATGTCGTCAGTCTCAGGTTGCTGATGTGAACTTTGATACAGAAACAAACAGTGCAGCCAAACAGAGCTGAACTCCTGGATCGGTCGATAAGGTGCACTTACTAGTGCTGATTCCTATAGAGTGCAGCTCTTGGTTGCTTGTTTCACTCAGAACTTTTATATTCATAGCTTCATTTAGAAGGGTGACCATGGCTATGTTATAACCTCGAGATTTTCAGAAATTGCTTCTTTACAACTAAAGTTGCCTTTTTAATAGATCACTCTTACAAGATATTTGGATTATTTTAAGTAACTACATTGAGGTATCATCGAGGAAAGACTAAGAATTACGCAGCAAGCCGTGTAGAAATAGAAACCACCTTATCCTAAAATGGGATTTTCCATGGAAAGATTAAACTGATTATCTTGGTGGTGATATTCCACATTCTAAAGGTTGTTGCTTATGGTCCTGGCCTGGTGCAACAAGAGCAATCCGTTACCATCTCCCGTAAGGAGAGGCACTTGACACTCAACCACCCACCTTGTAGATAAAATGCTTTG
Source organism: Rana kukunoris (assembly GCA_029574335.1). Taxonomy (NCBI): domain Eukaryota; kingdom Metazoa; phylum Chordata; class Amphibia; order Anura; family Ranidae; genus Rana; species Rana kukunoris. The sequence continues at coordinate 39,820,499 of CM056056.1, read as the reverse complement.
TCTTGCCTTCACCCCTGTTTAGAGTTTTATGGACACGATGCCAAGGCCTAGTCTTTGAAAGCTAAGGCCATGAAAGTCTCTTAGGCAAGAATGTGTGAAGTATACAGTTTTTAGGTTCTTTAGGACTGTTCTCTGGAGATCAAAAGAGGAAGTGCAAGACCAATACGTACCGGGTTAGCAGTTGCAGTTTAATAGATATTATACATTTTTATGGCATGTATGCCTTGTTTAGTTATACATGGCTTGTGGTTTGTTCTATGTCCCTAGAGGAAAGAGCTGTGGATAATAACCAAGAAACACAGTTTTGGGTTTTCCTGAAGGATTGCTGAGCTGACTGCACTTGGGGATGTGCCAGTCCAGGAGCACCTCACAGTAGACATGTGCACATTGAAATATTTTGTTTCGGAATTTCGTTTTCATTCAAAAAATAAATGTATTTAGTTACTCCCGAAATTCGTTTTTATTTATTTTGATTCGGTAAAAAATGCATTAGTCCGAAAATCTGAATTAATTAGGGTCGACTCTGTGAACTGAAGGCTTATGATTCGACGAAGCAGTGACAAACATACAAACGTTGAATCTGTAATTGAAGGCTTATGGTGTCTGTCGAATGTTCTAAGAAGATTTTGACGAAGCAGCGAAACTGTACGATGCAGCGAGCGGACATTTCCGGTCAAATGCTCCGCCCATGGGCTATAGAAGAATTCTAATGCTGTATGACTAGTAATAATTATATTTATTAATTATTACTACTAGTCAACCAACATTATAATTCTTCTACCGCCTATGGGTGGAGCATTTGACCATAAATGTCCGCTCGCGGCGATCGTATGTTTTTAGCTGCTTTGGCGTATCTTCAAAATGACGGTAAAGCGCCGCTAAAAACACGCATTGGCGATAAAGCGCCTATATTTTTAGCGGCGCTTTACCGTCATTTTTGCGGCACTATTCGGCTGATAGCGGGACGCTTTTAACCCCTGCTAGCGGTCGAAAAAGGGTTAAATCTGCCTGCAAAGTGATGGGTTCGGCGGCGCTGCCCATTGATTTCAATGGACAGGGGTGCTTTAGGAATGGTGTATTCACCGATCCTACAGCACTGCAAAGATGCGGCTGGCAGGACTTTTTTGAGCGTCCTGTCTTCGCACCGCTCCAGTGTGAAAGTCCTGGAGCTCTTTCAGGGTGCTTTGGAGTCACTATTTTTATAGCGCCTGCAAAGCTCCTCAGTGTGAAAGTAGCCTAAAGCGCTGCAAAAAAGCTGCTTGCAGGACTTTTTTTGACGCCCTGCCAGTGCAGTGCCTCGGTGTGAAAGCACTCGTGCTCCAGTGTGAAAGTAGCCTAAGGAGTGGTGAATACACCGCTCCTAAAGCGCCCCTTCCCATTGAAATCAATCGGAAGCACCTGCAAAGCGCCTTGGCAACGGCGCTTTGTGGGCGCTGTTAACCCACTAGCGGGGGTTAAAAGCGCCCCGCTAGCGCTGGGAAAACTTTGGTAAAGCATCGCTAGTTTTAACGGCACTGGCAGTGTGAAAGGGCTCTAACTGCTCAATACTTCAGTGCCCCGTTTTTTTTTTTTTTTTATATACTGGAACATACCTGTTCGTGATCAATCTCACATTCAGAAGGCCAGATGAAAAAAATAATAATCCAGTACTGAAATATTTCATACAGCCACCAATTAGATTCAGGCCTGCCTTAAAGTTTGAATGTGATTGGTGATGCAGAAAAAGGAAAGGTACACAGAACAGAACAGAATTTAGGAAGTATACTCCTACTGACCCTTTATGGAGCAGTGTGTGCTTGTGAGTGAAACAAATTAAAGAAACTCATATTAAGGTAAATTGAGTGAACTTGTATAACTAGCAGTTTTTGCTAAATTGCATCATTATGGCTCATGTAATGGATTTCACAAGTTACCTGAAATTACTCTTTAAAGATTTTTTTTTATTTAATTCCAAAATTGGTATAACACTTTGTAATTGCTGCACAAGCCACTTTGTAATTAAATTTTAAGCACTACTGTCAATCTGCAAACTGCCAAAACAATTACTTTGCTTTTCTTTGTAACAGTATTTAGACTGAAGTTGAGATTTCTCAGAATTCTCACCCCTTTGCCCTTTTACTGTATATAGCTCACTGCTTTTCTAAAAAGTCTGCCAAGAACATTAAGTCAGGTAATCTCAGAAAGGCCCCGCTTAAAGGAGAAGTTTGCTTTTACAATAATAAATAATAAATATACATTTATTTGCAGGTAAAAAAAATATGCATTTATTATTTTGTTAGGAGTCTGTAATGCATTGCATCCATGATCTGCAGATCGCGGGTGTAATGCCAGGGTCCTGTAGGCTGTCTTTGTAGCTGTCTGCCTGTACTTCCAATATGGGGCAGGCAGTTACTGAATGTCAGGAAGACTCAATGAACTACTAGAACCCTCAACAGCACCATGGTAGTTCATTGAGAACTACAAGCCGTCAACGGGGGAGAGGCGCGGAGGAGGCTGGTACATCTGTAACATGTTACACCCTGAATATGGGTGTAATATGTAACATGGTACAAAAGGTGAACTTATCCTTTAAGGCCTTGTACACATAGGTAAATAATGGAGTGCCAAAAGTGATATACTGAAAAAAGAGAGGTACCTTCATCCTATCTAGATATAGAAGCAATTGGATTTGAGGCTAAAGTGGACTTTATTGGTACCATAATACTTGGGATACACACATGTAGATAAAACAAGATACATTTTTATTGCATTTTACAACATTATAAAACATAACATTTTAAAAACTCTGTCAATTCAAAACATAATGGGTACAACTGAGAGAAGTAGTGATACTGGTTCACCCTGTAGCAATCATATTGGCATGCTCGACATGTTTCGTGGATATTACCCCACTTCTTCAGGAGCTTTATTTGCATAAATATTATATTTATAGGACAGAGGTCATATATAATACAACAAGGTAGAAAAAGAAAAAACAACAAATTAATCATTATAGTAGCAAGAAAAACACATTTATGGCCATTAAGATGACCAAATATTTGTAGACATGTGCACACGGAAATATTTTGTTTCGGAATTTCGTTTTTATCTGAAAAATAAATGTATTAAGTTACTCCCGAAATTTGTTTTTATTTATTTTGTTTTGTTAAAAAATGCATTCGTCCGACAATCTGAATTAATTAAGGTCGAATCTGTCATTGAAGGCTCATGGTGTCTGTCGAATGTTCTAAGAAGAATCGATGGGGCAGCTAAACTGTACGATGCCGGGGTCGCACATTTCCAGTCAAATGTTCCGCCTACAAGCTATAGAAGAATTCTAATGTTGTATGACACTAGTAATAATTATATTTATAAATTATTATTACTAGTCAACCAACATTAGATTTCTTCTATAGTCTATGTACGATTGCGGCGTCGTACAGTTTAGCTGCTTGTCGAATCTTCTTAGAACTTTCAACATACACCATAAGCCTTCAATGACAGATTCAACGTTTGTATGTTTTTGGCTGCTTCGTAGAATCTTCATTGTTCATGTCGAATGGTCTACCCCAACACTGTCTCTATAATGTCGAATCTTTTCTCTCTATGTAGAATAATCTTGGACTAATAGAGTTAAGGTTAGGCACATTCAACCACAGATTCGATAGACACCGATTGTTTTTGTCACCGTCATGTCGAATCTCCTATCTATATCCAACTGTTGCAGCAACTGTTTCCAACGAAAATAAAGCATTTTTCATGTCGGATCTTTCGGATTCTGCATTTTAGTTTGTTAAAGCTATAACGAAAATACTCAAAATTCGAAAACGAATGCACATGTCTAAATATTTGTATGTATCCTGTTTTATCTACATGGGTGTATCCCAAGTATTATAGTACCATTGAAGTCCACGTTAGCCTAGAACACAGTTGCTTCTTGTACACATAGGTGTTGATTTACTATAGGCAAATATCCTGTTCATTTTGCAAGGGAAGTTGCACTTTGCATGCATGCAAACTTTCTCCAGAGTTTAATTAATGTGACTTTTCACTTTTTCAAAGAATACCCAATCATGTGCAAGAAAGTAAAAAAACAAAAAAATGCTTAAACACGATTGGATGACGGGTGGAGAATGACTTTAAATTGTAGATAAAGACCGAGAGGCAGTGTTCACATGCAGTGGTAACTGCGCAGTAAAGGCTTACAATCAATGATAATTGTGTGTGCTGCTGGCTGCTACTTTTAGTGAAATCCAAAGTTTTCTGCCCCATCTCCTCCAGCCGGGTACCATGGGGGTTAATACAAGCCAAGAGGCCTTCATATGTATTTGTCAAGTGCTGATCATGCCCACCCTTTCTGCCCCCTCCTCTATTTGTATAAGCTGTAGTTTAGCTTCCATAAATGAAACACAATCTATAAATTAAACAAGGTAAAACTCTAGTGAAAAATGTGCATAAAACATTAGTTCATTGAAATTGTTGAAGACAGCACCCTTGCTAAGGTGTAAACTATGTGTGGACAGGAAAGGAAAACCACCACCGGCACCTGATCACACTCTGCCGCTCACCTTCCTCTTTGGACCTTCATATAGGGCCACCATCAGAAATGTTGGGGCCCCTTACACAGCTTCAGGCATGGGCCCCCTGCCTGGAGCAGAGAAGGGGGGGGATGGTGACGAAAATGACATTGAGAATCGGGGGGGGGGGGGTTGCATCCATCTCACCTCTCCTCTCTACAGCCAAGCATCGCTGAGAACCAGGGTGGGGTTGCTGCCGGGTCATCTGCCTCATCTCTCCTCTCCTCTCTCCAGCATGAGGGGGGGAGGGGGGTTGCTGTCAAAGAAAGTGTCATCTCTACTCTCTCCAGCCACAAGCTGGGGTGGCGGCAGGCCCCTGGGGGCATTCGGGCCCCTAACAGGTATAATGCCTTCATAACAGAGGTAAAATAGGCATCGGATATAATAGATAAATTCCACGATCCCAACACACCAAGACCAAACAGGCAAAGGTATATGGATACAGGCACCTTGGTCTCTACTCCAATTACGATGTTCCAACCCTTAACTCCACACAAGTATTATTCCTGCCAAATGACAGAAAGTTCTCTTCTCATTTGCATCACAACCTTCAGATTTCCCCCCCCCCCCTTCACTGCTCAGGCCCGGTACAATCTATGAATGGAAGAGGTGGACCTTTCATTCATCCACCCTTCCTCTATTCATAGATCACGTTTCATTGATGGAAGTATAGTACAGCTTCTATGGATGGAGGAGGGGGGAGCGGTAAGGGTGGGCATGGTCCGCACTCTTGAAAAGTGCATATGACAAGTCTTTAGGTTTGCATTAGTCCCTGCAGCACCAGACAATTAAGTCTATGGTGATGAAGGATCAGAGGATTTCAACTAAAACCGCAACCAGCAATTTTTACAAAATCAGCACAAGGGACTGTACAATCCGTGGGTAGTGTCTCTCTAATAATGCTTGATATTAGAGATAAGATGGCGGGACTGGCCTTTCAGATGCCACAAAAAGATGGCACCGGTGTTTGAACTGTTGTAGTAAAGACCACTGTTGTTTTTTTTAAATACTTTATTATCATTTATATACTCAGTATTGCTTATCCCACTCTATTAGTATTAGAATTAACTTCCATTATATAGATGTAATGGTTCCTACGGGGTGCTTTTTTTGTCAAATATCACCGTAAAACTGTGTTTATTAGAGATTTGAGATTTTTTTTCCGGAGATGTATACCATGTTTCCTTGAAAATAAGACCTACCCCAAAAATAAGACCTAGCAATATTTTCCTGGAGAGCTGCAATATAAGTAATTAAATTAAATTAATTGAAATAAGCCCTAGTTTAAAATGTTTGTAAAATCTTATAATCCACTCTATTTCTGGAGTATATAACATACAATGTATGTGTTTCTGTACAATAATTGTGCCAAATACCTTCGGTATGGCCCCCCCCTGCAGTGCTCGGAGTGGGGAAGAGCTCCGGCAGGTCACAGAAGTACCGAGCGGCTCTATAACAAAGGTATTTGGCACATATATATTACAGTATGTAAAAAAGTAAAAATAGATGCGCAACCTAAAATATTGCAAACACAGTGCAAAAAAATAAAGAAAAATATTTAATAAAAAAATATTCTAAAATAAAAGAAAGAAACAGTCCATAGAGAACAACAAAGTCCAATTAGGTTGAAAAGGAAAAGCCCAATTATGAACAGCTCCTAAAGCTTGGTGGTGATCCAGGAAGCAAAGATACAAATCTTCCTCCTTAGTTTCCAAGCTGCAAACACAGGATACTAAAAGTGCAAAGTGGCCGCTTACCAGATAGGTTGGATCTCTGTAACGGAGATCTTATGGGCTCAGTATCAAAAGATATCCTCCTGGTAACAGCATATTCAGTTATCTTTATAGTTGCAGCACTGTCACTTTAATATCAAATAGTACTATTGTTAAGAATTCACTTGTTTGTTGCTCTATTGCAGTTTGCACCATCTCTTTGCATTCACGCAAACTTGTTGCACTACATGCACTTTTTATACATTTGGGGGTAGCACGGATTTTTCACGCTTAACATATATATTACAGAAACACGTTGTACATTATATACTATTGTACGAGTGGATTTTAGGATTTTACAAGCATTTTAAATTAGTTCATTCCTGACAGGCAGGGAGGGAGAGGGGGCAGTGAAGACAGCACATCACATGGTAAGACGTACCCCGAAAATAAGCCCTACTGTGTCTTTTGTTGCCAAAATTAATATAAGACCCGGGCTTATTTTCAGGGAAACACTGTTGCCCAGATTCACAGAGAGTTGGGCGCACATTACGCCACCGTAACGCAAACGCTGTAGGCCACGGCGGCACAGCGCGGAGAGGCATGCACTGTATTCAGCAAGATTTTGCTGCCAACGCTGCGTCAGCATGGCATATTTTTGGAAGTCGCAGACCGGCGTAGGTGGAAGTGGGCGTGGCCCCATGCAAATGATAGTCCGAGCATGGTGCAGTGTTTTACGCCCGGTGTATCACGAGCTGCACATGCGCCGTGATGTAGCCGTGACGTGGACGCATGAAACTGCATCCTTATGCGCATGCTCACAACTACGCCGGCACAACTGCCTAAGCTACGCCGGATCACCATGTACGCCGTGAATGTTATGTACGCCCAATACGCCGGCCTGTGTTCTGTGGGGCAGACATTTGCATGTCTGTTGCCGGGGCCGCGCCTCATCTATGGGGAATAACTTTACGCCGGACGTACAATTTACGCGCACCTCGCGCAGCATGCGTCGGGCGCGTGTATGTTCGTGAATCGACCGTATTTCCCTCATTTGCATATTTAAATACCTACGCCCACGCTACGCCGGGGTAATTAAGCTAAGCCGGCGAAGGGTGGCCAGTTTTTAAGTGTATGTTGGTTTGTGGGTCCGGCGCACATTTGCACTTACGTCGGCATAAGTGCTTTGCGAATCTGGACCTGTGTATATATATATATATATATATATATATATATAATCACTTTGGTATTGTAGTTTTATGTACATATAAAAATGTTACTCAATAAGAATAGATTGAAACATAAAAGCCAGATTTCGGACATGAAAATCAGATCTTATTTTTCATAAATTTCTTTTAGGATGGCCCCAGAGCTCTTTTGTAAAAAAAATAAATAAAACCCAGTGCTTTGCAAACGAAATGTCGTCATCCAGTTAGAGTTTAAGGGCCCAGATCCACAAAGGAATTACGCCGGCGTATCTCCAGATACGCCGCCGTAATTTCAAATGTGCGCCGTCGTATCTTTGCGCCGATTCTCAAAGCAAGATACGCCGGAAAACATGGGCTTGCCTACGCCGGCATATCGTGGGCGCATAGTTACGCTGGACGCATTAGACATTCCCATTATAAATATGCAAATGAGCTAGATACGCCGTTTACCTAAGGCGTATGAGCGGCGTAAAGTTACCCCTGCTATATGAGGCGTTAAGTATGGACGTCGGAACAGCGTAGAATTTTCCGTTGTTTGCGTAAGTCGTACGCGAATAGGGCTGTGCGTAAGTTACGTTCACGTCGAAAGCATTGAGTATTTGCGACGTGATTCAGAGCATGCGCACTGGGATACTTCCACGGACGGCGCATGTGTCATTTACGTGTGGTCACGATTCATTTACATACAACACGCCCACTACCAGCCTACTTTGTATTACGCGCACTTACGCAGGCCCATTTACGCTATGCCGCAGTAACTTAGGACGCAAGTGCTTTGAGAATACAGCACTTGCCTCTCTAAGTTGCGGCGGCGTAGCGTAAAGAAGATCCGCTACGCACGCACAAAGATCCGTTCATGTCTGTGGATCTGGCCCTAAATCTAGTTTACCAATACTGACTGAATGAAAGCTTTGCTGTGTTTCATTGTGTATTTAGTAACACACATACAATTCCAGAATAAAAACAACACATATATATATATATATTTAAATTTCCATGCTCATTAAGGCAGCGATCAAAGCGCAGTAACCCATAATGGTCAATCTTAATCTTTAGTAGGTCTTGTTTCTATGGTTACTGCAATTTTGGCATCATCAATAATCTTTCCAATGAATACGCTCTATTACTGTAATTCTTTCGAATATTGGCTGTGTATATTGCAATGTAAATAAATGCATGACGTGATTTTTATTTTTATACATTTTAAAGACACTATTAATTGATAAAAATACTACTTTATCTACTACTACTACTTAAAATGTACTACTTTATCCATGAAGAAGTAACTCCATTTTATGGCGTTTGTTGCATTATTGAGGGGCTTCTCAACTAGCCATCAAAATAATTATAACACAAATCCCAAGACCCGGTTTTCCCTCCTGAAACATTAGCAGGGAATTTAAATAGTCAATATTAGTGAAGGTCCTAGTTCATCCAGAGTGTCTGATATATTACATTTTTATTCTTAGGTCAAACCCAGTTTACACATTATGGCCCGGATTCACAAAGCACTTACGCCGACGTATCTCCAGATACGCCGCGTAAGTACAAATATGCGTTGTCGTATCTGTGCGCCGAACCCACAAACTTAGATACGCCTAAAAACAGACTTCATCCCACCGACGTAACTTGCCTACGCCGGTGTAGAGTGGGCGCATATTTACGCTGGACGCATGTGGCTTTCACATTGATTTTCTATTCAAATATGCAAATGAGGGAGATACGCCGATTCACGAACGTACTTGCGTCTGGCGCATGATTTAACCGGTTTGCGTAAGTTTTACGTTCGGCGTAAAGTTATTCCCCATGCAAAGGTGCAACCCATGCAAAGGTATGGAGCAGTGAAAACAAGCCTACGTATTGTACGTCTGTGAATATGGGCCGACGTGGGTCTGGCTGGGCGTAGGTTACGTTCACGGCGTACACAGTGATCCGGCGTATCTTAGGCAGTTGTTCCGACGCGGTTGTACGCATGCGCACGGAGATGCGTCCAAGTCTCAACGCATGCGCAGTTCGTTTTAAGTACTTGTCTGGCGCCCGGCCCATTATTTGCATGGGGTCACGCTTCATTAGCATGGATCACGGCCACTTCCACTTACGCCTACGAAATATACGCTATGCCGGCGCAGAGTTGGGAGCATTTGTTTGTGAATTCCATGCTTGCCTCTCCGCGCTGCGCCGGCAAAGCGTAAAAGACATACGTTACGGGGGCATAAATATGCGCCGATGTATGTGAATCCGGGCCGCAGTGTCCAAACGTGGTGACGGAAAACACTATGACGTGCTGAGAAAATTTAAGTTCAATGCTTCCGAGCATGCATCAACTTGATTCTGAGCATGCGTGGATTTTTAACCGATGGACTTCCACACAGACGATCGTTTTTTTATCCATAGGAAAATTTTAAAACATGTTGTATTTTTTTTCACCAATGGAAAACCAACCGATGGGGCCCACACACGATCGGTTTGTCTGATGAAAACGGTCCATCGGTCTGTTTTCATCAGACAAACCGATCCTGTGTACAGGGTTTTAGGCTTCTGTGGCAGGAAGTAAGATTAAATTTACCAAGCAATGAAAATATCACAGAGGTTCTAACCCTTCTTTAAATCGATTTTTGGCTGGAGTGCAGCTTTACATTTTCTTGCAATATTGTATGTTAATCCCTCTAGTATCACCAATCACTTATTCCAATACATGCTCAAAATATATGTATCCGTTGTCATTTTTATCATACAATTTTAAGAAACATAAATAAAATTTTAGCCAAATGTATTTATTTTTTCTTCATCATCTTCAACTCCTGTTATTTTTGGTGTTTGTATTTATGCTGCTAATCGATCAGATAATAAACGACATTTTATATTTTGCTTGCTGAACTTAAGATAAGGCATTTGCTATGAAAAAAAGAAATGTAATCTAAAATGAGTGTCATGACAAATTCCATCTGTAAATGTAACAATTTTTATATGAATGTATTTTTTAAGGCATGAGCATTCCAAATATGTTGTTATGCATATTATCTATGTGCATTTATGGGTGTTTATTTTTTTGCAATTTATGTACAGTAGCAGAGATAAAAAAAAAAAAACCTGTACAATAAAAATTGGATTTTTTTAAAATGAATAAAACTTTGTAAAGACACCACGTTTCATGTCTTTTTAAAAAAAAAGAGTGATGAGTGCATTATTGTTGTTTTACAGATACCTCACCATCACCTCTTATGCCGCGTACACACGATCAGATTTCAGATGGAGCTGACTTTCATCAGTCTTGCATACACACTGTCAGACTAAATTCCGACCGTCCAAAACGCGATGGTGTAAAACGCTACGACGAGCCGAGAAAAATGAATTTCGATGCTTCCGAGCATGCGTCGACTTGATTCTGAGCATGCGTGGATTTTTCTCCGATGGAGTTCCACACAGACGATCGGAATATCCTATTGTTTCCATCAGAAACATTTAAAACATGTTCTATTTTTTTTTACACCGATGGAAAAAAGTCTGATGTGGCCCACACACAATAGTTTTTTCTGATTGTGTGTACACGGCATAAGATAGCCTTTCTTACTAGATTAAATTTCCCCCTACCCTATATGCACATTGGTCTCCTCTGACATCCTCCTCCTCCTCTGCATGTCCTGCCTCACTAGGGAAATCTCCATCTTAATACCCTTCACCTCCCCAGCAAGATCAGCAATAGGTGTATTACATGTGGTAACAGCAGCCAGTAAGGGTAGGTTCAGTGCTGGCCTGCTGGTCAATCCCTACCATGTTGGAAGCATGGTGCAGTGTGTTCTGTGTACTCACGTGAGGAGGCAGGAAGATCAGCGAGCAGCAAGGGGGTGGAACCCAGGTCTCCTAGGTCATCATCAGGCTCAATCCCACCAGAGGTGGTGGGGGGTCCTTACCAGCCATTGAAAAGAGACGCTGTGCGGCCTCTTTTGCTGAGCGGGGCGGAGACCACCATCATGGCCAGGGGTGTCGGGCAGATGTAGAAGGCCCTGTCCTCTTTTAGGCTCGATTCACATCTATGTATGTTGCGTTTGAGCATTTCTGCAATGCTTTCTGCAGTGCTTGCTGCGTTTTTGGACATGCATTTTTCGTTTTTTTTTACACTGTATATAGCTGGTTGCTAAGGAGGGGGCCGGGAAGCTGGCTGCCGCTTTCTTAACAACCAATGAGTCATCAGTTGTTAGCGGGTTTCCCGCTGAATGTAACAAAAAAGAATTGTAAGATAAAAAAAATTGAGAAAAAAAACAGCATGAGGTCCCCCCAGGCATTGGGGTCCCCAGGAGGGGACCCCAATGCCAAAATAAATAAATAAGTGGAGTGGCGTGGGGGTCCCCCCCAAAATCCATACCAGACCCTTATCCGAGCATGCAGCTCGGCAGGTCAGGAAAGGGAGGGGATGAGCGAGCGCCCTTCCCCCTCCTGAACCATACCATGCCCTCCACATGGGGGATGGGTGCTTTGAGGCAGGAGGGGCTCTGTGAACGCCCATCAGAATCTGCCACACCCATCCAAGTGGGCGCCGCCCACCAAGTAAACACCATATGCTACTATCCACCATCCGGCCCAGCCATTCTCAACCAGGGTTCCGTGGAACCCTAGGGTTCCTCCAGAGGTGGCTAGGGGTTCCTTGAGATGTGACTGATTTTCCTTCTGTTTGATGGTGCCTACATACAGTGTGGAAAATAAGTATTTGAACACCCTGCTATTTTGCAAGTTCTCCCACTTGGAAATCATGGAGGGGTCTGAAATTGTCATCGTAGGTGCATGTCCACTGTGAGAGACATAATCAAAAAAAAAATTCCAGAAATCACAATGTATGATTTTTTTAACTATTTATTTGTATGATACAGCTGCAAAGAAGTATTTGAACACCTGAGAAAATCAATGTTAATATTTGGTACAGTAGCCTTTGTTTGCAATTACAGAGGTCAAACGTTTCTTGTAGTTTTTCACCAGGTTTGCACACACTGGAGGAGGGATTTTGGCCCACTCCTCCACACAGATCTTCTCTAGATCAGTCAGGTTTCTGGGCTGTCGCTGAGAAACACGGAGTTTGAGCTCCCTCCAAAGATTCTCTATTGGGTTTAGGTCTGGAGACTGGCTAGGCCACGCCAGAACCTTGATATGCTTCTTACAGAGCCACTCCTTGGTTATCCTGGCTGAGTGCTTCGGGTCATTGTCATGTTGGAAGACCCAGCCTCGACCCATCTTCAAAGCTCTAACTGAGGGAAGGAGGTTGTTGCCCAAAATCTTGCAATACATGGCCCCGGTCATCCTCTCCTTAATACAGAGCAGTCGCCCTGTCCCATGTGCAGAAAAACACCCCCAAAGCATGATGCTACCACCCCCATGCTTCACAGTAGGGATGGTGTTCTTGGGATGGTACTCATCATTCTTCTTCCTCCAAACACGGTTGGTGGAATTATGACCAAAAAGTTCTATTTTGGTCTCATCTGACCACATGACTTTCTCCCATGACTCCTCTGGATCATCCAAATGGTCATTGGCAAACTTAAGACGGGCCTTGACATGTGCTGGTTTAAGCAGGGGAACCTTCCGTGCCATGCATGATTTCAAACCATGACGTCTTAGTGTATTACCAACAGTAACCTTGGAAACGGTGGTCCCAGCTCTTTTCAGGTCATTGACCAGCTCCTCCCGTGTAGTCCTGGGCTGATTTCTCACCTTTCTTAGGATCATTGAGACCCCACAAGGTGAGATTTTGCATGGAGCCCCAGTCCGAGGGAGATTGACAGTCATGTTTAGCTTCTTCCATTTTCTAATGATTGCTCCAACAGTGGACCTTTTTTCACCAAGCTGCTTGGCAATTTCCATGTAGCCCTTTCCAGCCTTGTGGAGGTGTACAATTTGTAACTAGTGTCTTTGGACAGCTCTTTGGTCTTGGCCATGTTAGTAGTTGGATTCTTACTGATTGTATGGGGTGGACAGGTGTCTTTATGCAGATAATGACCTCAAACAGGTGCATCTAATTTAGGATAATAAATGGAGTGGAGGTGGACATTTTAAAGGCAGACTAACAGGTCTTTGAGGGTCAGAATTCTAGCTGATAGACAGGTGTTCAAATACTTCTTTGCAGCTGTATCATACAAATAAATAGTTAAAAATTCATAAATTGTGATTTCTGGAATTTTTTTTTTTGATTATGTCTCTCACAGTGGACATGCACCTACGATGACAATTTCAGACCCCTCCATGATTTCCAAGTGGGAGAACTTGCAAAATAGCAGGGTGTTCAAATACTTATTTTCCGCACTGTAGTTCTGAGCCGATTCCACTTGTAGGAGCCAGTAGTATGACACCAATGATCTTCATAGTTCTCTGTAAGGGGGCCATTCTTACCACCACTGTAAAAAAAAGGACATTGTTCTCACTGACCTCCAATGAATGGGTTTTATCAGGGGTTCCTCGAAACCTAAACATTATTTTAAGGGTTCCCCTGGGGTAAAACGGTTGAGAAAGGCTGATCTAGGCACTAGAATCATTCTGCATAGAGTTGTCCATCAGCCCATGGACAGGGAACCATAGCCCTGCGTCAAAGAAAGGGCACAACTTCAGCATACACCAGGGCTGTCATCACACAAAGTAGATATACCTAGTTTTGCCCGTACCGTATGTTAGCAAATTACTAGAAATTTCTGTATAAAATACACCTACCCTTTTGCTGTATATTATTCTCTCTCTGCCCTATTGTATACAACTGGAATGATATACAATAGGGGAGAGAGAGAGAGAGAATATGTTTACTTGGTGGCAGGCTCTGGTTGGCGTTTACTTGGACATGTGCATGTGGTTATATACAGAGCATACTTGTGGAGGTCAGTCTACTTGAAAAAGTCACGTGTCAAGTGACGCAACGCGTAGGGAAGGAGCCTAGTGACGAGACCCAGGAAGCAGAGGAGCACAGTACCGTATATCTGATCGGATTATACACCATTACCCGGCTGGGTGCATGTGAGTGGAGCATTTACTGTATTGCTTCAGATTATCAGTACTAGCATACTGCGCTATGTTCTATTGTTTATGTTTCCTCTGAGAGCCGTGAGATCTGAGGCATTGTTGGAACTTTTTATTTACAGCACCTGTACCTTTCCATTTACGAGCGTGTGTGGAGCAGCGTTTACTGCACGTCAGGAACCATCTGCAGTGATTGCCTCACGATTCAAATTAGCTCGTTTACACCATATTGTGGATGTTTTTTATTCTCTTTTATTATTATATGCACCTTATGGTTGTTTATATTGCATTTGCACTAGCACTTATTTCTATGATCACTGGTGTGATTAATATTCAATAGGTTGATTTTAGCGCAACTATACCTTTTCTACTATGTCAGTCTACTATTGCTGTGGCTTAAAGAAGAGGGTCCTCCCTTGTAGCGCGTAAGCTGTTTGCGATGCCATCTGGTCCCTCCTAACACCCGGTCCAGGTTTCAGGTGTCTAGAGACACAGTTCCAATTGCTGGAGTACTGATAAGCCTTTTTATAACATTTGTTTGTGAGTATCACTCTTGTTATACTTTTTAATACATTTTATCTTTGGTAACACACAAGGTCGGTGCGCCCTCCTTTTCTTTCTATGGTTTCAAGAAATATAACCAGCCAAGGAGTGTAGAGGCACCCAGCCCCCCCCCCCCCCCCCACCCCGGCAGGTACATTCAACTTTTTTTTTTAAACATATTACATTTATTTTATTTTATTAAAAATGTGAGTTTAGTGTCAGGAAGTTACATAGTATAATGTTATCAGGTTAAAGTGGATGTAAAGCCACTCTCATCCTTTCTAAACTCCTGCCATAGTGCTGATCTATAAGGATATAGATGCCTCCTGCATGTATCCTTACCTGTCAAATGTCTCCCCTCTGTCTGTTATCAGACCTGAAAAACTGCAGATTCTGTGGGTGGGTTTGTTATCTGGAGCTCTGTGGGTGGAGTCGTGATGTCAGTAGACTCCCCGCCCACCTCTACACTCCCCTTGTCAACATGCATTTTTTCCTGTGTATTCCTTACACTAAATTCTGCTATGATCACTAACATCCAGTCAAAATCCAGAAAAGTAACCACATGACTTCAGAAAAGGAGTGGGGGTGGGATTTAAAAAATAATGCCTGTCTCCAGACTAGTGCATGAGATATGTAAATAACCTGTCACTCACAGCAAGGGGGCCGAACGGACTAAGGTTTTTCTCTGTAAGTCCGTTTTATTTCAATGAACAATAAAAGAAGATTGCTTAGAGCTGGATTAACCCTGTGTGGTAAGACTGGGCACAGATGATAGGAAATCTTATACTGTACATTGTGACATAAAAAAAAATTCGGGTTTACATCCACTTTAATGCTATTTGGGGTTTTTACTTACCGTATTTATCGGGGTATACTGCGCGCCAGCGTATAACGCGCACCCCAAGCCTAGAAGGGAAGTTTAAGAGAAAAAAAAATACTTACATTTTGAATGCCCGTCGTCGGTGTCCGTCTGCTGTCTTGCCCGGCGGCCTTGTCCGGCTACCGTCTGCGGCCTTGGAGGTGTCCTCTCGGCTTCTCTTGGCTGTCTCTGAGCTCAGAGCGCGCTGTCTCTGACATAGACCGAGCCGAGCCGAGTGTACCCGAGTGTACTGCGCACTCGGCTAGGCTCAGCTCGGCTAGGAGGCGGGACAGGGCGTGACCGCGAGCGGAGCCGAACGCGGGCTAGCCTAGCCGAGTGCGCAGTACACTCGGCTTTGCTTATGTCGGTGGCGCTCAGAGACAGCGCGGATTGGCGTATAACGCGCACCCACGATTTCCCCCTGATTTTAAGGTCAAAATTGTGCGCGTTATACGCCGATAAATACATTAGCCAGTTAAAGCCAGCTGAAGTCATTGTACTATCAAAGTTTTTAAAAGTTCTTTAGAACTTGTAATTCCTCTGCAGTTATAGCCGTTCACCCATCCACATATGCCAATCAGAATGCAGACCGCTTTCAACAAACTTTATTCATAACAAATAAGAAAAAAATGTGTCATATAGAAACATGCATAGCTTGACAATAATATAAACAATATTCATATGAAAAATAATCATGACGGACGGTACCTAACTGCTTACAGTGCTAGATATCCAGTGGAATGCGCTCTGTTGGAACTAAATGTTTAAGATTGTGAGGTCAAAAGGAACTGCATTGCCCTTGTAAAATTTAAAATGAGACTAAGAAAATAATCAAGAATGTTATCTATAACTCTGCTGCTCTGTAGGAAAATTACAAATGTATGGCCACAAGTAAAATCTAGACCATAAACTCTATATGACGATGTTCATTTACAATGATCTGTTTGAGATGGAATTGTGGATTTGTTTAAATCAGTGGTAAGCCTCGAAGGGCTCTCAAAAAACCAATGAACAGCACGAAATCCAGATTTAATACTGGCTGTTATAGTAACCCTTCACCTCTCCGCTGTTGAGGTCCTACAAGATCTAGAATACGACGATATGCAATATGATCTGCAATATGTTCTCCATCAACAGATTCAAGAGTATGTCCGGAAAAGAAAACATACTTGGTACCTCTCGGCCAGGGGCGGACTGACAATTCATGGGGGCCTCAGGCAAAAGGAGATTATGGGGCCCCGGGGCAATAGGAGATTATGAGGTCCCCAGGCAATAAGACATTATGGGGACCCCAGGCAATAGGAGATTTTGGGGCCCCCAGGCAATAGGAGATTATGGGGCCGCCGGGCAATAGGAGATTATGAGGTCCCCAGACAATAGGAGATTATGGGGGCCCCGGGCAATAGGAGATTATGGGGCCACACAGTACTGTAAACACACACACACACATACAGTATACACACACAATATACACACACAGTATACATAGTCACAGAATACACATACAGACACACAGTACATACATACACACACTGAGAAGGTACTGGAGAGGCCGGTCAGCTATAATCTTGGGATTTTTTAGACCAAAAGGATGTCAATAAGGGACAGTGCCCGAGTGCCCGAATGGTCAGTCCGTCCCTGCTCTCGGCCATACACAGACCCATGGTTTGTGACTTCTATTTGGGCTGACAACACAATGCCTTCTCTACAATGAATTCCATCAGCCCTGCCTGGCTGTACTACAGAACTCAGCCTCTACCCACCCCTCTCTGTTCCTCTCGACATGTATTTATGGATTACTTTCCCAGCAAAATGACGCTGCTGACATGCCCACGCTCTGTGTTTAGACAAATAGCTCTTGGGAGTTGTAGATATATGGGCCTGCCTACATCAATATGAACTGAGCTCCCAGCATGGCTCCTGCTAAATTATTACAAGCCTGGTGATACCAGTACAGGGAGTACGAGGAGTAAGGCAAAAATAAAAAACAATAGGACATTTTCTAGAGCAGCTTTTCTCAACCTCTTTAACATGACATACCCTTTTCTTGATCAGGGTGTTGGGCAGCCTTCAAACTTCTCCCATCAGCTAAGTGTTAATGAGTCTTCTCTAACTCCAAGCTGATTCCATCAGTTTCGGGGGAACGGGTCTGGCCACACGCACCCAAGCTGGATTGGTTTCTGGCCCCCCTTTGTTTCCCTGGCTGACCATTGCTATTATCTTGCATTCCCTTGTTTGCCAACTGTTGCCTTGTACCCGGATTACTCGTTAGATTGCCGCCTGAACTTGACCTCGGATTGCTAACTGGACTGTGTTGCTTGCTACCAGCCTTGACTTTGCAACTATTTTTGGACTACGCTTGCTTTCTTGTCTCAGACCCACTGCCATTTGCTCAGTGACTATAGCATTGTGTTCTAAGACCTGGGGGCAACGAAACACTGGTAGGCCTCCTTGCCATAAGGGAATAGGGGTTGCTATAGTTGCTATAGGCCAGGCATGTCCAAAGTGCGGCCCGTGGGCCTTTAACGGCCCACGACCCGGTGTGATGTGGCCCCCGCTTGGGATTTACATATACATTATAATGTAGCCCCCCAAGTATATCCACGTGTTTTTTTTTGTTTTTGTTTTTTTGGATACATTTTCAGCATGACAAATCATGAGCGCCGCTATCATTGTAAGGATGAGGGAGGCATGTAGCGGGGCGTGTTCACAAGTCTATTTGCCAGAGCCGCTATGAAGCTGACAGTGCGCAGAGCCAATCACAAAAGTCTTCAGTCCGCAGATGCAGAGATATGGAAATGTCACAGTGCCAAAATGGTCAGCCCTAATCCATGTTCACTTCATTAAATCTGACCCTCTTTGAAAAAAGTTTGGACACCCCTGCTATAGGCAGAAGAAACACAAGCCAGCTATATTTCTTGACCTAGGCATCAGACTGTGCGTTACATAGGGAACCCCTACCAATAAATATCTACAACTGATGGTACATTATCATGAAGGTTAGTGGGAAGAATGCTCCTTAAATTGGTGGTCAGTGGGAAGAATACCACCCCCATATGCCTTACAGTGTCAGTACTTACTAATCTTAGAGGTAGAATTTGCTTATTGCTCAATGGACCCATAACAACCTCTGGAGGAGCTTTAGGTATTTCGAAGATCCCTGTTCTGGAGGGTAAGATGGAGATCTGAGGTAAGTTTGGGTAATGCTTAGACATAGGGCCAGATTCAGGTAGTCCAGAGCATCTTTGCTCTGGAGTAACGCTTCTCATTTGCGTTGCGCTGCCGAAATTTTAGGAGCAAGTGCTGTCATTCACGAAGCACTTGCTCCTAAAGTTGCGGCAGCGCATCGCAAATGAGCCGGCGGAATTCAAATTTGGCGGGTACGGGCGTAGTATGCTAACTAAGCGCGATCCCGTGGCCAACGTACTGCGCATGCGTCGAGTGTCAAAACATCCCCGTGCGCATGCTCCAAAATCTGTGAATGAACTCAATGACGTCACATCCCATTCATGACCGTTTTACGCAAGCGACGTTTTTTTTTTTTTCGCGATGACGACGCCTATACCTAACATAGGATACTCCAACCCCATGTAGGTATATCTATGCGCCGCGTATCCCGTCCGGAAACGTCGTATCGTCATTGCGTCAATCCCAATTTCCGCTCATTAACATATTTTTTGAGCGTAAATCGGCGGGAACGCCCCCGGCGCCATTTTTAAGTTGAAGTAACGATGCGATGGCGAAACTCAGTTACGCTGCTCGCATCGGAACTTCAACCCGGCGTTTCTTGTTTTCTGGTTACAGAAAAAAAACGCCGGCTCAAAGTCACAGTTAGGCTGGCGGATACTCGATCCGCCAGCCTAACTGTTCTGTTAAGCAATTGTAAAAAGGCTGTAAATGGTTAAACAAACTGAAGACTTTTAGCAAATATTTAACTATCGAAAAAAAAAAGAGAAAAATACACCCATGATATTAGGTTCTGATTTCCATTTTCAGCTAAAATATTAAAGCACCAGTATAGTTCTCATAATCCATATCACAGCTCATCCTTACAGTTCTAGAATATGTAAATGACTTAGCTTTTTAAATGTTTAGGTTAATACATGTTGATAACCTATCCACACTTATGCCGCGTACACACGATCGGTTTGTCTGATGAGAACGGTCTGATGGACCGATGGATGTCGACTTGATTCTGAGCATGCATGGATTTTTAACCGGTTAATTATAAAACAAGTTTCAATTTTTTTAACCGGTTAAAAAAATTGAAACTTATTTTAAAATTAACCGATGCATACCTAACCGATAGAAAAAAAAAACGATCGTTTGTAGGCACGTCCATCGGTTAAAAATCCACGCATGCTCAGAATCAAGTCGACGCATGCTTGGAAGCATTGAACTTATTTTTTCTCAGCACGTCGTGTTTTACGTCACCGCGTTCTGACCCGATCGGTTTACTAATGGAAAAATCCATCAGTCCGAATTGACCAATCGTGTGTACAGGGCATTATTGTACAAGATTGCCAAATGTTAAAAAAGTTTTGTAGATAAACCACATTGTTCAAGAAAAGCTGTTTACATTATTTAGGCTGATTTATTTTCTTTACACAGCATGATGTACTGATTAAACAAAAATCGTAATATAAGGCTAGAGTTCCCCCATAATATCAATACACTGTAAGGCTTGCTAGAGTTCCCCCATAGTAATTAATGCCTGTATAGAGATGTATCCTTTAACCCAGAGCTTCTAGGATTAATTACACAGAAGCTAAGAACAGCCTTGCCAAATGTTATTATGTACTGAGCAGAGAACAATAACATAGCTAAGGCGCAGTAGAAACAAGGATTAGTTGGTCACACAGTAAATAGACTGCTATGTTTTACACACGTTGTATACTCGTGACGTACTGTATTACTTGTATAACCTAATTACTTAAATACGATTGGCTTGAGCCAAGGGCATTCCTTTTCTTGTATGTTTTGATTAGGTGTAGTGCGCACGAAAAATAAAGTCTAGTTTTGGATTCACCATATTACTGTGTGTGTCCTGACTCGCCGGTGCATCAGAGAGCTCCATACATCCAGAAGTCCTAAAAGCCCGGGTCCAGTTGAACCACCAACCTTACACGTACGATCTGGCATCATACGAGAACAATTTTTCATGCATGTCCAATAAAATAATATCTGATGTACTGTCGTGATCGGCTCTCAAAAGCTCTGCACTAACGATCCGATTATTGTACGATCGCGTTGAAAGCAGTATTTTTCGTCTGATTTTTGGATTGTGTGTACAAGCCATTACACAAACAAGGCCATTCATCATCAGTGTGATCAATATTTCATTACTCTACTGGAAGTGCAGTGTCTCTTTTGGAAGTAATTCTTGTGTCTGTTGAGAATCAGACATTAAAGGGTTTGTAAAGTATTTTTTTTTATCTTAATAGCTTCCTTTACCTTAATCCAGTGCTGTTTTCATGTCCTCATTGTTCGTTTTTGGTCTCAAGTTGCTGTAATCCTTCTCTGATCTCCACACTTCCTGGTTGTCTGTTTCCTTATAACCACAGTACTGGGAGCTTTCTCTCTGTGGTCACTAATCAAGGAGGTGTGATTACTGTGTGTCTAAAACCCCCTCAGTACTAATCACTTTCGTTTTAAAAACCATCACTGCCCTGTATTGGCTCTGTGGCTCTGTACATCACAGAAGCAGGAAACAGCATTAGGGATGAGCCGAACACCCCTGGGTTCGGTTCGCAAGAACCTGCGAAAGACCAAAAGTTTGTGTGAACTTTAGAACTGTTAAAGTCTATGGGACTCGAACATTTGAAATCTAAAGTACTAATTTTAAAGGCTATTGCAAGTTATTGTATAAAAAGTGTTCAGGGAGCTGGATTTTATCAATAAAAAAAAGTTTTTAAGCAGTGATTTTAATAATTCCTTTAAGTGAAACAATAAAAGTGAAATATTCCTTTAAATTTCGTACTTAGGGGGGGTGTATAGTATGCCTGTAAAGTTTGTTTCCTGTGCTTAGAGCTGTTGCTGCACAAAATGTAATTTCTAAAAGGAAAAAGTCATTTAAAATAGACTTTAATAGGGTTCTAAAGTTCACACGAACTTGCCGCGAACACCCCAAATAGTTCAACAGGCAATGTTCGAGTCGAAAAAAAACTCGAAGCTCATCCCTTGCAAAAACAAAACTGAAACTGCAGGTACATTATATGATTGATTTTTATCTATTTTTAATTGTTTTTAAAAGGAATCAGTTAACTATTATGTCTCTATACCCTGTAAACAGTCATTTCAGCAAAAAAAAAAAATTCCTTTGCAACTCCTTTAAATCCTTTTACACACGGTACGATTGTTGGCCAACCGAGCGTCTGATTTTTTTCAAAAGGGCGTGTGCCTGGATCTTGTCTTGCAAACTAACGTTACACAATTTTCGTGCCACAAACATGAACGTAGTGACGTACTATGAGGAATTTCAGCTCTTGAGCGTCACCCCTTCTGCTAAATTTGTGTTTGGTGAGCATTGATTCTGAGCATGCGTGTTTGTACTTTCGGCATTTGTGCGATGGATTTGTGTACTGACCATATGAAAATCTGATGTCAAACCGTTGTCCACCGAAAATGTACTAGCCTGTCATCCAACATTTGTTGGCGGAAAATTGGACAACAATTGTAAAAAGGAGTGTGCCAACGGTAAGAATTTTGGACAACAGTCTGTCCACAGACAATCCCCTGCCAACAATCGAACCGTGTGCAGAGGTGTATTTAGGTTTTGTGCTGCCCTAGGCCTGACTAAACTCGTGCACCCCCTAATTTAAATATGACACACCCCTTCCTGTCACAGCCACATCCTGTGTTGTTTAAGACCCGCCCTGAAATTTTCCCAGATGAAGGCATGAGCCGTAACGCGTAGGGATACAGACGTACACCTGGAAGTGACGTGAGATATTTGCCAGATGCCGCCTTGTTTTTATTTGATGCCTTCTTTTACTAGTGATAATGGACAACTTTGTTCAATAAATTTGCATTTTATTACATTCAGGTACAACTTTAATGCAACTTTTGAGGGTTAACATTATAAGTCCATGGACCTGAGGAGAATTGACACGTTCCTGTTATTATCAGCAATCGGTGGATGTACACAGAGGATATGTTGGATTGCACTTATTTTATTACAGTGAGGTGAGAGTCTTGTGAGGCTGTTGTTTCTGGAGTGGCACGGGTTGCACCCATCATCAGTGTTTTTATGCTACCAAGGCTGGGGCTCAAAATGTGAGGCTGACTACACAGAGGATCACTTGCACTTTACTGTGAGCTACACAGCTACGTTTAGCATCTTTAGTGCACTGCACGTTTTGTACTTTGTGGACCCATCAAATGCAGCCATTTATTTACTTTTTTTGTGTCCATTTATCACTTTATGTTAATTTTAATATTGATTTATGTGTTTTTTTGCACAGCCACTGTGCCCATAAAATGCAGCCACTGTGCCCATAAAATGCAGCCACTGTGCCCATCAAACACAGCCACTGTGCCATCAAACGCAGCCACAGTCAATTGCTGCTACTGTGCCCCATCAGATGCCACCAGTGTGTCCCATCAGATGCTACCAGTGTGCCCCATCAGATGCTGCCTGCACTTAAACTGTCTCGAGGCGGGTCAGCAGCGGTCTCCTGCACATCCTCCATGTCTTCTTTCGTCCTCTCTCAGGCGTCCAATCACAGAGCCTGATGTTACAGCCAATCAGGTGACTAGTAACAGACCCGGCCACCTGATTGGCTGAGAGGTGGATACAGTGTTAGCAAACCAATTCCTTCGCCCAGAATGGCGCCCGCTGTTCACATTTTTTGGCGCCTATTAGAGCCGACGGCTCTAATCAGGCACTTCCAAAAAACACCCTCTCCGGACACCTGAATAGGGGGGTGTCAGCTGCGACCCTAGATAGATTCATGCAATGCATGAATCTATCTATGGTAATAGAACCATGCAGTAGTGAGGGGGCGGAGCCACTGGTTATCATAGGAAAACATGGGGAACGACTTGTCATGCGACTTTGATGTCCAAAGTTTCATGACAAGTCACACAAGTGTGAATGGAGCCAAAGGCTACACTGTCAAAAGCAGTTCTAAAATTAAGATATTTGGACTTTATTGGTCATCGCATAATTACCTTTAATATACACACTTTAAGATTGCTAGCGTTTATAGCCATCATCTATCAGCATCCATTTTCAAGGGGTCTGCTGATGTCTCCTAGTATGCATACCGTGTTTCCCTGAAAATAAGACCTAGCATTATTTTCCAGGAGGGCTGCAATATAAGCCCTACCCCGAAAATAAGCCCTAGTTTAAAATGCTTGTAAAATCCTATAATACGCTCTATTACAGTAGTATATAATGTACAATGTGTGTGTTTCTGTAATATAATTGCGGAGAAGACAGCTCTGGTGGGTCACAGAAGCGCAGAGCGGCGTTAAAACGAAGGTATTTGGCACAATTATATTACAGAAACACACACATTGTACATTATATAATACTGTAATAGAGTGGATTATAGGATTTTACAAGCATTTTAACTCAGTTCACACTGGGGATTCCTGACAGGCAGGGAGGGAGAGGGGGAGAAAAGACAGCACATTACATGGTAAGACTGTCATGGACATGCAATAATGTCTGGCAGCTTACCTTCTCCTCCATGTGTCCATTAGAGGCCTGACTCTCTTTCGGGCTGCATTTTATAACCTCTCCTCCCTGTATGGCTCCACCCCAGGCCATCCCAGGAAGTCTATATTAACCAGTGCACTGCTGGTCTGCGGTGCTGTTCAACTTTGTTTGTTAGCTTGTGTTCCTGTTTGCCGTGTGCTACGTTAACTTTTCTGTGTACCGATTTTGGCTCGTCCCTGACTATTCCTGTTTGCCTGTGACCCTGACCTTTGGCCTGTCTCTTGGTTACCCTCGTCTGCCTGTTGCCCCAACCTTGGCTCACCCATCACTATCCCTTGTGTTCTAAATGTGGCTGCATCCCCTCTCTCCCTACAGGGTGTGACCTAGAGGACCCCAGGGGCTGCGACCTAGGTTCAGTTGCAGCGAAGGCCATCCTCTAGAGTAGGGATAATCAATTAGCGGACCTCCAGATGTTGCAAAACTACAAGTCCCATCATGCCTCAGCCTTTGGGTTCATGCTTGTGGCTGTCAGAGTCTTGCTATGCCTCATGGGAATTGTAGTTTTGCAACATCTGGAGGTCTGCTAATTGATTATCCCTGCTCTAGAGGCTCTGGTGAACACCTGCTGGACCTTAGACTCCATGCCCTGGGGAATCTTGGGCTCACGCTTCCTCTCTGTCCGCAGCAGTCCGCTATTGGGTTCACTACCTTGCGATGCACCCCTGTCTCCAACAGGGTGCACTTGTCACCTGGCCACAGGTGACCTGACAAAGACCTACCCCGAAAATAAGCCCTACTGTGTCTGTTGTCATAATTAATTAAAGACCCAGGATTTTTTTCAGGGAAACACAGTAAATTTCCTGATATGTCAGCCAACTGCCAAGGGTTATAGGTACCCAAAAATCTGCACAACAGCACGTAGCAATACACCCCCAGTACAAATAATCACAGCCTGTACTTTTATCAATAACATTTTCACATTGGGCAATCTTGTACCTGGCTAATTTTTAAGCAACACTTGCCTATCCTCATATACTGTATGGTTACTTAAGTACCTTGCACACTTAACCAAAGAAAACATAACTTGCATATTGATATATAATGAATACAGTACAGTTGTTTCTTGTCATTGGGTTATACACATGCACGGTTGACTTGTGTTAGATAGAGTGCTATAAAGAAATCTGTATGGAATATATTTACCATCTTCCAGAACTGGGCTTTGGTTACAGGATACAACCACCATACTTATTACCTGAAATACGTGTTCTGCTTGGAATGTGTTTAAACATTTCTTGTGCAACAAACAATCCAATCATTACAATAGGATTGCTGCTTGTTGGCAGCAATTTTGGCTTTCTTAAAGTGAAATTATTCAATATGTTTGCTTTGGAGTGCACCCGTCATTTACACAATGGAGTCAGCCATATTGTGGGCCAGGCCAGATTGGAGCTCTTAGTGCAAACTTTTACTAATACATTTCTATTATATCACAGTTTCCCAATTAAACTCAGAAGGGGGACCCATATTTCTATTAGCCATGGGAAGGCGGCCACGTGTGAACAACTCAAATGAAGTCTCACAAAAAGCAAGCACCTATTTAATTTAATTTTAATTATAGTAACAGCTTTACTGCACCGGAAGCAGCTCAATAGCTGGACATTTGCTTTGTGCTTTAGCCCCCGTTCACAACGCCGTGATTTGACATGGCACCATCCAGTGGCGGCTGGTGGGGTATTTTTTGGGGGGGGGTGGCGGCAATCAGAACCCCCCCGGACCGCCGGTGGAGTGGCACTAGCACAACTGCCCCTATCCCCACGCGGCGCAGCACTAACACCCCCAGCAAACACCCCCTCACCCACTGTCTGGCGGTCAGTCCTTACCCTGGATGTTGGCATCTTCCAGCTTGGTGGCCCCTGTCCTTAAGCGTGGCGGGCTCGGGGGAAAGCTGCTGCGGTGTCCTCTCCTGGAACAGCTTTCGCGACGCATCTCCTCTTTGCTCCTGTGGCCATCTTCCAGCTCGGTGAACCCTGTCCTTAAGCGTGGCGTGGCGGGCTCGGGGGAAAGCTGCTGCGGTGTCCTGACCTGGAACAGCTTTCGCGACGCATCCAATCTTTGCTCCTCCCGGTGCCAGGCGTCCAATAGGATCATCTGACGTTTTGGCCAATCGGGAAATGGGTTTCATACCTGCTTCCCAATTGGCCGGGAGGAGGAACAGTGTCGCAGCAACGAACATTTGCTGTTGCAACACACCTGGGTGGGATCGGAGCACATCCTCTGTGACCCGAGCCCACCCTATTTTGAAGCATCTGGCTCTAATCGGGTGCTTAAGGCCTACGGCCACATCACCCTGAAAGCGCCCGATCTCGTCTAATCAGGTGCTTAAAAAAAAGCCATTAATAAGGGGTGGCCTTGGATAGATTCATGCTATGCATGAACCTATCTATTGCATATAGGGGTGGCGTGGAGAGAGGGAGAGGAGCCTGGGTGCCCCTAATGGGCGGGCCGCCACTGGTACCATCCCAATAAGTGCAACGTCGACTTTCCAAAAAGTATTTCCTGCACTACTTTTGCCGACTTTGGGGGCCACTTCAATAGACATCTGTGCATGAACCCGCACAGACGCCTTTCAAGACGTCCCCAAAGTCGGACTGAAATGCTGCTTTAAAATCGTGTTCAGATGAAGTCGCACGATTTGAAAGCCGCGTTCAGTGTAAAAAAAGTCTTAGAGATGCCACCCCAACTGGCAATGTCAAAGTTAGTACCGTGTTTCCTCGAAAATAAGACCTACCCTGAAAATAAGACCCAACACTATTTTCCAGAAGGGCTGCAATATAAACCCTACCCCGAAAATAAGTCCTAGTTCGAGGTGATTGTGTGCTTTTCGAGGAAACGCAGTATAATCCTGTTGGGCAGTGTGCTGTGTGTGTCTATAGTGGTGTCAGGTGCCTTTGATACAGAGTGGTGCTCAGCTGATCTGCCCGCTGGTCACCTCTTCTCTCGCCTGTCTGTGGGGATCTCGGCCCCCGCCTTTGCAGAGCTTCGGCGGGTCACTGAAGGTACAGTGCAGAGCTTCTGCAATCAACATGTCATACTGTGTGCGGTATGCATCATGGATACTCCTGTCTCCACAAGGTATTTACAGATTTTTTTTTCCATACATGCTGAAGCTTCAAGCATTGCAGAGAGAGGGGGCCAGGGTCCCTCGCTGGTGGCTAGTAGAGGTGGAGGAGAGCTGAGGTGTTTGGCACTGTTGGATTGCAGGGGAACACACATTCTGTATTGTGTGCTACTGTAAAAAAAGGATTTGAGCTTTTTAAGTTTGTTCAAAGTGGGGATTCCTGACAGGCAGGGAGAGAATATGTGAAGACCTACCCTGAAAATAAGCCCTACTAGGTCTTTTGTTGCCAAAATTAATATAAGACCCAGGGCTTATTTTCAGGGAAACAAGGTAGTTGATCCAGACCAGGCATGCGTCGGTGTCACAAGGTTCCCAATGAAACTTTAAGGTACATTTGTCAAAACGTTTTCTTTTACCAGCAACTTGACTGCCTCCATTGTGAGCAGGAAAAAGGGGCACTTTAAAGCCAACAATTGACTATATCATCACGTAGTCTCATAAACAAAACAGTGCTTACATCCTTCTATAACGCTAACCTTCTCCCCTATTAGACACCATACACAAATGTGGATCAGGGCCAGTGGGGATCTTTGCCTCAAGGGTAATTGTTCACAAAATCATCATGCAGAGTCTTGTGATCTCCTCTCCACTTTTCAATGGCTGTGAAATCCACTTGTATCATCCAGTACTATGAAAGTGAAGTAATATTAGAGCGACCGCCAGGGGGTTCTACGATTTTCTGAGTATTGCGTCTCGGGATATGGTCGTCGGTTTGGGATCCTGCAAAAGAACATGCGGGCAGATAGATTTATTATTCTGTCAATCCTGCTATTGGATTTTACACATTGTGTATACTGTATATGTATGCATATGTGAATATTATGTGTATACTAAATATATTGACTGTATATACATATACCGATCAGCCAGAACAATATGACCACCCACCATAATATTATTACTACCCATCTAATATTGAGTAGGTCCCGCTTTTTCTGCCAAAACAGCCCTGACCCATCGAGACATGGACTGCACTACACCTCTGATGGTATGCTGTGGTATCTGTCACCAAGCTATCAGTACTATTATTATACAGGACTTATATAGCGCCAACAGTTTGTGTGGCGCTTTACAACATGGGGGCAGACAGTACATCTACAAAACAATTCAATACAGGAGGGATCAGAGGGCCCTGCTTGTTAGAGCTTACAACCTAATGCCGCGTACACACGATCGGAATTTCCGACAACAAATGTTTGATGTGACCTTTTGGTCGGAATATTCCGACCGCGTGTAGGCTCCATCGGACATTTGCTGTTGGAATTCCCGACAACAAATGTTTGAGAGCAGGTTCTCACTTTTTCCGTCAAGAAAAGTTCTTGTCGGAAATTTCCGATAGTGTGTAGCCATTTCCGACACACAAAAGTGCTGCGCGTGCTCGGAGCCAATTTGACGCATGCTCGGAATCATTGTACTTAACCACTTAAGACCCGTACCAAGATGCATGTAAAGGACCTGGGCAGTTATTTTTTACTATTTGCTATAATAAATATCCCCCAAAAATATATATATAAAAAAAATGTTTTTCCTTAGTTCAGGCCGATAGGTATTCTTCTACATATTTTTGGTAGAAAAAAATCGCAGTAAGCGTTTATCGTTTGGTTTGCGCAAAATTTATAGTGTTTACAAAATACAGGGAGTGCAGAATTATTAGGCAAATGAGTATTTTGCCCATATCATCCTCTTTATGCATGTTGTCTTACTCCAAGCTGTAGAGGCTCGAAAGCCTACTACCAATTAAGCATATTAGGTGATGTGCATCTCTGTAATGAGAAGGGGTGTGGTCTAATGACATCAACACCCTATATCAGGTGTGCATAATTATTAGTCAACTTCCTTTCCTTTGGCAAAATGGTTCAAAAGAAGGACTTGACAGGCTCAGAAAAGTCAAAAATAGTGAGATATCTTGCAGAGTGATGCAGCACTCTTAAAATTGCAAAGCTTCTGAAGCGTGATCATCGAACAATCAAGCGTTTCATTCAAAATAGTCAACAGGGTCGCAAGAAGCGTGTGGAAAAACCAAGGCGCAAAATAACTGCCCATGAACTGAGAAAAGTCAAGCGTGCAGCTGCCAAGATGCCACTTGCCACCAGTTTGGCCATATTTCAGAGCTGCCACATCACTGGAGTGCCCAAAAGCACAAGGTGTGCAATACTCAGAGACATGGCCAAGGTAAGAAAGGCTGAAAGACGACCACCACTGAACAAGACACACAAGCTGAAACGTCAAGACTGGACCAAGAAATATCTCAAGACTGATTTTTCTAAGGTTTTATGGACTGATGAAATGAGAGTGAGTCTTGATGGGCCAGATGGATGGGCCCGTGACTGGATTGGTAAAGGGCAGAGAGCTCCAGTCCGACTCAGACGCCAGCAAGGTGGAGGTGGAGTACTGGTTTGGGCTGGTATCATCAAAGATGAGCTTGTGGGGCCTTTTTGGGTTGAGGATGGAGTGAAGCTCAACTCCCAGTCCTACTGCCAGTTTCTGGAAGACACCTTCTTCAAGCAGTGGTACAGGAAGAAGTCTGCATCCTTCAAGAAAAACATGATTTTCATGCAGGACAATGCTTCATAACACGCGTCCAAGTACTCCACAGCGTGGCTGGCAAGAAAGGGTATAAAAGAAGAAAAACTAATGACATGGCCTCCTTGTTCATCTGATCTGAACCCCATTGAGAACCTGTGGTCCATCATCAAATGTGAGATTTACAAGGAGGGAAAACAGTACACCTCTCTGAACAGTGTCTGGGGGGCTGTGGTTGCTGCTGCACGCAATGTTGATGGTGAACAGATCAAAACACTGACAGAATCCATGGGTGGCAGGCTGCATGAGTGTCCTTGCAAAGAAAGGTGGCTATATTGGTCACTTATTTGTTTTTGTTTTGTTTTTGAATGTCAGAAATGTATATTTGTGAATGTTGAGATGTTATATTGGTTTCACTGGTAAAAATAAATAATTGAAATGGGTATATATTTGTTTTTTGTTAAGTTGCCTAATAATTATGCACAGTAATAGTCACCTGCACACACAGATATCCCCCTAAAATAGCTAAAACTAAAAACAAACTAAAAACTACTTCCAAAAATATTCAGCTTTGATATTAATGAGTTTTTTGGGTTCATTGAGAACATGGTTGTTGTTCAATAATAAAATTAATCCTCAAAAATACAACTTGCCTAATAATTCTGCACTCCCTGTAGGGGATAGTTTTATTGCATTTTTATTATTTATTTTTTTACTACTAATGGCGGTGATCAGTGATTTATTTTGTGACCGTGACATTATGGCGGACACATTGGACAATTCTGACACATTTTTGGGACAACTATCATTTTCACAGCAACAAATGCTATAAAAATGCATTGTTTACTGTGAAAATGACAATTGCAGTTTGGGAGTTAACCACTAGGGGGCACTGAAGGGGTTAAGTGTGACCTCATATGTGTTTCTAACTGTAGGGGGGCGGGACTGGACGTGTGACATCATTGATTGTGTTTTCCTATATCAGGGAACACACGATCAATGACAGCGCCACAGTGAAGAACGGGGAAGCTGTGTTTACACACAGCTTTCCTCATTCTTCAGCTTTGGGGACCGATCGCGGGACTCCAGCGGCGATCGGGTCCACGGGGTCCCGCGGCCGCGGTCACAGAGCTTCGGACTGCGACCTACGACTGGGCACTTAAAAAGGACGTACAGGTACATGCCTGTGCCCAGCCGTGCCATTCTGCCGATGTATATGTGCAGGAGGCGGTCCTTAAGTGGTTAATTTATCTCGGCACGTCATAGTGTTATACGTCTCTGACCAATCAAAATTTCCGAGCAACATTTGTGTGACCATGTGTAGGCAAGACAAGTTTGAGCCAACATTCGTCTGAAAAAAAAACCACGGTTTCGGTGTCAGAAATTCCGATCGTGTGTACACGGCAAAAGAGGAAGGGTCAAGTGATACAAAAGGTAATAACTGGGGGGATGAGCTGATGGAGAAAGAAGAAATACAGTTGTGAGGAGGAGGTGGGATAGGCTCCTCTGAAGAGTAGGGTTTTCAGGGATAGCCATAAAAGTGCATAGAGTAGGAGATAGCTGGACAGAATGATATAGGGCAGGGGTGTCAAACAGGCGGCCCTCCAGCTGTTGCAAAACTACAAGTCCCATGAGGCATTGCAAGGCTAACAGTTACAAGCATGACTCCCACAGGCAGAGGCATGATGGGACTTGTAGTTTCGGAACAGCTGGAGGGCCGCCAGTTTGACACCCCTGATATAGGGGGTTCCATTTGAGCTATCCTAGCTTTTCTATTGGATCAGACTACACAGTGCATCAATAAACCTTTTGGCTAAGATCAAGTGTAGTATCTGTTCTTATCAGTGATCCAGTGGAGGCGCTGTGCTACTATTCTGACCTGACCGGAGATTGGGGTGGTGGCTGTCCAAATTCACTGGTGTGATGGGAACCTGGAAGGTTAGTATCGGCAGTAACCGAAACCGGAGCGCCTAAACGTAATTGGGAACCGGGAGTAGGTTCTCTCCGAGAAAGCCGGAAGGGTTCATTACCTCCTGGTTTGAGCGGTCTACCTTGTCTGGCCATGGGCTGGGAAGGCAGATGACCCGCTGTGTTTGTGCCCCCCCAGAAGTAGTCGCCCTAGGTGTGCTCTTAGTAACACTTGGGTGTGGGACCATACTGTGAAAAGAACTCACGGTCACAGTCACCAAAGCTTTTTCTGCACTGCGCCATTTAGGGCCTGGCTTTTTGGCTAAATCCGGGGGCAATTTTTGCTTACCAGGCCTCAGGGCCTAGACCAATGCCCAATTTGGGCATGGCCACTTTTTTTTTTATTATTATTTATTTTCCTTCACTGTTTGTCACTTTCAACTTTTGTGTGTGTTTTTTTACTGGATGAAGGGTGTGAGTCCTCAGGCTTATGGTTCCTTTTTCCCCTGCCTCTAAGGCAGGCATGTCCAAAGTCTGGCCCACGGGCCGATTGCGGCCCTCCTTCCAGTTTAATGCGGCCCCACTGGTCATTTGGGTATATAGAGCCAGATTCACAAAGAAGTTACGTCGGCGTATCTCGAGATACGCCGCGTAACTTCTAGGATGCGCTGGCGTATCTTCTTTCTGTATTCAGAAAGCAAGATACGACGGAATTTTGCTAAGATCCGACCGGCGTAAGTCTCTTACGCCGTCGTATGTTAGTTGCATATTTACGCTGGCCAGTAGGTGGGGCTTCTGTCGATTTATGCATCGAATATGCAACTGAGCTAGATACGCCCGATTCACAAATGTACTTGCGCCCGGTCACATTTTGTTACGTCGTTTGCGTAAGCGTAAGTCCGGTGTAAAGTTGCTACTGCTATATGAGGTGTACGCAATGTTAAGTATGGACGTCAGGACGGCGTCGAATTTTCCGTCGTTTACGGAAAACGTTCGCTAATAGGGCTTTGCGTAAGTTACGTTCACGTCGAAACCAATGAGTATTTGCGGTGCAATTTTGAGCATGCGCACTGGGATACGTCCACGGACGGCGCATGCGCCGTTCGTTAGAAACGTCATTTACGTGGGGGTCATGGTTGATTACCATACAACACGCTCCCACTCCAAGCCTACTTTGAATTACCTGGGCTTACACTGGCCCATTTACGCTACGCCGCCGTAACTTTGGGCGCAAGTTCTTTGTGAATACGGCACCTGCCTCTCAAAGTCATGGCGGCGTAGTGTAAATGAGATATGCTACAGCCGCACAAAGATACGCCTCTGTACGTGAATCTGGCCCATACATCTTTTGTGGCCCTAATGAATCCCTGAGCGCCACTGGGATTTGATGGGGGGGGGGCGGGGCCACAAAAGCTATATACCATATTTATCGTTCTGGCAGCTTGGGAGGGGACAGGGAAGGGGTCGGTTAAGTCCTGTCAGATTAATTACATTAATTTTAATGGTTTTAAAGAATCTCAGGCAAAATGGTCGGCCCTCACGCATGTTCACTTCATCAAATCTGGCCCTCTTTGAAAAAAGTTTGGACACCCCTGCTCTAAGGGGTCTCTCCCCGGGAGAGCCCCCCTGACCTAGTATTTAGGGATGGCTTCGGCTGTCCTAGAAGAACAGTGGTTTGCCAGGCATTCTGGCTAGGCAGACCATTTTGAACCTATGATGTCCCTGTCAGGAGCCTACTCCTTTGGGGGGGTGGACAAAACATGCACGTTTTCTGTACACTTACAGGTTTTTCTCGTTATAGGATTTTTGCACCACGCGGATCTTAAAAAAAAAAGAAAAAGTGCATCAATAAACCTTGGCTGCCAATGACCCTGTTGACAGTTCGCTGTTTTTTTCCTCCCTTGGACCACTTTTGGTTGGTACTGACCACTGAAGACTGGCAACGTCCCACAAAAGCTGCAGTTTTAAAGTTGCTCTGACCTAGTCATCTAGCCATTACATTTTGGCCCTTGTCAAAGTCAATAAATTCCTTACACTGATCCAATTTTTCCTGCTTTCACCACATCAACTTCAGGGATAACATGTTCACTTGCTGTCTATTATATCCCACCCACGTTTATGTGCCATTGTAGCATGATAATCAATGTTATTCACTGGCAGTGGTCATAATGTTATGGCTGATGGCCAAGGACAAACCCCAATCATATAACAAAAATAATACATGTACTGTATGTTGAAATGCCTTTTACAAAGAAACCCCGCCTTCAACTTAAAAAAATGCAGGCAAAAGCATAGAAACATTAGGGGCCGGATTCAGAAAACTATTTACTTTAGCGTATCTAGAGATACGCTGCGTAAATACTAAGAATAGCCGGCGTATATTTTTTTGCTATTCAGAAAAGAAGATACGCGGCTTTCTTCTAAGATACGAGCGGCGTAAGTCACTTACACCGTCGTATCTTAGTTGCATTATTATGCTGGCCGCTAGGTAGCGCTTACGGCGGTTTTCGCATAATATATGCAAATGAGCTATTTATGCCGATTCCCGATTGTACTTGCGGGGGCGCGTCGTAGTTTACGTCGTTTGCGTAAGCGTTAGAGCGGCGTAAGGTTACCCCTGCTATAGGAGGCGTAGCCAATGTTAAGTATGGACGTCGGGACAGCGTCGAATTGTACGTCGGTTACGTCGTTTGCGTAAACCGTTCGGGAATGGGGCTCGACGTTAGTTACGTTCACGTCGTTTACATTGAGAAAAAGCGACGTGATTTCGCGCATGCGCACTTGGAATGTCCACGGACGGCGCATGGGCCGTCCAAAAAAAAACGTGAATTATGTGGGGTCATGATTCATTTACATGAATCACGCCCCCACTTCATTCATTTGAATTGCGCGGCCATAAGCCGCAACACATACGTTACGCCGCCGTAAATAAGGGCGCAAGTTCTTTCTGAATAAAGAACTTGCACAAATATTTACAGCGGCGTAACGTATCGGGGATACGTTACGCCAGCAGAAAGATCAGTGGATCTTTCTGAATCTGGCCCTAGGTATTTTAAAAGCTTACTGTTTTCCTTTCCCTGAAGGGCCTGGTATGGCATTTGGGGGGACCCCACATAATTTTATTTTTATTTTGGTTTGGGGTTCCCCTTAATAAAGGGCCTGGTAATGGACTGGGGGGGAATCCTTACCGTTTTTTTAAATAACTTTTTTTTAGAAATGTCATTTTGTGCAGGGACAGTTCTAAACACGGGAAAAAGGCGCCACTTTACAGACATACTACAGACACCCCCCCCTTCCCCCCAGGTAGAAATTTTAAAGGAATATTTCACTTTTATTGTTTCACTTTTAGCATTATTAAAACCACTGCTCCCATTATTTTTGCATTGATACATCTCCCCTGGGGCAGGACCCAGGCCCCCAAACACTTTTTATGATAATAACTTGCATATCAGCCTTTAAAATTAGCACTTTGTGTTTTTCATGTTCGTGTCACATAGACTTCAACGGCGTTCGCATGTTCGAACAAATTCTTTGCCTGTTTGCAAGTGCGAACCGAACCGAGGTGTGTTCGGCTCATCCTTAGTGCCCATCGGTGCTGCCTCATTAGTGCTGTTTGCAAAATTTATAACAAACTATGAATTTTTTTTTGTTTTTTGTTTAGCAAAAAATAAAACTGTGGTGATTAAATACCAGTAAAAGAAAGCTCTATTTGTGTGAAAAAAATGATAAAAATGTCATATGTGTACAGTGTTGCATGAGCGCATAATCGTCATTCAAAGTGTGAGAGCGCTGAAATTTGGTCTGAGGGAAGGGGGTAAAAGTGCCCAGTAGGAAAGATATTAACCACTTAACCCCCGGACCATATTGCTGGTCAAAGACCAGAGCACTTTTTGCGATTCGGCACTGCGTCGCTTTAACTGACAATTGCGTCCTTTTTTCCCACAAATATATCTTTCTTTTGGTGGATTTGATCTACTCTGTGATTTTTAGTTTTGCGCTATAAACAAAAATACAGTAGAGCGACAATTTTGAAAAAAAATAATATTTTTTACTTTTTGATATAATAAATATCCCCTAAAAATATATATTTTTTCCTCAATTTAGACCGATACTTATTCTTCTACATATTTTTCGTAAAAAAAATCGCAATAAGCGTTTATTGATTGGTTTGCGCAAAAGTTATAGCGTTTACAAAATAGGGGGTAGTTTTATGGCATTTTTATTAATATTTATTTTTTACTAGTAATGGTGGCGATCAGCGATTTTTATCGGTACTGTGACATTATGGCGGACACTTCAGACACTTTTGACACATTTTTGGGACCATTGGCATTTTTATAGCGATCAGTGCTATAAAAAGGCATTGATTACTATAAAAATGCCACTGGCAGTGAAGGGGTTAACACTAGGGGCGGGGAAGGGGTTAAATGTGTAACCTGGGTGTGTTCTAACTGTATGGGGGGGGGTGGACTGACTGAGGGAAATCACTGATCTTCTATTCATACATTGTATGAACAGAAGATCAGGCATTTCTCCCCTGACAGGACCGGGAGCTGTGTGTTTACACACACAGCTCCCGGTCCTCGCTCTGTAACGAGCGATCGCGTGTGCCCGGCGGCGATCGCGCCCGCCTCGCATGCGCACGGGTAGTCGGGGGCAAGTAGTTAAAAAGGGACAGCTCTATATCAGAGTCTGCTGACTTCATAGCCAAGATAGTGGTGCCCAACAGCAGTCTTATGTCTTTTCCATGTCTACACAAGGGAGGCTTTTACAGGTAGATAAAATACGTTGAATGTCCAAATAATCTTATGGGATGATTGTTCTTGAAATGAATGGTCGGACGACGAGATCTCTTTAAAACCACTTAACCACTTAAGACCCGGACCAATATGCTGCCTAATGACCAAAGGGGTTTTTGCGATTCGGCACTGCGTCGCTTTAACAGACAATTGCGCGGTCGTGCGACGTGGCTGCCAAACAAAATTTGCGTCCTTTTCTTCCCACAAATAGAGCTTTCTTTTGGTGGTATTTGATCGCCTCTGCGATTTTTATTTTTTGCGCTATATACAAAAATAGAGCGACATTTTTGAAAAAAAATGAATATTTTTTACTTTTTGTTATAAGAAAAATCAAATAAACTAAATTTTAGTCAAACATTTAGGACAAAATTTATTTAGCCACATGTCTTTAGTAAAAAAAAATCGCAATAAAAAAAAAAATAGCTACCTAGCGGGAACAGCGACACTAATACAGCGATCAGAAAAATGATCGCTTAGTGACGCTGGCAATAGGGAGTGAAAGGGTTAACTAGGGCAGTGATCAAGGGGTTAAAACTTTATTAGGGGGGGTACAGGGGCTACCCTGAACCTAACACTAACTGACTTTTACACTGCCTGTCACACTGACACTAAATACAGTAATCATACATGTATGATTACTGCATTCAGTGACACTGTGACAGGGGGGAGGGGGGGGGGGCGATTGCGGGGGTTAAATGTGTTTTTTGTGTAGTGTAGGTGTAGTGTAGTGTTGTGCAGACTTACTTGTGTTGTGATCTCTCCTCAGCGGTGGTTGAAAAAACCGCCGAGGGAGAGATCACGTCGCTTCCTCCTTCCTGTGTTTACACAGGAGGAGGAAGTGCACTGCAGGGGGAGCGCGCGCATTGGCTGGGAGCGATCCGGAGGGGGCGAAAAAAAAACGAATAGCCGCCCCCTCTTGTCGGATCCCTCCTGCAGCCGCGCAGACCGCCGCATGTACGCCGGGGTGTCCGATCGGACCCCCGATCCCCCCCAAGGCACCAACGTGCCATTCTGCCGACGTAAATGTACATGCAGTGGTCTTTAAGTGGTTAAGGACCACCGCACGACTATATACGTCCTTAGTTTGAAAAGATATATCTTGGTAACGGCAGCAGCTGCTGCCACAACCAAGATATCCTTCTCTTCAGGCGGTGGTCCTGTAAATGATAATGGTGGTCTCTAGGCAGATTCGCCGCGAGATCACTGTTATCGGTGGCAAAAGAGGGCCCTTCCCTCCCGCATCCTCCGCCGATTACCGGCAGCGACAGAGGCGATCGGGTCCTTCTTCGTGCTGGTCATTGTGACGAGTGAGGGCAAGATGGCCCCCACCCATATCCATACCATAGCAGGGCGAAAACGTCACTTCCGCCCATACGTCTTAAAGGGCCAATTTATTTTTGTAATTTTTTCAAATGAAAAAAAAAATTAGGGTTACATTTTAGTGTAAATATGAGATCCATCTTTTTGACACCAGATCTCATATTTAAGAGGACCTGTCATTCTTTTTTCTATTACAAGGGATGTTTACATTCCTTGTAATAGGAATAAAAGTGACCCAAAATATATATTTTTTAAAGCAGTGTAAAAATAAATAAAATCTAGTAAAATAAATAATCAAAAAATATATATATTTTTTAAAGTACCCTGTCTGAACGAGCTTGCGCGCAGAAGTGAATGCATACCTGAGTAGTGCCCGCATATAAAAACGGTGTTCAAACCACAAGTGAGGTATTGCCGCGATCGTTAGAGCGAATGCAATAATTCTAGCCCTAGACCCCCTCTGTAACTCAAACATGCAACCTGTTTTTAAACGTAGCCTATGGAGATTTTTAAGGGTAAAAGCCATTCCACGAGCGGGCGCAATTTTGAAGCATGACATGTTGGGTATCAATTTACTCGGCATAACATTAGCTTTCACAATGTAAAGAAAATTGGGCTAACTTTACTGTTGTCTTATTTTTTTTATTAAAAAAATGTGCGCTTGTAAGACTGCTGTGCAAATACGGTGTGACAAAAAGTATTGCAATGACCACCATTTTATTCTCTAGGGTGTTAGAAAAAAAAAAGTATAATGTTTGGGGGGGTTCTAAGTAATTTTCTAGTTTTTAATATGTAAACACTGAGTCTGAAAAACAGGCCGGGGCTTAAGTGGTTAAAGCAGTGTTCGTATAAAAGCCTTGTGTAACGGGAGGGCCCGTGGAATCCAGAAGCTCTTACAAAGTATGAGCCAGGAAATAATGGACCTATCTTGGATTGCTTTAACATGGGTCCGTAATTCACAATATATTCCAAGATATCTTGTACTATTACTACTGGTTGTTGATTCTGAACTCAACAGGTTAATTGAAAGATGTTAATTGAAAGATGTCATCACCTCCAGCTACCTGGCTGTAGTGTACGATAAAGCTTGTTGTGATTGCATTATATTGTCCATTGTGCTAATTGACCGTGTATTGTGTGAAGGTCTATTGATAACTGTGTATTGTGAGCCTAAGGTCAGGTGTCTGGCACATCAGCTGTAGGTAATTAGCTCATGTAAGGTAGTTCAGAAGCCAGAGTCATGATGTCTACCTAAAAGATGTGTATTGGAGGCTCGTTGGGAACCATTGTAATGTTGTGGGTGGAGTTGGGTCATTGTTCATTTTGGTTACTAACTGTATTTAAGAGCCTGATTTTCTCAATAAAGGGTCTACTCATGTGGAACCTCAAACAGAGCTGTGTGTCTCGTTATTGGGGTTCGTTTGCCTGACTGAGGAGTGTCGATAGCTGTCTTGGGTTCGGAATGGAATATCTTAAACAGCTTTAACACCTGTCCCATTTGGGGTTCCGTTACACCTTGTAACATCTAGAAGTTGACTCTGAGCTCACAATCTTGGTGTTATAAACTTACCTGATAAACTGAACCCAGACCGATGAAGATTTCGAGCTGGCGCCATCTGCACTTTTCCAGCACACGGTGCTACCCGGGAGGTTGGCGTGGGTGCTACAGACTTAGTAGCCACTGTGACATCATGAACAGGTCCATCATATAACCCCCTGGGAACTCCACGGACCTCTGCCAACTATATCAGGAGACATAGAAACAATTCTATGAGACACAGAGACACAGAAACGATTCAGATATTCTCATTTTGAGGGCACACATACTCTGAGAGTAGTGGTTAATGATTCTTATGCCCCATACACACAATCAGAATTTGCGATGGGATAAAATCTGATGGAATTTTTCGTCGGAATTCTGTCCTAGCTGTCTTGCATACACGCTGTCAGACCAAATTCCGACCGTCCAAAACACGGTGATGTAAAACACTACGATGAGCCGTAAAAAATTAAGTTCAATGCTTCTGAAAATGCGTCGATTTGATTCTGAGCATGCGTGGGTTTTTTCTCCGTCGGAGTTGCGCACAGACGATAGGAATTTCCAATTTTTATTTATTTTTTCCATCGGAAAAAAAAATAAAGTACGGTTCAATTTCTAAACACAGAAGGAAAAAAGTCAGAGGGGGCCCTCACACGATCAGAATTTTCATCGGAAATACAGATCGTGTGTACGCAGCATAAATCTGAATGGTATAAGGCAGGGGTGCCCAACCTTTTGAAGGCCAAGGGCCACTTAAGCGACTTAGTAACCAGTCGCGGGCCACAATGAGTGGAGTGGGCAGATAGCAGGTCTGTGTCCAATCTGGATATGCAAAGCAGACAGGGCCCAATCTACTCTATAGGCCCTCTGATCCAATCAGATGGAAGGAGACGGATCCACTTCTGTTTTTTTACAGATCGGACTGGAGGTGGGTGGGTGTACACGGACTTAAGTCTGTTTATGTCTGCCGCTCTAGAGAGGTGAATGGAGGGTCCAATTGGGTTGGACCATTTGTATGAAAGTGGCCTAAGGCTGCTTTTAAACTGAATGTCTGCAGTCTACCCACACCGTGGGTGCGGTGCAGTTTTTTCTGTGGTTTTCACGCCAGTTAGCTGCACTTTGCCATAGACGTCTATTGTATCCTGCAGGTGTGGTGCACTTTCT
Source organism: Rana kukunoris (assembly GCA_029574335.1). Lineage (NCBI taxonomy): Eukaryota > Metazoa > Chordata > Amphibia > Anura > Ranidae > Rana > Rana kukunoris. Next base: position 39,779,531 of record CM056056.1, on the reverse strand, counting down.
GAAAAGCCGATTGCTTCCTCTAACGCCGGCATCATTCGCAACACTGATGCTTTGGGATGGCAGGTCGGCAACTTGCCAACCAGCAATTCCAGAGCAGGAGGTCGCGGGCCACATCAGAGGTTTCTGCGGGCCATATTTGGCCCCCGGGCCACTGGTTGGGCACCCCTGGTATAAGGTTATCAGTGGTGTACCCCAAGGTTCAGTGCTGGGACCCTTAAGCCCTGTACACACGATCGGAAAAGTGTCCGATGTGTCCACCATAATGTCACAGTCATGATAAAAAGTAGATCGCTGCCCATACTAATAAAAAAAAAATTATAATAAAAATGCCATAAAACTACCTGCACAGGTAGGGGGAATAGTGAGGGACGAATGTCTCTTTTTCAGGAGATAGAAGCTGGCAGCAGGGAGAGGGGGAGAGACCAGCTTTTAGTTGCTGGAGGAAGAGAGACACAATTGTCATCTATCAATAATTCCCCTCTCTGTGTGGGCCCCCTACAAGAGGATCGGTGGTCCCCCCTATCCGCGGCCCTGGGCAATGGGACCATTTCTTCTCTGTGATCCCTTGATACACACATCTGATATAAATCTATAAAACAAAAGGAAATGAGCTCATATTCACTTTCCCCTGTAAGAGCTTCTAATGTAATATAATGTAGAGTACGATATAAGGGGCTCGTAGGCACTTGAGATAAAACTCGGGAAAATAGGACGTGGCAGTTCTCTCTGAAGAATTGGCTTTGATGGTTACAAAGGCTCTGGCGGCTCCTCTGGGGGTTACATTACAGAGTGCTGGGGATAAGAGCTCTCTAAGCATCGCAGCGAATGTTGGTTACAATCTTACATTATATCGAGATCCCAGGCAAGAGAAAATGAGGTCAGTTCATTTGTGCTGTAATCATTACATATTCTAACACGTTCCTATGGGGACTGGGATCCTATAATTGTGTCCTGCGTGCCAACAGCCTACCGCACAAATTATTAATCATGTCCAATTGTCTTCATTTTAGAAGTTAGACTTTTCAGATGCTGCTTTAGAATAAATTTAGCTCATTTTATATAATGCAAATAGCAATTGGCACCGACCAATAGGATATCAGCTTTTCTAGTCCATTAAAGTATAACTAAAGGCAAAAAAATGTTTCTAGATTTTAACTTGTAAGCAACAAATATCAGAAATAGGCTTAGGCATGAAAGGGATATACTACATTGCCTTGGAAAAGTATTCATACCCCTTTAAATTGTCCACATGTTGTCATGTTATAACCGAAAATGTAAATGTATTTTATTGGGATTTTATGTGATAGACCAGTGGTCTCCAAACTGCGGCCCTTTGCGTGCTTTTATCCGGCCCTTGGGGCACTATTTCATCCAGTGATACCATCAATGGGGCATGGTTTCTCCTACTGACACCAACAATGGGGCCCAATGACACCAACAAAGGGGCCCAATGAAACCAACGATGGGTCACAATTCTTCCCAATGAAACCAACGATGGGACACAATTCTTCCAAATGAAACCAACGATGGGTCACAATTCTTCCCAATGAAACCAACGATGGGACACAATTCCTTACAGTGACACCAATGATAGGGGGCAATTCCTCACGTCATTACGTGGCAAAATTACTCCCACTGAAACAAACAATGGGGCATTCATTTTTCTCACTGATCTCAGGACCGTTTAGACTCCCATTGACCACTGTCCGGCCCTCGTAATCTCTGAAGGACAGTAAACTGGCCCTTTGCTTAGAAAGTTTGGAGACCCCTGTGATAGACCAACACAAAGTGGCACATAATTGTGAAATGGAAGGAAAATTCTAAATGGTTTTCATTTTTTTTTTTTTACAAATAAATATGTGAAAAGTGTGGGGGGTACATTTGGGGGGTACATTGTAGAACCTCCTTTCTCTGCAATTACAGCTGAAGTTTTTTTGGGAATGTCTCTACCAGGTTTACACATCTAGAAAGTGAAATTTTTGCCATTTCTTCTTTGCAAAATAACTGAATTTTCAAGTCTTGCCACAGATTCTCAATTGGATTTAGGTATGGACTGTGACTGGGCCATTCTAACACATGAATATGCTTTTATCAAAACCATTTCATTGTAGGCTGTATTTTTAGGGTTGTTGTCCTGCTGGAAGGTGAACCTCCACCCTAGTCTCAAGTCTTTTGTAGATTCTAATGCCGCGTACACACAATCGGATTTTCCGTCGAAAAACCTTGGATGGTTGGCTCAAGCTTGGCTTGCATACACACGGTCACACAAAAGTTCTCTGAACTTTTGACTGTCGAGAAGTAGAACACTACGACGAGCCGAGAAAATGAAGATTTGGAATTTTTTCCATCTGGGTATTTGAGAACCAGCTCTCAAATTTTTGTTGGCAGAAATTCCGACAGGAAAAGTCCGGTGAAGCCTACACATGGTAGGAATTTCCAACCAAAAGCTTGGATTACTTAGTCGGAAAATCCGTTTGTGTGTATGCGGCATTACAGGTTTTCCTCTAAGATTGCCCTGTATTTGGTTCCATCCATCTGACCAGCTTCCCTGTCTCTGCTGAAGAAAAGCATCCCCACAACATGATGCTGCCACCACCATGTTTCACGGTGGGGATGGTGTGTTCAGGGCGATGTGCAGTGTTAGTTTTCCGCCACACATAGCGTTTTGCTTTTAGGCCAAAAAGTTCAATTTTGGTCTCATCCGATCCAGAGCACCTTCTTCCACATGTTTGCTGTGTCCCCCATATGGCTTCTCACAATCTGCAAACAGGACTTCCTATGACTTTCTTTCACCAATGTCTTTCTTCTTTCCACTCTTCAATAAGGGCAGATTTGTGGAGAGCACGACTAATAGTTGTCCACTGGACAGATTCTCCCACCTGAGCTGTGGATCTCTGCTGCTCCTCCAGAGTTACCATGGGCCTCTTGGCTGCTTCTCTGATGAATGTTCTCTTGTCCGGCCTGGTCAGTTTAGGTGGACGGCCATGTCTTGGTAGGTTTGCAGTTGTGCCATACTCTTTCCATTTTCGGATGATGGATTGAACAGAACTGTGAGATGTTCAAAGCTTGGGATATTTTTTTTATAACCTTACCCTGTTTTATAATTCTCCACAACTTTATCTCTGACCTGTCTGGTGTGTTCCTTGACCTTCATGATGCGGTTTGTTCAATAAGGTTCTCTAACAAACCCATGAGGGCTTCACAGAACAGCTGTATTTATACTGAGATTAAATTACATACAGATGGACTCTATTTACTAATAATGTGACTTCTGAAGGCATCTGGGTTCAATAGATTTTAGTTAGGGGTATCAGAGTAAAGGGGGCTGAATACAAATGCCCCCCCCCCCCCCACTTTTCACACATTTATAAAACAAAATGAAAACCATTTATCATTTTCCTTGGTCCATCACATACAATCCCAATAAAACACATTTATGTTTTTGGTTGCAACATGGCAAAATGTGGGCAATTTCAAGGGGGATGAATACTATTTCAAGGCACTGTATATTTTGTAAAGTAAAGAGCTGTGATTCGTGCAAACCAATCAGAAATCATCTTCCATTACCACGCCTCAATGCCTGCGATGTTTTAGGCTACTTGGGGGGATAATGACATCATTACTTTCTGCATTTTGAGCTTCAAATCAAAAAAGGTAGAAATGTATTTCCAGGGTGACAGATGCGGAGGACCCCCAGAGGCCCCCAGTCTTGCCCTTATGTGAGGATAACTGGGGCTGGACTTTATAAGAAAAATAAGACTTAAACGTTCCCAGGTCCAAGGATAACATTAATCCACAGTGATTGTTCTAGACGAGCAGAGCTGCAGGGCTGTAGTGGCCATCACATTGAATCCGTCATGCACGGAACGCTTTCAAGTCGGTGCGAGGCTCCCGGTAGGGCTGTGTGACCTTATTTATGCAGAATTATTAAACTGCTCAGTAATCTAGTAATGTGCTACAAAGATAGTAAAAATAATTAACACCACTACAAGCACATCATATAGAAAAAAAAAACATGCATCTCCTGAGATAATTAAGATTATTAACCTTTATGCCGTTTTTTATGGCGTTTTTAAAATGCTGAGAGCAAAAAAAAAAAACAGGACCAGTGCGTTCTAAAGCTCCAGCGTTAGAGCTGTAAAGATGCCAGACGCCGGCAAAGGGTGTTAAATGCGCAATTTTGTGTGAGGTTCCCCCCAGGATGATACCAGACCCTTCTGTCCGGTATGAATCTCAAGGGGAATCCCCCTACACCAAAAAAAACGGCGTGGGGGTTCCCCCAGGATCCATACCAGACCCTTATCCGAGCATGTAGCCCGGCAGATCCGGAAAGGGGGTGAGCAAGCGCCCCCCTCCTAGACCATTCCAGGTCACACACCCTCAACATGGGGGGGTTGGTGCTTTGGGGCAGAGGGGGTACTGCGCCCCCCACCCCAAAGCACCTTGCTCCCATGTTGATGGAGGACAAGGGCCTCTTCCTGACAACCCTGGCTATTGGTTGTAGGGGTCTGCAGGTGGGGGGCTTATCGGAATCTGGGAGCCCCCTTTAATAAGGGGGCCCCCAGATCCTGACCCCCCCACCCTATGTGAATGAGTATGGGGTACATTTCCTGGGGGAAAAAAATGTCAATAAAAAAAACACACTACACAGGCTTTTAGCCCTGGTTCACACTGGGCTGCGGGAGTGTGATTTCGGGAGTGTGAGCGCGATTTCACTCCCTCTGGCAGTCCCGATTTTGCGCGCGATTTAGGAGACATCTGTGGAGGTCTCTGCACAGATGTCAATGTAAATCGCGTCCTGAAATCACAAAAAGTAGTACAGGAACTACTTTTTGAAATCGGTGCAGCGCCGGAAATGCGGCGTCGCACCGATTAGGACGGTGTCATTGCCGGCAATTGCCGCCGATTTGAGATGCAATTTCACATGTGAAATCGCATCTCAAATCAAACTAAATCGTACCCAGTGTGAACCTGGGCTAAAAGTCATTTATTAGGCAGCTCCGGGGGTCTTCTTTCAACTTCTATGCTCTCTCCGGTGCCTTCTCCCACTCTCCGGTGCCTTCTCCACACTCTCCGGTGCTTTCTGCCGGTCCTCCGCTTTCTTCTTCCAGCTCTTTTACTAGCGGCGGACCGGTCTTCCCCGTCGTCTTCTTCCCTCTTCTCTTCCGATGTTGACTTGACGATCTTTTCCACTGTAATGTCGGGTGCGCGATCTGCAACAATTTATATAGGCACGGGGCGCGGTCATCGGGTGATGTCACCCCGCCTCTTATGATGTCACCGCCCGGAGTATGATGGGAGCTCGCTTGGCTGGACTTCTGCTATGCAGGGCCATCTGTAATGTTGATTGGACCCTGGGCAAAAATTCTCTTGGTATTGTTTTGATTGATCAAAGCACAAGTCGTACTATCACAAAGTTGCATCAAAGTAGTATCCTGTTCATTCAAGTAGGATGGATGTAGGACCAATGTAGAATTTAAAAAGATAAAGGTACACAAACCATAGGATGGGCTATGGGTGTCCTACAATAATGCAGTGCCGCGTCCTAAAGTATAGTAGGAAAGTTTGTTGTTTGAGGAAGAATTGGACTTTCTAGGCACCAATCGTTAACACAGAATAGATTTTTATTGATGCAATCCCAATTAGGTGGGTTATTGGATCAACATTACAATAGACATTCATAAAAATACATTAAAAAGACATAGATTATCACAGAGTATTTTTGTAATAATAAAGGAACAAATCAGAAAAAATTAAAACCAATACTGGTCCGATGGAGACATCAACAATTGTTGATGGCTAACGAAAGTATTGGTAGATGTTTTTTGCATTAGCTCTACATGTTTCGCAGTTGAGTGCTTCTTCAGGAGCTATATGTTTTCATCCACGGTAATGGATAGAATTAGATATGTAGTCCGGTAGGAGGGACTGGATATGATAGTGAAATGTCCACATTTTTTACAGGCGGTCCTGATGGAAATGCAGCTGGTGGATAAATCTAAACGCATACACCACAGCAGATAATAGGCTGGTCAGATTCATAGGTAATTACAATATTGCAGATAACAAGCTGCATGTGTAAGTATAAGGGAGATTAGTCCCATAAGAGTTAGGAAGTAAATTCCGAACAAATGGTGGACCAGGATGTATTCAAAAGGCTGCAGTGTTAGTGGGGCATCAGCCGGACCGGTTGTATTGTCCACCGCACCGTTTACATTGGGGAGATAGGACCAATGTAGGACTGATGTAGGACTGATGTCGCAGAGCAAAGTAGCATGAAAGTCGTATGACTGTCATGTAGTATCAGTGTGAACCCAGCCTAAGGCTCCTTTTCACACTAGTGCGACTTCAAAGTCATGCAATTTTACCGCGATTTGCGGCCGCAATTTCAGGGAAAATCGCGGCCGTGAAATCGCAGAAAAAACACTTGCAGTAGTGTGAAAGAAGGCCTAAAGAACAGATAAAAAGTTTGTCGGTGACAGAAAAAATGACGACTAGGATGCGGGATAGGCTGAAGGACCACAATGAGGTCTGGAGGTTGTGGCATCTTCAGGAGGACCCACCATGAGCCGGCGTAGGTGCTAAAGCGGTAATCCTTTATTTCTCTTTATCTTTACCCCCCTATTTTTTCCACTCTTCTTTTCTTCCCCCTTTTCATTTTTTTCTTCTCCTTTTTTCATTTCTTTTGTTCTAGTATTAAACAATTTTTTTACGCTATGTTTTAAATGTAGCCAGAAATCCAGTACTACTGTTCAAACTCAAAGTTTTTATTGAAGCTGTAATGTTTTTTGATGATCACAAAGGAGGGGTCACCGGGATCGAAGCGCAACAGTACGCCAAAGTATCAAGAAGGAAAACATACTTTGGCGAACTGTTGCGCTTCGATCACATTCTTGTACTGTTTTCTATTGCTGTAATAACTAATAAAACAGTTATTTGGAAAAAAAATAAGTTTGTTGGTGTCATGCTGCTGGTTTTGCTAAGCAATATTGTCCCTAGAACTATGCAAGCATGGGTTAATCAACCGCCTATGGAGGAACCTTTGGGTTTCAAGAAACCCTGGATGAGAATGGCTGGTATATGGTTGGTATATACTCATGTCAATATAAATGACATTGTTGGTTTTACTAAAAAGATAATTGATCTTCCTTGTAGAGAGTCAGTGAATCAGTTTTGTGACTCTAAAGCCCTGTACACACGGCCCAGAATCTCATCAGGAATAAAAACGTTGTTTTTCCTGACAAGATTCTTGGCAAGAATCTCTTGCCGACCGAGTTTAGAGACATGACGTTCTTTTGAATGGCACGAACGCGGTGACGTAATCGACTACGACGAGCATGCGCTTGTCACATTCGATGCCGTCACCGCCATCTTGCTACACCCTACCTATGCCTTGGAAGACACTGCGCATGCGTCAAAGTTGTTTTGAGCATGCGCGGGTTTCCACGGTGACAAGTAAGTATACAGACGCTCTGGTTTCTCGGCAGGAAAACACTGCTGAGAATCGCGACGAGAAAATAGAGAGCAGTTTCTTTATGTTTCTCGTCTAGATTCTGGGCAGTTTTCTTGACAAGAAACCTCAAAACCTCGTACACGCGCTCGGTTTACTTGGCAGGAAAGCTCTGCCAGCAGTTTTCTTGCCGAGAAAACCGTGCATGCGTGAAGCCTCGTACACACGACCGGTTTCCTTGGCAGAATCCAGCAAGAAACTTGTTGGGAGACGTGTTTTGCCGAGGAAACCGGTCGTGTGTACATTTTTCGACGAGGAAACTGTCGAGAAACTCGACGAGCCAAAAAGAGAGCATGTTCTCTTTTTCCTCGACGGGAATGGATAAAATTGGCTCGTCGAGTTACTCGACAGCCGAACAAGGAACTCGACGAGGAAAACAACAGTTTCGGCCGACGAGTTCCTCGGTCGTGTGTACGCGGCCTGAGAGGCTTAAACTTCTTTCCTCTCCAGTGACTGGATACAGTAAAATGATTTAATACTACCGTCTGCCATCTCTATACATTGCCAACCTCATCAGAAGTTCTCCACCCCAATCAATATACACTGGCAGCATGAAAGGGTTAGGCCGTGTACACACGGCAGAGAACCTCGACGGGCAGAACACATCGTTCCGCCCGTCGAGGTTCCCTGCCGGCCGTCGAAATCGGCGACCCGCCCGTCGGGAATGGCAACCAGCCATTCTTCCAGGCGGGCCGTCGAGCAAATAGAGACCGTGCTCTCTATTTCTGCTCGACGGGCTTCCCGACGGGAAGCTCACCGAGAGCGTACACACGGCCGAGGTCCTCGCTGGAATGCAGCTTCCAGCGAGGTTCTCGCTGGTTTCCAGCGAGAACCTCGGTCGTGTGTACACGGCCTTAGCCTTCTTTGGCCAATGATCTTCTCTAAAGAAAAGCAAGGGGAAGGGGAATAACAAAATGAGGTTAAGGGCATTGCTGATACAAGAATGAACTTGAACAATACTCACTTTATTCCTGGCTTTAATCCGCTTGTAGACAAAATCAGGGAACGTCTTCCTTTGAACGAAGCGGCCTGACCCTTGGCTGACGTGAAGAGTTTCACCTTCTAGAACAACCCGTCCTTGGCTAATAACAACCTCTGGTGCTCCATGACATTCCATCCCTTCAAATATATTCATCTCCACAACCTGGCAGAGGTAGAAAAAACATGCATAAGAAAATGAGTGCAAGTATTCATTTTATAACTCACAATTAATTAGAATTCAAGGGTTAAGCCGGCCATAGAGGGTTCAAATCTTCAGCAGGAACCAGCCAAGTTTCGTACCATGTATGTGCAAGCTGATTGTCCCCAAGCTGATCAATCGATCAACTTGGGTACAACCAGCCTGTTGGATTTTTCATGTGACTAAAGCCGCTAGCAATAGTCATAGTCACTGGGTGTTCTACTGGCAGGGACAGCTCTACGTAACCCCCCGTCAGGAGAACACAATAGCTCTGTGGGAGGGATTCTCCCATTATCACTGACAGTGTTGAGAGGGATATTGAGTGCTTTTCTCCCGGCTGCAGGAAAGAAAATAAGCTTAAAAAGGAGAGAGCAGCAATTGGGACTTTAAATGAGATAGTGACCTGGTAAGGTCCAGTGCCTTCATCCCTGTCTAATGGAAAAAGGGGGAAGGGAATGGGACTTAAAATGAAGCACGTAGGTATACAAATCTATTTTTATTGTATATGTTAATAATATAGTACATGATGGTAATCATAATACATCATAATACAATAGAGGCAAGGAAACCACATACCTGTAATTGCAGACAGTAGATATCACATAATATTGAAAAATATCGAATAAAAGACATAATAAACTAAAACACGGCATATAGCATCTCTACGCGTTTCGTAGATTACTTTCTTTTTTAGGAGCATGCACGTAGATTGAATCTGAAGTGTAATGGTAGAAAACATTTCTATAAGGTCTGACCCTATCAAAAAAGGGAAATATATATTGAAATAGAGATTAAGACCCTAAAACCCCCACTCTCTAAAATACTTACAATTGTAGCTGTGTGATGACGGTATGGCACTAGAGATCGGAGACCCCCTAAGAGTTCCTTTTTCCTTGATAGGATCAGTTCTTAAAGAAATCTTTTCTACCACTTCAGAATCAATCCACGTGCATGCTCCTGAAGAGTGGATCAATCGACGAAATGCGTAGAGCTGCTATATACCCTGTTTTCGTTTATTATGTGTTTTATTCAATATATTTTTAGTATTATGTGATATCTACTGTCTGTAGTTATGTGGTTTACTTGCCTCTGTGTATGTATGGTTCATGTGTATATATATCAACTGGTCATGTATAATGATTCAGGATTACCATCATGTGCTATATTAATAACCACTTAAGGACCGCCTCCTGCACATTTACATCGGCAGAATGGCACGGCTGGGCACATGCACGTATAGGTATGTCCTGTGCTAGTACCCAGCCGTGGGTCGCGGGCGCGCTCCTACGACCTGGTCCGAAGCTCCGGGACCATGGGACCAGCGGACCCGATTGCCGCTGGAGTCCCGCGATCGGTCCTCGGAGCTGAAGAACGGGGAGAGCGGCTTCCCCGTTCTTCACTGTGGCGGCGTCATCGATCGTGTGATCCCTTTTATAGGGATACACAATCGATGATGTCACACCTACAGCCACACCCCCTACAGTTGTAAATACACATTAGGTCACACATAACCCCTTCAGCGCCCCCTTGTGGTTAACTCCCAAACTGCAATTGTCATTTTCACAATAAGCAATGCATTTTAAATGTATTTTTTGCTGTGAAAATGACAATTGTCCCAAAAATGGGTCAAAATTGTCCGAAGTGCCATAACGTCGTAGTCACGAAAAAAATCGCTGATCGCCACCATTAGTAGTAAAACAATTTTTTTTATAAAAATGCAATAAAACTATCCCCTATTTTGTAAACGCTATAAATTTTGTGCAAACCAAACCTACTAAAAATATGGAGAAGAATACGTATCGGCCTAAACTGAGGAAACATTTTTTTTTATATATTTTTGGGGATATTTATTACAGCAAAAAGTAAAAAATATTGTTTTTTTTTTCAAAATTGTCGCTTTATTTTTGTTTATATAGCGCAAAAAATAAAACCGCAGAGGTGATCAAATACCACCAAAAGAAAGCTCTATTTGTGGGAAAAAAAGGACGACAATTTTGTTTGGGAGCAACGTCGCACGACCGCGCAATTGTCTGTTAAAGCGGCGCAGTGCCGATTAGCAAAACCTGGCCGGGTCCTTTAGCTGCCTAAAGGTCGGGGTCATAAGTGGTTAACATACAATAAAATAGATTTTTATACCTACGTGCTTCAGGGGTTGTAAACCTTTGTGTTTTTTCACCTTAATGCATCCCATGCATTAAGGTGAAAAAACTTCTGACAGTCACTGGCCCCCTAGCCCCCCCCCCCATTTAACTCACCTGAACCCGTGTTTTAGCTGCTCTCTGCCCGGGATTCTTGGCTCTTGATTGGATAGATTGATAACAGCGCAGCCATTGGCTCTTGCAGCCATTGAGTCCCGCAATCTATGTCTATAGATGCAAATGCTGGACTCGGGAGCGCACCCGCAAAGGTAACCCCTCGGAAGAGCGGGGGAACCCAGAAGTCGAGGATCGGGGCCACACTGTGCAAAACAAACTGCACAGTGGAGGTAAGTATGACATGTTTGTTTTTTGTTTTTTTTTAAACAAGGGTTTATAAAACCCTTTAAAGTCCCATTCCCTTCCCCCTTTTTTCATATGGTCAGCTTAAGTCCAATCAAAACTGATCCTTTCATTTTGGTAAATGTAAACCCCCTAATATTTTCCTATATCTCCCAAGAAATCTATTGGTAAGATCTTTGTGGTTGAGTTCACCTGCTGTGACCATTGTAAGGGGCTCACACTCCTCCTGCTGGACTTTTTTTTTTTATACAGAGAATGTAACAGGAGGAGCTGGAGAAGGTTGGTGTAAACATCTACATTTCCCCAAAAAAAGCCTTGTAGAAACGGTACAATTGTTGGAAGGGGACTGTCTGACGTCTGTCCTAAAATCTTATCGTTAGTACGCTCCTTTTGACAATTATTGCCCAACTTTTGGCCAACAAATGTTGGATGACAGGCTAGTAAGATTTTGGCGGACAGCGGTTTAACGTCAGATTTTCATATGGTCATAGCAGAAGGGGCCCAAAGGGTGGCACTCAAGAGTAGAAATTCCTCGTAGGACTTCACTACGTTCGTGTTTGTGGCACGACAATTAGTATGCAAGGCAAGATCTTGGCACACGCCCTTTTGCCAAAAATCAGACGCTCGGTTGGCCAACAATTGTACTGTGTGTACGAGGCTTTAGATAGAAATATGGAAGGAAGATCTTGGTAGAGTTTTCTAGACGTATCCTGTCATTGCATCTATTAAATGGAGTCCCACTCTCTGTGTTAAGCCTCGTACACACGATCGGATTTCCATCGGACAAATTCGTGGAATTTTATGGTGAAGGTTGTTGGCCGTGAACTTGTTCTGCATACAGACGGTGAAACTTTGTTCGCCAACATACACAAAACAATGTGGGTTTTTTTCAGCTCTTTAGCGCCACCCTTTGGGCAAGATGGTTATCATTGGTTCGGAGCATGCGTGTTTGAACTTTTTTTTTTTTTTTCGACAGAATGCTATCCAACATTTGTTGTCAGAAAATCCAACAACAATTGTCCGATGGAGCGTACAAGCTGTCGGATTTTCTGGAAAAACTATGCCATCACACATTTGTTGTCGGAAAATCCGATCATGCCTTTAGATTTATTTTATGTTACGGAGAATGTAATAGGAGGAGCTGAGACACCTATTGGTGGAAAGTTACAGCACATAAACATTTCCAGAGACGGCCTTAGCCCACTGGGCTCCATTCAACTAAAATTGAATTTTTGGCTGAGCTGACCCTTAACCACTTAAGACCCGGACCAAAATGCAGGTAAAGGACCTTGCCCCTTTTTGCGATTCGGCACTGCGTCGTTTTAACTGACAATTGCGCAGTCGTGCGACGTGGCTCCCAAACAAAATTGGCGTCCTTTTTTTCCCACAAATAGAGCTTTCTTTTGGTGGTATTTGATCACCTCTGCGGTTTTTATTTTTTGCGCTATAAACCAAAATATAGCGACAATTTTGAAAAAAATGCAATATTTTTTACTTTTTGCTATAATAAATATCCCCAAAAAATATATAAAAAAATATTTTTTTCCTCAGTTTAGGCCGATACATATTCTTCTACCTATTTTTGGTAAAAAAAAAATCGCTATAAGCGTTTATCGGTTGGTTTTCGCAAAATTTATAGCGTTTACAAAATAAGGGATAGTTTTATTGCATTTTTATTAATTTTTTTTTTTTACTACTAATAGCGGCGATTAGCGATTTTTTCGTGACTGCGACATTATGGCGGACACTTCGGACAATTTTGACACATTTTTGGGACAATTGTCATTTTCACAGCAAAAAATGCATTTAAATTGCATTGTTTACTGTGAAAATGACAGTTGCAGTTTGGGAGTTAACCACAAGGGGGCGCTGTAGGGGTTATGTGTTCCCTGTGTGTGTTTACAACTGTAGGGGGGTGTGGCTGTAGGTGTGACGTCATCGATCACGTCCCCCTATTACAGGGATGACGTGATCGATGCTGCGGCCACAGTGAAGCACGGGGTAGCCGTGTTTACACACGGCTCTCCCCATTCTTCATCTCCGGGGACCGATCGCCGCACTGCAGCGGCGATCGGGTCCGCGAGTTCCGCGGTCCCGGAGCTTCGGACCGGGTCACAGGAGCGTGCCGCGGGCGCGCGCCCGTGACCCACGGCTGGGTACTAAAACCAACGTATATATACTTTGATGTGCCCAGCCGTGCCATTCTTTTTTGGACTTCTACCTATTAGTAAGCCTAGAATAAGGCTTACCTATAGGCAGTGGAAATATCTCCTAAACGGCGCACGTTTAGGAGATATTTCCACTGCCTATAGGTAAGCCTTATTCTAGGCTTACTAATAGGTAGAAGTCCAAAAAAGAATGGCATGGCTGGGCACATCAACGTATATATATTTCGGTAGTCCGCCGAAAATGTTAATGGCGCATTCGCTGGGAAGAAATGAAACTCTGTGCCGTTTCTTCCCTAGCCTGTGCCGTTAATGGTGGCTCCCGTGCACGTGAGCGGGAGTGACGTCACGTGGCTCCAGTGAATCAAAGAGCCGGAGTCCGCAGCCCGGAAAGAAAGAGGGGCCAGAAGATGGATGCAGCCTACACAGGGGACATCGCTGTATTCTTTTGCAGGTAAGTGTCACATAATGGGCTAGTATGCAGTTCATACTAGCCCATTATGCTTTTCATTTGCAGCGAGCAAAAGAAGAAGTAAAACTCATCAGGGTTTACTTCCTCTTTAAATCTCTCTGCACTAGGTTTTCATTTTTCTGAACGGAAATGCCTCCTAAATACCTTTACCATTGCTCTGAGACACCGCTAATAAAAAAATATTTCTTATGGTTTACCTGTCTATTGCTCAGCGGGGAACAATGAGTCACGGCCTGGGATTGGGTTTGCCTGCAATTTTCTGTTTTATATTTTATTCTGCTTAAAAGGTAAAAAAGAAACCTTTAAATTATACACGACTGGCAGCCGATATAGAGAACACCGTAATCCTTTGGAGTTAACACTGCTATTACTTAGATAACAGTTATTACACACAGAAAAAGGGGTTTCTTTAAAAGGGGAATTAGGTTTATAACATCGCTTTTTATATATTCTCATTTATTGAGGTCTTGGTATAGCTGGAAGTAGTTACAGTATGTACAAAAACTGGACTTTTAGGCTCGGTTCGCGTCTAGGCTTCTGAGCTAGCTCATCTAGGCTTCTCAGATAGCTGGCAGAATAGATCCCAAATCGGCGCAAATTGCGGGACACAAACGTCTTTTGAGCGACAGGCATCCCACGATTCTCTTGGTGCGATTTTACCGTGATTCATCGGGCATCAATCGCGGCAAAGTCGCGGCGCGATCGGGGTGCCATTGGAAATAACAGGGATTGTAAGCGCGTCCCGTGATTTGCATCAATTCAGGATTGCAGACAGAATTGCGGCGATTCTGCCCGTGATCCAGGACACCTAGATGTGAGCAGAGCCTTAAGTTGCCAACATATATTAATATATATTAAGGCTACTTTGGAAGCGTTTTTCAGGCGCTAAAGGGCTAAAAATAGAGCCTGTAAAGTGCCTGAAAAACGCTTGCCCTGCAGCCCCGGTGTGAAAGCCTGGGTGCTTTCATACTGGGGTGGTGCGCTTGCAGGACGTTAGAAAAAGTCAAGCAAGCAGCATCTTTAAAGCGGTGCGGGAGCAGGGCCGGTGCTAGACTATTTTGCGCCCTAGGCGAGATCAGCTACTTGCGCCCCCCCCCCCCCCCATAAAAATTCTGTACTGCTAAAATATCATTTTTATAACTCTATATGGCACAGAAAGGGCGCAGTCTAGCACGTCCCTATCTATACCCCCTGTGATGTTTGTTTCCCCCTCATTGAACTGCTGTACACAGCAAGCATAGTTGCCAACATTTTTTTTTTTAGAGAACTGGGTGAAAGCAGGGGATTGGGCAACAACAGAGGGCTGGGTGACAGCAGGGGACTGGGCGGCAGCAGATAGGTGGGTGACAGCTGGACATAGGACTGCGTGACAGCAGGGCATAGGACTGGGTGTTCAGCAGAGGGCTGGGCGACAGCAGGGGGCTAGACGACAGCAGGGCAGAGGACTGAGTGACTGCAGAGAACTGGGTTACAGCAAGGCATAGGACTGGGTGACAGCAGGGGACTGGGTGACAGTAGAGGGCTTGGCGACAGCAGAGGGCTGGGTGACAGCAGGGCAGAGGGCTGGGCGACAAGAGGGGGCTGGCTGACAGCAGAGGGCTGGGTGACAACAGAGAGCTGGGTGACAACGGAGAGCTGGGTGACAACAGAGAGCTGAGTGACAGCGGAGGGCAGGGTGACAACAGAGAGCTGGGTGACAGCGGAGGGCTGGGTGACAGCGGAGAGCTGGGTGACAACAGAGAGCTGGGTGACAGCGGAGGGCTGGGTGACAGCGGAGGGCTGGGTGACAGCGGAGGGCTGGGTGACAACAGAGAGCTGCGTGACAGCGGAGGGCTGGGTGACAGCGGAGGGCTGGGTGACAGCGGAGGGCTGGGTGACAACTGAGGGCAGGGTGACAACGGAGAGCTGGGTGACAGCGGAGGGCTGGGTGACAACAGAGAGCTGAGTGACAGTGGAGGGCTGGGTGACAGCGGAGAGCTGGGTGACAACAGAGAGCTGGGTGACAGCGGAGGGCTGGGTGACAGCGGAGGGCTGGGTGACAACAGAGAGCTGCGTGACAGCGGAGGGCTGGGTGACAGCGGAGGGCTGGGTGACAGCGGAGGGCTGGGTGACAACTGAGGGCAGGGTGACAACGGAGAGCTGGGTGACAGCGGAGGGCTGGGTGACAACAGAGAGCTGAGTGACAGCGGAGGGCAGGGTGACAACGGAGAGCTGGGTGACAGCGGAGGGCTGGGTGACAGCGGAGAGCTGGGTGACAGCGGAGGGCTGGGTGACAACAGAGAGCTGAGTGACAGCGGAGGGCAGGGTGACAACAGAGAGCTGGGTGACAGCGGAGGGCTGGGTGACAGCGGAGAGCTGGGTGACAACAGAGAGCTGGGTGACAGCGGAGGGCTGGGTGACAGCGGAGGGCTGGGTGACAACAGAGAGCTGCGTGACAGCGGAGGGCTGGGTGACAGCGGAGGGCTGGGTGACAGCGGAGGGCTGGGTGACAGCGGAGGGCTGGGTGACAACTGAGGGCAGGGTGACAACGGAGAGCTGGGTGACAGCGGAGGGCTGGGTGACAACAGAGAGCTGAGTGACAGTGGAGGGCTGGGTGACAGCGGAGGGCTGGGTGACAGCGGAGGGCTGGGTGACAGCGGAGGGCTGGGTGACAACAGAGAGCTGAGTGACAGCGGAGGGCAGGGTGACAACAGAGAGCTGGGTGACAGCGGAGAGCTGGGTGACAACAGAGAGCTGAGTGACAGCGGAGGGCTGGGTGACAGCGGAGGGCTGGGTGACAGCGGAGGGCTGGGTGACAACTGAGGGCAGGGTGACAACAGAGAGCTGGGTGACAGCGGAGGGCTGGGTGACAGCGGAGAGCTGGGTGACAACAGAGAGCTGGGTGACAGCGGAGGGCTGGGTGACAGCGGAGGGCTGGGTGACAGCGGAGGGCTGGGTGACAACTGAGGGCAGGGTGACAACAGAGAGCTGGGTGACAGCGGAGGGCTGGGTGACAGCGGAGAGCTGGGTGACAACAGAGAGCTGGGTGACAGCGGAGGGCTGGGTGACAGCGGAGGGCTGGGTGACAACAGAGAGCTGAGTGACAGCGGAGGGCTGGGTGACAGCGGAGGGCTGGGTGACAGCGGAGGGCTGGGTGACAACTGAGGGCAGGGTGACAACAGAGGGCAGGGTGACAACAGAGGGCAGGGAGACAACAGAGGGCAGGGTGACAACAGAGAGCTGGGTGACAGCGGAGGGCTGGGTGACAGCGGAGGGCTGAGTGACAGCGGAGGGCTGGGTGACAGCGGAGGGCTGGGTGACAGCGGAGGGCTGGGTGACAACTGAGGGCAGGGTGACAACAGAGAGCTGGGTGACAGCGGAGGGCTGGGTGACAGCGGAGAGCTGGGTGACAACAGAGAGCTGGGTGACAGCGGAGGGCTGGGTGACAGCGGAGGGCTGGGTGACAGCGGAGGGCTGGGTGACAACTGAGGGCAGGGTGACAACAGAGAGCTGGGTGACAGCGGAGGGCTGGGTGACAGCGGAGAGCTGGGTGACAACAGAGAGCTGGGTGACAGCGGAGGGCTGGGTGACAGCGGAGGGCTGGGTGACAACTGAGGGCAGGGTGACAACAGAGGGCAGGGTGACAACAGAGGGCAGGGTGACAACAGAGGGCAGGGTGACAACAGAGGGCAGGGTGACAACAGAGGGCAGGGTGACAACAGAGGGCTGGGTGACAGCGGAGGGCTGGGTGACAGCGGAGGGCTGGGTGACAGCGGAGGGCTGGGTGACAACTGAGGGCAGGGTGACAACAGAGAGCTGGGTGACAGCGGAGGGCTGGGTGACAGCGGAGAGCTGGGTGACAACAGAGAGCTGGGTGACAGCGGAGGGCTGGGTGACAGCGGAGGGCTGGGTGACAACAGAGAGCTGAGTGACAGCGGAGGGCTGGGTGACAGCGGAGGGCTGGGTGACAACTGAGGGCAGGGTGACAACAGAGGGCAGGGTGACAACAGAGGGCAGGGTGACAACAGAGGGCAGGGTGACAACAGAGGGCAGGGTGACAACAGAGGGCTGGGTGACAGCGGAGGGCTGGGTGACAGCGGAGGGCTGGGTGACAACTGAGGGCAGGGTGACAACAGAGAGCTGGGTGACAGCGGAGGGCTGGGTGACAGCGGAGAGCTGGGTGACAACAGAGAGCTGGGTGACAGCGGAGGGCTGGGTGACAGCGGAGGGCTGGGTGACAACAGAGAGCTGAGTGACAGCGGAGGGCTGGGTGACAGCGGAGGGCTGGGT
The DNA here is from genome assembly GCA_029574335.1 of Rana kukunoris. Classification (NCBI taxonomy): domain Eukaryota; kingdom Metazoa; phylum Chordata; class Amphibia; order Anura; family Ranidae; genus Rana; species Rana kukunoris. The sequence continues at coordinate 39,761,437 of CM056056.1, read as the reverse complement.
GACAACTGAGGGCTGGGTGACAACTGAGGGCAGGGTGACAACAGAGGGCAGGGTGACAACAGAGGGCAGGGTGACAACAGAGGGCAGGGTGACAACAGAGGGCAGGGTGACAACAGAGGGCAGGGTGACAACAGAGGGCTGGGTGACAGCGGAGGACTGGGTGAAATTGGATTGAAAACTGCTCTGCCCAGTAACTTACATTCAGGACAGTGCTACAGGAAAAAAAACAAATACCATCTTGATCTTTGTCAACTAACAGCACTTTTTACTTCTATGTAAAAGTTTAAAGAAGTAATAAAGTTGACAGTTGATCAAGATGGTATTTGTTTTTTTTCCTGTAGCACTGTCCTGAATGTAAGTTACTGGGCAGAGCAGTTTTCAATCCAATTTCACCCAGTCCAGTGGCTGCATAAAAGACAAAACAACATTTTTAGAGCCTTTTTTTTTTTTACCTCCATGTTGCTCTCCCTTGAAGACCACCCGATCTTCCCTGACTCCAGCAGCTCCGCCCCCCTCCCCTAGTGACATACAGGATTAGCCCTTGCCTGGCCACAGGCCACACCCCCTCATGAGTCCCTACCATGTGACCATGAAGAAGGCGGCCAGCTCTTCTGCATCAGAGCTCTGAGCCGCCGAACAGCTCTGAAGCTGGGGGACTCGGGAGCCGGGGAAAGGAACTGTCAGTGTACTGCATGCGATAGTTCCCTCCCCGCGCCCATGCACAATCCTCGGCAGCGGACATTCCCTCTCCTCCTCCAGACCTCCTGTACACACTTCTGCAGACCCGCCTCACAGGGACATCGGCTCCAGCGGGATGGGATGAGGAGGTGTCAGACAGGCCATGGCTGCGCTCTAAGCGGCAATGCGCTCTAGGCGGCTGCCTTATCCGCCTAGTGGTAGCGCCGGCCCTGTGCGGGAGCGGTGTATACACCACTCCTCCACCGACCCTGGCATTGAAATCAATGGGCACTACTGCCGAAGCACCTGCAAAGCGTTTCGGCAGCGGCGATTTGCAGGCGCTTTTAACACTTTATGCAGGCACTAGCGGGGGCTACAGTTGCCGCTAGTGGCCGAAAAGTGCCGATATAACAGCGGTAACGACCCCCCCCCCTCCCCCGCGCCCCTGTGTGAATGTAGCCTACATTTTTACTTTTTATTAGTTACAATACTGCTATCAAATAATAAATATGTAAAGATAAGTCATTATTATTTATTTTTAATAAATTTGGAACTTCGGAAAAATTTGAATTTGTTACGTTCCATGCATTTAGATGCAGGATTCGTTATTTCGAATATTCGTCCGAAATCCAAAAATCACAAATCCGAAAATCCAAAAATATGAAAATCTGAAAATAAGAACGAAAATCCCAAATTTTAAAATTCTAAATAATTACTAACTAACTAATAATAATAACTAACTATTAAATTATAGGTATTGGAATTTCCTTTCAAATTTGGCTGTTAGTAAACGTAATGAATACGAATTTATCTGAAGTTACAAATTATCTGAAATAACGAATGCTGCATTTAAACGAATGAAACTTAACAAATTAATAATAAAAAGGTTTTATTATTATTATTATTTATTATTATTAATTCATTATGTTTCATTCATTTAGATGCAGCATTTGTTATTTCGGGTAATTCATAACTTTGGATAAATCCGCATTCGTTACGTTCACTAAAAGCCGAATTTTAAAGGAAATTCCAATGCCTATAATTTGTATTTTCATTTTTATTTTTAGATTTTCGCTCTTTCGAATTTTCTTATTTCGGGTTTTCGTTCAAATTTGAATTATCAAATTTTCGAATTTTTGTTTTCGGAAAGATTTGTTAAAAGGGTATTCGTTAATTCGAATATTTCCAAATTAACAAATTTGTTGAATTTAGTCGAAAAACGAATTTGGAACAAAATGAATTGCAAATGTTTAGTTGTGCCCCTTGTCACTTACTGATGTTTTCTTTCCAGGTAACACAAGATGTACTAAAACACATCACTATAATTAATTTGTACCCCTACCATTGGTCTCTATGAGCTGCTACACATTGGGGTTGCTTTACTAAAATTGGAGAGTGCAAAATCTTGTGCAGCTGTGCATAGAAACCAATCCGCTTCCGGGTTCTCAATCCTATTTTCCCCTGCGAAATCGGTCCTACATTGGTCCTACATCGGGTCTACTTCCATCCGACTTGAATAAACAGGATAAGATTTTGCTCTGACTTTGAGATATTCTGACTTGTCTTTTGACCAATCAAAAAAATCCCAGAGTGACATACATTTATTTTCCTGCTGCTGTAATCAACATGCCAGATGGTTAGGGCGAGGATCCAACTTCAATGTTAGTGAATGGGCTTAAAACTGACTAAAGTCGGACCAAAGTAGTGCAGGAACCTTTTCTAAAGTCAGACCGACTTGTGTCGGACCAGTTAAGACGGCACTCATAGGGAACCATTGATTTGTACACGTCATGTGACATGTGGTCCCAAAGTTGGAGCGTGTGTTGCACCAGTGAGAACCCGGCCTTGAGCTTTGACAATAAGACCAGGTTTACACTGGTGCGACAAACGCTCCGCTTTTGGGAACACATGTTGCATGAAGTGTACAAATCAATGGTTTCCTATGAGAGCCGTTTTAACTGATCAGACACAAGTTTGTCCGACTTTAGAAAAGGTTCCTGCACTACTTTGGTCCGACTTTAGTCAGTTTTAAGCCCATTCAATAACATTAAAGTCATAGTTACATAGTTATTCAGGTTGAAAAAAGACACAAGTCCATCCAGTTCAACCAAAAAAAAAATATATATATTTCTTCCTTCCAATCGGATTTTCCCTGGATCAATTTTACTCCTTGTCCTCAGTGTTGACTGCAAAGTGAATAACTCAACACCAAGTTCACGATATGGACCCCTTATATATTTGTACATGTTGGATCATATCCCACCTTATTCTCCTCTTCTCAAGAGTGAATAAATTCAGTTCCTCTAATCTTTCCTCATAGCTGAGCTCCTCTGTGCCTCTTATGAGTTTGGTTGTCCTTCTCTGCACTTACTCCAGTTCTCCGATATCCTTTTCAATTTATAGTGATCATATTATGTAGTGCCTGATAAAAGTTCTCCTGAAGAAGCCATCGTTTGGCGAAACATGTAGAATCAGCTGCATCTGTTCCATTTATTGTATGGTTATTTATGACATCTTTCCTCATAGCTGAGCTCCTCCATGCTTCTTATCAGTTTGGTTGCCCTTCTCTGCACTTTCTCCAGTTCCCTGGTATCCTTTTTGAGATCTGGGGCCCAAAACTGCATATTCCAGATGAGGTCTTACTAATGATTTGTACAGAGGGGCAAAATTATATCTCTCTCTCTGGAGTCCATACCTCTCCTAATACAAGAAAGGACTTTGCTCGCTTTGGAAACCGCAGCTTGGCATTGCATGTTATTATTGAGCTAATGATCAACTAAAACCCCCAGATCCTTCTCCACTACAGATCCCCCCAGTTGTACTCCCCCTAGTATGTATGACGCATATTCTTAGCCCCCAAGTGCAGAACTTTACATTTATCAACATTAAACCTCATCTGCCACATAGTCGCCCAATTAGACAGAAGCATTGAGGTTGGGTTGTAAATTGGAGACATCCTGTAAGGACGTTATTCCACTGCATAGCTTGGTGTCATCTGCAAAGACAGAAATTTTACTTTTGATCCCAGACCCAATATCATTTATAAATATATTAAAAAGTAAGGGTCCCAGCACTGAACCTTGGGGTGCACCACTGATAACCTTGGACCTTGTCCTAACCATCCAACATGTGACATCCGACATGGTGATTACTGCAGCAGTAAAAGGAATGTATCTCACACTGGGATTGTTTTGATTGGTCAAAAGACAAGTCAGACTAAGTCAGACTATCTCAAAGTTGGGGCAAAATGAAATCTTATCCTGTTCATTCAAGTCGGATGAATGTCGGACCAAAAGTAGGATCAATGTAGGACCGATGTCGCAAGGCAAAGTAGGATTTAGCCCAGGTTCACACTGGGCTGCGGGAGTAAAGCTGTGCGAGTTCAGCTGAACTCGCACAATTTCACTCCCGCTGGCAGTCACGATTTCGCAAAAAGTAGTACAGGAACTACTTTTTGAAATCGGTGCAGATCCGGCGTCGCACCGATTAGGACGGTGTCATTGCCGACAATTGCTGGAAAATGCCGCCGTTTTGAGATGCGATTTGACATGTGAAATCGCATCTCAAATCGTACCAAATCGTACCCAGTGTGAACCTGGGCTAACAGTCATACAACAGTCATTTCGTACCAGTGTGAACCCAGCCTAACTGAACAAGTAGAAGTTAAAAGCTGATTGGTTTCTATGCAGAGCTGCACCAGTTTTTGCACTCTCCAGTTTTAGTAAATGAACCCCTTTATATTTTTGTTATAAACAAACATGAATGGCTAAATAAAAATGACTTAAGAAACAAGTGAAACCGTTATTTACTGAATTATGTGTCTTGGCAGAAATGATTTTCAATGTTTTTGGATTCCAGATAACTAGATCAGCGTCTGAGCCCGTGGCAATTCTTCCCTTCCGTGGATACAAGTTGAAAATTTTGGCTGCGTTTGTACTGGTCATGGCTACAAACTCATTCTCGTCCATCCTGCCAGAGGTCTGAAGGCGAGAAGAAAAACAATGAAAAAAATTAATAAAAATATTCTGTAATTTTTTAAAAAAAAATTACCATGTTAATATCCCCTAGACTTTATTCATCTGAAAATTAAATGTATTAATATTGTAGATAAAACATTTTTTTGAAAGAAAGTAACTTGGCAGAATATTGGGAAAGGCACCAAAGGGCATCATGAAAGACTCTTTCGCAATGCACTGAAATTACATGCATTGGAGGAAACAGATCCTAATAAGAACAATGGATATTGGGGATTATTTACGAAAGGCAAATCCACTTTGCACTACAAGTGCAAACTACGGGCTAGATTCAGATATAAGAGTGTATTTTTGTGCGGGCGTAGCGTATCCTATTTACGCTACGCCTCCGCAACTTTTACAGGCAAGTGCTGTATTCACAAAGCACTTGCTCCGTAAGTTGCAGCGGCGTAGAGTAAATTTGCCGGCGTAAGTGCGCGTAATTCGAATTAGGCATGTAGGGGCGTGTTGTATTGAAATTAACCGTGACCCCATGTAAAGGACGGGCCGAACGAACTGTGCATGCGTCGTCTGTGGACGTATCCCAGTGCGGATGCTCAAAATTACGCCGCAAATACTCATTGGTTTCGACGTGAACGTAACTTACGCAAAAAGCCCTATTAGTGAACGTTTTACGTAAACAACGGAAAATTCTACGCCGGCCCGACATCCATACTTAACATTACGTACGCCTCATATAGCAGGGGTAACTTTACGCCGGACTTACGCTTACGCAAGCGACGTAAAAAAATATGACTTTGGTGAATTGGCGTATCTAGCTCATTTGCATATTCGATGCGTAAATCGGCGAAAACGCCACCTAAAGGCCAGCGTAAATATGCAACTAAGATACGATGGAGTTACGCCGGTCGGATCTAAGGCCGCGTACACACGATCAAATTTGTCTGCTGAAAACGGTCCGATAGGGCTTTTGGGAGGAGCCTACGATCGTATCCGAATCCATCGGATCGAGTTGAGGAGACAGCGCACTGAGTGGCGTTTCATGCTTATACTAAGCGGGGATCCGTGAGTGCATTTGCTGATGGTTGTTGGATCGTATTATTCGTCTGTTATCCGATGTTTGTGCAATGAGGTTTTTCTTCTTCTCCCTTTTTTTCATATTCATCTGCTACGAGTGCCTGATCACCTGATTCTCATTTGGGATCCACACTCTTAGTGAAGGAGGGCATCGTTTATGTGTTTTTCCTTGTATGGAATCCGTGTTGCTGCCTTCACTGTGCACTTGATTAAGGACTAATCACATGTATTTAAACACATATGGAGATTGTTCCTCCCTGATATATTTGTTTTGTCTGTATGATTTACACTATTAAGTTAATATCAGCGCATCCTATATTATTAATAACATTTGCATACCCCGACGCCGAAAACGGCGGGAAGTAAACCCAGTGGCCGCAATTTTATTGCAGCGTAGATCCGAAGGCGTATGAACACGTAATCCAGTCAAATTGAAGCCCGCAGCCGTCTATTCATGGTTTGAGGTTTTCGACTAGCTAGAAAACGCGCGTAATTTGAAATTACTCCAGTCTAACACCAGTTAGACAGGCGTAATGGCTCTCTGAATCTGGGCCATAGCGTCTACAAAATAGGGGATAGTTTTATGAATTTTTTTATTGGTAATGGCAGCGATATGGGATTTTTATCGCGACTGCGAAATTATGGCGGACACATCAGACACTTTTGACACTATTTTGGGACCATTGTCATTTTGTACAGCGATCAGTGCTATGAAAATCAGTGCATTTAAATAAATAACAATTTTCCCAAAATAGCGTCGAAAGTGTCCGATGTGTCCGCCATAATGTCACAGTCACGATAAAAATCGCGGTTCGCCGCCATTACTAGTAAAAAAAAATAATAATAATAATTAAAATGCCATAAAGCTATCCCCTATTTTGTAGACGCTATGGCCTAGATTCACAAAGCGATTACGCCTGTGTAAATGTTGTTAGACAGGAGTAATTTCGATTTACGAGCGTTTTTACGCTAGTCGAAATCCTCAAACCATGAAAAGACACCTGCGTGCTAAATTTCGACTTTATTACGTGTTAGTACGCCTTCAGATCTACGCTGCCTGAAAATTGCGGCCACTGGGCGGACTTCCTGTTGTTTTTCACCTTCATGGTATGCTAATGAGCTTTTGCCTGGAATCCACAAAATTTCGCTCTTCAAACGCAATCTCTTACGGCACCTTTAGTCATCTTTTTTTTTCCGTTTCACTATACCAGCTTTTTGCTGGTCTAATATTAGACAGCCCATGTTAAGTATGGCCGTCGTTCCCGCGTCGAATTTCAACGTTTTTCGATTTCTTTTATTATTTTTAACGTAAGTCGTCCGGAATAGGAATGTTCGTAAACGCCGCTACTCAAACAACGAATGACGTCACGACGTGATTTCGCGCAATGCACGGCGGGAAATTCCTGAACAGAGCATGCGCAGTTCGATCGTCGCGGGGACGCGCTTAATTTAAATGCTTCACGCCCCCTACTCACGTATTTCGATTGCGCGGCGGAAAAAAAATACGATACAATAGCGTACGCGCAAAAAAACTACCTGAATTCGGCGTAGAGTCTGGTGATAGACGGCAGCGTAGCGTATTTCGATTACGCAGCGGAAGATTACATCTATGTGAATCTGCCCCTATAACTTTTGCGCAAACCAGTCAATATACGCTTATTCAGATTTTTTTACTAAAAATATGTACAATAGGTGCCGCCGATTTTGTGTTAATCTCGCCTCTGCTAGCGGCAAGATTGAACACCCGCGATCCCTGTCGCGGGAGCCAGTGCCGAGCTATGTCGCTCCTCCCGCTCGCCGCCCCCAATGGATTCCTATGGATGCGCGGCATCTCGTGGGGACAGCGAGCATGAGAAGCACAGCCTCCAGCGGCGATATCCAGCGTGATCCCATCGCGCTGGATATACAAAATCAGAGGCACCTACTGTAGAAGAATACGTATCGGCCTAAACTGAGGAAAAAAATAAAATTATATTTTTTTTGGATGTTTATTTTAGCAAAAAGTAAAAAATATTGCTTTTTTTTCAATATTGTCTGTTTATAGCACAAAAAAATAAAAAACGCAGAGGTAATCAAATACCACCAAAAGAAAGCTCTATTTGTGGGGGAAAAAAGGACGTAAATTTTGTTTGGGTACAACGTCGCACAACTGTGTAATTTTCAGTTAAAGAGACGCAGTGCCGAATCGCAAAAAGTGCTCTGGTCAGGAAGGGGGTAAATTCTTCCGGGGCTGAAGTGGTTAAAGCAAAATATTCATCAACACTCAAGTAATGGAGACCTATGAACAATGCACAGGCCTTTACACATTGGAATTATAGGGGAAAAAAAAAATTGGGATATAATTATGTTATTATGAATATTATTATCTTTAATGTGTTGTGTCTAAATGATGTCATTTTCATCTTATAGTGATCATATATGCAATGCCTGATAAAAGTTCTCCTGAAGAAGCCATCGTTTGTAGTGTTGCTCACGAATATTCGTATTGCGAATATTCGGCTCGAATATGGCATATTCGGGTATTCGCGATATATTCTGAATTTCGCGGTGAATATTCGCTATTTCGAATATTCGTATTTTTTCAATTTTTTTTTAGAACAGATCACATCCTAGAGATCCCCATCGACGTCTAAAAGCATTGCTGGTATGATTAGAGACCTTGGGCCGAGTAGCTGCAGCGATCATTTTATATTGCCGAAAAATCGCAATGCGATTATTCGGCAATAGCGATATCGCGCGATTATTTTCGAGAAATTCGCAATATTGTTTTTAGCTAAAATAACACATATATTCGATTTCAGAGTGTGAGGCGCCGTACACACGGCCGAGGTTCTCGCTGAAAATCAGCGAGAACCTCGCTGGAATGCACATTCCAGCGAGGACCTCGGCCGTGTGTACGGTCTCGGCGAGCTTCCCGTCGGGAAGCCCGTCGAGCCGAAATAGAGAGCACGCTCTCTATTTCCTCGACGGCCCGCCTGGAAGAATGGCTGGTTGCCATTCCCGACGGGCGGGTCGCCGAATTCGACGGCCGGGAGAGAACCTCGACGGGCGGAACGATGTGTTCTGCCCGTCGAGGTTCTCTGCCGTGTGTACGGCGCCTTACTGTCGAAATTCCGCAATCAATTTCTCATTCGCATTTTTGCGAAATTACGATAAAATATCAAGAATATTCTGAGCCAATCAGAGTGCTCCATTCCGCATTTCTCGAAATTTCGCAATTATTTTGTATTATAAAATATCGCGAATATTCTGAGCCAATCAGAGTGCTCCTTCCGCATTTGCCGAATATTCGCAATTATTTTGTATTGTAATATATCACGAATATTCTGAGCCAATCAGAGTGCTCCTTCCGCATTCGCCGAATATTCGCAATTATTTTATATTGTAATATATCACGAATATTCTGAGCCAATCAGAGTGCTCCTTCCGCATTTGCCGAATATTCGCAATTATTTTGTATTGTAATATATCACGAATATTCTGAGCCAATCAGAGTGCTCCATTCCGCATTTCTCGAAATTTCGCAATTATTTGGTATTATAAAATATCACGAATATTCTGAGCCAATCAGAGTGCTCCTTCCGCATTTCTCGAAATTTCGCATTCGCATTCGCATTCGCAATAGCGAAAATTCGCAATCATTTCATTTCCAAAAAATATCACGAATATTCGTATTTAGCGAATATATCTCGAATATTCGACTATATATTCGAGATATATCGCGAAATCGAATATGGCATATTCTGCTCAACACTAATCGTTTGGCGAAACATGTAGAGATTAGAATCAGCTGCATCTGTTTCATGTATTGTGTTGTTATTTATGAGGACAACTTGTTGATTTTTAGATGTTTCTAAATAAAAATTTTGATATATTTTGTTATTTTTGTTGTTTTGGCACCTTAAAAATCCCATATTCTGTATGTCTTAAAAAAAAAGTTTTTGTCATACAGTAATGGCAATGCCCATATTTTTATCAGGGTTCTATTATTCATACCTTACTGCTGCATTTGTCCATGTTGTGCTAATTCTTATATCAGATTATTAGGAATAAAAATAAGTGCTGACTTTTTTTCCTTATACATTTTTCCTTTAACGTAATTTTTTGTGGCATTTGCCGGCTTTGTTGCGTTACAAAAATCGTATTCTCCTTACCACGCATTTTTCCCAGATTATTGACATTCGTTCTTCCACCCCATTGGTGCCTTCTGGTATTAAGGTGAAATTGTCCTTCCCTACGGCTTTCTGCGCTGTGGTGAAGGCACAGTGTGCACTGCCCGTTACCTGGAGGTCAGAACTGCAGGAGAGAATTGTCATTAGACTGTCAGCCCGGAAATAGTATTTATCACATTTTGTGCCCCACTTGCCCATCTCTGCCATTAAAAGTCATTTGCACCTTCCTTACAGTGTTAAAAATTTTGGGGGATGGCAAACTAATGCCATATTATAGAGAGACGGACGGGAAGGCAGCATTTGCCGCAAGCACAAACCCCACACCTCCGGCTTTAGATGTACGAGAACGCAGCGGCGATCTACCGCCACCCCGTCACAGGAGACTGACCACAACTTAGGAGGCAGGGGGAAGGAAGAGCTGGGCTGTTGCTTCTCTTCCCGGCTGAACAGGAAGTGTGTCCTGAGACCCCTTTGGCCAGGGAGTCCTAAGACTCCCTGGCCAATCGGGTCTCAGGACCTGATTTCTGATTGGCCAGGAGGAGAATCAGGAAGACAATAGGGAATATTAATTGATAGTGGGCAGCACAGTGGTCCAGTGAGTAGCACTTTCGCCTAGCAGCAAAAGGGTCGCTGGTTCGAATCCCGACCACGACACCATCTGCCTGGAGTTTGCATGTTCTCCCTGTGTCTGCGTGGGTTTCCTCCGGGTACTCCGGTTTCCTCCCACACTCATGCTGGTAGGTAAATTGGATCGTCCAAAAAAAAATAAAAAAATTGACCCAGTATATATGTAGATATGTGTGTATGACTGTGTGTCCATAGCGTGTCAAGATCCTACAGGGTAAAAATGACCGCACCAGCCAAGCTAACACTGGCTGGAAAAAGCGCCCAGAGGCGATTCAGTTCGCATGCGTTGCGCTATACAAGTCATTCATTCATAGACATGGCTCCGGGGCTGAGCATTTTACACAGGTTTGTCAGATTATTGTGGATTGTTTTATCTATATTAAAGGAGTTGTAAAGGTACAATTTTTTTTCCCTAAATAGCTTCCTTTCCCTTAGTGCAGTCCTCCTTCACTTACCTCATCCTTCCATTTTGCTTTTAAATGTCCTTATTTCTTCTGAGAAATCCTCACTTCCTGTTCTTCTGTCTGTAACTCTACACAGTAATGCAAGGCTTTCTCCCTGATGTGGAGTGTCGTGCTCGCCCCCTCCCTTGGACTACTGGAGAGTCAGGACGCTCTCTACATTGCAGATAGAGTAAGGAGCTGTGTGTTAGTGGACATACTGACTCTCCTGTAGTCCAAGGGAGGGGGCGAGCACGACACTTCACACCAGGGAGAAAGCTTTGCATTACTGTGTGGAATTACAGACAGAAGTGAGTATTTCTCAGAAGAAATGAGGACATTTAAAAGCAAAATGGAAGGATGAGGTAAGTGAAGGAGGACTGCACTAAGGTAAAGGAAGCTATTTAGGAAAAAAAAATGCACCTTTACAACCTCTTTAATGCACAATGTATGGACCCCGACTCATACCCCAGTTGAAGTCTTTGGAGACGAAACGCGTTGGATTGGTTGAGTCTGCTCCATGTCATTGTGCCCCTTTTCAATACCCACGTGATCACATTAAGGAGATGTGTTATTGATGCCTGTCATTTCGGAATTTGTGTACGTTTTCTACGTTTTAATAACATTTGTTGCTAACACTACGTGGCGGTCTCTTGTCTTCTATAAGCATTGGAGTCTATGATTTGACAAGAGGGTCTATATTCCTGGATATTGTTTCTGTGACTACCATCCTGATCATTACTACTATATGCTCAGTTGATGTTGTCTTCTGGTAAGCCTATTCACTCTCCTCCCGTGGGTGGTGGATACAGATACCGTGGTGACCCCTTAAGCCATATTTGGATTGTCCCTTAGGGCTCATTTACACTTGCTTCAGCTTCAACACACATTAACGGCTAGTTTACACTTTCTTCAAAACAAGGCTTCGGACAGGTCCTGTTTACACCTTGCTTATGCTTTGCTTTAAAAAAATTAAACCCCATGAAGCTTTATTGGTGCTTCAAAGCGTCTTCAAAGCCTCCATAGAAGTCTATGTCAAAGCTTGCTGGAAGCCTCACCAAAGCCTCATCAAAGCCCCACGAAGCACCAAGCAAAAGCAAAGTGTAAACAGGACTGTAAGATAACCATTTTATTTAGTGACAGAAGCTTTGACTGGTGTTCAGAGAGCTTTAACCACTTCCATACCGGGCACTTATACACCTTCCTGCCCAGACCAATTTTTAGCTTTCAGTGCTGTTGCACTTTGAATGACAATTGCGCGGTCATGCTACACTGTACCCAAACTAAATTTTTATCATATTGTACCCACAAATAGAGCTTTCTTTTGGTGGTATTTGATCACCTCTAGGATTTTTATTTTCTGCAAAAAGAAAAGACAGAAAATTTAGAAAAAAAATAGTTTTTTTTGTTTCCGTTATAAAACATTGTAAATAAAGCAGATCTCCACCCTAAAGTGAAGATCCGCTGATCGGAACCCTCCCCCCCTCCGGCGTCACATTTGACACCTTTCAGGGGGGAGGGGGGTGCAGATACCTGTCTAAAGACAGGTATCTGCACCCACTTCCGGCCCGCAGTCTCGGGCAAAAGACGGGCTTTTCCCGTTGTGTGCTGGGAACTCTCGGCTCCCAGTACACAGCGGGAGCCAATCGCCGGGCGCAGCGCGACTCGCGCATGCGCCGTAGGGAACCGGGCAGTGAAGCCGCAGCGCTTCACTTCCTGGTTCCCTCACTGTGGATGGAGGGGGGAGCAGCAGGGTGACGAGCGATCGCTCGTCCTCTGCTACGGACGCCGCTGGACTCCAGGACAGGTAAGTGTCCTAATATTAAATATCAGCAGCTGCAGTATTTGTTGCTGGCTTTTAATATTTTTTTGGGGTGAACCATCCGCTTAAGTACATTTTCTTCTTCACTAATGGGCACTGATGGTACTGCACTAACTGGCACTGATAAGGTGGCACTGATGGGCACTGATATGGTGGCATGGATAGGTGGCACGGATGGGCACAGATAGGTGGCACAGATGGGCACAGATAGGCGGCACGGATGGGCAGGGATAGGCGGCACGGATGGGCAGGGATAGGCGGCACGGATGGGCAGGGATAGGCGGCACGGATGGGCAGGGATAGGTGGCACTTATGGGCAGGGATAGGCGACACAAATGGGCACTGATAGGCGACACAAATGGGCACTGATAGGCGGCATGGATGGGCACTGATAGGCAGCATGGATAGGCACTGATAGGCGGCATGGATGGGCATAGATGGGCACTAACGTATGTGTTGTACTAATGGATGCCAATCAGTGCCAAACAATGCCTGCCAATCAGTGATGCCCATTGTGGGCACTGATTGGCATCCATTGTGGCACTTATTGGCATACATTATGTGTCATCCCTGGTGGCCTAGGGTGGCATACCTTTGTTTTAAATCCCTGGTGATCTAGTGGAATCCCTGGTGGTCCAGTGGGCATCCCTGGTGGTCCAGTGGGCATCCCTGGTGGTCCAGTGGGCATCCTCGGGGGGGCTGTGCTGATAATCGATCAGCACAAACCCCCCCTGTCAGAGGAGCAGCCGGTCGGCGCTCCTCTACTCGCGTCTGAAAGACGCGAGTGAGGAAAAGCCGATTACCGGCTTTTCCTGTTTACATCGTGATCAGCCATGATTGGACACGGCTGATCACGTGGTAAAGTGTCTCCGTGAGAGACACTTTACCTCGATCGGTGTTGCGGGGTGTCCGACTGACACCCTGCAACAACGATCGCCGCGATACGCGCCCCTGGGGGCGCGCAGCGGCTCATATGACGTCCAGTCAGGATTTAGCAACCACTTTGCCGCCGTCAATCTGTCATTGGCGGGTGGCAAGTGGTTAACAAAGCCTGTCCGAAGCTTTGTTTTAAAGCAAGTGCAAACTAGCCGTTATATTCATCATTGAAATGAACGTGTGATTTTTACTCACTATTTGTTTTGTTATACAGCGGTTATACCATACAAGTCCTCTTATATCTTTATATATGGAAGGTCTCACTTCTGGATACAGCATATGATTATTTGCACAATGCACTTTATTATGGTTATATGCTAATGTCATCATTTATTTGTGTTGATGATTTGTTATACACTTGTTATTTCTATTAATTCGCTATTATCACACAACTGGGTGAGTTTAGGGCTGCAGTGCTCTGCACCTTGAGCTCACCCTTTTTTAAGCCAATTAGAGCCTTTGGCTCTTCCCGATTGGAATCCATGCATCCGGCAACCTGCATGTAGATTAGGGGCAGGTCACATTGATTAGGGGGCAGCGCCCCTGCACCCTGTTAGACAGGCCGCCACTGCTTCCTTAGCTAAAAGATAAAATATCGTTTGTTTTAGTCACTTTCTCCCATCATGTAGGAAAAAAAGCTCCCGGTGTCATTCAACACTATTGGGTTGAGTTACTAAAGGCCAATAGACTTTGCACTTTGCATTTAGTAAATCAACAGAAGCTCTGCCGACCATTATCCCATCATGCGCAAGCAAAAACATTTTTTTTTTTATTTCCTTGCACGTGATTGTCTACAGGCATACCCCACTTTTAAGTACAAAATGGGGTTTATTTACCAAAGCTGGAAAGCGCAAAATCAGACTCACTTCTGCATAAAAACCAATCAGCTTCCAGGTTTTATTACCAGGCTGAATTGAACAAGATGGGGTTAGAAGCTCATTGGTTTCTATGCAGAAGTGAGTCTGATTTTGTGCTTTCCAGCTTTAGTGAATAAACCCCATTGTGTACCTAAAAGTGGGGTATGCCTGTATTCTTTGCGAAGGTAAGCTTTACCTAATTTTCTAAGCTCTGGAGCAACTGCAAAGTGCTCGGTTTATTTGCCTTCAGTAAATCAACCCTTATGACACAATCTTTTGTCTCTGGCTGATTGCCTTCTACTGTTGTATTTGAACTACAGTGGAACCTTGGATTGCGAGTAAAGCGGTTAACGAGCGTTTCGCAGGACGAGCACTGTATTTTTAGAAATCGTAACTCGGTTTGCAAGTGTTGTCTCACAATACGAGCACGATTCAGGCCAAAGCCGTGTGAAGTACCGCGTTAGGCCTGAGGTGGGGGGGTGGGTCGCCGGAGCCGAACGACGCTGATCGGCGCCATTCGGAAATGCACAGAAAGGCCAGAGGACAAGTCGGCTGACCTCGGCAAATCTCTGGAACAAAGTATTTCCGAGGTTTGCCGAGGTCAGCCGAGGTGTCTTCGGGCCTTTTCGGACGTTTCCAAGGCTCTCCAGCGCCCCCCACCTCTAGCCACATGCATTATTGAATGCCACTGAAGTCAATGCGGAACAAATTATTTTCGTTTCCATTGACTTCAATGGGGAAACTCGCTTTGATATGCGAGTACTTTGGATTACGAGGATTCTCCTGGAACGGATTATTCTCATAATCCGAGGTTCAACTGTATATGATATCCCTACTCTGGAAGCATACCAGATAGTCGACCTAAATCAGGGGTAGGCAACCTCGGCCGCCCAGCTGTGGTGAAACCACAAATACCATCATGCCTCTGACTTTAGGAGTCATGCCTGTGATTGTTAGGGTCTTGCAATGTCGCTTCAAAACAGCTGGAGGGTCGAGGTTGCCTACCTCTGACCTAAAGAATGCATGTCAATTTTAAAGTTCTCTTGCCGGCTTTGGTGAAAATGTTAACGTGGTACTCAACTCCCCTATCCCCCCCGCCACCATGTTTTATTCCCACTTACCTGTAGTGCTCTCCAAAGCACACACTCACTTGCACAGCGAATCCAGCGCTGGTCCATTGCAATCCACTGGGTGTCACATGGTGAGTCCCGCGCCACCATCTTGGTCCTCTTCGGCTGGATGCCTCTGCCTGGCTGGGGCTACCCCTTACATATCTGACCCACCTCCAGCACACTCTGTGTGCTGATTTGGCAACCTCCTGGGAGATGTGATGCAAGTACCCCAAGGGGCTGCAAGACCAGGTGTACGTCATTCTGGCCCAGGGTGGAATGACGGGTAGTAAGAGGGCTTTTGGGGGGGGGGGGGGGTAAAGCTCTGTAATCTGTGTTGGTTTTAGGGTATTTTGAAGGGTGACACTCCTCCCAGATTCCCTTTAATTTAATTCAGTTGTAATTTAATTCAATGGGGTTGTTTTACTAAAGGTAAATATATTGCATTGGAATTTTCCCCAGAGCTTAGTGAATAGGATAAAGCTCTGCTGACTCCCATCATCCAATCATGATCAAGCAAAAGTTCTGTTTTATTTTTATTTTCCTTGCATGTGATTGGGTATTCTTTGAAAAGTGAAATCACATTTCCTAAGCTCTGGAGAAAATTCCCTTGTAATGTGCAACTTCCCTTGCAAAGTGAGCAGCCTATTTGCCTTTAGCAAATCAATCCCCATTGAATCCTGCTGCAAGAAGAAAGGAGTTCCCAGTGTAATCAGCATAATATAGATTTTAGCCCCACCTCCAGCACTAATGAAATCCTACCCGCTGAACAAATAAAGCTCAACCTCCTTCAATAAGCTCTACTATAAGAAGATTAGATTATGGAGGATTTTGAAGTCACGGTTATGTGAGATGCTGAATGACATTTAAAGTGGAGTTCCACCCATTTTTTTATGTTTGTCTGTGCTGCATGCCCTAATCTCATAGTGTTCAGAATGGACAGTTTTTATTTATTTTGTTGCTTGTTAATACCTTTATTTTGTAGTCCTTCATTACTTCCTCCTCCTCATTAGCCTAGGCCAGTGATGGCTAACCTTGGCACCCTAGATGTTTTGGAACTACATTTCCCATGATGCTCTTGCACTCTGCAGTGTAGTTGAGCATCATGGGAAATGTAGTTCCAAAACATCTGGAGTGCCAAGGTTCGCCATCACTGGCCTAGGCTATTAAGTCACAAGGCTATTTGCAAGAGTTTCTGGGATAGGCATCATGTTTCCCAGTAGTCCTTGCAAACCTGACTGAAACCTATTACATTACTTGTGCAGCACTGAGCATGTGTGAGATATGCAAAGCTGAAATCCAGGAAGTCGTACAGTCTGGCTTCATGATGCCCACACTTAAGATGGCCACGGTCTATTTCTAGATTATAAACTAATCTAAATGCTGTAACAACCTAACAAAACGGACCTTAGTTTACAGACTAACTTTACTAGAATACATTAAGCTTGTGTATTACAGGGGTATTTATATTTAAAAAGTGAAATTGTGGGTGGAACTCCCCTTTAAGCTTCCCACATGTTATGCCACACTCTATAGGATTTCCTACTATGGCCAAAAACAAGAGCAAAGCAACACAGACTTAATCATGACTCCTTAAAAATGAATTCAAACCCTTTTAATTAACTGAATTAACAAAGTATAATAAAGAAAGGATGTGATTGGTTGATGAGCCTAACATGGAAGATGAGAATTAGTGGTTTATTCCATGAGGATTAGGTGGAATGGCTTAAAAACACTAAATGCCCATTTAGCTCTATGCCAGGGCCACTAAAAAAAATCATGGGGCCCCGTACAACCTACTTGACGGGGGCCCCCTTCATTCATCCCCCTGGTCCCTCCTTCAGCCCCACCCCTGGCCCAGCGACTTGACAGCAGGACATGCCAATGCCATAATGTACTGCAGAGACAGTGCCACACATGCCGTCAATGCCATAATGTACTGCAGACAGTGCGTTATGGCATTACTAACATGGGTGGCACTGTCTGCAGCACATTACGGTATTAGCGGCATGGCATGGGTGGCACTGTCTCTGCAGGCAGCACATGCATTATGGGCAGACAGTGCCACACATGCCGTCAATGCCATAATGTACTGCAGACAGTGCGTTATGGCATTACTGTCATGGGTGGCACTGTCTGCAGCACATTATGGTATTGGCGGTATGGCATGGGTGGCACTGTCACTGCAGGCAGCACATGCATTATGGGCAGACAGAGACACCCATGCCGATGCTGCCGATGCCAATCATGCCATAATGTATACATGCTGCTGCTGTAGTAGTAGTAGTAACCTGGGTGTATTAAACGGTTGTAGCGGTTGGGCATTTGATCGACGTTAAGGGACATGGCTGGAGGATTTTTTTTTTTTTTTTACTACATACTACATTAAGTTATTGATCTGATCAGATTGCCGGGCCCCCCTGCTGGCCGGGCCTGGTACAACAGGGCCAGTTGTACTGGTCTTTTAGCTGCCCTACCTGTGCATAAAAATGTCCAAATTGGGCCCAAAGTGTCAGTGTTTTGTGTGGCCACCATTATTTTCCAGCACTGCCTTAACCCTCGTGGGCATGGAGTTCACCAGAGCTTCACCGGTTGCCACTGGAGTCCTCTTCCCCTCCTCCATGACGACATCACAGAGCTGGTGGATGTTGGAGACTTTGCGCTCCTCCACCTTCCGTTTGAGGAGCCCCACAGGTGCTCAATAGGGTTTAAGTCTGGAGACATGCTTGGCCAGTCCATCACCATTACCCTCAGCTTCTTTAGCAAGGCAGGGGTCGTCTTGGAGGTGTGTTTGGGGTCGTTATCATGTTGGAATACTGCCCTGTGGCCCAGTCTCTGAAGGAAGGGATCATGCTCGGCTTCAGTATGTCACAGTACATGTTGGCATTCATGGTTCCCTCAATGATCTGTAGCTCCTCAGTGCCGGCAGCACTCATGCAGCCCCAGACCATGACACTCCCAACACCATGCTTGACTGTAGGGAAGACACACTTGTCTTTGTCCTCCTCACCACACACGCCTGACACCGTCTGACACCAAATACGTTTATCTTGGTCTCATAAGACCACAGGACACGGTTCCAGTAATCCATGTCCTTAGTCTGCTTGTCTTCAGTAAACTGTTTGCGGGCTTTTTTGTGCATCATCTTTAGAAGAGGCTTCCTTCTGGGACAACAGCCACACAGACCAATTTGATGCAGTGTGTGGCATATGGTCTGTGCACTGACAGGCTGACCCCCACCCCCCCCCCCCACCCCTTCAACCTCAGCAGTAATGCTGGCAGCACTCACACGTCTATTTCCCAAAGACAACCTCTGGATAGGACGCCGGACACGTGCACTCAACTTCTTTGGTGGACCATGGCGGGTCCTGTTCTGAGTGGAACCTGTCCTGTTATACCGCTGTATGGCCTTGGCCACCGTTCTGCAGCTCAGTTTCAGGATCTTGGTAAACTTCTTATAGCCTACACCAGGGATATGCAATTACAGGACCTCCAGCTGTTGCAAAACTACAAGTCCCATCATGCCTCTGCCTCTGGGTGTCATGCTTTTGGCTGCCAGATTTGTGCTATGCCACATGGGACTTGTAGTTCTGCAACAGCTGGAGGTCTGCTAATTGCATATCCCTGGCCTAGGCCATCTTTATGTAGAGCAACAATTCAGATCCTCAGGGAGTTCTTTGCCATGAGGTGACATGTTAATCTTCCAGTGACCAGTATGAGAGAGTGAGAGCGATAACACCAAATTTAACACACTTGCTCCCCATTCACACCTGAGATCTTGTAATACTAATGAGTCACGTGACACCGGGGAGGGAAAATGGCTAATTGGGCCAATTTGGACATTTTCCCTTAGGGGTGTACTCATTTTTGTTGCCAGCGGTTTAGACTTTAATGGCTGTGTGTTGAGTTATTTTGAGGGGACAGCTGATTTACACTGTTATACAAGCTGTACACTCACTACACAACATTGTACAAAGTGTCATTTCTTCAGTGTTGTCACATGAAAAAATGTGAGGGGTGTACTCACTTTTGTGATATACCGTGTATATATATACACACACACAGTGCATCCAGAAAGTGTATATATATATACACACACACATACATAAAATGTCTGAATGGATCCACCCACATATGACCAAGCATTATTTACAATATTAGAACTCTATACATACCAGGACAGTAATGAACAGAGGTATTCTGGGGTTGACTGGTCAGTGCTCAGAGGCGGTGAGGTAACAAAAGCTGCAGCCTTTGCCCAGTTCTTACTCCAGTAGTGAGTCCCATCGCTGCCCAGTCCAGCTGCCAGTGCCTCACCATACACCACCGTACCTGACAAGGACAAGGGTGACACTTAAATACCAGTAAAGCATATAGGGCAGTGATAGCAACAACAACAATTTTAATAATAATAATTTTTCTAATTCAATTATAAATATGTGTCATGCTCCTCTTACCCTTTAAATGTCATAATGTGATGGGAGAAGTCACTTCCTGAACGCATCAAAACCGGAAGTAGGTGAGAAATAACATTCGGGTTGATTTACTAAAGGCAAATAGTCTGAGCACTGCAAGTGCAGTTGCTCTAGAACTGAGGGGAACCTGCAAGCAGGGCGGTCTTTAAGGCAGGGCAAAAGGGGCAGCTGCTCTGGGCCCCATCATTGTTGTACTCAACTACTCCTTGGGTGTCACAAAGCCCCGGTGCTCCTCGCCCCCTTTCCCCATTGCCTTTGTGGCTTCTGTTGTACCGTATATACTCCAGTATAAGCCGAACCGAATATAAGCTGAGGCACCTAATTTTACCACAAAAAAACTGGGAAAACATATTGACTCGAATATAAGCCTAGGGTGTCCATCTGCATGCCTCGCTGTGCCTCACTTTGCCCATGCCTCACTGTGCCCATGCCTCACTGTGCCTCACTGTGTCCATGCCTCACTGTGTCCATGTGCATGCCTCACTGTGCCCATGCCTTACTGTGCCCATGCCTCACTGTGTCCATGCCTCACTGTGTCCATGCCTCACTGTGCCCATGCCTCACTGTGCCCCACTGAGTCCATGCCTTACTGTGACTCACTGTGTCCATGCCTCACTGTGCCCATGCCTCACTGTGCCTCACTGTGTCCATGTGCATGCCTCACTGTGCCTCACTGTGCCCATGCCTCACTGTGCCTCACTGTGTCCATGCCTCACTGTGCCCATGCCTCACTGTGTCCATGCCTCACTGTGTCCATGCCTCACTGTTCCCATGCCTCACTGTGCCTCACTGTGTCCATGTGCATGCCTCACTGTGTCCATGTGCATGCCTCACTGTGCCTCACTGTGCCCATGCCTCACTGTGCCTCACTGTGTCCATGCCTCACTGTGCCCATGCCTCACTGTGTCCATGCCTCACTGTGTCCATGCCTCACTGTGCCAATGCCTCACTGTGTCCATGCCTCACTGTGACTCACTGTGTCCATGCCTCACTGTGCCCATGCCTCACTGTGCCTCACTTTGCCTCACTGTGTCCATGTGCATGCCTCACTGTGTCCATGCCTCACTGTGTCCATGCCTCACTGTGACTCACTGTGTCCATGCCTCACTGTGCCCATGCCTCACTGTGCCTCACTTTGCCTCACTGTGTCCATGTGCATGCCTCACTGTGTCCATGCCTCACTGTGCCCATGCCTCACTGTGCCTCACTGTGTCCATGCCTCACTGTGCCCATGCCTCACTATGCCCATGCCTCACTGTGTCCATGCCTCACTGTGCCCATGCCTCACTGTGCCCATGCCTCACTGTGCCCATGCCTCACTGTGTCCATGCCTCACTGTGTCCATGCCCCACTGTGCCTCACTGTGTCCATGCCTCACTGTGCCCATGCCTCACTGTGCCTCACTTTGCCTCACTGTGTCCATGTGCATGCCTCACTGTGCCCATGCCTCACTATGCCCATGCCTCACTGTGCCTTACTGTGTCCATGCCTCACTGTGCCTCACTTTGCCTCACTGTGTCCACGTGCATGCCTCACTGTGTCCATGCCTCACTGTGCCCATGTCTCACTGTGTCCATGCCTCACTGTGCCTATGCCTCACTGTGCCCATGCCTCACTGTGTCCATGTCTCACTGTGCCCATTCCTCACTGTGTCAATGCCTCACTGTGTCCATGCCTCACTGTGTCCATGACTAGACTTACATTTAACATGGGAGTATATGGAAGGGGTGCCCGGCTTTGAAAAATCGGTGCTCCTTGGCTGTAGGTCCTCCGGACAGCAAACTGATCTCCCGGGTCCCCAACAAGCAACTTTTTTTCTTTTTTTTTTTTAAATCATGACTTGGTTTGCGAGTGTTGTCCTGCAACACGAGCAGAATTCAAGCTAATGGGGTGTGCACATGGGTGTCCGCAGGTAGGGGCAAGGGGGGGCACGTGCCCCCCTCTGGAATCAAGGAACAGCAATGTGTCCACCATAGGGGTGCACATGGATTGTGCCCAGGCACATCCTAATCACCCGAGTGCAGCACGCAGACTGTCAGCGGGTGCCAGGTGCTGGAACGCTCTCCATGTAACAGCACCCAGCACATGAAGGAAGACTGCATTGTGGGCAGTGGCCAGCAGGGCTTTTCATCATCTGGAGCTTCTGCCGCCTCCAGCTTTCCCAGCTCTGCATATACAACAGATAGAGGGTGGGGTATCCACACAGCCACTCAAGCCCGCAGCATGTATCAACAGATGCCGTGCCAGGAGCCAAACCTGCCACTGTGAGTTATAGAGGATTCTCTTCTGCGGGGGGAAGAGAGCTCCTTGGGGGCGGGATTGGATATGCATACTGGCATAGGACACGCCTGGAATCTGCACCCTGTACATAGAACATGCCTTGAATCTGCACCCTGTACATAGACCACGCCTTGAATCTGCACCCTGTACATAGAACATGCCTTGAATCTGCACCCTGTACATAGCACACGCCTAAATTCTGCACCCTGTACATAGAACACGTCTGGATTCTGCACCCTGTACATAGCACACACCTGGATTCTGCACCCTGTACATAGACCACGCCTTGAATCTGCACCCTTTACATAGCACACGCCTGGAATCTGCACCCTGTACATAGCACACGCCTGGATTCTGCACCCTGTACATAGACTACGCCTTGAATCTGCACCCTGTACATAGCACACACCCGGAATCTGCACCCTGTACATAGACCACGCCTTGAATATGCACCCTTTACATAGCACACGCCTGGAATCTGCACCCTGTACATAGCACACGCCTGGATTCTGCACCCTGTACATAGCACACGCCTTGAATCTGCACCCTGTACATAGAACACGCCTTGAATCTGCACCCTGTACATAGCACACTTCTGGAATCTGCACCCTGTACATAGAACACGCCTTAAATCTGCACCCTGTACATAGAACACGCCTTGAATCTGCACCCTGTACATAGAACACGCCTTGAATCTGCACCCTGTACATAGCACATGTAGTTTTCCCTTTAAAAATAAATACTTGTGAGTTGCAGCTAAGCCCCTCCCCCTCCATGACATTGTCAAAAGTTCTGCAGAGCATGGGTGACCTTAAAATCACGCCCCCCCCTGAAAAAAGTTCTGCGGACGCCCATGGGTTTGCAGTACCGCATTTGGCCAGAGGTGCAGAGGCGCTGGTGAAAGAGCTGCTCGGAAATAGTCATAATCACTCGTAAATACGGTTTCCGAGATCAACTGAACTGTCCAGTATTTCCGAGGCTGTTCGGCGCCCCCCACCTCTGGCCACATGTGCTATTGCATGCCATAGAAGTTAATAAAGAACAAATTATCTTTGTTTTCCATTGACTTCTATTGGGAAACTCGTTTTGCACCCGTGTATTTCCGAGACTCTCCGGAGCCCCCACCTCTGGCCACATGCGGTATTGCATGCCATAGAAGTCAATGCAGAACTACCGTATTTATCGGCGTATACTGCACACTTTTTTCCCCTTAACTTAAGGGGAAAATCGTGGGTGCGCGATATACGCCGATACCCGCTTCCCGCGCTCAGTTTGAAACCTCCGCCAAAATATACCGAGCGCAGTACACTCCGGTACATTCGGCTAGGCTCGTCACGCTCTGTGACGTTTATGCGTGAGAAGCTGAGCGTGCCAGAGTGTACTGCGCTCGGTATATGTCGGCGGAGGCTTCAAACTAAGCGCGGGAAGCAGGGATTCGACTCGGACAGCACGGGAGAAGCCGGGAAGACACCACCGAGGCTGCAGACGGACGCCGGGCCGGACGATGGACGGGGCTACTTTAGGGGTGCGCGCTATACGCCGGAGCGTGCAATACCCCGATAAATACGGTAATTATCTTTGTTTTCATTGACTTCTATGGGGAAACTCGCTTTGATATGCGAGTGCCTTGGATTACAAGCATTCTCCTGGAACGGATTATGCTCGTAATCCAAGGTGTTTATAATAGTGTGTGTATGTAAACTTTGGGGCGCACACCCTAATGTGATAGGCTCCGCACACTATAAGCCTATTTGCCTTTGGTAAATGAACACCAGTGTCGATTGTTGAAAGTTTCATGCTGTTTTTATTGTTGTTAATGTGAGTCAGCTGCCTTTTATAATGAGGTGCACAGGAGCCGTCTTTCATATTTTTCTCTTCTTTTGTAAACCTACATGAAGGGTATGAGGGTGCTGATGTATGAAAAGAGAAAACTGCTAATCTTACAGGCCGGGTTTAGAAATAAATCAGCGATTCCGATTGGAAGCAATGAGAAATGTGTTCACACGGGTCACACTGGTCCCTCAGTGCAGTTATTAATGGCCCTGGTTCTCCACGGGTCAGGAGATTGTATTACAGGTGTGATTTCTTACAATGATTGACAATTGGCTTTTTGGCCAACACAAAATGAGATTTGCTGCAAGAACGAGCAGAGAAAATATTCCCATTAAAACATTTAAAATGTCCCCAGCAGAAGAGCGACAAGCTAATATTTTACCTTTCCTCTTTGCTTGGGCGATCACGTCGGCAGCCCCTTTGCCCATGACTTTAGTGATGTAGAGGGGGCAGTTGGCTTGTTTGGCGATGGTTATGGCACGGTAAGCTGCCTCGGCCTCAACCTAGCAGAACGGAAATCACATTACGTACAGCAGCTGGAGCCATCCGGCACAGACACCGCAATGAATGAAAGCCGATCATTACCTCCTCTGGGTGGCTGAGGACGTGGCCTTCAGGTCCGGTGATGCCAAGTTCTAGCAGACGTTTCTGTTCCTGTACAACATGAATTATGAAACACAAGTAAATTGCTTGGGAGGGGAAAGCTTCAGCAATGGGATTGCATTGTTTATCCATCAAGAGAAGGATTTCTGAACTGATGTTATAAACAGGAAAAAAAGATGAACATTAAATAGGGACCTTCTCAAGCCTGTGCTTGAAAGTGACGCAACTCAAGTATTTATTTGTATTCATTAGAGGTGCTTCACATTTTTATCCCTGCCCTCAAGGAGCTTACAATCTAAAGTCACAAACTCACATGCACACATAGGGCCAGATTCAGGTAGATGGGCGCTTCTTTACTTTGGAGTAACGTTTCTCATTTACTTTACTCCGCCGACACTTTCGGCGCAAGTACTGTTATTCACATAGCACTTGCTCCTAAACTTGCGCCGGAGTAACGAAAATGCGCTGGCGTAACCCGACGCAAGTGGAAGTGGGTGTGATCATATGTAAATGATGGGCGGAGCCCAGCGCAGAGGCTTACGTTCAGCGCATCATCCACGGAGCATGCGCAGTAAGTGAGGCTTCACTCGGCCCCCTTGTGCGCATGCTCACAACTTCCGTCGGCACCACTTCAAGGGAAACGTCAGCGCAATGCGTTCCGTTGGGCGTTTAAATGCGCCCGTAGATGCGCCATTCCGGCACTAAAGTATATCCTGTTCCCCCTCCCCGCAGTGAAGTTACTTTTGTTCTGAGATGGCTGCTCCCGTTCCCCGCAAACACACAGGAGAAAGCTGAACTCTAAAGGCCAGGAGCTGTCAGCCGTCATCTCGGCTATGGAGACCTATGATGTCTTCCTCCATGGCTGTAAAAGTTGACAGACAAGCATGGACAGAGGTGTTGTCCTGCAAGTGGGGGTGCTCAGCTAGCTCTTATCGTCGGTAACGCTGCTGTAGCTGCTCTCCTGCTGACCTGTGGCCATCTGGAGTAAAGATAAAGCAGCTATTTGTAGAAATAACTTTGCGCCGGACGGACGAGATACGCGCGGCGCATGTAGCCAGCGTATGGTGCTAATCCGTTCGCGAATCGGGAAATCTCCCTCATTTGCATATTTGCAGGGGAAATCAATAGGCGCGACTGATGCGCCAAGCGAAATTATGCGCTGACGAGACTCTGGCGTCGGAAAGTTAAGCCAATCGGAAATGGCCCGTTTTCTGTCGCATCTAGTTTGGTGGGTACGGCCACATAGAAACGACGGCGCATATTCACAGTTACGCGGCGCATATCGAAATACTCCAGCGCAACTCTACCTGAATCTGGCCCATAGTAGGCAGTGGCAGCTGGTGCTCAAAATTTTGGGAGGATGCAAACAAACTGAAAAAAAAAACATCAACTGCAGCCACTGTGCCCATCAAACGCAGCCACTGTGCCATCAATTGCCGCCACTACGCCATCAAATGCAGCCACTGTGCCCATCAAACTTCCAAGTGGCGGTGCGTTGATATAGGGCGCGGGAGTGCCGCCCCCTCTCTTCTGTCAACCCTCTATCACCATAGATAGATTTATGCATTGCAATTGATGGGCACAGTGGCAGCAATTAATGGTCACAGTGGCAGCAATTGATGGGCACGGTGGAAGCAATTGATGGGCACGGTGGCAGCATTTGATGGGCACGGTGGCAGCATTTGATGGGCATGGTGGCAGCAACTGATGGGTACAGTAGCTGCATTTGATGGCACAGTGGAGGCAATTTATGGGTACAGTGGCTGCATTTGATGGGCACAGTGGCTGCGTTTGTTGGGCACATAAAAAATATTGAGCACCAGCCGCCACTGGAACTTCCCATGAGTTTGGGCTGAACCTTAGCTCGTAATTACTGACCACTATTTTAAGGGGCTTTGTTCCCACTGACCCCAATAAAGGGGTTCCCTGAGAATTGAATATAATTTCAAGGATTTGCATAAGGTTAAAAAGGTTGAGAAAGGCTTCCCTAGATCAAGAAGTGTGTTACTGGCAGGATAACCAGATAAACTAAAGAAATTAAACAAATGGCCACTGCCCCTGCCTATAACTGGCCGTCACAGCAACTAAACCAAAGAACTAAGGAAAACAACTGCCTGACAAAAGAAAACGAATGCAGACACCACATCTAAGGACTGGTAAGTTGCAAAATATATAAAAAAAAATGGTTTTGGGTTTAGCTACATTTTAACAGCAACCACTGCTGCAGATGAGAGGGGGTGAGGATGACGGTACCTCTAGAATGATGTCCCCATTTTCCGCATGAACCTGGGCTATGGCACCCAGCTCCCGAATGATGCTGAAGATTTCAAACATCTGTGAAAAGAAGATGGAGGTGAGAACAACGGTAGCTTAATAACATTCAAGGCTGCGATAAAATAATCAACCAGAAAAGAAAAGAAAACAGCAAAAAAACGCCCAAAGACGCCTAGGTGTGGACGAGTCCAATATAATTGGTGCTTTGGCTACCTAGAGCACAAGAGGACTGAAATATGCACTGTTATGCTGATCATAGTTCAAATTGCTCTGGTTGGACACCTTGTCTTGGGCTCAGTGGCGGCTTGTCCATTAGGGGCGCTTGGGCACCGCCCCCTCTTTTCATGCCACCCCCTCTACTTCTCCCCAACCTCCTCCCCCCTCTCTTCCATCCTCCCTTCCCCCCTCCCCCTTCCTTTTCCCTCTTCTCTACATTTTTTGTCTTTTTCTTTTCCTTTTTTCTTTATATATATATATATATATATATATATATATAGCTTTCTCACTCCCACTAAATGGCTATTTATGTGCCATATATATATATATTATTTTTTTCAGCACCGTCCAACATTCTCCCATTGTCTGCTCCCGGGGGGAACACCCAACTGGGGTGTCTCAAATTGCTGCATACTGCCCTTCGGGCTAATTTTGGTGAGTCGTGAGTTCTGTTTATCCCTATAAAATACTCCTACAATATATTAACCACTTAAGACCCGGACCTTTAGGCAGCTAAAGGACCCGGACAGTTTTTGCGATTCGGCACTGCGTCGCTTTAACTGACAATTGCGCGGTTGTGCGACGTGGCTCCCAAACAAAATTGGCGTCCTTTTTTTCCCTACAAATAGAGCTTTCTTTTGGTGGTATTTAATCACTTCTGCGGTTTTTATTATATTTTCTTATATTTTTTACTTTTTGCTATAATAAATATCCCCCAAAAATATATAAAATTATTTATTTATTCCTCAGTTTAAGCCGATACGTATTCTTCTACCTATTTTTGGTAAAAAAAAACGCAATAAGCGTTTATCGGTTGGTTTGTGCAAAATTTATAGCGTTTACAAAATAGGGGATCGTTTTATTGCATTTTTTTTTTTACTACTAATGGCGGCGATCAGTGATTTTTTCCATGACAGCGACATTATGGCGGACAATTTTGACACATTTTTGGGACCATTGTCATTTTTACAGCAAAAAATGCATTTAAAATGCATTGTTTACTGTGAAAATGACAATTGCAGTTTGGGAGTTAACCACAAGGGGGCGCTGAAGGAGTTATGTGTGACCTCATCTGTGTTTCTAACTGTAGGGGGGGTGTGGCTGTAGGTGTGACCTCATCGATTGTGTTTCCCTATAAAAGAGAACACACGATCGATCACGGCGCCACAGTGAAGAACAGGGAAGCGGTGTTTACACACAGCTTTCCCCGTTCTTCAGCTCCGGGGACCGATCGCGGGACTCCAGCGGCGATCGGGTCTGCGGGTCCCACGGTTACGGTCACGGCTGGGCACTTAAAGAGGACGTACCTGTATGTGCCTGTGCCCAGCCGTGCCATTCTGCCGACGTAAAAGTGCAGGAGGCAGTCCTTAAGTGGTTAATTGACCTGTAGCGAGTCTACATTGTAGTAAGTCTAAACACTATACTGAAAAGATTTTATATTTTTTCAGATGTTATAGAAAGATGCCTCCTGAAGAAGCGGCAGATGCCGTGCAACATGTTGAGGAATATGTCACTGTTCACATCAACTTTGTCTCTACTTACCTGTGGAGCTTGCAATTGTTTTTAAATCTCTATGTTGGTCACTTATTTGTACCAACGTTGTCACTTTGGTGACCTTTATTGCTGTATCTTTATATTATTTTTTCTAATTAAAATCAAACTATTTTTATATATCATTTGTGTCATGTTTGGGTACCACAACAGTCCTACTATCATTGGTGATCAAGGTTACTATAGGGAGTAGTCCCTGATTCATCTCCCCTTCCCCATGTTTTCCCCTATATGGTAATTGGTAGATTCATGCATAGCATGAATCTATCCACCATGGCCACCGCTGCCACCCCCTATTCATGCATCCGGCCCCTTTCAGGATGCCGGGCGCCTGAATAACAGCCATAGGCTCTTAAAGGCTTCAAAATATGTGGGCTTTTGGCACAGAGCATTGTGCCATTAGCCCACCCAGGTGTTACAACCATGAATGACTATTCGCTGCTGTAACACTGATTCTTAATCCGGCCAATCAGAAGCGGGTGTAAGACCCGTTTTCTGATTGGCGGAAGAGAGAAGACCCCCGATTGGCCATCAAGGAGGGAGGAAACGGAAGTCAGAGCCGTCGCCCATGGAGAGCAGAAGAACAGGAGAGCCGCCACTGCCGAGAGCCCATGAGAAGTGCTGCATAGATAGGGTAAGTGCACCAGATCCACCCACCGACCCACTTTGCCTCTCCCCCAAAGAAAATTACCACCGGCCGCCACTGATTGGGCTAACACCCTTTTTGCCTTTTTTATAAAAATATCTCTAAATTTACTGAGCATGAGATAGCAGGTCACTATTTAAGCTTTGAAATGACAACCGTAGCCTAATATAATGGATTTAGCTAGTCATTATTTGATTTGCATAGGTTTTATTTTTATTTTACCTCGGCATCCGAACATTGGTATTTGTCTTTGTAGGCCATAAATAAAAGAAATGAATTCACACCTGAAAAATAGAAAAGGAAAGAGATGGAGAAACATGTTAGGTCATTTTAGATTGGCTCTGGTTCCTCTGGGTGGCAAAGGTTATGTGGTTGTCAGTTGCATATGCTCTATGTCTACATTTGGCCTTGCATCATCGTTGTAAATTAATGATGAGTCTGCCATATCAACAGGGCCGCCATCAGGGGGGTACAGGCAGTACTCATGTAAGGGGCCCGAACGTCCTGAGGGGCCCGCCTGGCCAGGGCCCGCTCCCCCCACAGCAGCACATGAAACATAACTGTTGCTGCTCCGCTGCTAGCCTGCACCCGCTATAGAGAAGGATAATCCTCCGCCTCTTGTCACTTTCACTAGCCCCCCCCCCCCTTGTTAGTTCGTTCGCTATAAAGAATAGCAAAAAGGGGATTATCATATAATGATGCAAGCCTGCGCCGCCTTTCTGACTCCCCCAGCAGGTGATCCTCTTCCTTCCCTGGCTGCTGCAAGGTTAGTTTTCAATATAATTGGTCAGGACATGGGCAGGGGGTGTGGTCAGTGGTGAACGTGGACCCAGCCCTACCAGGTCACGGTGCATGTGCAAAGATATGAGCAGCATGGAGGGTAAGTCAAAAAAGTAAAGTTAGTGTGTGCTGCTGTGTCCCCTGTGCTGTAGTCAATCTGGACTTGATTTAATCTCATTCTCATTGACTGACAAGCGGATATGGTTGAGTTGCAGTGTGAAAATGGATAAGGATGATTCTAGGTGGAGATGAGAGTTACATTGTGTCATCCTCATCCATTTTCATACTGCAACTAAATCATCTTCATCCCCACCCAGCACCATCCATCCCTCTCCACAATATATCCCCACCTCCGCCCAGCACCATCCATCCCTCTCCACAAAATATCCCCACTCAGGATCCTGGAGAGAGATGGATGGTGCTGGGCGTGGATGGTGATGGATATATTATGGAGAGGGATGGATAGTGCTGGGGGGAAATGGGGTTATGTCAGGACCTGGGCTTGAACCTGGGACCCCTTCTGTGTCTGGCATTGTCTCTTCCCACGGAGCTATCTGGGATGCTGGACAGTTCCCTGCCTGATCTGCTGGATAAACCTATAGGATCCATTAGACTACTTTGCTTGGTGTCTTGATTGCAGCTGAACCTTGAACCCCTTGCTCCTCCCATGAACATCCTATAAAAGCCTTGTCTTAGCACTTCCTCTTTGCCAGGTTATTGTGCCTTCCCAGCCAGTGCCTTGCTTTTCATCTGCTCAGCTGCCATCTGTATTTGCTACCATCTGTGTTTGACCCTCGGCCTGTTCCTGGACTACTCAACTGCCTGATCCCAATCTGCAACCACCCGTGTTTGACCCTCAGCCTGTTCTTTGACTACTCTTCTGCTTGATCCCAACCTGCAGCCACTTGTGACTGATCCCTTGGCTTGTTTACTGACTACGCTGCTGCTTCATCCTTGTCTGCTTATCCACTAATGTACCCCGACTTGCTCACACCCCGGTGGGGCAAACCTGAGGACCGCGACCTGGTACTAGCTCGCAGCTAAATCCATCTCCACCATCAGGAGCTCTGGTGAAAACCAGCTAGTACTTAGACTCCGCACCTCAGATGAGCCTGTGTCACCTGCCAGAAGTGACTGCCTGTATGCCTGTCCTGCCACTGCTATTGCTACTGGTCTTCAAGCCCGATGCCTGATCGTGACAGGATATATTATGGAGAGGGATGGATGATGCTGGGCAGAGGTGGAGATATATTATGGCGATGGATGGATGGAGCTGGGCGGAAGTTGGGATATATTATGGAGAGGGATGGATAGTGCTGGGCGGAAGTGGGGATATATTATGGAGAGGGATGGATAGTGCTGGGCAGAGGGGATAGTGTTCGAATAAAAATGGGTGCACCGAAGAACTCAGTGGGACGGACAGTCGGCAAGCCCTGGGGAATGTTGGTGGTCAGGTCCTGGGGGGAAGGGCCAGGCCTGAAGCTGTGTAAGGGGCCCCAAAATTTCTGATGGCTGTCCTACATATCGAGTATACAATATAGGTGGACAACTGCTGGATTTATTTATTAAGTGCAAAGTACCAGATCCAATATCAACTGATCACAAAAGGAATGTACCCACTTTGACAGAGCTTTCCAATCATACATCTATTTCAGATTTAAAAAATCCCCCCAAAAAAAACAAAAATGGAAGCGTTGCGGGGATCTCACCCTTGTCCTTTACTAAAGCCTCCATCTCTTCTTTCAGGCTCTCGTGCCAGTGGGTGATGTCCACATGTAATGAGTAATCACAGCAGACTTTCCCATCAGCCCACTCTCTCCATTGGTCATAGGCGGCAGTCAGGCTCATTCCAGCCTCAGGAAAGACGTGGTCAACTGAAAGAGAAAGCAAAGAGTCTGTGATTGAAAGAAAACCCAAAATGCTATTTTTACAGTAAATACTGCAGTTCTATGTACAACTTTTTCACATGTACATTATACATGACACACAACTTGTGCAAGTGGAAGAAGTGGGGACTTAGCAAAGGGCTCTTGTCTGAGAACCATTTTTGGGGTCTTTCCAGTGAATCAGAAACCTAATTGCAAACTGTTATTAATTAATGATAGATCTTTATACAGATTTTAACCCTCTTTACACCTTGTACATTACAGTGGCAGCCCATCCATACGAGGCGCAGGGGCGCCGCCCACCCCCCCCCCCAATGCATGAACCTCGGCCCTAATCTACATGCAGATGCCCACTGCCCGGCTCGGGATCAAGCCCTCATGTCTGCAAGCGGCTTTCTATGGGGACAGTGGAGCCAAGAATGCCGGTGGGGGACCCGAGAAGAGGAACAAGTAAGTACAGTTGAACCTTTTTTTTTTTTTGGATATTTATTATAGCAAAAAGTTAAAAATATTGCATTTTTTTTTCAAAATTTACGCTTTTATTTTTGTTTGTTTATAGCGCAAAAAATAGAAAAATTGCAGAGATGATCAAATACCACCAAAAGAAAATGGAAAATTGTATACTCACCTTTCCGTAATTTTCCTTTCCTGACGCATCTTCATGGCAGCACACACTGGGTTGTGACTCCGCCCCCACAACCTGACAGGATTGGTTAGCTATAAATTTGATTAGGAGACACCCGGCATCATTCTCCGTAAATATCATCATTGAACAACAGGGTGGGCAGTTGTGTGCTGCCATGAAGATGCGTCAGGAAAGGAAAATTACGGAAAGGTGAGTATACAATTTTCCATTTTCCTGACGCATTCATGGCAGCACACACTGGGAAATAACTCGCCAGTCGGGAGGGTTCAATGCAAAGTATTTATTTCCTAGAGAGCAGAAGAATTGGCCCTGAAGATAGATCTGCCAAACTCAGCTGTAGCCAGAAGAGCTGCGTCCACTCTGTAGTGGGAGATGAAGGTATGCCTGGAGGACCAGGTTGCTGCCCTGCAGATGGTTTCTGACGAGACCCCGCAATATGCTGCCCAAGAGGTCGCCACTGCCCTGGTTGAATGCGCTCTGATGCCTTCCGGAATCTCCCGCTGTTGAGTAGAGTATGCTCTTCCTATAGTCTTGACTAGCCAAGAGGCGATAGTCCGGGAAGTGGCTGCCTGACCCCGCCTGGCTCCGTGAGGTATAATCAAGAGGGTGTCCGTTGACCGAAGGTGGACGGTAGCCGACAGGTAGCTGGAAAGTGTAGACTTAATGTCCAAGGCATGAGGCTCACCAACTTCGTTAGTAAGGCATGGCAAGATGATGTCCTGACCATAGTGGAAGGCCGAGGTAACTTTAGGGAGGAAACGATCAGAAGGCCTCAACACCACCCTGTCGGGCAGGAAAACTAAATATGGTTCTTTAGACATGAGAGCCTGTAGCTCCGACACTCTCCTAGCTGAGGCTACAGCAATGAGGAAGGACAGTTTTAGGGTCAGGTCCCATAAGGAGATTGAGCTGAGTGGAAAAAAAGGCGGATTGGATAGTACTTCCAGAACCAGTGAAAGGTCCCAGGCCGGAAATGATGGTCTTCTTGGGGGCCTGATCTTTATACAGGCTTGCACGAACTGGGTGATTAAAGGGTGCAGGGCCCATCTGGTGCCAGTCTTTGCAGACAGAGCGGAGATCTGTACCTTTAGGGTGCTAGAGCTAAGACCCTTGTCGACTCCCATTTGTAGGAACTCCAGGACCTGGTAAGGCTCTGGCGAGATAGGATTCCAACCTTTAAGTTGTGCCAAGTGGGAGAACTTTTCCCAAATTCTGGTATAAACGGTGTTAGTGGAAACCTTCCTGGCTTGCCTCAAAGTTGCTTTGACTGCCTGGGAACATCCCTGTTCCCTTAATCTAGCCCTCTCAACCTCCAGGCTGTCAAGTGGAGCCTGTCGGGGGCTGGATGGAGGAACCGACCTTGGTGTAGGAGGTCTGGTGATGCTGGAAGATGGATTGGAGGTCGGGTATTGAGTTGTAAGAGAGTTGTGAACCACGGCCTCCTTGGCCAAAACGGTATTACCGCAATTACTGTCGTTGATGATCTCCGGAGTCGGCATAGGAATCTCGCTATCAGGGGAGTCGGGGGAAAGACGTACCCCAGGTTGAAGTCCCATGGGTGGAGAAGGCAATCTGTCCCTTCCGCTGTCGGAAATGGCACTCTGGACAGAAATCTTGAGCACTTGGTATTGGCTGGTGTTGCTGCTAGGTCGATCTCTGGGACCCCCCAGGCCTCCGTCAGAATAGAGAACTCCCGGAGGTTCAAGGACCACTCGTTGTTTGACCAAAGTTCCCTGCTTAGAAAGTCGGCTAGCGTATTCTGAGCCGCTGGAACGTAAACCGCCCGCAGATCCGATAGATGTGCTTGGGCCCACTTCATTATGGGGAGAACCTCCTCCAATAATGTGCGGCTTCGGGTACCGCCTTGCCTCTGGATATAGGCCACCGCCACCCTGTTGTCCATCCGGATTAGGACGGACTTCCCTTGCAGAAGAGGTGCAAACGCTAAGAGGGCTTGGAACGCTGCCCGAAGCTCCAGAATATTTGAGACCACTCCCCGAGCAGGAAAGTGCCACCGTCCCTGGGCCGTCTGATCCTGGTAGTGAGCTCCTCAGCCCTTCTCGCTGGCATCTGATGTCACGACCTCCGGACTTGGAGGAGCTATAGGTCTGAATCTCCTGAGATTGGAAGGCTGAGTCCACCAAAGAAGATTGAGACGCACCTGGCTGGGGATATTGATGGGTTGGTGCATTGAGGCTCCATTGCACTGACTGAGAAGGGTGTTTTGTAAGGATCTCATTTGCCACTGGGACCACTGGATCATAGGTATGGTTGAAGACATAGAGCCCAGCATGCTGAGGCAGGTTCTGGCTGACTTGGATCCGGAGGATAGTAGACTTCGTACCTTCCGAGCTAGGGGTTGCACCTTTTCTAGGGGCAGTTGCACCCTGTTCTGTTTCGTGTCCATCTCTGCTCCGAGGAATGTCATCAATTGTAAAGGTTGGAGGCTGCTCTTCTGCCAATTGATTAACCACCCAAAGTTCTGAAGGGTTGTGATTAGGATCTTCCGCTGGAGGAGGAGAGTCTCTCGATTTGCTGCCAGGAGCAGTATGTCGTCCAAGTAATGATGAACCCGCAAGCCCCTCTTCCTGAGGAGTGCTATGAGCGGGAGGAGGACTTTTGTGAACGTCCTGGGTGCTGAAGAAATGCCGAAGGGTAGGCATCGGAACTGAAAGTGGTGCTGGCTGATGGAAAAGCGCAGGTATTTCTGAAAGGCTGGGTGGATTGGCACGTGAAGGTAAGCGTCCGACAGGTCGACAGACAGCATCCAATCTCCTAGGTTCACTGCTAGAAGGATAGACTGGAGACTCTCCATCTTGAAAGCCTCTATCTGGATTCTCTTGTTGAGGCGTTTGAGGTCCAATACGGGGCGAAGATCCCCTGATTTTTTTCGCACCAAAAATAGAGGGAAATAAAACCCCCTGCCCCTTTGGTGAGAAGGAACTTCCACGACTGCTTCCTTTCGGATTAGATCTGAGACGTATTGAATGAGAAGTTTTCGCTTGTGCAGGGAGGAAGGAATTTTGGTGGGTTGGAAGACCCTGTGAGGCAATGCCCCCATGAAGTTCCATCTGTGGCCTAGTTTGATCGTGGAAAGGGCCCATGGGTCTTCTATGTGCTCTGACCAAACTTGCGCGAATTTCCTGAGCCTGGCGCCCACCTGAGC
This sequence comes from Rana kukunoris, assembly GCA_029574335.1. Lineage (NCBI taxonomy): Eukaryota > Metazoa > Chordata > Amphibia > Anura > Ranidae > Rana > Rana kukunoris. Next base: position 39,725,389 of record CM056056.1, on the reverse strand, counting down.
TGGGTGGGCAGGCAAGCTTTCAAAAGGACTTTTGCTGATCTCCTGTGGAAATGGCCTTGGTCTTCTGAGCCCGAGCAAAGGGGGGGCGAGTAGTTCTCCTATCTCTTCTGAATTCCCTGCCTGGACGATAGGCTCTGGCTTCCCTGTATCTATCAGGCAGATTATGCCTGAAGGTAGGTCCCCTCTGGGGCTTAGGCCTCCTGTCAGAGGGGATAAGCCCTGACTTTCCTCCCGTAACTTTGGAGATCGCCGAGTCTAATTTTGCGCCGAACAGGTTTATGCCATCATATGGTATTTTACACCAATTGGTTTTAGAGGTCGCGTCGGCGACCCAGGGTTTCAGCCATAGGGCTCTGCGGGCCATTACCGAAGCAAACATGGAACGAGCCGAGGAACGGATGATATCTACTGAGGCTCCTGCCACAAAGTCTCCCGCTAGCCTGATCTCTTGTAAAGACGATATCACTTCCTCCAGGTCGGTGCCCTCTAGGAGAGACTTCTCTGCGTTGGCTGCCCATGTGGACATGGCTCTGGCAACAGCAGCCGTGGCAATAGCTGGTCTACATGCTCCCCCTGCTGAAGAGTAAGCTTTCTTCAACTCCAAGTCCATCCTGCGGTCAAGAACGTCTCGGAACGAGACTGCGTCCTCTATTGGTAGAGTGACATGTTGGGCGAGCCGCATCAGGGACGAGTCCACAACCGGAGGGTTGATAAGGGAAGAAACTTTAGACTCCATTAGAGGGTATAGCTTGGCGAGTTTATTAGAGAGACCAGGTCGTTTATCAGGTTTTTCCCACTCATCTTTAATGAGATCCTCCAATTCCTCTATGAAGGGAAACAGTTCGGGATCCTTCCTTAATTCAGGAAAATACTTCCCAATCTTTGGTTCTGCTACGGGTTCCTCCCAGCCTATGGTCTCTTTAACAGAGCGTGCAAAGGGTTCAACTAGGCTGAAGTCAAATCCCGATTTCATCTCATGCTCTTCATGATCGGATAGGTTCCCCGCTAGCTGGGCGTAAGAGCCGAAAGCTGATGAGGTGCCAGGGGTGGGATCGTCACTGGCCGTAGGGACCAAAGTCCAGTTTGATTCTCGTACCGGCTCTTGAGCAATGTCTTTAGCTATCCTGGCGTCCGCCTCTGTCTCTCCGACTGCCTCTTTAAGACAGGTGCGACAGGCTAATTTCCCTGGCAATGCAATAGCACCACACACCCAGCAGGCATTAGCCGCAGGACGGGTATGGTGGCGTTCGCGGTGCAATGAGGGGGACCGTCTCCGGTGAGACCTGCTGTGGCGAGATCGGCTGCGGCGTGATCGGCTATGTCTAGACCGATGGTAGCGGGAGGAAGATCTTGATCGGCTTCTGCGGGACCTCCTGCTTGATGTATGCCTGGATCTCTCCCTGCGCCGTGGGCTTGCATCTCTGGGCCTGGTGGGACTGCAAGAAAAAAGCAGTGCTTAGTGGCCGGCTCTCTTTTTGTCTCTTCAGTACTTACCCCTATGACGGCCTCCATACCTCGTTTGTTGGCAGTGGTCTGCTAGGGCAGTGGGCTCCATGAAGTGTACTGACACAGTTTTAGAAGCAGCAGCTGGAGGAGGCAAAAGGGTGGAAAAGGGTTAGAAAAAGGTGAGGGAAAGAACTGTTCCCAAGAGGGGGAAGGTACACAGTCACCTAGGGCGAAAATTCCAGAAGAATTGGGGCAAAGCAGCAGCCTTGAGAGGCAAAAGGAAAAAAGAGCTATTTAAATCTGGCGCCGCCGTCGCGGCGCTGATGACGTCATCGCGCATGCGCAGAAGCGCCGTGCGCGGCCCGTCGCCATTTTGGATGAGGGCAGAAGAGACTGCCGACCTCATAGTTCCGCTGCGCGCATGCGCAGAGCGGCCAGGGGGGGTGCGGCGGAGCAGAGAGACGTGGGACAGCAGAGCCCAGCAAGCCTGCTGATTTAAAAAGGTGAGAGCGAGGGAGAAAAAAGGTTGAAAAGTAATGTGTGCAAAATAGCCCGCCAAGGAGATATATAGCCACCGGACCTAAGGGGAGCCATGCCAAATATAAGCTCATTTAGAGCTTGTGTAGAGCCAGGTATTGCCGGGATTTAACCCCTGAGACCACCAGAGCGGGGCTCCCCCCATAAAGCTCCTTTAGAGACTGTACAGGGGGGACTTCCAAACAGGAGAGGCTGAACCTGCTGGGGCGATAGCGGTAGGAGACAAGCTGTACGTCCATGTCCTGTTCAGGTGAGGATAAAAAAAGAGAATGATGCCGGGTGTCTCCTAATCAAATTTATAGCTAACCAATCCTGTCAGGTTGTGGGGGCGGAGTCACAACCCAGTGTGTGCTGCCATGAATGCGTCAGGAAAACTCTATTTGTGGGGAAAAAGGTCTCGCGACCGCAAAAAATGGCCCGGCCATTGGGCAGCCAATTCTTCGGGGTCTGAAGTGGTTAATACCTTTTTATCTTCCCAAAGAATATCTCCCATTCTTCACAATCACGACTTATTCATGTCATCAGTTTTCGGCAGCACCTAGATTTATGAGCAACTATTTTCAAAAATGAAGGGCAAAATTAGAACCAAAATATGAGCACCTTGAGAACTCAATGAGAGTTGCTACTAAATCCAATGAGCCAGATATTGATGCCTTAGTTTATTAACCGCTTAAGGACCGCCTAACGCCGATATACGTCGATAGAATGTCACGGCTGGGCACAATCACGTACCGGTACGTGATTGGTTAATGCCCAGCCATGGGTCGCGGGCGCGTGCCCACGACCCGGTCCGAAGCTCCGTGACTGTGATCGCGAGGCCCGTGGACCCGATCGCTGCTGGAGCCCTGCGATCGGTCCCCAGAGCTGAAGAACGGGGGGAGAGCTGCATATAAACACGGCTTCCCCCATTGTGGGTGAAAGATGGCGCCCCCCATGTATAGTTGTCAGTAAAGATAGGACAGAGGAACAGCGATGCCGAAGTACTATGAGGATAAGGAGGAGGATAGTCACCCCTGTGCGGAGGCGAAGGAGGATCTTAAGAGCTGCCTGTTGAAGAGTGAATGTGTGCTGCAGGAAGGAAAGACACCCAAGGAGTGTTTAAAAGAAGGCTACTGCAGACCTCTGCAAATCAGCTTTTTTGAGTGTAAAAGATCAGTTCTGGACAACAGAGCACGCTTTCGAGGGAGAAAGGGTTACTGAGATGTGGAAGATGCATTTGTCCGATTAACAGCCGCACTCTACTACATGCTGAGATCATGAACTGTTGTGTCTAGTAGGGTGCACAGTACAGTGATTTGCACTTTTTTTTCTTGCTTCTGTTTTCATTAAAAATTCTCACAGTAGTGAAAAAATGAAAATGTTGCAGTGTTTGATAAAAACAAACTATATGTTGTGAATTTTTTGTTTGCAGTAGACATCTATTTTGTGTTTTTGAGATGTTTAAGTGAGGAATATATTAAAAAAAAAAAAATTTGTAAAAAAAAAAAAAAACACAGCTTCCCCGTTCTTCACTGTGGCGGCGTCATTGATCGTATGATCCCTTTTATAGGGAAACACAATCGATGACGTTACACCTACAGCCACACCCTCCGTACAGTTGTAAATACAAATGAGGTCACACATAACCCCTTCAGCGCCCCCTTGTGGTTAACTCCCAAACTGCAATTGTCATTTTTACAATAAACAATGCATTTTAAATGCATTTTTTGCTGTGAAAATGACAATGATCCCAAAAATGTGTCAAAATTGTCCGAAGTGTCCGCCATAATGTCGCAGTCACGAAAAAAATCACTGATCGCCACCATTAGTAGTAAAAAAATAATAATAATAAAAATGCAATAAAACTATCCCCTATTTTGTAAACGCTATAAATTTTGCGCAAACCAACCGATAAAAGCTTATTGCGATTTTTTTACCAAAAATAGGTAGAAGAATACGTATCGACCTAAACTGAGGAACAAAACGTTTTTTTTATATATGTTTTTGGGGGATATTTATTATAGTAAAAAGTAAAAAATATTGCATTATTTCAAAATTCTAAAAATATTTTTGTTTATACCACAAAAAATACCGCAGAGATCAAATACCACCAAAAGAAAGCTCTATTTGTGGGGGGGACGTAAATTTTGTTTGGGAGCCACGTCGCACGACCGCGCAATTGTCAGTTAAAGCGACGCAGTGCCGAATTGCAAAAAGGGGCAAGGTCATTTAGCGGCAAAAGTTTTTTTTTTTTATATATATATATTTTTGGGGATATTTATTATAGCAAAAAGTAAAAAAAAAAATTTTTAAATTGTCGCTCTATTTTTGTCTATAGCGCAAAAAATAAAAACCGCAGAGGTGATCAAATACCACCAAAAGAAAGCTCTATTTGTGGGGAAAAAAAGGCACCAATTTTGTGTGGGAGCCACGTTTCACGACCGCACAATTGTCAGTTAAAGCGACGCAGTGCCGAATTGCGAAAAGGGGCCTGGTCCTTTACCTGCATTTTGGTCTTAAGTGGTTAAAAACAATGTCCAATATCACAATAGTTTTATGTTGCCCCGTTTTACTTTTGTAATAAAAAATATTACAAAAAAGTTTTGTTAGATTATCTATATCAGTGATTGTTAACTTTTGATCTGCCCGACTTTTTCTGCTCATCAGCTATCAGTATATTTTATGTCCAGCTCAACACAATTCTTCTTCCAATGTGGCCCAGGAAGGCCAAAAGTTTGGACACCCCTGCTTTAGGATAAAGTCCCGCATTGGTTTACTCACTAATCATCGTAGTGCCTCCAGCTAATGCGGCTTTAGTTCCCTGGAAGAAGTCATCTGCGCCTATCATTCCCATCACGGGCATCTGTAGTCTCGTGTGGACATCGATCCCTCCAGGTATGACCAGCAGGCCATGGGCATCAACCGTCTTAACACCACCAGGAACAATCAGGTTTTCCCCAATTTGTCTAGAACAATACAACAAAAGGAGATAAGACAATGCTTTCAGGTTTTTGTACGACCAAAACATCATATCATGCACCGCATGGCTAATATTATTCAGATAGCATTTCAAAGGGCAAAATGCACCAGTTTACCCCCCAAATACAGTATTAAATAATCTATGAAAACATTTGATTCTGGGGGGGCTCTCCCTTATGAGGAAGGCGCCTACAATGGGTAGAGGCTACAATATCCAACCTGCATAAGGCTCAGCTGTTGATTTTCCTGGCAACTTATCTGTGCAGGGAAAAGTCACAGTGAATCTGCAAACACCCCTCCCCCCACTCACTTACACTCACCCGGCCAGTGCTCCCTAATAACATCCTCTTCCTCCACTGCACTAAAGCCCCTTTCACACTGGGGCGGGAGGTGAGGTGGCGGTGAAGCACCGATATCTTTAGCGGCACTTTTCTGTCGGAATTACGGTGGTATTCGGCCGCTATCGGTTTTACCCCCCACTAGTGGCCGAAAAAGGGTTAATACCGCCGGTATAGCCATGGTTTCCCTTTGCTTTCAATGGGAAGAAGTGGTGGAGGAGTGGTAAACACACCGCTCCAAAGATGTGGCTGGCAGGACTTTTGGAGCAGTCCTGCTAGCGCACCGCTCCCCTCAGGGCTTCCACACTAGAGAAACAGCAGCCACTGTTTAGGGTCGGATTGCTGGCGCTATTCTTAGCGCAATAGCGCCTGCAAACCGCCCCAGTTTGAAAAGGGTCTTAGCCACAATACTTGGTGCTACCAAGTATGGGTACTGTATTCAGTTTTCTGAATGCATGCAAAGCATCCTCTAATTGGACATGGTGGAGATGCGGGTGGTAACGTTGCGCTCTCCACTTCATCCATGGAACACTTTGCATTCATTCAGAGAATGCAAAGCATCCTCTGAATGGTGCCTATGCCAAGTGGTAGACCACAATGCATCAGGCCAGCTGTTCAACACAGGACCTGGATGCTAGTGAAGATCATTGGGGTAGCAGTGTCTACTTCTGTGACTTCCAGGGGCATAAACCATGTATGGTGTATACTAGGGTTGTCCCGATACCACTTTTTTAAGAACGAGTACAAGTTCCGATACTTTTTTTTAAGTACTCGTCGATACCGAATTAGCGATACTTTTTTTTATCTCATGTGACAGTGGCACATGTGTCAGTAGTTTTATTTTTTACAATTTGTAAATTTTTTACAATATTATTATTATTATTATTATTTTTTACAATTAATTTATTTATTTTATTCTTCTTTTTATTTTATTAGCCCTGTTGGGGGGGCTTTGGTGAGATATCAGGGGGTCTTAACAGACCTCTGACATCTCCCCTTTGAGACAGAGAAAGGGACTAAGACACAAATTCCCCAGTCCCCAGCCTCAGCTGTGCTGAAAATGAATGGAGAGAAGACAGCTGCTCCTCTTCATTCATAAACTGAAACATTGTAAACACAGTTTACGATGTTTCAGTTATGTGAATGGACAGAGTCAGTAATCACTGACTCTGTACATTCCAAACAGTGAGGCCGCGTACACGCGATGAGACATGTCCGCTCAAACATGTCCGACAGTCCGTTTGCAGCGGACATGTCTCATTGGATTTTGGTCCGATTGCATGTACACACCATCGGACGAAAATCCCCTCGATCTGAGGACGCGGTGACGTGGCGGTGACGTTGACGCGTCACGTCACCAAAACCCGGAAATAAAATGCTTCCGCGCATGTGTCGAATCCATTCGACGCATGCGTGGACAGTTCTGTGCGCTGGGACAGATCCGACGGACAGGTTTGTAGCGGACAAGTTTTAAAGCATGCTTTGAAATTTGTCCGATGGACAAACCTGTCCGCTAGCCCGTACACACAATCGGAGATGTCTGCTGAAACGGTCTGTCGGACCAGTTTCAGCAGATAAATTTGATCGTGTGTACGCGGCCTAAGGAGCCGGATTTACCTGCTCCTACCTCCGCTCTCCGTCCTGACAGTTCGAGGGGGTGGAGGAGGAGCATGGAAGGAGACGGCAGCACGGAGGGGGACACAGAGGGAGAGAGCAGCACGGAGGGGGACAGCAGCACGGAGGGAGATGGCAGCACGGAGGGAGACACAGAGGGAGAGAGCAGCACGGAGGGGGACAGCAGCACGGAGGGAGACGGCAGCACGGAGGGAGACACAGAGGGAGAGAGCAGCACGGAGGGAGACACAGAGGGAGAGAGCAGCACGGAGGGGGACAGCAGCACGGAAGGAGACGGAAGCACGGAGGTGGACACAGAGGGAGAGAGCAGCACGGAGGGGGACATGGAGGGACTAACACACAGCTCCTTTCTCTATCTGCAATGTAGAGAGCGTCCTGACTCTCCTGTAGTCCAAGGGAGGGGGTGAGCACGACATTCCACACCAGGGAGAAAGCCTTGCATTACGGTGTGGAGTTACAGATAGAAGAACAGGAAGTGAGGATTTCTCAGAAGAAATAAGGACATTTAAAAGCAAAATGGAAGGGTGAGGTAAGTAAAGGAAAACTGCACTAAGGTAAAGGAAGCTATTTAGGAAAAAAATGTTTACCTTTATAACCCCTTTATGCGTCTCTTCTCCAGAGAAAATAAGTTCAGTGCACAACCTTTCCTCATAACTAAGATCCTCCAGACCCTTTATTAGGTTTGTTGCCCTTATCTGTACTCGCTCCGTTTCCAGTACATCCTTCCTGAGGACTGGTGCCCAAAACTGGACAGCATACTCCAGGTGCGGCCGGACCAGAGTCTTGTAGAGTGGGAGAAGTATCGTTTTATCTCTGGAATTAATCCCCCTTTTAATGCATGCCAATATTAAGTTTGATTTGTTAGCAGCAGCTTGGCATTGCATGCCATTACGGAGCCTATCATCTACTAGGACCCCCAGGTCCTTTCCCATTATAGATTCCCCCAGAGGTTCCATTCATATTTTTGTCACACAAATGCATTATTTTACATTTTTCTACATTGAACCTCATTTGCCGTGTAGTTGCCCACCCTATTAATTTGTTCAGATCTTTTTGCAAGGTTTCCACATCCTGCAGAGAAGTTATTGCCCTGCTTAGCTTAGTATCGTCCGCAAATACGGAGATTGTACTGCTTACCCCCATCCTCCAGGTCATCTATGAACAAATTAAACAGGATTGGTCCCAGCGCAGAACCCTGGGTAGTAATACCACAAGTGCCCCTTCATAGGTACGCATCTCACAAAATGTATTGTTTACTAGAATCATACAATGAATTGTAATGTCTTGCCTCTCACTTACTTTATTAAGCCATCTTCGATGTATATGTCGGCACAGAATGACTGATCATCGTTCACAATCTTCCCTCCTTTGATAAGAAGTCTGTCACTCTGGAATAGAAAAGATGAGATATATGGAGTATACTGCACAATGTCAAGTGTAAGCCATGAACTGGTGATGGAGGACAAGTGACTAGGGGAATGCTGAATAGTATCAAACAAAACGTTGGAGTTATTCCAATTCGGTAATTGCATCTAATAAATAAAAACCACTCTGCTGTGAAAATTGCTGACAGAACTGAGCAGCAAGGAAAATAAAGTGCAACCCTTTATTGGCTATCCAAAGTGTTTACACACAGTGACCTATGTTTCCAGACGGCTAAAGCAGGAGAACATTTTTATTACTGAGGCATTTACTGCGGACATACAATATCTCACAAAAGTTAGTACACCCCTCACATTTTTGCAAATATTTTCTTCTATCTTTTCTCATAATCGATTAATCGGACGATTATTTTTTCGATTAATCGGATAAAATCATTAAAAAAATGTAATGTGGAATTTTTCGTTTATTTAACAGTAATAATGAAAAAACTGAGTGTTACACTCAAACGGCAGATTAAAAAACGTTTAACTTTAACATTACACAACTTTGCAGCAGTACTATTCCTCCCAGAAACACCAATACTGGGGCACTATTCCTCCCAGAAACACCAAATGATGGGGCACTATTCCTCCCGGGAACACCAATGCTGGGGCACTTTTCCTCCCAGAAACACCAATGCTGGGGCACTTTTCCTCCCAGAAACACCAATGCTGGGGCACTTTTCCTCCCAGAAACACCAATGCTGGGGCACTATTCCCTTCCAGAAACACCAAATGATGGGGTACTATTCCTCCCAGAAACACCAATGCTGGGGCACTATTCCTCCCAGAAACAACAAATGATGGGGCACTATTCCTCCCAGAAACACCAATGCTGGGGCACTATTCATCCCAGAAACACCAATGCTGGGGCACTATTCCTCCCAGAAACACCAATGCCGGGGCACTATTCCTCCCAGAAACACCAATGCTGGGGCACTATTCCTCCCAGAAACAAGAAATGATGGGGCACTATTCCTCCCAGAAACACCAATGCTGGGGCACTATTCCTCCCAGAAACAACAAATGCTGGGGCACTATTCCTCCCAGAAACACCAATGCTGGGGCACTATTCCTCCCAGAAACACCAATGCTGGGGCACTATTCCTCCCAGAAACACCAAATGATGGGGCACTAATCCTCCCAGAAACACCAATGCTGGGGCACTATTCCTCCCAGGAACACCAATGATGGGGCATTATTCCTCCCGGAATACCAATGATGGGGCACTATTCCCCTCCCAGAAACACCAACGACCAATGACACTTTGCATTCTATGCATTTTTTAAAAAAAATTGCAAGCTAAAATTAATAACATTAAATAGTCCCTAAAATATATTAATAGCTCCCCAATTGTTCCAGAAATCATTGCAAACACTTGCACGTGATGATAGGGAAACAGTCCTGCTCCCATGCGTAACACTTCTCTGTGCCTGAGTGGCCAGGCCTCTCTCACTGACCTGGCATCCATCAGCAGTCATGTGCTCCTACTGAGGAGACTTAAAATGCAATGTTATAGTTAGGACTGCAGTATACAGAGCGCCTTGACGGGGCCTGCAGCTTACACATGCATTTGCAAATGCATGCAACTAAACCTCTGTTTTTAACACACACAGTTAGACAGGTGAATTTGGTTGGTCGCTGATTGGTCAGTTAGTTTGAGCCTGGATATTCTATGTTTTTGTACTGTATGTATTTGCGCCCTTTCCAGCGCTCCTTATTGTATAGACCAGTCATAGGTAGGGGCAGTGACTTTTGTTTGTTGTATTTATGTCATTGTGGTCAGGCAGCACACTGTCACCTTTGCTTCCATGTGCTGAGTGTGCAGTGTGCTCCTGCCCCTTTAATGAGGGCTGGGCTACCTCCAGTCACCTGCCCCTTATCTATCCATCAGCAGTCATGTGCTCCTACTGAGGAGACTTAAAATGCAATGTTATAGTTAGAACTGCAGTATACAGAGAGCCTTGACGGGGCCTACAGCTTACACATGCATTTGCAAATGCGTGCAACTAAACCTCTGTTTTTAACGCACACTGTTAGACAGGTGAATTTGGTTGGTTGCTGATTGGTCTGTAAGTTTGAGCCTGGATATTCTATGTTTTTGTACTCACTGACCTGGCAGCTGGAGTATCACTCCGACAATTGTAGGATAAAGTCTCTGCCACATACCCTCCTTGGTGCGCCTCAGAAAGATACCTCTGCCACAGGCCCTCTCTGGATTGAATACTTGGAGATATCCCTCCTTAGATGAATAACGCCTGGATCTCCTTCAACTTGTCACCCCGGTACCGACTGACAGGTGATCAATCCCTCAGTGTCCGGCTACCGTGATCCCTGGTGGTTTGTCAAGGCCCTTTTGGATGGCCAGCCTCTCAATGGCGCACCTCAGGCAGACTCCCCACCGAACAGCAGTACAGCTTGGGATCCTCAAAGGTGGGAACCCAGTTACTCACTGGGTCCCTGTTGCTGTTCAGATGCTCCGGGCCAACATGGTCCCTGAACCAGGAACACCGCGTGGCACGCACGCCCCGGCCAGGTAGGCCATAACGCCGGGGTGCTGTGATGTGGTCACCCTGAAGGTGGGTGCCACACTCGAAGAAGAAGACCCAGAACCAACGGCGTCTGTCTCATAAATACCCCTCCCAGCATGCACAGCGAGGTCAAACCCTCCTGATTGGCTGCTGGGAAAGAGCACCCAAACCTTAACTCCACTGCTGCCACCTGCAGCACCGGGGCTGGAAGGACACCCCAGCGCAACAGAATAGCCCACAGCACAGCCAAGCTGAGACAGAGACCCTGTTTTACACTTAACAATCTGGATCAGAGTTTAACTACACCCTCATCTTAGCCTTAAATTTAACTTATCACCGGAACCATAAAGTACACAGGCGCTACAGTAGCAGAATGCCTGACAAAGTATCTGGTGGAAAGAAACCTTGTATTGAATATATTTGTACAGCTCCTGTTATGGCCTGGTGTATCAGGCTCCCATAGACCCTGCTAGAGAAAGCTTCTATTGATTGAGTCTTACCATTACCGGCAGTGAGTTATTCTTAGCCCAAAGCGTCATAAATGACATTATCTGCAAATGTATTTTCCCATCACCTCCTGGAATTGTGGGCGTCCAACTTCCCACAATCCCTCATTCCTACACCGAAAAACAAATGTTCACTGCCCCTTGTGATCCTTCATCATTTCCCTTGTTTGTACCTTCGGCTGTGTACAATTGATATTTATTTTCATTATATGTGAAGCTGTAAAATATGTAACAGAAAAATCAATGACTCTACATTTTATATTTTGTAGCTTTAATGGAAGATCTACATTTGATTTCCCCGAAGTTGCTGCAGAATGTGAAATTTCACTTCTGCTCCAAAACTGTCTTCTTATGACTTATGGTCCATTTAAACCAGTGGTCTCCAAACTGTGGCCCGTGGGCCAGATGCGGCCCTTTGCTTGCTTCTATCCGGCCCTTGGGACACTGTTCCTCCAACTGACAATAATGATGAGGCACCAGTCCTGCCACTGAGTGGCCGCTGGGGGATATCTGAATGATGGGTGCAGCTACAGGCATCATTCAGATATCCTCTATTCTGCACACCATAAGTACGATCATAGCGGCGGTTCCACCGATTGATCGTTCTTACAGGCGGCAGGAGGGGACATCCCTCCCTCCGGGCGCCATCCGTTGCTTCTCCGGGCTCTCCCGTGCCATCGGAGGCCCGGAGAACAAATCAGCCGCCGCTGAATGAAGAGCATAGAGATGACCGGTGACTAGATGGTCACCGCTCATCCCTATGACCGTCCGGTACACGGAAGTAAACAATGCCGCAATCACGGCTGAAAGCATGAGATCGGTGATGTTTTTTGAAGGAGAGATGTGGGGTCTTATTGACCCTGCCTCTCTCCATAAAGAGGACCTGTCACACACTATTACAAGGGATGTTTACATCCCTTGTAATAGGAATAAAAGTGATCAAAAATGTATATTTTTTTAAAAAGTGTAAAATTAAAAAAATTAAGCAAAATAAGAAAAAAAAATTTTTTAAAACGCCCCTGTCCCCAGTAGTTCGCATTCAGAAGCAAAACGCACACGTAACTCCCACCCACATATGTAAACGTCGTTAAACCACACATGTGAGGTATCGCCGTGTGCGATTAGAGCGAGAGCAATAATTCTAGCCCTAAACCTCCTCTGTAACTCTAAACTGATAACCTTTAAAACGAAAAAAAAAAGCGCCGCCTGTGGAGATTTTTAAGTACCGAAGTTTGGCGCCATTCCATGAGTGTGCGCAATTTTAAAGCCTGCCCAGTTAGATATCTATTTATTCGGTATAACATCACCTTTCACATTATAAAAAAAATTGGGCTAACTTTACTGTTTTGTTATTTTTTTAATTAATGAAAAAATATATATAATGTTTGGGGGTTCTGAGTAATTTTCTAGCAAAAAAAATATGATTTTTACATGTGGGAGAGAAGTGCCAGAATAGGCTCGGTATGAAAGTGGTTAACCACTTGCCGCCCGCCTTAAGCAAAAAGATGTCGTCAAAGTGGTTTCAATATCCTGAGTGGACGCCATATGACGTCCTCAGGATATTGAGCCGCTGCGCGTTCCCGGGGGCGCGCATCCGACGGAGACTCTTTACCACGTGATCAGCTGTGTCCAATCACAGCTGATCACGATGTAAACAGGAAAAAAACGATCGGCTGCTCCTCTGACGGGGGGGATGTGCTGATCGATTATGAGTGCAGCCCCCCCCCCCCCCCCCGAGGATGCCCACTGGACCACCAGGGATGCCACTAGACCACCAGGGATGCAAAACACAGGTATGCCAACCTAGACCACCAGGGGTGACCATCACATATAATGGATGCCAATCAGTGCCCACAATGGATGCCAATCAGTGCCCACAATGGGCATCACTGATTGGCAGAAAACAAAAAAGGAAAAAGAAAGGCGCACCAGCCTAGTGTATTACCATTTGACAATTTATTAAATAAAAATAGTATTAAAAACTACTCACAAGAAAATGCTGATAAAAGGCTTTTCACAAAACGATTAAGTAAATACCCCTCGAACCACTCTCCGGAATGTAGGGAGGGGTTTAGAGGTGTGTCACTGCTGGCTTACGCGTTTCGAAGCGTCAGGGGCCTCTTCATTAGATTCCAGCAGTCCTCTCACTGCTCACTGATTGGCAGGCATTGTTTGGCACTGATTGGCATCCATTAGTACAACACATACGTTAGTGCCACCTATCAGTGCCCATCTGTGCCACCTATCCATGCCCATCCTTGCCGCCTATCAGTGGCCATCCGTGCTGCCTATCAGTGCCACCTATCAGTACGGCATATTAGTGCCCATCATCAGTGCTCATCAATGCCACCACATCAGTGCCACCTCATCATTGCCCATCAGTGCCGCCTTATCAGTGCCCATCAGTGCAGTACCATCAGTGCCCATCAGTGAAGGAGAAAGAATACTTATTTACAATGTTTTATAACCGAAACAAAAAAATCACTTTTTTTTTTATAAACTGTCATTTTTTAATTTTTTTTGCAGAAAATAAAAATCCCAGAGGTGATCAAATACCACCAAAAGAAAGCTCTATTTGTGGGAACAAAATGATACAATTTTAGTTTGGGTACAGTGTAGCATGACCGTGCAATTGTCATTCAAAGTGCAACAGCACTGAAAGCTAAAAATTGGTCTGGGCGGGAGGGTGTATAAGTGCCCCCCTGTATGGAGGTGGTAAAGACGGCCCTGGACACAATGTATGAATATGAGAAAATCCATTGTTTTCAGCAGAGCTCTCCTCAACCTGAAAGCAACAGTATTCTAATATAGAAAATCCTGGTGGAACACTTTTGGTGCTTTAGGTGACTCCTTTCCATTCAAGTCAACTGAAGGTTGTCCTTCAAAACTGCAATGCAACTCGTCTAAAAATGCAGGGAAATGCGCATTAACCCCTTAACGCCCGCCGCATGTATATGTATGTATATGTACGTCCATAGAATGGCACGTCCCTGCCTTCCCGCGGGTCGGGGGTCCGATCGGGACCCCCCCCCCCGCGCTACGTGCAGCGGTCGTTTAGCCTCTGGGAGCGATCCGGGATGAACTGGGCAGCTGTTCATTTTTGTCCGCCCCCTCGCGATCGCTCCCAGCCAATCCGGTTTGCCGCCCTCTGCCTGTGTAATGTAAACACTGGCAGAGGAAGTGATGTCACCTCTCCTCTCGGCGGTATTTTCAATCCAGCGAGAGGAGAGAGGACATCACATAGTAAGTCGCACCAACACTACACTGACACCAGTACACATAGGCACATTAACCCCTTCAGATCACCCCCCCCCTGTCACACTGTCACAGTGTCACTGATTGCAGTGATCATATATTTACTGATCACTGCATTTAGTGTCAGTGTGACAGTTAGTGTGACAGGCAGTGAGTGTTAGGTCCAGGGTAGCCCCGTACCCCCCCCTCTAATAAAGGTTTAACCCCTTGATCACCGCCCTAGTTAACCCTTTCACCCCCTATTGCCAGTGTCACTAAGCGATTGGTTTTCTGATCGCTGTATTAGTGTCACTGTTGCCGCTAGGTAGCTAATTTTTTTTGCAATTTTTTTTTCTTTTTACTAAAGACATGTGGCTGAATACATTTTGGCCTAAATGTTTGACTAAAATTTAGTTTATTCGATTTTTCTTATAACAAAAGGTAGAAGATATAATTAATTTTCAAAATTTTCGATATTTTTCCGTTTATATCGCAAAAAAATAAAAATCGCAGAGGCCATCAAATACCATCAAAAGAAAGCTCTATTTGTGGGAAGAAAAGGACGCAAATGTTGTTTGGAAAACACGTCGCACGACCGCGCAATTGTCAGTTAAAGCGACGCAGTGCCGAATTGTAAAAACACCTTTGGGCATTTAGCAGCATACTGGTCCGGGGCTTAAGTGGTTAATGTATGTGTTTTCAGATACATGGGGGAGCAATAAATATTCAAATAACGAGGAGGGTCATACAATTCTATTTAATATTCAACATAAGTAGTTATATTTTATCTCCTGCTCCACTTTTCATGCGTGTCCATATACCCATCCCCCAACGCTGCAGCTTCACATTAACCATGTCTACACCGGTTTCCTTCTGTGTACATCAAATGCATGGAATGCAAAGTAATAATAAGCATGAAATATTCTTATAATGGTATTCTGAAAATTCAAAATAATATTGTCTTTCCAGAGATTGTGATCTGTACATACTATGTAACCTCAGATGTGACATTTAACAACACAAAGTGACAAGATGATAGATCTGCCTCAAGGTGTTCATATTTCATCTCAATCCTTTGCGGTATTATTATATATATATATATATATATATATATATATATTTGATAGCAAATACATATTCTGCAGATTATCAGTATATGAACCTTTACCAATAACTATTTGCTCCAGTAAAGCTGTTGTGTTGTCTTCCAACATAATCTAAAATGGCAAGCGCTCTTTAAGACCCTGGGGTTCCTCCAGATGCTGCTAGGGGTTCTGACCTCCAGTGTAAGGAGCATTATTCCCACTGACCTCCAATGTATGGAGAATTCTTTTCACTGGCCACTAATGTATGGACAGGGGCGGACTGACCATTAAGGCATTCGGGCACTGCCCGAGGGCCCCAGGCCACTAGGGGGCCCCATCAGGGTTGCCAGCCTCAGTAAAATCAGGGACAGCATGTAGAAATCTGTGTTTTTAACATCTGTCTCTGAAGCCCTCTCCAGTACCTTCTCAGTGTGTGTATGTGTATTCTGTATGTGTACTGTGTGGCCCCATGATCTATTGCCCAGGGGCCCCATAATCTCCTATTGCCCGGGGGCCCCATAAGTTGTCAGTCCGCCCCTGTGTATGGAGCATTCTTTTCACTGGCCACCAATGTATGGAGTATTCTTTTCACTGGCCACCAATGTATGGAGTATTCTTTTCACTGGCCACCAATGTATGGAGTATTCTTTCACTGGCCACCAATGTAAAGGACATTCTTTCCATTGCTCACCAATGTAAGCACGCTTCTGCCCACTGTCCACTAATGTAATGGGGCATTCTTCCCACTGACTACCAATGTAAAGGGGCAATCCTCCTACTGTCCACCAATGTAACAGGAATTCTTCCCACTGTTTAACAATGTAAGAGGGTATACTTCTCACTGTCCACCAATGTAAGGGGGCATTTTTCCCACTGACTACCAATGTAATGGGGCATTCCTGCTACTGTCCACCAATGTAAAGGGCATTCTTCCCACTGTTTAACAATGTAAGATGGCATACATCTCACTGTCCTACAATGTAAAGAGGCATTCTTCCCACTGACCATCAATGTAAGGGGCATTCTTGTAACTAACAACCGACATGAGAGGGCTCTCTTCCCACTGTTCATTAATGTAAAGGGGCATTCTTGCCACTATCTACCAATGTAAGGGGCATTCTTCCCACTGTCCATCAATGTCAAGGGGCATTCTTCCCACTGACTACCAATGTAAAGGGGCATCCTTCCCAGTGTTTACCAGTGTAAGGAGCATTCTTCCCACTGACCACCAATGTAAGAGGGGATTCTTCCCTCTGTTCACCAATTTAAAGGGGCATTCTTCTCACTGTCCATCAATGTAAGGGGGCATTTTTCCCACTGACCACTGATATAAGGGACATTCATGCCACTGTTCACCAATGTAAGAAAGCATTCTTCCCACTGACCGCCAATGTAAAGGGCCATTCTTCTCACTGTCCACAAATGTAAGGGGACACCCATAGAAAATAGCATGGACGCTGCCCGAAGCAGTGTAATGTGATGAGGGGAAACGCAGCAAATCATCCTATTTTTTCAATTTTTTATATATAAATCCTACCCAAAAATAAATTGACCTTGACCTTTGACCATGACTCTGATCATAAGGCCCCTTTCACACTGGGGCAGGAGGTGTGGTGGTGGTAAAGTGCCGCTATTTTTAGCGTGCTTTATCGTCGGAATTGCGGCAGTATTTGGCTGCTAGCAGTGCAGTTTTACCCCAGCTAGCAGACGAAAAAGGGTTAATACCGCCGGCAATGCGCCTCTGCATTGCCGTCGGTATAGCCGTTGTTTTTCCATTGCTTTCAATGGGAGGGAGCAGTGGAGGAGCGGTAAACACACTTTTGGAGCGGTCCTGCTAGCCCACTGCTCCAGTGTGAAAGCCATCGGGGCTGGAGAAACAGCAGCCGCTGTTTCAGGTCGGTTTGCAGGTGCTTTTTTTTGCGCAATAGCACCTGCAAACCTCCCCAATGTGAAAGGGGTCTAACTCTAGCCCTGCCACTAACCTAGATCAAATTTTTACTACCTATTTTTCTATACAGTGTATATATATATATATATTAGAGCTGCACGATTTATTACTTAAATTATTTTTTTTTTAAATGTCATTTAAAACGATCGTGTGTGGGCTTCACATCAAGTTTTCGAACATGCTGCATTTTTCAACGACGTTTTAAAATGTCGCTTTTCGGGTTGTAAAAAATGATCGCGTGTGAGCTAAAACGACGTTAAAAACCCGCGCATGCTCAGAAGCAAGTTATGAGACGGGAGCGCCCGTTCTGGTAAAACTACCGTTCGTAATGGAGTAAGCACATTCATCACGCTGTAACAGACAGAAAAGCGCAAATCGTCTTTTACTAACACAGAATCAGCTAAAGCAGCCCCAAGGGTGGCGTCCTCTGCATGGAACCTCCCCTTTATAGTGGCGTTGTACGTGTTGTATGTCACCGCGCTTTGCTTGAGAATTTTTTTTTAAAACAACCGTGTGTAGGCAAGGCCGTTTTTAATGATGAATTTGGAAAAAACATTGGGCCAGATTCAGATACAATTACATTGGCGCAGAGTATCAGAGATACACTACGCCGCCGTATTTTACCAGGCTCTACGACGAATTCATGTAGATTTTGGCCCGCAAGGTATGGCGGCGTAGTGTATTTCTCGCGGCGGAATCAAAATACGCGATTAGGGGGCGTGAAGCATTTAAATTAGGCGCGTCCTCGTGGCGATCGAACTGCGCATGCTCCGTTCAGAAATTTCCCACCGTGCATTACACGAAATAACGTTGTTACGTCATTTGTTGTTTGAGTAGCGTCGTTTACGTACATTCCTATTCCCGGACGACTTATGTAAAAAAAAACGTTGAAATTCGACACGGGAACGACGGCCATACTTAACATGGGCTGTCTAATATTAGACCAGATAAAAGCTGGAATAACTTTACGGCAAAAAGATGACTACAGATGCCGTAAGAGATTGCGAATGACGCTCGTAACTTCGTGGATCGTCGGAAAAATCTCATTTGCATACCCCGACGCGGAAAACGACGGGAACTCCACCCAGCGGCCGCAAATTTATTGCAGCGTAGATCCGAAGGCGTACGAACACGTAAGCCAGTCGGATTGAAACCCGAAGCCGTCGTTTCATGGTTTGAGGATTCAGACTAATGAAACGACGCGCGTAATTTGAAAGTACTCCGGTCTAACGCGAGATAGACCGGAGTAAGGGCTCTGTGAATCTGGCCCATTGTTTTTTTCTACATGCTGAAAATCGGCGTTTTTTTTAATGCCGAAAAACGATCGTGTATACGCGGCATAAGCCTTTTTTGACACTTGTTGCTTACAAGTTAAAATCATAGGGCCAGATTCACATACATCTGCGCATTATTGGACCGGCGTAGCGCACCGCCTTTACGTTAGACTGGCGCGATGTAGCGGCGCAATCACCCTATTCTCGTAGGTTTTACGCAGAAATTTGCGCCTGCGCAACGTTATTTCAGAGGCGCAAAGGCGGAGTAATTCAAATTGGGAAGGACGTGGGCGTGTTACATTGAAATGAGCCGTGACCCCATGCAAATGAAGGGCCGGCCGGCTTGCGCATGCACGCTTGAAGCAGACCACGGTCAGCACCTCTGTGCGCATGCTCACAACTCGGGAATGGCGCAATCAGTGAAATTGGAAGTGGACCCGGGCAACTTAGTGAACTACGCAGACAGCATAAATAGACAGAGACAAACGCACTTCCTTTGCAAAAGTATCCCTCCCTTTACAGCAAGGTGCTTTTGTTCTGTTGTTTATTAGCGTTTGTTTGTTTGTGACGTGTCTTTGAGATATTTGGGGACTGTTTTGCAGAGTGATTTTTGTCTTTTATGTGTTTTATGTGTTTTCTTTGTTGTTATTTTTTTTTAAATTCGATTTTTGCTGGGCATTTTTTATTTTTGCTGCTCAATTTTTTATTTATTTTTTTGGTTCTGTTTGTGAATGATTTTGGAATGTGGGGGTGACATTCCTGCCGGAAAAGGGGTGTCACCCTCATTTGTGGTGGAGAAGTGATCCCCAGGTCCGTGTGAATGGTGACATAATTGGAGCCGTGGCATGGCGTTGCTGCTCACAAGTCCTGCATGGTGGGCTTGTGCCAATCCAATGTGATGAGGATGTGATGTGTCTGTGCTAGGGACCACAGTGGTGTGCATGCATGCATTCTCATTGTGCCATGATTAATGTGTGTGTTTAACATGCAAAGATGCCTAACGTGAGCTGGCTCCTGGCTGCTCTTCCCTCAGAAGATGGGGTAGCCTTGGTTAGGGGGGGATTGTCTGGTTCAGGGGTCAGGTCATCACTTATGTCAATCTCCAGGCCTTTTCTCACTGCAAAGTTGTGCAGCATGCAACATGCACCGAAGATCTGGCATACAAAGTTTGGGGAATACAACATGGGGGGTTCCAGATAGGAGTCATGAGATGGGGTCCCAGTGCATATGCAGAGTCACCCTGAAGGGATAAGACAGGAGGATGTTAGTAGTGCTTGTGCCCCTTGTGATGTGTGCATCATGGGGGGGACAGTCATGCCTGCCACCCATGTCACTCACCAACCAGCCAGCTGTCCCCATACATGTTCTGTTCGAAATCTGTGGGGATGGGGCTCTGATTGTATATGTAGCTGTCATGGGTGGTGTCATGTGTTGGGCTGGTGATGTCCTCCTGCAGGGTTGTGGTTAATTCCAGGATGACATGAGGGGTGAATCTGAAGATGCGAGACACCTCAGAATCACTCATGCCATAGATGTCTATGCGTGTGTGATATATCAAGTGAAGAGTGAGGGGCTTGTATCAGATTAGATTATTATATCCATCAAGGTTTTAAAGGGCTATTGAAAGATAGTGAGACCGTGTTTGTAATTTGTATGTATGTTATGTATTGATGTATATATGCATGTATATTTTTTGTAAAAATGTTTATAAAAGCAAAGAAATTTTTTTTGGAAAAAAAAAATCCTCTCCCGTGCCCTCCTCTGTCTATCGAAATTACGCCGGACAAAAAAAAGTAGATTTCTTGCGTATCTCGTTTTGGGGATGCGGAGTATCGAAACGCATGCGCAAATTTAGACTTACGCCGCGCATCTCCTGTTACGCCGGGTAATCGCTCTGTGAATCTGGCCCATAATTTTTTTCTTGAAAATAATTTAGAACCCTTAAAACGTTATATCATTTTTTTTAGCAGAGACCCTAGAGAATAAAATGGAGATCATTGCAATATTTTATGTCACACCGTTGCGCAGCGGTCTTTAACACACATTTTTTGGGGGAAACAATACACTTCAATTAATAAAAAAATAAATAAGCAGTAAAGTTAGCCCCAATTTTTTGTATAATGTGAAAGATGATGTTACGCTGAGAATCGGGATCTTTATACACTGAGAATCATTAAAGAATCAAGATCTTTAATCTAAGCAAAAAAAAAACTTGGGGTCAGATCCACAGAGAGAGTACGCCGGCGTATCTACTGATACGCTGGCGTACTTTCAAATTACCCGCGTCGTATCATTAGTTTGAATCCTGGGTTCAATCCGACAGGCATACGCCTTTGTACGCCTTTGGATCGTAGATGCAATACTTCGACGTCCGCTGGGTGGCGTTCACGTCGTTTTCCGCATTGGGTATGCAAATGAGCTATTTCCACGAACATACGAGCGGCCGGCGCATTCTCTTACGGCGTCTCTAGTCGGCTTTTTCCGGCGTATAGTTAAAGCTGCTTTTTTGCGGCGTATAGTTAGACTTGCCATGTTAATTATGGCCGTCGTTCCCGCTTCGAAATTTGAATTTTTTTACATTTTTGCATAAGTCGTCCGTGAATAGGAATCTACGTAATTCACGCTAGTAAAAAAAAATAACGTTGCTGCGACGTAATTTAGCGCAATGCACGGTGGGAAATTTCTGAACGGAGCATGCGCAGTTCGATCGGCGCGGGGACACGCTTCATTTAAATGAAACATGCCCCCTACCCGACCTACTTGAATTCCGCGCCGTTACGCCGCTTGAGATACACTACGCCGCCGTAACTTACAGGGCAAAATCTTTATGGATTCAAACTAAAGCCAGGTAAGGTACGGCGGCGTAGAGCATCTCAGATACGATGCGCCGGGGCAGATTTTTGTGGATCTGGCCCATGATTCTCATTTTATCCAGAATCGTGCAGCTCTAATTTTATATATATATATATATATATATATATATATATATTACATTTTCTCCTCTAGCAGGAGAAAAATATGCATTGGAGGAGACTTACTAAAACTGGAGCACACAAAATCTCATGCAGCTGTGCATAGCAACCAATCAGATTCTAGGTTTTATTGTCAAAGCTTAATTAACTGGTTGCCGAACAGCCGCCGCAGTTATACGGCGGCAGGTCGGCTCCCTTGCGCGAGAGCCCGTAGCTCTACGTCGGCTCTCTTAGCGGCCACTAGGGGCGTGTGCGCGCGTCTCCGAGTCCCGTGTGCGTGCCCGGCAAGCACGATCGCCGCTGGGCACCCGCGATTGCTCGTTACAGAGCGGGGACCGGGAGCTGTGTGTGTAAACACTTATCAGTGCCTCCGTAGCAGGACTCTGAGCTGAGAGCGTCTCTCTCATACAACCCAGTCAGAGCCTGCACTAACAGTTCGCTCTCCCTCCCCCCTCGCATGGATGGTAGATGAGAAATCTGATCTGCTCCTTTTCCTTCCACCCCTCCACTCTGTGTGTGCACAGCAGGAAGTATGAAGCCCAGCAGCTGAATGATCAAAGAAGAAGAGAGGCGGAAGGAGAAGGAGAAGATCCGCTCGCTCCTCTCTTATCTGTGTGAGGAAGGAGGGATGGGGAACTGTTGGTGCAGGCTCTGGGCTGTATGAGAAAGACGCACTCAGCTCAGAGCCTTGCAGCCAGCAACCCTGCTGGAGCCCCCTCTGACATTGGCAGAACGCCCGGGCCCAGTCACAAGTGCGACCTTTGCGACCCTGGTAGTTCCGCCACTGCTGCTGGCTATGTAACTTGCAAGTAGGCAGTAAGGAGTTGGTGAAATCACAGATCAACCGTCGGTTTTTACTTCCTACCTGCCACACATTGGCCTTATGCCTTGTACACACAATCCGATTATCGGATGATAAAAATCGCTTTCAGTTTGATCGTTCAACTATCTGATCGTTAGTACACAGCTTTCGACAGCCGATCATGACAGTCCGTCCAGCAAACTTTGCAGAAATTGTCTAGTCAGATTGTAATGTGTATGGTGAGCCTTAGCACTATGCGTATAACATCCCTAACCTTCAGCATCCAATCAGGTTTCATCTTTAGGCCTCATGCACATGGATAAGGCTCAAAAGTGCTCAAGCGTACAATTCCTGGCACTTTCATACGCTCAGGGAACCGCAGGCAGCATGTACAGTTGGCCATATAAGTGAATGGCAATATGCGGCCAAAGTCGTGTAAACGTTGATGCTCCTATGCATCAATATACACTCACCGGTCACTTTATTAGGTACACCCGTTCCGTTGCTTGATAACACAAATTGCTGATCAGCCAATTACATGGCAGCAACTCAATGCATTTAGGCATCTAGACGTGGTGAAGACAACTTGCTGAAGTCCAAACCGAGCATCAAAATGGGGAAGAAAGGGGATTTAAAGGGACACTACAGTCAGGGCTTTTTAAAAAAAAAAAATAACAAACATGTGATACTTACCTCCACTGTGCAGTTCGTTTTGCACAGAGTGGCCCGGAAAGCTGTCTTCTGGGGTCCCTCGGCGGCTGTCTCGGCTCCTCCTCGCAAAAGCTTTCCCTCTTCATGCGAGGGCGCTCGCACGGAGGAAAGCTTTTGCGAGCGCGCTCCCGTGATACAGCGGCGGCCATAGCCGCCGACTGTATCACTCGGCTCCGCCCCCCAGCGCGCCGCGTCATCCGCTCTGATTGACAGCAGCGCTAGCCAATGGCTGCGCTGCTATCAATCCGCCCAGCCTAGACAATCAACGGCCAGGCTGGGAACCAAATAGGACGACGTGGACGCGCCCGGGAGATTCGAACGGTCAGGTAAGTACAACGGGGGCTCGGGGGGGGGGGCGGTGCTGTGAGATGTTTTTTTACCTTCATGCATAGGATGCATGAAGGTAAAAAAACTTGTACCTTTACAACCCCTTTAAGCGACTTTGAACGTGGCGTGGTTGTTGGTGCCAGATGGGCTGGTCTGAGTATTTCAAAAACTGCAGATCTCCTGGGATTTTCACACACAACCATCTCTCGGGTTTACAGAGAATGGTCCGAAAAAGAGAAAATATCCAGTGAGTGGCAGTTGTGTGGAGGAAAATGCGTTGTTGATGTCCAGAGTTCAGAGGAGAATGGGCAGACTGGTTCTAGATCAGTGGTCTCCAAACTGGGGCCAGATGCGGCCATTTGCTTGCATTTATCTGGCCCTTGGGGCACCATTTCATCCACTGATACTAACTGTGGGGCATAATCCCTCCCAATGACACCAACGATGGGGCCTGATTTCTACCATTGGCACCAACAATGGGGCCCGATGACACCAATGATGGCGCCCAATTCTTTCCTATGACGCCAATGATGGGGCTCTATTCCTCCCAATGACATCAATAAAGGGGCACAATTGCTTCCACTGACACCAAAAAAAGGGCATTGTTTTTTTTCCCACTGACATCAGAAACTGTTCTATGCCCAGTGATCACAGTCCGGCCCCCCTAATGGCTGAAGGACCGTAAACTGGCCCTTTGTTTCAAAAGTTTGGAGGCAACAGTAACTCAAATAACCACTCATTACATCCAAGGTAAGCAGAATACTAGCTCTGAAATGTATTTATTTTTTAATTGATTTATGATTTGTATCAAGTTTTTTTTTGATGAACAAAAGTTTGCCCAAGAAAATATCCCCCCACACCACCACGCCGGTCCTGAGCAGCTGCGGAGAGGAGTTTTTAGGCGAGGCCGCGGCTTTCGAGGACCTCGAGGACTGGGCCGAAGCCATGGCCTCGCCTAAAAACTCCTGCCCGCAGCTCCTCAGGACCGGCGCGGTGTCAGACTGGTGGTGTAATGGTGGGGGGGGGGGGGTATTTCTTGGCAAACTTTGGGCCCCTTAGTACCAATTGAGCATTGATTAAACACCACGGCCTACCTGAGTATTGTTGCCGACCATGTCCACCCCTTTATCACTACAGTGTCCCCATCAAGTTTTTTTTTGATGAACACCACGCCGGTCCTGAGGAGCTGCGGACAGGAGTTTTTAGGCAAGGCCGTGGCTTCGGCCTAGTCCACGGCGTTTGGCCCCGCGGACTAGGCCGAAGCCATGGCCTCACCTAAAAACTCCTGCCTGCAGCTCCTCAGGACCGGAGCGGTGTCAGACTAGTGGTGTAATGGTGGGGGGGATATTTTCTTGGCACACTTTGGGCCCCTTAGTACCAATTGAGCATTGATTAAACACCACGACCTACCTGAGTATTGTTGCCGACCATGTCCACCCCTTTATCACTACAGTGTCCCCATCAAGTTTTTTTTTTTGATGAACACCACGCCGGTCCTGAGGAGCTGGAGGCAGGAGTTTTTAGGCGAGGCCGCGTCTTCGGCCTAGTCCGCGGCAAACTTTGGGCCCCTTAGTACCAATTGAGCATTGATTAAACATCACGGCCTACCTGAGTATTGTTGCTGACCATGTCCACCCCTTTATCACTACAGTGTCCCAATCAAGTTTTTTTTTTTGATGAACACCACGCCGGTCCTGAGGAGCTGCGGACAGGAGTTTTTAGGCAAGGCCGTGGCTTCGGCCTAGTCCATGGCGTCTGGCCCCGCGGACTAGGCCGAAGCCATGGCCTCACCTAAAAACTCCTGCCTGCAGCTCCTCAGGACCGGAGCGGTGTCAGACTAGTGGTGTAATGGTGGGGGGGATATTTTCTTGGCACACTTTGGGCCCCTTAGTACCAATTGAGCATTGATTAAACACCACGACCTACCTGAGTATTGTTGCCGACCATGTCCACCCCTTTATCACTACAGTGTCCCCATCAAGTTTTTTTTTTTGATGAACACCACGCCGGTCCTGAGGAGCTGGAGGCAGGAGTTTTTAGGCGAGGCCGCGTCTTCGGCCTAGTCCGCGGCGTCCGGCCTCCTGGACTAGGCCGAAGCCATGGCCTCGCCTAAACACCCCTGCCTGCAGCACCTCAGGAGCTGAGCGGTGTCAGACTGGTGGTGTAATGGTGGGGGGGGGGGGATATTTTCATGGCAAACTTTGGGCCCCTTAGTACCAATTGAGCATTTATTAAACACCACGGCCTACCTGAGTATTGTTGCTGACCATGTCCATCCCTTTGTCCCCATCTTCTGATGGCTCCTTCCAGCAGGATAATGTCACAAAGCTCCAATCATCTCACCACTGGACAATGAGGTCACTCTCCTCCAATGTACATAGAAGAGCCGGCACCACTGGAAATTCAGTCTTCAATTTTATTGTTGCCGTATGACCATGATAAAAAGAACACGCATGTTTTTTTTATCATGGTCATACGACAACAATAAAATTGAAGACTGAATTTCCAGTGGTGCCGGCTCTTCTATAGACTTTTGCGTCTCGTTGGATGTGGGAGGGACATCCTGAGCCAGAGCACCTGGACTAGGTGTGCCACCATCCATCTCATCATTGGGCTTTTTCTGTCCAGAGCGGTGTGATTTTTGGTTGCACTGCACTCCAATGGCCTCCTCAGTCACCAGATCTCATCCAATAGAGCACCTCTGGGATGTGGTGGAACGTGAGATTCGCAACATGGATGTGCAGCCGACAAATCTGCAACAACTGATTGATGTTATCAGGTTACTATGAACCAAAATCTCTGAGGAGCGTTTCCAACACCTTGTTGGATCTATACCACAAAGAATGAAGGCAAAAGGGGGTCCAACCCGGTACTAGCAAGGTGCACCTAATAAAGGGGCCAGTGAGTGTATTTTTCTGAATGCAATACTTACCTGTTTGAGATATTAGATGTATGCGCATGCGTGGCTAAACACTGATGCACAAGCAGGGCCGGTGCTACCACTAGGCAAACTAGGCAGCCGTCTAGGGCGCCCGTCCACTTGTGTTCCTACTGTCTTCTCTCTGCAGCAAGCAGCTAAGTCTCAGCATCAGCAGGCAGCCACTGCTCGACTGTTCACACATAGTGTCAGAGACGTAGCGGCGGCATAGGACTGTGTCTGTGTCCCAACTCCCGAATGAATGGAAGCAAGCAAACATTCATTGATGGGTGCTGGTGAGGCTGCATTGATGGGCGCTGTGAGGCTGCATTGATGGGTGCTGTGAGGCTGCATTTATGGGCACTGGTGAGGCTGCATTGATGGCCGCTGGTAGGCTGCATTTATGGGTGCTGGTGAGGCTGCGTTGATGGGCGCTGATGAGGCTACATTTGATGGGCGCTGGTGAGACTGCATTTGATGGGCGCTGGTAAGACTGCATTGATGGGCGCTGGTAAGACTGCATTGATGGGCGCTGATGAGGCTACATTTGATGGGCTCTGTTGAGGGTGCATTTGATGGGTTCTGGTAAGACTGCATTGATGGGTGCTGGTGAGGCTGCATTTGATGGGTGCTGGTGAGGCTGCATTTCATGGTGCTGGTGAGGCTGCATTTGATGGGCGCTGGTGAGGCTGCATTTGATGGGCGCTGGTGAGGCTGCATTGATGGGCGCAGGTGAGGCTGCATTTGATGGGCGCTGGTGAGGCTGCATTTGATGGGCGCTGGTGAGGCTGCATTTGATGGGCGCTGGTGAGGCTGCATTTGATGGGCGCTTCATTAAAAAGGTGGGCTTTACATGGGCAGGGAAAAGGTGGTGGGGCCAGGGGGGGCGGCAAAATGAGGTTTCGCCTAGGTTGTCATCATCCTTGCACCAGCCCTGTATACAGGAGAATTGGCATTTTCATGAGTATGGGCACAACCATCCACTTATATAGCCAGCTGTACGCACCGTCTATGGTTTCCTGGGCACAGGAAAGTGCTGGGTATTTTAAGGCTTTGCGCATGAGCCATATATACGCACATAGGTGCATGAGGCATAAAGGTGAAACCTGATTGGTTGCTGCAAGCTCCTGCACTCTGCCTGTAATCACAACCATAAGCAATACATTATTAAATAAGGACAGAACAATTCACACCCGCAGATTTGGTATAGCAGTGCATACTGCAGTCTCATCCAGGAGATGTCTCCGAATCACAATCTACTCTGCATGGAAGAGAAAAACAGATGACGGAACAGCAGCGTCAGCCTATGGGCTGGGAGCGACAATCTCCCAAAGTCAGCTAAAGGATAACCTCACCTTACCGGTACCTAAATAAAATAATTCATGCATAGACTAATAAATGAATGAACCAAAAAGCTAAAAAAAATACAAATGGAAAGGCAGTCACCCATAGCAACTAACCAAAAAAAAAAAAAAACATCTTTCAGTGACTGTAGTAAAACAAACTGCTTTCTGGTTGGTTGCTAGGGGCAGCATGTTTTCAGTAGATTTGCCCCCCTGCATTATTGAAGAGGTCTGCTCATTAATGCTTTCTTTGCCAGATCATAGCAATGCTTAAATGCTTATTCTCCAATATTAATTTATCAAAATTATATATATATATATATATATATATATATATATATATATATATATATATATATATATATATATACACTATTATTATATATATTATTATAAAGATAAAAATATATATATATATGTTTATTGCGTAATATGTGTATGTGTGTGTGTGTATATATATATATATATATATATATATATATATATATATATATATAAATATAATATACACTATACAGTATATGCTATTATTATTATAAAGAAAAAAAAAAATATATATATATATATATATATATATGTATATACATTTATTATGATATATATATATATATATATATATATATATATATATATATATATATATATATACACATATAAAATACTATATATGTTATTATTATAAATTATTATGATATATTATTATAAAGAGAATATATATGTTATTATTATAAATTATTATTATACTATATATGTTATTATTATAACTTATTATGATATATTATTATAAAGAGAATATATATATATATATATATATATATATATATATATATATATATATATATATATATTGTGTAATATAAGTTATTATTATATATATCGTTATAAAGAAAATATATATATATATGTGTGTGTGTATTCAATATATGCTATTATTGTTGTAATATATGTATGTAATATATATATATATATATTATGATATGATAGACGTATACATATTTTTTTCTTCATAATAATATAGAATAATAATTTATAATAATAGTATATATATATATACATATATATATATATATATATAAAATAAAATATATTAATCTATCTATTATGCTATTTTATATATATATATAAATAATATTAATCAGACAACATTCTCAAAGATGTAGCACAAAGATAATTATCTATATTTCTATAGTGTATATATATTTTTTTCTTCATAATAATATAGAATAATTTATAATAATAGCATATATATATGTGTGTGTAAAAAATATATTAATATTATATTAATCCCGAAGATGCAGCACAAAGATAATTATATATATAATGACAAATGTGTGTGTATATATATATATATATATATATATATATATATATAGAGAGAGAGAGAGAGAGAGAGAGAGAGAGAGAGAGAGAGAGAGATATATAGAGAGAGAGAGAGAGAGAGAGCTATAAATATATATATATATACATACATATGGGTGTGTATAAAACAAGATATTAATCAGCCACAACTCATGGTTGTAGCATTAAGATAATTATCTTTATTTTAGCCATTGGTTCCATCTGAAAACTGTCATTTATTTTTATTTTTTTGCAATATAAGGACTCTTCCCATCCTGGTTTGTTATATTTGATCCTCCAGCCCTCTTCCTAAGGACCATTCTAGTATAATGATATAATAAAATGTCATCTCATGTTACATAATTGCCAACAAATAGTCGGATTCCTTGTAACGAAGCCGAATGAACAGATTTATTGGCATGTTTGTTGCAGGAAAATGCTTGACCCAGTTTTAATATTATTTCCTATTTCCCTGCCAGTGACAATAATGGGGATGTGATGGCTTTCTGGTGATGGGTTTTAGATGAAATCTATATAAATAAGGAATTTATGCAAAACAGAATAGATTTCATTTCAGGGATATTGTGTCCCTGCAGAGCAATGTCACCCACAGATACCATCGAGTATACAGGCTGCATAGGCTTCCTAGTTCTAGAAACCCTTGGGATACAGAAGGGGTCCCCCTTAGTACACAGAGCAGCCCCCCCCCCCCTTAGTACACAGAGCAGCCCCCCCCCCCCCCATAGATCTCTTTTATTAGTGCATAGAAGATCCCAGAACTATCATGGCTGTCTGCAATGGATCCCCCCCCCGTCTTACTGTGATCCTGGGGATGTTCTTCTTGCCCTGGTAGGACATGTTGTCGGGATGTGGGGTGGGCCCCTGTGTCCTGCAGATCGGGGGGTCCTGGGCTCCGAGGCTCCCTGTGTTATTGTGTAGATGGAGGAGGTGGGGGATGTGCCTTCCTCTCTCTCTTTTTGTTGTCACAGGCTCGGTGGCTCCCCCTGCACTGCAAGAAGCTGTCAGCCCAGCTCCTTCATTACAATGCCAGCCTCATCCTGCAGGCTCCAGCCAGGGGCCTCTCCTAGGGCCACGATCCAGCCCCCAGCCCCCCTCCCCCCCAGCACAGACAATAGACAAGAGAGGAGGTCTACACATAGGATGCCAGGCTGTGCCTGGAGCCAGAGCCCAGCTACCCACCACCATCCTCTCATCCCTGTACTGCCTGCCTTTGTACACCGCTACAGCCCTGGCAGGAGCCATACACAGCCACATCCCAGAAACCCACCATCACCCTCTCATCCCTATACTGCCTGCCTTTGTACACCGCTACAGCCCTGGCAGGGGCCATACACAGCCACATCCCAGCAACCCACCATCATCCTCTCATCCCTATACTGCCTGCCTTTGTACACCGCTACAGCCCTGGAAGGAGCCATACCCAGCCAGAGCCCAGCAACCCACCATCATCCTCCCATCCCTATACTGCCTGCCTTTGTACACCGCTACACCCCTGGCAGGAGCCAAACACAGCCACAGCCCAGTGACCCACCATCATCCCCCCATCCCTATACTGCCTGCCTTTGTACACCGCTACAGCCCTGGAAGGAGACATACACAGCCAGAGCCCAGCTACCCATCATCATCCTCCCATCCCTATACTGCCTGCCTTTGTACACCGCTACAGCCCTGGCAGGAGCCATACACAGCCACATTCCAGTGACCCACCATCATCCCCCCATCCCTATATTACCTGCCTTTGTACCCCGCTACAGCCCTGGCAAGAGCCATACCCAGCCAGAGCCCAGCAACCCACCATCATCCCCCCATCCCTATACTGCCTGCCTTTGTACACCGCTACAGCCCTGGCAAGAGCCATACCCAGCCAGAGCCCAGCTACCCATCATCATCCTTCCATCCCTATACTGCCTGCCTTTGTACACTGCTACAGCCCTGGCAGGAGCCATACACAGCCACAGCCCAGCAACCCACCATCACACTCCCATTCCTATACTGCCTGCCTTTGTACACCGCTACAGCCCTGGAAGGAGACATACACAGCCAGAGCCCAGCTACCCATCATCATCCTCTCATCCCTATACTGCCTGCCTTTGTACACCGCTACAGCCCTGGCAGGAGCCATACACAGCCACATCCCAGTGACCCACCATCATCCCCCCATCCCTATATTACCTGCTTTTGTACCCCGCTACAGCCCTGGCAAGAGCCATACCCAGCCAGAGCCCAGCTACCCATCATCATCCTTCCATCCCTATACTGCCCACCTTTGTACACCGCTACAGCCCTAGCAGAAGCCATACACAGCCACATCCCAGCAACCCACCATCACCCTCCCATTCCTATACTGCCTGCCTTTGTACACCGCTACAGCCCTGGAAGGAGCCATACACAGCCACAGCCCAGTGACCCACCATCATCCCCCCATCCCTATACTGCCTGCCTTTGTACACCGCTACAGCCCTGGAAGGAGACATACACAGCCAGAGCCCAGCTACCCATCATCATCCTCCCATCCCTATACTGCCTGCCTTTGTACACCGCTACAGCCCTGGCAGGAGCCATACACAGCCACATTCCAGTGACCCACCATCATCCCCCCATCCCTATATTACCTGCCTTTGTACCCCGCTACAGCCCTGGCAAGAGCCATACCCAGCCAGAGCCCAGCAACCCACCATCATCCCCCCATCCCTATACTGCCTGCCTTTGTACACCGCTACAGCCCTGGCAAGAGCCATACCCAGCCAGAGCCCAGCTACCCATCATCATCCTTCCATCCCTATACTGCCTGCCTTTGTACACTGCTACAGCCCTGGCAGGAGCCATACACAGCCACAGCCCAGCAACCCACCATCACACTCCCATTCCTATACTGCCTGCCTTTGTACACCGCTACAGCCCTGGAAGGAGACATACACAGCCAGAGCCCAGCTACCCATCATCATCCTCTCATCCCTATACTGCCTGCCTTTGTACACCGCTACAGCCCTGGCAGGAGCCATACACAGCCACATCCCAGTGACCCACCATCATCCCCCCATCCCTATATTACCTGCTTTTGTACCCCGCTACAGCCCTGGCAAGAGCCATACCCAGCCAGAGCCCAGCTACCCATCATCATCCTTCCATCCCTATACTGCCTGCCTTTGTACACCGCTACAGCCCTAGCAGAAGCCATACACAGCCACATCCCAGCAACCCACCATCACCCTCCCATTCCTATACTGCCTGCCTTTGTACACCGCTACAGCCCTGGAAGGAGCCATACACAGCCAGAGCCCAGCTACCCATCATCATCCTCCCATCCCTATACTGCCTGCCTTTGTACACTGCTACAGCCCTGGAAGGAGGCATACACATCCAGAGCCCAGTAACCCATCAGCATCCTTCCATCCCTATACTGCCCACCTTTGTACACCGCTACAGCCCTGGCAGGAGCCATACCCAGCCAGAGCCCAGCAACCCACCATCATCCTCCCATCCCTATACTGCCTGCCTTTGTACACCGCTACACCCCTGGCAGGAGCCATACACAGCCACAGCCCAGTGACCCACCATCATCCCCCCATATCTATACTGCCTGCCTTTGTACACCGCTACAGCCCTGGCAAGAGCCATACCCAGCCAGAGCCCAGCTACCTATCATCATCCTTCCATCCCTATACTGCCTGCCTTTGTACACTGCTACAGCCCTGGCAGGAGCCATACACAGCCACAGCCCAGCAACCCACCATCACCCTCCCATTCCTATACTGCCTGCCTTTGTACACCGCTACAGCCCTGGAAGGAGCCATACACAGCCAGAGCCCAGCTACCCATCATCATCCTTCCATCCCTATACTGCCTGCCTTTGTACACTGCTACAGCCCTGGCAGGAGCCATACACAGCCACAGCCCAGCAACCCACCATCATCCTTCCTACTATATTCGACGATACATCCCCTATGCTGCCTGCCTTTGTACCCCTCTACAGCCCTGGCATAGCTATAGCCGCCCACAGCCCAGCAACCCACCGTCATCCTTCCTGCTCATATCTACATATCATTCATGGCTATGGAAATCACTTCTATAATATACTGGACAATACATGCAGATTTATA
Organism: Rana kukunoris; assembly: GCA_029574335.1. NCBI lineage: Eukaryota > Metazoa > Chordata > Amphibia > Anura > Ranidae > Rana > Rana kukunoris. Next base: position 39,691,945 of record CM056056.1, on the reverse strand, counting down.
CAGTGCTGTCTTTGTACTCCGCTACAGCCCTAGCAGGCGCCATTTACAGCCAAAGCCCATAGCTCCCAACTGTCCCTGATTTCGAGGGACTGTCCCTGATTTGGAACAATGTCCCTCTGTCCCTCTTTCCTCTTTATATGTCCCTCATTTTGGTCTGATCTATATAGTTGTATATAAAATGCACTTTTTATCTTTTAAAAAGTGTTTCCCAGTGCTAAACCTTTCATCCAATTTCAAAATGTCAGCATGTGTACATTTGAAAAGCTAATATAAACGAATAGTATTGTTAAAAAAAAAAAGCCCTTGTGGATTTAATTAACCTTTTTTTGTGGTTAATTCTCCTTTAAGGGGGTGTGGCAGGGGGAGTGTCCTATGCCTACATTTGCTGGTTGGTGTCCCTCATTCCCATCTCAAAATGCTGGGAGGTATGAAAGCCAAGTGACCATCGCTATCCTTCCCTATCAGATCTACTATACCCAACAATACATCCATGACTATGAAGAGCTGCCTGTGTACTCCACTACAGCCCTGGCAGGCGCCATACACAGTCAGAGCCCAGCAGTCCACCACCCTTCACATCTACCTTACCCGACAATTAAATCCATGTCTATGGAGATCACATATATATTAAACCAAAGTCTATAGAGAGCGGCATTATGACGCCTGCCTATGTACCCCACATAGGGGTGCGCAGCCTTTAGGGTGTGCCCCCCAAATCTCAAACACACATGCCTTTCTCTACAGCATCAGCTGCTCTGGACAATGAATGACTGGGAAGTGCTTTGTGCTCAGAGGCTAAGGCCCAGATTCACGTAGGGCGGCGTAACTTTGAGCGGGCGTAGCGTATCGTATTTACGCTACGCCGCCGCAACTTAGTGAGGCAAGTGCCGTATTCACAAAGCACTTGCGTCCTAAGTTATGGCGGCGTAGCGTAAATGTGCCGGCGTAAGCCCGCCTAATTCAAATGTGGAAGAGGTGGGCGTGTTTTATGGAAATTAATCATGACCCCATGTAATTGACGCTTTTAACGAACGGCGCATTCGCCGTCCGTGGACGCATGCTCCAAATTACGCCGCAACTACTCAATGCTTTCGACGTGAGAGTAACTTACGCACAGCCCCATTCACGGACGACTTACGCAAACGACGTAAAACGTGAACAATTCTACGCTGTTCCGACGTCCATACCTAACATTGGCTACGCCTCATAGAGCAGGGGTAACTTTACGTCCAAAAAAGCCTTACGTAAACGATGTAAAAAAAATGCGCCAGGCGCACGTACGTTTGTGAATCGGCGTATCTAGCTCATTTGCATATTCGACGCGTAAATCGACGGAAGCGGCACCTAGCGGCCAGCGTAAATATGCAACTAAGATATGACGGTGTAACAGACTTACGCCAGTCGGATCTTAGCACAATTCCGGCGTATCTTGCTTTCTGAATACAGAAAAAATATACGCCGGCGCATCCTAGAAGTTACGCGGCGTATCTCGAGATACGCCAATGTAACTTCTTTGAGAATCTGGGCCTTCCTGTTCATTCACAAACTGAAGCATAGTCAGCACAGTTTACTATGCTTCAGTTATGAATGGACACAGTGAGTGGGTGTGTTCACTGCCTTCATTAAGAAAAGGAAGGGGTCGGTAAATGACATTTACCAGCCCCTTCCCCCACTCTCCATTCTGAAACACCCCCGCAGTAGCAGGGGTGGAGGGAGAGCAGCAGCACCGTGGGGGGGAAGCAACAAGGTGAAGCCCAGCAATAGGGGGGATCAGCACTGCATGCAGTGATTAGAGTGTGCCCAGGCACGTATGGCACACCCTATGCGCACACCTATGCTACAGCCCTGGCAGGTGCCATATACTGGCAGGTGCTCCTGAGGATGCTGGAAGATGTATTGGATGCATTGCCTCCAAGCAGTGGCATACTAAGTGGGGGCCGGACAGCCCCGGGTACCGCTCCAAGTGAACATACACCACGGAAAGATATTACTAATTATCAATGCACACTAAAGGTGACCATACACTATACAATCACATTGCACAATCTTTCTTAGATATTCTAATATGTAGTGCAAGGGCTTGCCTGATTTGATACAAATTAAATGGATTGTTCAGGCCTGTCCTCCTATTACATAGTTTTGGTAAATAGATTGTGCAATCAGATTGTATTGTGTATGGCCAGGCTTAAAGTGGAGTTCCACCCATTTTTTTATGTTTGTCTGTGCTGCATGCCCTAATCTCATAGGGCCAGATTCTCAAAAAATGGCGTATCTGGCGGCGTAGCGTATCGTATCGCATTTACACTACGCCTACGCAAATTACTGGAGCAAGTGCCGTATTCTCAAAGCACTTGCTCCGTAATTTTCGGCGGCGTATCGTAAATGCGGCGTCGTAAGGCCGCGTAATTCAAATAGTGAAGGAGGGGGCATGCTGTATTTAAATTCAGCGCGCCCCCGCGTCAAACGAAGTGCGCATGCGCCGGCCGGGAAAAAAGCCCAGTGCGCATGCTCCAGCTCACGTCGGAAAGCGTTGTTAAAACCGACGTCAAAACGACGTGATCGTCACTTAGGCAATTCCCTATTCGCGAACGACTTAGTAAACGACGTAACCGACGGAAAAAGACGACGCTGACCCGACGCCATACTTAACAAGGCAACGACGGAACTTCGGAAACATACCCCTCATATAGCAGGGGTAACCTTACGCGTACGGAAACGACGTAAACGACGACGGGGCGGCGTAAAAACGTTCGGGAATCGGCGTATTAGGCTCATTTGCATAGGCAAATGAGAAAACAACGTAAAGGCCACCTAGCGGCCGGCCTTGTCATTACATCTAAGATCCGACGTTGTAATTGCTTTACACCTGTCAGATCTTTAGTGTATCTATGCGTAAGTGATTCCAAGAATCACACGCATAGATACCCATTGAAAAAAACTGCGATACGACTGTGTTTCTGAGATACACCGTCGTATCTCAGCTGAGAATCTGGCCCATAGTGTTCAGAATGGACAATTTTTATTTATTCTGTTGCTTGTAAATACCTTTATTTTGTAGTCCTTCATTACTTCCTCCTCCTCATTAGCCTAGGCCAGTGATGGCAAACCTTGGCACCCCAGATGTTTTGGAACTACATTTCCCATGATGCTCAACTACACTGCAGAGTGCATGAGCATCATGGGAAATGTAGTTCCAAAACATCTGGGGTGCCAAGGTTCGCCATCACTGGCCTAGGCTATTAAAGTCACATGGCTATTGGCAAGGGTTTCTGGGATAGGCATCATGTTTCCCAGTAGTCCTTGCAAACCTGACTGAAACCTATTACATTGCTTGTGCAGCACTGAGCATGTGCGTGATATGCAAAGCTGAAATCCAGGAAGTCATACAGTCTGGCTTCATGATGCCCACACTTAAGATGGCCACGGTCTATTTCTAGAGTATAAATCTAAATGCTGTAACAACCTAACAAAACAGACCTTAGTTTACAGACTAACTTTACTAGAATACATTAAAGGGGAGGTTCCCCTAAAAAGAAACTTTTAACATTGCCTGTGTCTTCTTAATAACATTTAGAATCGGCTGGTAGTTAAAAAAAAAAAACACCCGTACATACCATTTTCGGCATGTAGTCTCACCGCCGCTTCCGGGTCTGGCGGCCGGGGATGGGAGGGCCTGCTTCATTGACAGGCATCCGATCGACGCATACAGCGCGTCACGAGATGCCGAAAGAAGCCGAACGTTGGTGCGCATGCGCCGTATAGAGCCGCACCAACGTTCGGCTTCTTTCGGCATCTCGTGACGCGCTGTATGCGTCGATCGGATATCTGTCCCCGGCTGCCAGACCCGGAAGCGGCGGTGAGACTACATGCCGAAAATGGTATGTACGGGTGTTTTTTTTTTAAACTACCAGCCGATTCTAAATGTTATTAAGAAGACACAGGCAATGTTAAAAGTTTCTTTTTAGGGGAACCACCCCTTTAAGCTTGTGTATTACAGGGGTATTTATATTTAAAAAGTGAAATTGTGGGTGGAACTCCCCTTTAAGAACCAAGTCATCTCTTCTCTGCTATTCTTTACTCTACATATGTTTCTGAAAATAGAATAATTTGGAATGATGTGTAACTGTTATATAAGTATTTCAACCAAAGTTAACCTCATTATAATTTTCAAACTATGGGAAAGTGAAACTTTCTGTTGGTTACCCTTCCCCCAAAGTATACTATATATACAGTACAGACCAAATGTTTGGACACACCTTCTCATTCCAAGAGTTTTCTTTATTTTCATGACTATGAAAATTGTAGAGTCACACTGGAGGCATCAAAACTATGAATTAACACATGTGGAATTATATACATAGCAAAAAAGTGTGAAACAACTGAAAATATGTCATATTCTAGGTTCTTCAAAGTAGCCACCTTTTGCAGCAGACACATCTCTAGAACAACTGATAAGAGTGACTTACTGGGTCCCCTCACCTCTATGAAAGAGATCCTAGGCTGCTGGCTGTACGGTGGGGAATTGGCTCAAGGAGAACCCGGACGCAGGTTATCTGAGAGTCGTGATCGAACCATCGGGGATCTGGTGAGCGACACACTGACAGGTACATTGCTACTGTCAACCGGTCACTCAATTGTAATTGACTGGAGGGATTCGCTCTGCTGTTCATTGTCAGCATAGAGCCTGTGGCAGAGACCTCATCTGGCATCTCAAACCAAATCAGAGCCAGGTCCATGGTGAGGACCTGTTCTTTCCAGCAACCAGCAACCAGCAACCTTAAAGTGGCACTCCGGCTGCCAGGCTTGTGGCAGGGGTCTGTCCGGGGAACACTTCACCCACTCTGGCTAGAGTGGCGATGCAATATACAGTTACTGGAAGCAGGCTTGCTTTCCTGTTCATCCAAGCCTGATACTGCAAGGTTTTCTCCATTTCATCAGCCTGTCCTATCTACCTCCTGTTGATGTTCGTCGTGTTGGACCCAAGAAATAAAGCATTTGGAAAACCTCAACTACTGATTGGACATTCGCTCACTGCTCTGCTCACTAACTTCACCCCTGGACAACACTTAGGCCACATACACACGATCAGACCGGTCCGATGAAACTGGTCCGACGGACCGTTTTCATGGGACCAGGCTGAAGTGGTCTGATGGTCTGATGTGTGTACACACCATCAGACCAAAAATCCCCTCGGACCAGAACGCGGTGACGTAGAACACACAGACGTGATGAAAAAACAAAGTTCAATGCTTCCAAGCATGCATCGACTTGATTCTGAGCATGCGCAGGTTTTTGGTCCGATGCTTTTGTGTACTAACCATCGAATTTGTGCGACGGACAGGTGTCCGTCAGACAGATTTTAAAGCAAGTTTTAAAACTTTGGTCTGTACACACTATCGAACTGGTCCGATGAAACTGGTCTGCAGACCAGTTTCATCGGACCGGTCTGATCGTGTGTACGCGGCCTAAGGCCTAAAGCGGGGAGACATGTCCGCTGAAACATGTCCGACAGACCGTTTCCAGCGGACATGTCTCCTCGGATTTTGGTCCGATGGCGTGTACACACCATCGGATGAAAATCCCCTCGGTCTGAGGACGCGGTGACGTGGCGGTGACGTTGACGCCGCCACGTCACCACTCCAGGAAGTAAAATACTTCCACGCATGCGTCAAATCCATTCGACGCATGCGGGAGATTTATGTCAGCTGGTTAGGCCGCGTACACACGAGGGGATATGTCCGCTGAAAACGGTCCGATGGACCGTTTCAGCAGACATCTCCGCTCGTGTGTATGGGCTAGCGGACAGATTTCTCCACCCGACAGATTTCAAAGCAAGCTTTGAAATCTGTCCGGTGGAATCTGTCCGCCCGACATGTCTGCTGGTTAGTACACTTACCAGCAGACATGTCGGCCCCCACCGCCGCCGCGCCGCTGCCGAATGGATTCGGCGCATGCGCGGAAGTGTTTTACTTCCTGGTGCGGTGACGTGGCGGTGACGCGGCGGCGTCAACGTCACCGCCGCGTCACCGCGCCGTCCGGCGGCGGGGAATTTGATCCGATGGTGTGTACACGCCATCGGATCAAACTCCCGATCGGACATATCCGATGGAAATGGTCCGCGGACCGTTTTCATCGGATATGTCCGATCGTCTGTACGCCGCCTAAGAGGTGACTTAATACACCGATACCAAATCAACCAGCGGCCCTTGATGGGGTATAGCTACATATATGTATAGCTACCACAAAGCATAATATATACATACAACTCCCAAAGTATACACATACCCTCTCTACAAACTAACTCCTCTTTTATTAATCTATAATCCACCTACAGTATTGATAATAACAATCATAATAAAAATATTAACAATAATACTAACAATACAGTTAAAAAACATCCTGCCAATAATAATAAAAAAGAGATATCATCTGCTACTACTACTTATAATAATAATAATAATAATAACAACAACATATCACACTGCTACCAATACTAATTATTAATCTTTCACCACAACTGCTATAAACATTACAAATAATAGTACACATGTGATACAATTCACTGTTAATAACAACAATTATACATTACTAATAACGCAACTACAAATGATATATAATAAACTTCAGCTACCACTACTCATAATATAGAAAATTAAATACAAATTAAGATACTATTCTTTAAATTTTCCTTTATTTCTTTTCCGAGCATACCAGTAAACATACGAAAATAGAGGCCATTCCATTACATCATTTACAAAAAAAAAGCAAGAGAGGATGACAAAAAGAGGAACAAAAAATAAACAGACACATCTTTCATAATCACACAAAGAGAAGGAAAAAAAAAAGGAGTATGTTTCCTTCCCAAACGTATCTTTTCGCTTTCCTCTCATCCTATAAAACTTTATCCAGGCCTCTTAGGATCTTTGGGTCTGAGGGTACCTTCCCCTCGCCCCCTTGAGACGGTAAGCTCCCCTACCTCTAGGGGATTGCCATGTCCCCCACAGGGAGGGGTAGCCGCACCGGCCCCTGCAATGTCCCCCTCTGCCCTTGCATTCCCTCCATCCCCCCTTCCCAAATAAACCAAGAAGAAGAAGAAAAAAAAAAAAAAAAAAACCAACAAAGGAAAAAGAAAAAAAAAAAAAAAAAAGATACTATTCATTGGCAATGATACTATACCACTACAAATAATAATAGTTATTAATCTTCCATCAAGACTGCTCATAATACTAACAATAGTGATAAAAATGGGCTACCACCCTCTGCTAATAATAACAATATTATTATTAACTAGAAAATGCATTTCCTGAGTAGCAGTGTAATTAGTGGTATATTATTATTATTATTATTATTATTATCAGTAAATGATTTCTAAATTGTATTATTAGTATTAGTGAAGAACTAGAAAATGCATTTCCTGAGGAAAATACGTGGGAATGCTGAATAGCTGAATTGCTAAGCCCGCACAAATCCCATTCACCATAACCACTATACTATCTTTAGGACATACAAGCAGTGTTCCTTCAGCTGTATCGATCGCATGTACGGTTGTGGATTTATTAAGGTTTGTTTGAAGGGTTATTTCACTTATTTTGTGTGTAGATAAAAAGCGTTTGTAATGGTAATTCTTTCCCTAAATAGCTTCCTTTACCTCAGTGCAATTATCCCTCTCACTCACCTGGGGGGAGGGGAGAAAACCTCTTGAGGGGGGAGGGGCGACCAGGAAGTCAGGACGCTCTGTACTTTGCAGATAGAGAAAGGAGCTGTGTGTTAGTGGGCGTCCTGCTCACCCCCTCCCCCCTCAAGAGGCTTTCTCCACACCAGAGAAAAAGCCTTGCACTACTGTGTGGAGTTACAGACAGAAGAACAGGAAGTGAGGATTTCTCAGAAGAAATAAGGACATTTAAAAGCAAAATCAAAGGATGAGGTAAGTAAAGGAGGACTGCACAAAGGTAAAGGAAGTTATTTAGGGAAAATGATTTTACCTTTACAACACCTTTAATGATTAAAGAGAGGCTTTATAAGTACTGAAGGAACACTGCTTGTATGTCCTAAAGATAGTATAGTGGTTATGGTGAATGGGATTTGTGCGGGCTTAGCAATTCAGCTATTCAGCATTCCCACGTATTTTCCTCAGGAAATGCATTTTCTAGTTCTTCACTAATACTAATAATACAATTTAGAAATCATTTACTGATAATAATAATAATAATAATAATATACCACTAATTACACTGCTACTAATATAAATTACCAATCATTCATCACTAATGCTAATAATACAATTTAGATATCATTTACTGATAATAATAATAATAATAATAATAATAATAATAATAATATACCAATATTACACTGCTACTAATAAAAGTTACCAACATTCATCACTAATACTAATAATACAATTTAGATAATCATTTACGGACAACAATAATAATAATAATGATAATAATAATAATAATAATATACCACTAATTACACTGCTATTAATGAAAATTACAACTCATTCTTCACTAATACTAATAATACAATTTAGAAATCATTTACTGATAATAATAATAATAATAATAATAATAATAATAATAATAATATACCACTAATTACACTGCTACTAATATAAATTACCAATCATTCATCACTAATGCTAATAATACAATTTAGATATCATTTACTGATAATAATAATAATAATAATATACCAATATTACACTGCTACTAATAAAAGTTACCAACATTCATCACTAATACTAATAATACAATTTAGATAATCATTTACGGACAACAATAATAATAATAATGATAATAATAATAATAATATACCACTAATTACACTGCTATTAATGAAAATTACAACTCATTCTTCACTAATACTAATAATACAATTTAGAAATCATTTACTGATTATAATAATAATAATATACCACTAAGTACACCGCTATCAATAGTAATTAACAATCTTCCACTATTATTGCTAATAATATTAATAAAATGATAATTATAATAATAATATAGGCCTAATGCTACCAGTAATAATTAACACTCTTTCAGCACTAGTGCACATAATAAAATATTACCAATGATGGGACCCGCCAGTACTGGTAATGAGTGACATGAAGCCCCCAGTAGTGAGGGGTGGGATGCTGCCATTACCTGGCTATGCCTGGCTGGTTCCTCCGCTGGGACAGACAGAGGTCCCTGTAGGTCCACCTTCTCAGCAGCTCCCATTCCATCCACACTGCCCAGGCTGCTGCTCTGGCTGCTGGACTCACTGAGCCCATTAGAACCAGGACCAGGACTGCCCCCATCCATCTTCCTGCTGCCATTCTTTTTGCCAACACTCAATGCCTCGAAATTGATGGTCTTATTCTCAAAAGCCCCCTCCACATTGCAGAACATGCCCCCATACTTCTGCCTGGGTTTGGGACTTTCTGAGCCCAGCTTGGAGAAGTAAGTGGGCACCTCTTCCTGGACTTTCTCTGCTTTCCTCCTTTCTGCCATGTCTGCTCCTGGCTTGCTGCTTCTCTGCAGGTTGTCCCCAATGATAATCTGAAGTGAAGTGTGCTCCTGGTCTGCCAGGCTCAATTTGAGGAAGGGGCCTGTGTGTACAATGTGTCACATAATAACCCCCTGAGGTTACATTACCCCAGCTGGCAGCTCCATTTAGGGATGACTGAGCTGTCCAATGGGTGTGGTGCTGAACTGGTGACAATGACACCCTGGAGCTGCCCATCTTATAGGACTGAACAGATATTGTATATTTTTATCAGATCATTGAAATTCTTATTTTTTTACATTCTGTTTACTCAATCAGGTTGACTTTCTGACGTGACAGTTTAGATGTGACAGTTAGCGTTATTTTTCTAATGCTTTAACTGAGAGTAACATTAAGAAAATTAAAGGCATCTCCTTCTCGGTTACTTTGCTAAACTTGTTATCATAGAAAAAAAAATATGAAAGGATCTTCTATTTAACCACTTCAGCCCCGGACCAATATGCAGCTAAAGGACCAGGCCCCTTTTTGCGATTCAACACTGCGTCGCTTTAACAGACAATTGTGCGGTCGTGCAACATGGCTCCCAAACAAAATTGACGTCCTTTTTCCCCCACAAATAAAGCTTTTTTTGGTGGTATATGATCACCTCTGCAGTTTTTTTTTTTTGCGCTATAAACAAAAAAAATAGTGACAATTTAAAAAAAATGCAATATTTTTTACTATTTGCTGTAATAAATATCCCCCAAATATATATAAAAAAACATAGTTTCCCTTAGTTTACGGCGATACGTATTCTACTATACATATTTTTGGTAAAAAAAAATCACAATAAGCGTTTGATTGGTTTGCGCAAAAGCTATAGCGTCTACAAAATAGGGGATCGTTTTATGGCATTTTTATTAATATATTTTGTTTACTAGTTATGGCGGCGATCTGTGATTTTTATCGTGACTGCGACATTATGGTGGACACATCAGACACTTTTGACACTATTTTGGGGCCATTGTAATTTTTACTGTGAAAAGTGCTAAAAAATTCACTGATTACTGTGAAAATGCCACTGGCAGTGAAGAGGTTAACCTGTAGGGGGAGCTGAAGGGGTTAAGTGTTTTCTAGGGAGTGATTACTACTGTAGGGGGTGTGGCTTTGTGTGTGACGTCACTGATCGTCCATCCCTATGACAGGGAACAGACAGGGCTGTCTTAATGAGAGGGCACACCTGGGCACTGCTCAGGGGCCCCAGCTGCATCGGGGGGCCCTGCACTTTCCCCAAAGCAGCTTGTCCTTGAGCCCATGCTGCCCCTAAATTTGGGGCACCATGATGGCACCGAGAGTGATAGATACACAGGCGAGGCAGCCTGCCTCCTACCTACTTGATGTCTTTTTACCTGTACTGTCATCAATGTAGGGGCCCCAGAGCATTACTTTGCCCAGGGGCCCATGATGCTATTAAGACTGCCCTGGGAACAGATGATCAGTGACGGCCACACTAGGAAGAATGGGGAAAGGTTTCTTTACACTTACCTCTCCCCGTTCTTCAGCTCTGTGACCCGATCACAGGACACCGGCGGCCATCGGGTCCGCGTGTCCCGCGGGTGTGGTCACGGAGCACAGGACCAGGTCGCGAGCGCGCCTCCGACAATTGTCTGATGGAGCATACAAACGGTCGGTTTATCCGACAACAGCCTGTCATCACACAATTCCCTTCGGAAAATCCTGCAACCCTTTCAAGTGCAGTTGCTGTAGATCTAAGGGGGACATTCAAAGAAAAAATAAATAAATAATGTTTGCTTGCATGTGATTGGATGATAAAATCAGCAGAGCTTCCCCTCATTTCAGAGCTTCCCCTCAGATCTACAGCAATCTACAGCGATTGCACTTACAAGTGCACTTTCAAATGCAATTGCAGTGCACTTGTAAGTGTAAAGTGAATTTGCCTTTAGTAAATCATCTCCATAGAGTCCAATATACAATGGTTGTTGCTCAGAAGTGAAGCGCAGTGCTGTAGTGAACACGTGGAAACATCAGGGGTGATGTCTCTTCTATCAAAACTGTGGGGCGTGTACTCTCACCAGAGATTGTGGACTCGAATGTCGGGGACAACGAGTCAATCGAGCAGAGAGAGACAGAACGGGTAGTCTTCCAGGGCGATTGTGGAAACCCTGTTGAAGTCTATTTAGATAAAACGCGTCGGTCTTGGCTTATTGCTCCTCACATTTCTCCATTTTATCTTTGTGATCACACATTTTTACTATTACGAATAGTAAATGGTTTTTATTCAATAAAACCTATCCCTCTTGATCTATACCATGTGGAGCCCCTCTTTTTTCTCTTTACATCTTCCTTGAAGGGAGTTTTTTTGGCCCTCCCACCCGGGTGTTTCAACTTGGTGTTCGAACCTTATGGTCATCTACAAGGCCCCTAGAAGCTGTTCCTGGAATCACCAGGGTTTCCACGATTGCTCTGGAAGACTGCCTATCCTGGCTCTCTCTGCTCGATTGACTCGTTGTCACCGACATTCAAGTCCACCATCTCTGGTAAGAGTACACACCCCACAGTTTTGATAGAAGACACATCACCCCTAATGTTTCCACATGTTCACTACATCACTGTCAGCAGTGGAGCGTCCATACTAGGCGCAAGAGCACCACCCCCTTTCGGCCCCCTGGTAAGCGCTGGCCATCTGAATGACGGCAGCTGGTTGGCTGTGATAGGCTTTCTGTAATCGGCTTCCAAATAGTTAACCAGGGGACGCAGGGGGTGTGCATTCCCTGGTTAACATTGACACTTCTCTCAGCCAATCAGGTTCACTGGGTCTAGTTATCTGTAACCTGATTGGCTGAAGCGACATCAAGGGTGGGACTCGGGAGAAGACATTGTAGAAGGATGGCTGACCCAAGAAAGGTAAGTGCTGTGGGACGGGGGGCAGCAATCTGGCGGTTTTTGAGGGGGCAATCTGGCAGCAATTGATGGGCACAGTGGTGACAATTGATGGGCACAGTGGTGACAATTGATGGCACAGTGGCTGTGTTTGATGGCATGGCACAGTGGCTGCGTTTGATGGCATGGCACAGTGATTGCGTTTTAAGGCACAGTGGCGACAATTGATGGCACAGTGGTGACAATTGAAGGGAGGGGATCATTATAAATGTTTTATATGAGAAGTTTGAACATACCTGACCTGTATGTCTAATGTCATTGGACAGTTTAACCCGCCCTTAATCCAAGGGTGGGGGGGGGGGTGTCTTGGAGTTGAATATCTGTTGTAAAATGCGCTAGAATAAAGGCAGTTTGGTTGTTTGCCATCCCGGCTCCTGCTTTCTACATTGCCAGTCTGTGCGGTCCTAGACTACGGCCAGCGACTACAGACCAACCCCCTTTGTCCTTCTCCATCCGAGTGACCAAGTCTGCCAGTCCTGCAGCCTCCATCTTGGGAGTGGATTAACCCTGTGATCGCCAGGGTTGTGAGTGGAGCAAACTAGGTCCCTGTGTGACCAGGACTCCCCCCTAATTGCCAGAACTCTGTTATTTGTCTTGTTTAGCCAGCCTAGCGCAAATCACGTTTTACCAGCACAGACTCTGCTACCCTGCTGTGGGTTTATACCGTGTTACTCTTGTGTTGCCCGGCTGTGATACCTGCTACCTGGCTGTGTGTTAACCCCCTCTACTGTTAAATAAAAGGCTTTGAAGGGAGCTGTGGTGGCTCAACGTGATTGGCACTGCGCTGACAAGCCATTCACCTCTGCAGCCAAGGGTTCGGATCCTGGTCTCGGCTACATGTGAATTGAGTTTGGTGGTCTCAGCCCGGCTCCCGGTGGGTGTGCTATGCAAGGTACGCCTGTGCTTAGTACGCCCACCCCCCCCCCCCACAAAAACCACCACACTTGCACGCACACGAAATGAAATTGGTTTAAAACACATGCACTTTGGCCATGCGGTCTCTTAAAATAAAGAGAGGCGAAGGACCTACGGGGCTGGCTGGGTGGGCTAGGCCCCCTCACTCCCTCATAGGGGGAGTCCCTCTGCCCCATTGGGGTCCCGTTGGGCCCCAGTTGGGCTCCCAAGAGGAGCAGGTAGGGCGGGGTGAGTGGGAGGCCCCCCTTCACACCCGCCATTGCCACTAGGGGCATGGAGAAGGATGGCGATTGCCTCCGGGGGGAGGGTCTGCCTACTCCCAACTCCTACAGTCCGGCTCCTCTCTCTCGAGTTAACGCACAAAAATACACTTTAAAGAAAAAAAAAAAAAGAAAAAAAAATAAAAAAAATAAAAGGCTTTGTGGGTGCTCCTACTCTCTGCATATGTCTGTTATACTTACCATATATATTCGAGTATAAGCTGACCCGAATATAAGCCGAGGCACCTAATTTTACCACAAAAAAATGGGAAAACGTATTGACTCGAGTATAAGCCTAGGGTGTCCATGTCCATGCCTCACTGTGTCCATGTCCATGCTTCACTGTGCCCATGTCAATGCCTCACTGTGCCCATGCCTCACTGTGTCTCCCTTACGTTTAACAAGGGAGTATATAGAACTGGGGCTACATGTGTGCCAAGTTTCGGCCGGCCAGTACCGGGTCCCCAAAGTCCGGGAGATCAGGCGCAAAAAAGGTGACTCGAGTATAAAACTCGGCTTCTACTCGAGTATATACTGTACATCTCCGCAGTGCCGATCCTGACCTCCCTGGGGCCCTAAGCAAAATGACATGTCACGGTGGGGGGCTGCCGAAAATGACATGTCACATTAAAGTGAGAAGCGGGGGGTGCTGACTTCTTACCTCTTCTCCCATGCAGCTAGCGAGTTGAGAAGCGGGGTGAGGGGGGCCGAAAATGACTTCTCACAAGGCGGGGCCTCTAGTAATTTGAGGGCCCTCCACAGCTTTGCCAGGCCCTAAGCGGCTTGCATAATGAGCCTATAGGGTGGATCGGCCCTGCATCTCTTTCACAGTGATAAAATACCACCCCCAAATACAATCCCCATTTGTGGGAAAAAAAATTGTAAATCTTCCGGGGCTCAAGTGGTTAACATGAGTGGCGGTGGAGGGGCTTTAGGCCAAAAAAATGTAGAATTGTAGAAGAACCTTACACTAAAAGAGGAAAAAAAGGGCCCATTCACTTGTTAGGACACAATATTTTAAAACTCACCTGGCATTACTCTTCATTTTGTTTGTTCTCCCCCTCATCTAGAAGGCTGTGTTTTGAAGTTTACAGGCTAGGGGTAATTACTGCAAATGCATTCACAGATCATAACTCCTAGCTTCCCCAAATAATTGTAAAGTTGCTTAAAGCGTAACTCCACTTTTGTTGTGAAAAAAACATTCCCCTCTGCGTGATTTATCTATATTGCAAGGATTTTGATCATATTTGTTGCAGATTCCTTCCTTTTGTTATCCCGAAGGAATCGCTGTTTGTCTGTGTCCATGTGGAATCTGTGGTGGAGTGGTTTTATAATTATCAATCAGATGCTTCACCTGCAGGGCTGAAAGTGGAAAGTGTCACAGTCTGCTTCCCTTTTAGATGTGATTTCACTTTAAGAGTATTACACCAAATTTTTTTTTTTACTACTGAGGGGTTTATATTGGGGGGAAAGAGGGGTTCTACTACTGAGGGGTCTGTACTGGGGAAAAAGGGGGGGATCTACTACTGAGGGGTCTGTATTGTGGGAAAAGAGGTGGGTTCTACTACTGAGGGGTTGGTACTGGGGAAAAGGGGGGTTCTACTACTGAGGGATCAGCACTGGGGAAAGGAGGGGTTCTACTACCGAGGGATATAGACTGGGGGGAAAAGGGGGTTCTAACGCTGAGGAGTCTGTACTGGGGGAAAAGGGGGGGGGTTCTACTACTGAGGGGTCTGTACTGGGGGGAAAGGGTGTTCTACTACTGAGGGATCAGCACTGGGGAAAGGAGGGTTTCTACTACCGAGGGATATAGACTGGGGGGAAAAGGGGGTTCTAACACTGAGGAGTCTGTACTGGAGGAAAAGGGGGGGTTCTACTACTTAGGGGTCTGTACTGGGGGGAAGGGGGTTCTACTACTGAGGGATCTGCACTGGGGGAAAAGAGGGGTTTTACTACTGAGGGATATAGACTGAGGGGAAAGGAGGGATTCTACTACTGGGGGATATAGACTGAGGGGAAAGGGGGGGTTCTACCACTGAGGAGTCTGTATTGGGGGAAAGGGATTCTACTACTGAGGTGTCTGTACTTGGGGTAAAGGGGGGTTCTACTACCTAGGGGTCTGCACTTTGGTAAGGGTGGGTTCTTCTACTGAGGGATCTGCACTGAGGAAAAAGTAGGGGTTCTACTACCAAGGGGTCTGTACTTGGAACTACCATTGTCATTATGTGCAAGGGGGGGGTGACACCATGTTTTACTGCAGCTGGTGACACCAACCCTAGTGATGCCACTGACTGCAGCCTCTGACTGCGAGTCTCAGGAGATTTGAAGATGCCACTACTATGCTATTCACTCTTCTCTTCGCTGGAGGCTCTGACATGGGGAAGCAGAGCTCGAATTCTACCAAGATGTGAGTGGAAGTCAATGCAATTTAATGCAATGCAATGTAAAGAGGAAAAGATCACCTGCAGAGAGACCGGAGACTAGGGATGAGCTTCGAGTTCCAGTAGAACTCATGTTTGACTCGAACATTGCCTGTTCGCCGAACAGCGAACTATTTGGGGTGTTCGCGGCAAGTTCGTGTGAAATTTAGAACCCTGTTAAAGTCTATGGGACTCGAACGTTTGAAATCTAAGGCCACGTACACACGATCAGACATGTCCGACGGACCGTTTTCATTGGACCAGGCTGAAGTAGTCTGATGTGTGTACACACCATCAGAGCAAAATCCCCTCAGACCAGAACGCGGTGACGTAGAACACAACGACGTGATGAAAAAACGAAGTTCAATGCTTCCAAGCATGCGACTTGATTCTGAACATTTTGGTCCGATGATTTTGTGTACTAACCATCAAACATGTCCGACGAACAGGTTTCCAGTGGACAGGTTTCTAAGCTTGTTTTGAAACTTTTGCCCGCTGGGAAACGGTCCTCTAGGCCGTACACACGATCGAACATGTCCGCTGAAACTGGTCTGCGGACCAGTTTCAGTGGACATGTTCGATCATCTGTACGCGGCCTAAAGTGCTAATTTTAAAGGCTAATATGCAAGTTATTGTAATATAAAGTGTTTGGGGACCCGGATCCTGCCCCAGGGGACATGTATCAATGCAAACATTTTTTTTAAAGACTGCAGTTTTTTTGGCAGCAGTGATTTTAATAATTCCTTTAAGTGAAACAATAAAAGTGAAATATTCCTTTAAATTTCGTACCTGGGGGGGTGTATAGTATGCCTGTAAAGTAGAGCTTGTTTCCCATGCTTAGAACTGTCCCTGCACAAAGTGTCATTTCTGAAGGAAAAAAAGTAATTTAAAATCACTCGCGGCTATAATGAATTGTCGGCTCCCGGCAATACAGAGAAAAGTCATTCATAAAAAAAAAATGTGTGGGTGTCCACGGCATTTTTTTTTTAAATTTGGGGTGGAGTTCCCCTTAAAATCCATACCAGACCTGAAGGGTCTGGAATGGATATTTGGGGGGAACCCCACATCATTTTTTTTAATTTGACGCAGGGTTCCCCTTAATATCCATACCAGACCCTAAGGTGAGTGATTTTAAATGACTTTATTCCTTCAGAAATTACATTTTGTGCAGGGACAGTTCTAAGCACAGGAAACAAGCGCTACTTTACAGGCATACTATACACCCCCCTAGGTACGAAATGTAAAGGAATATTTCAATTTTATTGTTTTACTTTAAGCATTATTAAAATAACTGCTCCTGAAAAAACTGCAGTTTTTTTAAAACTTTTTTTACATTGATACATGTCCCCTGGGGCAGGACCCGGGTCCCCAAACACTTTTTAGGACAATAACTTGCATAGTAGCCTTTAAAATTAGCACTTTAGATTTCAAACGTTCGAGTCCCATAGACTTTAATGGGGTTCTAAAGTTCACACAAATTTTTGGTCTTGTGCGAACCGAACCCAGGGGTGTTCGGCTCATCCCTACCAACTGGTGACTAGTCTTTTGCCCTCAAACGTACAAAAGGTTGTTAATACAGTTGTACATTTCCCCATTACATGCTTGGAGCAGACAAGGATTGTTCGCTGCTCCACTAAATTATCTCTCTTTTTTTACTTGTTTTCTAAAAATCAATAAAAACCATTGAAACAGAAAAGGTTGTTAATACAGCCAGAATAAATGAGACATTTTGAACCATCATTTTTATTAAAAATTCAACAATAAATTGGATACTTTACAAATAAATATAAATTCTTTAATATATATATATATATATAGAGAGAGAGATATTTCATCATATTACATTACAAAAATATCTTTACAACTTTTAACTGGCAAACAGAAAAAAAACCAAAATGTCCTTTCAAATACCTAATTTTAGCACTATAACAAACATGACAGTCTAAAGATATGGTTATCCATACAGCACGGAGTAAGGGCACCTCTTGCCATGTAATAAATACTATTTGTACATGATTTACAGTGGGTATTGTACACATTGGTATACATTGGTTACAAAAGGTAAATACATGAATACATTATTCCACCTTCACAATTCCCTGAGTCTAAACTAAACCCATTACTGTGCTAAAACACACGGACATAGTTAAGGTACTGATGGTGTGACTGCTGTAGGGACCCTTTGGACATCAGAAACTACCCCCAAGTAAATATAATCTGTACGGTTACTACAAGAGTTTAGTTTACAAGCTGTGTAAGGCACTCAGGGGTGTACCAAAGGCTACAGACAGATAATCAAAGAGTAAAACGTACACTGACAGCCACAATACAGAAAGAACTGGAACACGGTGTTTGTATTCATGGTACTTTGGGGCTGATCTACACAAAAAGGGACTTTGTAACCCACAACAACCAATCAGAAGACAACTTTGATTTTGCAGTGAATTTAATTAAGTTTATAAAATTATTATATAACAAAAAAGTGTTTTCTGGCTTCCTCTCTCTCAACTCCAAAATGATGGACCTTGCATTAAAAAAAAACATGTGATTCAAACTGTATAATCTGTGCAGCTACCTAATGCCGCATACACACGGTCGGAATTTGCGATGGAAAAAGTCCGATGGGAGCTTTCCATCGGAATTTCCGACGGACTTTAGATAGAGAGAAGGTTCTCTATTTTTCCGTCTGGAAATTCCGACAAAGTTTTGCCTGGTCTAAAGTCTGACCGTGTGTACACGGCATAAGCTTTGTGAAACAGGATTTTTACCTTTTCATGGAGTTAATTAAGGGACGCAAGGAGAAGTCAACTGGGTTATACTGCTTAAATGAGATTGGACACTGAAATCTCCTGCTTTAATCAGCCAGGTATAATCCCTCCCACTCTCATCATGCTTTATTTTTGAGGAAAAGCAATATTATAAGTGGATCATAAAGAGAGAGGGGGGGGGGGGAATCCTGCTCTCTTTATCATTCAAGGCCCCTTTTACACTGGGGCGGGAGGTGCTTTGGCGTTAAAGCGCCACTATTTTTAGTGGCACTTTACCGTCGGAATTGTGGTGGTGTTCATCTGCTAGTGGTGCGGTTTTACCGCTCCAGTGTGAAAGCTGCTGTTTCAGGTCAGTTTGCAGGCTCTATTTTTAGCGCAATAGCGCCAGAAAACCACCCTAGTGTGAAAGGTGTCTCAAGGTATACAAAAGGTTCCTTTTTTATTTTTTTTAAATAACAAACATGTCATAGTTACCTTCACAGTCTACCTCTTTTTACACATTTTCCCAGATCCCCTCTTCTGTTTCCCTCAACGGCTCTCACGGCTCCCCCCTGTATTAGATGACCCTCTCTGGGAAGCTCTCTACTGAGGGGGTTACCTTGCAGGAGCGCTTCCGAGTCATACACTCGGTGTCCATAGACGCCAAATGTATGACCTGGCCCACGTCATTGTATTAGATTAACAGCAGAGGCAGCCAATGGCTGTGCTGCTATGAATCTTTCCAATCAATGCCAGGACTCAGTGGAGAAGAGAACGCTGGGGACACGCCAAGCAGGTGAACTGGCTCAGGTAAGTAAAATGGGGGCGCTGGGGGACGATGATTGCCAGGTGTTTTTTCACCTTAACGCATAGGATGCATTAAGGTGAAAAAACACAAACCTTTACAACCCAATTAAGGAACATGGGGAGAAGAAAAAAATAAACTTCCTAAAACAACTGGGATGTCCAAAACAACGGAGGGGTGGACAACATAACAAACAACAAGCTACCAGGCCCACAAAAATACATGTTAACATTGAAAGCTAGGTGAAGCTCACAAAGTTTCCTTGAAGGACCTTACTTCTGAAGATGGAATCTAAAGAGGCCTGAACATCCACCCCATAAAACTTGTGTGAACACTAGAGAATGTGTGAACAGAAGACCATGAGGAAGCCTTGGAATCTGAGAACAGATGCATTATGCCAAAAAACTCAAGAGGCACATACTGATATAGGAGAGTGTGCTATGACAAGAACATAAAAGGTGGAACCTTATCCTTAAGGCAATATAATAGGAAACCTAAGTCACTAAGAAATGGTGGGCCTATGGGGGCCCTCAGGAATGACAAAGACAGAGTCAGTCATTCTAATGAGGACATGGCTAACAGAAAATATCAAACAGCATCTACCAATTGATAAGAGATACACCACCCTAGAGAGAAAGGGGGCCCTAGGCCTTCAGACAACCTTGTCTTAGAGAGGACAAGAAGGGATTCTCTACAAGAGAGACAATATATGAGAAACTCAACTCGCCAAGGTGATGATCTTAGAAGCAGAAAATCAGACGTTTCCTTGTGGAAGAAAAACACTATACTGATTAATACCAAGAAGGAGGTTTAAAAACACTAAGTGATAAGTTGGTTCTAGTGCTATCTTTTGGAAGTTCAGAATCCAACCAAACAATGCAAAAGATCGCAGGACATTGACTTACAGAGTCTTTGTTGACCGTTCCCTCAAGAGGAGGCTGTCCAGGTATTCCATTATGATAATTCCCAGTGAGCAAGGCAAGTACAGGGGCTAGAATCTTGGGGAAACCTCAAGGTACAATAGACAGGCCATAAGGAAGGTCAACAAACGGGTAGAATCCTGTCCTCCTTGCACCACGAAGGTAGTGTTGATGAGTGGTGAAGATGGGGACTTGCAATTCGGTATTGATATTCACATAGGCTAGAATGTTTCCCGGATGAAGGGAAGAAATTACTTACCTGATACAATCCATGTGGGATTTTGTCACTCAGATAAACATATTGAGGGCTTTTAGATCCAGTATGGGACGAATGCCGGCTTTTTCTCAGGAATGGTGAACAGGTTTGAGTAGAAACCTAGAAACCTCTTATTTTTCTGAACAATGGCAAACGAGTCATGCCAGAAAAGCATAGAGGTCTGTTCGATGTTTGGAGACATTGGCAGGTTGACAACATGAAGGGAGGCAGAGGCAAGGGCTCTCATCAGGAGAAGGACTTGCTCACGGGTTTGTAAGATTTTGGAGTCCCGGACCTGAAATTTAGGCGTAGAGGTCTGGGAGAAACTAAAAGAACTAGTCCTAGCTGCTAAGGAAGATGGCATACCAGCCTGAGGCTTCCCTAAAAGGGCACTGCAAATGAGCAAAACACAAGTCTTTGCCAATAGCTATAGGCAATGGGCAAGAGAGGAACCCGCTTAGGCAGAATACTGCCCCACCTATTGTCATATTACAAGCCTATGTTGAAGTGTAGGTATTTTTTATTTATTTTTTGTAACCTATGCTGGAATAATTACAATTAGATCTGATTGGTTGCTTTGGGAAAAACTTCAGCTTCATTTGGCTCCTGTTTTAACAAATGAGGTGCATTGTGTGTACCTTTAGGGTTAGCTGTGGATGACGTACCTCAAGTTAAGTTTAGTTCAGACAGAAATGACAACACCTGCGTTCACAATGAATAGAGATGAGAAACATTTATGTGACTGTTGGTTGTATAATAGCAAGTTTTCACGGTTATTTGTATCAATAAAAGGGATGCAATACAATAACTGGAGAAATATAAAGAGTCGTATGAAGTTTTTCATGCAGAGATTGCTCAACATCAGTGCAACCAGAATATATGGAGGAGAAATGGTGTGAGACAGGAGTGGCCATGGAAAGACAGATGAAGTAAGTAATCAAGGACATACGGGAAAAGTGTAATGCCGCGTAAACCCGCTCGGAATTTCCGACAACAAATGTTCGATGGGAGCTTTTGGTCGGAAATTCCGACCGTGTGTAGGCTCCATCGGACATTTTCTGAGAGCTGGTTCTCAAATTTTCCAAAAACAAAATCGTGTGTGGACAGTTCCGACGCACAAAATTTACACATGCTCTGAATCAAAGTTCGACTAACACGACTGGTATTGAACTTCTCTTTAATAATGCCGTTGTACGTCTTGTACGTTAATACGTTCTTGGCGTACCGTATTTCCGACAACATTTGTGTGACCGTGTGTTTGAGCCAACATCCGTCTGAAAAAAATCCACTGTTTTGTTTGCCGGAATTTCCGATTGTGTGTACGAGGCATAAGGGTAAAAGAAAAGTTGCAGAGACATTAAAGCCTGATTGAGGTGTTGCATCTCTTTCTCTTTATAGTCCAGAAGGGTCTGTGACTTTTTTCTTATTTTGTCTTGGATAGAGTATGGAATCCCTCTCGTCATGTATGCCAAACTCTTGGTAGAGTGGAAGCTGGAGTTAGGATTTAGGAGATAACAGCTGTCAGGGCTGGACTAGGACAAAAATTTGGCCCTGGACTTCATCCAGACTGGCCCACTTTGACAGGTCTCTCCCATGGTGGCCGGACAAGCTTTTCACATAAGGACACTGATAAACAGTCCATTGTTGGAGCATGGGTGAGTGTCTGCCCCAACATGTGTGCCTTTGGTTGCCCATCCATGGGTTAGACTATGAAAACAGAGGATGGTAGTACAACGTCTCACTGACTAAACATCTACATACTTTATATACTCAAATATAAGCCGACCCGAATATAATCTGATGCACCTAATTTTACCACAAAAAAATGGGAAAACGTATTGACTCGAGTATAAGCCTAGGGGGTGGGAAATGCAGCAGCTACTGGTAAACAATGCCTATCTGCAGCCTCACTGTACCCATCTGCAGCCTCAGTGTGCTCATGTTCAGCTTCACTGTGCCCATTTGCAGCCTCACTGTGCCCATTTGCAGACTCACTGTGCCCATCTGCAGACTCACTGTGCCCATCTGCAGACTCACTGTGCCCATTTGCAGCCTAACTGTGCCCATTTGCAGCCTCACTGTGAACATCTGCAGTCTCACTTTGCCCATCTGCAGCCAAACTGTGCTCTTTTGCAGCCTCACTGTGCCCATCTGCAGCCTCTCTGTGCTCTTTTGCAGCCTCTCTGTGCTCTTTTGCAGCCTCTCTGTGCCCATCTGCAGCCTTACTGTGCCCATTTGCAGCCTCACTATGCTCATCTGCAGCCTCGCTGTGCCCACCTGCAGCCTCACTGTGCCCACCTGCAGCCTCACTTTGTTTAAGGTCTCCCGCTGTCCACTGTACTGCTACACCAAAATGGCAGCGACTCTGAAACACTGCAGGCCACCGTTAGACCTCTAGAGACGGATCGCCGGCGCTATCCAGACCTCTATCGCAGCAACAGCTTAAAGCAGCCCCAGAGAGACCAGACAGAAGTAAGTGGGACCCTCACTCGAGTATAAGTCGAGGGGGGCTTTTTCAGCACAAAAAATATCTTGAAAAACTCGGCTGATACTCGAGTATATACAGTAGTTCTTTTATTTTAATTGGGCTTTAAAGGATAGTCAGAAGGTACAGTGGAGAGACAGTGGGACGAAAGAATAGTAAATAACAGAAAGTAGAAGAATAGTAAGAGAATGAAAGACACCCATGAGGTAATGGCACAGAATGAGGAAAATAATGCATAGACAGTAAGAAATCCAACCTTAAACAATAAACAAATAAACACATTCATGAGTAAGCATACATTTATATCATGCACTAGACCTTTACATTGTGTTCTTTATAAAGAATCACATATTCATTTTGGATTTCAAACATTTCATCGGGACAAGTGGCAGTAAATACTTCAGAACTAGTTAATACTGATAATGATATAAAATTAAAAATACAACATTTTGCTTCCATATAGAGCCACGCAGAGCTATACTGTACCACGTGTCCTGTAATTCACACTCTGGGGACACAGACCATAAAGACACTCATGGAGGTCTGGCTGAATGGTAAAGTTTGGTTGGACCAGCTGCAAAGGGGACAGCTCAGACTCTTCGACGGAAGGCTGAAAAAGGGTTTGGGCAGGAAAAAACTTTCTGTGATTGGCAGATGCACTCAAGTCATCCATTACAGAGTTTTCTGGCCTTTTGGATTTTATGAAATAAAGTCAATGAAAGTGAAGGGGCCAAACGCAAGCATTTCCCAGCGTTCATTTATAGTACCTGTATGGACCTGTATTAAGTGCGTCAGGACCCTTCGGGGTAAGACCGCGCTCAGGGTCGCAAATAGAAATCAAGGGGGGGCCTAGTACAGCCGACCTGATGGGGCCCCCTTCAGCTCCTCCCCCTGGTCCCACCCCTGGTCCCTCCTTCAGCCCCACCCCTGGCTCCGCCCCTGGCCCCTCCTAGGACTCCGCCTTGAGGATTTCAGATTCTGCGGGTTCGTTTTCATTTGTTAAAACGATAACGAAAATACCCGAAATTCAGATGAAAACGAATGCACATGTCTACTCTTTATCAATCATGATGCCTCTCCATTTGCCACTTGTTGATAGATGTGCATTACCCCTGTATACACCACATCCTATCACACAGCACTACAAAACATGTCAGAGAGTTAAGCATTTATGTTCATATAATCAGCCCAAATTTGGTCCAAGTCAGTCAAATTTCAACCCGGTATTGCCAGCTGTCTGACCTTTTTTATTCATATCTACCATAAAAGAAATACAAGGGCTACCATTGCAGATTTCCTTCTGGAAATTCTAGTTTGGCTGGTTGCCTCTGAATTTAATACTTTGGGCTATAGACTACAGCAAATTAAAATAAAATGTATTATTTGCATCCTTGTGCTAGGTCAGTGACTCTAAAGACACACGATCGGATACTCCGACAACAATTGTACATAGTCAGTCAGGTTGAAAAAAGACACAAGTCCATCCAGTTTAACCATAAAAAATAAATAAAAAAAATAAAAAATATCGTACAATCCCATTTACCCACAGTTGATTCGGAGGAAGGCAAAAAAAAAAAACAGCAGAGCATGATCCTATTTGCTTCTTGGGGAGGGGGCATTGGGAATTCCTTCCCGATCCCCCGAGCTGCAATCGGATTTTCCCCGGATCAACTTTACCTATAAATGTCAGTACCCAGTTAGAGGCGGCTCTCTAATTAGGCAAATTAGGCGGTCGCCTTAGGCCTTACAATCAAAGGGGCCTCGCGGCCACCTAGTTTGCCTTATAGCAGAGTCGCCTCTTCTAGCAGCAGAGATCATCAGCAACCAGAAGCTACTTTACCATTCCTACGCAGACGACACTCAACTGTATCTCCGTGTCAGTGATGTAAAGGATCACTCCCCTGGATTAGAGAGATCCCTCACTCTTATACATAACTGGATGTCATCCAGTTATCTAAAACTCAATGGTTCAAAAACAGAGCTTCTCATGTTTCACGCGAACAGGAAAAGTCTCCACACCTCAACTTGGACCCCACCGCCCATCCTGGGAAAAATTATCGCCCCGAGCACCAAAGTCAAAAGTCTCGGAATCATTTTCGACTCCACCATGACAATGGATGCACAAATTGGGTCGGTAGTCAGCGGATCCCATCATCTGCTGCGCCTGCTACGCCGACTTACCCCTTTTATCCCTAAAAAGGACATTGCAGTCGTGGTGGGAACAATCATCAATTCCAGACTCGACTATGCTAATGCCCTCTATTTAGGACTCCCCAAATACCAAATCACTCGTCTGCAAGTCGTTCAAAATACGGCTGCTCGATTAGTGACTGGCAAAAAACCATGGGAGTCGATCTCCCTTTTGCTTAGATCCCTTCACTGGCTACCAGTGAAAGACAGAATCACTTTTAAGGCACTCTGCCTTACACATAAGTGTATTCAAGGAAACGCTCCCCAATATCTATGCGAAAAAATAAAAGCCCATAACCCTAATCGCACTCTGCGATCCACAAATCAAAATCTACTGCACATACCCAAGGCAAGATATAAGTCCAAAGGTGATCGGAGATTTGCTGTCCAGGGACCTCGACTGTGGAATGTACTACCAACCACCATCCGACTGGAGTCGGACCACTTGGCCTTCAGGAGAATGATTAAAACTCATCTCTTCTGAGACAAATGGCTTCCTCATCGAAGGAATGGAAACAGCGCCCAGAGGCGATTCAGTTCGCAAGTGTTTGCGCTTTATACGTTTTTCACTCACTCACTCACAAGCACAGTGCTGAGTCCTCTCAGTGCCACAGAGAAAACCGGCCGCGAGCGGGACAGATCAGCGGGTGATCGGAGCTCACTGAGAGTTCCAGATAGAGAGAGATGAGCTGGGCTTATCATAGCCAGCTCTGACACTTCTCCCCTCCACCTGCTGCCTGCACAGCCAGACAGAGGAGAGAGCTGCTTCTACTCCCCTCCTCTCCTCCTGTGTTTGCCCCGCCCACTCTCCCCGACAGACACTGTTCTGCTGCCTAAGAGAAGGGGATATGGGTGGGAAGATTCAAGCTAAAGCCCAGCAAATGGAAATGAAAGATGGAGTCTGATCCATCCATCCAGTCCCTCCTGCCTCTGAGGCCTCGTACACACGATCAAATCTGTCTGCTGGAAACGGTCTGCTAGACCGTTTCAGCAGACAGATTCGATCGTGTGTACGGGCGAGCCGACGGATTTGGCCACCCGACAGATTGGAAAGCATGCTTAACAATCTGTCGGCTGGGAACCCGTCCGCCCGACATGTCTGCTGGTTAGTACGCTAACCAGCAAACATGTCTTCTCGCACACGCGCCGAATGGTTTCGACGCATGCGCGGAAGTGTTTTACTTCCTGGTGCGGTGACGTGGCGCTGTCTGCTGGCGGGGATTTTGGTTTGCTCGTGTGTACACGCGAGCAAACCAAAATCCAAGCAGACAGATTTGTTCAAATCGGTCGGTCCGACCGATTTGAACAAATGGATTGCCTCGTGTGTACGAGGCCTTAGTGAGTACACTGTACACTGATGTAGGGGGCCTCATGTCTTTGTTTTGCCTAAGGCCTCACAAAGCCTAGAGCTGCCACCGCTCACCACAATCACTTGTAAACACAGAAGTCCGGTTTCTGTGTTTACAAGTGACAGCTCTGCACTCTGTATGTAACCCCCCTGAACTCTACACTCTGTATGTAATGCAATCCTGGTATTTAATGACCCTCCTATGGTTCGTAAAATTTGACTGACCACACCCACTATTTGATGTGATTTGGAGGGTGTGTGTAGGGGGAGGGGTTTGTGGGGTCGTGGTTAATTTCCAGCACCTGTTGTTTGAGAAAAAAATCCCTGGTAAAGAGTGTCTACAATACTCTACATTTCAATACCTGTGTTTTTTCCATACAAAGACAGATCTTTCCTCATGATCTAATACTCCAGGAGATCAATGCACACTATGTAGGAAAAGGTTCTGATAGATGTTTTTTATGCACAGCCTATAGAAAAACAAATGCAATAGCCAGTTTATATGTCCATTGTGCTACTAGCTGCTGCATGATTCTGAAATACAGTTTTGGCACTGAGCATCTATAGCTCTGTTTGGCCTATATTGACTCCAGAAGCCCCTCGCTGACATTCTTGTCTGCATAGACAGATAGCTATCTCAGGCAACAGATTTTGGTTCAATAGGGCAGTGGATCTCAACCTCAGTCCTCAAGTACCCCCGAACAGGCCATGTTTGCAGGTTTTCCTTTATCTTGCACATGTGCTTTAATCACTTGCCGACCGACTCACGACCATGCCTGTTGCTACAGGACAGGTAAAGCAAACAATTGCTTGGGGCCCCAAGCTCGCCTGGGGCCCCCAACTTCCCCTTCCCAGGCTGTAGCGTGGCCGAGCTCCTCTTCCTTCCTTCTGGAGTCCTGTCAGTCCAGCCGGGTACTGAGCATCGTACAGGAGATTCAGTTTCCTACTCCCGGCCGGACTGACAGGAAGTGCACACTAAGGGCCAGATTCACAGAGCGATTACGCGTGCGCAACTGCTGTTGCGCGTGCGTAAGTCTAAATGTGCGCGTGCGTATAGTTGGACGCGATTCACAAAACAATATACGCCAGAAATCTACGTTTTTTGGTCCGGCGTAATTGAGTTAGACATTCGCTTCCCTTCGCGCAAAACTGCGCTAGACACACCATTGATTTGCTAGTCAAATATGCTAATGAGGGAGTTACGGGGATCCACAAAAAAACGCAGTTGCTGCGCAGGCTACGCGATGTGCGCAACAGCAAAATGTTCTGTCTAAAGTTAGAGGACCTAAAAGCTGGTCTAAATTTTGAAAAAAAGTCTAATTGTCAGATAAAGCAACACTGTTAGTGAGGAGTTCAGCAGTCACACGTGTTGCCCAACAATCTGTATGCCAACATGCCAGGGGCATCGTCGCGCATAGCTATACTACTGACTTTAGATGAACAAAGAAGGAGGAGGGCACGGAGGATGGCACTAAGGAGGGCACGGGAGATGTTTTTTTTAATTTTTTTATTTGCTTATATAAAATTTACAATTTAAATTAATCTAATACAATATTCTTATCTGATACAAGCCCCTCACTCTTCACTTGATATATCACACACGCATAGACATCTATGGCATGAGTGATTCTGAGGTGTCTCGCATCTTCAGATTCACCCCTCATGCCATCATGGAATTACCACAACCCTGCAGGAGGACATCACCAGCCCAACACATGGCACCACCCATGACACCCATGACAGCTACATATACAATCAGAGCCCCATCCCCACAGATTTCCAACAGAACATGTATGGGGACAGCTGGCTGGTTGGTGAGTGACATGGGTGGCAGGCATGACTATCCCCTCCCGTGATGCACACCTCACAAGTGGCACATGCATGACTAACATCCTCCTGTCTTTTCCCTTCAAGGTGACTCTGCATATGCACTGGTACCCCATCTCATGACCCCATCTCATGCCAGCTCACATTATGCATCTTTGCACGTTAAACACACACATTAATCATGGCACAATGAGAATGCATGCATGCACACCACTGTGGTCCCTAGCACACACACCCCACATCCTCATCACATTGGACTTGTGAGCTGCAACGCCATGCCACGGCTCCAATTATGTCACTGTACATTCATACACCATTCACACAGACCTGGCGATCACTTCTCCACCACAAATGAGGGTGACACCCCTTTTCCCGCAGGAATATCACCCCCACATTCCAAAATCATACACAAACAGAACCAAAAAAATTAAATAAATGACGAGCAAAAATAAAAAATGCCCAGCAAAAATATAATTTAAACAAAATAACAACAAAGACATAAAAGACAAAAATCACTCTGCAAAACAGTCCCCAAATATCTCAAAGACACGTCACAAACAAACAAAAGCACCTTGCTGTATAGGGAGGGATACAAAGGGATGTACTTTTGCAAAGGAAGTGCATTTGTGTCTGTCTATTTATGCTGTCTGCGTAGTTCATAAAGTTGCCCTAGTCCATTTCCAATTTCACTGATTGCGCCGCTCCCGAGTTGTGAGCATGCGCACAACGGAGCTGACATGGTTTCCTTCACGCGCGCATGCGCGAGTCGGCCGGCCCTTCATTTGCATGGGGTCACGGCTCATTTCAATGTAACACGCCCACGTCCCTCCCAATTTGTATTACTCCTCCTTACGCCTACGGAAAAAACCTTACGTTTGCGCAAGCTCTTGCGTAAAAGCTACGTGAATCGCCGGATTACGCGGCTAGATTGCGCAAGTCTAACGGAAAAGTGGTGCGCTACGCCGGAATGATAATGCGCCGATCTACGTGAATCTGCCCCTCTGTGTCCACTTTCAGTCGGGCTGGGAACACAGTTAACTGAATCTCCTGTACCGTGTGGTACCAAGCCCGGGTACTACCTGATAGGGGACTGGGGACCCATAATGATAGAACACCAGACTGGCAGGAGGAAGAGGAGCTCACCACTAGGGATGAGCCGAACACCCCCACGTTCGGTTCGCACCAGAACCGCCGAACAGTCCAATCGTTCGCACGAAACATTTAGAACCCCATTGAAGTCTATGGGACTCGAACGTTCGAATTCAAAAACGATCATTTTAAAGACCAATATTCAAGTTAATGTTGGAAAACGTCTTTCAGAACCCAGGTCTTGCCCCAGGGAACATGTATCAATGGAAAAAAGTCGTAAAAACGGTCGTTTTTTCAGGAGCAGGACTCCTGAAAAAACAACGTTTTAAAACTTGTTTTTTTCATTGATAGTAGTATCAATGGAAAAAAAGTTTTAAAAACGGTGGTCGTTTCGTTTCACTCGAATTTCCTGCGAACGATCGTTTTTGTTCGAAATTCGACGAACGATCGAACGGACGATGTGCGAGTCGAACATACGTTCGTTTCGAACGCGAAGCTCATCCCTACTCACCACGCTACAGCGGCAGCCTACAGGGAAGAAGGGGAGGTGAGAATAGAAAAACATAGGGACTAAAAGGGCAGACGAGTAAGAAGATGGGTGTAAAAAATTGGTGTAGCACTAACGTAGGCTTTGCGTGCGGGGGGGGGGGGTTGTGCTTGGGGGCTTCTATTTTGCTTGGGGCCCCCAAATTCCTTCAAACGACCCTGCTCACGTGATATACGTCGGTAGAATGGCACAGGCAGATTAAGGTACCTATAGGTTGCTCTTTAAGAAGCGGCTTGTGGGCACGCGCGCTGCCGCCCACCGCGAGCTCCGTGAATTCGATGTCCACCGGGAGTCCCACGATCGTCTCACGATGCATATTCTTAGCCCACAAGTGCATTTATCAACATTAAACCTCATTTGCCACATAATCGCCCAATTAGACAGAGCATTGAGGTTGGCTTGTAAATTGGAGACATCCTGTTTATGGATCAAGGTACTGAGTGGTACTGTGAAACAGTCTGTAGGAGCCAGACGAGGGCCAGAATCGCAAAAAGTGTTCCGGTCTTTGGCCAGCCAAATGGTCCGGGGCTGAAGTGGTTAATGCAAAGTCAATAACTTGGTATTTCGGAAAGCTTTTTTATCTAGGAGAAAACATGGCCTGTTGGGGGTACTTGAGGACTGAGGTTGAGAAGAACCAATGCAATAGGGGACACTTCGACATGCAGTAAGTCAAGCTACAAATTCTACATGGTAAACACTGGCAAGTAAAGCACCTCTGTGCACAGCTTATTAGCAGGAAATGCAGGCAGGCTACGCCTGAATTCTGGCAGTGTCAGTGCT
The DNA here is from genome assembly GCA_029574335.1 of Rana kukunoris. Classification (NCBI taxonomy): domain Eukaryota; kingdom Metazoa; phylum Chordata; class Amphibia; order Anura; family Ranidae; genus Rana; species Rana kukunoris. Next base: position 39,660,927 of record CM056056.1, on the reverse strand, counting down.
GTGCAGCGACGGAATCGCAGTGCTTCCCATGTAACACAACACAAAGTGCTGAACTAAGCCATGACAGTGATCCCATTATGAAGAAGAGGCACAATAAATGGCAGAGAACCAAGTACTCACCAGCCATGAAGGTATATTAGGGCCCCTCATACGCAATATTACTGTTGTGCACACATAGGCATGCGTACAGGGTGTGCCAGGTGTTCCTGGGCACACCCTAATCACTCCATGTGCATTAGCATTATCCAGGGACATCACCAGGTGGGTGGTTGAGGGTGCCAGTGGCCATTGTAAATACCCCCATTATATTAAAGGCTAGGTTCAACTGTAGGAACACGTTACGCCTATATTTAGGGCGTAACCTAACATGCTCCCAATCAACTGTCTCCCACCACCAGAGCCTAATTCTATGACAGCAGGTGGGGTTCATGTGTGTTAGAGATTCGGGGGGCACACTCTAATGCAATAGGCTGCGCACGCCTATGTCTGCACATATCCCTTACCAAGATTTCAAAGGTTCTGCTCTCCCAAAATAGATTTTTTGGTTATGGATGGGCATTGACTGGGTCATTCAACTGCCAAATGTATCTAACAAACTACAGCGATCATCTCCCTGCAGGACTTCTAATGTTGTCATTTTACTGAAGTTGTATTATTCCTGCAGCTATTGGAGTTCAGTACCATTTTTTTATTTTTTATTTAACAGTGAGAGTGAGACTATGGCAGGAGGGAAAGTTCAATCCACATGGAGCGCCAACCCACCGCAATTGCATTCTTGAGGATCACCCATGCAGTGTTCATTTTGGCAGCAAATTTCGATCTAGTTTTAGTCTCATGATGCGTACACATGATTAGAATTTCCGACAAGAAAAGTTCGATGTGAGATTGTACGCCCCATTGGACTTTTTCTGTTGGAATTTCCGACAGCAAAAATTTGAGAGCTGGTCCTCAAATTTTCCAATGGGAAAAGTTCTTCCGATCGTCTGCAATTCCGATGCACAAAAAACCTACGCAGGCTCGTCGTAGTGTTTTTACGACAACATTTGTGTAACCATGTGTATGCAACACAAGTTGAGGCCACCATTCCGTCGAAAAAAAAAAATCCATAATTTTCAAAAGTCTAATCAGTCTAAATCAGACGGAATTTTTTCATCGGATATTCCGAACATTTGTATGCCCCATCTGACTTTTTCCGTCGGAATTTACGACGGAATTAGAAAGAGAACATGTTCTCTTTTTTTCTGTTCGTCTGTATGGAACTCCGACAGAGGAAAAAAAAAACATGCATGCTCGGAAACAATTCAACGCATGCTCAGAAGCATTGAACTTCATTTTTCCAGGCTCGTTGTAGTGTTGTATTTCACTGCCTTTTTGACGGTTGGAATTTTGTGGGTCCGTGTGTATGCAAGGCAGCTTGAACGGAAAAAACATACACAGGGTATTAGTAGTGTTGCTCACGAATATTCGCATTGCGAATATTCGTTACGAATATTGCATATTCGAGTATTCGCGAATATTTTTTCAAATTTATTTTTAAAACAGATCACATCCTAGTGATCTCCATCGACGTCTAAAAGCATTGCTGGTATGATTAGAGACCATGGGCCGAGTAGCTGAGGCGATCCTTTTATGTTGCCGAATATTCGCAATGCGAATATTCGTATTACTAATATTCGCGAATACTTGCTCTGCCCTTCTGTGTTTTGTGTATAAAAAAAATAAAAAATTGCTTTAGTTTAGTCATATAAGTTTGTGTAAGTAGAGTTAGGCTGGGTTCACACTACGATTTTCCCGTCCGTCAGCCGCATACGATTTATATGAAAAAACGTATGCGGCTGAAACGGATTGAACCGTACGTAAACGTATGCCCAAAAGTGAAACGTATGCGTTTATAAAACGTATACGGTTTCAAAAAGTGCGTACGGTTCCATCCGGTTTTGATTAAAAAAACGCATACATTTTTGGAATTAGTGTCATTTAATAAATAAAGATTTTCTTGTTTTATTTTCCCGTGAAAATGCGCATGCGCAGACGAAAAACGCATACGGTTTATACGTATGGAACCGTACATATGTGCGTTTTCCATTGACTTTCATGTTAAAAAAAAACGTATGCGTTTGCCATACGGTTTCAAAAACGGACTCAAAACCGTGGTCGAACACGGTTTTGCGTACTGTTAAAAAACGTTTTGCCAGCAAATCGTACGCACCCGGATGCATCTGAGTGCATACGATTTGCAATGCATTGTCTATGTATGCGATTTCCCGTACGGGCCCGTACGTTTTCAAAACTGAAATCGTATGCGGCTGACGGACGGGAAAATCGTAGTGTGAACCCAGCCTAAGTGTGTTTAGTGCATATTAGTTTAGTAATCCAGGAAATGATCTCCGTTTTCGCGTGTTGACGAGAATTTCGCAATCAATTTCGAATTCGCATTAGCGAAATTTCGGAAAAAAATTTTTTTGATAAAATATCACGTATATTCGATATTAACGAATATTTCGCGAATACTTTCTCTGCCCTTCTGTGTTTTGTGTATAAAAAAAATAAAAAATTGCTTTAGTTTAGTCATATAAGTTTGTGTAAGTAGAGTTAGTGTTTAGTGCATATTAGTTTAGTAATCCAGGAAATGATCTCCGTTTTCGCATGTTGACGAGAATGTCGCAATCAATTTCGCATTCGCATTAGCGAAATTTCGCAAAAATTTTTTTTGATAAAATATCACGAATATTCTTCTATATATTCGTGAAATATCGCGAAATCGAATATGGCGTATTCCGCTCATCACTAGGTATTAGGACTAAAATGGCATTTTAGTTTTAGTCCCATTGTAGTCTTCTGTAATTGTTTTAGATTTAGTCGTATTTAGTCGACTAAATCTCCAGTGTTTTATAGTTGACTAAAATGTCCTACGTTTCAGTTGACTAAAATCTCCAGTACATTTTAGTTGACTAAAGCCCCGTACACACGATCAGAATTTCCAATGGAAAAAGTCTAACATGTGAAATTCCGACCGTGTGTATGCCCCAATCTGAGAAAATTTGCGTGATGAATGTGCTATCTCCATTACGAATGCTAGTTTTACCAGAACGAGCGCTCCCGTTTCATAACTTGCTTCTTAGCATGCACGTTTTTTTTTCACATCCTTAAATCCTACACACAACTATCTTTTACAACCTTAAAAACGACAAAGTTAAAAACGTTGTGAAAAAATAAAGCATGTTCGAAATTTTTAATGGCCATTTTTTAGATCCTGAAAAATGCTCTGGAGCCCACACACGGTCGTTTTTAATGACATTAAAAAAAAAACTTAGGGCCAGATTCACAGAGCCCTTACTCCTGTCTAACTCGCATTAGACTGGAGTACTTTCAAATTATGCGCGTTTTTTCACTACTCTGGACCCTCAAACCATGAAAATAAAGCTGCGGGCTTCAATTCGAATGGCTTACATGTTCGTACGCCTTCGGATCTACGCTGCAATAAATTTGCGGCCACTGGGTGGACTTCCCGTCGTTTTCCGCGTCGGGGTATGCTAATGAGCTTTTGCCGGCGATCCCAGAAATGACGATCTTCAATCGTAATCTCTTACGGCACCTTTAGTCATCTTTTTGCTGCGTAAAACTATACCAGCTTTTAGCTGATCTAATATTAGACAGCCCATGTTAAGTATGGCCGTCGTTCCCGCGTCTAATTTCAACGTTTTCCGACGTCTTTTAATTATTTTTTTTACGTAAGTCGTCCGGGAATAAGAATGTCCGTAAACGACGCTACTCAAAAAAAAAAAAATGACGTAACGACGTGATTTCGCGCAATGCACAGCGGGAAATTTCTGAACGGAACATGCGCAGTTCGATCGCCGTGGGGACGCGCCTAATTTAAATGCTTCACGCCCCCTAATCGCGTATTTCGATTACGCCGCGAGAAATACACTACGCCGCCATATCGTACGGGCAAAAATCTACCAGAATTCGTCGTAGAGCCTGGTAAAATGCGGCTGCGTAGCGTATCTCGGATACGCTGCGCAAATGTACGTGTACCTGAATCTGGCCCTTAATTTTTTAGAACCCGAAAAAAACGGTCGTGTGTACGCGGCATAAGTCTCTTGACTAAAATGCCATTTTAGTTTTTGTCATATTTTAGTCATCTCAATTGTTTTAGTTTTAGTCATATTTTGGTAGACTATGATAGTATTAATTTAGTCAACTAAAATGTTTTAGTCAACAAAATTAACACTGCACCCATGGCTCTCCATGTGAATGATCTATAAAACAGTATCACCATTGGCTTTGCACCTCCCTTAAGGGCAAAAAAAGGGTATAGTGTTGGGTGGATTGAGGAGGAGCTGAGAACTCATGAACAGAGATTTTGCCACCAGAGCACCAGAAGGACTCAGTATACAGGCTTCAAACCAGAACTAAAATATCAATTTTGGGTGGGATGACATTTCACCAATGACTTCTAAACAATACCAAGCGTATGGACTTGAACGAGCCATTACATCCATGGCAGCTGGAATGATGTCTTCAGTGATTGTGAATTCTGCTTCGGCTTACTGCAGCACTTCGGGGGCAGCGTCTACAAAAGAAGATTGGAAAGAGATCTATTAAAACTTTTAAAAGTAATTTACAAAAGTTTGTGACATTACATCACATCTCATAAACAAGACGTTCATAAAATCACAAGATAAATAGCACGAGTATATATATATATATATATATCTACATGGGGCAATACTTATAGCAAATACACAGAAGTTAAGTTAAAAAAGACAGATGATAAACTTGTAAAAACTAAAAAGGTTCAAATGCTTTTAGCAGGAACATCTTCAGTACAATTCAACAGCCTATAAGGCAGTCAGCATTAGGAGTTTAACATCCAGCCTTAGGGCTCTTTCACACATGTCCGCTTTTTAATAAATGAATGAATGAAAACTTATATAGCGCGGCACATGCGAACTGAATCGCCTCTGGGCGCTTGTTGTTCCTGTCTCCTTTGATATCAAAAGAGAAAAGTCTTGACCTTTTTCCTGAATGCTAGGTGGTTCTCCTCCAACCGAATGCTGGTTGGTAAAGCGTTCCATAGTCTTTTTCATCCATCCATTTACTGATGAAAAAGGGACATACCGTATTTATCTTGGTATAACGCGCACCGGCGTATAGCGCACACCCAGTTCTTGGAGGGAAATTTCCTGGAAAAAAAATTACTTACAGTTTAAATGTTTAAATGTCCCTCTTCGGTGTCTTGCCCGGCGTCCATCGGCGGTCTTGTCCGGTCCAGCGTCCGTCTTCTGCCGTCGTGGTGTCCTCCCCGCTTCTCCCGCGCTGTCTCCGAGCGCCGCCGCCGACATATACCGAGCGCAGTACACTCAGGTAAACTCGGCTAGGCTCGGCCACGCTCGGCTCCTCTCGCAGGGCGTGACTGTGGGCGGAGCCGAGCGTGGCTGAGCCTAGCCGAGTGTACCCGAGTGTACTGCGCTCGGTATATGTCGACGGCGGCACTCAGAGACAGGGGATTGGCGTATAACGCGCTCCCATGATTTTCCCCTGTTTTTAAGGGGAAAAAAGTGTGCGTTATACGCCGATAAATACGGTACATTGATCCCTATGAGATTGCGTGAACATCCGCTGACACCCAATCTCATCCGGATCCGCGATCCTCCAATTCTGCAAACAAAGGAAAACCCTATTTTTCCATCCGTCTGCGGATCGGGTGTGTTCATACGATCCCCCCATAGGGGAGAGCGGAGATTTGACAGGGCGGTCCCTGTACAGTGTGCGGGGACCCCTCTGTCACCCGCCAGCTCAGCAGGGATCAGTGGAGCAATCCCCGCTGAGCAAGCGGTGGTTCACGGGGTAGATCATCATCCGTTCCAGGAGAATGATCCTAATCCAAAGAACTCACATATCAAAGCGAGTTTCAACATTGAAGTCAATGGAAACGAAAATAATTTGTTTCGCATTGACTTCAATGGCATGCAATACCACATGCGGCCAGAGAGCCTCGGAAATGTCCGGAAAGGCCCAAGGACACCTCGGCTGACCTCTACAAACCTTGTAAAGGTATTAGTCTTACTAATGATTTGTACAGGGGGGGGCAAAATGATATCTCTTGAACCAACAGGTGAGTTAAGTAAACCCATAAGTAATGCGATCATGTTCTAGGTATTTGTGAAGGGGACTGGATCTCCATGATCATTAAAGTGCTACTCAGGAGGGAAGACTAATAGAATTATTGATCACAGGAAATCCTATAAAATCCCAAGAGTAACATTAGAGATTTCCCTGTGTGTGGAAAAGATATTGACGTTAAATAGAACATCTGTCCCAGATCGTATGGCTCTGTCTATGTCAGTGTCTTCTATATCTGAGCTTACACTAAATTCATCATAGCTGTCATTATGTGGAATTCTTGACAAGTTACCTGGTTAAAATAACTTAAACCCAGTCTGTGTCACTAGAGGAAAACTACCTCCTTTCCAGCAATAATAGATCATTAGTCTAAAATAGGGATGAGCTTTGTATTTGAATTTAAACTCATTTTCGTCTAGAACATTGTATGTTCGATCGTTTTGGGGCGTTCGCGCCAAATTCGAGTTACATTTCACGGCCCATAATTCACTGCGGCATCGCAGTGCATTGCTGGCCGATGATTGGCCAAGCATGCACTATGACCCGCATGCTTGGCCAATCACAGCTTGCAAAAAACGGAGAGCCATAATTGGCCAAACCCAGGGTGGCTTTGGCCAATTATGGCTCAGGGGGTTTAGTACACGCCCCACACTATAAAATGCCGCCTACAGGTCGGCCTTGTGTAGTGTGTTGCGGTGGTTAAAAGAGAGAAGACAGAGAGAGAGTGTCATTTTTAGTAGATAGAGCAGGCAGGCAGGCAGGCTAGTCAGTTAAAGTGTGTAGAGGATATACATCCCAGGTGTTGTACATATATTTATACACTGTATAGTTTAGCTAGATCCGCTCTTCCTAATTTACTGGCAGGCAGGTGATTGTGCTAGCTGCAGTATTCTCACATGGTGTATTGCCTGTGTCCTCTGCAGTGTGCACCATAAAGCTATGTGGTGTGTGTACTGCCTTTGACCTCTGCAATTTGCACCTAAAGCTACGTAGTGTGTACTGCCTGTGTCCTCTGCAGTGTGCACCTAAAGCTACATAGTGTGTACTGCCCATGTCCTCTGCAGTTTGCACCTAAAGCTACGTGATGTGTGTACTGTCTGTGTCTGTGCTATTTTTCTCAATGATTTTCATCCATATTGCAATTTTAGCATCATTAAAATCACTGCTCTAAAAAAAAAAAAACATTTTTGATAACTTTTTTTTCCATTGATACATGTTCCCTGGGGCAAGACCCGGTTCTCAAAGACGTTTTACGACAATAACTTGCATATTAGGCTTTAAAATTAGCACTTTTGAATTTGAACGTTCGAGTCCCATAGACGTCAATGGGGTTCTAAATGTTCGCGCAAACGGTCGGTCCGGTTCTGGTGCGAACCGAACAGGGGGGCGTTCGGCTCATACCAAGTCTAAAATAGGCTGTTTTTCCTTTATCATGACATAGCTATCATCATTATTAACTGTACCTGAAGCCATTTTTTACATTTTTAGATAGAGTTGGGAGTAGATGAAACCCCTGACAGGTTTTTATTTCTTGGAAGAAAGGATAGGTAGCCCTGGAACTCTAGGATCATCTTACTGGTGTTTCTATCCAATAGTGATGTAGGCGTTTTTCGAACAGGGTGTTTGGATTCTGAGCTGGCAGCTTCAACACACTAAAGGATGTCAACAGTTTCCTTGTTTTGTGATGCATCTAAATGAATCTGAGATCAAATCGCCATGTAGATATAGTATATGGTTTCACTCTGTCATAGGCGTGCGCACCCTGTGCTGCGCAGATTTCCCCTGTTGCTTGATTGCAAGGAAAGGGACTGGGGAATTTCTGTCTGTTTCTCTGTCCCAAAAGTGAGTCTGTTTAGACCCCTGATATTTTACCAAAGCCCCCAATGGGGCTCCAAAAAAAAATAGCAAAAAAATATATATATATAATACATTATTGTAAAGAAATAGTGTAACAATGAAAAAAAAATATTGTAAAAAAAGTTATTAAAAAGTTATTAAAAAAATATTAAAATAACCTACTAACACCAATCTCTGCACTACTGACACTGTCCACTGCACTATTCACAACGCCCTACTGCTATATATATATGGTGCACACCCTAATGCAATAGGCTGCAAACACCTATGCTGACTCTGTACATACAGTATATAATATTGATTTCATTTAATACATGTCCAATGTGAAACCATATACTATATTTATACTGTGACAGGAAGTCAGGTAAATCTGTGGGTGTTGTCACAGACGGGAGATACATTTCTGCCTTGTTTAGACAATACACCAATTACTACCAGGTGTTGGCTGCAGAAGTAGCCAGAAAGGTTTAGGGCATTGGAAAACTTCAGCTGTTCAGAATGAGGCAATTAAGGCCTCTATAAGTCATCCGGAAGATGACTACTGATTGCTGCATGCTGAGGCTTTTTGAGTTAAGGAGAGCAGTGAGAAAGACTTCTGAAGAGGTGAGGTAGTTGTTGATTTTTCTGTGTGATAAAAATCAAAAAGACTATTGTTTCTCTGCTGTATGACCAGCAGTGTCTGCCCAGCAGTAGGCTGTGCCAGACTCCATAGGTAGGTTCCTGTGTGGTGAAGGTAGACGCCCCAAGTGGCCAGGGTTTATTTTATGTTTTGTTTATGCTGTTTGGATGCTTGCACTTGTTTCCAGCAATATGGAAGAATCAACCAAATTCTTTGTTTTCAACCGTCTTCGGCTGCCTCTCTGTATAGTTCAGTGTGTAGTGAACCCACCCAGGGGGTCACACACACCCGCTACCGAGCTAACCCCTTACAATACATATAACCCTTTTTTGTTGTAGTGTTCTAGCCCTGATGAAAAGGGTCAGTTCTGTCATTTCAAATGGGTTGGTTCTTCTATATAATCTTCTACTTGATTTTACATTGGGATAGGTACATTTATACTATTGTCATTGGCACTGAAAGTGAGGAAGAATCCAAAATCTTGAGTTGTTACCAGAACATGAATAGAGGGGAAATCCTCCAATGGGGGCACTTAGTAGTTACATACAGTCATGGCCGAAATTGTTGGCACCCCAGAAATTTTTCCAGAAAATCAAGTATTTCTCACAGAAAAGTATTGCAGTAACACATGTTTTGCTATAAACATGTTTATTCCCTTTGTGTGTATTGGAACAAAACAAAAAAAGGGAGGAAAAAAGCAAATTGGACATAATGTCACACAAAACTCCAACAATGGGCTGGTCAAAATTCTTGGCACCCATTCAAAATTGTGGATAAACAAGATTGTTTCAAGCATGTGATGCTCCTTTAAACTCACCTGGGGCAAGTGACAGGTGTGGGAAATATAAAAATCACACCTGAAAGCAGATAAAAAGGAGAGAAGTTCACTTTGCATTGTATGTCTGTGTGTGCCACACTAAGCATGGACAACAGAAAGAGGGGAAGAGAACTGTCTGAGGACTTGAGAACCAAAATTGTGAAAAAATATTAACAATCTCAAGGTTACAAGTCAATCTCCAGAGGTCTAGATTTGCCTTTGTCCACAGTGTGCAACATTATCAAGAAGTTTGCAACCCATGGCTCTGTAGCTAATCTCTGTGGGCGTGGAAGAAAACAATTGATGAAAGGTTGCAATGCATGATAGTCCTGATGGTGGATAAGCCGCCCCAAACAAGTTCCAAAGAAATTCAAGCTGTCCTGCAGGCTCAGGGAGCATCAGTGTCAGAGCGACATTTTAATGAAATAAAATGTTATGGCGGGAGACCCAGGAGGACTCCACTGCTAACGCAGACATAAAAAAGCAAGACTACAATTTGCTAAAATGTACTTGAGTAATCAAAAATCCTTCTGGGAAAGCGTCTTGTGGACAGATGAGACCAAGATAGAGCTTTTTGGTAAAGCACATCATTCTACTGTTTACCGAAAACAGAACGAGGCCTACAAAGAAAAGAACACAGTACCTACAGTGAAATATGGTGGAGGTTCAATGATGTTTTGGGGTTATTTTGCTGCCTCTGGCACTGGGTGCCTTGAATGTGTATAAGGCATCATGAAATCTGAGGATTACCAAAGGATTTTGGATCGCATTGTCAGAAAGCTGGGTTTGGTTCCGAGATCTTGGACAGGACAATGACCCCAAACATACATCAAAAAGCACCCAGAAATGGATGGCAAAAAAGCACTGGAGAGTTCTAAAGTGGCCAGCAATGAGTCCAGATCTAAATCCCATTGAACACCTGTGGAGAGATCTTAAAATTGCTGTTGGGAAAATGCCCCCTTCCGACCTGGAGCAGTTTGCAAAGGAAGAGTGGTCCAAAATTCCGGGTGAGAGGTGTAAGAAGCTTATTGTTAGTTATAGGAAGCGACTGATTTTAATTATTGCACACAGGGTGTGCAAACAAATATTTGGTTAAGGGTGCCAAGAATTTTGACCAGCCCATTTTTGGAGTTTTGTGTAACATTTTGTCCAAATTGCTTTTTTTCCTCCCTTTTTTTGTTCCAATACACACAACGGGAATAAACATTTGTATAGCAAAACATGTGTTACTGCAATACTTTTCTGTGAGAAATACTTGATTTTCTGGAAAAAAAATCTGGGGTGCCAACAATTTTGGCCAAGACTGCAGTAGGTGAGGTTAAAATCTTCATGGCCTTTTGGCTAAGATCAATTGTAGTATATGTTCTTATCAGTTGCCAGTAGGTGGTGCTATGCTGACTGTCCCTAGTACTCGGTGAGGGGGAAAGGGATGGCGGTCGGCGGACGCTAAACCTGCTGGCGTGGAGGTGAAAGCCTTCTGATCAGGACAGAGAGGCATGAGGTCAAAGCTGGAGCGCTGGGCCCCTGATCTCTGGCCTGGATTTGGTGGTGCCTGCCCCAGTCAGTTGTTCGGGAGAGAACCCTTGCTCCTCTTTTCGTCGAGAGGAGCGGGTAATATTTCCTGAATGTGATTAGGTGGGAGGGATGGGGGTTGTGGGTAGTAGCCTGCTAAGGTGGGCTCTCCCCGACCTCTTCTCCTACCTTCCTGGCTGGGAAGGGTGCTGCTGGTCTGGACCGGGGGTCAGGGACCGTTGAAAAGCCTGTGGAGATAGTGCCCCTGGAGTGGCAATCCAGGGGTGACATACATTGCACAAGTGTTTGAAAGGGGCACTCATCGTGTGGCACCTTAGGTCACGATCTCCACATACACCTTTTGAACACCTGCCTCTAGGGCCGAGCCTTTTGGCTAGGACCAGGGGAATTTTTGTTCCTGGCCAGAGGGCCATCCATCGTATTGCACGGTGGCCACTTTCCACTCACCTCTCCCACCTTCCTTTTCCCCCACTTTCTTTTTCATTTTACCCCCGTTTGTCACGTTACGTCTTCTTTTTGTTGGTGCAGTTTATGTGTGATGAGTAGGGTGCTGGTCCTTGGCCTGCTCTGAAAGTCTTGGGAGTGGGTGGACATTGTCTTCTGGCTTAGTTCGCCCGCTCTTATGGGGTCTTCCTTCAGAGGAGCCTCACCAAGGAGGGTTCATTTTCGGCAGACCCTCCAAGGATGTTGGGTCCATGTCGCTTCGGCTGCATGGACCAAAGATTACTCGAGTCCCTGCCAGGAGCCTAACGCCCCGGGGGATCAGAGTTGAGCCCTTTTCGGAAAGGGCCAATTAACGATGCACACGTCAGTTTTTTGTGTCACTCTTTATGTGTGTGCACATTTTTCCTGCACTGGGTGAAGTTTTTGGGTTGTGTTATGCACGCCACAGGCTTTTCAATATAAAAAAAAAACATGAAGACCATGGTTTTAAAATAAGATAATTGCATCAATGATATCAATAGTTTTCGTCCGAATGCATTTTCGTCCGAATTCCATGTATTTTAGTTATCATTTTAACAAACGAAACCGAACGCACAGAATACGAAAACCGAAAGATCCGACATAAACAAATGCTTTATTTTCGTTTTCGTTGGTCAAATGTGCCTAACCTTAACTCTATAAGTCTTATGAAGCTGTAAAGAAATATTATTTTTCACCTTAATGCAATCTAGGCATTATGGTGAAATAATATCGGATGCTGCCGCCCCCCCCCCCCCCCCCCGAGCCCCCGTTATACTTACCTGACCCCTCGAAAGTCCCGTGCGGTCCCGATATCTTCTCCGCCACTCAGCCTGGCCGCTGATTGGCTAGAGCGGATGGATTGAGAGCAGCGCAGCCATTGGCTGGCGCTGCTGTCAATCGCATCCAGTGATGTGGTGCGCCGAGGGGCAGGGCCGAGTGATACAGTGAGCGGCTAAGGCCGCTCGCTGTATCACGGGAGCGCGCCCACAATTACTGACCACCATGCTCTCCCGCATGACTGTGGTAAGTAATTGCAGGGAGGACCAAACACAGCCGCCGAGGGACCCCAGAAGACGTGGATTGGGGGCCACTCTGTGCAAAACGAACTGCGCAGTGGAGGTAAGTATGACATGCTTGTTATTTTAAAGGAAAAAAAAATCCTTTAGTAACCCTTTAATCTTAGCAAGATTATTCTACATAGAGAGAAAAGATCGTTGCTGGAATTGGGTGGGGAAGTAAAATAAAAATAATGATGATGAATGCTCTGCTGGGGTTTTTGCCTTCCTCTGGATCAACTGTGGGTACAGAGTTGGATGTATGGGATTGTACTATGTTTTTTATTTTGTTTGTTTATTTTTTTGTAGTTGAACTGGATGGACTGTCTTTTTTCAACCTGACTAACTATGTAACTATGTAACTATGTTATTGGCTGATTGTAACCAAAGAGGAGGAGCAGTAAAATAGCTAGAACTAACTTGACAATTCAACATGAACGACAAAGTTTCGACAAAGCAGCGAAAAACATACAAACGTTGAATCTGTCATTGAAGGCTAAAGCCTCGTACACACGATCAGTCCATCCGTTGAGAATGGTCTGATGGACCGTTGTCATCGGTTAACCGATGAAGCTGACTGATGGTCAGTCGTGCCTACACACCATCGGTTAAAAAAAACGATCGTGTTAGAACGCGGTGATGTAAAACACAACGACGTGCTGAAAAAAACTGAAGTTCAATGCTTTCAAGTATGTGTCGACTTGATTCTGAGCATGCATGGATTTTTAACCGATCGTGCCTACTAACGATCGGTTTTGACCTATCGGTTAGGAATCCATCGGTTAAATTTAAAGCAAGTTGGCTTTTTTTTAACCGATGGTTAAATAACCTATGGGGCCCACACACGATTGGTTTTGACTGATGAAAATGGTCCATCAGACCGTTGTCCTCTGTTTAACCTATCGTGTGTACGAGGCCTTATGGTGTCTGTTCATAGTTCTAAGAAGATTGGACGGAGCAGCTAAACTGTACGACGCCGCAATCGTACATTTCCGGTCAAATGCTCGGCCCATAGGCTATAGAAAAATTCTATTGTTGGTTGACTAGTAATAATAATTAATAAATATAATTATTACTAGTGTCATACAACATTAGAATTCTTCTATAGCTTGTAGGCGGAACATTCAAAATGTACGATTGCGCCGTCGTACAGTTTAGCTGCTCTGTCAAATCTTCTTTGAACATTCGACAGACACCATAAGCCTTCAATGACAGATTCAACCTTAATTCATTCGAATTTTCAGACGAATGCAATTTCCAACAAAAAACTAAATAAATAAAAACTAATTTTGGGAATAACTAAATATATTTATTTTTTTAAGACAAAAACGAAATTCTGAAACAAAATATTTTAGTGTGCACATGTCTAGATATCAATACAATTATTGTATATTAATACCATGATCTCCAGGTGGTAAGGGTAAAGTCCAACAGTCAAGTCATGTATTGCAATAATAATAATAACCACTGTGGTATCCAACCAACCCCCCATTTTTTTTATTTGTGCCATGTTTTCCAAAAAGAATACCAATTTTGCAATTTTAGGAAAGTAAGTTGCTTTTATCCTTGTATTCATAGGGCCAGATTCTCGTATCTGGCAGCGGGGCGTAGCGTATCCTATTTACGCTATGCCGCCACAACTTTGGACGCAAGTGCAGTATTCTCAAAGCACTTGCGTCCTAAGTTACGGCGGCGTAGCGTAAATGGGCCGGCGTAATCCCGGGTAATTCAAATGTGGAAGAGGTGGGCGTGTTTTATGCTAATGTGTTGTAACCCCACGTTTTTGAAGTTTATTTTGAACGGGGCATGCGCTGTCCGTGGAGGTTTCCCAGTGCGCACGTGCAAAATCATGTCGCAAATAGTCAATGCTTTCGACGTGAACGTAACTTACGCAAATCCCTGTTTGCGTAAGTTACCTAGCGGCCAGGGTATAATTGCACACAATTATACGCCAGCGTAGGCAATTTACGTTGGCGGAGGAAGCCTATTTTTTTTTTACGTATCTGCCTTTGAGAATCGGCGTAAACATACGCCGGCACAGATTTGAAATTACGCCGGCGTATCTGGAGATACGCCGCCGTAACACTTTTGAGAATCTGGCCCATGATGCTAAGTTTTGCAAGTTAAATTATGTGATTAGTCAGTATTGGGCACTAGTGTTGAGCGGAATACGCCATATTCGATTTCGCGATATTGCGCGAATATATAGAAGAATATTCGTGATATTTTTTTCAAAAAAAATTTTGCGAAATTTCGCTAATGCAAAATTTCGCTAATGCGAAAATGATTGCGCAATTCTCATAAACGGAGATCATTTCCTGTATTACTAAACTAATATGCACTAAACACTAACTCTACACTAACTCTACTTAAAAGAAAGGAGAATAAGGGGGCAAAAGAAGGGCGGAGAAGATAATCGCGCAATATTCCGTTTGCCGAATATTCAAGTTATTCTGATAGGCTCTGATGCAAAAGAAGGGCGCATCAGAACCAATCAGAATAACTCGAATATTCGGCAAAAGGAATATTGCGCGATTATCTTCTCCGCCCTTCTTTTACATCAGAGCCAATCAGAATAACTCGAATATTCGGCAAAAGGAATATCGCGCAATATTCCTTTTGCCGAATATTCAAGTTATTCTGATTGGCTCTGATGCAAAAGAAGGGCGGAGAAGATAATCGTGCAATATTCCGTTTGCCGAATATTCGAGTTATTCTGATTGGCTCTGATGCAAAAGAAGGGCCGAGTAGCTGATGCGATTCTTTTATGTTGCCGAAAATTCGCAATGCGAATTTTCGGCAACATTAAAGAATCGCATCAGCTACTCGGCCCAGGGTCTCTCTCTAATCATACCAGCAATGCTTTTAGACGTCGATGGAGATCACTAGGATGTGATCTGTTTTACAAATAAATTTGAAAAAATACGAATATTCGCCATAGCGAATATTCGCCGCAATATTCGAGTTATTCGCGAATACTCGAATATGCAATATTCATAGCGAATATTAGCAATGCGAATATTCGTGAGCAACACTATTGGGCACAGCTAAGATTGAAGGAAGATCTACAGCCAAGTTGGACAGTGTCAGTAATAATGAATAATTAATCATCATACCAAGCTCCCGGAATGAGAGTAGGACTCACAATACTGAGCATCAACATTGTTGAGCTAATTCCACCTCTCGGAAGGGCCAGATGGCTGAGGCTATAAACCCTCCCTGTGACGTAGCAAGCCTTCTACTTCTATGACACAACAAGCCCATTGTGGGTAGAGTATTCCCTCTTCTACAGGCTCTGGCTGAGAGCAATTTTACTCATCCCTCCCAAATGACAGGAGAATCCCTTCAGGCCATGCATTATCCAGATGATTGTGTTCTTCCTAGGCCACATGTCTGTTTCTTTTACAGCATACAATGAAAGATATATTCGTTTTATCGCAGACACTTCTGATGTCAACTGCTAATTTGGGCCATCTACACAACAAATGTAGTAACCCACCTTTCACTTGTAATGGGTCATATGATCTTTAAAAATGCTTGGTATATTTTTTCATAAATAAAAAGATCAGGACATAGGACCCAGTCATACATACAGTACAGACCAAAAGTTTGGACACATATAATACCAACAAGAGGGAATGAAAATCAGTTTTACAACTGCATCTTCCAATATTTATTCTGCCATATTTGGTTGTATAGGAATATACAGTACAGACCAAAAGTTTGGACACACCTTCTCATTCCAAGAGTTTTCTTTATTTTTATGACCATGAAAATTGTAGAGTCACACTGGAGGCATCAAAACGATGAATTAACACATGTGGAATTATATACATAACAAAAAAGTGTGAAACAACTGAAAATATATGTCATATTCTAGGTTCTTCAAAGTAGCCACCTTTTTCAGCAGACACATCTCTAAAACAACTGATAAGAGGAGACTGTGTGAATCCAGCCTTCATGGTAGAATATCTGCTAGGAAATCACTGCTAAAGAAAGGCAACAAGCAGAAGAGACTTGTTTGGGCTAAAGAACACAAGGAATGGACATTAGACCAGTGAAAATCTGTGCTTTGGTCTGATGAGTCCAAATTTGAGATCTTTGGTTCCAACCACTGTGTCTTTGTGCGACGCAGAAAAGGTGAACGGATGGACTCTACATGCCTGGTTCCCACTGTGAAGCATGGAGGAGGAGGTGTGATGGTGTGGGGGTGCTTTGCTGGTGACACTGTTGGGGATTTATTCAAAATTGAAGGCATACTCAACCAGCATGGCTACCACAGCATCTTGCAGCGGCATGCTATTCCATCTGGTTTGCGTTTAGTTGGACCATCATTTATTTTTCAACAGGACAATGACCCCAAACACACCTCCAGGCGGGGGAAGGGCTATTTGACCAAGAAGGAGAGTGATGGGGTGACCTGGCCTCCACAGTCACCGGACCTGAACCCAATCGAGATGGTTTGGGGTGAGCTGGACCGCAGAGTGAAGGGAAAAGGGCCAACAAGTGCTAAGCATCTCTGGGAACTCCTTCAAGACTGTTGGAAGACCATTTCAGGTGACTACCTCTTGAAGCTCATCAAGAGAATGCCAAGAGTGTGCAAAGCAGTAATTAAAGCAAAAGGTGGCTACTTTGAAGAACCTAGAATATGACATATTTTCAGTTGTTTCACACTTTTTTGTTGTGTATATAATTCCACATGTGTTAATTCATAGTTTTGATGCCTTCAGTGTGACTCTACAATTTTCATAGTCATGAAAATAAAGAAAACTCTTGGAATGAGAAGGTGTGTCCAAACTTTTGGTCTGTACTGTATATTCCTATACAACCAAATATGGCAGAATAAATATTGGAAGATGCAGTTGTAAAACTGGTTTTCATTCCCTCTTGTTGGTATTATATACTAATTAGGTAAGGGGAAAATTGGCACCAAACAATGTGCAAAAAATAAACCAAAGGTTTCATTTGTACACCCTGTGTGGGGTTCTGTGCATGTTGACACGCGTTATACATACTTGAGTTGACCTTCTTAGATGTGTTTATTTAACACATCGATGAGTCTTCAGCCATACATTAGAAAGAAGAGAGTGGTAAAAGGTAGGGGTAGATACCTGCTGTAAAGTTTTAGACTTACTTTGAACTTTTTTTCCCATTGATACCTTTCATGTTACGACACGTCTATATGGTCAATGTTACTTGCTGGTCATCATGCCAACAAAACCAGATCATATTTCTTATACATGAAGGGATGAAAGACTGAGTAGCACCTACTAAAGAACCATTTACGGACGTGAATGAATGATATCTGTGAGCCAGGAAGAGGGAGGGGGACAGCTGGCAGATGGTATATTCCAATCGGAACCTATAAACTCTGCAGCGGCAGCTGTGTAGAATGTCTACAGAGAGGACTCAAGCCTTTCTCATGTTAATGAGGATATTTAACTCATTGACTTTTATGCACCCAAATGGCTACAAAATACTACATTAGTAATCCAATTCATGGACCTGCATCAAGCAGTGTAAAACCAGAAGACTTTCTGTGCCTCTGTAAAAAAACCCAGCTTGCTATAAACGCAACCGGCTTTTGTAGATATTTATTTTGTAGCATGCATAGTCACTGTGATAATAGGCAGATTAAAAGTATTGTAATGGGCAAGCTCAGGTCAACAAAGAGGTTTGGTTAGAATAAGATCCATAAGCCTTTCCAGTACAATGTTTGACTTTTGCATAGAAGCAAGTAGATATAACAATTAGGATATTTTTAGTATCAATCAAACTCTATAATAAACCTTCTATGGATCTTGAAAAGGAAGCTGTGTCTTCTCAGTACCAGCGCTGGATCAAGTGAGGTCAAAGGAAAACTGCAATGGGTAGCAGTGCCCAGGGCTGGACTGGGAGAAAAATTTGGCCCTGGACTTCATCCAGACTGGCCCACTTTGACAGGTCTCTCCCATGGCGGCCGGACAACTCCCGCACCCCCCCCCCCCCAGCCACCCAAGCCCCCACTTCCCCTTCACTAGCCACTAGCCATTCTACTTTATTAGAGTAGAACGGCTGGTACTGGTACTCTTATAGGCAGTACCAGTGGGGAAGCTAGACATTATTTCACCTGGGGAAAATAATCAGTTCGGTGCCCCCCCTTATGGGACAAGATTAGGCAGAAGTGAGAAACTCCCAGGCTACAGCTGTTGAGTCAGCTGTCTGTCCCCTCCCCCATGCTCCTCTGGTCCTCCCCCTGCTTCTCTGTTCACCCCAGGGGAGTGCTGCAGGAAGGGAGAGACAGAGGAGCGGAGAGGGGGCAGCGGTCTGCTGTCACTGAAGCCGGCCCACTGAGCCATCAGCCCACCGGGAAACTCCCTGTAGTCCCAATGGCCAGTCCATCCCTGGCAGTGCCGCAGAGAAGTAAATGGGGACAAACAGGTCTTGATAAAAAGAAATTGCAACTAAAATAAAAAAAAAAACTAAACACAATGGGCCAGATTCAGGTAGAGTTACTCTGGAGTATCAGTGATACTCCAGCCTAACTCTCACTTTGAGCTGGCGTTTCTGTTTTCTGTAAGCAGAAAACAAAAAAACGCCGGGTTGGAGTTCCTATACGAGCGGCGTAATTGTATTTTGCCGTCGTATCGGAACTGCAAATTTAAAAATGGCGCACGGGGCGTTCCCGCTGATTAACGCCGAGAATATGCTAATCAGCGAGAATCGGCAATTCACGATCGTATTCGGGCCCGACGCAGTGACTTTCCGACGTTTCCGTAAGAGATACGCGGCGTAAAGAAAAACCAGCCCCCTAGTGGAGTGTCCTATGTTAAGTATGGCCGTCGTCATCGCGTCGAATTTAAAAAATTTCGAGTCGTTTGCGTAAAACGTCCGTGAATGGGGATTGACGTCATTGACGTTCACTGACAGAATTTGGAGCATGCGCACTGACAGTCGACGCATGCGCAGTACGTTTGCCGCGGGATCGCGCCTAGTTTAAATAATACACGCCCCCTACCCGCCCAATTTGAATTCCGCCGGCTCATTTTCGCTACGCCGCCGCAACTTTAGGAGCAAGTGCTTTGTGAATACAGTACTTGCTCCTAAAGTTTCGGCGGAGTAACGTAAATGAGAAAAGTTACTCCAAAATAAAGATTCGCCCATCTACCTGAATCTGGCCCATTAGGGCTTATTTTCAGGGTAGGTCTAACCATGTAATGTGATGTCTTCTCTCCCCCACTCTCTCCCTGGGGGGGGGGTTGCTGACGAAAAAAGAAAAAAAGAACAAGTGTAATCTCTTCTCTCCTGACACGGGATAATAACCTAAGGCCACGTACACACGATCAGACCGGTCCGATGAAACTGGTCCGATGGACCGCGTTCATCGGACCAGGCTGAAGTGGTCTGATGGTCTAATGTGTGTACACACCATCGGACCAAAAATCCGATCAGACGTAGAACACAACGACGTGCTGAAAAAACGAAGTTCAATGCTTCCAAGCATGCGTCGACTTGATTCTGAGAATGCGCGGGTTTTTGGTCCGATGCTTTTGCGTACTAACCATCGAATCTGTTTGACTGACAGGTGTCCGTCAGACAGATTTTAAAGCAAGTTTTAAAACTTTGGTCCGACGGACAACGGTCCGATAGGCCGTACACACCATCGAATTGGTCGGATGAAACTGGTCTGCAGACCAGTTTCATTGGACCGGTCTGATCGTGTGTACGCGGCCTTAGAGGTGTAGTGCAAAAAAAAAAAAAAAACGGGAGCAGGGACGACCGTAGGGTAGGGGGCCCTGGTGACCATTGGGCCCCTTACAGGTATAATGCAAAAAATTAAAAAATAAAATGGGAGGGGGGCCAGCCGGGTCTGTAAGGGGCACTGGGGACCATCGGGCCTCTTATAGGTGTAATGCACAAAAAAAAAAACAGGAGGGTGACCAGCCGGGCCTGTAATGGGCCCTGGGGACCATCGGGCCCCTTACAGGTGTAATGCCTGTACCCCCTGATGGCGGCCCTGCTGACAGGAATCCCCAAATGCTTGTAAAGTCCGATATTCCACCTTCGTTAGAGCGCTACTCTGCGCTTCTGTGGCCCGCTGGAGCTTTCTTCCCAGCAATTATATTACAGAAACACACACATTGTACATTATATACTACTGTAATAGAGTGGGTTATAAAATTGTACAAGCATTTTAAGCTAGAGCTTATTTTGGGGCAGGACTTATATTGCAGCCTTCCTGGAAAACATTGCTAGGTCTTATTTTTAGGGTAGGTCTTATTTTCGGGGGAAACACAGTAAATTGGCTCCAATGAGTAGATAAAATTGCACACATGGAGGAACTTATAAATCAGGCAAGGGAAATGCCAAACCAAGTATAGATCTGTCTGGGCTAGGGTTGCCACTTCACCCCATTAAACCCGAACACATCATTTTTTTTTTTTAAAGTGTAGTTTTGTGCGTGAACTCGAGAGAAAGGAGCCGGACTGCAGGAGTTGGGAGTAGGCAGACCCTCCCCCCGGAGGCAATCGCCATCCTTCTCCATGCCCCTGGTGGCAATGGCGGGTGTGAGGGGGGCCTCCCACTCACCCCGCCCTACCTGCTCCTCTTGGGAGCCCAACTGGGGCCCAACTGGACCCCAATGGGGCAGAGGGACTCCCCCTATTAGGGAGTGAGGGGGCCTAGCCCACCCAGCCAGCCCCGTAGGTCCTTCGCCTCTCTTTATTTAAGGAGACCGCATGGCCAAAGTGCGTGTGTTTTAAACCAATTTTGTGTGCGTGCAAGTGTGGTGTTTTTTTGTGGGGGGGGGGGGGCGGGTGTACTAAGCACAGGCGTACCTTGCATAGCACACCCACCGGGAGCCGGGCTGAGACCACCAAACTCAATTCACATGTAACCGAGACCGGGATCCGAACCCATAGGATGCATTAAGGTGAAAAAAACATGTAGGTTTACAACCCCTTTATGGTTGCCTACCCCATCTCTAGCAGAACTCTGGTTGTGAAACCTCTGTTCTAGAATCTCCTACTCAGTCCCTGTCTAGACCATCCATTATGGAAGGGGGGATAGTGGGAGGCAGTATGGGGGGACTGTACAGCAGCATGACTGGAGGGGGGGCAGTGTATGGGAGGGATCAGAGCGACCATAAGCATCCTCTGGGTAGGGAGCATTTCTCTGAACTTTCTTACAGAGCAAAAACAGACATCATGCAAGACCCAGAGTCGGGGGCGGAGCTTAGGTGCAAGGACGAGATTCTCCTATGGCTCACTCTGAATGCTGGGGCCTTGCTCTCCTCTTCGTCATGACATTACTGGTTGCTAGACGCCAGGCGCATTGTGCCTAGCAACCAGTTGTTTGGGCAGTGAGCCAGGCAGCATTAATAATACATTTATTAACCCCCTGTTGAAGTACACTAGTACGAAACACGTCAGGCTTGGTACACCTACTCTGGTACTCCACTTATTGCCCTTTGATTTTATCATTATTGTGATCACCTTTATGTTTTGTTGGGTTTTATTCAATAGAACCCGCAATTGACCTGCACTATCGGAGCCCTCCTTAGTGCAGCTTTAGGATGTGGCAGTTAAACCTTCAATAATCTCTGCATCTATGGATGTTTTTTCTTTTCTCCATGTTTTGGCGGATTGATTGTTTTTAAAGCTTCGCCCTATCGAGCCAATCCTGAAAGGTATTGATAGATTGGAAGTTTTCTTTCACATCTCTGCCATTGGCTTTTAAAATGTACAAATGCAACAATTTAGAAGTTCTTCGAGTCCATGGGCCACGGCCACCGTTTTCAACAGTGAGGCCGCGTACACACGTACGAGAAGCTCGACGGGCCAAACACATCGTTCCGCACGACGAGGTTCTCGTCCGGCCGTCGAAATCGACGACCAAGCCGTCGGGAAAGGCGGCGAGCCATGGTTCTCGATGGGCCATCGAGCAAATAGAGAACCTGCTCTTTATTTTGGCTTGACGGCTTTCTCGACGGGACGCTCGGCGAAAACATACACACGACCGAGTATCTCGGCAGAATATGGATCCCAGCGAGCTTCTCGCTGGATTCTGCCGAGGTTCTCGTACGTGTGTACGCGGCCTGAGAGTCTTCAGACAAGTCGTTGAGATTTGCCACTTGGATATCATATGCTCTAACGATCTGCTGTTCGCTGACAGATAGATCCATCAGCTCTGGTAAGAGTATTCTACCTCTTTATATTTTGCTGAAAGGAGGTTCATGTGATGGTCCACTTGGTCACACGTCCGGTTTCATCACTTTTGATTGTTGTTTGAATGGACATTCACTTATCATTTTCTCATGTGGAGTTTCACTTTATTTTTTGTTCACTTGTTTGGGACTCATCTCATACATCATTGTCCCTTTGAACACTTAGGGCCAGATTCTCATATATTTTCGGCGGCGTAGCGTAAGCCATTTACACTACGCCGCCGCTGCGTACTAGAGCAAGTGCTTTATTCTCAAAGCACTTGCTCCGTAGTTTTCGCTGGCGTTTCATAAATCGCCAAGCGTAAACCCGCGCAATTCAAATGGGGCGGCTTGTATTTAAATTAAGCGCGCCCCCGCGTCGAACGAACTGCGCATGCGCCGGCCGGGGAAAAAGCCCAGTGCACATGCTCCAGCTCACGTCGGTAAGCGTCGTTGAAACCGATGTCAAAACGACGTGAGCGTCATTTACGCAACTCCCTATTCGCGAACGAGTTAGTAAAACGACGTAAGCGACGGAAAAAGCCGACGCTGACCCGACGCCATACTTAACATGGCGTCCGACGGCACCCGACGGAACTTCGTAAGGTTACTCCACATAGAAGCTGGGGTAACCTTACGAGTCCGTAAACGACGTACGCGACGACGGGGCGGCGTAAAAGCGTTCGGGAATCGCCGTACTAGCCTCATTTGCATATGCAAATGAAAAAACAACGTGAAGGCCACCTAGTGGCCGGAGTTGTCATTACACCTACGATCCGAAAGTATAATGCTTTTACACTTGTCGGATGTAGAAGCGTATCTATGCAAAAGTGATGCTAAGCATCACTCGCATAGATACGAGGACAAAAAAAAGGCGATACGACGGGGTATCTGAGATACTCCGACGTAACGCCTCTGAGAATCTGGCCCTTAGTGCTACATTTTTATCACAGTTAATAATTGTAGCGCCCCCTTACTTTCAGTACAGGCACTACGCTAAAGTTAGTGGGTGAATGGGAGAGTTATTTTGCTCCCATTCATAATTTGTTAAAATTGCAGGCTGCTGCTATTTCAGAACTGTCCTATAGGTCAGTCTGCGATCCAGGGGTGCGATCCAACCCCTGGACGACAGTTGGCGCTAGAGGGGTTCTGACAGAGCTGCTTTTCCCCAGCAGCCAATTAGAGGAGTTTTCCCTCGCTGGGCATGCTGGGGAGGGGTATATCTGTGGCAGATGCCACATGTTCTTCTTCTCTCTCTCTGCGCGGGGTCCATGATCCAGGTGCGGCACCCACCTTCAGGGTGCGCGCATCCACGGACCCCGTCGGCATGGCCCACCTGGCCGGAGCTGCCTGCCCCATGGAGATCCATCCAGATGTTGATATGGGCCCCAGTGACTTACTGGGTCCCCAACCTTACTGAGAAGATCCCAGGCTGTATGCCGCTCGGTGGGGGATCGGCTTGAGGAGAACCCGGAGGCAGGTTATCCAAAGGGGCTAGAACGAACCATCAGGATCTGGTCACCGGGATTTGACAGGTACATGACAGCTGTCAACCAGTGACCCTTTTCATTGCATTTACTGGAAGGATTTGCTCAATCCGAATTGTTCTCTTGAGTACTGAAGTACTAGGCCTGTGGCAGAGGCCCGAGCCAGGCCTGTAACAGAGGCCTGTCCCTCCCAGCAATTTAAAAGTGACACTTCGGCTGCCAGACTTATAACAGGGGTCTGTCCGGAGGCACTTCACCCACTCTGGCTAGAGTGGCGACGAACTGTATCTACTACTATTGAGAGCAGGACTGCTCTACTTCTTATCCAGGCCTGATACCACAAAGTTCTCTATTTCTTCATCAACCTTTCTTATCTCCTGTTGATGTTGGCCGAGTTGGGCCTTGGAATAAAGCATTTGAAAACCCATTTGGTGACTGGAAATTCGCTCACTGCTACTACTCACTGCTACTACCCCTAGACACACTACAGGGTAACTTGATACGCCGATCCCAAAAAAACAACCAGCGGCTCCTTCGGGGGTGAGCGCTACATGATAAAGTGCTGAAGCTGGGTCTCGGCCAGCAGTCCACCGGGCAGTGAGGGAAAGCAACGGCATTTTTAGGGGGCATCAGATTGGCCCAGGTGGCAATTCCAGGACGTTGTATTGTCCCGAAATGAAGTTGCCTGGGACACGGGACAGACCTCCCAAGGCGGGCTTTAACGGGAAATCCGGGACGGTTGGGAGGTATGATTTATAAACCTTATCTCTTTAGGAAAAAGCTCTACCACCTCCACCTAATAAACTTAAGTTTTACTTTCTCCATTAGTTTATCTCTCATGCCTCGTACACACGACCGGTTTCCTCGACAAAATCCATCAAGAAACTTGGTGGCAGAGCTTTTTTGCCGAGGAAAACGTTGTGTGTATATTTTTCGTTAAGAAAACTGTCGTAGATCTCGACGAGAAAAAAAGAGAACAAGTTCTCTTTTTTCTCGTCGGGAGTCTCAGTTTCCTCGTCGTGTTTCTCGTCGGGCTGGTTTAGGACGAGAAACACGTTCGTGTGTATGCTTAGAAAAACACACATGCTCAGAATAAAGTATGAGACGGGAGCGCACCTTCGGTAAAAGTAGCGTTTGTAATGGAGATAGCACATTTGTCACGCTGTAACAGACTGAAAAGAGCGAAACGTCTCTCACCAAACTTTTACTTAACACGCAGTAACATGAGATTAGCAAAAGCAGCCCCAAGGGTGGCGCCAGTGGAATGGAACTTCCCCTTTATAGTGCCGTCGTACTTGTTGTACGTCACCGCAATTGAGAACAACGAGATTTTGTCTTGACAGTGTGTACGCAAAGAAAGCTTGACAAGATTCTCGACAAGCCTGACGATGTTTATTTTACAACGAGTTTCTCGGTCGTGTGTACGAGACCTCACAGTTGTTACATGCTGTATCACTTGACCCTTTCTTTTAGATTTTAGGCTGCATTCACACCTAGGCGTAGGCGGTATGCGGCGTATTGCGGCGACATGAAATAGGCGTTTTTTTCCCCACGATTTGCGGCGACAAAATGCGCCTTGTTTTTTGCTGGAGGGGTGATCTTTACTAGTGTTGCTCACGAATATTCGCATTGCGAATATTAGTAACGAATATTGCATATTCGAGTATTCGCAAATAAATCGAATATCGCGGTGAATATTCAATATTGCGAATATTCATATTTTTTCAAATTTATTTTTAAAACAGATCACATCCTAGTGATCTCCATCGACGTCTAAAAGCATTGCTGGTATGATAAGGCGGCGTACACACGATCGGACATATCCGATGAAAACGGTCCGCGGACCATTTCCATCGGATATGTCCGATCGGGAGTTTGATCCGATGGCGTGTACACACCATCGGATCAAATTCCCCGCCGCCGGACGGCGCGGTGACGTGGCGGTGACGCGGCGGTGACGTTGACGCCGCCGCGTCACCGCCACGTCACCGCACCAGGAAGTAAAACACTTCCGCGCATGCGCCGAATCCATTCGGCAGCGGCGCGGCGGCGGTGGGGGCCGACATGTCTGCTGGTAAGTGTACTAACCAGCAGACATGTCGGGCGGACAGATTCCCACCGGATAGATTTCAAAGCTTGCTTTGAAATCTGTCGGGTGGAGAAATCTGTCCGCTAGCCCATACACACGAGCGGAGATGTCTGCTGAAACGGTCCATCGGACCGTTTTCAGCGGACATATCCCCTCGTGTGTACGCCGCCTTAGAGACCCTGGGCCGAGTAGCTGAGGCGATCCTTTTATGTTGCCGAATATTCGCAATGCGAATATTCGTATTACGAATATTCGCAAATACTTTCTCTGCCCTTCTGTGTTTTGTGTATGAAAAAAAAAAAAAATTAGCTTTAGTTTAGTCATATAAGTTTGTGTAAGTAGAGTTAGTGTTTAGTGCATAATAGTTTATAATCCAGGAAATGATCTCCGTTTTCGCGTGTTGACGAGAATTTCGCAATCAATTTTGCATTCGCATTAGCGAAATTTCGCATTCGCATTAGCGAAATTTCGCAATATTGTTTTTTTTTATAAAATATCATGAATATTCGATATTAGCGAATATTTCACGAATATTCTTTTATATATTCGTGAAATATTGCGAAATCGAATATGGCGTATTCCTCTCAACACTAATCTTTACATTGTCGGCTATGCCCGAACGCCGAAGATGCCTGAAAAAAAGGGCCCGGGACTTGTTTTGAGCTTCAGGCGTACGGCGTTAGGCGTGGAGATGTGAACCATCTCCATAGCCGACAATGTTAATTCGCCCCTCCAGCGTATTTCAGGCTGCTACAGCGTCGGGCGACAAAACGCCTAGGTGTGAATGCAGCCTTAAGCTCTAATGAGCAGGACTCTCTGAACTCTCTTGTATTGAATTGTATTGTAGCCATACTGTCGCCTCTTATTTTGTAAAACACTGCATAACTGATGGCACTATATAAAGGCTGCCTAGTAATAATAATCCACTGTAGTGTCTGTAGGAATCTTTAGTAAAATACTTTGGAGAGGGGTGTATTTAGTGTAAATATATATATATATATATATATATATATATATATATATATATATATATATATATATATATATATATATATATATATATATATTGGGATTTAGGCTGCCAATCCTGAAAACTAACAAACCAGGAGAAAAAAAATGCTTTAATCCAGCTCCAACCCCAGAACTAGGTCTCTCTAAACAAGGAGCTTGTCCTGTCAAACGGTCTTCATGCTCACTTAATAATGTACAGGTAACCAGAGACTGCTGGTGACTCAGAGTTCAATCTCCCAGGAATAAAAGAGGATTGTTTTATTTACTGAGCACTCCAAGAAATTAGCAGTGATTGATTGCTGTGCAGATGCTGCGTGAGCCTGTCCCATAGGCACCGTCACGAGTCTTTGTTATAGTTTATGCATGACGGAAGCCTAATAATGAGCAAATTGTCCACCCTGGGACATAATTCTTCCAACCAGGAGGAGGGTCAGCATGTGTGCTGAGGACAAGGGCACCAGAATTACATTTGAAGCACAGGCATATACTTGGCGGTCATTTCACTAGGTACGCCTGCAGGGATTTTCACGTACTATAGTCTATTGCAGGGGTCTCCAATTTATTTTTTTAACAAAGGGTTAGTTTATAGCGGATGTCCGCTCAAAAAAAAATATTAAAAGCCAGCAGCTACTAATACTGCAGCTGCTGACTTTTAATATTGGGACACTTACCTGTCCTGGAGTCCAGCGGCGTCCGCAGCAGAGGATGAGCGATCGCTCGTCACCCTGCTGCTCCCCTCTCCATCCACGGTGAGGGAACCAGGAAGTGAAGCGCTCCGGCTTCAATGCCCGGTTCCCTACAAGTCATGCGTGAGTCGCGCTGCGTCCCCGTCGATTGGCTCCCGCTGTGTGCTGGGAGCCGAGTGTTCCCAGCACACAACGGGGGACGGACAGGATGTCAGGAAATGCCCATCTTTTGCCCGAGACGTGTGGCCGGAAGTGGGTGCAAATACCTGTCTTTAGACAGGTATCTTCACCCCCCTCCCCCCTGAAAGGTGTCAAATGTGACACCGGAGGGGGGGAGGGTGCCGATCAGCGCGACTTCACTTTAGGGTGGAGCTCCGCTTTATTGTCCTTCAAACATTCGGAGGGCCAGATTGTGGCCAGCGGGGGCAGAAAATGTCCCGGGCCCAGCATCAGTGAGATTAAATATGGCCTTATGGTTTGTGGTGAGTAGGAGTAGCTCCCTACAGCCCCTGATTTTGAGCAAAGTCCTTCTATCCCCCTCTCCTCCTCATTTGTCCCCCATTTTGGTCTGATATACTGTATATACTCGAGTATAAGCTGAGTTTTTCAGCACATTTTTTTGTGCTGAAAATTTTGGAGTCAACTTTTTGCGCCTAATCTCCCAGACTTTGAGGCTCCTGGACCCCAAACTTGGCACACATATAGCCCCACTCTTCCTCTACAAATGTGCAACGTTTGTTGTCCGAGGGACCTACCGCCAGGGATCACCGATTTTTCAAAGTCGGGCACCTCTTCCATAGACTCCTGTGTTAAACCACCTAATCTCCCAGATTGTGGGGACCTGGTACCAACGGCCGTAGGTCCCCTGGACCCCAAACTTGGCACACATGTAGTAGCCCCAGTTCTCCTCCAAGTGTGCAAAGTTTGCTGTCTGGCGGATCTATGGCCGAGAAGCACAGATTTTTTAAAGCTAGGCATCCTTCCATAGTCTGCCATGTTAATTGTCAGTCTAGTCATGGACACAGTGAGACATGGGCACAGTGAGACATGGGCACAGTGAGACATGGACACAGTGAGACATGGACACTGTGAGGCATGGGCACAGTGAGACATGGGCACAGTGAGACATGGGCACAGTGAGACATGGACACAGTGAGGCATGGGCACAGTGAGACATGGGCACAGTGAGACATGGGCACAGTGAGACATGGACACAGTGAGACATGGACACAGTGAGACATGGACACTGTGAGGCATGGACACAGTGAGACATGGACACTGTGAGGCATGGACACAGTGAGACATAGGCACAGTGAGACATGGGCACAGTGAGACATGGGCACAGTGAGACATGGACACAGTGAGACATGGGCACAGTGAGACATGGACACTGTGAGGCATGGGCACAGTGAGACATGGGCACAGTGAGGCATGCACATGGACACCCTAGGCTTACACTCGAGTCAATACATTTCCCATTTTTTTTGTGGTAAAATTCGGTGCCTCTGCTTATATTCGGGGTCGGCTTATACTTGAGTATATACGGTATATAGTTGTATATAACATTTTCTTTTTAGCTTTCGCAAAGTGTTTCCCAGTGCTAAACTTTTTTTTCAATTTCTAAATTGCTGCATTTGTACATTTTAAAAGCCAATATAAAGGAATAGTAGTGGTAAAAAAAAAAAAAACTCTTGTGGATTTAATTTAATTTTAACTTTTTTTGGGGGGTTAATTCTCCTTTAACTACTTGAGATCCGCGCTACAGCCGAATGACGGCTCTAGCGCGAATCTAATTTGTCAACAAGCCGTCAATTGACGGCTTGTCACAAGCTGTTTCCCGGCGCGCGCTCCAGAGCGCGCTGCGGGGAAACACTGTGTTGGCCGTGTCCCTTGGACACAGCCAATCACAGATCGCCGCGAACGGCCAATCAGAGTGGCCGTTTGCGATGTGATCTGTGCGGCCAATGAGAGATGATCTCATAGATCATCTCTCATTGCCGTTTTACATAGAGACAGCGTTCTGTCTCTGGAGAGCAGGAGACGGATCTGTGTCTCTTGTACATAGAGACACAGATCGGTCACCTCCCCAGTCACCCCCCCTCCACCTACAGTTAGAACACTATGCAGGGAATACATTTAACCCCTTCCTCACCCCCTAGTGTTAACCCCTTCAATGCCAGTCACATTTATACTGTAATTAGTGCATATTTATAGCACCAATCGCAGTATAAATGTGAATGACGCCAAAAATGTGTCAAAAGTGTCCGATGTGTCCGCCATAACGTCGCAGTCACAATAAAAATCGCAGATCGCCGCCATTTCTAGTAAAAATAAAATAATAAAAAATAATAATTCTGTCCCCTATTTTGTAGGCACTATAAATTTTGCGCAAACCAGACGCTTATTGCGATTTTTTTTTTTTTTTTTTACCAAAAATATGTAGAAGAATACGCATCGCCCTAAACTGAGAAAAAAAAAGTTGTTTTTTTTTTAATTGGGATATTTATTATAGCAACAAGTAAAAAATATTGTATTTTTTTCAAAATTGTCGCTCTTTTTTGTTTATAGCGCAAAAAATAAAAACCGCAGAGGTGATCAAATACCACCAAAAGAAAGCTCTACTTGTGGGGAAAAAAGGACGTCAATTTTGTTTGGGAGCCACGTCGCACGACCGCGCAATTGTCAGTTAAAGCGACGCAGTGCCGGAAGCTGAAATATCACCTGGGCAGGAGGGGGGTATAAGTGCCCAGTAAGCAAGTGGTTAAAGGGGTGTGGCAGGGGGCGTTTTCTATGCCTACATATACTCGTTAGTAGGTGTGCCTCATTCCCATCTCAAAATGTTGGGAGGTATGGTTTAAGGAATGGTATCCCATCATTGGTATCAGTGGAAGAAATAGTGCCTCCTTGTTGGTGTCAGTGGGAGGAATAGTGCCTCATATCAGTGGGAGGAATAGTACCCCAAGAGCCAGATAAAGGCTAGCAAAGGGACCCCTGGTCTATTGCATAGAGCTTGATAGAGCTTGATAGAGACAGATGTCAGATGAGAGTGGCCAGACTTGTTTTCGATGATAAAAATTCACAACATTTTGAGATGGGAATGAGGGACACCTACTAACAAACGTATGTAGGCATAGGACACGCCCCCTACCACACCCCCTTAAAGGAGAATTAAACAAAAAAAGGTTAATTAAATCCACAAGGACTTTTTTTTACCACTACTATTCCTTTATATTGGCTTATAAAATGTACAAATGCAGCAATTTAGAAATTGGATAAAAGGTTTAGCTCTGGGAAACAATTTTTGAAAGATAAAAAGTGCATTTTATACACAACTATATGGATCTGTTCCCTGGGCTGACGTGGAGTGAGGGGAAGATGGCCCCCTATCCGTCTCAATATCATTGCAGGGCGGAAGCAACGTCAAAACGGCATTTCTGCTCAATGCTCTAAAAGGGAAATTTTTTCAAATTAAATATATATAAAAAAAAAAAATTATTGCACTTTAGTGTAAATATGAGATCTCAGGTCTTTTTGACCCCAAATCTCATATTTAAGGCGGCGTACACACGACCGGTT
Source organism: Rana kukunoris (assembly GCA_029574335.1). Classification (NCBI taxonomy): domain Eukaryota; kingdom Metazoa; phylum Chordata; class Amphibia; order Anura; family Ranidae; genus Rana; species Rana kukunoris. The sequence goes on along the minus strand of CM056056.1, from coordinate 39,629,420 downwards.
TCCTCGGCAGAATTCAGCAAGAAACTCGATGGGAGACGTATTCTGCCGAGGAAACCGGTCGTGTGTACACTTTTCGCCGAGAAACCCGTCGAGGAACTCGTGGAGCCAAAAAGAGAGCATGTTCTCTATTTCCATCGACGGGCAATGGGAAAATTTGGCTCGACAACTTTTTTGACTGCTGAACAAGGAACTCGACGGGGAAAACGATTTGTTTCGCCCGACGAGTTTCTCGGTCGTGTGTACGCCGCCTAAGAGGACCTGTGTCTTTATTTTTTCTATTACAAGGGATGTTTACATTCCTTGTAATAGGAAGAAAGTAACCCAATTTTTATTTTTATTTTTAAACGGTGTCAAAATAAAAAAAATAAAAGTAAAATAAATAAGAAATATATATATATATATATATATTTTAAATACCCCGTCCCGACGAGCTCGCGCACAGAAGCAAATGCATACGCGAGCAACGCCCGCATATGAAAACTGTGCTTAAACCACACGTGCCGCGTTCGTTAGAGCGAGAGCAATAATTCTAGCCCTAGACCTGTAGAATTTTTTAAACTTCGCCTATGGAGATTTTTAAGGGTAAAAGTTTGTCGCCATTCCATGTTCAGTGTTCCGCCTATCACGATCGCCCTCTCATCCTCTCATCTATTACAAACAAGAGGGCGATCGTGATAGGCGGAAAACTGAACATGGAATGGCGACAAACTTGCCAGTGTTTGCTGGGAAACCGAGTGTTCCGTCTATCACGTAACAGCACAAGGAGAAGCGAGGTCAGGCTGCAAAGGTAACGGGACTTGTCGGTTACAGTAGAGAGAATGTAGGTGAGAGGATGGTCGAGTTGAAGAGCTGCAATGGGCACAGTGAAGTCAGGCTGCAAACGGGCACAGTGAGGTCAGGCTGCAAATGGGCACAGTGAGGTCAGGCTGCAAATGGGCACAGTGGGGTCAGGCTGTAAATGGGCACAGTGAGGTCAGGCTGTAAATGGGCACAGTGAGGTCAGGCTGTAATGGGCACAGTGAGGTCAGGCTGTAATGGGCACAGTGAGGTCAAGCTGCAAATGGGCACAGTGAAGTCAAGCTGCAAATGGGCACAGTGAAGTCAGGCTGTAATGGGCACAGTGAGGTTAGGCTGCAAATGGGCACAGTGAGGTTAGGCTGCAAATGGGCACAGTGAGGTCAGGCTGCAAATGGGCACAATGTGGTCAGGCTGCAAACGGGCACAATGTGGTCAGGCTGCATCCTCTCATCTATTACGAACAAGAGGGCGATCGTTATAGGCGGAAAACTGAACATAGTGTTTGCTGGGTAACCGAGTGTTCCGTCTTTCACGTAACAGCACAAGGAGAAGCGCTAGTTTTTACTTAAGCGAGAGTCACAGACGCGGGTACACAGATCGGATTCTGCGAAATAGGCACGGTGAGGTCAGGCTGCAAAGGTAACGGGACTTGTCGGTTACAGTAGAGAGAATGTAGGTGAGAGGATGGTCGAGTTGAAGAGCTGCAATGGGCACAGTGAGGTCAGGCTGCAAACGGCACAGTGAGGTCAGGCTGCAAATGGGCACAGTGAGGTCAGGCTGCAAATGGGCACAGTGAGATCAGGCTGTAATAGGGAAAAGTGAGGTCAGGCTGTAATGGGCACAGTGAGGTCAAGCTGCAAATGGGCACAGTGAGGTCAGGCTGCAAATGGGCACAGTGATGTCAGGCTGTAATGGGCACAGTGAGGTCAGGCTGTAATGGGCACAGTGAGGTCAAGCTGCAAATGAGCACAGTGAAGTCAAGCTGCAAATGGGCACAGTGAAGTCAGGCTGCAAACGGGCACAATGTGGTCAGGCTGCAAACGGGCACAGTGAGGTCAGGCTGCAAATGGGCACAGTGATGTCAGGCTGTAATGGGCACAGTGAGGTCAGGCTGTAATGGGCACAGTGAGGTCAAGCTGCAAATGAGCACAGTGAAGTCAAGCTGAAAATGGGCACAGTGAAGTCAGGCTGTAATGGGCACAGTGAAGTCAATCTGCAAATGGGCACAGTGAAGTCAGGCTGTAATGGGCACAGTGAGGTTAGGCTGCAAATGGGCACAGTGAGGTCAGGCTGAAAATGGGCACAGTGAGGTCAGGTTGAAAATGGGCACAGTGAGGTCAGGTTGAAAATGGGCACAGTGAGGTCAGGCTGCAAATTTTTTGTAAAATGAGGTCCTCGACTTATACTCGAGTATATACGGTATCTCTTTTTTTTACATAAGCAGCATAGCAGAAGAGGAAGGTACTTACTGACCTCTATACTGCTTGCAGGAAACTGTACCGGCGTATTTTCTTGCAAACCATTTATGTTGACTCTTGAATTCCTTAAAGCAATCCATGTATACACACTCAGTAATCTTCCTTTCAACGGATAAAATTCCCTTGTCATCTGACACTTAGGAGAACAAAGACCCGACTCCCACCTGCCACAGACAGGTCAGAGAGAATTCTGTCACAGATGGGGGGGGGGGGGGGGATTTTGCTCCCAGCATTTCCAGATGGGTGAATCGAGACAGCGCTGGCTGTGACGTGATGCCAACCGACAATCTTAACTTCCACAATAGAACAAATAGACGTGCAAGCAAGTGGCTCATTATCAACTTAATGGGAAAGTACAGTGAATGTCTATGGAGCAGATATTTGAAGATAACCTTACAGTCCAAGTCCAACACTAAGCTTAACACCCCTCTAGAAGATCCCCCTTTTGAAGCACTTTGCTCACGCACTATGCCACAAAGACACCTCATTTCATACATTTATGCCCTACTCCAAGTTGGCCCCTCCATGACGCAATCTTTTCATACCTCCTGGGAAACAGATTTACAATTGACACTCACGGAAAAGGACTGGGAGTCCATCTATACGTTCGCCCATAAGGGATCAATGAATGTAGCGATCCAGGAAAATGGATATAAAATTATAACTAAATGGTATAGGACCCCGGCCCGCTTACACAAGTTCTCATCTTCAGTTCCAAACGTTTGTTGGAGATGCAAAAGAGCAGTAGGCTCCCACCATTACCTATCTGGGCATTCAAATCACCAGAAAACTAACAGACCTGTATAGCCAAAACGTCCTTTTCTCACTCTCGAAAATCCAAACGGACTTGAAAGACTGGGCCAACCTAAACACCCCTTTTTTTTCTTCTATCCTTTCCCCCCTACCACCCAATCTATACCCCCATAGCGATATAACTGGACACATTTTTCCAGGTTCCACACCTTAACCACTTAAGGACCCCCTCCTGCACATTTACATCGGCAGAATGGCACTGCTGGGCACAGGCATGTACCTGTACATCCCTTTTAAGTGCCCAGCCATGGGTAACGGGCAACCCGGTCCGAAGCTCCGTGACCGCGGCCGCGGGACCCGTGGACCCGATCGCCGCCGGTGTGCTGCAATCGGTCAAAGGAGCTGAAGAACGGGGAGAGGTGAGTGTAAACACACCTTCCCCGTTCTTCACAGTGGCAATGTCACTGATCGTCTGTTCCCTGATATAGGGAAAGGTGATCAGTGACGTCACACGTCCACCCCTCCCCCCCTACAGTTAGAAACACATATGAGGTCACACATAACCCCTAAAGCGCCACCTAGTGGTTAACTCCTAAACTGCAATTGTCATTTTCACAGTAATCAGTGCATTTTTATAGCACTTATTGCTGTGAAGATGCCAATGGTCCCAAAAATGTGTCAAAATTGTCCGAAGTGTCCGACATAATGTCGCAGTCATGAAAAAAGTCGCTGATTGCCGCCATTAGTAGTAAAAAAAAAAAAATATGAATAAAAATGCCATAAAACCATCCCCTATTTTGTAAACGCTATAAATTTTGTGCAAACCAATCGTAAATGCTTATTGCGATTTTTTTTTTACCAAAAATATGTAGAAGAATACGTATTGGCCTAAACTGAGGGAAATTTTATTTTATTTTTTTAAATATATATATATTTTTGGGGGGATATTTATTATAGCAAAAGGTAAAAAATATTGCTTTTTTTCAAAATTGGCGCTCTATTTTTGTTTATAGCGCAAAAAATAAAAACCGCAGAGGTGATCAAATACCACCAAAAAAAAGCTCTATTTGTGGGAAATAAAGGATGCCAATTTTGTTTGGGAGCCACATTGCACGACCGCGCAATTGTCAGTTAAAGCCCACTGCCGAATCGCAAAAAGTGGCAAGGTCCTTTACCTGCATATTTGTCCGGGTCTTAAGTGGTTAAATACCTCTTGTCTTCCTACCTTAGGGACATCAAATCTAAGGTCTCAGTTATGGCCGCGGTTAGGCCTGTTGATATTGACTTCTGGGGCATTGCAATCATTCTCATTGTTCCATGTTTCCATTTAGGCACCATTCTCAAAGCGGAGTTCAAACCACAATTAGCATTTTTTAAATGTACTTCCTTTCATCCTGCGTTTTTATAATATAAATCCGGTCACTTATTATTTTACAATCCGCCGCCGCTCCGCATAGTTATTCAAAAAAGATAGTTTATAAAACTATGTCCACACGGTTGTCATTTTGCTTGTAGGCGTTGTGAAGCCCACAAGCACTTACTTCCTGGAAGTCTTGGATGGGGAGTGATGATTGGGCAGCGCACTGCATCCTGGGAAATGATGACACACATTTCCCAGGAGCATTAGAGGGAGATGATGTCAGAATCCTCAAAGGCAGATTTCGTGGGACCGCATAGCAACAGGCATTTCCAGATGAGTAAAAAAAAATAAAAAAATTTTCTTTTCCTTTTTTAGGTCGAATGAGCACAATAATGAAAAAAGAAATTGGGATGGAAACTCCACTTTAAGTTACACGAATGTCGGTTATCCATAGGATGTCTTTAGGCTTCTAGAATTTATCTGGTGATATGTTCAGTATCACGCTGTTCTAATACACATGTTTACTGATGTCTTAACAACTCACGTTACCTTGTAAGTTATTCTGTCATGTTTACATTAGCAGAGGATTTGTCATGTTATGTTACATATACATCTATGTACATATGTATATGCATGGTTACTTTTTTCCTAATAAAAATCTTTTGTGGAAAAGAAAAAAATCGCAGATCGCCACCATTACTAATAAAAAAATATATATTAAAGAAATGCCATAAATCTCTCTTCTATTTTGTAGACGCTATAACTTTTGCGCAAACCAATCAATAAACGCTTATTGCGATTTTTTTTTTTAAACAAAAATATGTAGAAGAATACGTATCGGCCAAAACTGAGAAAGAATTTTTTTTTTATATATTTTTGTGGGATATTTATTATAGCAAAAAGTAAAAAATATTGAATTTTTTCTCAAAATGTACGCTTTTTTTTTAATTGTTTATTTATACACAACAGGAGGCCGTCCCACAGGGACCACAATAACAACAGTATAACAGCTGGCACTAGCAAACATACATGCATAAATGGAAAATACAAGTAAATTACTGTCATATCAGTGAGCGTCCTGGTTAGGTTCGATTTCTACACTAGGGCAGGTGCGCAGACGACAAGCCGCCGTCTGCGTCGCACATCCGCCACCACCCACCTAACCCGCGTCCACTCCCAACAGTATCTATGCGGCTCTTCCGATACCATTGCATCATGGGACCGTGACCCAACCTCCTACTTTTTTCCGTTTTCTAGTTGTGGAGAAAGTTAAGAAGGTAAGAGAAAGATTGTGGGAACTGCTCAGTGAGCAGTCCCCTGAGTAATTAATAAAGGGGAATTATAGAAGGAGGTGGAGAAGAGTGGGGGGGGAGGGGGAAGCTTGCGACCATGGACATCCACCACCAGCTAGCAACCTACAACCCGCGTCGGTCTTCACTATCAATTCAGGGGAGCCCCAGGGGGCAGGTGGGGGGGACTCAGTCCAACTGGGGGAACGGCCATTCCCCCCTGAGGGTACGCTTTTATTTTTTTGTTTATAGCACAAAAAAATAGAAACCGCAGAGGTGATCAAATACCACCAAAGAAAGCTCTATTTGTGGGAAAAAAAAGGACGTTAATTTTGTTTGGGTGCCACGTCGCACGACCGCGCAATTGTCAGTTAAAGCGACGCAGTACCGAATTGCAAAAAGTGCTCTGGTCACAAAGCGGGTACATTCTTCCGGGGCTGAAGTGGTTAAAAGATTTTGCAGTGTAAAAACTTCAGTACTACTCCTTCTATTTTTATCAGTTTGAAACTTAAGGTTGAAGCTTATAAAAGCTATAAAAAAAATGCCAGTAGCTTTGCGGTGAGCCTTGCAACGTTTTTTAGCGTTTTTTCAATAGCTTTAATCAGCGTTTTTCAGTGTAGCTTTTATCAGCTTTTTTTTTTTTTTTACTTTTTTTTTTATTTATTTTTAATGGATAAAAAAACGTTAAAAAACGCTGGCGCCGGCGCCAAAACACCAATAAACTGCAGTTTATCAGCTTCAGTGTGCATGGAGCCTTATTGTGCCAAGGTCTATATATGCGTTTATTTTAAAACCCCCTTAAACATGTAGTTAATTGCGTGTGAGCAATGTCTTTGAACAGCCAACTGGAAAAATATTGCTCAGTACATTCATTGTTCCTAAATACATCTAGCAGCACATTGGTCCCTGCAGCTAGGATAGGATGCCCAGATATGGACCTAATTTTTTAGATTTGATGAAGATTCAGCGATAATGCAAAATCTTCACATTCTTAGTCTAATTTATAATTGAATTAATGAGAGTAACATAATTGATAATCATAGGATGCATTAAGGTGAAAAAAAACATTTACCTTTACAACCCCTTTAACCACTTAAACGGGTTGTAAAGGTAAACGTTTTTTTACCTTAATGCATCCTATGCATTAAGATAAAAAAACATCTCACAGCACATCCCCCCCCCCGAGTCCCCGTTTTTCTTACCTTACCGTTCGAAAATCCCGGGCGCGTCCACGTCATCCTCTTCCGTTCCCAGACTGGCCGTTGATTGGTTAGGTTAGGGGGAATTGATAGCAGCGCAGCCATTGGCTGGCGCTGCTGTCAATCACAGTGGATGACGTGGCGCGCCGGGGGCGGGGCCGAGTGATACAGTCGGCGGCTATGGCTGCCGCTGTATCACGGGAGCGCGCTCGCAAAAGCTTTCCACCGTGCGAGCGCCCTCGCATGAAGATGGAAAGCTTTTGCGAGGAGGAGCCTAGACAGCCGCCGAGGGACCCCAGAAGACAGGTTTCCGGGCCACTGTGTGCAAAACGAACTGCACAGTGGAGGTAAGTATCGCATGTTTGTTATTTTTTTTAAAAAAACAACCTGACTTTAGTGTCTCTTTAAGGACCCCTTCACGCCGATATACGTCGGCAGAAGGGCACGGCTGGGCACATCAACGTACCTGTACGTCCTCTTTAAGAGCCCAGCCGTGGGGTCGCGAGCGTGCCGCCGCCGGTGTGCTCGCGACACGGTCCGAAGCTCTGTGACCGCGGACTCGATCGCCGCCGGTGTCCCACGATCGGTCACAGAAGCTGAAGAACAAGGAGAGGTGAGTGTAAACACACCTTCCTCATTCTTCATTGTGGCAATGTCAGTGATCGTCTGTTCCCTGATATAGGGAAAGACGATCAGTGACATCACACATCCAGCCACGCCCCCCTACAATTAGAAACACATATGAGGTCACACACTTAACCCCTACAGCGCCCCCTAGTGGTAACTCCTTCACTGCATTGTCATTTTCACAGTAACAGTGCATTTTTATAGCACTTTTCGCTGTGAGAATTACAATGGTCCAAAAAAAATATAATAGAATTGTCTGATGCGTCCGCCATAATGTTGCAGTCACGAAAAAAAACGCTTATCGCCGCCATTAGTAGTAGAAAAAAAAATGATTAATAAAAATTACATAAAACTATCTCCTATTTTGTAAACACTATACATTTTGCACAAACCAATTAATAGATGCTGTAACAGAATGGCCTGTGACACCCAGAGACGTTGGAAGGATGAGAGATACTCTTGTGCCAGCAGCACCAAAAACTCTTGGGTCGAAATCCACCCTGTGCCCTTTTGGGTATAGGGTGGCTAATAGTGAATCATAATTCATATTACATGAGATGGGACATTAATAATACTTCATATTGCAGGACTGAGATATCACAAGGAGTCATGATGACATGACCAGGTCAGCCAGTGAGTCATACCTTTTGTATAATAGGCTATTGAAATATCCTAAGGTGTTGGCTATTCAATGTAAAGACACCCACTCTCACTGCCATTGTGTGACAAAGCTGTATAGAGAACTTATTCAACTAGATGTCTGTGTTACTATTCAAGGTTAATTGAACCCTATTGATAATACGGTGCCGTCATGTCTAGCTACCAATTAAAGAATTATCCTCAGTGAGTGAATAGGGGGGTGGAGATTACATTGTCCTGTGATTAACTGCATTATGTTGTACTGGATATAAGCAAGCTAAGAACCAATAAAGATATTCATACATTTTGGAAACTAGAGAACGGAGCGCTGTCTCGTTTATTCTGGGAAATGGAATGGATCATGTCTGCCTGGTTGTTGGTGTGTCGGATAAGCTTGTCGTGGATGGATGGAAGGTTGTAAGCGGTGGTAACCGTTACATTGGTGGCACAGCAGTGGGATGATTCCATCTTCAGAAGGACGGCTACAAGGACACATGACAATGGAGACGCTGTATGAACGGATGAAGCTCTTTTCCCTCATGGACTTACTGGAGAGCCGGGGCAGACCGGCCAGCAACCGTAAGAAAAGGGACATTATCGCAGAACTGGTCGAAATGGATAGAGCTAAAAGGCCCGCCGTAGCAGACAGGACACCCGAAGAAGCAAGTTTTGATCGGGCTGTTAACATAAGACTGACACATTATGGTCCTAACCCTTCACCGGAGATCAGGGACCGAGTTATAGCGGCTCTGAATGCCACCTTGCTACAGAGGAGAAGTGCTGCAGCAGCTGAAGTCACAGCAGCACCAACTAAAGAGAGAGGAGAGGTGCAGATACCAGTCTCCATGGAAGAGGAATTCCAAAGAAGGGTACAAGAGATGCGGATACAGCATAGAGGACCAGTATCAGAGGGGGACACTGTGGTAGTGGATGGGACTGTGGTCTCCACTCACAGCAACCCAGCGGAAGAGCTGGCAACAGAGCAGAGTGTCATAGGCCTCTGCTCCTCACTAACAGAAGAGGGGGATCCTGTGTTAGTGGATGGGACTATGGTCTCCACTCACAGCAACCCAGCGGAAGAGCTGGCAACAGAGCAGAGTGTCATAGGCCTCTGCTCCTCACTAACAGAAGAGGGGGTTCCTGGAGTAGTGGATGGGACTTCAGTCTCCACTGGCACAACCCCAGAAAATGGTACAGGACTGGGACAGGAGGATGTCTGCTTTGCTTTGCAAGCACCGGGGGGTTTTCACCAAGCACCAGTGGATGGGACTTCAGTCTCCACTGGTATACCCCAGGAAGGGGGGGCAGTTGGCCCAGACCCCCAACAGCATGGACTGAGCCCGGCCACCCTGCCTTCTCCCCAGCGGCAGGCGTGTTCTCTGAGAGAGGCAGAGGTTGGCGGGGTGAGTAATGCTCAGTTTGGAGCCATTTATTTGGGGTACAGTATGGATAACAGCATTGGAGGACTGGAACTACTGACGGACTTCGGAGTCAACCCGTTTGGGGTTCCCTCCTGTGTCCGTCTCCCACCGAAAGGGGAGAGATGTAACAGAATGGCCCGTGACACCCAGAGACGTTGGAAGGATGAGAGATACTCTTTTGCCAGCAGCACCAAAAACTCTTGGGTCGAAATCCACCCTGTGCCCTTTTGGGTATAGGGTGGCTAATAGTGAATCATAATTCATATTACATGAGATGGGACATTAATAATACTTCATATTGCAGGACTGAGATATCACAAGGAGTCATGATGACATGACCAGGTCAGCCAGTGAGTCATACCTTTTGTATAATAGGCTATTGAAATATCCTAAGGTGTTGGCTATTCAATGTAAAGACACCCACTCTCGCTGCTATTGTGTGACAAAGCTGTATAGAGAACTTATTCAACTAGATGTCTGTGTTACTATTCAAGGTTAATTGAACCCTATTGATAATACGGTGCCGTCATGTCTAGCTACCAATTAAAGAATTATCCTCAGTGAGTGAATAGGGGGGTGGAGATTACAGGGAAATGGAATGGATCATGTCTGCCTGGTTGTTGGTGTGTCGGATAAGCTTGTCGTGGATGGATGGAAGGTTGTAAGCGGTGGTAACCGTTACAGATGCCTATTGCGATTTTTTTTTTAACAAAAATAAGTAGAAGAATAAAAAGAAATAAGAATAAGAAGAAAAAAAAAATTATATATTTTTTGAGGGTATTTATTATAGCAAAAAGTAAAAAATATTGCATTGTTTTCAAAATTGTCGCTCTATTTTTGTTTATAGCGCAAAAAATAAAAACCGCAGATGTGATCAAATACCACCAAAAGAAAGTTCTATTTGTGGGGGAAAAAGGACGCCAATTTTGTTTGGGAGCCACGTTGCACGACTGCGTAATTGTCAGTTAAAGCGGCGCAGTGCCGAATCGCAAAAAGGGGCAAGGTCCTTAACCTGCATAATGGTCCGGGTCTTAAGTGGTTAACGGCACGTAAAGGGCCACATTCTGCCCCTGAGCCACAGTTTGGAGACCACTACCTTAGTGGATACACTAATATACAACTGGGTTCCATCTGCTTTCTGCAGGCCAGTGGTCATTGAAGCACAAGGTTCATAAAGGACTACAAAGTGATCCCCTCTTTACATGCGACCAATGCTCTTTAGTATTAGGCACTGTGACTAGGACAGCTGGGTAAGGACAGGCAGTACCAAGGAACCCCTTTTCCAATTTGTGTTCACTTTAATTCTTTTATTTGTGACTCTTCACTCCTCACTGCAAAATTCTTCAACAGAAATAAGAGAGGGGGTGCAGGTTTAATAGAGTCACAGCTCTCTGTAGACCTAATACAATGATATGTGCTCTTTCTCTCCATTGGTTAAATGGAAGGTCTAATGTCCGCTACTTCCACATTCTGGTTTTCAAGATAATCATATGAAAAGGTTGGTAAAAAAAAAAAGAAGGTGAAGCTTGTACATAATAGGACCATTCCCTGGTATAACGTGATTTATGAATCAAAGTGATGAGGTGTTCAGGAAGCATTGGCAGCATGTACACCCATATGTACACCCCCATGTACACCCTTATGTACACCCCTATGTGCACCCCTATGTACACCCCTATGTGCACCCCTATGTACACCCCTATGTGCACCCCTATGTACACCCCTATGTACACCCCTATGTGTACCCCTATGTGCACCCCTATGTACACCCCTATGTGCACCCCTATGTACACCCCTATGTACACCCCTATACATGCATGACAGGATACTTGTATCCAGATATCATTAAACTACTAAAAAATTTGAATCTATTTGGTATACAAACTGCATTCACAATACAAGAGGTGCATGACGCACATTACAGGTTATAACCGGCCAATCTACTCAAAAGTAATAATGACATTCTAGGTGGAACTCAGTGGCCCAAGCAGCTTTCTACATGCAGGGGTGGACTGACCATTGAGTCACTCGGGCACTGCCCGAGGGCCCCATGCCACTAGGGGGCCCCATCAGGGTTGCCAGGCTCAATAAAACCAGGGACAGTATGTAAAAATCTGTGTTTTTTTTTACATTTGTCCCTGATATGTCTAAAACCTACATGCTTTTGATGTGAAAATCCGGAGATTTTATCTGCCCCGCCTCTGTACTGCCTCCTGGCGTGGTGGCCATCTGTAAGCCTGAGGGCCTCATAATCTTCTATTGCCCGGGGGCCCCATAAGTTATCAGTCCACCCCTGTCTACATGCATTAGATACTCGAGAAGTATGATCTCTACCTAAAAGCTTTAGATCAGAGGTGGCAAACACAAGGCCCGCGGGCCAAATGCCGCCCTCCAGGCCATTTCATGCGGCCCTCGCACCTCTCCAGTCTTCCTCCAAACCCTATACTTTATGCTTTCAAGCAATGCATCCAGCTTCTTCCCAGCAGCAGCATAAGGAAAGGGGGGTGCACTGTGATGTAAGGGAGAGGGGGGGGACTCAACTTCTGATGGTGGGGTGGCTCTTTAATCTAATGTAAGGGGAGGGAATGCGCTGGACATCTAATCTTACAGATACAACTGGCCCTTTTGAGGGCAATCATAATGCTGATGCGGCCCATGATGAAATTGAGTTTGACACCCCTGCTTTAGATGTTCCTGCCCACCTTCTGCTGTTTAATTTCTCAATATAATATCTAATAAAAAACATCGGGAATCCTTTACAAGCCCCGATTCCATTCCAACAGAGTCCCTGGGTATGTAAGAAATTGTCAGGTGGTTTGACTTCCAACCAAAAGCCAATATATCAGTTTTGGTGACATCATCGACTACGACGAGAATGCGCTCGTCACATTCTATGCCATCGCCGCCATCTTGCTACACCCTACCTATGACTAGGAAGCTACCGTGCATGCGTCAAAGTCATTTCGAGCATGCGCGGGTTTCCACAGCGACAGGTAAGTATACACATGCTCATGTTTCTCGGCAGGAAAACACTGCAGAGAATCACGAAGAGAAAATAGAGAGCAGGTTCTCTATCTTTGTCCTCGAGATTCTGGGCAGTTTTCTTGACGAGAAACCTCAAAGCCTCGTACACACGCTCGGTATACTCGGCAAGAAAGTTCTGGCAGCAGTTTTCTTGCCGGTTCTTGCCAAGAAAAGCGAGCGTGTGCACGAGGCTATAAACTGCAGATCATGTTGGATCATACTGCCCTCTTGTGGTTATACTAGGTTAAGACATGAGGTCTAGATTATTACGTTTGTTTTGTGCAACTGTAAATTAAAAAAACAAACAAAAAAACAACAACTAGAACTTCCAGGTTTGATAAGTTACAACCAGAAATCAAGCTGCTCAAACAGATTACAATGTGATTCTACACTCTCCTTTAGCTAAAAAAGAAACTATGTGGTGCAGGGCCATAACTATGTGTAATGGATAGGGGTGCAACGGATCAAAAAACTCATGGATCGGATCGATCCTCGGACCAGGAGTCACGGATCGGATCATTTTCGGATCAGCAACATTGCCCCCACATTAGTAATAATAGCCAGTAGTTTAACATTGCCCCCACATGACATTAGTAATAATAGGCTAGCCAGTAGTTTAACATATATGTTAAAAAGCCTAGAGAACATTTAGGTACATAAACAGACTTTTTGTGTACATCTATAGCCACTCAGTAGTATAACATTGCCCCCACATATAATAGCCAGGAGTTTTAGCATTGCCCAACAATCATGATTCAACTCACTGTACTTGTTGCAGTCTTGCAGATGCATTGAAAATAGATTGCGGCATGCGCTCCGGTAGGAATAGATCCACGAGCAGAGGGGTGATGATGTCAGCGCGCACCGCCGCCGGGTGTACCAAGATGGCCGACCGCTTCGCTGCTAGGCCAAAGCCACAGCCTTTCCTAAGGCCGTGGAGCGCACCGCAATCTGTGCAATCTGTGCCGATCCGAACAGGTTAACCTGTTCGGGTCGCGGATTGGACACGATCCGTTGCACCACTAGTAATGGACCTTTACCAAAACCATTAGGCCCCGTTTAGATCGATGTGTTTACTGTAGTAATGCAGGTTGCAATGTATGTCAGTGTAAGGCAGAGCAACACGTACTAATGAATTTTTAATGGGACTTCAATATAACAAACCAGTGGACGCCCAACCCACCCATAGCTCCCAACTGCCCCTGATTTCGAGGGACTGTCCCTGATTTGGAGCAATGTCCCTCTGTCCCTCATTCCTCCTCATTTTTGTCCCTCATTTTGGTCTGATCTTTATAGATGTATATAAAATGCACTTTTTATCTATCAAAAGGTGTTTTCCAGCCCTAAATTGCTGCATCTGTAAATTCCAAAAGCCAATATAAAGAAATAGTAATGGTAAAAAAAAGCACTTGTGGGTTTAACCAATCTTGTTTTTTTGTACAATTTTCCTTTAAGAGGGCGTGGCAAAGGGGTGTGTCCAATGCCTGAATACTTTTGCTGACACCACCTGAATTACAGAGCACCATAATGTTTGCTGGTTTAGTAAAGAACTACCATGTGCTGTGATGCATTCTGCTTGGGAAATGGTGCAAGTTCATTTTTAGGTACATTGTGATGAGCTGGCAGCCCATTGAAAGAATGGGATGGGATAAACTAAAGAAAAATCTGCGCTAAGAAGAAGAAGAAAGAAAAAGAATGGGATGGAATGTACTAAAGAAAAATCTGCGCTAAGAAGAAGAAGAAAGAAAAAGAATGGGATGGACTAATGCAAGGCACATTAATGAGCAATATAACCTGGATGTGCAGGTTGCCATGTGTGCGTTAACACATTGAATAGGATATCATACAGGTTGTAAGGAACACTTAGAGCCGGTTCACACTGGGGCGACTCGGCAGGCGCTCAGCGTGTCCTATTCAATGCAATTAAACTGTTCTAATAGGAGCGACTGTGCCCCGAGCTCACCCTTTTTTGAAGCCTATTAGAGCCTCTGGCTCTAGGTTCCCCAGGTCTTTTGCAATCCTACTACAACAAAGTGTTCAGGTTCGGTTTGAAGAAAAGGTGGCACCACTAATTAAAAGGGTGGATTTTTTTTCCAGATTTGGGCTTTAAAATTATTAGAATTAAATTGTTCTTACCTGTCTTAAAAATGCACTTCCTTAAAAAGCGTCATAAAACGTCCATTTCCGGAACGTCCTTGTCTTGTGGTTGTGCTGTTCTTTACGACTTGCTGTGTTCTAACAAACCTCATTACGTTTGTGTGACATTGTCCCATCTTTTCTTGCAGGGAAAAAAAAACTTTTCTATCTGTAGCTTGATGCAATGTATTGTACGGAGGTGACTCGTAGTACATTGTTTGTGCTTTCCTGGTTAGAATATATATTTCTCTGATAAAGCATCTGTAGGATTTTAAAGTTTGTTAAAATATGAGTTATTCACTCAGCTAAAACAGTAGTGATCCCAGCAATTGAAGGTATGACAGTATTTGTAGGGTGAAGGGACCATGTGGATGAAGCCGGGGGACTGAGTTCTGTTCTTGTCCCATTGTTCGTACACATGATGTAAATCGATGTAAGAGCTGAACACAAGATAAATGCACTTCTATACAGAAGCAATACGCTGCCTGCCTAGCAGGAAATCAGGGTGTCCATTTATCATGAATCATTAGATCAGTTTTCTTCTGTTAAAGTTCTCAGCTTTCGCTGTGTTGTTTTTTTTTTTTTTTTTTAATCTTTAGCACACGAATTGCTGTGAGTATCCAGCAAAGCACCACAGAAGTGGAAGTCAGTAAAAATGTTGTTTAAAAGTTTTGGCCTTGATATCATACACGTCAGTCCGTCAGTACCGTCCAACCCATTCACAGGCAGCGATATGTCATACTGAACCAGGCTACAGCTGATATACATTGGATGGGCAGAGTGGAGGGGCACAGCGAGGGACGATAAAGAGGGGAAGGAATAAGAGAGAAAGAAAGAAAAAGATAGAAAGAGAGAGAAAGCAAGAGAAAAAACAATAAAAAATGAGGGAAAAAGACAGAAAGAAAGGAACAGCGAGAGAGAGAGAGAGAGAGAGAGGGGGGAGGACAAGACAAAGAAAAAGCAAAAGAGAGAGAGAGAGAGAAGAAGAGAAAGGATGGGGGAGACAAAGAAGGGATAGGAAGAGAGAGAGAGAGAGAGAGAGAGAAATGGAGAAAGAGGGAGAGGGAGAGAGAGAGAGGGAGAGAGAGAGAGAGAGAGAAAGAACATGAGAATGAAAGCGAAATAACAAGAGAGAAAGAATAAGAGAGAAAGAATGAGAGAGAAAGAGATAGGGAGATGGTGGGGGAGAGAGAGAGGGAGAGAGAGAGAGAGAAAGTGAGACAAAGAAAGAGGAAGAGGTAGATAGAAAAATAAGGAGAGAGAAGGAGAGAAGGGGATGGATAGAAAAAGAGAGAGAGAGAGAGAGAGAGAGAGAGAGAGAGATTGAGGGAGGACGAGACAGATAGAGAAACAGAGAGAGAGAAGAGAAAGATTAAGAGCGAAAGAAAAATGGAAGGAGTGAGAAAGATAGAGAAAGAACAAGAGAGAATGAAAGAGAAAGAAAGAAGGAAATGGACAAAGATCGAGAGAAAGAGATAGAGGGAGGATGAGACATACAGAGAGAGAGGGAGAAAGAGAGAGAGGGGATGAGAAAAAAAAGACATACAGAGGGAGAGAAAGAGAGAGAGAGAAATTAAGAGAGAGGAAGAGAGAGAAAAGGGGTAAGGTAGATAGAAAAATAAGGAGAGAGAGGGGTAAGAGAGAGAAAGAAAGAGAAACAAAGGGATTGATAGAGAGAGAGAGAGAGAGAGAGAGAGAGAGAGAGAGAGAGAGGGGACAGAAATGGATGGTTAGAGAAAGGGAGAGAGCATAAATAGATAGTGAAAGACAGAAAAGAATGGATAGATAAAGAAAGAGTGAGATTTAAATAGATAGAGAGAAAGAAAGAAAGGACAAAGGAGAAAGAGCAAGAGAACGAGAGAGAAGGAAAGAATAAAAAAGAACGAAAGAGAGAGAGAGAGAGAGAAACAGAAAGAGAGAGATAGGGGGAGGATGAGACAGACAGAGAAAGAGGAAAAAAGGGACAGAGAGAATAACAGAAAGGCAGAGGGCAGGGGAGAAATAGAGAGAGAGAGAGAGAGAGAGAGAGAGAGAGAGAGAGAGAGAGAGAGAGAGAGAGAGAGAGAGAGAAAGAAAGAAAGAAAGAAAGAAAGAAAGAAACAAAATAAGAGGAAGAGGTGTATAGAAAAATCAGGAGAGAGAATGAATAGATATAGATAGAGAAATAAAGAAAGGGATTGATAGATATAGACATTGATATTTGAATAGATAAAGAGAGAAAGAAAGCGTGAGAGAGGGATAGAGAGGGAAAGAAATACAGATAGAGAAAGAGAGGGAGAGAGAGAGAGAGAGAGGGAGAAAGAGAGAGAGAGAAAAAAGTAAAGGATTGGATTGAGAAAAGAGATGAGGCGGGGAAGGCAGAAGCATAGAGAGAATGATTCAGCAACCAAAAAGCAAAGGGAGAGATAGAGATGGAGACAGGGAAGGAAAGAATTGAGAAAAATGGGGTGCATAAAAAAAGAGACATACATATAGACAAAGAGAGAGAGAGAGAGAGAGAGAGAGAGAGAGAGAGAGAGAGAGAGAGAGAGACACTCAATGAACAAAGAGGGGGGGGGTAGAGAGAAAGGGGGAGAGAGAAGGAAATAATTGAAAGAGACAAAATAAGGGAATTGGGGCATAACGAGAGGGATAGAGACCAATGGAGAGAGAGAGAGAGAGAGAGAGAGAGAAAGAGATAAAAAGAAAGAAGTGAGGAGGACAAAGAGGGAAAGACACATTGAATGAGAAACAAAATGTTAAGGAAATAAAGAAAGGGCACAGAAAAGGGACAAGTAAAAGAGAGGCCATAAAACAAAAAAAGAAGCAGGATGGAAGAGGAGAGACAGAGAAGAGACACAGAACATTGAATTAAAAAGAGAGGGAGGAGCAGAGAAGAGGGAAGAACAGACAAGAATAGAGAATTAGTCATGATAAAATACCGATACAAACAATCATTTAAAACAAGCACCAGAAATTGAACAATTAAAATAAAATGTAATTTAGTTTAGTTCATTAAATTATTATTTACAGTAAAGAGGGGGGGGCTGGAGTTGGGACTTTAAATGAGACAGTTGACAGGTATGGGTTGAATGAAAGAAGAGGGTCAGTTTATTACATGTATTTATACTGAAGCCTCACAATGTGAGTGGTAGCATGAGCCAGTGCACATGACATACCTACATAATATATGTACATAACAGTCAACATGATAAACATGACAAAAGATGGAAATAACAAATAAACATTGTGTGGACTAAACATTACATAGCAACAGGATATAAAAGTATATAAAATTAAGCATGCTTCATAAAATAGAGTAAAGTCAAGTCCTAATAGCAAGTAGCTACATCCTTAGTGCCCGACGCGTTTCTGTGAAAACCACTTCATCAGGGGCGGATGTTGTAGGACAGGGGTGTCAAACTGGTGGCCCTCCAGCTGTTGCAAAACTACAAGTCCCATGAGGCATTGCAAGGCTAACAGTTACAAGCATGACTCCCACAGGCAGAGGCATGATGGGACTTGTAGTTTTGGAACAGCTGGAGGGCCGCCAGTTTGACACCCCTGTTGTAGGACATCTGGAATAACAGAGTATGATAACATAAGAATTGAGTAATGCAACCAGCGGACACAACGTGTCTAATCTGGGTACTATTACTATACCAAGTTGCGGTGTGGGTGGGGGATGGGTCCTAAGAGCTGTATCTCCCGGGAGCTGAGGCAGCGAGAGTTCAAACATATGCCAGGGCGCACCGGTATCACTCCCAAAATGCAGAAATCCACAAATCCCCATGTCCACTGTGTGGGTTATTGGTAGATCACGGCAACAGGTAAGAATCTAAATTGGATGAGTAGGTCCATTAGAAAAAGCCAGAAGCGTCCAAAAGGTGGATGAATGAATGCTAAAGCTTATAGGTTTTAATCAGAGTAGTTACCTATGATGCACCAAATATGAGGTGCATCTTATTTGGTGCATCATAGGTAACTACTCTGATTAAAACCTATAAGCTTTAGCATTCATTCATCCACCTTTTGGACGCTTCTGGCTTTTTCTAATGGACCTACTCATCCAATTTAGATTCTTACCTGTTGCCTTGATCTACCAATAACCCACACAGTGGACATGGGGATTTGTGGATTTCTGCGTTTTGGGAGTGATACCGGTGCGCCCTGGCATATGTTTGAACTCTCGCTGCCTCAGCTCCCGGGAGATACAGCTCTTAGGACCCACCCCCCACCCACACCGCAACCTGGTATAGTATAAGTACCCAGATTAGACACGTTGTGTCCGCTGGTTGCATTACTCAATTCTTATGTTATCATACTCTGTTATTCCAGATGTCCTACAACATCCGCCCCTGATGAAGTGGTTTTCACAGAAACGCGTCGGGCACTAAGGATGTAGCTACTTGCTATTAGGACTTGACTTTACTCTATTTTATGAAGCATGCTTAATTTTATATACTTTTATATCCTGTTGCTATGTAATGTTTAGTCCACACAATGCTTATTTGTTATTTCCATCTTTTGTCATGTTTATCATGTTGACTGTTATGTACATATATTATGTAGGTATGTCATGTGCACTGGCTCATGCTACCACTCACATTGTGAGGCTTCAGTATAAATACATGTAATAAACTGACCCTCTTCTTTCATTCAACCCATACCTGTCAACTGTCTCATTTAAAGTCCCAACTCCAGCCCCCCCTCTTTACTGCCAAATAGGGATGGAAGTACTTTTCCCAGGTACTTCATTTAAAGTCCCAACCTGTTCTTCTTTATTAAATTATTATTTACAGCACCTCTTTACATTGAATACAATAAGAGCCATATCTTGATCTTTATGTCTGCTATGAATAATCGTACATGGATTGAGATTCAGCCAGTTCAGCAAGGACCGGCCAAATTTCCATCTATGTATTTGCAGGTTGGGTGTACAAAATTCAGTCTACCTATCAACTTCTATATAACCGCCAGATTGTCCCTGCTTAATCAGCACTGCAGGTTTTAAGCTCCAGCGTTTGTTTCATTTAGTGTAATTTCGCTTTTGTTGATTGAAAATCAAACCCCTGATCAATGTGCATTTCATAGACCTAAACAAGCTTTGTAGCATAAAAATGTATAAATATCACTGGCACCACTAGGGGCGAGGAAGGGGTTAAGTGTGTACTAGGGATTGATTTAAATGTGTGGGGGCTGGGCTACAAGTGAAACGACAGTGATCACTGCTCCTGATGACAGTGTCCTGTCACTAGGCAGAACAGGGAAATGCCTTGTTTACATAGGAATCTCCCCGTTCTGCCGCTCAGTGACACGATTGCGGGAATGCTCAGCATGAAATGTGTTTAGAAATGTCCTCTAAATGTATATAATCACCGGTATGTAACTGGCCATGTGAATGAAGCCTAATCAAAAAAAAAAAAAAATAAATAGATAAATAAAGCATCTCATATTTAGAAGCTACAATTTGACACTCACCAGGCATGATGTGCAGACCATCTAGGACCATAGGATAAAAGCTAATGAAAAAAATAAAAACAAAAATAAAAACTGGAAAAAAGGGAAGAAAAAAATAAAATAAATTAGAATTTACAATATCTCTTTATCAGGAAAATATCACAGCAGCATTGGAACACTGTATGGGGTCAACACTACACACTGAGGGCCAGATTCTGGTAGAATCTGCGGCGGCGCAGCGTAAGCCATTTACACTACGCCGCCGCAACTTACTGGAGCAAGTGCCGTATTCTCCAAGCACTTGCTCCGTAGTTTGCGGCGGCGTAGTGTAAATGGCCCGGCGTATCCCCGCGTAATTCAAAGGAGGCGGCTTGTATTTAAATTAAGCGCGCCCCCGCGTCGATTGAACTGTGCATGCCCCGGTCCGCGATAAAAAGCCCAGTGCCCCTGCTCCAGCTCACGTCGGAAAATGTTGTTGAAACGTGATCGTCACTTACGCAATGCCCTATTCGCGAACGACTTAGTAAAACGACGTAACCGACGGGAAAAAGACGACGCTAACCCGACGCCATACTTAACATGGCATACGATGGAACTTCGTAAGCCTACCCCTCATATAGCAGGGGTAGGTTTACGCTTATGGAAACAACATAAACGACGACGGGGCGGTGTAAAAACTTTCGGGAATCGGCGTATTAGCCTCATTTGCATAGGCAAATGAGAAAACAACGTAAAGGCCACCTAGCAGCCAGCGAAGTAATTACATCTACGATCCGACGGTGTAAGTGTTTTACACCTGTCGGATCTTCGCTGTATCTATGCGTAAATGATTCTAGGAATCACACGCATAGATACCCAGTAAAAAAACAGAGATACGACGGTGTTTCCTGCGATACACCGTCGTATCTCTTTTGAGAATCTGGCCCTGAGACTCTCTTCATTCATCGCAATACATACACGGGGGGAAAATAATTATTTGATCCCCTGCAGATTTTGTAAGTTTTCCCACTTACAAAGAAATGAAGGGTCTATCATTTTTATCACAGGTGTATTTAACCACTTAAGAACCAAGCCTCTTTGTGAGATTTGGTGTTTACAATACAATACATTACAAAACATTTTTTTTTATGCTAGAAAATTACTTAGAACCCCCAAACGTTATACATATTTTGTCTAACACCCTAGAGAATAAAATGGCGGTTGTTTAAAATACTTTCTGTCACACTGTATTTTGCTCAGCGGTCTTGAAAGCTCACCTTTTGGAACAAAAAAAAAACACTTTTTGAATTAAAAAAAATAAGACAACAGTAAAGTTAGCACAATTTTTTTGATATATTGAAAGATTATGTTATGCCGAGCAAATTGATACCCAACATGTCACGCTTAAAAGTTACGCCCGCACGTGGAATGGCGACAAACTTTTATCCTTAAAAATCTCCATAGGCGACGTTTAAAAAATTCTACAGGTTGCATGTTTTGAGCTACAGAGGAGATCTAGTGCTAGAATTATTGCTCTCGCTCTACCGGTCGCACCGATACCTCACATGTCTGGTTTGAACATCGTTTTCATATGGAGGCTTTGCTCACGTATGCGCTCGCTTTTGCGCCCGAGCTTGTCGGGACAGGGGGGCTTTAAAAAAAAAAAATAATCTTATTTATTTTACTTAACTTTTATTTTTATTTTGAGACTGTTTTTTTTTTTTAAAGGGTCACTTTTATTCCTTTTACAATGAATGTGAACATCCCTTGTAATAGAAAAAAACATGACATGTTCTCTTAAATATGAGATCTGGAGTAAAAAAGACCTCAGATCTTATATTTAGACTAAAATGCAATTTTTTTTGTCATTCTAAAAAAAAAAATGTCCCTTTAAGAGCATTGGACGGATGTGACGTTTTGAGGTGTCCTCCGCCCTGCAGTGATATTGAGACAGGTGGGGGCCATCTTCCCCTCACTCGTCTCCATACACAACACGAGAGAAGACCCAATCGCCTCCGCCACTCCCGACACCTCCAGTAAGCGGCGGGGGGCACTGGAGAGCGGCGGGAGGGGGGCCTTAAAGTGATATTGCGGCCTATCCGCTGTAGAGACCACTTTTATCCTGTAGCAAACCGCCCGCTGAAGAAGAGGATACCGAGATTATGGTGGCTAACTGCTACCATAACAACGGTATTCCTCTTTAAACAGCCAACGTATTCCTGCGGCGGACGGTCCGTAAGTGGTTAAAATAATAGAGACAGAATATCAACCAAAAATCCAGAAAAAACACATGGTACAAATGTTATTTGAGTTGCTGTTCAGTGAGTAAAATAAGTATTTGATCCCCAAGCAAAACATGACTTGGTACTTGATGGAGAAACCCTTGTTGGCAATCACAGAGGTCAGACGTTTCTTGTAGTTGGTGATCGGGTTTGCACACATCTCAGGAGGGATTTTTTTGTCCACTTGTCTTTATAGATCTTCTCCAAATCCTTAAGGTTTCTTGGCTGTCGCTTGGCAACTAGAAGTTTCAGCTCGTTCCATACATTTTCTGTAGGATTAAGGTCTGGAGACTGGCTAGGCCACTCCATGATCTTAATGTCCTTCTTTTAGAGCCACTCCTTTGTTGGCTTGGCGGTATGTTTTGGGTCATTGTCATGCTGGAAGACCCATCCATGACCCATTTTCCCATTTTCAGTGTTCTGGCTGAGGGAAGAAGGTTCTCATCCAAGAATTTTCAATATATGGCTCTGTTCATTGGCCCCTCAATGCAGAAAAGTTGGTCTGTACCTTTAGCAGAGAAACAGCCCCAAAGCATAATTTTTCCGTGTGTGACTGTAGGGATGGTTTTTCCATAGAGCCACCCCGTAATCCAAGCGCCAGACCCCTAATCTACATGCAGGGCATCGGACACATAGATTTCAACAGTTTTTTTTTTAAGCAAGTGATTAGGGCCAGAGGCTATAATTGGCTTCAATAAAGGGTGCGCCCTGAGCCCACCCAGTTGTGTGACAATAGCAAATTAATAATTGCTATTGTCTTCCTGACTCTCCTGCCAGCCAATCAGAAAGTGGTGTTAATAGCAGTCTTCACATCCGTCCACCTCCGGGGGGGGGGGGAGAGGTTATGGAGGTAAGGGGGATTTCCCACCTTCCTGTCTTTCTCCGGTACAGGGGTGTTGTGGGTTTGCCGCCGACCTCCCAAAATATTGAGCACCAGCCACCACTGCCCCTCATAGAATTTCACAATAAATCCCAATCCGAAACTACCGGTATTGAAAAGACCAATTACCTGTATGACCAATTCTTAATTTACTTTTAGGCTAGGTTCGAACTGCTGCGAATTCATAATCTCGCGATTTTGCCGCGATTCGCAACCAAGATTTTCGGGAAGGCCAGTCTATAGAGCTGAATTCGCATTCCACACGGCTCAAACTCGCACAGGGCCCTTTTTTCCCGCAGCTTAGATTCGCACCGCACTGATGTGAACTGCACTAATGGAAAACAATGTTATTTTAATGACTTGCGAATTTGAGAAATCGCAACGGCTCAAATTCGCAATAGAATTCACAGCAGTGTGAACTGGGCCTTAGGGTTTTATATAGCTGTTTGGCCATTGGAACTGCATTGACATTTGTTCTAAACAAATGGGGAAAAATCAAATGTTTCCACCCTATCATCTGTGCAGTTCAAATGCGTGAATGTGGAAAATGCTGTACATGACCACTAGATGGTGCTGACTATCATAGCAAATACGTATGCTCCTCGGCGCCATCATTTGGTCATAATTGTCATGGATATGCAATAATGTCTGGCAGCTTACCTGTCTCTCCATGTGTTCATTAGAGGTCTGACTCTCTTATCTGGCTGCCTTTATCATCTCTCCTCCCTGTATGGCTCCACCCCAGGCCATCCCAGGAACTCTATATTAACCTCTGCACTGCGGGTCTGCTTTGCTGGTCAATGTTGTTTGTTAGGCATTGTGTGTTTGGGTTCCTGCTTGCCGTGTGCTACGTTATCTCTGTGTGCCGACTTTGGCTTGTCTCCGACTACTCCTGTTTGTCTGTGATCCTGACCCTTGGCCTGTCCCTTGGTTATCCTTGTCTGCTTGTCGCCCCGACCTCGGCTTACCCTTCACTATTCCGTGTGTCCTGAGTGGCTGCTTCCCCTCTATCCCTACAAAGAGTGACCTAGGGGACCCCGGGGGCCGCGACCTGGACCCAGTTGCAGCGAAGGCCATCCTCACCACTAGAGGCTCTGGTGAATACCAACTGGGTCTTAGACTCCACTCCCTGGGGAATCTTGGGATCAAGCTTCCTATAGGATCCCGGTCTGTGCCCAGCGAACCTCACCTCCATATCCACTCTGTGGTCCATCCGCAGCAGTCTGCTATAGGGTTCACTACCTTGTGGTGCACCCCTGCCTCCAACAGGCACAGAGGAGACCTGACAATAATGCAGTATTTTCCGAATGCGTACATTCAGATTGCAAGGAATATAACTTCGAAACATTCGACTTTGCCCATTCACAAAGAATACATTTACAAGCATATATATATCAGGGTTTGACAAATTTGCTTGGAATCTAGGAGCCAGCTAAAAAAAGTTAGGAGCCAGAAAACGCACCCCGTCCCGACGAGCTCGCGTGCAGAAGGGAACACATACGTGAGCAGCGCCCGCATATGTAAACGGTGTTCAAACCACACATGTGAGGTACCGCCGTGATCGTTAGAGCGAGAGCAATAATTCTAGCCCTAGCCCTTCTCTGTAACTCAAAACATGCAACCTGTAGTTTTTTTTAAACGTCGCCTATGGAGATTTTAAAGGGTAAAAGTTTGTCGGCATTCCACGAGCGGACGCAATTTTGAAGCGTGACATGTTGGATATGAATTTACTCGCCGTAACATTATCTTTCTTAATATTAAAAAAAAAATGGGGATAACTTTACTGTTGTCTTATTTTTTAATTAAAAAAAGTGTAATTTTTTTCACAAAAAAGTGTGCTTGTAAGACCGCTGCGCAAATACGGCGTGACAGAAAGTATTGCAATGATCGCTATTTTATTCTCTAGGGTGTTAGGATAAAAAATATATATAATGTTTGGGGGTTCTAATTAAAGGGAAGAAGATGGCAGTGAAAATATTGAAAAATGACATCAGAATTGCTGTTTAACTTGTAATGCTTTTTTTTGTGAGCTGGCACCATCTGGTGGTGTGCCGTTGGTATTACAAGTTATTACCACCAGATGTAAGCTGGCGCCATCTGGTGGTGGCCGTTGGTATTACAAGTTAAGCATTAAAGTGGATGTAAACCCAAAAAAAACATATATTTTTTTTTTGATGTCACAATGTAGAGTATAATATTTCCTATCATTTGTACCCAGTCTTGCCACACAGAGTTAATCCAGCGCTGAGTAATCCTCTTGTATGTTCAGTGAAAACGAACATCCAGATAAAACCCTGCCTAAACAAAAAGTCCGGAATCTCTCTTCTTGCTTTGAGTGAGAGGTTATTTACATATCTAGCTAGGACATGTTTATCATATGTTATGTTTTTGTTTAGGTGATATAACATCATAACGCATCCTAGTAATATACAATGAACTTTGGATCACCTCTTGTTATGATAAACATGTCCAAGCTAGATATGTAAATAACCTGTTACTGAAAGCAAAAACAGAGAAACGGACTTAACCTAATTAGGCAGGTTTTTATCTGCAGTCCGGTTAATTTGCACTGAACTTTAAAAGAGGATTACTCAGCGCTGGATTAACTCTGTGTGGCAATACTGGGCACAGATGATAGGAAATCTTATACTCTACATTGTGACATTAAAACAAAACATTTTTTTGGGGGGTTTACAACCACTTTAACCACTTGCTTACTGGGCACATACACCCCCCTCCTGCCCAGGTAAAATTTCAGCTTCCGGCACTGTGTCGCTTTAACTGACAATTGCGCGGTCGTGCGACGTGGCTCCCAAACAAAATTTACGTCCTTTTTTCCCCACAAGTAGAGCTTTCTTTTGGTGGTATTTGATCGCCTGTGCGGTTTTTATTTTTTGCGCTATAAACAAAAAAGAGCGACAATTTTGAAGAAAAATACAATATTTTTTACTTGTTGCTATAATAAATATCCCAATTAAAAAAAAAAAAAAAACATTTTAGTTTCTCAGTTTAGGGCGATACGTATTGTTCTACATATTTTTGGTAAAAAAAAAAATCGCAATAAGCGACTGGTTTGCGCAAAAGTTATAGCGCTTACAAAATAGGGGAGAGAATTATTATTTTTTATTATTTTTTTTTTACTAGAAATGGCGGCGATCTGCGATTTTTATTGGTACTGTGATGTTATGGCGGACACATCGGACACTTTTGACACATTTTTGGCGCCATTCACATTTATCTTGCGATCAGTGCTATAAATATGCACTAATTACTGTATAAATGTGACTGGCATTGAAGGGGTTAACACTAGGGGGTGAGGAAGGGGTTAAATGTGTATCCTAGGTGTGTTCTAACTGTTGGGGGAGGGGGGTGACTGGGGGGGGTGACCGATCTGTGTCCCTATGTACAAGGAACACAGATCGGGCTCCTCCCCTCCAGAGACAGGACGCTGTCTCTGTGTAAAACGGCAATGAGAGATGATCTATGAGAGATCATCTCTCATTCGCCCACAGATCGCATCGCAAACGGCCACTCTGATTGGCCGTTCGCCACGATCTGTGATTGGCCGTGTCCAAGGGACACGGACAACACAGGGCTTCCCCACAGCGCGCTCTACAGCGCGCAATGGGAACGCCTGAAGGACATGCCGTCAAATGACGGCATGTTGGATATTCAGGCCCGCGCTGTTGCCGTCATCCGACGGTAGCGCGGGCCTGAAGTGGTTAAGCATAAAATTGCTGTTTAACTTGTAATGCTTAACTTGTAATACCAACGGCCACCACCAGATGGCGCCAGCTCACATCTGGTGGTAATAACTTGTAATACCAATGGCTCACCACCAGATGGTGCCAGCTCAGAAAAAAAAAGAAAAAAAAATGTATTTATTTTTTGCCCACCTTCCAAGCCAAGTCGCCAGGACACTATTTCTAGTCGCCATGCCGACCTGGCGACCGGGATTTGTCGAGCCCTGATATATATATAAATTTGTTTTTTGTAAACACACCTCTTAAATACAAAATCACTTACAAATGAATAACATAGTGTGCATGTGGTGAATTCAGCCAATTCATGCAATAATAAAATTTGGGGAAGTAAAAACAAATAACTTGATGATAAATACCGATAGATTATGTATTGTAATGAAAATAGTACGTGAGTTAGTCAATTGCCCTTATTAATGCCTAAAGTGATGTCATAAAAAATACATTACAGCAATCTACGTCTGATTTAGAACTAATGAAGGCCATTAAACCGATCAGGATTATCTGTCATATTCAAACATGTCACAGTATAAAGACAACCGCAATCTGACAGGTTGCTATGGAGAGCGTGGGCGCACGACTTTTCTTCTCATAAATCATCCTGAAGACGTCCTCTGCATCAATATGACAAAATAATAGAATTAGGCTGCTAAATTACCTTTTCTTCTAATTCTTTTATCTGTCTTTTCTGGAACTCTAATCTCTCTTCGAGTTCCTTGATTCTCTGAAAGAGAAATATGATCAGTCAGAGCAGCAGAAGATTATCTGGGAACATGGCGATCAAATGATGTAAGAAAACACACAAGTGATCTTATCCAGTATGGCGAGGAGAATTGATCAAAGTGAAATAACACAGAGCGATGAATCAGAAATCAAACATCCAAAAAATCAAAAGTCATCGCTAATTCAATATATCATGTAATGCAGCCCTCAAATTTTCCACTCGCATTTTGTGAGTGGAAAATGAGGGCTAGAGAGGAGCTTGGCTGCATGGGAGTGGGAGTGGGGGGGGGGCAGGGTTGATCGTGAGTCGTTCTCCCGGTGGAAGAGTGCATGGATATTGAGTTAGAGGAGAGCCGCGGGATCACCGAGCGGTAAAACATGCCGGAACAGCTGACATTAAAACTGTCTCCGCTCTGCTCGCTCTCACGCAGCCCCACCTCCTCCTAACCCCACGCCTGTGATAGACAGAATGCATCCCAACATTGGACCCGCGTTCTGTCTATCACAGGCGCGAGGTTAGGAGGAGGCGGGGCTGTGTGAGAGTGAGCAGAGTGGATGTCAGCTGTTACGGCGTGTTTTACCACTCGTGATCCAGTCCATCGCTCTCTAAGTCCATGCACCATCCAGGCACCCTCTCACTTACTCCGCTCTGGCAAGGCTGCAATGTGGGGGCACGGTGAGGCTGCATTTATGGGCACAGTGAGGTTGCAATGAGGGGGCACGGTGAGGCTGCATTTATGGGCACAGTGAGGTTGCAATGAGGGGGCACGGTGAGGCTGCATTGATGGGCACAGTGAGGCTGCAATGTGGGGGCACGGTGAGGCTGCATTGATGGGCACAGTGAGGCTGCATTGATGGGCACAATGAGGCTGCAATGTGGGGGCACAGGTGAGTCTGCATTAATAGGCACAGGTGAGGCTGTGCTGAGGGGAACTGATAAAGTTGTTGTTAATATTTATTTTTGTAACTTAATTCTGCATAAAACATTTAAGTGTAATTTCATGAGATAATTTATTAAAGTGGAGTTCCACCCAAAATTGGAACTTCTGCTCAACCCACTCCCCTCCCCCTTACATGCCACATTTGGCATGTAATTTTTTTGGGGGGGGAGTGGGGGCTTCAGGAGGAGTGGGACTTCATGTCTCACCTCCTGCTTCCGCCAAGGGCCTGGTTAGGCGATTAAGCTTAATCGCCTACAGCAGCCCCTCCCTGTAGGTGATCGCATGGGACACATGACAGGTCCCATGCGATCGCCTGTCCAATCAGCGGCGGGCCGCGCCGCTCGCGCATGCGCAGTTCCGCTCGCGCATGCGCAGTGGGTGCCCGGCCGTGAAGCCGAAGGCTGTCATGGCCGGGTGCCCACAGTTGCAATGAGGACGCCGGCCGGGGAGGGGGGGAGAGGAGCGGAGCCCCGGTCGGCACGTCGCTGGAACGCTGGAGCAGGTAAGTGATTGTTTATTAAAAGCCAGCAGCTACACTTTTTGTAGCTGCTGACTTTTAATAAACAAAAATATTGGCTGGAACACCCCTTTAATAGCGTGATTAGGGGCGGTACAGGCTAAGGGTTGGGTGGGGCAACTGGTGGCGAGTAACCCTTGAGACCTGGCTAGTAGCTCAGGATTTGAAATTTTGAGGATAGGTAGATAGATAGATATAGACCGGAGGACACATTGATCACAGATCGTGCCGGGTGTGTGCCGCAGTAGGCACGCAGGCGGTGTGGTTCTGGGAGAGCATCAATGAATGCCCCCCTAGAACTGCACAACCATGCTGTAGCTGTCATTTGACTGTCATTTGACTAGAGTCAAAAAAGGCTGCCGTTGTTTGCCTTGAGGCAGATATGCCCCTGAGTACAAGGTTAGGGGTTCTCCCAAAGAGAACCCCCAAGGCAGGGAAAGAAGAAACCTAAGGGCCACCCATCCTCCCCCTAGACTTCCCAGTAGGCCCGAAGACCTGCACCCTACCATCCTGTGAGTGAATAAAGGACATAAAAAATAACTGCAGCGACATACAGTATGTTAAGAAAATAATAAAAAAATGCCAGTATGCAGTATTATGGAACTTCAGGTCTAATGTCAATACATGTTTAATGGTTTCAGAAACGTCCTTAACATTGAATTGACACAAGCCCAAAGCCTGCTGTCACAAGCCCTTAGAGAGATTTATCCTCACTTCCTGTCCCAATGACCTCAGTTTTACTAGACAATAAGTGAGGAAATATATCCAACAAGGACAGAAAAAAAAATCGAAATAAAATCTTTTTATTAGTAGAGTACTATAGGGCAAAGCTAGATGTCTCTTTTGCAGATTTTACCTTACTTCCTGTCAGGTGAATCTAAACTGGAAGTAAGGGGATGCATATAAAAACATGGTATATATACACGATAGAGATGTTACATCGAAGCAACCAACATGTTTTGCAGTCTTTGTATCAGCTTCTTCAGGCCTAGGATGTTGGATTGTCTTTTGGTCTCCCCTCCTAATCTGAATATCCTGAATGGTTTTAAAGGGGTTGTAAAGGTAAAAAAAATCCTAAACAGCTTCCTTTACCTTAGTCCAGTCCTCCTTCACTTACCTCATCCTTCCATTTTGCTTTTAAATGTCCTTTTTTGTTCTGAGAAATCCTCACTTCCTGTTTTTCTGTCTGTAACTCCACACAGTAATGCGAGGCTTTCTTCCTGGTGTGGAGAAAACCTCTTGAGGGGGGAGGGGGCGAGCAGGAGTGTCAGGACACCCACTAACACACAGCTCCTTTCTCTATTTGCAAAGTAGAGAGCGTCCTGACTCTCCTGCTCGCCCCCTCAAGAGGCTTTCTCCACACCAGGGAGAAAGCCTCGCATTAGTGTGTGGAGTTACAGACAGAAGAACAGGAAGTGAGGATTTCTCAGAAGCAATAAGGACATTTAAAAGCAAAATGGAAGGATGAGGATGAGGTAAGTGAAGGAGGACTGCACTAAGGTAAAGGAAGCTATTTAGGATTTTTTTTTTACCTTTACAACCCCTTTAAGATTTTGAGTTAGTTACGAAGCAAGCAAGTCCTGAAGAAGCGGATACACAGACTGCGAAACATGTTGGCTATTTCGACGTAACATCTCTATCTATATATATAAAACTCAACGTGTGTGTGTGTATGTATGTATGTATGTTCCAGCATCACGTCCAAACGGCTAAAGATATTAACATGAAACTTGGCACACATGTTACTTATATGTCAGCAACAAACATAGGATAGGTGGTTTAACCCTTACCCACCCCTATTAGCCATGGTCGGGGTTTTTCTTTAAAGTCCCATTCAACTCTATGGGAAATACATGTTACTTCATAACTTCCAAACGGCGGTTTTTGTTTGTCAGCAACAAACATAGGATAGGTGGTTTAATATGAGAGTACTTCCAAGGGATGAGAATGCTCAATTTTTTTCAAACACACTTCTTGAAATCGGAGAGGGTAGACTACCAGTTGAATCTTCAGGAAACGTAAAACTTCCCTCTGA
Organism: Rana kukunoris; assembly: GCA_029574335.1. NCBI lineage: Eukaryota > Metazoa > Chordata > Amphibia > Anura > Ranidae > Rana > Rana kukunoris. The sequence goes on along the minus strand of CM056056.1, from coordinate 39,598,139 downwards.
TTTTTGCAAACTGGTATCGTCAGTTGCAGAACTAATAGATGCAGTATACCATAATATTTCAGACAACTTAGGCTGCATTCACACCTAGGTGACAAGATACGCCGCGTACGCGGCTTATCTTGCCGCCTGTAGATGAAACTTTTTTTTTTTCTTTTCTTTAACATTGCGGTCTATGAGCGAACGCCAATGTCGCCTGAAAAAAAGGGTGAGAGGGCTATTCTTGCTGCTAAAAATGAGGATGTCCGTGAAATTAACAATCAAATACTTTCTATGATACCAGGAGCAGTTACTGAGTACAAATCTTATGATACCGTAGTAGATGCCGATGAGGCTGTGAATTTCCCACCAGAATTCCTGAATTCCCTTGATCCAGCTGGATTGCCACAACATCGCCTATCACTTAAAGTTGGATGTCCTATTATTTTATTACAAAACCTTGACCCACCAAAACTGTGCAATGGAACAAGGCTGTGTGTGAAAAACATGTTGCCTAATGTGTTGGAAGCTACTATTTTGACAGGAAAGGGAAAGGGAGAAACAGTTTTTATTCCACGAATACCTCTTATTCCAACAGATCTGCCTTTTAGTTTCAAGAGACTACAACTCCCAGTGACGCTTGCATTCTCCATCACGATCAACAAGTCACAAGGGCAGTCCATTTGGTACTGCGGAGTTGATTTAAGATCACCATGTTTTTCACATGGGCAACTTTATGTAGCGTGCTCCAGGGTGGGTTCCCCAAATAATTTGTTCATTTTAGCAAATGCGGGAGAAACTAAGAATATAGTATACAAACAAGTATTGCAATAATATGTCAGTTGAGTTAACCGCACTTTTTAAAGGTCTGTGAGTTGGTACTAATCTGCTTCATTGTACCATATTTTGCTCTGTTTCAACATTCACAAACTGAAAAGGAAAATGTTATAAAATTATGAAATACAATACTCTTTAATCAAATAGTAAATATTCATATTTTTATCTGTCAAATGTCTAAAATTAAACATTGTGGCCCAGATTCATAAAGCAATTACGCCTGTCTAACTGGTGTTAGACAGGAGTAATTTCAAAGTTCGCGCGCCGTATCACTAGTTTGAATCCTCAAACCATGATACGGCGGCTTCGGGCTTTCGATCCGAGAGGCTTACGTCTTCGTAAGCCTTCGGATCTACGCTGCGATATTTTTGCGGCCGCTGGGAGGAGTTCGCGTCGTTTTCATGCGTCGGGATATGCAAATGTGTTTTTACGGCGATCCACGAAGATACGCAATCGCTTACGTCTGTTTTTTTTTACGTACTGTTAGACCAGCTTTTTGCTGGTCTAACGGTGCGTAGCCCATGTTAAGTATGGCCGTCGTTCCCGCGTCGAATTTAAATTTTTTTTTTTTTTTTTTGCGTAACTCGTTCGGGAATAGAAATGTCCGTAAACGACGCTACTCAAACAACGAATGACGTAACGACGTGATTTCGCGCAATGCACGGCGGGAAATTTGCGAACGGAGCATGCGCAGTTCGATCGCCGCGGGAACGTGCCTATTTTAAATCCTTCACGCCCCCTACTCGTCTAGATGGATTGCGACGGGAGAAATACACTACGCCGCCGTCGTTTACTGGACAAAATCTACCTGGATTCCACGTAGAGCCAGGTAAAAAACGGCGGCGTAGTGTATTTCTGATACGTTACGAGAATCCAATTCTCTCTGAATCTGGGCCCGTGTTATTTATTATTTATTTATTTATATTTATATAACTATGATTTTCCTCCCCAAAAGGTTAAAGCGGAGCTCCACCCTGATTATTATTTTTTTTTTTTTCAAAAATCAAAAAAAAAAAAAAAAAAAAAATTAAATGGAAAAAAATAAATAAAAATACTCACCCTAAATAGGCTGTTGCTATGCGGAAGTCCCGAATCTGCCCTCATCTTCTGCGGTGTGGTTTTCTTCCTCCTCCTCTTCTCGGTGTAGTCTTGTGAATGGGCCGCGCTGCATTCTGGGAACTGTGTGTATCCCAGAAAGCAGCCGGACCATTCACAAAGCGCCGCGCTGCTCGCACATGCGCAGTAGGAAACGGGCAGTGAAGCCGCACGGCTTCACTGCCTGTTTCCCTGACTGTGGATGGCGGTGCCGGGATCGAGGATCGGCATTGGCGGGGGCCGTCAGCGCGGGCGCCTAGGACAGGTAAGTGTCTATATTCAAAGTCAGCAGCTACACTGTTAGTAGCTGCCGACTTTGAAAAAAAAAATGCGGGTGGAGCTCCGCTTTAAGATAGGAAGACCGGGCAACGCCGGGTATTCAGCTAGTTATGTATATATACCATGTTGTTATATGAAGAGGCATGTAGGTTATTCCCCTACTGTCCTATCTATATGTGATTTTCCATAATTTTTTTTATAAATATTTAAATATACTGTATGAATTTCCTTCCCAAATTTTTCCTAAAATTCTTCAATAGGGAAGTACTGCATTTTGGCCACTAGATGGTGCTGATGATCATAGGAAATAATGATCCTAGACAAAATACAGCTATTTTTGTTGCGTCTGTGTGAATGTTTATCACATTTGTACCGTGATTATTATATAAATAAACCCCTAGGGCCAGATTCAGGTAGAGTTAGGCTGGCGGATCAATGGATCCGCCAGCCTAACTGTCACTTTAAGCCGGCGTTTCTGTTTTCTATAACCAGAAAACAAGAAACGCCGGGTTGGAGTTCCGATGCGATCGGCGCAATTGAATTTCGCCATCGCATCGTTACTTCAACTTAAAAATGGCGCCGGGGGCGTTCCCGCCGATTTACGCTCAAAAAATATGTTAATGAGCGGGAATCGGCAATTCACGATCTTTTTCGGGCGCGACGCAGTGACTTTACGACGTTTCCGGAAGCAGCCCCCTAGTGGAGTATCCTATGTTAAGTATAGGAGTCGTCATCGCGTCGGAAAATAAACAAATCGCGTCGCTTGCGTAAAACATTCATGAATGGGGATGTGACGTCATTGACGTTCACTGACAGAATTTGGAGCATGCGCACTGGGATGCATTGACACTCGACGCATGCGCAGTACGTTCGCCGCGGGATCGCGCTTAGTTAGAATACTACACGCCCCGTACCCGCCCAATTTGACTTCCGCCGGCTCATTTGCGATGCGCTGCCGCAACTTTAGGAGCAAGTGCTTCCTGAATAACAGCACTTGCTCCTAAAATTTCGGCAGCGTAACGGAAATGAGAAGCGTTACTCCAGAGCAAAGATGCTCTGATCTCCCTGAATCTGGCCCATAGTATGTCTCTGGCTTAAGTAAGTATGGCTTGAACATTTTTTCAGGTTCCACTTTAAGGTCATCAAAACAAAAAGAATGTATGTTGGAAACCCATAAACACCAAAGCATTAAACTCCATGCAGATACTGTTACAGGTGGTAATTGGCTCAAAGAATACGAAGAGTTTTGTACCTGCTGTGCATTATGAATTATCTCCATACGTTCGCGGAGAATCTGGGCGTCTCGCTCCCGTAGTTCGCTCATCACCTGCCGTTTCCACTGCTCCACGGCATTCTTCAGCTCATCTCGTTCTTCGTCTGACAGGATCTGAGACATCTTGGCTCCAGCCTCTTGCTGCAACGCATCATACAACATGGCTTCCAGCTCCAGGATATGCTAAGGATAAATACATTCCAAGTTAATAGCTAGTGTTAGGGTTTGTGTAGACCAGGGGTGTCCAAACTTTTTTCAAAGAGGGCCAGATTTGATAAAGTGAACATGCGTGAGGGCCGACCATTTTGCCTGACATTCTTTGAACTGGTCTGAGTGTGTTCGTCGGAGCAACTAATACACTGCCCAACAAGAATTCTCTTGCCTTTGTGGCTGTGTGTGGTGAAGAGATGAGCTTGGGCGTGTTATTTGGATATACCATATTTATAGGCGTATAACACACACCTTCACCTTAAGAAGGAAGTTTAGGGGGAAAAAATTTAACTAAGGAACCGTGAAGCAAAATAAGGGTCATTGCCCATCATTTCAGCCTAATCAGTGCCTGTCTGCAGCCTCGCCATTGCCATGAATGCAGCCTCTCCATTGCCATGAATGCAGCCTCTCCATTGCCATGAATGCAGCCTCTCCATTGCTATGAATGCAGCCTGATCGATTCCCATCTGAAGCCTCGGAAGGCTGGACTAGCGCCAACAGATTACATATAGGAGAATCTCCTGTTTACACAGCAGCCTCTTTAATACAATGTCCCGCCTATTATGATAGACAGAGGAGTTGTCCAATGGCAGCCCAGGAGACGGGACTTCCTATTACAGATGCCACTGAGTAAACAGGAGATTTTCCTGTATGTAATTTGACAGCACTCGTTCCCCCCTCCCTGTCCCCTCGGAGGCAGCATCGATAAATACAGTAATACAGTATATATCCAAATTACAAGGGGGCCACATTAAACTGGAACAGAGGCCGCAATTGGCCCCCGGGCCGGACTTTGGACATGCCTGGTGTAGACCAAAGCTATTGCTGTCTAGTGTCTTCAGTTGCTATGAACATAGGCAGCTATTGCTGTCTAGTATCCTCTGTTACTAGGACGTAGGCAGCTATTGCTGTCTAGTGTTTTATGTTGCTAGGACATAGGCTGCTATTGCTGTCTAGTGTCCTTTGTTACTAGGACATAGGCAGCTATTGCTGTCTAGTGTCCTTTGTTACTAGGATGTAGGCAGCTATTGCCGTCTAGTGTTTTATGTTGCTAGGCCGTAGGCAGCTATTGCTGTCTAGTGTCTTCAGTTGCTATGAACATAGGCAGCTATTGCTGTCTAGTATCCTCTGTTACTAGGACGTAGGCAGCTATTGCTGTCTAGTGTTTTATGTTGCTAGGACATAGGCTGCTATTGCTGTCTAGTGTCCTTTGTTACTAGGACATAGGCTGCTATTGCTGTCTAGTATCCTCTGTTACTAGGACGTAGGCAGCTATTGCTGTCTAGTGTTTTATGTTGCTAGGACATAGGCAGCTATTGCCATTTAGTGTCCTTGGTTGCTAGGACGTAGGCAGCTTTTGCTGTTTAGTGTCTTCTGTAGCTAGGAAGTTTCTTCTTGGGTTTTTTTTTCAGGTCCACCATCTCCAAAGAAGAATTTTCTTCTTGGATCCACCATCCCCTCCCAGCCTCCCAGAAAGAGCCACCATGATGGTCTCCTTTTAATCCACAGTCCACGTACAACTTCATTCTCACACATACTTTGTGCCCGGAAATAAATATCTAAAAGATGTTGCACTTACCCTGTGAGCCTGATCCAGTGATTTCTTCCTGAAGTCAAGCTCATCATCCAAATATCCCTTCTGCCTAGTGAAGAGTTCCTGGATAGGAAGGCACAATCAAACCACTATTGGTAGCCTCTTCGAAGATGAAGGTATCATTTATTTTTAGCAATCACATATAATCAGTTATTACTGCACTTAGAGTTTTTCCATATACCCAGTGAAGTGACTGGTCTCAGGTGATACACAAAAAAGAAACAAATCCTCCTACATACAGTAAGCTGTACATGTTTATCTGCAGCTATCTCTCCTTCACAGCTGTTCAATGTGCAGAATTTATACAGCTTATCTAAGCTTTCAGAAAGCAGGGGGCAGGGAGCTGAAGTTACACTCCGCAGAGCTGAGTGAGAGTTGGTTGGAGGGAAGAGATTACCCCCCCCCCCCCTGCCTCCTTCACACAGCACCCAGGAACAGAGCTGGTGCTATCAATCACAGATTGTGTGCTGGAGCTCCCTTCCCTGTCACTTTTTTTTTTCTTTTGGTGTCGGAAAACGATTTTTCAAACCCCATACTGTGCCTTATCCGTGTAGATGTGACCTTCTCTACTTGTATGGGCAAGGACTTGTGCAATTGGCGCTGGCATTATAATTTCGTATAAATGGCCCCTAGCCAGAAGGGAACTTCTAGGACTACCTTGTAAACAATCTATTGGCCATCCATGCGATTTCTTTGTCACAGCTCCACAACTTGTTCTCGTTCATGAGACAGTGTACCTTTTGGATATGTCATTTGTTTTGCTCTTTGTATCATGTGTGTTTTTTATGTGATTCAAATAAATTATGTATTTTTAATATAATATGAGACCATTTTTCTTTCCTATTTGGGGTCCTAGTGTCAACCATAAGGCTCTGTTTCCACTATTGCAAACCCAAAGTCGCGCGATTTTGCCACGATATAACCGCGATTTTAATGCGACATAAAACAATGCCTGTGTATTCTTGAGGTCCTGGACCTCAAGTCGCATCAAAGTGGGACCAAAGTAGTGCAGGGACTACTTTGAAGTCGCTGCGACTTGAAGTTGCACAGATATGAACGGTACTCATTGGAAATCATGGGGTACGACTTGTCATGCCAGTTTCAAGTCGCATGACAAGTCACACTAGTGGAAACCGAGCTTTAAAGCTTGTTTTTTTTTCCTTTCTTCATCCTTTTTTTTTTTTTCTTTTCAGATTACCATCGGATGTGATGCCACGCCCTGCAATATATGTCTCAAACTCAATGGGCCAGATTCTCAGAAGCGCTACGACGGGGTATCACAGATAGCCCGTCGTATCGCCGCTTTTTTGCCCGTGTATCTATGCGTGTGATTCCTAGAATCACTTACGCATAGATACAGGTGAAGATCTGCCATGTGTAAAACAATTACACTGGCGGATCGTAGATGTAATGACAACTCCGGCCGCTAGGTGGCCTTTACGTTGTTTTCTCATTTGCCTATGCAAATAAGGCTACTACGCCGATTCCCGATCGCTTTTACGCCGCCCCGTCGTGGTTAACGTCGTTTTCGTCCGCGTAAGGTTACCCCTGCAAAGATGTGGAGTAACCTTACGAAGTCCTGTCGGATGCCGTCGGATGCCATGTTAAGTATGGCCTCGGGACAGCGTCGTGTTGTGCGTCGTTTACGTCGTTTGCGTACGTCGATTCTCAATGGGGCTGGCTTACGCTACGATTACGTCGTTTACATTGAGAAATGTGATGTCCTTTGGAGCATGCGCACTGGGATTTCGTCGCGGCCGGCGCATGCGCAGTTCAATCGGCACGGGGGTGCGCTTAATTTAAATACAAGCCGCCCCCTTTGAATTACGCGGCCGTACGCTGGGCCATTTACGCTACGCCGCCGCTAACTACGGAGCAAGTGCTTTGGGAATAAAGCACTTGCTCTAGTACGATGTGTAAATGGCTAACGCTACGCCACCGGAATTCTATATGAATCTGGCCCCTTGCGCATAAATAGTAGGCTCAGAGGTGGCTCTTTAATTAGGCAAATTAGGCGGTCGCCTAAGTCCTCGCACTCACAGGGGCCTCGTGGCCGCCTAATTTTCCTCTGCTCAATCACTGTGTGCTAGATCTGTGAATCTTTCTGCAGCCATTTTTAATTGCTTGGATCTTTTTTACCCATTATGGGCATGAGTGGGGCCCCTGTGTCTAAGTTTTGCCTAAGGCCTCACAAAGCCTAGGGCCGCCTCTGAGTAGGTAACATGGTTTTCAATGGCATCGTTCACTCCAGTGCGGTCAATTACAGTGTGTTTCAGCTCCAAAAACAACAAAAAAACAGAACATGCTGCTTTTTTTTCTGCATTAAACTGTACTGGAAAACGGTAAAAGCACTGGAACACACATGTCCTTATTTAAAGTGGATGTAAACCACAATGTAGAGTATAAGATTTTCTATCATCTGTGCCCAGTCTTGCCACACAGAGTTAATCCAGCTCTGAGTAATCCTCTTGTAATTTTCAGTGCAAATTAACAGAATTCCAGATAAAAACCTGCCAAATTATAAAGTCCGTTTCTCTGTTTTTGCTTTCAGTGACAGGTTATTTACATATCTAGCTTGGACATGTTTATCATATGCTATGTTATGTTTATCATAACATGAGGTGATCCGAAGTTCATTGTATATTACCAAGATGTGTTATGTGGGGGAGGGGTGGATTTCTCACTTTTTATATCTCATGTTATGATAAACATAACATAACATATGATAAACATGTCCAAGCTAGATATGTAAATAACCTGTCACTCAAAGCAAGGAGAGAGAAACGGACTTTTCATTTAGGCAAGTTTTTATCTGGAAGGCTGTTCATTTTCACTGAACATTAAAAGAGGATTACTCAGATATGGATTAACTCTGTGTGGCAAGACTGGGCACAGATGATAGGAAATCTTATACCCTACATTGTGACATAAAAATTTTTTTTTGGGTTTACATCCACTTTAAGGTAAAGAAAAATAAGGGGGGGAAAAAAATACTCTGGAACGCATCAAAAACGAGTCAAAAGCGCCCATGCAGAAAAGCATCCGGACCACGTTTCTATGGTGTGAAGTGGCCCTGAAAGAATATTTCCATCACACGGACATCTTTGACTTGTATACCTAAATAGACACTTATCTACGGCCGGTATTACCTTTTCATGCTCCAGGTCGACCATCTTTTGCTGAAGCGCAGACTCCGTCACCTCAATTTGCTGAAGCCACTAAAAGTGATAAAAGGGAATCAGCCGATAATTAAAAAAAACATTATTCTAATATTATAGAGCAGTGATGGCGAACCTTGGCACCCCAGATGTTTTGGAACTACATTTCCCATGATGCTTATGCACTCTGCAGTGTAGTTGAGCATCATGGGAAATGTAGTTCCAAAACATCTGGGGTGCCAAGGTTCACCATCACTGTTATAGAGATAATCATGTTTTTGGGTAATTAAAATTAAACTGTATGGATGGTAGATGTAATGCGTGTGAATGGCAGTGCCATTCTGCAGACGTCTATCTGCGTGCGGCGGTCCTTAACCACTTAAGGACCGCCTAACGCCGATATACGTCGGCAGAATGGCACTGCTGGGCACAATCACGGATCCGATCGCCGCCGGAGTCCCGCGATCGGTCACAGGATCTGAAGAAAGGGGAGAGCTGTGTGTAAACACACCTTCCCCGTTCTTCGCAGTGGCGCTGTCATCGATCGTCTGTTCCCTGATATAGAGAAAGGCGATCAATGATCTCACACATCCAGCCCCGCCCCCTACAGTTAGAAACACATATGAGGTCACACTTAACCCCTACAGTGGTTAACTCCCAAACTGCAATTGTCATTTTCACAGTATTCAATGCATTTTTATAGCACTTTTCGCTGTGAAAATGACAATGGTCCGAAAAAAGTGTCAAAATTGTCCGATGTGTCTGCCATAATGTCGCAGTCACAAAAAAAAACGCTGATCGACGCCATTATTAGTAAAAAAAAAATATATATTAATAAAAATGCCATACAACTATCCCGTATTTTGTAAACGCTATAAATTTTGTGCAAACCAATCTATAAACACATAATTGCGATTTTTTTTTTAACCAAAAATAGGTAGAAGAATACGTATCGGCCTAAACTGAGGAAAAAAAATGTTTTTTTTTTAATCTTTTATTTATTATAGCAAAAAGTAAAAAAAATAGATTTTTTTTTAAAAATGTCGCTCTGAAATTTCGGGATTGGAAATTAACCACGGTAAATCTAGGGCTCTGAACTTATCGTTACCTAGTAATATCCAGGCTACACTTGAACAATGTTTTCAATTCAGATGGGAACCGGACGCTCTCCCCTATTTAGGCATACATTTGACTTCCTCCATTAGCCAGCTATATAAAAGAAATTACCCAGGCCTCTTTAAACGATTGAGAGACGATTTAGCAAGGTGGCAGTTGCACCCCCCATCGTGGCTTGGCAGATTACAGTCTATAAAGATGAATGTTCTACCTCGATTATTGTACTTTTACCGCACATTACCGATATCTTTGCCCAGTAACGACCTTAAGCAGTTCCAACGTAGAGTCTTAGGCCTCGTACACACGATCAAATCTGTCCGCTGGAAACGGTCTGCTGGACCGTTTCAGCAGACAGATTCGATCGTGTGTACGGCCGAGCCGACGGATTTGGCCACCCGACAGATTTCAAAGCATGCTTTGAAATCTATCGGTGGGAATCCGTCCGCCCGACATGTCTGCTGGTTAGTACACTTACCAGCAGACATGTCGTCCCGCACCGCCGCCGAATGGATTCGGCGCATGCGCGGAAGTGTTTTACTTCCTGGTGCGGCACGTCAGCGCGCCGTCTGCTGGCGGGGATTTTGGTTTGCTTGTGTGTACACGCGAGCAAACCAAAATCCCAGCAGACAGATTTGTTCAAATCTGTCGGACAGACAGATTTGAACAAATCTGTCTGCTCGTGTGTACGAGGCCTTACAGTTTATTTGGGGGGGACAAGAGACCTAGGGTGAACAGGGTCACTCTATATACGCCGAAGCGAAAAGGTGGACTCGGGTTACCGGATTTGCTGAAATATTTTTACGCTGCACAGGTGGCACAATTATCGAGATTCCTTTCCCAGAGGCCACAGGCTATCTGGATGCTAATGGAATCTCATTCATGTCACCCCAGTCCAATTTCCCACCTTATGTGGCTCCCGACTAAGGAGAGGCCGGCCATCCTATGTCCTACTTTGTCATTATCTTTGGACATTTGGGATAGACTCTCCAGAACTCATAAATTTAGGTCGCCCCATACCCCGTTGGCACCATTGTTGCTGAACAAAACCTTCACCCCGGGTCTCACCCCCCAAGCATTCAATTGGTGGACTAACAAAGGCCTTTTGCGGATAGCTGATTTGTGCGATCATAAGGGAGTGCTGTCCGAGAGGGCTATGATCGACAAATACCACATGCCCCCAACAGAAGGTTACAGGTTCACCCAACTTACCCATTACATACAGACTTCGCCCGTAAGGGCGATCTATCTACCTTTACGCCCATGGAAGAATTATGTAGGCAATACGACAAGATTAAAGGCCACATATCTGTTATATATTCTGTATTGTCACACGTAGCGGCTAAATTGAACTATATGGTCCAGTGGGAAACTGATTTGCAGGAAACCATTGACCTAAAAGACTGGTGTGAAATGGCGGAGATAGCTTCCCGTTCTCTCATCAATACTTCTATAATAGAAGCCAATTATAAGGTTTTTCTGCGCTGGTACATGGTGCCAGCGAGACTGGAAACTTTCGTGCCAGGAGCTACTCCATACTGTTTTAGGGGATGTGGCCAACTAGGTACTATCTATCATATCTGGTGGATATGCCGCAAGGGGAGGAGGTTCTGGATCAGGGTGTATAACTTTATTTACTCTCTCACCCGGATAAACCTGCCCAAATTGGCGAAGCAGGCGCTGCTGGGGTGTGGGGGGGTTGAGGCCTCTAAATCCAGCAGACGACTACTGACATTTATTTTCATCTCGGCTAAAATCACCATTGCCAGAAACTGGAAGTCAGCGGCTCTCCCATTTGAACAACTTAAGGGCAAATTATCCTGGCTGATGTTAAATGAGAGGTTGTCAGCCCTGACACAAGATAAAATGGAATTCTTTCATCAGGTGTGGGATCCTTGGATTCGTTACCTCACTAATGATACCGGTATGTGTGGGACTTAGTTATAATTTTTGGTTCTGCGGCTTGGAAGTGCCGATCCGTGGCTCTTCCCCCCTCCCCCCTCTCCTTTTTCTTCCCCCTTCTTCTTTTCCCCTTTCTCCTTTTTTCTTTTCTTCCTAACTCTTTCCTTTCTATCCCTTTCTCTCTCTTTGACTTCTTTGTCCCGGCTACCTTGTTCTATCTTCATTGGTATGACCGGATTAAGCCCATATAGGGTTTGCTAGGCTTTGATGTTCTCTTTCTCGGCTTATCCGCATTGTACGATCGGCGTCGGTCAATGACCCGAAGCTGAGGGAAATATTTGTTTGTGGTTACTCTATGCATTCTTCATTGGATTCAGTATTTTGGTTTTTGTTTATTCTTTGTTGATGTTTTTCTTGGTATTCCAACTGGAAGCTTAGGGCATCAGATCCCTTGGTATTGAAATCCCATATACTGTCATGACTGTACAATGATCAGATACGCTTCTTGTACGTTTATACTAGGGTTGTCCCGATACCACTTTTTTAGGACCGAGTACAAGTACCGATACTTTTTTTCATGTACTCGCCGATACCGAATACCGATACTTTTTTTAAATGTCATGTGACAGTTTTCAAACCACAATACAGACTAAGGATATTTTCTTTAGAATTATGAAGAACTCTAACTCAAGACATTTTAAAAGAATAAAAATGAGTAAAAATGAATAAAAATGTTTTATTTTCTTGTCACGCAGTAGTAAAAAACTCAAAGAATTTTCACAGAACATGTTGATAAATACAAAAAAAGTATTCTATTTAGGTATCGGGAGCATTTGCGCGAGTACAAGTACTCCCGCAAATACTCGGTATCGGTCCCGATACCGATACTAGTATCGGTATCTGGACAACCCTAGTTTATACCATTTTACCCTTTCTAATAAAAAACATTGAAACATAAAAATGTCGCTCTATTTTTGTTTATAGCGCAAAAAATAAAAACCGCAGAGGTGATCAAATACCACCAAAAGAAAGCTCTATTTGTGGGGTAAAAAGGACGCCAATTTTGTTTGAGAGCCACGTCGCACGACTGCGCAATTGTCAGTTAAAGAGACGCAGTGCCGAATCGCAAAAAGTGGCTTGGTCATTGATCAGCAAAATGGTCCCGGGGCTGAAGTGGTTAAAAACAAATGCTAACCAGAACCCTTTCCAGTATAGTCACTGAGTGCATAGAAAAAAAATGAACATGCATGTCAGTTACTAAGCTTCAACTAGAGCAGTGATGGTGAAACTTGGCACCTCAGATGTTTTGGAACTACATTTCCCATGATGCTCAGGCACTCTGCAGTGTAGCGGAGCATCATGGGAAATGTAGTTCCAAAACATCTGAGGTACCAAGGTTCACCATTACTGAACTAGACTCACATAACTTACAACTCACGTCAAGCAGGCTTACTTGGCTCGCATGTGCACTTACCTTTTCAGCCAGATTTAGGACCGTTCTTGCCTGAATAACAACCACTTGTTCGTCGTTTGACAGATTCTGTACCCAAAAGAATTTGAAAGCAGTTATAGCAAAGCCATGAAACAATCACCTCTAGGGCTGGGTTCACTTACATGCAAATTGGATGCAACACAATTTACATAACGTGTGACTGTGACCTCCTTTCGATGAAGCGGGGCGGCCACAAGTGTGGTTTTGAAAAGGGTCCTGTGCGTTTCTGGGTCCGGTTCAGGTGCGCATTCAGGAAAAAAAATTTGCACCCGAATCGCACCTGAACCAGTGAACAGAAACGCACCGTGCTTTGGACTGCAAACCGCAGAGGCAGATATGTGAACCCAGCCTAAAGACACAAAGCTTTACAACAAAGCGAAGCATGGGATCACAATCCTTTGTCATCCACTGGTAAGGAATCTGTGGCCATCCTACAGAAAGCTTACAGGAGATCCACGTGAAGTGTTCTGACTGATGGAAAGAACATGTTTTATGTGGCAGACTTTACATATACAGCAGAACCTCGGATTACGAGCATAATCCGTTCCAGGAGAATGCTCCTAATCCAAAGCACTCGCATATCAAAGCGCGTTTCCCCATTGAAGTCAATGGAAACGAAAATAATTTGTTCTGCATTGACTTCAACGGCATGCAATACCGCATGCGGCCGGGTATGGGGGGGGCGCCGGAGAGCCTCGGGGACACACGAAAAGGCCCAGAGGACAGCTCGGCTGACCTTCGCAAGCCTCGGAAATACTCGGGAACGGCTTATTTCCGAGTCTTTCCAATCATTTCCGAATGGCTCCAGTGCCCCCCCCCCCACCTCAGGCCAAACGCGGTACTGCACACCGCTTTGGCTTGAATCCTGCTCAGACAACACTCGCAAACCGAGTTAGGATTTAAAAAAATACAGTACTTGTATTGTGAAACGCTTGTTAACCGCGTTACCCACAATCCGAGGTTCCACTGTATTATATAGGTTTGTTACAATTTTTCTAATACATTTTAACCACTTTCGTACCGGCTCATAGTCATATGACGTCCACAGGTGAGATCTCCCATCCCGGGTGGACCTCACATGATGTCCTGTACTTTGTCCGGTGGCATCATTCAGATATCATTGTTTGCCGGTGGTGATTCTGCGCACCATAAGAACGATCATAGCGGGGGTTCCATCGCTTGATGGTTCTTATAGGCGGCAGGAGGGGACATGCCGCCCTCCCACCGCCATCCGGTGCTTCTCTGGGCTCTCCCGTGCCATCGGAGTCCCGGAGAAAGAATCGTCCAGCGCCGTATGGGAAGCATAGAGATGACTGGTGACCAGACTGGTGACCATACGAAAGATGATGTTTTGCCGAGTAAATAGATACCTAACATGTCACACTTTAAAATTGTGCACACTCATGGAATGGCGCCAAACTTCAGTACTTAACCACTTCCATACCGGGCACTTACGCACCTTCCCGCCCAAGCCAATTTTCAGCTTTCAGCACTGTCGCACTTTGAATGACAATTGCGCGGTCATGCTACACTGTACCCAAACAAAATTGATGTCCTTTTTTCCCACAAATAGAGCTTTCTTTTGGTGGTATTTGATCACCTCTGCGGTTTTTATTTTTTGCGCTATAAACAAAAATAGAGCAACAATTTTGAAAAAAAAATACATTTTTTTTTTGTTAACTTTTTTGTAAATAAGTACGTTTTCTCTTTCAATTACGGGCACTTATATGGCGGCACTGATGGGCACTGATGAGGTGGCACTGATGGACACCAATGAGGTAGTACTGATGGGCACCAATGAGGTGGCACTGATGGGCACTGATAGGCGGCGCTGGTATGCGGCACTGATGGGCACTCATAGGTGGCACTGATGGGCACTCATAGGCAGCACTGATGGGCACTCATAGGTGGCACTGATGGGCACTCATGGGCAGCACTGGGCACTCATAGGCGGCACAGAATGGCACTCATGGGTGGCACTTATGGGTGGCACTTATGGGTACTTATGGGTGGCACAGATGGGCACTGATAGGTGGGCACTGGGCATGGATTGGCACTGTGGGGTGGCACTAAAGGACACTGTGGGGTGGCACTGATGGACTTTGAGGGGTGGCACTGATGTATCTGTTGCCAGTCAGTGCCCATATGTGGGCACTGACTGGCATCTTTTTTTTTTTTTTTTTTACTTGGGATGTATTTTTTTTTTATCCTGTTTTTTTTTATTTTTTCGTTTTTTTTTGCCCTGCCAGTGTGGGCATTCCCTGGTGGTCTAGTGTGAGCATCCGAGGAGGGGGCTGCGCTGATAAACAATCAGCGCGAACCCCCCCCGTCAGGAGAGCCGCCGATCGGCTCTCCTGTAATCGCGTCTGTCAGACACGAGTGAGGAAGAGCCATCTACGGCTCATCCTGTTTACATCGTGATCAGCCGTGATTGGACACGGCTGATCACGTGGTAGCGAGCCGCCGCCGGAGAATCGTTACCGAGATCGGAGGTGCAGGGTGTCAGACTGACACCCCGCATCAGCGATCGCCGCTCTGCGCGCCCTTACGGGCCCGCACGGCATGAAATCGTGCAGGACGTTGGAGAACGTCCAGTCACAATTTTATAACCACTTCCCGGCTGTAAATCTCCTATTGACCGGGCGGGAAGTGGTTAAAAATCTCCATAGACGTCACATGATTTTTTTTTTACAGGTTACCAGTTTAAAGTTACAGAGGAGGTCTAGTGCTAGAATTGTTACTCTCGCTCTAACACATGTGTGGTTTGAACTGCGTTTACATATGTGGGCGGGACTTACATGTGTGTTCGCTTCTGAACATGAGCTACTGGGGACAGGGGCATTTTAATTTAAAAAAAATTTTTTTATCACTTTTATTCCTATTTCAAGGAATGTAAACATCCCTTGTGTTAGGAATAGTGTGTGACATGTCCTCTTTATGGAGAGATGCGGGGTTAATAAGACCCAGGGGCGGACTGACCATTGAGTAACTCGGGCACTGCCCGAGGGCCCCATGTCACTAGGGGGCCCCATCAGGGTTGCCAGGCTCATTAAAACCAGGGACAGTATGTAAAAACCTGTGTTTGTTTTACATCTGTCCCTGATATGTCCAAAACCTACATGCTTTTGATGTGAAAATCCCAAGATTTTAGCTGCCCCGCCTCTGTACTGCCACCTGGCATGGTGGTCATCTGTAAGCCTGGGGGCCCCATAATCTTCTATTGCCCGGGGGCCCCATGAGTTGTCAGTCCGCCCCTGATAAGACCCCACATCTCTCCTCCGATCTCATGCTGACGATTGTGGCTTTGTTTACATCCGGGCCCGGACGTTACGTCATGACGTTGCGCCCGGTCCTCTGACGGTCATAGAGATGCATTAACCACTTAAGGACCCTCTACTGATGATATATGTCGGTAAAAGGGCGATCACGTACCTGTACGTGTCTCTTTAAGGCCCAGCCGTGGGGTCGCGAGCGCACCGCCAGTGGCACGCTCGCAACCTGGTCCGAAGCTCCGTGACCGCGACCGCGGACCCGATAGCCGCCGGTGTCCCGCGATCGGTCACCGGAGCTGAAGAACGGGGAGAGGTGTGTGTAAACACACCTTCCCCGTTCTTCATTGTGGCAGTGTCACTGATCGTCTGTTCCCTGATATAGGGAAAGACGATCAATGACGTCACACGTCCAGCCCCGCTCCCCTACAGTTAGAAACACATATGAGGTCACACTTATACAGATACGCAGAGAGCCGTGACAAGGCCTGTAGCTTATCCATGCATTTGCAAATGTGTGCAACCAATCCTCTGCTTTTAACATACTAAGTTAGACAGTTGAATTTGGCTTGCTGTTTGGGTGGTAAGTTTAAGCTTGGTTATTACGTATTTAATTATTACACTTACTGCTTGCATCAAATCGCATCTCATTAAAGTCCCAAGTCCTTCTCTTTTTCTATGAGGTCACACTTAACCCCTTCAGCGCCCCCTAGTGGTTAACTCCTAAACTGCAATTGTCATTTTTACAGTAGTCAATGCATTTTTATAGCACTTTTTGCTGTGAAAATGACAATGGTCCCAAAAATGTGTCAAAATTGTCCGATGTGTCCGCCATAATGTCGCAGTCATGGAAAAAAAAAAAATCGCTGATCGCCGCCATTAGTAGTAAAAAAAAAAATTATTAATAAAAATGCAATAAAACTATCCCCTATTTTGTAAACGCTATAAATTTTGCGCAAACCAATCGATAAATGCTTATTGCGATTTTTTTTTAACCAAAAATAGGTAGAAGAATACGTATCGGCCTAAACTGAGGGAAGAATGTTTTTTATATATATTTTTGGGGGATATTTATTATAGCAAAAGGTAGAAATTATTTTCTTTTCAAAACTGTCGCTCTATTTTTGTTTATAGCGCAAAAAATAAAATACCACCAAAAGAAAGCTCTATCTGTGGGAAATAAAGGACACTAATTTTGTTTGGGAGCCACGTCGCACGACTGTGCAATTAGCGACGCAGTGCCGAATCACAAAAAGGGGCATATTGGTCCGGGTCTTAAGTGGTTAAGGTAAAAATACACAAGCCTTTACAATCCCTTTCATTTGTTACGTTCCATTCGTTTAGATACGGGATTTGTTATTTCAGGTAATTCATAGCTTCGGATAAATTCGTATTTGTTATGTTCACTAACAGGCAAATTTGAAAGGAAATCCCAATATCTATAATTTAATAGTTAGTAATAATAAAAGCAGTTTTTTAGTTTATTAAGTCAGCAGCTACAAAAAGTAGTGAGATACCCGAAGTGACACTGGGCTGTTTACGGCGCTATACGGCGCCTGCGCCTGCCGTGTAGAGCTGACTGTGCAGGCACCGTAAACACCCGGGTGTCACTTCGGGTATTTTCGGAAGGGGTGACGTACTTTAGCAGCCCGTCAATCAACTCCGCTTGTGTTAGGAACGCCTATTCCCGGAAGGAATACCCGCTCGGAGCCAGATAACAAAGCCTGATATAACGATAAGTACATAAAAAAAACAGCATACTGCAGATGTTAGCAGTATGCTGGATCTAATGGCAGAAAGTTGATTTTTGGGTGAACCTCCGCTTTAAGTTATTATTAGTTAGTTATTATTTCAGATTTTCAAATTTTCGGATTTTCAAATTTTCAAATTTCCAAGTTTTTGAATTTTCGAATTTCCGAAATTACGAATATTTAGAATAATTTGTTAAAAGTTTTTTTGATAATTCAGATATTTCCAAATGAACTAATTTGTTCGAGATTCATTATAAAATTTATTTGGAACTAAACGGATTGCACACGTCTAGAAGCCAGCATGGCTCAGATCATGCATCGTGTGAAGCAGCTCCACCAGAATATATTTGAACCCGACTGAAAGGGATTTACATGAAAGTTCAAAGAGAACGAGAGGACTTTTCCACTAGTAGACGTGTTGTCTGGAGCTGCTGTTTAATTGGGATCCCAGGCAGTGAAGGATTTGATATCTGATCCTGACAGACCGGCTGATATCATTATATGATGTGTTCCAGGATTTGGTATAGAAGTCTTGGCCCTGATGACATACAAGATCTGCCAGGAAAATAGACCCATCTCTTCTTTCCATAATGGGCTTTTTAGTGCAGCTTTTTTATCCAGGTTTTTGCTTGTATTTTATATTTAATGCCAGTCATTGCACTTATGTATATTATTTGATGAAATAAATACATTTTTTCCTAATCAATGGCCCCAATGTAAAGGGAAAACAAATGTCACCTTAATGTATTCTATGCATTAAGGTGAAAAAACATCAGATGATGAAGCTCTGGAGGAACCCTAGGGTTCCACAAAACCCTGGTTGAGAAAGGCTGATCTTTTTTATTCAGGTTCTGTGCCTTACCAGCCATGCCACCTAGCTGTGGGTTTTCGTGGTAGGATGCTATGGACTGTTTTAGGACTCCAGTAAGCAGTCCTTATACTCATCAGTTCTACTGTTGGCTCTACCCACAGGGGTCTGAAAATGGCTAGACAATGAAAAAAATTACAAATGTTGCAACAGCGTGGCAAATAAGGCTCAATGTAAAGTTTATTATAGCAAAAAGTAAAAAATATTGAATTTTTTTCAAAATTGTCGCTCTATTTTTGTTTATAGCGCAAAAAATAAAAACTGCAGAGGTGATCAAATACCACCAAAAGAAAGCTCTATTTGTGGGAAAAAAAGGACGCCAATATTGTTTGGGAGCCACGTCGCACGTTGTGTCAGACGGGGCGGGGTCACCCGTATATGTCACTGGGTAACCCTGCAGTGTTACCCTGTTGCACCGGGGGGGGGGGTTACTCGTGCATGTCATAGGTGGCCCCGCCCACGGCTATTTAAGAGCTGTCGCGGCGAGTCTCGCGTCATTTGGCAATCGATGTTGGCGGTGTGTATCCTCGGGTCATGGAAGGATTACATCGCTGGAATTTGCGTGTCCCAAGCTGTGCGTGTTTTTTTTTTTTTTACCATTCGTCTCACTTTTTTGGGTGAAATGGTAGGGGTAGATTCCAATAAGCCCCCTGCCCGCAGACCTCCACAACCACTGGGCAAGGGTTGTGGGGATGAGGCCCTTGTCGCCATCAACATGGGGACATCCTCCCCATGTTGGGGGCATGTGGCCTAGTATGGTTCAGGGGGGGTGCTCTCGTCCCCCCTCTTTTTTTGCGGCCTGCCAGGTTGCGTGCTCGAATAAGGGTCTGGTATGGATTTTTGGGGGGAATTCCACATATTTTTTTTGGCGTTGGGTTCCCCTTAATATCTATACCAGACCTGAAGGGCCTGGAATTGAATTTGGGGGGACCCCCACACATTTATTTTAATTTGGTTGGGGTTTTTCCTTTAGGAATGTAATTTTGTGCAGGGCCCGTTCTAAACATGGGAAACATGCGCTACTTTACAGGCATACTATACACACCCTCCAGGTACGAAACTTTTATTGTTTCACTTTAAGCATTATTAAAATCACTGCTCCTGAAAAAACTTTTTAAAACTTTTTTTGCATTGATACATTTCCCCTAGGGCAGGACGCGGGTCCCCAAACACTTTTTATGACAATAACTTGCATATTAACCTTTATGCCGCGTACACACGGTTGTTTTTTGCGATGAAAAAAAAACGAAGTTTTTTAAAACGTCATTTAAATTGATCGTGTGTGGGCAAAACGTCGTTTTTTGTCTTAAAAAAAACGACCAAAAAAAAATTCCAACATGCTTGAATTTTTTGTGTCGTTTTTCAAAACGTCGTTTTTTGTTTCACAAAAAGTCACCGTGTGTAGCAAAAACATCGTTCAAAACGACGTTTTTCAACCCGCGCATGCCCAGAAGCTAGTTATGAAGCGAGCTTCAATGGAAAAGAGTGGTGAACGTAACCTTGCTTTTTGTGAAAAAACGATGGTGTGTATGCAAAATTGTCTTTGAAAAGTGACGTTTCAAAAACGTCGTTTTTTACTTCAAAGAAAACGTCGTTTTTTTTTCATCGCAAAAAACGACCGTGTGTACGCGACATTATACTTAGCACTTTGATTTCTCCCATAGACTTTTAAAGGATGTTCTGTGTCTTTTAAATTTGCTGTGAACACCCCAAATTGTTCACTATTCGGCTAACACCTGATGTACGAGTCGAACGTAAAATCGGGCTCATCCCTACAGATGACATATGAACACTTTTGTAGCACAGAAGAAAAGCAGTACTTTGTTGAGCTGAAAGATGAGCAAGACCCAGACAGATTGTGAAATGCCACAATGTTGTCCTCTCAGAAGTCACTAGCTTACGTTCAGTCAGTACGCTCCACCTGTTAGAGCAGATTGTGTTTGTGTGTGCGACAAATAAAGCCGCTAGAACATGCACAATTAGAAAGTGAACATACACTTACGGCGTTATCCCCTAGGATGTCCAGCTTTCTCATCAGCTCACAGACTATGATGTCCTAAAGAAGATGGATCAAACTTGTCAGTAGAAAAAACACTTTAAAAAAACTTGGTCCATAGAGAAGAGGCAATGCTCTACTTACTTTGACACCTTCAGCTTCACAATAGACCTGAAGGGGGCTCTTCCCTTCTGGAAAGGGTATGAGGTGGAAATTAATAGCAGGTGACCTCCGTTCTCGCTCCTGAGAAGACATAGACCTAATTTTAGGGGCATTCGCCCAAAACCCATAGTACAGTTTTTGGTAGATGCTGGAAGGATAAACCATCTGGCGAGATTTCTGCACTTGTTTTCACAGCCTGGGTCTGCACGCCATTGTGAAGGGCACATCCTTCATGCTGGACTTATTCATCTTATTTTTTATAAAGGGCAGCTTTTCTCAACCTTTTCCCCTAGTGGAACCCCTAAAACAGGGGCGGACTGACCCATCAGGCACTCGGGCACTGCTTGAGGGCCTGGCTGTTAGGGGGCCCATAAGAGGCTCTGTAATAGATGCAGTCTAGCAGGGATTCAGGAAGCGGCTGTAGTAATACCTCTCACAGCACGCTGCTCCTTGCTGGCTCCTCCTTCCCTCCCATCCACGTCCACCCCAGGTGCTTGTACGTGACATCACCTGGGACAGATGAGAAGAAAGAAGGGGCCGGTGGGGAGCAGCGTCCTGTGAGGGGTATTCAGGCATCAGGTGAGGTGCTGTTTTTTTTACTGAAGTCTGGAGGTACCATGCTGCCATCGCAGGGGCGGAAGCGGGAGCGGGCGGCAGCCAGTACAGGTGTAGGGGGCCCAAACAGGACCGTAGCATGCCTATAATATTCTCCTGTTCCTCCCGTGTCCTCCACCCACCGACAGTGTCCCCCTGTGCCCTCCACCGCCCCCCACAGTGTCCCCCAGTGCCCTCCACCCCTCACACAGTGTCCCTCTGTGCTCTGCACCCCTCCACAGTGTCCCCCTGTGTCTTTCACCCCTCCACAGTGTCCCCCTGTGTCCTCCACCCCCCCCATAGTGTCCCCCTGTGTCTTCCACCCCCCACAGTGTCCCCCTGTGCCCTCCACCCCCCACACAGTGTCCCTCTGTGCGCTCCACCCCCCACACAGTGTCCCCCTGTGTCTTCCACCCCTTCCACATTGTCCCCCTGTGTCCTCCACCCCCCCACAGTGTCCCCCTGTGCCCTCCACCCCCAAAGTGTCCCCCACTCAACCCAATCACACTTGCCATGGTGCACGTAATGTCCTCTATCGTTTTTGTTGACAGCCTTATTTAGATTTCAGTGACAATCTTATGCTTTGTACACACAACCGTTTTCCCGTCGGAATAAACTCTGGCGGAATTCCGCTCAAGCTGTCTTGCATACACAGTCACACCAAATTCCGACCGTCAAGAACGTGGTTACGTACAACACTACGCCGAGGCGAGAAAACCTAAGTTCAATGCTTCAGAGCATGCGTCGACTTGATTCTGAGCATGCATGGTTTTTAGTCCGTTGGACTTGCATCCAGACGAACTTAAATTCTGATAGAATTTTTTTCCATCTATCTATTTTCCATGTTCTCTATCTAATTCCGTCTGAATTTCCGACAGAAAAAGTCAAATGGGGCATACACACGGACGGAATATCCGATGAAAAGCATCTGTCTGATTTTTTTCTGTAGGAAATTCCGCTCTTGTGTACGCGGCATTAGAGGCGTTTCTGTCCATTTTCTTTTGTAGTTTGGATTCTCCCACTTTCTGTGGATTGGTACATTTGGAGCTGCCTTGGGGCATTTTCCCTGATTACCATCTCACCAGGTGGATAGTCTTTTGCTCCCCATTTTTATAAGTTATACAGTATGTACTGTACTGTACTACATGGAGACCATATGAGTGCGTCTACCCTGCCAAGAGTTAGTAGACAACTCCCTGAGACCTCTTCAATCTGGATATAAAAATAACAGAGCATGCAGAAGTAGTTTTCTTTGATTGTAAATGTGTGGACAGGTATATATTTTACTCCAATTAGCTAGGACCTTCTAAGCTGTTTTTAGTCTGGGTCTATGAAGATCTGCACCGACATCACACTGAAGGAAGCCACCTTATAAAATGGTTTGATTACTTACTTCAAGCTCTAAGATTCGGAATTCTAGCAGCTCATTCTGGTCCTTTGCATCTTGGACGTCATGTTTCAGTTTTGCTTCATCAGTCTCCATTTGCTTAATCTGCAGTGGAAAGAACCTAGTTAATTTTACCATATGCACATTTCAGCAAACTTCTTCTGCACAGAGCAATATTCCTATTCCCTCTCTCCTGCCACCCCCTCTATGCTCAATGGACAGATTAATGTATAGCATGAATCTATCCATGGCCGCCGCTGACACCCCCCCCCCCCTATTCAGGTGCCGGCCCCTTTTCGGGTGCCGGGCACTTGAATTACAGCGGCAAGGGTGTTTTAAAGCACCTGATTAGAGCCAAAGGCTCTAAAAAGCTTTAAAATAGGTGAACTGCGAGTGCCATGCTTGGCGTTCGCAGACCACTTAGCTGTGTTAGGAAAGCGAATGACTATTGGGGTGAGAATTACCGGCCTTTATTGGTGTTTAACACGCACTTTTTTCCCCTTAAAATCAGGGGGAAATCGTGGGTGCGTGTTATACGCCGAACGGCTGCCTTGGAGGGGAAGGAGGGAATGAGCGCTGGTGAAATAGACAGAGCCGAGTGTATTGTGTACTCGGCTCCTCACGCAGTCACGCCCAGTCCTGCCTCCTAGCATTTACGTCCCGCCATTGGACCGGTGTTATGTCCATCATAGTAGCCAAGGCCAGGCGGGACTGCGAGCCGAGGTCGAGAGGAGCCGAGTACACAGGACATCCGGCTCTGCCTATCTGGGTGGCGCTCGTTCCCTCCTCGGCAGGCAGATGGACACTGAACATGCTGCAATTTTAGGCAAGGCTGCAGATGGACACTGTTGGGCAAGGCTGCAGATGGACACTGATCATTCTGCAATGATGGGCAAGGCTGCAGATGGACACTGATAAAGCTACATTGATGGGCAATTTAAAATGTATGTTTTTTTCCTCCTAAACTTGGGGGGCGTGTTATAGGCCGATAAACACGGTACTTCAGGAAGCATTGTTGGGTTGATAGCAGTGCATTTTAGGGCTCTACCCCTTTCTGAAGCCTTGAGAAAGTGGACTGTAGGGCTTTACACCGCTCCTTCATCCCCATACAATTAAAATTCTGTTTTAATTCACAAGGTTTGCACCGTTTTCTACTCTCTTTGTGTCTCAAAAAAAGATAAATGTCTTGCTATAAAGTATTTTAAGATGAAGACTTACTTTATCCAGTAGCTCTTGATTCCTCTTATAAAGTGCCTGCTTCTCCTCAATCCATTTCATGTCCTTCAAACAAGAAAAACAAGAACATACAAAACATGTAATAAGTATGATATTCATATGGTGACCTATAGGAAAATATTTCTGTACACATTGTAATTTTTCACATACAGAAGACATAAATAAGAAATCAGGGTGCAGCCTTTGCTAATTAAAAGTAAAATAGGCATGCACCATAGTTTTCATCCTAATCTAGGGTGACCAGACATCCCCGGCTTCTGGGGACAGTACCCGGATTGAGGACACTGTCCCCGGACCAAGTCTGTCCCTGGTTTTGTCCCCGGATTGGATTTGAACAGGGGCTGGGGCAATTTCAAAGACAGTCAGTGCAGAATTAATAATAAAAATCGGAGTTACACACCCCCGCTCTGCTGATCCTACTACCTTAGGGGTGTAGTTTTTTTCCCATTATCTGTGCCCCTTTCTGAAAATTATGTGCTGGTCGGAGCGGAGGGAATATTTCTTCAGTTTTGGGTGTATGCCCATTCAGCTCTGCTTGCATGTTCTTCTGCTTTGGCTCAAGTCCCGGCCAGCCGCCTGCCTGCTTATCTCCTTGCCTTCCCTGGTGGATTGATCTTCCTCCACACCCCACCCAGTAGTAGGCAGGGGCCCGGAGCGCAAGACTTGACAGGCCGTGAGGTGGGAGGCGGGCGGCGACGGGCAGAGAGTCGTTGATAGCCGCCATTACTAGTAAAAAAAAATATGTCCCCGGATTTCATTTAAAAAATCTGGTCACCTTATCCTAATCTTTACATCATCACTGCCTATTGAATCACTGACTTATAAGTAGCATGCATCTAAAGAAGTCTTAAGGAATTCTGAACTTCCACTCTGCAATGCATGTTCCAGGTCAGAGCCCCAACAGGTAGGTAGTGAAGCCAGGATCTGGAGAACTGCCATGAAGCCTGTCCCTTTTAAAAAAAATTAGCAGTGACCAGAGCACCTTCTTCCACATATTTGCTGTGTCCTCCACATGGCCTCTTGCAAACTTTAAATGGGACTTCTTATGGCTTTCTTTTATCTTCTTTTTTGCCACTCCTTGAAAACCAGATTTGTTAAAGTGCACAACTAATAGTTGTCCTGTGAACAGATTCTCCCCCCTGATCTGTGGATCTCTGCAGCTCCTCCAGAGTTACCATGAGCCTCTTGGCTGCTTCTCTGATGAATGTTCTCCTTGCCCGGCCTGTCAGTTTAGGTGGGCGGCCATGTCTTGGTAGGTTTGCAGTTGTGCCATACTCTTTCCATTTTCGGATGATGGATTGAACCAGGAGATGTTCAAAGCTTGGGATATGTCTTTATAACCTAACCCTTGCTTTAAACTTCTACACAACTTTATCCCTGACCTGTCTGGTGTGTTCCTTGGCCTTCACAGCATCATTTGTTCACTAAGGTTCTCTAATAAACCTTTGAAGGCTTCACGGAACAGTTGTATTTATACTGAGATTAAATTACACACAGGTGGATTTAAGCGAATTCTGAAGGCAATTGGTTCCACTAGATTTTAGTTGGGAGTATCGGAGTAAAGGGAGCTGAATACAAATGCACGCCACACTTTTCACATATTTATTTGTAAAGAAATTTGGAAAACCATTTATCATTTTCTTTCTACTTCACAATTATGTGCCACTTTGTGTTGGTCTATCACATAAAATCCCAATAAAATACATTTACCTTTTTGGTTGTAACATGAGAAAATGTGGGAAATTTCAAGGGGTATAAATACTTTTTCAAGGCACTGTAGTGCATACAGGCACACAGTCATTTTGTTAAAACAGATGAAGACAATACAGAGTTTCTGCATTTTTGAAACTTTCTGTTCCACCAGGTTGTTCTTCGGGGGCAAACCACCAAGCTGCTCTCCCTCTAAGGCCGTGTACACATGATCAGTCCATCCGATGAGAATGGTCCGACGGACCGTTTTCATCGGTTCACCGCTGAAGCGGCCTGATGGTCTGATGTGCGTACGTACACACCATCAGTTCAAAAACCGATCGTGTCCAACGCGGTGACGTAACACACAACGACGTGCAGAAAAAAATTAAGTTCAATGCTTCCAAGCATGCGTCGACTTGATTCTGCGCGGGTTTTGAACCGATGCTTTTGCGTACTAACCATCGGTTTTGACCTATCGGTCAGGTGTCCATCGGTCCGATTTTAAAGCAAGTTCTAAATTTTTGGACTGAATGACAACAGACTGATGGGGCGTACACATGGTCGGTTTGGACCGATGAAACTGAAACTTTAGTCCGTTTTCATCAGTTTGGACTGATCGTGTGTACAGAGCCTAACAGTTTATTATGATCGTTTCACATGTAGTGCCTGTGTACTTTATAGTACCGGTGCTAGGGAGATCAGAGTGTGGCGTTGTGGCCTACCTGGCCGGGGCGTGCATGCCACAATTGTGTTCCTGGTTCCCGGGACCATGTTGGCCCGGAGCATCTGAACAGCGACGGGGACCCAGTGAGTGACTGGGTTCCCACCTTTGAGGATCCCAAGCTGTATTGATGTTCGGTGGGGAGTCAGTCTGCGGAGTGCCATTGAAAGGCTGGCGGTCCAAAAAGGCGTTGACAAACCACCGGGGATCAAGGTAGCCGGACATTGAGGGATTGGTCACCTGTCAGTCGGTACCTGGGCAACAAGTTGAAGGAGACCCAGGCGTCAGGATTGCCTCCGTAACTACAAATCAGAGAGGGCCTGTGGCAGAGGTGTCTCCCTGAAGTTCACCAAGGAGGGTCTGTGGCAGAGACTTTTCCTCAAGTTCAAGTTCACCAAGGAGGGTCTGTGGCAGAGACTTTATTCTACAAATGTCCAAATGATACTCCCGCTGCCAGGTCAGTGAGAGAGGCATGTCGGGGTACACTAAACCCACTCAGGCAGGAGTGGTGCAGAGAAGTGTTACATGTGGGAGCAGGACAGTTTCCTATCATTACGCCTGAATGTGCTATTCTCCCTTCTTCTTCAGCTTTACTTTCCTCACCACAAGTTTGGCCTCTTTCACACGGAGCGGTCCGTTTTTCGGTCCGCTCCGTGTGTGTCCGTCGGCTCAGCGGGGGGTCCCGCTGAGCTGTCGGGGGACAGGGCGGTCCCCGCACACTGTGCAGGGACTGCCCTGTCTCTCCTCTGCTATCCCCTATGGGGAATCGGATGAAAACGGACCATCTGTCCGTTTGCATCCGATCCGCAAGATGGAAGAAAAATAGGGTTTTCTTCCGTCCGAAAAAACGGATGCGGATCTTGCGGACGTTAGCGGATGCATCATCCGCTAACGGACGCGATCCCATAGGTTCGCTCATGTGAAATGGGCCTAAATTGTTTTTACCCGGCTGGGTAATAAAGAGCACAGCAAAGAGCACCTGTCTAGACATCCCTTTACTTCTACTACATGCAATATGCAATATAAAAAATAAAAAAAGGGGGAAAAAAAGGAAAAAAAATAAGAAAAAGGAAAAAGAAAGAAAAAAGAAAAAAAAAGGGAAAAAATATACGCAATATTCACCCCTAGGAATTTCGGAGGAGCCACGAGGTAACACGCCGCCCAAAAATCCAGCAGCTCCACTGGGGGTAATGCTACAGTTGTAACATGATAAAATGTGGAAGATTTCAAGGGGTATGAATACTTTTTCAAGGCACTGTAGTGCATACAGGCACACAGTCATTTTGTTAAAACAGATGAAGACAATACAGAGTTTGTGCTTTTTTGAAACTTTCTGTTCCATCAGGTTGTTCTTCGGGAGCAAACCACCAAGCTGCTCTCCCTATAACAGTTTATTATGATCGTTTTACAATCCACCACAACTTCCAACCTTTTGATATTCTCTTCCCTGTTGAGTTTCTTTGAGACTGTACAAAGTCAGAGTGTTTGTTCTGGAAAACAAAGACTCAGCATGGCGGAATCATTTGGAAAGCTTTGATCACAGGTATGTTTTCAGCCTAATTGCTGTGATTTTGTACCCACATCAATGCAGGAATTCAGACATGCCTAGGTTATATTGTCTTTGTAGATATATGATGAGATTAAAACAAGCAGACAATCAGGAGAATGGAAGACATCCGCATTTGATGTATGTAAAATTGTAAAAGGCTCCTGAAGAGCAGAGTAATAGAAATGAGCAGGGAAAAAAATAAAAAAGAATGTACATTGATACCTTATAAAGGGGATCTGAAAATAACAAAATTCGCTATACACTGACTAGGGTGACCACATTTCCAAACTACCATTAACCACTTTAGCCCCGGACCATATTGCTGTCCAAAGACCAGAGCACTTTTTGTGATTCGGCACTACGTCGCTTTAACTGACAATTGCGCGGTCATGCGACGTGGCTCCCAAACAAAATTGGCGTCCTTTTTTTCCCACAAATAGAGCTTTCTTTTGGTGGTATTTGATCATCTCTGCGGTTTTTATTTTTTGCGCTATAAACAAAAATAGAGCGACTATTTTGAAAAAAATTCAATATTTTTTACATTTTGCTATAATAAATATCCCCAAAAAAGATTTAAAAAAACATAATTTTTCCTCAGTTTAGGCCGATACGTATTCTTCTACATATTTTTCGTAAAAAAAAATCGCAATTAGCGTTTATTGATTGGGTTGCGCAAAATTTATAGCGTTTACAAAAAAGGGGGTAGTTTTAAGGCATTTTTATTAATATTTTTTTTTTACTAGTAATGGCGGCGATCAGCGTTTTTTTTCGGTACTGCGATATTATGGCGGACACATCGGACACTTTTGACACATTTTTGGAACCATTGGCATTTTTATAGCGATCAATGCTATAAAAATGCATTGGATTACTATAAAAATGCCATTGGCAGTGAAGGGGTTAACACTAGGGGGCGGGGAAGGGGTTAAGTGTGTTCCTATTTGTGTTCTTACTGTGTGGGGGGGGGGGGTGGACTCACTAGGGGGAATCATTGATCTTCCGTTCATACATTGTATGAACGGAAGATCAGCGTTTCCCCCGCTGACAGGAACGAGAGCTGTGTGTTTACACGCACAGCTCCCGTTCCCCGCTCTGTAACGAACGAGCGCGTGTGCCCGGTGGCGATCACGCCCGCCGGGCACGCGCGCGGGACTCGGGGGCGAGCGGGGGGCGCGCGGGCCGCCGGCGGCGCGCACGCGCCCCCTAGTGGCCGCGAAAGTCCCGACGTAGAGCTACGGGCTCTCGCGTAGGAGTGCCGACCTGCCGCCGTATAACTGCGGCGGCTGGTCGCCAAGTGGTTAAGGGACACCCTCTAAAAATCAGCTTGTGCTGTAACGAATCACAGCACTGTAATTGGACACAAGAGGCGGGATTCATGATTTCTCCAATCACAAGTAGGGGGCGGGGATTGTGCTCCTCCTGGCATTTCCTACTAGGACACGTACTGTCAGTGAGTAAAGCAGTGATGTGGTGGCCTTTTTTGGGGGCATCAGATTGACCCGGGGGGTGGCTATGTAGTTTTATTCCGGGACACTGTATTGTCCCAGAATGAAAGTGCAAAATGCGGGACAGTCCCGGACAATCCCGGACACGGCTGCACTAAGATAAAGGAAGCTATTTAGGGAAAAATTGTAACTGTACAACCCCTTTAGCTGCAAATAGTGTAAGTACCTGAACTTAGTTTGGTATCAGCCTCTTGGTATCCCTATACAGCAGGACTTAGACTGGGAGAGGAGGGAGCAGGACTGGGAGCCATGTTTGCTACGTCCTATGTGCTGACAATGAAGATGCTCAGCCTATTGCATTAGGGTGTGCACACCAAAGATCTGGCTGTGCTGTGGGCCCATTTTGGCATGCCTGGGGTGCAGTTCCACCCGGGTCGACAGGTGGCAGCAGTGGAAGCTGAGGTTTGGGTGTTCTCCCCAAGCGACCAATCAGGAGGCCTGGGCCTCGCTGGGCATGCTTGGAGAGGGTACTTATGAGGCAGATGCCATTTGAGGTGGTTCTGTTTCCTGGAGTGTGGCACCCACCTTTTGGGTGACCACATCACCGCGCCCCGAGCGTTATGGCCTGCCTGGCCGGGGCGTAGGTGTCACGCAGTGTTCCTGGTTCCGGAGCCAAGTTGGTCCGGAACATTCAGGCAGGACGGGAACCCAGTGATCAACTGAGTTCTCACTTTTGAAGATCCCAAGCGAGTTTGGCTGTTCGGTGGGGAGTCCAGTTGAGGAGCGCCAATGAGAGGCTGGCGGTCCAACAGTATTGGAACGAACCATCGGGGATCAAGGTACTGGACACTGTTGGATCAATTCCTCTCTCAGTCGGTACCTGGGAGACATTAAAGGAAGACTCAGGCAAAGCTTTATTCAGGAGGAGTTCCTCCATGTTTATACTCAGGAAAGGCCTGTGGCAGAGGCGCTTTTCTGATGGTCACCTAGAAGAGTCTGTGGCAGAGGCATCCTTATCAAGTTCGGAGTGATACTCTGGCTGCCAGGTCTGTGAGTGGCGAAGGAAATCTCATTGTTGTCGGAAGCAGGACTGTTTCCATATCCAAGGCCTGAATCTGCTGTTCTCCTTCCAACCTTCATCTATCCTTTCCATCACCTGTTACCTGTTTTTACCCGGCTGGGTAATAAAGAGCACATATAAAGAGACTTCCTACATTCCTTTACTGCTATTGCACGCATCATTCACCCTAGACTTTTCATCGGAGCCATGAGGTAACATGCCATCCCAATTCTAACCAGCAGCTCTTTCGGGGGTGAGTGCTACATATATATATATATATATATATATATATACTTACACTTCATTCATGTCACTGTATAGTATTGTGGTGCATCGCACTGCTGTATAGTGAAAATCCTTTATCCTGTGATAAAAATGCAGTGTGTCTGCATTTTATTGCAGCTCACTGCTGCGCAAATCTGTTGTGCGGTGCAGTGTTAACATGACAACTGTAAACAATTGTTTTCAGTGGGCCCTAGCAGTAACCTGCGTTCCGATGTGGTAAAATGCAAGACACTGCATTATATGTGAACAGGGCTTGAATGAACCTTTGCTGTCCAGTCAGCAGGCTGTGGGTAAAGAGAGGACACCACTGTATTGCCTAACTGTTACTGGTGTAATCTGCCGTGCTATATAACAGAGCTGTAAAAATAACTGTATACTGGTGACCCCACAACGGGGATATACATTTTTCGTGAAAGGGAGTTTAATATAAAACACATGGCCAGTCATTAAAATTATAAAAAAAGAGGGTTAACCTTATACTACTTAGAGGGTTCTTTACTGTAAGAGTGGCAACGATGTGGAATTCCCTTACACAGACAGTGGTCTCAGCAGGGGGCATCGATAGTTTAAAAAAATATTAGATAAGCACCTGAACGACCACAACATACAGGGATGTAACGGGAGGGCTCGTGGAATCCAGAACCGCTTAGAAAGTATGAGATACTCCTGTTTCAGCTTCACCGATGCCTCTTATTTGTAAATCACCCTGTGTCTCTAATAGGGGCACAGGGTGAATGAGAACCCCACTATGGTCTGTGCTAGTCACATTTAATGCGGTATAGATATTGTACTGTATATATATTGGGCCAGATTCAGAAAGATCCGTGGATCTTTCTGCTGGCGTAACGTATCCCCGATACGTTATGCCTCTGTAAATATTTGCGCAAGTTCTTTATTCAGAAAGAACTTGCAGCGTAACGTATGTGTTGCGGCTTAAGGCCGCGCAATTCAAATGAATGAAGTGGGGGCGTGATTCATGTAAATGAATCATGACCCCACGTAATTCACGTTTTTTTGGACGGCGCATGCGTGAACGTTCCCGGTGCACATGCGTGAAATCACGTCGCTTTTCCTCAATGTAAACGACGTGAACGTAACTAACGTCGAGCCCCATTCTCGAACGATTTACGCAAACGACATAACCGACGTTCAATTAGACGCGGTCCCGACGTCCATACTTAACATTGGCTGCGCCTGCTATAGCAGGGGTAACCTTACGCCGCTATAACGCTAACGCAAACTACGTGAACTACGACGCGCCATCGCAAGTACGCTCGTGAATCTGCGTAAGTAGCTCATTTGCATAATTTAGGCGAAGCGCCACCTAGTGGCCAGCGTAAATATGCAACTTAAGATACGACAGTGTAAGCGAATTACGCCGCTCGTATCTTAGGAGAAAGCCGGCGTATCTTCTTTTCTGAATGGCAAAAAAAGATACTCGGGCTATTCGTAGTATTTACGCAGCGTATCTATAGATACGCTTGCGTAAATGCTTTCTGAATCTGGCCCACTGTGTGTTGGCTGATGTGTACTATAAAAGCTTGCTGTGGTAATTAAGTCTGCTACTGTGATGTAAATGAACCGCCCGTCGAGGTTCCCTGCCGGCCGTTGAAATCGGCGACCCGCCCGTCGGGAATGGCAACCAGCCATTCATCCAGACGGGCCGTCGAGCAAATAGAGAGCGTGCTCTCTATTTCTGCTCGACGGGCTTCCCTACGGGAAGCTCGCCGAGAGGGTACACACGGCCGAGGTCCTCGCTGGAATACAGCTTCCAGCGAGGTTCTCGCTGGTTTCCAGCGAGAACCTCGGTCGTGTGTACGCCGCCTAAAGGTCTGACATGTCTGACTTATGTCTACTAAAGGAATGTGTATTGTATAGCAGGTGAGAGAAGCCGGAGTCATGATGTCTGACTTGCCAGCTGTAGTTAATTAGCTCATGTAGATTGGTGCCATAAAGTCTACTAAAAGATGTGTATTGGACTCCTTGCGTCATGCTGTGGGTGGAGTTCAGTCATTGTTTATTGTGGTTCCTAACTGTATATAAGAAGCCTTATTTTCCCATTAAAAGTTTATTCCTGTTGAACCAGAGAACAGAGCCGTGTCTCGTTTCTGGGGGGGAAAACCTATGGGTCGTGTCGCCGGATTGTGGAGTGTCGATAAGCTGTTTTGGGTTCGGAATGGAATATCTTAAATGGCGTTAACCCCTGTCCCATTTGGGGTTCCGTTACAAGGGATATACAATGTAATACTGACATATAATCACACACATAGGTTGGACTTGATGGACTTGTGTCTTTTTTCAACCTCACCTACTATGTAACTACTGTATGTAGCTAGATAAATCTAAGGGCAGGCTGTACAGAAAGGCAAATCTCTTGGTTGGAAAACCATTTTCCATACTTCTGTATATCAGTGAAATTTTTAGCAGATTGCCTGGAGTTAAACTTTAACTACAATTCTGCTCTCATCCATTCATAGAAGCCTCATAAAGTCACCTCACCTGTCCCTGTTCAGACATGGCTTTCTCAAGATCTTCTATTCTTGTTTGGTAATGTTGAATGTCAGATTGCAGTTGCTCGCGAGTCTGTAAGATAAATATCAGTTATTTACACTTCTAATGCCCTGTACACACGACTGGTTTTCCTGACATGCCAAAACCCAACGTTTTTTCCTGACGTGATTCCTCTCAAGCCTGTCTTGCATACACACTTTCAGTCAAAAAAACTCTCGACCAAAGCGCTGTGACGTACAACGGCACTGCAAAGGGGAGGTTCCATTTAGATGACGCAACCCTTTGGGCTGCTTTTGCTGATCCTTGTGTTAGTAAAAGTTTGAGAGACGGTTCGCACTTTTCAGTCTTCGTGCTTTTCAGTCCGTTACAGCGTGACGAATGTGCTATCTCCATTACGAACGCTAGTTTTACCAGAACGAGTGCTCCCGTCTCATAATTTTGAGCATGCACGTTTTTTTTTCCTTCGGAAAAGCCTACACACGAGCGGTTTTTGCAACGAGAAAAAGACTGACGAGAAACACGACGGGAAAACTGCTATGAGCATACACACGACCAGTTTTCCCGACCAATCTAAAAAAACGGTTGTGTGTACAAGGCATTATAATCCACAAAAAATATACAACATGAACCAATAAAGGATTTAAGGGATTTAAGAAGTTATCTCAGCAAAGATAATGGCTTGTGAACAGGGCCGGACAGGGCTCAAGCCCATGGGCCCCGCCCAATAGGGGGCCCCTCTAAAAAAAATATATATATATATATATTTTTTTTTTAGGGGTCCAGAGGCCCCCAGGGCCCCGGACAGCAACCCCCATTTTTTTTATTTATTTTTTTCTAAAAAAAATATGTTTATATATATATATATATATATATATATTATTATTATTATTATTAAAAGGCCCAGAGGTCTCCAGGGCCCCCGGATGGCAACCCCCCTTTTTTTTATAAAAAAAATACATTTTCTTTATATTTTTTTATAAATGTTTATTTTTTAATTTATTTTTTATTAACCACTTAAGACCCGGACCAATACGCTGGTAAATGACCCGAGGTGTTTTTGCGATTCGGCACTGCGTCGCTTTAACAGACAATTGCGCGGTCGTGCGACGTGGCTCCCAAACAAAATTTGCGTCCTTTTCTTCCCACAAATAGAGCTTTCTTTTGGTGGTATTTGATCACCTCTGCGATTTTTATTTTTTGCGCTATATACAAAAATAGAGCGACATTTTTGAAAAAAAAAACACTATTTTTACTTTTTGTTAAAAAAAAATCAAATAAACTACATTTTAGTCAAACATTTAGACCAAAATTTATTTAGCCACATGTCTTTAGTAAAAAAAAAAATCGCAATAAAAAAAAATAGCTACCTAGCGGGAACAGCGACACTAATACAGCGATCAGAAAAATGATCGCTTAGTGACGCTGGCAATAGGGAGTGAAAGGGTTAACTAGGGCGGTGATCAGGGGGTTAAAACTTTATTAGGGGGGGTGGGGGGGCTATCCTGAACCTAACACTAACTGATTTTACACTGCCTGTCACACTGACACTAAATACAGTGATTAGATCACTGCATTCAGTGACACTGTGACAGGGGGGTGGGGGGGCAGATCGCAAGGGGTTAAGTATGCCTATGTGTGTGTGTGTCAGTGTAATGTTGGTGCAGGACTTACTGTGAGGTGTTCCTCTCATCGCAGCGGTTGGAAATACCGCTGCGATGAGAGATTACATCACTTCCCCCTTCCTGTGTAAACACAGGAGGAGGAAGTGACAGGGCGGGAGAGCGCAGGGATTGGCTGGGAGCGATCGCGGGGGGGCGGGCAAACACCGACATCCACCCGCTCGTCCCGGATCGCTCCCGGAGACACGGGGACCTCCGCACGCCGCGGAGGGGGTCCCGATCGGACCCCCGACCCGCTACTGGGCGAGGACGTAAATTTACGCCCTTGTGCCCATCCGTGCCATTCTGTGGCCGTATATGTGCGTGCGGAGGTCCTTAAGTGGTTAAAGGGCCCAGAGGTTTATTTTTTATTTTTATTAAAGGGCCCAGAGATCCCCAGGGCCCAGGATGGCTACCCCCCTGCTTCTCAATTTCAGACGGCAGCACCCCCCCCCCCGGTTCTCTGCTCCAGGGGGCACATGCCTTTAGCTGCGTAAGGGGCCCCAAAATTCCTGATGGCAGCCCTGCGCATACCTCCCAACACGCACGGATTCTGCGGGACTTTCCGCTTCTTCCCGCAGTCCCGCGAAAGGGTTAATTTTCCCACACTGCAATAGGAGGCAGCACGGAAGCAGGGGGAACCGGAGCGGTGTGTGGAGGACTGTGGAAGGGAAGAAAGCTGACAGCCGGGCTAATGACAGACGAGAGGCACTCCCCCCTCCGCTGAACAACTTTAATGCCCCCCGCTCAACAACTTCAATTCGCCCCCCCGCTCAACAA
The DNA here is from genome assembly GCA_029574335.1 of Rana kukunoris. NCBI lineage: Eukaryota > Metazoa > Chordata > Amphibia > Anura > Ranidae > Rana > Rana kukunoris. The sequence continues at coordinate 39,562,246 of CM056056.1, read as the reverse complement.
CTTTAATGCGCAACCCCCCGCTCAACTACTTCAATTGGCCCCCCCCGCTCAACAACTTTAATGCGCACCCCCCCGCTTCAGGGGGCCCCTTCAACATTCAAGCCCAGGGGCCCCCACCACCCTAGGTCCTGCCCTAGTTGTGAATAACAGAAACATAAAGGAAAAGGAGAAAATAAATGAAACAAATAAGCACCTTGACTTCCCGCTCTGCATCCAGGGTTCCACCCACTTGTTCCTGCAGAAGGGCATATGCCCGCTGTAAGGCCTGGTACTCCATAGTTAGCTGGCGGAACCTCAGCTCTGTCTCTTCTTTGGCCATGCCCTGTGTAGAGAATATTAAAAGCTGAACTCCAGGAAAACTAAAAGACCACATAACCACTAAAAGAAGTTTTATTGACCTGATCCTTCACTCCATGCAGCCAGATGGGTACCTGCAGCCTCTTCTCCTCTGATCTCATCAAGACCTGCATAGCCCAGCATTGGATGTGAAAATGCTGAGGGACGATCCCGTGATGGAGTGTAGGGGAGCACCGTCTGGTGGGTGTGTTTTTAGGTTTTGTGATTTTGCAGACTTACATAAACACATTTGTTGTTGGAGTAAACAACATTCGTTTTCTTGTGTGAACATCTCTCAAACAAATGTCATTAGAACTAAATTTGCACATGGCCAGTTCAGTGTCTTCCAATACAATGGGGAAATAGAGACTTATGTTTCATATTTGGACACATTGTTTTAGAGGAGCTTTTTCAAACATTAGACCCAAAGCTATGTCAATAAGGATTAACGAGAACTTGACCTTTTGACATATTTGACCCATGGCATATAGGATACTGTCAGGAAGGGCATGCCAGTACCCAAAATGGCAGCCGAAGAAGATGGCCTGTAACCTCAGCCCTGTCAGAATACCATTGGTGCGCCTGCATGTGCGCATCAACGCGTGCACGTGCACATGCGTGTTCACGCACCCTGTGACAGTCTTTGGTGCTCAACAGGCTATTTAAACTGAGCCAGTACCCAGACTCAATGCTGTCTGCTCTACAGCGTTCCAGTGTGGTCCCGTTGCCTTGTATCAATTACCTGTTCCTGTTACCTGACCTGGCTTGCTCCTGATGTTCCTGCTTTCTGCCTGCACCTGAGCTGGCTTGTTTTGGCTCTGCATCTGCCTGCTCCCTCTGCTACCTCGCTCATTACCGATCCGGCCTGTATCCTGACTATGCTTCAGCCTTCACTTTTTCCCCTGGCGTGCCCACCAGTGTATGACCCGGCCTGCCTGTACCTGCCTTCTCTCCTGCCTGGGAAGCCCTACTGAACTTCCATCCCACCTGCAGCTGTCTCGGCTCCACCATCAGCGATCCACCTGGCACTCGTGCGACTCTGCACTCCTGTGCCTTCTGTCTGCTCTACCAAGGGGTCTCGAGTCAGAGGTATCGTCAGGTAGGGGACAGATACAAAATCTAGAGTTTGGAGTTAGAATATTCTTATCTCACATAAACTGATGTAGAAAGAAAGACATAGAAACATATACACCCATGTGGGAATGGATACCCAGACTTTCCAAATACATGAACAGAAGTTGAAAGAGGAGACTCCACAAAAATAAGAAATGGCTCTGGCAGAGTGGACTCCACAAGATGAAGGAAAACTCTGCCAGAGGTGAAACACTAGAATCTACACTACAGGAGATAAATGGCAAGAAATTGGTTTCTTGCAATCGCTTGAGATGCCTGGAGTCCTGTTTGCTACGGAAATTGTAGGCCAGCTATAATGAGTGTGTAGTTACAGACAGAAGAACAGGAAGTGAGGATTTCTCAGAAGAAATAAGGGCATTTAAAAGCAAAATGGAAGGATGAGGTAAGTGAAGGAGGACTGCACTAAGGGAAAGAAAGCTATTAACCCTCCTAGCGGTATCCCCGAGCGTGACTCAGGGTGGATTTTCAATGTAAAAATCGGTAACCCCGAGTCACGCTCGGGGTGGATGTGCAGAGCCTGCAGCGTGCGCTGGCTTACCTTTTATCCAGGCAGGGTACTGTACCCAGGCAGGGTACTGTACTTACCATGTCCCTGGATCCAGCGATGCATCCCCGCTCAGGTGTGCCTCCGTGTGCCGCCGATCTCCGTTCCCTGTGACGTTACGACGCACGGGGGCGGAGACCGGCGCCAAATTCAAAAAAGTAAACAAACACATTACATACAGTACACTGTAATCTTATAGATTACAGTACTGTATGTAAAAAATACACACCCCCCTTGTCCCTCGTGGTCTGCCCAGTGCCCTACATGTACTTTTATATAATAAAAACATTATTTTTGTGCCTGCAAACTGTAGATTGTCCATAGCAACCAAAAGTGTCCCTTTATGTCAAAAGTGATTTTAGAGCAGCTAGAAAACAGCGATAATAAATTATAATCACTTGCAGAATTGAGCGATAGCGATTTGTGGGGAAATTCGTCATAAAAAAATAAAAGTAATGACAACAACAATTCTGCAAATTTCTCTGTTTTTGATTTGATTACATTATTGAATAATTTTTATTATAATTACATTATTATTTGTTATAATTATTTATAGTTATTTAATATATTATAATTTTATGATTTTGTGTTTCAAACTTTATCATACCCGGGATGTCTACTAGACTCTTGTTTGGACAAATTTAAGTGAGTTATTCCTAAAAATTGCAGGCCTACAGCATAAAACGCCAAATTTCCATGCAAAATAATTGTACCGCTTTTGGTACGTAATTCCAGACAGAATCATACCGCCAGGGAGGTTAAGGGAAAAACATTTTTTTCCTTTACAACCCCTTTAACATGAATATTAATGCCCATTTTCAGATAAATTATTCACTATCAAACAAAGATGTAAATTTTACTGAACTTTTAACAGATTACAAATAGATGGCCCCATGTTAGATGTGCAGGAGGCATTTCGTATAGCTGGATTAATGAATGAAGATGCGTCACCTCTTCCACATCTTCATCTGGTGTGCAGGGGGTACGATCTGTTCGATCGGTCTGGTAGGATATTGAAGAACCATCAGAATCCAGCGAGGCCTCTTCATCATAACCAAAGAATGTTTCCACAACTGGCTGATAAAGAAAATATAAAAATTAAAAGAACATTAGTTCATGTCATTTAAATCTGAACTCCAGTCAAGCAGTTAAATACTGTATTTATTGGCGTATAACACTCACTTTTTTACCCTGAAAATAGAGGGTAAACTGTGCCTGCGTGTTATACTCAGGGGGACGATGGAGAGTTTTTTTCCTGAAACTTCCCTCTTAAAGTTAGGGTGCGTGTTATACGCCTGTGCGTGTTATACGCCGATAAATACGGTATCCAATGGAGATATTTATATTTATATATGTGACCTGTTACACTTGCCAAATGATTATTTAATTATGTTCAGCTGGCAGACAGAAAAATCCCTTCTGGGTAATCACTGTGCATTGCAGGGATTTTAAAGAGGAAATAAACCCTGATGGGTTTTACCCATCAGGGTTTATTTATGCGGGAGCCCCCGATCACAGCACGAGCCATTTAGAAACAGCACGATCGTGCCCTTTCTTCAGGACGCATGGTATCGGCGCAAACGTATATGGTAAATATCTCCTAAACCGTGCTGATTTAGTAGATATTTCCAGTACCTACAGGTAAGCCTTATTATAGGTTTACTTGTAGGTAAATGTGGTATAACTAGGTTTACCTCCACTTTAACAAACTTTGGTGTTCATGCGCTGAAGAAATAGCTATTTGTTTGGCCGTGTCCTGTGTTGATTCTGAATGGGAGTGTCTGGTTAATTTTTTCCACCCCATGTACTTTCAGTGTTCTAAAGAGAAAAGCTTTCACCGATGGAAAAAAAAAAAAAACGATGGGGCCCACACACGATCGGTTCTAATAATTTTTTATTTTTTTTACTAGTAATGTCGGCGATCAGCATTTTTTTTCATGACTGCGAAATTATGGCTGACACATCGGACACTTTTGACACATTTTTGGGACCATTGTCATTTTCACGGCGAAAAGTGCTATAAAAATGCACTGATTACTGTGAAAATGACAATGGCAGTGAAGGGGTTAACCACTAGGGCAGGGGTGGTCAACTTCGGCCCTCCAGCTGTGGTGAAACTACAAGTCCCATGAGACATTGCAGGACCCTGACAATCACAGACATGACTCCTAAAAGCAGAGGCATGATGGGATTTGTAGTTTCATCACAGCTGGAGGGCCGAGGTTGCCCACCCCTGCACTAGGGGGTGCTAAGGGGTTAAGTGTGCCCTAAGGGAGTGATTCTTACTGTCGGGGGCGGGGCTGTAGTTGTGACGTCACTGATCGTCATTCCCTATATCAGGGAACAGACGATCACTAACACTGCCACAGTGAAGAACGGGGAAGGTGTGTTTACACACACCTCTCCCCGTTCTTCAGCTCCTGTGACCTGATCGCGGGACACAGGCGGCGATCGGGTCCGCGGATCCCGCGGCCGACGGCTGGGCTCCTAAAGTCAACGTACATGTACGTGCCTTTGCCCAGCCGTGCCATTCTGCTGACGTATATGTGCAGGAGGCGGTCCTTAAGTGGTTAAGAGACCCAGAGATTGTGGGATATATAGTTTCTTCACAGGAATTGTCAGGGGTTGCTAATTCGATGAAAGATTGCAAGGTGGTCTCTCTGTCAATTGCACTGTCTGTTTGTGTCAGATTTAATTACTATTTAGCTCTCACCTGTCGTGAACTAAATTAAGAGACCCAGAGATTGTGGTATATATAGTTTCTTCACAGGAATTGTCAGTTCTCAAACTACAGACAGAGGCCTTTTATTAACCTGTGCAGTGCTAAGCCTCATTTTCTTTTTTTTTTATTATTTGTATTGAAATTTTCATAATAAAGTAACAAACATTACATTACTGCAATACACAGAAACTGTGCAAACAGGAAAAACAAATGACACAGTGAAACTGCATGATCAATGCACATTTTATGCAGGTGAAAGACCGCAAGGTGCATGTAGGAAGGTTTATAATGCATTAAACTTTAAATGGCAGACAGCAATTATATAACAAGATGATGGATGTAATATATATGTGACATTTGTGCAGAAAGCTAAAAAAGCTCTATGGAGGAACAAATTGCTATATTTGTGCTTCACTGGATCTGCTAATCAGGAACAGCAGTTACCAAGACAGGAAGATTTGTTTTCTATGATTAGTCCTAACCATAAAACTCAGAATAAAAATGGAAAATGCATTTACCTTAGGGAGTTTTGTCATCTTTTTCCGCTGCTTCCGTAATCTTAAAAGCTTTTCTCGCTCCTGCACATAGAAATTAATTGAACAGTGAAGATACATTTTCCAGTTTGCATTTGGCATAAGAAAGTTAAAATACGATCCATGATGAGTGACTTCCAAACAAAATGCATGGAAAAAATGGATAGCAGGCTTAGATTGAGTCTACCAGTTTAATAACTTTTTGGTTTTCCACAGTGCCTAGTACCCCAGTATAATCAGGCAAACCACAAAGGTGATGTTATGCCGCATACACACGGTCAGAATTTCTGATATTCCGACCGTGTGTATGCCCCACCTGACTTTTTCCGTCGGAAATTTCGAGGGACTTATGCCCTGTACACACGATCGGATTTCCCGTCGGAATAATCTCTGATTGGTTTTTCCTACGGAATTCTGCTCACGCTGTCTTGCATTCACACAGACACACCAAATTCCGACCGTCGAAAACGCAAACAACACTACGGCGAGCCTAGAATAATGAAGTTTAATGTTTCTGAGCATGCGTCAAATTGTTTCTGAGCATGCATGTTTTTTTTCTCTGTCTGAATTTCATACAGACGAACTGAATTTCCGGAAAAAAAGAGAACATGTTCTCTTTCTAAGTCTGTTGGAATTTCGGATGGAAAAAGTCAAATGGGGCATACACACGGTCGGAATATCCGATGAAAAAATTTCGTCTGACTTTTTCCGTCGGAAATTCTGACCGTGTGTACACGGCATTAGAAAGAGAACATGTTCTCTTTTTTTCTGATGGATATTCCGACTGGGTCTATGCCCCATTGGACTTTTTCCATTGGAAATTCTGATGGACTTAGAAAGAGAACATGTTCTCTTTCTTTCCGACGGAATTTCTTTTATCGGAAATTCAGTTTGTCTGTATGGAATTCCGATGGAAAAAAACATGCATGCTCGAAAACAATTCAACGCATGCTCAGAAGCAATACATTTCATTGTTCTAGGCCCGTCGTAGTGTTGTACGTCACCGCCTTTTCGACAGTCGGAATTTGGTTTGTCCGTGTGTATGCAAGACAGCTTGAGAGAAATTCCGTCGGAAAAACCCATCAGAGTTTATTCCAATGGGAAATCCGATCGTGTGTACGGGGCATTAAACTTTGCTTAGGAAAGGGCTGGGAACATTTTGTATGCTGTGTGCCTACTAGGGCAATGTCACTTGAAAACTGTCATTGACGCAGCATCTGACATGCTGTTTAATAGAACCAAGCACAAGGATGCCAAAACCAAATTCCTCTTTAGGAAGTTACCAAGGAAAACTCCTGTTCACTATGGAAAGTCAGTGGCTCTACGACCTGCCCATGGCTCAATGCCCATTCTCCATCAAAGAGGGGAAGCTAAAAGCTTTTTATTCCGCATCTTGCTGGTAATACTGTTAAGGAAACATCACAAATGTAGTAAAATTGGCAAGCCTACTATTTATCACATTTATTTCATGCACATTTGTGGTAGGACCATAGCCCCTCGCCCCAAAGATCCAGCACACCTTCTCTCCTTGTCTGAGTGAAAACAGAAAGACTAGTCTGGGAGATGAGAAAACTTGACCTGCACATCTTTAGACTCAGGACAGTTTTCAGCAGGACAGGCCAGGCTCTGAAGAAGTCTGCTGATAAGTAAGCGAAACCTGTCAGCGTGATGTCACGCCACAACTCAGGTGATACTGCCTGCAGGGCCGTAGTTAAGGGGGAACCACCAGTCCAGGGTCCGGATCACCAAGAGGGCCCAGGCAGCAAGGAAAATAGGATGTGGGCAAATACTGGAACCATTTCCCTGTTTGACTGTCTCTGCAACAGCTTAAAGCTGGCTTCTTCTCCTCTTCCTCCTGCTGGGTTTCACCAGCTGCAGAGAGAGCCATACAAAAGATCAATTCCAGTAACTGAACCCTCTCTGCGGACCATACGTTTTTTTTCCCCTTCTGCCCAGGTTCCCCTGTATGCCCCCCTACCCCTGCAGTGCGGCTGGTTTACCTCCTCTTCTTCCTGCTGGTTAGGGATGAGCTTCGAGTTTGAGTCAAACTCATGTTCGACTCGAACATTGCCTGTTCGCCTGTTCGGCGAACAGCGAACAATTAGGGGTGTTTGCGGCAAATTCGAAAAGCCGTGGAACACCCTGTTAAAGTCTATGGGAGAAATCTAAAGTGCTAATTTTAAAGGCTAATATGCAAGTTACTGTATTGTTCTAAAAAGTGTTTAAGGACCTGGGTCCTGTCCCAGGGGACATGTATCAATGCAAAAAAAAAAGTTTTAAAAACTGAAGTTTTTTCGGGAGCAGTGAATTTAATAATGCTAAAAGTGAAACAATAAAAGTGTAATATTACTTTAAATTTCGTACCTGGGGGGGTGTAAAGTCAGCATGTGAAAAAGCGCATGTTTCCCGTACATAGAACTGTCCCTGCACAAAGTGTCATTTCTGAAAGAAAAAAAGGCATTTAAAACCGGCTTTGCGGCTATAATGAATTGTTGGCTCTGGCAATTCAGAGATGATTCATTCATAAAGAAAAAAAAAAAAAAGCGTGGGGGTCCCCCCAAATTCCATTAACAGGCCCTTCAGGTCTAATATGGATATTAAGGGGAACCCCGCCGTCAATTTAAAACAAAAAATTACGTGGGGTCCCCCCCAAATATCCATACCAGAACCCTTATTCGAGCACGTTAACCTGGCCGGCCGCAGAAAAGAGGGGGGGACAGAGTGTGGCCCCCCCTCTCCTGAACCGCACCAGGCCACATGCCCTCAACATGGGGAGGATGTTCCCATGTTGATGGGGACAAGGGCCTCATCCCCACAACCCTTGCCCGGTGGTTGTGGGGGTCTGCGGGCGGGGAGCTTATCAGAATCTGGAAGACCCCTTTAACAAAGGGGACCCCCAGATCCAGGCCCCCCCTATGTGAATTGGTAATGGGGTACACTGTATCCCTACCATTTCACAAAGGAAGTGTAAATAGTTTAAAAAAAACACACAGACACCATAGAAAAAATTCCTTTATTAATAAAAAAAACATGGGGACATCCTCCCCATGTTGAGGGCATGTGGCCTGGTGCGGTTCAGGAGAGGGGGGGCGCACTCTGTCCCCCCCTCTTTTCTGCGGCCGGCCAGGTTAACATGCTCGAATAAGGGTCTAGTGTGGATTTTTGAGGGAACTCCACGCCTTTTTTTAAATTTGGGGTGGAGTTCCCCTTAAAATCCACACCAGACCTGGGGGTCTCGGAATGGATCGGATACTCGGAATGGATCGGAGCCATTCTGAAATACTCAGAAACACTCCATTCCCGAGCCTTTCCAAGATCAGCCGAGCTGTCCGAGTATTTGAGGCTCTCCGGTGCCCCCCACCTCTGGCCACATGGGGTATTACATGCCACATAAGTCAATGTGGAACAAATTACAGTAAAACCTTGGTCTGGTATGGATATTTGGGGGGAACCCCACATCATTTTTTATTTAAATTGACGGCGGGGTTCCCCTTAATATCTATATCAGACCTGAAGGGCCTGTTAATGGAATTTGGGGGGAACCCCCACGCTTTTTTTCATTTTTTTTTATGAATGAATCCTCTCTGAATTGCCAGAGCCACAAAGCCGTTTTTTAAATGCCTTTTTTTCTTTCAGATGTACGGGAAACATGCGCTTTTTCACATGCTGACTTTACACCCCCCTAAGTACGAAATTTCAAGTAATATTACACTTTTATTGTTTGACTTTTAGCATTATTAAATTCTCTGCTCCCGAAAAAACTGCAGTTTTTAAAACTTTTCTTTGCATTGATACATGTCCCCTGGGGCAGGATCCAGGTCCCCAAACACTTTTTATTACAATAACTTGCATATTAGCCATTAAAATTAGCACTTTAGATTTCAAATGTTCGAGTCCCATAGACTTTAACAGGGTTCTAAAGTTCACACAAACATTTGGTGTGTTCGCAAGTTCTGGTGCGAACTGAACAGGGGGGTGTTCGGCTCATCCCTGCTGCTGGTAGCTGCAAGCACACAATGAGATCCTTTTCAAGATTGAAAGTGGGGGAACAGTCGGGTAAATATGTCATTTACCAGCCCCTTCCTTTCCTGAATGAACACAATGAGTGATGAGTACTGATAACTCATTGGGGGTTATTTACGAAAGGCAAATCCACTTTGCTCTACAAGTGCACTGCAAGTGCACTTGAAATTGTACTGAAAGTGCACTTGGAAGTGCAGTTGCTGTAAATCTGAGGGGTAGCTCTAAAATGAGGGGAAACTCTGCTGATTTTTTCATCCAATCATGTGCAAGCTAAAATGCTGGTTTTTATTTTCCTTGCATGTCCCCCTCGGATCTACAGCGACTGCACTTCCAAGTGCACTTGTAGTGCAAAGTGGATTTTCCTTTAGTAAATAAAGCCCATTGTGTTCATAACTAAAGCATTGGCTGTATGGGGCCCCGTGGTTTCTAACAGGAGCCCTGCCTGCCTGCCTGACCCACCCAACTATTGGGAAGCAGGCTGGCTTCGCTGGACTTCAATCCTCCCGGGCTATTGACTGACAGAAGTCTTTTCACTTTAATGCTTAGGATGAAACCCTGCTGTGCAGGCAGGTACATCGCTGGACTAAGATCGGGCTCAGGTAAGTATTTAGGGGTACTGAGGGGGGAGCTGACAATAGCAGGCTTTTTTTATCTTAAAGATGCAGTAAACCCTGATGGGTTTTACTTCCTCTTTTTTCCCCTGCAAAGTAAAAGCATAATGGGCTAGTATGCATTGCACACTTACTACTGGTGGCCACATCCACCTTTACCCTTCCGAGTTCGTGGACTCTGGCTCTGTGTCTGGCCGGAGTCGCATGATGTCATGCCTGTGCTCGGGAGCCGCCGGTCACGGCACAGGCCCTTTAGAAACGGCACGATCGTGCCCTTTTTTCAGTATGCATGCGCCGTTGACATCAGCGCAAGCGTATATGGTAAACATCTCCTAAACCGTGGAGATATTTCCAGTACCTACAGGTAAACCTTATTATAGGCTTACCTGTGGGTAAAAGTGGTGTAACTAGGTTTACAAGCACTTTAATGCAGAGAACGCAATAAGGTAAAATACAAAAAACCTTCAGCCTTTACAAGCACTTTAAAAGAGATGTTTTTTTTTCATATTTCCTAGGTGGATGCAGCATCGGTCCGCTGCTGCATTTGTGTCCTGGCGCCTCTGCACTGAGAAATGAGTGATCGAACACTGCAGATCATTCGGTTTTCAGAGCTCCCCAAACAGAGAGATGGTGACTGTCAGTCACAGCTCTTTGTTGTGCCCCCTCCTCGCTCATTGCAGTGCTGGGCTGTGGAGGGGTGGGAGCAGCCAGCTCACGCTCTTAACGGCTCGCTGAGGGGCTGATGACTGTCAGTCACAGATCCTTGCTGTGCATCCTCCTCACTCATTAGAGCGCTGGGCTGTGGAGGGCCGGAAGTGGCCAGCTAAGGCTCTCAGCGACTCGCTGAGGGGCTGATGACTGTCAGTCACAGATCCTTGCTGTGCACACTTCTCGCTCATTAGAGCGCTGGGCTGTGGAGGGCCGGGAGTGGCCAGCTCAGGCTCTCAGCGACTCGCTGAGGGGCTGATGACTGTCAGTCACAGATCCTTGCTGTGCACACTTCTCGCTCATTAGAGCGCTGGGCTGTGGAGGGCCGGGAGTGGCCAGCTCAGGCTCTCAGCGACTCGCTGAGAGGCTGATGACTGTCAGTCACAGATCCTTGCTGTGCACACTTCTCGCTCATTAGAGCGCTGGGCTGTGGAGGGCCGGGAGTGGCCAGCTCAGGCTCTCAGCGACTCGCTGAGGGGCTGATGACTGTCAGTCACAGCTCCCTGCTGTGCCCACTCCTCACTCATTAGAGAGATGGAGTGTGGAGGGGTGGGAGTGGCGAGCTAAGGCTCTCAGCGACGTTTGCTGAGGGGCTGATGACTGTCAGTCACAGCTCCCTGCTGTGCCCACTCCTCACTCATTAGAGCGCTGGACTGTGAAGGGGCAGGAGCCAGCTCAGGCTCTCAGCCGCTCACTGAGCGGCTGATCCCGGTGTCGACCGGGTGCCTGGTGGATCCAGACTTTATTGTCGCAATGAGGTGGTGCCTGGACTGACATCCGTGACGTCAGCCCGCCCTCTGCTGAAAATGGGTCACAGGAGTGCAAAACGGACTGCACTCTTGTGACCCACAGAAGTACAGCCAAACTAGATTTGGCTGAACTTCTCCTTTAATAGCTAAATGGTTTAGCATTAAACACCTCCAATACCTCTGCTGTGAACGTTGAAGATTAATTACTCCATAGTGCCTTCAGCTACAGAAGTCAGTACACGGACCTCCCAATAAAACTGTAAGGTTATTTAAAAATTCTAGATGATGTAATGATACTGAGAACAGTTTGAATATTTAATAATACTTACAATGACGCTCTTCACATATCCTGCGGTTTCCAGTGTCTAGAAAGACAATATAAATCTAATAAAACCAAAGTGAAATAGCTTTATCTATAAGCAGCAATTGGCTTCCATGCACGGTGTATAAGCACATTCTACTGTGTAGAGGAGGACACTACTACTCATCCACTGACTCTTCCTGTTTATTTGAGTAAAGAAAATTGAGGCACTTGTAGGGATATATACGTACAGTAAATTTTAATTATGGGAACCTATAATGGACCAAGGATTAAAGGTTATTCTGCGCCTGTGGGTCTGGTAAGGCTGCCAATAAAACATACATAAAAAATGTGGTAGATGCAAGTGATCCAGTTATAATTGGCAAACTTTACGATCATTTGGAAAAGCAATACCAGACAGGATGCACATGAAGTACTTATTACTGCTTTTAGAGAGATGTATTAAAGATTTAAGTCAGTTCCATTTTCTGTATCATAAAATGGAAATACCCTTTCACTGTATGCATGCAGCAAGCATATGAGGATTACCCAAGTCTGAGGGTCATGGTTAGTTTGGCATTGTTGTAATGCTCTCTCTGATGCTCATCTTACCGGAATAAAAAAAATATTATCAACACACCATTGGAAAGAAGGACCAAATACTGGCAGTAGCGCATATTTCCTAGCCATTGTTCTATAAGATCGATAATTTAAGATACTAGCCAGAAAGTGCTTTATAAGAACAGTGGCGTCATAGTTACCTCAATGTTCTTATCAGCTTTATTTGCTGCTCTATTGTGATGGATTAGGGTAAACTTCCTATTTTTTGAGTTAAGCTAATTCTTTTATTAGAACCACTAAACTGTTTTCTCTGTTTATATTCCTTTAATTTCTTTTATATTTTCATATTGTTTTTTTATATTCATTATAAATATGCATGTGTGAAAAATATGTATCAAATAGTGTTTATTTTCCTTGATAAGATTTGTCAGATATGAAATTAAGTTTTAAAAGTTATGAACTCAGCATTAAAAATATGAAGGACAAAGGACTGAAAATGAGAGCAGATGCCATTTCTTCTCCATTATGTTTTAAATGTGTTCAAACCTTCTCCCCCTCTTCCCTGTCTTCCTCCCACCAAAGGATTTTATGTCTCTGGACTTGTACTATGAAGAGCTGTTTCCAAATATGGACTTCCACTCCTTGCCCCTTGCTCCTAAACAGTTCCTCCCATGGCCCACCCCATCGAGTGAGGAATGTTGCTCCTGTGGACTTCAGTGGGAACCCCTGTGTATGAATCTTGACCAAAAGACTTACACATGTATTACATGTGCTCACAGGGGGGCGTGTAAATGGGAGGGTGAATGGTAGGGGAAATGGGAGTGAAATGTGTAAGCTAACCAATTGAATGCATATGTTTTGTGATGTCATTTGCCAATAAAAAGTAGCTGCTCCGGCCCAGCTGGGTCCTCTTGGAGTTGGACGCTGAAAAAGATGAGATGTAGATTCTTTGTCTGGACTGCATATTTCACCATATTGATTTGGGTCAACCGGCAGACAAGGGTTTAATCCTGAAATGTTGTCAAGAAATTAATCGTTATCACTATCTGTCACATGTAGCCCCATATCACACTAGGGAATCTTTCTTGTGTATTTAATCTTTCTTGTGTGATTTGAAGGTAACTAAAAAACTTCACTAGGCAGCTACAAATCTTTCCCACATAGCAATCAATTGAGCTACGGGTTTGAAAATGACTTGCTAAGCTATTGCTAGACTTGCCAGACTTCACAAGTTTGTTGCACAATTGCAGCAAGTTCACATTGCATGACTCCAAATCAACTTTCTTTACAAACATTCTGCAAGTCTGCTGCAAGTTCTGGTTCAGTTATGTTTTGCAATAGTCAAGCCCCTTTTTGGAAGCCGGGCGCATGAATTCCTATGGCGAGGGATGGGCGGGGGGTGTATTTTTTGAAGCACTGATTAGCGCCAGAGGCTTCAAAACAGGGTGGGCTCGGGGCGCAGAACATTGTGTCTTGAGCCCACCTAGGTGTGTTGCAACAGTGACTGAATATTCGCTGTTGCAACACTGATCCTTCACCTGGACAATCGGGGAGTGGGTCTGATACCCATGACCCAATTGGCTAAAAGGACAGGCGGTCCTATTGGACGGCTAAGTGGAAAGGAGGAGACGCAAGGTGGAACTGAGGAGGAAAAGAGCTGCTGCCGATGCCCAATCTCTGCCGCTCCTCGGATGCCCAATCCCCACCGCTGCTTGGGGCTCTGATCCCTTCCTCTCCCCGGATGCCCGCTGATGCTCAACCCCCACCGATGTCCGCCGCCTAGATGGGGTAAGTGCCAGTGGACCGACCAGCAGGCAGCAAGGAGGGGAATGGGGGGATTTGAAGTTTCCCAAGGGGGGGTTCAGTTGTTTTCTGCCCCCCCAAACAAAAAACAACTGTACATAGGTGAGAACTATCTCCTTGTCACCATGTGCAACTTTGTGTGCCTGATTGGCCAATCACCAAGCAACTTCTCTGTCTGGGAATGAGTCAAAAGCTTCCCCAAACCCACAAGTATCAGGCATTTTTCTTTGCATCCAGAGGTTGAATGGAAAGGAGGTGTAAAGAAAAGGCTCAGGTGTGAATGGGGCCTTAGACAGGTTATCTATCAGTCATTCATATAAGTGATTGAAATGAAACATGTCTTACTTTAGAGAGTTCATCAATAAATATTTGTTGTTCATTGATCTGCAGTCTCAGAAAATCGATCTCCCTCTCGTCTCGACTTTGGTCAAGGTCATTCAGAGAACTTGGTCTTCTTATATCTCTCCCACCAACTTTTTGCCTCTGTAACGATACATTTCAAAAATGCTCAATCTATATTAATTAAATTAAAAAGTTGCAATCTATATTTAGAATATTTCCACTATTGGCATTCAACTATGCTTAAAGGTTGATGGTGCTTAACCACTTAAGGACCAGCGCACGGCGATATATGTAGACACAATGGCTCCTGTGGGCAGATGGACATACATGTACGTCCCCTTTAAGATGCGGAATTGTGGGCGTGCGCACCCGCCGCAAGCTCCGTGAGTCCGACCGCGGGCCCTGTGGACTCTATGCCCGTGAGGATACCCACGATTGTTTCACGGAGTAGAATAACGGGGAAATGCTAATGTAAACAAGCATTTCCCCATTCTTCCTAGTGACAGGACATTGATCACGGCTCCCTGTGATCGGGAGCGGTGATTAGTGCTGTGTCACACACAGTCCATTCCCCTACAGTTAGAAGCACTCCCTAGGACACACTTAACCCCTTCAGCGCCCCCAACTTGTTAACCCCTTCACTGCCAGTGTTGTTTTTACAGTAATCAGTGCATTTTTATAGCACTGATCGCTGCATCAATGACAATGGTCCCAAAATGGCATCAAAAGTGTCCGATGTGTCCACCATAATATCGCAGTCATGATAAAAATTGCTGATCGCCGCCATTTTCTAATAAAAAATATAATACTATTAAAAATGACATAAAACTATCCTTTATTTTGTAAATGCTTATTGCGATTTTTTTACCCAAAATATGTAGAATACATATTGGCCTAAAGAGCCGGTTCACACTTCCGCAGCACGACTTCAGAGGCGACCTGCAAAAAGACTTTTGTATAGAAGTCAATGCAGGTCGCCCCGAGCCGCCCCCGAAGTCGTACAAGAACCTTTTTTTTTTTTTGCGTCGCTCCTAATAGAATGGTTCCATTGCATTGAATGGGACGTGACTCGTCGGGCAGCTGAGCTGTCTGACGAGTCGCCCCAGTAGGAAAAAAAAATTGTTATAGATTTTGCTCTTTTTTTGTTTATAGCGCAAAAAATAAAGACCGCAGAGGTGATCAAATACCACCTTAAGAAAGCTCAATTTGTGGGGGAAAAAATACGTCAATTTTGTTTGGGAGCTACGTCGCACGGCCGCGCAATTGTCAGTTAAACATGACGCAGTGCCAAATCGCAAACAAGTCGCAAACAAGTGCTCTGGTCTTTGGCCAGATAAATGGTCCGGGGCTTAAGTGGTTAAAAAAGTATCCTGGTCATAAAGAAACATGGAGGCTGCCACTACAGATCTCTTTATAAAAATTCTAGTTGCCTGGCTTTATCTGGAGTTAATAATTCAGATCCGAAACAAGCATGACAATGAAAATTAGAGAAACATCGTACTTCCATACTAGACCTCTTCTGTTCGAAGTATTGAAGCCATATCATTGGCATAAGGAGCTAGAATTCCAAGAAGGGGCAGCCAAGACAGATGCTGATAGTATTGAAACAGCTCTCACCATTTCTATGTTCTCCTGGGTTAGAAACTTTAACTTGTTTTCCATACGCCGTAGGGAATGGGACATTTCTTCATTCTTGCGACTGAGCCGCTTGTTTTTGTCTAGAATAGGCTTATACTGACTTTCTGCTTCTCTCAGACGTTTTAACTGCAACACAAGAACACATTGTAATGTCCTATCCCATCAAAAAAAATTACATAATATAGTCATTAAAATAATCAAAAAGAACTATATAAAAACATTATAAAATATCATTTCAAACATGGATGTCTCTTATATGTTAACAATCCACAACCCAGGTATGCATAAGAGCAAGAGGATCCCAACTGTTCAGCGGCTCCTCCAGAGTTAGCTCCACAGATCTAGGACACATCTAAAGCCAACCATACATGGATCAAAATTTGTCCGGTCTCTGCTGAACTTGCCAAATTTCAATCCATGTATGGGCAGGCTGATTGTACCCAAGTCAATCCATTAATCGACTTGGGTACAACCAGCCTGTCGGATTTTTTCTACATACGATCATTGCCAGCACCTATAACCGCTAGCAGTAATCATTGTAAGGCTTCCCCCTCCCCGCCAGCAGAATACAATAGCACTGTGGGAAGCATTCCCCTATCAACACTGACTGTGTTGATGGGGAATCGAGCAATTTTATTTCCTTCCCCCCGTGAAAAAAAAACGAAAAAAAAACTTGATTCATCGATGGCTTGCCTTAGGGATTGCTGCCTCTGACTGCTAGTCCTACAAGATTTGAAATGAGATTTGGAGTGAGATTTGGAGTGAGTTATAGGGCCAGATTCTCAAAAGAGATACGACGGTGTATCGCAGGAAACACCGTCGTATCTCAGTTTTTTTCAATGGGTAACTATGCTTGTGATTCATAGAATCACTTACGCATAGATACACTAAAGTTCCGACAAGTGTAAAACAATTACACTGTCGGATCGTAGATGTAATGACATCGCTGGCCGCTAGGTGGCCTTTACGATGATTTCTCATTTGCCTATGCAAATGAGCCTAATCCGACGATTCCCGAGCATTGCGAATATTCGTTACGAATATTGAATATTCGAGTATTCGCGAATAAATCGAATATTCGAATATTCGTATGTTTTCAAATTTATTTTTAAAACAGATCACATCCTAGTGATCTCCATCGACGTCTAAAAGCATTGCTGGTATGATTAGAGACCCTGGGCCGAGTAGCTGAGGCGATCCTTTTATGTTGCCAAATATTCGCAATGCGAATATTCGTATTACGAATATTCGCGAATCCTTTCTCTGCCCTTCTGTGTTTTGTGTATAAAAAAAAAAAAACAAAAAAAAATTAGCTTTAGTTTAGTCATATAAGTTTGTGTAAGTAGAGTTAGTGTTTAGTGCATATCCAGGAAATGATCTCCGTTTTCGCGTGTTGACGAGAATTTCGCAATCAATTTCGCATTCGCATTAGCGACATTTCGCAAAAAAATTTTTTGATAAAATATCACGAATATTCGATATTAACGAATATTTCGCGAATATTCTTCTATATATTCGTGAGATATCGCGAAATCGAATATGGCGTATTCCGCTCATCACTAGTGAGATATGTCATTACTGTGCTGTTTTCCTTGCTGGAGAGGAAGCTGTACCTCATGACCTGCATTGCAAGTATCTCCCTGCTTCTGATTTACACAGTCTGTGTTTTCTACACCTTTTCTACTGCTTCTTGAATATTTCCTCACCAGTAATCAGAAAAGCAGCCCTGACACGAGGACTCAAAGCCCTGCTTTTCTACCAGATAGCAAGTATAACTTGCCATAAATTTGTGGCAGTGTTGAATTGTAAGTCTGTTAACTTTCACTGGCAAGTTGTACACTTGCAGAGCACTTGAAGCACAAGTTCTAGTTGACACTTTTCCTATTTGTAGCAAATTTGCATTGCAAGTCTCTACCAAGAGCAACCTTGCAGTGGTGAGTCTACAGCAAAAGCTCTGGAAGTCACAGTGACCCCCTGTGGTGGGATGACTATTACACAACATAACTGAACCAGAACTTGCTGCAGACTTGCAGAATCTTTCCACATAAAGTTGATCTGGAGTCATGCAATGTGGACTTGCTGCAATTGTGCAACAAACGTGTGAAGCCTGGCAAGTCTAGCAATAGCTTAGCAAGTCATTTTCAAACTTGCAGCACAATTGCTTGCTTTCTGGGTACCAAGCTGACCCCTTTCAAACAAAGTAATGGAAATGGGGTAAAGATCAGCATCTGGAAGCCTACATTGGATACTGGTGACTAGTCCTTTGCTCTCTTGCTCTCTTTGCCTAAACAGCTTCCACAGTTCAGGTTCTCTTAGTTAACTCACGCATTGATTTTGTTGATAAATGCGTATCAGTTACAGAAAATGGTTCTTACACCTTGTTTAATGATGCTATGTAATAGGAGCTGTCTACTTCCATTGATTACTTTGGGTATACTGTATAAAGTAAAAAATGTTTTTCACTATCTGTTTCAATAAAGGAGACCCCGCACAACCAAAAAAACACTGCATCTTTAAAGCGGAGGTCCACCGAATGTTTTTTTTTTTTAAAGTCAGCAGCTACAAAAACAGGCTCGGTCCTTAAAGCAATACTAAACCCTCTCTGACCTGTTTTACCTACAGGTAAGCCTATATTAAGGCTTATCTGTAGGTGTTTGCTATATCTCCTAAACCTACATGGTTTAGGGGATATTTGCCGCAAAGAATGCACCGATGTCTATGGCGCATGTGTGCCGTAGACATTGGTGCAGGCGCACTGAGTATAGCCATTCATAAAACCGGCAATGCTGGCTTTGACGGCTCCCGCGTGCATGCGTGGAGTGACGTCTTCGCTGCTCCAGCCAATCACAGCACTGGAGCGGCGATACCCGAAGTAACCACCATAGAGATGTCTGTGGCCGGATGGGGAGAGGAGGACGGCTTTGGGGGCTTCGATCTAAGGTAAGTAATACTAGTTCATTATGCCTTTGTCTTGCAGGTTTTTTTTGGGGGGGGGGGGGGTTTACAACCGCTTTAAGCAGTTAAAGAAAGCTGTTTTGTTAATAAAAGGTTGTTTTCGGGCCATTTTACTCCACCCTAAGTGTTGAGTGTTTTTTATGACAGGTAAAGGTTTTACATGGTTTATGGGAACGGTGATGTGGTAAGTTGGGTGGTTAGCTCTTCTTAGCTACCCTAGTCGAGCACATTAATAGGTCTACAATGCAAGTATAGACTTCTAAATTCAGTGCATGCATCCTGTTAAGAGACAGACATACCAGTTCATTCCTTTCTTCAGACAGCAGAGCATTGCGGTCTTCTAGTTTCCGGATAATTGCACTTAACTCAGCAATCTTAAGTTGGAAGCGACGAGCATCTTTTTCATCCAACTGCTGTTCCTGAAACAAAGACCCACTGCAAATAACTGAACTCAGGATTAATGTGGCAACAAAGCCAAAGACTTCGAAAATGCATTGACACCCCCCCCCCCCCCCCAACCAAGAACCAGACATGAGACACATGTGGAAAAGGGGGCATTAGGGAGGGGGAAATGTATGTTCATGAAAGCACAAAGAAGCCACAGACACCAAATGAACAACCTATTAGAATCACTGACGTCTATAAAGCTTTCTCATCCTAATATACAAAATAACATTACAACCACAGTACTCACCCAAAGACTTTTCTATTCTGCAACAGCAAAATGATATTCTTGATGAATGGCAGCTGCCTTCAAAGACAACCGACTCCCTACAGCGTAAAGCCAGCTACCTATTCTGGCTCCGTATTGTCACATACAGATTAATGGTTGGTTTTCCCCAAAGAACTGTCGCTCTAGAATTGGTCCCAATTTCATCATCATTATACAACTGGTGCAGGAGAGACTTTGGGTTAACAACCCTCAGAAGTAGGTTGTACAGGTCAACTATGCAAATAAAAAAAAAGCCATGATGGAAGCCGTAAAATGCCTTGCTGCAAACCCACACTGTTTTTTTTTTTTAAACTTTCAAATTAAGGCACACAACACTGAAGCAGAGAAGCAAAGCTTGCATGATCTCTAAGCAAGGAAGATGGATTCCACTTTCAATAAGCAGTAATAAAAAAATAAAAAAACAGGATTCTAAGAATAACTGGAGGCAAATGATCACATAGTATATATGAATATAGAAATTAGCAGCATCACACAGATGAGCCAGCACCTAGACCGGGGTTTCTCAACCAGGGTTCCATGGAAGTCTAGGGTTCCTCTAGAGCAGTGGTTCTCAACCTTTCTAGTGCCGTGACCCCTTCTTAAAGCGGAGATTCACCCTAAATATAAGCCCTCCCATGTGATCCAGCATACTGGCGTCAGCGGCAGTATGCTGTTTTTTTTTTTTTTTTAATCCATGTACTTACTGTATTATGCTGAATTTTATTTTTTTTACCCCGCGGTGGACGGCGCCAGTATAGCGCGTCACATCTTACGAAAGTACCCGAAAAGGACTCGGGTAATCTCGGCGAAAATGCGGCGCCTGCGCACAGACCTAGGAGCTGACTGCGCATGGCGCCGTATTTCTCCGAGTCCTACGGCTATGGCGCGTCACGCCCTCCGAAAAACGCCGAAATAGGACTTGGAGAAATACGGCGCCTGCGCAGTCAGCTTCTAGGTCTGTGCGCAGGCGCCGCATTTTCGCCGAGATTACCCTAGTCCTTTTCGGGTACTTTCGTAAGATGTGACGCGCTATACTGGCGCCGTCCACCGCGGGGTAAAAAAAATAAAATTCAGCATAATACAGTAAGTACATGGATTAAAAAAAAAAAAAACAGCATACTGGCGCTGACGCCAGTATGCTGGATCACATGGGAGGGCTTATATTTAGGGTGAACCTCCGCTTTAAAATTTCCCAAGTTGTGGGGCCCCTAACAGTAAAATTATTGTTATAGCGTATTTTTGTCAGCACCCAAGGCAAGGCAAGTAATTTGCACCCCTAACTAGACATGTGCAGACTGGAATATTTCGTTTCTTTTTTTCGTTTTCGTTTTGGAAAATAAATGTATTTAGTTTCTCCCGAAAATCGTTTTGATTTATTTTGTTTTTCGTTGGGGAATAACTTTTGTCCGAAAATCCAATAATACTTGGTTTCTGTCGAATGGTCAAAAAGAATATTCGACGTAACGTCGAATCGTACATTTCCATTCGAATATTCCGCCTACAAGAATTCTAATGTATGACTAGTAATAATGTCGAATCTATTCTCTATAATGTCGAATCTATTTTCTCATAAATCGAAATCTATTCTCTGTAATGTCGAATCTATTATTTCTATAGTGTCAAATCTTTTCTCTATAATGTCGAATCTTTTCTCTATAATGTCGAATCTCTCTATTTCAAACTTTTACCGCAACGAAAACGAAAATAAAGCATTTTTTATTTCGGATATTTCGGTTTTAGTTTCTTGCACTTTCGTTAAAACGATAACGAAAAAAACAGATTTTCGGACGAAAATGCATTCTAACGAAAACAAATGCACATGTCTACCCCTGACCCATGGACATTTAGCGCTCCCTGAGTCCCTTCCACTCGTACAGTGTTAAAACCCTTTATAGTACATTTTAGGATGTAACACTCTCTCTGTTCTCATTTATTTCCCTTTTTTCTCTCTCTATCCTAATTTCTTGTTTTTTCCCCATCCCTCTCTCTGGCCGTGTTTCTCTTATTCTTTCTCTCCCTTTTTCTTTGTTCCTCCCCCTCTTTTCCTCTACCTTCCACATATTCTCTATTTTTATTCCTTCTCTTACTCCATGGTGGGGGGTGGGGGAGTTGGAATGAGTGGCAGTGTTGGTGGGGGGTGGGATCAGTGGCAGTGCTAGTGGGAATTTGGGATGAGTGGCAGTGCTGGGGGGACTTCTGATCAGCCAACTTAGGTGCTGTTTATGAAGGTCATCTGCTGATCTGAGAACTGCAGTGGGGACTTTAATCAGCATCTATATTCACTGTGTCTCCGACTTTGTAGTGTCTCGCAAGATTGACACCTATGCCGAAATCAGGCTCTTCCACCTCTTCCCACTTGACATTCCTCACCAGTCAACTGAGTTTTAGTCTCTGCCCCCCAGCCATGCCATGAACTGAATAGGTGGCTGTGAAGAGGCCGAGAGGTTGTCCGTGGGCTCCAGGAACAGCCCAGCAGGGTGGCCACAGGCTCCAGGGACAGCCCTGCTAAGTGGCCGCGAAAAGGCTGGGAGAGCGGTGCGGGATTCAGGAACAGCCCAGGATTCGGTGACCCCCTGGCAAGTCGTCATTCGACCCCCGAGGGGGTCCCAACCTCCAGGTTGAGAACCACTGCTCTAAAGGTTGCTCAGGGTCCCTTGAGCAATGATCAATTTCCACCTCTCAGATAAGTTCTCACTGACACTGTTCATCTTTTTAGCATTCTGTAAGAGGGTATTTCTTCCCAATGACAACAGGTATAAGGATCAGTCTTCCCACTGACCATCACACAAATGTATTATTAGCTGTAGATATAAAATTTTTAGTAGGGGTTCCCCGAGACCGGAACATTATTTTAAGGGTTACCCTCTGTTAAAAAAAGGTTGAGAAAGGCGGACCTAGACTGTCATCGCTCTCGGGGAGTCAGGCAGGGTCATCCTCCAACATGGGGTGGCAGCTGTCATGACAGGTCCTGTTAAAATCAAGGGAGGTTTTTCTTAAGCAATATTGGTGTCCTTTCCCACCATAATAATGTAAACAATAAACATATCAAACTGATGAAAAATAACTAAAAAAGTAATGAAAGTAAAATAAGTAATGAAAACTCCAGAACAGGGGTGCCCAACCATGTGGCCCGTGGAGCCCTCTGATGTGGCCCTGCTCTGGCATAGTGGTTTGGTAAGCTCAGATCGCAGGTTGTCGACCCGCAATTCCAGAGCATCAGTGTTGTGAGTGAGGCCGGCAGTAGAGATGCTTCCTGTATAGCGCCATCTCCTGTCACATTCAATACCAAATAGACGCTGCTTGGGACAGAAACAGCCAGGGAAAACTAAATGAAAGACTGTTATTAAGGGTAAGTTTATTACTGAAATCACAGAGTATAAATGGGCATATCTGATCTGCAGTGGTTACTAGGCTGCTTTCGAACGAATCCGCATTGCACTCCGAGCCCACCCAGTTGTGTGACCATAGCAAATACATTTTTGCTATTATCACACTAAAGTTCTTCCCCGTCAATCAGAAGGCAGGTCTGTGAGGCCTGTTTCCCGATTGGCCAAAGCATCAGGCAATCCTATTGGATGCCTAGCGCTTAGCCGGAACACACGCGACAGGGGAAGCTGGAGGAGCGTACACCAGAGCATCCGCAGCCCACACTCCAGGAGAGGACAACACAGCCCCATCACATGCATGTCCCGGGCCTAACCGCCCATGGGGGGTCTGTGCCTTGTCGCCAGGGGGTTTGTTGTTTGCTGCCCCCCAAAAAAGAACCCACCAGCCGCCACTGCCTCTATGCCCATTTGCTACCGCTTATCGCCAATTTGATTCGCTAAAAAAAATCTGCCCCCCTCCGTCTGGGAAGACTGCATTGGAGGTCCCATAGAATAGCGTGGGCTGTGTCCACCTCCGTTCTGCATGTGCAGCATGAACACAGACCTGTCATCTGCCAATTTCACCAATTTTGGCTCGTGGCCGGTTACCAAGTCACTTCAGTGGTCCTCGCTCTTCAAAAGGTTGGGCACCCCTGCTCTAGAAAATAGAATGTTAAACATGGATGTCTACTCTATGTAAGCAAGCCACAAACCAGGTATGCATCAAGTGACTCTTGGGGCATGGGACTGTAAGCCTATTATTGGCACTGATTGTGTTTAACTCATCCCAAAAGTTGACCCGAACAGACAATGAGTCTTAACTTCACACTCTTGAAGTACTACAGTGGCTGAAGAATGTTTAGCATCTAGATGTACTGAGTGTCCCATAGACTCATAGACCCATAGATTTTTGGTTATCCTACTTGTGCTCAGTGGTTCCATTATATGCTGGCGCTATCTCGTTAAAGAACACAGTACTAAAATAGAGGCCAACAAAAAATATCAAAGATCACAGAGGGGAACCAGGCCTCCAACAAACCCAAGAGTGCGTTGGATGCTGAAAAACCTCCAGCTGAATAGACCTTCAGCAGCGTGAAGTTAGAATTTGCTGCCCACTGGAGAGGTAAGTATTATATCTCTTCTTTTGCAGGGGGAGTATTATTTATACATTTTTGGGATAACAGTATTCACTTTGTCCTGCATTATTGTTGTAATATAATAGAATGTAATAGAAAATTTACTCTGGGTAGAGTAACATCAAGAAGTTCATCCTTCTGCTTTAGTGCCCCTCCCTCCCCAGCAACCTTTCCTTTTCTTTTCCGGCTGCCCCATTCAATTGCCTGGAGCTAGGTAAATACGGAATAACTTCAGGTACAGGAGAGCATGTAACTCCCTCCCCTTCCTCACATTGCGAGAAAATTAATAGTCCTGTGTAAGCTTTGGCTAAAGCAACATGAAGTTTGCAACGGACTTCATTTCCTCACTCCCAGTAGCTGAATGGAGCAGTGGGAGAGCAAAGAAAAGTATGTGTTACTGGGGAGGGGGGCGTTAATGTCAACCTGTAGCTGTGCCCTACATAAAAAAAGTATAGGTGTGCTTGAAGGCTCCAACTTGTATTTTACACTTCTGATTCCCTAGCAATGGCTGCATGTATTAAAAATGTAAATCTGAATATTATTTAATCTACTATTTTGTTTTAAAAAAATATGTACAATAGAAAATGTAATCCACAAAACTCCCTTACGAAAAATGCCACAAAGCATGTACAAGACATGGTATGCACAAAGCAAGCAAAGCCAAATTTATAGACTACAGTGCCGGATTTTTAAGGGGGAAAAGGGGAAATTGCCCCCCTGCCAGAGATGGTCCCCCTGCCAAGCTCCGGTTATGTCTCAATCCACCTCAACAGGAAGGTTTTTTTTACATGATGAAGGGCTTTCTGATACCTTTCCAGGTCGTTCAGTAAATTGGTACTGATAGAGAATTATCTGGGAATCTCATAAAAAACTAAGGCCTTGTACACACGATCAGTCCAAACCGATGAAAACAGACTGAAGTTAATTTTCATCGGTTCACAGACTGATGGTCTGATGTGCGTACACACCATCAGTTCAAAAACCGATCGTGTCAGACGTAAAACACAACGACGTGCTGAAAAAAACGAAGTTCAATGCTTCCAAGCATGCGACGACTTGATTCTGAGCATGCGCGGGTTTTGCATACTAACCATCGGTTTTGACCGATGATCAGGCGTCCATCAGTCCGATTTTAAAGCAAGTTTTAAAACTTTGGACTGAAGGACAAAAGACTGATGGGCCATACACATGGTCGGTTTGGACCGATGAAACTGAAAGCGGGGGTTCACCCTTAAAACTACTCTGTGTGATCCCATCCAGCATACTGATGTCAGCGCCAGTATGCTGTTTTTTTTTTTTTTTTTTAAATCTTCGTACTTACGGTTTAATTGATCATTTTATATTGTGCCTACCGCGGGTGAATGGCGCGTCTATGGAGCGTCACGGCTTCCGAAAATAGCCGACTAGCACTCGGGTATTCCCGGCGCTATACGGCGGCAGCGCACAGACCTAGGAGCTGACTGCGCAGGCGCCGTATATATATCCGTGAAGCGCCATAGCCATTGGACTCGGATATATACGGCGCCTGCGCAGTCAGCTCCTAGGTCTGTGCGCAGGCGCCGGGAATACCCGAGTGCTAGTCGGCTATTTTTGCAAGCCGTGACGCTGAATAGACGCGCCATTCACCTGTGGTAGGCACAATATAAAATGATCAATTAAACCGTAAGTACGAAGATTAAAAAAAAAAAAACAGCATACTGGCGCTGACGCCAGTATGCTGGATGGGATCACACAGAGTAGTTTTAAGGGGGAACCCCCTTTTGAACTTCAGTCCGTTTTCATTGGTTTGGACTGATCGTGTGTACACGGCCTTAAAGTCTAAAAGTTTTTTCGCTTTTTTTTTCTAAATTACAGCCCCTCTATGTACCAAAATAGCATTAATGTACTTTTGCAAAATTAAACAGCTTTCCATTTATTCTACACCGGCTACTCACTCTCTTCATAGCTGTTTAAAAGCACTGCTTAAATACTTCTGTCTTACTTCCAGGACAGACTTTAGAACATGACACAGGAAGGAGTTAATCAACTGATCTCATTAGCACACACCCTGCATCATCTACCCTCAGCTGGTCAACTCCTTCCTGTCTCATGACCTAATGTATGACCAGGAAGTAAGGCAGAAGTAATGAAGCAGTGTTTTTAAACAGCTATGAAGCGAGTGAGGTGATCCAGTGTAGAATACATGGAAAGCTGTTTTATTTTTGCAAAATAAGTACATTGAAGTGTTGAAGAATTCCGCCACCTTCATAATGGATCAAGCATCAAAGCCATGTTTCCTTCTAGGGTTAATGGGATGCGGTGAAGACAGTGAGAGTCAGAGGTGACTTACTACTGTCGACATAGAAACCAATCACCTCTCTGGATAAATATTTAACGTGTGATAAACAATGCTAAATTTAGGTGAAGATGAAGCACTTGTCATGAACATAGATGGGCAGGTGGGAAAGAAAATGTCAGATTTAATTTGGAAACCAAGCCCAAGCTATTTTTCAGTTTCCGATAGAGTGGGGCAAAGGTTTGAACCTCTTTACTTTTTAGAAGGTTCTGATCTGCCCAAGGTGGCAGAAAGTGAGGGGAAATCTCTTTGATGGGGACACAGGAATAAAAGTACTTTCCCAGTAATGTGGGGACACCATAAGAAATGGTCATCCAGTAGAAAGTGAAACGAGTTCCATGTTAAGGGCAACAGGGGCATTCATCCAGATATCAGATTTCAGCAGCTTCAAGCATGTAGTGAAATGATGGAGGACTTTCCTGCCGAAGACAATTATGTTCTAGTCCTACAGGAACACACATATACTCAAGAAAAAAAAAATATGCCTCATATAATAGTTAAAAATTCAAAAATACTTATTTTGTAAGAAAATATGCTCTACCCTACACAAAACAGCAAGACAGCAAGAAAGTTTAGGGTGAAAAGGACGATTTGTTAGCCAGCGAGCAGAATCCTTACAGGGCTCCCCGGATCAGAAGCTTCTCCTGCACCACTTGCAAAAGGAAGTTCTCTCTTTGGGCTACCCAGATGACGGTCAGACTCTTTGAACTGGGTAAGCTGCTCATCTAGAGCCTCTTTTTGGAGCTGCAGTCTTTGGGTATATCCGGCTTGCACACCTAACTCTTTCTCCAGCATGTAGACTGCTCTGTCTTTAAATTTAATTTCATCCATCTACAAGGAGAACAGAAGAAACATCACTTACATGCAGCACAACTCGCTGGACTCATCTAGTGGTCTTTGAGGAACATATTACCATGTAAGAATTTGTATACATCTTGCTAAATTAAATACTATCTAGAAGTTAAAATGTGCCCTTTTACCGATGTTGGGTAACTCAACACAACTCAACTCAACTTACTTTAATAAAGCCTGAATGAAATTAAAACAATTAACTTTTTAAACTTCTTAGTATTATACCTATAAAGAAACTTTGATGACCACACAGATGTAGGATTCATTGACCACATTTACAGAATAAGAGAGACAAATATTGGAGATGTTCTTGAAAACAACCAGAATCACAACTTTTTTTTACATTTTAAATAAAAAACATTAACAAATTGGTTTCAACACAACTGCTTTTCCTATTTTGTCCAATAATTGTGGCCAAAAGTATTTTTTAAGCCTGTATACACACGATCGGATTCATCTAGTGGTCTTTGAGGAACAAATTACCATGTAAGAATTTGTATACATCTTGCTAAATTAAATACTATCTAGAAGTTAAAATGTGCCCTTTTACCGATGTTGGGTAACTCAACACAACTCAACTCAACTTACTTTAATAAAGCCTGAATGAAATTAAAACAATTAACTTTTTAAACTTCTTAGTATTATACCTATAAAGAAACTTTGATGACCACACAGATGTAGGATTCATTGACCACATTTACAGAATAAGAGAGACAAATATTGGAGATGTTCTTGAAAACAACCAGAATCACAACTTTTTTTTACATTTTAAATAAAAAACATTAACAAATTGGTTTCAACACAACTGCTTTTCCTATTTTGTCCAATAATTGTGGCCAAATGTATTTTTTAAGCCTGTATACACACGATCGGACTCATCTAGTGGTCTTTGAGGAACAAATTACCATGTAAGAATTTGTATACATCTTGCTAAATTAAATACTATCTAGAACTTAAAATGTGCCCTTTTACCAATGTTGGGTAACTCAACTCAACTTAAAGTGGATGTAAACTACCACATTTTTTTTTTTTTATGTTACAATGTAGAGCAGGGGTGTCCAAAATTTTTTCAAAGAGGGCCAGATTTGATGAAGTGAACATGCTCGAGGGCCGACCATTTTGCCTGACATTCTTTGAACCATGGAAATTCGGTCTAAGTGTGTTTGTTCGAGCAACTAATACACTGCCCAACAAGAATTCTCTTGCCTTTGTGGCTGTGTGTGAAGAGATGAGCTTGGGCGTATATATTTATTGGCATATAACACGCACCTTCACTTTAAAAAGGAAGTTTCAGGGAAAAAAACAAACAAAAACATTTTAAATAAAGAACTGTGAAGCAAAATTAGTGTCAGTGCCCATCTGCAGACCCCCAATTGCTAGGAATGCAGCACCCACCATTGCCAGGAATGCAGCACCCACCATTGCCAGGAATGCAGCACCCACCATTGCCAAGAATGCAGCACCCATCATTGCCAGGAATGCAGCACCTTTCATTGCCGGGAATGCACTCACCATTGCCGGGAATGCAGCAACTATCATTGCTGGGAATGCAGCACCTATCATTGCCGGGAATGCACTCACCATTGCCGGGAATGCAGCACCTATCATTGCTGGGAATGCAGCACCTATCATTGCCAGGAATGCACTCACCATTTCCAGGAATGACCTGCTGTGTCCATCTGCAGCCAGTGTGCCCAAGTGTTCATCTGCAGCCAGTGTGCCCAAGTGTCCATCTGCAGCCAGTGTGCCCAAGTGTCCATCTGCAGCCAGTGTGCCCAAGTGTCCATGTGCAGCCAGCATGCCCAAGTGTCCATCTGCAGCCAGTGTGCCCAAGTGTCCATCTGCAGCCAGTGTGCCCAAGTGTCCATCTGCGGTCAGCATGCTCAAGTGTAAATGTGCAGCCACTGTGCCCAAGTGCCCATCTGCAGCCAGGATGCTCAAGTGTAAATGTGCACTTGGCCCGGCTTCTATGATGGACATAACACACGTCCAATGGCGGGACTGGGGCGTGACTACGAGCGGAGCCGAGCCTAGCCAAGTACACAGTATAGTCGGCTCGGGCTATTTTGGCGGTGCTTGCTCCTCCTCACCCACAAGCAGCAGGGATCGGGCAATAAATACAGTATATGTTTTGTGGCCCCGGTGCTGGGAGATTGCCGGGGGCCACAAAAGATATATATGTGTAGATAACCAGGCGGGCCATTCAAAACCGGACCGCGGGCCGCGATTGGCCCACGGGCCGGACTTTGGACATGCCTGATGTGGAGTATAAGATTTCCTATCATCTGTGCCCAGTCTTGCCACACAGAGTTAATCCAGCTCTGATCAATCCTCTTTTATTGTTCAGTGAAAATTAACAGAATTCCAGATAAAAACCTGTCTAAATAAAAAGTCCATTTCTCTCTTCTTGCTTTAAATGACAGGTTATTTACATATCTAACTTGGACATGCTTATCTTATGTTATGTTATGTTTTTCATAATATGAGGTGATCCAAAGTTCATTGTATATTACCAGGATGTGTTATGTGGGGGAGGGGTGGATTTCTCACTTTTTATACTGTGAATCACCTTGTGTTATGATAAACATAACATAACATATGATAAACATGTCCAAGCTAGATATGTAAATAACCTCTCACTCAAAGCAAGAATAGAGAAACAGACTTTTTATTTAGACAGGTTTTTGTCTGGAATTCTGTTAATTTTCACTGAACAATACAAGAGGATTTCTCAGATCTGGATTAACTCTGTGTGGCAAGACTGGGCACAGATGATAGGAAATCTTATACTCTACATTGTGACATCAAAATTTGGGTTTACATCCACTTTAACTCAACTTACTTTAATAAAGCCTGAATGAAATTAAATGAGCCTGAATGAAATTAAAACAATTAACATTTTAAACTTGTTAGTATTATACCCATAAAGAAACGTTGATGACCACACAGATGTAGGATTCATTGACCACATTTACAGAATAAGAGAGACAAATATTGGAGATGTTCTTGAAAACAACCAGAATCACAACGTTTTTTAAAATACTAAATAAAAAACATTAACAAATTGGTTTCAACACAACTGCTTTTCCTATTTTGTCCAATAATTATAAAACAGGTCCCTTAGGGCAGTGGCCAAATGTATTTTTTAAGCCTGTATACACACGATCGGACTCATCTAGTGGTCTTTGAGGAACAAATTACCATGTAAGAATTTGTATACATCTTGCTAAATTAAATACTATTTAGAACTTAAAATGTGCCCTTTTACCGATGTTGGGTAACTCAACTCAACTTAACTTACTTTAATAAAGCCTGAATGAAATTAAATGAGCCTGAATGAAATTAAAACAATTAACATTTTAAACTTGTTAGTATCATACCCATAAAGAAACTTTGATGACCACACTCTTATTCTGTAAATGTGGCCAATGAATCCTACATTCATTGGCCACATTTACAGAATAAGAGAGACAAATATTGGAAAACAACCTGAATCCCAAAGTTTTTTTTTAGTGTAGAATTTAAAATGAAAAACATTATTAAATTGGTTTCAACAGAACTGCTTTTCCTTTTTTGTCCAATAATTATAAAACAGGTCCCTAAGGTCAGTGGCCAAATGTATTTCTTAAGCCTGTATACACACGATCGGACTTCCATTTGACCTTTCCGTAGATTTTGCTCCGAATGCGGGTTGGCCGTGAACTTGGTATGCATACACACGGCAGGACTTTTTCAGCCAACTTTCACCAAACCACGTGGTTTTTCAGCTCTTTACCACCACCCTTTGGCCAACTTCTGCTATTCTTGTCTTATCTTTAGCATTGGTTTTGAGAATGTGTGTTTGTACTTTGGACTACGTAGGACATTTGTTGCCGAAAAGTTTGTCTGTTTTCACATCGAACATTTGTCTCATGAAAACATTTGTCTGATGGAGCGTACACACAGTCGGATTGTCTGATTAAACAGGTCCATCGGACATTTGTTGTCAAAAAGTCTGATCGTGTGTATGGGCCTTAAGCGTTTTCCATGCTTCCTAGTTTTTGCGTTTGCCCTTTGGTCTTCAAGTGCCTTTTCACAAGGTAAGCCTGCTCTCAGAGTATTTAGGGCTTAATACAGATATGTCCCAGCATCGTACTTTCATGGGTTAGAATAAGAAAATGTGACAGAGACACTATGGTCTAGTTTGCAGATGCTACATATGCCTTACATGTAGGTGTTTATTATATGTTAGAAACAGATTGAAAGCTGAAGTTTAGCTAGAAAACTCTACAGGTTTAGTCACATCACTTACCAGTACTCAGGGCATTTTTTCTCAGAAAATAGGTACAGGAACTCTAACAAGACCCTTCCCCCCACACCCTCCAAACCGCATTAAATAGTGGGTGTGGTCAAGTGTCACTAACAGTGGAAGGGCCTTAAAGGAGTGCATTATAGAGTGCAGAGTTCCGGAAAGGGGGGTTACAGAGTGCAGTAGCTCGCTGTTTATTTAAAACTGGAAGTTTCCAATATCACTATTCCCCTTGATTATCCAAAAATGAACTTCTCATGTATGACAGTCTAAACAAGTACAAAATCCAGTTATACATATACAGTCCTCATTAAGCAAACCAAAACTAACTTCCTTTACCTTCCATGATTGTTCCAAATCCTCCTTTATTTGTTCCTCACATACTCCCTATTCTAGAAACTGTAGCTCACAGTGATTTCAGCAATAGTGGCAAGGCTGTCAATCCAGAAAGCAGGGGGCAGGACTAGGTGTGGCCAGGTGCTCATTGACATGCTACAGGCTTGTGAATAAGCAGTTACAATGCTGTTAGGCATGCCACCTGCAACAATTAATTATCCCATTGTAGTGCAAGCAGGCACATCCTACATGACAGCGACAACTCTGCTCTTAATTCAAGAGCAGTGCAGCATTGTTGCCACACTATCATAGGAAGCTTCGATAGGTGGACTCCACTGGTAGAATCAACAAGTATTTGTGAGACTTTGCAGGGGGACTAGAAGAAAACTATGAGCCGATGCATTTATGTTGGTTAAACTAGGACTATAGGCAATACTTCTTCATTTTGGATAGAGTAAGGGAGAGTTAGAACCCCTGTCAGTTTGTAGCCATCTATGTCCCATTTGGAAGATTTACCTTCAGTTCCTGTCCCATAGCCAAAACAGGAAGTGAAAGGAATTAATTTGGGCCCCCCAGGTCACCAGAATTAGTGTCCCTATAGGAAGATTTCCCCTCTATTACTGTTCTGGGGACAACCCAAAATTTAGCATTTTCTTTTACTTTCAGTTTTAATGATAAACAGAAAAAATTGTGAGGGTGAAGGTGTTCTAAACCCTCACCACTCTGTCCAAAACTAAAAAAAAAACAATTTTGCCTTAAAGCGGAGGTCCGCCAATTTTTTTTTATTTTTTTTAAAGTCAGCACCTACAAATACTGAAGCTGCTAACTTTTAAAACATTGACACTTACCTGTCCAGGGCACCCGCGGTGTTGGCACCCGAAGTCGATCTTTCTATCCTACTGGTCCCCGTTGTCTTCTGGGACCTGTGTGTCTCCCAAAAGACAGCGGGGGGATGGAGACGGTGTCGGAAGTGGCGTAGATACTTGCGGGTGGCTCGGAAGTGCCCGGATGTGGGAGCAAAATACCTGTATTAGACAGGTATCTGCTTCCGCCTCCCCTGAAAGGTGTCAAATGTGATGGGAGGGGGTTCCAAAAAGCGGAAGTTCAATTTTTGAGTGAAACTCCACTTTAAAGGAGTTGTAATGGAAAAAAAATGTTCACCTTAATGCAATCTATGCGATCATTGGCTGGCGCTGCTGTCAATCACATCCAGTGACGCGGCGCACCGAGGGGCGTGGCCGAGTGATACAGTGAGCGGCTATAGCCGCTCGCTGTATCACGGGAGCGCGCCCGCAATTAGTGACCACCATGCAAACTCTCGCATGACTGTGGTGACTAATTGCGGGGAGGACCGAGACAGCCGCCGAGGGACCCCAGATGACGTGGATCGGGCCACTCTGTGCAAAACAAACTGCACAGTGGAGGTAAATATGACATGTTTGTTATTTAAAAAAAAAAAATGCCTTTACAAACCCTTTTAGGTATACTTTCAGTGCTGCGGTACATTTTTTAATGGGAGGCCATAGTTCCTTTTTTATGTTTTTTTCTTCATTTAACCAAAAAGACAGTTTCCATGACAGCAAGACAATAAAAGATGGTAAATTATACACCATTATAAAGAATACAATTGAAGGCATCCAGTAGATAAAATCCAGATACAAAAAGGGATCAGAGGATTGACAGACAATGCAAATCCAGTAGATCATAGGTGGCAAACACAAGGCTCGCAGGCCGAATCCGGCCCTCCAGGCCATTTCATGTGGCCCTCGCACCTCTCCTGCAGCTGCAGGTGAGCTCCAGCCCTTGCCTGGTCTTACTCCAGACCCTTACTTTCTGCTTTCAAGCAATGCATCCAGCTTCTTCCCAACAGCAGCATAAGGAAAGGAGGTACATTGTGATGTAAGGGAGAGTGGGGGACTCAACTTCTGATGGTGGGGGGCTCTTGACATCTAATGTAAGGGGAGGGGATGCGCTGCACATCTAATCTTACAGATACAACCGGCCCTTTTGAGGGCAATCGTAATGCTAATGCGGCCCACAATGAAATCGAGTTTGACACCCCTGCAGTGGATTATCCACAAATCAGTCATCGGGGAGGGATGAGACTATTGGCTCCCTTATGTTAAGCCGAAGATTGTGTAAAACTAGTCACAGAACAACAAAAACTGACCAACTTTTTTTTAAGGGAAGGGGAAAAAAAATGGGGGGGGGGGGGGAGGGTTGGGATAAATAAACAAATAAGCTAATGTGTTGGTCTGTCCAAGTGGAGGGGGGAGGGGGGTAATGCAGAACAGAACCAGCAGCCTATACATCAAAAAGAGCTTTTTTTTATTTCAATGCCCTCCTTCTAAATGTATCTGAAAACTACATTCTGAATATCACTAGGGAATCCACAAATCTTGGCTACAATCAGCTATCATGTTCATAAATTGTGTATGGCTTTTGCATTTTGCATGGGTGACATGCATATCTTTACAACAGATATGTCCCAGCATTGTACTTTCATGGATTAAACAACCGATCGGATCACCAAAACTGCAGTCCCCAAAAGGGAAACCCTGGTGAGTGTTGGGGTCACAGTACGGTCACGGTACAGAGGATCTCTACTAGTTTCGCAACATTACATTGCTTCGTCAGGAGATGGTAATGGACACTGGGACACTGGTTACCAGATATCTAAGTGTTTACTGGCCTTTACCCCTGATAGGTGACAGCTGGTAATGTCCTCCTTGATCACTTGATTTTTCACCCCTAACTTTACAATTACCACTAATACTGTTTAGCAGCACCGTATACACTGGTACCTGGGACCCCCTTCCCCTTCTTATCCCCTGCTGTGTACCCCACGCAGGTCCATCTCCACATCCACCCCCTTGGCTGCCGCGTTTAACATTTTCCGTGGTGGGTCAGGCGTCTGAGCAGACAAGATACTTGCTCCTAGAACTTCTCCTGACGAAGCAATGTAATGTCGCGAACATAGGCGTGCGCACAGGGTGTGCCAAATGTGCCTGGGCACACCCTAATCACCCCATGTGGTGCAGATTCCCCCTGTTTAGACCCCTAATATTTCACCAAAGGCCCCTAAAAAAAAGTCAAATATAATAAAAAATAAAAATCTCTTCCCTACTGATACCGCCCATTGCTTTCCTGACACCATATATATATATATATATATATATATATATATATATATATATACGTGCAAATGTGCTGGAGTTTTGGGGTGCAAACCCTAATGCCATAGGCTGCGCCCACCTATGGTTGCGAAACTAGTAGAGATCCGTGACCCCAACACTCACCAGGATTCCCCTTTTGGGGACTGCAGTTTCGGTGATCTGATCGGTTGTCACGATATGTGTACTGTTTTAATTTAATAAATGTACCTATTTTTGATATATCTGCTCTTTTCTGAGTTTATCTACTCACTCTGTACCGGAATAGTCCTCCCTGCCCGCTTTTCTTCTTTTGGGTCTCTTGGGTTTTTGGGGTTTCCTGAGCCCTCTCGCTATCTAACTAGATTTTGGATGATGGTACTATTTTTAACCTAATGCTACATATTTTATTAAAGAGGCTAACAATTAATTCTCTTTCTAAGTCCGTCGGAATTTCCGATGGAAAAAGTCTGATGGGGCATACAAGGCATTAGATCTTCTAATGTAGGCTTGTAAAATAGAGCTGTCAAATGTTTACAATGGTGGATATGAAAGTTGATCATGAAAATATGGAACAAAACAACTCAAAATTAAATATCACAGCCAATATTACACCGGGTATATAAAAAAACTAGGGCTATTACTGATCAAAATTTTTGTGTTTGATTAATCATTTTATTTTTTAATCGATTAATCGACTAATTTCGATTAATTACAACGCACATACAGATCCAACTACTTTTAGATGATCTCCTTGCAGGCCGATTCCCAGTGCAGCTACCAACCCCTGGAAAAATGGATAGCAGGATACAAAAAACACACAAAGGCAGCGCTCAATGGGAATAGCATTAAAACTTTTATAGTTTTCAAGTAGGTAACCAAATATTGCACTGGAGATAAAATCGATGTAGCTACATAAACTGTAAAAATGGTGCGAGTAATACCAAACGGTAGCAAAAGAAGTCATAAAAACATGTAGCTAAGTATAATACTGGTATAAAAATGTGTACAATGATACCACTGCTGAATCCAGATGAGGAGAGGTTAATATCAGTCCATCGGCATGCAGATGTCCCATGAAGGGAACTATCACAACTCCCAGTGGATGGTTGTAGAATCCCAGGTTGATAGAGGGAAGTGATAGAGGGAAGTGTAACAGCCCTTGTGTGTGGCAGATAGTAAGGCCCTGCTGGCATGCAGATATGAAGGCACAGCAAAGGAGCCCTTCAGATGGACACGGCAAGCCCCGCCGGTGTCCGTGACATTACTGGATCTCCGACGGAACTTCCTGAAGGCCCAGAAGCCAGCAGAGAGGTGAGTACCAATCAAAAGAATTTTAATCGATCAAAAAAATTCAAGATTAATCGATTAATTAAAAGTTAACTTGCACAGCCCTAAAAAAAAACACATCAAATTTTTTTTTCAGACAAACTTTATTATGAAAAAATAAGAACCTAAAATATTCTAGTTTCTTTTGGACTAAGTAGTAACACAAAAGAAAGAAGTGTAATTGTATTAGTAAAGTAGGTAATCTACCATCATAATCACCAAGAATAATTAAATCGCTGTGACACTGTGCAAGACTTGAACAGAATGCACACAAAGCAGCAGATCCCTGCTTAATTCAATCCAGTTTCTGGCATAATAAATACTTTCAGGGTCATACAGAGAACACAGTGAACTTAACAACGATAAGCAGCTTATACCTGTAAAAATGTAATAGAAATATACTGGGATAGCTCAGTGGGTCTGTGCGATGTCTATGAGAACTGTCACTCATAGCCAATCATATGGAGATGTGCACAAAAAATCACTATTGTCCAAAGAAAAAACAACACATTTCTTGCAAATCTCATAATGTAAGACAAGTCTGTGAAATAAGCTTTCAAAATATTGTTTCCATATGCATACAGAGGGTCTAGATCAGTGGTTCTCAACCTGGGGGTCGAATGACGATTTTCCAGGGGTCACTGTATTCTGGACTGTTCCTGAAGCCCGTGCTGCTCTCCCAACCTTTTTGCGGCCGCCCAGCTGGGCTGTCCCCGAAGCCTATGGCCGCCCGGCTGGGCTGTCCCTGAAGCCTATGGCCGCCCAGCTGGGCTGTTTCTGGAGCCCACAGCCGCCCACTCAGCCTCTTCGCAGCCGTCCATTCAGTTCATGGCATGGCTTGGGTACAGAGACTGGAGGTCAGCTGACTGGTGAGGAATGTGAAGTGGGAGGGGCTGGAGGAGACCCTATCTCCTGATTTTGGCATGGGTGTCACTGCTACGAGACACCACAAAGCCAGAGACAAAGTGAGTAACACTACCTGTGATTATATGACATTAAGGCTTCATTTCCATGGACGTTTTTACAGCCACTTTTTTTTAGCCTTTTTTACAGCTTAAAAACGCCTGTCCATGTTTTTATCTTTTTTAATTTAATTTATTTATTTTATTTTATTTTTGAACTGGAGCTCAAAAATGCAGTGGTAGCGTTTTTTAGCGTATTTGCGCGTTTTTGAGCGTTTTTGGGCGTTTTTTTGCGTTTTTAAAGCGGAGGTTCACCCAAAAATCAACTTTCTGACATTAGATCCAGCATACTGCTAACATCTGCAGTATGCTGTTTTTTTTTTGTACTTATCGTTTTATGAGCCGTTGTTATCCGGCTCCGAGCGGGGAATCCTGCGGGGAATGGGCGTTCCTAAGCCAAGAGGAGTTGATTGACGGGCTGCTAAGGCATGTCACGCCTTCCGAAAATACCCGAGTGTCTCTTCGGGTATTTTCGGAAGGCGTGTCACACGCCTTAGCAGCCCGTCAATCAACTCCTCTTGGCTTAGGAACGCCCATTCCGCGCAGGATTCCCCGCTCGGAGCCGGATAACAACAGCTCATAAAACGATAAGTACGAAAAAAAAAAAAAAAACAGCATACTGCAGATGTTAGCAGTATGCTGGATCTAATGTCAGAGAGTTGATTTTTGGGTGAACCTCCGCTTTAACGTCTGGCGTTTTTACAGCTCTAATGCTGGAGTTTCAGAATGCACTGGTCCTGGGTTTATTTTGCAGCTTAAAAACGGCTCAGCCATCTACAGCTCAAAAATGTCATGGTGGGCATGAGGCCATAGACTAACATGGAGAGACGTTTTTCAGCTGCAAAAAACGTTCAGAAAATTGGCTGTAAAAACGTCCATGGAAATAAAGCCTAAAAGTCCCCGCTACAGTTCTCAAAAAATAAAAATAATTTGACTGTTAGGGGTCCCACAACTTGGGAAATTTTATCAAGGGGTCACAGCACAAGAAAGGTTGAGAACCCCTGGTCTGTTTCCCCATTCTTCACAGTGGCAGCTTCATTGATCGTCTGTTCCTGATATAGGGAAACATGATCAATGATGCCACACGTCCAGCCACGCCCCCTACAGTTAGAAACACATATGAGGTCACACATAACCCCTACAGCGCCCCCTAGTGGTTAACTCCTAAACTGCAATTGTCATGTTCACAGTAAACAATGTATTTTTATAGCCAGGGCTTTTTTTCAGGGGGAACTTGGGGGAACTCAGTTCCACCACCTTTGGCTCAGACCCCTTGGTGCCCGCTCAACACAATCACTTGTAAACACAGAAGTCTGGTTTCTGTGTTTACAAGTGACAGCTC
Source organism: Rana kukunoris (assembly GCA_029574335.1). Taxonomy (NCBI): domain Eukaryota; kingdom Metazoa; phylum Chordata; class Amphibia; order Anura; family Ranidae; genus Rana; species Rana kukunoris. Next base: position 39,523,477 of record CM056056.1, on the reverse strand, counting down.
TGCACTGTGTGTGTAACACCCCTAAACTCTACACTCTGTATGTAATGCAATCCTGGTATTTAATGCACCTTTAAGACCCTTCTACTGTTTGTGAAATCTGAACGGGGTCGTGTTTGAGTTCCTGCACCTATTTTCTGAGAAAAAAAGCTCTGTTTATAGCACTTTTTGCTGTGAAAATGACAATGGTCCCAAAAATGTGTCAAAATTGTCCGACGCGTCCGCCATAATGTCGCAGTCATGAAAAAAATGTCGCTGATTGCCGCCATTAGTAGTAAAAAATGTAATATTAATAAAAATGCAATAAAACTATCCCCTATTTTGTAAACGCTAAAAATTTTGCGCAAACGAATCGTTAAACGCAATCGTTATTGCGATTTTTTTTACCAAAAATATGTAGAAGAATACGTATCGGCCTAAACTGAAAAAAATAAATGTTATATCTTTTTGGGGGGTATTTATTATAGCAAAAAGTAAAAAATATTGTTTTTTTTTCTTTAAATTGTCTCTCTATTTTTGTTTATAGCGCAAAAAATTAAAACCGCAGAGGTGATCAAATACCACCAAAAGAAAGCTCTATTTGTGGGGAAAAAAGGACACCAATTTATTTGGGAGCCACTTTGCACGACCGCGCAATTGTCAGTTAAAGTTACGCAGTGCCGATTCGCAAAAACTGGCCAGGTCCTTAACCTGCATAAAGGCCTGGGTCTTAAGTGGTTAAAGGGTTAGTACACGTTGACCAAAGTTGCAAAGCAATTTTCACCACATTGCCCACACCTTTGACCACTCACACTTCCATATGTAAGCAGGTACACATGATGATTTTCAATAGAATTATGAAATACTATACCCTATAACAATTCAGTGATTTTCAGCATGTTGGCAATAGAAATCATAAAAAGGTTGTTTTGATTGGTGACTAAATGACACCAAACTTTCTTCATCACTCATATGCTGTAATAAATAACTAAGACTACTTGTAGAAGCGCAGTGTCTCCATGGAAACAGGCATTGATTAAATAAACCGTTTACACATCATTCACTGGGTGTTGACGTTGCCTCAGTAACAGATGGGAAGGTTTTATTGAGCGCCTTAGGCTTTAAAGGAATTCAAAAAATACAGCAAGAGGATCTGTTAACTGCACAGAGACAAAATAGATATATGATAATGTATGGTGATATAACACAATCATCACACAGCCATGAATGTGTAAATAATGAGTTAGACTCAAGGAATTATGGGCCATATTCTCAAAGAAGTTACGTCGGCGTATCTCGAGATATTCGAGAGAATTCAGAAAGCAAGATACGCCGGAATTTAGCTAAGATACGACCGACGTAAGTCTCCTACGCCGTCGTATCTTAGTTGCATATTTACGCTGGCCGCTAGGTGGCGCTTCCGTCGTTTTACGCGTCAAATATGCAAATGAGCTAGATACGCCGATTCGCAAACGTACTTGCGCCCGGCGCATTTTTTTTACGTCGTTTGCGTAAGCGTATGTCCGGCATAAAGTTACCCCTGCTATATGAGGCGTACGCAATGTTAAGTATGGACGTCGGGACAGCGTAGAATTTTCCGTAGTTTACGACGTTTGCGTAAAACGTTCGCGAATAGGGCTTTGTGTAAGTTACGTTCACGTCGAAATCAATGAGTATTTGCGGCATAATTTTGAGCATGCGCACTGGGATACGTCCACTGAAAAACTTCTTTTACGTGGGGTCATGTTTGATTACCATGCAACACGTCCACTCCATGCCTACTTTGAATTACCCGGGCTTACGCTAGCCCATTTACGCTACGCCGCCGTAACTTAGGACGCAAGTGCTTTGAGAATACTGCATTTGCATCCAAAGTTGCGGCGGCGTAGCGTAAATACGATACGCTACGCCCCGCTCGAAGTTACGCCGCCCTACAAGAATCTGGCCCTATATTTTTTGCATAATTGCATTGGTCCAGCTTGGGTTTATGTAAGCATGGATATCTATAAGTCACTGTTGGACAGCTGGGGATGCTATATATCACTGTAGTAATCCATGCTACATACAGCACAGTTGCCAACAGTCCCAAATTGCCCGGGACATTCATGGAAATCAGACTGATGTCCCGGTCTGAGCCTGTCCTGGGCAAAATCCCAAAAATTGGGCTCCGTCACAGACAGTGGGACACTGTTATCACAGCCAGTCGGTAGCTGCAGGGGTCTCGTGTAGCCCCCCTGTTACACTGACTTACGCCCACCATACAGCTCCTTTCAGTCTCCAGTCTTGTCCCGGCTCAGCTTGTGAATGGTGAGGTCGGCTGAGGAGGGGGTGGGTGTCTGCTGTCCCTTATGAAGCCACAGGACTGCCCTCTTTCGTGTGGCTTATCTCTGGGTTATAGAAGATAAGGGAGGTAACAGGGAGAGACATCTGAGGCAGAGACTTCTCGGGGTCACTGCCATGTACTCAGCAACTTCTGTTTGACAGCGCCCCCCCCCCCCCAGGGTCCTGCCCCAGTGTTTTCCCTCCCAGCAGCATCTGCTCCGACCACCAAAACACATGTCCTAACTGCCCAGAACAATCCAGCTCTGATCATAATCCCCCCTTCACCAACCCTATTTGCCCGTACAGGGCACATCAGGGCACATCACATAAGGGTACAGGGTACAGCACATCAGGGCCTATCACAGCACATTAGGGCACACCACATTGAGGCACAGCACATCGGGGCACGGGGCACATCAGGGCACATCAGGGCACGGGGCACATCAGGGCATGGGGCACAGGGAACATCAGGGAACATAGCACATCAAGGCACGGGGCACATAAGGTCACATCAGGGCATATTGCACATTATGGGGCACATCGTTTACCAGCCAACATGTAGAGTAGCGCAGGAAGCATGTGTAATAAGTTCTCTCTCATGTCACTCTGCTCTCTGCTCCCCGGCGACCTCTCCTCTCTTCTTGTCCATCCCAGATGATGTCACAAGCAAATGGGGATGGATGAGAAGAGAGGAGGGGCCGCTGGGGAGCATAGTGACATGAGAGAGAACTTACTACACACACTTCCTGCACTACACACTACTGCTGGCTAAATCTCGATCCGCCCGTCAGGCGCCAGCTGTCGGCGATTGACGGGTAGATCGCCGCGGACCTCCGATGAAGGTGAATGTTTTAACCGGCCCACTGAGCCCATCGGCCCACCAGGAAACTCCCGGTAGTCCCGATGGCCAGTCCATCTCTGCCCCCTGTTGCCATGGAGCCGGCTCCGCCCTTGAACCCACTGTCGCCCCGAGGCCTGGCCCTTGTGGCCTTGTCTGGAATCCGGGCTTGGCTAGACCACACCTACAAATGAATGTCCCGCCCCTAATTAAAATAAAAAACAAATGTCACTGCCCCTACCTATGACTGGTCTATACAGTAAGGAGCACTGGAAAAAGTGTGTATACATACAAAAACAACATAGAAACAACAGAATATCCAAGCTCAAACTTAGCGACCAATCAGCAACCAACCAAATTCACCCGTCTAACAGTATGCTTTAAAAACAGAGGTTTAGTTGCATGCATTTGTTAAATTAAAATAATACTTCACCTACAGAAAAAAGTGTCCCTAAAAAATGTTTTGCGAATGTTGGCAACTATGCATACAATGATAGCCATTATCTTTCCGTTTCTGTGCATGTGGCTTTCCACCTCTGCATACTGACTTCAGGGGGTCACTCGCTTGGTACCTCCACCCTTTATATAGTAGAATGCCTTGTGTTAGTGGAGGTGCCAAATGAGCGACCCCCCTTTAGTCATTGTGTAGAGGGAATACCGTTCACAAACAACCTGAAAGATCACAACTCTCGCTATATGCAGGGAAGACTACTATAGCGATTAACAACATCCCCAGTGGCCCTCCGTATATCACATGTGCCAAGTTGGCCCAGTGTTAGTATGCAAAAGATATAATTTCCTATAAATTCATCTTTAAGGTGTCATTGGAAAAACGTCCTCCCTAACATCAGAATTAACACGGCTGATATATTCCTTCAAGCTGATTGCACCGCTTCCATTTATGATTGATAGCTTAATCTGTCATCTCAGCACTGTCACTTCTGGAGATTATAAATACAACATAAAACACAGGTTGTTCTCATGGGTATGCATCCGATGTTCCGTTACAGTGTTATTGTCATCAGAAATTTCTGCATCATATGTAACATCTGCTCACAGCTTAGGCGGCGTACACACGACCGAGGTTCTCGCTAGAAACCAGCGAGAACCTCACTGGGAGCTGCATTCCAGCGAGAACCTCGGCCGTGTGTACGCTCCTGGCTCGCCCCGCCCGTCGGGAATCCCGTCGAGCGAATAGAGAGCAGGCTCTCTATTTGCTTGACGGCCCGCCTGGATGAATGGCTGGTTGCCATTCCCGACGGGCAGGTCGCCGATTTCGACAGCCGGCCGAGAGCCTCGACGGGCGGAACGATGTGTTCCGCCCGTCGAGGTTCTCGTACGTGTGTACGCCGTCATAGAGTGCCAGGAGGTCTACAGAGGGAAAAATATGAATGTAAAGAGAGAAAGGTTTTAAACTCCAAGCAGATGTGAAATGCACAATTTCAACAGTTTGTTCGTTATTACATCTCTAAGGCCTCGACACACAACCGAGAATCTCGTCAGGAAAAACCCGTCATTTTCCCTGACGAGATTCTTGGCAAGAAACTCTTGCCGCCCAAGTGTACTGACTTTCATTTCAAAAGAACCGCGGTTCCCTTGAAAGGAAAGAACGCGGTGACGTCATCGCGTATGACGAGAATGCGCACGTCACATTTAATGCTGTCGCCGCCATCTTGCTTCACCCTACCTATGCAGTGGAAGCTGCCGCGCATGTGTCAAAGTCATTTCGAGCATGCGCGGGTTTCCACTGCAACAGGTAAGTATACACACTCTCGAGTTTCTCGTCTGGAAACAGGCAAACGAGAATCTCGACGAGAAAAAAGAAAGCAGGTTCTCTTTTTTTCTCGTCGAGATTCTGGCTAGATTTCCAGACGAGAAACCTGAATGCCTCATACAAACGAACATGAATCTCGGCAAGAAGCAGTTTTCTTGCTGGCTTTGCCAAGAAACTGGTCGTGTGTACAAGGTCTGAGGGCTCGTTTACACTAATCTAGAATGCAGTACAGGAAAGCCGTGTTCATGTGTGGCTTTCCGCACCACATTCCAATCGCAGTGCCCTTGCGATCTGCTGCGGAGGTCAGTGCATAGACACTCCAAACACTGGTCACAAATGCAGTGCCTTTGCCCGCACCAGATCACATGACACAAAAGTACCATGCGATGCGGTTGCCACAAATGTTTGAGAGCTGGTTCTCAATTTTTCCGACGGCAAAAGTTCTTGTTGGAAATTCCGATCATCTGTATGCAATTCCGACGCATAAGAATCCTATGCATGCTCGGAATCATTGAACTTCATTTTTCTCAGATCATCTTAGTGTTGTACGTCACCAAGTTTTTGACGTTCGGAATTTCAGACAACATTTGTGTGACCGTGTGTATGCAACACAAGTTTGAGCCAACATTCCATCAGGAAAAATTCACAGTTTTGCTGTCGGAAATTCCGATCGTGTGTATGCGGCATTAGCATAAGCCTTTCCAGACAGTAGACAATGGCAATAGTAAAATAAACCGGATTAAAGGTAAAAAGTACTTGCAAAGTTCTAGTGTTTGGTTCCAGTAGAGTCCAATCCACTGCAGTGTAAGTCCAATCTAGTGTATAAAGATCATCAGGTCTCATAAATGGCCTTTTTGCACCGTATTTGACCTGGTAATAGTTGCTTGCAGTTCTTATATAGCAGAGCATAGACTGGGGGTGGACGAAGAAGCGCAAGGAGCTGATAAGTTGTGCTGCAGTTTACAGAACATGTTTATAGGAGAAAAGAGCAGAGTCATCAAGTGATGAGCACCTCAGCCTACTGCTTCTTTTTTCAGTGTTCAGTCACAGGCTGAGAAGTGTAGAAGAGACCTGCAGTAGTTACAGGTCCCACCACTGCCACCAGAATGTGTTGACTGCATTCTTAGCCTAGTCCTTCCCAGAGATTTTCCAGTTCAAAGGAACAACAATCCAAGCAAATGGAGCGATTAAACACCACTGATCGCTCAGTTCTCAGTGCTGTTAGTTAGTCTGCCCACCCCTGTGCTTACTGGAGCACTAAGTTGTGGAGTGGGCATGATCGGCTGGCTCAGGCTCTCAGTGGCTCGCTGAGAGGCTGAGCCAGGTGCTGGTTCAGGCTCCTGGGTGGATCACGACCATAAGACCACAATCTTTATCCAAATTAGACCAGCTCTGTGATGTCAGCTGAAAGCGGGCTTTAGTCCACTATTGGCAGGAAACGGGTTACAGGAGTGCAGAACAAACTGGATTCCTGTGATCCACAGAAGAAGGCTGTACTTCTCCTTTAACCCTTTATACACACAAGCAGTAATCACAACCATGTGTTGCAACTAAAACACGCACAGTATACAGCGTCAGCTGCAGCTATCCTGAAGTTTAAGAAATATCTTTGACCCTTGCCCCATGTTTAGATTTGAATGTACATAGTTTAAAATGTGGTCGTTTTCTTCAAAAAGGTAAGGATTTTTTCATACAGTATCTGATTAGAGCATTTAGAGATTTAGCTTAAGGATTTTAAAATAGCATTTTAATGAATACAACAGAAACATGGTGCAAAATATTGGTTACAGAAAATATATAACAAAATTGACAATAGCCACAGTAAAATAAACCAGATTAAAAGTACTTGCAAAGTTCTCCTGGTGTTTGGTTCCAGCAAGGTCCAATCCACTGCAGTGTACTGTAAATCTTATTTGATGTAATAAGATCATCAGGTCTTATAAATGGCCTTCAGCAATCCTTAATAATGTCCGTGGTAAACAAGAGGCCCAGGTGCCATTTGCTACAGCTTTTTGTTGCCCTCCAGAGGTTGTCGCTGAGCAAACCCAAAGTGTTGAGGGGTTTGGTGTAGGAGTGCAGTTTTACAATCCAACCACACCAGCATGTAATTGAAGATGTAGCAATGTGGACTACAATTCCAAAGCATATCAATTCCCTGTCATTCCTATGTATTGTCCCTCTAGTGCCCAGTGTCACTAAATGACATCATATCTGTGAGCCAAACCAAAGGGATTGTGGGATTAATAGTTCCTCAGAATGGCAATGGCTATGACTATGCACCCGGACTACATATCCCAGGGATCTTTGCTATCATCGGAGAGGATGCTGGGGAGAGCGATAATAGAGACCAGAGACACGCACCATGCTCTCTTCCTCCTGGCCCCGGTGTGTGACGGACCTCTCTGTTCAGGGAGGGTGAGGTTTCGGCCTACCACGTGGTGTACGACATTCTAACCCGGGCCGAGAAGGGCCCATCACTGATTGCTGATCATCAGACATCTATCCAGCACCACCCTAATACTCCGACAACCCGCGATTTGTGCTTTGCATCGGATGATCATTGCGCGTGGAACCGCTGCAAGGACGCCTCTTCGGGAACCGCTGTTCGGAAGGTATTGAATTGGCCTGGTCGTTGGTGAGAGGGCAATTGCCCAAGTTTACAAACCTTTCTTTGTTGCTTCACTGGGACACTGTGCACAGACAGCTTTACCCAGGGGAAACACTTTACTGCATCTCTATTTGAACATTGTACATATACACCTGTCGCATGAACCTTTCCAAGAAATACCATTGCCTTTTTGCTGCACCTTATTGGATACAGTTAATGAGCTCCGACTGCCAGTGAAGATCATCAGACCTGCAACTGGGACATTACTGTCATTACTACTTAAAGGGCCCTCATACTGTTCTTGTTTAATTGAGCTTTCATTAGGATAAAAACATGAAAAGGCCGGCCTGGGTTTCCAGTCTTGCCAGAACTAATGCTTAAAGCGGAGTTCCACCCAAAAATGGAACTTGCGCTTAATCCACTCCACACCCCCTTACATGCCACATTTGGCATGTAATTTTTTGGGGGGGAGTGGGGGCTTCAGGAGGAGTGGTACTTCCTGTCCCACTTCCTGCTTCCGCCGAGGGGCTGGTAAGGCAATTAAGCTTAATCGCCTTATTGCAGCCCCTCCCCTAGGCAATCGCATGGGACACATGACAGGTCCCATGCGATTGCCTGTCCAATCAGCGGTGAGCCGTGCCGCGCGCATGCGCAGTGCGGCTCGCGCATGCGCAGTGGGTGCCCGGCCGTGAAGCCGAAGGCTGTCACGGCTGGGTGCCCACAGTCGGAATGAAGACGCCGGCCGGGGAGGGGGGGAGAGGGGCGGAGCCCCGGTCGGCGCGTCGCTGGAACGCAGGAGCAGGTAAGTGATTGTTTATTAAAAGCCAGCAGCTACACTTTTTGTAGCTGCTGACTTTTAATAAACACAATTTTTGGCTGGAACTCCCCTTTAACTCTCACGTATCCTTTCAGGTCATGCTCAAGTGGTACTCCATTATACATGCGTGTATATAATATACTGTTAGTTCCAGATTGTCTTTCTTGTATTGTTGTGGAGGAATTATTCTACTGAACTAGGACTGTTATCCGAAGTTCAGTTGATCTATTACCTCCTTTGTGCAACAAGGTCTTCCTTGAGTTATCCAGTAAACATTAATAGAATCAAAACTCATTGAGTGGTTTGACTTATTACTTTAAGGTGGTGCAAAGATGTCTGAACCCAGAGTGTCAGGGTTGTAATGTTCCCCGTGTCATGGTAGTGCAGATAAGCAGGTAAATCCAAGCAGTCCACAAGGGGACAGTGCTACAATTACAATGAATTCACAATTTGATAAAGACCAAATACAATATAAATCAGATGTAACTTCTCCTTTCTTCCCACTGAGTTTGGAAACTTTAGACCTCATTATTGTCACAGATATGTTTAGTTATGGTTATGTATCTGTTATGTATTAAATTAGGTAACATGGTGCACATTCCCAAAGATAATACAGCTCCATCTGTCATGTCAGAAACAAGAAGGTTGACATTGCTTGCTGTCTACTAAACGTGTGAGTTGCCTGGCTGAGCAAGGTTATATTTTATATTTCTTAGTCACTGATCTAGAAAAAAACATGTAGCAGGTGAGAGTTTGAGAAAGGTTTTTAACTTATATCTGTTCTGCTCCCAAACATACAGTATTAGTGCCTTAGCAACAGTGTAATAGTCGGAGAAGCATAAAGCAATAGCCCCCTCCATAGTTCTCTTATGACAGATGCGCTTTAAATTATGGAGCCAACAAAGTGCACTTATTCCATCACAAGGTCCAGAGGTAGAATCCTTGATGGGTTTAACTTATGTACCAGAGCTAAACCCAGTGAGCAACAGAATTGTTACCAAGCTAGAACATGAGAAAAAAAAGGGTTAAAAATAGTTTGCAAAATATTCTCCAAAACTTTATGTAGCGCTCTGCTCCCAAATGACTGGGCGCCATTTTAAATTTAGAGGGTGTCTGAGCCGATAATATGGCTCAGACTGTGATGATTTGTTCTAATTTAGCCTCAGTTCTGGCAATGGCTGTGCCCAATGGCATATTCCCACTGTTGCCAGTAGATGGCGATACCATCACAGGCCAGTGTTGGAACATGGAGAAGCCATAGACTATTGAGTGTCTTTCCTTGGGAACAGTCCAGTGGAAGTGGTGCCCCGCTGTGCATGCCAGGGAGGGATACTTAAGGGGCAGAAGCCATATTTTGGGGTCCTTCGCCTTGTGGCTCTCCTGGCATGAGGTATGTGTTGTGTGATTTTCAGCCCCAGGACCACGTTGGCCCGAGGCTGCTTCTCTACCTGTAGGCCCAGTTCTGCTGATTGGGGCCTACAATTTAAGAGGGATCCCAGGCTGTCCATCTAAGGGAAGAAAGGAAACCAGGGGAGGACCTGCCCTAGAGGAGACCAAGCAGAAGGCTTATGTCTCGGGATAGGCCTGGTGACCTTATTAAGGAGGGATCCACAACTCAAGTTGTCCTACAGTTCGGCGGGTCGGCTTAAAGGCTCTTTAACTGTACGGCTGGAAGGTCGGGTAATACATCTTGTGGCAGAGGATTCCGGACTGTTCAATTTGTTCTCAATCAGTCTGTGGCAGAGACTGTTATCGAACTGGTTCGTGCATCATTCCGGCTGCTAGGCCAGATGAGTGGCTTCTATCCGGGCGAGAGTGGTGAATAACTTTGGAGTTTTTTTTTTTTTCCTGGTGATCTGTACCATGTACCTGAACCTTCCCTTCCCCCTTCATCCTTCTACCTTCTTTACAAGTTTTGAGAAAAAGAATAAAACCTGACAGGTTTTACATCTTGTGTGGACATTGGAGTTCTTTCAGACTTTCTTCCCCTAGACATCAAATGTTGAGGTAACGTGCAGGCCTGAAATATAACCAGCAGCTCCTACAGGGGGTAGTGCTACATTAATATACCACTCTTCCATCTTACTTTGCCATTTGTAGCAATCTATTAACTGACTGCATGCAAAGCAGAACCTACAAGGACGTACAGACCTCCCTGGAGTCTGGAATTCTGCTTGTACATTGCCCACTATAGATCTGTGGTGTGGTCAGAGTTTTAGATAGTTGGATACGGTCCTACAGCAGGATAAACCAAACTAAAACTGGTCAGAAAAAAGAAGGAAAAACCAAATAACCAAAATCAAATGTTGTCTGTAGGTTAAATGAAAATGAATCAGTTTAAGTTGGAAGGTCTGTAGTTTGTAAAATGTTTCTTCCGTATGAAGCACCAAATGTTATCTTGCTCTTCTTGTACCCTTTGCATATGCCTCCCCAACCCAACCAATGGCATCACTAAGGGGAGCCAGTGGGGGCCCTGACCCCCCCAAAATTACGCTGTGTCCCACCATGCCCAACTTCAATGGTAAGCTTCCTATTACAGTGCCAGATGTTAGCAGAGAACTAAGGCCCCTTTCACATTGATGCGTGGAGCCGCGGTGACGGTATAGCCACGCTATTTGTAGCGCCGCTATACCGTCGTGTTTACCGCGATATTCGGGCGCTATCGGTGAGGTTTTAACCCCCGCTAGCGGCCGAAATAGGGTTAATACTGCCCGTGTTGCGTTTCCAATTTATTCCAATGGGAAGGCGCGCTATAGGAGCGGTGAACACACCGCTCCTATACCGCGGTAAAGATGCGGCTAGCAGGACTTTTGGAGCGTTCCTGCCAGCGCACCGCTTCAGTGTGAAAGCCTTCGGGCTTTCACATTTAACAATACAGGGCATGATTTTTTATGCGGTATAGCAGCGCTATTTTTAGCGCTGTACCGCATGAAAACCGCCTCAATGTGAAAGGGGCCTAAATATGATTAATAAAGGAACTTCAAAATTGTTTTCTTTAGTAAGGTCTACAGTATGTGACATATCTGGTGCTGCAATCAACAACCCGGCATTTTAATGCTGGAAACTTCGCATTTTTGTGCAAATGCCAAGAAAAAAAAAACTGGTGTTTGTAGACAATCACATAATCAAGATTCTTTATTTTCTTTCTTTTTTCACTTGATGTAGCAATATGCCCTCTAAGATCACTGAAATATTTCTCACCCTCCGGCCTTGGTTGGACTTTTTCAGAATTTTCTTATGTTCTGAAATCTGAAAGATAATAGAAAAACAGGCTCAATAACCGATCCACAGAGCGCATGTTTGTCTTTAAATTTGATATTCCACATCTTTTGTGATTACTTAACTTGGTGCATGCCGCTGGTTTCATTCTGATCCACGCCATCCATTCCTCTTCTGGGTTTACGAAAATGGAGAATTTAAAGACATGACAGACAGAAAAAGAGAAACGTTCCGAGGATTCGAACAGTCATGTAGTCCGCAAAAGAGTGCATGGAACGGTCATGGATGAGAATGGATGAATGGTAATGCAGTACACAGATGTGGTCACCGTACAAGGTCTATGAATCCAATGACATAGGGGTTGATTTATTAGGGAAAAAGACTGTGCACTGTGCAGTTGCATTCTGTAAGTACAGTTGCTTCAGAGCTTAGTAAATAAGCAGAAGCTCTGCTGACTTCCATCATCCAATCATGTGCAAACAAAAATACCGTTTTTTTTTTTTGTATTTTCCTTCCACGTGATTGGGTATTCTTTGCATAGTGAAGCTTTACCTCATATACCAAGCTCTGGAGCAACTGCAGAGTCTATTTGCTTTTAGTAAGTAAACCCCATAGTGTTGGGGGCTGACCAAAAATGTCCCTAGTCAGTGCTAGGTTGCCACCCTTAACTCCATGGCCCTGTACACACGAGGAGACATGTCCGATGAAAACGGTCCGCGGACCGTTTTCATCGGACATGTCTCTGGGGATCTTTTGGTCTGATGTGTGTACACACCATCAGACCAAAATCCCCGCGGACAGACAACGCGGTGACGTAGAAGTCACCGATGTCCTCAAACCAGGAAGTTCAATGCTTCCGCGCATGCGTCGAATCAATTCGGATTTCGGTCTGCTGGTTAGACGTACTAACCAGCGGACATGTCCGACGGACAGGTTTCCAGCGGACAAGTTTCTAAGCATGCTTAGAAACTTTTGTCTGCTGGTAACCTGTCCGCTAGGCCATACACACGATCGGACATGTCCGCGGAAACTGGTCTGCGGACCAGTTTCAGCGGACATGTCTCCTCGTGTGTACGCGACCTATGATGTACATGATGCAAATCTCTTCTAGCACACGATAGTAAGTACCATCTTGGGACATACCAAAAACTTCTTAATAGGCTCACTTTTCTAGGGTGACCACGTATCCTGGATTGCCTGGGACAGTTCCACATTTTTCAGGTCTGTCCCGGGCACATTCATTCCAGGACAATACAGTGTCCCGGAATGAAACTGACACAGCCACCCCCCCCCCCCCCAGGCCAATCTGATGCCCCCAAAAAAGGCCGCCACATCACGACTTTACTCACTGACAGTACTTGTCCTGGCCGGGAATGCCAGGAGGAGCACAATCCCGCCTCCTGCTTGTGATTGGAGAAATCATAAATCCCTTCTCTTGTGTCCAATCGCTGGGCTGTGATTCATTACAGCACAAGCTGATTTTTGGGAAGGGATGGTGTCCCTGAATGGTAGTTTGGAATTGTGGTCACCCTACTGCAGTCACGGTGGATTCGGCATACTTTGAGCCACAGTTCTTCAGCCTATAGCCAATGTTATTATGGAATACAGATACTCCTCTTTTACAGACCACTCGAACTTACAACCAGCTCTCCCCACCATAACGACCTGCTATACATCATCGTATTGTACAGTACAGAATTTTTGTTTGTGTTCTGTACTAATGCAAATTAAAACAATGTTATTGAGCTGGGATTTTGTGTTTAGACCTTTTTTTTTTTACAATACAGTACAGTACAGTAGTAACATAGTAGGTGAGGTTTAAAAAAAGACACAAGTCCATCAAAAAAAGTTAAGACTGTTTACCATTATCATTGAAAATGAAAGTAATCCCTGGGTTGTCCCCAGAAAATAATTAGAAGGGAAATCTTCCAATGGGGACACTAGTTCTGGTGACCTTGGGGTCCCCAAGGAATTCTAATTCTAATTTTCAGGGATTTCCTCTCATTTCCTGTTTGACTATGGGACAGGAAGTGAAAGGAAATCTCTGCAAAGGCACACAAATGGTTAAAAAAGTTCTTATTTAATCATAATTCATAATAGCTTATCTTGACAATACTACTAATCTGATTATGACTATGAAAGGGGGGCGGGGCTGGACGTGTGACATCAGTGATCTTCTTTCCCTATATCAGGGGACAGACGATTACTGACACTGCCACAATGAAGAACGGGGAAGGTGTGTTTACACACACCTCTCCCTGATCTTCAGCGCCGGTGATCGATCGCGGGACACCGGCAGCGATTGTGTCCGCGGGTTCTGCAGGCGTGGTCATGGAGCTTAGGACCAGCGACCCTACGGCTGGGCTCTTAAAGAGGACGTACAGGTACGTGCTTGTGCCCAGCCGTGCCATTCTGCTGACGTATATCGCCGTGAAGGGGTCCTCAAGTGGTTAAAACACAGTTACAGCTGATTTACTAAGAACTAAGAATCTTCACTCAAAATTTGGGCAACTGTCGTTTCAATTACCCAATCACATCTGCAGCATCTGAGTATTAAATATTTAAGTGATTGAGTATTCAAAGTGAACATGAATTTGCTTTTCACATGGTTCCATAACTGAAGTTAATATTCATGCAGTCTGAAGAAATGTGAAGACTCTCAACTCCTTTAGTAACTCACCCCCTGTATGTCTGTGATTTAAACAAAAAAGTTGTTTTACGACAACTAAAATAACAATAGTTCAAAACCTAAAAGAAGAGGCAAAGCTGAAATGTAGTATCTTCTTTAACCACTTGATACCCGCCCACCGTCATATGACGTCCAAAACGGGAACCTGTTATCCGGGGTGGACGTCATATGACGGCCTGCACTTTGCGGGGGGGATATCTCAATGATGCCTGCACCCAGAGGCATCATTGAGATATCATTTTTTAGCGGCGGCGATCGTGCGCACCGTAAGAATGATCATAGCGGCGGTTCCGCCGCTAGATCATTCTTACAGGCGGCGGGAGGGGACATCCCCCCCCTCTCGCCGCCATCCGGTGCTTCTACGGGCTCTCCCGTCCCATCGAGAGCCCGGAGAGATGATCGCCGTCCGCCGGATATTTGCTATAGAGATGACTGGTGACCAGATGGTCACCAGTCATCTCTATGACCGTCGGAGGCCCGGGCGCAATGTGATGACGTCACGCCCGGGTCCCCGTAAGTAAACAAACCGCAATTGTGGCTAGTTTGAATGAGATCTGTGATTTTTTTCTTTCACAATCTCATTCTTTCCAGCCTGGAGGAGAGATGTGGGGTCTTATTGACCCCGCCTCTCTCCATAAAGAGGATCTGTCACACACATTTCCTATTACAAGGGATGTTTACATTCCTTGTAATAGGAAGAAAGGGATTGAATTTTTTTTTTTTTTTTAAGTGTAAAAAATAAAAAAATAAGTAAAATAAAAAATAAATAATAATAATAAAAAAAATTAAATGCCCCTGTCCCCGGTAGCTCGCGCTCAGAAGCGTACACACACGTTAGTCCCGCCCACGTATGTAAATGTCGTTCAAACCACACATGTGAGGTGTCGCCGCGTGCGTTAGAAAGTGTGCAACAATTCTAGCACTAGACCTCCTCTGTAACTCTAAACTGGTAACCTGTAAACATTTTAAAGTGTCGCCTATGGAGATATTTAAGTAACGAAGTTTGGCGCCATTCCATGAGTGTACGCAATTTTAAAGCATGACATGTTAGGTATCTATTTACTCGGCGTAACATCATCTTTCATATTTTACCAAAAAATTGGGCTAACGTTACTGTTTTGTTGTTTTTTAATTTATGAAACCATTTTTTTTTACAAAAAAAAGCCGTTTGAAAAATTATTGCGCAAATACGGTGCAAGATAAAAAGTTGCAATGGCCACCATTTTATTCCCTAGGGTGTCTACTAAAAAACATATATAATGTTTGGGGGTTCTGAGTAATTTTCTAGCAAAAGAATGATGATTTGTACATGTAGGAGAGAAGTGCCAGAATAGGCCCCGGAAGGAGGTGGGTTTTAAAGACTGGTATTGAAGTGGTTAAGGTACGATGGTCCTGACTATTAACTGTTAATACTCAGTTATACTTTACACTGAAAGATAGAATTTAGTTTTTGTGAAAAGTACGATCATAAAATGGCAACCCCTCAGATCAATTTGTACATAGCACAAGTATAGAGCATATGGGCAGTGCAATCCACAGAACAATACAAAAAAAAATACAATGTAAAAATTCCCCAGCAAGAACACCACCTTAGCTGTCTTAACAGGATACATTAAAAAAAGTTTTTTTTTTTTTTTTTTGTTTTGTTACATATATGTGCAAATATATATGAAGCCAAACTGGCATACAAAGTCAACTCTATAAAGTGTTGTCCCTAAAGCTCGGTACACACAATCAGATTTTCATCAGGCAAAGTAGGACTTTTGTCAGAAAGGCTTTGGCCAGGAACTTGTCTGGCATACAAACAGCAAAGAATTGTTGGCCAACAAACACAAAACATGTTTTTTCAGCTATTTAGCGCCCCCCTTTGGGCAACTTTTGCTAATGTTGTGTTATGGTGAGTATTTTGTTCCCGAGAATGCGTGTTTATACTTTTGAGTTTTGTGTAAACACGATCGCATAATCCAACATCACACATTGTTTGGCGGACAATTTTAAAGCATGCTATCCCACTTTTGTCTGCGGAAAATCCGACAACATTTGACCGAGCATACAAACGGTTGGATTTTCCGACAACAGCCTGTCATCACACAATTCCCGTCGGATAACCCGATCGTGTGTATGAGGCTTATCTTCCGTCTAAAGCCTCGTACACACGGTACGATTGTTGGCAGGGGATTGTCTGTTAACAGACTAAAATCTGACTGTTATTACGCTCCTTCTGACAATTGTTGTCCAACTTTCGGCCAACAAATGTTGGATGGCAGGCTAGTAAATTTTCTGCGGACAACGATCTGATTTTCGTATTGGTCAGTACAAAAGTCCATCACACAAAAGTCAAAAGTACAAACACGCATGCTCGGAATCAATGCTTACCAAACACGAAATTAGCAGAAGGGGCCCAAAGGGTGAGCTGAAATTCCTCGTAGTATGTCACTACGTTCGTGTTTGTTGTGTGACAATTGTGTGCCGCAAGACAAGTTCCTGGCACACGCCCTTTGGACAAGAATCAAACGCTTGATTGGTCAACAATCGGATCGTGTGTACGAGGCTTAACTGTGCTCCTATTTCAGGACATACTGTATGTAGCAATGAACACATTGAGAGCAGGCACACCCTAGAGGTAGTTCATTCCTCCTTTGAGGAGCAGGGACACATCAGAAGGACAAATTCTTTTAATGGCAGCTGAAGTTGTCCAGTGTGTATCTGAACTTTTACGGACTATCCTGTAATACAGGATGATACAGACGTCACAATGTTTAAGTAGTACAAAAAGCAAACACATCATAAAAATGATATAAATGTAACAAATACAATGCCTTGAAAAAGTATTTATACCCCTTGTAATTCTTCCACATTTTGTCATGTTACAATCAAAAAACGTAAATGTATTTTATTGGAATTTTATGTGATAGACCAACACAAAGTGGCACGTAACTGTGAAGTAGAAGGAAAATGATAAACGGTTTTAATTTTTTTTTTACAATTAAATATGTGATAACGTGTGACGTGCATTTGTGTTCAGCCCCCTTTACTCTGATACCCCTAACTAAAATATAGTGGAACCAATTGCCTTCAGAAGTCACCTAATTGGTAAATAGTGTCCACCTGTGTGAAATGTAATCAAAGTATAAATACAGCTGTTCTGTGAAGTCAGTGCTATGTGTGGTGGAAAACTAACATTGCACATCACCCTGAATACACCATCCCTACTGTGAAACATGGTGGTGGCAGCATCATGTTGTGGGGATGCTTTTCTTTAGCAGGGACAGGGAAGCTGGTCAGAGTTGATGGGAAGATGGATGGAGCCAAATACAGGACAATCTTAAGCCTCATACACATGATCGGACATCAAACAAACTTTCCCCTGGATTTTTGTCTGAAGGGAGTTGTCAGGTCACACCCATAGTATACACACGCTCTGACTTTTCTGCAAACTTTTCTAAAACTTTCCCAACATCACATGTTTTTTCTGCTCTTTTCTGCTCTTTACCGCCACCCTTTGGTTAACTTATGCTATTGTTGGTTGATTTTAACATTGGTTCTGAGCATGCGTATTTGCACTTTGTACAAAAGTCCGATGGCTTGCTGTACACACGGTCAGACTAGGCACCATCAGACTTTTGTTGCCGAAAAGTTTGTCCGTTTGAAGACCAAACTTTTTGTCCGTTGAAACCTGAAAAAGTTTGTCCGATGCAGCGAACACACGGTCGGACTAATTTAAAAACTTGCTGATTTTGAAGTTTGTTGGCAAAAAGTCTGACCGTGTGTACGGGCCCTTAGAGGAAAACCTGTGAGGCCCTGTACACACGGCTGGGTTTCCCGTAGGGGAAAACTGCGGGGGGAGCTTTTGGCCAGGAATCCCAGCCGTGTGTATGCTTCCTCGCAGTTTTCCCAACAGGAATCCCGGCAGGAAAATAGAGAACCTGCTCTCTATTTTCCCGCTGGGATTCCCGACAGTTTTCCTATGGGGTAACAATGCGAGGGAATATACTCACGACCAGGATTTACAGCCAAAGCTCTCCCTGCAGTTTTCCCGTGTCTACACGAAACTTACCGAGCAGGTTCTGGGGTTTCCCCTCGGCTGACTTTTTTCCCGCTGAGAAAACCGAGCGTGTGTACAGGGCTTTAGAGTCTGCAAAAGACTTGAGGCTGGGGCGGAGGTTCACCTTCCAGCAGGGCAATGACTCTAAACATACAGCCAGAGCTATAATGGAATGGTGTAGATCAGTGGTCTCCAAACTGCGGCCTGGGGGCCGAATGTGGCCCTTTGCTTTTCTTTATCTGGCCCTTGGGGCACTGTTCCACCAACTGACACCAATGATGGGGCAACATGCCCCCTACTGACACCATTAGTGGGGCAATATTCTTCCTGTTGATACCAACAAAGGGCCACTATTTCTCCCATTAAATCAATGATGTGGCACATAGTCTGACCCCCCTAAAGCCTGAAGGACAGTAAAGTGGCCCTTTGCTTATAAAGTTTGGAGACCCCTGGATTAGATCAAAGAATATTCATGGGTTAGAATGGCCCAGTCAAAGTCCAGACCTAAATCCAATTGAAAAATTTGTGGCAAGATTTAAAACTGCTGTTCACAGACGCTCTCCATCCAATCTGACAGAGCTTGAGATATTTTGACAAGAAGAATGGGCAGAAATGTCCCTCTCTAGATGTGCAAAGCTGGTAGAGACATCCCCAAAAAGACTTGCAGCTGTAATTGCAGTGAAAAGGATTCTACAAAGTATTGACTCCGGGGGGCGCCATACAAATGTACGCCCCACACTTTTCACTTATTTATTTGAAAAAAAAAAAACCATTTACTGTATCATTTTCCTTCCACTTTACAATAATGTGCCACTTTGTGTTGGTCTACCACATAAAATCCCAATAAAATACATTTTTTTTGGTTGTAACATGAGAAAATGTGGGAAATTTCAAGGGGTATGAATACGTTTTCAAGGCAATGTAGTTACCATTACAAGTAAAATCTATGGGCCAGATTCAGAGAGCCATTACGCCTGTCTAACTGGTGTTAGACTGGAGTAATTTCAAATTACGCGCGTTTTCTAGCTAGTCGAAAACCTCAAACCATGAATAGACGGCTGCGGGCTTCAATTCGACTGGATTACGTGTTTGTACGCCTTCGGATCTACGCTGCAATAAAATTGCGGCCACTGGGTAGACTTCCCGTCGTTTTCCGCGTCGGGGTATGCTAATGAGCTTTTGCCGGCGATCCCCGAAATTACGATCTTCAATCGCAATCTCTTACGGCACCTTTAGTCATCTTTTTTTTGCGTAACACTATACCAGCTTTTTGCTGCTCTAATATTAGACAGCCCATGTTAAGTATGGCCGTCGTTCCCACGTCAAATTTCTACGTTTTCCGACGTCTTTTATTATTTTTAACGTAAGTCGTCCGGGAATAGGAATGTTCGTAAACGCCGCTACTCAAACAACGAATTACGTAACGACGTGATTTCGCGCAATGCACGTAGCGTACGGGCAAAAATCTACCAGGATTCGGTGTAGAGCCTGGTAAAATACGGCAACGTAGAGTATTTCGATTACGCAGCGCAATATTAAGTGTATGTGAATCTGGCCCTATATTTTCATAGACTTTACAGAGACTTTTTACTTTAAAAGTACTAAATTAATAGATTAAATGTGTGAATTGTGAATTATGAGAGTTGAAAAAAAGGAATTGAAAATTAAGAGAGCTTCCCAGTTGTCGAAACAGAACTCCAATGTAATTGTGTAACAATTGAATACATTTTCTTATAACACTCAAAAACTTTAGCAATACTTTTGCCAAGTGACAAAAATGTATTCGCTTTTAAACTTTATGGTTAAGTCTTCAAAGTGAACGTAAGTTTACCACATTCACTTAAGCTAAGGCTGGCCATAAACAGTTCAAATTCTGTCCAATTTGTGCTGAATCAGCTGAAAGTTGAGTCGTGAATGGCCCTGCAAGTACCACCTGCCTCAAAAAAAAGTAATTTTTCAAAAAGGACTGAGCTGGGTGAAAAATGATTGGCTAAACAGTGACTGCATTGGATATGCCGCAGTCCCGCTAAAAATCACTGATCGCCGCCATTACTAGTAAATAATAAATAAAAATTACATAAATCTATCCCCTAGTTTGTAGACGCTATAGTTTTTGCGCAAACCAATCAATATATGCTTATTGAGTTTTTTTTTTTTTACCAAAAATATGTAACAGAATACATGTTGGCCTAAATTGATAAAGAAATTTGATTTTTTTTATTGGATATGTTTTATAGCAAAAAGGAAAATAATATATATTTTTTTTCAAAATTGACGCTCTTTTTTGTTTTTAGCGCGAAAAAATAAAAACCATAGAGGTGATAAAATACCACCAAAAAAAAGTCCTTTTTGTGGAAGAAAAGGGACTTACATTTTATTTGGGTACATCTTCGCACGTCCGCGCAATTGTCCGTTAAAGAAACACAGTGCCGTATCGCAAAAAATGACCTGGTCATTAAGGAGGAAAAACCTTTCCGGGGCTGCAGTGGTTAACCACTGCAGCCCCGGACCATTTGGCTGGCCAAAGACCAGAGCACTTTTTGCGATTCGGCACTGCGTCGCTTTAACCCACGAATAGAGCTTTCTTTTGGTGGTATCTGATCATAAACAAAACAAGAGCGACAATAAAAAAAAAGCAATGGCCCAGATTCACGTGCATCTGCGCATTATTGGACCGGTGTAGCGCACCGCCTTTACGTTAGACTTGCGCAATTTTGCCGCGTAATCACCCTATTCTCGTAGCTTTTGCGCAGAAAATTGCACATGCGTAACGTTATTTCAGAGGCGTAAGACGGAGTAATACAAATTGGGAAGGACGTGGGCATGTTACATTGAAATGAGCCGTGACCCCATGCAAATGAAGGGCCGGCCGGCTCGCGCATGCGCGCTTGAAGGAGACCATGGTCAGCTCCGCTGTGCGCATGCTCACAACTCGGGAGCGGCGCAATCAGTGAAATTGGAAATGGACTAGGGCAACTTTGTGAACTACGCAAACAGCATAAATAGACAGACACAAATGCACTTCCTTTGCAAAAGTACATCCCTTTGTTTCCCTTCCTATACAGCAAGGTGCTTTTGTTTATTAGCGTTTGTTTGTTTGTTTGTTTGTGACGTGTCTTTGAGATATTTGGGGACTGTTTTGCAGAGTGATTTTTGTCTTTTATGTGTTTTCTTTGTTATTTTGTTTAAATTATATTTTTGCTGGGCATTTTTTATTTTTGCTCGTCATTTTTTTATTTTTTTTTGGTTCTGTTTGTGTATGATTTTGGAATGTGGGGGTGATATTCCTGCGGGAAAAGGGGTGTCACCCTCATTTGTGGAGAAGTGATTCCCAGGTCTGTGTGAATGATGTATGAATGTACAGTGACATAATTGGAGCCGCGGCATGGCGTTGCTGCTCACAAGTCCTGCATGGTGGGCTTGTGCCAATCCAATGTGATGAGGATGTAGGGTGTGTGTGCTAGGGACCACAGTGGTGTGCATGCATGCATTCTCATTGTGCCATGATTAATGTGTGTGTTTTTAACGTGCAAAGATGCATATGTGAGCTGGCATGAGATGGGGTCCCAGTGCATATGCAGAGTCACCTTGAAGGGAAAAGACAGGAGGATGTTAGTAGTGCATGTGCCCCTTGTGATGTGTGCATCATGGGGGGGGGGACAGTCATGCCTGCCACCCATGTCACTCACCAACCAGCCAGCTGTCCCCATACATGTTCTGTTCGAAATCTGTGGGGATGGGGCTAGGATTGTATATGTAGCTGTCATAGGTGTCATGGGTGGTGTCATGTGTTGGGCTGGTGATGTCCTCCTGCAGGGTTGTGGTTAATTCCATGATGGCATGAGGGGTGAATCTGAAGATGCGAGAAACCTCAGAATCACTCAGGCCATAGATGTCTATGCATGTGTGATATATCCTCTCCCGTGAAGAGTGAGGGGCTTGTATCAGATAAGAATATTGTATTAGATTAGATTAAATTGTAAAGTTTAGATAAGCAAATAAAAAAAATAAAAAACATCTCCCGTGCCCTCCTTAGTGCCCTCCTCAGTGCCCTCCTCAGTGCCCTCATCCTTCTTTGCTCATCTAAAGTCAGTAGTATAGCTATGTGCGACGATGCCCCTGGCATGTTGGCATACAGATTGTTGTGCAACACGTGTGACTGCTGAGCTCCTCACTAACAGTGTTGCTTTATCTAACATGTAGACTTTTTTTCTCTTTTTAGACCAGCTTTTATATGCTCTAATTTTAGACAGGACATTTTGCTGTTGCGCACACTGCGTAGCCTGCGCTGCCCCAACGTTCTTTTGTGGATCCCCGTAAGTCCCTCATTAGCATATTTGACTAGCAAATCAATGGTCTGTCTAGCGCACTTTTGCGCGGACGGATGCGCCAGTCTAACGAAATTACGCTGGACAAAAAAAGTCGTTTTTTTGCGTATCTCGTTCTGGGGATGCCGTGCATCGAAACGCACGCGCACATTTAGACTTACGCCGCGCATCTCCTGTTGCGCAGGCGTAATCGCTCTGTGAATCTGGGCCAATATTTTTAACTTTTTACTATAATAAATATCCCCCAAAAATATATATATATATCTAAAAAAAAATCCTCAGTTAAGGCCGATACGTATTCATCTACATATTATTGGTAAAAAAAAAATTAGATTAAGTGTTTATTGATTGGTTTGCGCAAAAGTTATAGCGTCTACAAAATAGGGGATAGTTTTAATGGCATTTGATATTATAATATATATCTTTTAATCATAATGGCGGCGATTAGCGCTTTTTATCATGACTTCGACATTATGGTGGACACATCGGACACTGTTAACGCCATTTTGGGACCATTGCCATTTATACAGCGATCAGTGCTATAAAAATGCATTGATTACTGTGTAAATGTGACTGACAGTAAAGGGGTTAACCAGTAGGGGGCGCTGAAGGGGTTAAGTGTGTCCTAGGGATGTGTTCTAACTGTTGGGTGGATGGGCTACGTGTGACATGTCCTGTCACTAGGAAGAATGGGTAAATGCTTGTTTACATTAGCATTTCCCCATTCTTCCTCTTCATGAGATGATCGCGGGTATCCCCGCGGACATCGAATCCGCAGGACTCGCAGACGAACTCACGGAACTTGTGGCACCCACGCGTGCCCACAATGCCGCGTCTTAAAGGGGGTGTACCTGTACGCCCATATGCCTGTTTGTGCCATCGTGCCGACGTATATCGTCGTGCACTGGTCGACAAGCGGTTACAGTGTATCTAAAGCCAAAAAGCAAAATGTTCAAGTTTTAGATTTAGTAAGAATAGTTAGAACCTCTTACAGTTCTTATTTCTATTGCGGTCTATGATCCCTCTGGAGAAATGTACCCTCTGTAATTGTCCTGGTGACTATTGTTGTGGGACTGAAAGGGAGGAAAAATACAAAATATTGGGTTGCCAGCCAAACAGGAAAAGATGGGAAATCTTCCAATAGGAAGACTACATGCAGACTAATGCCCTGTACAAACGATCGGTTCATCCCATGAAAACGGACCGATGGATTTTTTCATCAGATATCCGATGAAGCTGACATTCATCAGTCTTGCCTTCACACCATCGGTTAAAAATCCGACCGTGTCCAACATGGTGACGTAAAACACAACGACGTGCTGAGAAAAATGAAGTTCAATGCTTCTGAGCATGCATTGACTTGATTCTGAGCATGCGTGGATTTTTAACCAATGGATTTCCCCACAGACGATCGTTTTTTTTTATATCGTTTTTTTAAACCATCAGATCATTTTAAAACAGGTTCTAAGTTTTTTCACAGATGGGAAAAAAAACGATGGGGCCCACAAACGATCGGTTCGTCCGATGGACCGTTTTCATGGCATAAGAATGGATTTCCCTTCACTTTGGAGAGGGTTCCTCTTCCTCTCTTTTTATTGTGTCTACAGGACAGGAAATAAAGGGAAACCTACTTAAAGCAGAGTTGTACCTTAAAATTTGACTTTCTATTAACAGCTTGACTTTAATGTAAAAAAAAAAAAATGTAAACATTTTTTTTACTCGCTTCTATCTGGCTGTTACAAGGCAAATTTCGTAATCTGCCTAGTTCCTGGTCCTAGGTGGTACAACTTCCTGTCCTAAGACCCCATTGCCTCCTGGGAAATGATGACACTAATTTCCCAGGAGCCTCTGGGCATTACTGTGCCTAAAAATCACCCAGCATGCACCTCTCCCTGAAAACCTCTCCCTGCATTTTTTTTTAAAATTGTCGCTCTATTTTTGTTTATAGCGCAAAAAATAAAAACCGCAGAGGTGATCAAATACCACCAAAAGAAAGCTCTATTTGTGGGGAAAAAAGGACGCCAATTTTGTTTGGGAGTCACGTCGCACGCAATTGTCAGTTAAAGCGACGCAGTGCCGAATCGCAAAAATGGGCAAGGTCCTTAACCTGCATAATGGTCCAGGTCTTAAGTGGTTAATGGGAAATATGGCAAAAAAAAACCTTGTTTGATTTTGACCACCGCCTTAACTATCAAAATGTTTTTTCCGTTTTCAAGCTAAACTGAAAAATAACACCTGAATTCTGATTAGCTGTTGGATAAAACACACCTCTTTTTTACCAGTTTATACAGAATATCCCTACATGCATGTAGTCATGGAATTAAAATACTTGAAAAGATATTTTAATAAATAAACATAATCTCCGCACATACCAGCCTTCTGATTTCCCGCTCACATTCCCGCTTAATTTTAGAGATCTCCTCTTGATGTAAATGGAAAACGCTCCGGATTTCCGCAGCCTTCATCTTATCAGCCTGCATCACTACAGTCAAGGCTTCCTCCACTTGTTTTTTGGCCCCTTTTAGCTCGAAGATCTCCTGCTGCATTTTGTTTTTCTCAGATTCAAACGTTTTCTTGGCCTCCTCCCTGGCCTCGTTGTACAGAACAGTTTTGACCTTTTCCGGGGCGCCATCTCGGAGCGCATTGACCACGGCTTGCAGCCTCTGATTTTCACTGTCTTTGATCTTTATCACCCGGATGAGTTCAGATTCATGCTGCCTCAAGAGGACTTCCCGTACGGCTTGCAGCTCCTTCATTTTCTCCTCGTGCAACTTGGCCTTTAGCTCAGTCACAATAACAATGCTTTTATGCTGCTCGTGCTCCCGAATCTGTCGGATCTCCTGGTTTTTCTCTCTTTCAAGTTTGCTAACCTGGTAGTGCAAAATGAACAAAAGTAGAAAAATGGAACATTATTTTTTTATTGACCATTCATTTCATTGCAGCAAACAAAGATAACATAAAAACATGGAAATTTATAAAGATTCTTTGATAATTGTGTTTTGATCATGTTTAATGTAACCACTTTTAAAACGGAAGGATTTGCCCCCTTAATGACCGGCCATTTTTTTCCGATATGGCACTGCATCGCTTTAACTAACAATTGTGCTGTCGTGCAATGCTGTACCCAAACAAAATGTACCTTATATACTCGAGTATAAGCCAAGTTTTTCAGCACATTTTTTGGTGCTGAAAATGCCCCCCTCGGCTTATACTCGAGTCACCTTTTTGCGCCTGATCTCCCAGAATTTGGGAACCCGGTACCAGCCGGCCGACCCCAAACTTGGCACACATGTAGCCCAACTCTTCCTCTATAAGTGGGCAAAGTTTATTGGTTGGGGGACCTACGGCTGGGGAGCACTAATTTTTCAAAGCCGGGGACCTCTTCCATAGACTCCCATGTTAAACGGTAATTTCTCCAGTGATTTGGGGACCCGGTACCGGCCGTCGTAGGTCCCCTGGACCCAGAACTTGGCACACATGTAGCTTAATTTCTCCCACACAAGTGTGCAAAGTTTGTTGTCCCGGGGACCTACGGCTGGGGAGCACCGATTTTTCAAAGACTCCCATGTTAAACTTTAGTCTAGTCATGGACACAGTGAGGCATGGGCACAGTGAGGCATGGACACAGTGAGGCATGGGCACAGTGAGGCATGGGCACAGTGAGGCATGGGCACAGTGAGGCATGGACACAGTGAGGCATGGACACAGTGAGGCATGGACACAGTGAGGCATGGACACAGTGAGGCATGGACACAGTGAGGCATGGACACAGTGAGGCACAGACATGGACACAGTGAGGCAAAGTGAGGCATGCAGATTGACACCCTAGGCTTATACTTGAGTCAATACGTTTTCCAATTTTTTTGTGATAAAATTAGGCACCTTGGCTTATATTCGGGTCGGCTTATACTCGAGTATATACGGTATGTCATTTTTTTCCCACAAATAGAGCTTTCTTTTGGTGGTATTTGATCACCACTGTGGTTTTCCTTTTTGTGCTATAAACAAAAAAATAGCGACAAGAAAAAACAAAAAAAAACAAACACAATATTTTTTGAAATAGTAAATATCCAAAAAACAAATAAAAAAATAATTTTTTCATCAGTTTGGGCCCATATGTATACTTCTACATATTTTTGGTATTTGGTAATAAGCGTATTGATTGGTTTGCGCAAACGTTTTAGTGTTTACAAAATAGGGGATAGATTTATGGCATTTTTTATTATTTATTTTTTACTAGTAATAGCAGTGATTCGCAATTTTTAGCAGGACTGTGACATTGCGGCGGACAGATCGGACACTTTTGACACCTTTTTGGGGCCAGTGACATTTATACAGCGATCAGAGCTAAAAATAGCCACTGATTACTGTATAAATGTCACTGGAAGGGAAGGAGCTTACACTAGAGGGCGATAACACTAGTGTTCCCTAGGGAGGTGTTTCTAACTGTGGGGGGATGGGACTGACTAGAGGAGGAGAGAGATTGCTGTTTCTGATCAATAGGTACGGCAGATCTCTCTCTACTCCCTTTTCAGAAAAGGGATCTGTCTGTTTACATTAACAGATCCCCGTCCTGGCTCTCCGAGGAGCGTTTAAAGCTTGCAGCTGGACATCGCGGCCTCCGGCCACGCGCATTGGCTCAGACGTTGTGCCTTAGGAGAGCACACGTCCCCTTTAATTTTGAAAGCACCCGATGTACACCTACGTTGATTCACGCAGCCGTGCCAACCCGCCGCCATATAATGACATCGGCTGGTCGGGCAGCAGTTACATTTTTAATTGCAGCCAGAAGGTGATGAGCTCTAAACAAGAGCATCAACAAGCATGAAACCCAGGGAGATCAGACTACATAGGGTACAGGTGGCTCACAAAGGACACAACCCCCCCCCCCCCCTCTCTCTCTCCTATTAGAATGTGCCATCTTAGCAGTTATACCAGAAAACCCAGAATGCTTTACAAATGGAATGTCATCGATGTATCCTGTATGAAACAATAGCTAAAGCCAAAACCTTATTTTTCATTTTCTATACAGTAAGGTTTAGTCAAAACCCTACAAGAGATTTGTTACCATCTATATCCTATTGGGGAGACATCCCTCTTCCTATTCCGTACATTACATCCAACAGTAACAGGAAATCTCTCCCTTGAAAGGTAAATCATCTCTTAGACAATTGTCACTTGAGTGAGGGTTCCCACTTAAATTTTTTCCGGCAATACCTCCTCGTGTGACAACTCAAAATTTTGGATTTTCCATTTCAGTCCTGATGACCATAGTCAAATCCTTTCCACCCATATCCAAGAAAAAACAAACTACAAAACAAGTTGTGTCTGTGGATACACTTAAAACTCTACCCACCCACAAGACTTATGCTAACTAATCTATGTAAGAAAGATGCATATACTAACTTTTTTTAAGGCTGCTTTGGTCTGGTCATGTGATTTCCCATGTCAGCCAGTGGTGGGTGCAAGGGAGAGGAGGCAGCGCTCAACAATGCCTGGTAAAGAGCGGTTATGTCACCTATAGGCACCTAGGGCCAGATACACAGAGAATTGCCCTGGCGCAGTGTATCAGAGATACACTACGCCGCCGTATTTTACCTGGCTCTAAGTCGAATCCAGGAAGATTTCGGCCCGTAAGGTACAACGGCGTAGTGCATTTCTCACGGCGGAATCAAACTACGCGATTAGGGGGCGTGAATCATTTAAATTAGGCGCGTCCCCGCAATGATCGAACTGCGCATGCTCTGTTCAGAAATTTCCCGCAGTGCATTGCGCGAAATTACGTCGTAACGTCATTTTTTTTGTAGTGTAATTTACGTACATTCCTATTCACGGAGGACTTACGCAAAAAATAAAAAATTGAAAATCCGACACGGGAACGACGGCCATACTTAACATGGCACGTCTAACTATAGACCAGAAAATAGCAGCTTTAACTTTACGCCGGAAAAAGCCGACTAGCGACGACGTTAGAGAATGCGACGGCCGATCGTAACTTCGTGGATCGCCGTAAAAAGCTAATTTGCATACCCGACGCGGAAAACGGCGTAAACTCCACCCAGCGGGCGCAAAAAGATTGCAGCGTAGATCCGAAGGCGTACGAAGACGAAAGCCTGACGGATCGAAGCCCGAAGCCGTCGTATCATGGTTTGAGGATTCAAACTAATGATACGACGTGGGTAATTTGAAAGTACGCCGGCGTATCAGGAGATATACCGGCGTACTGGCTCTGTGGATCTGGCCCCCAGGGCCCATCTGCTGTTGGCGCTCCCTCCTCTCCCCTGAAACAACGCTGGCTGACACAAGGGAACCAGATCACATGACTGGTTCAGAGCAACTGAAAAAAAAAAGTATTAAACATCTTTCTTACCCGGATTAGTTAGCATAAGTGTTAGGAGTGAGGAGGGTATCATTTTTCAAATTGCCGATTTGATAGAAATTAAATAAAAGGCTCCTTTCACACGGAGCGGACCGTTAAGCGGGGGGTCTCCGCTGAGCTGTCGGGCGGAGGGGCGGTCCCCGCACACTTAGGGACCGCCCCGTAAACTGGAAACGGACCGTAATCCGTTTGGCTGGAATAAATTCTTCCGTCTGCATTGCCCATCAGAAATAAATTTCATAGTTTCAAAATGATATTTCTGCAACATTAATGGACAAATGTGTAATATATAAAGATCGTGGCTGTGACAAGAACTAGGTGCAAATATGAAACAATTTGGGCCAGATTCACAGAGCCCTTACGCCTGTCTAACTGGTGTTAGACTGGAGTAATTTCAAATTACGCACGTTTTCTAGCTAGTCGGAAACCTCAAGCCATGAATAGACGGCTGCGGGCTTCAATTCGACTGGATTACGTGTTCGTACGCCTTCGGATCTACGATGCAATAAAATTGCGGCCACTGGGTGGACTTCCCGTCGTTTTCCGCGTCGGGGTATGCTAATGAGCTTTTACCGGCGATCCCAGAAATTACGATCTTCAATCGCAATCTCTTACGGCACCTTTAGTCATCTTTTCGCTGCGTAAAACTATACCAGCTTTTTGCTGGTCTAATATTAGACAGCCCATGTTAAGTATGGCCATTGTTCCCGCGTCGAATTTCTACGTTTTCCAACGTCTTTTATTATTTTTTACGTAAGTCGTCCGGGAATAGGAATGTTCGTAAACGACGCTACTCAAACAACGAATGACGTAACGGCGGGAAATTTCTGAACGGAGCATGCGCAGTTCGATCGCCGCGGGGACGCGCTTAATTTAAATGCTTCACACCCCCCAATCGCGTATTTCGATTATGCGGCGAGAAATAGACTACGCCGCCGTAGCGTACGGGCAAAAATCTACCAGGATTCGGTGTAGAGCCTGGTAAAATACGGCAGCGTAGAGTATTTCGATTACGCAGCGCCATATTAAGTGTATCTGAATCTGGCCCTTTGTTTCTAAAATTGCAGATTTTATAGAAAGAAAAATATAATTAAAGTTTATAACCTTAAAATAAAATTGGCCATCAGACATAAATTCCATACTTTTCATAAGATATTTCTCATAAAATTCATGAATAAATATGTAATATATAAAGACAGCTGTGGTGACAAGAACATGGTGCCAATATGAAACTTTTTTTTTTTTTAAATTGCAGACTTGATGGAAATTAAATAAAGCCATTACTCCGGTGTATCTCCTGTTAGACCGGAGTAATTTCAAATTACCCGCGTCGTATCATTCGTTTAAATCCTCAAACCATGATACGATGGCTTCGGGCTTCGATCCGACAGGCTTATGTCTTCCTACGCCGTCGGATCTACGCTGCAATCTTTTTCCGCCCGCTGGGTGGAGTTTGCGTCATTTTCAGCGTCGGGGTATGCAAATTAGCTTTTTCCGGCGATCCACGAAGTTACGATCATCCGTCGCATTCTCTTACGGCATCTGTAGTCATCTTTTTGCTGCGTAAAGTTAGGGAAGCAAAAATGTTGTCCATCGTTAGACAGCCCATGTTAAGTGTGGGCGTCGTTCCCGCGTCGAATCTCAAAAAAAAAATTGTGTTTGCGTAAGTCATCCGGGAATAGGAATGTACGTAAATGACGCTACTCAAAAAAAACTGACGTAACGACATTAATTTGCGCAATGCACGGCGGGAAATTTCTGAACGGAGCATGCGCAGTTCGATTGCCACGGGGACGTGCCTAATTTAAATGCTTCACGCCATCTAATCGCGTATTTTGATTCCGCCGCGAGAAATACACTACGCCGCCGTACCTTACGGGCCGAAATCTACCAGCATTCGTCTTAGAGCCAGGTAAAATACGGCTGTGTAGTGTATCTCTGATACTCTGCGCCAGGGCAATTGTACCTGAATCCTGCCATCAGACATAAATTCCATAATTTTCATAAGATATTTCTCCTAAATTCACGAATAAATGTGTAATATACTGTATAAAGACAGCAACTGTGACAAGAACGTGGTGCCAATATGAATTAATTAATTTTTTTAATTGAAGATTTTATAGAAATTAAATACAAAATAAATATTTATAAAGATCAAATTAAAATTGTCCATCAGACATAAATTCCATAATTTTCATAAGATATTTATCGTACAATTCATGGATAAATGTGTAAAATATAAAGACAGCGGTTATGACAAGAACGTGGTGCCAATATGAAAAAAATATGTTTTTAAAATTGCGCATTTTATCGAAATGAAATACAAGATTAAAAGTTTATAAACTTAAAATAAAATTGGCCATCAGATATAAATCCCATAATTTTTATAAATATTTCTTGTAAAATTCATGGATACATGTGTAATATATAAAGACAGCAGCTATGACAAGAACGTGATGCCAATATGAAACAATACATTTTATAAATTGCAGATTTTATAGAAATTAAATAAAAAACTAAAAGTTTATAAAAGTTTATAAACTTAAATCAAAATTGGCCATTAGACTTACAGTAAATTCTTTACTTTTCAGAAGATATTTCTCGTTTCATGGATAAATGTGTAATATATAAAGACAGTCGCTTTGACATAAACATGGTGCCAATATGAAACAATTCGCTTATGATATGCTGGAAAATCTCTTTGCTGCACATAGCCAATGGTCAATTTCTATCCTTTCCTATAGAGAAAAAGAATGAAGCCTTCCCTACACATGGGCCACTGGCAAAATTGGGAAGTAGACTGCAGTGATCCTTCGACCTTCGCAAACTGCAACTCATTGTGGAGGAACCACCCTATATTTTACACTTTTCATGCACCCCATACTAAGAAGATGTAACTGTTGGTAATTAGATAAAGTGACCAAATTTGCCCAGCGGTTATCTCTCCCAGCATGTTGAACAGATTTTGATCGTCAAATTGCTTACAATTTTTTATTTTTTAAATCAAGTGGAGAAAAAAATGTGTGTTATTTCTTGATTTATATTAAAGCGGAACTTCGCTCTCTCTATCTACATTGACAATTTGTTATCCTTGCCAGATAGCAAGGATAACTTGCCACACATTTGTGGCAGCGTTGAATTGTCTGTTAACTTGCTGCACATTTTCACTGGTGAGTTGTACACTTGCAGAGCACTTGAAACACAAGTTCTAGTTGACACTTTTTCAATTTGTAACAGATTTGCGTGGCAAGTCTCTAGCAAGAGCAAAGTTGCAGTGGCGAGTCTACATCAAAAGCTCTGCAAGTCTACAGCATGAAAATTCAGCCACAGTGACCCCCTGTGGTGGGATGACTATTGCACAACAAAACAGATCCAGAACTAGCAGTAGACTTGCATAATGTTTGCAAAGAAAGTTGATCTGGAGTCATGCAATGCGGACTTGTTGGAATTGTGCAACAAACTTGTGAAGCCTGGCAAGTCTATTGCTTGCTCTGCGGGTTATGCTGCTAGCAGTAATAAATAGATAGGAAAGTATATCATATTTACTCATTTTAAACTTGTTTTTACATTTCCTCAGTTACTTCCTGGCCTCAGTTACTTCCTCCAGGCCTAGGCAGATTATGTCATCCATCCCAGGAGTCTTCAGTAGGAGAAGGAGGCAGTTTCTCAGGTAAGCACAGCGCCCAAGTAAGACGTCACATATGACAAAACCTGTAGGGCGGTGCTAAGCGCTGACGTAATTACGCCCCGCATGACCCCGGAGCACGGGTGTTTTTTAGTATAGCTTGCCGGCTGTGTTTTTTTATGTGTTATTCGGGTACAACCGCTCGCTTTTTCTATTAATAAAGGCTACATTTTTTAACTAGACATGTGCACATGTGTTTTTTGTTTCGTTTCGTCTCGTTCCGTAGGTTCGTAAAGATTCGTAATTTCGTAAGAAGCAAGTTTTCCTATTCAGACCCATTCGTAGTTTCGTAAAAGTTTTATTTTCGTTTATACTGAATAGTTCGTAATTCTGTCTAATTTATTTTTGCTGATTCGAAATTCGTAATTTTGTTAGATAATAATTTTCGTTTAATGGATTCGTAATTTTGTACTTTCGTAAATACGAAAGTGCGGTCATTCGCAATCTGGTATTTTAGTTTAATTTTCAACACACGGTTAATCCATAGTACTTTTTGCCAACAAACTTCAAAATGAGCGTTTTCAAAAAAATCTGACTCGGACAAACTTTTTCGGTTTCAAAAGTCCGGCCAACTCCGCACAATGCACAAAAATCCATGGAAAAGTTTGTTTGAAGTCCGATCCTGTGTACGAGGCTTCACACTGTCAAATGTGACTCAGCACAAAAGAGATAAGCTGATTGGCTAAGATATTAAAGGATCAGTAAAGGAAATCATTTTTTTTTCTGAAATTACTGTTTACAGGGTATAGAGACATAATAGTTAACTGATTCCTTTTAAACATGATTAAAATAGATACAAATCAATCATATAATGTACCTGCAGTTTAGTTTAGTTTTTAAACTGGTTTTATGTTTCTGTGAAGTAAAGAGACACACAGAACAAAAACAAACAAATACAGGGCAGTGTTTGTTTTTAAAATGAATCTGATTGGTTCTGAGGAGTTTTAGACACATAGTAATCACACCTCTTTGATCATGGACCACAGTGAAAAGCTGCCATGAGTTTTTTCATAAGGAGCCATTTTCTTTACCAAAAATACGTAGAAGAATACGTATCGGCCTAAACTGTGAAATTTATTAAATCAAAAAGTAAAAAATATTGTGTTTTTTTCAAAATTGTCACTCTTCTTTTGTTTGTAGCGCAAAAAATAAAAACCGCAGAGATGATCAAAACCACCAACCAAAAGCTCTATTTGTGGGGGAAAAAAAACCCATTAAGATTTAATTTGGGTACAGTGTTGCATGACCACGTAATTGTCATTCAAAGTGCAACAGCGCTAAAAAACTAAAAAGCAGTCTGGGCAGTGAAAATGGCTGGTATGAAAGTGGAAGCGGACCCGATCGCCGCTGGAGTCCCGCAATCGGTCCCCGGAGCTGAAGAACGGGGAGAGCTGTGTGTAAACACTGCTTCCCCGTTCTTCACTGTGGCGCCGTCATCGATCGTGTGTTCCCTTTTATAGGGAAACACAATCGATGACATCACACCTACAGCCACACCCCCCCTACAGTTTGAAACACAAATTAGGTCATACATAACTCCATCAGCGCCCCCTAGTGGTTAACTCCCAAACTGCAATTGTCATTTTCACAGTAAACAATGCATTTTTAATGCATGTTTTGCTGTGAAAATGACAATGGTTCCAAAAATGTGTCAAAATTGTCTGAAGTGTCCGCCATAATGTCGCAGTCACGGAAAAAAAATCGCTGATCGCCGCCATTAGTAGTAAAAAAAATTTTTTTTATAAAAATGCAATAAAACTATTCCCTATTTTGTAAACGCTATAAATTTTGCGCAAACCAATCGATAAACACTTATTGCAATTTTTTTACCAAAAATAGGTAGAAGAATACGTATCGGCCTAAACTGAGGAAAAAAATGTATTTTATATATTTTTGGGGGATATTTATTATAGCAAAAAGTAAAAAATATAGATTTTTTTTCAAAATTGTCACTCTATTTTTATATATAGCGCAAAAAATAAAAACCGAAGAGGTGATCAAATACCACCAAAAGAAAGCTCTATTTGTGGGAAAAAAAGGACACCAATTTTGTTTGGGAGCCACGTCTCATGACCGCGCAATTGTCAGTTAAAGCGACACAGAGCCGAATCGCAAAAACTGGGTAGGGTCCTTTAGCTGCCTAAAGGTCCGGGTCTTAAGTGGTTAAAGACTTTGACACATTTTGACATTAGAAATTCTTGATTCCAATGAATTATATTGATTTTGTACTTCTAAGGCCTGCAGATTTGCTCCCACTGCCAATAAATCTAGCTTACAGGGATGAATGTAGAAGCTTTCCAGCCATGACTTAAGAATAAGCACCCTGCATGCATGACTAAGCTCTATGGATAATGTTGCAGTATGGCCGTGTTATTGGAGAGCCTGCTGCAGACGGGACGTCTCATTTAACATCCTGACTCTGCATAAAAATATGCAGCTATGGATTTCACCGTAAAGGTTATGTAAGGTTTACTGAACAGTGACTGAGCTCTACATGACACTGTGAAAAACAAATAATTGTTACAATAACAAGGCCAAGATCAGCAATAGATGTATCTGAAAAAAATTAGATGAATAAGACCTTGATTACAACATAGTGTGCTTGGTATTGTGAGTTGTCATGTATTCCTTCATAAGTTGCATTACCTTGAATGAGACCATCCAGGGCAACACAACACAAAGGCAATATATGGGACTTTATGCCAATGTATGGTAAAGTAGTACTAGTTGGCTATATCCTACTTTAATACGGAAAAGGATGGTCAGGATGGTCGGCACTAAAAATAGTATTCCTTTATTGAGAAGACATGTACAATGCTGTAAACACAGCCTACACATTCCCGGCTTCTGAACGGCTCCAGCGCCCCCCCGCACCTCTGACCAAATGTGGTACTGCACACCGCAGAGGCTTGAATAATAAATAATAGAGCTCACTAGTTAACCGCTTTACTCGCAATCCGAGGTTTTACTGTACAATGATTCCTCTGTCTTGGACTTCTGATTTAAGATCTGTTTATATCTGATCTGCTAGTTCTTCTGCTGTTTGCTCTGATGGTCTGTCTAAGGCAGGAATCTCAAATTGGCAGCCCTCTAGCTGTTGTGAAACTACAAGTCCCATGAGGCATTGCAAGGCTGACTGTTACAAGCATGACTCCCTCAGGCAGAGGCATGATGCGACTTGTGGTTCCACAACAGCTGAAGGGCCACCAGTTTGAGAACCTTGGTCTAAGGACGTATATCACTCTAATGTCTGCAATGCCAAATGGTCAGCTGTCAGCCCTGGTGTCGCACTGGTTCCACCGCCATGCAGATTATGAATGAGCGGATCTGCTGATTAGACATGTGCACTGCCGAAAAATATGTTAGTTTTCATTTCATTTTTTTTTTTGCTTTTTTCGTAAATTCAGAAATTCGTAAATTCAGAAATTCAGACATTTTCGGAATTCGGAAATGTGAAAATATAATAATTCGAAAATTCAAAATTCAGAATTTCAAATTTCCACATTTTCAAATTCTGAATTATCAGATTTTAGAATTTCACATTTTTTGCATTTTCAAATTTAGAATTTTCGAATTTCCAAATTCCTGAAATTTCCAGATTCTGACATTTTAAATTTCCTAATTACAAATGTTCAAATTTCCAAATTTCCGAAATTTCAATATTCCAAAATTCTAATTTCCAAATTTCCGAATTTCCAATTTTCGTATTTTAGCATTTAGAATTTTAGAATTTCTGATTTCCAATTTTCTAATTTCCAAATTCCCGAAATTAGAATTTCCAAATTCCCGAAAATTTGAATTTCCAAATTTCCTAAATTTAACATTTCCGAAATTTAACATTTCCAAATTTCCGAAATTTAAAATTTCCAAATTTCCGAAATTTAAAATTTCCAAATTTCCGAAATTTAAAATTTCCAAATTTCCGAAATTTAAAATTTACAAATTTCCGAAATTTAAAATTTACAAATTTCCGAAATTTAAAATTTACAAATTTCCGAAATTTAAAATTTACAAATTCCGAAATTTTCAGTGCCTGACCTCACAATTGCACTTCTTGAAGAATAGTCAAAAATTACTATAGACACACTCCTAAACCTTGTGGACGGCCTTCCCAGAAGAGTTAAAGCTGTTATAGCAGCAAAGGGTGGGCCAACTCAGTTTTGAACCCTATGGACTATAACTGGGATGCCATAAAATTTCACGTGAGTGTAAAGGCAGGCATCCCAATACTTTTGGCAATATAGTGTGTGAATATATGTATATGTGTGTGTATTTCCAAATTTATAAATATATATATATATATAGAATATATTTCTATAAATATATTAAATATTATTTCCTAACTTCAAAATATCGAATTCCCAAAATTTTGAATTTCAGAATTTTCCAAATTTCCAATATCCAAAATGTCTGAATTTCCCAAATTCCGAAGTTTCGAAATTTGGGAAATTGAAAAATTGGGAAATTTGGGAATTAAATAATTTGTCAAGTTTCCTAATTTCGAATTATCGAATTTCTGAAATATCGAATTTCCTAACTTCAGATTATCGAATTTCCGAAATTTAGAATTTGCGAATTCCCGAAATTTAGAATTTAAGAATTCCCGAAATGTCTAATATCTAAAATGTCAGCATTTCCCAAATTCCGAATTTCTGAAAATTTAGAAAATTCGGAAATTGAAAAATTGAGAAATTTGGGAATTAAATAATTTATCAAAATTCGTTAAAAAAAATAACGAATTCAGAACTAAACAAATTGCACATGATTACTGCTAATACTGTGAGGCGGCGTACACACGACCGAGGTTCTCGCTGGAAACCAGCGAGAACCTCGCTGGAAGCTGCATTCCAGCGAGGACCTCAGCCGTGTGTACGCTCTCGGCGAGCTTCCCGTCGGGAAGCCCATCGAGCAGAAATAGAGAGCACGCTCTCTATTTGCTCGACGGCCCGTCTGGAAGAATGGCTGGTTGCCATTCCCGACGGGCGGGTCGCCGATTTCGACGGCCGGCAGGGAACCTCGACGGGCAGAACGATGTGTTCTGCCCGTCGAGGTTCTCTGTCGTGTGTACACGGCCTGACAGGCAACATGGGTGTCATAGCCCATGTTTATTACAGTTGTTCATTACAATTCTACAAGCACCAAAACCATAGGGAAAATGAATTTATAAAGGTGGATGTATTTACCTTATGTGCAAGGTAAGCTTGGTATGACTTGTTCTACCATGGAAGTCTACATACTCACCTTACTCTTTTCCTGCTGGAGTTCTATTTGTATATCAGTAAGTTTGGCTCTCAGGTCTTCATTGGCAGCTTGCAGGGAAGCAGATGAGTCGGTTCTCTCTGCCTTAGCTCTGCTGCTGGTGCCCTTTTTTGACATTGTGAGGTGAAGTGGCAGGAAGGGCACAGGCCGGGTCAGAGAGAGAGCCCCTCTGCGTCACAGAGCCAAGCCTCCCTGGTCCTCTTTCTACATTTTTCTTCTTTTCTGGAGAAAGAAAAAAAAAAAGAGTACACATTATTATTATTATTTATTTTTAGGTTCAATAGAGGTTTATTGAGTTTTTTCAAATAGTATAAACAGAAACAGAAACATACCATGGCGTGAACGAGGACCCAACAGAGGGCGGCTCGGGCACAATCACACGACACATAAAACAAAAACAATCCATGTCATGGGAGGTAGCAAAAGGAAACAAATCTTAGCCTTCAGTGGACTCCCCCAGCCTGAGCGCCCCTGGGATCCATCTGCGTCCAGGGCCTAGGGGAGCTTGGAGAATCATGTAATCCGATAAAGGCAGTTAACCAGGGTACTCGCATGAAATATCACAATAAGCAATTAGGTGTAGAGTACCAAAAATGAAATGTGCAAGCAAGAAGTCCCGTGTAACAGTCGGATCGTACAATGTTAAAACCATGATGAGGCTGAAGATGCGGCCAGAAAAACAAAGAAAAGAAGGAAGAAGCAAGAGAAGGGGGTCGAAGGGGGTCGAGGGCAGAGAGAAGAAAATAAGAATAGGGGGGGGGGGAAGGGAAGAGGGCAAGGAAGTGGTAAAGGGATGGGGGTAGGGAACAGGGAGCGGTGCGCTCCCTCACCAGCGGGGGCGCATCATACAGACCCAGACGGACTCTGCCGAGTAACGCCTGAGAAAAGGGAAAAGATAAATTATCCAAATAGGAGCTCCTGAGGTTGCAATAGAAGCTAGCTCTTGGGCTTCAATTGGGAGCCGCCGGAGCGACCCTGTCCTTAAGTTTATCCGAAGTGGAGTAATGCCTCCAAACACTCCAGGTAAAGGAAAATTTAGCATACCTGTCCAGAGACCTGGCCTGCATTTCCTCCATTATTATTTATTTTTAATATAGTGCCAACATATTCTACAGTGGTGTAAAATTGAGAAATTAAAATATAACTATAGAAGGAATTGAGTAAAGTAAGAAAAGGTGGAAAAGCTGTGAGTGGAGGAGCTTGCAGTTCTGCGTATGGAAAAAAGATCTCTAATACAGTCAATGGCCCGGATTCACGTAGGACTTACCGGGACGTATATCTAGATACGCCGTCGTAAGTACAAATGTGCGCCGTCGTATCTCTGTGCCGATTCCCCAAGCTAGATACGTAACTTGCCTACGCCAGCGTATCGTGGGCGCTTAGTTAGGCTGGACGCATTCGGCGTGCCCATGTTAAATATGCAAATGAGTAAGATACGCCGATTCACGAACGTACTTGCGCCCGGCGCATGTTTTAAGCAACAGGCACTGTGATTGGACGCCGCCTATTAGGCGTCCAATCATAGCAGAGGATGGGAAGAGAGGGCAGGTGAAGAGATCGAAAGCCGCCATGACCTGATGCCCCACCGAGACAAGGTAAGTGGCGGGCGGGTGGGGGATGCACACAGGCAGCAGTTGATGGGCACAGTAGCAGCAGTTGATGGGTACACTGGCAGCAGTTGTTGGGCACCAGGGCTCAAGTCCTGCGGGAATATGTGGGAACGGAGTTCCTGCACTTTTTTCACAGCAGGAACTCAGTTCCCTTTGTAGGACTAGAAAAGCCGAGAGCTGCCGAGCCGCCCGTGCCAATCCTTCACTAAGCGGCGATGCCCAGCTCGAGTCACTGTCAGGGGAAGGCAAACCTTAGTAATCCTTTATGTCTTAGGGGAACAATGACAAAAGCTCACAGGAGACATTGCGGCATTGAGGAAGTGACGGAATACCCGCACACTACCCGATGAATCCATATACAGGAAGCGGCCAGTAACATAAAGGATTACTAAGGTACAGTGGATCGAAAAAAAATAAACATACGTTTTAGTAATTATGCATATGAGCGTATCAGATTTTTTTTTTGGTGGGGGAGTGGATCTTGGGTTTGCGTTTGATGGGCACAGTGACTGCGTTTGGGCACAGTGGCTGCAATGGTGGCAATTTATGGGTACGGTGGCTGCATTTTATGGGCACAGTGGCTGCGTTTGATGGGCACAGTGACTGCGTTTGATGGGCACAGTAGCAGCAATTGATGGGCACAATGGCTGCGTTTGGGCACTGTGGCTGCAATGGTGGCAATTTATGGGTACGGTGGCTGCATTTGATGGGCACAGTGGCTGCGTTTGATGGGCACAGTGGCTGCGTTTGATGGGCACAGTGGCTGCGTTTGATGGGCACAGTGGCTGCGTTTGATGGACATGACACAGTGGCTGCGTTTGATGGGCAGAATGGCTGTGTTTGGGCACAGTGGCTGCAATTGATGGTGTTTTATTCAGTTTGTTTGCGTGTATTTTTGAGCACCAGCCACCACTGCTCTACAATACTCAAAATTACTCATTTAGAATGTGTTTTGACAAGGAATCTAGAATTGTTAAAATATTAAACTGTAAAGTGGTCCAACTGTTCATCCATGCTTAACAATTAATATTATGTTAAAGGAGTTGTAAAGTAAAAAAAAAATTCACCTTAATGCAATCTATGCATTAAGGTGAAAAACATCCGATGCCCCCAGCCCCCGTTTCACTTACCTGACCCCTCAAAAGTCCCGCGCTCGGTCCCGAGATCCTCTTCGCCGATCAGCCTGGCCGCTGATCGGCTAGAGCGGATGGATTAAGAGCAGCGCAGCCATTGGCTGGTGTTGCTGTCAATCACATCCAGTAACGCGGCACGCCGAGGGGCGGGGCGGAGTGATACAGTGAGCGTCTACAGCGCGCCCACAATTACTCACCACCATGCAAGCTTTCTCGCATGACTGTGGTCAGTACTTGCGAAGAGGAGCAGAGACAGCCGCTGCGGGACCCCAGAAGACGTGGTTCAGGACCACTAAGTGAAAATTATTTTTCCCTTTACTAACCCAATAAGAGTACAAATTATTATTATCAGATAAACCGCACACTGTATTTACCATTCTTCCAATATAAGTGTTATTTCACACATTCTGTATGATAACCTCTTGTTTGTACAAATTATCCTGAAAATTATAAAAATTATAAAAAAAAGAAATGTCTCAAACATTAGCGTCTGAAGAATAAACTGTACTTGCTGACCTCAGCAATTCACCAGTTAATTTGATTTTCACTTTATTTTTCTTTACTACACCAGAAAACATGGAGAGAGAATCTTCCTGACGATCTAAGCAAATTTTCCTACATAGAGTATTAAGTATAAGCCCCCTGGGACTTTTCTTTCCATAGAAAGCCTCGGCTTCAGAAAATCAGCTAGGTAAAAACAATCCTGGAGCTACAAAATATGTTTTCCATTGAGAGAAATTACATTATTGTTCAATTCTAAAGAAAAGGCCATACAAGGTGAGTGCAACCTTTTCTTGTACATCATCTTATAAAAGCTAAATTACCAAAATGGGGGAAAAAAAATCTTAATTTGTCCCGTTATTGTCATATACAGCCAGGCATTGTACTATTACATAAATAGAAAATAGTTCATCTATAAAGAAAAAATAAAAGTAAGAAAAATGACTCTGAGAAAACTGGGTCGTTGTGATGCCGTCTTTGGAGCTTGTAAAAGGTCAAATTGTTCCTTTCTCTACCCGAGAAAATCTTATGCCGCGTACACATGATCATTTTTTTGTGATGAAAAAAACCGACGTTTTCTGTGAAGTAAAAAACAACGTTTTTGAAACGTCACTTTTCAAAGACGATGTTGCATATACACCATCGTTTTTTTCACAAAAAGCGAGGTTACGTTCACCACTCTTTTCCATTGAAGCTCGCTTCATAACTTGCTTCTGGGCATGCGCGGGTTGAAAAACGTTGTTTTAAACGACGTTTTTGCTACACACGGTGACTTTTTGTGAAACAAAAAACGACGTTTTGAAAAACGACACAAAAAATTTAAGCATGTTGGAATTTTTTTTTGGTCGTTTTTTTTAAGATAAAAAACAACGTTTTGCCCACACACGATCAATTTTAATGACGTTTTAAAAAACAACGTTTTTTTCATCGCAAAAAACGACCGTGTGTACGCGGCATTATTCTTTGAAGTTTGCATTAATTCTGTTAAGGACATATGAGATAAACTAAGGGCCAGATTCAGGTAGAGTTAGGCTGGCGGGATCAATGGATCCGCCAGCCTAACTGTCACTTTAAGCCGGCGTTTTTGTTTTCTGTAACCAGAAAACAAGAAACGCCGGGTTGGAGTTCCGATGCGATCGGCGTAATTGAATTTCGCCATCGCATCGTTACTTCAACTTAAAAATGGCGCCGGGGGCGTTCCCGCCGATTTACGCTCAAAAAATATGTTAATGAGCGGAAATCGGCAATTCACGATCTTTTTCGGGCGCGACGCAGTGACTTTGCGATGTTTCCGGAAGCGATACGCGGCGTATAGATAAAGCAGCCCCCTAGTGGAATATCCTATGTTAGGTATAGCCGTCGTCATCGCGTCGAAAAAAAAACAAATCGCGTTGTTTGCGTAAAACATTCATGAATGGGGACGTGACGTCATTGACGTTCACTGACAGAACTTGGAGCATGCGCACTGGGATGCATTGACACTCGACGCATGCGCAGTACGTTCGCCGCGGGATCGCGCTTATTTTAAATAATACGCGCCCCGTACCCGCCCAATTTGAATTCCGCCGGCTCATTTGCGATACGCTGCCGCAACTTTAGGAGCAAGTGCTTCATGAATAACAGCACTTGCTCCTAAAATTTCTGCAGCGTAACGTAAATGAGATGCGTTACTCCAGAGCAAAGATGCTCTGATCTACCTGAATCTGGCCCTAAAACGTCAATCGGCTTTGGGCCATGGGCCATATTCAGAAAGCTATTTACGCAGCGTATGTATAGATACGCTGCGTAAATACTAAGAATAGCCGCCGTATCTTTTTTTGCTATTCTGAAAAGAAGATACGCCGGCTTTCTTACACCGTCGTATCTTAGTTGCATTATTACGCTGGCCGCTAGGTGGCGTTTACATCGATTTCTCATTTGCCTATGCAAATGAGAAAGATACGGTGATTCACGAGCGGACTTGCGACGGCGTTTACGTTAGTGTTAGATGGCGTAAGGTTACCCCTGCTAAAGCAGGCGCAGCCAATGTTAAGTATGGACGTCGGGACCGCGTCAAATTTGCCGTCGGCTACGTCGTTTGCATAACTCGTTCGGAAATGGGGCTCGACGTTCACGTCGTTTACATTGATAAAAATCGATGTGATTTCGCGCATGCGCACTGGGAACGTCCACGCGCCGTCCAAAGAAAACGTAAATGACGTGGGGTCATGATTCATTTACATGAATCACGCCCCCACTCCATTCATTTGAATTGCGCGGCCTTATGCCGTGCACTTTACACTACGCCGCCGCATAGTATGGAGCAAGTGCTTTCTGAATAAGGCACTTGCCCATAATATTTGCGGCGGCGTGGTGTAAACACCATACACTACGCCGCCGGACAGATACGCAAAAGGTATCTGAATCGGGCCCCATATGTGCAAAAAAAAATATCTAAAAAAAACAAACACAACTACACACTTAGGGCCAGATTCTCAAAAGAGATACAACGGTGTATCGCAGGAAACACCGTCGTATCTCTGTTTTTTTCCCCGGGTATCTATGCGTCTGATTCCTAGAATAATTGACGCATAGATACGGTGAAGATCCGAAAGGAGTAAAACACTTACACCGTCGGATCTTAGATGTAATTACTTCGCTGGCCGCTAGATGGCCTTTACGTTGATTTCTCATTTGCCTATGCAAATGAGCCTAATATGCCGATTCCCGAACGTTTTCACGCCGCACCGTCGTCGTTTACGTTGTTTCCGTAAGCGTAAACCTACCCCTGCTATATGAGGGGTAGGCTTACGAAGTTCCGTCGTTGTCATGTTAAGTATGGCGTCGGGTCAGCGTCGTCTTTTACCGTAGTTTATCTAAATCGTTCGCGAATAGGGCATTGCGTAAGCGACGATCACGCCGTTTTCACGTCGGTTTCAACGACGTTTTCCGACGTGAGCTGGAGCATGCGCACTGGGCTTTTTTCCCGGCCGGCGCATGCGCAGTTCGATCGACGCGGGGGCGCGGTTAATTTAAATACAAGCCGCCCCCTTTCATTTACGCAGGGATACGCAGGGCCATTTACACTACGCCGCCGCAACTTACGGAGCAAGTGCTTTGAGAATACAGAACTTGCTCATTTAAGTTGCGGCGGCGTAGTGTAAATGGCATACGCTGACGTGGCCGGTACGTGATTCTGGCACTGTATGTCTCATAGAGCTAACACTTAAAGGTGTTGTAGAGGTACAATTTTTTTTCCCCTAAATAGCTTCCTTTACCGTAGTGCTGTCCTCCTTCAAGCCCCGTACACACGGCCGAGGTTCTCGCCAGAAACCAGCGAGAACCTCGCTGGGAGCTGCATTCCAGCGAGAACCTCGGCCGTGTGTACGCTCTCTGCTCACCCCGCCTGTCGGGAAACCCGTCGAGCAAATAGAGAACAGGTTCTCTATTTGCTCGACGGCCCGTCGGGATGAATGGCTGGTTGCCATTCCCGACGGGTGGGTCACAGATTCTGACGGCCGGCAGAGAACCTCGACGGGCGGAACGATGTGTTCTGCCGGTCGAGGTTCTCTGCCGTGTGTACGGGGCTTCACTTACCACATCCTTCCACTTTGCTTTTAAATGTCCTTATTTCTTCTGAGAAATCCTCACTTCCTGTTCTTCTGTCTGTAACTCCACACAGTAATGCGAGGCTTTCTTCCTGGTGTGGAGTGTCGTGCTCACCCCCTTCCTTGGACTACGGGAGAGTCAGGACGCTCTCTACGTTGCAGATAGAGAAAGGAGCTGTGTGTTGGTGGGCGTCCTGACTCTC
Source organism: Rana kukunoris (assembly GCA_029574335.1). Taxonomy (NCBI): domain Eukaryota; kingdom Metazoa; phylum Chordata; class Amphibia; order Anura; family Ranidae; genus Rana; species Rana kukunoris. Next base: position 39,478,504 of record CM056056.1, on the reverse strand, counting down.
CTGTAGTCCAAGGGAGTGGGCGAGCACGACACTTCACACCAGGGAGAAAGCCTTGCATTACTGTGTGTAGTTACAGACAGAAGAACAGGAAGTGAGGATTTCTCAGAAGAAATAAGGACATTTAAAAGCAAAATGGAAGGATGAGGTAAGTGAAGGAGGACTGCACTAAGGTAAAAGGAAGCTATTTAGGAAAATAAAATTGTACCTTTACAACCCCTTTAAGCATACCTCCCAACATGTGAAAAATCCACTTGTTGTTGAGCGGAGGGGGGGGGGGGTATGCCGATCTGAGTTGTTGAGCGGAGGGAGTGGCAACCGGAGTTGTTGAGCGGGTGGGTTGCCGAACGAGGCTGTTTAGCGCGCGGGGGGGGGGTCCTCCTCTAAACTGTGTCAACGATGTCTCTCTCCTCCTCTCTCTCCTCTCTTGTCCAGATGTGCAGTAGTACAATTAAGCCATTCGCGGGACTGGGGGTGGATGTTGTCTGTTGTCGCCGCATGGAGAAAATCACAGCATTAATTTAAATAGCTGTTTTGCCCGCGCGTATAGACACTCCCCCTTGCTCGGGATTGGACAAATCACGATCACCCATCCAATCCCGAGCAAGGGGGAGTGTCTATAGGCAGCGGGAAAACTACAGCTATTCAAATGAAAGCTGTGATGTTCCCGCACGCCGTTTAACCCATGCGGCGGCTTTCGATGCGGAATCGGCGGGGGGGGTATTCTATTTAGGTATCGGGGGTATTTGCGGGAAATTCTCGGTATCGGTCCCGATACGGATACTGGTATCGGTATCGGGACAACCCTACGGTAAATAATATTAACGACGGCCATACTTTACATGGGTTACGCACTGTTAGATCAGCAAAAAGCTCCTCTAACATTACGTAGCCAAAAAATGACGTAGGCGATTGCGAGGGACACCTTCGTGGATCGCCGTAAAAACTAATTTGCATACCCCGACGGTGAAAACGACGCGGACTCCACCCAGCGGCCGCAAATATATCGCAACGTAGATCCGAAGGCTTACGAGGACGTAAGCCTCTCGGATCGAAGCCCGAAGCCGCCGTATCATGGTTTGAGGATTCAAACTAGTGATACGGCGCGCGAAATTTGAAATTACTCCTGTCTAACACCAGTTAGACAGGCGTAATCGCTCTATGAATCTGGGCCATTGTTTTTTTTTCATGACATGATTAACGGTCGTGTGTACGCGGCATAAACCCTAACCCTAATATTAACCCCTTGACCTAACAAAGTAAATAAATAATAAATTAATTGGTCCCTAAACTTTAGACCCCTTTCACACTGAAGCGTTTTTACAGCGTTTTAGCGTTAAAAATAGCGCTCTTAAAACGCTCATAAAACACTCTCCATGCATCTCAATGCATCTTTCACACCGAGTTCTGCAAGCAGCATCTTTGGAGCCGCTTTTGAGTGCTGAAAAAAACGCTCCAAAAACGCCCCTCTCCATTGAAATGAATTGAAAAGCGCTGTAAAAACGCCTTACCCTTTCACACTGAGGCACTGCAAAAACACCCTAAAACTTTAGGCTCTTATCGGTGCTTTACCAACACATTGGGATTGCAGATAAGGCTTTGCTCGAATAACGCTCGAAAAACGTTTGAATAACGCTGTAAAAATGCCCCAGTGTGAAAAGGGCCTTAAGCCCCGTACACACGGCCGAGGTTCTCGGCAGAAACCAGCGAGAACCTCGCTGGGAGCCGCATTCTGCCGAGAACCTCGCTGGGAGCCGCATTCTGCCGAGAACCTCGCTGGGAGCCGTATTCTGCCGAGAACCTCGCTGGGAGCCGCATTCTGCCGAGAACCTCACTGGGAGCCGTATTCTGCCGAGAACCTCGCTGGGAGCCGCATTCTGCCGAGAACCTCGCTGGGAGCTGCATTCTGCCGAGAACCTCGGCCGTGTGTATGCTGCTCGACGGCCCGTCGGGATGAATGGCTGGTTGCCTTTCCCGACGGTCAGGTCGCCGATTCTGACGGCCCGCAGAGAACCTTGACGGGCGGAACGATGTGTTCCGCCCGTCGAGGTTCTCTGCCGTGTGTACGGGGCCTTAGAGTCGGTTCACACTGCAGTGGCACGACTTCGGGGACGAATCTACAAGTCATCCTGAGGACGACTTCAGAGGCAATTAGCAAAACGACTTCTGTATAGAAGTCAATGCAGGTCGCCCCGAGCCGCCCCCAAAGTCGTGCAGCAATCTTTTTCTAAGTCGGAGCGACTTGTGTCGCTCCTATTTGAACGGTTCCATTGCTGAGCCGCCTGACGAGTCGCCCCAGTGTGAACCGGGTCTTAATCCCTAACCCTTAACCCCTTAAAAAACAAAGTAAAACAAAAAATAATATGTTATAATAAAAAAAAAAAATAATAAATAGAACCAGAAGATAAAACTGAAAAACATAGCAAGAAATGTTGAGACAGATGATATTATTCTATATTGGCTATATAAAAAAATGCGAAAAAAAAAAAAAGGAAAAAACGCTGTACACACGTGCTAAAAAACTTGCATTCAACGCTCGAAAAAAACGCAACGCTCAAGTGTTGAATGCAGCCTAAGAGAAAGGGCTGTTAGTGGCTGTAGGAGTAATCTGGTGGCAACACTGAGGAATTGTGATTCACATGCCACGTACACACGAGAGTTTTTCGGGTTCTAAAGAATTACGTTTTTTTTTTTATGTCATTTAATGCCCACGATCATGTGTGGTCTTCAGAGCATTTTTCAGTTTCTGAAAAACGGGCAAAAAAAAAAAATTGAACATGCTCTATTTTTTACAACGTTTTTAACGTTGTCGTTTTTCGGGTTGTAAAAAATGGTCGTGTGTGGGCTTTAACGACGTGAAAAAAATGGGCATGCTCAGAAGCAAGTTATGAGACGGGAGCGCTCGTTCTGGTAAGACTAGCGTTCGTAATAGAGTAAGCACATTCATCACGCTGTAACAGAAAGAAAAACGCAAATCGTCTTTTACTAACAAGGAATCAGCTAAAGCAGCCCCAAGGGTGGCGTCATCTGCATGGAACTTCCCCTTTATAGTGCCGTAGTACGTTTTGTACGTCACCGCGCTTTGCTAGAGCATTTTTTTTTTACGATCGCATGTAGGCAAGGCCGGTTTAATGATCAGGTTGGAAAAAAAAAAATTATTCTAGACCCTTAAAAACGTCATTTTTTACAACCCGAAAAACAGTCATGTGTAGGCGGCAACAGATATAGTTTAGCAACTGCAGCGAGGGGGAATAGGTGACAACCCTGTGGATATTTCTACAGTGGCATTACAGTGTTGTCACTTTTTGGGGGTAGGTGGCTAAAGGTGGCTTGACAAAGGATATGATTGTTTAAAATGCATATTGCTTTTACCATTCATACAATGATGATGCTTTAATGATGCTTTTATGACACGACCAGCTGAGTGGCTTATAGTCCATATTTGTTGGATCAACAAGTAGAATTAGACAGACAAAAAACAGAGGCCCAGATTCACATACAATTAGATTCGCGTAGAGTATCAGAAATACACTACGCCGCCGTATTTTACCTGGCTCTACGTGGAATCCCGGTAGATTTTGTCCAGTAAACTACGGCGACGTAGTGTATTTCTCCCGGCGCAAGCCATCTACGCGAGTAGGGGGCGTGAAGCATTTAAAATAGGCGCGTTCCCGCGGCGATCGAACTGTGCATGCTCCGTTCAGAAATTTCCCGCCGTGCATTGCGCGAAATCACGTCGTTACGTCATTCGTTGTTTGAGTAGCGTCGTTTACGGACATTCCTTTTCCCGAACGAGTTACGTAAAAAAAAAAAATAATAATTTAATTAGACGCGGGAACGATGGCCATACTTAACATGGGCTACGCACCGTTAGACCAGCAAATAGCTGGTCTAACAGTACGTAGCAAAAAAATGACGTAAGCGATTGCGAAGACCACTCGTATCTTCGTGGATCGCCGTAAAAAGTCATTTGCATATCCCGACGCTGAAAACGACGCGGACTCCTCCCAGCAGCCGCAAAAATATCGCAGCGTAGATCCGAAGCCCGAAGCCGCCGTATCATGGTTTGAGGATTCAAACTAGTGATACGGCGCGCGAAATTTGAAATTACTCCTGTCTAACACCAGTTATGCCGCGTACACACGGTCGTTTTTTGTGATGAAATAAAACGACGTTTTAAAAAACGTCATTTAAAATGATGGTGTGTGGGCAAAACGTTGTTTTCTGTCTTCAAAAAAACGACCATAAAAAAATTCCAACATGCTTGAATTTTTTGTGTCGTTTTTCAAAACGTCGTTTTTTGTTTCACAAAAAGTCACCGTGTGTAGCAAAAACGTCGTTTAAAACGACGTTTTTCAACCCGCGCATGCCCAGAAGTTATGAAGCGAGCTTCATTGGAAAAGAGTGGTGAGCGTAACCTCGCTTTTTGTGAAAAAAAAACGATGGTGTGTATGCAACATCGTCTTTGAAAAGTGACGTTTCAAAAACGTCGTTTTTTACTTCACAGAAAACGTCGTTTTTTTTCATCACAAAAAATGATTGTGTGTACGCGGCAATAGACAGGCGTAATTGCTCTGTGAATCTGGGCCAGAGATGGGAGATGGCAATACGCTGAATAAAAGTAAAGTCCCAAACAGTAGTTTAAAGTTGTGATTTTGAATGGACATAAACACCCGACACACAAATTAAATGTCTTGTGATGATTTATTCATGGTGGTGCCGACATAAATAAAGTGTCCCCAGAGTCCTGTTTATTAAAAGTCTAGGTGAGAGCCTCTGGACCTTCATACACAAGGCTGATTAAACTGAATATTTTATTCTCCATAAAAAAAGTAGCATCTTCCTAGTTTAGAGCTGCACTGCAATCTTTTGCCGCATACACGCAATCGGATTTCCGATGGAATAACATCCGATGGAATTTTTTTTGCCGGAATTCCGATGAAGCTGACTCTCATGAGTCTTGCCTAAACACTATGGGCCAGATTCAGGAACAGTTAGGCTGGCGGATCCAGTGATCCGCCAGCCTAACTGTGACTTTGAGCCGGCGTTTCTGTTTTCTGTAACCAGAAAACAAGAAACGCCGGGTTGGAGTTCCGATGCGAGCAGCGTAACTGAGTTTCGCCATCGCATCGTTACTTCAACTTAAAAATGGCGCCGGGGGCGTTCCCGCCGATTTACGCTCAAAAAATATGTTAATGAGCGGAAATCGGCAATTCACGATCGAATTCCGGCGCGACGCAATGACGATACGACGTTTCCGGACGAGATACGCGGCGCATAGATATACCTACATGGGGTTGGAGTATCCTATGTTAGGTATAGGTGTCGTCATCGCGTCGGGAAAAAAAAAAAAAACGTCGCTTGCGTAAAACGTTCATGAATGGGAATGTGACGTCATTGACGTTCATTCACAGAATTTGGAGCATGCGCACGGGGATGTTTTGACACTCGACGCATGCGCAGTACGTTGGCGGATCGGATCGCGCTTAGTTAGAATACTACACGCCCCGTACCCGCCCAATTCGAATTCCCCCGGCTCATTTGCGATACGCTGCCGCAACTTTAGGAGCAAGTGCTTCGTGAATAACAGCACTTGCTCCTAAAATTTCTGCAGCGTAAAGCAAATGAGAAGCGTTACTCCAGAACAAAGATGCGCCCATCTACCTGAATCTGGCCCTATGACCCAGATTCACAGAGTACTTATGCCGACGTATAACAAGTTACGCCGACGTAAGTGCAAATGTGCGCCATCGTATCTGTGCGCCAGACCCGCAAACAGAGATATGCCTAAAACCAGGCTACACCCCGCCGACGTAACTTGTTCACGCCGGCGTAGCGTGGGCGTACATTTAGACTGGGTGCATGGTGCCACTCCCATTAATTAGCCATTCAAACATGCAAATTAGGTAAATACGGCGATTCACGAACGTATGTGCGCCCAACGCAGACTACATGCAGTGCGCATAAGTTATACGTCCGACGTAAAGTTATTCCCCATAAAGGAGGTGTAACTCAGCAACAGACATGCTCAGGTCTGCACCAGGGAACACAAGCTGGCGTATTTTACGTAGGACGTGGGTCTGGCTGGGCGTAGGTTACGTTAACGGCGTACACAGTGATCCGGCGCATCTTAGGCAGTTGTTCCGACATGGTTGTGAGCATGCGCAGCGCATGCGCAGTTCGTTATACGTACTTGTCTGGCACTCGTCCCATCATCTGCATTGGGGCCACGTCTCATTTGCATGGATCACACCCACTTCAACTTACGCTGGCCTACGCCTTCGAAAATACCCTACGCTGGCGTATCTTGGTGAGCAATAGCTTGCTGAATACAGTGCATGCCTCTCCGCGCTGCGCCGGCGTAGCGTACTGTGTGTGCGCTACACCGGCGTAAATGTGCACCCACTCTGTGAATCTGGGCCCATCAGACTAAATTTCGACCGTCCTAAACTCGGTGACGTAAAACACTACGACGAGCCGAGAAAAATTAAGTTCAATGCTTCCGAGCATGCGTTGACTTGATTCTGAGCATGCGTGGATTTTTCTCAGATGAAATTCCACACAGACGATCGGAATTTCCGATGGAGCCCACACACAATCGTTTTTTCATTGGCATTATGCTCAGTAGAAGGAGTGCCACGATGTCTGCCGGGTACCCGCGATCGTGTCACGGAGCTGAAGAACGGGGAGATGCCAGTGTAAAGAAGACATCTTCCTGTTCTGCCTAGTGACAGGACAGTGATCTACTGCTCCCTGTCATCTTGAGCAGTGATCAGTGTCGTGTCACAGTAAGCCCGCCCCACAGTTAGAATCACTCCCTAGGACACACTTAACCTCTTCCTTGCCCCCTAGTGGGTAACCCCTTCCCTGACAGTCACATTTAACAGTAATCAGGGCATTTTTATAGCACTGATCGCTGTATAAATGACAATGGTCCCAAAATGGCATCAAAAGTGTCCGATGTGTCTGCCATAATGTCACGATAAAAATTGCTGATCGCCGCCATTACTAGTAAAAAAAAATATTAATAAGAATGCCATAAATCTATCCCCTATTTTGTAGACGCTATAACTCGAATGTACACTGCGTAGCTCAACATGCATTACCGGATCCTGGCATCCCCCGCCAGACAATCAAGAGACCAAAAATCTGGCACAAGGAAGTAGCCCATGAAGAAGTTGACAGCAGCAGAGTTTAGTTATGCTTTATGTAAAATAGTCCTGAGCGAACAATGGATAATGCCATTGATGATCCCTCCACTTCTATAAAACGTAATTTTCTCAGGTAGGTGAGGTCAGTGTATGTTTGTCAGGTAGGTGAGGTCAGTGTATGTCAGGTAGGTCTATGTATGTCAGGTAGGTCAGTGTATGTATGTCAGGTAGGTGAGGTCCAGGGGCGGACTGACAATTGAGGAACTCAGGCACTGCCCGAGGGCCCCATGCCACTGGGGGGCCCCATCAGGCTTGCCAGGCTCATTAAAACCAGGGACAGTATGTAAAAATCTGTGTTTTTTTACATCTGTCCCTGCTATGTCTTAACCCGACATGCTTTTGATGTGAAAATCCCGAGATTTTAGCTGCCCCGCCTCTGTACTGCCATCTGGCTTGGTGGCCATCTGTAAGCCTGGGGGCCCCATAATTTTCTATTGCCCAGGGGCCCCATGAGTTCTCAGTCCGCCCCTGGTGAGGTCAGTGTATGTATGTCAGGTAGGTGAGATCAGTGTCTGTATGTCAGGTAGGTGAGGTCAGTGTATGTGTGTCAGGTAGGTGAGGTCAGTGTATGTATGTCAGGTAGGTGAGGTCAGTGTATGTATGTCAGGTAGGTCAGTGTATGTATGTCAGGTAGGTGAGGTCAGTGTATGTATGTCAGGTAGGTGAGGTCAGTGTATCTATGTCAGGTAGGTGGGGTCAGTGTATGTATGTCATGTAGGTGAGGTCAGTATGTTTGTCAGGTAGGTGAGGTCAGTGTATGTCAGGTAGGTCAGTGTATGTATGTCAGGTAGGTGAGGTCAGTGTATGTCTGTCAGGTAGGTCAGTGTATGTATGTCAGGTAGGTGAGGTCAGTGTATGTCTGTCAGGTAGGTCAGTGTCTGTATGTCAGGTAGGTGAGGTCAGTGTACGTCAGATAGGTCAGTGTATGTCAGGTAGGTCAGTGTATGTATGTCAGGTAGGTGAGGTCAGTGTATCTATGTCAGGTAGGTCAGTGTATGTATGTCATGTAGGTGAGGTCAGTGTATGTTTGTCAGGTAGGTGAGGTCAGTGTATGTATGTCAGGTAGGTCAGTGTATGTATGTCAGGTAGGTAAGGTCAGTGTATGTCAGGTAGGTCAGTGTATGTATGTCAGGTAGGTGAGGTCAGTGTATGTATGTCAGGTAGGTCAGTGTATGTATGTCAGGTAGGTGAGGTCAGTGTACGTCAGATAGGTCAGTGTATGTCAGGTAGGTCAGTGTATGTATGTCAGGTAGGTGAAGTCAGTGTATGTCAGATAGGTCAGTGTATGTATGTCAGGTAGGTGAGGTTAGGTAGGTCAGTGTATGTATGTCAGGTAGGTGAGGTCAGGTAGGTCAGTGTATGTATGTCTGTCAGGTAGGTCAGTATATGTATGTCAGGTAGGTGAGGTCAGTGTATGTCTGTCAGATAGGTCAGTGTATGTATGTCATGTAGGTGAGGTCAGTGTATGTTTGTCAGGTAGGTGAGGTCAGTGTATGTCAGGTAGGTCAGTGTATGTATGTCAGGTAGGTGAGGTCAGTGTATGTCTGTCAGGTAGGTGAGGTCAGTGTACGTCTGTCAGGTAGGTCAGTGTCTGTATGTTAGGTAGGTGAGGTCAGTGTATGTATGTCAGGTAGGTCAATGTATGTATGTCAGGTAGGTGAGGTCAGTGTACGTCAGATAGGTCAGTGTATGTCAGGTAGGTTAAGTCAGTGTATGTCAGGTAGGTCAGTGTATGTATGTATGTCAGGTAGGTCAGTGTATGTATGTCAGGTAGGTCAGTGTATGTATGTCAGGTAGGTGAGGTCAGTGTATGTCAGATAGGTCAGTGTATGTATGTCAGGTAGGTGAGGTCAGGTAGGTCAGTGTATGTATGTCTGTCAGGTAGGTCAGTATATGTATGTCAGGTAGGTGAGGTCAGATAGGTCAGTGTAATGGTCAGTGTGTCAGGTAGATGAGTTTAGTAGTCATCATTGATGGGCACTGGTAAGCCAGGCAGCAAGTGAGCTTACCACCCCCCCCCCCCCCCCGCCACAAAACCCCACCGCCCAGCCAAAAAAGCCAGCGCGGCGACCACCCCGGATCCCCCCCACCCCCCTGCCAGCCTCGGACTTCATATTTTGCGCCAGTAACCCAGATGTTCACAGATCAGACTTTTCTCTGACTTTCCTGAAAACCAAGTCACACATGGAAGCATACCAGCCAGGTAACTAGCATATTCAGAAAGAGGTTAGCAATTAAAAAAAGACGAAACATGAAGTGAGCCTTCTAATTGTTCCCTGATTAGAGTTATACGGATCAATAATTGTAGATCAGCTGATAACATCCACAAAACAAGACGCGATTCCAACAACACAGATCATGGCAGGTTGTATGCAATTAAAAATCAAGGCAAGAGCTCTGAATTCTATCCAGCTGAAACAAGTCATGCTAACTGGCATCAATTATTAACAGCTACAGCATGATTTCCCCTCCTCGCTGCTTCGCTGACCTTTTAAAACAAATCAATGCAATTTATTCGCGTTAACGATGTTTGCTGTTTGAAGGGACAGAAACATCAACAATCCTGGCCTTATACGGCGTGATATCATGTGTCCAATGACATCCCATAAGAGACCCAACAATGGTGATTTATTCATAACATGGCAACAGCCACGGGCCAAAGAGCTGTATACTTGCCGGCTTGTGTCACTCCAATATGTACGTTACTGTCACAGCTTCATGTGTTATGCCGCGTACACGCGAACGGTTTCTTGGCAAAAAACAGCAAGAAAACTGCTTCTTGCCGAGATTCCCGTTAGTGTGTACGAGGCATTCAGGTTTCTCGTCTGAAAATCTGGCCAGAATCTCAACAAGAAAAAAAGAGAACCTGCTCTCTATTTTCTCGTCGAGATTCTTGTCGGCCTGTTTCCCGACGAGAAACCCGAGCGTGTGTCGCCGTGGAAACCCGCGCATGCTCGAAATTACTTTGACACATGCGCGGTAGCTTACATGGCATAGGTAGGCTGAAGCAAGATGGCGGCGACGGCATCGAATATGACGAGTGCATGCTCGTCATACGCGATGACGTCACCGCCTTCTTTCCTTTCAAGATAACCACGTTCTTTTGAAATTACAGTCTGTACACTCCGGCGGCAAGAGTTTCTTGCCAAGAATCTCGTCAGGGAAAACGTCAGGTTTTTCCTGACAAGATTCTCTGTCGTGTGTACTAAGCCTGAGTTCCAGCAATGATCCTGGAAACCATCACACAAGGCTGGAGTATGAAGGGCATGTGATGAAGGGGTCCTGCATGCAGTGTTGCCAACCGTCTGTATTTTTACAGACAGTTTGTAAAAACAGGCACTTTTTTCCCCCGTTCGTAAATATCTGTAGTTGCGGGAATGTGCCAGTAAAAATAGCCGAGATCGGTTCGGGTTGGAACTGCGCATGGAGATTGGTGGTAGGGAGTGATGGTGGCTGTGTCAGGGGGAGATTGGAGGCAGGGGGTGATGGTGGCACCTCAGAGGGGGATGGTGGCACCTAAGAGGGTGTGATTGGAGACAGGGGTTGTCGAGGGTGTGATTGGAGACAGGGGTTGTCGGTGGCACCTCAGAGGTGGAAGGAGGCAGGGGACAATGGAGGCAGAGGGTGATTGGAGGCAGGGGGCCTGGGGAGATTGGAGGCAGGGGGAGATTGAAGGCAGGGGGAGATTGTGGCACCGCAGGGAGGGTGAAGGCAGTGGGTGTTTTGGCAGAGGGGGATGGAGGCAGGGGGTTATGTGACTAAATAATTTGCCCTTATTATAAAATAACAAAAATATGTTTTTTTTTTACCTTAATATCTACGTTAAATCACATTGCTATTTGCCTAGCGTACTTGTTTGAAGCCTAAATACTGAAATTTGCACCTAAATAATTTTGTAACTTTTGTGAAATGCCAGTAAAAACATGGCTGTGCCAGTAAATTTCAGGTGTCGTGCCAGTAAATTTCAGTCTGGTAGGTTGGCAACCAGGCTCGGATTTACTCCCTTTGCCGCCCCAAGGCCGGGTCCTTCAAAGCCGCCCCCCTACCCCCATGTGACAGAAATTTAGGTAAAAAACATATAATTGTATTAAACCCCCTCCCACAAAAAATAAATAAAAATCACTTATGATTTGCAGCAGTGGTGATCGGGTGGGGATAGGATCAGTGGCAGCGGTGAGGGAGAGATGGGATGAGTGGCAGCGGTGGTGGGGGGATGGGATCAGTGGCAAGGGTGGTGGTTGGGGGTGGGATCAGTGGTAGGGGGGATTGAATGGGATGAGTGGCAGAGGTGGTGGGGGGAATAGGATCAGTGGCAGTGGTGGTGGTTGGGGGCATTGGATGAAATGAGTGGCAGCGGTGGTGGGAGGATGGGATCAGCGGTCAGGGTGGTGGTTGGGGAAGATGGGATGGGATGAGTGGTAGTGGTGGGGTGTGGGATCAGTGACAGGGATGGTGGTTGCTGGATGGGATCAGTGATGGTGGTGTGGAGGCAGAGGCGGCTCTAGGCTTTGTCAGGCCTTAGGCAAATCTTGGTCATGAGGTCCCACTCACTTCCACAATGGGAAAAGACTTTGGAACATGATACAAGACATAGTCTTGTACTAATGACAAGAAAAATGTCACCTGGCTAACAGGGTAACACCACATTGCTGCAGCAGCCACCAAACGCTAGAGTGCAGACAGCTGATCCTTCTATACACTCCTCCATCCCCTACAAACAGGAGAAGCCGACACATTGGAGTAGGGTGATCGGATGCTAGAGGTGGAGTACAGGAGGGATGAGGATGATAATGACAGGGGCAGGGTGGTAGGATTCCAGAGAAGGGGTACAGGGGGATGATGATGACAGAGGGTGGAGTGGTAGGAGGCCAGAGGTGGGGTAGAGAGGAATGGTAGAGATGTTAATGACAATGGGCGGAGTGGTAGGATGTCAGCAAAGGGGGATGATGATGACAGTGGGTGGGGTGGTAGGAAGCTGTCAGTGGGGTACAGGGGGATGATGATGATGATGATGATGATGATGATAATGATGGGGGTAGGGTGGTTGGATGCTAGAGGTGGGCTACAGGGGGATGTTAATGACAGGAGGCAGGGTGGTAGGATGTCAGAGGTGGGGGTATAGGGATGATGATGATGATATTGGTTGAGGTGGTAGAAATCTGGCAGAGGAGTACAGGGGGATAGAGATTACAGGGGGTGGGATGGTAAGAAACTGGCAATGGGGTACAGATGGGATAATGATGGTGGGGGTGGGGTGGTAGGAAGATGGTAGTGGGGGATGAATATGACAGGGGGTGGGGTAGAGAGGAATGCTAGGGAAGTTAATGAATATGACAGGGGGTAGGGTGGTAACAGGCTGGCAGGGCGCTGCAGGGGAGATGAAGATGGCAGGGGGTGGGTGGTAGGAGGCTGGTAGAGCGGTGCAGGCAGATTAAGATGACAGGGGGTGGGTGGAAATAGCTGGCAGAGCGGTGTAGGGGGATGAAGATAACAGAGGGTGGGGTGGTAGGAGGCTGGCCAGTGGTGCAGGGGGAATGACGATGACAGGGGGTGGGTGGAAGGAGCTGGCGGTGCGGGGGTATGATGATGACAGGGGGTGGGTGGAAGGAGCTGGCGGTGCGGGGGGATGAAGATGACAGGGGGTGGGTGGAAGGAGCTGGCGGTGCAGGGGGGGTGAAGATGACAGGGGGTGGGGTAGTAGGATACTAGGCACAGGGCTTTATGATGAGGATAGAGATGATGACAGGGGGTTAGTTGGAAGGAAGCTAACAGTGGGAAGTATGATGACAGGAAGTAGGGTGGTGGTATGCCAGGAACAAGGGATGATGAGGAGAAGGATTATGGCAGGGGGTGAGTAGGTGTCGGGCAGGACCATTAGACAGTACCTCGGTGACTGTCAGGTGCCAGCTCTAAGACCGTCCATCGGAGGAGAGAGCATAGAAGGCACAACCGATACGACCATTATCCTCGCTCTGCACATGGCAGGTGACTTGCAGAGCACGGCAGAAAGGGGGCGGGGGCGGGGAGTACATGCAGCAGTCCACTGACCATAAGACCCTCGGGAAGTTCTCTGTGCTCAAGTGGTCAGTCAGGCTTTGCAGCGTTCCCATGAGTGAGGGCGGGGAGGATGAGCGGAGCGGGCAAGGATGATAGGCGGAGCCACCCCTTCACCCACTGCTGCCCCGAGGCCTGGCCTCGGTGGCCTTGTCTGAAATCCAGCCCTGTTGGCAACACTGCCTGCATGTGAGGGGTCCACATGCCTGACGAAGGGGTCCTGCGTGACTCCAAAATGTTGCACTCTCCATTTGGACGCTATTTATGTTGTTCCATGGTGTGCTGGCAAATATCTTTACTGTGACGTGAACAACTATCCAGCTGGCTGTTCCTGCAGCACCCAAATTCCAGAGCTCATCCAGGAATGTGTGCGATGGGAATATGAAGTATAACTCTGATGTAAGGGGCACTCTGTGGACTCTGATATAGAGGGTGAATCTGTGGACTCTAAAGTAAGGGGTGTTCTTAGACCCCTGATTAAAGGGGAATGCTAGGAACTCCAATGTAAAGGGGGGCTTTGAGAGCCCTGTGGATTCAGATGTAAAGGAGGACCCTGTGTACTCTAATATAAGTGGGACTCTTGTAAATAAATAAATATGATTAAATTTATGATTAAAAAACATTTCTAAGTATTGTGTATACTACAAAAAACCTACAGGGAGCTTATTTCCCAAAGTATATACTGTACTGCTGTATATTTGCACATTTGATATGTAATTTTGTTTTTCTAATAATTGGGTGGAATATATATGTATGAGGCAATTCTGAGGTCATCTGTTTACATCGTACCGCTATAGTCCTTCCCCGCCCCTTTCTTGCAGTGATCTGCTATTTGGACTTTTGGGTTTTTGGGGTCCTTAAGTCCTATCTCTCTTTAACAAACAGGAAGTTTGACATAGAGGCGGGATATTTCGGAACAGTTTATTGGTTCCTTCTTCAGCCAGTCGGCTGTTATCTCGTGGACTTCCATGGAAGCTTTACCATCACAGACTGGGACTGCAGTGCCACTGGAACATCTCCTGGACGCACTTACCTGCTACATGCCTGTTTCATCCACTATCTTGTAATGCCGCGTACACACGATTGGTCCATCTGATGAAAACGGTCCGATGGACCGCTTTCATCGGACGAACCAATTGTGTGTGGGCCCCATCTTTTTTTTCCCCCCACAGACGGTGAAAAACCTTAGAACCAATTTTAAAATTATCTGATGGTTAAAATAACGATCGTCTGTGGGAAAATCCATCGGTCAAAAATCCGCGCATGCTCAGAATCAAGTCGACGCATGCTCGGAGGCATTAAACTTCTTTTTTTTCAGCACGTCGTTGTGTTTTACGTCACCGCGTTCTAACATGATTGTTTTTTTAACTGATGGTGTGTAGGCGCGACTGATGAAAGTCAGCTTCATCGGATAGCTGATGAAAAAAATACATCGCTCTGTTTTCATTGGATGAACCGATCGTGTGTACAGAGCATTACTGTTTTTAACCCCTTTAGGGGATATTAAAAGTTTGAAGCCTCGTACACACGACCGAGGAACTCGACAGAATCCATCAAGAAACTTGGTGGCAGAGCTTTTTTGCCGAGGAAAATGGTCGTGTGTATGATTTTCATCGAGGAAACTGACGAGGATCTCGACGAGAAAAAAAGAGAACAAGTTCTCTTTTTCCTCATCGGAAGTCTCAATTTCCTCGTCGTGTTTCTCGTCGGGCTTGTTTTCGATGAGAAACACGTTTGTGTGTTGTCATGGACCATGAAATACTGAAGTGTTTCTACGTGAAATCCTAATTCATGTATTCCAGGAGATTTTATTCTGAACCCCAGCCAGGTCAATAGACTCAGAAGAGATACTCATTGTCCATTGTGTGATAACCCTATCTAAAGACTTTTGATTATCAGGTGTAAATGACTTCTGCCCTGTCTCAACTCTCCAGACAGTTCCATTGTTCTGTGGCTGGCTATTGTGTACATTGATTGCCCCCCTGGGGCTTTTGTCTGAATACACATCAGTCTTTCTATTCAAACCTTTGCTGACCAATCTCTGCTGTGTCATTTTCAAGTCCTCATTTGCATGGAAGGTGGACCTGAGGGGGAACTGATGGGACTGTAAAAAGGACCAATAAGAAAGCGGTTGTTGGGGGCGGGATGTTCCAAATCCTGTATAAAAGTGTGCTGTGTACTTTCAATAAAGTGTGTCCTGTTTACATCCAGCATTAAGCCTTGGCTCATGTATGGATTATTCTGCGATTCCAGGGATATTCCTACTTGTGGAATATTGGGTGATTTTCTTTTATGGAAGAAGAAGGGAATGCTTGATGGGGATATGTTCTACTACCGTCACAACTGGTTGGCAGCAGCGGGATTTTCCCTTCTACTTTCCTTTACACCAGGATTCCAAGCAGACACTGGGAACAGTGAATGGAAGACCGGTACACCCGGCTTAAAAGAAATACACTGAAAGAACTACTGGAAGTTTGTGGAAGGATTGCTAGCAACAAAACCGAGCGTGTCATCATAGCAGAATTAATGAAGCTAGACCAGGAGAACTCGGTTGCAGCAACGCCAGCAGTACAAGAGATGGAGACACCAGTGATTCAGGAGGAGGAATCGCCAGCCAACAAGCTAATAAGAGAGAAATTAGCATGGTTCGGTCCGAACCCAATGGCGGATGTGGTGCTGAAAGTGATGACCCTGGTAGCGGAGGAGGCTAAACAAATAAGAGACGCAGAGCTACAGTTAAAACTGGCAGCCGCACATTCTCCAAACAGTGAGTACAGCACAGCAGACACAAGGAAGATTCCGTTTAGCGCTTTTAAAGCTTTTGATGAGAAAGAACGAGAGCGGCAACATGAACTGAGAATTGCAGAAATACGACGATCGGTGACAACGCCTAAAGAAGCAGCACCAAATGAAAGACGAGGAGAGGTACAGATACCAGTAACCATGGAAGAGGAATTCAGAAGGAGGTTGCAAGAGAAGCAGATACAGCACACAGGACCAGTATCAGAAGAGGTCCTGCTTGAATGGTCTGATTCGATCCGCTGTGAACTCTGGAAGGAAGCGCTAGCTCTCGAGCAGCGACACCAGGGAAAAGCTCTCCCCTCCATCCATGTAAGGTACTGGTCACAGTATGAAGTAAGAATGCCGTTGTTGGGGGAACAACCGAAGCAGGAGTGGATAGCGGAATTAAGCAGGCTGATCCGGGCAGAGATGCAGCTAGACGAGAGCTACAGAGCCCTCCGGTGGTATGTAGCCCAAGAGTGCCCGTGGTCAGCGGATGACAGCCCCACAGAAGGCTATGACTATGATGGCCTGGGATTGTTGTATTGGAGGATGTCCAGTGATCCCCACTTTGGGGATGATCGGGAGTGGCGCTTGGAGGACATAATGGAGCACAGAGAGGAAAAATTGAATATCTCGGAAGTGCACTGGCTACAGGAAGATTTGGAATTTCTGGCCGCTCGGGAATGGGACCTGGAAATCGCCTACAAACAGCTGCTAGACTCTGCTCAGCAGCAGGGTGAGGCTCCCTTTGCCTGGGACTATCAGGAAATACCAGTGGACAATGCTGAAATCCTGGCTGAAGAATCGTCCATGTGGCAGGGTAACAGTGTGCTTTGCCAACCTGCCCCTGCAGCTATGGACCAGGAGGTTATAGGGCGGATGCAGCAAGTGCCAACTGACCTTGATGATCCCGTTTCTGCATTGGACGATCTTGAATGGAGGAATGTGCCTGTCCAGCAGTATGCCAGTGAATCAGCAGTGGAAAATCTGGAGATTGCCATTCCCAAAGCTGAAGTTCTGACCGCAGGGCCGAGCTCTGCTAACCTCTGCTCAGTACCTATAGCATCTTCTTGGTTACATGGACAGGAGATGGTGAACCTCTATCCCCAGACACCAGTTGCAGAGACCGGGGATTTAATAGATTTTTCTGCTGAGGAAAAACAACCTGATGGGCCTCCAGCAGAAGAGCTAGGATCAGGGCCAAACTTCATTGTGCTCTGCCCAGCACCAAGAGCAGTATGTGTGGAGTTACAAGGAACTTCCCCAGCTGAAGCGCTGGTCACCGGACAGAGGGATGAAGACCTCTGCCCCACCCCTGTGGCAGTTCCGGAGGCTCAGGGTGAGAAGATGGTGATCACTCCCCAGCCACAGATTACAGAATGTAGGGACTGTTCAGAGGATGTTATGGATTATGCACCCCCAGCAGAAGTGCTGGCAACAGGGCAGAGTGCCAGCCATCTCTGCCCAGCACCGGGACCAACTGTGGAGTTCCAGGGAGCCGGGCGGTTGGCCCCCCTCCCCAGCAACCAGCTGAGGTGGTAAAGATCTAACTCCCAGCTCAATCACTGGCAGCAGGACAGGATGCTACTGTCGGCTGTACCCAACTGCAGCTTGAGCGGATATCGGTGGATGGGACTGCGGAAGAGCTGGCAACAGAGCAGAGTGCCCCGGGCCTCTGCTTTCACCTAACAGAAGAAGGGGTTCCTGGGGTAGTGGATGGAACTTCAGTCTCCACTGGTACAACCCCAGAAAATGGTACAGGACTGAAACAGGAGGATGTCGGCTTTGCTTTGCAAGCACTGGGGGATTTTCACCTCACACCAGTGGATGGGACTTCAGTCTCCACTGGTATACCCCATAAATGGTGGCCAGTTGGCCCAGATCCCCAACAGCATGATGGACTGAGCCCAGCCACCCTGTCATCTCTCCAGCGGCTGAAAGGACTCCAGGGAGAAGGACCAGTCCAGGCCTCTCCCCAGCGGCAGACGTGTTCCCTGAGAGAGGCAGAGGATGGCGGGGTGAGTAATGCTCAGTTTGGAGCAAGTGATTTGGGGTACTGTATGGATACCGGCATTGGGGGACTGGAACTACTGACTAAATTCAGAGACAACCCATCTGGTGTCTCCTACTGGGTTAGTCCCCTGCCAAAAGGGGAGATGTGTGACAGGCCTAGCCGGGACAGGGGCTTTTGGAGAGGACTAAATGCGAGCCTCTTGCCATCCGATTATGGGCCAGGGCCTCAAAGCAGGAAGGTGGATGGGTTATCCTGGCAGACAGTCCTGGAACCTTAAGACTACTTGCCCAACATCCTTGAGTGACCCGTTTGGGTCCCACTGTGGATGTTGAACTATTTGCCAGGGGGCGTAATGTCATGGACCATGAAATACTGAAGTGTTTCTACGTGAAATCCTAATTCATGTATTACAGGAGATTTTATTCTGAACCCCAGCCAGGTCAATAGACTCAGAAGAGATACTCATTGTCCATTGTGTAATAACCCTATCTAAAGACTTTTGATTATCAGGTGTAAATGACTTCTGCCCTGTCTCAACTCTCCAGACAGTTCCATTGTTCTGTGGCTGGCTATTGTGTACATTTATTGCCCCCCTGGGGCTTTTGTCTGAATACACATCAGTCTTTCTATTCAAACCCTTGCTGACCAATCTCTGCTGTGTCCTCATTTGCATGGAAGGTGGACCTGAGGGGGAACTGATGGGACTGTAAAAAGGACCAATAAGAAAGCGGTTGTTGGGGGCGGGATGTTCCAAATCCTGTATAAAAGTGTGCTGTGTACTTTCAATAAAGTGTGTCCTGTTTACATCCAGCATTAAGCCTTGGCTCATGTATGGATTATTCTGCGATTCCAGGGATATTCCTACTTGTGGAATATTGGGTGATTTTCTTTTATGGAAGAAGAAGGGAATGCTTGACGGGGATATGTTCTACTACCGTCACATGTGTATGCTTAGAAACCCGTGCATGCTCAGAATAAAATATGAGACGGGAGCGCACCTTCGGTAAATGTAGCGTTCGTAATGGAGATAGCACATTCGTCTCTCACCAAACTTTTACTAAACATGCGGTAACACAAGATTAGCAAAAGCAGCCCAAAGGGTTGTGCCAGTGGAATCGAACTTCCCCTGCCGTCGTACGTGTTGTACGTCACCGCGTTTGAGAACGTCAAGATTTGGTCTTGACAGTGTGTAAGAAAAGACTGTTTGTCAAGATTCTTGACAAGCCTAACAAGGAACTTGTCGAGGGAAACAAAGTTTCATTTATGACGAGTTCCTCGTCGTGTGTACGAGGCCTAATACTGTACTTCTGCACTTGGAGTGTCATGCTCGCCCCCTCCCTTAAGGGGGGAGGGGGCGAGCAGGAGTATCAGGACGCCCACTAACACACAGCTTCTTTCTCTATCTGCAACGTAGAGAGCGTCCTGACTCTCCTGCTTGCCCCCTCCCCCCTCAAGGGAGGGGGTGAGCACGACACTCCACACCAGGGAGAAAGCCTTGCATTACTGTGTGGAGTTACAGAGAGAAGAACAGGAAGTGAGGATTTCTCAGAGGAAATAAGGACATTTAAAAGCAAAATGGAAGGAAGAGGTAAGTGGAGTAGGACTGTACTAAGGTAAAGGAAGCTATTTAGGAAAAAAACATTTTTACCTTTACAACCCCTTTAGAAAAACTACTAGAGTTTGGCCAGTTGAATATACTCCAACAGAATGCAGTGCAGAGATCTGTTGGGTTATTTTAACTCTCCAGTCTCTACCAGAAACTGAAATATCAGTCTTTGGTGGTCTGGCCTTTAGCCTAGGTTCACATTGGAGCGATTTGTCATGCAATTTGAGAGATCAAATCGCATGACAAGTCGCAGCCTATTGGCGGCAATGGCACTGTTCTAATCGGTGCGACACAGATTTTGCAGCGCCGCACCGATTTGCAAAAGTAGTTCCACTACTTTTGCCAATTTCAGGTGCGATTTCTATAGACATCTGTGTATGAAGCCACACAAATGTCTATCAAGTAGCACATGAAATCGCGCTGACCTTGCTACTTTGAAATCGCGCTACTTCAAGTAAAGTAGCACGATTTAAAAGTAGCATCAGTGTGAACCAGGGCTAAAAGAATGCAGAAGAATGCAGAACACGGTGCTCTCTACCAACGTAACCAATCATGTCAAAAGAAATAAACATTTCATATGCGAAAAACAAAATTACAAGAAGTGCTCGTCACCTGTCATACAATGACACCTGCGTCCATTTACAATAGTTCGTATTACACAAATTGTTTTTCCAAGAACCTAGTGGAGACTTTTATTTTTAACCCTTCCATTGGGCTCAGCAGTAAAAAACGATTTATGTCATAAACGAATTCACTCAATTTTGCTGACTTGCCCGAACACATTAACATGGCATTGGGCTGCCTTGAATGAACCATTAACTACTTAAGCCCCGGACCAATATGCTGCTAAATGCCCAGAGGCGTTTTTACAATTCGGCACTGCGTCGCTTTAACAGACAATTGCGCGCTCGTGCGGCGTGGCTCCCAAACAAAATTTGCGTCCTTCTCTTCCCACAAATAGAGCTTTCTTTTGATGGTATTTGATTGCCTCTGCGATTTTTATTTTTTGCGCTATAAACAAAAATAAAGCGACATTTTTATTAAAAAAAAAAACGATATTTTTTACTTTTTGTTATAAGAAAAATCGAATAAACGAAATTTTAGTCAAACATTTAGGCCAAAATGTATTCAGCCACATGTCTTTAGTAAAAAAAAAAAATCGCAATAAAAAAAAATAGCTACCTAGCGGAAACAGGGACACTAATACAGAGATCAGAAAAATGATCGCTTAGTGACACTGGCAATAGGGGGTGAAAGGGTTAACTAGGGCGGTGATCAAGGGGTTAAAACTTTATTAGGGGGGGGTACGGGGCTATCCTGGACCTAACACTAACTGCCTGTCACACTAAGTGTCACACTGACACTAAATGCAGTGATCAGTAAATATATGATCACTGCAATCAGTGACAGTGTGACAGGGGGGGGGGTGATCGGAAGGGGTTAGGTGTGCCTATGTGTGTGGCGTCAGTGTAGTGTTGGTGCGACTTACTGTGAGTCTTCTCTCCTCTCGGCGGATTGAAAATACTGCCGAGAGGAGAGGTGACATCACTTCCTCTGCCTGTGTTTACATTACACAGGCAGAGGAAGTGCAGGGCGGGGAGGACGCGGATTGGCTGGGAGCGATTCGGAGGGGGCGGACAAAAACCAACAGCCGCCCCCTCATCCCGGATCGTTCCTGCAGCCACGGGGAACGCCGCAAGTACCGGGGGGGGGTCCGACCGGACCCCCGACCCACGTCTAGGCAGGTACGCTAACGTGCCCGTCCGTGCCATTCTGCCGACGTATATGTACATGCTGCGGTCCCTAAGCAGTTAAAAAAAGTCCACACCAAATAAGAAGAATCAGTAAATAGAACGATCTGTATATTTATGAAAATGGCAGTTATATAATCACAGCAGATGTCAGTTTATTTCTGCTCTTAAATGAGTCCACGTTTCATGTTTTGCTAGACAGTGTTATCCTGTTTGGAGAAAGGATTTCTAAGGACAATTTATTATCCTGAGCATAATCTAGATAAAGAGCACACTGTGGATTTCAGACTGTACGGCGATAAAGAGAGGAGACAATGTACTACTTAAAAATGTTGACTGATTTTTCTTTATACTTTTTTCACGCCTCCAACAATTTTTTAATAGAGGAAAGGCTCATTTTGGACATTTGGTAACAGAAGATCTTACACGCTGATGTCTCTTCTACAGTTTAACCACTTCAGCCCCGGAAAAATTGGCTGCCCAATGACCATGCCATTTTTTGCGATTCGGCACTGCGGCGATTTAACTGACAATTGCGCGGTCGTGCGACCTTTCACCCAAACAAAATTGACGTCCTTTTTTTCCCACAAATAGACATTTCTTTTGGTGGTATTTGATCACCTCTTCGGTTTTTATTTTTTGCGCTATAAACAAAAAAGAGTGAATAAAAAAAAAAAAAAGCAATATTTTTAGCGTTTTGCTATAATAAATATCCCCCAACAATATATAAAAAAAAATCAATTTCTTCCTCAGTTTAGGCCGATGTGTATTCTTCTACATATTTTTGGTAAAAAAAAAAACACGCCAGATCCACAAAAGTTTTACGGCGGCGTATATCCAGATACACCGCCGAAATTTCAAATCTCCGCCGTCGCATCTTTACGGCGATTCTGAAAGGCAGTTACGCCTAAATTTTACCAAGATACGACCGGCGTAAGTTTCATACGCCGTTGTATCTTGGTTGCATATTTACGCTGGCCGCTAGGGGCGCTTTCGTATATTTTCTGCGTCGAATATGCAAATGAGCTAGATACGCCGATTCACAAACGTACTTTACGTCGTTTGCGTAAGGCTTTTTCCGGCGTAAAGTTACCCCTGCTCTATAGAGGCGTACGCAATGTTAAGTATGGACTTCGGGACAGCGTTGAACTTTCCGTCATTTACGTTGTTTGCGTTGTTCACGAATAGGGCTTTGCGTAAGTTACATTCACGTCGAAACCAATGAGTATTTGCGGCGTAATTTGGAGCATGCGCACTGAGATACGTCCACGGACAGCGCATGCGCCGTTGGTTATAAACGTCTTTTACGTGGAGTCATGGTTGATTACCATGCAACACGCCCACTCCAAGCCTACTTTGAATTAGGCGGGCTTACGCCGGCCAATTTACGCTACGCCGCCGTAACTTAGGAAGCAAGTGCTTCGTGAATACGGCACTTGCCTCTCTAAGTTGCGGCGGCGTAGCGTAAACAAGATACGCTACGCCCACACAAAGATACGCGTCTGTACGAGAATCTGGCCCATTAAGCGTATATTGATTGGTTTGCGCAAAAGTTATAGCATCTACAAAATAGGGCAAAGTTCTATGGCATTTTTATTATTATTATTTATTTTTTTACAAGTAATGGCGGCGATTTGCGATTTTTATCGTGACTGCAACAATGGCGGACACATCAGACACTTTTGACACTATTTTGGGTTCTATTTTTTTTTCTTCTTGGGAGGGTGCATGGGATCAGTACAGGGCCAATCAGCACTGTCCAGACAGAGGGTCAGGGGTCCTGCAGCTTCATAGGACAGAAAACTTCT
This sequence comes from Rana kukunoris, assembly GCA_029574335.1. Taxonomy (NCBI): domain Eukaryota; kingdom Metazoa; phylum Chordata; class Amphibia; order Anura; family Ranidae; genus Rana; species Rana kukunoris. Next base: position 39,455,279 of record CM056056.1, on the reverse strand, counting down.
CCTACAAGCTTTAAAGGGGTTGTAAAGGTAAATGTTTTTTCACCTTAATGCATCCTAAGCATTAAGGTGAAAAAACATCCGAGCCCCCGTTTTACTTACCTGACCGTTCGAAATTCCCGGGCGCTTCCACGTCATCCTCTTCGGTTCCCAGCCTGGCTATTGATTGGCTAGGCTGGGCGGATTGATAGCAGCGCAGCCATTGGCTGACACTGCTGTCAATCACAGCGGATGACGCGGAGCGCCGGGGGGCGGGGCCGAGTGATACAGTCGGCGGCTATGGCCGCCGCTGTGTCACGGGAGCGCGCTCGCAAAAGCTTTCCACCGTGCTCGCTCGCTTGCATTAAGGTGGAATGCTTTTGCGAGCAGGACCTGAGAGAGCCACCGAGGGACCCCAGAAGACAGGTTTAGAGGACACTCTGTGCAAAACGAGCTGCACAGTGGAGGTAAGTATAACATGTTTGTTATTTAAAAAAAATAAAAATGTTGACTTTAGTGTTCCTTTAACCAGACACTGATAGAAGTCACAAGACTGCTATATACTGCTGATGAAAAAAGGTATTTAGCAGATTATATTTACTAAAATAATTGCATTTCCATGTTCTGTGTCTTGCGGGAGACCAGATATAGTGAATGTAGGCTCCTGGGTTTAGTAACACTTTAAGACAGAGAATATAACAATGGAAAAATCACAGCCTTGTAACGCCAGCATGTCTAACATCAGACTCAGGACGTCTTGTGCTGCTGATGCTTTCAAGCTATTAAACAAAGTTATTAAAATCTATTGGTCCCAAACACAAATTGTACTCGATGCCGGCTGTGGAATTTCCAGCACAATGATGCAGAGATAATTAGTCGTCATTTATCATGTCGGAGGAGTCCAAACTGTGATTTTCCTATCTGATCAATTTTCACTTGGTGGCTAGATTGATAAAATGACATTTTTGTTCTACACAGAATTTGCTAACAAATCAAACAGAGGAAGCCGTTCACTCTCGGGATATTTCAAGGCGTGACAAAAGGGATGATTATCTTCTCCTTTCGAGTCCAGAGTTTGGTATTTTGGAAGCTTATTAAAGCAGACGGCACGCTGGTTTTTCACTTTCTCTCTAAAAAGAGAAAATTACAAGGTCCATCGTATCACACAAGTACTTTATGCATTGGCATTCCTCCTTTAGACCTCTTGCCATCTGGCCAGTATTGTCATCTGCTCTATAAGCACTTTCCACATGGAGATTAACTCTCCAAAAGGGCACGGCAGTTTAATCCAACAAAATGTTACTTGTTAAAGGGGAGTTCCAGCCTTTTTTTATGTTTATTGAAAGTCAGCAGCTAGTGTAGCCACGTTTGGTCTGAGTAGGGGCCAAATGGCGCAGATCGGACCCGATTGGCGCCGTTCGTAGCCGGTCAAAAATGCTTGCAAAATTGTGGAAATACTCAGCTTCCGAGGTTTTCCAAGTTCAGCAGAGGTGTCCTCGGCCTTTTCCAAGTGTTTACAAGGCTCTTCGGTGCCCCCCACCTCTGGCTGCATGCGGTATTGCATGCCATTGAAGTCAATGCGGAACTATTTTAATTTCCATTGACTTCAATGGGGAAACTCGCTTTGATATGCAAAAATTCTCCTGGAACGGATTATGCTCGTAATCCAAGGTTCCACTGTGCTGTTTACTTGCATCTCATCCTCCCACCCTGGGGAAAAGTGTAATTTTCATCCTCTTCACCCCCAACCCTTGGTGTGCCTTGTGTGGCTGTGACTTCTGATTACTTTGGTGGATACCAAGCGCCCAGAGGAGATTCAGTTAGCATGTGTTGCGCTATATAAGTTTCTCACTAGGGATGAGCTCCGCGTTCGATTCAAACGTATGTTTGACTAGAACATTGTCTGTTCGTACGTTCGTCGAAATTCGAACAAAATGGGTCGTTCGCACCAAATTCGAGTGACGCGCAACGGCCCATAATTCACTGCGGCATTGCGCGCTGATGATTGGCCAAACATGCACTATGACCCTGCATGCTTGGCCAATCATAGCGCGCAAAAAACGGAGAGCCATAATTGGCCAAAGCCAGGGTGGCTTTGGCCAATTATGGCTCAGGGCTTTAACACACGCCCCACACTATATAAGGCCACCTGCTGGGCGGCCTCGTGTAGTGTGTTCCAGCGCTGAACAGAGATCAGTCAGAGATACAGAGAGATAGTCTTTTCATATAGATAGATAGAGCAGGCAGGCTAGTCAATTTAGCTTAATTTACAGTGTGAAGAGGATATATATACATCGCTAGGAGTTGTACATATATTTATACACTGTATAGCTTAGATAGATCAGTTCTTCCTAATTTACTGGCAGGCAGGTGATTGTGCGATTTAAAGACGTTATCACAGGTATAGACACCCAGCAGGTACAATATTTAAAGGAATTTTTCATTTTTTTTATTTTTATTTAAGCATCATTAAAATCACTGCTCCTGGAGCAGTGATTTTAATAATGTTTAAATAAAAAAATAAAAAACAAAAGAAAAATTCCTTTAAATATTGTACCTGCTGGGTGTCTATAGTTTGCCTGTGAAACCGTCTTTGAGAACCCGGGTCTTGCCCCAGGGAACATGTATCAATGGAAAAAAGTTTTAAAAACGGTCATTTATTCAGTCCTGCTCCTGAAAAAACAACCGTTTTTAAAACTTTTTTCCATTGATACATGTTCCCTGGGGCAAGACCCAGGTTCTCAAAGACGTTTTCCAACAATAACTTGAACATTGGGCTTTAAAATGAGCACTTTTGAATTCGAACGTTCGAGTCCCATAGACTTCAATGTGGTTCTAAATGTTTGCGCGAACGTTCTGGTGCGAATCGAACGCGGGGGTGTTCGGCTCATCCCTATTTCTCACTCACACACTCACTGTGATACTAACCTTTGACATTGGAGCGAATTGACAAGTCAAATTGCATGAAAAGTTGCAGACTATTGCCGGCAATGGCACTGTTCCAATCGATGCAACGCTGACTCTGCGGCGCCGCACCGATGTGCAAAAGTAGTTCCTGCACTACTTTTGCCAATTTCAGGTGCGACTTCAATAGACATCTGTGCGGCTTCAAGTAGCACCTGAAATTCCGCTGACCTGCTACTTTGAAATCACGCTACTTCATGTGAAGTCGCTCGATTTCAAAGAAGCATCAATGCGAACCAGGGCTAAAGGTCTTATATGTATCAATGTGGGTACAAGTGATCACAAACTAGTGATTCACCATCCATCAAAATATATAAAGCAACACAAACAATAGAAAACAAATCAGTAGTGTACATTGAAAATTCAAAATACAAAGCATCAAAAACAATCTATTGAAAATGTCCAATGTCATGGTCTACAATAAGAATAAGGTTGAAAATGATTGATCTATATGATGATTAGTTGTCTGACACACATACATATATTCATTAGATTGATCAAAAACAGTCAATCAATCCTCCATGGCCAACGACTATAAATCCTCCATGGCCAACAGTCAATATAAATCCTCCATGGCCAACCCTGTTAAAGTCTATGGGACTCGAACATTTGAAATCTAAAGTGCTAATTTTAAAGGCTAATATGCAAGCTATTGTAATAAAAAGTGTTTGGGGACCTGGATCCTGCCCCAGGGGACATGTATCAATGCAAAAAAAGTGCAGTGAAACAAAAAACGTGAAATATTCCTTTAAATTTCGTACCTGGGGGTATAGTATGCCTGTAAAGTAGCGCTTGTTTCCTGTGTTTAGAACTGTCCCTGCACAAAATGTAATTTCTGAAGGAAAAAAGTCAATTAAAATCACTCACCTTAGGGTCTGGTATGGATATTAAGGGGAACCCTGCGTCAGATAAAAAAAAATGATGTGGGGTTCCCCCCAAATATCCATACCAGACCCCTCAGATTTTAAGGGGAACTCCACCCCACATTTTTTTTTTATGAATGACTTTTCTCTGTATTGCCGGGAGCCGACAATTCATTATAGCCGTGAGTGATTTTAAATGACTTTTTTTCCCTTCAGAAATGACACTTTGAGCAGGGACAGTTCTAAGCATGGGAAACAAGCGCTACTTTACAGGCATACTATACACCCCCCCCCCCCAGGTACGAAATTTAAAGGAATATTTCACTTTTATTGTTTCACTTAAAGGAATTATTAAAATCACTGCTGCCAATAAACTGCAGATTTTTAAAACTTTTTTTTGCATTCATACATGTCCCCTGGGGCAGGACCGGGGTCCCCAAACACTTTTTATTACAATAACTTGCATATTAGCCTTTAAAATTAGCAGTTTAGATTTCAAATGTTCGAGTCCCATACATATTAACAGGGTTCTAAAGTTCACACGAACTTGCCGCGAACACCCGGCAATAGTTCGCTGTTCAGCGAACAGGCAATGTTCGAGTCGAACATGAGTTCTACTCAAACTCGAAGCTCATCCCTACTGGGGAGGGGGGTCTGTGACTGCAGCAAGGGGAACATACACAAAAATACACAAAAACAATAAAGTGAGGGGGCCCCCATCCGTGCGCTTTATCTTAAATAAAAACAGTAAAGTTAGCCCAATTTTTTGTATATTGTGAAAGATGATTATACACCAAATAAATAGATACCTAACACGTTACGCTTTAAAATTGCGCACACTTGAAGAGTCGCCAAACTTTGGTACTTAAAGTTAATGTAAACACTCTATACACCCAGTGAAGTGGACAGCCAAGAATGCTCTCTTTTTTCTCGTCGGGAGTCACAATTTCCTCATCGCGTTTCTCGTCGGGCTGGTTTACGACGAGAAACGCGTTCGTGTGTATGCTTAGAAACCCACGCATGCTCAGAATAAAGCGCGCCTTCGGTAGGAGTAGCGTTTGAAATGGAGATAGCACATTCGTCACGCTGTAACAGACTGAAAAGCACAAATCGTCTCTCACCAAACTTTTACTAACACGCAGTAACATGAGATTAGCAAAAGCAGCCCCAAGGGTTGTGCCAGTGGAATCGAACTTCCCCTTCATAGTGCCACCGTACGTGTTGTACGTCACCGCGTTTGAGAACGACGAGATTTTGTCTTGACAGTGTATACGCAAGAAAAGCTTGACAAGATTCTCGTCAAGCTTGACAAAAACCATCGTCGAGGAAAACGTTTCTTTTACGACGAGATTCTCGGTCGTGTGTACGAGGCCTAAGGCCTCGTACACACGAGCGGATATGTCCGCTGAAAACGGTCCGATGGACCGTTTCAGCAGACATCTCCGATCGTGTGTATGGGCTAGCGGACAGATTTGTCCACCCGACAGATTTCAAAGCATGCTTCGAAATCTATCGGGTGGGAATGTGTCCGCCCGACATGTCTGCTGGTTAGTACACTTACCAGCAGACATGTCGTCCCGCACCGCCGCCGCGCCGCCGCCGAATGGATTCGGCGCATGCGCGGAAGTGTTTTACTTCCTGGTGCGGTGACGTGGCGGGGAATTTGATCCGATGGTGTGTACACGCCATCGGACCAAACTCCAGATCGGACATATCCGATGGTAACGGTCCGCGGACCGTTTTCATCGGATATGTCCGATCGTGTGTACAAGGCCTTAGAGGTGTCAGAGGACTTGCGTGGTCGGGGCAACCAGTGGGGTACAGGTTCAGCAAGCGGCCCTCACGGGGGTCGGATCTATGCGCCGTAATCACCTAACTAAGATACGCCTAAAATCCGGCTTCAGTCCACCGACGTAACTTGCCTACGCCAGCGTATCTTAGGCGCATAGTTACGCTGGACGCCCCATTGCAAATATGCAAATGAGAGAGATACGTCGATTCACGAACGTAGATGCGCCTGGCGGAAAAGAAACGCGGTTTGCGTAAGGCTTACGATCGGCGTAAAGTTATTCCACATATATGAGGCGCAACCCATGAAAAGTTATGGACCAGGGAACAGCCGTCGTATTTTACGTCGTTTACGTAGTACTACGTGAATAGGGCTGTGCGTAGGTTACGTTCACCTCGTAGACAGTGTATTGACGTATCTTAGGCAGCTATTTCGACGTGACTGTGAGCAACGCAGTTCGTTTTTTGAAACTCAGCCCGTCATTTGCATGGGGTCACGCTTCATTTTAATTAATCACGCCCACTTCCACCTACTTTGACTTAAGTCGGCTTACGTCAACAACTATACGCTACGCCGGCGCAACGTTGAGCGCATATTCTTTGTGAATAGCATGCTTGCCTCTTAACGTTGCGCCAGCATAGCGTAAAGAAGATACGCTACACCCACACAAAGATGCGCCATTGGCTGTGAATCCGGGCCATCATAATTATTGCCAAATGTAAGATTTGTTAATAAGTATATGAGGTGAATATAGAAGGTGGTAACGTTTGTGGAATTAGAGTAGTATTTCTCCAATGTGCCCAGAAGCCCTGAGCTCCTGTATGATAAAGATTAAGCCTGCCAGCCATCCACAGAATCTCATTTAAAACACTTGCAATCTTTTTTTTTTTTTTTAATGACTGCCCATAGCTCTTTACAGAGATGAGTAAATAATGAAAAATCTGCTCTTCCGATGTTCACCTATATGCCCTTCAGCGTTCTGCTTGGCTGGATTCCACAGGAGCCTTAAGTATTGCTACAAAGCAGGAAGCAGAGCGTGCACATGTAATGAGTGAGGGTGGCTTTCCCAATGTACATAGAGTATATATTATAAATTTTACAGAGAATCAAGATTTTTAAAACATTAAAGCTGAATTTCAGGAATTTGGCCATTTTGTAAAAAATGAAGGCATACTATGAGTTAAAGGGTTACTATAGGAAAAAATATTTCTTTAAAATAACAAACAAGTCATACAGTACTTACCTCCACTGTGCAGTTTGTTTTGCACAGAGTGGCCCCGATCCACGTCTTCTGGGGTCCCTCGGTGGCTGTCTCTGTCCTCTCTGCAATTACTGACCACAGTCATGCGAGAGCTCGCATGGTGGTGAGGAATTGAGGAATTGAGGGCGCGCTCCCGTGATACAGCGAGCGGCCATAGCCGCTCACTATATAACTCGGCCCTGCCCCTCGGCGCGCCGCGTCACTGGATGTGATTGACAGTAGCGGCAGCCAATGACTTCGCTGCTCTCAATCTATCCGCTCTAGCCAGTCAGCAGCCAGGCTGAGTGGCGAAGAGGATCTCAGGACAGAGCGTGGGACTTTCGAGGGGTTAGGTAAGTAAAACGGGGGCTGGGGGGGGGGGGGCTGCATCATCAGATGTTTTTTCACCTTAATGCATAGATTGCATTAAGGTGAACAAAAAATAATTCTTTACAACTCCTTTAAGTCCAAGGATGCTCATGACATCTCCTGGGCTTGTCTCTATTATTTATAACTGACAGGTTTATTGCTCTGAAACACTCACGACTGTGAGAGAGGAGAAAGGCACACAGAGCGGCCATGCCCATCCCTCCCCCTGCTGCCCATTCAGCGAAGCCTTTGTATTTTGTGAATGTGTTCACATAATAAAAAAGGCTTCTGTGAATGGGCAGGAGAAGGGAAGGGGATAGGAAGATACTCTCCTGTTCAAGATGTAGAGTTTAGAAGGATCAGCATTGCTCTCCCGAAACTACAGCAATGACTGTCCTTCAGCAGTACTATAAAGCTGTTGGATATAAACTAGAAGCTAAGCCCAGGAAGTGTCATGCACCTCCTTGCACTTAAAGTGGAGTTCCTCCCTTATCTGACTACTCCCCCGTCCAGTGTCACATTTGGCACCTTTCGGGGGGGGGTCAGCCACATGCCATTCAGAAAGTGCAGCGTGCTTTGTGGATGCACAATGGGGAACGGGCTGTGAAGTTGTAAGGCTTCACTGCTGGGCTCCCTTAATACGTATGGCGGCGGCAGCACCTAAGAGCCGATGGAAACATTGGCTGGGGTGCCAACATCGCTGGATTCCAGGATAGGTAATGTCCTAATATTAATAGTTGGATATAAATAGAGCTAAGCCCAGGAAGTGTCATGCACCTCCTTGCACTTAAAGTGGAGTTCCACCCTTATCTGACTCCTCCCCCTTCCAGTGTCACATTTGGCACCTTTCGGGGGGGGTCAGCCACATGCCATTCAGAAAGTGCAGCGTGCTTTGTGGATGCACAATGGGGAACGGGCTGTGAAGTTGTAAGGCTTCACTGCTGGGCTCCCTTAATACGTATGGCGGCGGCAGCACCTAAGAGCCGATGGAAACATTGGCTGGGGTGCCAACATCGCTGGATTCCAGGATAGGTAATGTCCTAATATTAATAGTTGGATATAAATAGAGCTAAGCCCAGGAAGTGTCATGCACCTCCTTGCACTTAAAGTGGAGTTCCACCCTTATCTGACTCCTCCCCCTTCCAGTGTCACATTTGGCACCTTTCGGGGGGGGGGGGGTCGGCCACATGCCATTCAGAAAGTGCAGCGTGCTTTGCGGATGCGCAATAGGGAACGGGCTGTGAAGTCGTAAGGCTTCACTGCTGGGCTCCCTTAATACGTATGGCGGGGGCAGCACCTAAGACCCGAAGGAAATATTGGCTGGGATGCCAACATTGCTGGATTCCGGGATAGGTAAGTGTCCTAATATTAATAGTTGGATATAAATAGAGCTAAGCCCAGGAAGTGTCATGCACCTCCTTGCACTTAAAGTGGAGTTCCACCCTTATCTGTCTCCTCCCCCTTCCAGTGTCACATTTGGCACCTTTCGGGGGGGGGGGGGGTAAGTGTCCTAATATTAATAGTCAGCAGCTACAGAATGTGTAGCTGCTGACTTTTATTTTTTGCTACTTTAACTCATAGTGTGCCTTCACTTTTTACAAAGGAGCGTCATTCCTGGAATTCAGCTGTAAAAATCACAGATTTTCTTATTTGCATTAAGCTAACCCCTTTTACATATTCATTTGAAAAAATTTGCAAACTTTACGTTCCCTATAAAAAAAAAACCCAAACTGGCCGAGACTGAATGTGATATACAGGGCTACAAACAGGCACATTTACACGCGGTGATGTCAGTAATGACCAGGCAGACAATGCTCCTCTTGTACCAATTGACAACTTACGTCTTTATGTCCCAGATGCCTTTTGCAGTTTCTGTGATATCTCCACTTACATCTTTTGTTGAAATATCCACATATAAATTCATGCTTCAACACTATTCATCAAGCTTCGAATATCTTACATGGTAAGTCGTTATTTCAGAGGGGGGCTCTAGTTATTTTTTTTTTTTATACATTTATGGACCCCTGTTTCGAGGAAATCGAGGAAATTTATGTCCCAGAGCCGGTTCACACATAGAACGCAGTCCGGATGCATTTCTGCAAGCGCGGTTTTGAGGTGTTTTTTATGCTTTCAGATGCATTTTTCCCCTCTTTGTTTCTTTACTTTAACCACTTCACCCCCGGAAAGAATTTTCCCCCTCAAAGCGGAATTCCACCCAAAAACGTAACATCCGCTTTTCAGATTCCCCCCCCCCCCCCCCTCACATTTGGCACCTTTCAGGGGGAAGGGGGGGCAGAGACATGTCTAATACAGGTATTTTGCTCCCATGTCCTGGCATAGATACCAGAGCCACCCATGGGTATCTAAGCCACATCCAGGAACCTCCTCTGCCTCCCTCCCGCTGTCTTCTGGGAAACACACAGGTCCCAGAAGACAGCAGGGACCAGTGCTATCACGCAGCACGAGTCAGGCATGCACAGTAGGGAACCAGCAAGGCTTCACTTCCTGATTCCCTTACCGAAGATAGCGTCGGCAGCACCCGAGACGCGAGGGATAGATCGGGTTCGGGTGACGACATCGCAGTTGCTCTGGACAGGTAAGTGTCCTTATTTTAAAAGTCAGCAGCTGCTGTATTTGTTTTAAAAATAGAAAATGGCGTAACTCCGCTTTAATGACCAGGCAATTTTTTTGCGATACGGTACTGCGTTGTTTTAACTGACAATTGTGTGGTCGTGCGACGTGGCACCAAAACTAAATTGACGTCCTGTTTTTCCCACAAATAGAGCTTTCTTTTGGTGGTATTTGATCACCTCTGCGTTTTTTTTTTTTTTTTTTGCGCTATAAACAAAATAATAGAGCGACAATTTTGAAAAGAAAAAGCAATATGTTTTACTTTTTGCTATAATAAATATTCCCACAAACTACGGTATATAAAAAAATAAAAATATTTCTTTCTCAGTTTAGGCCGATATGTATTCTTCTACCTATTTTTGGTAAAAAAAATCGCAATAAGTGTTTATTGATTGGTTTGCGCAAAAGTTATAGGGCCAGATTCACATACAATCTGCGGCGGCATAGCGTAAGCCATTTACACTACGCCGCCGCAACTTAATGGAGCAAGTGCCGTATTCCCAAAGCACTTGCTCCGTAGTTTGCGGCGGCGTAGTGTAAATGGCCCGTCGTATCCCCGCATAATTCAAAGGGGGCGGCCTGTATTTAAATTAAGCGCGCTCCCGTGTCGATCGAACTGCGCATGCGCCGGCCGGGGAAAAAGCCCAGTGCGCATGCTCCAGCTCACGTCGGAAAGCGTCGTTGAAACCGACGTGAAAACGGCGTGATCGTCGCTTACGCAATGCCCTATTCGCGAACGACTTAGTAAAACGACGTAACCGACGGAAAAAGACGATGCTGACCCGACGCCATACTTAACATGGCAATGACGGAACTTCGTAAACCTACCCCTCATATAGCAGGGGTAGGTTTACGCTTACGGAAACTACGTAAACTACGACGGGGCGGCGTAAAAACGTTCGGGAATCGGCGTATTAGGCTCATTTGCATAGGCAAATGAGAAAACAACGTAAAGGCCACCTAGCAGCCAGGAAAGTCATTACATCTACGATCTGACAGTGTAAGTGTTTTACACCTGTCGGATCTTCACTGTATCTATGCGTAAGTGATTCTATGAATCACACGCATAGATACCCAGTAAAAAAAAAAAGAGATACATCGTGTTTCCTGCGATACACCATCATATCTCTTTTGAGAATCTGGCCCACAGCGTCTACAAAATAGGGGTTAGGTTTATGGCATTTTTATTATTATTATTTATTTATTTTTTTATTACTAGTAATGGCGGTGATCTGCAATTTTTTATCGTGACTGCGACATTGCGGCGGACACATCAGACACTTTTGACACTATTTTGGGACCACTGTCATTTATACAGCGACCAGTGCTATAAAAATGCACTGATTACTGTGTAAATGTCACTGTCAGGGAAGAGGTTAAACACTAGGGGGCATTCAAGGGGTTAAGTGTGTCCTAGGAAGTGATTCTAACTGTAGGGGGGATGGTCTTACTAGAACATGACAGAGATCACTGCTCCCGATGACAGGGAGCAGTAGATCTCTGTCATGTTACTAGACAGAACAGGTAAATGCCTTGTTTAGATAGGCATCTCCCCGTTCTGTGCTCCTTGACATAATCACAGGCTGCCGGCGGACATCGGCGCCATGGGACCCGCTGGCATGCTTACGGAGCACACGGCGGGCGCGCGGGCGCCCACTATGCCGCGATTTAAAGAAGACATACAGGTACGCCTATTTGCCCAGCCATGCCATTGTCCCGACGTATATCGTTGTGCGCTGGTCGGCAAGGGGTTAATGATACAGCCAAGTAGTGCGTCCGCCAGTCCTGTTTTATAGTGATTCCCCAACTGCAGAAGGAAAAAACAAGATGCATCTCAGACACATTATTTCATGAAATGTCTGAAGGACGACAAACTAATGGAGTTTCTGGAGCTGCGCAGAGAAACCATTAAGACCTTTTAGGGAGCCAAGGAAGAAGCATACCTAACATTAGAGAAATACAGGGATTGTCATGGATAACTATCTTATGAAACAGTTGCCCGGCTGTTATGCCGCGTACACACGGTCGTTTTTTGCGATGAAAAAAAACGTTGTTTTTTAAAACGTCATTTAAATTGATGGTGTGTGGGCAAAACTTTGTTTTTTGTCTTAAAAAAAAAACGACCAAAAAAAAATTCCAACATGCTTGAATTTTTTGTGTCGTTTTTCAAAACGTCGTTTTTTGTTTCACAAAAAGTCACCGTGTGTAGCAAAAACGTTGTTTACAACAACGTTTTTCAACCCGCGCATGCCCAGAAGCTTGTTATGAAGCGAGCTTCAATGGAAAAGGGTGGTGAATGTAACCTCGCTTTTTGTGAAAAAAACGACATTGTCTTTGAAAAGTGACGTTTCAAAAACGTCGTTTTTTACTTCACAGAAAACGTCGTTTTTTTTTCATCACAAAAAATGATCGTGTGTACGCGGCATTACAGAGGGAGGGAAACAAGTATGTGATCCCCTGCTGATTTTGTACATTTGCCAAATGACAAAAAAAAATTATGATCAGTCTATCCGTTTACGGACTTGTAATGTGTCCCTATGGGAGCGGATCCGTTAGCGGATGATGCATCCGCTAACGTCCGCTCGATCCGCATCCGTTTTTGCGGACGGAAGAATGTCCTATTTTTCTTCCGTCCGGCTAAACGGATTGGATGCAAACGGACAGACGGTCCATTTCCATACGACTCCCCATAGGGGAGAGCGAAGGAGAGACGGGGCGGTCCCTGCACAGTGTGCGGGGACCGCCCCGTCCGCCGACAGCTGAGCGGAGACCCCCCCGCTGAGCTGACGGGCACACGGAGCGGACCGAAAAACGGTCCGCTCCGTGTGAAAGGACCCTAAAGGTAGTACTCCTAATCTCAGCTTGTTACCTGTAAAAAAGACACCTGTCCACAGAAGCAATCAAACAATCAGATTCCAATCTCTCCAACCTTGGCCAAGACCAAAGAGCTGTCCAAGGATGTGGTGGACAAGATGGTAGACCTTCACAAGGCTGGAATGGTCAACAAGACCATCGCCAAGCAGCTTGGTGAGAGCAGGGCCGCCATCAGGGGGGTACAGGCATTACACCTGTAAGGGGTCCGAAGGTCCCCAGGGCCACCAAGGGCCCCAGATGGCAAAAAAAAATAAAATAAATTGGCCCTTTAATAAAAAATAAAATAAAAATATATAAAAAAAATATATTTTTTTTATAAAAAAATATACATTATTTTATAAAAAAATATACATTATTTTATAAAAAATATATATTTTTTTATAAAAAAAAATATTTTTTTTTATAAAAAAAAATATTTTTTTATAAAAAAAAATATTTTTTTATAAAAAAATATTTATTTTTATAAAAAAATATATATTTTTTATAAAATAATGTATATTTTTTTATAAAATAATGTATATTTTTTTATAAAAAAAATATATTTTTTTTATATATTTTTATTTTATTTTTTATTAAAGGGCCAATTTATTTTATTTTTTTAGAGGTCCAGAGGTCGCCAGGGGCCCGGAGGCCACCAGGGCCCCAGATGGCAAGCCCTTTTTTTACTTTTCTTTTTTTTTTTTATAAAAAAATATATTTTTTTTATAAAAAAATATATTTTTTTTAATATATTTTTCTTTTCTTTTTTATTAAAGGGCCAATTTTTTTCTTTTATTTTTTTTTAGAGGTCCGGAGGTCCACAGGGGCCCGGAGGCCCCCAGGGCACCGGATGGCAACCCCCCTTTTTTTTTATTTATTTTCTATAAAAAAATATATATATTTTTTAATATATTTTTCTTTTATTTTTTATTAAAGGGCCAGTTTTTTTTCTTTTATTTTTTTAGAGGGCCGGAGGTCCACAGGGACCTGGAGATCCCCAGGGCCCCAGATGACAACCCCCCTTTTTTTATAAAAAAAATATATATATATTTTATATATTTTTTTATTTCTTTTATTTGTATATTTATATTTATTTTATTATTATTAAATGGCCCAGAGGTCCCCAGGGCCCTCCTTTTTTATAATTTTTTTTTACTTTTTTATATTATTTTATTTCTTTTTTATATATAGATGTATTTTTATTAAAGGGCTCAGAGGTCCCCAGGGCCCCATGTGTCAAACCCCCTTTTTTTATAATTGTATTTTTTATTTTTGTTTATATATATTTTTTATATTTTTATTTTTTATTAAAGGGCACAGAGGTCCCCAGGGCCCTGGAAGGCAACCCCCTTGTTTTTTTTTTTATATAAATGTTTATTTCTTTTTTATATATATATTTTTTTATTTCTTTTTTTTTTTTTTAAAGGGCCCAGAGGTTTCTTTTTATTAAAGGGCCCAGAGGTCCCGAATGGAAAGCCCCCTTTTTTGTAATTTCCTTTTATAAAAAAAAAAAATAAGGTCCCGGGGCCCATATATATATATATATATATATATATATATATATATATATATTTTTTTTTTTTTTTTTCTCTTTTCTTTTTATTAAAGGGCAAAGAGGTCCCCAGGGCCCCGGATGGCTACCCCCCTTTTTTATATATATTTTTCTTTATTTCTTCTTTTTGTAAAGGGCCCCCCTGCTTCTCAATTCGCGGCAGCAGCCCCCCCCTCCCGCTTCTCAATTTCATGCGGCAGCACCCCCCCCCCACCCCCGGTTCTCTGCTCCAGGGGGCCCATGCCTGTGAAGCTGTGTAAGGGGCCCCAAAATTCCTGATGGCGGCCCTGGGTGAGAGGGTGACAACAGTTGATGTGATTATTTGCAAATGGGAGAAACACAAAATATCTGTCACTCTCCCTCGGTCTGGGACTCCATACAAGTTCTCACCTCGTGGAGTTTCAATGATCATGAGAACGGTGAGGAATCAGCCCAGAACTACACGGGAGAATCTTGTCCATGATCTCAAGGCAGCTGGGACCATCGTCACCAAGAAAACAATTGGTAACGCACTACGTAGTAGGGGATTGAAATTCTGCAGCACCCGCAAGGTCCCCCTGCGCCAGAAAGCACATGTACAGCCCAGCTGAAGTTTGCTAATGAACATCTGAATGACTCAGAGGAGATCGGGGTGAAAGAGTTGTTGGCAGATGAGACCAAAATCAAGCTCTTTGGTATCAACTCGCCATATTTGGAGGAGGAGGAACTCTCCCTATGACCCCAAGAACATCATCCCCACTGTCAAACACCAAGGTGGAAACATTATGCTTCGGGGGTGTTTTTCTGCTAAGGGGACAGGACAACTTCACCGCATCAAAGAGACGATAGACGGCGCCATGTACTGTCAAATCTTGGGAGAGAACCTCCTTCCCTCAGCCAGGGCATTGAAAATAGGTTGTGGATGGGTATTCCAGCATGGAATGCCCCAAAACACACAGCCAAAGCAACAAAGGAGTGGCTCATGAAAAAGCACATTAAAGGTCCTGTAGTGGCCTAGCCAGTTTCCAGACCTAAATATAATACAAAATATGTGGAGAGAGCTGCAGGTTTGGGTTATCAAACGTCAGCCTTGAAACCTTAATGACGTGGAGAGGATCTGCAAAGAGGAGTGGGACAACCACTTAAGGACCGCCTACTGAACATTTACGTCAGCAGAATGACACGGCTGGGCACATCAACGTATATATACGTTGGTTTCTACTACCCAGCCGTGGGTCACGGGCGCGCCCGGAGTGCGGCGATCGGTCCCCGGAGCTGAAGAACGGGGAGAGCCGTGTGTAAACACGGCTTCTCCGTGCTTCACTGTGGCCGCAGCATCGATCACGTCATCCCTGTTATAGGGGGACGTGATCGATGACGTCACACCTACAGCCACACCCCCCTACAGTTGTAAACACACACAGAGAACACTCAAATCCTACAGCGCCCCCTTGTGGTTAACTCCCAAACTGCAACTGTCATTTTCACAGTAAACAATGCAATTTAAATGCATTTTTTGCTGTGAAAATGACAATTGTCCCAAAAATGTGTCAAAATTGTCCGAAGTGTCCGCCATAATGTCGCAGTCACGAAAAAAATCGCTGATCGCCGCCATTAGTAGTAAAAAAAATAAAATAATAAAAATGCAATAAAACTATCCCTTATTTTGTAAACGCTATAAATTTTGCGAAAACCAACCGATAAACGCTTATTGAGATTTTTTTTACCAAAAATAGGTAGAAGAATACGTATCGGTCTAAACTGAAGAAAATAAAAAAAATATATATATTTTGGGGGGATATTTATTGTAGGAAAAAGTAAAAAATATTGCATTTTTTTCAAAATTGACACTCTATTTTTGTTTATAGCGCAAAAAATAAAAACCGCAGAGGTGATCAAATACCACCAAAAGAAAGCTCTATTTGTGGGGAAAAAAGGACGCCAATTTTGTTTGGGAGCCACGTCGCACGACCGCGCAATTGTCAGTTAAAACGACGCAGTGCCGAATCGCAAAAAGGGGCAAGGTCCTTTAGCAGCATTTTGGTCCGGGTCTTAAGTGGTTAATATACCCAAAGATCACTATCAATTATCAAATAGTAATTTCTATCAGTATCTCCAAATACGACACGCATTACAAAGTCAGAGCTCAAAATTTCAACTACAATATAACCGCTCTAAGATGTTATCGAAGGCAACTTTAATACATTATACGAAACCAAAGTTAATAGGAGACCTTTACCTTATCTTACAAACTGTAGCGAGTACAGAAAGAAAGGTAAATAGTCTTACCCGATGGCAAAGGGATATAGAAGATCTGAATGAGGAGGAATGGAGACGAGCGATGGAGGTTTTAGCTGAGATATCTCTCTCATCGTCTCAGAAACGGACTCAGATTTTTATTTTACATAGGGCTCATTATACCCCACAAAAGCTCTAAGCCTGGGGAAAATATACAACACTTGTTGCTTTCTATCTAATGGTTCTCTTATTCATTGTCTAAAGCTTCATCGTTATTGGGAAAGAGTGCTTTCAACTCTGAATTAACTATTTACAACAGATATAATAGGAACCTCAACATTTACAATACTGGGTATATCTTCTGATGGAGAATTACCAGTAGAGATGTCCACCATGTGGACTAGGTCTTTATATTTAGCACGTTAAAGGAGTTGTAAAGGAAAAACATTTTTTGCCTAAAATGAATGTCTGCAAGGTAGACACACAGAATAGTGTAATGATTCTGTTAAAAAACGAGTAAATACCTATTAACCCCCCTGCCGGTATCCCCGAGCGCGACTCGGGTTGGATTTCTCATGTAAATATCGATATCCACGAGTCGCGCTCGGGGTCAATATGCAGAGCCTGCAGCGCGCTGGCTTACCTTGTATCCAGGCAGGGTTACTGTACTTACCTTGTCCCTGGATCCAGCGATGCATCCCCGCTGTGTGAGCGAGTGGCGTCCTCCATTCGACTCACACAGTGCCCGCGCGCCGCCGATCTCCGTTCCCTGCGACGTAACGGCGCACGGGGGCGGAGAGCGGCGGCAAATTCAAAAAAGTAAACAAACACATTACATACAGAATACTGTAATCTTATAGATTACAGTACTGTATGTAAAAAGTACACACCCCCCCTGTCCCTAGTGGTCTGCCCAGTGCCCTGCATGTTCTTTTATATAATAAAAACATTTTTTTTGTGCCTGCAAACTGTAGATTGTCCATAGCAACTAAAAGTGTCCCTTTATGTCAAAAGTGATTTTAGAGCAGCTAGAAAACAGCGATAATAAATTATAATCACTTGCAGAATTGAGCGATAGCGATTTGTGGGGAAATTTGTCATAAAAAAATAAAAGTAATGACAGCGACAATTCTGCAACTAAGCAAATTTCAGTGATTTTGATTGATTACATTAGTGAATAATTTTTATTATAATTACATTATTATTTGTTATAATTATTTATAGTTATTTATTATATTATAATTTTATGATTTTGTGTTTCAAACTTTATCATACCCGGGATGTCTACTAGACTCTGGTTTGGACAAATTTAAGTGAGTTATTCCTAAAAATTTTAGGCCTACAGTATAAAACGCAGAATTTCCATGCAAAATAATTGTACCGCTTTTGGTACGTAATTCCAGACAGAATCATACCGCCAGGGAGGTTAAATTCCTTCATCTATATCACCTCCGGCGTTCTAGTTTCTGTTCTCTCATTCACTTCCTGGTTCATGTAAGAACTACATTTCCCAGTATGCATTGCGACACGCCCAGTAATTCACACCTCCGCAGACCAGTTTCAGCGGGCAGATCCGATCGTGTGTACGGGCTAGCAGACAGGTTTCCAGCAGACAAAAGTTGCTTTAAAACTTGTCTGCTGGAAAGCCGTCTGTCTGCTGGTTAGTACGACTAACCAGCAGATAGAAATCTCCCGCATGCGTCGAATGGATTCGACGCATGCATGGAAGTGTTTTACTTCCTGGTTTGGTGACGTGGCGGCGTTAACGTCACCGCCACGTCACCGCCCTGTCTGTCCGCGGGGATTTTGGTTTGATCGTGTGTACACACATCAGACCAAAACATCCCAGGAGACATGTCCGATGAAAATGGTCTGTCGGACCGTTTTCATCGGATTTGTCTCCTCGTGTGTAAGTGGCCTAACACGTAGAGAGTGTCCTGCCGCACAGATGTAGTTCCCAGGAGGGGGCGAGCACGTCACTGACCACCGCAGTAAAGCCTCCCTTCACGGTGGTGAGTAACAATCAGACAAGCAGGAAGTGAACAGAACAGAGAAGAAATAGAGCAACTTCTGAGCAAAAACCAACAATGAGGAAGTGAAAAGAGGAATGTCTGCAGGTAAAGGATGCTTATTATGAAAAAATAAAATAAAAATTCCTTTACAACCCCATTAACTTATCCTACAAAAATTGATTTCTCCTGCTCCACCAACTCATACAAAATGGGGGGAGAAACTCAATAACACATTATAAAGAGAATATATACTAAGAGAATACCCCCAAGAAAATATGGTCCCATTGGCTGGACCCTAACAACCCATTATATTATGGTTCACTTAGTAGAGAGGAGGGGGAGGGGCAGAGGAGGAGAGATGAGTTTGTAAGAGAAGGGATGTTGCTATATGATCAAAGTAGACAACCAGGGTGGATAAAATCCGGGTGTAGTGGGTGTCTCCGGACAATATTATGTACAGTTTAATGTCATTTAATTTGAGAGGTGTTGGTTATGTTTGTCTTGTTATTAGGGTTGTCCCGATACCATTTTTTTAGGACCGAGTACAAGTACCGATATTTTTTTTCATGTACTCGCCGATACCAAATACCAATACTTTTTTTAAATGAGTCCCCAAATGCAGCCGTGTCCCCCACATATTGCAGTCATGTCCCCCCACAAATATTGCAGCCATGTCCCCCCACATATATTGCAGCCATGTCCCCCCACATATATTGCAGCCATGTCCCCCCCACAGATGCAGCCATGCATGTCCCCCACATATTGCAGCCATGTCCCCCACATATTGCAGCCATGTCCTGTCCCCCACATATTGCAGCCATGTCCTGTCCCCCACATATTGCAGCCATGTCCGGTCCCCCACATATGCAGCCATGTCCTGTCCCCCAAATATGCACTCATGTCCTGTCCCCCACATATGCAGCCATGTCCTGTCCCCCATATTGCAGCCATGTCCCCCATACCTGTAGTAGATGCCTCCGCCGCTGCTGCCGGGTTAATCCCCGTGCAATACAGCATGCATTACAAGCTTTCGTTTGTATACTTGTAATGCCCGCCTCGCCATGTATAGACACTCCCCTTCTCGGGATTGTAGGGATCTGTCCAATCCCGAGCAAGGGGGAGTGTCTATGCACGGATCCGTGTATTATATTTAGGTGTCGGGGGTATTTGCGGGAGTACAAGTACTCCCGCAAATACTCGGTATCAGTCCCGATACCGATACTAGTATGCCTTGTTATGCCTTGTACACACATTCGGAATTTCCGATGAAAAAAGTCAGATGGAATTTAGAAATTGAACATGTTTTATTTTTTTTCCGATGGAAGAAAATCCTATCGGAAATTCTGATCGTCTGACGAAGAAAAAAACACGCATTCTCAGAATTAAGTCAACGCATGCTCGGAAGCATTAAACATAATTTTTCTCGGCTGGTGGTAGTGTTTTATGTCACCGCGTTTTGGACGGTCGGAATTTGGTCTGACAGTGTGTATGCAAGACAGCTTGAACGACGAAAAAATCCATCAGATTTTATCCCATCGGAAAATTCCAATCGTGTGTACAAGGCATTCGTTTTTTTTCCCCTTTTTCTTTGTGTATTTATGTAAAGAAAGCATCTGAATGTATTTTACAAGGTAATTTATTTCTCTTGTTCTTCTTATAATGTTTAAGATGTGGTTGCATTTATTTTACTTCTTTTGTCTAATTTTTGGATGAAATGCGCAATAACGAAAATGAAAAAATTATTTCATATAAAAAAATATAATACAACATAGTCTTGACGAATGATGTTCAACAGTACTTTCAAAATTTAATTTGCATTTAAGATTTGATTTTGATGTGAATGGAATTACCTAAACAAAACAGACATACTCTTAGAAATCCATTCATTCAATAAAAAAATTCCCATCCCACTCCATTTTCTATTTTCTATGGTCGAAAACAAACATTAATTCACCCCCAGTAGCCATTCAAATGTCAAGTACGTCAAGCAGATAAAGAAGTCAGAGAAAATTCTGATCTATATAAAGGAAAATAGCATTTTTTTTAGAAGGTCTGCTAAGAGGGCCATCTCAATAGCAAAATGGGCCCGTGGGCAAAGTAAATACAATGGAGACAGTGCAGGTAAACAGATAGCAAGTAGGTAGGAGGAAGACAAGCAGAGCATCCCCTTTTGGGAGGAGCTTCGCATTAACTGTAACCATATACCATAAGATACCCCTTGTATTGTGACCCCACTACATCCCTGATACCCCCTATACTGTGGCCTTTCTACATCCCTGATACCTCTAGCACATAGCCCTGTAATTTGAGACGGGGTGAGGCCATGCAAATCCACTGGATTAAGGGGTTCCTAGAAGGGCTAGTACCGGGAAGCTGTAAGATAGACGGCTCTCCCTGAGAAAACTTGGAAGGGCACTCTCCCGGCAGGGATGGAGGGCTGCACTGATCCTGTCGGGGGGTCGGATAGGAACTTGAAAGCCTATGGTGCATGTGCCCCTGGATTCACATGTGAGTGAGGGTCACGTTGATTTAATGGTACCATGGTCACTTTTTAGCTCCTGCCTACTGAGCCAGGCCTTTTGGCTGGGACCGGAGGAATCTTTTATTCCTGGCCGGAGGGCCTGGCCAGTGAATTGCACAATGGCCACCTTTCACTCTCCTCTTCACTATCCCTCTCCCCACTTTTATTCATTCCTAGTGTTTGTCACGTTTTTGTATTTTTATGTTTGTACACGGTTTTTGCACTGTGTGACTGGTTGGGTGTAGGTCCTCGGGCCTGCCCTGAAAGTCTTGGGAGTGGGTGGACATGGCTTAGTTCGCCCTCTCTCATTAGGGCTCCTTTCGGGGGAGCCCCACCTAGTACTTGGGTGGGTCTGTTTCGGCAGAACCTCCAGAGAATGGGGTCTGTCTGGTTTCGGCCAGATGGACCAAGTGTAAGTACCCTTTTTCCATGTCAGGAGCCTAACGCCCGGGGGATTCAGGGCAAGGCCCTCTGATTTGTGTACACCCTTTGCACATTTTTGTGTCACCTCTTTATGTTGTGCACAATTTTTTGGCACCGGGGAAGTTTTTTGAGTGTGTTACACACGCCATGGGCTTTAAAAAAAAAAAACTGTGTTTAGGGTGTGGAATGGTACCAGCTGATTGGAGAAAAGCCAATGCAGCACCAATATTTAAAAAAGGGCCAAAGTACATCCCTTGGAATTACAGACCAGTTAGCCTAACATCAATAGTATGCAAGCTCTTGGAGGGGATGTTAAGGGACTATATACAAGATTTTAGTAATGAAAACGATATCATTAGCAGTCTACAGCATGGATTCATGAAGAATCATTCTTGCCAAACCAATCTATTAACCTTCTATGAGGAGGTGAGCTGCCATCTAGATAAAAGAAAGGCCCGTAGACGTGGCGTATCTGGATTTTGCAAAAGCATTTGACACAGTTTCCCATTCCCAACGTTTACTGTACAAAGTAAGATCTGTTGGCATAGACCATAGGATGAGTACATGGATCGAAAACTGGCTACAAGGGTGTGAGTTCAGAAGGTGGTGATAAATGGAGAATACTCTGAATGTTCAGGAGTGGGTAGTGGGGTCCCACAGGGTTCTGTGCTGGGACCAATCTTATTTAATTTGTTCATAAACAACCTGGAGGATGGGGTAAACAGTTCAATCTCTGTATTTGCGGATGATACGCAGCTAAGCAGGGCAATAACTATTCCCCAGGATGTGGAGACCTTGCAAAAAGATCTGAACAATTAATGGGTGGGCAACTACATGGCAAATGAGGTTTAATGTGAAAAAATGTAAAATAATGCAATGATATAAATAAAGCCTGGCATTGCACCTACCATCCAGTGGTCACAGTTGCAATGCTTTGTAGGCTCATTTGCAAATATAAAAATAACTGCACATTTTTTTTCCAGCCAATATATGAGTTTTTTTTTTTAAAGGTGGAGTTAGCTATTAACCAAATTGCAACCGCCCGCCGTTATTTTACTGCGGGAAGTCGGCACTGCTAGGGGGCACGTATGAATGTATGAACAGAAGATCAGTGATTTCCCCTAGTGAGGCCACCTGCCCCAAAAAAGTTAGAACACGCCCAGGAACACAGTTAACCCCTTCCCTGCCCCCTAGTGTTAACCCCTTCACTGCCAATGGCATTTTTATAGTAATACAATGCATTTTTATAGCACTGATCGCTATAAAAATGTCAATGGTCCCAAAAATGTGTCAAAAGTGTCCGAAAAGCCCGCCATGTCGCAGTACTGAAAAAAAATGCTGATCGCCGCCATTACTAGTAAAAAAAAATATATTAATAAAAATGCCATAAAACGACCCCCTATTTTGTAAACGCTATAGCTTTTGCGCAAACCAATCAATAAACGCTTATTGCGTTTTTTTTTTACGAAAAATATGTAGAAGAATGCGTATCGGCCTAAACTGAGGAAAAAGAAAGCTCTATTTGTGGGAAAAAAGGACGCCAATTTTGTTTGGGAGCCACGTCGCACGACCGCGCAATTGTCAGTTAAAGCGACGCAGTGTCGAATCACAAAAAGTGCTCTGGTCATTGGACAGCAATATGGTCCGGGGCTAAAGTGGTTAAAGGAGTTGTAAAGGAAAAAAATATTTTTGCTGAAATGACTGTTTACAGGGTAAAGAGATATAATAGTTAACTGATTCCTTAAAAATGATTAAAAATAGATAAAAATCAATCATATAATGTGCCTGGAGTTTCAGTTTAATTTTTCATGCTTCTGTGAAGGACAGAGGCACAGAGCCAATACAGGGCAGTGTTTGTTTTTAAAATGAAACAAATTGGTTCTGAGGGGTTTTAGACAGTAATCATACCTCCTTGATTAGAGACCACAGAGAGAAGCTCCCATGATTTTTTTCCTAAGGAAACAGACAACCAGGAAGTGTGGAGATCAGAGAAGGATTACAGCAACTTCAAAGCAAAAACAAACAATGAGGACATGAAAGCAGGACTGCAGAAAGGTAAAGGCAGCTATTTAGCTTACATTTTTTTTTTCCTTTAGTGACCCTTTAAAGATATTGCAATGATCCATTACAATTTTAGACCACTGAATTTAGTAAATTTTGATGCTTTGGTTTATTAGTAATGGCCCCAAAAACGGATTCAAGGCAAGCTATGCAGGTGACATAAAACCTCATGCTCCATTCATATTATTTTACTGGTTTTGTACTCGTGTGAGTTCAGCAAAATGTCTCTCTATGTGTACTTGGGCTTTGTGTTTCTTTTGCTCTTTCAAAAGCATCAAGTAAGCTTGATAGTGATTTCATAATGGTTTAGAGGCCCTCTCTGAATACAACAGTCAGCTGTGATAAAAAGCACAATATATACTTGGTATCAGTGGCGGCTGTCCATATGGTGCCAGTGATTAGAGCCTAACAAGGCCGTCTTAATAGCATCATGGGCCTCTGGGCAAAGAAATGCACTGGGGCCCCTACCAGTTTGCCCCAATTTACACACCTACTTTCAAGAAATAAAGTATAACTACGGTAGTTGATAGAATTTAACATATATTCATTAGTACTTAAAAAAAAAATTGATTTTACAAAAGGAAAACATTCCATAAATCAAAGACTGGTCGACACAATAGGGCACAGTACAGGGGGAGTGCAGAGGGGCACCTGGGTAGTGCCCAGGAGTGCCCTTGCATTAAGATGGCCCTGGAGCCTTAGGCTCTAATTGGCTTGTAAAAGGTTGTCCTGAACCCTCCCACTTGTGATACTAGCAAAATCAATATTTGCCATCGGTTTCTGGCTTCCCATCCTGGCCAATCAGGACAGGAGACTGATCTAAAGAAGATTGGCTTGTGAAATGTTGTCCCGAACCCTCTAACTTGTGATACTAGAGAATCAATATCTGCCATTGGTTTCTGGCTTACCATCCTGGCCAATCAAGAAGAAGATTGGCTTGTAAAAGGTTGTTCCAACCCTTCCCACTTGTGATACTAGAGAATCAATATCCGCCA
This sequence comes from Rana kukunoris, assembly GCA_029574335.1. NCBI lineage: Eukaryota > Metazoa > Chordata > Amphibia > Anura > Ranidae > Rana > Rana kukunoris. The sequence continues at coordinate 39,430,813 of CM056056.1, read as the reverse complement.
TTGATTTCTGGCTTCTTATCCTGGCCAATCAAGACAGGAGACTAGTACAGACTAGTACATCCTGGCCAATCAGGACAGGAGACTGATCTAAAGAAGATTGGCTTGTAAAAAGTTGTCCCGAACCCTCTAACTTGTGATACTAGAGAATCAATATCTGCCATTGTTTTCTGGCTTACCATCCTGGCCAATCAAGAAGAAGATTGGCTTGTAAAAGGTTGTTCCAACCCTTCCCACTTGTGATACTAGAGAATCAATATCCGCCATTGGTTTCTGGCTTCTCATCCTGGCCAATCAAGACAGGAGACTGATCTAATGAAGACCAGGTTAGCCGGATAGAATCAGGGAAAGCCGCGGCACTGTGACCGCTGGAGGGGTGAGTGCAGACCTGGGGGGGGGGGGGGGTTTGTTTGCCTCCGCCCCCAAAAAAGTTTAGCACCACCTGCCACTGCTTGGTATAGTATATAGTATACCAATTGTACTCTATATAGTTTATACAGTATAAACTAATTCCCAAAAGTGTTAAATATAAAAGTAAAAAAAATATATAGTGTGTATTAACCACTTGCCCATGGTGTCATAGTCAAAATACGTCATATTTAAAGATGGATATCTCGGTAACGGCAGCAGCTGCTGCCACAACCGAGATATCCATCTTTTCCATGGGCATGCTGTACACGATATGGCGGTCCCAGCGGCGGATTCGCCGCAAGATCGCCGTTATCGGTGGCGGGAGAGGGCCCCCCCCCTCCCGCCGCTCTCCCGCGCTCTCCGCCGCTTACCGGAGCCGTCGGTAACGGCGGAGGCGATCGGGTCCTCTTGCTGGCTGTGTTGGGATACGAGTGAGGGAAAAATCGCCCCCACCCGTCCCCCACAGCTATGCTGGGCGGAAGTACGTAAAACGTACTTCCGCCCACGTCTTAAAGAAACATTTTTTTTTCTGAAATTTGAAAAATGACATTTTTTTTTGTTTTTTTTCTTTTTTTGCATAAGCCTAAATATGAGATTAGGTCTTTTTGACCCCAGATCTCATATTTAAGAGGACCTGTAGCTTTTTTCTATTACAAGGGATGTTTACATTCCTTGAAAGGAAAAAAGTGATAATTTTTTTTTTTTAATTTATTTCATGTATAAAATTATAAACAATTAAAAATAAATAAGAAAACAAAAAAAAAAAAAATGTAAAACGCCCCGTCCCGACGAGCTCGCGCGCAGAAGCGAACGCATACGCGAGTAGCGCCCGCATATGAAAACGGTGTTCAAACCACACAAGTGAGATATCGCCGCGATCGTTAGAGCGAGAGCAATAATTCTAGCCCTAGACCTCCTCTGTATCTCAAAAAATGCAACCTGTAGAATTTTTTAAACGTTGCCTATCGAGATTTTTAAGGGTAAAAGTTTGACGCCATGCCACGAGCGGGCGCAATTTTTAAGTGTGACATGTTGGGTATCATTTTACTCGGCGTAACATTATCTATCACAATATATAAAAAAATTGGGCCAAATTTATTGTTGTCTTATTTTTTTATTCAAAAAAGTGTTTTTTTTTCAAAAAAAGTGCGCTTGTAAGACCGCTGCGCAAATACGGTGTGACAAAAAGTATTGCAATGACTGCCATTTTATTCTCTAGGGTGTTAGAAAAAAAAAATATATAATGTTTGGGGGGTTTAAGTAATTTTCTAGCAAAAAAAACAGTTTTAGTCTCGTAAACACCGAATCTGAAAAACAAACCCGGTGGGCAAGTGGTTAATATATAATATATATATATATATATATATATATATAATATATATATATATATATATATACAGTATATAGTTACATAGTTAGGTTGAAAAAAGACACAAGTCCATCCAGTTCAACCATAAAAAAAAAAATATCGTACAATCCCATATACCCAATTCTATACCCACAGTTGATCCAGAGGAAGGTGAAAAACCCCAGCAGAGCGATGATCCAATTTGCTACAGCAGGGGAAAGAAAATCCTTCCTGATCCCCCGAGAGGCAATCGGATTTACCCCGGATCAACTTTACCTATAAATGTCAGTACCCAGTTATATTATGTACACTTAGGAAAGTATACAGGCCTTTCTTTTATTTTTTTTTATTTTTTATCCAGGTCTTTCTATTTAAAAAAAATGTAAAAAAAATTAATATATAATAGGGTTGTCCCGATACCACTTTTTCTTTCTCGTACATCACGGGACACAGAGCGGCATATTCATTACTATGTGGGTTATATGGAGTACCTTCAGGTGTGGACACTGGCAATCTCAAACAGGAAGTCCCCTCCCTATATAACCCCCTCCCCTAGAGGGAGTCCCTCAGTTTTTTCGCCAGTGTCTTAGGTGTTGGTCACGGAATAGCTTTGCTCCACATCCTTGGGATTAAGGGCGGGCTAACCGGATCTGTCCAAGGAGCCTCAGTGCCAAAGTGGACAGTACCCGGGCCCCAAGCCGTGGGGTTTTGCCTATAATGCTCCTCTTTGGAGGGCTGGACCCTGGGCCCAGGACTTGGAGTTTGTAAAACCATAAGTTCCTGTTGCCAGGGTGCTATATAGGTCCAGGACAGTGGGTACCTTCATAGGACCCCAGGGCCTGAAGGTCTACTACGTTACCCACGGAGATGGGAGAAGATTGGATCAGTTTGCTGGGCAAACATCCTGCAGCATGGAGCAGGTAAGGGGGAGCCTGCGGGACTTGGTTCGACAGCAGGCTCTCCGGGGTAACCTAAAGGGGGGATAGCCTAAGTATGCTCTGCATGGGCAACCGTGCTCACTATGTCTAAGGGAGACAGGATGACACCCCTTTTCCCCCATCAATAGGTTCCCCTGTCTAAAGATGTGTTGCTAGCTAAACCTGCTGCTTTCTTCCTAGGACTAGTAAGGATCCCTAGGGGCCTTTGGAGAGTCTTACCTGGCCGGGGGTTTTGAATCTGCCGCCTGTTCTGCGTTCCTGGATCTCCAGCAGCGCGGCTCCTCCATGTTCTTCCTGTTCCCGGCATACGCGCGCGCGCGCGTGCGCGCGCACGTCTTATAGACGTTTTTCGCGCCGTTCAGACAGGAGGGCGGGGGGGGGCGTGCCTGCAGCGTCATACAGGGGCGCGCCTTTTGGCTGTTATAGACAGCAGGCATGATCAGTGCTCATTCTGAGACTGATTTTCAGAAGGAGAGGACGCAGAGCGGCAGAACAGTGACTCCCGGTGGCGGAAGAGGGGTAGTACATGCGGGACTTTGTTCCAAATGACTCTTTTTGTTAAGCCAAGAAATTCCCTTATTTGCAGCAGGTTGGAGGCTGGCAACTAAGTTTGGGGTCACTGTATGTCTAAAAATATATATAATATATATTAAAAAAAAAAAAAAAAAAAATATATATACATACGGGATCCCATCAGTTTTGGGCATTAGTGATCTATTGTCCCCTAAACTGGTTTTGTACTCCTGGCCACTACAGTCTGTTGTGTGGGCGGAGTCCCTCGATTTTGTATTATGGCTTCCAAGGGTTCGGGGTCAAAGGGTACAAAAAAGACCAAAAAACAAAAGGGTTCCCTTTCTGATTCTGATGATATGCCGATACTTTCCCCGCAACTTATTAACATAAAAGGCGCCTTGGATGAGCCATTAGGGGGATCTGGTGCGGAGGCTGGCCCAGATCAGCCCAGCCCTGTGTTTATCACAGAGGAGATGCTAGCCGTATCCCTAGGGGGGCTAGAAGAGAGAATAGCAGCATTGATCGCTAGAGCTATTCCTGGTAAAAAACGGGTTAGATCCCCATCACCAAGAGGTGTATCCTCAGATGCTGAGATTCTCTCTCTGGAGGAATTGGAATCACAGGAGGATCAACTAGACCTGAACCAAGAGGGTTCAGGGATGGAGGGGTCTGCCTCTGAGGAACCATTTTCAGACTCCCAGACAGAAAGGTTGTGGGTACAGTCTTTGACGGACATGGTCCGCTCGGCATTTAGTTTGCCATTACCAGAACCTCAGGTTCCTCCGGTATCCTCTCTGGGCTCTTTGAAAGCTCCGTTAAGCAACGCAGTTTTTCCGGTCCATCCTCTCTTGGAGGAATTGATCTTTCGGGATTGGGTACGGCCGGACAGGATTTTTCTGCCACCGAAAAGATTTGCGGTCATTTACCCCATGGAGGAAAAATTCTCCAAGAGGTGGAGGCTCCCAGTAGTGGATGCAGCCATCTCATGTGTGAATAAATCACTAACTTGCCCGGTGGAAAACATACATATGTTTAAAGATCCGGTCGATAAAAGATTAGAGACACTTTTAAAAGCATCCTTTGCTACGGCAGGAGCAGTGGTGCAGCCGGCAGTGGCTGCAATTGGAGTTTGTCAGGCATTAAAAGACCAGACAAAGGAAATGTTAAAGGACATGCCTACCCAACAAGCAGAAGAGTTTTCTGACATTCCCAGAGCTCTGGGTTTTGCGGTAGATGCTATAAAAGATTCCATCCAGCAGGCCTCTCGTTTATCACTATTTTTGGTGCACATGAGAAGGCTCTTATGGTTGAAGAACTGGGCGGCGGAGCCCCCATGCAAAAAGCTTCTGGCAGGTTTTCCCTTCCATGGAGGACGACTCTTCGGAGAGGATCTGGATAAATATATTCAGACTATTTCAAATGGCAAGAGTACCCTTTTACCGGTAAAAAAGACATTCCGGGCTCCTACATTTAAAAGGCAGCTCTTTCCTGTCTCAGGGCCCTCAAATTCCAGGCAGTATCGACGGCCGCCTACACGATCCAACGTTAACAGTAGATCGCAGGGACAGACCCCTGGGGGTAAGAGGCCGTGGTATCGCAAGCCGTCAAAGACAGCCCCTAAGTCTGCCTTATGAAGGGGCGCCCCCACTCTCACGGGTGGGGGGAAGGCTTCGTTTCTTCTCAGAAGTTTGGGAAGCCAAGATCCCCGACAAATGGGTCCGGGCATCTGTAACCACAGGTTACAGACTGGAGTTTCTAAGGTATCCTCCGCCTTATTTTCAAGAATCAAGGCTACCAAGGGATCCAGCAAGGAAGGCCTCAATGCTGGCAGCTTTGGATCACCTGCTTTGCCAGAACGTAATTATAGAGGTACCAGCCCAAGAGCAAGGCCTAGGTTTCTATTCCAATCTCTTTGTTATACCAAAACCCAACGGCGATGTCAGGCCAATTTTGGACCTAAAGAGGTTAAACGGTTTCCTAAGGGTTCGTTCCTTCCGGATGGAATCCATCCGGTCAGCAGCCGCCGCGCTTCAGAAGGACGATTTTCTGGCCTCCATAGACATAAAGGATGCTTACCTTCATGTACCAATCTTTCAGTCGCATCAAAGATTTTTACGCTTCGCGGTGGGGCAGCGACACTTCCAATTCAGGGCGCTCCCCTTCGGGCTGGCCACGGCCCCCCGGGTATTCATGAAGATCCTAGCCCCAATTCTGGCCAATTTAAGGATCCAAGGGGTCACAGTCCTAGCATACTTGGACGACCTTTTAATCATAGATCACTCACGGCCGGGTCTGCAAAAGGCAGTAAACCTCACGGTTCAGTACCTCGAAGAATTCGGCTGGGTCCTGAACCGGGGAAAGTCAGCGTTCCAGCCTACAAAGCAGTTGGAATACCTCGGCATGAGGTTAGACACAGAACATCAAAAGGTGTTCCTGCCCCTTGTAAAGATCGAAGCTATCAAGGGGTTGGTTCAGTTGGTTCTAAACAAGAAAAGTCCAACTATTCGCCTGTGTATGCGATTACTAGGCAAGCTAGTGGCCACATTCGAGGCAGTACCATACGCCCAGATCCACACTCGCGTCCTACAGGCAGCCATTCTAGCAGCCTGGGGCAAGAGGGCACATGCCTTAGAGTCCCCTTTGACGCTATCATCAAGGGTCCGACAAAGCCTGGCCTGGTGGTTGAACCCTCAGAATCTTCTAAAGGGAAAATCCTTCAGCCCTGTTGTCTGGAAGGTAGTTACCACAGACGCCAGCCTGGCAGGCTGGGGGGGCGGTCTTCGAGGGGTTCTCCCGCCAGGGAACTTGGGTGAAAGCAGAGAGGCAGCTCCCCATCAATATCTTGGAAATCAGAGCTGCCCGCCTAGCCCTTCTGGCTTGGACCTCCAGATTAAAGGGGTTCCCGGTGAGAATCCAGTCAGACAATGCCACGGCGGTGGCATACATAAACCACCAAGGGGGAACCAGGAGCCAGGCCGCTCAGAGGGAGGTGAACTTGATTTTTCAATGGGCAGAGGTTCATGTACCCTGCATTTCGGCGATATTCATTCCCGGAGTGGACAACCTGCAGGCAGACTTCTTAAGTCGCCAGAGTCTGTTGCCAGGGGAGTGGTCTCTGCATCCCCAGGTCTTTCAGACAATCTGCCAGAGGTGGGGAATGCCGGACGTAGATATAATGGCATCCAGGTTCAACAAGAAACTAGACAGGTTCGTGTCGCGAGCGAGGGATCCTATGGCCTGCGGAACCGACGCGTTGGTTTGCCCTTGGCATCAATTCAGACTTCTATATGCATTCCCTCCACTACAGTTACTCCCGCGCCTGTTGCGCAAGATCAGAGTGGAGAACAAGCCAGTCATTCTAGTAGCTCCGGCTTGGCCCCGGAGGACTTGGTACTCACTAGTCCTGAAGATGGCAGTGGGAGACCCTTGGACTCCCCCTCTACAACCAGACCTACTCTCACAAGGCCCGATCCTCCACCCTACATTACAGCGTCTAAATTTGACGGCCTGGAGGCTGAATCCCTGATTCTCAGGGATAGAGGCCTGTCTAGGCAGGTAATTCCTACCCTGATTAGGGCTAGGAAGCCGGTCTCCAGGGTGATTTATTACAGGGTGTGGAGGAACTACGTAGGCTGGTGTGAATCCAAAAGATGGAATTCCCGCAAATATACTATTGATAGGGTGTTAAGTTTTCTCCAGCTAGGAGTGGATAAAGGCCTGGCACTAAGCACAATCAAGGGACAGATCTCAGCTCTGTCAGTGTGGTTTCAGAGGCCGCTGGCCACCCACTCGCTGGTAAAGACCTTCTTACAGGGGGTCTTGCGTATTAATCCTCCTGTCAAGTCACCAATTTGTCCATGGGACTTAAATCTTGTCCTGTCCACTCTACAGAAACAGCCTTTTGAGCCGTTGGCTGAGATTCCTTTACTCTTACTGACAAGAAAGTTGGTTTTCTTGGTCGCCATAGTTTCGGCCAGGAGAGTGTCAGAATTAGCAGCCTTATCGTGTAAGGAACCATATCTCGTTCTGCATAAGGACAGGGCAGTTCTCCGGCCCCATCCTTCCTTTCTACCAAAGGTTATATCCAAATTTCACTTGAACCAGGATTTGGTACTTCCATCCTTCTTTCCAAAACCTACATCTAGAAAGGAGGGGTTGCTGCATACCTTGGATATTGTCCGGGCCATGAAGGCCTATCTTAAAGCTACAGAAAAGATCCGGAAAACAGATGTGTTATTCGTTCTACCAGATGGCCCCAAGAAGGGGCAGGCAGCTGCAAAATCCACCATCTCGAGATGGATTAGACAATTAATCATTCAAGCCTACGGGTTGAAGAGGTTGCCTCCTCCGTTGTCGGTAAAGGCCCATTCTACCAGGGCCATGGGCGCCTCTTGGGCAGCACACCATCAGATCTCTATGGCTCAGATATGCAAGGCGGCAACGTGGTCATCAGTCCACACGTTTACAAGGTTTTATCAACTAGACGTGAGAAGAAATGCGGATGCTGCCTTTGGTCAGGCAGTACTACAGGCTGCAGTTTGAAATCCTCGGGATCAGAAACGCCCTTGGTTATAAAAAAAAAAAAAAAAAAAAAAGTTTTTTCTTGACTAAGTTGGAATTATTATTATGATTTGAGTTTATCTCTAAATTGAATCCTTCTTTGGAAGATGTCTCCCTCCCCTCATTAAAGCATTGCTTTCGGACATCCCACATAGTAATGAATATGCCGCTCTGTGTCCCGTGATGTACGAGAAAGAAAAAGGGATTTTTAAATACAGCTTACCTGTAAAATCCTTTTCTTGGAGTACATCACGGGACACAGAGCTCCCACCCCTCTTTTGGGTGACCATTTTGGGAGGCATACTGCTTGCTACAAAACTGAGGGACTCCCTCTAGGGGAGGGGGTTATATAGGGAGGGGACTTCCTGTTTGAGATTGCCAGTGTCCACACCTGAAGGTACTCCATATAACCCACATAGTAATGAATATGCCGCTCTGTGTCCCGTGATGTACTCCAAGAAAAGGATTTTACAGGTAAGCTGTATTTAAAAATCCCTTTTTTAGGACCGAGTACAAGTACCAATACTTTTTTTCATGTACTTGCCGATACCGAATACCGATACTTTTTTTTAAATGTCATGTGACAGTTTTCAAACCACAATACAGACTAAGGATATTTTCTTTAGAATTATGAAGAACTCTAACTCAAGACATTATAAAAGAATAAAAATGAGTAAAAATAAATAAAAATATTTTATTTTCTTGTCACGCAGTAGTAAAAAACTCAAAGCATTTTCACGGAACATGTTGATAAATACAAAAAAGTATTCTATTTAGGCATCGGGAGCATTTGCGCGAGTACAAGTACTCCCGCAAATACTCGGTATCGGTCCCGATACCGATACTAGTATCGGTATCTGGACAACCCTAATATATAATAATATATATAATAATAATAATAATAATAAATATAATAAAAATCATAATAATAAATATAACAATAATAATAATAATAATAATAATAGAAAATATAATAATTATATCTATATATATATATATATATATATATATATTTATATATATATAGATCTATATATATATATAGATCTATATATATATATATCTATATATATAGATATATATATATATATATTTAGATATATATTTTAACTGTACATAAAGTAATAAACTATTACACAAGTAACAAGACCTGTCTTGTACAGAACTACAGTTTCTATTGAGATTAGTATGTAAATGTTTTCCCGCTATACCTGATTGTTATACACCAGAACCAGCTGCCCTATACTTTTTCTGTTATTTGTATGGAAATTTCAATAAAAATTATTTAATGATATATATATATAAAAAAAAAACTGTTTCTGTAAGAGATGAGAGATGATACTGCTAGCCAACAGATTAACCATCACAGGCAATCAGGGATGCACTCAGTGAATGCATTCCTGTACATTGAGTCCTGCCCCCACCGGCAATTCATGACAAAGTACTGTACATTAAACCAGCCCCAAGACAGCATTAAACTCCTATACGGTATGTTAGCATCAGCAACAATGAACATCTACACTGGCAGCCGGAGCATCAAGGATATTGAAAAATATCATAAGCCTTAAATGCTCCTTTTTATCTATTCTGCAATATAAAGCAATGCAATAAAAAAATTAAAAATCCAAAATTGCTGCAAACACCTGTTCACAGTGAATTTTTGGTTGTGGATTAGAGTCAAGCTGCACAAGGGCGGTACAGCTGCAGCCTTACAGTATCCAGGTACTTTGTAAGGCCTACATGTTGCAACAGGAAGGGTTCACATCCCCAGCGACTGCAATATAAGTCGGCTTTATGCAAAAACCTAAAAAAAAAAATTTTTTTTTTAAAATAAAAACAAAAAAGCACTGACCTTACAGTGAGATGTTTCCTGTTCTATGTGCCTTCTACCTGCAGATCACCCCAATTCTCAGTTGGATGCACAATTCATTCTACAACCAGCAGGTCCTTCCTATTAGATCTAAAATGCTTTTATGATTTATGCTGCAAAACATCCTCATAATAAACCAATCCATTCTGCGCGTGGATGGTAAAGCCCTATTCTGTGCAGGCAGGAGATGGATGCTGAAGCAGGATTCAGAGCAATACCAGAGCTTAGAGGATGGAGAGAGGGAGAGGGAGAGGGAGGAAAAAATAAAAAAAATATCTGCATGTAGCAAATGGGAAATAGCTGCTCACCACATACACACCCACAAAGTGGAGCATCAGAGAGGATGCTCAGGGATGGCTTCCACAGGCAGGGATGCTGTTACCCAGAGATGCACTGAGGCTTCTGCTCTCTCCTGGGAGAATGAGCTCATTTGTTAGCATTCCGTGAAGCTCCTATCAGCCCTTGCAGAGTCACTGCAGCCAGCATCCCAGTGCAAGCACGTCATCAAACCGACACTTATAAAAACTGCCCAGCATCCTCGTCTGTGCCAGAGAAAGGGAGAGGACCCCGGAGGGAAAAATCATGTCCGGAGCAAGGGGCGACCGCCGCTGCCAAATGCTCGCCGAGGTGCCTGCTGTGCCATGCAATTGTAATTACACTAATGCCAAGGCTTTCATTCCAAGCACGGTCGTTGGCTTTGGATTTTTGCTTTTAGCAGAAGTGCCCATAGCTTTCCAACAACCTGCTGTAGACCCGCAAGTTTAACCACTTCAGCCCCCGGAAGAATTTACCCCCTTTCCCGACCAGAGCGCTTTTTGTGATTTGAGGCTGCGTCGGTTTCACTGACAATTGCGCGGTCGTGCGACGTGGCTCCCAAACAAAATTGACGTCCTTTTTTTCCCACAAATAGAGCTTTATTTTGGTGGTATTTGATCACCTCTGCGGTTTTTATTTTTATACTTATGCCGCGTACACACGATAATTTTTCGGGCTGTAAAAAATTTTTTTTTTTTTTTTTAAAGGGGTTGTAAAGAAAAAAAAAAATTCATAATAAGCCCCCTTTACCTGCAGACATTCCTCTTTTCACTTCCTCATTGTTCGTTTTTGCTCAGAAGTTGCTCGATTTCTTCTCTGTTCTGTTCACTTCCTGCTTGTCTGATTTTACTGACCACCGTGAAGGGAGGCTTTACTGCGGTGGACAGTGATGTGCTCGCCCCCTCTTGGGAACTACATCTGTGTGGCAGGACGCTCTCTACGTGTTATGCCGCGTACACACGGTCGTTTTTTGCGATGAAAAAAAACGTTGTTTTTTAAAACGTCATTTAAATTGATCGTTTTGCGATGAAAAAAAACGTTGTTTTTTAAAACGTCATTTAAATTGATGGTGTGTGGGCAAAACGTCGTTTTTTGTCTTTAAAAAAACGACCAAAAAAAAATTCCAACATGCTTGAATTTTTTGTGTCGTTTTTCCAAACGTCGTTTTTTGTGTCATAAAAAGTGATGGTGTGTGGGCAAAACGATGTTGAAAACAACGTTTTTAAAGCCGCGCATTCTCAGAGGCAAGTTATGAGACGGAGCTTCAATGGAACAGAGTGCCGTCGAACGTGTCTTACGTCACCACGCTTTGCTAGAGCATTTTGGAAAAACGATGGTGTGTATGCAACGTCGTTTTGGAAAATTAAGTTTGAAAAATGTTGTTTTGTTTCATCACTTGAAACGTTGTTTTTTTTCATCACAAAAAATGATTGTGTGTACGCGGCATTAGAGACTTCAAGGAGGTGTGAATTACTGGGCGTGCCGCAATGCATACTGGGAAATGTAGTTCTCACATGAATGAGCGCCGCAAACCAGGAAGTGAATGAGAGAACAGAAACTAGAACCCCGGAGGTGATATAGATAAAGGAATTTAATAGATATTTACTCTTTTTTTAACAGAATCATTACACTGTTCTGTCTGTCTACCTTGCAGACATTCATTTTAGGCAAACAAAAATTCCTTTACAACTCCTTTAACCACTTCAGCCCCGGAAGAATTTACCCCCTTTCCCGACGAGAGCACTTTTTGCGATTCGGCGCTGCGTTGCTTTCACTGACAATGGCGCGGTCGTGCGACGTGACTCCCAAACAAAACTGACGTCCTTTTTTCCCACAAATAGAGCTTTCTTTTGGTGGTATTTGATCACCTCTGCAGTTTTTATTTTTTGCGCTATAAACAAAAGGAGAGCGTAACAGGAGATGCGCGGCGTAAGTCTAAATGTGCGCATGCGTTTCGATGCTCCGCATCCCCAAAACGAGATATGCAAGAAATCTACTTTTTTTGTCCGGCGTAATTTCGATAGACAGGCGCATCCGTCCGCGCAAAACTGCGCTAGACACACCATTGATTTGCTATTCAAATATGCTAATGAGGGAGTTACGGGGATCCACAAAAGAACGTTGGTGCAGTGCAGGCTACGCGCTGTGCGCAACAGCTGCACGTCCTGTCTAAAATTAGACCATATAAAAGGTGGTATAAAATTAGACAATTCGTCTACATGTCAGAGAAAGCAACACTGTTAGTGAGGAGCTGAGCAGTCACACTTGCTGCCCAACAATCTGTATGCCAACATGCCAGTGGCATCCATGCTCATAGCTATATTACTGACTTTAGATGAGCAAAGAAGGAGGAGGGCACTGAGGAGGGCACGGGAGAGGATTTTTATTTTTATCCAAAAAAAATTCTTTGTTTTTTTAAACATTTTGAGCAGAAATATACATACATATATACATCAATACATAACATACATACAAATTACAAACACGGTCTCACTATCTTTCAATAGCCCTTTAAAACCTTGATGGATATAATAATCTTTGGCATGAGAGATTCTGAGGTGTCTCGCATCTTCAGATTCACCCCTCATGCCATCCTGGAATTAACCACAAACCTGCAGGAGCCCAACACCAGCCTGCAGGAAAGGGCCTGCAGATTGACATAAGTGATGACCTGACCCCTGAACCAGACAATCCCCCCCTAACCAAGGCTACCCCGTCTTCTGAGGGAAGAACAGCCAGGAGCCAGCTCACATTAGGCATCTTTGCACGTTAAACACACACATTAATCATGGCACAATGAGAATGCCCCCTCCTGTGCCCCTGGCATGGGCTGCCATTTTGGCCAGCTTCTTTCTGACCAGACGCCGGAGGTCATTGATCTTCTTTTCAATCCCCGACCGTGTCCGTGTCCATGTCTCCCCCCCCCCCCCCCGATGCATTCACCTCGTCAGTAATGTGCTGCAAGATCTCACGCCTCCTGGCCGGGGGGGGGGGGGGGTGTTGGCACTCTCCGGGCCGTGAAGGAAACGCCCATATTGGGTAATGGCCCGGGCAAGAATTTGTTTCTCCCCCAAAGTAAAATTTAACTTCCTCTTCCTCTCAAAAATCACTCACAAAAACAAGCAGGAAAAATCAAGCAAGAAAACAAACAAACAAAAATCTATCAACCAAAAAGTCTCACAAGCAGTCACCAAAAAACACTTTCAAATATCTTCTAACAAACACTAGATCACACAGTCCACAAATATAACAAAGATAAATCACAACGCAACAAACAACAGAACAAAAGCACCTTGCTGTATAGGGAGGGATACAAAGGGATGTACTTTTGCAAAGGAAGTGCGTTTCTGTCTGTCTATTTATGCTGTCTGCGTAGTTCACTAAGTTGCCCGGGTCCACTTCCAATTTCACTGATTGCGCCGTTCCCGAGTTGTGAGCATGCGCACAGAGGTGCTGAGCATGGTCTTCTTTTTTTTTTTTGGTCTTCTTCATGTGCGCATGCGCGAGCCGGCCGGCCCTTCATTTGCATGGGGTCACGGCTCATTTCAATGTAACACGCCCACGTCCTTCCCAATTTGAATTACTCCGCCTTACGCCTCTGAAATTACGTTGCACAGGCGCTAATTTCTGCGCAAATCAATCGAGAATACAGTGATTGCGCCGCTACATTGCGGCAGTCTAACGTAAAGGAGGTGCGCTATGCCAGTTAAAAAAATGCGCCGATGTACGTGAGTCTGGCCCTATATGTTTTGCTATAATACACATCCCCAAAAAATATCAGTTTAGGCCGATATGTATTCTTCTACATATTTTTGTTAAAAAAAAAATCGCAATAAGCGTTTATTGATTGGTTTGTGAAAAAGTTATACCATCTACAAAATAGGGGATAGATTTATGGCATTTTTATTAATATTATTTTTTTTACTAGTAATAGCGACGATCTGCGATTTTTATCATGACTGCGACATTATGGCGGACACATTGGACACTTGACGCTATTTTGGGACCATTTTTATTTATACAGCGATCAGTGCTTTAAAAATGCACTGACTACTGTGTAAATGATACTGGGAGGGAAGGGGTTAACCACTAGGGGGCGAGGAAGGGGTTTAGTGTCCTAGGGAGTGATTCTAACTGTGGGGGGGGGGGGCTGGGCTGCAAGTGACACAACACTGATTACTGCTCCCGATGAGAGGGAGCAGTAGATCAGTGTCCTGTCACTAGACAGAACAGGAAAACGCCTTGTTTACAAAGGCATCTCCCCGTTCTGCAGCTCTGCAGTACTCTGGTAAATGCGCGGTATCGGAACCGATACCTATACTAGTATCGGTATCGGGACATCCCTAAATAGAATACTAGCACACTGATCCACTCTGGCCAAAGTGGTTATGATAGTCTGATGGCTGTTTTATGTAAATAAAAAGCAAACGCACAGGTTTATGGACAGGATATGAAGTCATTGGATGTCAGGGTGCGGGCTGGGGGGTTATTTTCTCTTTGCACTGATTGGTGAATATTTCTTTAAATAGTGGACTGTTTGTATCACAATTTGTCATGTGTGATGAAGGGGTCCTGCGTGGCTCCGAAACGTTGCTTTTATTTTTTGATACTATTTAATTAAAGTTTTGGACACAATTTTGGAGATCCTGGTGTGCTGGTGACACTTCCTTCTCATAACATAAGAGGAGACCCCAGACGGGTTGACTTCGAAGTTAGTCAGTAGTTCCAGTCTCCCAATGGCTGTACCCACACAGTACCCCAAACAAATTGTCCCAAACAGATACCCGAATGGACACAGGGTGTATTACACATAGGAGGGGCCATGGGAGCTGGACCAGGAGCTTCCAGTGCTCTACAAGGTAAGATGGGTTCCACAAACCCCCCACCCAAAGTGACTTCCGTCACAATCTACTACTACCATATCTACTGCAACGTGCCCACTACAAAGTCAAGAGTCAGGAAAGTCTGCCACTGTGTGTTTGAGGCCAGCTTACTCCCTGCTGAAGAGTTTGCTACAAAGTCAGACTCAGATGTGTTGTCTGATGGAATATCTAAGTGGCTCTCTGACAATGTGTCCCCTGGAGAAAGATGGTCTGATAGTGATTCTGAAAAGTAAGCTGAGCCTATAGAGGAGGGTGTTCCCTCACCTACCTGTCCTCCCAGTAATAGGTCTGAACCGTCTACCTCCACCTCTTCTGTTCTTTGTCTGGCAAGTTCCCCAGAGGAGAAGTGGTGGACTAATTATGCTAAGACCACAAATGTTGCTGTGTGAGTACGTTTCCCAGTAGCTGGATACCGTTGCAGGTTACTCTGTTAAAGCGGCGCTCCACCCTAAAGTGGAACTCCCACTTATCGGAACCCTCCCCCCTCCGGTGTCACATTTGACGCCTTTCAGGGGCGTGCAGACACCTGTCTAAGACAGATATTTACACCCACTTCTGGGAGTCCTCTCTGCGGGTATTGCGTCACTTCCTGCCCCCGCCCGTTGTCATGGTCTTACCTCCTTGCAGGCTTCTTATCACTGACATGTGCTGGCAGCCATCTTGCTTCATGGGGTTCTTATAACTTACCACACCCTGCGGCTCCTCCTTCCCACTGGGAGGAGCTGGATGCTCAGCATATATATATAAGACGGCAGCTGCAGCATTTCCTTGCTTGGGCCTCTCGTCTGACACCCTCCTGTGATTGTGCTGCTTATTCTTGGTTACCGACCCGGCTCCTACGGACGATCCTTCTGGCTCCTGATTCCTGGCTTTGTTTCACCATCTCTCTCTGGCTACAGACTCCGGCTTGGCTGACTCCCATTCCTGGCTATCGACCCTGGCTCCAGTGGAAGACCCTACTGGCTGTTTGATCATCCGTTTGGACTTTTACCTTGCTGTTTGGTTTTCAATAAAGCCTTCATATTAATTTATCTGTTGTTGTACGTCTGATTCATGCTTCCGTGACACCCGTTGTGTTCTGGGAAACACATGGCTCCCAGAACACAGCGTGGACCAGTGAGGACGGAGCTGGGCGACTTGTGCATGCGCCGTAGGGAATCGGGCAGTGAAGCCGGAACGCTTCACTTCCTGATTCCCTCACCGAGGATGGCGGTGGGGGCAGCAGATAGATGAGTGATTGCTCATCTTCTGCTGCAGATGTCGCTGGACTCCAGCACAGGTAAGTGTCCATATATTAAAGTCAGCAGCTGCAGTATTTGTAGCTGCTGGCTTTTAATATTTTTTTTTAACGGCGAATCTCCACTTTAAAGGAGAGTTCCACCCACAATTTCACTTTTTAAATATAAATACCCCTGTAGTATACAAGTTTAATGTATTCTAGTAAAGTTAGTCTGTAAACTAAGGTCCGTTTTGTTAGGTTGTTACACCATTTAGATTAGTTTATAATCTAGAAATAGACCGTGGCCATCTTAAGTGTGGGCATCATGAAGCCAGACTGTATGACTTCCTGGATTTCAGCTTTGCATACCTCGCACATGCTCAGTGCTGCACAAACAATGTAATAGGTTTCAGTCAGGTTTGCAAGGACTACTGGGAAACATGATGCCTATCCCAGAAACCCTTGCAAATAGCCATGTGACATAATAGCCTAAGCTAATGAGGAGGAGGAAGTAATGAAGGACTACAAAATAAAGGTATTTACAAGCAACAAAATAAAAAAAAATTGTCCATTCTGAACACTATGGGCCAGATTCAGCAAGACTTGCGCTGGAGTATTTCGATATGCACCGCGTAACTGTGAAGATGCGCCATTGTATCTCCGCGGCCGTACCCACCAACCTAGATGCGCCAGAAAACGGGCCATTTCCGACCGGCTTAACTTTCCGACGCCAGAGTATCGTCAGCGCATAGTTTCGCTTGGCGCATCAGTCGCGCCAATTGATTTCTCCTGCAAATATGCAAATGAGGGATTTTTCCCAATTCACGAACGGATTAGCACCATACGCTGGCTACATGCGCCGCGCATATGTCGTCCGTCCATCGCAAAGTTGTTTCTACAAATAGCTGCTTTATATTTACTCCAGACGGCCACAGGTCAGCAGGAGAGCAGCTACAGCAGCGTTACCGACGATAAGAGCTAGCTGAGCACCCCCACTTGCAGGACAACACCTCTGTCCATGCTTGTCTGTCAACTTTTACAGCCATGGAGGAAGACATCATAGGTCTCCATAGCCGTGATGACGGCTGACAGCTCCTGGCCATTAAAGTTCAGCTTTCTCCTGTGTTTGCGGGGAACGGGAGCAGCCATCTCAGAACAAAAGTAACTTCACTGCGGGGAGGGGGAACAGGATATACTTTAGTGCCGGAATGGCGCATCTACAAGCGCATTTAAACGCCCAACGGAACGCATTGCGCTGTCGTTTCCAAGGAAGTGGTGCCGACGGAAGTTGTGAGCATGCGCACTGGGATGCATTGACAGTCGACGCATGCGCAGTACGTTCGCCGCAGGATCGCGCCTAGTTTAAATAATACACGCCCCGTACCCGCCCAATTTGAATTCCGCCGGCTCATTTGCGATGCGCTGCCGCAACTTTAGGAGCAAGTGCTTCTTGAATAACAGCACTTGCTCCTAAAATTTCGGCAGAGTAACGTAAATGAGAAGCGTTACTCCAGAGCTCTTATCTACCTGAATCTGGCCCTATGAGATTAGGGCATGCAGCACAGACAAACATAAAAAAAAATGGGTGGAACTCCACTTTAAGTGTGCTCCTGATACTCCAGTGTTACCTGGCTGTGGAGACCCTAAACTGCTCGTGTGCGGAAGAAAACGCATACATGAGTAGCGCCCGCATATGAAAACGGTGTTCAAACCACACAAGTGAGGTATCACCGTGGTCGTTAGAGCGATAATTCTAGCCCTGGACCTCCTCTGTAACTGAAAACATGTAACCTATCAAATTTTTTAAACATCGCATATGGAAATTTTTAAGGGCGCAACTTTGAAGCGTGACATGTTGGGTATCAATTTATTTGGTGTAACATTATCTTTTTACAAAAATTGGGCTAACTTTACCGTTGTCTAATTTTTTATTTAAAAAAAGTGTTTTTTTTTTAAAGAAAATATGGTGTGACATAAAGTATTGCAACGACCGCCATTTTATTCTCTAGGGCTTTAGAAAAAAATATATATATAATGTTTGGGGTTCTAAGAAGCTTTCTAGCAAAAAAAATTCAACAGCACGTTTGAAAAATAGGCCCGGTCCTTAGGTGATTAAAGTGATGTACTGGTTTGTTATCCCGGGAACGGAACAGAAGCACAAAGTAATATGCTGATCTGTTGCTATGAAGGAAAAAAAAAATTCAGCGTGTCCTTGTCCTTCATGTGTGTGGAAAATAGCCTCAGTCTCCTGGAAAAGGCTGAGTCATGTCTCAGGTTTCTGTGTTGCCTGTATGAAGTTTGCAACACTACAAGTTCAAGTCTTTAGTCCTTTAAATCGGTCACTAGAGAAAAACAAGTTGTTCTTACTGTGTGCCTGAGAACTAAAAACAAGTTGTTGTTACCTCAAGACCTAAGGAAAATACCTGTTGGACTTTGGTGTGACAGGCAAGATGTTCACACTAAAGTTTGTACCTTCTGAACTTTAGAGATACAGAGGCAGTATGATTCTTTAACCACTTAAGACCCGGACCATTTTGTAGCTAAAGGACCTTGCCACTTTTTGCGATTCGGCACTGTGTCGTTTAACTGACAATTGCGCAGTCATGAGACGTGGCTCCCAAACAAAATTGGTGTCCTTTTTTTCCCACAAATAGAGCTTTCTTTTGTTGGTATTTGATCACCTCTGCGTTTTTTTTGTTTTTTTGAGCGACAATTTTTAAAAAAAAACAATATTTTTTACTTTTTGCTATACTACAGTAAATATCCCCAACAAATATATAAAGTATAAAAATCGCAATAAGCTTTTATTGATTGGTTTGTGCAAAATTTATAGCTTCTACAAAATAGAGGATAGTTTTATGGCATTTTTATTAACCACTTAAGGACCGGACCAATATGCTGCTAAATGCCCAGAGGCGTTTTTACAATTCGGCACTGCGTCGCTTTAACAGACACACTGTCACACTGTCACACTGACACTAAATGCAGTGATCAGTAAATATATGATCACTGCAAACAGTGACACAGTGACAGGGGGCTGGGGGGGGGGGGTGATCTGAGGGGGTTAATGTGCCTATGTGTGTGGTGTCAGTGTGCTGTTGGTGCGACTTACTGTGATGTCTTCTCTCCTCTCGCCGGATTGAAAATATCGCCGAGAGGAGAGCTGACATCACTTCCTCTGCCAGTGTTTACATTATACAGGCAGAGGAAGCCACACGGCGGAGGCTCAAGGGATTGGCTGGGAGCGATCACGAGGGGGCAGACAAAAACGAACAGCCGCCCCCTAATCCCGGATCGCTCCCGCAGGTATGAAGCCCGCCACATGTAGTGGAGGGGGTCCCGATCGGACCCCCGACCCGCAAGAAGGCAGGGACGTACATGTACGCCCATCTGCCTGTATGTGCCATTCTGTGGACGTACATATACATGCGGCGGGCGTTAAGCGATTAATAATTTATTTTTTACTAGTAATGGTAGCGATCAGTGATTTTTATCGTGACTGCGACATTATGGCGGACACATCGGACACTTTTGACACTATTTTGGGACCATTGGAATTTTTACAGCAAACAGTGCTACTGATTACTGTGAAAATGACACTGGCAGAAAAGGGGTTAACCTGTAGGGGGCGCTACAGGGGTTAAGTGTGACCTAATGTGTGTTTCTTACTGTAGGGGGGCATAGCTGGGCGTGTGATGTCACGGATCGTCGTGACAGGTAACAGACGATCAGTGACACTCTCAATACACTCACCTCTCCCCGTTCTTCAGCTCTGTGACCCGATCCGGTGGCGAGTTCCATCCGGACCGCGGGTCCCATGTGCGCGGTCACGGAGCAAAGGACCGGGTCACCGTGCCATTCTGCCGACGTATTTAGTCGTGAGCCATGTGAGCCAGAACGGGAATTTGTGTGAGCCTACCAGGAAGTCGGCGCTGCGCTGATCACAGGCAGTGAGACACTGGGGGGTTATTTACTAAAGGCAAGTCCACTTTGCACTACAAGTGCAAAGTGCACTTGAAATTGCACGGAAAGTACACGTGGAAATGTAGTCACTGTGGATCGGAGGGGGACATACAAGGAAAATAATAAACAGAATTTTGTCTTGCACATGATTGGATAATAAAATCAGCAGAGCTTCCCCTCATTTCAGATCTTCCCCTCAGATTTACAGAGACTGCACTTCCAAGTGCACTTTCAGAGCAATTTCAAGTGCACTTTGCACTTATGGGCCTAGATTCACGTAGGGCGCCGTAACTTTCAGCGGGCGTAGCGTACCGTATTTACACTACGCCGCCGCAACTTAGTAAGGCAAGTGCAGTATTCTCAAAGCACTTGCGTCCTAAGTTACGGCGACACAGTTACGGCGTAAATGTGCCGGCGTAAGCGTGCCTAATTCAAATGGGGAAGAGGTGGGCGTGTTTTATGCAAAATAATCGTGACCCCACATAATTGACGCTTTTAACGAACGGCGCATGCGCCGTCCACGGACGTATCCCAGTGCGCATGCGTCGGATAGAATGTCTAAGATACGTCGAACACTGCCTACGATGTGAACGTAACTTACGCACAGCCCTATTCGCAAACGACGTAAAAAGATACGCTTGTTCCGACGTCCATACCTTGCACGGGCTGCGCCACCTAGAGAGCAGCTTTATCTTTACGCCGGCGTATGTCTTACGTAAACGGCGTAACTAATTGCGACGGGCGCATGTACGTTCGAGAATCGGCGTATCTAGCTCATTTGCATATGTGACACGTAAATCAACGGAAGCGCCACCTAGCGGCCAGTGTAAATATGCACCAAAGATACGACGGCGTAGGAGGCTTACTCCGCTCGTATCTTGGGCGAATTTATGCGTTACTGATTCTGAGAATAAGGCGCGCATAGACGGCGGCGCAGATTCGGACTTACGACGGCGTATGTGGAGATACGCCGGCGTAAGTCTTTGAGAATCTGGCCCATAGTTTGCACTTGTAGTGCAAAGTGGATTTGCCTTTTTGTAAATAACCCCCATTGTCCCGATGCGTGGCTGCAGAGGTCGGGAAATGTCTCACTGCCTGTGATTAGCGCAGCGCCGTGCCAAATTCCTGGCGGGCTTTGCACGTGGTGTTTGTGAACACGCCGGAGCTCATCCTTACTCTTGAGTAGGGTCCTTTCCCTTTTCCCTATTTTTAGCGGTCGTATACCGCCACCGCACCTCCACTGCTCCGGTGGAAAGGGGCCTTAGGGTGAGCAGACATCCCCGGTTTCCGGGGGCAGTCCCCAGATTGAAGAACACTGTCCCCGGACCAAGTCTGTCCCCGGTTTTGGTCCCCCACGGTGACATCACCCCCTTCTCACGCCGTTGGTCACCGCACAGTTTACCCGGAAATCTTCTGTGGCACAACAAGGCACTTGCGCCCTTCTATGCAGCACACGCTCATCGATCAGAATCAATAGCAACTGCTTCAAGGAACTTTTACAACACGGCTGAGAATTGACTGTCACCTGGACCCTATCTACATGCCTGTACACAGTAACGTCCATGTGAGTGCTCTGATGCTGTTATTTCGTCTCCAGTCTTTCTAAGCACAGATTTTAGTGTCAGTAAGGCAGTGTCGCTAGTTTTTATTTTTTTTTATTATTTTGTTTTTTTTTTACAAATTTATTTTTGTATTATTATTGTTTATTTACAATTTTTTTAAGAGCCTTTGTTGAACTATCAAGGGGTCTAAGGCTCCATTCACACCTAGGTGTATTTACGCCCGACGCTACAATACGCCGGAGGGTCAAATTTACATTATTCTCTATGGAGACCGTTCACATCTCCTAACGCCGAACGCCGTACGTCGAAAGAACGCCGAATATCAAACAAGTCCCGGACCCTTTTTCGACGCGCGTATCGGGCGGCATTCGGCGTTCCGCATATCCGACAATACACTTTAAAAAAAAAACGCGGTTTAAAACGTTGCGTTTTGTCGCCGAAAATCGCGGGACAAAACGCCTATTTTATGCCGCCGCAATACGCCAGAAAATCGCCTACGCAAAGGTGTGAATGCAGCCTAACACCTATGCGCACACCTATGATCTGGCTCCTCCTCTAGACAGTCCCACCCCCCCTCACAGTTAGAAACACATCTAGGGAACACATTTAACCCCTTGATCGCCCCCTAGTGGTTAACACCTTCCCTGCCAGTTACATTTACACAGTAATCAGTGCATTTTTATAGCTCTGATCGCTGTATGAATGTCAATGGTCTCAAAAAAAGTGTCCGATATGTCCGCCGTAATGTCACAGTCCCGCTAAAAGATCGCAGATCGCCCCAATTACTAGTGAAAAAAATTGCATAAATCTATCCCCTATTTTGTAGACGCTAAAAAAAATATGTAGCGGAATACATATTGGCCTAAATTGATGAAGACATTTTTTTTTTTTTATTGTATATTTATTATAGCAGAAAGTAAAAATTATTATTTTTTATTTTTAAAATTGTCACTCTTTTTTGTTTATAGCGCAAAAAAAAACCCACAAAGGTGATCAAATACCACCAAAAGAAAGCTTTATTTGTGAGAAAAAAAGGATGTCAATTTTGTTTGGGTGGTACGCCACAATTGTCAGTTAACCACTTAGGCTGCATTCACATCTGAGCGACAAGTAAAGCTGCGTACGCGGCTTTACTTGCTGCGATTACATTCATTTTTTTTTTTTTTTCAAATCATCCCCATTGATGTCTATGGCCGAACGCCAATGTCGCCTGAAAAAAAAGGGTCCGGGTTATTTTTTTTAATGCGACAGGCGTTCGGCGTTTCAGAGATGTGAACTGTCTCTATAGACATGAATGGGGATTCGCCCCTCCAGCGGCATGAGTGTCGGGCGACAGGCGATTTGTCGCTCAGATGTGAATGCAGCCTTAAGGACCGCCTCCTGCACATATACTTCGGCAGAATGGCACGGCTGGGCAAATCCACGTACAGGTACGTCCTGTCCTACTACCCAGCCGTGAGTCACATGCACGCGCCCGCAACGCGCGCCCGTGACCCGGTCCAAAGCTCCAGGACCGGGTCCACGGGACCCGATCGCTGCTGGAGTGCGGCGATCGGTCCCTGGAGCTGAAGAACGGGGAGAGCCGTGTGTAAACACGGCTTCCCCGTGCTTCACTGTGGCGGCGTCATCGATCGTGTGATCCCTTTAATAGGAGGACACAATCAATGACGTCACACCTACAGCCACACCCCCCTACAGTTGTAAACACACTTCATACACACGCTCAGTGCCCCCTTGTGGTTAACTCCCAAACTGCACTGTCATTTTCACAATAAACAATGCAATTTAAATGCATTTTTTGCTGTGAAAATGACAATGGTCCCAAAAATGTGTTAAAATTGTCCGAAGTGTCCGCCATAATGTCGCAGTCACGAAAAAAATCACTGATCGCCGCCATTAGTAGTAAAAAAAATAAAATAATAAAAATGCAATAAAACTATCCCCTATTTTGTAAACGTTATAAATTTTGCGCAAACCAACCGATAAACGTTTATTGTGATTATTTTTACCAAAAATATGTAGAAGAATACGTATCGGCCTAAACTGAGGAAAACAACGTTTTTTCTAATATATTTTTGGGAGATATTTATTATAGCAAAAAGTAAAAAATATTGCATTTTTTTCAAAATTGTCTCTCTATTTTTGTTTATAGCGCAAAAAATAAAAACTGCAGAGGTGATCAAATACCACCAAAAGAAAGCTCTATTTGTGGGATAAAGGACGCCGATTTTGTTTGGGAGCCACGTCGCACGACCGCGCAATTGTCAGTTAAAGCGACGCAGTGCCAAATTGCAAAAAGGGGCAAGGTCCTTTACCTGCATAATGGTCCGGGTCTTAATGCAGGTAAAGGACCAGGCCACTTTTTGCGATTCGGCACTGCGTCGCTTTAACTGACAATTGCGTGGTCGTGCGACATGTCTCCCAAACAAAATCGGCGTCCTTTTTTCCCCACAAATAGAGCTTTCTTTTGGTGGTATTTGACAACGCAACAGACGACACAGTCGCAAAAAAATGGCCTGGTCATTAAGGGGGTAAATCCTTCCAGGAGTGGTTAATAAGTATTGTTTTTATTCCTATAGAACAATATACAAGACATGAGAGTAATGTAGGGACACCTAAGGAGGGGATAAGGAGAGTCCCTTGAAGGGAGATCCTCTGTATACAGATCTGATCCTGTGCTCTATAAATAGATCCGGGGTTATATTTGGAAAGAAGTGGGAATATGAATCCGCGGACACGTCCTGCCTGGTATGACTGGGCAATGACAGGGGGGACCAGTGACAGATCCCTGCACCGGCCAATCACATCCAACTACTGGAGCCCCAAGCCCACCAATAGGAGGCGCCGCTTCCTCCTCCTTGGGACGTTGCCGTCCGGCTCAGTGGGCGGGATGTGCCGCCGGCCCAATCAGATGGCGGCTACGTGTGCGGCGTCATCAGAGCTCAGAGCAATAACAATAACAAGCTGGGTGACAAAGCCAGCGGCGGCACAGGTGTGTGCGGAGGGAGAAGAGAGCGGGGACATGTCTCAGCATGGAGGACACGGCGGGCAGGAAGAGCCTCTGCAGGGTAAGAACAACGCCCGCCCGGCCTATAGGGGGCGATATACAGGGCGCTGTGCACACCGGAGGGGACATTACCGAGCAGAGCTGTGTGAGTGTCAGCGGGGAGAAGAGTCATTGCTTTCCCCAGGCTGATGTGTACAACCGGGGTGTCCCCGCCCCCCATGACCGCACACAGGCACCCGTGACGTCATTTTCCGTGTCCCCCCAATTACTAGAGAGAAAGAGGGATGTCCTAAAATAAGGGGGGGGGGGGGTTGACTACACCCCTTCTATAATTTATATCTATATCTCCTTCTATATCTATCACTCCTTCTATATCTATCCCTCCTTCTATACTTTATATCTATCCCTCCTTCTCTACTTTATATCTATCCCTCCTTCTCTACTTTATATCTATCCCTCCTTCTATACTTTATATCTATCCCTCCTTCTCTACTTTATATCTATCCCTCCTTCTCTACTTTTATATCTATCCCTCCTTCTATACTTTTATATCTATCCCTCCTTCTCTACTTTTATATCTATCCCTCCTTCTATACTTCTATATCTATCCCTCCTTCTCTACTTTTATATCTATCCCTCCTTCTATACTTTTATATCTATCCCTCCTTCTATACTTTTATATCTATCCCTCCTTCTATATCTATCCCTCCTTCTATATCTATCCCTCCTTCTATATCTATCCCTCCTTCTATATCTATCCCTCCTTCTCTACTTTATATCTATCCCTCCTTCTCTACTTTATATCTATCCCTCCTTCTATACTCTATGTGATTACCTCTAGTGATCGGTCAGCGTCTCTCTATGTGACACAATCCTATAGGTCACTGTTGTCTAATAGGAGCCTACGATGATAATAATATAATAAGGGGCTGAAGCTGAATAGTCATTTGCTGTGTACAGAGTGTGAACCGCGGGTTTGTTTTCAGAAGCATATTGACTAACGGCTTATCACATACAAAATAAACATTCCACTATGTTCCTAAAGGTACACGTCACACAAAACTGTTGTCTTAAAACGGACAGCGGCGGCAGAGCCGATCTGCCGAGTGCCTCTAATTTTCATTCTGCCAATCATCTTTCACACCACAACTCCCTGTAGCTGACAATCTATTCTAAAATCCCTCTCTGAGCCTATGAAACCGCAGTGCGTCCCAAACTCCGCCTACTCACTGGGACCACAGCAGAGGGAGATGGTAAAGCAGGCCTCGACAAAATCAGGGTGCCCGGTCGCAATTGTGACCTGGCGTCCGGGGGAAGCTTAGGCCCGCAGAAGGCCACAAAGCCGCGGCCTCAATTACCGGCCGGCGCGGGCCGGTCCGGTAATTGAGGCCCTGGCTTTGCGGCCTTCTGCGGGCCTAAGCTTCCTTCTGTGATCTGGCGCCATCTTGTGGTGGCCGTTGGCATTACATGTAGCAAAACAGCAGTTCTATTGTGTTTTTCATCTCCTTCCCTCTAATTAGAACCCCCAAACATTTTATATATATACAGCCTAGAGAATAAAATGGCAGTCATTGCAATACTTTCTGTCACACCGTATTTTGCGCAGCGGTCTTACAAGCGCACTTTTTGGGAAAAAAAACACTTTTTTGAATAAAAAAATACGGCAACAGTAAAGTTAGCCCAGTTTTTTTATATTGATAAAGATAATGTTACACTGAGTAAATTGATACCCAACATGTCACGCTTCAAAATTGCGTCCGCTCGTGGAATGGCGACAAACTTTTACCCTTTAAAATCTCCATAGGCGACGTTTACATTTTTTTACAGGTTGCATGTTTTGAGTTACAGAGGAGGTCTAGGACTAGAATTATTGCTCTCCCTCCAATGCCGCGTACACACGATCACTTTTTGTGATGGAAAAAAAAACAACGTTTTATCTCATGAAACAAAACAACGTTCTTCAAACTTAATTTTCCAAAACGACGTTGCATACACACCATCGCTTTTCCAAAATGCTCTAGCAAAGTGCGGTGACATACACCACGTTCGACGGCACTCTGTTCCATTGAAGCTCCGTCTCATAACTTGCTTCTGAGCATGCGTGGGTTTAAAAACGTCATTTTAAATGTCATTTTGCCAACACACGATCACTTTTTATGACACAAAAAAATGACATTTTGAAAAACGACACAAAACATTCAAGCATGTTTGAATTTTTTTTGATCGTTTTTTTTTAAGACATAAAACGACGTTTTGCCCACACACGATCATTTTAAATGAAAACGTCGGGTTTTTTTTCATCACAAACAGTGATCGTGTGTACGCGGCATAACAATTTTGCGGTGATAGCTTATATGTGTGGTTTGAATACCGTTTACATATGCGGGCGCTACTCGCGTATGCATTCGCTTCTGCGCGCAAGCTTGGAGGGATGGGGCGCGTTTTTTGGCTCCTAACATTTTTTGCTGGCTCCTAGATTCCAAGCAAATTTGTCAAAACCTGCAGTAAAGCAAAGATTTATCTCACTAGAGGCTGCGGTCATTCTGGAAAGCCTTGTAAATATGTGGCTGTGAGATGTGTGCAAATGTTTTGAGGCTGCAGAATTTTAAGTCGTCAGTAGGGATCAAAAGTCTAATGCCTCGTACACACGATCAGAAATTCCGACAAGAAAAACGTGGATTTTTTTTTCTGATGGAATTTTGGCTCAAACTTGTGTTGCATACACACGGTCTCACAAATCTTCTCTGAAATTCCAACCGTCTTAGACACTCGGGAATGAGCAGGCTAATACACTTTGAAGATGGGAATCAAAGGAGCAGTGGGGGAGAAAGGGAAGAGGTATTTAATAGGGAAATAGACTCAATGAGATCAAACCAATTAAAAGCCGCTATTAGAGCAATGAATCCACTAGGCAAAGCAACCAGAGACCTCTCAAGATACGAGGAACTATGTTTGAAGGGTGACTCACTGAGACATGGTCTGTCTTTAATGTATACTCTCTTAGAAGAATCAATAGCCCCAAAAGAATTACCATTCATTCTAGCCTGGGAAAAAGAAATGGGGACTAAATTTTCAGAGACGCAGAGAATAAAAATCTTTAATTTTACACACAAAGCTTCTCTCGCTACCAGATATCAAGAGGGTGCTTATTTTTTTTTTTTTTCCAAGAGTTTATTAAAGGTCACATAACAAGTCATACATTAGTGCAATAAAACAAGTAGATGAACAAGGCTTGCGGACGCAGCCGCGTCATAGCAAGGTGTGAATGAACAATAGTACAAATCGTATAAATTACTGAGAAATACAGATCTCAGATTTCAACATGGAAACAGAACACATGAATAAAATAACAGTTCGCGATGGGTGGAGGGTCACAGTTGTCACTCGTGGTCGAACGGGAAATGAAAGGAGGAACTTGGGGGTGGGGTGAAGAAGATGGGAATGGTCTTGGCAGGAGTAGTCAATTGGCATCCCTATCGCCGGCCGGGTGAGGGGGGTAGGGCGATAGTTCGGGAAGTTGTTAGGATGGGTTAGAGGCCAAACGAGGTAGGCCTTCGGACCGTATGCGGTTGGCATGTCCCTATGATTCTCGGTAGATGGCAGTCGTCCACAGCAGGCATCTACTAGGGGGTGTCAAGAGGGTGCTTATAAGATCCTGACTAGATGGTATAAAACCCCTGTTGCATTAAAAAGGATATTCTCCGATTTATCAGACCGGTGCTGGCGGTGTGGAGAAGGAGAGGGTACCATGTTACATGTATTCTGGGAGTGTCCAAAGTTGAGAGATTTTTGGAAAATGGTTACCGAAACGGTAAAAGAAATCATAGAGGTAGATCTGGGAGATAATCCAGCTACCTATTTACTTTTGGACTTCCCAATTTCCATGGTAAAATTTAAAAATTCTCTGCTTAGACATTTGTTGACAGCGGCAAGGGCATGCATTCCAATTTTGTGGAAAAGTACGCTTGCGCCGACTAGACAGCAATGGCTGGGCAGAGTAACAGAAATTCAGCAGATGGAGAACCTGACGATGGGAATAAGAGAACAAGAGGGGAAGTATAGCCAAGTGTGGACCCCCTATATAAGATTCAGAGAGCGAGACCTGTGAAGGAGGAGGAGGATTGGAGGAGTTCCTTTTTTTTATTTATTTTTTTTGTTGTTTGTTTTGGGGGAAAATGGGGGGGGGGGATAGTGACTTAGAAGGAAGGGTAGATATGGTGAATAGGAAGTGTATGATGCTATAGCTATATACAGTAGATATGATGGCAGAATTTGGGAATTTTGTTAAGAAGCACAATGACCAATGAGAAAACGTTTAAAGAAAAGTGTCAAATTGTAGTCATTTACTTTCTTTTTTGTATAAAGAGGAAATAAGAGTGGAAAATGCTATAAAATAAAGAATTATAAAAAATAAAAAAAAGAACGCGGTGAAGTACAAGACGTACGGTGAGCCGAGATCAATGAAGTTCAATAGCAAGTTTGGCTCTTCTGCTTGGTTCTGAGCATGCATGTTTTTTTGCGCATCAAAATTGCGCACAGGCGATTGGAATTCCCCTTAGAAAAGTAGAGAATCAGCTCCTAAATCATTTGTTGGCGGAAATTCGGACAGCAAAAGTCCGATGGAGCATACACACGGTCGGAATCTCCAACCAAAAGCTCACATCAAACTTTTCTTGTAATGTGTACGCGGCATTACTTTTCTGAAATCTATAAAAAAAAAAGTGTGTGTATTTTTTATATATATATATATATATATATATATATATATATATATATATATATATATATTATAATATAATTTTAGAGATGCATGATGTTTGTTAAAATGAGAATCACGATTTTTTATTTTTTTTGCTTAGAATAAAGATCACGATTCTCACAGGGTAACATCGCCTTTCACATTATACCAAAAAATATATATTGGGATAATTTATTTATTTATTTTTTATTCTTTGTTTTTACTTATTTGTGTTGTAATAAAACCTGGCAGACTGCCTGGATTTTGTTTATCCAGCTGTGAGAACTCTCTGCACTTGTTAGAGAGAACCATGACATATATATAATTACTACACACACACACTTTTTTTTTTTTAGAATTCAGAAAAGTTAGATTTTTCGGTCCCTATTGACAACTTAATATTTTTTTTTGCAATATAGTTAAAAAAAAAAAGCCAAATTTTTGGAAAAAAATAATCAAAATATTTTCTACTTTCTGTTTTAAAAGAAATCCAATAACATCAAATTTCGTCATAAATTTAGGCCGGAATATATTCTGCTACATGTCTGGTAAAAAAAAAATCTGGATAAGTGTATGATAATTGGTTTGTGTGATCACTGGGACCAGAAGTGTGTGCGGGTGATCACTGGGACCAGAAGTGTGTGCGAGTGATCACTGGGACCAGAAGTGTGTGCGGGTGATCACTGGGACCAGAAGTGTGTGCGGGTGATCACTGGGACCAGAAGTGTGTGCGGTTGATCACTGGGACCAGAAGTGTGTGCGGTTGATCACTGGGACCAGAAGTGTGTGCGGTTGATCACTGGGACCAGAAGTGTGTGCGGTTGATCACTGGGACCAGAAGTGTGTGCGGTTGATCACTGGGACCAGAAGTGTGTGCGGTTGATCACTGGGACCAGAAGTGTGTGCGGTTGATCACTGGGACCAGAAGTGTGTGCGGTTGATCACTGGGACCAGAAGTGTGTGCGGTTGATCACTGGGACCAGAAGTGTGTGCGGTTGATCACTGGGACCAGAAGTGTGTGCGGTTGATCACTGGGACCAGAAGTGTGCGCGGGTGATCAAGCTCCATGTAAGTAGAAGGCGAGCCGATCGCCTAGCAGACGTCTCTTTAGTTACATCACATGATGACTGTAAGGCCTCGTACACGCGACCGAGGAACTCGTCGGAAAAGACACATCGTTTTCCTCGACGAGTTCCTTGTCAGGCTTGTTGAGAAACTTGACAAGTTGTCTTTGCCTACACACTGTCAAGACCAAATCTCCTTGTTCTCAAACGCGGTGACTTGAAGACATACTACGGCAGGGTAAGTTTGATTCCACTGGCAAAACCCTTGGGGCTGCTTTTGCTAATCTCATGTTACTGCGTATTAGGAAAAAGTTTGGTAAGAGACATTTGCACTTTTCAGTCTGTTACAGCGTGACGAATGTGGTATCCCCTTTACGAACGCTACTTTTACCGAAGGTGCGCGGGTTTCTAAGCATACACACCAACTTGTTTCTCGACGAAAAGCAGCCCGACGAGGAAATTGAGACTCCCGATGAGGAAAAAGAACTTGCTCTCTTTTTCCTTGTCGAGTTTCTCAATGAAAAACATACACACGACCGTTTTCTCGGCAAAAAAGGGCTGCCACCAAGTTTCTTGATGGATTCTGTCGAGTTTCTCGGTCGTGTGTACAAGGCCTGATTGGACACAGCCATCATGTGATCAGAAGGGCCAATCACAGAGCCATCCTGCCGATCCGAGATGCGCCGTGTCCGGGTGACACGAATACATCGGGATCGAGCAGGCACGCGGCCGCCCAATCCCACTCCTGAGGGGTGTTAAGAAACATCCACTCAGAAGGAGGAAGTGCCCACCCGGCCGCATATGTGCAGTGGCCGGGTGGGAAGTGGTTAAGGCTTTGTTCACATCTACGTCTGTAGGAAACGCGCCCAAAAACCTCAAGATTTCCCGGCACGCATTGGAATTTGCTGCTGTTTAGCTGACTCATGGGGTGCCCTTAATCCTTACTGGCAACCCCATGTATCAGCAAA
The DNA here is from genome assembly GCA_029574335.1 of Rana kukunoris. Taxonomy (NCBI): domain Eukaryota; kingdom Metazoa; phylum Chordata; class Amphibia; order Anura; family Ranidae; genus Rana; species Rana kukunoris. The sequence continues at coordinate 39,399,457 of CM056056.1, read as the reverse complement.
CCGCACGGGCCTTTGTGCGTGCCAAAGCACCGGGTCGGTTTGGTGCAATTTTACAAAAGGGTTCGGTACTTCTTTAGTAGCCGTCAATTTGGCATGATTTGCGATCATATCAAATCGCATGCCAAATCTTACAAATGAGAACCAGGGCTAAAGGGATGAGGTGGAAACTTTACCATGCGCATGTGTGTGTTTACATAAGTACTACATACAGTCATTGATTTCTATGGATGGCTGTATGAAGATCTGTGGCTCCCAGGCAGGAATTGATTTTTACGACACCAACCGAGTTAGCTGGTTGGGAAAACTATTGGCCGAACAATGAGATGTTGGGGAAACTCATGAGAACCGCATAAAAAAATCGAACGGTGTATAGCGGCCCTGAAGGTGTATTGAGTGGACTTTCCAAGATTAGCAAGGTTACATTGTTGCCTGGTTTGCATTTGAAGCTCATTGATCTTAGATATTCATGTTAATCCTATGTACAGTATTTAGAAAAATCCCAATTAAACATTAGGATCCATAACTGTTTTTACAGCAGTTGACATTGCAGGGATAACAAATACCGTACAGTAAAACCTTGGATTGCGAGCATAATTTGTTCCGGAAACATACTTGTAATCCAAAGCACTCTTATATCAAAGTGAATTTCCCCATAAGAAATAATGGAAACTCTGATGATTAGTTTTATATATTTATAGGAGTTTTCTGCCTCCAGAAGAGTTACATTTCTAGAAACAAATGCTAATTGCCAATGTGCTTGCATCAGCCTTCACTCCCTAGATAATCCCATTCAGCTGTATTGAAAGAAAACAAAGTGCAGCTTTACCTTTCATGTGAATGAAGTAGCCCATCACAAATGACATTTTGAATCCTCAGCAGAATATACATGTATAATACATAACAAAAGGGGAACATTTAAAGGGGTATTAAAAGCAAAGAAAAAATTTCTCTGATAGGGGTGCTTACAATGCTCAGCTTTTATTTATGTAAAATATTTATCCCAAAAAGAAAAATTGTTGCTGTAACTGTTTTAAAAAAATGTTAGCTGGATTTTGGCTTCAATTTGTCCCCTTTCATACCAGGTGGGCCAGATTGGACCACCCATTGTTCTCTATGGAGCAGTTGATGTCAGCAGGCCCGGTCGGACCACCCATTGTTCTCTATGGAGCAGCAGATTGTTGGCTGAGTATATATCCAGAAGAAGCTGAGTGTCATTTGACAAAGCACATGCTGTTAAGAAGGGGTGTTGAAAAGAACAATACAGATGTCAGTGGATCTGTTCGGACCACCCATTATTCTCTGTGGATCAGTGGATGTCAGCAGACCTGGTTGGACCACCCATTGTTCTCTATGGAGCAGCAGATTGTTGGCTGAGTATATATCCAGAAGAAGCTGAGTGTAATTTGACAAAGCACATGCTGTTAAGAAGGGGTGTTGGAAAGAACAACACAGATGTCAGTGGATCTGATTGGAGCAACAATTGTTCTCTATGGAGCAGCAGATGTCAGTGGACCCGGATCAGACCACTCATTGTTCTCTATAGAGCAGTGGATGCCAGCAGACCTGGTCGGACCACCCATTGTTCTCTATGGAGCAGCAGATGTCAGCAGACCTGGTCGGACCACCCATTGTTCTCTATGGAGCAGTGGATGCCAGCAGACCCGGTCGGACCACCCATTGTTCTCTATGGAGCAGTGGATGCCAGCAGACCCGGATCAGACCACTCATTGTTCTCTATGGAGCAGTGGATGCCAGCAAACCTGGTCGGACCACCCATTGTTCTCTATGGAGCAGCAGATGTCAGCAGACCTGGTCGGACCACCCATTGCTCTCTCTGGAGCAGTGGATACCAGCAGACCCAGTCGGACTACCCATTGTTCTCTATGGAGCAGCAGATGTCAGCAGACCTGGTTGGACCACCCATTGTTCTCTATGGAGCAGCAGATGTCAGCAGACCCAGTTGGACCACCCATTGTTCTCTATGGAGCAGCAGATTGTTGGCTGAGTATATATCCAGAAGAAGCTGAGTGTCATTTGACAAAGCACATGCTGTTGAGAAGGGGTGTTGGAAAGAACAACACAGATGTCAGTGGATCTCATCAGATCACCCATTGTTCTCTATGGAGCAGTAGATGTCAGCAAGCAAGATCGGACCACTTGTTCTCTATGTAGCAGCGGATGTCATCGGACCACCTTTTGTTCTCTATGGAGGAGCGGATCTGATGGGACAACCCATTGTTCTCTATAAAGCAGTGGATGTCAGCGGACACCTGCCATGCATCCGATTGGGTCTGCTAAAAACGGACAGATGGGGACCCCATTTAAGACTGCCTATTCCTGCAAATGTAGCTCACCTCTGAAACAAAAAAGAATGCAGTCTAGGTTTGCACTGGATGCGGTGCGATTTTCATGAGGTTTGAAATGTCAATTTGCAGTGAGATTTGTGCTTGACAGCTGCGATTGTAATGTGATTTTAATAGTCTATGGAGCCTAAAATTGCACAGCACTAAACATGCGCAGGACTCCTTTTCTGCTAGGCAGCCTTGCTGTAGAAACATCGGGAAAGGATGACCATGCCTCTTATTTCTAACAATGAATAGGTGCTGAGTTGCTTAGCAACTGATGTCCTCATCCCATAATAATTTTACTGTGAGCAATTCCTATTTTCAAAGGCAGACAAGCATAAGATCAGACGATGTACATGTATCAGCAATGGATAATTCTAGTACACCATCATTGCATAGATTTGTGATCTGAACGTTGACCTAGGGGGGTAGCCACAAGCCCAAGCCATTGTTGGAAGCACTGTATATTTGTGCAAATCACATGGTCCCTGTTCATGGTAAGGGGGCGCTTTTCACTGTAGGCACAGCTGCCATCACTGCAATGGGGCAAAAATGCTTTTTGATAACCTTTTTAATTAACTATCAGTTTATGATGCTTATACTATACAGCTAGGTTTACAGTTGCAATTGGGGTCAGTAAAGACATGCGCTTGAGCTGCATTTTTGGCCCCCCAACCGCTTTTTTATTTTATAGGCCACCTTACCACCTGTCAAACATCCCCTGAAAAGTAATGTAAACAAGCCCTAAAAGTAAACATGCCTCCCATACAAGTGGAGGTAGAATCTTTGTTCTAGATCGGTGAGATTGAGAGTCACCAGAAAGAGTGGGCTTGGGGACCTGGAGAGGCGACCAACGTTTTTTGTAATGGCCACACGGTTTCCTTGAGACCTGAACATTATTTCAAGGGTTCCATTGATTTAAAAAGAAGGTTAAATCTGGATGAGATGATGATCTTGATGACCGCAATACATACAGTATATATACATTGTGGTTTACTAGAATTATGGCTGAAGATATCATATCGTAATCCTGGTAATGTTTTTTGCAGCTGGCTTTTTTAATGAAAGCATTTCGAGCGCTGATGTTTCTCGGGCTTACCGTTTCTGCCAGACGGTGTGGTCAGCTGCTCCCATAGGAGATCAAAGAGTTGATACTCCTTGATCGCCTCTATGGCCTTGGAGGACTGGAGCAACGGTCCAGGCAGGAACTAAAAGGTCACAAGAAAAACTAAAAGGTAGCTGGGGCCATAGTCGCCAAGAAAAGAATTGGTAACACACAATGCCGTGAAGGACTGAAATCCTGCAGCGCCCACAAGGTCCCCCTGCTCAAGAAAGCACATGTACAGGCCGTCTGAAGTTTGCCAATGAACATCTGAATGATTCAGAGGAGAACTGAGTGAAAGTGTTGTGGTCAGATGAGACCAAAATCAATTATTTTTTATTTTTTTTACATCAACTCAACTCGTCATGTTTGGAGGAGGAGGAATGCTGCCTATGACCCCAAGAACATCATCCCCACTGTCAAACATTGGAGGTGGAAACGTTATGCTTTGGGTTTTTTTTTTCTGCTAAGGGGACAGGACAACTTCACTGCATCAAAAGTACAATGGATGGGGCCATGTGCCGTCAAATCTTGAGCGAGAACCTCCTTTCCTCAGCCGGGGCATTGAAAATAAGTTGTGGATGGGTCTTTTTTCAGCATGACAATGACCCAAATAACACGACCAAGGCAACAAAGAAGTGTCTCAAGAAGAAGCACATTAAGGAGGGGGCTGAAGGTTCGAGTTGCCAAACGTCAGCCTCGAAAACCTTAATGACTTGGAGAGGATCTGTAAAGAGGAGTGGGACAAAATCCCTCCTGAGATGTGTGCAAACCTGGTGGCTACAAGAAACGTCTGACCTCTGTGATTGCCATCACGTAAGTCATGATTTGTGAAGGGGTCTAATAATTTCACTCTTAAAAATGCAAATCAATTTATAAAGTTTTTTTATTTTATTTTTTTGTTCTGTCTCTCATTGTTAAAATAAACCTACTATTTAAAATATACAGACTGATCATTTCTTTGTCAGTGGGCAAACCTACAAAATCAGCAGGGGATCAAATACTTTTTTTTTTCTCTCACCGTAGACATGAAATGAGGACCGGTTGACCCCAAATGTAGGTGTGAAATGAGGACTGGTTGACCCCCAAATGTAGGTGTGACATGAGGACTGGTTGACCCCCAAATGTAGGTGCGAAATGAGGACCGGTTAACCCCAAATGTAGGTGTGACATGAGGACCGGTTGACCCCAAATGTAGGTGTGACATGAGGACCGGATGACCCAAATGCAGGTGTGAATTGAGGACTGGTTGACCCAGATGTAGGTGTGAATTGAGGACTGGTTGACCCAGATGTAGGTGTAAAATGAGGACTGATTGACCCCAAATGTAGATGTCAGATGAGGACTGGATGACCCAAATGTAGGTGTGAAATGAGGACCGGTTGACCCCAAAATGTAGGTGTGAAATGAGGACCGGTTGACCCCAAATGTAGGTGTGAAATGAGGACCGGTTGACCCCAAAATGTAGGTGTGAAATGAGGACCGGTTGACCCCAAATGTAGGTGTGAAATGAGGACTGATTGACCCCAAATATAGGTATAGGATGAGGACTGGTTGACCCCCCAAATGTAGGTATGAATGAGGACTGGTTGACCCCCAAATGTAGGTATGAATGAGGACTGGGTGACCCCAAATGTAGGTGTGAAATGAGGACTGGAAGACCCCCAAATGTAGGTGTGAATGAGGACTGGTTGACCCCAAATGTAGGTGTGAATGAGGACCGGTGGACCCCAAATGTAGGATTTGATGAGGAATGGTTGACCCCCAAACACCGGTGTGAATGAGGCCCAAGTCAACAGTTTACACGGGGTACACTTACTTTTTCACATGACTGTACTTCTGCAGAGTATAAAAGCAGGATCTGGTCATTGCTTCTACAAGTCGGTATCGTTTCACTTCCATTGAAGACGGCGATGTGTCTAGGGATCAGATTCATGCTGTGGACTCCTCACCCGATTGGATATGAAGAAATAACTGTACACATTGCATCATGTCTGGGGGAACGTGTTAAGCCACAGAGGAACGTCTGTCTAAACAGAAATCACTTTTTATTTCTAAGCTGCTTAGATCTCTCATTATTCCATTAATGTTTTTTTTCCCTTCATTTTTTAAGAGCTGTTTTAGTTTTAGTTACTAAATTGGCCCCCCACCCACCAGTTTAAGGAATGGTAATCTGCATTACATTCAGTTTTTGTTCTTTAATTCAGATATACATTAACCCTTCACACCCAGCCTCAGCATCCCTTTAATGGGGTCTGTAAGCCTGGGTAGGGGTGGGAAGGGTTGCATGACCACTGTGATTGGCTGTCACAGTGGTCACATGATCAGGAGCCGGTCCCACAGATTCCCGATCATTGCGCGACACACAAAATGAATGGGTGCCAATCGCACTGCAAAGAATCTCATGCGATTTGAACAGGAAAGAGGTGCAATTCATGTGTGTGTGTATAGAAAGGGATTAAAGCACGGCCTAGAAGGCAGTTAAAAAAAAAAAAATGTTAGAACTCACAGTAAATATCTGACTACATGCAAAATAATCTACATAGGTGTCCCGATCCACTGGAGGTGCTGACAGGGCTGGAGAAGAGGTAGAGGTGACATCACTTACCTATAGCCTATACTCATGGGGGTCCCAGGACTTTTCCATCCCTGTGAGCACCTCCAACGGCCCTGATTTGCTATCATCGGCAGACCAGGCCATGTGGTCAGATTTATACTAAGAGTTCTGATTTTTTTTTTTTTTTTTTAAACTGACTACTAGATGGCGCTTTTCCCTTCTATATATGCGCACACACACAAATAGTGGGGAAAACGCATGCGATTCGGACGCAATCGCACCCGCCTTGCCTAAGTTCCGCACGGAGCCAAATCGATTTTTCGGGCAGGAAAACTCAGGTGGTTTGCTGATGCGTGTGGGTGCTTATTCTTTAAACGTTTCTAGTTTATGAAGTGTTACTGTACAGCACTTATAGGCATTTTTTGGTAAATATATTTGTGCTCATAAGTTTACATTTTTTTTTGGCCATTTTTTCAGAGAATATAAATAACACAAACTTTTCTTTCGCTCATGGTTAGTGTTTGGCTGAAGCCATTTATTATCAATCAACTGTGTTTACTCTTTTTATATTATAATGACAACAAACTACCCTGATGAAAAGTTTACATACCCCAGTTCTTAATACTGTGTATTGCCCCATTACAATCAATGACAGCTTGAAGTCTTTTGTGGTATTTGTGGATAAGGCTCTTTATCTTCTCAGATGGTAAAGTTGCCCATTCTCAGGGCTGCTGATAGGGGGGGACCACCAGCCCTCCTGTAGGGGCCCCAGCACACATAGGGGCCCAGACAGCAGTAGGGTTGGTGGAGAACAATGCACTCCGCCGCTGAGCTCCTTCCCCTGCCCCGAGAGGGGGTTGTGCTAGGACAGTGATGGCGATCCTTGGCACCCCAGATGTTTTGGAACTACATTTCCCATGATGCCTGTGCACTCTGCAATGTAGTTGAGCATCATGGAAAATGTAGTTCCAAAACATCTGGGGTGCCAAGGCTTGTTCTCCCTGTGCTAGGGGGAGGGATTTGTGGGAATTGTGCAGGCAGGGGAGATTTGTACTAGGAGGGGGAATTGGGGTGGCATTTGTGTCCAGTATTTGTTGTAAAAATATTGTATAGAATAATCAGGTGTGGGTGGGGGGGGGCCCCATCAGGTAGGCCGTACGGGACCCCATGATTCCTAACAGCGGCCCTGCCCATTCCTCTTGGCAAAAAGCCTCCAGTTCCTGTAAATTCTTGGACTGTCTTGCATGAGATCTCCCCAGAGTGGGTCAATGATATTGAGTTCAGGAGACTGAGATGGCCCCTCCAGAACCTTGCTGTAGCCAATGACAGGTAGACTTGGCTTTGTGTTTTGGATCATGTTGGAATGTCCAAGTCCCATGTGCAGCTTCCTGGCTGATGAATGCAAATGTTCCTCCAGTTTTTTTTTTTTATAACATAGTGCATTGATCTTGCCATTTAATTTTGACCAAATTTCCTGTGCCTTTTGTAGCTCACACATCCCCAAAACATCAGCGATCCACCTCCGTGTTTCACAGTAGGGATGGTGGACCTTTCATCATAGGTCTTGTTTACTCCTCTCCAAATGTAGTGTTTATGGTTGTGGGCAAAAAGCTAAGTTTTGGTCTCCTCACTCCAAACGACTTTGCCAGAAGATTTGAGGCTTGTCTCTGTGCTGTTTGGCGTATTGTAAGCGGGATACTTTGTGGCATTTGCATAGTAATGGCTTTCTTCTGGCGACTCGACCATGCAGCTCATCTTTCTTCAAGTGTCTCCTTATTGTGCATCTTTAAACATCTACGCCATATTTTTTCAGAGTCCTGTATTTCACCTGAAGTTATTTGTGGGCTTTTCTTTGCATCCCAAACAATTTTTTTCCTGGCAGTTGTGGCTGAAATTGTAGTTGGTCTACCTGACCGTGGTTTGGTTTCAACAGAACCCCTCATTGTCCACTTACTGATTCGAGTTTGAACACTGCTGATTGGCATTCTCAATTCCTTGGATAACTATTTACAGTGCAGAAAATAAGTATTTGAACACCCTGCTATTTTGCAAGTTCTCCCACTTGGAAATCATGGAGGGGTCTGAAATTGTCATCGTAGGTGCATGTCCACTGTGAGAGACATAATCAAACAAAAATTCCAGAAATCACAATTTATGATTTTTTTAACTATTTATTTGTATGATACAGCTGCAAAGAAGTATTTGAACACCTGTCTATCAGCTAGAATTCTGACCCTCAAAGACCTGTTAGTCTGCCTTTAAAATGTCCACCTCCACTCCATTTATTATCCTAAATTAGATGCACCTCTTTGAGGTCATTAGCTGCATAAAGACACCTGTCCACCCCATACAATCAGTAAGAATCCAACTACTAACATGGCCAAGACCAAAGAGCTGTCCAAAGACACTAGAGACAAAATTGTACACCTCCACAAGGCTGGAAAGGGCTACGGGGAAATTGCCAAGCAGCTTGGTGAAAAAAGGTCCACTGTTGGAGCAATCATTAGAAAATGGAAGAAGCTAAACATGACTGTCAATCTCCCTCGGACTGGGGCTCCATGCAAAATCTCACCTCGTGGGGTCTCAATGATCCTAAGAAAGGTGAGAAATCAGCCCAGGACTACACGGGAGGAGCTGGTCAATGGCCTAAAAAGAGCTGGGACCACCGTTTCCAAGGTTACTGTTGGTAATACACTAAGACGTCATGGTTTGAAATCATGCATGGCACGGAAGGTTCCCCTGCTTAAACCAGCACATGTCAAGGCCCGTCTTAAGTTTGCCAATGACCATTCGGATGATCCAGAGGAGTCATGGGAGAAAGTCATGTGGTCAGATGAGACCAAAATAGAACTTTTTGGTCATAATTCCACTAACCGTGTTTGGAGGAAGAAGAATGATGAGTACCATCCCAAGAACACCATCCCTACTGTGAAGCATGGGGGTGGTAGCATCATGCTTTGGGGGTGTTTTTCTGCACATGGGACAGGGCGACTGCACTGTATTAAGGAGAGGATGACCGGGGCCATGTATTGCGAGATTTTGAGCAACAACCTCCTTCCCTCAGTTAGAGCTTTGAAGATGGGTCGAGGCTGGGTCTTCCAACATGACAATGATCCAAAGCACACAGCCAGGATAACCAAGGAGTGGCTCTGTAAGAAGCATATCAAGGTTCTGGCGTGGCCTAGCCAGTCTCCAGACCTAAACCCAATAGAGAATCTTTGGAGGGAGCTCAAACTCTGTGTTTCTCAGCGACAGCCCAGAAACCTGACTGATCTAGAGAAGATCTGTGTGGAGGAGTGGGCCAAAATCCCTCCTCCAGTGTGTGCAAACCTGGTGAAAAACTACAAGAAACGTTTGACCTCTAGGCTACTGTACCAAATATTAACATTGATTTTCTCAGGTGTTCAAATACTTCTTTGCAGCTGTATCATACAAATAAATAGTTTAAAAAATCATACATTGTGATTTCTGGATTATTATTTTTTTTGATTATGTCTCTCACAGTGGACATGCACCTACGATGACAATTTCAGACCCCTCCATGATTTCCAAGTGGGAGAACTTGCAAAATAGCAGGGTGTTCAAATACTTATTTTCTGCACTGTATATCCATTTCCTGTGTTGTTGTTTTTTTTTTTATACAGTTTAAGTACCCTTTTCCTGTAGATCCTTTGACAATTCTTTTGCTTTCCCCATGAATCCAGAAACGTCAGTGCAGCGCTGGATGAAAGATGCAAGGGTCTGTCAGGAGTCCAGAAATTAATTGATCTTTTAGGCTGCGTACACGCGATCAAATCTGTCTGCTGGAAACGGTCTGCCAGACCATTTCAGCAGACAGATTCGATCGTGTGTACGGGCAAATAGATGGATTTGGCCAGCCGACAGATTTGAAAGCATGCTTTCAAATCTGTCTGCTGGAAACCCGTCGGACAGATATGTCTGCTGGTTAGTATGCTAACTAGCAGACATATCTGCTCGCACATGCGTCTAATGGATTTGACGCATGCGCGGAAGTAATTTACTTCCTGGTGACGTGGCGGCATCAACGTCACCGCCACGTCACCGCGCTGTCTGCCGGCGGGGATTTTGGTTTGATCGTGTGTACACGATCAAACCAACACATCCCAGCAGACAGATCTGTTCAAATCGGTCTGTCCGACCGATTTGAACAGATATATTTGCTCGTGTGTATGGGGCCTCATACACACACTAATTACAAACAAACAGATCACAGGTGAGGATGGTTACCTTTTTAATAGCCATTCAAACCCCTTTGTGTCAACTTGTGTGCATGTTATCAGGCCACAAATATCACAAAAGACTTCAAGATGTCATTGACGTTAAAGGGGGCAATACACGGTATTAAGAACTAGGGTATGTAAACTTTTGATCAGATCAGGGTAATTTGGGTAGTTTCTGTTGTCATTATGATTTAAAAAGAGTAAACACAGTTGATTGATAATAAATGACTTCAGCCAAACACTAACCAAGAGCGAAAGAAAAGTTTTTGTGTTATCATTCATATTCTCTAAAAAATGGCCAAGAAATCATAAATTCTGTCAGGGTATGTAAACTTATGAGCACAACTGTATAACAATGATAAATGAGCAATAAAATAAATAAAAAAAGCCACCAAGACCAGCCACTGGGTGAAATGGTACGCACTTTGTATACACCGGTGTTGTATTTGTTTCCCAGAAAGGTGCGGGACTCGGCTCTGAACATTTAGTGACGGGATGGTGGGGGTTCCCCCGGCTGTTTTCATGGTCGCGTCCAGTGGAAGATCGAATGTCTTCTATTGATAGGACACAATGCGTCCTCTTATGATCTTTTCTGGGTGGAACTATATTTAGGTCATGTCTATTGGCTGGGATGTTTTTCAGTCAGAAATTGCAGTCCCTGTAAATGAGCTGTCTGTGTTGTTTACTGTGTTCTGAGTGGACCATGTCGGGGTAAAAGAGGAACTTCAACCTACCCGGGGAAAACAACACTCTATGGGCTCCATTCACAGAACCGCATCGCGCGCGGTATTTCGGTGTTTTCCCAAATACCGCATGCGATAAATGTCAATTTGCATACAGTAAATACAGCATAACACAAAAGGGAAAAAAATACATGCCGTAAATAAGTAGTGGTCCCGGCGCCACTTCAGCCCCTGGAGAATTGGCTGCTCAATGACCAGGCAATTTTTTGCGATACGGCACTGCGTCGCTTTAAGTGACAATTGCGCGGTCGTGCGACGTTGTACCCATACCCAAAATTGACCATACTTTTTTTTTCCCCACAAATAGAGCTTTCTTTTGGTGGTATTTGATCATCTTTGTAGTTTTTTATTTTTTGCACTATAAACAAAAAAAGAGCAACTATTTTTAAAAAATACAATATTTTGTACTTTTTGCTATAATAACCTCTCAGTTTAGGCCGATATGTATTCTTCTTCATATTTTTGGTAACACAAAGAGTATATTGGTTTGCGCAAAATTTATAGGGAATAGACTTATGGCATTTTTATTATTCATTTTTTTTTTTTTTTACTACTAATGGCGGTGATCTACAATTTTCATCAGGACTGCGACATGCAGGTAGGTAAATCGGATCTTGTCCAAATTGGCCCTATATATGTGTATATATGCGTGTATGATTGTGTGTCCAGAGGCGTATCTAGTGAAAATAGTGCCTATGGCAAGCACTAAAACTGCGCCCCATGTCAAAACATTTGAAACCCGTCTTTCAGATAACCTTAACAAAAACAGAACTAGTGATATTTATCATCCCTTGTGATACCTTGGGTAGTGACATATCCTATTTATGGAGAAATCTGGGGTTTATTAGACCCCTGATCCCTCCTCTGCCCTCCAAGGCCAGGTAAATGCAGAATCAATACTGGAAGTGATGAAAGTTTTCACAGAGGAGAGGGAGAAACTTATGTTCCTCCTTCTTCTTTGTGCGTTGCCAATTGGACCAGATGGAATGGGAGAGCCTGGGAGAACGGGGGAGGGCTGAGGCTGAATGCTGCAGGGATAGCGCTGCCATTGTCCATTAGCAAAGGTGCTGAAATGGAGATCCTGCCTATGCTCGGGAGGAGGGAAGAAGAGATCCTCAGACCCTGGCTCCTCAGAGCCTAGCCACTCAAAAGCGCCCCCTTTATATGGCGCCCATGGCTGCTATACCCTAGATACGCCACTGTGTGTGTGTGTCTCTCTAGCGTGTCAAGATCCTACGGTGTAAATTGACTGCCCCAGCCAAGCAGACACTGGCTGGAAAAGCGCCCAGAGGCGATTCAGTTTGCATGCGTAGCGCTATACAAGTCATTCATTCGTTATGGCGGACATATCGGATCATTTTGACACATTTTTGGGACCATTGCCATCTATACAGCAATTAGTGCTATAAAAATGCACTGATTTCTGTGTAAATGTCACTGGCAGGGAAGGGGTTAACTCCAGGGGGTGATCAAGTGGTTTACTGTGTTCCCTAATGTGTGTTCTAACTCTGGAGGGAGAGGACTGACTATAGAAGATGACGACAGATCGTGGTTCCCAGCTTGTAGGAACTCAAGATCTGCATCTCCTCTCATAGAACAGGGATGTGTGTGTGTTTACACACACATCCCTGTTCTGCCTCTTATGCCCACGAGCATCGGCACCCCCGGTTAAAGGGACCGACGTTCAGCTAAAAAAAAAGCAGGTCTTGTATGGATTTTGAGGGGAACCCCTACATTAAATTATTTGTTAACCACTTAAGACCCGGACCTTTAGTCAGCTAAAGGACCCGGCCAGGTTTTGTGATTCGGCACTGCGTCGCTTTAACAGACAATTGCGCGGTCGTGCGATGTGGCTCCCAAACCAAATTAATGTCCTTTTTTTTCCCCACAAATAGAGCTTTCTTTTGGGGGTATTTGATCACCTCTGCGGTTTTTATTTTTTGCTCTATAAACAACAATAGAGCGACGATTTTGAAAAAAAAATGCAATATTTTTTACTTTTTGCTATAATAAATATCCCCCAAAAATATATTAAAAAAAAAAAAATATATATAAATATAAATATAAATATATATATATATATATATATATATATATATATATATATATATATATATATATATATATATATATATATATGCTATAATAAATATCCCCAAAAAAAAAATATATATATATAATTTTTTTTTTTTTTCTCGGTTTAGGTCGATACGTATTCTTCTACATATTTTTTGTAAAAAAATCGCAATAAGCGTTTATCGATTTGGTTTGCGCAAATAGTGTTTACAAAATAGGGGGTCGTTTTATTGCATTTTTATTAATTTTTTTTTTTTTTTTTACTACTAATGGCAGCAACTTTTTTTTTTTTTTTTCCTCCGTGACTGCGACATTATGGCGGACACTTCGGACAATTTTGTTACATTTTTGGGACAATTGTCATTTTCACAGCAAAAAATGCATTTAAAATGCATTGTTTATTGTGGAAATGACATTTGCAGTTTGGGAGTTAACCCCTACAGCGCCCCCTAGTGGTTATGTGTTCCCTAATGTGTTTACAACTGTAGGGGGGTATGGCTGTAGGTGTGACGTCATCGATCGGCTCCCCCCTATAAAAGGGATCACGCGATTGATGACGCCGCCACAGTGAAGAACGGGGAAGCCGTGTTTACACACGGCTCTCCCCGTTCTTCAGCTCCGGGGACCGATCAGCGCACTCCAGCAATGATAGGACAGTCAAAATTAGAAGCGGTGCCCCCTACCCCCCCTCCCACAGTTACGGAATGCCGTCCCCCCCCGCATACCGGAAGTAGTGCGGCCGCTAAATGGGGGCGCTAGACTTATTTGCCTCTTAGCCAAGTCTGCCCCATAAGACTGGCGCTACACTAATAGTGTAACAGTGTAGCGCAAGCCGGCGGGGACTCTTTCCATGCTGCCTCCTGAAAAGTGCTGCCCTGGGCCTTGTTGGCCTAGGCCAAGATACAGCATTGCCTATAGGTAGTGGAGCCGTTTAGGAGATATTTACCTTGTAGTGCAGCGCATGCGTTGTGAAGAAACGGACCTCAATGCCTGTGTCACAGGACAACATTCGCGTGTTTGTGTGCAAGTACGTGTCCCTAAACTCACACTGCCTGCATTCAGGGCCATACACGGATGTCGTATTGGGAGACAGTAGCTCTGTCCCAATTGACATGAATAGGACTGCCTGTACGGGGATACACAGTAAACCTGTACATCCCTCAGGGCTCGAGTCCTGCGGGAACGCATAGGAACGGCGTCCCAGCACTTTTTCCAAAGCAGGAACGCCGTTCCCGTTGCAGGACTTGAGCCGCCCAGACTTCACTAAGTGGCGATGGCGATGCCGCAATGTCTCCTGGGAGCTTTTGTCATTGTTCCCAGGAGACATTGCAGAGGCCTGCCGCGAGTTATCGCAGGATTTAGAAACTTAAAGACATCGCCACTTAGTGAAGGCTGGGCGTCATCGATGAAGTAAGGTGCACAGTGCACTACACTCACTCACTGACACTGAATAAAAAAAAGGGCTGCATGCATAACTAGGGATGCACCGAAATGGAAATTTCAGAACCGAAACGAAACCGAAATAAAAAAAAAATTCAGTCCGAAACCGAAACCGAAAATGACGTTTCTTTGTTTTTCCCCTATTTCATTTTTTTTTTTCAATGATTGTATGTATTACATGAGACATTTTAATTAACTTCATTGATTTAAAATAACCAGAATTGAAAAGCTCCAAGTCAATATAATAAAATCCAAACTTTTATTTAAAAATTGGACACAAATAGTATATATTAATAATATATATAAAACTTTAATAACTGAATAAACATTGAAACCAGATTTCTGTGTTTACAAGTGATTGTGGTGAGCAGGCACCAAAGGGTCTGAGCCAGAGGTGGTGGAACTGAGTTCCACCAAGTTCCCCCTGAAAAAAAGCCCTGCAAAAAAAAATAGTAATAAAAGAAGAACTGAAATCAACATGAAAGTGTAAACACCACATGTAGCCTAAAGTAACATGGCTACATAATTTTAAGCAAATTGGAATGTGTTTTATTTTACTTCAGTAAAAGTCACATATTTCTCTTCAAGAACAAAAGTTGTTCAACTTTCTGCGAAGACAGTCGGTTTCTCTTCTCATCAAGAATGTGGGATGCTGCACTGAACAGTCTCTCACTCTCTGTGCTGGTGCTTGGGGCAGATAAATATCTGCGTGCCATCAGTGCAAGGAATGGAAATCGGTTCTTGTTCATGCGCCAGTAGTCAAGGGGGTTGCTACTTCTGGAAATAGGTTGTTCGGATAGATAAATCTCCAGCTGTTGCCTAGCTGCACTTGATGTGGAACTGCTGTGGATTGGGGTACTTTCCTGTAGGATTTGATCAACCATGTCAGAAAGTGAGGGAGTGTGCTCCTTGTCACTTGTACGAGACCGTTTCCCTGGCACCTCTGTGCTACATGTCGGCTCTGCTTCACCAGATGTTTCCATCACCTCCAACTGTGCCTGTATAATTTCCATTGCACGCTGCTTTTTTTCCACGTCAAAATAGTGATCTTTAAACCTGGGATCTAGTACTGTTGCGATGCAGTACAGAGCGTTGCACTCAATGTCTTCAAATCGTGTGTTAACTGCCTGCAATAAGGTTTTTTTAGCTGTTTTTACACCATCATCAGTTTGCGCCTCTCTTGCTAGCAGACGCTTCAGTGCTGCAATCAAAGGAATAACTTCAGCAACAGTTGCATTACTTGAACTTATTTCCTTGGTTAACTGTTCAAATGGAGCAAGAATAGAAACAATATTTTCCATTAGCACCCACTGATGTGAACTCAATGTTACTGGCAGTTCGTGATCGGACATGTATGCAGCTAAGACTCTCTTTTGTTCAATTAGACTTTCCAACATGTAGTATGTGCTGTTCCAGCGCGTGGCTACATCTTGCTGCAGTCGTTTGGTTGGCATTCCAAACTGTACTTGCACAGCTTGTAATCTGGAATAAGCAAGTACTGAATGCTTAAAGTGACCTACAATTTTCCTCCCTGTTGCTGTTATTTCTGATATGCTGCGCTGACTCAGCACTCCCTCATTCACAGCTAACTGCAGCGTGTGCGCCATGCATGGTATATTCTGGAGTCCACTATTCTCCATTGCTTTTGCCATGTTCCGTGCATTATCCCGAACAATCAGATGAACTTTCTTCTTTTCAATGTGCCAAGTTTCAAGCATGGTATCTATTGCTTCTGATATTGCTGCTGCAGTGTGTGACCCAACAAACTTCTGTGCGTGAAGCAAGATATTTTTCAGATTGAAATCGGTGTCTATCCACTGCGCTGTTAAACTAAGCAGGCTAGTTGGACACACGTCTGCGCTCCAAATGTCTGTGGTAAAACTTATAGCTGGGATGTCTGTAGACATCAGCTCATGAATGTGTTTTGCAACACGGTCAAACATTTTCGGTAGACAGGTTTCAGCAAGATAGCGTCTGCTTGGCAGTGTGTAACGTGGCTCAATATGTTCAATAAGCCTGCGAAATCCAATGTCCTCCACAACAGAAAATGGCTGATCATCTAAGGCAATAAATTCCATAAGTTTTTCTGTAATGTCTTGTGCTTTGGCACTATCGTGGGCAAATTTCTTAACTCTTTCAAATGCTGTGGCAATAGATGGTGTTGTGCTAGTTGGGCTTTTAAGTTTTGTCGTTTGGCTGTATTCTGCATGCTGATCTGGATGACGTGTTTTCAGATGATATATCAATCCTGTTGTGGAAAAGTGCCTTGCCACTGCACCTCCTCTTGAAATTTCTGCTGAACAAACATTGCAGACTGCAAATTTTATGTCTTTTTCAGAAATTGTGAAATATTTCCACACCACTGACATGATTGAAATTTTCTGAGTAGCGCAGGGATAACAGCAAGACAGAGTGAAATCTGGAAAAAAAATTGAAGCATTTGTAGAACTAAAATTCAAAAAGTGGAGTTCAGTAAACCCTAAAAAAAAAAAAAAAATCTGGACATGCCTGGGCATTAGGGGCCAGATTCACATAAGAGATACGACGGCGTATCTGCTGATACGCCGTCGTATCCCTGTTTCTATCTATGCGGCTGATTCATAGAATCAGTTACGCATAGATATCCCTAAGCGCGCCTAATTTAAATGGACTCGCCCCATTCAATTGGGCCCGCCTTGCGCCGGACCGATATACCGCTGCAAATTTCCAGGTAAGTGCTTTGTGTATCGGGCACTTAGCCAGAAAATTTGCGGCGGTGTAACTTAAATCGGTTAAGTTACATTGCGCCCGGGCTACGTGAATCTGGCCCTAGGTGCTTGCAGTCAGGGTAGGCAGCTGAGGCAGATTGATGGACACACTAGCGGCAATTGATGGGCACAGTGGTGGCACTTGATGGGCACACTGGCAGCAATTGATGGGACAAACTGGCAGTGGCAAAAATAATTGATGGTTACAGTGGCTGCGTTTGATGGGCACAGTGGCTGCGTTTGATGGGCACAGTGGCTGCATGTGATGGCACAGTGGCTGCATGTGATGGCACAGTGGCTGCATATGATGGCAAAGTGGCTGCGTTTGATGGGCACAGTGGCGACGTGTGTAGGCACAGTGGCTGCATGTGATGGCACAGTGGCTGCGTTTGATGGGCACAGTGGCGACGTGTGTAGGCACAGTGGCTGCATGTGATGGCACAGTGGCTGCGTTTGATGGCAAAGTGGCTGCGTTTGATGGCAAAGTGGCTGCGTTTGATGGGCACAGTGGCTGCATGTGATGGCACAGTGGCTGCATGTGATGGCACAGTGGCTGCATGTGATGGCACAGTGGCTGCGTTTGATGGGCACAGTGGCGACGTGTGTAGGCACAGTGGCTGCATGTGATGGCACAGTGGCTGCATTTTATGGCAAAGTGGCTGCGTTTGGGCACAGTGGCGACGTGTGTAGGCACAGTGGCTGCATGTGATGGCACAGTGGCTGTGTTTGATGGCAAAGTGGCTGCATTTGATGGGCACAGTGGCGACGTGTGTAGGCACAGTGGCTGCATGTGATGGCACAGTGGCTGCGTTTGATGGCACAGTGGCTGCGTTTGATGGCAAAGTGTGTGCGTTTGATGGGCACAGTGGCGACGTGTGTAGGCACAGTGGCTGCATGTGATGGCACAGTATCTGCATTTGATGGGCACAGTGGCGGCGTGTGTTGGCACAGTGGCTGCATGTGATGGCACAGTGGCTGCTTTTTATGGCAAAGTGGCTGCGTTTGGGCACAGTGGCGACGTGTGTAGGCACAGTGGCTGCATGTGATGGCACAGTGGCTGCGTTTGATGGCACAGTGGCTGCGTTTGATGGCAAAGTGTGTGCGTTTGATGGGCACAGTGGCGACGTGTGTAGGCACAGTGGCTGCATGTGATGGCACAGTATCTGCATTTGATGGGCACAGTGGCGGCGTGTGTTGGCACAGTGGCTGTATGTGATGGCACAGTGAGGCTGCAATTAATGTTTTTTTTGGTAGTAAGATAAGGCAAGCATGGCTTAATAACACACAAACGTTTTTTAAAAAAAAACGTTTGTGTGTTATTAAGCCATGCTTGCCTTGTCTGACTACCAAAACAAATATCAATTGCAGCCTCACTGTGAAAAAAATGGCAGATTTTTTTTTACATAGTCACTCACCTCTTAACCATGTGCCTGTGCCTCCACCTGCGCCCCCCCCCCCCCCATTAATCCATTTAACAGATGTCCTAACTCCTAACAGGTTTTGTTCACAAGTTTACTTGTACTGTAACCCTGCATTGCTGCTTACTTTTTACTTGGTTGTGGTTCCTCTTAGGCAGGCAGTGTGGATGTCTGGAGTTCAGACACAGCTCCCTGCGCGCTCCGAGTCCTCCCTCGCCTC
Source organism: Rana kukunoris (assembly GCA_029574335.1). NCBI lineage: Eukaryota > Metazoa > Chordata > Amphibia > Anura > Ranidae > Rana > Rana kukunoris. The sequence continues at coordinate 39,380,568 of CM056056.1, read as the reverse complement.
AGGCCGTGACGTCACGCGGCTCGCGCCGCAGGACTAAACCAAGAGACTCCCCCATGGGGGGAGTCCAAACAACACAGATCTTGCTAGGAGCCGTAGGACAAGGTGCTATGTGCAGGTCTGGCGGACAGCAACATATGGATATAAACATTGCCTCTCCCCCTCCTAGAAAAACATGGTATCACCCATTCACCCAGCTTTATTATCGGCATTTTGTCTTTGTTTCGGCAGGGACTCAAAAACGCTATTTTCGGCCGATATCTATCGGCCACCGATAATCGGTGCATCCCTATGCATAACCATTGCTGCACTTGGCATCCTTTCCCATACTACATGCTGCCCCGATACAAACAACCGTGCCCTAGCGCAGCAAAGTAACTTATTTTCATATGATGGATCAAAAACAAAATATACAGTAAAGGAGACACAAATTTAAATGGTGACCTGAGGTAAATTTGTGTCTCCTTTATTGTATATTTTGTTTTTGATCCATCATATGAAAATGAGTTACTTTGCTGCGCTAGTGCACGGTTGTTTTACATAAGGCGACTTAGGTCACTTGCACAAGGTCCAACTTTTAAAAGCCACATAAAAAGGCAATGTACCCTACATAATAATCGCACAGCGACCAGACTGGAGAGAGAGAGAGCGCAGACTGTACCGGGGGAGGGGTGAGCAGTGTGTACATGGAGGAGGTCCTCCCCCATGCACACACTGTTCTCCTCTCCCCGCCCGGTACAGTCTGCGCTTTCTCTCTCCGGTCTGGTCGCTGTGCGATTTTCTTTAGTGCCAATCCAGCGATTTTCCTTTTTTTTTTTTTGGTGGGAGAGTGGCTCTTGAGTTGGAGTTCCCATACTTTTTTCCCCCAGGACTTGACCCCTGACATCCCTACATGGGTAAATACGGCCCTGCACGTGCATACGGTATAGTACGCTATGTGAGAACAATTCTAATAGTTATCCCCATATAATAATAATAGTAAATGTTGGTGGTGCTAGATGGGAATTCTGGTCACTTTGGAGCGATTTCCTTTCATTAGAGGGTGGCCGGTGGACATGATTGGGTAAACACGGCCCTGCACGTGCATACAATAGAGTATGAAATGTGTGAAAAAGGCCTTCAGAGATGTAGGGCTCCATGCACACAGTGGTATCTTGCCACATCCGAGTACAGTATGCGGTAAGATGCCGCACAACGTTTTAAAAAAAGTTTTTCAGCATGTACTCAAAAAACGCTACTAAAATCCTGAATGACTTATTTTATGAAGTCATGCGGTACTGTTGTGTCTCAAGCAGCCAAAATCCCCCTTTTATTTGATCCAAAAAAAGGTTTTGGATTAACATATTCTTTAACCACTTACCAACCAGCCACCACAGTTATACTGTGGCAGGTTGGCTCAGCCACGCAAGTCGTTGGACTTGTACATGGCGATCTGTGGGCGCATGCTCCCATTGGCCAGCAGGGGAGCCAATGAGCGAGTCCGGCGGACTTGATGTCCACCCACGATCGTTCCCCACAGTGACAGAACGGTGTAAACGAGGCAAATGTCTATTCTGACTGGGAAGATCGCACATTTCTGCTATGCAGAAAGACGGATCTGTGTGGTCCCAGTGAGCCCATCCCCCCATACAGTGAGGGAACACATTTGATCGCCCCCTGGTCTTAACCCCCTTACCTGCCAGTGTCATTAGTACATTACCAGTGCATATTTTTAGGACTGATCACTGTAATAATGTCACTGGTTCCCAAAAAGTGTAAAAAACAAAAACTGTCAGTTGGGTTTCCGATCTCTCCGCTGCAATGTCGCAGTCCCGCTAAAGTCACTGATCACTGCTGTTACTAGTAAAAAAAAATAAAAAAGTTTTTATAAGCAGTGTAAACAAGCCAATAGAGTGTGCAGACTAGTGACTGCTGATCTTTGATATACTGATAAGGGTCATGGCACGCCGCTTGCTGTAAAAGGAGGTGAATTGTGACATGAGTAATGATGTCATCTTTCATAACATCATGGTGCCAATGTGTGGGTATTGCAGATCACATAATAACCAAGCGGAGGTCCTGCATTCAGGGTAAAAGTCCTTAGGTCCTAATCTGTTGTAACATATTATTAAACAAATCCAATAATGTCGCAAACTCTGACTTATCACCCTCATTCTCTTCTGTTTACACTTCCCTGCGGAGGAGGAGGAAGGAATGACGGATTTTTATTGCTGTAATTTTCCACTTGGATTTTGTGCAATTAACATTTTAGATCAGCTGTTTTCATAAAAAAAAAAAAAAAAATGTTTTATGAAGTCTTTATAAGAGACCATGAAGCTTTTGACTTTTTTTTATTTATTTTTTTTTTATTGGGTTTTTGACATGTACAAAAGGAAAAATAGTAAAAAAAAAAAAGCTAAAATATATTTAGGGCTGTTACTGACTAAAACTTTTGTGTTCGATTTTTGCCCTGGTTCACACTGGTCTGTGGGAGTGAAGCCGTGCGAGTTCAGCACGATTTCACTCCCGCTGGCAGTCCCGATTTCGGTCGCGATTTAGGAGACATCTGTGCACAAATGTCGATGTAAATCGTGGCCCCAAATCGCAAAAAGTAGTACAGGAACTACTTTTTGAAATCGGTGCAGCGCCACAGATGCGGCATCGCACCGATTAGGACGGTGTCATTGCCGGTAAATGTCGCTGATTTCAGATGCGATTTCACATGTGAAATCGCATCTCAAATCGAACCAAATCGTACCCAGTATGACACATGTGCCATAGACATCGGCGCACATCTCTATTGTAAATATCTCCTGAACCATGGAGGTTTAGGAGATCTTTACAGCACCTACAGGTAAGCCTTAATCTAGGGTGTACAACCACTATACAGAGGGGTGGTGTGTTGGTGGGGGCTGCAGACTGTGACACTAAGGTGACCAGTTTTTTTTAATGAGATCCGGGGACATATATTTTTTATTTTACTAGTAATGGCGGCAATCGGCAACTCTACCCATCACTGCCACCGTCCGCCTCACAGCCTCTCAAGTCTTACCCTCCGGGTCCCTGGTACTACTGGGTGGGGAGCGGAGGAAGATCACTCCACTGGGGAAGGCAAGGACATAGGCAGGCGGCTGGCCGGGATTTGAGCCAAGCCAGAAGAACATGCGTGTGGAGCTGAATGGGCATGCGCCCGAAACTGAAGAAATATTCTCTCTGCTCCGACCAGCACATGATCATCAGAAAGGGGCACAGATAATGAAAAAAACTACAACCCCCTAAGCTAGTAGGAGCGGCGGTTTGTAATTCCGATTTATTTTTTATTCTGCACTGACTGTCTTTGAAGTTGCCCCAGCCCCTGTTCAAATCCAGTCCGGGGACAAAACCAAGGACAGACTTGGTCCGGGGACAGTGTCCTCAATCCGGGGACTGTCCCCTGAAACCGGGGATGTCTGGTCACCCTATGCTACACCCTAAATAGGGGTGTAACTGGAAACATGGTCAGAAAGCTGGATTTCTCTTGTAAATTCAGCTAGTGCTATAACCTGGATTTGACCCGGTGTTGGCCTTTTGCAATACCATATATTGTAGCACTCAAGTTGGAAGAGGGGAGGGGCATAATTGGGAGCCAATCCAGTGTTCTGCGTGAAAAGAAACAAACGTGCTGATAGGAGGATAGAACAGAGTAGGTGGCTGGGGGTGGCGAGAGGACACAAGTCTATGCCTCATACAGATTATTATAGTAACAGAGGAAGTGGTGTCATCCTCCTGGATTGTCTAATTTCATTTTCTCTGACTAGATGGACAAAAATAAAAATTCTTTGACAGGTAAGACCTCTTATTTTTATGTATCTCAACAGTGTATTTTGCCTTTTTTCTTTGAGTTTGACATCCAGTATTATTCTTGCATATTGATGCCTCATTTGGAGGAAAGAAAATCAGTTTTTCATGATGTTTTGAGCCGTTTGAAAATAATCAGTTCAAGATGCCTATGGAAGAAATATGGACAGTGGGTTCAAAAAGCAGGATAGTTGTGGAGGAGAGAAGGACTGAAGGCCTTAAAAAAAGAACGTTGTTGGTCTGAAAGGAAAGCAGTTGTGGAGGGAGAAGGACAGAGTTTAACAAAGAGAGAGTTTTGGAGGAATGAAGGACAGGGGGCCTAAAAGAGACAGTTGTGGGGGAAACAACGACAGAAGGTTTAAAAGAGGGACATTTGTGGCAGGAAGGGCTGAGGATGTAAAATTAACACAGTTATGGGGGAGAGGACAACAGGTCTTAAGCCTCAGGCCTCGTACACACAACCGTTTTCCCCGACAGAATCCATCAAGAAACTTGGCTTGGTGGCAGAGCTTTTTTGCCGAGGAAACCAGTCGTGTGTATGTTTTTCGTCGAGAAAACTGTCGAGGAACTCGACGAGGAAAAAAGAGAACAAGTTCTCTTTTTCCTCATCGGGAGTCTCAATTTCCTCGTTGTGTTCCTCGTCGGGCTGGTTTTCGACGAGAAACACATTCGTGTGTATGCTTAGAAACCCACGCATCTTCTGTAAAAGTACCGTTTGTAATGGAGATGGCACATTCGTCACGCTGTAACAGACTGAAAAGCGCGAATCGTCTCTCACCAAACTTTTACCTAACACGCAGTAACATGAGATTAGCAAAAGCAGCCCCAAGGGTTGTGCCAGTGGAATTGAACTTCCCCTGCCGTCGTACGTGCTGTACATCACCGTGTTTGAGAATGAGGAGATTTGGTCTTGACAGTGTGTACGCAAAGAAAGCTTGTCAAGTTTCTCGACAAGCCTAACAAGGAACTCGTCGAGGAAAACAATGTGTCTTTTACAACGAGTTCCTCGGTCGTGTGTACGAGGCCTCAGACACACTATTGGACTTTTCTGACTTTTCTGTGAATTTTTGTCCGAAGGGGCGTTGGCTGTGAACTTGTCCTGCATACACACGGCAGAACATTTTCAGCCAACATACACCAAACCACGTGTTTTTTTTTAGCTCTTTTCTGGCAACTTCTGCTATTGTTGTCTGATGTTTAGCATTGGTTCTGAGCATGCGTGTTTGTACTTTGGATTTTTCACTTGTAGTGCAAAGTGGATTTGCCTTTTCGTAAATAACCCCCATTGCTGGTAAATCCAGTTCTGGGTGAACTCTGATGAGCCGAATTGCCTACTGGCTTAGTATATGTGCTAGTGAGAAGGTTTCACCACCATGCTTTCCCCATCTTTTCAATTGCAATCTCTGCAATATAAAATAATTCAGACCCGATCCAGGCAGCAAAAATATCAAAGTACACTATGGAGTACTAGAGTTGGCACATTCTGTGCCTTCATGGTGTAAACAAACTTGCGAGTCAACTAAGTTTAAGGACAATGTTTCCGACATTGAGACGTCTCTATTCACTCCTCCAAGTGATCAGATGGACACTCTATTCTCTAATTAGCTGACGATCTGGTTAAATATTTCCTCATCGGTGACTGCTTATGTGTTGGTTGTTGGCTTCTAGTAACCGCTTAGCTCATGTTGGATTGCTATTTTTAGCTGAACTTTTGTTCCCTTGCTTTCGGGAGTAAGGTGAAAACAAAGCCATGTGACTGCAGTCAGTTGATTTCCCCTTACAATGCAGAGAGTTTACATTGAATAGGAAGATGATAGTATGGAGGAATGCCGAGCTGTGACGTGTGTTGTGTTCCTTTTGTTCCCGGTAAATGCCGTAACCATTCAGCGAGTTAATAATAAATCTGGTGATGTTTATCCTCGGATCTGAACCGATGTAACCTCCTTTTTTGTTTTGTAATAACTTTAAAGTGGAACTCCAGTTTTCCAAATTTTAACCAGTGTTAGTTTAGTCGACTAAAAACATTTTAGTTGATTACCGTGTGTATATATATACTTGAGTGTAAGGCACATAATTTTACCACAAAAAACTGGGAAAACGTATTGATTCGCGTATAAGCCGAGGATGTCCATCTGCATGCCTCACTGTGCCCATGCCTCACTATGCCCATGCCTCACTGTGTCCATGACTAGACTGCCGTTTAACATGGGAGTCTATGGAAGGGGTGCCCAGCTTTGAAAAATCGGTGTTCCCCGGCTGTAGGTCCCCCAGACAACGAACTTTGCACACTTGTAGAGGATAAATTGGGCTACATGTGTGCCAAGCTTGGGGACCTACGACAGGCCTGTACCGGGTCCCCAAATTCACCGTAAAAATTACCGTTTAATATGGGAGTCTACGAAAGGGGTGCCCAGGTTTGAAAGATCGGTGCTCCCCGGCCGTAGGTCCCCCGGTCAACTAACTTTGTACACATGTAGAGGAAAAGTGGGGCTACATGTGTGCCAGTTTGGGGTCCAGGGGACCTACGGCTGGCCGGTACCGGGTCCCCAAAGTCCGGGAGATCAGGCGCAAAAAAGGTGACTCGAGTATAAGCCGAGGGGAGGCATTTTCAGCACCAAAAAAATGTGCTGAAAAACTCGGCTTATACTTGAGTATATACAGTAAATTAATACTATTTTAGTAGACTAAAATATGATTGAAACTAAAATGGCATTTTAGTCTTAAGACTTAGGCCGCGTACAGACGATGAGACATGTCCGCTCAAACATGTCCGACGGACCGTTTCCAGGGGACATGTCTCATCGGATTTTGGTCTGATGGCGTGTAAACACCATTGGACGAAAATCCCCTAGGGCTGAGGACGCGGTGACGTTGACGCCGCCACGTCACCACATTTTTGTCCGCTGGTTAGGCGTACTAACCAGAGGACATGTCGGACGGACGGGTTTCCAGCAGACAAGTTTTAAAGCATGCTTTAAAACTTGTCTGCTGGAAAAACCTGTCTGCTAGGCCGTACACACGATCGAATCTGTCTGCTGAAACTGGTCTGCGGACCAGTTTCAGCAGACAAGTTTGATTGTGTGTACGCGGCCCAAAACTAAATTTCATAATTGACACCAAAATTAACACTGGTCTGTAGTGCATACCTCAATACCATAAATTAATAACGTATTCAATTTTTTATTCCAGCAGTATATAATGAGTTTGGAACTTGTAGGGAAATGTTAACTAATGCATTGTAATTTTAATTACACCCATTCGATTTTAGACGACTAAAATTAGTTTCAGTTGACTATAATGTACTGGAGATTTAGTCGACTAAATCTAAAACAATTGCAGAAAACTAAAATGGGACTAAAATTGCATTTTAGTTTTAGTCCCAAGACTAAAGCCCTGTACACAAGATCGTATATCTGATGGAATCGAATCCAATGGATTTTTTATTGGATATCCGATGAAGCTGACTTTCATCAGTCTTGCCTACACACCATTGGTAAAAATTTCGACCGTGTCCAACGCAGTGACGTAAAACACAACGAAGTGCTGAAAAAATGAAGTTCAATGCTTCCGAGCATGTGTCGACTTGATTCTGAGCATGCGTGGATTTTTGACCGATGGAGTTCAACACAGACGATCGTTTTTTTTTTCTTTTTCTATCGTTTTTTTTAACCATAGGAAAAATTGAAAAACCGGTTCTATTTTTTTTTTTTCACTGATGGGGCCCACAGACGATCAATTTGTCCGATGAAATCGGCCCGTTTTCATCAGACAAACCGATCGTGTGTACAGGGCTTAAGACTAAATTGAAATTTGCTGCCAAAATTAACACTGATTTTGACTTATGTGGGCTAGGAGATCATTAGGAGGATATCATCCTTGGTGGTGATGATATCCCCTCATTTTAAATCTTTTAGCCTTTGTAGTCAACCCTAGGGCACCATTCACACTTGAGCGATTATCTGTTTGAAGCTCAAAAACGCTGAAGGAGAAAAAAAAAAATCAATGATTCTCTATGGAGATGGTTCGCATCTCTACTTCATGTCGCCTGAAGCAAAATGCCTGAAGCCCAAACAAGTTCTGGAGCTTTTTTTGTTGCTTTTTTTTTTGTCGCTCCAATCGGGCAGATTTGGGCGTTTTTGGCATGTTTGTATTGCCATAGAAATTTAATGGAAACACACCATTCGAGCGTATTTTCGCATTTCTGCACGATTTTCTGTTTAAATGTAAATAAATAAAATAGTAATAATATATAAATAAAAACACAAATGAGTAACAATCTTTATAAATAAGTAAAATAAATGAGTAATATGTAATAATAGATTGATAAATAATATTTAAGGTTAGAGGTTAATTATTAACTACATCATTATTATTAATAGAATAACAAACACCCAGACTCGAACTAAAAATACATTTAATAATAATTTATTTTGTGTTAGATTGTTTAGTTATTTACTATTTTTTTTTTTTAAGGGTTAACGTTAAGGGTTAGTTATTTATTTATTTATTGTTACTTAGTATGAATTCATTGAATTTTTTTTTTTTTTTTTATTTGTGTATTTTACATTTTATTTATTCAGTTAATTTTATTTGTATAATTATTACATAAAATTAAAATAAATAAAATAATAACTAACCATAACTCTTAAACCTAACCCTAAATTGAACTCGAACCCCCTTCAAGTGGTTGTAAACCCTTACAGACCACTTTATGCTACAGGTAAGCCTATAATAAGGCTTACCCGTAGCTACCCAGGAGATATTCCCTGTCCCCTGCATGTGCCAATGTCACTGGAGCAATGGCACCTATGTGCATGCATTCATGCAGGCGTGGGAGTGACGTCAACACGGCTCCGGCCAATCACAGCGTCGGAGCTGCGATACCTTGCAGTAACCCCCAGGAGCGATGTCGCCGGCCGGAGGGGGGTACGAGGACTGCTGCGGGGGCTTTGATGTAAGGTAAGTAATTTATAATGAGCTAGTATGCTGTGCAAGCATACCCTTCTCAATTGGCGGCGGCACCCCGCGCTTCTCAATTGGCGGCGGCACCCCCCTCGTTCTCTGCTCCAGGGGGCCCATGTCTCAAGCTGTGTAAGGGGCCCCATAATTCCTGATGGTGGCCCTGATTAGTGGGGAGCTGGCCCTGTTACAAAACACCTCTGAGAGTCTCTGCCTATGACGAGAGGGAGTGTATGGCTTTTCCCCAATCAGCAATGTTAGCTATCTTGGGTGTATGCCCAGATATCACACTCTGTGTTAACCAGGAAGAGAAAATGTCCTTAAGCCTCGTACACACGACCGGTTTTCCTGTTGGGAAATCTGCCAAGAGAGCTTTTGGCCGGGAAAACCGGCCGCGTGTATCCTCCATCACAGTTTTCCCGACAGGAAAACTGTGGGAAAAAAAAGAGAGAATTAGCTATTTTTTTAACGTGTTTTTTTTTTTAGCGTTTTTTAACCTGGCAATTTTTATATGGGAAACACTGCGGTGGAGCATACACAAGGCCAGGAATCCAGACAAAAAGCTCTCATGGCAGTTTTCCTGTCGAGAAAACCGGTCTATAGCCGTTTCAACTTTGGCTATAGACACACTTTCTAATTCCTTTCTCCAGTAATGCCTTTATTTGTGCTTCCAGTTGTGACCTTTCCAGTTTGTATTCCCAAGTCCTTTTATATACAGGGAGTGCAGAATTATTAGGCAAATGAGTATTTTGACCACATTATCATCTTTATGCATGTTGTCTTACTCCAAGCTGTATAGGCTCGAAAGCCTACTACCAATTAAGCATATTAGGTGATGTGCATCTCTGTAATGAGAAGGGGTGTGGTCTAATGACATCAACACCCTATATCAGGTGTGCATAATTATTGGTCAACTTCCTTTCCTTTGGCAAAATGGGTCAAAAGAAGGACTTGACAGGCTCAGAAAAGTCAAAAATAGTGAGATATCTTGCAGAGGGATGCAGCACTCTTAAAATTACAAAGCTTCTGAAGCGTGATCTTTGAACAATCAAGCGTTACATTCAAAATAGTCAACAGGGTCGCAAGAAGCGTGTGGAAAAACCAAGACGCAAAATAACTGCCCATGAACTGAGAAAAGTCAAGCGTGCAGCTGCCAAGATGCCACTTGCCACCAGTTTGGCCATATTTCAGAGCTGCAACATCACTGGAGTGCCCAAAAGCACAAGGTGTGCAATACTCAGAGACATGGCCAAGGTAAGAAAGGCTGAAAGACAACCACCACTGAACAAGACACACAAGCTGAAACGTCAAGACTGGGCCAAGAAATATCTCAAGACTGATTTTTCTAAGGTTTTATGGACTGATGAAATGAGAGTGAGTCTTGATGGGCCAGATGGATGGGCCCGTTGCTGGATTGGTAAAGGGCAGAGAGCTCCAGTCCGACTCAGACGCCAGCAAGGTGGAGGTGGAGTACTGGTTTGGGATGGTATCATCAAAGATGAGCTTGTGGGGCCTTTTCGGGTTGAGGATGGAATCAAGCTCAACTCCCAGTCCTACTGCCAGTTTCTGGAAGACACCTTCTTCAAGCAGTGGTACAGGAAGAGGTCTGCATCCTTCAAGAAAAACATGATTTTCATGCAGGACAATGCTCCAAGTACTCCACAGCGTGGCTGGCAAGAAAGGGTATAAAAGAAGAAAAACTAATGACATGGCCTCCTTGTTCACCTGATCTGAACCCCATTGAGAACCTGTGGTCCATCATCATAAAATGTGAGATTTACAAGGAGGGAAAACAGTACACCTCTCTGAACAGTGTCTGGGAGGCTGTGGTTGCTGCTGCACGCAATGTTGATGGTGAACAGATCAAAACACTGACAGAATCCATGGATGGCAGGCTTTTGAGTGTCCTTGCAAAGAAAGGTGGCTATATTGGTCACTGATTTGTTTTTGTTTTGTTTTTGAATGTCAGAAATGTATATTTGTGAATGTTGAGATGTTATATTGGTTTCACTGTTAAAAATAAATAATTGAAATGGGTATATATTTGTTTTTTGCTAAGTTGCCTAATAAGTATGCACAGTAATAGTCACCTGCACACACAGATATCCCCCTAAAATAGCTAAAACTAAAAACAAACTAAAAACTACTTCCAAAAATATTCAACTTTGATATTAATGAGTTTTATGGGTTCATTGAGAACATGGTTGTTGTTCAATAATAAAATTAATCCTCAAAAATACAACTTGTCTAATAATTCTGCACTCCCTGTACAGTGCAGAAAATAAGTATTTGAACACCCTGCTATTTTGCAAGTTCGCCCACTTTGAAATCATGGAGGGGTCTGAAATTGTCATCGTAGGTGCATGTCCACTGTGAGAGACATAATCAAAAAAAAAAATTCCAGAAATCACAATTTATGAATTTTTAACTATTTATTTGTATGATACAGCTGCAAAGAAGTATTTGAACACCTGTCTATCAGCTAGAATTCTGACCCTCAAAGACCTGTTAGTCTGCCTTTAAAATGTCCACCTCCACTCCATTTATTATCCTAAATTAGATGCACCTGTTTGAGGTCATCAGCTGCATAAAGACACCTGTCCACCCCATACAATCAGTAAGAATCCAACTACTAACATGGCCAAGACCAAAGAGCTGTCCAAAGACACTAGAGACAAAATTGTACACCTCCACAAGGCTGGAAAGGGCTACGGGGAAATTGCCAAGCAGCTTGGTGAAAAAAGGTCCACTGTTGGAGCAATCATTAGAAAATGGAAGAAGCTAAACATGACTCTCAATCTCCCTCGGACTGGGGCTCCATGCAAAATCTCACCTCGTGGGGTCTCAATGATCCTAAGAAAGGTGAGAAATCAGCCCAGGACTACACGGAAGGAGCTGGTCAATGACCTGAAAAGAGCTGGGACCACCGTTTCCATGGTTACTGTTGGTAATACACTAAGACGTCATGGTTTGAAATCATGCATGGCACGGAAGGTTCCCCTGCTTAAACCAGCACATGTCAAGGCCCGTCTTAAGTTTGCCAATGACCATTTGGATGATCCAGAGGAGTCATGGGAGAAAGTCATGTGGTCAGATGAGACCAAAATAGAACTTTTTGGTCATAATTCCACTAACCGTGTTTGGAGGAAGAAGAATGATGAGTACCATCCCAAGAACACCATCCCTACTGTGAAGCATGGGGGTGGTAGCATCATGCTTTGGGGGTGTTTTTCTGCACATGGGACAGGGCGACTGCACTGTATTAAGGAGAGGATGACCGGGGCCATGTATTGCGAGATTTTGGGCAACAACCTCCTTCCCTCAGTTAGAGCTTTGAAGATGGGTCGAGGCTGGGTCTTCCAACATGACAATGACCCGAAGCACACAGCCAGGATAACCAAGGAGTGGCTCTGTAAGAAGCATATCAAGGTTCTGGCGTGGCCTAGCCAGTCTCCAGACCTAAACCCAATAGAGAATATTTGGAGGGAGCTCAAACTCCGTGTTTCTCAGCGACAGCCCAGAAACCTGACTGATCTAGAGAAGATCTGTGTGGAGGAGTGGGCCAAAATCCCTCCTCCAGTGTGTGCAAACCTAGTGAAAAACTACAAGAAACGTTTGATCTCTGTAATTGCAAACAAAGGCTACTGTACCAAATATTAACATTGATTTTCTAAGGTGTTCAAATACTTATTTGCAGCTGTATCATACAAATAAATAGTTAAAAAAATCATACATTGTGATTTCTGGAATTTTTTTTTTGATTATGTCTCTCACAGTGGACATGCACCTACGATGACAATTTCAGACCCCTCCATGATTTCCAAGTGGGAGAACTTGCAAAATAGCAGGGTGTTCAAATACTTATTTTCTGCACTGTACCTTAAAGAGTAAAAGGTTTACAATAACATTAAAATATTGGGTCACTATACATAACACAACATCAGATGCAAATACAATGAAAAGCACATATTATGTATGTGGTAAATACTATTAGCATTCTTGATTCCTACACGTTACGGTGCAAATTAGACTTCTTCAGGGATGGTTCCAATATGCAATTTTTAGTAACAATAATAGTCGAAAAGAGAATGAAAAATATATGATATACATCCAGTAGATACTGGAGAAAAAAAAAGCAACAAATATGCCATCTACATACTTACATGCAAATATACATCCATTAGATCACGGCTTGACAAATTTGCTTGGAATCTAGGAGCCAGCTAAAAAAGTTAGGAGCCAGGAACGCCCTGTCCCGCTGAGCTCGCGTGCAGAAGCGAACGCATACATGGACGCTTCTTTTTACTCTGTGTCATTCAACCATAATTGTCATAGCACCCTGTACACATTCAATGATGAGACTGTATTTTTTGTTATAATTTTAATGTGTTGTATATTTATTTATTTTTTCTTCTTATATATTTTGCTGAGAGGAAAAAAAAAAAGAAAAAAAATTACGTTTTCTAATCTAAAAGAATAGCAATGCCTGGGTTCTTTTTGAATAGTTTTTTTTACCTTATTCTATTTTATCTTTTGACTTTTAGGTTCCTGGGTAGAGCTGCATTTCAGCAACAACGGTCATGGTGGAGTACCACCATTAGTGGGCCAAGAGCAAGTGCCCGCTTCCATTCATAATGGTGACATGGAAAAAATACTTCTGGATGCCCAGCATGAGTCTGGACGAAGCAGCTCTAGAGAGAGTTCACATTGTGACAGGTATATATTATTATATTATTAAATGTATTTAGGCCAGCAGCTACAAATACTGCAGCTGCTGATGTTCTACATCCAGTAGATGCTGGGAAAAACATACTGGTAATGGTGAAAAGTTAAAAAATGCATCAAATTTCTACCTACATCTTTACATGCCTATTGGCAAAACAAATAGCCCCGTTTTTTCAGTATCTAATGCAGGGCTCGACAAACCCGGGCGCCAGGTCGCAATTGCGACTAGAATTAGCGACCTGGCGCCTGGGGCGGCACAGCTGGGCTAACCTGTCTCCGTGCGCATCCCCCCCCCCCCCCCCGCGCGCGATCGCGTCAACCGGTAATTGTGGCCGCGGCTTTGCGGCCTTCTGCAGGCCTATGCTTCTTTCTGGAATCTGGCCCCATCTTGTGGTGGCTGTTGGTATTACAAGACAACCAGCAATGCCAATTTAGCTTCCCTGTCTGTTTTCATTGCCCAACAAGCTCCTTCTCTTAGAACCCCCAGTGTTAAATAAAATGGCGGTTGTTACAATACTTTCCGTCGCACTGTATTTGTGCAGCAGTCTTGCAAGCGCACTTTTTTGGGGAAAAAATACACTTGTCTTATTTTTTAATAAAAAAAAAAAAAAAAACAGTTAGCCCAATTATTTTATATTGTGAAAGATAATGTTACGTCGAGTAAATTGATGCCCAACATGTCACGTTTTAATATTGCGTCCGCTCGTGGAATGGCGACAAACTTTTACCCTTTTAAAATCTCCATAGGCGATGTTTAAAAAAAATTCTACAGGTTGTATGTTTTGAGATACAGAGGAGGCCTAGGGCTAGAATTATTGCTCTCGCTCCAACAATTGCGGCGATACCTCACATGTGTGGTTTGAACACCGCTTTCATATGCGGGTGCTACTCACGTATGCGTTCTCTTCTGCACGCGAGCTTGGCGGGACGGGGTGCGTTCCTGGCTCCTAGATTCCAAGCAAGTTTGTCAAGCCCTGAATGGATGTGTATTTGTTTTGCCACCAGGCATGTAAGTATGTAGATGGCAATTTTGATGTTTTTTTTTTTCTCCAGTATCTACTGGATGTATAACATATATTTCTCATTATCTTTTCGACTATTATTGTTACTAAATTGCATATCGCACTATCCCTGAAGAAGTCTAATTTGCTTCGTAACGTGTAGGAATCACAAATTCTAATAGTATTTACCACATACATAATATGTGCTTTTTTCATTGTATTTGCATCTGATGTTGTGTTGTGTATACTGACCCAATATTTTATGTTATTGTAAACCTTTTACTCTTTTTGATATTAAAAATTAAATTGGAATTTTTAACCTTCTTCTACAATCTGTGCCTTTTAAAGCCCTACCCTAAGGGAAAATCTGTATTCTCATTGAATAGAGGGATGTTGGGCCCCCCCAACAGCAGATCTAGTTCACCTCCAACTTTTTGATATTTGCCATGGATGTGTGTGTGTGTGTGTGTGTGTGTGTGTGTGTATACATATATACCATGTATTTAATTATTTATGGTTGTATACAGTGCCAACAACTTACACAGAGCTTCACATATTGTACATTCTCATCAGTCTCTGCCCTCAAGGAGCTTACATACATGTACATTAGGGTTGTCCCGATACCACTGAATACCGATCCTTTTTTTTTTGTTATGTGACAGTGGCACATGTGTCAGTATTTATTTATATTTTAATTTTTTTTTTTACAATTTTTTTATTTTTACAATTTTTTTGTTTTGTTGTTTTTTTTTATTTATTTTTTAACAATGCTTTGTGTTGCCCTGTTGGGGGGCTTTGGTGAGATATCAGGGGTCTTAATAGTCCTCTGACATCTCCTCTTTGAGACAGAGAAAGGGACACAGATTCCCCAGTCCCTTTCTCAGCTGCACTGAAAATGAATGGACAGGAGGCATCGGCTCCTCTCCATTCATAAACTGAAGCATCGTAAACACAGGTTACAATATTTCAGTTATATGAATGGATAGTCAGTGATCACTGTTCATTTGCAAAAGGTAGGAGCCGAGTTTAGCCGCTTCTACCACCACTCTCCATCCTGACAGAGGGGGTGGAGGAGGATATGGAGGGGGAGAGCAGAATAACGGAGGAGGACAGTAAGGGTCCTTTCACACGGAGCGGACCGTTTTTTCGGTCCGCTCCGTGTGTCCGTCGGCTCAGCGGGGGGTCTCCGCTCAGCTGTCGGCGGACAGGGCGGTCCCCGCACACTGTGCAAGGACCGCCCTGTCTCTCCTCCGCTCTCCCCTATGGGGAGTCGGATGGAAACGGACCGTCTGTCCGTTTGCATCCGATCCGTTTGGCCGGACGGAAGAAAAATAGGACATTCTTCCGTCCGAAAAAACGTTAACGGATCCGCTCCCATAGGGGTTAACAGACTTGTAATTAGCGGACCATTCATCCGCTAGTGTGAAAGGGCCCTAACAGCACGGAGGGGGGACGCGGAACGTGGAGGGGGAGAGCAGCACGGATGGGGGAACTGGAGGAGGATACAGGGAGAGTCAGTGGTGATCGTGCGGCTTTGGGGGTTACAAGCACCAATCAATGCTATATAGATTTCACTAAAACAGCTGAAATGGGGGGGGGGGGGGTCCGGGGAGAAGCTTTCAGACTGTAATCTATACAGGGAGATTGGTGTTTGTAACTGCCCCCCACCGCATCGATTATCTGGGAAATGCTCGGTATCGGGACAACCCTAATATACATACTATGGAAATTATTCAAATGCAATGACACGGCCGCTAGGGGGCGGGGCCAAGTCCTGCAATCGGTGGCTATGTACGCCGACTGCTGGACTCGGGAGCGCGGGAGAGTGCTTCTTCTAGGGGGTTATCCGATGCGGGAGGAGCCACGAGAGCCACCAGGGGATCCCAGAAGAGGATGACCCGGGCCACACTGCAAAACCAACTGCACAGTGGTGGTAGGTATGACATGTTTGTTATTTAACAAAAAATGTACTTTTTAGTGTCACTTGAAGGCAGTACAGCCAGGCCTCATGTACTGGGCCCAGGTTTGATCAGTTAAAAAAAGGGGGGGGGGGCAGGCATCTGCCAAACAGGAGGGCAACATTACTGCCTTATTGCTGACACTTATGACAGTGCTGACAGTGCTACTGGCTTCTACTTTTCTTTTTATTTCTATGGCTGCACTGCAGAAGGATTAGTTCTAGTATCTGCAACCCCTTCTTCCTGCTGTCTGGGACCCCTGTGTGCCCCTTTCCTCCCTCTTGCTGTTTTTCCCTCCTCTCCTTTCAGAAGCCGCTGAGGGCACACAGGCTGGATGGTGGTTTCAGGATGGTGAGTAGGGGGGCGTCACTATCCTTAATGAATACACCACCCTGAATGTACGCAGTGAGTGATCAGTACCAATCGCTCACTGTGGAGGTGCAGTTATTGCCCCTGTGTTGCAATTCACTTGAATGGGTCTTGTTTGACAGGGGTATAATTTCTGCATCACGGGTGTTGCATTTTAGAAAAAAAATATGATATTTTCAGAGAAGGGGGGCCCTGTCGGGTAGTCTGTACCTGTGATTTTTATCAGAAGCCCTGTGTATATATAATGCAGACTCTGTGAAAGACATGGACATAGGAATGCATGATTTTGAGTGTGTGTGTGGTCCCAGACAGGGGCATTTTGGCACGCAGATGTGTGGGTATAAGAAAGATTACCAAATAAGAAATGACTCCAAAGCTGGATAATCCTAAAATTGAATTTACTGATCTAATCTATTTGTTTCTTCTTTGTCTTTCCTTTCCAAGCCCTCCCCGATCTCAGACCCCCCAGAGCATCCAGAGGCTGAGCGACAGTGAAACCCAGGGCAGCAAAGAAAAAAGCAGCTCCCAGGTAATCCATGTGAATAATAAGACTTTTTATAGAAATCTGCTCAGAGTGAGTCAAAAAGAGCCTCTGACTTTCAAAATTGTTTATTCTATGACAAAGTTTCAAATGAACTATGATACACATTCATTTACAGCAGTGGTCCCCAAACGGTGGCCCTGGGGCCGAATGTGGCCCTTTTCTTGCCTTTATCGGGCCTTTTGTGGCACAATTCCATAAATTGACACCAACAATGGGGCATGATTCCGGTTGCTAACACCAAAATGGGGCATTATTCCTGTTGCTAACACCAACAATGGAGCACTCTCAAAGGGGGAACAATACCTTCAATTGACACCAACAGCGGGCCACCCTTCCTCCCACTGTCGCAGGCGATGGGCCGCCCTTCCTCCCACTGTCGCAGGCGATGGGCCGCCCTTCCTCCCACTGTCGCAGGCGATAGGCCGTCCTTCCTCCCACTGTCGCAGGCGATGGGCCGCCCTTCCTCCCACTGTCGCAGGCGATGGGCCGCCCTTCCTCCCACTGTCGCAGGCGATGGGCCGCCTTTCCTCCCACTGTCGCAGGCAATGGGCCGCCTTTCCTCCCACTGTCGCAGGCAATGGGCCTCCCTTCCTCCCACTGTCGCAGGCGATGGGCCGCCCTTCCTCCCACTGTCGCAGGCGATGGGCCGCCCTTCCTCCCACTGTCGCAGGCGATGGGCCGCCCTTCCTCCCACTGTCGCAGGCGATGGGCCGCCCTTCCTCCCACTGTCGCAGGCGATGGGCCGCCCTTCCTCCCACTGTCGCAGGCGATGGTCCGCCCTTCCTCCCACTGTCGCAGGCGATGGTCCGCCCTTCCTCCCACTGTCGCAGGCGATGGTCCGCCCTTCCTCCCACTGTCGCAGGCGATGGTCCGCCCTTCCTCCCACTGTCGCAGGCGATGGTCCGCCCTTCCTCCCACTGTCGCAGGCGATGGGCCGCCCTTCCTCCCACTGTCGCAGGCGATGGGCCGCCCTTCCTCCCACTGACCCTAGGCAGCAAAGAAAAAAGCATCTCCCAGGTAATCCAAGTGCATAATAAGACTTTATATAAATATGCTCATAGTGAGTCAAAAAGAGCCTCTGACTTTCAAAATTGTTTATTCTATGACAAAGTTTCAAATGAAATATGATACACATTCTTTTATAGAAGTGGTCCCCAAATGGTGGCCCTGGGGCCGGATGTGGCCCTTTTCTTGCCTTTATCTGGCCCTTGTGGTACAATTCCATCTATTGGCACCAACAATGGGGCATTATTCCTGTTGCTAACGCCAACAATGGAGCACTCTCAAAGGGGGAACAATACCTTAACCCAGGGATCCTCAAACTACGGCCCTCCAGCTGTTGCGGAACTACACATCCCATGAGGCATTGTAAAACTCTGACATTCACAGACATGACTAGGCATGATGGGAATTGTAGTTCCTGAACAACTGGAGGGCCGTAGTTTGAAGACTAATGCCTTAACCACTTAAGCCCCGGACCAAAATGCAGGTAAATGACCAGGCCCCTTTTTGCGATTCGGCACTGCGTCGCTTTAACTGACAATTGCACGGTTGTGCGACGTGGCTCCCAAACAAAATTTGCGTCCTTTTCTTCCCACAAATAGAGCTTTCTTTTGGTGGTATTTGATCGCCTCTGCGATTTTTTTTATTTTTTGCACTATATACAAAAATAGAGCGACATTTTTGAAAAAAAAAACAATATTTTTTTACTTTTTGTTATAAGAAAAATCAAATAAACTAAATTCTAGTCAAACATTTAGGCCAAAGTTTATTTAGCCACATGTCTTTTTTAGTAAAAAAAAAAATCGCAATAAAAAAAAAAATAGCTACCTGGCGGGAACAGCGACACTAATAAAGCGATCAGAAAAACGATCGCTTAGTGACGCTGGCAATAGGGAGTGAAAGGGTTAACTAGGGCAGTGATCAAGGGGTTAAAACTTTATTGGGGGGGGGGTACGGGGGCTACCCTGGACCTAACACTAACTGCCTGTCACACTGACATTAACTGCAGTGATCATACATATGATCACTGCATTCAGTGACACTGTGACAGGGAGGGGGGGGGGGGGTGATCGCAAGGGGTTAAGTCTGCCTGCCTGTACTGGTGTCAGTGTAGTGTTGTGCAGACTTACTGTGCGATGTGATCTCTCCTCAGCCGCGGTTCAAAATACCGCTGAGAGCAGAGATCACATTACTTCCCTCTTCCTGTGTTTACACAGGAGGAGGAAGTGACACACGGGTGGAGTGCGCGGATTGGCTGGGAGCGATCCGGAGGGGACGGACAAAATGTCAACGTTGTATGTATATATACGTTGATGTGCCATTCTGCCGACGTAAATGTGGCGGTCCTTAAGGGGTTAAATTGACACCAATAGTGGGCCACTATTCCTCCCACTGTCACGGACGGTGGGCCACTATACCTCCCACTGTCACGGACGGTGGGCCACTATTCCTCCCACTGTCACGGACGGTGGGCCACTATTCCTCCCACTGTCACGGACGGTGGGCCACTATTCCTCCCACTGTCACGGACGGTGGGCCACTATTCCTCCCACTGTCACGGACGGTGGGTTCGAATTCTGTCCAATGACACCAATGATGGGTTAGAATCCTGTCCAATGACACCAACAATGGGGCACTAGTCCTCCCACTGACACCAATGATGGGGTATAGTTTACTCCCACTGGACACCAGGACATTTTCTACTCCCACCGGCC
Source organism: Rana kukunoris (assembly GCA_029574335.1). Taxonomy (NCBI): domain Eukaryota; kingdom Metazoa; phylum Chordata; class Amphibia; order Anura; family Ranidae; genus Rana; species Rana kukunoris. The sequence continues at coordinate 39,360,482 of CM056056.1, read as the reverse complement.
CTCCTAAAGTCTGAAGGACAGTAAACTGGCCCTTTGCTTAGAAAGTTTGGAGACCCCTGATTTATAGAGACAATTAAAAAGGATGAGATTATCTATGTTTGTCCAATTATGTTTTTGCGTGGGCTACGTAAAATCGGCAAAGAATAAATTGGAGTCCGGCACGTCCGGAGTTTGTAGGTGTAAGCTCTTTTTGCATGAAGCTAGTTTGCTGCAGCCACTGTGCAAATAACGTTAGAAAAAAACAGGTGTCACGAGCAGCTGGCTGGAGCCATTCACCGGCCTCACCTTTGCTGACTTATCTTGGCCCCATATGGCCTGCAGCTATAAATCTTTATGTTCTTATCTTTTTACCTCGCTAATGCAAAGACTAACATTGATATAATGTTCTTAAACCTCTTAACTGTTAAACATCAAAAATAATTGTTTTAAGTGCATAGTGTCCGCTAAGCACTGCACACTAATGTACAGGAAATCAGATATACAGGGACACTATTGAGGGTTGGCTCACAGGACACCATTGTAGCAAGTGTTTGACGAATTCATTATAGAATGGAACATTTGATGTCGGAATTGGCCTGCTCCTGTCTGGCCTCTTAGGATCTGGGCACATTAGTACACAGGTGATGTGGTTGCACGTTAAAAATCAGGAACTGTATGAAACTAAAACCGGCAAGACACAGATCGAAATTTTGGCTGGTTCAGCAGAGATTGGCCAAATTTTGATCCATCTATGGGCAGGCTGATTGTACCCTGTAACGGTACCCCAAATGGCACAGGGGTTAAAGCCGTTTAAGATATTCCATTCCCGAACCCAAGACAGTTACCGACACTCCACAGTCAGGCAGACGAACCCCAATAACAAGACACACACCTCTGTTTGAGGTTCCACATGAATAGACCCTTTATTGAGAAAATCAGGCTCTTATATACAGTTAGGATACTGCAGTCCAAATAAACAATGACTCAAATCCACCCACAACACCACACAATGGTTCCTAACAAGCTCCAATACACATCTTTTAGTAGACATTCTGGCTCCAGCTCTGACATAATTTACATGAGCTAATTAACTACAACTGATGTCTCAGACACATGACCTTTAGACTGTCTGTTAACTTGCAATACACATTTATCACAGGACTCCTTCACACAATACAGTGTCAATTAGCACAAGCCACAATGACAGATCTTCAGAAGCCATCCTAGATTCATTTACATCACAACAGACAGATGGCTGAGTTGATGACATTAACACCTAACAGTATGTGTCCCCACATTATGAATGAGTCACTTTTTCAGTTAACCTGTTGCGTTTAGAATCAACAAACCGCAACCAGTTCTCCACAGATATCCTGGAATATATTGTGGATAATAATTACATAATAGTCCCATCTCAGGTAGTCCAAGATATATTCTGACTGTCCATTATTTTCTGGCTCATGCTTTCTAAGAGCTTCTGTGTCCCACGGCCCTCCCGTTACATACCCAAACCGATCCATCGATCAACTTGGGTACAACCAGCCTGTCAGATTTTTTTTTTACATTTGGTTACCGCCAGTGGCTACAGCTGCTAGCAATAATCATTGTGTTCTTCTGACCTGGAATGGCTGCCCGTGCCCCCTCAACCCTCCCCCATTGGCAGAGCAGAATGTGAGAGGCATTCCCCCATCAACACCAACTGTGGACAAGGAGTGGGCAGAAGGGTCAGCTGCCCTGGGCACTGGTATCATTTGAGGTAGGGGGGGCACCACAAGGAAGTTGGGGTGGAGGGGATTTGTGTTGAGAAGGCGTTTGGGGGGACAGCAGGGTGTAAGAATTGTTCTAGGAGGGCAAATTTGGGGGGATTTGTGCTGGGAAGAAGAGAGATGGGAGAAGAGGATTTGTGCTAAAAGGGGGAGGGGGATTTGTGCTATAAAAGTAATATAGTAGAGTGGCAATTTTCTTTCTTTCTTTCTTTGGTGGGGCGGGGTGCAATTTGGCAGGTTTGCCCTGGGCTTTGGATGACCTTGTCCCGCCACTGCTTGCAACCCATGGTGGAACTAAAGAAAATTTGAATTGTCTACGTTCTGCGAAAGAATTATGTTCATTTGTGATTGGCGAGACCTTTTGTTGGTAAAGTGATAGACCTGTTGGCAAAATTCTTTACACATCTCTATAAATGTCTTTTAATAAATGCAGAATCCTTGGCTTGTTGTCAGGCAAAACAGGAAGTTGGTCACTAGAACAGCCTTCTCAACCTTTTTACCACCAAGGAACCCTTGAAATAATTTTCAGGTCTAAGGGATCCCTGTGGCAAAAGCGGCGCTTCTCAATGTGTAACACACAAAGTTGTTAGTAATATTTGGGGAGATTTGGAAAATGCTTAACCAACAGTGCATATAGGACAGGGGTGTCAAACTCAATTTCATTGTGGGCCACATCAGCATTATGATTGTCCTCAAAAGGGCCGGTTGTATCTGTAAGGTTAGATGTCCAGCGCATCCCCTCCCCTTACATTAGATGTCAAGAGCCACCCCACCACCAGAAGTTGAGTCCCCCACTCTCCCTTACATCACAGTGTACCCCCCTTTCCTTAAGCTGCTGCTGGGAAGAAGCTGGATGTATTGCTTTTAAAGCAGAAATGTAGGGTCTGGAAGAGGACCAGAGGAGGGCTGGCGCTCTCCTGCAGCTGCAGGAGAGGTGTGAGGGCCACATGAAATGGCCTGGAGGGCCGGATTTGGCCGTGGGCCTTGTGTTTGACACCTGTGATATAGGGGATTATCAAATATACGGGGATTCCACCTTCACCACACCACGTGATTCCACTCCTTTAGGTGTTGCACTCACCAGATATCTATGGAATAAATGCTTTTGAATATATTAAACCCATTCGGTAAATGCCGGAGAGTCCTCTACAAGGATGTCCCGATTGGATCACCAGGGCAGTTGGTTTATACACTCTTGTACTGTTATTCACTTAAGCTCTAGTACCGTAATCAATTCCATTGCTTGGACATAAGGAAAAAATTAATCCTCATAGCGTGAATCTAATAGGACTTTATTTCCATAAAAGAACCCCCCCCCTTTTCCCTATGCACTTATAAACATCTAATAAAAGGTAGCATTCAGTATTAAAAGCATCACACTGATACTCGCACTCTTGAAGATCTAATCGTCAACGTTGATTTACTACGAGGAGATCGAAATAGCTGACAGATGCAACAAGCCGCATGGTCACGTCTAGACGCGTTTCGTCATTCTGTGGTTGTCAATAGGCGTCTATTGCGAGTATCGTGCGTATCGTGATGCAGTGTACAGTGTTATGCTGTTAATACTGAATGCTACCTTTTTATTAGATGTTTGTAAGTGCATAGGGAAAAGTGAGGCTTCTTTTATGGAAATAAAGTCCTGTTAGATTCACGCTGTGAGGATTGTTTTTTCCTTATAGCCGTGTAATGGCATGGATTACGGTAATGGAGCTTGAGTGAATAACAGGACTAGAGTGTATAAACCAACTGCCTTGGTGATCCAATCGGGATATCCTTGAAGATCACTCTCCGGCATTTACTGAATGGGCATAATATATCCAGTGTTTACTCGATAGTTTTAAATCGATGGTGAGTACAATACCTAAAGGAGTGGAATCACGCGGTGTGGTGAAGGTGGAATTCTCATACATGAACTGTCGGTTAAAGCAGAAGTAAACCCATCCATAAAACAGTTTAATTTCCGGCACGTGCCAGAAATTTAAGGCCTCGTACACACGAGGCAATTCATTTGTTCAAATCGGTCGGACCGACCGATTTGAACAAATCTGTCTCTTTGGATTTTGGTTTGCTCGCGTGTACACACGAGCAAACCAAAATCCCCGCCAACAGACGGCGCGCTGACGTGGCGGTGACGTTGATGCCGCCACGTCACCGCACCAGGAAGTAAAACACTTCCGCGCATGCGCCGAATCCATTCGGCGCCGGTGCGAGACGACATGTCTGCTGGTAAGTGTACTAACCAGCAGACATGTCGGGCGGACGGGTTCCCACCCGATAGATTTCAAAGCATGCTTTGAAATCTGTCGGGTGGCCAAATTCGTCGGCTCGCCCGTACACATGATCAAATCTGTCTGCTGGGACGGTCTAGCAGACCGTTTCCAGCAGACAGATTTGATCGTGTGTACGAGGCCTAACACTCCCATTAATTGTGCTCTCAACCAAACTGTTAAAGCATCCAATGGCTGGTGTCATAACTGATCACATGTGCAGCATCATGGAAGTTGTAGATTAAACAGAGGCAAAGATGGCAGCTTCCTTAGCTGAAAACGATGGGAGGGTTTACTTACACTTTAAGCATTTTGCAGTTGGAGTAATCCTCGCCGGGTGTATATCTCCAAATACTACCAACGCTGTTTGTGTGTTACACATTGCGAAGGGCTGCTTTTGCCAGAGGGATCAATGGAGATAAACTTTGTGGCTTATGATTTATGACGTTTTGTATTATCACAGCAGCTGCTCGTCTGTTAATCAGTCTAAAAATGTTCCTATTTTTATACCTAAGTGCCGTATAAGTGACTTTGTTTACTTTAAGATTGTAAATCAGTTATGCCTGTAAATGACTATTGCAATGCAGTACATGCATTCAGAAGTGGAAAAAGGTATTGCCTCACTTTAAGTAAATTTTCGTTTTACATACATGGTCTTGTTACATTGTGTACTTAAAAGTGGGTATGCCTGTATTCCTTTTACATTCCAGTTCTCAACCATCTTTTTATACAGTATCATCACCCCCCCCCCCCCCCCCCCATCACATTTCTGTCCCCAGCTCCCCACCACTCCTTTACGTTCTTGTCCTCTGCCCCGGTGGCAACGGCTGAGGGGGAGAACTGGCTCCTACATGGCAAGATCATGGTGGTCCAGTCGGGACAGTGACTTGGTCCAGATGTGGACCGCAGTCTACCATTTAGTGATGCCTGCTGTAAAGCATTGCACCTGCAATCGTCAGATCACGGGTGCAATCTCAGGCTTCTGCAGACTGTCAGTGTAGCTGTCTGCTCATACCTCGTACGGGCAGGCAGTTACTGAATGACAGGAGCATCAACAAACCTAAAGCACTCACCGGCACCCTGGTAATTCATTGAGAACTACAAGCAGCTGATGGTGGTAGTAGTAGTTCTTTCATTCACAGAACTCTGAGGCGGCGTACACACGATCGGACATATCCGATGAAAACGGTCCGCGGACCATTTCCATCGGATATGTCCGATCGGGAGTTTGATCCAATGGCGTGTACACACCATCGGATCAAATTCCCCGCGGTGACGTAGTGGTGACGCGGCGGTGACGTTGACGCCGCCGCGTCACCGCCACGTCACCGCACCAGGAAGTAAAACACTTCCGCGCATGCGCCGAATCCATTCGGCAGTGGTGCGGCGGCGGTGGGAGCCGACATGTCTGCTGGTAAGTGTACTAACCAGCAGACATGTCGGGCGGACAGATTCCCACCGGATAGATTTCAAAGCATGCTTTGAAATCTGTCGGGTGGAGAAATCTGTCCGCTAGCCCATACACACGAGCGGAGATGTCTGCTGAAACGGTCCATCGGACCGTTTTCAGCGGACATATCCCCTCGTGTGTACGAGGCCTGAGGGACGTGGGTGGAGCTTGTGGAGCTTTAGGGCAGTCTATGTTAAGGAAAGGAATTTGTGTTCTTTCTTTCTTTCTTTCCTTCCTTCCTTCCTTCCTTCCTTCCTTCCTTCCTTCCTTCCTTCCTTCCTTCCTTCCTTCCTTCCTTCCTTCCTTCCTTCTTCGAGTTTGGCCCGTTTACCATTATTAACAAAAGTGAAAATAAAAGAAAATCTTACATTTTGCGTTGTCCCCAGAAAAGTAAATCTTCCAATGGGGACAGTAGTTGGGGGTGGGGTGGGCATGGAATTCCACTTAATTTGCATGGTTTTTCCTTTAACTTCCTGTTTTGGCTATGGGACAGGAAGTGAAGGGAAATCTCCCCAATGGGACACAGATGGCAAAAATAAAACTTACAAGTGTGATAAGCCCCCATTATCCAAAATGAAATGATATCCAGTGCAATCAAGCTTTACATTTCTGACAGGATCACATTTTTTATTTTTCTATTTATTTTTTACACACTGCTAAAGCAAAATGCTCTCAACGTTCTATTTAATGGACCAAAATGGAGAAATTAAGAAAAATTCATTTGAAAAAAATATGTTGGATGAATATAACACACAATTGTGCAGGCTGGATGACTTCATCTGTATTTTCTGTAATAGATTAAAGAGGTGGTTCACCCTAAATATAAGCTCTCCCATGTGATCCAGCATACTGGCGTCAGCACCAGTATGCTGTTTTTATTTTTTTTTTAAATCCCCCACTTGCTGTATTATGTTAAATTTTAATTTCTTACCCCCGTGGTGGACGGCGCCAAGTATAGCGCGTCACATCTTACGGAAATACCCGATAAGGACTCGGGTAATCTCGGCGACAATGCGGCGCCTGCGCACAGACCTAGGAGCTGACTGTGCAGGCGCCGTATTTCTCCGAGTCCTACGGCTATGGCGCGTCACGCCCTCCGAAAAACGCCGGAATAGGACTCGGAGAAATACGGCGCCTGCGCAGTCAGCTCCTAAGTCTGTGCGCAGGCGCTGCATTTTCGCCGAGATTACCCGAGTCCTTATCCGGTATTTTCGTAAGATTTGACGCGCTATACTAGAGCCGTCCACCGCGGGGGAAAGAAATTAAAATTCAACATAATACAGTAAGTGGGGGATTTAAAAAAAAAAAAAAAAACAGCATACTGGCGCTGACGCCAGTATGCTGGATCACATGGGAGAGCTTATATTTAGGGTGAACCTCCGCTTTAAGTTTTATGATTGTCGGCTCCATCTAGTAGCCAAAATGTGGTATATGTTCTCTTTGCGGTATTTCAGCAAACTATGCTGCATTCTGCCCTCTAGAGGGAGCTGATGATCATAGGAAAAAATCATGTGAAAGTATTGAATGGGACTTTATACAGAAGAAGTATCCAAGCTGTGGCTCTTTGCTTGCTTCTATCTGGCCTGTGGGGTACTATACCATCCACCACTGACACTAAATGATGGAGCACTATTCCTCCCACTGATCTCAATAAGGCACTATTACTTCCACTAAAACCAATTATGGGTCATTGTTTACTTCCACAGATGCTGGGTCATTTTCTATTCCCACTGGCCATAGTCCGGCCCCCTAAAAGTCTAAAGGACAGTAAACTGACCCTTTGTTTAGAAAGTTTGGAGACCCCAGTTATATAGGTACCAAGAAAAAAATGTTTGCTTAGTACCTACCGCGGCTATAAAAAGTATACACACCCCTGTTAAAATGTCAGGTTTCTGTGATGTAAGAAAAATGAGCCAAAGATAAATAATTTCAGAACTTTCTCCACCTTTTTAATGTGACCTATTAACTGTACAACAAACTGAAATCTTTTAGATGGGGAGGCGTAAAAATAAAAAAAATTAAGAGGTTAATGCATTTACACAGGGGTGTGACCGGATGTCTGAGTGAGTGGATGTCTGCGGGCTAGCTCCCTGCTCTGTTTCCGAGTCTGACCCACAATACGAGAGGAGACGGCTGCTGAAAGCGAGCAGAGGTGACGGCTGCTTTAGTGTGGGCTCAGAGCGGGGAGAGATTCCACTAAACATCCCCGTGAATACCCACCAGTGCTCTCGCAAGATCTGGAGAGTCGGGTGCAGGACAGTCCCGACTCATGCATCCTCCGTCGGCTCTCTGGCTTGAATTTTTAAAAGTGTAGCGGAGCGAGCAAATCACTGAAGGTGGGAACCAGAGAGCTGGGCACAGGTCACGCTTTGCATCCCGACTATACCATGACACAAAAAAGGGGAGAGGAGCCGTCACGCCAGGAGAATGTTGGCGTACAATCACAGCGTGCAGCCAAAGACAAAGGGAACCAGGCGGCATCGGCTAAGCTGGAGCGGTTTGCTCATACCCCTGTTCAGACACCAACAGATGGGGGCAGCAGCTGCTAGCCAGAGTTTAGTTGGGAGCCCCCTCTGACAGAAAGAGCAATTGACAGATAACAGCAGTCTCAGGGATAAAATCTACAAGCAACAGGATGACAGAGGTAGAAATCCTTAAGCCTGAGCCATCCACTGAAGCAGGACTATCATCGGAGGGAGAATCGACACTGGAAGTCATGCAAGTAGTCAACATCTGTAAGTTTTCTCTATGTGAACTATGTGATCAATTGAAGGGCATTAAGGAAGATATATCTTTAGTAAGCCATGATTTACAAAAGATATCTGAAAGAACAACAGCTTTGGAGGGGAGGCTTAGCTCATTGGAAGACTAACTTAACCCAATAAAACAAGAGCAAATGGATATATATGCGTCAAAAATGGACGATATGGAAAATAGACTGCGTAGGAATAATGTGAGGGTAGTGGCCTCCCCGAGCGGAGGAAGGGCTCCAATCCCATAGCATTCCTAGAGAAATGGCTCAGGGAAATCTTTGGAAAATATACTTTTTAAGGGCACACAGAGTGCCTTTTAGACCATTGCCACCAGGAGGATTTCTACGTATCCAGACTTTTCCCCGAGAGTTGCAAAAGCGAAGTGATAAGTTCTCAGAAATCAAACATAGTTTACAACAGTCTAAAGTTACATATGCCTTGTTGTACTCAGCACAATTACGGGTAACAGCCCTGGGGGAACCCAGTTTTTTTGAAACATCAGCTGGGACAGCAAAGTTACTGGAAGACAAGAGACTGCAGGCAAATTGGGATCAATATGAAAATGACATTTAGCTTGCATAGTTGATTAATGAAAGTTTAATACGCTTAGGATGAAGGGAATAACGAATGAGTGGGGTTTCTTTTCTGAAGGTGTTTTTTTTTTTTTTTTTGGGGGGAGGGGGTGAGAGGGTTTGTAAACTAAAAGGATTATGGGTATCACTTGGGTTGTAAGGAACGGTTACAACAAAAGCCCCCCCAGTGTAAGCCAAGATGGGTGTGTGTGTGTGGGGGGGAATGCTTTGAGGGTAGGAAAATTTGGGTGGTTGAGTGGGGGTATGTGGAGAGTTGAAGTACATTTGAGAGCATTGCAGAACAATGAGGGCTTCACTTTAAAATGGAATTTATACACAGTTCAGTCTCGATTAAAAGGAAATGGGTGCACCAAGATATAGGCTCCTTTAAAGCAGTCTAAAATGCTTAATATAGGCTCCTAAAATGTCCAAGGGCTAGGTGACCTAGTTAAGAGAACCACAGTTTTTTCTATATTAGATATGCATCGAGTAGGGGTTGCTCTGCCTGCAGGAGACACACCTAACAAAGGCTACCATAACTCAAATTAGAGATAGCAAATTTCAGCGTCAATAGCATTCTGTTCACAGCTCATATTCTAGAGGAGTGAGCATTTTTGTTGGGGGTGGGGTGGTTTTCACCTGCAGGCAGATTAGCATAGATGAATTTGGTCATTGCATCTTGTTCACTATAGAGCAGTACAAAAAAAATATATGTTTTGGCAAATGTATATATCTCTCCACCATTTAAATCAGAGATTTTGATTCGATTAATGGAGTCTATAGTGGATAAGACAAACCAGTTATAGTGGTGGGGGATTTTAACATGGTCCTAGATAGGAGAATGGATGGGTTTCCACCATGGTTACAGACGAAAAATCTGTCTGATGATTGGTTTTCCCAGTTTTTGGAGGAGGCAGGGCTGTTGGAGATATGGAGCGTGTGGATTCCGGATGGTCAGTAATATTCTTGTTTTTTAAGTTCCCATTCCACACTCTCCAGAATCAACATGGGTCTGGGAGATGGAGAAGCATTGCATCTGCTGAAAAGTGTATCTTGCTTGTCGGATCATTCCCTATTGGTGCTGTCGGTAAACCTGGGGGGGGGGGAGGCTGATTGGAAAATAAGCCAGTTTTGGATGGAGTTAATAGGCAAACCAGATGAGGTGTTGGCTTTGAAAGAGTTTGCAAAGCTAAACACCGGTACAGCACTAATGGGGGTGACATTAATGGCAAAGGGTTACACGCTCCGGGTATCTATCGAGATCAATCAACAATAAGGGATATTATCAAGTAAAATTAATATTAATAAAAAAGCCACAGCGGCTGCATATGTGGTATAATAGTTCAATGTTTATAAGTCCATTAAAATTAGTCCAGGGACCCGGGCCATTGAGGTATTATTATCAGCTGTAAAAGGTCAAAGCAGGTGTTTGCAGGTACTCAGGGCAGCTCTCCAAGAGCGAAGTCAGCTCGAAACATACAATAGAAAAAAACAAGAAAAGAAAGCACCTCTGAATAATCTGTATTTTAATAATTAAAATGGCAAGTATCCAACACTTACATCCAACATAACAGTGGTGAAGTCCGAAATGCTGGTAAGAAGTATCAAAGCCAGTCAATGGAACCAAGTTTGAGATTAGTGCACCTTCAGCCAGTGTAGATCATCCGCTCAGAGCTGGGGGGAGCCGACTTCCACAATGGTGTACGAGCGATGTTAGGCTGACAGCTCGTTTGCTGGTCTGTGACGTCAGTTGGGCGGGAGGGATCACAATGCTTTTCAGAGCGTGCGCTGGTCAGAGGACAGACCTGCACGCTCCTTTCTCAAGTGTCTTGACAGGCCTATATGCTTATTGTGCTCTGATGTACAGTAAAAATATTGGCAAAGGTGTTGGTGACCAGGCTGAATAAAATTATTCTGAAACGTATAAACCCTGACCAGTCTGGGTTTATACCTAACAGATTCACTAGCATAAAAATTAGGAGGGTATATCTGAAGCTGCAGACCCCGATGGAGAATGAGGGCTATTTTGTCCTTGGACACAGTTAAGGCTTTTGATAGCCTGGATCGGCACCATCTCTGTTGGGTCCTGGAGGAATTTCGGTTTGGCCCTTCTTTCATTGGTTGGATAAACACTTTATAATGGCCCAAGCGCGAAAGTTAGAGTTAACAATGAGTACTTGGAAAGGTTCCAGCTTGCGAGGGAGACGAGGCAGGGATGTCCCCTATCGCCCCTGCTCTTCTTTGTTTTTGGGGGGATACCCAGTCCTCTCTGGTGACAGCAATGAATATAATTAGGGAGTTCAGCCGATTTTTTATTTTTTTTTGGGACCATAAACTGGGTAGTGAAAGGCCACATCGCTGGACCGTGGGACGGGTGAGTGTCTGTTTATTAAAAGTCAACGAGTGGAACTCCTCTTTTTAAATTGAATAAGCTGAGAATGTGCTGCAACACTCCCGAAACCTGGTATGGAGCCAGAAGACACGGGGACCACCATCACTTGGTTAAGGCTTGTTGTAGTAGCTCCAATCTGTTAATGCCCGACAGCTCAAAGATGAATCTTTGAGATAGAATAGCATATGCCAGTGATTGTGGAAGATCACCTGTGTATGATAAGTGTTAACGTTTATTCGTTCTTTCTATGACAGTCAGAAGAAGATTATATTGAACGGAGGAAAGAACTGGAAAACCTTTTGAAGAAGAATTCAGACTGGATTTGGGATTGGTCCAGCAGGCCTGAAAATATCCCTCCCAAGTAAGATTATTGTCCTTTTTTTTTTTTTTAGTTACATTTATCGGGACAACTAACACTGCATTCATGTACACAAACTAGGATTTAGTTAAAATAAGTTTGTCATTTTAGAGCAGTACTCACCAGTGACTACAAATCTCATACCATGAGGCTTATATGACTTGCAGATATGGTTTTATTGAAAGCTGCAAGCATGCTTATTCACAAATGTTGCAGTTTAATCCTTTCCATATAACACATGTATGTACAAAATCCATACATGCGGTCCCCCTTACCCTCTGTCTGGACAGTGCTGATTGGCCCTGTGCTGATCACATGCACCCTCGCCAAGGAAAAAAAAAACTCTTTAGCAATACACTCAAAACTGAGCGGAGTTGCCCCCAAGGCTCTGTACTATCAGGAGATGGATTGGGGCCTGTGGAAGAAGGGGAGGATCAGAGAAGACTAGATCAAACAGCCTTTTTACACAATGCAGAGGATTAACCTCTTAGGTCCCACAGTGAGTATAACCACAAGCATCCTTTACTGAATATACAGACTGATTTTACTGTTGTGGGTTTATTAACACTTTAACAAAAATGGTTTCCTTAAAGCTGTGTGATGCTAAAGATACTGAAAAACAGATTTTGTTTAACATAAAATTTTGATTATTATTTTTTCTTCCCCCAGGGAATTTGTCTTTAAGCATCCGAAGCGTAGCTCCGCTCTGAGCATGAGAAATACAAGTGTTATGAAGAAGGGTGGGATTTTCTCTGCAGAATTTTTAAAAGTTTTCCTTCCTTCCTTGCTATTATCCCACCTGCTGGCTATTGGACTGGGGTATGTTGTATACAATACAATAATTACTGCAAATGACACAGCCATTGACCTTTTATTTAATATGTGGGTAGAACAATCTGCAGTTGTCCTAAAATAGTAGTCAGAAGTCACTTTGGTTGGTGTGATCAATGATTTGCTGTATGGCTACCCATTGACTGACATTGACTTTTTTATCAATAACATTGTGCAAAGATATTTGCTTTTGCTATTCGGAAATGACATAACAGCAAAACTTGGCAACGTCTTTCAGCAAACCAAGCTATTCTGTGTACGTAGGGCAAATGTTATTGTCCTTTTCCACTGATAAAGTGATAAATTATCAACTATGCTGGGAAATATTGATGGCAATAGCCACAGCACTTTTTTACAGTGTTCTACCTAGTCAATGTTTTAGTTTAATGCCCATCTCCAGCCAAAAAAAAATTTTTCTTTTCCATTCAGCAGGGTTGTGCCTGCACTGAACAGGTCAGCTCCTCATTTTGCCTAAGGGAGAGGAGAAAATGAATTTACTTACCTCTGGTCCTCCCAGTACAAGACTGGTCCGGTACTCCTGTGCAACAGAGTTGTGGACTGTTCCTGATGTCATCAAGCCCAGAGCAGGTTTCATAGACCAGGAACAGTCCACTGCTACTACTCTATGGGGGAGTGCCGGTTTCTGGTGGAACGAAGGATTGGGGGAGTATAAGCTCTCTTCCCACCCCTAGACAAAATGAGCGGCTCATGCAAAAAAAGTAGAAAGGATAGTGCCATGGAAGTCATTTAGAACATAATTTTATTATTGCATGTGAACAACAGTCAAAAAGAGAGCCAACACGTTTAGGGCATTGGGCTTTAATCATGGGTGAGTGAGTAAGTGAGAAACTTGTATAGCGGAGCACATGCAAACTGAATTGCCTCAGGGCGCTTGGTATCCGTTTCCTACTATATTTTGCCTTCAGAATAGATGTTTTTTTTTTTTTTTTTTTTTTCTGAAGGCCTGGTGATCCACTTCCGTTCGGATGCTGGTTGGTAAAGCGTTCCACAGTCTAGGTCCTTGGACTGCAAATCTTCGTTCTCCTTTGGATTGGGGTTGTGACATTTTAATTTTTCACATAGATATTGGGGCGCACTTCCTTTTACACAGAGTGCCTTAAACGTAATTCTGTCTTTTACAGTCAACCAATGAAGGGCTCTAAGGGAGGTGGAAATGGATTCCCAGTTTTTTTTTTTACCTGTTACAAGTCGTGCCTCCGTAATCTGGACGACTTGTAGACAAGCAATTTGGTACGTTGGGAGTCCGAGGTAAAGGAAGTTTGCATAGTCGAGACTGGAGTTGATGATCGTTCCCACCACGACTGCTATGTCTTCTTTTGGGATAAAGGGAATAAGTGTACGTAGCTGGTGGGATCCGCTGACTACTGAACTTATTTGTGCATCCATTGTCATGTGGGAGTTAAACGTGACTCAGAGACTTTTGACTTTGGTGCTAGGGGTAATGGTTTGTCCCAAAATGGGAGGGGGTGTCCATGTTGTCATGGCAAGTCTCTTTCGGTTGGCGTGAAGCAGAAGAAGTTCTGTTTTTTTGAGCCATTGAGTTTAAGGTAACTCTCCGTCATCCAATCTTCTATCAGAGTAAGGCACTAGTCCGAGATAATGATCCTTTTTATTGCTGATGCGAAAGTAGAGTTGGGTGTCATTCGTGTAGAAATGGTAGAGTAAATTCTGGTTGCTGATGATTTCGAGGAGAGGGCAGAGATAGGTATTAAATAGTACGGGCGACAAGGGTGACCCCTGAGGGACTCTGCATGACACGTTTTTCAGAAGTGAAAGGACCTAGTTTCACTATCTGTGATCGAATTTCCAGAAAGGAGGAGAACCAACGCAGATCGGAGTCTGCCACTCTAGCTACTTCAGCTAGGCGAGTCAGCAATAATTTTTGGTCTACTGTATCAAAAGCTGCGCTCAGGTTCAATAGTACCAGAAGACAAGATTCTCCTTTGTCTGCTGCTTCGAGAGCGTCATCTCATATCTTGAGAAGTGCTGTTAAACGATTGGTTTATGAGGTGCGTGATAGCCGGTGCCACAATATCAGCACATTCTTTCAACAGTTTAGTGGGCATGATATCATTAGGCGCTGTGCTGTCTCGCAGGGTTACAATAATGTTTTTGGTGGTGTCGCTGGGGATGGCCTTTAGTCTGAATTTGATTGCGGCATATTTGTGTAAATGTTGCCTTTTTGATTTACAGGGAAGTCGATGGGGGTTATCTTTTGCTGAATAGTTTTACAGATTTTTTCAATTTTGTTAATGAAATAATCCGCTAATTCATTGCAAAATTCTTGTGATTTAAGATTCAGAAGCCTCTAGGCAGGCTGGGTTCATGGTCTGAGCGACTAAGTTAAATAGTTTGCAGGGACAGATACAGGCTTTAGCGAGGATATTAGAGAAGTGATCTTTTTTTGCTTTAAAAATGTCTTTATGATATTTCTTAGTGATTAGTTTGTAAATTGTGTGGTTTTCCTCTGTTGAGCTTCTTCTCCAGGCTGCTTCTGCTCTTCTGCGTTCTTGCTTCAACAACGTGAGCCTGTCGTTGAACCAACCGGAGTTGTTTTTCCAGATAGGTAGATTAAGACTTGGTGGTCGAAACGTGTTTGGCTTTCTCCTTTTTAGCATGGAATACATGGAGGTTTACAGACTTCACAGGCTGAATGCTGTGTTCTTGAGGCTCACCAGGCATTTTTATTTATTTTTTTAACTGAAGATGGGCTTTAAGTAGTTTACAGAAGATAGCTGAGAAAGCTGATTCATTGTTTAAAGCGGAGGTTCACACAAAAAGTTAACCTCCGCTTTTTGGATCCCTCCCCCCCTCCAGTGATACATTTGGCACCTTTCAGGGGGGAGGGGGGTGCAGATACCTGTCTTAGACAGGTATTTGCACCACTTCTTGGTCTGATCCCCGCGGGGAATCGAGCCTGTGACGTCACCCGCCCCCACTGTCACCCGCCCTCCGCCATCACCCATCCCCTTCCGGCTTCACTTCCTGATTCCCTCACCGAGGATGGCGGCGGAAGCAGCCGAGGACTGAGCGATTTCTCAGCCTCGTCTGCTGACATCGCGGGTGCACTGGACAGGTAAGTGTCTATTTTTTTTAAAATTATTTTTAAAGTCAGCAGCTGCCGTATTTGTAGCTGCAGACTTAAAAAAAAACAAAAAAACAGCCGAACCTCCGCTTTAAGATTTCAGTTCAGTCCACAGGAAAGAGTTGATCAGTAGGTAATTTTATTTCGTTTTAAGAGTCAAGTGGGGGCGTAGTTTCCACATGGCGCTGACCGAACGTGTCTGAAGCGAGCTCTGGCCTTTATACCGCTAGCAATGCTTACTAAAGCCTAAGGATCCTGCTCAGCATTCGTTAAGAGGTCAGGGAGAGGATCGGCTGCAAAACTCGAGTGTGCAGGCCAGAGCCTTGAGATCCAGGAGATCCCCCCCCCCCCCCCCTCTGTGCACGCCGGCTCAGAGATGTCCTACCTATTGAGTGGCATAAAGAAAGAACTGGCAGGGATGTTTCCCAGCCTTGAGAATTCTATAAAGAAGGAAATTACAGCAGTAAGGTCAGATATGTCCCACCTACTAGCCCGAGTAGAGGACTTAAAAAATCACCAAGACACACACGAGGATGCCATTAAAGAATTACAGAACACTGTCACTCAGCTGCCACTTGCCCATCGCTGCACTCTCTACAAGCTTAAGGACTTAGAAAACCGGAACCGTAGGAAAAATTTGCGAATATGGGGGTTACCAGAGGCATTTCGAGGTATCTTGAACTTGATTTTGGGCAAACCGATCACTGAACCCCTAAGATTTGATCACGTTCTCCAATTCCCTAAAGACCTCCGAGCCTCCTTTTACAAGATCAGCATACCCCAGGTGGAGCTTCCTGGTTAGCAAGATCCTATCCCAGTGTTCTCTGTGTCCCCGAAGCCCCAGTGGCGCAATACTCTAAAAAAAAAAGCGCACAGTGACACCGGGATCGTCTCAGAAAATGGGTGAGATATTCTCAGCTCCTATCCTCTTTACTTATCTGACCACACTTAGAGTGGTTACTGTCCTGTATATAAATTATATATGGCCTTCTAAATGCCATCTCTCTCCTTTTGAGACCAGAGGCTTTAACGTACAGTATTGACTGTATTATCTGACTTATTGTTGTACAGTTTTCCTCATTGCTTTTCTTTTTCTTGTTATTTCGCACTTATTTTGGCCATGCGCTGACAGGGCCCCATCCTTTTTGGGGTTGGTGAGTAAAAGCGTCCTCCATGCTTTCCTGGCTTCTACAGAGGCATTGCTGGCTGCTCGTCCTCTCCAGTCCCACAGGTTTTGTGTATCCCACCAGAGTCATAAGATCTATATATCTGTCTTGCTTATGTGCTTTTTTCCCTCCTTTTCTGCTTCCCCCTTTTCTCCTTCCCCCCACTCCTTTCCCTCCCCATTTTTTCTGGTATAGATGGTCCCACAGACTAAGAGTTCACGCACCAACCACACAATGGCTACTCTAACTGTTCTTTTATACAATGTAAGGGGTTTGAACTACGCCATGAAACGGCAGCAGGTTATGAGAGAGTTAAAATAAGCTGTCTGCTTTATTGCTTTCCTTCAAAAAATGCACCTAACCCACTCGACTTCTGTCAAACGTTCTTTAGACCCAAGAACCCAAGATCAGAGGTCTCACTAATTGACCCCCTGAGAAATGTAGCAACTTGGGTAGGTTCTTAAAGGGGTTGTAAAGCTTTGCGTTTTTTCATTTTAATGCATCCTATGCATTAAGGTGAAAAAAACATCCGATGCTTACACTTACAAGCCCCCCCCCCCCACCCGTTTAATTACCTGAACTGTCGAAAGTCCCACGTCGCGGACGTGAGCATGTCGGGGGGGGGGGGGGAGGAGTGATACAGTCGGCGGCTATGGTTTACCCCCTTGGGAGAGCACTTCCCAGAACTTGGGTTAGCTCTTGCGGTATAGGAGCCGAGACAGCTGACGAGGGACCCCAGAAAACCTTGTTTGATATATAAATATATATATATATATATATATATACCTGTCAACACAATAAAAAATAATATGAGGCAATCCTTAAAATTTTGCAAGGTCATAAATCACCTATAATTGCTTTGAAGGTTGTACAAATATTTTGTTTCTACATATACTTCCCATAAAAAAACGCACTAATGGCAGCATTTCCAATCATCTTCCTCTATTTTGGTCTAACTTCTGCACAACAAGCTATAGTGTTTCGCAATAACATTCCATATAACATTGTTTATACTGTAAAGTACCATTAAATGTATGAGTTTCTGACCCAGTACTCTGAATTGACTTCCCAGGTTAATTATTTCTAGAAATGATATCAGTGCTGACTCACGTTGGGTCAAGGGTCAATATGTACACTATTCCTGATTTTACAAAATATTGCTTTTTTTTTTGCCCAGGTTTTATTCCAGGTGTTAATGTATATACATAAAAGGCCGGATTCACAAAGCACTTACGCCGACGTATCTCCAGATACGCTGACGTAAGTACAAATGTGCGCCGTCGTATCTATGCGCCGACCCACAAACCAAGATAAGTCGAAAAATAGGCTGCAGCCGCCCCACGTAACTTTCCTACGCCGGCGTATAGTGGGCGCATATTTATGCTGGACGCATGTGGCGCTCCCATTGATTTTCGATTCAAATATGCAAATGAGGCAAATACGTTGATTCACGAACGTACTTGTGCCCGGCGCATAATATACGCGGTTTGCGTAAGTCGTACGTCCGGCGTAAAGTTATTCCCCATATTGGAGGCGCAACTCATGCAAAGGTATGGACCAGGGAACGAATGCCGTTGAATTTTACGCAGTTTGCCTTGTACGTGAATAGGGCTGGGTGTAGGTTACGTTCACACCGTAGGCAGTGATTCGACGTGATTGTGAGCATGCGCACTGGGATGCGGCCACAACACGACGCATGCGCAGTTCGTTCTAAGTACTTGCCTGGCACTCGGCACATCATTTGCATGGGGTCACGCTTCATTATAATGTATCAAGCCCACTTCCACCTACTTCCACTTACGCCTACGAATATACGCTACGCCGGCGCAGAGTTGGGAGCATTTGCTTTGTGAATTCCATGCTTTTTTGGGGGGGGGGGGGGGGTTTAAAAAAAAAATTTTTTGTTTACAAAGCAAAAAATAAAAACCACAGTGGTGATGAAATGCCACCAAAAGAAATCTCTATTCGTGGGGAAAAAAGGACGTCAATTTTGTTTGGGTGCAATGTCGCACGACCACGCAATTGTCAGTAAAAGCGGGGCTAAAGTGGTTAAACCATGCATGTTCAAAAAATGAAAAGATTTCTCCATCCACAAACAAGGTGGATGGAGAAATCACCCCCGCTTGAATATTGTATTCTGATAGTGGGACTGTCCACTGCTAGAACACATTCATCAACAAAAGTTCAAAAACAGGAATGGCCAGGCGTGGATCGAATTCTCTTGTCCCTAATGAACTGGACACATTTTAATCCATCCATTGCCAGCTTAAAGTGGTTGTAAAGGTAAATGTTTTTTTTCACCTTAATGCACCCTATGCAATAAGGTGAAAAAACATCCGACCGCATCGCCCCCCCCCCCCCCCCCCGAGCCCCTGTTTTACTTACCTCACCCCTCGAAAGTCCCGCGCTCGTCCCTGTCATCCTCTTCGGTTCCCAGCTTGGTCGTTGATTGGCTAGGTTGGACGGATTAATAGCAGCGCAGACATTGGCTGGTGCTGCTGTCAAACACATCCAATGACGCGGCGTGCCGGGGGACGGGGCCGAGTGATACAGTTGGTGGCTATGCCCACCGCTGTATCACGGGAACACGCCTACAAGAGCTTTCCAAGCTCGCATGAAGGTGGAAAGCTCTTGCAGAGGAGAAGCCATGACAGCCAAGGGACCCCAGAAGACGTGGATCGGGGCCACTGTGTGCAAAACGAGCCACACAGTGGAAGTGATGCCGCGTACACACGGTCGTTTTTTGCGATGAAAAAAAAAACGACGTTTTCTGTGAAGTAAAAAACGACGTTTTTGAAACGTCACTTTTCAAAGACAATTTTGCATACACACCATCGTTTTTTCACAAAAAGCGAGGTTACGTTCACCACTCTTTTCCATTGAAGCTCGCTTCATAACTAGCTTCTGGGCATGCGCGGGTTGAAAAACGTCGTTTTGAAAGACGTTTTTGCTACACACGGTGACTTTTTGTGAAACAAAAAACGACGTTTTGAAAAACGACACAAAAAATTCAAGCATGTTGGAATTTTTTTTTGGTCGTTTTTTTGAAGACAAAAAACGACGTTTTGCCCACACACGATCAATTTAAATGACGTTTTAAAAAACGTCGTTTTTTTTCATCGCAAAAAACGACCGTGTGTACGCGGCATAAGTATGACATGTTTGTTTATTTGTTTTTGTTTTTTTATCTTTAGTGTTGCTTTAGGGTCTTCTTTAAGTGCATTGAATATTTATATAACCTGTATATTGATTAACATGGTTACAGTAGATCAGAGCTGCTAAAATAGGTCTGTATTACATAAAGTAATGTTAGTGAAGCGGAAAGCTGTGGTATGATTGGAATGCCTTATGCTGTAATGGCACTGTAAATAATTCATAGATGATACATCCATTCCCTCTGTCTTTAAACATATATAATTAGGCCTTGTTTGAACATCTTAACAGGATAGTTAATGGGCAGTAATTTTTAAACTTCCTGTTATCTCCCAAATGAGGCTTCCGGATTCAAACTATTTAAGCAGATCTGTCCTGATGGAAAAGGTCTTAGGCCCAGATTCACAGAGCCATTACGCCTGTCTAACTGGTGTTAGACTGGAGTAATTTCCAATTACGCGCGTTTTCTAGCTAGTCGGAAACCTCAAACCATGAATAGACGGCTGCGGGCTTCAATTCGACTGGATTACGTGTTCATACGCCTTCGGATCTACGCTGCAATAAAATTGCGGCCACTGGGTGAACTTCCCGTCGTTTTCCGCGTCGGGGTATGCAAATGAGCTTTTGCCGGCGACCCCCCGAAATTACGATCTTCATTCGCAATCTCTTACGGCACCTTTAGTCATCTTTTTTTTGCGTAACACTATACCAGCTTTTTGCTGCTCTAATATTAGACAGCCCATGTTAAGTATGGCCGTCGTTCCCACGTCGAATTTCTACGTTTTCCGACGTCTTTTATTTTTTTTGACGTAAGTCGTCGGGGAATAGAAATGTTCGTAAACGACACTACTCAAACAACGAATGACGTAACGACGTGATTTTGCGCAATGCACGGCGGGAAATTTCTGAACGGAGCATGCGCAGTTCGATCGCCGCGGGGACGCGCTTAATTTAAATGCTTCACGCCCCCTAATCTCGTATTTCGATTACGCGGCGAGAAATAGACTACGCCGCCGTAGCGTACGGGCAAAAATCTACCAGGATTCGGTGTAGAGCCTGGTAAAATACGGCAGCGTAGAGTATTTTGATTACACAGCGGAATATTAAGTGTATGTGAATCTGGGCCTTAGTTTTTACTCAGTCAGTAGGATAAATAAGGTGTGGAATATGGATTGTGCACTCATATATAGTTCACAGTATTCAATATAAAATTCGGCCCTGTATTTAATGAACCATTAATACACTTGTCCTGGAAAGCCATTTCTGGCCTTCTTAATAATGATAATAATGAACTTTATTTTATATACCGTATTTATCGGCGTATAGCGCGCACCCCTAAAGTAGCCCCGAAATTCCTGTAAACATTTTTTTTTAGTACTTATAGTTTTGGTGTCTTGTGCGGTGTCCATCGGTGGCCTTGTCTTCGGCTTCAGTGGTGTCCTCCCGGCTTCTCCAGCACTGTCTCGAGTCGAATCCCTGCTTCCCACGCTCAGTTTGAACACCTCAGCCGACATATACCCAGTGCAGTACACTCGGGTACATTCGGTCAGGCTCGGCTTCGCTCCTGCTCGCGCTCTGTGACGTTTATGCGTGAGCACGAGCGAAGCCGAGCCTGGCCGAATGTTCCCGAGTGTACTACACTGGGTATATGTTGGCGGCTCAGATCAAACTGAGCGTGGGAAGCGGGTATCGGCATATATCGCGCACCCATGATTTTCCCCTTATTTTAAGGGGAAAAAAGTGCGCGGTATACGCCAATTTAAATATGGTAACACCTTTTTTGATGATGGCTTCTCAAAACACTTTTGATTAAACTAGGAAAATGCCTCACTCTGATCGATAATTGGATGACAGAAAGCTCCCTCAAATTCAATGGATCCAAAACAGAACTTCTTATCCTTCACCCAAATCGAAAATCTAACTTCATGGACACCACCCACCAGCCTTGGACAAACCATCACCCCAAGCAACAAAGTCAAAAGCATTGGAGTCCTTTTTGACTCAGACATGAGCATGGACGCACAAATAGGAGCAGTAGTCAGCGGTTCTCACCATCTTCTCCGCCTGCTGTGTAGACTCATCAATTCCCGACTTGACTATGCAAATTCTCTCTACCTAGGACTACCCAAATACCAGATTTTGCGTCTCCCATCACTGAAGACCCTCCATTGGCCAGCCGTAAAGGATCGGGTCACTTTCAAGACCCTCTGCCTTGCTCACAAGGAAACACTACTCAATACTTAAGCGAGAAAATAAAACCCTACGTCACCAATCGCGTCCTCCGGTCATCCAGCCAAAACCTCCTCATCCCGCTACAAATCTAAGGGAGAATGAAGGACCTTGGCTCTGGAACACTCTACCCACGGACATGCACATGGAAGAAAACCATTGGGCTTTTAAGGAAAAAACTAAAGGGCCACCTCTTCTGAAAGATCAGGGCGACACTGGATGCAAAAAGCACCTTGAGGCGATTTAGATCGCATTTGTAGTGCTATAAAAGTTACTCACTCTAAACACTATTTACATTGCTACCTCTTGCTTTAGGGGTTTGGAGTTGTGGATCCAGAACCAGCATGTAGCACACAAGTGTATTAAAGAAGTTTTAAATTCTACTTCTTATACATTGTAGCTGTCTCATGGTAATGGCTTAGGAAACATTTAATTGGGGGGGGGGGGGATCACGCCATTGCTGATCTCCTTTTCTGGCTAATATGCTAACCCAGGGATCTCCAAACTTACTAAAGAAAGGGCCAGTTTACTGTCCTTCAGACTTTATGGGGGCCACACTGTGGACAATGGAAGTAGGGGTAAAAAGTAATGCCCCATTGTTTGTTTCAGTGGAAGTAATTGTGCCCCATCATTGGTGTCACTGGGAGGAATTGTGCACTATCATTGGGCCCCATTGTTGGTGCCATTGGGAGGAATTGTGCCCCATGGTTGGTGTAATTGGAAGGAATTGTGCCCTTTCATTGATGTCAGTGGGGGAAAAATGCCCCATTATTGTTTTCAGTGGATGAAACTGTGCCCCAAGGGCTGGGTAAAAGCAAGGAAAAAGCCACATCTGGCCCCCAGGTCTCAGTTTGGAGACCACTGTGGTAACCCATAGGAGTTGATTTACTAAAACTGACTGCAGAGCTGAACCAGATTTTACACTCTGCAGTTAATCCGCTTCCAGTTTTTTTTTGTCAAAGCTTAACTACTTAAGGACTGCCCGTTGCAGTTGCACGTCGGCTTTTTGAAGTGGAATACCCCTAAGGCAGGTATCTGTGAAAAACACCTGGAAGCTGATTGGCTCTATGCAGTGGTCTCAGTGGCGGATTTACTGCAAGATCACTTTTATCAGGGGCGGGAGAGGGCTAACTTTACTGTTGTCCTTATTTTATTTTGTATTCAAAAGGTGTATTTTTTATTTCATTTTTTAAATTGCACTTGTAAGACAAATATGGTGTGAAAAAGTATTGCAACGACTGCCTTTATTCTCTAGGTGTCTGAAAAAAAAAAATACGCTCACGTGACCCGCCAAAGCTCTTCTCCACTCCGAGCACTGCAGAGGGAGGGACTGCTGATGTCAGCCAGGAAGAGAGAAGAAGCTCTCTGGCGGGTCATGTGAGCACCCAGCGGCGCTGTAAATAAGGCATTTTCCACAATAAACTTGCACAAGAAGACACACTGCACATTATATAATCCTTTTTACAAAATGGATTGCATGTTTTTAGAATGACTTTAACTAGGGCTTAATGACAAATGTATTTTGTGTACAGTGTGACATTGCAATTACCAGCTAAATTAACGCAGTGTTAAATAGAAAAAAAGCTGTGGTCATGAATAGGGATGAGCTTTGAGTTGAACTCATGTTCGACTCGAACATTGCCTGTTCGCCGAACAGTGAACAATTTGGGGTGTTCGCGGCAAATTTGAAAAGCCGCAGAACATCCTGGAAAAGTCTATGGGAGAAATCTAAAGTGCTCATTTTAAAGGCTAATATGCAAGTTATTGTCATACAAAGTGTTTGGGGACCCGGGTCCTGCCCCGGGGGACATGTATAAAAAGGTTTAAAAAAACGGCTGATTGGGGATTGGGGGGGATTGGGGGGGGGTTGGGGGGGGAGACGATGAGACGTTAGGAGAGGGATGCTACAGGCATGGGAACCCCCGTAAGGGGACTGGTTTCTCACCAACTACCCATACTGACCCCAACCTCAAGGGGACAGAACCGTAGGGCCAGATGGAGGAGGGCCACGGATCTATAGGCCTATGGGAGGCCATTAGCCCCAATTGTAGGGGGGAAGGTGAAGGGGAAGAATATGGGGGAGAGGTTGGAAGAGAGGATGGAGAAGGGGAGGGTTGGGATGGGATGGGGGGGGATGTGGAGGGGAGGGGGGAGGGAGGGGAGGGGGAATAGGTAGAGGGGGAGGGGAGTGGGAGGAACAGGAAGAGAAGGCCTCTAACAATAAAGTCTTAAAATATTCAACAGTACTCGATGGCAAAAGTTAAATTAATTTCCTACAATGTTCGGGGTATAAACGATCCCATCAAAACTGCTAATATATTTAGAGAGTTGGCTTCCCGTAAAACAGAAATTGTATTCCTACAGGAGACCCATCTGACTCTGAACACATGTCGCAGAATTAACTCAGACGAGTTTCCGTTATGGATCTACGCTGACTCCCCCACCCCAAGAGCTAAAGGAGTGGCGGTAGGGTTTGCCAGGGGCACTCGGTTCGTTGTCACTGAAAGAAAAGTAGATCCAGAGGGACGCTTTTTATTTTTAAATGGAAGTCTGAATGGACATGAGATTTCCCTGGCGAACATCTACTGCCCGAATAAGAAACCAGCTCAATACTTGACAAGAATAATAGAAGATTTTATGAGCTTTAAGAAAGGGAAGGTTGTGATAGGAGGAGATTTGAATCTCTGCCTGGATCCCAAAGTAGATAGTACGTCCCATGCGCGGATGAGCGAGATGAGTCAGAGAAACAGACTAAAAAAGAAGATGTATCAACATCAGCTGGTAGATGTATGGCGAACAAAGCACATAAACCAAAGAGACTATACATTTTTCTCGCCCGTGCATGGGACGTACACCAGAATTGATTACTTTCTGGTAGAACATAGGATGCTTGAGCAGGTGGAGGATACAAAGATTGAAATTATAACTTTTTCAGATCATGCCCCTATCTCCCTTCAACTTAGAATGGGAGAACAAGATAATCGAAAATCAAACTGGCGATTAAATGAGGAATTGTTATTAGATAAGGAAATTGAAAAGAAAATAAGGCACGAGCTGCAACAATTTTTTAGAGAGAATAGTACTGAGGGTATGTCGGAAGCTATAATATGGGAGACCCATAAGGTTTT
The DNA here is from genome assembly GCA_029574335.1 of Rana kukunoris. Taxonomy (NCBI): domain Eukaryota; kingdom Metazoa; phylum Chordata; class Amphibia; order Anura; family Ranidae; genus Rana; species Rana kukunoris. The sequence goes on along the minus strand of CM056056.1, from coordinate 39,335,329 downwards.
TGTTAGAGGAATTTTTATAAAAGAAGGGTCTAGAAAAAAAAAAAAATATATAGATATAAGAAACAATCTAACTAAAGAAATATCAGAACTTGAACAGCTCCATAAAGGAATAGGCCAAAGAGATATACTCCAGAAACTTTATAGAAAAAGGGAAGAGTTCAGAGAACTCATAGAACAGCAAACTCGGGCAGAATTTAATATAATTAAGAAAGAACGATACCAATGGGGGAATAAGACGGGGAAATATTTAGCGAGTCTCCTAAAAAAGAAAAAAGCCATGAATTCTATAGAAAAAATAAAAACGAAAATGGGAGAAATAAGATTTAAAACCTCAGAGATTATAGATAACTTTCAAGAATTTTATAAAGAACTCTACTCAATCAATAAAAATAACACTAAAGAGGAAATAAAGTTAAGAGATGAACAAATTAAAATATATTTGGAGAAGTTAGAGTTAAACAGCATACCAGAACATAAACTTAAGATCTTAGAAATGCCCATAACAGAAGACGAAATTATAAAAATAATCAGGGAAATGCCCAGTGATAAAAGCCCCGGTCCGGATGGATTTACAACCTTATATTTTAAAATATTCTCTGACGTATTGACTCCAAAATTATGCAGCTATTACAATGGAATAGGAGATAAATGGGAAATGAGGAAGGAGAGCTTAGAATCTTTAATAACTGTAATACCTAAAGAAGGTAAAGATAATAGCCTATGCTCCAGCTATAGACCGATCTCGCTCCTCAACATAGACCTAAAAATCTTTTCAAAAATTCTCGCCAACAGGATGAAAAATATCATGCCAGATGTAATACATATAGATCAGGTGGGGTTTATTACAGGAAGGGAAGGGAGAGACAACGGAATCCGTTCGCTTATGATTATAGAAGAAACCAAAAGAAGGGGAATTCCAGGTCTGTTAATGTCTGTAAACGCAGAAAAGGCCTTTGATCGAGTGGACTGGGGATTTACACAGAACACTTTAGAAAAACTAGGAATTGGCCTTAGAATGAGGCAGTGGATAGGAGCCCTGTATAATAATCCGACGGCAAGGATTAAAATCAATGGGAAGATATCAGATCCTTTTGAACTAAGGAATGGGACTCGACAGGGTTGCCCACTGTCGCCGTTGCTGTTTACGCTGGTATTAGAACCCCTTCTGAATATAATAAGGCGAAACCCGGATATCAAGGGGATAACGGTGGGAGGAGAGATACATAAAGTAGCAGCATACGCCGACGACATCCTATTCTATATATCAAACCCTAGGACAAGCTTGCCGAGCATAATTAAAACAATAAAAGAATACGGTATGCTGTCTAACTTTAAGATGAACCCAACTAAATCTGAAATATTGAACATCAATTTTTCTAAAAAAGAGGAGAAGGCCTTGCAGAAAGATTTCCCATTTTGTTGGAAAAAAGAGTTAAACTACCTGGGGATTAGACTAGGAAATTCTAAAGAGACCCTGTACAAATCCAATTTCATACCATTATTGAATAATATTAAAGAAGATCTTAATAGAATAGCACCAGGACAATTAACATGGACAGGGAGGATAAATATTTTTAAAATGATAATATTACCAAAAATTATTTACAAAATTCAGATGCTCCCAATACGAATCCCGCAAGCATTCTTCAAAAAACTGCAAGCAATGTTCCTTAAATTTATATGGAGGGGGAAAAAACCACGAATTAAGTTAACACTTTTAACAAAAGATAAGACACAAGGGGGGCTGGGAGCACCGGATTTTAAAAATTATTATTATTCAATTATTCTATCACGAATTATAGATTGGGCAAAAAATAACGTAGAAAAAAGATGGGTAGTTATGGAAAATAAATTAAGTAAATCTGCACTAGGGAAAATGATCTGGATCCCACCACAATATAGAGGACTAAGCCATGAAGCCCAAGATATCACAAAACACGCTTTAGCACTATGGGACCAGATTCACAGGAAAGAAGGATGGAGCTTTAACTCACCATTTATACCCCTAAAAAACACAAAATTTTTCCCTCCAGGAGAAACTTTAATGTTTGGTAATTGGATCAAGAAAGAGGACACTCAACTAAAAGATTTCATGGAACAAAATAGATTATTAACATTGCAGGAGATGGAAGAAAAGAGAGACACAGTGGTGATAGACGAATGGAGATACGCTCAATTAAGACACTTCTTTGAAGGTCTCTCACAGCCTATAAGATCCGAAACAAACTTGAGGCCATTTGAGAGACTTTGTACAAAGAAATTTGATAAGGGAACAATCTCGATGATATACGAAACTTTGAATGCCTTAAAAAAACAGAGCGTACCCCCATTCATCAAAAAATGGGAAGAAGAAACAGGCACATTAATAAATGAATTTGAAACCAGCCAGATAATAAATAGGGTTCATGTCACCTCTATAAATAACAAAGTAATGGAACAGAATTATAAATGTCTGGTAAGATGGTACCTTACACCAGACAAATTACATTCAGCTCTAGGAAATAATTCACACTTATGTTGGAGAGGTTGTAGAGAGGTAGGCACAATGATACACATCTGGTGGTCTTGCCCAAAAATAAAAATGTTTTGGTTAAAAATAAGACAAAACATTAAAGAAATAATAAACACAAATATACCGGAGGACTTTTGGGTTTGCGTGTTACATGGGGCTCGAATGCCAACTAAGAAATATCTAAAGACCCTAATCCCAGACTTTCTCAACGCCGCAAAAAGCCAGATCTCGAGTAACTGGAAACAAGAAAAAAGTCCTACATTAAGAGAATGGGGGAAAAAGGTGGACGAAATTTATTACAACGAATACTTAAGACATAGAGAGGAAGAAACCTGGGATGAATTTGAAGAAAAATGGGATGTCTGGAAAAAATATAAAGTTAAGTTGGAATACGCCGAAATGATGGAAGTTTAAGTAATAAAGAAGAGAGGGAATTATTAAATATTAAATAGAAGAGACGATAGAGGCCCAGGGGGAGGATGGGTGGGAGGCTGGGGGGGGGGAAGGAGGGGGAGGGGGGATGAGAGGGTGGAAAGAAAGGAAGGGGGGGAAAAAAAAAAAAAAGAAATAAATAATTATATACATATTCCCACTTATGATGCAAAACCAAAGTCGAGACATAATCATTGAAAGTAACCATGAGCAGGTCTCAAGCTACGGTTAAGACTGAAGTGGAAGAAAAAAAAATTAAACAAATAGTAAAAAAAAAAAAAAAAAAAAAAAAAAGAAAGAAAAAAAAAAAAAAAGAAAAAAAAAAAAAACGGCTGTTTTTTCGGGAGCAGTGATTTTAATAATGCTTAGCGAAACAATAAACGTAAAATATTCCTTTTAACCACTTGATAACCGCCCCATTGTCAAAAGACGTCATGTTTTTAAAGATGGATATCTCGGTAACGGCAGCAGCTGCTGCCACAACCGAGATATCCATCTCTTCATGGGGCGGTTCTGTACACGATAACGGCGGTCTCCACAGGGGATTCGCCACAAGATCGCCGTTATCGGTGGCGGGAGAGGATCCCCCCCTTTAGCGCCCTCTGCCACTTACCGTAGCCATCGGTAGTGGCAGAGGCGATCGGGTCTGTTCGGCTCCTCAGCGGGGATACGTGTGAGGGAAAAATCACCCCCACCCATCCGCATAGCTCTGCTGGGCGGAAGTGACGTCAAAACGTCGGTCCCGCCCAGCGTCTTAAAGAAACATTTTTTTTTTCTGTCATTTGAAAAATGACAGTTTAATTATTTTTTTTTGCATTTAAGTCTAAATATGAGATCTGAGATCTTTTTGACACCAGATCTCATATTTAAGAGGACCTGTCATGCTTTTTTCTATTACAAGGGATGTTTACATTCCTTGTAATAGGAATAAAAGTAATCATTTTTTTTTATTATTTATTTCAGTGTAAAAAATTAAAAATTAAAATAAATAAGAAAACAAAAAAACTATTTTTTAAAACGCCCCGTCCCGACGAGCTCGCGCACAGAAGCGAACACATAGGCGAGTAGCGCCCGCATATGAAAACTGTGTTCAAGCCACACAAGTGAGGTATCGCCGCGATCGTTCGAGCGAGAGCAATAATTCTAGCCCTAGACCTCCTCTGTATCTCAAATGCAATCTGTAATGCAACCTGTAGAATTTTTTAACTCAGTGTAATATTATCTTTCACAATATATAAAAAAAAAATGGGCCAAATGTATTGTTGTCTTATTTTTTAATTCAAAAAAGTGCATTTTTTCCAAAAAAAGTGCGCTTGTAAGACCGCTGTGCAAATACAGTCTGAGAAAAAGTATTGCAATGACTGCCATTTTATTCTCTAGGGTGTTAGAAAAAATATATATTATGTTTGGGGGTTTTAAGTAATTTTCTAGCAAAAAGAAAAGTTTTAATCTCGTAAACACCGAATCTGAAAAACAGGCTCGGGTCTCATGTGGTTAAATTTTATACCTGGGGGGGGGGGTGTATAGTATGTCTGTATAGTATGTCTGTTTCCCGTGCTTAGAACTGTCTCTGCACAAAGTGTCATTTCTGAAGGCTAAAAAGTCATTTAAAATCACTGCTCCCGAAAAAACTGCCATTTTTCAAACTTTTTTTTGCATTGATACATGTCCCCTGGGGCAGGACCCAGGTCCCCAAAAACTTTTTAGGACAATAACTTGCATATTAGCCTTTCAAATTAGCACTTTAAACGTTCGAGTCCCATAGACTTTAATGGGGTTCTAAAGTTCACACGAACATTTGGTCTGTTCGCAGGTTCTGGTGCGAACCGAACCCAGGGGTGTTCGGCTCATCCCTAGTCATTAAGGGGGTAAAATCTTCCCGAGGTCAAGTGGTTAAGCTTTGACAACAAAATCTAGACGCTGATTGGTTACTATGCACAGCTACACCAGATTCTCTGTACACCAGTTTTAGTAAATCTTCCCCACTGACTATCATTGCATGAATGCTAAGTAATCATTTCACTGTAAAATATTTATTCCCCCCCCCCCCCTTTTTCTTTTCTTTTAGGGTTTATATCGGAAGACGTTTGACGACCTCCGCCGGTACATTCTAAAATGGAGAGAGCGGAGATTTATTCAAGCTTGAGAAGAGAACAGACCTCCGGTCATCATATTCTGCTCTGTACATGAATGTTGTTTATAAAGCCTATCATTAGTGGGGGGGGATAGTAACCTCTTTAATGAAGATAATTATTTCATTCAGATCCATTGGCATGTTCTAGGCTTTCATCCACTGTGAATTGTAGTTGTTTAAAAAAAAAAAAAAACATTTCTGTACAGGTGAAAAAAAAAACGATTAAGCCTACTTGTTCAGTTGACATTCGCTTGATTTCAGTAGCCAATATACTGCCAATGGTAGAGAATAATCTTGTTGCCTCTATACTGGGCTTTGTATGTTGCCATGGTTCGGTAGATTCCATAGGTGTACATTGTGGTGGTACTTTGTTTTTTTTAGCTAAGGCTGCAACATAAGAAATGGGGGTCAACATTGTTTTCAAATGCTATTCTTTGAAGGTTGTTGATGATCCTCACTGATGAGTACACTAAACATTGTTGTCTTAGGGCAGGAAAAGCAGCTTTGCCTATATAAGAAATAGTAGAGCAGAGAACGGCTTAAAGTTTAAGTCTGACCAGGGAAGCCCCTCTACCCCCCCCCCCCCATTTCTTTAAAAAAAAAAAGGGGGGTAAATAATCCTAAATGGTTGCTTCCTCAGAGTGGGAATCCATCTCTAGTTACCCACATTACTGCCTCAGTGACCTGAACCCATTGCCTGTCCAGCAGCAGGGTCCTCTAAAGCACCAGAGGACTATCATGACAGCAAGACCAGTAGGACTCCATCGCTGGATCACCAGTCTGCGCTTATGGAAGAGATGCCATTGAGGGTCAATTAATGGTGGATTCAAATAAGTGAAAGGGGGCTTGGAAAAAAAAAATATGAATGAGCGGGAGTGGAAAAGGCTGCCAATTTTTGCCTTGAGATGGACATTTAAGCAAGGATGCCCAACTGGTCTTGTTTGGATGCATGTGGCTGCTTTAGCTGGCCATGGTCAGCAACATTTCAACAATTTTGGATATCCTAGGGGTCTCCAAACTTTCGAAACAAAGGGACAGTTTATGGTCCTTCAGACATAAGGTGGGCCAGACTTTGGTCATTGGGTGTAGAAAAGGTCTCGATGTCAGTGGAAAAAACAACGACCCATCTTTGGTGTAAGTGGAAATAATTGTGCCCCATCGTTGGTGCTGCGCAATACTGGCATCAACCATATGGTTAAAGAGGGTGCTGCAATGACTCCCCTGCCACTCGCAGACTAATGCCCCGTACACACTATCGGAATTTCTGATGGAAAAAGTCAGACAGACTTTTTCCATCAAATATTTCGAGGAATTCCTTCGGCGTTTAGATAGCAAGTCCTCAAGGCACACCAACAGGTCATGTTTTGAGGCTTTCCATTATTTTGAACAGGTGATTTGATCAGTTTCACTGCCTTAGTAATCACCACAGCCATTTCATCTGAGGGAAATACTGAAAACCTGACCTGTTGGTGTGCCTTGAGGACTGGAGTTGAAAAACACTGAGATAGAGAACATGTTCTCTTTTACTCCTGATTGTGTGTACGGGGCTTAACATAAGATATAATTGTCAGCACACTGGGAAGATTGTTAAGTATTAGCCCTGATGAAGGGTCCCTGCATGTCTTTGTGATCATGTAATAAAAAAGGATTTTTTTTTTTTTTTACAACAAGCTTGTTGGTGTGCTGACAACATAAACTATTCATCTCCAATGTGGGGGACACGGCACTAAAAACCTGACAACCATCTCAGTAGGAACAGGCTGCAGCTCTGAACGTTCCTCACTCTACAGAGAACCTGGCTGGAGTTGACCTTTAGGTCCTATAGCACTCTAAGGCCGCGTAAACACGATCAAATTTGTCCGCTCAAACTGGTCCAACGGACCAGTTCAGCAGACAAATCCGATCGTGTGTATGGGCTAGCGGACATGTCCGACCGGCGGACAAATTTTAAAATATGTTTTAAAATTTGTCCGCTCAGGACATGTCCATCGGATATGTCCCCTGGTCGGTACACTCACCAGCGGACATATCCTCCCGCACATGCGTCGAATGGATTCGACGCATGCGCGGAAGTATTTTTCTTCCTGGTGCGGTGACATGGCGGCGTCAACGTCACCGCGCTGTCTGCCGGTGGGGATTTTAATCCGATGGTGTGTACACGCCATCTGACCAAAATCCGGAGGGGACATGTCCGCTGGAAACGGTCCGTCGTTTCAGCAGATAAGTCCCTCCGTGTGTACGCGGCCTGAGAGCCGGTTCACACTTCTATACAGAAGTCATTATGCAAGTTGCCTCTGAAGTCGTCTTCAGGACGCCTTGCCGAGTCGCCCCTGAAGTCGTGCCGCCCCAGTGTGAACCGGCTCTGAAACATACTGAACTATGCCAAGTTACCTGTGACCTGCTGAGCACTGTCACAGAAGAGATTTGCCATTATACCTTTAGGCCTGCTTCACACCGATGCATATTTTTTTTTTTAGTGCATTTTCAGTTTTGCAAGAAACACACTACAGTCCATTTATCAAGGTTTCCTATGGATGTAGTTCAGATCTGTGCATTTTATGGAAAGGGCCAGGGACTTATTTCTGGTTTTTGGTATCATAGACTTCAATGGATGGAAAATGTGTATTGAAAAATGCAAAGTGCAACCTGCATAGGTGTGAACCAGGCCTTGTAGAGCAGGGGTGTCAAACAGGCGGCCCTCCAGCTGTTGCTAAACTACAAGTCCCATGAGGCATTGCAAGGCTAACAGTTACAAGCATGACTCCCACAGGCAGAGGCATGATGGGACTTGTAGTTTCGGAACAGCTGGAGGGCCGCCAGTTTGACACCCCTGTTGTAGAGGAACTCTTGGAAAATGCACCTTAATGTCTTGGAAATCAAAGATTAAGCACAATATAAAGGTAAATTTGTATTTTAATGACTTGCTTGTAAATTGGGTATATATTCTTTAGCTGATATCTAAAGTCAACAGTCTTTCTTTGCATTTTGGACAGAGGAGGGGAGGATTGAAACCACTGTTCGTTTATTTTATTTTTTTGTATGTGTGTCTCAAGAGATTTCCCTTCACTTCCTGTCAACTCAACAGGAAGTAAGAGGAAAGCTGTCCAATGTGAAGTAAATCTCTTTTTAGACCAGTGGTTCTTAACCTTCTGATAAAATTTCCCAAGTTGTGGGGACCCCTAACAGTAAAATCATTTTTGTAGCATGGGTTGTCAGCACCCAAAGCATGACAAGTAATTTGCACCTAAACCACAGACATTTAGCGCTCCCTTTTAATGGCAACTATAATCACACTCACTGTGTCTCCGGCTTCACTGTGTTTCTGACTTTGTGGTGTCTCGCAGCAGTGACACCCATGTCAAAATCAGGAGATGGGGTCTCCTCTAGACCCTCCCACTTCACATTCCTCACCAGTCAGCTGACCTCAAGTCTCTGCCCCCCCCCCCCCCAGCCATGCAGTGAACTGAATGGGCACCTGCGAAGAGGCTGAGTGGGCGGCCGTGGGCTCCAGGAACAGCCCAGCTGGGCAGCCAGAGGCTCCAGGGACAGCCCTGCTGGGTGGCTGCAAAAAGGCTGGGAGAGTGGTGCAGGCTTCAGGAATAGCCCAAGATTCGGTGACCCCTGACAAATGATCATTTGACCCCCCCAAGGGGGTCCCAACCCCCAGGTTGAGAACCACTGTTTTAGACCCTTGTCACAGGGACAAGTGTCCCCCTCCATTGGCAGATTTCCCCTCAATTCCTGTTCTAATGACAGCTCAAAATGTTTAATTGACGTTCACTCTGGGACATTGGCAATCGGGACAGTTTGAGTAAATCTCCATAATGGCAATAATATATAAAAAAAAATAAACTGACAAGGGTTGTAACCCCTCACCACTATTCAAATCCTAAAGAAAAAAAAAACATTTTGCCTTTTTAGTTATAATTTAATCGCTGTATATACATTGTAAATGAATATAGAATTTATGTTGCACACAAGTGAATGTTGTGTTGTATTTTAAACCAAAGTAATTTTTAAGGCTGTTTTCGGTAAGAATATGGCTTATTGTACTGTTTGAATGTACTTTATGTCCCCACTCCCTTTGTATACTTTGCAGAAATGCCTCATTTTATTGAGGGGAAATCAAATTTTATTTTATTTTTTTTCACCAATACTAGAGAAATGATGTCTTCTTGGCTGTGCGAGACCATTCTGATTTATGTAAACTGGAATTAAAACTAAAACAGTTTGCAATGAGCAACCAGCTTGCTTGCTTTATTGTTTTACTTTATTTTTTCTAGAGAATTATAATGTTTTGGTTATTTTAGGCAACAGCTCCACCTATGTTTCAGTTTGACCTTCTTTTTTTTTTTTTTTTTTTTAACCACTTAAGGACCTCCTACTGCACATATACGTCGGCAGAATGGCACGGCTGGGCACATCAACGTATATTTACGTTGATTTTAGTACCCAGCCGTGGGTCGCTCCCGTGACCCAGTCCGAAGCTCCGGGACCGTGGGATTCGCGGACCCGATTGCCGCTGCAGTGCAGCGAAATCCGTCCCTGGAGCTGAAGAACGGGGAGAGCCATGTGTAAACACGGTTTCCCCGTGCTTCTCTGTGGCCGCAGCATCGATCGCGTCATCCCTGTTATAGGGGGACGCGATCGATGACGTCACACCTACAGCCACACCCCCCTACAGTTGTAAACGCACACACAGGGAACATTAAAAGTCACAGAGCCCCCCAGCGCATTTTTTGCTGTGAAAATTACAATTGTCCCAAAAATGTGTCAAAATTGTCCGAAGTGTCCCCCATAATGTCACAGTCACGAAAAAAATCGCTGATCGCCGCAATTAGTAGTAAAATTTTTTTTTTTATAAAAATGCAATAAAACTATCCCTTATTTTGTAAACGTTATAAATTTTGCGAAAACCAACCGATAAACGCTTATTGCGATTTTTTTTTGATTTTTTTTACCAAAAATATGTAGAAGAATACGTATCGGCCTAAACTGAGGAAAAAAATGTATTTTTGTGGGATATTTATTATTGCATTTTTTTTAAATTGTCGCTCTATTTTTGTTTATAGCGCAAAAAATAAAAACCGCAGAGGTGATCAAATACCACCAAAAGAAATACCACCAAAAGAAAGCTCTATTTGTGGGGGGAAAAGGACGCCAATGTTGTTTGGGAGCCACGTCGCACGACCGCGCAATTGTCAGTTAAAACGACACAGTGCCGAATCGCAAAAAGGGGCAAGGTCCTTTACCTGCATTTTGGTCTGGGTCTTAAGTGGTTAATGATCAGAATTGTACTTCTTCAGTGTTGTCTTTTTGCAGCCATGCCAGCTAGAGAAAAAAAATCCGATAAATGTAACCAAGACATCTGACTTGGAGCGATTCCTTCCTGGCAAAGAAGGAAATTCAGCTTTGTATGCCAAACTGTTTAAGTTACTGAATTTTACCTGTGACAAAGTACAATCAGAACTATTGTGGTGTTAAAAAAAATAAAAAAATAATGGAAGTTCAAGTTAAAGCTATAATAAAAGTTTTAGTGTTTCCAATGGCAACTGTCTGGAATACTTTGTAGCTTCATAGAAGTGTCAACAAATGATGAAAATGCTCCCAATGCAGTGCTTAAAAGTCGATCTCCAGGCATAAAAACACAAATGAATGCACTCTGGTTATTGATTTGCATATATTCTCAAAAAGATGGAGCATATTTCAACTTTTTATTTCAAACAAACTAAGGCGTACGTTCTGCCCATCACTAAACTGACGGCCCTCCAGCTGTTGCAAAACTACAAGGCCCGCAAGGCTGACAGTTACAAGCACGACTCTCACAGGCAGAGGCAATGATGGGACTTTGAGACCCCTAGCATAGAGGAACGTTCCTAGTTTTGAGGCTCTATGTGCTCAACATTAGTACCATGTGTTGCACAACATCAAAAACAATAGACCATTTCTTGCCACACACACAAATCAACTGGTCACTACCTTGTTTCACCGAAAATAAGACCGGGTCTTATATTAATTTTAGTCACAAAAAACACACTAGGGCTTATTTTCAGGGTAGGGCTTATTTATTTGTGGTATGTAGATTAAACAACATTTTATTCAAATACCATAACAGTCATCTCCTTTAAAGCATGATAAACAACACAGTCTTTGTGCTGTCATTTATCCTTCTCTCTTTTCTAAAAACCTGTTAAAATCTGAAAATTCTGTGTCCTCTGTCTTCCCCTCAGGTCAATCCCCACCCCCACCCATCAGGTCAGTCCGTTTTTTTTAGATAATTATTTCTGGTACTGTATGTACTGCAGTTTTATACTGGTATGCTGGTTAAAGTATGGTACCTGTTTAACAGCTTTTATTCTTCACCTGAGATCTGAAGTGACGATTAGAGAAGAGTTCGGCTTTGGTGATGTCAGCCGGCTCCGTGTAGTAAAGAGAGAGGGGCGCAGACGTCAGCGGGAGGAGAGTAGGAAAAAGAAGAGCCGAGATTGCCGCTGACGTCAGTGCACTGAAGACGGCATCTGGAGGGAGGAGGGGAGGGAAGAGAATAGCCACGATCCCCGGCTGATGCGCGCACAAGAGGAAGCAGCAGCAGACATCAGCCGGGAGGAGAGAAGAGGACCTCCGGCGGGGCAGCGGTGGGTGCAAATGTTTGTTTTAAGTATACCGCCGCAAACGGAGACAATAGCAAGCATTTAAAAACTTTTTTACGGAGATTTGCTAGGTCTTATTTTCGGGGTAGGGCTTATATTGTAGCTAGGGTTGCCACCTCATCCCTTTAAAACCGAACACTTATGAATTACACAGGTTCTGAGGCTAATTTAATGCAGGTAAGGCACCAATTGAGTTTAATTACCACCTTAGTCAGCCACAGAGCCTGTGTAATTATTATGTGTTCGGTTTTAAAGGGATGAGGTGGCAACCCTAATTGTAGCCCGCCCCGATAGGTAGGGCTTATTTTCGGGGATAGGGCGTACTTTCGGATTCACAGCTTCAACAATTTAGTATCTCAGATCTTGAGTAGTAGGCAAACACCCTTTTTATGTACCCCCACAGATATATATATATAATAAAATATATAATATATATAATTATATTTGAAGGGGGTAAGGTCTGATGACCTGGGAGGCCACAGACAACACAATCTTTCTGTCCACCTCTCCCAGTATATCATTCTGCAATGGTATTTGTCAGATAACACCAAGTGGAAGTGAAGAAGGGCACCATCTTGCATGAAAATGAAATCATTTGAATCTTCTTGAAGTCGGGGAAACTACCAGTTTTGTAGCGGGTACAGATATGAAAATTCAGTCAGTTTGCTCAGGGGAAAAAAAAGAGAAAAAGAAAGGGTCCATAAACTTTGCTTACAGAAATGGTGCAAAAACACATTAAGCGAGTCTCTTTCATGTCAGACTATGCGAGGATTTTCACCCCCCAAATTCTAAGAATACAGTGAATAACCTCAGTAGAGAGATGAAATGCTGATTCAGCCAAAAAAAAATTCATCATTTGGAAAAATTGACCAGTCCTGTTAGGGTTGGTTTACACTTGCTTCAAGATGTGGCATTGGACACATTTTTTAATGCTCAACAAATCGTCCGTTGCTAAATAAAATAGTTACCTTACTGTTGGCACGTACTTTATTGGTGCTTCAAAGAAATCGGACACCACTTGCTTACATCACCTGAAGCTTATATTCAGCTTTAGCATCCCAGGATGCACTGAGAAACCAATAAGGGAAACTGGAAGGTAGTCACGTGTATGTATTTTCTGGTGCAGACATCACATCTGTTGTGGAGCAGCAGGGTCTGGACTGGAGCAACTAGCAGACAGCACATGTTTACAACAGAGGAACACTAGAATGGAAAGCGAACGAGACTGGAGGAGAAACACAGAGGATCAGCAGTGCAGGAGAAACTGCAGATGTCACACAGGGTGTGTAGCATAGGAGCAATATAGCAGGAAGCAAGTGAGGACTATGGAGGTAGGATCAGAAAAGCAGAGGCGCAGCAGAGCTGGGGGTTACTAGTGAGCAAGGGGTCTGCTGTACGAGAATATACCAATGTGCTGGGAATCTACTGGGCCCCTTAACGCCCGCCGCATATAAATATACGTCCACAAAATGGCACGTGCTGGCAGATAGATGTGCTGGCACGTCCCTGCCTTTCCGCGGGTCAGGGCTCCGATCGGGACCCCCTCCGCTACATGCGGCGGTCGGTAAGTGTCTGGGAGCAATTCAGGGTGAGGGGGCGGCTGTTCGTTTCTGTCCCCCCCCTAGCGATTCGGCTTCCCCCCCCTCTCTGCACTTCCTCTGCCTGTGTAATGTAAACACAGGCAGAGGAAGTGATGTCACCTCTCCTCTCAGCGGTATTTTCAATCCGGCGAGAGAGAAGACATCACAAGTAAGTCGCACCAACAGCACACACATAGGCACATTAACCCCTTCAGATCACCCCCCCCCCAGCCCCCTATCACAGTGTCACTAATAGCAGTGATCATATATTTACTGATCACTGCATTTAGTGTCAGTGTGACAGGCAGTTAGGTTCAGGGTACCCCCCCTAATAAAAGGTTTAACCCCTTGATCATCGCTCTAGTTAACCCTTTCACCCCCTATTGTCAGTGTCACTAAGCGATCGGTTTTCTGATCGCTGTATTAGTGTCACTGTTGCCGCTAGGTAGCTATTTTTTTTTTTTTAGATTGCGATTTTTTTTTACTGTGGCTGAATACATTTTGGCCTAAATGTTTGACTAAAATTTAGCTTATTCGATTTTTCTTATAACAAAAAGTAGAAAATATACTTTTTTTCGAAATTTTTAGTCTTTTTCCGTTTATATCGCAAAAAAATTAAAAGCGCAGAGAATCAAATACCATCAAAATAAAGCTCTATTTGTAGGAGCCACGTCGCACGACCGCGCAATTGTCTGTTAAAGCGACGCAGTGCCGAATTGTAAAAACACCTTTGGGCATTTAGCAGCATATTGGTCCGGGGCTTAAGTGGTTAAAGGAGTTGTAAGGGAAAATAATTTTTGCCTAAAATCAATGTCTGCAAGGTAGACAGACAGACTAGTGTAATGATTCTGTTAAAAAATGAATAAATACCTATTAAATTCCTTCATCTATATCACCTCCGGCGTTCTAGTTTGTTCTCTCATTCACTTCCTGGTTTGCGATGCTCGTTCATGTAAGAACTACATTTCCCAGTATGCATTGCGGCACGCCCAGTAATTCACACCTCCTTGAAGTCTCTAACATGTAGAGAGCGTCCTGCCACACAGATGTAGTTCCTAGGAGGGGGAGAGCACATCACTGTCCACCGCAATAAAGCCTCCCTTCACGGTGGTGAGTAACAATCAGACAAGCAGGAAGTGAACAGAACAGAGAAGAAATAGAGCAACTTCTGAGCAAAAACCAACAATGAGGAAGTGAAAAGAGGAATGTCTGCAGGTAAAGGATGCTTATTATGAAAAAATAATGTTTTTCCCTTTACAACAAATAGAAAATCAACATACACGCACAGCATTTGCCACGCTTCAAAAAATGCATGTGGCAGTTGCTTTAATGTGTGTTAAAGTAAACAAGCTCTTACAGTTTGTTTGAAATAAAAAAAGTTGAAATCTGCTCCATCTTTTTGAATTGTGTTTGTGTGCGCACACAGGCCAAAAAATGTATGCATAAAAATGTACATAACCATTAAAGGGTAGCTATAAGTCATGTTAGAATTATGCTATCAAAATGAGGTGCTCAAAGTGGTCACCATAAGCATCCAGACACTTGATTTTGGTGAACTACTGCATAAACACCACTAAGAATTGCGTGTAGATAGTGTACAGTCCAGGGAACATGGAGGGAACTCAAAAGGCACCTACAAGTCTTGGAACTCGAAAAAATTAGAATATCGTGCAAAAGTTGATTTATTTCACTAATGCAGCTTAAAAGGTGAAAGTAATATATGGGATACACTCATTACATGCAAAGCAATATAGTTCAAGCCATGATTTGTCATAATTGTGAGGATTATTGCTTACAGCTCATGAAAACCCCAAATCCACAATCTCAGAAAATTTGAATATTGTGAAAAGGTGCAATATTCTAGGCACAAAGTGTCCCACTCTAATCAGACAATTAAGCCATAACACCTGCAGAGGGTTCCTGAGCCTTTTAAACGGTCTCCCGGTCTGGTTCAGTAGAAATCACAATCATGGGAAAGACTGCTGACCTAACAGTTGTGCAGAAAACCATCATTAAGGAGGGAAAGCCTCAAAAGGTAATTGCAAAAGAAGTTGGATGTTCCCAAAGTTCTGCACATTAATAGAAAGTTATGTGGAAGGGAAAAATGTGGAAGAAAAAGGTAAACAAGCAGCAGGGATGATCGCAGCCTGGAGAGGATTGTCAGGAAAAGGCCATTCAAAAGTGTTGGGGACTTTCACAAGGAGTGGACTGAGGCTGGAGTCAGTGCATCAAGAGCCGCCACACACAGACGGATCCGGGACATGGGCTTCAAATGTCGTATTCCTCTTGTCAAGCCACTCCTGAACAACAAACAACGTTATCTGAGATAAAGAAAAACACACCTGGTCTGGTGCTCAGTGGTCCAAAGTCCTCTTTTCTGATGAGAGCAAATTTTGCATCTCATTTGGAAACCAAGGAGCCGGAGTATGGAGGAGGAATGGAGAGGCACACACTGCAAGGTGCTTGTCCAGTGTGAAGTTTCCACAGTCTGTGTTGATTTGGGGATCCATGTCATCTGCTGGTGTTGGTCCACTGTGCTTCATTAAGTCTGGGGTCACCGCAGCCGTCTACCAGGAGATTTTGGAGCACTTCATGCTTCCTTCCGCAGACGAGCTCTATGGGGATGCTGACTTCATTTTCCAGCAGGACTTGGCACCTCCCCCACACTGCCAAAAGCACCAAAACCTGGTTCAATGACCGTGGGATTACTGTGCTTGATTGGCCAGCAAACTCGCCTGACCTGAACCCCATAGAGAATCTATGGGGCATTGCCAAAAGAGAGACATGAGACCGAACAATGCAGAAGAGCTGAAGGACGCTATTGAAGTATCCTGGTCTTCCAAAACACCTCGGCAGTGCCACAGGCTGATCGCTGCCATGCCTCATTGAGGCAGTAATTGCTGTAAAAGGGGCCCAAACCAAGTACTGAGTACATATGCATGCTTCTACTTTTCAGAGGTCCGATAATGTTCTATGTACAATCCTTGTTTATTGATTGCATGTAATATTCAAATTTTCTGAGATTTTAGTGTTTTCATGAGCTGTAATCCATAATCCTCACAATTATGACAAATCACGGCTTGAACCATCTTGCTTTGCATGTAATGAGTCCATCGCATATATTACTTTCACCTGTATACATCTAGGTTGCATTAGTGAAATTAACTTTTTTCACCTGTATACATCCAATCAGACGTCCTGGTAGAAGAACGTCACGTCCTGCTGGTAGCGAGGTGGTGCGCCATCTTGCTAGAAGTAAAAATTACTCAACCACATGAACGGCCAGTAATACGATAACAATGGTGTACATACTAACGTCTTTGGGGCAAACAGAGTACTACTCATTGGTGCCACAATTCAATTTGGGTGTTACAGGGCATAGATAACTGTTGAAGTGTATATCATTTCTTTGGGCCCCACTGTGTATCTCAAACAAAACCAGCTATCACCTCCATATACAGACTAATGTACATCAGGTGATCATCTTCAGCCCATAAAGCCAACAAATCTAAAGTAGAACAAACGGGAGCTTTATTCAGGGAATACAGATGGCAAATTAACAAGCACGCTGGAGGCTAGAGCTACCAAAAACGTTACATATAGCCAATTAGCAGATCTTTGTATCACAATTTAAATGGAAAGAAACTCTGGTTCCTTCACAAGCAAAAATGGTGCCCAATCATTTGGATGTCATAGGACCACAGTGCCAACATCCACAATACACTTAAATCATTAAAACTAAAATATTTAAACCGATAGTCACAGCACTGCCTTTACCTGCAGCAGAACTCCCCTCATTCACAGCAGCTAACGCACTACTGGATTCTCCCAGTACAGTGGAACCTTGGTTTACGAGTAACGCAGTTAACCACTTAAGGACCGCCTCCTGCACATATACGTCGGCAGAATGGCACAGGCACGTACAGGTACGTCCTGTGCTAGTACCCAGCCGTGGGTCGCGCTCCCGTGACCCGGTCCAAAGCTCCGGGACCGCGGGACTCACGGACCCAATCTCCACTGGAGTCCCACGATCGGTCCCCGAAGCTGAAGAACAGGGAGAGCAGTGTGTAAACACACCTTCCTCGTTCTTCACTGTGGCGGCGTAATCGATCGCGTGATCCCTTTTATAGGGATACACAATAGATGAAGTCACACCTACAGCCACACCCCCCTACAGTTGTAAACACTTATTAGGTCACACAACCCCATCAGCGCCCCCCTTGTGGTTAACTCCCAAACTGCAAATGCATTTTTTGCTGTGAAAATGACAATGGTCCCAAAAATGTGTCAAAATTGTCCGCCATAACGTCGCAGTCACGAAAAAAAAAAATGCTGATCGCCGCCATTAATAGTAAAAAAAAAATGCAATAAAACTATCCCCTATTTTGTAAACGCTATAAATTTCACGCAAACCAAGCGATAAACGCTTATTGCGATTTTTTTTAACCAAAAATAGGTAGAAGAAGAATACGGCCTAAACTGAGGAAAAAAATATTTTTTTAATACATTTTTGGGGGGCTATATATTATAGCAAAAAGTTAAAAATATTGAATTTTTTTCAAAGTTGTCGCTCTCTTTTTGTTTATAGCGCAAAAAATAAAAACCGCAGAGGTGATCAAATACCACCAAAAGAAAGCTTTATTTGTGAAAAAAAAAAAAAAGGACGCCAATTTTGTTTGGGAGCCACACAATTGCAAAACTTGGCCGGGTCCTTTAGCTGCCTAAAAGTCTGGGTCTTAAAGCGGGGGTTCACCCTAAAAAAAAAAAAAATCTAACATTACATGGACCTAGGAGAGCGACAGTATGCTGTTTTTTTTTTCATACATACCATTTTAGGTCCATTTTCACTCCCGGCTTCCGGGTAGGTAATCCTGCGGGACTGAGCATTCGTAATCACAGGCTGCGATTGACGTGCTTCCGACCGGCGTATACTGCGCGTCACGGGTTGCCGAACGTCGGTGCCCAGGTGCCGTATAGAGCCGCACCGACGTTCGGCTTCTTTCGGCAACTCGTGACGCGCAGTATGCGCCCGTCGGAAGAACGTCAATCACAGCCTGTAATTAGGAACGCCCAGTCCCGCACGATTACCTACTCGGAAGCCGGGGGTGAAAATGGATCTAAAATGGTATGTATGAAAAAAAAAAAAAACAACCCAACAGCATACCGTCACTCTCCATGTAATGTTAGATTTTTTTTTTTTTTTTTTTTAGGGTGAACCCCCGCTTTAAGAGGTTAACAAGCGCTTTGAAAGACTAGCAACTTTTTTTTTTTTAAATCCTGACTCAGTTGGTAAATGTTGTCTTGCAAAACTAAAGCTATTGGGGTGTGCAGTACTGCATTAGGCCAGAGGTGCAGGGGCGCCAGTGATACTCGGAATGGATCGGAGCCATTCTGAAATACTCAGAAACACTCCATTCCCGAGCCTTTCCAAGATCAGCCGAGCTGTCCGAGTATTTGAGGCTCTCCGGTGCCCCCCACCTCTGGCCACATGGGGTATTACATGCCACATAAGTCAATGTGGAACAAATTACAGTAAAACCTTGGATTGTGAGCATAATTCGTTCCGGAAACATGCTTGTAATCCAAAGCACTTGTATATCAAAGCTAATTTCCCCATAAGAAATAATGGAAACTCAAAGGATTCATTCCACAATTTATTCATAAGTCCTTCAGTTTATAGTCCATATAAAAAAAGATTATAGCAATGTGATGGGTTGTATAACCATAAAATGTCCATCCACAAATGGAAGCCTCCACAAGGGGATTAGAAGCAAAATCCAGCAGGAGCTCCAGAGTATAAAAGAAGAGAGGCACCCCTGAGTGTAGAAAAATTGTTACATTTAATGAAGATGCATTCAGCAATTCACATGGTTGATAAAAAGGCACATCTAAGTATGTAGGGATCCAGGGAAAAGTTGTCTGCAATCGTGACCTGGAAGACGAACCTGCAGTAGAGCGATTTGAAAGAGGCCTGAAACACTCATGGAGTGCAGTGTGGAAGCGATGACATTGATAGTGGTGCGGGGGATGGTCTATGTGGACAGCTTTACCTCGAATGTCTGTATACTTAGACTTTTATTAACGACTTGCTTACTGGGCACATATACCCCCTTCCTGCCCAGGTGAAATTTCAGCACTGTCGATTTAAATTAAAATTGCATGGTTGTACGACGTGCCTCCTAAACAAAACTGACATCCTTTTTTTCCTCACAAATAGAGCTTTCTTTTGGTGGTATTTGATCACCTCTGTTTTTAATTTTTGAGTTAAACAAAAAAGACAATTTTGAAAAAAATTAAACAATATTTTTTACTATAATAAATATCCAATTTTATCTAAAAAAAACAATTTTTTCTCAGTTTAGGCCACTATGTATTCTACATTTTTTTTTTTTTTTTACAAAAATATCGCAATAAGCGTATCATGATTGGTTTGTGCAAAAGTTATAGTGGCTACAAAAAAGGGGATAGAATTCTGACTTTTTTTTTTACTAGCAATACGGCGATCTGCGAATTTTATCAGGACTGCGATATTATGGCTGACACATGGGACACCATTCACATTAATACAGCGAACAGCGCTATAAAAATGCACCGATTACTGTATAAATATGACTGCAGGAAAGGGGTTAACACTAGGGGGCAGGGAAGGGGTTAAATGTGTACCTTGGGAATGATTCTTACTGTGGGGGGAGGGGACTGACTGGGGGGAGGTGACCGATGCCGTGTCCCTATGAACAAGGGACAGAGCATCAGTCTCCTCTCTGACAGGACGTGGAGCTCTGTTTACACACACAGATCCACGGTCCTGCTCTAAAACTGCCGATCGCGGGTACCTGGCGGACATCGCGGCCACCAGGCACGCGCATCGGCATCGCGGTGACATGCGCGCCCCTCAGACTATGGCCTCAGACTGAAGTAGTTAATCATCAACCATGCGATTTGCTAAATGTTGTACCTTCATTAAATGTAACCATATTGCTACACTTAGAGGCTCCTCTCTTCTCTTTTATACTCATTTGTGAGATGATGCTACTTGTATATCAAGACATCGCTTGTTTATCAATTCAAAATGTATTAAAAAATGTTGCTCGTTTTGCAAAACGCTCTCAAACCAAGGTTTTACTGTATCTTGGTTTCCATTGACTTCTATGGGGAAACTCGCTTTGATATGCGAGTGCTTTGGATTACAAGCATTCTCCTGGAACAGATTATGCTCATAATCCAAGGTTCCACTGTACAATAGAAAACTATATTTAAAAAAATAAAAAAAAAAGTTTATATAAAAAGAGAATGCAAAAAAATAGACCAAAGTACACAACTCAAAATTCAGGTAAACATTTAAAATTTATTAAACTTTTTGGTCAAAATAATTGAACAAATATATACAATCCTGTTGTATAGGTCTGTTTTCTATTTCATGAACATGGTCAGATTTTATGGCCAAAAAGTTTCACAATTTAGCAATTTGAAATAGTGTCACAACCAATATACAAGATAGGAAGTTTTTTTTCTTATTTTTTTTTTTTTTTTATATTTTAAGCCTTTGTTTATGTAAAAAAAAAAAAAAAAAATATATATATTGAATTAGAATTTCAAACGGCAACTGCACCTTTCTAAAAAAAAAAAATAATTATACTTTAAAGACGGGAAAAGTTAAACAATCGGCTCTTTAGACAGTCTTTTACCCACTTTGCTTCTACAGTGTCAGTGTATGAAAGTGTCATTACCATAGAGGAGAGGACTACAATTCTGTACAGCCAATCACACAAACATTTAAAAACAGGCATAACATTCAGAATTTTCATGTAGCAACACACACAATTTGAACACTTCCCGTTAGGCAGTGCTAATTATTTAAGAGGCTATACCAGTGGTGGCCGAACCTTGGCCCCCCAGATGTTTTGGAACTACATATCCCATGATGCTCATGCACTCTGCAATGTAGGTGAGCATCATGGGAAATGTAGTTCCAACACATCTGGGGTGCCAAGGTTCACCATCACTGGGCTATACCATCAGGAAGCAGACAAGATGGGCAACAACCATTTAGAAAGCCGATTTTTGCCACCCGACTTAAAATATCATCATTTTCCAGAAAGGGAGAGTTGGCCTTTATATCGAGCCAAATCTAATGTGAAGAGTGGCACTCTACGGGCATATCAGGGACGAGGTACATATTTTGTTCTTGCATATTACTGTTGGAACTGACCAATAATTCTATTTAAAAAAAAAAAAAAAAAAATTGTAGGTCAAATGTGTTTTCTCATCTCCAAAAGAGGCACAAAATTCTTGCACTTAGTACCAGTCTCTGCTTCCTACGACTAGACGGATCGCCTACTAGCTATAGGAAACCAACTCCAAGTGTCAAGCAACCGTTTAACCCAGTTAAACCTATTTGTTCATTGCAGCCATTTTGTAAGAAAAAAAGAAAAAAAATTATATAAAAATATTGTTTGGCATTTAATGTCTTGGGCTGAGGTGCAGTGATGGACCAAAAAAAACAAAAAAAAACGAACCGTATATATAAAAAAAAATAATAATGCACATTAGGTACACTATGAAATTGTTAGCATGTTACAACCACCCTACATAATACTGTGCAAAACCCCCTGAATTTTTTAAATTTTTTTTGTTAACTTCCACTCATTGGATACCGACAAAAAAAAAATAACCAAGTAGGTTAAAATTCATTCAAATGACAGGTCTCGAGAATAGACAAATCCCAGTGGTCCTGACAAGCAGAGCATGCTGGGAAATGCAACTCCTCAGCTGAATGGCTGCCTCATTAGCCAACCCTGCCGAAACCTTACCATTTCATTAAAAATAAAAAAACGGAATAAGGAATAAAAAAAAGTTGCAACGCATGAATCTGAAGTCAACTGGGTTGTCTGAACAGTATACAAAAAAAAACAGCAAACAAGCCCAAAATTCAAAAAAAAAAAAAAGAAGAAAAAAGCCTGCTTTTTTTGTACTTGATAATGTAGGGGTAGACATACAGTGAATGGAGGGGGGGGGGGGGGCTTGGTACTGCATACTGAACCAAAACTAAAAAAAAAAATCAATTAAACGCTCAGCAGCACCTGCTCAGTAGCAATGGCCAAGCCTACAGAAAACAGGAATGTTACAGACAGTGGGAATTTATGTGTAATAACCATTAACTGTCACCATTTTAATATCGTTTTTTTTAGGGCATTGGGTTCCTAATCTGCATACCAAGTGATAGGCATGTCACCCGCCAGCGATTATTCACTGTAAAATAAACGGGACCAAGTCGCACAGTAACACGAGTAGCTGTGACTGAAGTATTCCAGTCCAATGGAAAGACAGGATGTGTGAAAACAAGCTGCAGGAAAAAAAAAAAAAAAAAAAAGTTTGTCGTCTTTCCTTACCACCAGAGAGCAGCAAATATGGAGTTCCAGTGTCCAGCACCCAGAAAGAAGGAAAAAAAATAAAAAATAAAAGTGCCTGCCCCTTCTGTTACATTGGGTGTTGCTTATGAAGCTCCTACTAAATTCCAACATGCTGGGGAAAAGGAAGGGGGAAATGGGTGCAAATTTTTTACATTTTTCCCCTACAAATGCCCAACAATGCCACATTATATACCCACATAATTACTGTACTGCTATTAGGCAACTTTCTTTATAGTATTTCATTGTTGGGATTTCAAGGTCAGTGCTCAGGTAGTACAAAAAAAAAAAAAAGACAAAAAAAAAAATATATATTGTAGTCCAGTCCTGAATTAAGGCCAAAGTCTGTTAACAATTACAAAAAAACAAATGGTCAAACTATTACATTTAAAAATGCTAGGTTTCCGTTCCATTCCAGCGAATGGTATTGGTCTATATGGCAATGAAAGAAGTTCATGTAAGCACAGGTAGAGGAGTGCTCCCTTTCTGGGTTGTGGACACAAGACGGCCCCTGGCTTCCTCCTTACTGGGACAGAGCATTACTATGAAATGAAATCCAGGTCAGCTTTCTGCTAAATTTGTTTTTATAGTTTATTTTCTACAAAAGGGAAGCGCATCCAATTTATTTATTTTATTATTATTATTATTTTTTTACTGGTAGGACAACATGGTCTGATCTCTTACAGATAAACAACTAGGTTTAACTATGCAAGAACAAGACTTTGTCCTCAAAATTATGGAGAGGGGGGGGAAAAAAAAAAAAGAAAAAAGGAAAAAAAGAAAATACCATCTTTAATTAACTTTGTCCTGAAATATATACAAATTATTGGTGGCAGCAACAGCAATAATATTCTCTTTAGGGTGCCATGCAGTGTGTAGAATCTTTTTGTTGAAGTCTAGGCTGTCGACGTTAATCTCGTCTTTCTTCCTCTTACCACCCGTACAGACTTTCCTTGGCTTTAAAATGGCACGTGGTTTGCTGCTCTCCCTAGAGGCCTCCAAGGTTATATCCCGGCGTGTGTTTCTGTCGAACATTCTGAAGAAGTTGTTGTAAGAACCCGTCATAATCGCACTAAAAAATATATAAAAAAAGAAACACCCTCAAGTCATTTAGTAAGAGAAAAAAAACCCACAACCTTCTATTACATTTCCTAAATATTTTTACAACTTGTGTAAGGAATTTCAATACACAGGGCAGCTGCATTCAGTCAGTGTAAATTCTCCTACAACAGGTCATTCACACAGGAGCACGCCCAACAGTGCCCCGATTATCAGTGATCGCCAATCTGTGCCCATTTTCAGTGATGTCAGGACTGCATTTCAGTGCCATCTCACCAGTGAAGGACAAAAATTACTTATTTACAAAAACGTAATTTTCCAAATTTTTGGTCTTATTTTTTTATTTTATGTTTTAGAAAACAAAATTAAAACCCCAGCAGTGAATAAATAATCACCAAAAGAAAGCTCTATTTGCGTGAAAAAAATAGATAAAAATTTAAATTTGGGTACAATGTTGCATGACCATGCAATTGTCAAAGTGTTACCGCGCTGAAAGCTGAAAATTGGCCTGGGCAGGAAGGGGGTAAAAGTGCCCGATATTGAAATGGTTAAAAAGGTATATAATGCGACCGGGAACACAAATTTTACTGCAAAAGTGGAAATACAACTTTAACCAGTTGCCGACCAGCCAGTCTTATGGCGGCAGGTCGGCTGCGCAAAATCACGTAATATTACGTGATTTTGCATTTCAGCCACTAGGGGCGCGCACGCCCCCTGCTCGCCCCTGGTGCCGACGCACATGCCCGGCGGGCGCGATCACCACCAGCAATCGCTTGTTACAGAGCGAGAACCGGGAGCTGTGTGTAAACACACAGCTCCCGTTCCTGTCAGGGGGAGAAATGACTGATCGACAATGTATGAACAGCGATCTGTCATTTCCCCTAGTCAGCCCCCCCCTTCAGTTAGAACACACCTCCCCTAGTGTTAACCCCTTCCCTGTCAGTGAGATTTTTACAGTAATCAATGCATTTTTATAGCACTGATCGCTATAAAAATACCAATGGTCCCAAAAATGGGTCAAAAGTATCGCAGTACCGATAAAAAAAAAAAAAAAAATTAATAAAAACTGCCATAAAACTACCCCCTATTTTGTAGACGCTATAACTTTTTCACAAACCAAATCAAATGCTTATTGCGATTTTTTTTAAAGAAAAATATGTAGAAGAATACGTATTGTTCTAAACTGAGGGAAAAAAAAATGTTATATATATTTTGGGGGAAATTACAGCAAAAAGTAAAAATTTGTTTTTCAAAATTTCGCTGTAATTTTGTTTATATCGCAAAATATAAAAAAACGCAGAGGTGATCAAATACCACCAAAAGAAAGCTCAATTTGTGGGGGAAAAAAAAAAGGGACGCCAATTTGGTTTGGGAGCCACGCTGCATGACTGCGCAATTGTCAGTTAAAGCGACGCAGTGCCGAATCGCAAAAAGGTCCGGGGCTGAAGTGGTTAAAGCAGTCGCCTAAAATAAAACTAGTGTAGTTCACCTTTATGCAATGAAAATTTTACCTACTCAAAACACTCACCTGTCAGATCCATTCCAGCAGCACTCAAATTTGTCAAAGATGCAGTCGTTTTCATAAAGGGAACAAAGTTTACTTCGAAGATATTCATGAACCTGTGCAATGTTTACAGCATAAGTTTAGTTGGGAAAGTTGGCTCATATGGGTACAAAACTAAGACTATGAAGGTAAGCCAGTCACAAACTCACCTGATATGTTTCTACCGGCCTGCTCTCCATGTTGAGATCCCAGACTTTGACAGACAGGTAATCTCTGGTCATCATGTAGCGGCCACTATTACTAAATTTGACATCTGATATAGAGGAGATGATTTCAGAGAAAAACGATCTGCTGCTGGGATCTTCAGGTTCTTCAAAAACTAGAAAGATAAACAGTTTAAGAGTCAGATGCTCATTTAAGTGAAGAGGATGATACTATTAACAAGCAAAAATTATGTTTAAAAAACAAATCCAAATCCATCCTCCTGCTCCACCTCCCACCCCCCTAATTCTACTAAAACTGACAACTCAATGTTCAGGTATTCAAATGAGGGGTGTCTAAAAAGTTAGGCGAATGGTCCGATATCTCAGCGACAACGTGGGCGAGATGCGTGCACATGGCTTTCCAGACACATCGAGAAGCCCCACATAGTGTGGAGAACACGTGACCATCAGGGAAAACCCGCTGCGGGCAGACGAACATAGTTAGTGTGAGAGGTAGAGTCACAGAGCAATGAGTGAGCGTCAAGTTTTGAAACCGTTGCTGTGACGTATCCGCTGTGTTCAGCAAGAGATGTCCAGGACTGGACAGTGAATGTTGCTGGACGATAACGCACCTGCACTGTGCGATCCGATTCTTGGTTCATCGTGGCGTTCCTGTTCTCAATCATCCACTGTACTCCCCTGATCTGGAGCCTGCGGACTTCTTTTCCCGACTGGAGAGAGTCATGTTTTGTGAACGCGGCAGAAATTCAAGAATGACAGCTGGTCTGCGATCGATTCCTAAAGAGCCCTCTGCTAACAGTTTCCAGAACTTTCTGAACATTGCCAAAAGTGTGTTGAAGGATGTCGATTTTTTTGAAGGTCAATAAATGTTATTTGTTTATATGTTCTGTTGTGAATGAATGAATGAAATTCGATATTTGAAAAATGCTCTTTTTTTGCGTTAGAGATCTTTGTGATATTTTTAGTGATAAAGTTTGTAGATTGCGTGGTTTTCCTTTGTAGAGTTTTTTCTCCAGGCGGCTTTCCATTTGTTTTCGGATACCATTCACTGTACTTTTAAAGACACACCTCATATATCATCCTTTTTGTTTTCATAGCTTGTCAAATCCTCTTCATTTCCACTCTGCCTGGATTTTTCAGGTTTTTTTTTGTTTTAACAAAATATAAAATCACTCTTGTAAGGTCAGTGGAACTTGCCTGTGATATATTGACTGCATACAATCAAGAACTATGTAGTACAAGCATTGGCCCAGAAAAAAGAAGCGTATAGGTTGGCAAGGAGCACATTATAAAAGTTCTTTCCTTTCAAATTCTATTTAGTCACCAAATGCTCCAAAATTGGGTATAAAATTACTCAGCAAAATATTAACTACCACAGCGGTGGAGGAGCAGTAAATACACCGCTCCAAAGATGCGGCTAGCAGGACTTTTTTACCATCCAGCTAGCTCACCGCTCCAGTGTGGAAGCCCTCGGGCTTTCACACTGGAGACAATAGAGCAGCACTTTTAGGGCAGATTGCAGTTGCTATTTTTAATGCATTACGCCCTCAGTGTAAAAGGGGTCTTAAAGTGGAACTTTACCAACAACTTGATGAAAAAAATTTCAGCAAGGAACATGCATTCCAGATTGATTATGCCGCTACCAAAATTACCATGTCTCTTAATTTCCCTCCAGTATTGCTCCAGTTTCTTCTTGCAGGAGGCTGACATTTTGCTGAAGCCCAGAGCCCATGAGCAGCAGTAAATGTTTAGGCTGTCAGCAGAATAGCCTCTAGTGGCCTATTTTAGGCACATTGCCAAAAAATAGAGAGCAACTGAGCATATGCAGAGCAGGGAGAGAGTGTTTTGCTGAATTTTAAACAGTATAGGCACTTATATTTATTGTTTTACATGGTTATACCTCCAAAAGTCTTCTAGCAGGACTTTATTTTCTGACTAAAGTTCCACCTTAAGTAAATGTTACTTTACCAATAATTTATTACACCCTGTTTTGTGAGGTGCCAGAACCTTATCTGGAGAAGCTGCAATTATTATCTAGAAGAGAAAAAAGCTTAGCTTACATTTTGAATGTCTATCGCAGAGCGCTGAATCCCGCATGTCACAAAGTCTAATTGTTCCTTTGCTACTGCTGTAGACAAACACGTTACATTGATGAGGATGGAACTCGGCAGCTGTGATGACTTCTGTTAATTCCTCCATGTTAGCAGGCTTAATATCTACAATGTCTGAAAACAGCGTTAAGGACAATTTTCCACATTTCAGTTAAGATTTTCTCAATGTGACACCTGAATTTAAAGGAATCATAAAAGGGTTTCAAAAGGAACGCCAAACGCTTTTCAAAGAATACAGTTGTGTTGATCCAACACTGGCACTAGAACTGTACCAGACTGATCTACATGACAGATTCTGCAACCCACATAAAAACTTCAGGATTCCTATACAGTACAAGTTCATCCAGGGGGGAAAATTATATATATATACACACACACACACACACACTGGCACCTTTAGACAGCAGCATTGTTAGACTAAGGGGTTTTATACACACTGACAAAATGAAGCCAACATTTTTTGTTTTTTTTATCATTTAAGATAAAGCTTGTACAATAAAAGATGATCATAGTAAGCAGCCCTATCAGTGAGTCACAGGGAGGGGGTGAATTAGAGGGACTGCTGGAGGAGCTGGAACATGTTCCCAAAGTTAAACCCATCCTTTAACCACTTAAGGACCGCCTACTGCACATTTACGTCGGCAGAATGGCACGGCTGGGCACATCAACGTATATATATACGTTGATTTTAGTACCCAGCCGTGGGTCGCGGGCGCATGCCCGCGACCCGGTCCGAAGCACCGGGACCGCGGGATTCGCGGACCCGATCGCCACTGCAGTGCGGCGATCCGTCCCTGGAGCGGAAGAACGGGGAGAGCCGTGTGTACACACGGCTTCCCCGTGCTTCTCTGTGGCCGTAGCATCGATCGCGTCATCCCTGTAATAGGGGGACGCGATAGATGACGTCACACCTACAGCCACACCCCCCTACAGTTGTAAACACAACACATAGGCACACATCCCCTACAGCGCCACCTGTGGTTAACTCCCAAACTGCAACTGTCATTTCCACAGTAAACAATGCAAATTTAAATGCATTTTTTGCTGTGAAAATGACAATTGTCCCAAAAATGTGTCAAAATTGTCCGAAGTGTCCGCCATATTGTCGCAGTCACGAAAAAAATCGCCGATCGCCGCTATTAGTAGTAAAAAAAAAAAAAATTAATAAAAATGCAATAAAACTATTCCTTATTTTGTAAACGCTATAAATTTTGCGAAAACCAACCGATAAACGCTTATTGCGATTTTTTTTACCAAAAATAGGTAGAAGAATACGTATCGGCCTAAACTGAGGAAAAAAAAGTTTTTTTTATATATTTTTGGGGATTTATTATAGCAAAAAATATTGCATTTTTTTTAAAATTGTCGCTCTATTTTTGTTTATAGCGCAAAAAATAAACACCGCAGAGGTGATCAAATACCACCAAAAGAAAGCTCTATTTGTGGGGAAAAAAGGACGCCAATTTTGTTTGGGAGCCACGTCGCACGACCGCGCAATTGTCAGTTAAAGCGACGCAGTGCCGAATCGCAAAAAGGGGCAAGGTCCTTTACCCTGCATTTTGGTCCGGGTCTTAAGTGGTTAAAGGGGTTGTAAAGGTAAAAGTTTTTTTTTACCTTAAAGTGGTTGTAAACCGCATATACATTTTTTTTTTTTTTTAGAACCTGCAAGGCAAAAGCCATAATGAGCTAGTAATATGCACCGCATAATAGCTCATTATGAAATACTTACCTCTGAACGAGGAAAGTAGAACTTACCTGGTCCACGCCGAGCGAGAGGTCATCTTGACTCGGCGTGTCTTCCGGGTATCGCCGCTCCAGCGATGTGATTGGCGGAGCGGCGATGACGTCATTACCGCTCCAGCGCTGTGATTGGCTGGAGCGGCGATGACGTCATTACCGCACGTGCGCGCCGGTCCTTTCACCGTGGATTCCGCCCTGCGCTGAAAACAGCGGCGCATTGCGAGGGGAATATCTCCTAAACCGCACAGGTTTAGGAGATATTCTTTATACCTACAGGTAAGGTTTATTATAGGCTTACCTGTAGGTAAAAGTGAAAAAGTGGAGTTTACAACCACTTTAATGCATCCTATGCATTAAGGTAAAAAAACATCTGACAGCACGGAATCCCCAACCCCCCCCCCCCCCCCCCCCGTGCTACACAGTGGAGGTACGCATAACATGTTTGTTATTTTAAAAAAAATCCTGACTTTAGTGTTGCTTTAACCCAACTATGTACCAAACTAGTTTAACATTTTGCATGTCAGTTTTCATTGAAAACTAGGCACCTTATGGTGTGAAACTCAAAAGGCTCAACGCATATGCGCTTTAATAAATCCTCCCTTTTTTTTGCAAAATTACTCATCAGCACATTTGTTATCTTGATTAAAACCCCCAACTGACCAAAGAAAGAAATCCATCAGTTTACAAAGGCAACAGTACAGCTTGTATAATTTGCTGTCCCCTCAAAATAACTCAACACAGCCATTCATATCTAAACCGCTGGCAACAAAAGTGAGTACACCCCCAAGTAAAAATTTCCAAATTAGGCCCCAAAAAGCAATTTTCCCTCCCGGTGTGTTGTCACTCGTTAGGGTTAGACCCCATTCACACAAGTCAATTTACTGCAGAGGTTTGTCTTCAGATTTACCAAAACTGTATAATATGAGATCAAACCTTAAGAGTTCCAATTTCTATACAATGGTTTTGGTAAATCCGAAGACAAAAAAATCTGCAGAAAATCTAATAAGTGTGTATGGGGCCTTAAAAGGTCTTGTGTGAATGGGGAGCAGGTGTGTTAAATTTGGTGCCATCGCTCACGCTCTCATACTGATCACTGGAAGTTCAACATGAAACCTTATGGCAAAGAACTAAGGATTTAAAAAAAATTGTTGTGCTACATAAAGATGGCCTAGGGCTATAAGAAGATTGCCAAGACCCTAAAAATGTAACTGGCCTTGCCATGGTCGACCAAAGAAGATGAGTGCACGTGCTCAGCATCATATCCAGAGGTTGTCTTTGGGAAATAGACGTATGAGTTCTGCCAGCATTGCTGCAGAGATTGAAGGGGTGGGGGGGGTCAGCCTGTCAGTGCTCAGACCATACGCCGCACACTGCATCAAATTGGTCTCAATGGCTGTCATCCCAGAAGGAAGCCTCTACTAAAAGATGATGCACAAGAAAGCCTGCAGACAGTTTCCTGAAGACAAGCAGACTAAGGACATGGATTACTAGAACCATGTCCCGTGGTCTGAAGAGGCCAAGATAAACTTACGTGGTTCAAATGGTGTCAAGCGTGTGTGGCGGCAAACAGGTGAGGAATACAAAGACAAGTATGTCTTGCCTACAGTCAAGCATGGTGGTGGGGCGTCATGGTCTGCCGTCACTGGGGAGCTACAGATCATTGAGGGAACCATGAATGCCAACATGTACTGTGACATACTGAAGCAGAGCATGATCCCCTCCCTTCAGAGACTGGGCTGCAGGTCAGTATTCCAACATGATAACCACCCCAAACACACCTCCAAGACCACCACTGCCTTGCTAAAGAAGCCAAGGGTAAAGGTGGTGGACTGGCCAAGCATGTCTCCAGACCCAAGCTCTGGTGAACTCCATGCCCATGAAGGTTAAGGCAGTGCTGGAAAATAATGGTGACCACACAAAAAATGTACATGTCGGGCCCAATTTAGACATTTTCACTTAGGGGTGTACTCACTTTTATTGCCAGTGGTTTAGACATAGCTTAATGGCTGTGTGTTGAGTTATTTTGAGGAGACAGCAAATTTACACAAGCTGTACACTCACTACTTTACATTTTAGAAAAGTGTCATTTCCTCAGTGTTGTCACATGAAAAGAAAAGATAGAATAAGATATTTACAAAAATGTGACCGAGGGGTGTACTCACTTTTGTGAATGGTGTGTGAATAAATATATATATACACACACACACACACACGCACACACACAAAAGATTTGATCATGCATGGGATAGGCAAATACACAGGTCACCAGAAAAAGGATACTAAAACTTCTATCTGTAATTTCTAAATGCCATAAATTAATTCTCAGGTCATCTGCTGAAAGGTAAGTTTGATGGTCACTATTTACTGAAATAGAGTTTATGTGATATGTATGTGCATTTGCAAATATCCTCCTTGGACTTGCTTCAACCATTAGGTCCATGGGTCTCAAAATTGGCACCTGAAAAAGAGAAAAAACACAAACCATTAATACAGAGAACCTATAAATAACCTGAACAGCAATATTACAGCACACAATTTTTTTTTCTAATCCCTAAAACTCACATACCAAAAAATGTACATAAGCTTTGTCCACAACTGAAATGAGGAATAATCCTCTAATGTGTTGGATAAGTGATGGAATGAGATTTGTGAATATCTTCTGCTCTAAGAATATGCTATACATAGTAGAGGGCTTGTTTGCCATACTTGCCCATGCTGCTGCACAGGTTACACTGGGCGACTCCTCTGCCCTTACCATCCAACTTCCTGTTGGATGAGGACCAGTGTTAATCTAACCTCATCTGGCCGACAGACATGCAGTACCTCCCCTCCTGCAGACCGATGCGTCTCAATCTTTCAGTCAAGGTACCATGAAGAATTCTGAACAATCTCGGGGCACACCAGTCTGAGGTGCGTCCGAGTTGCATGCGTCTTTTAATGGGCTGCTCTATGCG
This sequence comes from Rana kukunoris, assembly GCA_029574335.1. NCBI lineage: Eukaryota > Metazoa > Chordata > Amphibia > Anura > Ranidae > Rana > Rana kukunoris. Next base: position 39,303,022 of record CM056056.1, on the reverse strand, counting down.
ATTGAAACATGTGAAAAAGGTACAGCGGTATTATGCGTTTTAGCAGAAGGCAAACACATGCGCATTTGCTAGGTGCCTGGCAGTCTGGGGAAGAGAAGGGACAGTACTCAAACCATGTGTGTCGACACCAGTATACACACAGGAGTGAGACAGCACAGCCCTCACCTCTTTCTCTGCTGCCATCCATAATCCTGTCGGCAACCTATAAAGCTTTTTGCCCACCTGACCTGTCCTTCGCAATCAATGAGGTCTTTGGTTGGAAAGATCCCGGCAGGTCTCCCGCACAACTTTCTGGGTGACCAGCAAGAATATATATAGAAAAAAGTGCAGTGCCAAAAGGAACCGAGGTCCCCCAGTTAGGGGAACCCAAATGGTAGGAGAAAAAAATGAAATAAAAATCGGACCTAGATTTTCACCAAGGATCTGGTCCTTGGTGAAAGTGAATCCAAATAGGACAATGTTTATAAACGTGTATGGGGTTGAGGGAACAGAGGAGAAGCAAGGTCCATGCTCTCTTCTGTCTGTATATAGGAGTTAGCCTAGAGCAGATGTATTGCCCTGTTGCTGCAACACCCCGAAGGCTTCAAAGCTGTTACAGACTACGTATAGTGCATTGTGCTTCCTCAGCCAGAGGAAGAAGAAATGTTGTTGGCTGTATGACCACTATTTAAAAAAAAAAAAAAAAAAAAAAAAAATTCCCCTCAAAATTTAAAAAACAAAAAGAAAAAAAAAGCAGAGAGATGGGAGGGAGGATCGGCAAAGCTGCATATGTATCATGGTGCTGGGCTGTAAATACCACAAATTATTTTTCTCTACAAAAAAGTGCTACTTTTGTGACTCATCAATAAGCCCCCAGAAGATAGGACAGCAAGATCTTAGGTGTACAGGAGAAAGGAACATTTGTGTCACAGCACATTAAATAGCCCCTTTGTGTACATGTTTAGCTTGTATTTCTTATCCACAAGCAGACAAAGAAATGGGGTTCTGCGTACTTAGGCTCCATGCACACTGAGCTTAAAAAAAACATTCATATAGAGCAGGGATCCTCAAACTATGGCCCTCCAGCTATTGCAGAACTACACATCCCATGAGGCATTGTAAAACATTCACAGACATGGGAATTGTCGTTCCTGAACCACTGGAGGGCCATATGTTGAAGACCCCAGATTATAGAGCATTTTTTTGTACAACGTTTAGATGAGTTTTACATTTTTTCTGCCTCCAAGCTCCAATCAGAAACACGAATCAGGTAAGTTTTTTTCCGCCTCTAAACGTTGAGGTTCGTGTTTCCGATTGAAAAAAAAAAAATGATATGTACAAAATACAGTGTGCATGGAGCCTAAGGGTTCTTTGAACCTTCACATGTGTGCCAAACCTCCAAGGAAATCCAATTGGTCCATACCCGTAAAGAAGTGATTCTAAATGGATCGCGTAGCCTGCCATCGTCATCTTTCAAGTTGTAGCCTTCTACTCTTTTGTCGCGTTCACTTATTTTCCACAACTTTATTGTTTTATCTGTTAAAAAAAAAAAATGTAACAAGCCGTTTAGTAATCTAAGCCTTTACCCATGTGCACAAGATGTCACTGGGGTAAACAAATAGGGGTTGGTTTACTAAAGACAAATAGACTGTGCACTTTGCAAAGTACAGTTGCTCCAAAAGATCAGTAAATGAGGTTGAGCTCTGCGGTCTTCCATCATCCCATCACTTGCAAGCAAAAATAATTTCCTTGCATGTGATTGGGTGTTCTTTGCAAAGTAAAGCTTGCCATCATTTACTAAGCTCTGGCGCAACTGCACTTGCAAAAGCGTATGGACCATTTGCATATAGTAAATCCACCCCTATGAATCAATAACATTTTCACCGGTCAAGCAAGGTTTGTGACAAATGCAAGGGGGGAGATTGACAAGATAAAGGAAAATTGCAGATCAATTTGAGAAAGCCCCAAATATGTTATACGTTCCCATTCATAGAGCATACTTATGTTTTTCTAAATATTTCCAGGGATGAGCTTCAGAATGGCTTGTAATGTGCAATTAGTGGAGACATTTGAGGCAAAGACATGTTCAAACATACAATGTACCAAAGGTTATAAATTGAGTCGCAAGTACCAAGTCATGTTTTGCTTTGGGGATCAAATACTTATTTTACTCACTGAACTGCAACTCAATTTATAACATTTAGATCGCGTGTTTTTCTGGATTTTTTGATTGATTTTCTCCATCATATAAAATACACCCAAGATAAAAATTAAAGACCCTTCATTTCTTTGTAAGTGGGCAAACTTACAAAATCTGCAGGGGATCAAATAATATTTTTCCCCCACTGACCAAAACAAGCACACCCAAATGTATTGTCTTTTATTTAAAACAGGGTTGTTTTACAAGGTGAGGGTTTACAAATAATTTAACATGTTTTATGCTGAACCAACTTTTTTTTTTTTCTTTATTCGAATGTTTAAAACATTTTTTTGCTTAAACGTACGTTAAAAACCCCAAAACAACATTTTCTGAAAGCAAAAGGGTCTGTCAAATAAAAATCTGCCAGATTTTTTATTATGTTGCACGATACTTAAATAGTGGGTTTATTAACCACTTAAGACCCGGACCAATACGCTGGTAAATGACCAAAGGTGTTTTTGCGATTCGGCACTGCGTCGCTTTAACAGACAATTGCGCGGTCGTGCGACGTGGCTCCCAAACAAAATTTGCTTCCTTTTCTTCCCACAAATAGAGCTTTCTTTTGGTGGTATTTGATCACCTCTGCGATTTTTATTTTTTGCGCTATATACAAAAATAGAGCGACATTTTTGAAAAAAAAACCAAAAACACTATTTTTTACTTTTTGTTAAAAAAAAAAAATCAAATAAACTAAAATTTTAGTCAAACATTTAGGCCAAAATTTATTTAGCCACATGTCTTTAGTAAAAAAAAAAAAAAAAAAAAAAAAAAAAAAATCGCAATAAAAAAAAATAGCTACCTAGCGGGAACAGCGACACTAATACAGCGATCAGAAAAATGATCGCTTAGTGACGCTGGCAATAGGGAGTGAAAGGGTTAACTAGGGCGGTGATCAGGGGGTTAAAAATTTATTAGGGGGGGCTATCCTGAACCTAACACTAACTGACTTTTACACTGCCTGTCACACTGACACTAAATGCAGTGATTAGATCACTGCATTCAGTGACACTGTGACAGGGGGGGTGGGGGGGCAGATCGCAAGGGGTTAAGTATGCCTATGTGTGTGTATGTCAGTGTAGTGTTAGTGCACACTTACTGTGAGGTGTTCCTCTCATCGCAGCGGTTGGAAATACCGCTGCGATGAGAGATTACATCACTTCCCCCTTCCTGTGTAAACACAGGAGGAGGAAGTGACAGGGCGGGAGAGCGCAGGGATTGGCTGGGAGCGATCGCGGGGGGGCGGGCAAACACGGACATCCGCCCGCTCGTCCCGGATCGCTCCCGGAGACCACCGCACGCCGCGGAGGGGGTCCTGATCGGACCCCCGACCCGCTACTGGGCGAGGACGTAAATTTACACCCTTGTGCCCAGCCGTGCCATTCTGTGGCCGTAAATGTGCGTGCGGAGGTCCTTAAGTGGTTAAATTTAAATTTTCAGCAGAAATACACTAAAATTAATATCAGTATACACAAAGAATATAGTCTCCATTTGTTAGTAAAATATTAAAGTCATGACTTTGACAGGTAAATTAACAAAATACGGTAGGTTGGGCCTCAAAAAATTGCTTGGTCCTACGAAAGCGACACACTATGACACCCAAAACAGCTTGTTGACCTTTATTCAAATTATAGTCCTAGAAGTAATATGTACATGGCACTACCTGAGGTTCTGTGCGATTGCTGCTTACATACATACAAGTGTGAATTGTTAGGTATATATGTGTTCCGTGCGTGTCCTTAAAGGGTTAATAAACCCCCCCATTTTTTTTAAAGAAAACATACTGGCCTCTTCTGAGCAGCTGGTTTTGCAGCGTGACCCCAATCCTCCTCTTCTGGGGTCCCTCAGCGGCACTGGTGGCTCCGCCTCCTCAAGGGCCGTGTCGGAGAAGCGATCTCCTTCAGAACACCCGTGCAGGCATGCTCTCGAGTCCTGACACAGTATTGACACAGACAGCAGGACTCTGCTACCCCCCACATCATTGGATTGGATTACTCTGCTATCAATCTATCCAATCACGACACGAGACACCTGCCAGAGCTGCTGTGCTCGTTCCCATCGTGGGAATTAAGAGGTTTAGGTATGTAAAAGGGGGGCTGGCTGATGCATCACAGGAGGTTTTTGGGTTTAGAACCCCTTTAAAAAATAATTGTATCTGCATTGCTAACACAATGGGGCCAACAACCCAATCAACTGGCATTTTTTACATGGGCTCAGAAAAGCAGCATTTTAGCCATGTTTTAACGCTTCCATATGTGTGCTGTAAACCCTGTAAAAAAAAAAAAAAAAAAAAACACCCTACAAGACAAAGGCATAATGAGCTAGTATGCATAGCATACTAGCTTAATATGAATTACTTGCCTTAGAACGAAGCCCCCACAGCGGTCCTCGTCTCCCCCCTCCGGCCGGCGACATCTATTCCAAGGGTTAGTTCCGTGTATTGTGGCCTCCGGTGCCGTGATTGGCCGGAGCCACAATGTCACTCCCGCACAAGAGCTGCCGGTAACAGCACATCGGTGCCATTGCTTCAATTTGCCCCAGTGCTAACAATATCTGCACATGCAGGGGGGGGGGGGGTGTATCTCCTAAACTGTGCAGGTTTAGGAGACATCGTGGGTAGCTACAGGTAAGCCTTAATATAGTCTTATGCCCTGTACACACGATCGGTCAATCCGATGAAAAACGGTCTGATGGATTTTTCCATCAGTTATCCGATGAAGCCGACTGATTGTCAGTCGTGCCTACACACCAACAGTTAAAAAACCGATTGTGTCAGAACGCGGTGACGTAAATAACGACATGCTGAGAAAAATTACGTTCAATGCTTCCAAGCATGCGTCGACTTGATTCTGAGCATGTGCAGGTTTTTAACCGATGGACGTGCCTACTAACGATGTTATTTTTTCTATCGGTTAGGTATCCATCAGATCATTTTAAAACGAGTTCCAATTTTTGTAACCGATGGATAAATAACCAATGGCGCCCACACACGATCCGTTTGGTCTGATGAAAACTGTCCATCAGACTGTTTTCATCAGACAAACCGAAAGTTTGTACGCTGCATTACCTGTAGCATAAAGTTGTTATAAAAGGGTTTACAACCACTTTAAAACAATAGCAGGCATACAACACAGTACACACTCTCACGCCAGCTTTAGGCCACTAAGTGTTTTCTAGGCTTAGCTGCAATTTGCCCCCTCATTTCTTTGCCGCCTGATTACAGCAAAGAGCTGAACCTGCAGATAGTTACTATAACAAGCCGATGGCTGTAATAACCCTCTGACCTCCATGTGTGCAGGACATTTCCTTAGACAAGGAAAAAATAAAAAATGTGGTAGGGAGCAGAGCCAAACTTGACCAAAAGTGGATGTAAACCGTGATTTATGAAATTTGAGCTGGGCACATCCCATCTGTAGTGTTTTCTTATCTCTCTCCAAAGAGCTAAGGTAGCTCTGATATCTATCTGATAAGTTCTGAGGTTCTGGGTGTCGGAGGAGGTCGTTATAAATAGATTAGCAGACTGCTAAACAATTCACAGGCACGCTCTGCAAGTGTGGGGAGGGGGTGTGTGCGCCTTTCCTCCAATCAGCTTTTGCACTGTCTAGCAATGATCTCCTCCTACAGAGGAATGAGGAAGTGAAAAACCTAACAGGATTTGCACTTTCTAAACAGTAGGAAAAAGGTGAAGACAGCAAGATATACCATGCAAGACTTAAGGCTCATACACACTATAAAGAAAATCGGGTGGACATTTTCATCCAAAGAACTATACGATTTTCGTATAGTGTGCACAGAACTTTCGACAGCCAGTTCGTCACACTGAGTGCATAAATAACGCCTGAAATACTCCTGCCCCAGCATTCTCCTGCCCAAGGGCTTTCACATTGAGGCGAAGCGCTGGCTGGAGAAGAAAAAAAAAAAAAAAGGAAAAAAAAATCTCCTGCAGGCAGCATCTTTGGAGCAGTGTGTATGCCCCGCTCCTTCCCATCGAAAACAATGGGACAACGTGGTATTAACCCTTTTTCGGCCGCTAGCGGGGGTTAACGCACCGCTAGCGACTGAATACCACCGCAATTCCGACAGTATAGCGCCGCTAAAAATAGCAGTGCTATACTGCCACCGCACATCCTGCCCCAGTGTGAAAGGGGCTTTAAAGCGACACTAAAGTCAGGATTTTTTTTTTAAATAACAAACATGTTATACTAGAGTGGCCCGGAAAGCTGTCTTCTGGGGTCCCTCGGCAGCTGTCTAGGCTCCTCCTCGCAAAAGCTTTCCATCTTCATGTGAGGGAGCTCGCACGATGGAAAGCTTTTGCGAGCGCGCTCCCGTGATACAGCGGCGGCCATAGCTGCCGACTGTATCACTCGGCTCCGCCCCCGGCGCTGCATCCGCTGTGATTGACAGCAGCGCCAGCCAATGGCTGCGCTGCTATCAATCCGCCCAGCCTAGCCAAGCAACGGCCAGGCTGGGAACCGAAGAGGATGACGTGGACGCGCCCGGGAGTTTCGAACGGTCAGGTAAGTAAAACGGGGACTCGGGGGGGGTGCTGCGAGATGTTTTTTTACCTTAATGCATTAAGGTAAAAAAACGTTTACCTTTACAACCCCTTTAATGAGTACCAAAAGAGAGCCTTTGTAGTACAATAATTTTCTTACGAATTTCCACTTAAAAAATATTAATAAAAAAAATAAAGGGAAGAGAGATCTGTCATAATTTTGGCTAATATTTGACACCCATACTCTAAATATGTATTATTTATCATGAAATCAGTTTCAATGCCCCGATTTGCGAGTTTAACCTTTTCACTACTACTGACATGTCCTGCGTTAGCGAGGGCGGGTTTACAACGTTGGCAGTCAGTTGGAGGCAACTGGACCGCTTCCACGGACCCTCCCCCAAGTAGCGTGGTCCCCACTTTTAGGTGTTGCAATGTAACTACGCAGATACTATAGACTTCTGGGAGGGAGTGTCCAAAATCGTCAGATTCTAATCAACAAGGCATAGAGGAATTTGGCACAATGGGGGGAGGGGGGTCTCATATCTCTACACTGTGAAGTCCTTTTATGAAAGGTGTATTTTAAAACTGCCGATTCAACAATGTAAGGATATTGCATATTATCCCCATGCCTTATTAATAGTAGGTCATATACTTGCCATTGGTGGAGAGTAGAAAATGAGCAGCATTTTGCTGTGGCAACCACCTAATTTTGTTTATTTTTTCTTCAATTTCTAGACTTTTTAAGTAGTCAAATTCCGGCTCATGGCTTTGGAAAGTACTATAAACATTGTATTCACCCCTAGAATGAGGACGGTTTTTACTCTGTGGGAAAAAAAAAAATACCAAGATTGAGTTTCATAAACAGGCTGGTCATTTACTATTCAGACAAATGGTAATAAAATAAAATATATATTTTTCTACACATTTACAACAATTCGTTTATAAAAAGGGAATATAATGAACATGTGAAATTCACAAATCAACCCGTTAAAAGATAAGGACACCCCAATTTGCAGTGCAATCTTATCAGGAAATTCATCAACTCTTCCCAAGCATTGATAGGAAACTGCAAGTGTTCTGTTTTGGACCCATTTCCCACTAGAGGCGTTTCTCAGGCACTTTAGCGCTAAAAATAGCGCCTGAAAAAAAGACTCAGCCGCAATCCCAGTGTGAAAGCCAGAGAGCTTTCACACTGAGGCGCTGGTGCTGGCAGGGCGTCAAGAAAAGTCCTGCAAGCAGCTTCTTTGCAGCGCTTTAGGAGCGGTGTATACACTGTTCCTAAAGCGCCCCCTCCCATTAAAGTCAATAGGAGGCGCTGCCGAACCGCCAGCAAATCGCCGTTACAGCAACGCTTTGAACCCCTTTTCGGCTGCTAGCAGGGGTTAAAAGCTCCCCGCTAGCGGGCGAAAAAAAATTAAAAAAAAGGTACCCAGGCTCCCCTCATGGCCCGAGCGCTCTCCTGTTCTCCAATCTTCTGGGACACAAGGGTCCCAGAAGATTGTCCAGCCATTTGGAAAGTGCAGCGCAACTTACGCATGGTCACCCGGCTATATCTGCTTCACACTAGTGATGCCGGCGCCACAGAGAGGGGACGGAGAGAACCGAGGCTTCAGGTGGCCACATCGCTGGACTGTAGAACAGGCGAGTGTGCTTATTAAAAGACAGCAGATACACTTTGTGTAGCTACCGACTTGTAAGAAATAGGTGGAACGCCGCTTTAATTTCTTGGTACTTGCCTTATAGAGGAGGTATAGAATAATAATTCTCTTATCTGCAAGTTTGGAACCAGAGGTGGTCTAAAGTGCTTGGTTTACATGCAGAACAGATGGAGTTTTCACTTAACTGCTTGCTGACCAGCCGCCGTATAACTTGGGCTCCATTCAGACCTGGGCGTACGCTGTAGCGGCGACAAATCAATAGGCGTTTGGTCCCCGTGATTTGCGGCGACAAAACGCCTATTGATTTTTTGCAGAAGAGGTGAACATTGCCGGCTATGCCCGTACGCCCGATACGCCTGAAAAAAAAGGGTCGAAGACTTGTTTGAGCTTCAGGCGTACGGGCATTTGGGCGTTCGGCGTGGAGTTGTGAACCATCTCCATAGCCGACAATGTTAATTCGCCCCTCCAGCGTATCTAGGGCTGCTTCAGCGTCGGGCGACAAAATGCCTAGGTCTGAATGGAGCCTTAGTTATACGGTGGCAGGTCGGCTATGCTGGGCGAGATCACGTAGGTATGTCATCTCGCCGTTAAGCCAATAGGGGTGGGCCGGCGGGCGCGATCACCGCTGGGCACCCGCAATCGCTCGTTACAGAGCGAGAACCTGTCAGGGGGAGAAATGCCTGACCGTCTTTTCATACATTGTATGAACAGCGATCAGTCATTTCCTTCAGTCAGTCCCACCCCCCCCCCCCCTTCAGTAAGAACACACCCAGGAAACAATTAACCCCTTCCTCACCCCCTAGTGTTAACTCCTTCCCTGCCAGTGGCATTTTCATAGTAATCAATGCATTTTTATAGCACTAATCGCTATAAAAATGCCAATGGTCCCAAAAATGTGTCCGAAGTGTTCGCCATAAAGTTGCAGTACCGAAAAAAAATTGCTGATCGCCGTCATTACTAGTAATAAAAAATTATTAATAAAAATGCCATAATACCATCCCCTATTTTGAAAATGCTATAACTTTTGCGCAAACCAAAGGCTTATTGCGATTTTTTTTTTTACTTAGAATATGTAGAAAAATACGTATCGGCCTAAACTGATGAAATTTTTTTTTTTTTTTTTATGTATTTTTGGGGGTATTATAGCAAAAAATATAATTTTTTTTCAAAATTGTTGCTCTATTTTTGTTTATAGCGCAAAAACTAAAAACCGCAGGTGATCAAATACCACCAAAAGAAAAGCTCTATTTGTTTGGGAGCCAGGTCGCACAACTGCGCAATTGTCAGTTAAAGCGATGCAGTGCCGAATGGCAAAAAGTGGCCATTGACCAGCAATATGGTCTGGGGTTTAAGTGGTTAAAGCAGAACTCCACCAAAAAGGGGAAGCACCACTTGTCTGCCTCCTACCCCCTTCCGCTGCCATATTCGCCACCTTTGGGGGGGCAGATACCTAGTTTTTTTTTACAAGTACCTGCTCCTACCTCTGGATCAGTTTGCCGCAGTGAACTAAGCCAGAAGTTCGGTCTCCCCTCTTTCCCCCGCAGCCTTCTGGGACAGGTGCCAGAAGACTGCGGCCCGTGTGCAGTAGAAAAACGTCTGTGAAGCCTCTAGGCCAGGGGTAGGCAACCTGGGGCCCTCCAACTGTTGCAGAACTACAGTAATTGTAACTGCCAGTCTTGCAATGCCTCATGGGAAATTGCATCAGCTGGAGAGTCTCAGATTGCCTACCCCTGCTCTAGGCTGGTTTCCCTTAGTCAAGATGTTGGCGCCAGCAACCGATAGAATATTAGAACAACTAGGTGCTTGTAACCACCTCTAAAAACACCAGCATGCAAAGTGCTTCTGACAGGCCCTCGATAATTAGTATTGCGTTAGTAATCTAGTACACGGGTACAAAGGGCTTTACACTCACTACTCCCTTATACCAGCAATGACAGAATAACATGTCACTGCTGAATAGATGTGGTCCCACATCCAAGTGATTGCAGGCACACAAGGATGGAGGTCTTTTTATGGGTGTAACTGCTCGGATGTGCCGTTAAATTTATGCAGCCGTCAGGCCTGTCAATGATTTGTACAGGATGCTGGCCATGGCTGTCTGCAAATACCTGCCACTTGTCAGTGTAGAACCCTCCATGCCCCTGTACATGAGCCCTTACGCTGGCCATACATATTTGAGAGATTGAAAATTTTTGTTGAAATCGCAAAGCAATAAAATAAAATGGTGGTTTTGGAGTGCAAAGATACAGAATTAAAACTAATCAAATGCAGTTGAAAAAATATAGTCCTGATCAAATGTTTAAGACCGCTTGAAAAACGGCAAAAAGAAAATCATTTTACATTGTTGGATCTTAAGGTTCCAAGTAGATCTTCAACATGCAACAAGAAGAAATGAGAGTGAGAAAACATTTTTTGAGCATTATAATGAAAATAAACTGAAACAGGCCGTTTTTCAGCTGATCAAAAGTTTAGGACCCCCAAAAAAAACTAAACCCCCCCAAAACAGAAATCCAATTTCCAAACATGAACTCAGTAATGCAGGGCTTGATAAATTTACTCTGAAACTAGGCGCCAGCTAAAAAAGTTAGGAGCCAGTTTTTTTTCATTTGACTCCGCGACGAGCCCACAGTCAGATTTAACATTTGGGTCATATATTGTCCTTGTGGAGAAGGCTGCACATAGAGACCGGTGGCGGCAACTGGTGGGTGGTGCAACGTTTGGGGGGGACGGGACACCTTCCCTCTGAAGCCGGCCCAGAATCAATACCAGACAATGTACAAGGCTGTACGACACGCTGTCATACATGGGGCTAACATTGTGTTAAAAGAGAGGGAAACCTGTGCTACTGAATTACACTGGGTATCAACAGCCCAGTGAAAAAATTCCAAACATTTAAATAAAAAAGGATAAGGGAACAGCTTCCATCCTGTTTATGAGAACATTAAAAAAGGTGGGGGAGCGCTAATCCTAAGGATCCCCAGCTGGATTTCACTCTATTGGCTGCTCACTCCTCCCGCCGTGTCAGCGGCTGCTGCGCCTTCCTCTTGCTGCTCCATCCCCGCTAATCACGTTACCAGACAGTGCTCTACGAGGCCCCGGGTCGCCTCCATATTCCCCGGCCAAGACCCCCACAGCCTGCCCTACAGCAAAAGCACCCTGTTACTGACAAAACCTAGGAGCCAGGGCACAATTTCTAGTCACAACGGCGACCTGGCTCCTGGGATTTGTCGAGCCCTGCAGTAATGAGTAGCTCCGCAGTTATTGTTGATCACTTCAAAAATTAGTTTCGGCATGCTTGATGCAAGCGTTTCCATGAGGTGAGTGGGAACATTTCTCCAAGTAGTGAAGACAGCCGCAGAAAGGCCATCTACTGTCTGGAACTGTTGTCCATTTTTGTAAACTTCACTTGCCATCCATCCCCAAAGGTTCTCAATTGGATTTAGATCAGGGGAGCACGCAGGATGGGCCAAAAGAGTGGTGATGTTCTCCTGAAAGAAGTCCCTTGTCCTGCGGGCATTGTGTACTGTAGCGTTGTCCTGTTGAAACACCCAGTCGTTGCCACACAGACGAGGGCCCTCAGTCATGAGGAATGCTCTCTGCAACATCTGGACATAGCCAGCGGCCGTTTCACACCCCTGCACTTCCTGAAGCTCCATTGTTCCACTGAAGGAAAAAGCACCCCAGACCATTATGGCGACCCCTCCACTGTGGCGCATAGAAAACATCTCAGGTGGAATCTGCTTGTCATGCCAGTAATGTTGGAAACCATCAAGGTTACATTTTTTCTCAGAGAATAAAACTTTCTTCCACCTTTGAATGTCCCATTTTAACGGTCACCACCGTTTACGACCTTCCATCCACCCACGACAAGCTTATCCGACACACTGCGACAATCCTGCATACACGATCCATTCCATTCCCCATAATCAAGACGAGACACAAGCTCTGTACTTGTTTCCAAATGAATGAACACTTTATTGGTTTCTTAGCTTGCTTATATTTCTGGTACAGCATGTTAAAGTTAATCACAGGACAATGCAATCTCCACCCCCCTATTTACACACTATGGCTAATTCTCTAGCAGACATTTCGGCACCGACCCTGACGAGATCTATCACATTCCTTTATCAATAAAATACAATCACACAATGCCTTGACCTCAATCCACATATCTAGGCAGACGTACTGTCTGTAAAGGGTCTTGACACCTGGGCATCAATAGGCTTTAAACCGTGTTAGACAATTGAAAGGTCTAGCAGCAGACCTGAATTAACACCTTTATACAATAGACAATGTAATGTCTAGGAGTAGATGCCATTAACACCTTTCAAAAGCATGTGTGCCCACATTGAATAGCCAACGTCGTGTGATATCTCAAGACATCCTGCAAACATGAATTATTAATGTCCCATCTCATGTAATACATGAATTATGATCCTATTAGCCACCCTACGCCCAAAAGGGCACAGGGTGGACTTAGACCCAGGAGTTATTAGTGCAGCTGGCCCAGGCGCATCTCTCATCCTTCCAACGTCTCTGGTGGTCACAGTTCATTCCGTTACACCCATGTTTTGTGCTCTCTTGCAAAGTCCAAACGAGCAGTTCTGTGGCGTTCAAGGAGACAAGATTTTGAAAGACTTTTTTTTTGCTTTTGAAGCCCCTCAGTCTCAGATGCCGTCTGATGGTTATGGGGCTGCAGTCAGCACCAGTAAGGGCCTTAATTTGGGTCAAGGATCGTCCAGTGTCTTGATGAGAGACCACGCTTATGCAGTTCAGCAACCCGACCACGTTCAAAAAGGGAGAGTTTTTTTTTTGCCTTTGTCATCACAACGTGTGACTACCTGACAGAAAATGACAATGAATCCACATCTTTGCACAGATTTGGCCTTTTAAAGGCATGTGGTCCTAAACTTTTGATCAGCTGAAAAACAGCCTGTTACAGTTTAATCGTTATTTTCAATTAATTCACTAATTTCTTCTTGTTGCATTGTCAAGCTCTACTTGGAACCTTGTTAAGATCCAACAATGTCAAATATGATTGTTTTGCCATTTTTCAAGTGGTCTTAAACTTTTGATCAGGACTGTATGGCCACTCAAGAATGTTGTCTTATCCCGATTTTACTTGTGAAAAGTGCATTTGAGAAATACAAGCCCAGTTTTGACTTTGACAGATTCTAACGGTTGACCACTTTGTTGTTTATTCAGAATTGGATTTTAAAGTGGCTGAAATTGGCAAGAGAATTTGCCATGTGTATGGATACCAGAGCCCCAGGCAATAAATAGATCAGAAGAAAAAAAAAAAAAAAAAAAATAGACAAACCTCTGGTTCCCGTTGAAATATAACCACTCTTCCTCCTTTGTCTCCTGTAGCTAACAAGTCTCCGGGAAGGTTGAACTCAACAGTAGAAATAATGTCGGCTAAAACAAAAACAGATACAGTTTAATGTTGAACAGTTTCTTGGCAGTAAATAAAAAAAAATCTGCAGTTACAGGAAGAAGAAGATCACCTCCATAGCTTGTATACATCACCTGGCAATTTTTGTTCAATTTTATTTGAGATAAATATCACAAGAAAGCATGACATCAGAGTTATGCCAAACCAATCAGCAGCCGCATAGCCCGTCCTGTCAGCTATGGAGAAGCCGTCCCCGATTGAGCCACAGCAGCGGTGTCACTGGTTTCCGCAGCTGTCAAAGTCAGTTAAACAATCAGAAGAGAGGGGGCAGGGTGGAAAGGCAGCACCGGGACTGAACGAACACAGAGCTGCAGCTAAGGTGCCCTCCATAGCAAGCTGCTTGATACAGTGGAATCTCAGTTTAAGTGTAACTTGGTTTGAGAGCGTTTTGATTTGCGAGCAAATTATTATTTTTTTTATTCTGACTCCGTTTGCGAGTGTTGACTTGCAAGATGAGCAGAATTCAAGCTAAATAGGCCTGCAGTACCTCATTTGGCCTGATAAGGCGGGCGCAGGAAACAAGCTGAAGTGTCCTCAGGCTTTTTCCGGCGCTCTCTGGCGCTCCCCGGTATTGCATGCCATTGAAGTCAATGCAGAACAAAAATTTCCGTTTTCATTGACTTCAATGGGAAAACTCGCTTTGATATGCGAGTACTTTGGATTACAAGCATTCTTCTGGAACAGATTATGCTTGTATTCCAAGGTTCAACTGTGTAATTGTATATACATACATACATACATACATACATACACACACACACACACTTTTTTTTATAAGCGATCACATTCCCTCTGTTCTCAGCTGCATAAAAGCTGGGGGGGGGGGGGGGGAGAAAATACACTGGGCTTCCCAGTGAATAGATGTGCAGTGGAGTTGTGTCAGAACAATTCTTACCATTGGAGGAGAGCACAGCTAGAGAACTGACCACAATGTGCTCTCCTGCTTAGTGTGGTTTGCTTTTTAAAAGCAGAGGGACTAGCAGGAACACTGGGGATATCACATAAAGGAAGCAATACAAAGAACTGGATACTTTCTCATACAACTACACGGTACAGCAGGCACATATGAATACGAAGTGTTGTGTTAAACACTAAAAAGCATTGATTTACTTTTTAGCCATTTCTTAGCTTACTTTCTGGACAGGAAAGTTGAAGTATAACTGCAATTATAAAATGCAGCATCTCATTTCACAGCCACTTCCAGAAAAGACTGTCTGGTTTCTGGTACAATATGTTGCTTTGAATTGCAATATATTGGTTTTATTTCTTGCGCTTCAGTCTTTATAGGGCCTAAAAACCATTGTCAGTCGACTTTTATTCCACATACATAAACAGTTTAGGAGGTGTCATTTATACCAGTTTAAATTATACCGAATTATTGGTAATTTAAGAAAAAAAATTAAAAATTCACTTCCCAGCACTTTGCTTGCAAGTTTAGGCTGGGTTCACACATCTCCGGGGCAGCCACTGTCTGCACTGAGGAAGGGTCCTGTATGTCTTTGGGCCCGATACAGGTGCAAATTCAGAGTCGCACCTGAATCTGTGAACAGGGATGCACCGGACCCCATGCTGTGAGCCGCAGCCTAAGAAAATTACTTGTAACCCCCCCAAACACACATATATATATATACACACACTGTATTTGTTGGCATATAACACTCACATTTTTTACCCTGAAAATAGAGTGTAAACTGTGCCTGCGTGTTATACGCAGGGGTGCAACAGATCATCATTGATCCGTGATCCATCTGTACAGATCAGCACCTTCGGTTCAGGACACACGGCGATCCACGGGCCTCCCGGTCCAAAGGAAAGGCCGCCGCTTCGGCCTAGCTTCTGAATCAGCGGCCATCTTGGTCCACCCGGCGCAGGGGATTCAGGCAGCTCCACGGAAGTTTGTGGGCACTTGAGCTCATGATGACCGACTCCTAACAGCCCAGCCATGTGCTCTATGTTGCACCTTAAAAGGGATCCACACTAGGAGCCGCTGCTGCCACACCGGACGTTCTTCTGCTGCCAGAGAAGGGTTGGATCTGTACGTAGGGGGGATTTTCACTAGACACACTACACTGATCAATGACACTGGGACATTAACTGGGACAGTTCAGCTCACAGGAGGGTAACTGATGACACCACTTTCCTACATGGGGCTGCGACTCTCACTTGGCTGCAAGTATAAGTATTGCTGGATGCATTTTTAACACAAAACTGAGCTTATTTGCTTAAATACAGTATTTGTAAACCCGACAGACTGTTTAAATGTTAAATCAAAAGTGAAAATCAGAGGTGTTCTGTCACATTAGCAACCATGTAAGGTCAGCAGGTTTGCTGCGGCTTTAAAAATGTAACATTAAAACAGTCCGTCAGATTTCCAAACACTGTATTTAAGCACATAAGCTCAGTTTTGTGTTGAAAATAAATGTGAAATCTAAAACTCCGTTGGGTGTAGCAAGATTTGTCTTTTGCTGATCCGAAAATGATCCGATCCGTGAGTTTTTTGATCAGTTGCACCCCTAGGGGGGTGTAGAATGTTTTTTCCTGAAACTTCCCTCTGAAAGTTAGGTTGCGTGTTATACGCCGGTGTGTATATTAAAATGGCATGTCAGTAGTGGCGGCGTGTCCGTAAAGGGCGCACAGGCACCGCCGCCCCCTCTCTGTCACCTCTCACCATAGATGGATTCAAGCAATGCATGAATCTATCTATGGTCGCCATAGGCTGTAATAGGCATCCAAAATGGTGAACAGCGGGCACCATGCTGAGAGATCGCTGTTCACTCAGCGTTGTGTTAGGAAAACGATTTATTCGGTTTCCTAACACTTACTCGCCTCTCACCCAATCAGGTGCTCGGGTCTGTTACCTGTCACCTGATTGCTGAAACAGGCGCTGTGATTGGTTGTCTGATAGAGAGGATGAGAGAAGACATCAAGGAGCATGGAGGATGCCACAGTGACCCGATGTGAGACAGACAAGTCCCAGTTTGTTAGATATTGTTTTGTTCAGCAGTGGAAGCTTAAAAGTGGTTGTATACTCAAAAATGTGACTTTACATTTATTAAAGCGGATCTCCACCCTAAAGTGAAGATCCGCTGATCGGAACCCTCCCCCCCTCCGGTGTCACAAGTGACACCTTTCAGGGGGGAGGGGGGTGCAGATACCTGTCTGAAGACAGGTATCTGCAACCACTTCCGGCCCGCAGTCTCGGGCAAAAGACAGGTTTTTTGGCGACATCCCGTCGCCCCCGGTTGTGTGCTGGGAACTCTCAGCGGGAGCCAATCGCCGGGCGCAGCGTGACTCGCGCATGCGCCGTAGGGAACCGGGCAGTGAAGCCGCAGCGCTTCACTTCCTGGTTCCCTCACCGTGGATGGAGGGGGGAGCAGCAGGGTGACGAGCGATCGCTCGTCCTCTGCTGCAGACGCCGCTGGACTCCAGGACAGGCAAGTGTCCCAATATTAAACGTCAGCAGCTGCAGTATTTGTTGCTGCTGGCTTTTAATATTGTTTTTTTGCTGAACCATCCTCTTTAATGCATGGCATTATTGTACATCATTTGCTCTTAGCCTTTTTTTTTCCTTTGTCATTCTGAAGTTATGACTGCAATAAGTAGTGCGGACGTGTTCTGCGCAGGCACCGGATCCCCGTTCATTCCGGCAAGCAGAGCGTCTTGCCGGATGAATTCTTTATGTCGGGGCTGCGTCATTTTCTCGCGTAGACGTCAGCCCCGCCATGCAGCGATAGTTCATCCACAGCCAACGGAGCATGATGGAACAGTGACCTTGCTACGCACGGCGGGATTACACAGGCAAGAAGAAACTGTGGGCAGAAGACCACAAGTAAGATGGCGCAGACTTACCACAATACTTTATCTTTACACAATCACTAATTACACAGCAAGTCAAATAATGTAGATAAAACAATAGCGCCAAATCGATGTATAACTATATGGTCTTTAAAACCATATAAATTGTTATGATAGCATCGCAGGGTATACAACCGCTTTAAAGCAGGAGGAGGAATTTAGGTCCGTATGGTGTACAGACCAGGCCAGCTGGAAGCAGTGTTGTAGGTCTGTACGACTTGTAATTACCACTGCCGTTTCATCTGAGGGAAATCCTGAAAACATGACCTGTTGGGGCGCCTTGAGGACTGGAGTTGAGAAACACTGCATTAGTGGCACAAATCACACTGCACCAGCACCATGGTATAGATCAGTGGTCATCAACCCTGTCCTGCAGGGCTGTCCTAACAGGCCAGGTTTTATGCATTACCTTGGGGAGATGCAGACTAGAATACTGCAATCACTGTAAAGCATTTCAGTTATCTTGCAAACCTGGCCTGTTAGTGGGGCTGAGGACAGGGTCGATGACCACTGGTATAGATCATGCCTTAGGCCCCTTTCACACGTACGGAACGTAAGTCCGTTTTTTAAGTCAGTTTACGGACTTGTAATTCATCCCTATGAGATCGCGTCCATTAGCGGATGATGCATCCGCTAACGTCCGCAAAGATCCGCGTCCGCAAAGATCTGTTGTTTTCGGACGGAAGTAACCCCTATTTTTCTTCCGTCTGGCGGATCGGATGAATACAGACGGTTCTGATCGGATGAATACAGACAGAGATCTGATGAAAACCAACATGCTGTCCATTTTAGTCCAATCTCTCCATAACCAACAGCGGGGCTCGACATGCCCCTCTTCACTCAGTGAGCAGAGAGTGATCTTTCATCTGCCGGCTCAGCAGAGATCAACAGAGATCTCCTGCTGAGCTGGCGGACTCCGCTAAGTGGGTCCGCACAGCGTTAACGAGGCCTCTGTCCAGATCTGCAACTTAAAGCAGTTGTAAACCGCATATACATTTTTTTTTTGTGAACCTGCAAGGCAAAAGGCATAATCAGCTAGTATGCACCACATACTAGCCGATTATGAAATACTTACCTCGGAACGAGGTGAAAAACACTTTCCTGGACCACGCCGAGCGAGATGTCATCTTGCTCCGGCGTGTATTCCAGGGTATCGCCGCTCCAGCGATGTGATTGGCTGGAGCGGCAATGACGTCACTCCTGCGCGCGAGATTTCAAATCGGCAGTGGGTCGGCGGCTGCCGGTCCTTTCGCGGTGGATATCCCCTGCGCATGCGCCGCTGCAATCAGCGGCGCATTGCGAGGGGAAAATCTCCCAAACTGTACAACCACTAATAGGCAGTGCAATGGAAAAGAAATGTTTAACCACTTAAGGACCCCTTCACACCGATATACGTCAGCAGAATGGCATGGCTGGGCACAATCACGTACCTGTACGTGTCTAAGGCCCAGCCGTAGGGTCGCGAGCACGCCGGCACGCTCGCGACCCGGTCCAAAGCACCGTGACGCGATTGCCGCCGGTGTCCCGCGTTCTTCACTGTGGCAATGTCAATGATCGTCTGCTCCCTGATATAGGGAAAGCCGATCAGTGACATCACACGTTTAGCCCCGCCCCCTACAGTTAGAAACACATATGAGGTCACACTTAACCCCTACAGCACCCCCTAGTGGTCAACTCTTAAAGATGTCTTGGGTCCATAAATTAAAGTGTTATACGCCCTATGGCCTAAATATAGAAGTGGACGTTAACTGTTTTTTGGCTAATTCATAATCGCTATGGTCAGTTTAACCTTCTTTCTTTATTATTTTTAGGTTTTTTTATATTAATTTTATTTATTATTATTAAGAAATGTTACAATTTTGAAAGGATGCGAGCTCGATGTGGTGTCCAGGCAGCAACTTTTGAATTGTCAGTTTTATTTAAGATTTTTTATATAAATTTTATGTTTTCTGTGATGCCCAACTATTATGGTGCCGTCCATACGGGTATATTAAATGATACCGGTTTTTCGGTTTATATATATATATATATATATATATATATATATATATCTCTATTTATCTATGGATAAAGTAGATTATACAGAATTGGTTGGTTGCGTCACAATTATTTGTAACATATTTGGCAATTTTTTATTTTTCATAGTTACAGCTACGTGACATGCGTTACTGCTGCAGTGCTGTTTGCATTTTCCATACTGGTATTAATGCTATTGGTGCCATAGTGTTGTTGACTTAAAAACCAACACATTTTAGACGTTACCAGGTAATAAGGGGAGAAGGCATCTATTTTTCTTTTTCCTTTTTGTTTGTTTTTTTCTCTGATCCTATCCTTAACGTATATGGTCAGTGTATTTGTTCTCTCCGGTTCCCTTACTTAGCATGGGTCATCCATTATACCCAACGGGTTTCCAGTAATAAAGATGTCCGATATCGGGTCAAATGTTTTTACCACATCGAGGCTGCATCCGACGTTGTGTGTATTTACGCGGTGATTCAGGACGCCGCCTGTTATCCCGTGACCAAGTCCTGTCGTGACGAAACGTAGGGAGGCGGCGTTCTGACATCACCACGCTTTTCTCTACCCGGATACGGGCTGTATGTTCCAAGCCGGCCGGCTAATTTTTAAACGCTCTACATTTCTACAAAATTTGTAAGTGCATTTCTTTTGCTTTTTATGGATTAAAAAGGATTTTACACTATGTGAGCCCTTTATTTTTCATATACCCTCGGATCGATGTTTTGGGAGTGCTATTCCCCTTAACAAGGACACGGATCATCCCGGCTATCCTCGATCTCAGTCTCTTACCACGCTTTATTTGATCTCCTTTAAACAGGGATCATTTTCATCTGGTAAGAGTGCATTTATCATTATGGTGGAGGTTCTCATCTTTCTGGCACTGGTTTAGTGTGTAACCGTCTAACACCTGGTGGAGATTATTTATGAACTTTCTTTTGGTGGATTGTTATTTTTGTGATCAACATTGATCTGAACACACTGTCTCACGGACTTTATCCAATCAATTTCTATTTGAATATATTGTCTTATGGACTTTTATTTAAATTTTAGCGCGATCTTTTTTCTTTTTTGCAACTCTTAAACTTCCATTGTCATTTTTTAAGTAATTCAAAGTGTATTTTTATAGCACCTTTCGCTGTGAAAATGACAATGGTCCCAAAAATGTGTCAAAAGTGTCCGATGTGTTCGCATCCCCTATTTTGTAAATGCTATAAATTTAGCGCAAACCGATTGATAAACGCTTATTGCGATTTTTTTTTTGCAAAAAGAGGTAGAAGAATACGTATCGACCTAAAGTTTTTTTTATATATCTTTTTGGGGATATTTATTATAGCAAAAAGTTAATATTGAATTACTTTCAAAATTGCCGCTCTATTTTTGTTTATAGCACAAACAATAAAAACCGCTGAGGTGATCAAATACCACCAAAAAAAAGCTCTATTTGTAGGAGGGTGAAAAAAGGACGCCAATTACGTTTGGGAGCCACGTCGCACGACCGTGCAATTTCAGTTAAAGCGATGCAGTGCCGAATCACAGAAAGGGGCAAGGTCCTTAACCTGCATAATGGTTCGGGTCTTAAGTGGTTAAAGTGTAAATAAACCCAAAAATGTTACCTATTGCAGCTTACCAATCATCTGATGCGATGGCTGTATTTGTTTTCACAACGCCCCTGCCCTGCCCCGCCCCATGCTAAATAAATCAGTGTCCTCAGCCCCCACTTTACAAAACAATGTTCAATTTTCTTAACCCACCTCATCAAAATATAAAACTTTATTTTGTTTGCATGTAAAAAATAAAGCAAACATCAAAATGACAGCTGAGGGAAAATGAATTCTAGTAGCATATCTCTGGATAGGTGCAATATATTCCGAAGCCAATAAAATGGGTCCGACACCAGCAAACCCGGACATGTCTCACGCTGCTACAAGAGACAAACAAAGCTCATTGTAGTTTTACAAAGAATACAAGCTGTGCAGGTTTCATCAGATGCAAACGCTACTATTATTATGAAGTGACATCACTGGTTGAAGTTACAACACACCCTTCATTTCCTTGTTTGAAGTTTTAAATTGGGCAAAAAGAAGAACCTTGCAAAATATAAAAGCAACTCCTATGAGACTGTGGGGTTTATTTACTAAAATTAGAAAGTGCCAAATCTGGTGTAGTTCTGCATAGAAACCAATCAGCTTCCAGGTTTTAGCCCAGGTTCACACTGGGTACGATTTGGTTCGATTTGAGGTGCGATTTCACATGTGAAATCGCACCTCAAATCGGCGGCAATTGCCGGCAATGACACCGTCCTAATCGGTGCGACACCGATTTCAAAAAGTAGTTCCTGCACTACTTTTTGCGATTTCAGGACGCGATTTATATTGACATCTGTGCAGAAACCTGCACAGAGGAGCTGTGGTGGCTCAACGTGATTGGCACTGCGCTGACAAGCCGTTCACCTCTGCAGCCAAGGGTTCGGATCCCGGTCTCGGCTACATGTGAATTGAGTTTGGTGGTCTCAGCCCGGCTCCCGGTGGGTGTGCTATGCAAGGTACGCCTGTGCTTAGTACGCCCACCCCCCCCCCCCCACAAAAACCACCACACTTGCACGCACACAAAATTGGTTTAATACGCACGCACTTTGGCCATGCGGTCTCCTAAAGAGAGGCGAAGGACCTACGGGGCTGGCTTGGTGGGTCAGGCCCCCTCACTCCCTCATAGGGGGAGTCCCTCTGCCCCGATGGGGTCCTGTTGGGCCCCAGTTGGGCTCCCAAGTGGAGCAGGTAGGACGGGGTGAGTGGGAGGCCCCTCCTCACACCCGCCATTGCCACCGGGGGCATGGAGAAGGATGGCGATTGCCTCCGGGGGGAGGGTCTGCCTACTCCCAACTCCTGCAGTCCGGCTCCTCTCTCTCGAGTTCACGCACAAAATACACTTAAAAAAAAAAAAAGAAACCTGCACAGATGTCTCCTAAATCGCAGCCGAAATCGGGACTGCCAGAGGGAGTGAAATCGCGCGAGTTCAGCTGAAATCGCGCAATTTCACTCCCGCAGCCCAGTGTGAACCAGGGCTCATTGTCAAAGAGGTTGGAACACACACACCTGTAAGACGAAGGCATAATGAGCTAGCATGCATTGCATACTAGCTCATTATGAAATACTTACCTTATGCCCTCCAGTGCCACCTGCACTCCCCTCACACGGCAGACATCTTTCTGGGAGTTACTTCCGGGGTCGCAGGCTCAGTCACTGCTATAGGCCGAAGCCACGATGACGTAATTACCTTGCATGCACGCGGGTGCCGCCTGTCACAGCACAGGCCTTGAAGAAACGTCACGAGCGGACCATTCCTTCAGAGCGCATGCGCCGATGACGTCAGCGCATATAGTAAATATCTCCTAAACGGTGCAAGATTAAAAGATTTTTCAAGTACCTACAGGTAAGTCCTACTATAGTCTTACCTGTAGGTACAATAGGAAGACTTTACTTTCTCTTTAAAGTGGAGTTCCCTGCTTTGTCTACATCAGGGATATGCAATTAGCGGACCTCCAGCTGTTGCAAAACTACAAGTCCCATTATGCCTCTGGGTGTCATGCTTGTGACTGTCAGAGTCTTGCTATGCCTCATGGGACTTGTAGTTCTGCAACAGCTGGAGGTCCGCTAATTGCATATCCCTGGTGTACATGGACACACAGAATCAAGAAAAGGGTTAATCCTACATCATCACTGCCAATGTTGTATTAAACATGGTGGTCTCTGTAGACCGGTTTCCCGTTTAAAAAATGAAACTTCTGCTTTTTGGACCCCCCCCCCCCCTCGGTTGTCACATTTGGCACCTTTCAGAGGGAAGGAGGTAGCAAATCCCTGTGTAATACAGGTATTTGCTCCAACTTCCGGGCATAAATTACTGCAGTGACCTACGCCACGTCCAGCGCCTACATACCCCCCCCCCCCCCCCCGCTGTCTTCTGGGAGACACACAGGTCCTAGAAGACAGCAGGGACCAGTGGGATCACACAGCGTGACTTGCACATGCGCAGTAGGGAATCCCGATTCCCTTAGGCCCCCTTTCACACTGGGGCGGGAGGTGCGGTGGTGGTAAAGTGCCGCTACTTTTAGCAGTGCTTTACCACTAATTTCGCAGCGATATCTGGCCACTAGCAGAGCAGTTTAACCCTGCTAGCGGCCGAGAAAGGGTCAAAACCACCAGCAATGAGCCTCTACTGAGGCGCATTGCCGGCGGTATAGCAGCGCTGGCCCATTGATTTCAATGGGCGGGAGCGGTATACACACCGCTCCTTCACCACTCCAAAGATGCAGCTAGCAGGACTTTTTTTTACCGTCCTGCTAGTGCACCGCTCCAGTGTGAAAGCCCTTGAGGCTTTCACACTGGAAAAACAGCAGCAGCTGTTTAGTGTTGGTTTGCAGGTGCTATTTTTAGCGCAATAGCGCCTGAAAACTGCTCCAGTGCGAAAGGGGTCTTACCGAAGTTTGCGACGGCAGCACCCGAAAGAGGAGGGACAAATCGGCTTCGGGACCCGGCATCGCGAGCGCCAAGGACAAGTGCATCAAAAAATACTTCCCTTTAAAGCCAATGTGACTTTTCACACTGCTGCGTTGCATTTGCACTGCGGTTTAAAAAAAAAAATTCTGCTTGTAGCATCTTTGGGGCATTTTTCAAAAGTTCACCAAAAACACATCTTCTATTGTAAGTCAATAACACACCAAGGGTGCGTTTTTTGGGCTCACAAGACACTTTCTTTAAAAAGATACAGGTTGTAAAGGAACTGGCACCCACTGGCGTCCTTTACACATATGCCCCCTGTACCCGCCATGGTCTGTGCAATGTCCCGCTCCCTCTGCTTTCCTCACATGCCGCCCTGAGCTGTTCCTGCCCAATGTTTCTCTTTAACATTGAGTCCCCCCTCTCTCCTCCCCACACATTCACAGCAGCACCAGAGATGTTCCCTGCAGTCCTGCCCAGGTTTCCTGGCTCCTCACCTCTGTGTCCTGTGTAATGGCCAGTGCTAAAGATGGCGGGCTCTGCGCTGCACTACCGACCCAACAACTTCTGCAAAAGGCGAGTACAGAAGCTTGGTGACCGCCATGGAGGTACAGAGGGGCACTGTATGTGTATTTATCCGCTTGTTGTTAAGGACATCTGCGGGTTCCAGCTCGTTACCAAGAACCCAACAGCATCCTTAACAGGTTACTCAAGGCATATGCGCTGCTGCAACAAATTTATAATGCAATATGTGTGTTTTTTTTTATGCAATATGCGGGGTTTTTTTTTAAACGCATAGCCAATTTTAGAAGCACTGCCATGTGAAGGCAGCAGCGCTGTAGTGAAACCAGCCTAATTGAACAAGCTGAAGTTAGAAGGCGATGGCATGGCTACCATGCACAGCTGTACCAGTTTCTGTTAAAGGATAAGTTTAATATAAAAAAATAAAACAAAATCCAATTTTTTTGCATAAAAAAAATAAAAAGCGCAGTCACCCTTTTTTGGGGGGCCTGGAAAGCATTGCACCAGTGGTCGGCATATCGCCGATGCCATGCAGGTCTCCTGCAGACTGCCAGTATGAGCATACATCATACAGGCATTTTCACACTGACAGGAAGGATCGAACTACCAGAGCACTCAACAGCACCGCGGTAATTCATTGAGAACTACAAACCGACAGCCATAAATGAGGTCAGTACTTCTAGTTCATTCACAGAGCTCTATGAAAGACGCAGCCGTGTGAGCAGAGCCCCACACATACACGCTCTTTAAAAAGTGTTTAGTACGGGGAGGTTATCCCCAATACTGCATTCTCACAGGGGGCTTAGATCGCCAAACCACAGGAGGGAGAAGGAGAATATATATATCGCGTTCTCAAAGCTGAACTTGGCTTTTAAACCGACTGTAAAAGGCAAACGTTTTTTTATCTTAATGCAATCTATGCATCAAGATAAAACGCCTTCTGTGTTTAGCAGCCTCCGTCTAATACTTACCTGAGCCTCATCTCTGTCCAGCGATGTCCACAAATGTCTCAGCCGTCGAGATTCTCTTTCCCGATTGGCACCAATAGTGCCTGCTGCTGTCAAAGTCAGCTAGCCAATCAGGGGAAGAGGGAGAGGCAGGGCTCTGTGTCTCATCAGACACAGGGGAGCTGCGATTTGGGTGAATCTATAGCAAGCTGCTTGTTGTGGGGGCACTCAACAGGAGGGAGGGGCCAGGAGCAGCAAAGAGACCTGAGAAAAGAAGGATCCAGGCTACCCTATGCAAAACCAACTACATAGGAGAAAGGGAATAGCCGCTCCAGGTGGGAACCCAGACGAATATCCACCGCTGCAGACAACTCAGGTGCAGGCAATGCACTTAGCAAAGCAGGAACAAAAATTGTCTCTGGACAGCCGCACTCTGAACCAATTGTAGCCTTTAATAAAAGAAGGACAGCACTACAAGTCACAGCAAAGTAAAATAAAACCCAACTGATGACACGTTTCGCACTGAAACTAGTGCTTAGCTGACTAAGCACTAGTTTCAGTGCGAAACGCTTCAACAGTTGGGTTTCATTTTACTTTGCTGCGACTTGTAGTGCTGTCCTTTTAATAAAGGCTACAATTGGTTCAGAGTGCGGCTATCCAGAGAAAACTACATAGAGGCGGCAAGTATGTTTCTTTAAAACCTGTTTGCTCGGTGGGAATCGCTCCGTTGATCCCCGCTGAACCGGCAGATGAGAGGGCGGTCCCCACACACTGTCAGATTGACGCGCTCCTCTATGGGAGGATCGGATGAACACGGACCATCTTTTCGTGTCCATCAGATTCGATGACAATGGAAAAATAGGATTTTCCTCCGTCGGCAGAAACTGGGCATAGTGGAGACCGATGAGAACGGATGTCCACCCGCAATCCCATAGGGATACATGTCTGTCTGTTTTATCATCCGAAAACGAATGTATGAAAAATGGACATACGGTCCGCATATGTGAAAGAGCCCTAAGGGGCCATGCATATTGGCTTAAAAAAACAAAACAAAAAGGCTAATTTTGAGTGTTTTTTTTTTTGTAGAAGCCTTTAGGAGCATTTAGAAGGGTTTAGCAGCATTTTTTTCTGCCAGAAAACTGCTCAGGAACTCAAATTGTTTATTTTTTCCGCCTCTAAATGTCATGGACACAGAGAACATTTTTGCTATTAGGGACAATTACTGAATATTTGTTTATTTTGGCTGCATAGCTTCTTGAATTAGCACACTTTATCATTGTTTCACAACATTATTGCACATTGTGGCATTTTTGTCGTTATACTGCATAGCTCCTTGAATTAGCGCACCATTTTTATCATCATTATACATTTTAGAGTGTCGAGGTCACTGGCTAATGGTGGCATCTTTTTCATGTGTATTTTTAGGGCGATATATTATTCTTTGGTATATTACTTTTGGTTGCGAGGACCATGGCAGCGCACAAATACTTCATAGTTAACCTCTTCAATACCGGGCCTATTCTGGCACTTCTCTCCTTCATGAACAAATCATCATTCTTTTGCTAGAAAATTACGCAGAACCCCCAAACATTATGTAGGTTTTTTTAGCAGACACCCTAGGAAATAAAACGACGGTCATTGCAACTTTTTGTCTCACACGGTATTTGCGCAATAATTTTTCAAACGCCTTTGTATTGGAAAAAAATGGTTTCATGAATTAAAAAAATTACAAAAAACAGTAAAGTTAGTCCAATTTTTTTTTAAATATGAAAGATGTTACGCAGAGTAAATAGATAACCAACATGTCACGCTTTTAAAATTGCTTACACTCATGGAATGGCGCCAAACTTCGGTACTTAAAAATCTCCATAGGCGACGCTTGAATTTTTTTTACAGGTTACCAGTTTAGATTTACAGAGGAGGTCTAGTGCTAGAATTGTTGCTGGCACTCTAACGCACGCGGCGACACCTCACATGTGTGGTTTGAATGGCGTTTACGTATGTGGGCGGAACTTATGTGTGCGTTTGCTTCTGGGGACAGGGGCATTTAATATATTTTTTTTATTATTATTTTACCTTTTTTTTCAAGTGTAAAAAAATAAGTAACACTTTTATTCCTATTACAAGGAATGTAAACATCCCTTGTAATAGGAAATGTGTGCGACAGGTCCTCTTTATAGAGAGAGGCGGGGTCAATAAGACCCCGCATCTCTCCTCTAGGCTGGAAAGCATGAGATTGTGAAAAAAATTCACTGATCTCATGATTAGTATTGCTTACTAGCCAAAATCGCGGCTATGTTTACTTCTGGGTACCCGGGCGTGACGTCACCAGTCATCTCTATGCTTACTAGCTTGCACCAGACGATTCTTTCTCTGGGCCCCCGATGGCATGGGAGAGCCCAGAGAAGCACCGGATAGCGGCGGGAAGGAGGGGATGTCGTTCTTATGGTGCACAGAATTGCCGGCACTAAAGAATGATGTGAATGCCTCCAGCTGCCCCCATCATAACAGCTTACAATTCAAGAGCTGTCGCGAGCCGTCATATACAGCCCCTCTCCCTTGTCCGGGAAACTTTGATAGACAGATCACCCGTCCAATCCTGGGACAGGTGATCTGTCTATCAAAGTGCCCAGACAAGGGGTAGGGGCTGTATATGACGGCAAAATGGGGGAACATCTGGCTGCACTGGTAGACATGGGCAGGCTGCATTTTTGGGCACGGATAAAGTTGTTAATATTTATTTTTATAACTTAATTCTGCATAAAACATTTAAGTGTCATTTCATGAGATTTATGAGAGCGTGTCTAGGGGCAGGACATGGTAGGGGTTGGGCAGGGCAACTGGTGGCGAGTATGCCTTGAGGCCTGGCTAGTAGCTTAGGACTTGAAATTTTGGGCCCCGACCTAGAACATTAGTCGCTTTTACAGGGAAAATGCTAAACTCCTCCAGTGTTTAACTCATGGGTCTTCAAACTACAGCCCTCCAGTTGTTCAGGAACTACAATTCCCATCATGCTTAGTCATGTCTGTAAATGTCAGAGTTTTACAATGCCTCATGGGATGTGTAGTTTCGCAACAGCTGGAGGGACGTAGTTTGAGGATCCCTGGTTTAACTCATTCAGATCAGCGCTATAGCCGAATGACGGCTACAGCGTGGACCTACTTTGCCGGGAGGCCATCAATAGACGTCCTCCCCTTTGCACGATCCCCGCGTCCCATGCGGGACGCTTACGCTGTGATAACCGAGACTCAGGGGATCACTGATCAAAGTAAAGGGCCAAGCCCGGCCCCTTACCACATGACCAGCTATTAGCCAATTACAGCTGATTACATGATTCAAACAGAAGATGACCACCAGCTTTTGTGCAAGGGACATCGGTCTGGAAGAGGAAGGGCCCTTTCACACCAGCGGACCGTATTTCCGTATTTCAGCCATCCGTTTTCGGATGAAATACAGACAGACATACATGTATCCCTATGGGATAGCAGTTGTCAGCAGATGAACATGCGCTGACACCCAATCTCATCGGTATCCGCTATGTTCCGATTCTGCAGACGGAGGAAAATCCTATTTTTCCATCCCTCTGCAGATCGGATCGAGAGAACACTGACAGACGGTCCGTGTTCATCTGATCCCCCCTATAGAGGAGAGCGGAGATCTGACAGGAGATCTGTCATCTGCCGGCTCAGTGGGGGATCAACAAAGCTGAGCAAGCGGATGAGACGTGTACAGATCCTCACGGGATCCATACATGCGAAAGGGGCCGAAGAGGCACATTTGCATCATCTGCGCCAACCAGTACCAACTGCCAGTGCCACAAAGCAGTGCTGTAATATGTTGATGTATACATATGTGCTGCCTCTGTGCCCACCAGTGCCGCCTCATCAGCGTACATCAATGAAGGAGAAAAAAAAATAATTAGCCGTTTGCAAAACATAACAAAATATTAAAACTGGTGATCAAATACCGCCAAAAGAAAGCTTTATTTGTGGGGATAAAAGAATAAAAATATAAAAATGTAATTTGGGTACAGTGTTGCATGACCGCGCAATTGTCGTTCAAAGAGTGAAATCGCTGAAAGCTGAAAATTGGTCTGGGCAGGAGGGGGAGGGTTAACCACTTAAGACCCGGACCTTTAGGCAGCTAAAGGACACAGCCAGTTTTTGCGATTCGGCTTTAACTGACAATTGCACGGTCGTGCGACATGGCTCCCAAACAAAATTGGCGTCTTTTTTTTCCCACAAATAGAGCTTCTTTTGGTGGTATTTGATCAATTCAATATTTTTTACTATAATACATAGTTTTTATATATATATAAAAATTTCCTCAGTTTAGGCCGATACGTATTCTAATTTTTTTTTTTACCAAAATCGCAATAAGCGTTTATGGGTTGGTTTGCGCAAAATGTATAGTGTTAACAAAATAGGGGATGGTTTTATTGCATTTTTATAATTTTTTTTTTTCTACCAATGGTGGTGATCAGCTAATTTTTTCATGACTGCGACATTATGGCGGACACTTTGGACAATTTTAACACATTGCAGTTTGGGAGTTAACCACAAGGGGGCCCTGAAGGGGTTGTGTGACCTCATCTGTGTTTTAACTGTAGGAGGGTGTGGCTGTAGGTGTGACGTTATTGATTGTGTTTCCCAATAAAAGGGAACACGCGATTTTAAGCCAGTGTGAACAGACCCATAACAAATATACAAGCAAGCGAGGAGAAAAAATAAATAAAATACAAAAGGACGGGGGAAAAGCTGGACCTACAAGCCTCAACATAGCCCGATAGCCCACTGAAAGTGGCTCCAAACAACGAAAGCTACATTTGTATTGGTTATGGCGCAGAGTCTTGCCTTTATAAAGAACTACATTTGGTGGTCAGTCTGAAGTGAATGAGAAAAAACGGTCCCCAACAAGACATCTGCTGCACAGTAATTTAGTCATCCAAGATACCTGAAGTAAACGTAAAGTCCAAGCTCGCTAGAAGCAGAAAAGTAAAAAAAAAACATCAGAACCTCTGGCAGAAAAAGCAGCAGAAAAAAATAAAAAAAGCTCACAATATTTTGGATTGCACACATGTTTAGGGCGTTTAAAAGGCGTTTTTTTTTATAAACTTTTTTTTATTATTCCAAAACCTCCCTCTGTACTAATTTTTCACTATAATCATCAATGTACACTTAAACTCAGAACACTCCCAAAACGTGCGTTAAAGTGTGAACAAACCCAGGACCCGGCATTCACTATATCTGCTCTCCCACAGAACACGGAAATCCAATTATTTTAGTAAATATAAGAGCCGGTTCACACTGGGGCGGCACGACTTCGGGGGCGACTCGGGGGGGTGTCCTGAAGAAGACTTCAGAGGCGACTTTCAAAATAATTCTGTATAGAAGTCAATGCAAGTCGCCCCCAAAGTCGTACAAGAACATTTTTCTAAGTCGGAGCGACTTGCGTCTCTCCCATTAGAACGGTTCCATTGACTAGAATGGGACGCGACTTGTCAGGTGGCTGAGTCGCCTGACGAGTCGCTCCAGTGTGAACCGACTAAAACTGCTAAATATTTTCTCAGCAGTATATAGCAGTCTTGTGACTTCTATCAGTGTCTTGCTGAGCACTGGTTATAGCTTGTGGAAGGAGTTTTCATTCACCTCTGACTGTCCTATGAGGTTGCAGGACCCTTGACCCTCTGTCTGGACAGAGCCGACTGGCCTGTGCGGATCGCATGCACCCTCCCAAGAAAATATATATATATATATATATATATATATATATATAAAGAAACTAATAACACACAACAAACTGAAATACAAAATAGTGGCACACACAACTATAATATAGGACACTTGTCCACGGAAGTCCTTTGAGCTATTGCTCTATATGGTGAGGTAACAGTCCCAAGAACTCTGGGCTGCCTTGCAACGGAGTCTCTGTATGCAGGAGAGCCAGTGTTCTATCCTATGGATGGTTTCCTGATCTCGGGCGGCGGCCAGAACGAGGCCTGGAGCGCAAGCTGCTGGAGGCTGGAGCGTGGCAGGATGACGTCATTAACCAAGATGCAACGCGTTTCGGTGCATGCGCAGTCAGGAGTTGAAAAACACAGCGCGCACCTTTTTCAAGCCTTGAGAAAGGTGCGTGCAGTGTTTTTCCATCTCCACACTGCGCATGCACCGAAACGCGTTGCATCTTGGTCCATGATGTCATTCTGCCCCATGCCACGCTCCAGGCCTCGTTCTGGCCGCCGCGCGAGATGCGGAAACCATCCATAGGATAGAACAGTGGTCTCCAAACTGCGGCCCGAGGGCCGAATGTGGCCCTTCGCGTGCCTTTATCCGGCCCTTGGGGCACTATCCCTCCCACCGATACGAGACACTATTCTGCCATCGGACACCAACAATTGAGCACCATTTCTCCCACTGACATAACTAATAGAGCACTATTCCTCCCCATGATACCAGCAATGGGGCACTATTCCTCCCCCTAATACCAGATGTTTACTAACATTGCTGCCAGGAAAATGTCCAATCCCGCTGGCCAAATTTCGGCCCTCCAAGAATCTGAAGGACAATAAACAGGCCCTTTGTTTAGAATGTTTGGAGACCCCTGGGATAGAACAGCGGCTCCCCTGCATACAAAGACTGCGTCTGGACATCGCTGGCACAAGCGGAGATGTACATCTCACTGGACTCCCACGTTCCGTTTTAAAGATACTACAGAGTGAATGTTTTAATGCTACTGTACTATTAAAATAACAGTTTAATTCTAGCGGCGCCTGGCTTCGTCTTTTACACACACCAAACTGAGCATGTGCAGGGTGCACCCAAGGCTCCGTACTGTCAGGAAATGAATTGGGGACTGTGGAAGAGGAGGATCAGAGAAGACAAGATCAGCCCTTTTACACAATGCAGAGACTTAACCCCTTAGGTTCCAGAGTATAACAAGCATGCTTTACTGCATATACAGACCGATTTTACTTCTGTGGGTTCAATAACACCAAGAGCACTTTCACACTCGCAGCGTCCGGCGTCAGCGGTAAACATTACCGTAGTTTTTGCAACGCTCTTCGGCCACTAGCGGGGCACTTTTAGCCCCCACTGGGGACCGAAAAAGGGCTAAAAGCGCACGTAAAGCACCGCTTTGCTGGTGCTGCAAACTGATTTGTGTATTCACCGCTCCTAAAGCGCTGCAAAGAAGCTGCTTGCAGGACTTTTTTTTACGTCCTGCCAGCGCAGCGCCTCAGTGTGAAAGCACTGGAGCATTCACACTGAGATTGCAGCTGAGGCTTTTTTCAGGCGCTGTTTTTAGACATGTAGTATTCTTCACCAACGATTGGTGTACCAAGTAGGACTGAGGGCAAGAAGGTGGAGCCAAATACGGGACTGATCTATAGTAAAATATGTGTAAAGTATCTTTCACCAACATTTCATATTTCCAACATGTCTGTTACCATGCACTTATGTTAAAAAAAAAAAAAAAAAGTATCCTGTTCTCTTTGCATTGCTTCCTTTGTGTCAACTACTGGGTGATCCTGCCACCAGTTCTGCTTTCCCATTTCAAACCAACCACGCTAAGCATAGTAGCACATCCATCCAGAGCATGGTCAGTTTTCTGCCTGCGCTCAGAGCAAAGCCCGCCTGCGCTCGGAGCAAAGCCCGCCTGCGCTCGGAGCAAAGCCCGCCTGCGCTCGGAGCAAAGCCCGCCTGCGCTCGGAGCAAAGCCCGCCTGCGCTCGGAGCAAAGCCCGCCTGCGCTCGGAGCAAAGCCCGCCTGCGCTCGGAGCAAAGCCCGCCTGCGCTCGGAGCAAAGCCCGCCTGCGCTCGGAGCAAAGCCCGCCTGCGCTCGGAGCAAAGCCCGCCTGCGCTCGGAGCAAAGCCCGCCTGCGCTCTAATGGTCAGACCTGTGCTGACACCCCCAGCTCTCTAAGCCCCGTATGTAGTATATACTCACTGTTGCCGGGTTCTCTTCCTCACACAGTGGTCCAGTGTGAGGAGATCTGGTAACAGTAAAAGTCTGAAAGTCCCACGCTTCTCTGCCGTCTTCCCGGCTCATTAACTGGTTGATTGAAAGCAGCGCAGCCATTGGCTTGCGCTGCTGTCAATCACATCCAATGACGGTGTGCGCCAGGGGCAGGGCCGAGTGATAGTCAGCGGCTATGGCCGCTGGCTGTATCACGGGAGCGCGCCCGCAAGCACTCAACACCATGTGAGCTTGCTCGCATTAAGGTGTTGAGTCCTTGCGGGGGAGGGGAACCGAGACAGTCGCCGAGGGACCCCAGAAGACCAGGTTCGGGGCCACTCTGTGCAAAATGAGCTGCACAGTGGAAGTATAACGTTTGTTATAAAAAAAAAAAAAAAAAAAAAAAAATAAGTGATCCTTTAATGTCAATTTTGGGGGGGAAAAAAAATAAAAATCATAATTTTCCTAAGAACTGTGGGCAAATTACAACTTCAAAAACCTCATCATACCTCCAACAACCTTGGAATGTCTACTTTCCAAAAGGGGGTATTGGTACTGTCCTGACATTTCAGGGTGATCAATTTTCAATGATTGGTACCATAGCTTGTACACACAGACTAAACAATATACACTAATTTGGGTTATTTCTTTTTTTTAACCAAAGATATGTAGCAGTGTAACATTTTGGAACAAAATAAATAAATACCTTATTTGCAAAATGTTATAATATTAAAAAAAAAAAAAAAGCTTTTTTCACTTACCGGATATCGCAAAAAAATAAAAAAAACACAACATTGATTAAATATCACCAAAATAATGTTCTATTTGTGTGAAAAAATTATAACATTGTTTGGGTACAGTGTTGTATGACCGCGTAATCGTCATTCAAAGTGTGATAGAGCTGAAAGCTGAGAATTGGTCTGGGTGGGAAGGGGGTGAAGTGCCCGGTAGTGAAGGGGTTGTTTTTACAAGGCGAGGGCTCACATATACTTTAAAAGCACACCAGACACGGGGCATCATTCACATTTTCACATGATTCAATAAAAAACTTTCCAACACCTACATCATAATATTGCACAACTCTGTAGTCTCTATACAGCCATTAATAAGCCATTATGTAATGCTGGGACCTGTAGTCCCCCTTCCCATCTAGACTACAGTGATGCTGGGACCTGTGGTCCTCCAGGTTACATCACCCACCTTCTGCCACATCCTCGTCTATGGCACCTTTGACTTGGGAGAAACACCACTGGAAGTCATTTCCTCCGGCCACTCCTGAAAGACAAGAGGCAAAGAGGGTAAGAAAGAGGACAGGGGAAAAGAAGGAGGAGGAGGGGGGGGGGGGGAAGAGGACAGGGGATAAGGAGGAGGGGGGGGGGGGAAGAGGACAGGGGATAAGAAGGAGGAGGAGGGGGGGGAAAGAGGACAGGGGATAAGAAGGAGGAGGAGGGGGGGAAAGAGGACAGGGGATAAGAAGGAGGAGGAGGGGGGGGAGAAGAGGACAGGGGATAAGAAGGAGGAGGAGGGGGGAGAAGAGGACAGGGGATAAGAAGGAGGGGGGGAGAAGAGGACAGGGGATAAGAAGGAGGAGGAGGGGGGGAGAAGAGGACAGGGGATAAGAAGGAGGAGGGGGGGGGGGGAAGAGGACAGGGGATAAGGAGGAGGAGGGGGGGGGCGAGGACAGGGGATAAGGAGGAGGAGGGGGGGGCGAGGACAGGGGATAAGGAGGAGGAGGGGGGGGGCGAGGACAGGGGATAAGGAGGAGGAGGGGGGGGGCGAGGACAGGGGATAAGGAGGAGGAGGGGGGGGGCGAGGACAGGGATAAGGAGAGGGGGGGGGGGGCGAGGACAGGGATAAGGAGAGGGGGGGGGGGGGGCGAGGACAGGGATAAGGAGAGGGGGGGGGGGCGAGGACAGGGATAAGGAGAGGGGGGGGGGCGAGGACAGGGATAAGGAGAGGGGGGGGGGGCGAGGACAGGGATAAGGAGGAGGGGGGGGGCGAGGACAGGGATAAGGAGGAGGGGGGGGGCGAGGACAGGGATAAGGAGGAGGGGGGGCGAGGACAGGGATAAGGAGGAGGGGGGGGGGGGGGCGAGGACAGGGATAAGGAGGAGGGGGGGGGGGGGCGAGGACAGGGATAAGGAGGAGGGGGGGGGCGAGGACAGGGATAAGGAGGAGGGGGGGGGGGGCGAGGACAGGGATAAGGAGGAGGGGGGGGGGGCGAGGACAGGGATAAGGAGGAGGGGGGGGGGGCGAGGACAGGGATAAGGAGGAGGGGGGGGGCGAGGACAGGGATAAGGAGGAGGGGGGGGGGCGAGGACAGGGATAAGGAGGAGGGGGGGGGGGGGCGAGGACGGGGATAAGGAGGAGGGGGGGGGGCGAGGACGGGGATAAGGAGGAGGGGGGGGGCGAGGGGGGGATAAGGAGGAGGGGGGGGGCGAGGACGGGGATAAGGAGGAGGGGGGAGAAGGAGGACGGGGATGATGATGAGGAGGGGGGGAGAAGGAGGACGGGGATGATGATGATGAGGAGGGGGAGAAGGAGGATGGGCATGATGAGGAGGGGGAGGAGGACGGGGATGATGAGGAGGGGGGAGGAGGACGGGGATGATGAGGAGGGGGGAGGAGGACGGGGATGATGAGGAGGGGGGAGGAGGACGGGGATGATGAGGAGGGGGGAGGAGGACGGGGATGATGAGGAGGACGGGGATGATGAGGAGGGGGGAGGAGGACGGGGATGATGAGGAGGGGGGAGGAGGACGGGGATGATGAGGAGGGGGGAGGAGGACGGGGATGATGGAGGAGAAGGAGGAGGACGGGGGTGATGATGAGGAGGAGGGGGAGAAGGAGGACGGGGATGATGATGATGAGGAGGGGGAGGGTGATGATGAGGAGGGAGAGAAGGAGGACGGGGGATGAGGATGATAAGGAGGGGGGGAGGAGGACGGGGATAATGATGAGGAGGGAGGGAGAAGGAGGACAGGGGATGATGATGAGGGGGGGGGGGGAGAAGGAGGACAGGGATGATGAGGAGGGGGGGGGGGAGAAGGAGGATGGGGGGATGATGATGAGGGGGGGGAAGGAGGATGGGGGATGATGAGGAGGGGGGGGGGAAGGAGGATGGGGGATGATGATGAGGAGGGGGGGGGAGAAGGACGGGGATGATGATGATGAGGAGGGGGGAGGGTGATGATGAGGAGGGAGAGGAGGACGGGGATGAGGATGATGAGGAGGGGGGGAGAAGGAGGACGGGGATAATGATGAGGAGGGGGGGGGGGGGAAGGAGGATGGGGGATGATGATGAGGAGGGGGGGGGGGAAGGAGGATGGGGGATGATGATGATGAGGAGGAGGGGGGGAAGGAGGACGGGGATGATGATGAGGAGGAGGGGGGGAGAGAGAGGACGGGGATGATGATGAGGAGGGGGGAGGAGGACGGGCATGATGAGGAGGGGGAGAAGGAGGATGGGGGATGATGATGAGGAGGAGGGGGGAGGAGGACGGGGGATGATGATGATGAGGAGGAGGGGGGGGGGGGAAGGAGGACGGGGATGAGGAGGAGGAGGGGGGGGGGAAGGAGGACGGGGATGATGATGAGGAGGAGGGGGGGAAAGAGAGGACGGGGATGATGATGAGGAGGAGGGGGAGAGAGAGGACGGGGATGATGATGAGGAGGAGGGGGGAGAGAGAGGACGGGGATGATGATGAGGAGGGGGGAGAAGGAGGACGGGGATGATGATAAGGAGGGGGGAGAAGGAGGACGGGCATGATGATGATGATGATGAGGAGGGGGAGGAGGACGGGGATGATGAGGAGGGGGGGAGAAGGAGGACGGGCATGATGATGAGGAGGAGGAGAAGGGACGGGTATGATGATGATGAGGAGGGGGAGAAGGAGGACGGGGATGATGGAGGGGGGGGAGAAGGAGGACGGGGATGATGAGGAGGAGGGAGGAGGACTGGGATGATGATGATGGAGGGGGGATGATGATGAGGAGGGGGGAGAAGGAGGACGGGGATGATGATGAGGAGGGTTAGAAGGAGGACGGGGATGATGATGAGGAGGAGGGTTAGAAGGAGGACGGGGATGATGATGAGGAGGGGGGGGAGAAGGACGACGGGGATGATGATGAGGAGGGGGGGGAGAAGGAGGATGGGGATGATGATGATGAGGAGGGGGAGAAGGAGGACGGGGATGATGATGAGGAGGGGGGAGAAGGAGGACGGGCATGATGATGAGGAGGAGGAGAAGGGGGACGGGTATGATGATGATGAGGAGGGGGAGGAGGACGGGGATGATGATGAGGAGGGGGGGAGAAGGAGGACGGGGATGATGATGAGGAGGGGGGAGAAGGAGGACGGGGATGATGATGAGGAGGGGGGGGAGAAGGAGGACGGGGATGATGAGGAGGAGGAGGACTGGGATGATGATGATGAGGAGGGGGGAGAAGGAGGACGGGGATGATGATGAGGAGGGGGGAGAAGGAGGACGGGGATGATGATGAGTAGGGGGGATGATGATGATGAGGAGGGTTAGAAGGAGGACGGGGATGATGATGATGAGGAGGGGGGGGGGAGAAGGAGGCTGGGGATGATGATGATGAGGAGGGGGAGGAGGACGGGGATGATGATGAGGAGGGGGAGAAGGAGGACGGGGATGAGGAGGGGGGGATGATGATGAGGAGGAGAGTTAGGAGGACGGGGATGATGAGGAGGGGGGGGAGAAGGAGGACGGGGATGATGAGGAGGAGGAGGGGGGATGATGATGATGAGGAGGGGGAGAAGGAATGATGATGATGAGGAGGGGGAGAAGGAGGACGGGGATGATGAGGAGGAGGGTTAGAAGGAGGACGGGGATGATGATGAGGAGGAGGAGGGGGGGGAGAAGGAGGACGGGGATGATGATGAGGAGGGGGGAGGACGACGGGGATGATGATGAGGAGGGAGGAGAAGGACGACGGGGATGATGATGAGGAGGGGGAGAAGGACGACGGGGATGATGAGGAGGAGGGGGGTTAGAAGGAGGACGGGGATGATGGGGAGGAGGGGGGAGAAGGAGGACGGGGATGATGATGAGGGGGGGAGAAGGAGGACAGGGATGATGAGGAGGGGGGGGAGAAGGAGGACAGGGATGATGAGGAGGGGGGGGGGGGGAAGGAGGATGATGATGAGGAGGAGGGGGGGTGATGAGGAGGGGGGGGATGATGAGGAGGGGGGGGATGATGAGGAGGGGGGAGAAGGAGGACGGGGATGATGAGGAGGGGGGGGGGGGGGGATGATGAGGAGGGGGGGGGGGGGATGATGAGGAGGGGGGGGGGATGATGAGGAGGGGGGGGGGATGATGAGGAGGGGGGGGGGATGATGAGGAGGGGGGGGGATGATGAGGAGGGGGGGGGGATGATGAGGAGGGGGGGGGGATGATGAGGAGGGGGGGGGATGATGAGGAGGGGGGGGGATGATGAGGAGGGGGGGGGATGATGAGGAGGGGGGGGGATGATGAGGAGGGGGGGGGGATGAGGAGGGGGGGGGGGGAGGGGGGGGGGGGTGATGAGGAGGGGGGGGGGGTGATGAGGAGGGGGGGGGGGTGATGAGGAGGGGGGGGGATGATGAGGAGGGGGGGGGGGTGATGAGGGGGGGTGATGAGGAGGGGGGGGGGGGTGATGAGGGGGGGGGGGGGGTGATGAGGAGGGGGGGGGGGTGATGAGGAGGGGGGGATGATGAGGAGGGGGGGGGTGATGAGGAGGGGGGGGGGGGGATGATGAGGAGGGGGGGTTAGGACGGGGATGATGATGAGGAGGAGGGGGGAGAAGGAGGACGGGGATGATGATGAGGAGGGGGGTTAGAAGGAGGACAGGGATGATGAGGAGGAGGGGGGATGATGATGAGGAGGGGGGAGAAGGAGGACGGGGATGATGAGGAGGAGGGGGATGATGATGAGGAGGGGGGAGAAGGAGGACGGGGATGATGATGAGGGGGGAGAAGGAGGACGGGGATGATGATGAGGAGGACGGGGATGATAATGAGGAGGGGGGGGGGTGATGAGGAGGGGGGGGGGGGGTGATGAGGAGGAGGAGGGTGATGAGGAGGGGGGGGGGGGGGGGGTGATGAGGAGGGGGGGGGGGGTGATGAGGAGGGGGGGGGGGGGGTGATGAGGAGGGGGGGGGGGGTGATGAGGAGGGGGGGGGGGGGGGTGATGAGGAGGGGGGGTGATGAGGAGGGGGGGGGGGGGGGGGGGTGATGAGGAGGGGGGGGGGGGTGATGAGGAGGGGGGGGGGTGATGAGAGGGGGGGGGGGGGTGATGAGGAGGGGGGGGGGTGATGAGGAGGGGGGGGTGATGAGGAGGGGGGGGTGATGAGGAGGGGGGGGGGGGGTGGAGGGGGGGGGGTGATGAGGAGGGGGGGGGTGATGAGGAGGGGGGGGGGGTGATGAGGAGGGGGGGGGGATGGGAGGGGGGGGGGGGGGGGTGATGAGGAGGGGGGGGGGGGGGTAATGAGGAGGGGGGGGGTTAGAAGGACGGGGATGATGATGAGGAGGAGGGGGGGGAGAAGGAGGACGGGGATGATGATGAGGAGGAGGGGGGAGAAGGAGGACGGGGATGGTGATGAGGACGGGGAGAAGGAGGACAGGGATGATGATGAGGAGGGGGGGAGAAGGACGACGGGGATGATGATGAGGAGGGGGGAGAAGGACGACGGGGGATGATGATGAGGAGGGGGGAGAAGGACGACGGGGATGATGATGAGGAGGGGGGTTAGAAGGACGGGGATGATGATGAGGGGGGATGATGATGAGGAGGGGGGAGAAGGAGGACGGGGATGATGATGAGGAGGAGGGGGGGAGAAGGAGGACAGGGATGATGATGAGGAGGGGGGGGGAGAAGGAGGACGGGGATGATGATGAGGAGGGGGGGGGGAGAAGGAGGAGGACAGGGATGATGAGGAGGGGGGGGGGGAGAAGGAGGACGGGGATGATGATGAGGAGGGGGGGGTGATGAGGAGGAGGAGGGTTAGAAGGACGGGGATGATGATGAGGAGGAGGGGGGGTGATGAGGAGGAGGAGGGTTAGAAGGACGGGGATGATGAGGAGGAGGAGGAGGGGGGAGAAGGAGG
The DNA here is from genome assembly GCA_029574335.1 of Rana kukunoris. Classification (NCBI taxonomy): domain Eukaryota; kingdom Metazoa; phylum Chordata; class Amphibia; order Anura; family Ranidae; genus Rana; species Rana kukunoris. The sequence continues at coordinate 39,262,342 of CM056056.1, read as the reverse complement.
ACGGGGATGGTGATGAGGACGGGGAGAAGGAGGACAGGGATGATGATGAGGAGGGGAGGGATGATGAGGGGAGGGATGATGAGGAGGGGGGATGATGAGGGGGAGAAGGAGGACAGGGATGATGATGAGGAGGGGGGATGATGAGGGGGAGAAGGAGGACGGGGATGATGAGGGGGGGGGATGAGAGGGGGAGAAGAGGACGGGGATGATGATGAGTAGGGGGGAGATGATGATGGGGTTAGAAGGAGGACGGGGATGATGAGGGGGAGGGGGGATGATGGGGGGAGAAGAGGACGGGGATGATGATGAGGAGGGGGGATAGGGGGGAGAAGGAGGACGGGGATGATGATGATGGGGGGAGGATGATGAGGGTTAGAAGGAGGACGGGGATGATGATGAGGAGGAGGGGGGATGATGAGGGGGAGAAGGAGGACGGGGATGATGATGAGGGGGATAAGAGGACGGGGATGATGGAAAGGAGCCGGGCTGCAGAGCGGGTGAGAGGATTGAAGCCGGACCGTGTAGTAAATGAGAGAAGCCGGGGCTCCGGCGGAGGGAGAGAAGAGAGAAAGCGGGCCTGTAGAGGAGGGATGAGGGAGGGTCCCCGGGTGAGGTATACGCCGGGCCCGCAGAGTAGGCCGCAGCCCGCCTGTAGTAGTGTGTACCTGCCATGGCTGCCCTCTAGGAGCGGGCCTTCCTATCCAGGGGGTGGGGGGGAGGAGGCGGCTTCCTTGTCACTTTGTCAGCCCTCCCCTCGGTGTGTGTGTGTCTCTCTCTCGGTCCGGTCGGAGGTGTTCGGTACAGCCGGGTGTTGGGGCCGGTGAGGGAGGAGGAGCCGCCCTGACACTTCGGGAGGGGATGCGGCGGTCACGAGCCGCTCTCGGCTGCTCCGGGATGGGGTTTCAAAATGGCGCCCATTGCTCGTCGACATGATTCGATGACGTCATTTAACCCTACGGCTGCCTGGCGAGGCGCTCGGGTACAGAGAGGAGAGAGAGAGAGAGAGAGAGAGAGGGGTGTCCTCCCCTGTATACAGTCCTATGTCACTGTGTGTGATTACCAGACTGTCCATGACTGGATTCCACACATACATCCATTTATTATGTATTATGTGTACATACATCCCTGTATTATATATATTATGTGTACATACATCCCTGTATTATATATATATATATTATGTGTACATACATCCCTGTATTATATATTATGTACATACATCCCTTTATATTATATATATTATGTACATACATCCCTGTGTATATAATACAGGGATGTATGTACATAATATATATAATACAGGGATGTATGTACACATAATACATAATAAATGTATGTATGTGTGGAATCCAGTCATGGACAGGCTGGTATATATATATATATATATATATATATATATATATACATACACATCCCTGTATTATATATATTATGTACATACATCACTGTATTGTAGATAATATGTACATACATCCCTGTATTATATACAGCGGGTAAAATAAGTATTGAACACGCCATCATTTTTCCAGATAAATACATTTCTAAAGGTTCTATTGGCATAACATTTTCACCACATGTCGGTAACATCCCATGCAACCCCTACATACAAAGACACTAAAGCCAAAAAGTTCAAAAATGAAGTTTTGTGTAATAAAATGGAATGACAATGGGGAAAAAGTATTGAACACATGAAGAAAGGGAGGTGCAAAAGGGCATGGAACGCCAAGACACCAGCCGCAACCAATCAATAATTAGAAAGCAATCCTGCCCCCTTTCGGTGCAAATTATTATCAGCTTGTTCTGTCTCAACCGATGGCGTCTCATTACCAAGGTGTCACACAAGAAACATCTTATGATGGGTAAAAGCAAAAAGCTCTCTGAAGACCTTTGTAACCTTATTGTTGCAAATGATACTGATGGCATTGGTTAGAGAAGGATTTATAAACTTCTGAATGTTCCAGTGAGCACTGTTGGGGCCTTTATCCAGAAGCGGAATGAACACAATTTCACCATAATCCGGGCACAACCAGGTGCTCCTCGCACGATTTCTGACAGAGGAGTGAAAGGATATATCAGAAGAGTTATCCAAGAGCCAAAGACCACTTGTGGAGAGCTTCAGTAAGACCTAGACCAGGTAGGACCAGGGTCAGCCACACAGCTAATGCAGGTGCAATTGTTTGAAAGAAAACAATAAGTAATACGCTCACCCGCCATGACCTGTATGAACGCTCACCACGCAAGACTCCATCGCTGAAGAAAAAGCATGTTGAAGCCAGTGGCGGCTGGTGTTCAATTGGTTTTTGGGGGGGCAAAAAAAAATGCAGCCTCACTGTGCCCATCAAATGCAGCCACTGTGCCCATCAAATGCAGCCACTGTGCCATTAATTGTCACCACTGTGCCATGCCATCAAACACAACCACTGTGCCATCAATTGTCACCACTGTGCCATGCCATCAAACGCAGTCACTGTGCCATCAATTGTCACCACTGTGCCCTTTAATTGTCGCCACTGTGCCATGCCATCAAACGCAACCACTGTTCTATGCCATCAAACGCAACCACTGTGCCATCAATTGTCACCACTGTGCCATGCTATCAAACGCAGTCACTGTGCTATGCCATCAAACACAGCCACTGTGCCATCAATTGTCATCACTGTGCCATGCTATCAAACGCAGTCACTGTGCTATGCCATCAAACACAGCCACTGTGCCATCAATTGTCACAACTGTGCCCTTTAATTGTCGCCACTGTGCCAATTGATGTCAGTGTGTCCTTTTGTCGCCACTGTGCATTTTGATTGTCACCACTTTGCTCTTTAATTGTCGCCACTGTGCCAATTGATGCCACTGTGCTCTTTAATTGTCGCCACTCTGCCCATTGATGCCACTGTGCCCATTGTCGTTGCTGTGCCCTGTAAAATGCCCTGCCCGGCACTTACCCTTCTGGGGGTCAGCCATCCTCCTTCCACGTCCCTCGATGTCTTCTCCCGCCCTCGATAACGATTCAGCCAATCAGGTTACCGGTAACCAGAACCGGTGGACCTGATTGGCTGAGACGCCTGTCAGTCTTATCCAAGGAACGCACCACCAGTACGTCCCTTAGATAAGCATTCGGAAGCCGACTACAGCCTGAACCAGCTGCCGTTATTCAGGTGGCCGGCGCTCACCATCCGGCCATTTGAATAGTGGGCAACAGCAGCAAAAATACATAGATTCATGCAATGCATGAATCTATGTATTTCAGTGGCGGTGCGAGAGCCAGAGGGGGCGGCGCTCCGGCGCCCTCTATGGATGAACCGCCACTGGTTGAAGCTCGGTTAACCACTTGACGTGTGACATCTGTGATATAGCTGAAAGACGGGGACAAGGGCCTCTTGCCCGCAACCCTGGCCGGAGGTTGTGGGGGTTTCCATGCAAGGGGCTTATCGGAATCTGGAAGCCCCCTTTAAGAAAGGGGCCTCTGGATCAGCCCCCCCCCCCCCCATGTAAATGAATATGCTCACTCCCCAAAGAAAAAAAAGCAGTGTAGTGTTACCAAAAACAAGAGACGGTTTTTGACAAGACTTCTATTAAAAATGAAGAACGTCCCCCATTGTAACTCCAACGTCAAGCACCACGCTCGCCCCGGGCTCACCACTGCCCACTTCATTGATAAAGAAAAGGAAATGGCCACACACCACAAAGGAGCTCGAGCAATTAAAATCGTTTATTCGTCATCATGCCAGACATAAAACAGAAACACTGTTGATGCGGTTTCACACAGACAATTGGTGTCTTACTCATAACCAAACTGTCTGGTTAACCACTTCAGCCCCCGAAGAATCGGCTGCCCAATGACCGGGCCATTTTTTTGTGATTCGGCACTGCGTCGCTTTAACTGACAATTGCACGGTCGTGCGACGTGGCTCCCAAACAAAATTGGCGTCCTTTTTTTCCCACAAATAGAGCTTTCTTTTGGTGGTATTTGATCACCTCTGCGGTTTTTATTTTTTTGCGCTATAAACAAAAATTGAGCGACAATTTTGAAAAAAAAAGCAATATTTTTTACTTTTTTGCTATAATAAATATCCCCCAAAAAAATAGATAAAATAACTCAAATAAAAAAATCGCAATAAGCGTTTATTGATTGGTTTGCGCAAAAGTTATAGCCCTGGATTCACATACATTGGCGGACATTTATGTCGCCATAGCGTATCTCTTTTACGCTACGCTGACGCAGCGCAGAGAAGCAAGCATGGAATTCACAAACTCTGCGCTGGGAAATAGCGTATATTTCGTATACGTCTTTTACGCTACGCCGTCGCAGTGCGGAGAGGGAAGCATGGAATTCACAAAGCAAATGCGCCGGCGTAACGTAAATTCATCGGCGTGAGCCGGCCTAAGTCAAAGTAGGTGGAAGTGGGCTGGAAGTGGGCGTGATCCATGTTAATGAAGCGTGACCCCATGCAAATGATGGGCCGAGTGCCAGACAAGTACTTAAAATGAACTGCGCATGCATCGGGACGTGGACATATCCCCGTGCACACGCGCACAACCACGCCGGAACAACTGCCTAAGATACGCCTGATCCATGTTTACGCCGTGAATGTAACCTACGCCCAGCCAGACCCACGTCGGCCCATATTCACAGACGTACAACGTACAATACGTAGGCTTGTGTTCCCTGGTCCATAACTTTACGCCGAATGTAAAACTTACACAAACCGCGTAAATCATGCGCCGGGCGCAAGTACGTTCGTGAATTGGCATATCTCCCTCATTTACATATTTGAATAGAAAATCAATGGGAGCGCCACATGCGTCCAACGTAAATATGCGCCCACTATACGCTGGCGTAAGCAAGTGGGATTAAGTCTGTTTTTAGGCGTATCTTAGTTTGTGGGTTCGGCGCACAGATACGACGGCGCACATTTGTACTTACGCATCGTATCTGGAGATACGTCAGCGTAAGTGTTTTGTGAATCCAGGCCATAGTGGCTACAAAGTAGGGGATAGTTTTATGGCATTTTTATTATTAATTTTGGCGGCGATCAGCGATTTTTATCGTGGCTGCGATATTGCGGCAGACACATCCGACACTTTTGACACTATTTTGGGACCATTGTCATTTATACAGCGATCAGTGCTATAAAAATGCACTGATTATTGTGTAAATGACACTGGCAGGGAAGGGGTTGACCAGTAGCGAGGTTGTAAAGGTTTGTTTTTTATTTTCTAAATAGGTTCCTTTAACCCCTTCAATACCGGGCTTTAATACCCACCTCCATACCGTGCCTATTCTGGCACTTCTCTCCTACATGTACAAATCACCATTCTTTTGCTAGAAAATTATTTAGAACCCCCAAACATTATATATGTATTTTAGCAGACATCCTAGGGAATAAAATGGCGGTTATTGCACGGTATTTGCGCAATCATTTTTCAAACGCTTTTTTTTTTGTAAAAAAAAAATGGTTTCATGAATTAAAAAATAACAAAACAGTAAAGTTAGCCTATTTTTTTTGTAAAATATGAAAGATGATGTTACGCAGAGTAAATAGATACCTAACATGTCATGCTTTAAAATTGCGCGCACTCATGGAATGGCGCCAAATTTAGTTACTTAAAAATCTCCATAGGCGACACTTTACATTTTTTACAGGTTACCAGTTTAGAGGAGGAGGTCTGGTGCTAGAATTGTTGCACACGCTCTAATCCACGTGGCGATACCTCACATGTGTTTGAACGATGTTTACATATGTGGGCGGGACTTACGCTCGCTTCTGAGCGCGAGCTACCAGGGACAGGGGCGTTTTAATTTATATTTTTTTATTTATTTTTTACACTTTTTTATACATTTTTATTCCTATTACAAGGAATGTAAACATCCCTTGTAATAGGAATAGTGTGTGACAGGTCCTCTTTAACCACTTGCGTACTGTGCACCTACACCCCCTTCCTGCCGAGACAACATTTTAGCTTCCGGCACTGCGTCGCATTAACTGACAATTGCGTGGTCCTGCGAAGTGGCTCCCAAACAAAATTTTCGTCCTTTTTTTCCCACAAATAGAGCTTTCTTTTTGTGGAATTTGATCGCCAGTGCGGTTTTTATTTTTTGGGCTATAAACAAAAATATAGCGTCAATTTTGAAAAAAGACACAATATTTTTTGCTTTTTGCTATAATAAATATCCCATTTAAAAATATATATATATATATTTTATCTCAGTTTAGGCTAATACGTATTCTACATATTTTTGTTAAAAAAAATAAAATCGCAATAACCGTATAGTGACTGGTTTGCGCAAAAGTTATATTGCCTACAAAATAGGTGACATAATTATGATTTTTTTTTTTTTTTTGATTTTTTTTACTAGGAATGGCGGTGATCTACGATTTTTTTGGGGGACTGCGACATTATATCGGACACTTTTGACACATTTTTGGGGCCATTAACATTTATACAGTGAACAATGCTATAAATATGCATTGATTACTGTATAAATGTGACTGGCAGGAAAGGGGTTAACCACTAGGGGCTGGGAAGGGGTTAAATGTGTGTCCTATTGAGTGTTCTAACTGTAGGGGGAGGGGGGGTGACTGGGGGAAGTGACCGATTGTGTCCCTATGAAGAAGGGACACAGATCGGTCTCTTCTCTCCCTGACAGGACGTGGAGCTCTGTGTTTACACACAGAGCTCCACGTCCCTGCACAGTTACTGGGCACGCACATTGTGTTCCCAGTAACGTGACGGATGCGCGCGCGCCGCCTAGCGGCTTTGAATGACAGGAAGTCATATGACGTCCTGTCAGAACAACAGGGTATTCCACCCGCCGTCATTTGACGGCGTGCGGTACCCTAGTGGTTAAGGAGAGATGCGGGGTCAATAAGACCTCACATCTCTCCTCCAGGCTGGAAAGAATGAGATAGTGAAAAAAAATTCACAGATCTCATTCTTTCTAGCCGCAATTGCGGTTTGTTTACTTACGGGTACCTGGGCGTGACGTCATCACAGGGGGGCTCTCTGGGAACCCTGATGCAAAGGGGGGCTTTCTGGGGACCCTGATGCAAGGGGGGCTCTCTGGGGACCCTGATGCAAGGGGGACTCTCTGGGGACCCTGATGCAAGGTGGGCTCTCTGGGGACCCTGGTGCAAGGGGGACTCTCTGGGGACCCTGATGCAAGGTGGGCTCTCTGGCGACTCTGATGCAAGGGGGGCTCTCTAGGGATTCCGATGCAAGGGGGTGGGCTCACTGGGGACCACAATGCAAGAGGGGGCTCTCTGGGGACTACGATGCAAGGGAGGGCTCTCTGGGGACACCAATGCAAGGGGGGCTCCCTGGGGACCCCATTAAAGGGGGGTGCTCTCTGGGGACCCTGATGCCATGGTAGGGCTCTCTGGGGACCCTAATATGGTGATATAGATAGACACACACACACAAACTATATACATGTGTATGCATACTTCCCGCACAGACTGCATGTCTCGCAGTCCCGCCAAGGGGTTAATGTTCCCGCACAGCTCGGAGGGGAGACATGCTGACCGGAGTGCACAGGTGAGTGAGAAAACCCCCCTGATCGTGCTCAACAACTTCAATCCGATCCGCTGCACCCCCCGCTCAACAACTGAGATCCGATCGCCCCCCCGCTCAACAAATGTGATCCGAACGGCGACACCCCCCCCCCCCCCCGCTGAACAACTTTGATCCGCAGGGAAATTTTAAAATGTTGGAAGGTATGTGTATGCCCACCCAAGCATAGGACTTTCTTTACTTCGCTGCTATAGGCTCTATCCCCAGATGTTTTGTAGACCTAGCAATGCCTCTGGCTGCAAGTATTTTCTCTCCAGGATCTCCTACCAGGCACCCGTGCAACTCCGTGCCCTGTTACATCCTGTCACCACTTTCAGGAGAAATAGGACAGGAGGTGTAAGGGAAAGCCCCCCCCCCCCGTCCACTTAGCCTCAACCAGGTACATGACAGAAGGGGATAACTGTCTGTAGCTCCCACTTTCTTTCAGAAAAGGCACTACGCTAAAGTTAGTGGGAGAGTTATTTTGCTCCCACTCCTAATTTTGCTAAATTGGGCTGCTGTCAGCCCTAAATTATCCTGTGGGTCATTCTATGCTCCAGAGTTGTAGTTACATCTCTGGGTGGCAGGTGGCGCCAGAGGGATTCAGGCAGAGACACTTTTCCCCAGCAGCCAATTGGAGGAGTTTTCCCTCACGGAGCATGCTAGGGAGGGATATATCTGTGGCAGACGCCATTTTTCGGGGTTCTTCGTGGGTTCCAGGTTCCAGGTGCGGCACCCACCTTTAGGGTGTGCGCACCCAACGGACCCCGGCGACATGGCCTACCAGGCCTGGGTCGCATGCTACGCGGAGTTCCCTGCTGATGCTGAAAGGGGCACTAGCGACTTGCTGGGGGCCCATTCCTATTGAAGAGATCCTAGGCTGTATGCTGTTCGGTGGGGAATCGTCTTGAGGAGAACCAGGAGGCAGGTGATCCAAAAGGGCTTGAACGAACCATCGGGGATCTGGTCGCCAGGAACTGACAGATACCCATAGACTGTCAACTGGTGACCACCATTAAAAAGAGAACTTTCTGGGAAGATTCGCTCTACAGTCCAACATTGGGCCTGTGGCAGAGGTCTTCATCTTGAAACGCTAAATTCTACTAGATCCAAGTCAGTGAGAGAGACTTGTTCCTCCCAGCAACCTTAAGTGACGTTCTGGCTGCCAGGCTTGTGGCAGAAGTCTGTCCGGAGGCACTTCACCACAGTGGCGACGAACTGTTCTATTGCAGAAGGCAGGACTGCTTTCTTTTCATCCAAGGCCTGATACCGCAACGTTCTCTCCTTTCATCAACCTTTTCTCTCTACCTCATGTTGATGTTGGTCGTGTTGGACCGGGAAATAAAGCATTCAGAAAACTTCAGCGGCAGGTTTGGACATTCTCTTATTGCTCTACTCACTGCACTCACACCTAGACAACATACAAGGGTAACTTAATACGCCGATCCCAAATCAATCAGCGGCCCCTGAGGGGGTATCGCTACATGTCTGAGACTCCTTAGGGGGTCTGTACTCATAAGGCTCCTGAAGCACCACTGGTAGCCTTCTCTCTCCGTGATACCAGACCAGATGCACCATAGACTCCCCCTTTGTCAGCTATGGTAGGACCAGGGTCAGCCACACAGACTTCAGGCTCTCAGGTCACCTACCTGAGGTCACATGGCAGCAAGTGCCTGGTGCAATCCTCTGCTAGGAAAGACCACGAGCCCATGTGCCCCAGGGTGCCTGTATTTATATTCTAAGGGCACATAGGCTCTTGGTCTTTCCTAGCAGAGGATTGCACCAGGCTAGGGGAGAGGCTTTTCCTCCCCCGACACTTGCTGCCATGTGACCTCCAGTTGATGACCTAAGAGCCTGAAGTCTGTGTAGCTGACCCTGGTCCTAACCTAAAACTAGCGTGACTCAGTGTGAAAGGGCTCTTACCAACACTGATACTAACTCAAAAACAAAAATCCTGTCCAAAAAAAAAAATACTGACCCTGACCCAAAAACCAACCCTGTCACTAGCCTAGATCAAACCTTGAAAGCAGAAAGGGTTTTGGGACTTTAAATGAGCTGCATGATACCATGCACCTCCATCCTTAAAGCGGATCTCCACCCTAAAGTGAAGATCCGCTGATCGGAACCCTCCCCCCCTCCGGTGTCACATTTGACACCTTTCAGGGGGGAGGGGGGTGCAGATACCTGTCTAAAGACAGGTATCCGCACCCACTTCCGGCCCGCAGTCTCGGGCAAAAGACAGGCTTTTCCCGTTGCGTGCTGGGAACTCTCAGCTCCCAGCACACAGCGGGAGCCAATCGCGGGCGCAGCGCGACTCGCGCATGCGCCGTAGGGAACCGGGCAGTGAAGCCGGAGCGCTTCACTTCCTGGTTCCCTCGCCGTGGATGGAGGGGGGAGCAGCAGGGTGACGAGCGATCGCTCATCCTCTGCTGCGGACGCCGCTGGACTCCAGGACAGGTAAGTGTCCTAATATTAAAAGTCAGCAGCTGCAGTATTTGTTGCTGCTGGCTTTTAATATTTATTTATGGTGAACCATCCGCTTTAAATAAGGAACTTTGAGTGAAGCAAAAGACACGTGGTAGGAGATATTGTAAAATTGTTTGACTACTTGGCCATAGACAAATGACGATCACAAGGTGGCACTCAAATGGCCGGAGGACATCTATTGACGTCCTCGGCTCCTCCAGCCACTGGGGGGCCGATGCGTGTGCCTAGTGGCCGCGATGTCCGCCAGGTATCCGCGATCGGCCTTTACACAGACAACGACGTGGATCTGTGTGTGTAATGATGGGGTGTAAACACACAGATCCAGGTCCTGTCAGGGAGAGGAGACCGATGCTGTGTCCCTTGTTCATAGGGACACAGATCGGTCACCTCTCCCAGTCAGTCCCCTTCCCCCACAGTTAGAATCACAATCAGGGAACACATCTAACCTTTTTAACATTTAACACATAACCTCTCCCCTAGTGCTAACCCCTTCCCTGCCACACGTCCCTGCCCAAGTCACATTTATACAGTTATCAGTGCATATTTATAGCACTGATCACTGTATAAATGTGAATAGTTCCAAAAATGTGTCAAAAGTGTCCGATGTGTCCGCTATAATGTCGAAGTCCCAATAAAAATCACAGATTGCCGCCATTACTAGTAAAAAAAAGTAATGATAAAAAAAGTCATAATTGTGTCCCCTAATTTGTAGGCGCTCTAACTTTTGCGCAAACCAATCACTATACGCTTATTGCGATTTTTTTTACCAAAAATATGTAGAAGAATACGCATCGGCCTAAACTGAGAAAAAAAATGAAAAAATTGGGATATTTATTAAAGCAAAAAGTAAAAAATATTGGGCCGGATTCAGATACATCGGCGCATATTAATGCCGGCGTAGCATATCCTTTTTACACTACGCCGGCGCAGCGCGGAGAGGCAAGCATGGTATTTAGAAAGCAAATGCTCCCAACGATGCGCCGGCGTAACGTAAAATTGTAGGCGTAAGCCGGCGTTGTTCAAAGTAGGAAGGAAGTGGGCGTGATCCATTTTAATGAAGCGTGACCCCATGCAAATGAAGGGCCGAACGAACGGCGCATGTGCCGTGACGTGAACGTATGTCCCGCGCCCCTCTGCGCATGCTCACAACTACGCCCGGCGTAACCCCTAAGATACGCCAGCCCACTGCCTACGCCCAGTGCATAAATACGCTCAGACATGCGCCCGTCAAGTGCAAAAGTACACCAGCACAATTTTTGGTGTTAGTACTTTTTTATTTCGAGCCATGTCTGCACCAGTGACTGTTATGGATCGGAGGAAGACATTTTTTAGCCCTGAGGAGAAGGCAATTATTATCGAGGCCATCTCCAAGTACGGCGCATGCCTCCATGGGGCACAGAGTGGCCAGACCAGCAAGGTCCAGAAGGATGAGATCCTGAAGGAGATTACAACACAGGTGAATTCCCTTGTCCATGAGGTTCGGAGCCCCAAGGACATATCTAAAAAAATCAATGATATGCGGCATCTGCTTAAAGACAAGTTGGCCACGATGAGGAGGCACGCCAGGGGCACAGGAGGTGGACCAGCCACTAAGATCACCCTCACTCCTGATGAACAGGTCATTGTCCAGTGCCTGGAGAGGGAGCAGGTGGAGGGCTATGACACTGTGGATCAGGCCTTGAGGGCAGGTAAGTGTGTTTTATCTTCTCTCCGGTGTGTAGCATGTGAGGGGGTGCAAGGGAATATGTGACAAGTGTGTGGGTCCACCAACATGTGAATGTTTTGTGTCATCCACAGATGTGCTGGAGGGAGCTGGGCCGTCGTCGGCTGCTGGGCGACGCACACCACCCCGAGAGGAGAGTGCCCACACCTCTCCTCTAGAGGAAGTAGAGGAGGAGCACGGTACTCTTGAGGAAGGTTTCTACTTCGTGGAGGAGACCCCCATCCCAGGATCCTCCCCAACCTCCTCCCCCATCAGGGATATCCCCTCAAGGATCTCCTCCCCCATCAGGGATAGCCCCTCAAGCCCTCCTCCCCCATCAGGGCTAGCTCTTCAAGGGCCTCCCCTTACAGCCGGCCCTAAGCCTCTCCTGCCCCAGGAAGGCTACCTGCAAAACCAGGGGTGATCCGGATGCGTTGGAGGAGAATCTGGCGAGGGACCAGGCCCGGCTGACCCGTCATATGGGTGCATTAGTGGGTGACCTGCACCCTGTGGCAGAGAGCCTGGCCTCCTCGGCCCAGACCCAGGCTGCCTGCACCTTGGCTGTGCAGCAGGCACTCACCCAGCAGGCTGATCAGACTACCTCCATCACTGACAGCCTGCAGGATGTGAGCTCCAACTGCACAGCTATTGTGACCTGTCTGGGGGAGCTGCAGGCCAGAACATCAGGCCTTGTGTCTGAGGTCCGGAGCCTTACAGTGGCTGTTGAGGCAAATACAGCTGCCATGCAGATGGAGGGGAGGAGCCTGGCAGCGGCCATACAGAAGGAGGGGAGGCAGACAAGGCGCCACCAGCACACCACCACCACCCGCCAGCTGCGGATGCAGGTGGAGACCAATACCTTCCTCCACCGCATTGCCCTGGCTATGAAGGGCAGGCAGGCAGCCAGGAAGAGACCGGGGGATGTTCCTCCACCAGATGCCCCACCCCCCCACCTGAGGCTCCCCCCAGGCAACTGAGGACCAGGAGCCTTGGTACCAGGCGTAGCCCACGACAGGGCAGATGAGTGCCTTTTTTGCTTTTTCTTTTTTCCTCACGTGATGAGTTTATTAATTTTCTTTTTGATACTCAGGTTATGAGTTTATTTTTTTTTTTTTTGATACTCAGGTTATGAGTTTATTTATTTTGTAGTGTATGCACATGGTGAGTGCAGGCTACAGTGTGACTGGTGTGTGACTGGTGTGTGAATGTGGGGGTGACACTCCTGCCAGTAAGGTGTGTCACCCTGGGTCGTTGGGGAGAGGTTATCCCCACGGCCGTGTGAATGTGGTATGAATGGACAGCGACATCATTGGTGCCTTGGCGCGGCGTTGCTGCTCCCTAGTCCTGCATGGTGCACTTGGGCTAAACCAATGCGATGTGGATGTGGGGTGTGTGAGCTAGGGGCCACAGTGGTGTGCATGCGTGTATTGTCCGTGTGCCATGATGAATCTGTGTGTGTTTAACATGCAAAGATGCCTACCACGAGGACCCTCCTGACTGCTCTTCCCTCAGCAGACGGGGTAGTCTCGGGCAGGGGGGGACTGTGTGGTTCGGGGGTCAGGTCATCACATATGTCAATCTGCAGGCCCTTTCTCATGGCGTAGTTGTGCAGCACACAACATGCACCGATGATCTGACACACAAAGTTTGGGGAATACAACAGGGCCCCCTCGGACTTATCCAGGCATCGGAAACGGGACTTCAGGATGCCAAATGTGCCAAATGTGCGCTCCACCACTGTACGGGTGCGTATGTGTGCTTCATTGTATCTTCTCTCTCCTTTGGTTTGGGGATTCCAGAATGGAGTCATGAGATGGGGCCCAAGTGCAGAGTCACCTGGAAGGGAAAAGATAGGAGGATGTTAGTCGTGCATGTGCCCCTTGTGATGTCTGCATCATGGGGTCGGACAGTCATGCCTGACTCCCATGTCACTCACCAACCAGCCAGCTGTTCCCGTACACGTTCTGTTCGAATTCCGTTGGGATGTTGCTTTGACGGTACATGTAGCTGTCGTGGATGGCCCCTGGGTTATTTGAGGCATTTGGCATCGGCTATCACATGTACGTTGATGAAATGCCAATGCTTACGATTGCGGTATATGTGCTCTGTGGCACGGGGGGGGGGGGGGCACATATGTGCAATCAATGGCCACCACGGTGCGTGGGAATCCGACAATTCTGTAGAAATCCTGCATTGCCTTCTGCCGCAGATGCTCATTGGTGGGTCTGATGATCTTGTGGGACATGCGTGTGAGGATTGCAGGGACAATCTGGTGCACACATCTGCTCATGGTGGATTGTGATATCCCAGACACGACTCCACTTGTACGCTGAAAAGATCCACTGGCAAGGAAATGCAGTGTTGCTAGTACCTTGACCAGTGGCTGCACTGCATGTACGCGATCTGTCTGGCTGGTTATGTCATCATGCAGGGCTGTGGCTATTTCAAGGATGGCATCAGGGCTTGATGCGCTTTCGGTATATCCTCTCCCGTGCCCTCCTACGTGCCCGTAGACGCAGTAGTGCTATGACCACGGCTGCCCCTGGCATGTTGGCATACAGATATGTTGTCCTGCAAGTGTGGTTGCTCAGCTCGTCCGTTACGGTGCTGCTGCAGCTGCTCTCCAGCTGACCTGTGCAAGTCTGGTGCAAAGTTACCCCTGCTTTATGAGGGGTAACTGTAACTTTAGGCCGGACGTACAGCTTACACGCAACGCGCGTAGCCTGCGCCGGCCAAATGTAGGTTTCTAAATCGCCGTATCTCCCTCATTTGCATATTTGAATACTAAATCAATGGGTACGCCAGATGCGCCCAGCGTAAATATGCACCCACGATACGCCGGCGTAGGAAAGTTACGTCGGTCGGAAGCCTATTTTCAGGCGTATCTAGTTTTCTGGGTACAGCGCATAGATACGACGGCGCAAATATACACTTACGCCGCGCATCTCGAGATACGTCAGTGTAAGTTCTTTCTGAATCTGGCCCATTGTGTTTGTTTTTCAAAATTGTCGCTCTTTTTTTGTTTATATAAAAACCGCAAAGGTGATGAAATATCACCAAAAGAAAGCTCTATTTGTGGGAAAAAAAGGACGTCAATTTTGTTTGGGAGCCACGTCGCACGACTCGCGCAATTATTGGATAAAGCGACGCAGTGCCGAAAGCTGAAATTTCACCTGGGCAGGAAGGGGGTATATGTGCCCAGTAAGCAAGTGGTCAATTGGCATATAAACAAAGCATGCCTCATAAACATATGATACATGGTTGAACATGAGTATTTGTACAAAGCGATGGCATTCAAAAAATAAGAATTCATATATGTATATACACACATACGCACTTATCTGAAATCGCATAGTATCCCATGGAAGTATTTAGTATAAAAAGCCAAATGCTTACTGAGTAATGGGATACAAATGGGTTATAGAATGCAACTGAATCATAGTTGAGGTTCAAGCTATGTGTTAGGAACATGATGATATTGATCGGTTCGACGTGTTTCGTGGCCAGTCGCCACTCATCAGGAGCAAACACATAGCATATGTATAAATTGCTCTAGATAAGCAGTGTTTCAAGTTAGGATCTGCAAGGAAAATCTGTCCCGGGAGCTGAGGGAATGAACCCAAAAAAGAAGCAAGCGCATGGACACACCCCAGGAGCACCCTCCAATCGTAATAGGCAAGAGTGAAAACATTCCAAATATGTCTGGTGACATTACACAGAGATGTGCTCTGACACATGATGTGTAAGGAGAAAGACAGAGGGCCAGATTCTCATAGAATTCCGGCGGCGTAGCGTAAGCCAGTTACACTACGCCGCCGCTGCTTGCTGGAGCAAGTGCTTGCTTCTCTAAGCACTTGCTCCCGAGGTTTCGCTTACGTCGCGTAAATCGCGCAGCGTAAACCCGCGCAATTCAAATGGGGCGGCTTGTATTTAAATTAAGCGCGCCCCCGCGTCGAACGAACTGCGCATGCGCCGGCCGGGGGAAAAGCCCAGTGCGCATGCTCCAAAGGACGTCACATTTTCTCAATGTAAACGACGTAATCGCAGCGTACGCCAGCCCCATTGAGAATCGACGTACGCAAACGACGTAAACGACGCACAACACGACGCGGTCCCGAGGCCATACTTAACATGGCATCCGACGGGACACGACGACATCCGACGGGACCTCGTAAGGTTACTCCACATAGAAGCTGGGGTAACCTTACGCGGACGAAAACGACGTAGGCGACGACGGGGCGGCGTAAAAGCGATCGAGAATCGGCGTACTACTTCATTTGCATATGCAAATGAAAAAACAACGTAAAGGCCACCTAGTGGCCGGAGTTGTCATTACATCTACGATCCGAAAGTGTAATTGTATTACGCTTGTCGGATGTAGAAGCGTATCTATGCAAAAGTGATGCTCAGCATCACACGCATAGATACGAGCCAAAAAAAAAGGCGATACGACGGGGTATCTGAGATACTCCGTCGTAACGCCTCTGAGAATCTGGCCCAGAGTGTAAACAAGACTCCCAACGGGGTGTAAGTCACACAAGACGCTCCTCGGCCCCTTCCAGCGTCACGCTGAGCATTGAAGATCAAAGAGAGATAGCCTTGCCACAATGGCAACACGGTCCACTGATGTCGCCCAACCACTCCCCTCGTATACCAGCTAGATGATTAATGCGTCAGCGCCTTGCTTATCTAGAACAATTTATACATATGGCTATGCGTTTGCTCCTAATGAGTAGGGATGAGCTTGGCGTTCGATACGAACGTATGTTCGACTTCGAACATTGTCTGTTCGTACCTTCGTCGAAATTCGACGTTCGCGCCAAATTCGAGTGACGCAAAACGGCCCATAATTTACAGTGGCATTGCGCGCTGATGATTGGCCAAGCATGCTGTATGCCAATCACAGCATGCAAAAAACGAAGTGCCATAATTGGCCAAAGCCTGCGTGGCTTTGGCCAATTATGGCTAAGGGCTTTAGCACACGCCCCACACTATAAAAGGCCGCCTGCTGGGCGGCCTCGTGTAGTGTGTTCCGGCTTGTTAATGAGAGCAGTCAGAGAGACAGAGAGATTGTCTTTTTATATAGCTAGATAGAGCAGGCAGGCAGGCTAGTCAGTTTAGCTTTATTACAGTGTGTAGAGGATATATATACATCCCTAGGAGTTGTACATATATTTATACACTGTATAGCTTAGCTAGATCAGTTCTTCCTAATTTACTGGCCGGCAGGTAATTTTGCTATTTAAAGACGTTATCACACTTATAGACACCCAGCAGGTACAATATTTAAAGGATTTTTTTTTTTTTTTAAGCATCATTAAAATCACTGCTTCTGGAGCAGTGATTTTAATAATGTTTAAATAATAATTAAAAAAAATGAAAGATTCCTTTAAATATTGTACCTGATGGGTGTCTATAGTTTGCCTGTGAAAGCATCTTTGAGAACCCGGGTCTTGCCCGAGGGAACATGTATCAATGGAAAAAAGTTTTAAAAACGGTCGTTTTTTCAGGAGTACTGAAAAAACTACAGTTTTTAAAACTTTTTTCCATTGATACATGTTCCCTCGGGCAAGACCCGGATTCTTTTTTTCAATCAATAGTTTTTATTGTAGAAGTTTTCAAGGGGAACAGAAAAGAAAAAGGGGAAATGTAAAAGCACAGGGTAATGGGGGAATGCACAGTATTCAAATTGTACGTGAAACATAGTCTAGTACAGGATAAAACAGGAATAGATGCAGTTAAGACAGAGAGAAAAAAAAAACATGTATTCAATGGAACAAATATTCAAGAACCTTAGCAGTTTTGGGGCCATATGGACCAACACCGATCAAAATGTCTGGTCGTCAAGGAGTTAAGTGCTATAAGTTTTTCAAAAGTGAAATTCCTGTGGACCTCTGTTATTACATCAGAAATATTCACAGTGTTTTTAGATTTCCAATTCCGTAGAATGGACGTACGTGTTTCCAATAAAATGTGTGTAACTACTGTCCTCATGTGGAAAGGGAATTTATCAATGTGTATGTTGAGAAGAGCTAGCGCTGGATCTAGGTTGAGTCAATATCCCTGTGATGGAAGAAATGAGTTTAAAAACCTGATTCCACAGGCTTCTTATATGTGGACAATACCAGAATACATGCATGAGATTGCCCACTTGACCACATTCTCTCCAACAGTTGGCTGGGGTGCCAGGATAGAATGTGGCCAATCTCAGTGGAGTGTAGTACCACCTGTTGGTTAATTTAATGGACAATTCCCAGTGTTTTACACAGTGAGAAGCTTTATGAATCGTCTGAAAGGCACACGACCAATCCTCTTTCGTGAATCTAGTACGCAGGTCTACCTCCCAGTTTTTCATTGCAGCCGTCTTAGAAAATTCCATCTTATCTTGAAATATATTGTAGAATAGTGATATGCCCTTTGAGGCAGGGTGAGCGGCAGAATAAAATTTCCACACCCTCTTAGGAAGGGATATGGTTGGGGAAGGTAATGAATGGAGGAAGCGCACAATTCTGTCACAGGTGTGGAAAGATCTGTCAGGTAAATGGAATTGGGTTACAACTGTGGCAGGATGTAGGGGTGTATCATTTGCGTAGAGTTCCGAAACATCAGTCACCCCATGTGAATTAAGTTCAGAGACTGTCAGTCTGGGTATTTTGGCTTCAAGTAGTTGTAATGGTAGTTGGAGGTCAATACCTTGGAATTCTTGATGGTCTTGGTTCAGTATATGTCTCCACGCTTTTAACGAAGTCTGTATGGTAGGGGGTAAAGAGGTCAGTTTCCAAGGGGACCATTTGTCGCTGAGCAACATTAGTTTCACGTTAACCGTTGGTGACAGTGTATGTTCACCCAGGGTGGAACGTCTAGGTCATGGAACCAGTGTTTAAGTTGGTCAAGTCGAGCTGCCCACATATAGTCATGTATGTCGGGTAGACCTGCTCCTCCTACTTTTTTGTGAGACACAAGATTGTTACGTGAACACCGTGCCCTTTTACCCTGCCAAATATACTTCCATCCTAACGTTGTGAGGCGATTAAGGTAATGGCACGGTATACACAATGGAATTACACGAAAGAAGTATAGGATTTGAGGCATAATCAGCATTTTAAAAGCAGATATTCTACCCATCCAGGACACTTCCTTCTCAGAGATCCTTTTGAGTTGGGCTTCAATTTTTTCAATCAGTGAGGGGAAATGAGCTTTGATAAGCGTAGAGACACTACTCGTAAGGGTGATACCAAGGTATTTGATAGAGTCCGAGCTCCATGTGTAGGGTAATCGGGATAGTAGACAACTTTTGACATGAGGTGGTACCCCTAAGTCAAGGATAAGAGATTTTGTAAAATTGACTCTGTAATATGAAACCTTTCCAAATGATATCAAAACATTGTGAGCTTCAAGCAAAGGTTCAACAGGGTTGGTCAATAGTAGTATCACATCATCAGCAAAAAGACTGATGGTGTGATTTTCATGGCCAAATTGAAAACCTGAAATCTTTAGGTTAGACCTGATGGCTTCGGCTAGGGGTTCTATTATTAGATTGAAAATTGACGGGGATAGAGGGCAACCCTGCCGTGTACCATTTGTTATAGGGAAAGACTCTGAAAGAAACCCAGAAGAGTACACTCGAGCAGAGGGACATGAGTATAAGGCCAATATCGCAGATAAGATAGAGCCCTGGAAACCAAATTTCTGTAAAACCATTTTCATGTACGTCCAGTGTACTCGATCGAACGCCTTCTCTGCATCAATGGACAACAACAGAGAAGGCGTTCAAGTCTTTCCAGCATGGTGCACAATATCAATAATACGCCTGGTGGCGTCAGAGGCCTGTCTCCCCCTCACAAAGCCCATCTGGTCGCTTCGAACAAGTTTAGGGATGATATGTTTTAATCTTGTGGCTAAGAGTTTTGCATAAATCTTGGTGTCAGTGTTAAGGAGGGAAATAGGCCTAAAATTTTCAGGAATGTCTGGGGTTTTACCAGGTTTTGGAATTGTCCCTATGTGGGCTCTTAACATTTCTTGGGGAAGGGAAGTGGTGGATATAAAATTGTTGAAGACAGTTGACATATATGGTGTCAAAACTGCATGGAATGTTTTGAAATATTCGTTGGAAAAACCATCGGGACCTGGTGATTTTCCCATGGGAAGGGAGTGTATGACTTTCAGTATCTCCTGTGGTGTGATAGGCAAGTTAAGATCCTCCAATTGTTGGGATGTTAGAGAGGGAAGTTTCAGCGTATGAAGGAAGGATTGAATCTCATGTATGCTAGGTTGGGGAACATTAGCATCTTTTTTGAGGTTATACAGAGAGCCGTAGTATTTTGCAAATAAATCAGCAATTTTTTGGGGGTTTGTGACTTTGTGTAGGGAGCGTGGGTCAGTGAGGAAAGCTATTCTAGATTTATTGCGCATAACTTTCAATCTATTTGCTAAGTATTTACCTGCCTTATTAGCATTGTTATAATGATTGAGTTTAAGCCTTCTCAGGTGTTTATCATATTGTTGCGATAATAGTTCCCGAAGTTTTTCTCTAAGGTCTTTCAATTTGGCGGTCAATGGGGGGGATGGTGATTGTTTATTACTGTTCTCAGTATCTTTTAGGTCACTAAGGACATCTTGAATTTCTTTGGTTCTTTTTCTTTTTTCTATTGCCCCTATTTGTATGATAATACCCCGTATAACTGCCTTGTGAGCATTCCACAAGGTATTAGGATCATTTACAGAGTTTGAATTGAGGTGGAAATAGTTATTGAGGTGTTCGGTAATGGATTTTTGGTGGTGTGGATTTAGTATAGTTCTATTGTTACAGCGCCAGATGGATGAGGAGGGAGAGACCCCTCTTTCTACAATTGACAAGGAGATGGCAGTGTGGTCAGACCACGTAATGTCATGAATTGATGTTTTATCTATGTCCTGTAGTAGCCATTTGTCTGTCAAGAACATGTCTATTCTTGAGTATGAACCATGTCTCCCTGAAAAAAAAGTATAGTCGCGTTCATTCGAATGGAGGCATCTCCATGTATCAAATAGTTCTTCTGAGTGTAGAAGTGGTAGAAGTGTTGGGACTCCTCTTGTCCTTCTAGGTGAGGAGTCAATCATTGGATCTGAAATAATGTTAAAATCACCGCACACCAACAGTCTGCCATATTGTAAAGAATTAGCTCTCTTAAGCACTCTTCGTATGAATCTTAATTGGTGGGTGTTTGGAGCGTAACGTGAGACTATGGTATATGGTTTAGCATTTATGTCACCAGCAATTATCACGTATCTGCCTTTAACATCAGTGATAACATCTTTAGGTTTGAAAGCTATAGAATTTTTGAACGCTATCAGGACACCTCCTCTTTTGGCCGTTGGGTTGGAAGCAGTATAGATAGTAGGAAAGTCCCTATGAGTAAATTGTGGAGTTTTATTCGCTTGGAAGTGTGTTTCTTGCACACATAGGATATCTGCGTTGGATTTGTGAACCTCTTTCCATAGTGAAAATCTTTTTGCTGGGTGGTTTAGTCCCCTAGCATTAATAGACAACATTTTGATCACCATAGTGAGGTTGGTACAGCAGTGTGGTTAACAATTGTGGTTTGGTACTCACATATCAGGTAGGGATCATTGCCATTGGCACTCACAAAGACAGCCGTGACAAGAAGAGGTTTGGTACCGGACCTTGTAAAGGAGGAGATGTCCTGGGGAAACCTGTGCATATCATGAAAACAAACAAACAGGGTAGGAACAAAAAAAACATAAACAGTTAACCAAACAATCTTAAGAAATGGATCCATTAACTGATCCTATCGCAGACGTAGCTGCTATTAAGCTTACAGGGGAAAAAGGAGCTGCCGTGTAGCAACTCTATACCGGAGATATTCTAGGTAGGGCTTGAGTCAACCATGGGCTTTGCTGCCGTTTGTAGATTTCTTATTTTTCTTGCGGGAGACTACTTGCCAATCGTGTTGAATTCCTTGGGGGACATTCATGGTGTGTGGATCCGTGGTTTGGTCTGGGATTATTCCCCAACGGCGAAGTAGTGTCAAACCATCTTCCAGGTTGGATACTGAAATATCAGAACCGTCATGGGTAATCACCAAGGTAGCAGGATATTTCCATTTGTGTGGCACTGCGTGGTTTCTCAACGCTTTGGTGATTGATAATAGATTTCTACGGCGCTGCAAAGTGTGCCTGGAAAGGTCAGGCAGGACCCTGAGATTTCCGTATTGTTGGGGGAGGCTCCCTGGTCTGCGTGATGTTTGTAAAATTATGTCTTTCACATGGAAAAAATGGATCCTGAGTAAAACATCTCTAGGGATTTCGTCAGGGAGAAATGACGGTTTAGGGATTCTATGTATGCGGTCGATTAGGAGATCTTGGTCTGTTGCTTCTGGTAGTATTGAGGAGAATAAAATTTGTGCATATTGGAGGAGCTGATTAGGAGGCACTGTCTCAGGCACACCCCTTAGTTTGAGGTTATTCCTCCTAGATCTGTCCTCGAGGTCCGCCATTTTGTCTTTGATCCATGTAATTTCATCTTTGTGACTGGAATGTGCATCCACCATAACATTGTGCGACGAGGCAAAATTCTCCATTCTGTGTTCAATTGTGTCCACCCTGGTACCCAGAATGCGTACCTCTCTCTGACATTCATTTAAACCTCTGTAAAGATCTGCTTGTAGGGAAGAGCGAAGAGAGAGCAGCATTTCTTTGAGCATTGTGTCAGAAATTGGTTTATCAGCTGTAGGAAAATTTGCTATGGGATCCCCTTCTCTTTCCCTAGGGTTAAGAGAGGCCTGAGAGTGGGTGGTCATTTCCATGGCGCATTCTGGCCTATGTGGGGAGTCTCTCCTCAGCCTAGACTTAGCCGGGCTTCTGGTAGTGGGACTTGGGGTTCCTGAGGGAGTATCACTCAGTGTGCCACTCTGGAGCGAGTCGTCATGTCGCATACCTTCAATGGAGCAGTGCGGTGTGGCCTGCATATTTCCTCTCACAGAAGCTGCGCCATTTTGAGGAGTCCCGCGCGCTGTGAGGGGAACGACATTTTCCATCTTTTGAGGCTGTAGCGGCTTTTTGCGGTTTCTTCCCATCATCTCGTCGTTCAGTGGAGATTCACGACCAAACGGGACGTCTTAACGATCGAAATGCCCTCGGTGTGCGCTGTTGTGGGCTGAAAATCTCCGGTGTGTCACGGAGCTCCCAGGTTAAGTGGCCATCTTAGAGGCCGTTAGCCACGCCCCTCAAGACCCGGATTCTTAAAGACGTTTTCACAGGCAAACTATAGACACCCATCAGGTACAATATTTAAAGGAATTTTTCATTTTTTTTTTAATTTAAACATTATTAAAATCACTGCTCCTGGAGCAGTGATTTTAATGATGCTTAAATAAAAAAAAATTCCTTTAAATATTGTACCTGCTGGGTGTCTATAGTTTGCCTGTGAAAACGTCTTTGAGAACCCGGGTCTTGCCCGAGGGAACATGTATCAATGGAAAAAAGTTTTAAAAACGGTCACTTTTTTAGGAGTCCTGCTCCTGAAAAAACTACCGTTTTTTAAACTTTTTTCCATTGATACATGTTCCCTGGGGCAAGACCCGGGTTCTCAAAGACGTTTTCCAACAATAACTTGAATATTGGTCTTTAAAATTAGCGTTTTTGAATTCGAACGTTTGAGTCCCATAGACTTCAATGGGGTTCTAAATGTTCGCGCGAACGGTCGGTCTGTTCGACGGTTCTGGTGCGAACCGAACGTGGGTATGTTTGGCTTATCCCTACTAATGAGTGGCGACTGGCCACGAAACGGGTCAAGCATATCAATGTCGTCATGTTCCCAACACAAAGCTTGACCTCAACTGTGATTCATTTATATCCTCTAACCCATTTGTATCTATTACTCAATAAGCATTTGGCTTTTTATAGTAAATTTTTCCATTGGATACTATGCAATTTCAGATGAGTGCGTGTGTGTGTATATATACTGTATATATATATATGAATTCTTCTTTTTTGTATGCCATCACTTTGTACATAGACAAAAATACTCATGTTCAACCTGATGACTCCAGTACGGCAAAACGTATGTCGGAGTGGGGATTCATAATTTCTCTAGTCCCATATGTGACATCCAACTAATCAGTATATCCAGAACGAGGCTCCACCGGGAGCCTGATATACCCATCCGCACTTGCTGTAGACACCTTAGTGCCGGGATTGGCACAGTCACATGTGAGTGCAACTTCTGTCACAATTTTGTATCATTTTAATAAAAACTTACTACACCACATGAGCTCTTCTTTGTATGCCTGGTGGAGTCAGGAATTTTTATTCGGAAATTCGTATTCAGATTTTTTTTAATTTTCTTCAAATTTACATTTTTTTTCGATTCGAAACTTTCGAATCAGTAAATTTTGAATCTGCCAAATCGAAAACTTTAGATTTTTTTTTTTCTTTCGAATGTGACAAAGTGAACACATGCAGACCAGTTTCATCGGACCAGTTCGTTGGTGTGTACGGCCCATTGGACTGTTGTCCGGCAGACCAAAGTTTTAAAACCTGCTTCAAAATCTGTCCGACGGACACCTGTCCGTCAGACAGGTTGGATGGTTAGTACGCAAAAGCATCGGACCAAAAACCTGCGCATTCTCAGAATCAAGTCGACGCATGCTTGGAAGCATTGAACTTAGTTTTTTCAGCACGTCGGTGTGTTCTACGTCACCGCGTTCTGGTCTGATCGGATTTTTGGTCCGATGGTGTGTACACACATCAGACCATCAGACCACTTCAGCATGGTCCGATGAAAACAGTCCGTTGGACCAGTTTCATCAGACCAGTCTGATCGTGCGTACGTGACCTTAAAGATACATTTTTTTGTTGTCATTTTTTCAAATGACAAAATTTCCTTTTTTTTTTTTTACCCCAGATCTCATATTTAAGAGGACCTGTCATGCTTTTTTCTATTACAAGGGATGTTTACATTCCTTGTAATAGGAATAAAAGTAATATTTTTATTTCAGTGTAAAAAATTATAAAAAAAAAAAGAAAATATATATATTTTTTTTTAAATCGCCCCGTCCCGACGAGCTTGCGTGCAGAAGCGAACGCATACGTGAGTAGCGCCCGCATATGAAAACGGTGTTCAAACCACACAAGTGAGGTATCGCCGCGATCGTTAGAACAAGAGCAATAATTCTAGCACTAGACCTCCTCTGTAACTCAAAAAATGCAACCTATAGAATTTTTTAAACGTCACCTTTCGAGATTTTTAAGGGTAAAAGTTTGACGCCATGCCACGAGCTGGCGCAATTTTTAAGCGTGACATGTTGGGTATCATTTTACTCAGCGTAACATTATCTTTCACAATTTATAAAAAAATTGGGCCAAATTTATTGTTGTCTTATTTTTTAATTAAAAAAAGTGAATTTTTTCCAAAAAAAAGTGCACTTGTAAGACCGCTGCGCGAATGCGGTGTGACAAAAAGTATTGCAATGACTGCAATTTTATTCTCTAGGGTGTTAGAAAAAAATATATATAGGGCCGGATTCAGAAACAAATGTGTATCTTTCCGGCGGCGTAGCGTTTCCTCTTTACGATACGCCTCCGCAAATATTATGGGCACGTGCCTTATTCAGAAAGCACTTGCTCCATAAGTTGCGGCGGCGTAGCGTAAAGTGCCCGGCGTAAGGCCGCGCAATTCAAATGTTGAGGATGGGATTCATGTAAATGAATCATGACCCCATGCTCATGACGTTCTTTCTGAACGGCGCATGCGCCGTCCGTGGATGAGTCCCAGTGCGCATGCGTCAAATCACGTCACTATGTGTCAGTGTAAACGACGTTAACGTAACTTACGTCGAGCCCCATTCCCGAATGATTTACACAAACTACGTAACAGACGTACAATTCGACGCTGTCCCGATGTCCATACTTAACATTGGCTACGCCTTCTATAGCAGGGGTAACTTTACGCAGGAAAAAGCCTTACGCAAACGATGTAAACTACGACGCCCGGCCTCAAGTACGTTCAGGAATCGCCATAACTCCCTAATGTAACTCCCTAATTTGCATATTCGACGAGTAAAAAGACGGAAGCGCCACCTAGCGGCCAGCGTAAAACTGCAACTAATATACGACGGTGTAACAGACTTACGCCGCTCGTATATTAGCAGAATTCCGGCGTATCTTCTTTTCTGAATACCAAAAAAAAGATACGCCGGCTATTCTTAGTATTTACACAGCGTATCTCTAGATACGCCGACGTAAATACTTTCTGAATCTGGCCCATAATGTTTGGGGGTTTTAAGTAATTTTCTAGCTAACAAAACTGTTTTAGGGCCCTTTCACACGTACGGACCGTATGTCTGCATTTTCATCCATCCGTTGTGGGTGAAAACGGGACATACATTGGTCCCTATGTGATTACGGGTGTCAGCAGATGACCATCCGCTGACACCCGTAATTGTCCGCCTCCGTAATGATCCGATTTTTCGGACGGAAGAAAATCCTATTTTTCTTCTGTCTGGCGGATCGGATCGGATGAAGACAAACATACGGTCCGTGTTCATCCGATCCCCCCATAGGGGAGAGCGGAGGAAAGTCAGCCGACGGCTCAGCGGGGATTTTACGGAGGATCCTCGCTGAGCTAAAGCGGACACACGGAGGCGGATCATTACGATCCGCCCCGTGTGAAAGGGCCCTTAGTCTCATAAACACCGAATCTGAAAAACAGGCTCGGGGCTTAAGTCGCTAAGGTGTGGAAAAACGCCTGTTACCGTATATAGTGTGACTTGGTGAAAAACCTGGAAGCGTATCGGTTTCTATGCAGAGCGGCACCAGATTTTGCACCCTCCAGTCTTAGTAAATCAACCCTCATTGTGTAGCTTTCAGTAGTAATGGGAATGATGAAAGGTGTTTGCTGATTGGCTGCAGTCACTTCCCTTTTCGCATTATTGTTTCCAGGGGCGGACTGACCATTGAGGAACTCGGGCACTGCCCGAGGGCCCCATGCCACTAGGGGGCCCCATCAGGGTTGCCAGGCTCATTAAAACCAGGGACAGTATGTAAAAATCTGTGTTTTTTTTACATCTGTCCCTGATATGTCCGAAATCTACATGCTTTTGATGTGAAAATCCAGAGATTTTAGCTGCCCCGCCTCTGTACTGCCACCTGGCTTGGTGGCCATCTGTAAGCCTGGGGGCCCCATAATCTTCTATTGCCCGGGGGCCCCATGAGTTGTCAGTCCGCCCCTGATTGTTTCCATATTACACAGCTTGATACTTCCAGTTGATTCCATGCATACAGTATTAATGCAGCAGCTACCCATTCATTTGGTATTCTGTATCAGTTGACACTGCAGGTCCACACAGCGTACAGAGTTGAGCTGAGGACTGGAACTATTTATATCTTCACCCGATGAAGCTGCACTAACAACTTGCTATATCTAATATATGGGATATAACGTCTCATCATCCCTCCGAGGAATGTCTTATAATACCTACTTATACGTAAACCCCCCAAACTGAATTAGATAAGAACCTGAATACATTACTGGGATGTACGGGGAAATGAAAGGCTCCTTGCTTGGAAAAGTTTGGTGAATCATATTAACCACTTAAGACCCGGACTTTTATGCATGTAAAGGACCTGGCCAGTTTTTGCGATTCGGCACTGCGTCGCTTTAACTGACAATTGCGCGGTCATGTGACGTGGCTCCCAAAGAAAATTGGTGTCCTTTTTTTCCCACAAATAGAGATTTCTTTTGGTGGCATTTGATCACCTCTGTGGATTTTATTTTGTGTGCTATAAACAAAAATAGAGCAACAATTTAAAAAAACAAAACAATATTTTTTACTTTTTGCTATAATAAAAATCCCCAAAAAAGATATACCTTTATTTCCTCGGTTTAGGCCGATATGTATTCTTCTACCTATTTTTGGTAAAAAAAAAATCGCAAAAAAGGGTTTATCGATTGGTTAGCACAAAATTGATAGCGTTTACAAAATAGGAGATAGTTTTATTGCATTTTCATTAATATTTTTTTTTTTTTACTACTAATGGCGGTGATCAGCAATTTTTTTCGTGACTGCGACTTTATGGCGGACAATTTTGACACATTTTTGGGACCATTGTCATTTTCATAGCCAAAAATGCTATAAAAATGCACTGATTACTGTGAAAATGATAATTGCAGTTTAGGAGTTAACCACTAGGGGGTGCTGAAGGGGTTAAGTGTGACCTCGTATGTTTTTCTAACTGTAGGGGGCGGGGCTGGATGTGTGACGTCGTTGACCGTGTTTCCCCATATCAGGGAACAGACGATCAATGACACTGCCACAACGAAGAACAGGGAAGGTGTGTTTACACACAGCTCCCCCCGTTCTTCAGCTCTGGGGAGCGATCGCGGGACACCGGCAGGGATCAGCCGGAGCGTCGGACTCCGGCGGTCATGGAGCTTTCGCGACCCGGTCCGAAGCGCGTGCCCACGGCTGGGCTTAAAGGGCCACGTACAGGTACGTGGATGTGCCCAGCCGTGCTATTCTGCCGACGTATATCGGCGTGAAGGGGTCCTTAAGTGGTTAACCACTTCAGCCCCTGAAGGTTTTACCCCTTTAATGACCAGGCCATTTTTTTCCGATACGGGGTAGTTGAAAATTGCGCGGTCGTGTGATGTTGTACCCAAATAAAATTGGCGTCCTTTTTTCCCACAAATAGAACTTTCTTTTGGTGGTATTTGATCACCTCTGCGTATTTTATTTTTTGCGCTAAAAAAAAAAAAGAGCGACAATTTTGAAAAAAATAAACAATGTTTTTTACTTCCTGCTATAAAACATTCCCAATAAATGTAAAAAATCTAATTTCTTTATTAGTTTAGGCCATTATGTATTCTACTACATATTTTTGGTTAAAAAAATCCTAATAAGCGTATATAGATTGGTTTACGCAAAAGATATAGGGCCAGATTCAGGATGGCGAGCGGTTCTTTTGGCCGGCGTAACGTTTCTCATTTGCATTACGCCGCCGCAACTTTACACGCAAGTGCTGTATTCACAAAGCACTTGCTCCTAAAGTTAAGGCGGCGTAGGGTAAATGGGCCGACATAATTCAAATTCGGCGGGTAGGGGGCGTGTAGTATTTAACCACTTGACTACTGGGCACTTAAACCCACTTAATAACCAGACCAATTTTCAGCTTTCGGTGCTCTCACATTTTGAATGACAATAACTCAGTCATACAACACTGTAAGAAAATTAAATTTTTGTCCTTTTTTTCCCACAAATAGAGCTTTCTTTTGGTGGTATTTTATCACCTCTGCGGTTTTTATTTTTTTCACTATAAATGAAAAAAGAACGAAAATTTTGTAAAAAAATGAATTTTTCTTCATTTCTATTATAACATTTTCCAAAAAAGTAATTTTTCTTCATAAACTTGGCCTAAAATGTATACTGCTACATATCTTTGGTAACAAAACAAAAAAAAAATTTAGATATTATTTAGTCTGGGTGAAAGTTATAGGGTCTAAAAGCTATGGTACCAATTACTGAAAATGTATCAATTTGATCACATCTGATGTACTGACAGCCTCTCTCATTTCTTGAGACCCTAACATGCCAGAAAAGTACAAATACCCCCCAAATGACCCCTTTTTGGAAAGAAGACATTCCAAGGTATTTAGAAAGAGGCATTGTGAGTTTTTTTGAAGTTGTAATTTTTCCCACAATTCTTTGCAAAATCAAGATTTTTTTCATTTTTATTTTCTTTCCACAAAATTTTCATATTAGCAGGTTATTTCTCACACACAGCATATGCATACCACAAATTACACCCCAAAACACATTCTGCTATTCCTCCCGAGTATGGCGATACCACATGTGTGGGACTTTTACACAGCGTGGCCCCATACAGAGGCCCAACATGCAGGGAACGCCATCAGGCGTTCTGGAACACCCAGACCAATTCTGACATTTCTCTCCTACATGTAAAAATCAACACTTATTTGCTAGAAAATTACATAGAATAAAACATTATATATGCTTTTTTTAGCAAAGACCCTAGAGAATACAATGGCGGTTGTTGCAACTTTTTATCGCGCATGGTATTTGCACAGCAATTTTTCGAACACATTTTTTTGGAAATAAAACAGTTTTGTGCTTTTAAAAAAAAAAAACATTAAATTTAGCCCAATGTTTTTGCATAATATGAAAGATGAAGTTACGCCGAGTAAATAGATACCCAACATGTCACACTTCAATATTGCACACGCTCGTGGAATGGCGCCAAACTTTGCGACTTAAAAATCCCCATAGGTGACACTTTAAATATTTTTACTGGTTACATCATTTTAGTTGGAGAAGAGGTCTAGGGCCAAAATTATTGCTCTCGCTCTAACGTTCGCAGCGATACCTCACATGTGTGGTTTGAACACCGTTTTCATATGTGGGCGGGACCTCCATATGCG
Organism: Rana kukunoris; assembly: GCA_029574335.1. NCBI lineage: Eukaryota > Metazoa > Chordata > Amphibia > Anura > Ranidae > Rana > Rana kukunoris. Next base: position 39,232,166 of record CM056056.1, on the reverse strand, counting down.
TTCGCTTCTGCATGCGAGCTCACGGGGACAGGGGCGCTGTATGCCCAGAGTATTGCGGAGTATGCCCAGAGTATTGCAGAGTATTGCAGAGTATGCCCAGAGTATTGCAGAGTATGCCCAGAGTATTCCCAGAGTATGTCCAGAGTATTCGCAGAGTATGCCCAGAGTATTGCAGAGTATGCCCAGAGTATTGCAGAGTATGCCCAGAGTATTGCAGAGTATTGCAGAGTATGCCCAGAGTATTGCAGAGTATGCCCAGAGTATTGCAGAGTATGCCCAGAGTATTGCAGAGTATGCCCAGAGTATTCGCAGAGTATGCCCAGAGTATTGCAGAGTATGCCCAGAGTATTGCAGAGTATGCCCAGAGTATTGCAGAGTATTGCAGAGTATGCCCAGAGTATTCCCAGAGTATGCCCAGAGTATTCCCAGAGTATTCCCAGAGTATGCCCAGAGTATTGCAGGGTATGCCCAGAGTATGCCCAGAGTATTGCAGAGTATGCCCAGAGTATTGCAGAGTATGCCCAGAGTATTGCAGATTATGCCCAGAGTATGCCCAGAGTATTGCAGAGTATGCCCAGAGTATTGCAGAGTATGCCCAGAGTATGCCCAGAGTATTGCAGAGTATGCCCAGAGTATGCCCAGAGTATGCCCAGAGTATTGCAGAGTATGCCCAGAGTATTGCGGAGTGTTGCGCCCCAGAGTCTTGCCCCCCCTTGCAGAGTATTGCAGCAGGGATGGCTGAGGAGGGAGGGATGGATGGATGGATCTGTGACTGCATTTGTCACAGATCCAGCCCGCAGCACTGGCACTGCCATCCGCTCCCTCCCCTCTCCTCTCACACTGTACTGATCGGTACAGAGAGAGGAGGGAGGAACCGGCGTCATCAAATGACGCCGGTCTGTTTACATCTGATCGCGCCGTCATTGGACGGCGCGATCACGTGGTAAACCGCCGCTATCAGCGGCGATTTACCGTGATCCGTGACCCACCGGGTCCTCTGGACTCGGCGGTCACGGACATTCCCGTGTGCGCGCCCCAGGGGGCGCGCGGGAGCGCGACTCTGGAATCACGTTATATAACGTGATCCCAGAGTTAAGCAACCACCTTGCCGCCGTTATTTTTCGGCAGGTGGTTGCTAAGTGGTTAAAATAGGCGCGATCCCGCGCCGAACGTACTGCGCATGCGCCGGCCGTCAATGTACCCCAGTGCGCATGCTCCAAATTATGACAGTGTTTTCGACGTGAACGTACGAGTTACGCAAACGACGTAAACATTTTCAAATTCGACATCCATACTTAACTTAACATGCTTTTTGGTGCTTTATCTTTACGCCGGGAAACCCCTTACGGAAAGTCACTGCGTCGGGCGGGCGTACGTTCGGGAATTGGCGTATCTCGCTGATTTACATATTCTCGGTGTAAATCAGCGGGAACGCCCCTAGCGGCCATTTTAAAATTGCAGTTAAGATACGACGGCGCAATTAGCTGCAACTCGGCGTATCTTGTTTTCTGAATACAGAAAACAAGAAACGCTGGCGCAGATTCTGAGTTATGCCGGCGTATGACTGATACGCCGGCGTAACTGTTACTGAATCTGGCCCATAGCGTCTACAAAATAGGGGATAGATTTATGTAATTTTTTTTTTACTAGGTGGCCAATGGCGGTCGATCAGCGGGCGGGTCTGGTGCACTTAACCCATCTATGCAGTGCTTCACTGGCAGCTTTCCTTGCTCGACGGCAATGACGTCTTTCCCTTCCTCAGCGCTCCATGGGCATCGGCGGCTTCCGTTTCCTCCCTGGTTGCATGACGTATCAAAGTCATACGTCCCAGGCTCTCCCCCATCATGGAGTGTTCCCCGAAGCATTATGCAGGTGCCCATAGAGCACCACAGACCATGCTTTTTTAATGACTTGTAAAATGCAGGCTTAGCATGGAGTACATTTTCTGTGATAACCAGCATGTGACAGTATTCCATCTCTGTTATAAATGGGACCCAAAGGTTACAAGACCATTAGGCAGAGCCAGGACAAAGGGTGGGCAGAAGGGAAGGCTGCCCTAGGCGCAATGGTTTATTGCAGGAATGGGGTGCTTTGACCATAACCCAAAGGGAAGTGGGCGGTGTAATTTGACATCTTTGCCCTGGGCGCTGGATGACCTTGTCCCAGCACTGCTGTTATGTACTGGGTTTGGTTATGAGCTGTCCATTTATTGCAAGAGAAAAAGATTTACGAAGATGTACCAATCCGTATGCCTATACAAAGTGCCGTCTTCAGCCACCCGGGATGCACAGGTGTTCCATGCAGGGGCATGCAGGTAGCCTGTTGAAATTAATGACAGGCTGAGGACTATGGGCCTGCATGGACCTCCATGTGCATCCCAGAGTGCACATTCATGAGTGTTTGATGCACAGATCAGGACGCAGACAGATTGCTGAAAGCCAATCCACCATGGATCATTGTAAAAAAAATAGAGAAAAAAAAAGTTAAGGATGAGTTCACCTTTTTCAACATGAATATGGATGTGACATTTTACAAATGCACCCGCCCCTGCACCACCCTATCCCCTGTTTTGACAGCGAGCAGGGGATCTTCACCCCCCACTTGCTGTCACAATCTAAAAATCTGTGTTCTGTGATTGTGAAAACTACAAGTATCGACAGGCTTTACTTGCTAGAAACTTTGTGAAGATCCTTTGGTTACTGGGCCCTTTGTGAAGATCCTTTGGCCGGTGGGCCACTATCTGTCACAAAGTCGAGTTGGAGAGTTGCCGCCGTGTCAAAGGGCAGTTGCTAGCCACTTTTCTTCAAGTAAAGTGCTGGAGGAAGGGCTTATGCTGAAAGCTCCTTCAGTTGTTCTAAAAATTGAAGTGGCGGGGGAAAAGGACTTCCACTGAAAGCTTCTCCAGATTCAATGAACTCTTTGTTAATTGTCTGCATGCAGATGAGCCTTTGCTGTAGGCTCAGGCAATGGCTTGCCGCAAGCAGAAGATGTGTTGCTCCTAATGCTGCAGAGGTGACAGCACTAAAGGTTAGATACCAGTGGAGTGGACTTCACATTTCTTCAGGCTGGTTCCTTTGTTTGACTAGCAAATGTCAGAACCCGGGCACTTAAAGGGACTTTACATGTGCCAGTCTTGTTGTCTAGGATATTGCTGAACATGCCTAGCCAGTTAGATTGGTGAGATGTTTGTTTTTTCTCTTACAGGTATTCAAGGAGATGATGTGTCAAGAGTGGCCCTTAGGGGGCAGGATTCACGGAGATGCCTCTATGTAAATGTTAGCAGTAGACAGGGGAGGACTGACAATTTGGGCACTAGAAATAGACTTGAAAAACGTAACATTAATAAGTCACTGGGACCAGATGGCTTGCACCGAAGGTCCTTAGGGAACTCAGTCAAGACCGTTGTTTCTAATGTCACCAATTAGTGGCGGCTGGTGCTCAAAATTTTTGGGGGGGCGCAAATGAAAAATAAATAAAAAATTGCAGCCTCACTGTGCCTATCAAACGCAGTCGCTGTGCCATGAATTGTCACCACTGTGCCATGCCATTAAACGCAGCCACTATGTCATCAAATGCAGTCATTGTGCCATCAATTGTCACCACTGTGCCATCCCATCAAACGCAGTCACTGTGCCATCAATTGTCAGCACTGTTCCATCCGATCACTGTGCCCTTTGTCGCCTCTGTGCCCATTGTTGTCACTGTGCTGTGCCCTTTGTCGCCTCTGAGCCCATGGTTGTCACTGTGCTGTGCCCTTTGTCGCCTCTGTGCCCATTGTTTGTCACTGTGCTGTCTGTGCCCTTTTATTGATGCCACTGTGCCCTTTGCCGCTCTCTGTCCCCTTTGCCGCTCTCTGTGCCCATTGTCGCCCCTTTCCCTGTAAAATGAACTTACCTAAAGCTTCCATGTCCTCCCTTGATGTCTTGTCCCGCTTGGTGACGCTTCAGCCAATCAGGTTCCTGATAACCAGAATCCGGGAACCTGATTGGCTGAAACGGCCGTCAGTCTTTTTCAAGGAACGCAGGGGGCCTGCGTTCCGAGAATAGACATCCGAGAGCGGGAGGCTTTGATAGGCAGTTCCGCTCAGCCAACCAGCTTCCGTTATTCAGGTAACCAGCGCCCTATGTCCGGTTATCTGAATAGACCAGGCAGCTGGCAACCAACAATAACATACATCCCTGCAATTATGCACAAATGTATGTTATTTGCGAGAGGGGGTGGCGCTGCAGCGCCCTCTATAGACGGCCGCCAGAACTGCGGTTAAAATGTAAAAATTACATTTTAGCCGAATAAAAGTTCTTAAAGGGCCCGTTTGTTTTTGTTTTTTTTGTGACTGCGGGAGGGGGGGCGGCGCCCTTGCGTCCCTATGGACGGGCCGCCAATGGCACCAATATTTAAAAAAGGAACAAAATACATCCCTGGGAATTACAGACCAGTTAGCCTAACATCAATAGTATGCAAGCTCTTGTAAGGGGATGATAAGGGACTATATACAAGATTTTATTAATGAAAACTGTATCATTAGCAGTAATGGAGTATGTATTCAGTATGGTTAATAGATTCCAATCTATTAACCTTCTATGAGAAGGTGAGCTGCCACCTAGATAAAGGAAGGCCCCTAGACGTGGTGTATCTGGATTTTGCATAAGCCTTTGACACAGTTGCTGTATCTGTACTGTATAAAGTAAGGTCTGTTGGCATAGACCGTAGGGTGAGTACATGGATTAAAAACTGGCTACAAGGGCGGGTTCAGAGGGTGGTGATAAATGGGGAGTACTCTGAATGGTCAGGGGTGGGTAGTGGGGTCCCCCAGGGTTCTGTGCTGGGACCAATCCTATTTAATTTATTCATAAACGACCTGGAGGATGGGATAAATAGTTAAATCTCATTATTTGCAGACAATACTAAGCTAAGCAGGGCAATAACTTCTCCGCAGGATGTGGAAACCTTGCAAAAAGACCTGAACAAATTAATGGGTTGGGCAACTACATGGAAAATTAGGTTTAATGTGGGAAAATACAAAATAATGCATTTGGGTAGCAAAAATATGAATGAAATCTATACACTGGGGGGAGAACCTCTGGGGGAATCAAGGGTGGAAAATGACCTGGGGGTCCTAGTAGATGATAGGCTTGGCATGCAATGCTAACAAAGCAAACAGAATATTGACATGCATTAAAAAGGAGATCAACTCCAGAGATAAAACAATAATTCTCCCGCTCTACTCCGCACCTGGAGTATGCTGTCCAGTTTTGGGCACCAGTCCTCAGGAAGGATGTGCTGGAAATGGAGCGAGTACAAATAAGGGCAACAAAGCTAATAAAGGGTCTGGAGGATATTAGTAATGAGGAAAGGTTGCGAGCACTGAACTTATTCTCTCTGGAGAAGAGACACTTGAGAGGAGATATGATTTACAAATACCGTACTGGTGAACCCACAATAGGGATTCAACTTTTTTTGCAGGAGGAAGTTTAATAAGACACGTGGCCACTCATTAAATTTAGGAGAAAAGTAGTTAAAACCTTAAATGGTGTAGAGGGTTCTTTACTGTAAGACCGGCAAGGATGTGGAATTCCCTTCCACAGGCGGTGGTCTCAGCGGGGAGCATCGATAGTTTCAAAATTTCCGTATTTATCGGCGTATAACTTTTTTCCCCTTAAAATCAGGGGAAAATCGTGAGTGCGCGTTATACGCCGATCCCTGCTGTCTCCGAGCGCCACCGACATAAACCAAGCCGATCCGAGTGTTCTGCGCACTCGGCTAGGCTCGGCCACGCTCGGCTCCCCCCGCAGCCATGTGAGAGGAGCCGAGAGGAGCCGAGATGAGCCGAACACACAGGAAATCCGGCTCTGCACAGCTCGACCAAGGCGCTAAACTCAAACACACAACGCCGGGCAAGGTGCAGATGGACACCTCCAAAGCCGCAGATGGACACCCACAAGGCTGGACGGACCCCGCGCAAAGCCGCAGACGTACACCGGACAAGGCCGCCGATGGACGCCGGGCAAGACAGCAGACGGACACCGACAAGGCTGGACGGACCCCGCGGAAGGCCTCAGACGGGCGCCGGACAAGGCCGCCAATGGACGCTGGGCAAGACAGACAACGACAAGGCTGAGCATCCAAAATTTAATTTTTTTCCTTAAACTTCCCTTCTAAGCTTAGGGTGCGCATTATACGCCGACGCGCGGTATACACCGATAAATACGGTAGTTAAGCACCTGAACGACCACAACATACAGAGATATACAATGTAATACTGACATATAATCACACACATAGGTTGGACTTGATGGACTTGTGTCTTTTTTCAACCTCAAATACAATGTAACAAGTGAATAGGATATACTTCCCTACAGTGGCGGCTGGTGATCAAAATTTTTGGGGGGGCGCAAACAAATGAAAAAAAAAAACAATTGCAGCCTCACTGTGCCCAACAATTGCAGCCTCACTGTGCCCAACAATTGCAGCCACTGTGCCCATCAAACGCAACCACTGTGCCCTGCCATTGTCACCACTGTGCCCTGCCATTGTCAACACTGTGCCCTGCCATTGTCACCACTGTGCCCTGCCATTGTAGCCACTGTGCCCTGCCATTGTAGCCATTGTGCCCTGCCATTGTAGCCACTGTGCCCTGCAATTGTAGCCACTGTGCGCTGCCATTGTCACCACTGTGCCCTGCCATTGTCACCACTGTGCCCTGCCATTGTAGCCACTGTGCCCTGCCATTGTCACCACTGTGCCCTGCCATTGTAGCCACTGTGCCCTGCTGTTGTAGCCACTGTGCCCTGCCTTTGTCGCCACTGTGCCCTGCCATTGTAGCCACTGTGCTCTGCCATTGTAGCCACTGTGCCCTGCCATTGTCACCACTGTGCCCTGCCATTGTCACCACTGTGCCCTGCCATTGTAGCCACTGTGCCCTGCTGTTGAAGCCACTGTGCCCTGCCATTGTCGCAACTGTGCCCTGCCATTGTAGCCATTGTGCCCCGTAAAATGCCCCCCGTCACTTACCTGGGGTCAGCCGTGCTTCTTCTTCTGTCCCTCGATGTGTTCTTCCGCCCACGTTGACGCTTCAGCCAATCAGGTTACCGGTAACCTGATTGGCTGAAACGCCTGTCACGCTTATCCAAGGAACGCACATACCGTGCGTCCCGAGGATAAGCATCCGGAAGCCGAATACAGCCTGAGGGCTGAAATCGTAAAGCCTATCAGAGCCGCCGGCTCTGTTAGGCACTTCCGCAGCCGCCATTATTCAGATGGCTGGCGCTCAACAGGGGGCCGGCCATCTGAATATCAGTGTTGATTGAGAGAGTGAAGTTCCACTTTAATGTTCATACACTTTGCTGGCTAAATTTAGAACCTTCTTATACATTGTCCTCTGCTGTGCATTCCGACTTCCCCGGACTGTGCTGTGTCACATTTTTGCGTGCCAGGAAGAACGGAGAGCAAAGGGTTAACCCATCAAGTCAACTAGCTGGAAACAATGAGAAAATGTCGACTTGTACAGGAAGACAGGGAGGGAGCCAGCTTTCTCAGAACGTTCTCCTGCTTCTAAAAATAACCTGTTCATTATCTGTGTACTCAGCATTTGGGTAAGCTTTCGAAGTGTCTATTACACGTTGCGCTGGAAAAGAACCGAGAATCTGTACTGCAAGATGGTTGCGAAAAATGTTTTTTTTGGGCATGCTTTTGCACCGTTTAATTTTGATTCTGTTGCAATACCTTTATTTCCTTTTTTACATTCCTTTTTTTTTATTACTGGCAAACCTCGAGGCTGGATTCATACCTATCTAATGGGTTATTACCAATCACGTATAGTAAAACCTTGGATTACAAGTATGCCTGTAATTCGCTCCGCAAACATGTTTGTAATCCAAAGCACTTGTATATCAAAGCTAATTTTCCCATAAGAAATAATAGAAACTCAAATGATTCGTTCCATAACCATTTATTCATAAGTCCTTCAGTTTATAGTCCATATAAAAAGATTATGGGCCAGATTCAGGTAGAGTTACTCTGGAGTATCAGTGATACGCCAGCATAACTCTCACTTTGAGCCGGCGTTTCTGTTTTCTGTAAGCAGAAAACAAGATACGCCGGGTTGGAGTTCCTATACGAGCGGCGTAATTGTATTTCGCCGTCGTATCGGAACTGCAATTTTAAGAATGGCGCTCGGGGCGTTCCCGCTGATTAACGCCGAGAATATGTTAATCAGCGAGAATCGGCAATTCACGATCGTACTCGGGCCCGACGCAGTGACTTTCCGACGTTTCCGTAAACGATACGCGGCGTAAAGAAAAACATGCCCCCTAGGTGGAGTATCCTATGGCTGTCGTCATCGCGTCGAATTTAAAAATTTTCGCGTTGTTTGCGTAAAACGTCCGTGAATGGGGATTGACGTCATTGACGTTCACTGACAGAATTTGGAGAATGCGCACTGACAGTCGACGCATGCACAGTACGTTCGCCGCGGGATCGCGCCTAGTTATAATAATACACGCCCCGTACCCGCCCAATTTGAATTCCGCCGGCTCATTTTCGCTACGCCGCCGCAACTTTAGGAGCAAGTGCTATGTGAATAACAGTACTTGCTCCTAAAGTTTCGGCGGAGTAATGTAAATGAGAAACGTTACTCCAAAATAAAGATTCGCTCTCCTACCTGAATCTGGCCCTATAACCATAAAATGTCCATCCAAAAATGGAAGCCTCCACAAGGGGATTAGAAGCAAAATCCAGCGGGAGCTATAGAGTATAAAAGAGAAGAGAGGAACCTCTAAGTGTAGCAATATGGTTACATTTAACCACTTAAGACTCGGACCAATATGCAGGTTAAGGACCTTTCCCCTTTTTGCGATTCGGCACTGCGTCGATTTAACTGACAATTGCGCGGTCGTGCGACGTGACTCCCAAACCAAATTGGCTTTAAATAGAGCTTTCCGTTGGTGGTGTTTGATCCCCTCTGCGGTTTTTATTTTTTGCGCTATAAACAAAAATAGAGCGGAAATTTTGAAAAAAATTTGAAAAAAAAGCAATATTTTTTACTTTTTGCTGTATTACATATCCCCCAAAAAGATATAAAAAAAAACATTTCCTCAGTTTAGGCCGATACGTATTCTTCTACCTATTTTTGGTAAAAAAAAAAAAAAAATCGCAATAAGCGTTTAACGATTGGTTTGCGCAAAATGTATAGCGTTTACAAAATAGGGGATAGTTTTATGGCATTTTTATTAATAATTTTTTTTTTACTACTATTTACTGTTTACTATTTACTATCACTATGGCGGCGATCAGCGATTTTTTTCGTGACTGCGACATTATGGCGGACAATTTGGACACATTTTTGGGGCAAAAAGTGCTATAAAAATGCACTGATTACTGTGAAAATGACAATTGGAGTTTGGGAGTTAACCACTAGGGGGCACTGTAGGGGTTAAGTGTGACCTCATGTGTGTTTCTAACTTTAGGGGGGCGGGGCTGGACCTGTGACATCATTGATCGTCTTTCCCTATATCAGGGAACAGACAATCAATGACACTGCCACTGTGAAGAACGGGGAAGGTGTTTTTACTCCCCCCCCAGTTCTTCAGCTCCTGTGACTGATCGTGGGACACCGGCGGCGATCGGGTCTGCGGGTCCCACGGCCGCGGTCACAGAGCTTCGCACCAGGTCGTGTGTATGCAGGCATACGGGGTAAAGCGATCCATATAGACCAGTGATGGTGAACCTTGGCACCCCAGATGTTTTGGAACTACATTTCCCATGATGCTCATGCACTCTGCAGTGTAGTTGAGCATCATGGGAAATGTAGTTCCAAAACATCTGGGGTGCCAAGGTTCACCATCACTGATATAGACCGTCCTCAAGTAAGACTTTGTATAATAAAATGTTAAATAAGTGTTGTTATTATACAAAGTCTTATTTATGTGTTTTATTTTATATAGTGAGACCTGTTCTTTCCAACTGCCCCTGAATGTGTCCTGATGAAGCTAAACAGCGAAACGCACAGGAGCTCACTGCTATGTATATGATGCATGTTCTTCCGTGCCATGTATTATGTTTAGAGTGTGTTATATGATTTTTAATTCTTTATTATTTTTTGGTCTGCCTGCACTATGCATTGTCATAAATAAAATATTTTTATATCTACTGCTATCCAATGTGCCTCTAAGGTCTGACCCTGGGCTATTTTTTGCCCATTTTTTCTTTAGTTGCCAGATTTCCTATACGGATGTGGTCATAGGAGTGCTTTCTTTGTATTAAATGTATAATAATTGGTTTGCGTGATTACAGACAGATGTGCGCAGATGATCATGTCCAGATGTGCGCAGATGATCTCTGGGACAGATAATTTTACAGGGACATATGTGGGGCAGGTGTTTTTACTATGTGGGGACACTGTGTGGTGACACTGTTTTTGGGGACACTGTGGGGACACTGGCCTCGTGATCAGTGTGTAAAAAGCTGTAAAAAAAAACAGCTCATACGCACTAATCACCTGCCAGCTGCAGAGATCAGCTCTTCTCCTCACTGATAAGCTCTGTGTAAAGAGAAGGAGAGTCAATCGCCTAGCAACCGGCTCTCCAGGGTCGCTGATAGGTGGGGACCACCAGTCCTCCTGTAGGGGGCCCAGGAACACAGGGGGGCCAACAACCAGAGGGAAGGAGGGGCAATTACAGAATGCCCTGTGCTGCTCTCTGCAGCAGTTGAAAACCCTCCCGCCGACTTTCAGCTGTTGCAGGGAGAGACACAAACACAGCTGCCGGATTATCTGTCCCGTTAAAAAACCAAAAACAAATTGTAGTTTTTAACATTTTTGAACAAAAACTTTTGATAATTTGTTTAGATTATTTTATTTTACAATTTTTACAAATATTTTTTTTTACAACTTTTATTTTTTTTACAAAAAAGAAAAAATTGTAAAAATAAATTGTAAAAACTTTTTAAAAAAATGATAAAATGTTTTTGTTAATTTTTTTTAAAGAACTATTTGAAAATGTTGTGATGTGATCAGTAGGACCGATCACAGAGCCCTCCTGCCGATCCGATATGCTCCATGTCTGGGTGGCACGAGTGCTTGGGGATCACACGCCGCCTCTCTGTTATCTGTGTGTCCGCTTAGAATGATTTTAGTATATTTATTGTGAAAATGTTGTTTTGATATATTTGAGGGGGGGCCCTTCCAGGTAGGCTGAACAGGAGCCTGGTGATTTCTAACAGCAGCCCTGCAGCTCTCTGTTTACATCACATGATGGCTGTGATTGGACACAGCCATGATGTGATCAGCGGGACTAATCACAGAGCCCTCCTGCCGTTCCGAGATGCTCTGAAGGGAAGTTACTCAAAAGGAGGCCGTTTATGTGCAGTGGCCGGGGTGGGAAGTAGTTAAGTTTTGACAAAAAAAAAAAACTGAAAGCTAATTGGTTTCTGTGCAGAGCTGCACCAGATTTTGTACACTCACATAGAGGTTTTAGTAAATCAACCTCTATGTATAACATAGAATAAATAATAGGCAAAGTTTCTTTGCAAGAGAATTACACTCTCATTGCGGCCTTGTGGCTAACCCAACATAAACTCACAGGCACCGGAAACCTTCGACCTCAATTCCATGGTAGCAGCAAATGCAAACTTATCCTAGAGACCACAGACATCGGTGGTGACATATTCCCACCAGATGTCTTGCCAATTTTCATATGCAGTAAATATCACAGAGTCGAATGTGGGGATGTACACAGGGCAGGACTTAGGGTGGTGGGGGGCCCTGGGCTTGAGTGTTGAAGTGTTGAGTGTTGAAGGGGCCCCCTGGAGGTCATAGTTGTTGAGCGGGGGGGTGCGCATTAAAGTTGTTGAGCGGGGGGGGGGGGGCGAATTGGAGTTGTTGAGTGGGGGGGCATTAAAGTTGTTGAGCGGGGGGGTGCGCATTAAAGTTGTTGAGCGGGGGGGGGGGGGTGACTCTCACCTGTGCACGGGATGTGTCGGCTCTCTTCCCTTCAGCAGACATCCACTAACCGCTCGGGTTTTGCAGTTGTTAAGCGGGGGGAGGGGCAGGAGTGCCTCTCACCTGTGCCGACAGCCGGGGCCACAGACTGTCATTAGCCCGGCTGTCGGCTTTCTTCCCTTCAGCAGCCACAGTCCTCCACACACCGCTCCGGTTCCTCCTGCTTCCGTGCTGCCTCCTCTTGCAGTGCCGGGAAAATTAACCCTTTCGCGGGACTGCGGGAAGAAGTGGTCTGTGCGGGAAAGTCCCGCAGAATCCGTGCGTGTTGGGAGGTATGTGCAGGGCCTGCCATCAGGAATTTTGGGGCCCCTTACACAGCTTAAGGCATGGGCCCCCTGGAGCAGAGAACCGGGGGGGGGGGTGCTGCCGCCTGAAATTGAGAAGCGGGGGCGGGGGGCTGCCGCAAATTGAGAAGCAGAGGGGGCCTTTACAAAAAAAGAAGAAATAAAGAAAAATATATGTATATACAAAAAAGGGGGTAGCCATCCGGGGCTCTGGGGATCTCTGGGCCCTTTAATAAAAAGAGACCTCTGGGCCCTTTAATAATAATAAAAAAAAAAGTAAACATTTATAAAAATATACATAAAAAAGGGAGGTTCCCATCCGGGGCCCTGGGGACCTCTGGGCCTTTTAATAAAAAATATAAAAATATAAATATAAATAAAAAAACAAACATTTATAAAAAAAAAGGGGGGGGGGTTGCCACATGGGGCCCTGGGGACCTTTGAGCCCTTTAATAAAATAAATAAATATATATATATATATTAAAAAAATGTACATTTTTTTTTATATAAAAAAAAGGGGGGTTGCCATCCAGGGGCCCTGGAGACCTCTGGGCCCTTTAATAATAATAATAATAATATTATTTTATTAATAATCATAATAATTTTTATTTATATATATATATATATATATATATATATATATATATATATATATATAAAAACACATATATTTTTTTTTTTTAAAAGGGGGGTTGCCATCTGGGGTCCTGGAGACCTCTGGGCCCTTTAATAATAATAATAATAATAATAATAATAATAATAATAATATATATATATATATATATAAAAACATTTTTTTATAAAAAATAAATACAAAAAGGGGGGTTGCCGTCCGGGCCCCTGGGGACCTCTGGACCCCTAAAAAAAAGAGGGTTCCCATCCGGGGCCCGCTATTGGGTGGGGCCCATGGGCTTGAGCCCAGTCAAGCCCAATGGTAAGTCCGGCCCTGGATGTACAGTATGTCTTATATAGAATAAATAATAGGGAAATCTTATTGCAAAGAGCGTGACATGCATTGTGGCCTTGTGAGTAATCCAACCCACAGGGACCCACCCAAAACGAAATATGAGTTATTTTTTTGGGAGCACTCCTATTCCTGGTATAATGCAGATAAATATTACACATGCAATCCTGTTAAACAAGATTAAGCGGAAAGGTTTTTTGTGATGATGGTCATATGCATATGTAGTTTAACAAATATTTACTAAGGAATGTGTCCAGAGGAGGAGAATGCAGCATGCTGAACTTGTATCCTGAATTACACGGAGTCAATGTGTCAGCTCAGCTGAGTCGGCTTCCAGGCTGTGCAAACAAACTCATAACACCCTGCTGACTCATATTCATAGGAAGTCAGGACATGTTCTTGTAGGACAAGTTACAGGTACTCTTCATAAAACTAGTACCAACACATTAAGCAGGTTATAATTGTACCCTTGGTTGGCTTTTTCGAAACTGTCAGCATTCATTGCGAGTTGCTATTGAGAGCCCCACCTATCTGTACACCTTTTATTTTTGTAAAAATACGGCTCCCTCAAGAGCTATTATGGCAATCAGCACTAGTGGTGGAAGTGGATATATACACATATTTTTGGAGTAATGCCGCGTACACACGACCGTTTTTCATAACGAGAAAAATTAAATTTTTTAATTGGTCGATCGTGTGTAGGCTCCAGAGCATTTTTCTCGACGAGAAAAATGGGCATTAAAAATGTAGAACCTGCTCTATTTTTTCTCTTGTCGCTTTTCACGTCGTCCTTTTTCTGGTTGTGAAAAACAGTCGTGTGTACGCTTTATCGACGTTGAAAAATACGTGCATGCTCAGAAGCAAGTTATGAGAAGAGAAATTTGCAATCAGCCCAAAGGGTGGCGCCATTCAAATGGACCTTCCCCTTTATAGTGCCGTCGTACGTGTTGTACGTCACCACGCTTTAGCCGAACATGTAGAGCCGCGGGTTAGCTCTACACGGCGCCTGCGCACCGACTAGGAGTCGTGTAGAGCTGACTGCACAGGCACCGTATAGAGCTGACTCGCAGCTCCACATGTTCGGCTACGTTCGGAAACTCTGTGACTCTCGTGACGCTCCTACGCAATACGGGAGGGGCCTTATCCATCGGGGAGACCTTTTTCTGAAGGGCATCAATCATCTGGGCGACCTCCCAGATTACATTGCGGCACAGCATAGAAACGCCTACTCCCGCGGGAGTCAGTACCCGGAAGCCGGATTGAAAATAGCGATAATAAAGTGCCTACTGTATGTAGCGCTCACCCCCGAAGGAGCCGCTGGTTGTTGTTTGGGATCGGTGTATTAAGTTACCTTGTAGTGTGTCTAGGGGTAGTAGCAGTGAGCAGTAGCAGTGAGCGAATGTCCAGTCATCAGATGGGTTTTCAAATGCTTTATTCCAAGGCCCAACAACGGCCAATATCAACAAGGGATAGGAAAGGTTAATGAAGCAAATAGAGAACAGTGCGGTATCAGGCCTGGATAAGAAGCAGAGCAGTCCTGCTCTCAGTAGTAGTAGATACAGTTCGTCGCCACTTTCGCCAGAGTGGGTGAGGTGCCTCCGGACAGACCCTTGTTATAAGTCTGGCAGCCGGAATGTCACTTTTAAGTTACTGGAAGGAACAGGTCTTTATTACAGACCTGGCTCGGGCCTCTGCCACAGGCCTAGTACTTCAGTACTCAAGAGAACAATTCGGATTGAGCAAATCCTCCCAGTAAATGCAATGAAAGGGGTCACCTGTTGACAGCTGACATGTACCTGTCAATTCTGGTAGCCAGATCCCCGATGGTTCGTTCAAGCCCTCTTGGACAACCTGCCTCCGGGTTCTCCTCAAGCCGATCCCCCCCTGAACGGCACACAGCCTATGATCTTCTCAGTAAGGTTGGGGACCCAGTAAGTCACTGGGGCCCCCATCATCATCTGGATGGGTTTCCATGGAGCAGGCAGCTCCGGCCAGGTGGGCCATGCGAGCGGGGTACGTGGATGCGCGCACCCCTAAGGTGGATGCCGCACCTGGAACGTGGACCCCACGCAGAGAAGAAGAACTGACTCAGAACACGCGGCAGCTGTCCTAGATATACCCCCCCCCAGCATGCCCAGCGAGGGAAAAACTGCTCTGTCAGAACCCCTCTAGCGCCAACTGCCGCTCAGGGGTGTAATCACACCCCTGGATCGCAGACTGACCTACAGGACAGTTCTGAAATAGCAGCAGCCTGCAATTTGACAAATTAGGAATGGGAGCAAAATAACTCTCCCATTCGCCCGCTAACTTTAGCGTAGTGCCCGTACCAAAAGTAAGGGGGCGCTACATGTACATGTTAGAAGTATAACGAATTTGGTCTTATATAGATGTTATTTGGGTGAACCTCCGCTTTAATGAAGCGAATGCACCATCAATCAGACACAAGCTACTGAACATCTCTAGGACACCGCCTCTAGAACACTTATAACCAATCAAACACAGGCCAAAGGACATCTTAAGAAAACAACCTCCAGGACACTCACCACCAATCAGACATGGGCTAAAGGACATCTTTAAACACTACCTCCAGAACACTCATCACCAACCAGCCGCAGGCCAAAGAACATCTTTATAACACCATCTTCAAAACACTCATAACTAATAGCTCAAAGAGCATCTCTAGAACTCTTACTACCAATCAGGCACAGGCTTAAGGACATATCCAAAATACCAACTCCAGAACTCTCACTACCAATTGGCCACAGGCCAAAGAACAGCTGTAAAACATCACCTGCAGAATACTTACCACCAATCAGCCACGGGCCAAAAAACATCACCTCTAAAATACTCACCACCAATCAGCCACAGGCCAAAGAACATATCCAGAACATCACCTCCAGAAACACTGATCACCAATCAGCTATAATTCAAAGAACATCTCCAGTACACTTACCACCAATCAGGCATCAGGCTAAAGAACATATCCAGAACATCGCCTCCAGAATACTCACCACCAATCAGATACAGGCCAAAGAACATCACCTCCAGAATACTCACCACCAATCAGATACAGGCCAAAGAACATCATCTCCAGAATACTCACCACCAATCAGCCACAGGCCAAAGAACATATCCAGAACATCACCTCCAGAATACTCACCACCAATCAGATACAGGCCAAAGAACATCACCTCCAGAATACTCACCACCAATCAGATACAGGCCAAAGAATATCACCTCCAGAATACTCACCACCAATCAGCCACAGGCCAAAGAACATATCCAGAACATCACCTCAAGAATACTCACCACCAATCAGCCACAGGATAAAAACAGATCCAGAACATCACATCCAGAACACTCACCACCAATCAGCTATAATTCAAAGAACATCTCCAATACACTTACCACCAATCAGGCATCAGGCCAAAGAACATATCCAGAACACTCACCACCAATCAGGCATATGCTAATGAACATCACCAGAACACTCACCACCAATCAGGCATATGCTAATGAACATCTCCAGAACACTTACCACCAATCAGGCATATGCTAATGAACATCTCCAGAACACTTACCACCAATCAGGCATATGCTAATGAACATCTCCAGAACACTTACCACCAATAAGGCATATGCTAATGAACATCTCCAGAACACTTACCACCAATCAGGCATATGCTAATGAACATCTCCAGAACACTCACCACTGAGCAGACACAGGCTAGAGAACTCTCAGAGCATTCACCACCAATCAGGCACGGGATAAAAGACATCTCCAAAACACTACTTTCAGAGCACTCTTCCCCACTCACACACAGGTTAAAGGGCACTCACCACCAATTCACCACCGTGGCCCGACTGCCTGAGAAACCCCGGTCCCGAACCAGTGGACGACCACCGGCACTCATCAGTCCAGATTAGAAGGTGAAAAGAGGAAATGGAATTTAATTGGAGTTTGAGAAGGTGACACAAATCAGGGTACTGGGAGACAGGCAGTAATACACAAAGCTGACAAGTGGGGGTCGGGGGGACATTAATACATGAAGCATGTTCGCAGCCTCTGTCCACCTCCTGTATCATGTCCACAGCACCTCTGGCCATAACATGTCCACAGCCTCTGTCCACCTCCTGTATCGTGTCCGCAGCCTCTAACCATCTCCTGTATCATGTCCGCAGCCTCTAACCAACTCCTGAATCATGTCCGCAGCCTCTAACCTCCTCCTGTATCATGTCTGCAGCATCTAATCACCTCCTGTATCATGTCCGCAGCCACTAACCACCTTCTGTATCATGTCTGCAGCATCTAATCACCTCCTGTATCATGTCCGCAGCCTCTAACCATCTCCTGTATCATGTCTGCAGCCTCTGGCCATAACATGTCTGCAGCCTCTAACCATTTTCTGTATCATGTCTGCACCCTCTAACCATCTCCTGTATCATGTCTGCAATCTCTGACCATCTCTTGTCTTTTATCATGTCTGCAGTCTCTGAGGGGGAGTCTGGAGAGGAGTCAAGAGTGGGAGCTTCATCGGGATGGGGATTATAGGAGGAGTCAGACGTGTGTGGACTATAAAGAGGAGACTATAGGATAAAGCCAGAGCCGCCAAGCTGGAGCTGTCTGACTGAGCCTTGCAAGGTGCACCTGACAGAAGGCCAATGACAGCGCCGCCAGGCCAGACTGAGGGGGGGGGGGGTCACTGATGTAAGGAGAAGTGAATACAATAATGTAAGGGGGCACTGATATAAAGGTTCCCCCTTAAATCATGACCCCCCCATGCATTAGAGCATTCACTCTGTGGAAGGTGTACTCTGGTCACCCCACATCAGAGTTCCCAGCATTCCCCTTTATATCAGTCTGCAGGATTCTCAAGAGGGAACTCTGGGGATGCTGATGTGAAGGGGAACTGTGATGTAAAGGGCAATGCTGTAGACTCTGATGTAAGTGTGTACTCTGATGTAAAGGGGAACACTGTGGACTTTGATATAAGGGGGTCTCTGGTCACCAGAGACCCCTTATATCAGAGTCCCCTTTAGATCATGATCTGCAGCATTCTCCTTTATGTCAGAGTTCCCTTGCACTGTAAGGAGGAACTCTACAGACTCTGATGAAAGGAGGAACTCTGTGCAACCTGACCTCAATGTAAGTGGAGATTTCATTTTAAACGTTTGTGTCCTTAAATACATTGCTGATAGCACTAGCTACATGTTTAGAGTTCAAATATTGATATTTGCAGTGTTTAGGACAGAATAATACGGCCATTGTAGGTACTTTTTTGCAGTGTCGGGGGGGGGGGGGGGATCTTGGGTGAGTTCCCACCACTTCTTTTCCTAGAACTTAACCCCTTTCACCACCAATCATCCAGAGGCTAAAGATGATCTCCAGAACACTGACCACCGATCAGCCACAGGCCAAAGAACATGTTCAGAACACCACGTTCAGAATACTGACCACCAATCAGACACAGGCCAAAGATCATCTTCAGAACACTAACCACCAATCAGCCACAGGCCAAAGAAAATCTTCAGAACACCACGTTCAGAATACTGACCACCAATCAACCACAGGCCAAAAGATCATCTCCAGAACACTAACCACCAATCAGCCACAGGCCAAAGAACATCTTCGGAACACCACGTCCAGAACACTAACCACCAATCAGCCACAGGCCAAAGATCATCTCCAGAACACTGACCACTAATCAGCCACAGGCCAAAGAACATCTTCAGAACACCACATTCAGAACACTTACCATCAATCAGCCACAGGCCAAAGATCATCTCCAGAACACTCACCACCAATCAGCCACAGGCCAAAGAACATCTTCAGAACACCACATTCAGAACACTTACCATCAATCAGCCACAGGCCAAAGATCATCTCCAGAACACTCACCACCAATCAGCCACAGGCCAAAGAACATCTTTAGAACGCCACGTTCAGAATACTGACCACCAATCAGCCACAGGCTAAAGATCATCTCCAGAACACTCACCACCAATCAGCCACAGGCCAAACAACATCTTCAGAATGCCACGTTCAAAATACTGACCACCAATCAGCCACAGGCCAAAGATCATCTCCAGAACACTCACCACCAATCAGCCACAGGCCAAAGAACATCTTCAGAACGCCACGTTCAGAATACTGACCACCAATCAGCCACAGGCTAAAGATCATCTCCAGAACACTCACCACCAATCAGCCACAGGCCAAAGAACATCTTCAGAATGCCACGTTCAGAACACTCACCACCAATTAGCCACAGGCTAAAGAACATCTCCAGAACACTCACCACCAATCAGCCACAGGCCGAAGATCATCTTCATAACACTCACCACCAATCAGACTTAAGTCAAAGGACACTCACCGGTCACCACCAATCAGCTTTAGGCCAAAAAAGTAACACTCACCAGAAGTCAGGCACAGGCTAAAGGACACATCCATAAAGTAATAACAGTACCCCTTCCTCACTGCTTTGCACACCCTTTTAAATTAACTTTTTTTCATCATGTGTTATCTTGCCTTTTTTTTTTTAGATTTTATTTAACATGACAAAAATAATCAAATTAAAGCCAAACGTAATGAAATCCCACCATCTTCTTTTCATGAGCAGGGTCACTTAATTCCCAATCTAATTATCCACAAAGTTAAGAATTTTTAGCTAACACACTTGACTTGTGATTCAATGTACTCTGCAAAGCTGCTTAAAAATAACAATCAAAATGATGATCAAAAGCATGAATAACAAAAAAAAAAAGAAGTGGATCTGCAGCTTTGAATAAGAGAGAAATTTAAAATACTGCACCCTGATTGGAGCTTCCCAAGACATTGTCCCCGGGACCTATCACATACTGTCCTTTTTATATGAAGAATAAAGGACCCTTTTAAAAAATAAAAAAAGAAGAAGAAAAAAGCTTTGATGTCTGATAACTAAAATAACAATATGAAACAAGTCAGCAAATTTTTTGAAAAGGTTCATGTGTTTTCTAACGAGTTAAGGGCCCTCTGCTGCCGGCCGCAGACACAGCTTCTGAATTACCAATGATTACCAATTATGTTTGTAAGCAAACAGCCAAAGTATTTAATGATCACAGTTACGGCCCTGTAAATTCTCCCCTGTCATTATGCGCTTCTGTTTTGAGGTCGGTACTTTTTTCTTAATTTTGCTGAGAAGTAGTGTTCATAATTGGAATTCTGCTATATGAAAGGCAGGAACATAAGTCTGTGTTTATCCCAGGACGTGCAGCCGCTACAAAAGTGCGAGAACTTTCAAAGCTGCTTGTTCTTCTTGGTGATGTACACGTCTCATTAACAGGTAAAGCACAAAGATACCAGGGGTCTTTTACAGACAGATATACACTGACTGGCCACGTTATTTGGTGCACCTTGCTAGTACTGGGTTGGACCTACTTTTGCCTTCAGAACTGCCTTAACCACTTAAGGACCGCCGCACGACGCTATACGTCGGCAGAATGGCACAGCTGGGCACATGGACGTATAGATACGTCCCCTTTAAGAGCCCACCTGTGGGTTGCGAACGCGCTGCCGGCGGCACGCTTAGGGTTGCCACCTCATCCCTTTAAACCCGAACACATATGAATTACACAGGTTCTGAGGCTAATTTAATGCAGGTAAAGCACCAAGTGAGTTTAATTACCATCTTAATTAGCCACAGAACCTGTGTAATTAATATGTGTTCGGTTTTAAAGGGATGAGGTGGCAACTCTAGGCATGCTCGCAACCCGGTCCGAAGCTCCGTCACCGCACCCGTGGACCCGATCGCCGCTGGTGTCCCACGATCGGTCACAGGAGCTGAAGAACGGGGAGAGGTGAGTGTAAACACACCTTCCCCGTTCTTCTCTGTGGCAATGTCAGTGATCGTCTGTTCCCTGATATGGGGAATGACGTTCAGTGACATCACATGTCCAGCCCCACCCCCTACAGTTAGAAACACATATGAGGTCACACTTAACCCCTACAGCGCCCCCTAGTAGTTAACTCCTTCACTGCCATTGGCATTTTCACAGTAATCAGTGCATTTTTATAGCACTTTTCGCTGTGAAAATGACAATGGTCCCAAAAATGTGTCGGCCATAATGTCGCAGTCGCGGAAAAAAAAATCGCTGATCACCGCCATTAGTATTAAAAAATAAATATTAATAAAAATGCCATAAAACTATCCCCTATTTTGTAAACGCTATAGATTTTGCCCAAACCAATCGATAACAGCTTATTGCGATTTTTTTTTTACCAAAAATAGGTAGAAGAGTACGTATTGGCCTAAACTGAGGAATAAAAAAAAAAAATGTATATCTTTTTTGGGGATATTTATTATAGCAAAAGGTAAAAAATATTGCATTTTTTTCAAAATTGTCACTTTATTTTTGTTTATAGCGCAAATACCAACAAAAGAAAGCTCTATTTGTGGGGAAAAAAAGGACGCCAATTTTGTTTGGGAGCCATGTCCCATGACCGCGCAATTGTCAGTTAAAGGGACGCAGTGCCGAATCGCAAAAAGGGGCAAGGTCCTTAACCTGCATACCGGTTCGGGGCTTAAGTGGTTAATTCTTTGTGGCATAGATTCCACAAAGTGCAGAGACAACATTCTGCAGAGATTTCGGTCCATAGTGACATGATAGCATCACGCAGTTCAGAAGATTTGTCGGCTGCACTTTCATAATGCAAATCTTCCATTTCACCACATCTATTGGATTGAGATGTGGTGAGTGTGGAGGCCATTGGAGTGCAGTGACCTCATAGTCCAGTGGTGAGATGATTGGAGCTTTGTGACATGGTGCATTATACTGCTGGAAGGAGCCATCAGAAGATGGGGACACTGTAGTCATAAAGGGGTGGACATGGTCAGCAAAAAAACTCAGATAGGCCGTGGCGTTTAGGCAATGCTCAATTGGTACTAAGGGGCCCAAAGTGTGCCAAAAAAATATCCCCCACACCTTTACACCACCACCACCAGCCTAAACCATTGTTTTTTTATATTGTTTATGCCAAAGTCTGATTCTACCATTCAAATGTCGCAGCTGAATTCGAGACTCATCAGACCAGGCAATGTTTTTCCAATCTTCTATTGTTCAATTTTGGTGAGTCTGTGCTAATTTTAGTCTCAGTTTCCTGTTCTTAGCTGACAGGAGTGGCACCAGGTTGGGTCTTCTGCTGCCCATCTTCTTCAAGGTTCGATGTCTTGTGCGTTCAGAGATAGTATTCTGCATACCTTGGGTGTAACGAGTGGTTATTTGAGTTACTGTTACTTTCCTATCATCTTGAATCAGTTTGCCCATTCTCCTCTGACACCAACAAAGCATTTTCCTGAACACAACTGCTCACTGGACATTTTCTCTTTTTTGGACCACTCTCTGAAAACCATAGATATGGTTGCAAGTGAAAATCCCAGTAGATCAGCAAAGAAAAGAGATTCACCGCTCCAGGTGAGCCCTGTAGACGATTAGGGATGATCGGATTACCAAGGTGCTGACGATGCAAGTAGCAGTAGCAAATGAGGAGAAGGAAAATGGACTGCCGCACTCCAAGAGGACTTCAAACGAGAAAGTAGTCTTTAATGTAAAAGTAGAACATGTACAATCACAGCAACCACAAAAACAGGACAGCCGACGCGTTTCGCACTCCACTAGTGCTTAGTCATGGCATGACTAAGCACTAGTGGAGTGAGAAACGCGTCGGCTGTCCTGTTTTTGTGGTTGCTGTGATTGTACATGTTCTACTTTTACATTAAAGACTACTTTCTCGTTTGAAGTCCTCTTGGAGTGCGGCAGTCCATTTTCCTTCTCCTCATTTGCTACTCCCAGTAGATCAGCAGTTTTTGAAATACTCAGACCAGCCCATCTGGCACCAACAACCACGCCACGTTCAAAGTCACTGACATATAATCGCACACATAGGTTGGACTTATGTCTTTTTTCACAACCTCACGTACTGTATGTAACTATGTAACGTAAATTCCCTTTCTTCCCCATTCTGATGCTCGGTTTAAACTTCAGAAAGTAATCTTCACCATGTCTAGTTGCCTAAATGCCTTGACTTGCTGCCATGTGATTGGCGGATTAGCAATTTGTGCTACCAAGTAATTGAACAGGTGTACCTAAAAAAGTAGCTGGTGAGTGTAAATTGCATGGAATTGTATTTGCTATGATTCAAGTGCTTAAAGGGTTAGTTCACCATTACCATATGGGTAATGCAGCATAGTGTGCAGAACCTTCCTCCCAGCCAGGGCTCCTTTTTCAGTTCAAAGAATGCAGGCCAAAAACATATTAAAAATAATCCTTCTTAAAACCTTGTACAGCAGGGGTGTCCAACCAGTGGCCTGGGCAGGGCTGCTGTTGGAAATCACGGGGCCCCGTACAGCCTACCTGGCAGGGCCCCCCCCCAGGGAGGGGAATCAGAGTCAGAGAAGCACTTACAGGAATGATGCCCTGTGTCTGTGTCTCTCCCTGCAGCAGCTGAAAGCCGAGAGGAGGTGGAAAAACTGTCTTTCAGCTGCTGCAGAGGGCCACAAAGGGCATCCTTCCTGTAACTGCCCCTTCGCCAATCCGCACTAATTCCCTCTGCTGTTTGGGCCCCCCTGTGTGCTGGGCCCCCTACAAGAGGACTGGTGGTCCCCCCCTATCAGCGGCCCTGGGCCTGGGGGCCACATGTGGGTCGCGGAGCCCTCTGAACACAGCTTCCCCGTTCTTCACTGTGGCACTGTCATTGATCGTCTGTTCCCTAATATAGGGAAAGGCGAGCAATGACGTCACACATCCAGCTCCACCCCCTACAGTTAGAAACACATATGAGGTCACACTTAATCCCTTTAGCGCCCCCTAGTGTATAACTCCCAAACTGCAATTGTCATTTTCACAGTAATCAGTGCATTTTTATAGCACTTTTTTGCTGTGAAAATGACAATGGTCCCAAAAATGTGTCAAAATTGTCCAATGTGTCCGCCATAATGTCACAGTCATGAAAAAAAAAATCGCTGATCGCCACCATTAGTAGTAAAAAAAAATATTAATAAAAATGCTACAAAACTATCCCCTATTTTGTAAATGCTATAAATTTTGTGCAAACCAACCGATAAACCAAAAATATGTACAAGAATACGTATCGGCCTAAACTGAGAAAAAAAAATGTTTTTTTTTTATATATTTTTTGGGGGTATTTATTATAGCAAAAAGTAAAAAATATATATTTTTTTTCAAAATTGACGCTCTATTTTTGTTTATAGCGCAAAAAATAAAAACCGCAGAGGTGATCATATACCACCAAAATAAATCTCTATTTGTGGAGAAAAGGGAGGCCAATTTTGTTTGGGAGCCACGTCGCACGACCGCGCAATTGTAAGTTAAAGCGACGCAGTACCGAATTGCAAAAACTGGCCAGGTCCTTAACCTGCGTAATGGTCCGGGTCTTAAGTAGTTAAAAGTCAGCAGCTACAGTGTTGGTAGCTGCTGACTTAAAAAATAAAAAAATTGCAGGTGGAATTCTGCTTTAACAAAAACATATTAAAGGGGTTGTAAAGGATTTTTTTTTTTCATAATAAACATCTTTTACCTGCAGACATTCCTTTTTCACTTCCTCATTGTTGGTTTTTGCTCAGAAGTTGCTCTATTTCTTCTCTGTTCTGTTCACTTCCTGCTTGTCTGATTTTACTCACCACCGTGAAGGGAGACTTTACTGCGGTGGTCAGTGACGTGCTCGCCCCCTCCTGGGAACTACATCTGTGTGGCAGGACGCTCTCTACGTGTTAGGCCGCATACACACGATCAAATTTATCTGCTGAAACTGGTCCCACAGACCGTTTCAGCAGACATCTCCGATCGTGTGTAGGGGCTAGCGGACATGTTTTCCCAGCGGACAAATTTCAAAACATGCTTTGAAATTTCGCCGGCCGGAGACATGTCCGTCGGATATATGTCCGCTGGTTAGTACACTAACCAGCGGACAGAACTGTCCGCGCATGCGTCGAATGGATTTGACGCATGCGCGGAAGCATTTTATTTCCAGGTTTGGTGACGTGGTGGCGTCAACGTCACCGCCACGTCACATCGTCCTCATATCAAGTGGATTTTGGTCCGATGGTGTGTACACGCTATCGGACCAAAATCCGATGAGACATGTCCGCTGCAAACGGTCCGTCGGACATGTTTGAGCGGACATGTCTCATCGTGTGTACGCGGCCTTAGAGACTTCAAGGAGGTATGAATTACTGGGTGTGCCGCAATTCATACTGGGAAATGTAGTTCTTACATGAACAAGCGCCGCAAACCAGGAAGTGAATAAGAGAACAGAAACTAGAACACCAGAGGTGATATAGATGAAGGAATTTAATAGGTATTTACTCGTTTGTTAACAGAATCATTACACTGTTCTGTCTGTCTACCTGGCAGACATTAATTTTAGGCAAAAAAATAAAAAATCCTTTACAACTCCTTTAATATTAACCATCTTAAATAAGATACTTGTTCAGTTTGTAGTAATTTGTATCAATAATGTAGCAACACCATTTATGTTTGTAGCAATTTAATCTAAAATAATAACAAACTATTATCATCCAACAATATATTCCTGCATTCCAATACCTGATCCTCTCCAGCAGAGGGCACTGTCAGCTTGCTCAATTCCTAACATGCCTAAACCTGAATGGTATCCCAATGTGTATTAAGCTATTTTTTTTTTCTTTTCATATTGATCTTTTTGTTCTGTGGTTTGTAATAGCACGATTTTCCCTTCTCTGTAGCCATAAAGTTTATTATTCTGCAATAAACCTGCAAAAAAAAAAAAAAAAAACAGCAATGGAAACAAAAATACAGAAATAAAAAATAAAGTTTTACTGGTATTTATTCCTTTTTATATCTGCTTAGGCAAACTTCTGAAAAACATGTCATTTACATAATAAAACTAGTATTTGGCCTCCGGCAACGACATGCAGCCGTCTCCTGGGTGAAAGCACTAAGGCTGCAGGAAATGATTATGAATGATACAGACAGGTGATGTGGGGAAGGTGTCTATACAAAGGAGAATTCCCTCATACAGGCTCGTCCTGCTTGTAAATATTTTCTGAATATTAAAAAAAAGACTTGCTGGTAGATAAGAGGAATATTGATGAATATTAAATGACAAATGATTGTAATTTGCAGTAAAAGAGGCCCGAGGGAGTATTTGGCGCGGAGTTATTACTGAATTTAATGGCAGCATACAGTTACTGCTTATGTTTGACACAGAACAGAGCCTCACTTTATATCCTGGAGTGCATGAAATTGTGAAATTTCCTCTACTGATGGTACCCCATGGCTTGCAGCAAAGAATTGTCACTATTTCTATTTACAGTTTAAAGGGATTTCCACTTTCATTATTATTAATTGATATAATGCCATCAAATGTTGCTGTGCTGTTGGTGTTGCTATTGGAGGTAAAATCAAACTTCCTCGCTTTGATTGTGGTGCTGTTATGGTCTTGGTCAAGGACAGTGGCGGCTGGTGCTCAAATTTTTTTTGGGGGGGCAAACAAACAAAAAAAAAACATCAATTGCACCCTCACTGTGCCCATGAATTGCCGCCATTTTGCCCATCAATTACCGCCACTGTGCCCATCAAACCCAGCCACTGTGCCCATCAAACGCAGCCACTGTGCCAATAACATTTTCGCCACTGTGTCATAAAATTGTCCCCACTGTGCCATGCCATCAAACGCAGCCACTGTGCCATGCCATCAAACGCAGCCACTGTGCTATAAAATTGTCGCCACTGTGCCATGTCATCAAACACAGCCACTGAGCCATCAATTGTCGCCACTGTGCCATGTCATCAAACACAGCCACTGAGCCATCAATTGTCGCCACTGTTCCATGCCATCAATTGAGTGAGTGAGTGAGAAACTTATATAGCACAACACATGCGAACTGAATTGCCTCTGGGCGCTTAGTATCTATTCCCTGGGCCCTCAGAAGAGATGGGTTTTGATCTTTCTCCTGAAGGCCAAGTGGTTTACCTCCAACCGGATGCTGGTTGGTAGAGTGTTCCATAGTCTGGGTCCTTGGACCGCAAATCTTCGTTCTCCTTTGGACTTTTATCTGGTTTTGGGTATCTGGAGTAGATTTTGGTTAGTGGATCGCAGAACGCGATTGGTGTTGTGAGCTTTTTAGTTTTTTACCACTGTCATGCCATTGCCATTGACATGCCATGCCATTGTCGCCACTGTGCGCATCATTTGTCACTACTGTGCCATGCCAAACGCAGCCACTGTGCCATGCCATTGTCACCACTGTGCCCATCAATTGTCGCCACTGTGCCATGCCATTGTTGCCAATGTGCCCGTCAATTGCCACCAGTTTGCCCCTAAAATGCTGCCAAATTGTCCCAAAATATCGCCAGATTGCCCCCCCTTGCCTGGCACTTACCTTTCTCGATCAGCCATCCTCCTCCACGATCCCTCGATATCTTCTCCTGCCTTTGATGTCGCTTCAGCCAATCAGGTTATTGGTAACCAGATCCAGTGAACATGATTGGCTGAGATGCGTGTCAGTGTTATCCAGGGAACGCACACCCCGTGCGTCCCCTGGTTAACTATTTGGAAGCCGATTACAGCCCTCAGGCTGTAATCGGAAAGCCTATCACAGCCAACCAGCTGCTGTTATTCAGATGGCTGCCGCTCGCCAGGGGGCCAGCCATCTGAATAGTGGGCGGCAGCGGCAACAATACATAGAATCATGCAATGCATGAATCTATGTATTGTATTCAGTGGCGGTGCAGGAGTGAGAGGGGGGCGCTCCTGTGCCCTCTATGGACGCACCGCCACTAGTCAGGGATCTCCAAACTATGACCTGCATGTCAAATTCAGCCTGCTACAGGATAGCATTCGGCCCGCAGTTCAGGCTCCACCCACTTTGCTGCCCTTCTCCAAGTCGTTTGGTTGCTAGGACTGCGGGTTGTCTCAGCAAGGGGATAGAACTTTTATCACCCATACCTCCCAACCATCCCGAATTTCACTGGACCATCCCGAGATCCCAAGTAGGATCTGGGCTAGAATGCAAGAGCCCAGTGCTTGAAAAAAGCAAAGCTCTAAAAGCAGGTGTGGGAACATTAGTAAGACCTCATCTGGAATATGCAGTCCAGTTTTGGGCACCAGTTCTCAAAAAGGATATCGGAGAACTGGAGAAAGTGCAGAGAAGGGCAACCAAACTGATTAGAGGCATGGAGGAGCTCAGCTATGAGGAAAGATTAGAGGAACTGAATTTAATCACTCTTGAGAAGAGGAGAATAAGGGGAGATATGATCAACATGTACAAATACATAAGAGGTCCATATAGTGAACTTGGTGTTGAGTTATTCACTTTAAGGTCAACACTGAGGACAAGGGGACACTCTTTACGTCTGGAGGAAAAGAGATTTCACCTCCAAATACGGAAAGGTTTCTTCACAGTAAGAGCTGTGAAAATGTGGAACAGACTCCCTCCAGAGGTGGTTCTGGCCAGCTCAGTAGATTGCTTTAAGAAAGGTCTGGATACTTTCCTAATTGTACATAATATAACTGGGTACTGACATGTATAGGTAAAGTTAGTTCGGGGTAAATCCGATGACCCCTCGGGGGATCAGGAAGGAATTTTTTCCCCCTGCTGTGGCAAATTAGAGCATGCTCTGCTGTTTTGTTTTCCTCTGGATCAATTGTGGGTATAGAATTGAGATATGGGATTGTACAATATATATATATATTTTTTTGTTATGCTTGAACTGGATGGACTTGTGTCTTTTTTTTAACCTGGCTAACTATGTAACTTTTGCTGTGAACATTAGATCTTTCATACAATGCATTTTTCTTTATTTAGCAACACACACATCCTTTGAGGAGAGGAAAGGCAGATTGTGAGTTCCTACAAGCTAGAAACCATGATCCGTCAATTCCTCCAGTCACTTCCATCCCCCATACAGTTAGAACACACACTAGGGAACAAAGTTAACCCCTTGATCGCCCCCTCGTTTTACACCCCTTCCCTACCAGTGACATTTACAAACTAATCAGTGCATTTTTATAGCAATGGTCCCAAAATTATGTCAAAAGTGTCTGATGTGTCCGCCATAATGTCGCAGTCCCGAGAAAAATTGCAGATCGCTTCCATTACTAGTATAATTTTTTTATTTATAAAAATGCCATAAATCTATCCCCTATTTTGTAGACGCTATAACCTTTGCGCAAACCAATGAATATACGCTTATTGCGATTTTTATTAGCAAAAATATGTATAAGAATACATATCGCCCTAAACTGAGAAAATAAATAGCTTTTTTTTCCAAAATGTACGCTCTTTTTTTGTTTATATCACAAAAAATAAAAATCACAGAGGTGATCAAATACCACCAAAAGAAAGCACTATTTGTGGGAAAAAAAGGATGTCAATTTTGTTTGCACGACCGCACAATTGTCAGTTAAAGTGACGCAGTGCCGTATCGCAAAAAGTGACCGCATTTTTTAGACAGCCATATCTTCTGGGGCTGAAGTGGTTAAAGTATTTTAGAATGGTATTCATCACATAAATGAATGTATTGATAAGAATTTTCATACCAATGTTTGTATGAATGTTCGCTCAGAAATCAGTAATGTACGGCCAGCCCAACTCTAGATATACAGTAGCTGTTTGGCTAGAATTTAATGGGAAATTCTTAAATTTTCCTATAGAGAGGAATCTGACATACTCAGCTGAAATGATTTTGAAGAGGCACAAAATGTTTTAGCTTTGTATTTATGAATATATAGAGGATGTGCTTTCTTCTGCCAGTGCCATGTATTGCGTGAATCGCCTCCATTTACTTACTTTGCTTTAATACACCCAATAAAAAAGAGCAAGCTGCATGCTTAAAGTCCTGCGGAAAGACCAATATTGTACGCTTAGAAAAAAATAGCTGAACGCTTATTACAGGAATTTTGATGTAAATGCTTCACTGGACTGTGGTGAAAGCTTACCGGAAGACTGAAAACCTACAGATGGAACACACATTCCTCTGAAAAATGCATCTTCTCTATGAGCCGTGTAACAGTATATACTGCCTTAGAATTGGATGCTTCTTTACAGCTACATAAGTCAAAATGACTTATTATTATAAGGCTGTGCAAAGAGGTTTGATGTACAGTAAGTAGTGGCGGCTGGTGCTCAATTTTTTTTTAGGGGGGTGGGGGCGCAAACAAACTCAACCCCCCCAAACTCAAACCCCCCCCCCATCAATTGCAGCCATTTGATGGCACAGTGGCAGCGTTTTAATGGGCACAGTGGCTCTGTTTGATGGGCACAGTAGAGCTACTGTGCCCATCAAACAGAGCCACTGTGCTCATCAAACGCTGCCACTGTGCCATCAAATGCAGCCACTGTGCCCATCAATTGCTGACACTGTGCCCATCAAACGCAGCCACTGTGCCCATAAATTGCCACCACTGTGCCATCTAACACAGCTATGGTACCCATCAATTGCTGACACTGTGCCCATCACTTGCTGACACTGTGCCCATCAATTGCTAGCAGTGTGCCCATCAATTGCTGCCAGTGTGCTCATCAATTGCTGCAACTGTGCCCATTAATTGCGACTAGTGTGCCCTTCAATTGCTGCCAGTGTGCTCATCAATTGCTGCTACTGTGCACATTAATTGCGGCCAGTGTGCTCATCAATTGCCGCTACTGTGCCCATTAATTGCTGCCAGTGTGCCCATCAATTGCTGACACTGTGCCATCAATTGCTGCCAGTGTGCCCATCAACTGTTGCTACTGTGCCCATCAACTGCCGCTACTGTGCCCATCAACTGCTGCCAGTGTGCCCATAAACTGCCGCTACTGTGCCCATAAACTGCTGCCAGTGTGCCCATCAATTGCCACTACTGGGACTATCAACTGCTGCCAGTGTGCCCATCAATTGCCACTACTGTGCCCATCAAATGCTGCCACTGTGCATCCCCCACCCGCCAGGCACTTACCTTGTCCCGATGGGGCAGCGGGTCACGGCGATGTCCTCCACGCTCCTCGATGTCTTCTTCCATCCTCTGCTATGATTGAACGCCTGATAGGCCTGTCATTTCAGCCAATCAAGTGACAGGTAACAGACCCGAGCACCTGATTGGCTGAGAGGACGTTAAGTGTTAGGAAAGCGAATATTAATTTCAGGTGCCCAGCGCCCAAAAAGGGGGTCATGCAATGCATGAATCTATCTATGGTGAGAGAGAGGTGGCAGCCATTATGGAAGCACCGCCACTGAGTCAGTAAGCAACAAATCAGATTTCCACTTTTATCAGTTTAGAGCAGTCACAAATTGAACATTGATTTCTTATCAGTTGTGTGTTGCTATTAGCTTTACAATATAAATTTAGTTGAAGAGCTGCTTAGAACATTAAGCAGTGCAGAGCCAAAGCTGCAATAACACATTATCAGAAAAAAGGAACTGTTCATATTCATGTAGACCTTGCATTTTACTAATGCATGAATAAATTCCTGACAGCAGTGTATTTAAAATAAACACAATTCTGCCTTTTATTGTTTAAAAGTATTACTTGATCTCTAGTAGAGGAATTTGCCTAGACTGAGGTCATAGACGTGTGATCAGGGTGTGCTGGGTGTGCCTGGGCACATCCTAATCATCCCGTGCAGTGCTGATTCCCCCTGCTTTCTGGCACCCCCTATCTCATCCCTGCAGTGCATCCAGCTTCCCTCCTCTCCATTCCCCCACCAGCTGCTGCAGAGATGTTTAAGGATGGAGAGCAGGGGAGGGGGCCAGTAAATATGTAATTCACCAGCCCCTTCCTTTTCTAAAAGAACACAGTGAGTAATCAGTAAATAATCTGTACTGTTTGCTCTTGTGTTAATTCTTAACTGAGCATAGAAAACAATGTTTACTATGCTTCAGTATATGGGTGAACAGGAAGCCGCATAGCACAACACTTCCTATTCATTTAATGTCCAGTGCAGCTGAGGCTGGAGAGAAATGGTATTGGGGAGTCTCTGTTCTCATTTCATTTCTATGTCTCAAAAGTGAGACACTAATTGGTCTTCAAACTGTGGCCTGGGGGCCGGATGTGGCCCTTTGGTTGCCTTTATCTAGCCCTTGGGGCGCTATTCCTCCCATTGATACCAATGATGAACCATCATTCTCTGCAGCTATTACCTTTTATACCCCCTCCCTTTATAATGTAAGCTCTACAAGCCGGACCCTCCTGTACCTTCTGTATTGAACTGTACTGTAATTGTGCTGTCCCCCCTCTTCATTGTAAAGCGCTGCAAAAACTGTTGGTGCTATATAAATAGTGTATTATAATAATAATAATAATAATAATAATAATGATGATTTCCTCTACTGACACCATCAATGGGACACTATTCCTCCCATTAGAATCAATGATGGGGCACTGGCCCTTTGCTTAGAAAGTTTGGAAACCCCTGGTTTGGACCCTTGACATTTCAGCAAAAACATCTAATGAGGGTCCTTCAAAAATTGTAAAAGAATAATACAAATTAAAAAAAAAATAGTAAAAATAAAAAAATACCGACATCATCCACTGCCCCAATGACACCAAGCTCTGCTCTACTGACAGAGTCCACTGCACTGTTTATATATATGTATGTGTGTTTGGGCTCTGGGGTGCACATCCTAATGCAATATGGCGCACACACCAATGGCTGAGGTAATGTCATCAGTCTGGTACAGGCAGAAGGAAGTGTTTCCTCTTCCCCAGTAAACAGAGCACAACATTTTAAGCTTGGAAAAGGTGGACATAAGTACATGCCCAACAATGGAGACATAAGAAAATGCTCAACCAATGAGGAAAAAAGTACAGGCTCAGGCAATGGGAACAGAAGTACAGGCTCAGGCAATGGGAACAGAAGTACAGGCTCAGACAATGGGAACAGAAGTACAGGCTCAGGCAATGGGAACAAAAGTACAGGCTCAGGCAATGGGAACAGAAGTACAGGCTCAGGCAATGGGAACAGAAGTACAGGCTCAGGCAATGGGAACAGAAGTACAGGCTCAGGCAATGGGAACAGAAGTACAGGCTCAGGCAATGGGAACAGAAGTACAGGCTCAGGCAATGGGAACAGAAGTACAGGCTCAGGCAATGTAGAAAGAAGTACAGGCTCAAGCAATATGAACAGAAGTACAGGCTCAGGCAATGGGAACAGAAATACAGGCTCAATCAATATAAACAGAAGTACAGGCTCAGGCAATGGGAACAGAAGTACAGGCTCAAGCAATATGAACAGAAGTACAGGCTCAGGCAATGGGAACAGAAATACAGGCTCAAGCAATATAAACAGAAGTACAGGCTCAAGCAATATGAACAGAAGTACAGGCTCAGGCAATGGAAACAGAAGTACAGGCTCAAGCAATATAAACAGAAGTATAGGCTCAGGCAATGGGAACAGAAGTACAGGCTCAAGCAATATGAACAGAAGTACAGGCTCAGGCAATGGGAACAGAAATACAGGCTCAAGCAATATGAACAGAAGTACAGGCTCAAGCAATATGAACAGAAGTACAGGCTCAAGCAATATAAACAGAAGTACAGGCTCAAGCAATATGAACAGAAGTACAGGCTCAGGCAATGGGAACAGAAGTACAGGCTCAAGCAATATAAACAGAAGTACAGGCTCAGGCAATGGGAACAGAAGTACAGGCTCAAGCAATATGAACAGAAATACAGGCTCAGGCAATGGGAACAGAAATACAGGCTCAAGCAATATGAACAGAAGTACAGGCTCAAGCAATATGAACAGAAGTACAGGCTCAAGCAATGGGAACAAAAGTACAGGCTCAAGCAATATGAACAGAAGTACAGGCTCAAGCAATGCGAACAGAAGTACAGGCTCAAGCAATATGAAAAGAAGTACAGGCTCAAGCAATATGAACAGAAGTACAGGCTCAAGCAATATGAACAGAAGTACAGGCTCAGGCAATGGGAACAGAAGTACAGGCTCAAGCAATATAAACAGAAGTACAGGCTCAGGCAATGGGAACAGAAATACAGGCTCAAGCAATATAAACAGAAGTACAGGCTCAGGCAATGGGAACAGAAGTACAGGCTCAAGCAATATGAACAGAAGTACAGGCTCAGGCAATGGGAACAGAAATACAGGCTCAAGCAATATAAACAGAAGTACAGGCTCAAGCAATATGAACAGAAGTACAGGCTCAGGCAATGGGAACAGAAGTACAGGCTCAAGCAATATAAACAGAAGTACAGGCTCAGGCAATGGGAACAGAAGTACAGGCTCAAGCAATATGAACAGAAGTACAGGCTCAGGCAATGGGAACAGAAATACAGGCTCAAGCAATATGAACAGAAGTACAGGCTCAAGCAATATGAACAGAAGTACAGGCTCAAGCAATGGGAACAAAAGTACAGGCTCAAGCAATATGAACAGAAGTACAGGCTCAAGCAATGTGAACAGAAGTACAGGCTCAAGCAATATGAAAAGAAGTACAGGCTCAAGCAATATGAACAGAAGTACAGGCTCAAGCAATATGAAAAGAAGTACAGGCTCAAGCAATATGAACAGAAGTACAGGCTCAAGCAATGGGAACAGAAGTACAGGCTCAAGCAATATGAACAGAAGTACAGGCTCAGGCAATGGGAACAGAAGTACAGGCTCAAGCAATATAAACAGAAGTACAGGCTCAGGCAATGGGAACAGAAGTACAGGCTCAAGCAATATGAACAGAAGTACAGGCTCAGGCAATGGGAACAGAAATACAGGCTCAAGCAATATGAACAAAAGTACAGGCTCAAGCAATGGGAACAAAAGTACAGGCTCAAGCAATATGAACAGAAGTACAGGCTCAAGCAATATGAACAGAAGTACAGGCTCAAGCAATATGAAAAGAAGTACAGGCTCAAGCAATATGAACAGAAGTACAGGCTCAAGCAATATGAAAAGAAGTACAGGCTCAAGCAATATGAACAGAAGTACAGGCTCAAGCAATATGAACAGAAGTACAGGCTCAAGCAATATGAACAGAAGTACAGGCTCAAGCAATATGAACAGAAGTACAGGCTCAAGCAATATGAACAGAAGTACAGGCTCAAGCAATATGAACAGAAGTACAGGCTCAAGCAATGGGAACAGAAGTACAGGCTCAAGCAATATGAACATGTAGCGCCCCCTTACTTTCAGTATGGGCACTACGCTAAAGTTAGTGGGAGAATAGGAGAGTTACGTTGCTCCCATTCTTAATTTGTTAAATTTTGGGCTGCCGTCATTCCGGAGCTGTCCTGTGGGTCAGTTTGTACTCCGGGGGTGTGGTTCCACCCCCGGATGGCAGATGGCGCCAGAGGGGTTCTGGCGGAGTTACTTTCCCCAGCAGCTAGTTGGAGAAATTCCCCTCCCGCGGGGCATCCTGGGGGAGTTTATGTCTGGGGTGGACGCCATTTTTGGGGGTTCTTCCACGCGGATGCTGCCGAGGGGCCTCAGTGGTCTATTGGGGTCCCTAGTTCCATGAAGGAGATCTTAAGCTACAGAGCATACCAGATCTCAATTGATGTCTTAGACAAAAAAAGGCCAGGTCCATGATGGGGACCTATACCTTCTGGAAATCCTAAAGTGACTCTTTCAGGCTGCCAGGCTTGTGGCAGAAGTCTGTCCGGGGGAACACTTCACCCACTCAATCGGAGTGGCGACGCAATTTACTGATACTGAAAGCAGGTTTGCTTTCATCATTTATCCGAGCCTGATACTGCAAGGTTTTCTTCATTCATCAATCTGTCCTGTCTGCCTCCTGTTGATGTTGGTCGTGTTGGACCTCAGAAATAAAGCATTGGAAAACCGTAACTTCTGTCTGGACATTCGCTCACTATTTTTACTCACTAACTTCACCCCTAGACAACATCTGAGGTAACTTAAA
Source organism: Rana kukunoris (assembly GCA_029574335.1). Lineage (NCBI taxonomy): Eukaryota > Metazoa > Chordata > Amphibia > Anura > Ranidae > Rana > Rana kukunoris. The sequence goes on along the minus strand of CM056056.1, from coordinate 39,196,036 downwards.
TACGCCGATCCCAATTCAAGCAGCGGCTCCTGAGAGGGTAGCGCTACAAACAGAAGTACAGGCTCAAGCAATGGAAACAGAAGTACAGGCTCAAGCAATATGAACTGAAGTACAGACTCAGGCAATGGGAACAGAAGTACACGCTCAAGCAATGTAGAAAGAAGTACAGGCTCAAGCAATATGAACAAAAGTACAGGCTCAAGCAATAGGAACAGAAGTACAGGCTCAAGCAATGTAGAAAGAAGTACAGGCTCAAGCAATATGAACAGAAGTACAGGCTCAAATAATGGGAACAGAAGTACAGGCTCAAGCAATATGAACAGAAGTACAGGCTCAGGCAATGGGAACAGAAGTACAGGCTCAAGCAATATGAACAGAAGTACAGGCTCAGGCAATGGGAACAGAAGTACAGGCTCAAGCAATATGAACAAAGGTACAGGCTCAGGCAATGGGAACAGAAGTACAGGCTCAAGCAATGGGAACAGAAGTACAGGCTCAAGCAATGTAGAAAGAAGTACAGGCTCAAGCAATATGAACAGAAGTAAAGGCTCAAGCAATATGAACAGAAGTACAGGCTCAAGCAATAGCGACAGGTGTTCAGTCTCAGGCAATGGGAACAGAAGTACAGGCTCAAGCAATATGAACAGAGGTACAGGCTCAGGCAATGGGAACAGAAGTACAGGCTCAAGCAATATGAACAGAAGTATAGGCTCAAGCAATGGGAACAGAAGTACAGGCTCAAGCAATATGAACAGAAGTACAGGCTCAGGCAGTGGGAACAGAAGTACAGGCTCAAGCAATATGAACAGAAGTACAGGCTCAAGCAATGGGAACAGAAGTACAGGCTCAAGCAATATGAACAGAAGTACAGGCTTAGGCAATGGGAACAGAAGTACAGGCTCAAGCAATGTAGAAAGAAGTACAGGCTCAAGCAATATGAACAGAAGTAAAGGCTCAAGCAATATGAACAGAAGTACAGGCTCAAGCAATAGCGACAGGTGTTCAGGTTCAAGCAATATGAACAGAAGTACAGGCTCAAGCAATAGCGACAGGTGTTCAGGTTCAAGCAATATGAACAGAAGTACAGGCTCAAGCAATAGCGACAGGTGTTCAGGTTCAAGCAATATGAACAGAAGTACAGGCTCAAGCAATAGCGACAGGTGTTCAGGTTCAAGCAATATGAACAGAAGTACAGGCTCAAGCAATAGCGACAGGTGTTCAGGTTCAAGCAATGTGGAAAGAAGCACAGGCTCGAGCAAAAGAGACATAAGCACAGGCTTAAGAAATTGCGATGAAAGTACAGGCTCAAGCAATGTGGAAAACAAGTACAGGCTCAAGAAATGGAGACATAAGTACAGGCTCAAGCAATATGGAAGGAAGCAGGGGCGGACTGACCATTAAGTCACTCAGGCACTGCCCGAAGGCCCCATGCCACTAGGGGGCCCCATCAGGGCTGCCAGTAAAACCAGGGACAGTATGTAAAAATCAATGTTTTTTTACCATCTGTCCCTGATATGTCCGAAACTGACATGCTTTTGATGTGAAAATCCTGAGATTTTAGCTGCCCCGCCACTGCACTGCCTCATGGCGTGGTGGCCATCTTTAAGCCCAGGGGCCCCATAATCTTATATTGCCCTATGAGTTGTCAGTCTGCCCCTGGAAGGAAGTACAGGCTTAAGCAGTGGCGACAAAAGTGCATGCTCAAGCAATATGAACAGAAGTACAGGCTCAAGCAATGGAGACAGAATTACACGCTCAAGCAATGTGGAAAGAAGTACAGGCTCAGGCAATGGAGACTAAGTACAAGGTCAAGCAATGCAGAAAGAAGTATAGGCTCAAGCAATGGTCACAGAAGTACAGGCTCAAGCACAACAGACAGGCAGGGCTGGACTGGGACAAAAATGTGGCCCTGGACTTTATTCAGACCGGCCCAGAACACAACACATCAGGGTACAGTGCACATCAGGGCACGGTTTAGAGCTCAGCATATCAGGGCACGGTACAAAGCTCAGCACACCAGGGCACAGCACATCAGGGTACAGGGCACAGCACATCAGGGCACAACACGTACAGGGCTCATCACATCAGGGCCCATCACAGCACATCAGGGCACATCACATTGAGGCACAGCACATCAGGGCACATCAGGACACATTATGGTGCACATCGTTTTCCAGCCAGCATGCAGAGTAGCGCAGGAAGCGCTTGTAATATGTTCTCTCTCCTGTCACGGCACTCACGCTGCTCCCCGGTGGCCCCTCCTCTCTTCTTGTCCATCCTAGATGATGTCACAAGCAAATAGGGATGGATGAGAGGAGGGCCCACCGGGGAGCAGCGTGAGTGCCGTGACAGGAGAGAGAACATATTACACACGTTTCCTGCGCTACTCTGCATGCTCGCTAAATCTCGATCCACCCATGAGGAGGAGCCAGCTGTCGGCGATTGACGGGTAGAACGCTGTGAACCTCTGACTGGCCCACCGGGAATCTCCCAGTAATCCTGATGGCCAGTCCATCCCTGCAGACAGGAGCACAAGCTCAAGCAATGGCCAAGTTATAGAGCAACATGCAAGAAATACGAAGGAAAGAATATTTTTTTTCAATAGAGAAACTGATCTCAATAATGTAAGAAGTGGTCAATGCTTTTTATTAATACTCTTCCTGATCCAGTGACTATACCCATACAGGCAACATCATACCTCCCAACTTTTTGAGATGGGAATGAGGGACACCTATCTGCAAGAGTATGCAGGCATAGGACACACCCCTTGCCACACCCCCTTAAAGGAGAATTGTACAAAAAAACAAGATTGGTTAAACCCACAAGAGCTTTTTTTTACCCTTACTATTCCTTTATTTTGCCTTTCAGAATTTTCAAATACAGCAATTTAGCAATCAGATGAAAGGTTTAGCACTGGGAAACACTTTTTGATAGATAAACAGTACATTTTAAATACAACTCATAGATCATAGATCAGACCAAAATGAGGGACAAATGAGAAGGAATGAGGAACAGAGGGACATTGCTCCAAATCAGGGACAGTCCCTTGAAATCAGGGACAGTTGGGAGGTATGCAACATGTCCAAATGCATAAGAAAAAAAACTTGGACTGCATTTGTTTAAATACTCCATAAAGGTTTCCTCAGGGCCTATATTTTTGGCTCATTCCCAGTTCTCCTGGCTGTTACATTACCAAACTGGAGGAGGAACCTGCATATGAATCTCCATTTTAAATTAGTCCCGCCAGGAGTGTTGGGGACCTCTGCTGTATAGAGGAACACAGATGTGAATATAACAAGAACATTGATATATTGAAAACTGGCCTGGAAATGTTTTCATCAGAGATGATTCCAAATGGTATTTTCTGTAACCTGTACACAGTTATGTCATTTAGAAGCAGGCTACAAAGCAGCACATTGCTGGATCATGTGGAACTAAGGGGATACATTTATTTGCACATCTAATAGTGGAGAGACAGATGGTTTCTCATTGCAATCTAAGATAACTGCCTGAGCCCTTCCAAAGAGCTTTGCATTACTTTGAAATGCGGGAAATGTTCATTTGGAACACGGCAATTCTTAATATACAAATTCCAGTACAGGCGCCAAATGGCCGGTTTATAATTGTAATAATTATTGAGTTAATAATTGCCTCTAAAGACAACCATATCCTAAGACTGAGAAATAAAATTGAAAAACTAAATATATCCTTTTTTTTCAAGCCTCTATGTTTTAAAGTGGCCCTTCCATTTAAGAGTAAACAAAATGCCACAGAGAGGTTGAGAAATGGAGTAATGCCCATTGCTGTCAACCGTCTGTATTTTTACGGACAGTTCCCCCATTCGTAAATGTCTGTGGTTCCCGGGAATGTGCCAGTGAAAATAGCCGAGATCAGTTGGATCTGTGCATGGAGATTGGAGGCAGGGGGTGATTGGAGGCAAGGGGTGATGGTGGCTGCGGTGGCACCGCAGAGGGGGATGGAGGCAGGGTTTGATTGGAGGCAGGAAGTGTTAGTGGCAGGGGGTTATTGGAGGCAGGGGGGTAATTGGAGGCACCGCAGAGGTGGATGCTGGCACCACAGAGGGTGGGGGATGGAGACAGGGGTTGTTGGTGGCACCGCAGGGGGCGGTGGAGGCAGGGGACGATGGAGGCAGGGGGTGATTGGAGGCAGGGGGAGATTGTGGCACCGGAGAGAGGGGTGAAGGCAGGGGGTGTTGGTGGCAGAGGGGGATGGAGGCAGGGGGTGATGTGACAAAATAATTTGCCCTTATTATTAGTGTTGCTCACGAATATTCGCATTGCGAATATTCGCTACGAATATTGCATATTCGAGTATTCGCGACTAACTCGAATATTGCGGCGAATATTCGCTATGGCGAATATTCGTATTTTTTCAAATTTATTTTTAAAACAGATCACATCCTAGTGATCTCCATCGACGTCTAAATGCATTGCTGGTATGATTAGAGAGAGACCCTGGGCCGAGTAGCTGATGCGATTCTTTTATGTTGCCGAAAATTCGCATTGCGAATTTTCGGCAACATAAAAGAATCGCATCAGCTACTCGGCCCTTCTTTTGCATCAGAGCCAATCAGAATAACTCGAATATTCGGCAAAAATTTGCAGAATATTCGAGTTATTCTGATTGGCTCTGATGCAAAAGAAGGGCGGAGAAGATAATCTGTTTATGAGAATTTCGCAATCATTTTTTTTGGATAAAATATCACGAATATTCGATATTAGCGAATATTCGCAAATATTCTTCTATATATTCGCGCAATATCGCGAAATCGAATATGGCGTATTCCGCTCAACACTACTTATTATATCGAAAATAACAAAAATATGTTTTTTACCTTAATATCTACCTTAAATCACAGTGCTATTTCCCTAGTATACTTGTTTGTGGCCTAAATACTGAAATTTGCAACTTTTGTGAAATGCCAGTCATTTTTACCATCAGTTGATTTTTTACCATCCCTGTCCTCCTCCACCTTCTGCCTCATAACCAAACAGGAAGAGAGAGAACGTCTATGCAAATTAAAGAAAATCCATCCCCCTGGCCCTCAGAACTAGTGTCCCCACTTGAAAAGGGTGGGTCATATTTAAAGTAGGGGGTGCACGAGTTTAGTCAGGCCTAGGGCAGCATAAAACCTAAATACACTACTGCTCCTGAGATCATCACCAGACTTGAAAACCTCTTGCAGAGTAGCTGTTGACAGTTCCTATTGACAGAGCCACTACCCCAGAACTACATCACTCAAGAGTCCTTTTTTCCCCCACAAATAGAGCTTTATTTTGGTGCTATTTGATCACCTCTGCAGTTTTTATGTTTTTGCGCTATAAAAAAACGACAATTTTGAAAAATGTTATACTATTTACTATAATAAATACCCCCCCCCCAAAAAAGATATATATATTCTCCTTCTCATCACAATAAGCGTATATTGATTGATTTGCACAAAAGTTATAGTGTCTTCAAAATAGGGAATAGATTTATGGCATTTTTTTGGCATTTTAATTATTATTATTTGCGATTTTTAGTGTGACTGCAACATTGCGGCGAAACAGAGCGGACACTTTTGACACATTTTTAGGACCATTGACATTTATACATCGATCAGTGCTATAAAAATGCACTGATTACTGTGTAAATGTCACTGGTAGGGGAGGGGTTAACACTAGGGGGGCGATCAAGGGGTTAAATGTGTTCCCTGCTAGGTGTTTCTAACTGTGGGGATGTGACTTAGTAGAGGAGGAGCCAGATTGCTGCTCCTAGCTAGTAGGAACAGACGATCTGTCTCTCCTCTCCTGGCAGAATGGAGATTTGTGTATTTACACACACACGTCCCCGTTCTGGCTCTCGTGCCAGCAATCATGGACATCGCGGCCGACAACCAAGCACATCATGTCCCCGTCACAGCCGACTGTAACACCATTCTAGTAGAACTGGTGCCAGAAAACTACCGTATCATAACGGAAAATAGAATAGGGCAAAGAGGAGGGGGCCTGGCAGTGATCTACAAGGCGCATCTTGCGATCACTAAACCAGTCCGTCAAAATCCTCTCCCATTCATGGAAACCCTTACTCTGCAACTGCAATCAAATCCCCAGGAGACCGTCCTGATTCTACTCTGCTACAGGCCACCCGGGCCAAAGTCGCAGCTTTTAGCATCACTGACGGATTTTATCTCCACTTATACCCTAAACAGCAAACATCTTTTGCTGCTCGAGGACTTCAATCTCTGGGCCAACTCCTCACAGGATCCCGTCGCTGACACCTGTATCGAACACCTGGAAGGATTAGGGCTACAACAACTAGTATGTGGCCCCACACATGCTTCAGGTCACACACTCGACCTAATTTTCAGACAAAATCTGAAAATAAGTATTTTGGAAAATGAACCATTGCCATGGAGAGATCACCATGCAATTAAATTCATAATTTCCAGAATTCCCCCATTGATAAAAACACCTAAGCCAGTGACAACACACTGGACTAGATCTCAGAAGAAGCTCCATTCGGAACTCTTCAAGTCTACCCTAGGAAATAAAATAAAAACACTCCAACCGCTCCGAACAGTCTCAGACACACTGGATGCCATCAATACAGCCCTACTACAGTCAGCCGACTTAGTAGGACCGAAATGCAAAGTCTGCATCCGGAAAAACAAATCCAGCTGGTTCAACAACCAGCTGTCGCTACTGAAGCAAGAACGCAGAAGGGCGGAAGCCGCCTGGAAAAGAAACGCTTCAGAGGAGAACCTCATCAGATACAAGACAACAACAAGAAAATACTGCAAAGAAATCTTCCAAGCCAAGAAAAATCATTTTTCTAAGGCCATCAACAGCGCCCTAAATCGTCCCCGCAAACTCTTTAAGCTGGTCACTCAGACCATGAATCCAGGCTGTCTTGAAGCCCCCAATTTAGACACCCAAGAGTTTTGCAATGAACTATCGGATTTCTTCATCAATAAAATTGAAGGAATCCGGGAAAGCATTCGACAAATCAATACCCCCTGCAACCATCCCCTTATTCAACCACAGAACACCCATAGAAACCTTCTACAACCAACCAAGTTCACTCTGGAACCCACCTTCGTTGATGCCACAAGAAATATCATCTGTACTTTGCAAAACAGCACAGCGCCTAACGATATTATCCCCACTAAGCTGCTGAAGGATTGTGCCGACATCTTGGCACCACCTATCACGCAGCTCATAAACCAGTCATTCATGGAAGGCATAGTGCCCTCCCTGCTGAAAGAGGGCACAATCCAGCCCATCTTGAAGAAACCCACTTTAGACCCCAAGGATCCTACTCACCACCGTCCCATAACAGGCCTAAGCGTTCTATCCAAGATAATGGAGAAAGCAGTGGTACAACAGCTGCAACAGCATCTAGATACCCATAATCTACTTGATCCATTGCAATCAGGCTTCCGTCCCGGACACGGAACAGAAACATCATTGCTCAAAATATGGGACGACGCTCTTGAGGCCGCAGACGAAGGAGAATCTTGTCTCCTGGTTCTGTTGGACCTAAGCGCAGCCTTCGACACTGTAGACCACAAACTTTTACTGACTCGGCTGACTGAGGTAGCCGGAGTCCCAGAAGGTGATCTATCATGGTTCTCCTCCTTTCTGGAAAACCGTTCACAAACAGTGAAATTAGGACCTTTCACTTCTGAAAAACACACGGTGTCATGCGGAGTGCCTCAAGGATCTCCCTTATCACCGGTGCTCTTCAACATCTATCTTCGTCCGCTCTTTGAAATCATCAGTAGCCAACAACTACTTTATCATTCATACGCAGACGACACACAACTATACTTTCGCATCTGCAATAAAAAGGATCATCATCTCAGTTTAGAGAATTGTCTCTCTTTGATAGAAAGCTGGATGACCAAGAATTATCTTAAACTCAACAACTCCAAAACAGAACTTCTTCTGTTTCAGGCCAGTTGCAAGAGTCGACTGGCAACTACTTGGAAACCCCCGCCCATTTTGGGCCAGATCATCGCCCCTAGCTCCAAAGTCAAAAGTCTCAGAGTCATTTTCGACACCTACATGACAATGGACGCACAAATAGGGTCAGTAGTCAGCGGATCTCACCATCTGCTGCGCCTACTATGCAGACTTATTCCTTTTATCACCATAGAAGACGTAGCAGTCGTGGTGGGAACAATTGTGAACTCCAGATTGGACTATGCAAATGCCCTTTACCTCGGACTCCCCAAGTACCAAATCGCCTGTCTGCAAGTCGTTCAGAATACGGCCGCCAGACTTGTGACTGGGAAAAAAGCATGGGAATCAATCTCACCGTCGTTGAGATCCCTTCACTGGCTTCCAGTAAAAGACAGAATTGCTTTCAAAGCACTCTGTCTGACGCATAAGTGCATCCATGGGAAAGCCCCGCAATATCTATGCGAAAAGATAGAAGCCCACAATCCCAATCGCATTCTGCGATCCACCGACCAAAATCTGGTCAAGATACCCAAAGCCAGATACAAGTCCAAAAGAGAAAGAAGGTTTGCACTCCAGGGTCCCAGACTATGGAACGCTTTACCAACCAGCATTCGGTTGGAAGAAAACCACCCGAGTTTCAGAAGACAATATAGATAAAAAAATCTCTTTTGATGACCAGAGAGACAGAAACAACAAGCGCCCAGAGGCGATTCAGTTCGCAGGTGCCGCGTTATATAAGTTTCTCATTCATTCATTCATTCAATGTACAGTAACATAATTGGAGCTGTGGCATGGCGTTGCTGCTCACAAGTCCTGCATGGTGGACTGGTGCCAATCCAATGTGATGAGGATGTGATGTGTCTGTGCTAGGGACCACAGTGGTGTGCATGCATGCATTCTCATTGTGCCATGATTAATGTGTGTTTTTAACGTGCAAAGATGCCTAATGTGAGCTGTCTCCTGGCTGCTCTTCCCTCAGAAGACGGGGTAGCCTTGGTTAGGGGGGTTCCCTATAGGAGTCATGAGATGGGGTCCCAGTGCATATGCAGAGTCACCCTGAAGGGATAAGACAGGAGGATGTTAGTAGTGCATGTGCCCCTTGTGATTTCAGCATCATGGTGGGGGGGACAGTCATGCCTGCCACCCATGTCACTCACCAACCAGCTAGTTGTCCCCATACATGTTCTATTCGAAATCTGTGGGGATGGGGCTATGATTGTATATGTACAGTAGCTGTCATGGGTGTCATGGGTGGTGTCATGTGTTGGGCTCCTGCGCGGTTGTGATTAATTCCAGGATGGCATGAGGGGTGAATCTGAAGATGCGAGACACCTCAGTATCACTCATGCCAAAGATGTCTATGCGTGTGTGATAAATCAAGTGAATAGTGAGGGGCTTGTATCAGATTAGATTATTATATCCATCAAGGTTTTAAAGGGCTATTGAAAGATAGTGAGACCGTGTTTGTAATTTGTATGTATGTTATGTATTGATGTATATATGTATGTATATTTTTTGTAAAAATGTTTCTTAAAGCAAAGAAAAAATGTTTGTAAAAAAAAAAAATCCTCTCCCGTGCTCTCCTCCGTGCCCTCCTCCTTCTTTGCTCATCTAAAGTCAGTAGTATAGCTATGAGCATGGATGCCACTGGCATGTTGGCATACAGATTGTTGGGCAGCAAGTGTCACTGCTCAGCTCCTCACTAACAGTGTTGCTTTCTCTGACATGTAGACGAATTGTCTAATTTTATACCACCTTTTATATGGTCTAATTTTAGACAGGCCGTTCAGCTGCTGCGCACAGCGTGTAGCCTGCGCTGCACCAACGTTCTTTTGTGGATCCCCGTAACTTTCTCATTAGCATATTTGAATAGCAAATCAATGGTGTGTGTAGCACAGTTTTGCGCGGACGGATGCGCCTGTCTAACGAAATTACGCTGGACAAAAAAAAGTAGATTTCTTGCGTATCTCGTTTTGGGGATGCGGAGTATCGAAACGCATGCGCACATTTAGACTTACGCCGCACATCTCCTGTTACGCCGGCGTAATCGCTCTGTGAATCTGGCCCTGTGATTTTAACCTGAAACCAACAAGTGTCAGAAAAGATAGTCTTTTAAGGTGGTTAAACTTCCCTCATTTACAGACCAAAGTTTATTCCTTTGATCTGAAGAACAAAACTTTGCAATGCTTATAGTTAGCACAGCGGCTAAGGAATGTTGAGATACTTGGCAGGCTGCCTGTTTTTCTTTTCTTTCTTTTTTTTTGACAGTTGTCTGCTTGAACAGAGAACTCTGCATAGAATTGGGAACATGCTTTGTTAATATCGTAAAGGGGAAAGAATTGCAATCTAGATTCTTAACGATTATTTATGAAGCTCCAAGTCAAGGAAATATTTTTTTTGGGGAAAGAAATCAATGTATGCATGTAGAGTGGGACAGGTAGGGATGGGAACAGTGGCGATTCGTCCATAGAGGCGCTGGAGCGCCACCCCCTCTGGCTCTCGCACAGCGACTGAAATACATTGATTTGCGCTGCCGCCCACTATTCTGATGGTGAGCGCCGGCCACCTGAGTAACGGCAGCTGGTTGGCTGTGTGGAAGTGCCTATCAGAGCCAACACCTTTAGGCTGTTGTTGGCTTCCGAATGCTTATCTAAGGGAGGTACCTGCGGTGCGTGTCTCAGCCAATCAGGTTCACCGGTTCTGGTTACCGGTCACCTGATTGGCTGAAGCGTCATCGAGGGCAGGAGAAGACATCGAGGGCCGTGGAAGGAGGATAGCTGACCCCCAGAAAGGTAAGTGCCAGGCGGGGAGGGGCATTTTACAGGGCACATTGGCGACAATAGGCACAGTGGCATCAATGGGCACAGTGGCGACAATAGGCACAGTGGCAACAATTAAAGGGCACAGTGGCAGCAATTGGCACAGTGGCAACAATTAAAGGGCACAGTGGCATCAGTTGGCACAGTGGTGACAATTAAAGGGCACAGTGGTGACAATTAAAGTGCACAGTGGCGACAATTGGCGCAGTGGCGACAATTGATGGGCACAGTGGCTGCGTTTGATGGCATGGCACAGTGGTGACAATTGATGGCACAGTGGCTGCGTTTGATGGCATGGCACAGTGGTGACAATTGATGGCACAGTGGCTGTGTTTGATGGCATGGCAGTGACTGCATTTGATGGCATGGCACAGTGGTGACAATTGATGGCACAGTGGCTGCGTTTGATGGCATGGCACCAGGGCCGATCCTAGGGTCACAGGCGCCTGGGTGCAGAAATATTTCTGGCGCCCCCACATGGGTGTCGTAATTTTACTACCTCCTCCGCTTTACAAATATTTCTATGGCAATGACTCAACCACAGAGATGCAAAGTCTTCATTAACCTGGGATCCTTACATGATCTCTTAACAATAAACAAAATACAGGAAGAGAAGCAGAGTACTTTATTGGAACCTGGAGGGGGGCCTCTCAGATGGACACAGAGAGGGCTTCTGTTAGAGAGTTAGTTAGATGTTCGGCGCCCCCACCTCTGCAGGCGCCTGGGTGTTTGCGCCCACCCAAAAATTTTGAACACCAGCCGCCACTGGATGGGTGATAGGTGGAGTGCTTTAATCCAGCAGATAGAGTTGACAGTGCATTTAACCACTTGATACCCGCACGCCGTCAAATGACGTCCAAAACGGGGACCTGCTATCCCGGGTGGACGTCATATGACAGCCTGGGCTTTGCGGGGGGATATCTCAATAATGCCTGCACCCAGAGGCATCATTGAGATATAATTTTTTAGCGGCGGCCGCTAGATCGTACTTACAGGCGGCAGGAGGGGACATCTCCCCCTCCCGCCGCCATCCGGTGCTTCTCCGGTCTCTCCCATCCCATCGGGAGCCCGGAGAGATGATCGCCGTCCGCTGGATGTTTGCCATAGAGATGACTGGTGACCAGATGGTCACCAGTCATCTCTATGACTGTCAGAGGCCCGGGCGCGATGTGATGACGTCACGCCTGGGTCCCGTAAGTAAACAAACCGCAATTGCGGCTAGTTTGAATGAGATCTGAGAATTTTTTTTCACAATCTCATTCTTTCCAGCCTGGAGGAGAGATGTGAGGTCTTATTGACCCCGCATCTCTCCTTAAAGAGGACCTGTCACACACATTCCTATTACAAGGGATGTTTACATTACATATCCTTGTAATAGGAATAAAAGCGTTTGAAAAAATAAATGTAAAAAAAAAGTGTTAAAAATAAATAAATAAGTAAAATAAAAAATAAATAATAATAATAAAAAAATTAAAATGCCCCTGTCCCCGGTAGCTCGCGCTCAGAAGCGAACGCTCACGTAAGTCCCGCCCATGTATGTAAACGTCGTTCAAACCACACATGTGAGGTGTCGCCACGTGCGTTAGAGCGTGTGCAACAATTCTAGCACTAGACCTCCTCTGTAACTCTAAACTGGTAACCTGTAAAAATGTTAAAGTGTCGCCTATGGAGATTTTTAAGTAACGAAGTTTGGCGCCATTCCATGAGTGTACGCAATTTTAAAGCATGACATGTTAGGTATCTAGTTACTCGGCGTAACATCATCTTTCATATTTTACCAACAAATTGGGCTAACGTTACTGTTTTGTTATCTTTTAATTTATGAAACCATTTTTTTTACCAAAAAAAGCTGTTTGAAAAATTATTGCGCAAATACGGTGCAAGATAAAAAGTTGCAATGACCGCCATTTTATTCCCTAGGGTGTCTGCTAAAAAAAAACATATATAATGTTTGGGGGTTCTGAGTAATTTTCTAGCAAAAGAATGATGATTTGTACATGTAGGAGAGAAGTGCCAGAATAGGCCCGGTATTGGAGGTGGGTTTTAAAGCCCGGTATTGAAGTGGATAAGGATATCACTGTGTTGTCACCACAAACAGGAAGTTAGATACATGCTGGATTTCTGGCAGATCGGCAAGTATTTTTCTGTAACTGCAACGTTTTAAAGAGAGAAAACAGGAAATGTCCAAACATTGCAGAAATAAACTGATAAACACCTTAACATGGACAAGCTGCTTTTAACAGTTTTCAATCATTTCAAGCTTTTGTTTGCAAAAATGATTAAAAACAGTCTGTCACCATGCTTGCCATATAGATATAAATGTATTGGTTTTAGATTGTTCTTTTATTTGTTCAATTGTTGTTGGAAATTGAATCTGTTTTAAAATTGGTTCCAGTCAATGTTTGACCACAGACAATTTTTTGGGGTTTCGAGCACTCAAAGAAAAAAAAAACCACTGGGATGGAAATCAATCGAAAGGACGGTGTGGTGGTTTGATTGATTTCTTCCTCGTTTTTGCTCATTTAGCTTTTTAAAAATAGAAAAGAACTGTGTTTGAAAATGTATTAAAGCCTCTTAAAGTATATCTAAAGCCCAAACTTTGGGGCTATGGTCCATCCACTGGAAAAAATCTTTACAATCATCATCTTACCATCGATGGGAATACTCCTTTTGGCTAGTTTGAGATAATGGCAACCTAATTTGGCTTTTCACGGCTATAGCAGCCAATTATACTGCTTGTTTCACTTCCTGGCCTCTAAATTGTGGTAAGGTGGCTTAAAAGTGCCAGTCTTGCAGGTTTTCTTATTTTCCTGCCCCCTTCTGATTTTTCCCATTTTTTCCCATTTAACCTCTTGCAGTCCACCTACTGCAGATTTACTGTGTCAGAGCAGCCCATGCTGCATCTGTCCCCTGTCACCACTACACTGAGAATCGAGCCGTCAAACACCACCGATCACTCGGTTCTGACAGTTTCCCGAGCAGAGAGCTGCTGACTGTCAATCAGCAGCTCTTCGCTCTGGCTCCTCCTCATTCATTGGAGTGCTGGGCTGTGCAGGGGCATTGAGTGGCCAGCTTGGTCTCTCAGCGGCTAGCTGAGAGGCTGAGACAGTGGTGTCAGTTCAGGCACCTGTCGGATCCAGACTCCCATTGTCGGAATTATGCAGTGCCTGGACTGATTTCTGTGACGTCAGAGAGTGGGACTTCAGCTGACTCTGCTGAGAATAAGTCACAGGAGTACAAAATAAATTCACTCCTGTGATCCATAGAAGTACAGCTAAACAAGCTTTGGCTATGCTTCTCCTTTAATGCTCAGTCGTCGTACTCATACGTCTATGTGGGTCCTAGGTTGTATTCTGAGAAATCGCTGACAGCTTCTGGTATCTGTGATCAGAAACCAGCCGGATGAGGCTCTCAATCATGTGACTGATCTGAGAGCCAATCACAACGATCATGTGATGGAGATGCCGTCTCTGCTTCCAGCGTTCACACCCACCTAAAAGACACTGGGAAGGGTTCAAGAAAGACACAAAGATTCCCATGGACACATCGGCAATAACTTACCCATGCCTTTGATACTAATGTCTGGTCCAGATGTCAGACTTTGTATCCTTTAGTGTTTAAGAAGGGTCTTTCATAACCTCTGAAATGCGTTGATCTTTCATAACTCCAAAAAGCATTGATTTTCCTTCACAATTCTAAATAAAATAATATTCTGGACTTTTATACGTGGAGTTCACTTCTATTCCGTATCGTATATATCCAAGGACAAATAGAGCTTCCAGTTGACTCCAATACAATACTATTGTTAAGCCCCATACACTTGGTCAGACTATTTTAACAACAAACATAAAAACGATCGTTTTCCGATCGTTCTCAGAAAATTTGTTTGTTTTTAAACTGCATCAGAAAACCATTTTTGGGTTCAAAAGTCTGGCCAACTGATCTCCCTTCAGATGAAAATCCACAGAAAAGTTTATTAGGCTTTACTGTACAAGTGTACTCACTACTCAGCACAAAAGAGAAGCTGCTTTCAGTCACTGAGGCTGGCCATACATGTTCAATTTTCTTGTACAATTTTCTTTTAGATTTACCAAAAAAACATATATGAGGTCAAACTAAACAACACTTTCAATTGTATGCAATCAGGCAGGCCCTTGCACTACATAGTTGAAGGTAAATCTAAAGAAAATTGCACAGAAAATTGTATCATGTATGGCCAGCCTAACTCTCTGGCCATTCAAAAAAAACATAAACAAAAGATTTGCATTTGAACACGTTTCTTTTGTTATTTTCGTATGTTGATATGACACCTATAACAAAAGATTTGCCTTCAGTATTTTGAATACACAGAAAACAGAAAAAGGAATTCATTCAATATACATAATGAAATTCTTTTGTTATAGATGTCATTGAACAATGAACATACAACTGAAAACGAACACAAAACGGATTCAAACAAAATACACAATATGCAAACCTCTTGATTTCATTTTCGTTATTTTGCCGTTTTCGTTTTGTCGTTTTTTCCCGTCGGATCGTTTGTTCGTATTTGCTGTCGTTCGTTATGCGGCTCATCCGTTATCCCGTCGTTTTCGTATTTTGGTGCTTTACCGTTTTCGTATGTACACATTATCCCGCGGGTACGAAAATGAACATTTTCGTACGAAAATAACATTTGTACGAACGGGAATGCACATATCTAGTTAGTGTTAGGTTCAGGGTAGCCCCCGTACCCCTCCTAATAAAGTTTTAACCCCTTGATCACCGCCCTAGTTAACCCTTTCACTCCCTATTGTCAGCGTCACTAAGCAATCATTTTTTTGATCGCTGTATTAGTGTCGCTGTTCCCGCTAGGTAGCAAATTTTTTTTTTATTGCGATTTTTTTTTTTTACTAAAGACATGTGGCTGAATACATTTTGGCCTAAATGTTTGACTAAAATTTAGTTTATTCTTATAACAAAAAGTAAAAAATATATTTTTTTTTCCAAAAATGTCGCTCTATTTTTGTTCATAGCGCAAAAAATAAAAATCGCAGAGGTGATCAAATACCATCAAACGAAAGCTCTATTTGTGGGAAGAAAAGGACGCAAATTTTGTTTGGGAGCCACATCGCACGACCGTGCAATTGTCTGTTAAAGCGACGCAGTGCGGAATTGTAAAAACGCCTCTGGGCATTTAGCAGCATATTGGTCCGGGGCTTAAGTGGTTAAAAGTAGATAGATAACTTTCACAATATAGATAGATAACTAACAAAATTATTATAATTTTTTCAAAAAAATTAAATAAAATTTTATTTTTTCAATCCCCCCCCCCTTTTTTTTTTTTTTCCCTTCTCTCCCCTTCTCTGCCCTCTCCCTGTGCTCCCCCTCCCCCGGTGGTTATATCTCTGGTGAGAATATGTAGGAAGTACAGGCCTGGGCCCGAAAATGGGCGCAGGTAAAATCTAGTAAAATTTAGTAATAGTAGAACTTTTCTCCTCTTTCTTTTCTTAATAAGGGGTACATATTGAGACCATTTATGTTGTATGTTTGTATGGGTATTATTGTATTTTGTATTTATTGTATTGTTGAAAAATTTATAAAATAATTTTGTAAAAAAACAAACACATATTAATAACACGGGTTCTGTGGCTGATTGTAATTCATGTGTGTTCTGGTTTAAAGTCATGAGGTGGCAAGCCTAGCTATGTGTGTTGTATTTCTTTAGTAGTATGCAGATAAGGAGGTGCATTTATTAACCACTTGCCGACCAACGCCTGTACATATACGTCCGCAGAATGGCACGGCCAAAGAGAAGTGTCTCAGTGTGAAGCCACCCTAATAGATGCAAGAGATCATAGGTATACGGGGGGGGGGGTGCCAGGTGTGTCTGTGCACACCCTAATCACTATGTGCTGTGCCAATCCCCACCCTACTGCCTGGGCTCCCCCCCCCCATCCTGCAGTGCTGCTGGCTTCCCTCCTCTCCCCTCCCCCCAGCTGCTGCAGGGGATGTTTTAGGATAGAGAGCAGGGGAAGAGGCTACTAAATATGTCATTTCCCAGTGTCTTCCTTCTCTAACTGAACACACTCACTCAATCTGTTAATTCATAACTGAAGCATAGTAAACTATGTTCGATATGCTTTAGTTTGTGAATGAACAGGAAGGGCTGGTGAAAGGATTTTTGACACCCCCTGGCTCCACCCACTTTGCCCCACCCATGTACACATTTTTAATGAAGCGCCCATCAAATGTAGCCTCACCAGCACCCATCAATGCAGCCTCACCAGCGCCCATCAAATACAGCCTCACCAGCACCCATCAAATGCAGCCTCACCAGCGCCCATCAAATGCAGCCTCACCAGCACCCATCAAATGCAGCCAACCAGCACCCATCAAATGCAGCCTCACCAGCGCCCATCAAATACAGCCTCACCAGCACCCATCAAATACAGCCTCACCAGCACCCATCAAATACAGCCTCACCAGCACCCATCAAATGCAGCCTCACCAGCACCCATCAAATGCAGCCAACCAGCACCCATCAAATGCAGCCTCACCAGCGCCCATCAAATACAGCCTCACCAGCACCCAACAAATACAGCCTCACCAGCACCAATCAAATACAGCCTCACCAGCACCCATAAAATACAGCCTCACCAGCGCCCATCAAATACAGCCTCACCAGCACCCATAAAATACAGCCTCACCAGCACCAATCAAATGCAGCCTCACCAGCACCCATCAAATACAGCCTCACCAGCACCCATAAAATACAGCCTCACCAGCACCAATCAAATACAGCCTCACCAGCACCCATCAAATGCAGCCTCACCAGCGCCTATCAAATACAGCCTTACCAGCACCCATCAAATGCAGCCCACCAGCACCCATCAAATGCAGCCTCACCAGCGCCCATCAAATACAGCCTCACCAGCGCCCATCAAATACAGCCTCACCAGCGCCCATCAAATACAGCCTCACCAGCGCTCATCAAATACAGCCTCACCAGCGCCCATCAAATACAGACTCACCAGCGCCCATCAAATACAGCCTCACCAGCGCCCATCAAATACAGCCTCACCAGCGCCCATCAAATACAGCCTCACCAGCGCCCATCAAATACCGCCTCACCAGCGCCCATCAAATACAGCCTTACCAGCACCCATCAAATGCAGCCCACCAGCACCCATCAAATGCAGCCTCACCAGCGCCCATCAAATACAGCCTCACCAGCGCCCATCAAATACAGCCTCACCAGCGCCCATCAAATACAGCCTCACCAGCGCCCATCAAATACAGCCTCACCAGCGCCCATCAAATACAGCCTCACCAGCGCCCATCAAATACAGCCTCACCAGCGCTCATCAAATGCAGCCTCACCAGCGCCCATCAAATACAGCCTCACCAGCGCCCATCAAATACAGCCTCACCAGCGCCCATCAAATACAGCCTCACCAGCGCTCATCAAATGCAGCCTCACCAGCGCCCATCAATGCAGCCTACCAGCAACCAGTACTTCTCCTGGAGAGTCCTCAGTCTGGATACAAGCAGTGGGCGGGCTCTTGAAAGGAGTTATGCAAATATCACAATGCATTGATGCTGGATGTTAGTCTGGGGGAGTGGGTGTTGCTAGGCAGGATGTATTTCATACAGACCACCCTGGGTAACGCCCACATGAAATGTTGAGCCTCCATGGTTGAAAGAACTGTAATTTAATGAATAAAAGGGGAGGGACTGGGACAGTCAGGCTGAGGGAGGAAAGATCTAGATGATGCTGGACGTCCTCCAGCCAGAAAATAAGGTGGGCTTTATCTGACTTGCTGCAGTGTCTAATGCACGTTGTGAGATGCTCACAGTGTGCAGCCAGGGAATGACTTTGGGTGGATTGATCCTTGAAGTAGTGGGGAAGGAGATCTCCAATGTGATGATTCTGGTTTAGCAGCATTGATGAAATGTGTGGTTCATCAGAATGACTCGTCCGCCTCCTCCACCTCGTGTGAAATATCTGCTGAGGCTGGGCCCTGTGTGGGACATCACTATCGGCTGTTTTTTTTGGCTATATGACCGAAGCACAGTTGTAGTAACACGCCCGGGATCTGGGATCCCTGCGTGGGATCACTACACAGCGAGCGCCGGCCCTGGGAGTCAGTACAATCTCAGCTACTGTACTGACTAATCAGGGGCCTTGAGTTATGGGGCTATCTGGGAAAGTTGTATATAATCAAGTTTCTATTGTTTAACACAGATCAGCCCCGTGCTGCATTCTCTCATCTTGTGATTTTCTACAAAATTACAATGTTGCAGTCTGATCACTGGGGCGAGAGGAAACTGAGGAAATGCTTCCTCCTGCCTGCAGCAGAATGATAACACTAGTCAGATCCCTGTACATGTGCACTGTCAGCTGCTGCCAGATTAAAAAAAAAATGCACCGTATCTGCACACGTGATGGATTTTGGAACATAGTTATTCTATACCAGTGGTCTCCAAACTGCGGCCCTTTGTTTTCTTTTATTTGGCCCTTGGGGCAATATTTTATCCACTGACACCAACAATGGGGCCATGGTTCCTCCCAGTGACAGCAACAATGGGGCCATTGTTCTTCCCAGTGACACCAACAATGGGGCCATTGTTCTTCCCAGTGACACCAACAATGGGGCCATTGTTCCTCCCAGTGACACCAACAATGGGGCCATTGTTCCTCCCAGTGACAGCAACAATGGGGTCATGGTTCCTCCCATTGACACCAACGATGGGGCCATGGTTCCTCCCAGTGAAACCAACAATATGGTCATGGTTCCTCCCAGTGACACCAACAATGGAGCCATTATTCCTCCCAGTGACACCAACAATTGGGCCATGGTTCCTCCCAGTGACAGCAACAATGAGGTCATGGTTCATCCCATTGACACCAACAATGGGGTCACAGTTTCTCCCAGTGACAGCAACAATGGGGCTATGGTTCCTCTCGGTAAAACCAACAACGGGGTCATGGTTCCTCACAGTGACACCAACAATGGGGTCATGGTTCCTCACAGTGACACCAACAATGGGGTCATGGTTCCTCACAGTGACACCAACAATGGGGTCATGGTTCCTCACAGTGACACCAACAATGGGGCCATGGTTCCTCCCAGTGATACCAACAATGGGGCCACAGTTCCTCCCAGTAATACCAACAATGGGGCCACAGTTCCTCCCATTGATACCAACAATGGGGCCACGGTTCCTCCCAGTGACACTTACATTGGGGCCACAGTCTCCTCCCAGTGACACTCACATTGGGGCCACAGTCTCCTCCCAGTGACACTCACATTGGGGCCACAGTCTCCTCCCAGTGACACTCACATTGGGGCCACAGTCTCCTCCCAGTGACACTCACATTGGGGCCACAGTCTCCTCCCAGTGCCACCAACAATGGGTCTATGGTTCCTCCCAGTGGCACCAAAGATGGGCATTGTAAACTGGCCACCCCTGATTTATACATAAATACAATATTTGTAGAGCTAAAGGAGATTGGAACAATCAGATTTCCATATTCCTGGTCCCCCTCATGTCAGCATACGATGGGATGTATTCTGCAAAAATGAATAAAAAAGAGAACAACAGAGATGGGCAAAATAACAAAAAAAGGATGACAGAGACAAAGCTGTTGGTACGCTGGCATGAAGAGAATCAGGAAAACATATTTACAATTGATACAATCGTGTCTCTATGGCGTCACAGCGGGATATTGCATGGTTGTCACTTCCAAGGTGAAGTCAGCCGGTGAACAATTTCCTCCATCTGTGGCGCACTTGTCACAAAATATCTGACACACATACCCTGACCTACATGTCAGTACACACACACTCAACACACACACACACTGACATAAAAACCCATACACACACTGACGCACACACACACACACACACTAACGTGTAAGTCAGTGTGTGTATGTATGTCAGTTACGCATTCCATGAGATCAGCATGTAAGGAAGCTCTTAGGCACACTAGCATGTCTTTCAGGGTTGTTTCTGACACATGACCTACATACAGTGACCTGACCTACATACACAGACATGACCTACATACAAAATCACTGACATACCTCATCTGTGGTGTGTGGTGTGCGGCACCGGAGCGCCCAATGGGCCTGTCATAGAGATGCAGCCAGAGGAGGCTCAGGAGCCGAGGAGGAGAGGAGAGCCGCCGAGCAGGGAGCAGGGATGTGGCATGGCGTGGCATTGTAATTTCCGCCTTCTGAGCTTGCAGCGCCTATGATGGATGTCACACGTCCCGCGGCCCTGGATTGGACCAGTGGGACGTCCATCATAGGCGCTGCAGGCTCGAGAAGGCAGGACCTACTATGTCTCTCGGCGGTGCTCGGCGGCTGTCGGAAACAGAATGGTCCTTGCTCGGCGGCGCTCGGGGTTAGTAATTAAATACCGCATGCCTGAGACTCAGGGCTTTTCGGGGACCCATTCGGGGCTCCAGCCTCCCCAGCCCACCCCTAACGACGCCCCTGGCAGTCCTGCTGCACTGAAATATGTACATTTACATGATTCAGAATGTCTGAGTTGGAGGCACACGCATGTGCCCACCCCAGTTGTGATGTCATTTGCTACAGCACAAGCTGATCAGTGGGTCCCGGGAAGACACAGTCAGTAAACTTGGTGGCAAAGTAAACTAAGAAATAGGCAATGATAACATTGCCTGTTGGGGGTATAACATTTCAAGAATAATTATTCAGCAGAATTTTACCCCAGTATAGAGTCTGTGGCTACAGGCCAAAAAGGGTAGAGGATTCCGTCAAACCTCTCCCTTGTATCCCCTGACACCACAATCCTAGTAGTGTGCAAACTCTAAATTCACACTGTATGGACCTGAATAGGCACCAAATGTTCATATCCCTTGTGGGGGGTATTCTTTAGTCCTTTGAAGGGGAGGGTTTGGAATATGGCTTGAGTCATCAGCTAGCTCTTGAAAATGTGCACAGTTTGTCTTGACAAACAAGATGTACACTAGATTCTCCCTCAGTGTAACAAAGGTTCCCTTGAAAGATTGGTGAAATAAAGAAGGCAACAGTGTCTGCATGCAGTGTCCTTTGGTGTACAAAGAATGTGCAAGTCTGTACTTACCAATCCTAGTGACCTTTGGAGTTGAAGAGTGGTGTGAGGGCTCTGCAGCAGGCAATAGATAAGACACAGTTAGTAAACTTAATGGCAAAGCCAAATAAAAAATAGGCAATTATAACACTCCAAGAACAATTATTTAGGAGAATTATCCCCAGTATAAAGTCTATGGCTACAGGCCAAAAAGGGTAGAGGAGTGACTAGGATTCCATCAAACCTCTCCCTTGTATCCCCTGACACCACAGTCCTAGTAGTGTGCAAACTCTAAATTCACACTAAGCAAAAAACTCTAAAGTTCTTACACCTGTTCTCTAACAAAGCCTTTTTACTGTATGTGCCTGAATAGGCACCAAATGTCCTTATCCCTTGTGGGGGGTATTCTTTAGTCCTTTGAAGGGAAAGGTTTTGAAGAAAGCTTGAGTCATCAGCTAGCACTTTAAAATGTGCGCAGTGTGTCTTGGCAAACAAGATGTACACTAAATTCTCCCTTTGTGTGGATTAAAGTGTAACAAAGGTTCTCTTGAAAGCTTGGTGGAATAATTAAGGTAACAGTGTCTGCATACAGTGTCCTTTGGTGTTCAAAGAATGTGCAAGTCCCCACTTACCAATCTCAGTGACCTTTGGAGTTGAAGAGTGGCGTGAGGGCTCTGCAGCAGGCAATAGATAAGACACAGTCAGTAAACTTGGTGGCAAAGCCAACTAAGGCCGCGTACATACGAGGGGACAAATCCGATGAAAACGGTCCGACAGACCGTTTTCATCGGACATGTCTCCTGGGATGTTTTGGTTTGATCTGTGTACACACGATCAAACCGAAATCCCCGCGGACAGACAGCGCAGTGACGTGGCGATGACGATGACGCCGCCACGTCACCAAACCAGGAAGTAAAATACTTCTACGCATGCGTCGAATCCATTGGACGCATGCGGGAGATTTCGGTCCGCTGGTTAGGCGTACTAACCAGCGGACATAACCGACAGACTGCTTTCTAGCAGACAAGTTTTAAAGCATGCTTTAAAACTTTTGTCTGCTGGAAACCTGTCTGCTAGCCTGTACACACAATCGAATCTGTCCGCTGAAACTGGTCTGCGAACCAGTTTTAGCAGATATATTCGATCGTGTGTACGCAGCCTAAGAAATAGGCAATTATAAGACTTCAAGAACAATCATTTAGGAGAATTATCCCCAGTATAGAGTCAATGGCTATAGGCCAAAACGTGTAGAGGAGTGGCTAGGATTCCATCAAACCTCTCTCTTTTAACCCCAGAAACCACAGTTCCAGTAGTGTGCAAACTCTTAATTTACATTAGGCAAATACGCTAAAGTTCTTACACCTGTTCTCTAACAAACAGTCCTTGGTTACTGTATGGGCCTGAATAGACACCAAGGGCCAGATTCAGGAACAGTTAGGCTGGCGGATCCAGTGATCCGCCAGCCTAACTGTGACTTTGAGCCGGCGTTTCTGTTTTCTGTAACCAGAAAACAAGAAACGCCGGGTTGAAGCTCCGATGCGAGCAGCGTAACTGAGTTTCGCCATCGCATCGTTACTTCAACTTAAAAATGGCGCCGGGGGCGTTCCCGCCGATTTCCGCTCAAAAAATATGTTAATGAGCGGAAATCGGCAATTCACGATCGCATTCCGGCGCGACGCAGTGACGTTACGACGTTTCCGGACGGGATACGCGGCGCATAGTTATACCTACATGGGGTTGGAATATCCTATGTTAGGTATAGGCGTCGTCATCGCGTCGGAAAAAAAAAAAAAAAACGTCGCTTGCGTAAAACGGTCATGAATGGGAATGTGACGTCATTGACGTTCATTCACAGATTTTGGAGCATGCGCACGGGGATGTTTTGACACTCGACGCATGCGCAGTACGTTGGCGGCGGGATCGCGCTTAGTTAGCATACTACACGCCCCGTACCCGCCCAATTTGAATTCCGCCGGCTCATTTGCGATGCGCTGCCGCAACTTTAGGAGCAAGTGCTTCGTGAATGACAGCACTTGCTCCTAAAATTTCTGCAGCGCAACGCAAATGAGAAGCGTTACTCCAGAGCAAAGATGCTCTGGACTACATGAATCTGGCCCCAAATGTTTTTTTATCCCTTATGGGGGGGGGGGGGGGGTATTCTGTAGACCTTTGAAGAGGAAGGTTTAAAAGAAGGCTTGAGTCTTCAGCTAGCTCTTTAAAATGTGCACAGTGTGTCTTGTCAAACAAGATGTACACTAGGTTCTCACTGTGTATTAAAGTGTAATAAAGGTTCCCTTGCAAGCTTGGTGGAATGAATAATGCAACAGTGTCTGCATGCAGTGTATTTTAGTGTACAAAGAATGGACAAGTGCCCGCTCACCAATCCCAGTAACCTTCAGTGTTGTAGAGTGGCGTTAGGGGTCCACAATAGGCCTCTGCAGATTCTGGCTCAAAGGACAGCGATTGGCCCTGCATCACACCATGCTACTATCCAACTGGATCTGGCATTGATGTGATGAGGGCGGCCTCTAGACTGCCACCAAATGATCAGTAGTAGCTGGCAATGGATGCACCTGCAACTGCTCATGATGATGCAAGTTGTCTCTCTGTAGCACAGGCTGTGGCTCAGCCACAGCACAGTCTAGCACCAAATCACTGCTTGCAGATCCAGGCCGTGGTCCCAAGAGGACAATTCCATCCCCACACAGGTTTTTTATTACCTCTCCCAGCATTCTGTTCTCTTCTCTGGTTGGTTGGTAGTTGTATTCCATAACAGTCTGTCTTGGGTGCAAAACCTGGCTCTTTGGACTACATGTCCCAAGATACTTTTCTCTACTCTTAGGTCTCAGTCACTCTGTCTTCAGGACGTGATGACATAGGGCCGGATTCAGAACGTATTTACGTCAGCGTATTAAGAGATACGCTGCGTAAATACTAAGAATAGCCGGCGTATCTTTTTTTGCTATTCAGAAAAGAAGATATGCCGGAATTCTACTAATATACGAGCGGCGTAATTCTGTTACACCGTCGTATATTAGTTGCAGTTTTTACGCTGGCCGCTAGGTGGCGCTTCCGTAGTTTTACGCGTCATATATGTAAATTAGGGATTTACGGCAATTCCCGAACGTACTTGCGACTGGCCGTCATAGTTTACGTCGTTTGCTTTAGCGTTATAGCGGTGTAAGGTTACCCCTGCTATAGAAGGCGTAGCCAATGTTAAGTATGGACGTCGGGACAGCGCTGAATTATACGTCGGTTACGTCGTTTGCATAAACCATTCGGGAATGGGGCTCAACGTTAGTTACGTTCACGTCGTTTACATTGACAAAAAGCGACGTGATTTCGCGCATGCGCACCGGGAACGTCCACGGATGGCGCATACGCCGTCCAAAAAAACCATCAATTACGTGGGGTCATGATTCATTTACATGAATTACACCCCCACTTCAGAAATTTGAATCGCGAGGCCTTACGCCGTGCACTTTACACTACGCCGCCGCATATTATGGAGCAAGTGCTTTCTGAATAAGGCACTTGCCCATAATATTTGCGGAGGCGTAGCGTAAACACCATACGCTACGCCGCCGAGCAGATACATGAAATGTATTTGAATCCAGCCCATAGAGTCCAGGCTGAGCACCAGAAAAGCGCTTCAAAATGTCTCCTAATAATGCCAGCAAAATTAGCCAGCTCCTGACTACACATGCAAAATAAGTGGCGGCGCTGTTCGTGAGAATTGAACAATTCTTTAACACCACACACAGCTTAAAGGCACCAAGCAGGTAATTGAATGGATTTGTGTTTTTCCAATGTTGTCCTCAAAGTAATATTTAAAGGCGGGGCCCCCTTTATGGTTTCTTCAAATTGGTACATTTCCCCCATGCCAGTGCCCGGCTCTCCATGCCCTTTGACAATACCATTCCTTTTAATCTTGATAATGGACAGAAAATATTCAATGGAGTTAAGAATAAAGGGCCAGATTCAGGTACACTTAAATTTGCGCAGCGTAATCGAAATACTCTACGCTGCCGTATTTTACCAGGCTCTACATCGAATTCTGGTAGATTTTTGCCCGTACAATACGGCGGCGTAGTCTATTTCTCGCCGCGTAATCGAAATACGCGATTAGGGGGCGTGAAGCATTTAAATTAGGCGCGTCCCCGCGGCGATCGAACTGCGCATGCTCCGTTCAGAAATTTCCCGCCGTGCATTGCGCGAAATCACGTCGTTACGTCATTTTTTGTTTGAGTAGCGTCGTTTACGGACATTCCTATTCCCGGACGACTTACGTAAAAAATAATAAAAGACGACTGAAAACGTTGAAATTCGACGCAGGAACGACGGTCATACTTAACATGGGCTGTCTAATATTAGAGCAGCAAAAAGCTGGTATAGTGTTACGCAAAAAAAAGATGACTAAAGGTGCCGTAAGAGATTGCGATTGAAGATCGTAATTTCGGGGATCGCCGGCAAAAGCTCATTAGCATACCCCGACGCGGAAAACGACGGGAAGTCCACCCAGTGGCCGCAATTTTATTGCAGCGTAGATCCGAAGGCGTACGAACACGTAATCCAGTCAAATTGAAGCCCGCAGCCGTCTATTCATGGTTTGAGGTTTCAGACTAGCTAAAAAACGCGCGTAATTAGAAAGTACTCCAGTCTAACACCAGTTAGACAGGAGTAAGGGCTCTCTGAATCTGGCCCATAGTTTTTACTTTTTGGACTTTATGATGCATTCAACAGACAGCCCGAAACCTGAACCCAGGCTGATTCGCTCAACACACTAGCTATTGAAATCACAATGAAAATATAGCACAGGAGTGGCTTTAAACATAATAGAAGAAACGCTGCATTGTCTGCTCTCAAGCAGGGCTTTTACTCTAAAAGCGGATCTGAATGACAGGCTCTCCATGCAAGAGCTTGATATATGGATACGAGGAGCCAGGCTTGAAGCCTAGAAGGGTGCATTAAAATTTGACACATTCTAATTACCTTTCAATAAGGTATTCAAACATGTACTGCTATGATACTTTGTGTTTATTTCAGTTTGTATGATAAAATTCTCACAATTACCCACTGACATGATTATTTATGGCCAGAAGAGCCTGCTGTGGTTTTGCAAACAGAACCTCTGCTTTTTAGATGAGTCAATGATCTGTAGCAAGTATAGCTATAGGCTCCCTGTCCACCAGATGGCGCTGTTGTTACAGATTACGGAAATACTTCTGTTATTTCATCCTAGACAATTTGCAGCTCTGCAACCAAAAATAAACATTGATAAAGGATTCTGATAATCAGTAGACATGTGCACACTGAAATATTTCCTTTTCGGAATTTCGTTTTTCCTCCAAAAAAATAGATGTATTTATTTTGTTTCGTTAAAAAATGCATTAGTCCGAAAATCTGAATGAATTAAGGTTGAATCTGTCATGGAAGGCTTATGGTGTCTGTCGAATGTTCTAAGAAGATTTGTCGGAGCAGCTAAACTGTACAACGACGCATTGTACATTTTCAGCCAAATGTTCCACCTACAAGCTATAGTAGAATTCTAATATTGTATGGCACTAGTAATAATTTGAATCATTAACCACTTCCTGCCCGGGCCAATAGGAGATTGACGTCCGGGAAGTGGTTGTGAAATCCTGACTGGATGTCTATTGACGTCCTGCAGGAATTCATGCCGAGCGCGCCCGTAGGGGCACGCAGCGCGGCGATCGCTGATGCGGGGTTGTCAGTCTGACACCCTGCATCTCTGATCTCGGTAACGAGCCTCCGGCGGAGGTTCGTTACCATGTGATCAGCCGTGTCCAATCACGGCTGATCACGATGTAAACAGGAAGAGCCGTTGACCGGCTCTTCCTCACTCGCGTCTGATAGACGTGAGTAGAGGAGAGCCGATTGGCATTGTACAGTTTAGCTGCTTGTCGAATCTTCCTAGAACTTTCGACAGACACCATAAGCCTTTAATGACAGATTCAACGTTTGTATGTTTTTCGCTACTTCGTTGTTCGCTGCTTCGTTGTTCGCTGCTTCGTCGTTCATGTCGAATGGTCTACCCCAACACTGTCTCTATAATGTGGAATCTTTTCTCTCTATGTAGAATAATCTTGGACTAATAGAGTTAGGTTAGACACATTCAACCACAGGTTCAATAGACACAGATCGCAATTGTCAGCGTCATGTCGAATCTCCTATCTATATCCAACTGTTGTAGCAACGAAAACAAAAATAAAGCATTTTTTTTATGTCGGATCTTTCAGATTTCGCATTCTGCGCACTCGTTTTCATTTGTTAAAACGATAACGAAAATGCCAGAAATTCGGAGACAGGGAGCAGACGATCAGTGTCGTGTCACTAGGCAGAACGTAGCTTGTGGAGCACGCATGCGCACAGAGGGAATTTCAAAGCAACGTACCCATACGTTGCTTTGCTCTCACCAGCCATTCTGCTAACGTATATCTACTGGCGGCAGAATGGGGTAAACTGTGTGTCACGGAAGGTCCCCGAATCAGACCGAATGCTTCCATCAGATACTGCTTCCCATAGTCTGGACATAGATACTGGATATTTTAGCTGGCTTGAAACACACAACGAGACGATAATTGTATGTGTGCTAAGTATGGAATGCTTTAATGGTACATCTCTTGGTTTATATCTAGTTACAAGCTTGTGAGTAATCAAAGGAACAATGGAACTCTCCGCCCCCTCCTCACACAGGGGGGGCTTCAAGGTAGACACTTTGGCACCAGTCTAAAGAAGCCACATTCCTTTATCAATAGAATTAATCTAACCTTTAGAATACACAAGCACAGATAATCTTATCAGTAGCTAGACATTTCGGCACCGCATAGCTTGTCAAGCTCCCCTGAACATAATTGACATGCTAATTCAATACACCTGACAGGAGACTGACTCTATTGTAGTACAATACACAATAGTCAATTAGCTGGAGAAGAGGGCATTAGCAATTAGCAGTATGAAAGAGTCACTCTACAATTAACCCTTTGAGCTCAGAATTATCAAACTTAAAATAGCCCTACAGATATCTCAGAATATAATGTGGATAATCCATACCTAATAATCCTATCTCAGGTAGTCCAAGCTATCATTCTTCCATTCATCCTATGGCCCTAGTGGTCATAGGATGATTTCAGACATACGAGAATCTGAGTCTGTCACACTGTGTAATTAAATTCCAGACTTTTGTATGTCAAATAAAGAGCATAGGAAGCCAGGCACAGGCTTTAAATGCCGTAATTTAAAGATTCCATAGATCGGGAGAGGGCCTTTTTATGTAGCTTTGAGATCTATATTGAAAAAATGTAAATACTTTAAATTACAAGCTTGGGGGATGTGTTAAAGCTGTATGCAGTTTAACTGTATTAATTTCATGAACAGTCTAAAGCCCTGTACACACGATCGGATATCTGATGGAATCTAATTCGATGGATTTTTTTCGTTGGATATCTGATGAAGCTGACTTTTATCAGTCTTGCCTACACACCATCAGTCAAATATCCGATGTGTCCAACGCGGTGACGTAAAACACAACGACGTGCTGAGAAAAATTAAGTTCAATGCTTCCGAGCATGCGTCGACTTGATTCTGAGCATGCGTGGATTTTTCTCCGGTGGAGTTCCACACAGACGATCGTTTTTTTCTATCATTTTATTATCCATAGGGAAATTTTAAAACATGTTCTATTTTTTTCACAGATGGAAAACAAACCGATGGGGCCCACACACGATCGGTTTGTCCGAACCAAACGATCGTGTGTACAGGGCTTTAGAGACACTCTAGAAGTGCATACTGTACTTGCCAGTGAAATTGTTTTTTTTTGTTTCATACAATGAGCTTGGTTTAGCATTAGAACCTCAATCTAATTTTTTAAGTCGTTTTTAGGATGCTTTTCTATCAAACAGTACTAAGTGCTTTGATTGGTGGAAGTGACAACCGAGATTTAAAGCCAAAGGAAGGTGTTTTCTTAAAGAGTAAGTAAACTCCCCTTGTTTGTTTGTACCTATAGTTGAGCCTATAATAAGGCTTATCTATAGGTACTGCACTGTAATCTTGCACCGTTTAGGAGATATTTACTGTATACTGCACCGATTACGTCATCGGCGCATGCGCTCTGAAGGAACGGCCGCTCATGCTGTTTCTTAAGGGCCCTGACCAGCAGCTCTTGCGTGCATGCGCAGAAGTGGCGTCATCGTGGCTCCGGTCTATTTCTGAGCCGAAGCCAGTGAACCTGGAAGAAACACAAGATGTCCACCATCTCAGGTGTTTGCCGGCGCCGCTGAGAGTGCTTTATTCTAAGGTGAGTATTTCATAACGAGCTATGCCTTTGTGTTACAGTTTTTTTTTTTGGGGGGGGGGGGGTTACAAACTCTTTAACAATATGACCAG
Source organism: Rana kukunoris (assembly GCA_029574335.1). Classification (NCBI taxonomy): domain Eukaryota; kingdom Metazoa; phylum Chordata; class Amphibia; order Anura; family Ranidae; genus Rana; species Rana kukunoris. The sequence goes on along the minus strand of CM056056.1, from coordinate 39,165,775 downwards.
GAGCGGCCGTCCATTAAGGGAGCCCCCCTTATCCATGCATCTGGCCCCCATGGATTCTAATGGGGCAGTGTTTTTTTTGAAGCTTCTGATCAGAGGCTCTTAGAGGCTTCAAAATAGGGTGGGCTTGGGGAGCAGAGCACTACAAATCGAGCCCACCCAGGTGTGTTACAATAGTGAATATTTGCTATTGTAACACTGATCCTCCTCCCGGCCAATCAAGAAGCAAGTCTTGAGATCCCAATTGGCTGAAAGTACAGGCGATCCTATTGGACGTCTGAAGCCCCGTACACACGGCCGAGGTTCTCGGCAGAAACCAGCGAGAACCTCGCTGGGAGCCGCATTCTGCCGAGAACCTCGACCGTGTGTACGCTCTCGGCGAGCCCCGCCCGTCGGGAAACCCGTCGAGCAAATAGAGAACAGGTTCTCTATTTGCTCGACGGCCCGTCGGGATGAATGGCTGGTTGCCTTTCCCGACGGGCGGGTCACCGATTCTGACGGCCGGCAGAGAATCTCGACGGGCGGAACGATGTGTTCCGCCCGTCGAGGTTCTCTGCCGTGTGTACGGGGCCTTAGAGAAGTGAAGGAAAGACACAGAGAAAGCCGTTGTAATGGAGGAGAGGACACAGGAGCCGCTGCCTGTCGCCACCTAGATGGGGTAATTGTTTGCCTCCACTGAAAATGACAGCTAAAGCAGTTACAGTAACTTGGTAGAAAGTAATGCAACAGTTTGATAGTGTTTTGTAGTATTATTTGGAGGTGAATGGGGTGCCTTGTTTATATTTACACAATGGCAATAGCAGGGTGAATATATGACGGTGCTCCACGCAGCAATGGGGCGTTGTGCTGTGTCTATAGGGCTGCTCAATAACTAATTAGGCAATAAGGTTATGCTACGCACCCCACTTTTTTGTGTTTTTTTTTTTTTTTTTATCCGAGGAGGATATAAATTAAAATAAGAAGAATGTTAAATAAAAGGGGGAAAAAAAGACCCCAGTTAATTACAAACGTGAAAATGGTGGCAAGTGTGGATAGGGGATGAATTATTTTGAAACTTGAAAAAGAGGGTCACGTTGGGGCAGAATGTTAAACTGTTTGCAATTTAAAATTCATCCTCAACAGAGAGTAAGAGAGAGAGAGAAAGAGAGAGAGAGAGAGTAAGAGAGAGAGAGAGTAAGAGATAGAGAGAGAGAGAGAGAGAGAGAGAGAGAGAGAGAGTAAGAGAGAGAGAGAGAGTAAGAGATAGAGAGAGAGAGAGAGAGAGAGAGAATTAAAGAGAGAGAGAGAGAGAGAGTTAGAGAGAGAGTGTGAGAGAGAGAATTAAAGAGAGAGAGAGAGAGAGAGAGAGAGAGTTAAAGAGGAGGGAGAATTAAAGAGAGCGAGAGAATTAATGGGAGAAAATTAATAAGAGAGAATTAAAGAGAGAGAGAGAGAGAGTTAGAGAGACAGAGCAAGTTAGACAGAGAGAGAGAATGGGAGAGAGAGAGAATTAAAGACAGGGAGAGTTAAAGAGGAGGGATAATTAAAAAGAGAGAGAGAGGGAATTAAAGAGAGCGAGCAAATGAATGGGAGAGAATTAAAGAGAGAGAATAGAAGAGAGAGAGAGTTAGAGAGAGAGAATGGGAGAGAGAGAGAATTAAAGAGAGAGAATTAGAGAGAGAGAAGACAAATTAAAGAGAGAGTGAGAGAGAGAGGGGGAATTAAGAAGAGAGAGAATTAAGAGAGAGTGTTTTAGAGAGAGTTTAAGAGAGAGAAAGAGAGTGAGCGAGAGGATTAGAGAGAGAGAGAGAGAGAGAGAAAGAGAGAGAGAGAGAGAGAAAATTAAAGAGAGAGAAATACAGAGAGAGAGAATTGAATAAAGAGAGGGGTGAGAGTGAGAGGAAGAGAGAATTAAAGAGAGATAGAGAGAGAGAGAGAGAGAGAGAGAGATAGAGAGAGAGAGAGAGAGAGAGAGAGAGAGAGAGAGAGAGAGAGAGAGATAATTAAAGAGAGAGGATGGGAGAGAGATAGAGAATGAGAACGAGAGATAGAGAGAGAATGAGAGAGAGATAGAGAGAGAGAATGAGAGAGAGGAGACAGACAGACTTATATTTTGCAAATACAATACTATTTCCGGAAGGATTCAGGAAGATTTTCTTGCATTTCTTCATTTGACTAATGACACCTTTTACCACACATTATCACTACATGTATGATATAGTAAGTGGACGCTATAATTTCTATCCCTTCCCAGCTCAATTATGTCACCTTGAAATCCATTTGCAGTAAAACTATTGTGTCATTTGTATGCTAATCTATACAGAAAAAATTATTACCCATTATCTATATATTGAATCTACTGCAATTCTCTCCTTAATCATCTAAAATAAGACCATTTTTGCTCTGTGTCTTGTATCGTGACGACAGCAGGTCACTAGAATTCTCTGGACACCTGCTAGATAGCTACAAACACATAATCCTCTGAAGCTCATTCATAAATAACAAAAATGCATTGTCCTGGAAAATGCAGTTAAATTGCGGAGAGTATTAGTAGGAAGATAGAAGCAGCTGCAGCATTTTCTATAGAAATACTGTATCCTCCAGGGACGTGCAGTCAGGGGAGGCAGGTGAGGCATTTAAAAAAACAAAAACAACTAAAGTTAGACACATTTTTTTGTATAATGTGAAAGATGATGTTACACCAAGTAAATAGATACCCAACATGTCACGTTTTAAAATTGTATATGACTTATATTGGCATTGGGCGTGGTCACCGGGTGATGCCATCCGGTGACCACATCCCTTATCACATCAGGCCCCATCATGCTGGGGTGATGACGTAATAAGGGGCAGGGTCACCGGATGACATCACCTGGTGACTACACCCCATGCCAATATAAGTCATTACAGCGGGAGAGAGCATTGCGTCAACATCGGAAGAAGAGCAGAAGGAAGAAGACAATGGAGAAGACCGTGCAAGAGCTAGTAAAAGAGCAGAAGATATCGGAGGAGCCCAGCAGAAGACACCGGACAGTGGGAGAAGAACCAAAGAGAGAGTGGAGAATAGCCAGAGAGGGGAGAAGAAATCAGAAGAGATCCCTGGAGCCACATAATAAATTACTTTAACCACTTTAGCCCCGGGCCTGTTTTTCAGATTCGGTGTTTACGAGACTAAAACATTTTTTTTTGCTATAAAATTACTTAAAACCCCCAAACATTATATATATTTTTTTTTCTAACACTCTAGAGAATAAAATGGCAGTCATTGCAATACTTTTTGTTACACCGTATTTGCGCAGCGGTCTTACAAGCGCACTTTTTTTGGAAAAAATTCACTTTTTTAAATAAAAAAATAAGACAACAATAAATTTGGCCCAATTTTTTTACATATTGTGAAAGATAATGTTACGCCGAGTAAAATGATACCCAACATGTCACGCTTAAAAATTGCGCCCGCTCGTGGCATGGCGTCAAACTTTTACCCTTAAAAATCTCGATAGGCGATGTTTAAAAAATTCTACAGGTTGCATTTTTTGAGATACAGAGGAGGTCTAGGGCTAGAATTATTGCTCTCGCTCTAACGATCGCGGCGATACCTCACTTGTGTGGTTTGAACACCGTTTTCATATGCGGGCGCTACTCGCGTATGCGTTCGCTTCTGCGCGCGAGCTCGTCGGGACGGGGCGATTTAAAAAATTTTTTTTTTTGTTTTCGTATTTATTTCTATTAATTTTACCAATTTTTAACACTAAAATAAAAAAAAAAAAAAAAATGATCACTTTTATTCCTATTACAAGAAATGTAAACATCCCTTGTAATAGAAAAAAGCATGACAGGTCCTCTTAAATATGAGATCTGGGGTCAAAAAGACCTCAGATCTCATATTTAGGCTAAAATGCAAAAAAAAAAAAAAATTTTTTAAATGTCATTTTTCAAATGACATTTAAAAAAAAATGTCTCTTTAAGACGCTGTTTGGAACTGACGTTTGACGTCACTTCCGCCCAGCAGAGCTACGGGGATGGACGAGGGAAATTTTTTCCCTCACTCGCATCCCCGCTGACCAGACGAGCGCACCCGATCGCCTCCGCCGCTACCGACGGCTCCGGTAAGCGGCGGAGAGCGCGGGAGCGCAGCGGGAGGGGGGGGGGGACGCTCGTCCGCTACCGATAACGGCGATCTCGCGGCGATTCCGCCGCGGAGACCGCCATTATCGTTTACCCGACCGCCCACAGAAGAGATGGATATCTCGGTTGTGGCAGCAGCTGCTGCCGTTACCGAGATATCCATCCTCAAAGTGCCGACGTATACCTGCGGTGGGCGGTCGGGAAGTGGTTAAAAACCTGTGTAGTGTGTTTTATTTTTGACACTCTTTTTTTCCAGGTGAATGGGTAATGGTACAATGTACCCCATACTCATTCACATAGGGTGGGGGGCCAGGATCTGGGGGCCCCCTTATTAAAGGGGGCTCCCAGATTCCGATAAGCTCCCTTCCCGCAGACCCCAAAACCAACAACCAGGGTTGCCGGGAAAAGGCCCTTGTCCTCATCAACATGGGGACAAGGTGCTTTGGGGTGGGGGGGCGCAGGGCTGCCATTTAGTGTAGGAGAATGGGAAGCCCCCAGTGATGGAGAGCAGGAGAATGGGAAGCCGCTGCCATTTAGAGTAGGAGAATGGGAAGACGCCGCTGATGGAGAGCAGGAGAATGGGAAGCCGCTGCCATTTAGAGTAGGGATGAGCTGAACACCCCCCCGTTCGGTTCGCACCAGAACCTTTGAACAGACCAAAAGTTTTTGTGAACTTTAGAACGCTGTTAAAGTCTATGGGACTCGAACGTTTGAAATCTTAAGTGCTAATTTTAAAGGCCAATATGCAAGTTATTGTCCTAAAAAGTGTTTGGGGACCCGGGTCCTGCCCCAGGGGACATGTATCAATAGTATGCCTGTGAAGCAGCGCATTTTTCCTGTGCTTACAACTGTCCCTGCACACAATGGAATTTCTAAAGGAAAAAAGTCATTTACAATCACTTGTGGCTATAATGAATTGTCGGCTCCCGGCAATACAGAGAAAAATCATTCATAAAAAAAAAAAAAAAAAAAATGCGTGGGGGTCCCCCCAAATTCAATTACCAGGCCCTTCAGGTCTGGTATGGATATTAAGGAAACCCCATCAAATTTAAAATGATGTGCCCCCCCCCCCCCAATATCCAATATCCATTCCAGACCCTCCAGGTCTGGTATAGATTTTAAGAGGGAACTCCACCCCAAATTTAAAAAAAAAATGGCGTGGAGTTCCCCCCAAAAATCGACACCAGACCCTAATTGAATTTGGAAGCAACCCCACGCATTTTATTTTTATGAATGACTTTTCTCTGTTTTACCAGGAGCCGACAATTCATTATAGCCGCAAGTGATGACTTTTTTTCCTTCAGAAATGACACTTTGTGCAGGGACAGTTCTAAGCACGGGAAACAAGCGCTACTTTACAGGCATACTATACACCCCCTAGGTATGAAATTTAAAGGAATATTTCACATTTATTGTTTCACTTTAAGCATTATTAAAATCACTTCTCCCCAAAAAAATGCAGTTTTTACAACTTTTTTTGCATTGATACATGTCCCCTGGAGCAGGACCCGGGTCCCCAAACACTTTTTAGGACAATAACTTGCATATTAGTCTTCAAAATTAGCACTTTAGGTTTTAAACGCACGAGTCCCATAGACTTTAACAGGGTTCTAAAGTTCACACGAACTTGCCGCGAACACCCCAAATTGTTCGTCGTTCGTGAGTTCGACTAGAACTCGAAGCTCATCCCTAATTTAAAATAGGAGAATGGGAAGCTGGCAGTGATAAAGAGCAGGAGAATGGGAGGCTGCCGCCACCGCCGATCAGGGGGAGGTCACCGGTGATGGGGTAGGTGCTACCGACCGGGGGTGGGGTGTGGCATACTATTTGCCACCCCCCCAAAAGAAATCCTCCAACCGCCACTAGTGAACAGATTCTTATTTTTTGCTGATATCGCCCCACTGTGTGCACTTAATAAGATTATTCATGAAATGTTCAGAGTGGACTGTACCTTTAATTTTACATCCACAGCAATCCCTCCTGTGTCTCCCTGGTATCATATTGGGCTATTGTGCTGCGCTCTGCCAATGCTAATCTCCAGATTTGTCTTAGTGTAACTGCTGTCTTACAACTTCAGAATAATAATTTCTGCTTCATAAACTAATGTCATGGCATGCATACTTTTTAATATCTCAGGGAGATAGTGCCTGCCACTGCTCTGTGCCCGCTCCTCTCTATTGATGGACCCTTATCTGCTCTCTGTTTGATTGCTGAAATTCAATTATGCTTCATTTTACACAGTGTCACAAATTAATGATCATTTGAAATATTTTAAGAAATGGAAATTGCTGCATCTGCCGGCTGCCATTCTACAAGGTTTTAGGAGGTTCTAAATATGAGATTTTAAAATGTAACCGTATCGGCATGTGAAAGAATTCACTCACTGCCCTAAATTTTTATTTGTAATCTTTAAAGTGATATTAAACTTTTTTTTTTTTTTTTAATAACAAATCGAATCACCAACAAAAAAGACCAATATCATGACATGCCTCACACTGATCGACAATTGGATGACTGAAAGCTCCCTCAAACTCAACGGATACAAAACAGAACTACTCATCCTTCACGCAAATCGGAATTCCAATTATAGGACCACATGGACACCACCCACCATCCTCGGACAGACCATCACACCAAGCAACAAAGTCAAAAGTCTCGGGATCATCTTTGACTCAGACATGACGATGAATGCACAAATAGGATCAGTCGTCAGCGGTTCTCATCATCTGCTCCGCATGCTATTTAGACTCATCCCCTTCATCCCGGAAGAGGACACAGCAGTAGTGGTTGGAACTATCATCAACTCACGACACGACTATGCAAACTCCCTCTACTTAGGACTACCGAAATACCAGATTTCACGTCTACAAGTCATCCAGAACACGGCAGACTGGTAACAGGTAAAAAAAACATGGGAACCAAATCTCCCCGGTCTTGAGGTCCCTCCACTGGCTGCCCGAACAGGACCGGGTGACATTCAAGACACTCTGCCTCATGCATAAATGTACACAGGGTACCGCTCCTCAATACTTAAGCGAGAAAATAAAACCCTACGTCATCAAGCGCGTGCTCCGGTCAACCAACCAAAACCTTCTCCAAATCCCTAAATCCCGCTACAAATCTATGGGAGAATGTAGATTTGCAGTCCAAGGACCCCGGCTCTGGAATACTCTTCCCACCACCATCCGCTTGGAAGAAAACCATCAGGCTTTTAGGAAAAAACTAAAGACCCACCTCTTCTGAAGGACCAGGACGACACTGGATACAAAGCACCTTGAGGCGATTAAGTTTGCATTTGTTGCGCTATACAAGTTACTCACTCACTCAACAAACATGCTATACTTATCTGCTCTGGTTTTGCGCAGAGCAGCCCCGATTCAAATCTTCTGGGGTTCTCCGCAGGTGCTCCTGGCTCCTCCCCCTTCTAAGTACCCCACCATCGCAAGCTGCTAACTATGAGGGGGTACTCATTTGTTCTTAAGACGAGCCAATGACTCCTGCTGCTATCAATCTGCCCTGTGAGGAGTGAGAGAGCAGCGAGAGCAAAGAGAGCCACTGCTCTTGTACAAAGTGCTGGATCGAGATCCGGCTCAGGTAAGTATAGGAGGGTTGAGGAGGGTATCCTGCAGCACAGAAGATTTGGTACTCTAATGCCTCGTACACACGATCACTTTTTGTGATGAAAAAAAATGTCATTTTTCATCATGAAAAAAAACTAAATTTTTCAAACTTCATTTTCAAAAATGACGTTGCATACAAAATGACGCGTTACATTCTATTTGCCTTGAGGCTGCTTTTAGCTGGTTACTTGTTAGTAAAAGACAATTCCTGCTTTTTTGTCTGTTACAGCGTGATGAATGTGCTTACTCCATTATGAATGGTAGTTTTACCTCCTGTCTCCTAACTTGCTTCTGGGCATGTGCGGGTTTAAAACGTCATTTTTTACGTCGTTTTGCCCACACACCATAATTTTTTATGACACAAAAAATGACATTTTGAAAAATGACATAAAAAATTCGAGCATGTTCGAATTTTGTTTTGGTCGTTTTTCAGAAGACATAAAATGACGTTTTGCCCACACACCATCATTTTAAATGACATTTTTAAAAATGTCATTTTTTTTCATCACAAAAAGTGATCGTGTGTACTAGGGGTGCAACGGATCGTCACCGAACCGTGATCCGAACGGGCCACCCCGTTCGGATCGGCACACCACGCGATCCGCGGAGCGCTCCGAAGCCTCGGCCGCAGGAAAGTTCCACGGCTTAGGCCTAGCTCCGGAGCGGCGGCCATCTTGCTCCACCCCCGTGTGCTTGTCAGAGCACAGCGTGACACGCCTCCCCGCCTCAGTGCGCTCACTACAGACCCGGAACTGCCTGCAGACATGTGGAGACAGCATCGGTGAGCTCTGCACCTGCAGGTAGGAGCTACACCATCACCTAGGGTACATGTCTGTACACCAGGGTGGAAGGGGGTGACACCAGGGTGGAGGGGGGTGGATAGTGATTAGGTTGGTGTAACAAGATTTTTTATTTTTTAAATTTTTTGGCTAATCCGAAAATTATCCGATCCGTGACTCCTGATCCGAGGATCGATCCGATCCATGATTTTTTTGATCCGTTGCACCCCTAGTGTGTACGCAGCATTATGCAAAGAATGCATTAAAAGAGTTGTAAAGGCAGAAGGTTCTTTATCTTAAAGTGGATGTAAACCTACTCTCATCCTTTCTAAACTACTGCCATAGTGCTGATCTATAAGGATATAGATGTCTCCTGCATGTATCCTTACCTGTCAAATGTCTCCCCTCTGTCTGTTATAAGAACTGAAAAACTGCAGATTATGTGGGTGGATCTGTTGCCTGGAGCTCTGTGGGTGGAGTTGTGATGTCAGTAGACTCCCCGCCCACCTCTACACTCTCCTTGTCAACATGCATTTTTTCCTGTGTATTCCTTACACCAAATTCTGCTATGATCACTAATATTCAGTCAAAATCCAGAAAAGTAACCACATGACTTCAGAAAAGATAATGTCTGTCTAAAGATAGTGCATGAAATATGTAAATAACCTGTCACTCACAGCAAGGGGGCGCAACGGACTAAGGTTTTTCTCTGGAAGTACCTTTTTTTTTTCACTGAACAATAGAAGAGGATTTCTCAGAGCTGGATTAACTCTGCGTGGCAAGACTGGGCACAGATGATAGGAAATCTTATACTCTACATTGTGACATAAAAAAAAAATAATAAAACATTTCGAGTTTACATCCACTTTAATGTAGCAAGTTGATGGCTGAGGGGCACTCAAAAGAGGGAGGGACTAGGAGCAGCAAAAAGGGACCCAAGAAGAGGAGGATCTGGGCTGCTCTGTGCAAAACCAACTGCACAGAGGAGGTAAGTATAACATATTTCTTATTAAAAAAATAAAAAAAATAATGCAGCTGCTGACTTTTAATATACGGACATCTACCTGTCCTGGGCACCCATGATGTCGGCAGTTGAAGCCGATCTGTCTGTCGGCTCTCGGGTGCTGCCGCCGCCATCTTCGGTAAGCCTTGCAGCTTCACTTCCTGGTTCCTTACTGCACATGCATGAGTCGAACTGCGCGATTCCACTGGTCCCTGCAGTCCTCTGGGACCCGTGTGTCTCCCAGAAAACAGTGGGGGGGGGGGCGGAGTAGGCGCCGGACATGGCGTAGGTCACCAGGACCAGGTGTCAAATATGAGGGGGGGGATTCCAAAAAGCTTAAGTTCCATTTTTGGGAGATATCCCCTGTGTCCTGCATGTGCCGATGTCATTGGCACATGCGCACTGGGGCAAACTGAAGCAATAGCACGAATGTGCCGTTGCTTCAGTCCGTGTGCCGTTACCGGCGGCTCCTGCACGGGCTGGAGCCACAATACCTGGATTAACCCCTGGGAGAGATGGAGGGGGAGACGAGGACCACTGCAGGGGCTTCGATCTAAGGTAAGTATTATATAATGAGGTAGTAAGCTATGCATACTATAGTGCTCATTATGCCTTTGTCTTGCAGCGTTTTTTTTTTACAACCACTTTAACTTCATATCATTGATTTTAATTTAAAGTCCAATTCACAATAAAAATCACGATAAGCCTATATTGATTGATTTGCGCAAAAGTTAGCACATCTACAAAATAGGGGATAGATTTATGGGATTTTTATTTTTTACTAGTAATGGCGGCGATCTGCAATTTTATTGTGACTGTGACATTGCGGCGGACAACCTGACAGGACGTGGATCTTTGTGTTAACACACACAGATCCATGGTCCTACTGTCTTCACATGCAATCGTGGGTGCCTGGAGGCACGCGCAATGACTCATGAGCGACGCGGCGGGCACGCACGCTCATGCCCCTAGAAGCCCAGGAAGCCCAGGATATCATATGACGCCCGCCCAGGGTGGTTAATAGCCACCTATTGATTTACATTTTAATGTTAATATTTTAATAAACTTAGTATATTCTTTTTACATACCTTTTGTGTACTACTACTTGGACCATTAAAGTCCAATAAGCGGGGCATCACAAATTTTGGGACCCCTTACACAGCTTCAGGCAGGGTCCCCCTGGAGCAGAGAACTGGGGGGGGGGGTTGCTTACTGATGGAAAAATAAAGTGTAATCCTCTCCCCTGACGCGAGATAATAAGCAGGGGGGGGGGGGTGGCCTTACGGGTGTAATGCAAAAAAAACGGGAGGGGGGCCTGTAAGGGGCCCTGGGGACCATTGGACCACTTACAGATGTAATGCAATAAAAAAATAGGAGGGGGCCGGCCAGGCCTGTAAGGGGCCCTGGGGAACATTGGACCCCTTACAGGTGTAATGCAAGAAAACAGGAGGGGGCTGCCGGGCCTGTAAGAGGCCCTGGGGACCATTGGGCCCTTTACAGGTGTAATGCAATAAATAAATAAATAAAAATGGTAGGGGGGCCAGCCGAGCCCCTTACAGGTGTGATGCAAAAAATAAATGGAGCTGGCCGGGCCTGTAAGGGGCCCTGGGGACCATTGGGCCCTTTACAGGTGTAATGCAAAAAATAAAAAAAAATAAAAAAAATGGGAGGGGGGCCAGCCAGGCCTGTAAGGGGCCCCGGGGAACATTGGACCCCTTACAGTTGTAATGAAAAAAAACAGGAGGGGGGCTGCCGGGCCTGTAAGGGGCCCTGGGGACCATTGGGCCCTTTACAGGTGTAATGCAATAAATTAATAAGTAAAAACGGGAGGGGGCCAGCCGAGCCCCTTACAGGTGTGATGCAAAAAAAAAATGGGGCTGGCTGGGCCTGTAAGGGGCCCTGGGGACCATTGGGCCCTTTACAGGTGTAATGCAAAAAAAAACGCGAGGGGGGCCAGCCGAGCCTGTTACAGGTGTAATGCAAAAAAAACAAAAAACAGGAGGGGGCCGGCCGGGCCTGTAAGGGGCCCTGGGGACCATTGAGCTCCTTACAGGTGTAATGCAAAACAATTTAATTAAATAAAAAAAATTACAAAAAAAAATGGGATGGGGGCCAGCCGAGGCCCTTACAGGTGTAATGCAAAAAAATTAAGAAAAAATAAAAACGGGAGGGGGGCCAGCTGGGGCCCCTTACAGGTGTAATGCCTGTACACCCCTGATGGCGGCCCTGCCCATAAGGGGGAGCTCCTCCACTCTACAGAAAATAATTCACGCCCACCAGTCACACCAACCACACCGACATGTTCCATGGCGCCTCGTGGTAATGTGACCACTTGGAAAAAGTTAAAAGAAAGGTATTTATTTTAAGATTTCTTTGTAACTGTATGCAGTAAATATAATAATAGTGGAGAGGAAATGTTTAAAATGTAGCTGACTGTATTGCCTCGCCTTCTACTTTAAGTTATGCTTTGTATTGACGCACACAATGGTTTTATTCTAAAAAGACACTAAAACTATTGATTTTGAGTCTGAATGGCACTTTTTAAATAAAGATTAAAAAATAATATATTCAGGTAACTGGAATACATTTAGCTTTCCGAGGCTAATTGCTTTCTGAATAGACGGTATTACAGACTTAATCATCAAGGCTTAACAGCGATCAGTCAATTGAACATGTTGCTGTGGATGGTTCATAACAATTTCTATTCAATTTAAATATTACCTGCAAATTGTATGGCTGTAGTATTTCTGTGTAAGCTTTCAATGTTCACAGCGACATGAAGACTGAATTGTACACCCTGCTGTGAAATAAGCTGTTTATCTGAGGTCGCCATTGAAAACATAAGTTACAAATAATGAAAAACTTCAATTTTGGCGGTACAGCAACGAGATTAAATTGGGAATCTTTCCTATGTTAGCTGTGTGACTAAGTGGCCATAGTGAAATAAAGGATAAAAAAAAAAAACAGAGATGCAGTAGGAATATTATTATTATTTAGGGCTGTGCAAATTAACTTTAAATTGATCGATTAATCTTTAATTTTTTTTGATCGATCAAAATTCTTTTGATTGGTACTCACCTCTTCGCCGGCTTCTGGGCCTTCAGGGAGTTCCGTCGGAGATCCGGTAACGTCACGGACACCGGCGGGGCTTCTTGTGTCCATCTGAAGGGCTCCTTTGCTGTGCCTTCATATCTGCATGCCGGCGGGGCCTTACTATCTGCCACATGCAAGGGTTGTTACACTTCCCTCTATTACTTCCCTCTATCCACCTGGGATTCTACAGCCATCCACTGGGAGCTGTGATAGTTCCCTTCACAGGACATCTACATGCCGACAGACTGATGTTAACCTCTCCTCATCTGTATTCAGCAGTGGTATCTTTGTACACATTTTTATACCAGTATCATACTTAGCTACATGACTGCTTTTGGTACAGTTTGGTATTACTAGCATAATTTTTACAGTTTATGTAGCTACATCGATTTTATCTCCAGTGCAATATTTATTTGGTTACTTACTTGAAGAATATAAAAGTTTTAATGCTATTCCCATCGAGCGCTGCCTTTGTGTGTTTTTTGTATCCTGCTATCCATTTTTCCAGTGGTTGGAGCTGCACTGGGAATCAGCCTGCAAGGAGATCAGCTAAAAGTAGTTGGATCTGTATGTGCGTTATAATTAATCGAAGTTAGTCGATTAATCGATTGAAAAAAAAAAAAATGATTAATCGAACACAAAAATTTTGATCAGTAACAGCCCTAATATTATTATAATGTTGAAGTAATTTGTGGCTTTTTACGCATTTTACATTATTACTGTAATACTTCTGTAGCGGCCTGCTACTTTTTAGCCGGCGCTGCTTAAAGATTTAGAGGGTAGTCTGTAGGGGTGCAGAGGATCAAAAAACTCACGGTTCGGATCGTTCCTCGGATCAGGAGTCACGGATCGGATCATTTTTTGGATCGGCTGTAATATCCACATCTCCTCTCCCCCCACTGTAATATCCACACCCCCCCTACTGTATTATCCACATCTCATCTCCCCCACTATACTATCCACATCTGCAATGGGACAGGGATGGTAAAAAATTAGAAGTGATGCCCCCCCCACAGTTGCAGAATGCCAACCGCCCACATACTGGAAGCAGTGCAGCCAATTTATGGGGGTGCTAAACTAATTTGCCTAACAGTGTAGTGCAAGCTGGCAGTGAACTGTCCCTGCTGCCCCCCTGCAAAGTGCTGCCCTAGGCCTTGTTGGCCTAGGCCAGAATACAGCATTGCCGGAAAGTGTTCCGGTACTAGGCTCTGCTGTGGTACCCAGCCCAGATTCCAGGGACAGCTGGAGGTATGCGCTCTTGTGAGTTGCCAGCGGAGAGAGCAAGCGCGATGGAGAACCGCTGCACCAGCTACATGCGCTCCACCTCTGGACAAAGACAAGGAGGGGAGCACTTTGGAGCTTCGGCGCCCTCACCTCTGCGGTGTGCGGAGCACCCCATGCACCCTGCCTAGGATCGGCCCCCGGCTGGGCACTCACACTGGCTTTGGGGGAGAGCAGCGGGTGTGCATGGGTGCGCCTAGTGGCCACAGAGTGAAGCAATGTAACATAACTTCGTTTCGCCCAGCCGAGCCACGTTTCTACAGTAAAACTGCGATGGCTGGTCGGCAAGTGGTTAATAAGCCATCACTATGCAGTAAGAAAACAGAGACAAATAGAGTTGAGCGGACACCTGGATCTTCGGGTTCGGAACCGAACCCGAACTTTGAAAAAAAAGTTTGTGTTCGGGACCCGAACTTTGACCCAAACCCGAACCCCATTGAAGTCAAAGGGGACCCGGACTTTTGACTACTAAAATGTCTCTAAAAAACTAAGGGAAAGGGCTGGAGGGCTGCAAATGGCAGCAAAATGTCGGGAAGAACATGGCAAGTACACTGAAAATAAATGTGGATAGGGAAATAACTTAAAATAACATTAAAAAAATTAAAATAAAATCATTTTGACCTAGGAGGACGAGGTCCATATGTAGTAGGAGGTTGAGGTGGATGTGGCGGTGTAGGTGGAAGCGGCGGTGGAGGAGGAGGAGGTAGCTAACACAGCAGGTTTTGTTTTTTAATTGATTTATTTTTTAAATTAGGGTAAACCCCAAAAGAGTGAGAAAGATCTAGGGTTGCTACCTTATCCCTTTAAACCTAAACACAGAGTAATTACACAGGTTCTGGGGCTAATTTGCTGTCGATAAGGCACCAAGTGAGTTTAATTAGCAGCACCCATCAGCCAGAGAACCTGTGTAATTAATATGTTTTTGCTTTTAAAGGGATGAGATGGCAACCCTAGAAAGATCAGAAAAAAAAACAATGGCTGGGTAAGGCCGGCCCGGTGTCTATTCTGCACAAGGTACGGACAAGTCCTCTGGGATCCATGCCTGGTTCATTTTAATGAACGTGAGCTTGTCCACATTGGCTCTGAACAGGCTGGTGAAATATGCAGAGAGTCACCTATATATTTCTGTCCCTATAGGAAATAGCAGGAACCTGTCCCTACACAATGTACTAGACACACAAAGTATATCACAGGTGACAGGTGCAGTGCTGGTGAAATATGCAGATAGTCACCTATATATTTCTGCCCCTATAGGAAATATCAGGAACCTGTCCCTACACAATGTACTGGACACACACAGTATATCACAGGTGACGGGTGCAGTGCTGGTGAAATATGCAGAGAGTCACCTATATATTTCTGTCCCTATAGGAAATAGCAGGAACCTGTCCCTACACAATGTACTAGACACACAAAGTATATCACAGGTGACAGGTGCAGTGCTGGTGAAATATGCAGAGTCACCTATATATTTCTGTCCCTATAGGAAATAGCAGGAACCTGTCCCTAAACAATGTACTGGACACACACAGTATATTACAGGTGACAGGTGCAGTGCTGGTGAAATATGCAGAGAGTCACCTATATATTTCTGCCCCTATAGGAAATATCAGGAACCTGTCCCTACACAATGTACTGGACACACACAGTATATCACAGGTGACGGGTGCAGTGCTGGTGAAATATGCAGAGAGTCACCTATATATTGCTGTCCCTATAGGAAATAGCAGGAACCTGTCCCTACACAATGTACTGGACACACACAGTATATTACAGGTGACAGGTGCAGTGCTGGTGAAATATGCAGAGAGTCACCTATATATTTCTGTCCCTATAGGAAATAGCAGGAACCTGTCCCTAAACAATGTACTGGACACACACAGTATATTACAGGTGACAGGTGCAGTGCTGGTGAAATATGCAGAGAGTCACCTATATATTTCTGTCCCTATAGGAAATAGCAGGAACCTCTCCCTAAACAATGTACTGGACACACACAGTATATCACAGGTGACAGGTGCAGTGCTGGTGAAATATGCAGAGAGTCACCTATATATTTCTGTCCCTATAGGAAATAGCACCAACCTGTCCCTAAGCAATGTACTGGACACACAAAGTATATCACAGGTGACAGGTGCAGTGCTGGTGAAATATGCAGAGAGTCACCTATATATTTCTGTCCCTATAGGAAATAGCAGGAACATGTCCCTACACAATGTACTGGACACACACAGTATATCACAGGTGACAGGTGCAGTGCTGGTGAAATATGCAGAGAGTCACCTATATATTTATGTCCCTATAGGAAATAGCACCAACCTGTCCCTAAACAATGTACTGGACACACACAGTATATCACAGGTGACAGGTGCAGTGCTGGTGAAATATGCAGAGTCACCTATATATTTCTGTCCCTATAGGAAATAGCAGGAACCTGTCCCTAAGCAATGTACTGGACACACAAAGTATATCACAGGTGACAGGTGCAGTGCTGGTGAAATATGCAGAGAGTCACCTATATATTTCTGTCCCTATAGGAAATAGCAGGAACCTGTCCCTACACAATGTACTGGACACACACAGTATATTACAGGTGACAGGTGCAGTGCTGGTGAAATATGCAGAGAGTCACCTATATATTTCTGTCCCTATAGGAAATAGCAGGAACCTGTCCCTAAGCAATGTACTGGACACACACAGTATATCACAGGTGACAGGTGCAGTGCTGGTGAAATATGCAGAGTCACCTATATATTTCTGCCCCTATAGGAAATAGCAGGAACCTGTCCCTAAACAATGTACTGGACACACACAGTATATCACAGGTGACAGGTGCAGTGCTGGTGAAATATGCAGAGTCACCTATATATTCCTGCCCCTATAGGAAATAGCAGGAACCTGTCCCTAAGCAATGTACTGGACACACAAAGTATATCACAGGTGACAGGTGCAGTGCTGGTGAAATATGCAGAGTCACCTATATATTTCTGCCCCTATAGGAAATAGCAGGAACCTGTCCCTAAACGATAAGATGCAGATCTCACAGAAAGAAACAGTGCTGGTGTAGATTTCTCAAGCAGGAGAATCATATCTAACACATGCTGCACTGGCCAATCACAGCCATGCCATTAGTAGGCATGGCTGTGATGGCTTCCTAGTCACAGTAGTAAAACAAATGGCGATTGGCTGCTGTGCAGAGCGCCGTAACATAGCTCCGAACCCAAACCCGAACTTTTTCCAATTATTCGGGTTCGGGTTCGCTCAACCCTAGAGACAAACAGTAAAAATGTCTCTGCAATTTTTACCCATAACCTTTCCTAGTTTGGAAATGAAACCCTTGAAATAGATGGGCTTTTAATACAACAATAATGGCGTTTACATAGTGTCAAGAAAGAGATTTTGAGCGCAGCGTAGCCCCGGAGTTGACAAGATTACATCCTGCAGGCTAGCAAAGTCTCGCAGGGCATTTTCCCTCCGAATGCACGAACGACTACATATCTCACTTCCAATTATACAACAACCTGGCTGGAAACATCTGCTTAGGTGCTCAGATTATGAGAAAAACTAAAAACTAATAACTATAAATTTCACGGTAAATGGCAGGATTCTGTGATGAAAGGCTCTGAAGTTCAATTATTTATATTGCTATATGAAACTAAATGAAATTCAATCAAACTAGGATTAGACCCCTAAGATGCGCCTAGCGGGGAGCCGTCACGCCAGCCGGATTTGGTCAATTGAATTATGATTATCTTGTGCATAGATTTTAGTGGCAGTTAAGTAACTTGTTTAGAAAGATGGTTATTATTATTTTTGTACACTGTGGTAGTAGTCTTAGAGGAGAACACCGATTTAATTGAAAAACGTGAATTGATTTAAAACCCAACTGAAGCTTAACTCAGTTAAATACATCCCAGATGGGTCAAAACAAAAGATGTGCAAAGTCTTTCAATTTATTTAGTAGTTAGCAGCCCCAAATTGAGTAAAAAATGCTGTTCTCTGCCAACAGAGGAGTATTGTTATCTTTGTTGAAGCAGCAGTCTCTCTGCAGTGGTCTAAACACCCCTGCTGAGTCAATGCAAGAGCGGTTCAATAAGCAGGCAACATGAGATTTCTTACTGGAATAGTAGGGATGAGCTTTGAGTTTGAGCCAAACTCATGTTCGACTTGAACATTGCTCCCCCATTTTACTTACCTGAGCCCCGAATTTTCCTGGGTGCAATCCCACGTCGCTCTCTCCACGGCTTCTCGGCTATTGATTGGATAGATTGATAGCAGTGCAGCCATTGGCTCCCGCTAACTTCAATCAAATCTAATAACGCGGCCGCCGGGGCAGGGCTAAGTCATACACTCTGCATCTATGGACATCAAGTTTATGACATAAGAGCATGACCGCAAGGTAACCCCCTTGGGAGAGTGATTCTCAGAGGGGGTTACCAAATGCGGGGAGGAGCCACGAGAGCCGCTGTGGGACCCCAGAACAGGACGATCTGGGCCACTCTGTGCAAAACACACTGCACAGTGGAGGTAAGTATAACATGTTTGTTATTTAAAAAAAAAAAAAATTGAACCTTTAATATCACTTTAAGGTACAATATTAACCGCTTAACGCCCGCCTCATGTATATGTATGTCCACAGAATGGCACGTACAGGCAGATGGGAGTACACGTACGTCCCTGCCTTCTTGCGGTTCGGGGGTCCGGTCGGGACCCCCCCCTGCTACATGCGGCGGGCATCTTACCTCCGGGAGCGATCCGTGATGAGGGGTGGCTGTTCGTTTTTGTCCGCCCCCTCGTGATTGCTCCCAACCAATCCGGCATTCCCCCGCCGTGTGACTTCCTCTGCCTGTGTAATGTAAACACTGGCAGAGGAAGTGTTGCAGCTCTCCTCTCGGCGGTATTTTCAATCCGACGAGAGGAGAGAAGACATCACAAGTAAGTCGCACAACAGCACACTGACACCATACACATAGGCACAACCACTTCCAATCACCCCCCCCCCCCAGCCCCCTGTCAGTGTCACTGATTGCAGTGATCATATATTTACTGATCACTGCATTTAGTGTCAGTGTGACAGTTAGTGTGACAGGCAGTTAGTGTTAGGTCCAGGTTAGCCCAGTACCCCCCCAATAAAGGTTTAACCCCTTGATCACCGCCCTAGTTAACCCTTTCACCCCCTATGGCCAGTGTCACTAAGCGATCGGTTTTCTGATCGCTGTATTAGTGTCACTGTTGCCGCCAGGTAGCTATTTTTTTTTTATATTGCGATTTTTTTTTTTTTTTTTTTTTTACTAAAGACATGTGGCTAAATACATTTTTGCCTAAATGTTTGACTAAAATTTTGTTTATTCGATTTCTCTAATAACAAAAAGTAAATTATTTTTTTTAAATGTCGCTCTATTTATGTTTATATCGCAAAAAATTAAAATCGCAGTGGCAATCAAATACCACCAAAAGAAAGCTCTATTTGTGGGAAGAAAAGGACACAAATTTTGTTTGGGAGTCACGTCCCACGACCGCACAATTGTCTGTTAAAGTGACGCAGTGCCGAATTGTAAAAACGCCTTAGGGCATTTAGCAGCATATTGGTCCGGGGCTTAAGTGGTTAAACAGAATATTAAGAATATCTTAACACAGACATAAAAAAAAAAAAAAAAAACATATGTGCCGAAGGTTAAACCTTCTATACCACAAAAATCCTCCTGCGCTCTGGTGTATCGCCAAACTGGGTGTATCAGTATGGTATAAAAGCAAAGTCTTAAGTGCGGGGTGGAACGCAGAAGGCCCCGCACTTCCTGATTGTGGATGGCGTGCGTTCCAGTCAAACCAGGGCGCCGACGGTGCAGCGGTGGTAGCCCGAGGTGGAAATGGGTGTCTCCTCGGGCACAGGATTCACCAGGTGGGTACCTTCATGTTGTACCCCTAGGCCCTGATGTGGCACTAAAGGCTCTGTTGTAGGTCCTGGCGAATAGGCCAGGCTGTAGTGGAGCTGCCAGTAGATTTATGGCAATTGGGAGTTTGGTGATCCCATTGCACTGCTGCACTGCCAGTCTTGTGTTACTTGCTGTGTACCCCATCGTATAGGATGGGCACCTAGATCAACTTGCCCCTCTACACAGATGGAGCCCATTTGGGTGAATAATGGGGTGGGCGGAGTCTCGTAAGAAAGGCGGGACCAGCTAGCTAGTGACGAATGGCTGCGCCTGTATGCACACATGCACCTATAAAGGGATGGTTTGCAGGAAGAGAGAGTTATCACAGACCACCTAGGCTTTGAGGAAGGGGGTACGCCCCAGAAACGCGTCAGCCACATTGGTGTTTAGGGTCTGACTGGCAGGTGCCGTGAGGTCCAGGTTCAGCTGTTTTAAATGCGCTTACTACTGAATGTTTGTAAGTAGGACCATTGCTTTTTATTTTGTGTATATTAAAATGTATAAGTGGTAATGCACAAGGTCGGTGCGCCCTCCTTTCTTTTCTTTTTCATTGAAGGTTAAACCTTCAGCATGATTACATATCTTTCATAGATCATGAATACATATTACAAATGCAAAGGTTATATCAATTGCAAATCCTGTAGGGTTCATATGCTTTATATCAGTAACAACAAAATTCAGAAATGTCACATACTGTAGTATCAGGGCTCAAGTCCTGTGGGAACGTGGGGGAACGGAGTCCCTGCACTTTTTTCACAGCAGGAACTCAGTTCCTTTGCAGGACTAGAGCCGAGCCGCCCGAGCCAATCCTTCACTAAGCGGTGATGCCCGGCTCGAGTCACTGTCAGGGGCAGGCGAACCTTAGTAATCCTTTATGTTACTGGCCGCTTCCTGTATATGGATTCATCGGGTAGTGTTGCGGGTATTCCGTCACTTCCTCGATGCCGCAATGTCTCCTGGGAACTTTTTTCATTGTTCCCAGGAGACATTGCAGAGGTCTGCCGCGAGTTATCTCGGGATTTAGAAAGAAGTAACTCGTGGCAGACCTCCGCAATGTCTCCTGGGAACAATGACAAAAGCTCCCAGGAGACATTGCGGCATCGAGGAAGTGACGGAATACCCGCACACTACCCGATGAATCCATATACAGGAAGCGGACAGTAACATAAAGGATTACTAGGGTACATTGAATCGAATAAAAACAAACGTGCGGTTTAGTAACCCACTTAAGACCCGGACCTTTGATTCCCACAAATAGAGCTTTCTTTTGGTGGTATTTGATCACCTCTGCAATTTTTTTTTTTACGCTATAAAAAAAACACGACAATTTTGAAAAAATAAATAAAATATTTTATACTATTTACTATAATAAATACCCCCCCCCCCCAAAAAAAAAATATCTTCATCAGTTTAAGCCGATATATATTCTCCTTCTCATCACAATAAGCGTATATTGATTGATTTGCACAAAAGTTATAGCGTCTTCAAAATAGGGAATAGATTTATGGCATTTTACAAAAAAAAAAAAAAAAACACAGGAATACAGCGCTCAGGGTGTTCATAAACAATGATCAGTATAAAGGACAAATAATACAGGGGTACATTAATTGCATTGTATGATATGATAGTAAATTTAATTATTACAGTCCATAAGACTAAATTTAAAAGTCCAAGGCCCAGATTCAGATACAATTAGATTATCGTAGAGTATCAGAAATACACTACGCCGCCGTTTTTTACCTGGCTCTACGTGGAATCCAGGTAGATTTTGTCCAGTAAACGACGGCGGCGTAGTGTATTTCTCCCGGCGCAATCCATATACGCGAGTAGGGGGCGCGAAGCATTTAAAATAGGCGCGTTCCCGCGGCGATCGAACTGCGCATGCTCCGTTCCCAAATTTCCCACCGTGCATTGCGCGAAATCACGTCGTTACGTCATTTTTTCTTGAGTAGCGTCGTTTACGGACATTCCTATTCCCGAACGAGTTACGTAAAAAACAAAAAAAATATTTTAAATTCGACGCGGGAACGACGGCCATACTTAACATGGGTTACGCACTGTTAGACCAGCAAAAAGCTGGTCTAACAGTACGTAGAAAAAAATAGACGTAAGCGATTGAGAAGACCGCTCGTATCTTCGTGGATCGCTGTAAAAACTCATTTGCATATCCCGACGCATGAAAACGACGCGAACTCCTCCCAGCGGCCGCAAAAATATCGCAACGTAGATCCGAAGGCTTACGAGGACGTAAGCCTCTCGGATCGAAGCCCGAAGCCGCCGTATCATGGTTTGAGGATTCAAACTAGTGATACGGCGCGCAAAATTTGAAATTACTCCTGTCTAACACCAGTTAGACAGGCGTAATCGCTCTATGAATCTGGGCCCAAGTCTTTTATTTAGTAAGTGGGTATATTGTAGATAACCAGGGCTGCTCTCCGAGAGTGAAGTCAACTCAAATGTACATAGAAAAGAAAAAGAAAGGAAAAAAGCGCCTCTAGGTTATCTAGTATGATTTTAATAACAAATAAAAGTATCCAGCACTTACATCTGGTATTACAGCAGCAGGAGATGAAGTGCTGGCAGTCTACTGAACCAGGAGGTGTCGAGCGTGTGCAACTTCCACCGAGTATGTCACAAGCAGGGGATCGGATGCTGGCAATCCAAGATAAGACAGCAACTAGAGCAAAAATGTCCGTGGGATGTGTTGAATATTCGTTCAAAGAGCGATCAATAAGCTGGAGGAGGAGCAGCTCGTATGCCGGGTGTTGACGTCAGGAAGACGGTGGGGGACGGTGGCCGATCAGGATCAGAACAAAACACAACGCGTTTCAGAGCTGGCGCTAATCCATAGAGAGAACCGCGCGCTCCTTTTTCAAGTGTGAATAGGGGCAGGATTTAGAGGACTTAAGAAGAAGTCATGGGGTGTTCACCAACCAATACAAAAAGAGCGACAATTTTGAAAAAAATAAAAACATTTTTTTTACTTTTTGATATAATAAATATCCCCAAAAAATATATAATTTTTTTTCTCAGTTTAGGCTAATATGTATTCCTCTACATATTTTTGCAAAAAAAATCGCAATAAACGTATATTGATTGGTTTGCGCAAAAGTTATAGCGTCTACAAAATAGGGAATCGTTTTATGGCTTTTTTATTAATATTTTTTTTTCTTGTAGTAATGGTGGTAATCAGCGATTTTTATCGTGACTGCGACATTATGGCGGACACATCAGACACCTTTGACGCTATTTTGGACCATTGTCATTTATACAGCGATCAGTGCTATAAAAATGCACTGATTACTGTGTAAATGACACAGGGAAGGGGTTAATCACTAGGGGGCGAGGGAGGGGTTAAGTGTGTCCTAGGGAGTGATTCTAACTGTGTGGGGCCTGGGCTTCCAGCGACACGACATTGATCACTGCTCCCGATGACAGGGAGCAGATGATCAATGTTTTGTCACAAGGCAGAACAGGGAAATGCCTTGGTTACACAGTCACACCCCTGTTCTGGACACCAACGGATTTTGAGTCTGCGGGTCCTGCGGGCACGGTCACGGAGCTCACGGCAGAGGCTTTGTGCAGCCATGCACATTCTGACGACGTATAAGGCCGTGTACACATGATAAGTCCATCTGATGTGTGAAAGTTCTATTGATGATAGATGTAGGTTGTGGGTTAGCACAGTCTAAAGGTCAGATGTCTGACTTATGTCTACTTAAGAAATGTGTATTGGAGGCTCGTTAGTACCCATTGTATGATGTTGTGGGTGGAGTGTGTCATTGTCCATTTCATTACTGCAAGTATTATTTTTAGTGTATATAAGAGCCTTACCATGAAAGTGCCTTGTGTGTCTCGTTTCTGGGGAAAATCTGTCGTGGGTTGGTGGAATGGAATATCGTAAACGGCCTTAACCCCTGACCGTGCTGAGCAAGCTGAGCTCTTTTCCATTGTTAACATTAACAGCTGCTGAAATATCTATTTATTCGTTTTTGTCCAAGCTGGAATGGAGCTTCAAAGTGTTAAAACTCTCAAAAGAAGTAACTATAACCTTAACAAAGGTAGTCTCATGCCTATAGAGTTGTGAATTTGTTGACTTTGCATAAGACTAATGAATTTTCCCGCTGTAGAGCTATATCTGAAGATCCCCTGGGCGGCTGTCTCCTTGTGTAGACAGCTTTGATTCCATTGTAGTCACATAGACTTCTCTTAGTAGTCTGGGTTTTACTCCTCATACTTCACCATCGGTTAAGAATTTGTGTTTGCAGTAACTATTTTAACCCCTTCAATACCAGGCTTTAAAACCCACCTCCATACCGGGCCTATTCTGGCACTTCTCTCCTACATGTACAAATCATCATTCTTTTGCTAGAAATTTACTCAGAACCCCCAAATATTACATATGTTTTTTTAGCGGACGCCCTAGGGAATAAAATGGCAGTCATTGCAACTTTTTATCTTGCACGGTATTTGCGCAATATTTTTTCAAACACCTTTTTTTTGGAAAAAAATGGTTTCATGAATTAAAAAATAACAAAACAGTAACGTTAGCCCAATTTTTTTGTAAAATATGAAAGATGATGTTACGCCGAGTAAATAGATACCTAACATGTCACGCTTTAAAATTGCGCACACTCATGGAATGGCGCCAAACTTCATTACTTAAAAATTCCCATAGGCGATGCTTTCATTTTTTTTACAGGTTACCAGTTTAGAGTTACAGAGGAGGTCTGGTGCTACAATTGTTGCACAAGCTCTAACGCACGTGGCGACACCTCACATGTGTGGTTTGGATGACGTTTACATACGTGGGTGGGACTTACGTGTGCGTTCGCATCTGTGCGCGAGCTACCGGGGACATGGGCGTTTTAATTTTTTTTTGTTTTATTATTTATTTTTTATTTTATGTATTTATTTATTTTTTACACTTTAAAAAAATAAATAAATTGCAATCGTTTTTATTACTATTACAAGAAAATGTAAACATCCCTTGTAATAGGAATAGTGTGTGACAGGTCCTCTTTAAGGAGAGATGCAGGGTTCAATAAGACCCTGCATCTCCCCTGCAGGCTGGAAAGCATGAGATCGTGAAAAAAAACTCACAGCTCTCATTCTTACTAGCCGCAATTGCGGTTTGTTTACTTACGGGTACCCGGGCGTGACGTCATCACATCGCGCCCGGGCCTCCGACGGTCATAGAGATGACTGGTGACCGTCTGGTCACCAGTCATCTCTATGCTTCACATATGGCGGACGGCGATCATCTCTCCGGGCCCCTGATGGCACGGGAGAGCCCAGAGAAGCACCGGATGGCGGCGGGAGGGGGAGATGTTCCCTCCCGCCGCCTATAAGAACAATCAAGCGGCAGAACTGCCGCTATGATCGTTCTTATTGTGCGCAGGATCGCCGCTGGAACAAAATGATATCTGAATTTTGTCTCTAGGTGCACTCACTCATTCAGATATCACTGCACAAAATACAGGACGTCATATGACGTCCACCCGGGATTAGAGATCCCCTTTGTGGACGTCATATGACGGTGTGCGGTATTGAAGTGGTTAACACAAACATCTCCCCGTCGCTCTTATGTTTAATTCATAGCCTTTGATGAACTGAATAGTGAATGTGAAGCATTCAAGGTTCCTAGCAAAACTGCATTTTACGACTAATTGGAAGCAGCGGTTGTTTTAGTTGCGTAAGTATAAATAGCCAAGGGCGCGGTGTTAAGAATCAGTTGCTGTAGATGGATAATGGAATAGATAAGCGGTGTTTTTCTCCTACAGGATGAGATCCCAGGAGTATGCTCATTATGGCAGGTGTATTGTCAAGATTCCTTCAAGGAGCATTACTGATGGGCACAGGCTCACTTGTTAGTCGGTGCTGTTTTTTTGGTCGAACGTGGCGCGGGTGTGCGTTTATCAACATTTGTGGCGTAGGGGTTGGAAGGGTTACATTTTATAGCTGGCAGTCAAAATAATTGTAACATAGTGATGAACTACGTGATAGTATTATGATAGTTGATCCAGATGCACACACTGGTTCAGGCAGCAGGAAAGTAAAATTGTTAAAGGGTAAGTTTACCTTTACACATACACTGTATTACCAAAAGTATTGGGACACCTGCCTTTACACACACATGAACTTTTATGGCTTCCCAGTCTTAGTCCGTAGGGTTCAATATTGAGTTGGCCATCCCTTTGCAGCTTTAACAGCTTCAACTCTTCTGGGAAGGCCGTCCACGAGGTTTAGTAGTGTGTCCTGACCTCAACACGATAGAACACCTTTGGGATGAATTGTCATCTCCTCCAACATCAGTAGAAGGTAGTCACCACTCCAGGTGGGTATGCTGAGCAATCAGTAACTTCTTAGGAAATCAAGGGTGCCGGCAATGCACAAGGCAAATAGTAAAGGCTAAAAAATGGACAGAACCTTTGGGTTGTCTTTATTGTAAAACAAATGGAAAATGCACTACAAAATGCAGCAAAAATAAGGATAGCATCCTACGCGTTTCACACTATGGATCAGTGCTTAGTCATGGCAGCCATGACTAAGGGCCCTTTCACACGTACGGACCGTTCATCCATTGCGGATGAAAACGGGACATACATTGGTCCCTATGTGATTACGGGTGTCAGCGGATGACCATTGTCCGCCTCCGCAAAGATCCGGTTTTTCGGACAGAAAAAAATCCTATTTTTCCTATTTTTTTTCCTATTTTTCTTACGTCTGGTGGATCGGATCGGATGAATACGGACATCCTCTATGGGGGGATCGGATGAACACGGACCGTATGTCCGTATTCATCCGATCCCCCCATAGAGGAGAGCGAAGGAAAGACAGGGCGGTCCATGCACAGTGTGCCAGGACCGCCCTGTCAGCCGACAGCTCAGCGGGGATTCACGGAGCGATCCCCGCTGAGTTCAACATGAGTGCCTGACCTCACAAATACGCTTCTGGAAGAATGGTCAAACATTCCCATAGACACACTCCTAAACATTGTGGACAGTCTTCCCAGAAGAGTTGAAGCTGTTATAGCTGCAAAGGGTGGGCCAACTCAATATTTTCCAAAAATATCCCCATGCACCACAGTGTTCACAATATATTAAAATGCTGTGCTCTGTTCAGTGCTGTGTTTTGGCCTAGGCCGACATGTCCTAGGCCTAGGGCGGCACTTTGCGGGGGGCGGCAAGAAAAGCCGCCCGCAACAGAAAAAGCTCCCCCTGACCCGTGTTCCCGAATCCAGGCTCCTGCGGCCTCATCCAGCACATATGCAGTTCGCGGTGGACAACTTGCTGTTGCGGTGCCGGCACTTGCAAATATGGGCAACTGACAATATATGGGCGTGCATGGCTGGGGGGGGGAGTCATGCCCCCATAAGTGGCCGGTGACTGGTTGCGTGCAATGTGACTGGTGGAGGTGGAGCCCTATGCTCAGGCTGTCCTCCTCTGCACGGCTTTCCTTTACTGAATTGTGTCCTTGGCACCGGGGCGGGGTCTGGCTGTGACATCAGGAGGAGGAGGTACCTGTCAAAACACGTACCCGTTCCCCCCTCCCCCTAAAAGGTGCCAAATGAGCCTAAAGAGGACGGGGTGTGGGTTACAGATGATAGGGTTGGTCTTAAACAGGAAGGGGCGTGGCCTTGGCAGGAAGGGGTGGGTCATATTTTAATTAGGGGTGTGCTTGAGTTTAATCAGGCCTAGGGCAGCACAAAACCTAAATACACCACTGGCTCTGTTCCCAAAACATATGTTCATCTCTTAAACTGCTGATAACATTGTCCTCCCCAATCCATCCTTCAGATAGCAGGATGCACTCAGTGCTGGTGTGGACCCTAAAATCCACGAATGAGACTGCGCATACATAAGTGGAGAAGGAGGCTAGGAGCGCTGATATTTTGGCCACAGGTTTGGTGTTTGAGTGAAATTTCACATGGTGCCATATAAAGTGTGTGTTGAAGGCAGGGCTGGACTGGGACAGAATTTTGGCCCTGGACTTCATCCAGGCTCGCCCACTTTGACAGGTCTCTCCCATGGCGGCCGGACAACTCCCGCACCCCCCCTAGCCACCCAAGCCCCCTCTCCCCCTTCACTAGTCACTAGCCATTCTACTTTATTAGAGTAGAACGGCTGGTACTGGTACTCTTATAGGCAGTACCAGTGGGGAAGCTAGACATTATTTCAAAAAACAAAAGTGTAGCGCTAAAATATATGTGAGGGAATGAGAAAGACTTTATGAGTGAGTCTTATATATAGTGAGAAAAAACACCAAAAGGGCTGTAATAGTCCTTAACCACTTGTCACCCGCCCACCGTCATATGACGGCGGGCGGGTAACTCCATTGTCCTGACTGCACGTCATATGACGTGCAGTCATAGAAAGCTGCTAGGGGCGCGCGCGCCGCCGCCGGCGCGCGCACGCACCCGTCGCATCACTGGGACTCCCGTGCGTGTGCCCGGCGGCCACGATGGCCGCCGGGCACACGCGATTGCCGAGTAACTGAGCTGGGACGTGCAGCTCTGTGTGTAAACACAAAGCTGCACGTCCCTGTCAGGGAGAGAGGAGACCGATTGTGTCCCTTGTACATAGGGACACAATCGGTCACCTCCCAAGTCACCCCCCCCCTCCCCCCACAGTTAGAACACAAACTAGGAGAAACATTTAACCCCTTCCCCGCCCCCTAGTGGTTAACCCCTTCCCTGACAGTTACATTTATACAGTTATCAATGCATATTTATAGCATTGTTCACTGTATAAATGTAAATGGTCCCAAAAATGTGTCAAAAGTGTACGATGTGTCCGCTATAATGTCCCAGTGCTGAAAAAAAATCGCAGGTCGCCGCCATTCCTAGTAAAAAAAGAAATAAAAAAAATCATAATTATGTCCCCTATTTTGTAGGCAATATAACTTTTGCGCAAACCAGTCACTATACGGTTATTGCGATTTTATTTTTTACATTTATTTACCAAAAATATGTAGAAGAATACGTATCGGCCTAAACTGAGATAAAAAATGTTTTTTTTTTTTTTTAAATGGGATATTTATTATAGCAAAAAGCAAAAAATATTGTGTCTTTTTTCAAAATTGTCGCTCTTTTTTTGTTTATAGCGCAAAAAATGAAAACCGCACAGGCGATTAAATACCACCAAAAGAAAGCTCTATTTGTGGGGAAAAAAGGACATCAATTTTGTTTGGGAGCCACGTCGCACGACCGCGCAATTGTCAGTTAAAGCGACGCAGTGCCGGAAGCTAAAATTTTGTCTGGGCAGGAAGGGGGTGTAGGTGCACAGTAGGCAAGTGGTTAAAAATAATAAGTAAATATAGTCTGTGAAAGATCCAACTAAAAGTGACTTGATGTTGAAGGTTTGCTAGCAGATTCACCACCAGATAGTAAAATGGGAGGCTTATGGAGGAATCAGACCCAACTAAGCATATACTTATTAGGTCACTCAGGCTTTGTGGGATAACGATGTCATGATTCCAAGGCAACTCAAGTGGTGAACAGATGAATCCTGGAAGCTCACATACTTAGGGCAATATGGAACCAATTGTTTGAAAACCAGCCAAAGGACAGTGGTCACTTCAAATGAAACAAATCCAGGGCTCAGAGTATGAGGAATGATAAGAGAAAAACAAGGGTGCACATAGTGTAAATCCGATCAAATATTTTACTTAGCGGTAAAAAAATGAATTTTACACTCACATTTCAGTTGATAAAAATAGGCATTAAAGCAGTCAAGTAGCAGTAGGGTCAGCGTGTAGTTCCGACGTGTTTCCTTCCATAGAACGTCATCTGGGGCACTATATGGAGTGCCCCAAATGACGTTCTATGGAACGAAACGCGTCAAAGTGCCCCAGATGACGTTCTATGGAACGAAACGCGCCGGCGTGCCCCAGATCGTATCAGAACGCGGTGACGTAAAAAAACGACGTGCTGAAAAAAATGAAGTTCAATGCTTCCAAGCATGCATCGACTTGATTCTGACCATGCGTGGATTTTTAACCGATGGTCGTACCCACAGACGATCGTTTTTTTCTATAGGTTTTTTTATCCATCAGATAATTTTAAAACAAGTTCCTAGTTTTTTGACTGATGGATAAAAAACCGATGGGGCCCACACACGATAGGTAAGTCTGATGAAAACGGTCCATCAGACCGTTTTCATCAGATGAACTGATCTTGTGTATGCAGAATAACATGTAGAGAGCGTCCTGCCACACAGATGTAGTTCCCAGGAGGGGGCGAGCACGTCACTGACCACCGCAGTAAAGTCTCCCTTCACGGTGGTCAGTAACAATCAGACAAGCAGGAAGTGAATAGAACAGAGAAGAAATAGAGCAACTTCTGAACAAAAACAAACAATGAGGAAGTGAAAAGAGGAATGTCTGCAGGTAAAGGATGCTTATTATGAAAAAAAAATTATTTCCTTTACAACCCCTTTAGTCCTTGAACTTTGAATTGCAACTGTTCATGTCAGTATTTAAAGCGGAGTTCCAACCACAATTAGCATTTTTTAAATGTATGTCCTTTAATCATGCGTTTTTATAATATAAATCCGGTCACTTACTATTTTACAATCCGCAGCCGCTCCGCATAGTTATTCAAAAAAGATTGTTTATAAAACTATGTCCACACCGTTGTCATTTTGCTTGTAGGCGTTGTGAAGCCAACAAGCACTTACTTCCTGGAAGTCTTGAATGGGGAGTGATAATTGGGCAGCGCACTGCATCCTGGGAAATGATGACACACCTTTCCCAGGAGCATTAGAGGGAGATGATGTCAGAATCCTTGGTGATTCCAAGGGCAGATTTTGTGGGACAGCATAGCAACAGGCATTTCCAGATGAGTAAAAAAAAAATTGTTTTGTTTTTTTCTTTTTTAGGTCTAATGAGCAAAATAATGAAAAAAAAAATTGGGATGGAAACTCCACTTTAAGGAACTGAAAATAAAAGGAGGTAATAATTTACAGTAACAAAGCAAAAGGTTCCAAAATGGGCATACTGTGTATAATTTATTGTTATATACCATTGTGTCTGGCTTTATGTTTTTACATTGCATGGGCTATAAACAAAACATATAGGTATAGGGTTTTGTGATATTGAATGCTACTCTTTTAATTAAATCTAAGCTCACATCCAACTTTCACCGATAAAAGGATGCATCTAATGCCTTGTACACACAAGCGTAATTTCCGAAAAAGTCAGACGGAAGCTTTTCATCGGATATTCCATCCGTGTGTATGCCCATCTGACTTTTTCCATCGGAAATTCAGATGGAATTAGATAGAGAACATGTTCTCAATTTTTCCGATTAAAAAAATCTGAATTTCCGTTCATCTGGATGCAATTCCGACGGACTAAAAACCACGCATGCTCGGAAACAATTTGACGCATGCTCGGAAGCATAGAATTCAATTTTCTCGGATCGTCGTAGTGTTGTACATCACCGCGTTCTTGATGGTCGGATTTTAGTGTGATCGTATGTATGCAAGACAGCTTGAGCGGAATTCTGTCGGAACTCCTTTGGAAAAAAACTTTCTTTTTTTTTTTCGACGGGAAAATCAGCCGTGTGTACAGGGCATAACAGTATTTCAGAGTTTATCCGCAGAGCCAATTTTTTTCCCGAACAGCCTTACATGCGTGAAAACCGTGACATGCGATGAGCTTAGCAGATGAAGTCATTTTATTGAGCGAAACTCTGACAAGTTAACATTTTAATTTGTTTAAACTGGAATTAGGGATTCCGAAATAATACACAGCAGAGGTTACAGCGCTTAATAAATGTCACAGTTATCTCCTCCTCTTAGTAACAGACTAACCAGATTATGAAAGAGTTTTGTATATCTCTTCACAGAGCAGTTCATTCATGGAAATACTCTACTATGGGTATTATGGTTTTAAGCAAAAATTCGAAGCAAAAATGTTTCAATACTTTATAATAACGGAGATATATAGAGCTCTAAGTATGGTTTCTTCTGATTCTGAGGCTGGGAAAAGTTGTAATGTGAAGATTTGCTGGCCTCTTCAAAGAAACCTGGAATGAAAAAAATAGGAATGTTGCCACTGCTTACCTCTTTTTCAGAAAATACTGCAGTGGAACCTCGGATTATGAGTATAATCCGTTCCAGGAGAATGCTCGTAATCCAAAGCACTCGCATATCAAAGCGAGTTTCCCCATAGGAGTCAATGGAAACGAAAATAATTTGTTTCGCATTGACTACTATGACATGCAATACCGCATTTGGCCAGAGGTGGGGGGGGGGGTGCGGGAGAGCCATGGAAATACTCAGGGACAGCTCAGCTGAACTCAGAATCCCTCAAAAACGCTTGGGAACTAAGTATTTCCGTTTGTTTTTTATTTTTAAGCATTTTTCGAACGGCTCCAACCGGCTCTGTTCGGCTTTGGTGCCCCCGCACCTCTGGCCAAATGCGGTACTGCACACTGCTGTGGCTTGAATCCTGCTCGTTTTGTGAGACAACACTTGCAAACCGAGTCAGGATTTAAAAAAAAAAAAAATGATTGTATTGCGAAACACTCGTTAACCGTGTTACTCGCAATCCGAGGTTTCACTGTAGTTGCTTGGCTGTAGTGCTCATCTAATGGCTTCAATACTTGCAGTCCATGGCCAGCAGTGTATTTAGGTTTTGTGCTGCCCTAGGCCTTACTAAACTCATGCACCCGCTAATTTAAATATCACCCACCCCTTCCTGTCAAGGCCACACCCCTTTTTGTTTAAGACCCGCCCTGAAGGGGCCTGGGGGGGGGGGGGCAATGGATTCTTTTAATTTGCATAGATTTCCTCTCACTTCCTGTTTGGCTATGGGGCAGGAAGTGAAGTGAAATCTCTGCAATGGGACAGGGATGGTAAAAAAATAAACTGACAGGGACCATAACCCTTCCTTACTCTATCCAAAATGAAAAAAAAAAGTGTTGCCTATAGTTTTACTTTAAGCACAAATTTCTGATAATTTTATGGAAAGGACTAAGAAGATATAACAATGCCAGTGGTGCAGCTGAAAACATATAGCACATTGAGGAAGGTTTGTGGTCCAGGATAATAGGACCAGGTAAGTTCTCTACACCTCGTTTTAAGGTAAGTATTTCATAATGAGCTAGTATGCGGTGCATACTAGTTCATTATGGCTTTACCCTTACAGGTGTAAAAAAAAAAAATTGGGTATACAACCGCTTTAAGAAAAGTTTTTTATAGTATTTTCTTATCTTTAGGCAACATCTGTTTCTCACGTACATAGACTCTTCTATCCTGTGGCCTGCGGTTAGGACGAAGTCTCAGAATAAATTTCCTGTTTCAACTGTAACGTGCGCCATTAAGATCGGGAACATGCATTATCAGGGTGGAAACAGATGTTTTGCTAACAATGTCTTTTTTTTTGTTTAATCACATTTTATTGGTCTTTTGTCTTTATCTTGATAATGTATAGAATACGTATGTATTATATTAACCACTTAAGACCTATACCAAAATGCAGGTAAAGGACCAGGCCCCTTTTTGCGATTCGGCACTGCGTCACTTTAACTGACAATTGAGCGGTCGTGCGACGTGGCTCCCAAACAAAATTTGTGTCCTTTTCTTCCCACAAATAGAGCTTTCGTTTGGTGGTATTTGATCGCCTCTGCAATTTTTATTTTTTGCGCTATAAACAAAAATAGAGCGAAATTTTTGAAAAAAAACCAATATTTTTTACTTTTTGTTATAAGAAAAATCAAATAAACAAAATTTTAGTCAAACATTTAGGCCAAAATTTATTTAGCCACATGTCTTTGGTAAAAAAAAAAATCGCAAAAAAAAAAAAAATAGCTACCTAGCAGGAACAGCGACACTAATACAGCGATCAGAAAAATGATTGCTTAGTGACACTGGCAATAGGGAGTGAAAGGGTTAACTAGGACGGTGATCAAGGGGTTAAAACTTTATTAGGGGGTGTACGGGGGCTACCCTGGACCTAACACTAACTGCCTGTCACACTGACACTAACTGCAGTGATCATACATATGATCACTGCATTCAGTGACACTGTGACAGGGGGGAGGGGGTGGGGGGTGATCGCAAGGGGTTAGGTCTGCCTGTGTGTACTGGTGTCAGTGTAGTGTTGTGCAGACTTACTGTGAGATGTGATCTCTCCTCAGCGGCGGTTGAAAAAAACGCCGAGAGCAGAGATCACATCACTTCCTCCTTCCTGTGTTTACACAGGAGGAGGAAGTGACACGCAGGGGGAGCACGCGGATTGGCTGGGAGCGATCCGGAGGGGGCGGACAAAAACGAACCGCCGACCCCTCAGCACGGATCGCTCGGCCAGGTAACTGGACTGCCGCATGTACCGGGGGGGTCCCGATCGGACCCCCGACCTACGTCTAGGCACCAACGTATATATACGTTGA
Organism: Rana kukunoris; assembly: GCA_029574335.1. Lineage (NCBI taxonomy): Eukaryota > Metazoa > Chordata > Amphibia > Anura > Ranidae > Rana > Rana kukunoris. Next base: position 39,131,567 of record CM056056.1, on the reverse strand, counting down.
TGTGGCTGTCGGTGCCATTCTGCCAACGTAAATGTACATGCGGCGGTCCATAAGAGGTTAAACCCCTCCTAAGCACCCCTTTCCTTTTGAATTGCATAAATACCCTGTATCTGTGTTCAATAAACTAGACGCTTCTTGATAACACTCAGAAACGGTTCATGTGTAATCATTGAATGTTGTTTTTCCTGACGAGATTCTTGGCAAGATTCTCTTGCCGGCCAGGTGTACAGACACTCCATTCAAAATAATTTCCATTCTTTGGAATGGCACGAACACGGTGACGTCCTTGACTAAGACGAGCATGCGCTCGTCACATTCGATGCCGTCGCCGCCATCTTGCTTCACCCTTTCTATGCCTTGGAAGCTACTGCGCATGCGTCAAAGTCATTTCGAGCATGCTTAGGTTTCCATGGAGAGGTAAGTGTAACGGTCACCGCCGTTTACGACCTTCCATCCACCCAAGACAAGACAGCTTAGCCGACACTCTGACAATCCTGCATGCACGATCCATTCCCTCAGAATCAAGACGAGACACGCAGCTCTGTACTTGTTCCAAAATGTATGAATGCTTTAATGGTTTCTTAGCTTGCTTATTTATCCAGTACAACATATTAAAGTTAATCACAGGAACAGTGAAATCTCCACCCCCCTCATCACACACTGGGGGCTTCCATACAGATTTTAGAGAAACACTTTGGCACTGGTCTATAATTAACATGATCTAATTATTACCCCTGAGAAGCCACATTCCTTTATCAGTAGAATTCAAACAAAACACCATCACACAATGAGTTGCCCTTCAATCCACATATTTAGACAGACAGTCTGTCTCCGACAGAAAGGTATTCACACCTGGGCATCAATAGGCTTTAAACCGTGTTATCACACATTGAAAGGTCTTTCACCTGTTACACAATGACATTCCTTTACTAAACTTAATTGACATGCTAATTCAATACCCCTGAAGAGGGACATCTGATCTTTAGTACAATACACAATCTTTTAAGCGTAAACACAGAGCCTCACACAATGGACAATGAAATGTCTAGGAGTAGATGCAATTAACACCTCTCAAAAGCATGTGTCCACACATTGAATAAGCCAACAACTTGTAATATCTCAAGACATCCTGCAATATGAACTATCAGTAATGTCCCACCCCATGTAATACATGAATTATGATTTATTAGCCACCCTATGCCCAAAAGGGCACGGGGTGAACTTAGACCCACAAGTTATTAGTGACGCTGACACAGGAGTATCTCTCATTCTTCTTCTGGTTGTCACGGGTCATTCCGTTACAGTAAGTACACACACGATCGGGTTTCTCGGCAGGAAAAGACTGCCAAAAATCTCACGACAAGAAAATAGAGAGATTCTGGGCAGTTTTCTTGACTAGAAACCCCAAAGCCTCGTACACACGCATGGTTTACTCGCCAAGAAAGCTCTGCCAGCAATTTTCTTGCCAAGAAAACCGTGCATGTGTATGAGGCTTCAGATATGACGGGTCACTGACCATTATCCTGCATTACCTAAGAGTACACCTGGGTGGTTATATTACCTGTTCCTCTTCAAGGGGTGCCTTGGCAAAATACCTAGAAATTGCCCAAAAACTGTTATTAGGCCAGCCTGCCTATTTTTTACACAAAGCCATGGGTTTTCATTGTGCAGCATTACAGCCTTTTAGCCACCAATGTCCTAACAACAAATGATGGCATCAGTTGATAAGGAGGACATCGGGCTCCTGCCCCTCTCCTTCAGCACCAGGGTCACATTAGTAGAGTGAGGGAGAGAAATGAGGAAGAAGAGAATCATTGGAATACTAATCAGTACCAGTGTGCAAAGATTTAAGCAAATGTATTTGCTTTGGAAGAATAAATCACGGCTAATGTTGGGTGTCCTACGCAGGTAGATGTTGCTACATTATGCAAAACTATTAGTTTAGTTTTTTTTTTTTTCCATAATAACTTTTATTGGTAAACAGAAAAAGGTTTACAATACAGTTGAATAAGGAGTCTGATATAGAACATTAGGTTGTACAGCAGTGATGATCAGAACTAGCATGCAGTCAAGATTGCAACAAAAACATACAAAAAAAATAATTATATATATAGCATGTTTTTTCCCTTTTTGTTTGATATAATGAACAGTATCTAAGAGGTAAGTAAGATTCATGACTAACTTGTTGCATATCTATGCTTCTAATGGAAATCTTGTGACCGTCCAAGGTTAGATTAAAGATAGGTGAGAGTTACATATGGATGTGGGGGTTTGCTAGTTCATGTGGCACTGACCAGCTTTGAATAGATATTTCATCATAAAATATCCGCCGCTGGAGCTGTTCAGCTGTCGGTACTAGAAAATAAGGGCTGTAGCTGGAGAGGAGACTGGATCTGTGCGTAGACTCTACATGAAGAGGGGGAGGAAGGAACGGGCACAGGAGGGGGAAGACAGGGTGGGAAAGAGGGGAGGATAGAGGAGGAGCTGTAGGAAGCTAAGGAGAAAGATAGAAAGAGAAGAATAAGGTGAGATAAAATAGAATAGAAAAAGCAAACAACAAAAAAAAAACAAAAAAAAAAAATACAATAATAATAATAAGTTCATAGGTAGAGAGCGAAAGAGTGTATGGGTATCGAAACATGGAGTCAGTGAGAGGGGGGAGGGTGAGTGGAGGTGGGCCGGTTTGGGGGGATCGCACAGTCTCCGCCGTCGGGCCTCAGGTATTGCAGTATGGAGAGTATCAGGGGTATTAGAGTCAGCGATAATTGGACATGTGTCTAATAGAATGAAGTGAGAGATGACCTCCCTCTATCTTCCCTTGTGTAGGGGAGGGAGGTTAGGTATAACGTGGTGTGATTCAGTTAGACCATAAATTTAATGCTATAGTTATCAAGGTTTAGAGTTACTTGTGCTATATTTTGCACACCTGCAGTCCATGTCCAGTGTTCCTCTAGTAACCACCTCCATTTTCAAGCATATCACTCGCTCCATGTAAGTGAAGTTGTCTTTTCCTGATTCAACTTTAAACATAATTTTTTCTCCCAATTTTTTTTTTTTTTTTTCTCCCCTTCCCCTTCCAATGATCATATCCAATTTTCATTTATTCCATTTTTTATTTTTCAAGTACTAGATCTCCTGTCTATCTACACGATCAAGGTGTCGTTTGTGGTCTATGTCAACCTGTGTATTTTAGGTTGGGTGGTTTTGCTCCCCCTGGTGGCAAGATATGAGATGGCCTGAGATATCCTGTGGTCAAAGGGTGAGCTTAAGTGTTTGTGCCTCTGCAGCCCAGTAATATCATATTTAATGTGTATATGCATATTTTGTACCTACATTTCATGTATGTATAAAATTAACAATGATGTTTTTCTACATTTTGTAGTCTAATCAATTTAAAAGCCGTGATTGTTACCATCTACCCTTGAGAAAGCTTATTATAAGCGAAACTGTCGGGATACAACAATCAACTGTAGGCTGAAACCTGATTCTACTTATCTCTGACCGATCATTTGTCTGTTTTAATATTCATAGAATTTTTGTGTTTTCTGTGAATAATTATTTCTTTATTGTATACTGAATAAATTATATTTCCTACTTTTGTACTTCTCTGGTCTGTACAATATTTTCTTTCTCTTGCTAACAATTATTATTTTTTGCTAATTGCACCGTTTAGAAAATCCCATTTCTTTCCCCCCTCCTTTTTTCCATTTTTCAAAATGTCTGGGATGTGGTGCCTATCTAATATGGTGTGCCTTCAGTGATTGGACCAAAAATATACAATTTCTTCCAGGTGTTTCAGTACACCATACCTTCCGGGTCCCTCACTGATGCACACAACAAATAGCTCATCTTTTTGAACATACATCCACACCTACTTTATACTTTCTTTTTCTGTGTTTCAAGGAAAACAGAAACATTCTCTATAAGCACTGAGAAAGAATATATTGTTATTAATTTATGATATAACCAACCTGATGTTGTATGTTTGCCATTAAATTGTGGTAGAGATTCCCTGTGTATTCGATAACCCTTGTTGTGTGTTTTTTTTTTTTTTTTTCCCCCGTGTCCATTTGTACACATTCTGTTCCCCTTTCCCTCTTTTTTATTGTTTCTTTTAGACTATGGCCGCCTTCAGTGGCGAAGCATGGGATGGGCTCATGAACAAGGTTCAGCGTACCATAAATTCCAGCTCTATTACAGATAAGGATTTAGATCATGCCTTTGTTAGGCTACAGCGCATTTTGGAACGGAAAGTCAGAATTTTTTGGCACAAACGTTATTTTGAAAAATATATTGAAAATGAGATAGTACCTTGGGGACTCAGAGTTCAGATATTCCCTAATCTAAGAAAGATAGGGGATCCTCTGAAACTACTATGGGAAACTAATCTTCAGACCTGCTCTTTTGGCATGATGAACTTACTGTGCAAAGAGTACGAACAAGAACTTGTCTCTTTGGACAATGCGGTACACAAATGGTATGAAGATTTTAGTCTAATAAAAACCAGTACAAGATTTATCAGGAAAGAACAAGTTCTTAAAGAACATGTTGAAGCTTATACGATTGACATCATAGGTAAAAAAGAAAATAAGTTTCTACGTGACATGAATGCTTATGCTAATAATTTTGCCTACAAATGGACAACTAATGTAGGTCCAAAATCTTTTAGAAATGAAAGTCATAGAAATTTCAATAAAAAAGATGAAAATGCCTCTAACTTATCTTCAGCTTCTTCTCTTTCATCTAGCCAATCTACCACCTATCGCGATATGTCGGTAGGCAGAATACCTAAAAAACGGAAAGGTAATTCGGACGCTGCGTCAACGGAATCCCTTGGACACCAAATCGGTACCCCCTTACCACGTCGTACACATGAACCGCACTCGAGACTAACATCACTGCACTCCGCAATTCTTCCCCAATCTGTACCAACTGCCCCTCGTGGGCCACAACCAACAGCATCGCTTGCGGTAGTTCCCACAGCGCTTTCCACTTCCATCACGGCATCACCTATGCACTCCGAGACTAGTAACAAGGTAAGCCACCCTGAAATTATTGTGTCACCTTCGGGGACACCACTGTCTGGAGATATTCGTTTAGCACCGATTTTTTTAGTGAAGGATTAAATCTATACTCAAGTGTTAATATTCCTCCACCATCAATTACTGCCACAAGGGATGAATTTGAATTATCCATTATAAATCTATCATCTTATAATCTAACAAGTGAGGAAGAACAGGTCTTAAAGCTAGGGCTAACTTTTTGCCCTGACTCAGATATAGATAAATTTGATCTAGTCAAGGATGTGCATCTGTTTGCACGTCGCCTAATGTATAAAGCCATGTTTGATAGACCTCTTGCACAGTTTGAAATTCCTAGTCTTACCGATATGGATAACACCATTTTGGAACAACGTGCATTAACTGACCTGGCTGAATTGTGGGAGGAGGGCCATCCCCTCGACGAGGAGCAGTGGTTGGATTCTTCCTCCACTGTACAGGTCGCGGGGTTGTCTTTCCCCCCGCCTCAAACATTCAGACCAAAATCCAGACATTTTCCTTTACTGAATACGAACCCAAATTTATGGGCTTTTGTACAACAAGTTACGCAAAACATAGAACAAAGCAACTTTAGACCTTGTACCAAATCAAACCTTACAATATCACAAAAAAATGCCATTAAATCACTACAAAAAAATCTAGAAATCACTATAAAACCTGCTGACAAAGGAGGCAATTTAGTGATCATGAATACTAGTAACTATGAAGCCATGTGTATCAAAATCTTATCTAATGTAGAATGGTACAGACCTATCTCCAAAACGGTGCTAGCTAATTTCCACACGCAATATCGCCAACTAATTTATCAAGCATTCCATCAAGGAATCATTGATCAAGATACGTGGAAATTTTTGGAGGTTAAAGATCCGCGAACTCCAACCTTTTATGCTCTACCCAAGACCCACAAATCTTTAATAGATCCCCCTGGCCGGCCTATTGTATCTGGCTGTGCCAGTCTAACAGAGAACGCCAGTTCACTGGTTGACTGTTATTTATCTCCACATGTCACATCACTGAGTTCATATATTAAAGATACCATAGACTTGCTCAAAACTATTGAAGGTATTCAACTTCCACCTGAGACATGGCTGGTAGCCCTAGACGTTGAAAGTTTGTATAATACCATCCCCCATGATAGGGGCTTGGAGGTTATTTCCGGTCTCCTATCTGAGAGAGGACCGGAAGCCTCCAAATATAATAAGTTTGTTCTTAAACTTCTGAACTACATTCTTCGACATAATGTTTTTGTTTTTGGTTCCTCCCACTACCTCCAGGTACAGGGGGTTGCGATGGGGACTAAATGTGCCCCATCGTATGCCAACCTGTACCTGGGGGGGTGGGAGAGAAACATTTTTTCCCGTGATGATTTAACACCCCTTATGGACTACATAGTTAGTTGGCATCGATATATCGATGATGTTTTGATTTTTTGGTCTGGTAGCGAATCGCAACTGCATGAATTCATGGAATTAATTAAATTTAATGATTTTAATCTAAAATTCACATTTAGTTATAGTCAAACTGACATTGATTTTCTAGACCTAAAAATCTCTAAAGACAAACATGGCTTTCTACATTCCTGTCTGTTTAGAAAACCTACAGCTGGAAATACAATTCTTCACGCCACCAGCTCACATCCTGCTTCTCTAATTGAAAGTATTCCCTATAGTCAATATCTTAGGCTGAGACGCAACTGCAGCCTTGATAGTGACTTCAAGAAAACCTCAAAGGATCTCTATCACAGATTGAGAATAAGAGGCTATAGCCATAGGCTACTTAAACGTGCGTATAATCGGGTGAAAGTTCAAAAGAGAAGCTCACTTATCTTCTCCTCTAACACTAAAAGCAAAATGGACACAGTAAGAATAATCACCAAGTATTCCAGTCAGCACAGAGAGATGCGCAATATTCTAAGGAATTTTTGGCCGTTGTTATCTGCAGATCCAAAGTTAAAAAAATTCATTAGAGAATCCCCAGAAGTGACTTTTAGACGTGTTCCATCGCTTAAAGATCGTTTAGTACATAGCCATTTTAATATGGCTGACCCATTTCAAACACCAACTAAAGGTGGTACTGCCCCCTGTGGCAAATGTGACGTATGTATGTTTGTTGGAGATCAACAAAAATTTAAATTGCCCAATGGTGATTGGCACTCGACCAAAAAGATCATTACCTGTCAAACAGTGGGTGTTATCTATTTAGCCCAATGTCGCTGTGGAGGCTTTTATATAGGTAAAACTAAAAGACCTTTTTTTAAGAGAATTCAAGATCACATAAAACCTATTCTGAAAAAGAAAATTGTTACTGCGATCAGTAGACATGTAGGAATCCATCACAACTTTGACCCAAACTTCATAAAGTTTTTTGCCCTTGAACATATCCCGCCTGACACAAGAGGAGGCAGCGTGGATGGAACTCTGCTTCAGCTTGAAGCACGCTGGATATACAAGCTTAGGGCTACCATTTATCCCGGGTTTAATGAAAGTCTTAGTTTTAAACCTTTTATATGATACCCAAGATCCTTGAGTACCCTCTCCCATCAGTTCTAACAACTTTTTTTTTTTTTTCCCCATTTCCCTTCCCCATTTCCAGTCCCTTATCGTTGCCACTGTTTTTCCCCCCTCTTTTTTGGCAACATACCACTGCCCCGGGTCTATGATAACCCGAGGTATGCTTTTCTGTATAGCGCTGCGCTACACAATTGACTAATAATCATTTATATCTATCTAATGAATCAATGTTACATTTTGTATTTAAATATATTTTGAGTAGTTATGATATTGTTCATATGTATTTTTGTTTTGTTTTTTTATTATACATTTTTTTTTTTTTTTTTTTCATATTTTTTCTGGGTTGCAGAGGCACTAGGGAAGTATCGGAGGCAATTCGGTCTACCCTTCGATTCTTTCCTATGCTCCCCCTATCCATCCCTGTGTGCTTGGTTTGTCTCTGCTTTGGCGCCCGGTCTAGCAAACATAAACATCCTTTTTTTTTTTTTTTTTTTTTTTTTTTTTTCAGAACCTGAGTGAAAGAAGTGATGTGCCAAGACTTCTGAGTGTTGCCAAGTATCTGTTAGAAAATTCATGGACATGCCAGGTGGGAATTCCGGGTTGAGCTTTACCGAAGTAAGGGGTCCAGGGATCGAGGAAACGTGTAACTTTCGTCAGGTTTCCTTGAAACAGTATAGAGTCGGGGCAATGAGAGGGTGGTCGTTTAGAGATCTCGGGATGTGTTTGTGTGAGGTCCAAGGTATGGACCGCAATGGCAGAAGGGAGAAGGAGTGTTCAAGAGCGACCCAATCTTTACTGTGGCTGTGAATTGACCAATCCACAATTCTAGCAAGGTGGCAAGCCCAATAATACTTCTTAAGGTCTGGTAGCCCAATGCCCCCTTTTGTCTTTGGTCTTGTTAGCTGTTCGTATGCTATTCTAGGTCGTTTCTGTCTCCATAAAAATTTAGTACAAAGTCGCTTGTAAGCTTGAAAAAAGGACGGAGGGAGTTTGATGGGCAAAGTTTGTAGGATGAATAAAATACGGGGGAGTATATTCATCTTTAGAATTGCTGCCCTTCCAAACCATGAGAAGTGTGGTTTATTCCATTTATTTAGGTCACTTGTGATGGTTTTAAGGATGGGTATGTGATTTTGGGAGAATAAGTCTACGAATCTGGCCGTTAGGTTTATCCCTAGATATTTAATATGGTCGTGCTTCCATTTGAAGGGGAAGTTGTTTTTACAGCATGATACCACTTCCTGTGGGAGGGAGATATTCAGGGCTTGGGATTTGTGAAAGTTTATCTTAAAATTGGAAATATCACGGAACAGTTTCAATTCTTTTAAGAGATTTGGGATCGATATGTGGGGATCCTTCAGAAACAGCAGTACGTCATCGGCGAAGGCCGCAATTTTATAGGTGCGATCTGCTATGTGAAGGCCTTTGATACTATCATTGGTTCTAAGGCTTTGGAGAAAAGGCTCAAGGGTCAGGACGAATAAAATAGGGGAAAGTGGGCATCCTTGTCTGGTCCCGTTGCTGATAGTGAAGGCGTTTGACAGGTGGCCATTAACACGGACTCTGGCAGTTGGTGTAGTATAGAGGGACATAATGGCCTTAAGCAGTCTATCCGGGATACCAACGTGTTTCAGAACTGCTTCCAAGTAGTCCCATGCCAGCCTGTCAAACGCCTTCTCTGCGTCTAATGATAGAAAGAAACCTTCCTGTTCGTGCGTTGTAATCCAGTGATGTATGTTTAGAGCTTTGATTGTGTTATCCCTGGCTTCTCTACCAGGGATAAATCCCACTTGGTCTTTTCCTATCAGGGAAGGCAGAAAGGGTGCGAGACGCGAGGCCAGGATCTTAGCGTACAACTTTATGTCTACATTCAATAAGGATATCGGCCTATAGTTTCCAACCAATGTGGGGTCCTTCTCCTCTTTTGGGATTACAGCGACGTGGGCTTCTAGTAATCTATTGAAGGGGATGGCGGGGGCTGATAGGGAGTTGAAAGTCTTAGTGATGTGTGGGGATAAAGTATCCGTGAAGGCCTTGTAATAGGTAGCTGTGAGTCCATCTGGGCCGGGGCTTTTTCCATTTTTAAGTAGTTTGATTGCCGCTTTTAATTCCTCCTCTGAAATGGGAAGATCTAAAGTGAGGGCATCATCTCTGTTTATGAGGTTTTTTTTAAATTTATTTTAGAATGGGGTGCCTCGAGATCGTGTGGAATTTTAAAGGGTGCTTTGACTGAAACAAGGTTGAGAAAAATGGCATTCTCACATTAGCTTTTATACTAGGAAGTAGATGGGAATTTTTACTGTGGCATAATTCTCATTCTGACCCCTGTATTGGTAGGTAAATGGGCATTTTCGTCTAGGAGGTAGGAGGGTTTGGGTAGCCTATGAATCCTGTCTATTGTGATATCCATTTCAGTAAGATCAGGCAGGATAGAGGTGAATATCTTGGTGACATATTCGCACATATCAGATTGCTGGACAGATTCATGGACCCCTCGTATCTTGAGGTTGTTCCTCCTGGAACGGTCCTCTAAGTCTGCGATCTTAGCTTTGACTGCCTCCATCTCCTCATCCCTGGCGCCATGTGCATCCACAAGGCTATTGATTGTGGTGGCGAATTCCCCCATTCTATTTTGCACATGGTCTACCCATGCTGCAACTCACTCCCAAACTTGTGGACACAAGCCATTATGTCGCTGTGGAGAGAACTCCTCAGAGAGACCAGCATGTCTTGAGTGTGGTGTCTAATACTGGTTGGTTTTTAGTGGGGAAGCGGTCAATGGAGTCAGGGAGCTCCCTGGTGTTATCCCCAGAGTCCAGGCCCACGCTCACCTTGTGGGAAGGGTCTGCTCCGTCCAGCTTGAATCTAGCTTTTTCCGGGCTCCCAGACACAGAGGAGGAAGCAGGAGAGTGCCTGTTGCTGGATAGAGAGGATCGTTTAGAAAGTTCGTCCTTTCTCTGTAGGAGATGAGGAGTGCTGGCCATGGAAGGCACAGGCGCGCCGGCGCCATCTTGCCTCTGCTCCAGAGCGAAGTATTTAGTTAGTTTTTTCAGCTTCTGGGGCCCTTTTTGCTTCTTAGTCATGCTGGCGGGAGTTGGCGGTAGGTGAACGCCAAGCTAGGGTGTCTCAGTCGCCGCTGTGTGGGCTGCTATGTGCCTTTATGTCCCTGTGAAGCCCAGAGCACAGTTCTCATATAGCCATCTCGGTCCAAGGCAAGCTCCGCCTTAGAGCATTTCAGTGAAGCTCATGTAGACCTCTGTGCTGAGAGATGAATGGGCATTTTTAATGCTCCATATGCATTTAAAATTCTGTCTCTATACTAGGGTATGAATTACCATTATCAGTGTGGCATATATTATATGGAATACTAACAGTTTACAGATTAAATCAGCAGCTCAGGAACTATATCCCTAACTGTGCAATCCAGTCCATCATTCCACCAAAAGGACATAGATCCCAATAGTGTGAGTGTATTGCATTTTTAGAAATGATAGACTATCATGAGGGAATTTACTTTGTCACTCACATAAACATTATTTGTTATTGTTTTTTTTGCTTCCAGTTCTACCTATTTTCTTGAATTATTCAGAATTCTTTGCTGAGCCTTGTCTATTCACATTGTAATTGAAAAATAATGAGCAGATATTTGTGTTGTGTCTGACTAAAGGATTGCTGGAAAATATGTGGATTTCTCCAGCTGTCTGTTTTTAGGGAGGGGGTGCTTTCGGAATTTAGAGTAGTAATTTATTCATGAAACTTGTCAACATTGAAATAATAGCAAATTCAGTTTTTTGGAAGAGGCCTGATTTTTTTCTAACCCTGTAAGACCGCATACACACAATCAAATTTATCTGCTGAAACTGGTCCGACGGACCGTTTTAACAGACATCTTCGATCGTGTGTACGGACGAGCAGACAGGTTTTTCCAGCAGACAAGTTTTAAAGTATGCTTTAAAACTTGTCTGCTGGAAACCCGTCTGTCTGACATGTCCGCTGGTTAGTACGCCTAACCAGTGGACAAAAATCTCCTGCATGCGTCGAATGGATTCGACGCATGCGTGAAAGTATTTTACTTCCTGGAGTGGTGACGTGGCAGCGTTAACGTCACCGCCACGTCACCACGTCCTCAGCCCGAGGGGATTTTCGTACGATGGTGTGTCCGACACCATCGGACAAAAATCCGATGAGACATGTCCGCTGCAAACAGTCCATCGGACATGTTTGAGCGGACATGTCTCATCGTGTGTACGCGGCCTTAGAATGAATGTAAACATCCCTTGTAATAGAAAAAAGCATAACAGGTCCTCTTAAATATGAGATCTGGGGTCAAAAATATCTAGCAGCTGCCATAACAGAGATATCCCTCTTCAAACAGCCGACGTATATCGGAGTGCGGCGGTCCAGAAGTGGTTAATGACAAAGATTATATGGAAGGACTAAAAATATAGGAAATTTGGTTGCCACTACTCCACTCAGTCTGTTATTTTTAATAATATGATTATGGGGCAGGAAGTAAAGGGATATCTCTGCAATGGAACACAGATGGTGAAAATTTTTTGGACAAGGGTTATATAACCCTCCATTTTTCTATACATTTTTATTCTCTAAATAAAAATTTACATTCCCGCCCGGTCAATAGCAGATTGACATCTGGGAAGTGGTTCTGTTATCCTGATTCCTGACTGGATGTCTTTTGTTCTAATAAATTTAACTCTTTCTTTATCCACTTATCTCTAAGCCAGTGGTGGCAGGTGCTCAATTTCTTTTGCCCGCTGGGGGGATGGCGGCAAATAAACCCACCACCCACCCCCTCTACTTGCCAGCCTTGCTTGCAAGCCCCGCACTTAACCCATCCAGGTTCACAGGCATCTTTCGGTGGCTTCCCCTGCTTCTCCTCCCGGCCAATCCAGTTGCTTCTCCTCCCGGCCAATCGGGTTTCAGGACCCGCTTCCTGTCCTGATTGGCTGGGAGGAGAATCAGGAAGACAATAGTGTATGTTGATTCGTTATTGTCACAAGTGGGGTGGGCTCAGGGCGCATTGCTCTGCGCCCCAAGCTCAACCTTTTTGAAGCCAACTAAAGCCCCTGGCTCTAATCATATGTTTCACAAAATAAAATAAAAAGTAGAACTCCCTGCATGGAGATTAGGGGGCGGTGCCCCTGTGCCCCTTTTGGACCGGGGGCCACTGCCCTTATGTTATGATTTAAGCAGGAGGAAAAACTTCATAGTGGGTGATAGTCACATAATAAGGTGCAACACGTTTATTGCTCCTGATAAATATAAGATGCCAAAAGCCAGTGACTGATTTCGCTCAGCAGCATCCACCTATAACTGAAAAAAAAAATCACATTTAGGATGAGCTTAGAATTGAACTAGAAATATCTCCTAATTATTCACTCTTACCCATAATGCCCTTTGCGACATTATGAGAGGTTTCCTATAATGAGCTTAGGAGCCACGAAAAAGCATTTCCTGGGCGATTTGAAAAGTTGCTGCAAATCTTGTCCTTGGGAAGAAATTGGTTCTGTCATAATGATTTTAGGCATAATCCGGGAGATATCTGATTGCTTCTTTTATAGGCAACGGCTTTTGATGAAGTGGAAATGTTTGCAGTCTTGCTCCACTTTGATTTCCCATTTCAAAGAGAAATCTATAATTAGGAGTAGCTCTGGCTTGGTGATTTATGAATGATTAATAGTCGGTACAGTGAGGACTTTTGGAGGATCTAGAATCGCCTCTTCCAATAATCTGGAGCCCTCTCCTTGCTGGAGATCACTGACATGAAGCAGCTCTGAGAAATGGTTAATGGGAAATAGATAAGAATAATTAAGATATCCTTTTCACCAATATTACAGTTCATTTTGAAGATGTTTGGTGTCCCAATAATAGCTTATTTATTTGTGAAAATACCCTTTGGCGGTTGCATGTTCTCTTAATCTCTTTAGCCCCGGGAAGAATTGGCTGCCCAATCACCGGCCAATTTTTTGCGATTCGGCACTGTGTCGCTTTTACTGACAATTGCGCGGTGGTGCGACGTTGCCCCCAAACAAAATTGACGTCCTTTTTTTCCCACAAATAGAGTTTTCTTTTGGTGGTATTTGATCATCTCTGCGGTTTTTATTTTTTGTACTATAAACAGAAAAAGTGAACATTTTAAAAAGAATATCTATCTATCTATATATATATATATATATTAGGGTTGTCCCGATACCACTTTTTTAGGACCGAGTACAAGTACCGATACTTTTTTTCATGTAGTCGCCGATACCAAATACCGATACTTTTTTAAAATGTCATGTGACAGTTTTCAAACCACAATACAGACTAAGGATATTTTCTTTAGAATTATGAAGAACTCTAACTCAAGACATTATAAAAGAATAAAAATGAGTAAAAATGTATAAAACATTTTTATTTGCTTGTCACGCAGTAGTAAAAAACTCAAAGAATTTTCACAGAACATGTTGATAAATACCAAAAAAGTATCGGCAGAAGCATTGGGAGCATTTGCGCGAGTACAAGTACTCCCGCAAATACTCAGTATCGGTCCCGATACCGATACTAGTATCGGTATCGGGACAACACTAATATATATAAAAGGTTCAGTTTAGGCCGATACGTATTCTACTATTCTACTACATATTTTTGTTAAAAAAAAAAAAAAAAACGCAATAAGCGTATTTTGATTGCAAAATTTTGTGCAAAAGTTATAGCATCTACAAAATGGGGCATAGTTTTATGGCATTTTTATTATTAATTATTTTTTTACTAGTAATGGCGGCAATCAGTGATTTTTATCGTGACTGTGATATTACGGCGGACACATCGGACACTTTTTACACATTTTTAGGACCATTGTCATTTTCACAGCAAAAAGTGCTATAAAAATGCACTGGTGACTGTGAAAATTACAATGGCAGTAAAGTGGTTAACCACTAGGTGGCGCTAAGTGACAATAACAAAAAAAAAATTCCCCCAAAAATATATTAAAAATAAATACAATTTCCTCAGTTTAGGCCGATACGTATTCTACTACATATTTTTGGTAAAAAAAAATAAGCGTATATTGATTGCAAAATTTTGTGCAAAAGTTATAGCATCTACAAAATGGGGGATAGTTTTATGGCATTTTTATTATTAATTATTATTTTACTAGTAATAGCGGCGATCAGCGATTTTTATCGTGACTGCGATATTGCGGTGGACACATCGACACACTTTTGACACTATTTTGGGACCATTCTCATTTATATAGCGATCAGTGCTATAAAAATGTACTGATTACTTTGTAAATGACACTGGCAGGGAACGGTTTAACCACTAGGGGGCGATGAAGGGGTATTGTGTCCTAGGGAGTGATTCTAACTGTGTGGGGGCTGGGCTACAAGTGGCACCACAGTGATCACTGCTCCCGATGACAGGGAGCAGTAGATCAGTGTCCTGTCGCTAGGCAGAACAGGAAAATGCCTTCTTTACAATGGCATCCCCCTGTTCTGCCGCTCCATGACACGAATGAGTCAGCGGGTCCCGCAGGCACGGTCACGGAGCTTGGGGTTGCCACGCACGCCTGCTAGGTGTCCGATTTAAAGCAACATACCTGTATGTTGCTTTGCCTGCCCGTGCCATTCTGATGACGTATATCTACGTTAGGCAGTCGGCAAGTGGTTAATAATTAACCTAAGGAATACCTGTCCACCAATGGTTTCTCTCCGTAATCTGTAAGTCATGTGACTGCATGTTTTCTATCCCCTATTCCTCACTTCCTATACTATACATGTATTGAAATTATGTATTGTGGAACCTAAAGCATATCTAATCCCCAAAAACATAATATATTGCAGCTTACCAATCTTTAGTGGATTTTTCAGACTTTCTTTCCCATATTCTGACCTTGAGATTCAGTTAAGAAACTCTTTCTGCCAAGAGTGACAATGCTCATGCAGTGCACTATTGTCATAGATTTGGAGAGTTGTCA
The DNA here is from genome assembly GCA_029574335.1 of Rana kukunoris. NCBI lineage: Eukaryota > Metazoa > Chordata > Amphibia > Anura > Ranidae > Rana > Rana kukunoris. The sequence goes on along the minus strand of CM056056.1, from coordinate 39,116,022 downwards.
CCCTAGGCTGCTGTCCTGATTTGAACAACAAACTCCTCCACCCTCCCTCATCTTTATTACATAGAGGGGTATTGCTTTCTAGTTGTCAGAAGTTGGCTAAGAAAGCTGATACCATTGTTTAAGATTTCATTTTAGTCCACAGGAAGTTACAAGAACACTGGAATTTTGGCAGGATCAACAGGTATTTTCTGCTCTTGCACCTTAAAAAAAACAAAAAAACAAATACAGTCACCACATCTTAAAGGGGTTGTAAAGGAAAACATTTGTTCCCCTAAATAGCTTCCTTTACCTTAGTGCAGTCCTCCTTCACTTACCTTATCCTTCCATTTTGCTTTTAAATGTCCTTATTTCTTCTGAGAAATCCACACTTCCTGTTCTTCTGTCTGTAACTCCACACAGTAATGCAAGGCTTTCTCCCTGGTGTGGAGTGTTGTGCTCGCCACCTCCCTTGGACAACAGGAGAGTCAGGATGCCCACTAACACACAGCTCCTTTCTCTATCTGCAATGTAGAGAGTGTCCTGACTCTCCTGTAGTCCAAGGGAGGGGGCAAGCACGACAAAAAAGTGCTTGAGCAAAGCGCGGTGACGTACAACACGTAAAAATGGCACTATAAAGGGGAAGTTCCATTCGGATGGCACCATTTTTTGGGCTGCTTTTTCTGATTTTGTGTTAGTAAAAGTTTGGTGAGAGACGATTATGCCGCGTACACACGACCACAAATGGTCTAGAAAAAAAACGACGAGTAAGCATCACATGATGTGAAACATGTCAGCCACCTTTTTCCTGCTTAACAAGCTTGAACCCTCCCTTGACACATCAAAAATCTAGTGAGTGTACTATAGCTCGTCTAGGGGTGTAGTGATAGAGCATAATACACTCAGTAACAATATGACAACAGTATTACCTGGACCTGGAAATTATCCCTCCTTCAGACAAGGAAAATACACTTCAAACGGTATTATATTTGAATCATAGGAGTGAGTTTACTTCATGGACACTCGAATAGGACAAACATAAATTTATATTAGCAAAGAATAACTACTATGCAACAGTACAATATGATTTCGCAAGGGCGCTTGCGGAAATCAACAAAGGGGACACTAATGAATAAACAGATCTATACTAACGAATGGTACCATTCATTCAAACTGAAGTAAACAGTCTGTGCTCATGAGCTCCCTCTAGCGGGCGGTCCTACAAGCCGTTAAAGTTCATGTTGTGGCCATATGGTGCACATTTAAATTGTAATTCACAAGGAACAGGTAACAAAAGGGACTTAATCCGGTAAGGGGTGATAAACTTTAAGCGTTGGCAAACTGATCACCGGCTAGCGTCAGTCACGTCTGCATGAACACCATACCTCCCAACATTTGAACTTCTCAATGAGGGACACTTGAGGCAAGGCATACAGAGCATAATCGTGCAGGGGTGCCGCAGATTTGTGGGACTCCAGCCCTGATCGCAGGACCACGGGATTTATCGCGAATTGCGGGACAGTCCCGCAAAATCCAGGACGGTTGGGAGGTATGGAACTCCGTAAGCAATGAAAGGCCTCTAAGTTTATGGTGAGGCCTACCAAAGGCCTGTGAGATGGCACTGAAATGTCTGTCTAAAAGGAAGATTAGCAGTTGAGCATGTGCTCTTTCACCCGACAGGCCGATCCCCCCGTATCTCTCTCAAAGGGGTGCGTCTGTAAATCGCTGTATCACAGCACAGGGGTCCCGGATGATGGCGTTCCATTGTCTCAATTGTCAGCTGGGCTGCCTCTTCGATCCCCGGGTACACCGACTGGATGCTGGAGTCTTGCTTCCCTCTGGATGGCTGGTCTCTCTGTGAATTTAGGCTCAGGCTTCTTGGCCTCGTAACACGGCTGTCTCTGTCAGCAGCTCCGCAGAGGAGAGAGAGCTGGTCCAGAGAGAGAGAAAAGGCGCCATTCCCTCTCCTTAAGTAACCTTCTCCCCCCAATCCGTGTGAAGACATCACATGATCTAATCAGGGGGGCAAAGCATTGCAGGAAATGTAGTCTGTTTCTCCTAAAAGTCAATGGAGTCCATATCTCCTGCTACTTGTAGTCCTGCAATGTAAACTTCACAACAGTATTTAATATATTTACAAGCTTGTATAAAGTCCTAGTGGGATGACCTGTCATTAAATTCAGACATGAGGACCCCGCTACACAATAAAGACATCGTTTTAAGGAGTGCGGCAGTCCAGAACCTTCTTCTATCCAATGCACCTGTGCATAGCCAGCACCTTTTTGGTTTAGTGGGACGGAAGCAAAGCCAAGGGATCAGTAGTTTTTAGAGCGGTATCATGCCTCAAATGGTCAAAGGGGTCTGGAACACAAGGCCCCCTATTTACCAACTACACAATGATGGTGTTGTAACAAATGGTCAAAGGGGTCTGGAACACACGGCCCCCTACTTACCAACTACACAATGATGGTGTTGTAGCAAATGGTCAAAGGGGTCTGGAACACAAGGCCCTCTACTTACCAACTACACAATGATGGTGTTGTAACAAATGGTCAAAGGAGTCTGGAGCACAAGGCCCCCTATTTAACAACTACACAATGATGGTGTTGTAGCAAATGGTCAAAGGGGTCTGGAACACAAGGCCTTCGGCCTCGTACACACGATCGGACATATCCGATGAAAACGGTCCGCGGACCATTTCCATCGGATATGTCCGATCTGGAGTTTGATCCGATGGCGTGTACACACCATCGGATCAAATTCCCCGCCGGCGGACGGCGCGGTGACGTGTCGGTGACGCGGCGGTGACGTTGACGCCGCACACGTCACCGCTACGTCACGCACCAGGAAGTAAACACTTCCGCGCGCATGTGTCCATTCACAGGATACGACGCATGTGTGGGAGGATATGTCCGCTGGTTTCCCGTACTAACCAGCGGACATATCCGACGGACAGGTTTGTAGCGGACAAATTTCAAAGCATGCTTTGAAATTTGTCCGATGGACAAATCTGTCCGCTAGCCCATACACACGATCGGAGATGTCTGCTGAAACGGTCCATCGGACCGTTTTCAGCAGACATATCCCCTCGTGTGTACGAGGCCTTCTACTTCAAAGTACACAATGATGGTGTTGTAACAAATGGTCAACGGGGTCTGGAACACAAGGCCCCCTACTTATCAACTACTGATGGATAGTAAGTATGGTGCCTTGTGCTCCAGACCCCTTTGACCATTTGTTACAACACCATCATTGTGTAGATCCCTATTTGGTCTCTCATATTTTTTACAGATATAATACACACACACACGCATCTACCCCTGATGAAGCGAGCATGTTCTTCCGAAACGCGTAGGTCCACTTCCATGCCTGTGTATATTGCTATGTACATTTTATACTGCTAGATGTATAATGATACTGTACCACAATGTGTGTATCAGCTGGTTGGCTTGGTCATTTTTGGTGTTGTTAATGCATGCAAGACAATTTTTTCTTTGATACTGCATTTACTAGCTAGCCGCATTCACCTCATTCAAATTCCCGAGGGGACGTTTTGTGTTTTCTTGTATATATTGGGATGTGGGCATCAGACCATTTTCTCTTTTTTTTTAAATATATTTATTTCATTGTGAAAATTTGGAAATCTTCTTGGTGGAACAGCATCTCATGAAACATCCGTCATACCCTCTGCTGCTGCGAAGGTTTATGGGTATTGGATTAGGAAAGATAAGTATCACGATGGATAACGGTGAATGTGTTGAGCTTTTCCCTCTGCTATGTGTATACACCTGTCTAGATGTATATAATACAAAGATTCTCTGCTCACTGATCTGTACAATTGTACCTCTGTGTGTTTTTAGCCATTTTTAGAATGGCTCATATAAAATGCTTATAAATAGGATGGATTTTGTATTGCATTGGAGACACATTGTTCTTGGCTTTGGTTTTTCATAAAGCAAAAAAATCGTCAGGTTTGCCATATTTTATCAGTCTAGGGGGCTACAAAAATGAGCTGGAGTCCAAAGAAGTACAAGCATGAAATCCTTTATGCATCAATAAAGAATACATCTAGATTCCTTAAAAACAGCCGATCCAAACAAGGGCGGGGGGGGGGGGGGGGGGGGTGATGGGGTAAAAGAAGTATAACTAAAGGCAAAACTTTTTTTTTTTTTTAGCTTTGGATTTGAACCCCTGTCATGTTTTTAGTGCCGTCGGTGCCCCAATTAAGGAGATTCAGTCTCTCTATTTGTCCTGTTTGCCATTATTATTGAAAGGGAAAGTAAAAGAAAATCCCAAAGAAAGGTAATAGAGAAGGAATCTTCCAATGGGGCAGTGGCGACTGGTGCTCAAAACTTAAAAAAAAAAAAAAAAAAAAACATCAATTGCAGCCACTGTGGCCGTCAAACGCAGCTTCTGTGCCCATCAATTGCCACCACTGTGCCATTAAACGCAGCCACTATGCCCATCAAATGTAGCCACTGTGCCCATCAATTGCTGACAATGTGCCATTAAACGCAGCCACTATGCCCATCAATTGCTGACAATGTGCCATCAAACGCAGCTACTGTGCCCATCAATTGCCACCACTGTGCCATTAAACGCAGCCACTGTGCCCATCAAATGCAGCCACTGTGCCCATCAATTGCTGACACTGTGCCCATCAATTGCTGACACTGTGCCATTAAACACAGCCACTATGCCCATCAAACGCAGCCACTGTACCCATTAATTGCTGACAATGTGCCATCAAACGCAGCCACTGTGCCCATCAATTGCCACCACTGTGCCATTAAACACAGCCACTATGCCCATCAATTGCTGACACTGTGCCCATCAATTGCTGACACTGTGCCATTAAACGCAGCCACTATGCCCATTAAACGCAGCCACTGTGCCCATCAATTGCTGGCACTGTGCCATTAAACGCAGCCACTATGCCCATTAAACGCAGCCAATGTGCCCATCAATTGCTGGCACTGTGCCCATCAATTGCTGACACTGTGCCATTAAACACAGCCACTATGCCCATCAAACACAGCCACTGTGCCCATCAATTGCTGACAATGTGCCATTAAACACAACCACTATGCCCATCAAATGCAGCCACTGTGCCCATCAATTGCCACCACTGTGCCATTAAACGCAGCCTCTATGCCAATCAATTGCTGACACTGTGCCATTAAACGCAGCCACTATGCCCATCAAACGCAGCCACTGTGCCCATCAATTGCCGACACTGTGCCCATCAATTGCCGACACTGTGCCCATCAATTGCTGCCAGTGTGCCCATCAATTGCTGCCAGTGTGCCCATGAGTTACTGCTACTGTGCCCATCAACTGCTGCCAGTGTTCCCATCAACCGCTGCTACTGTGCCCATCAACTGCTGCCAGTGTTACCATCAACCGCTGCTACTGTGCCCATCAACTGCTGCCAGTGTTACCATCAACCGCTGCTACTAGGCCCATCAACTGCTGCCAGTGTGCCCATCAATTGCTGATACTGTGCCCATCAAATGCTGCCATTGTGCATCACCTGCCCCGCCTGGCACCTGTCTTGGTGGGGCAGCGGGTCACGGCGATGTCCTCCACGCTCCTCAACGTCTTCTCCCGTCCTCTGCTATAATTGGATGCCTGATAGGCGGCGTCCAATCACAGCACCTGTTGTTTCAGCCAATCAACTGACAGGTAACAGATTTGAGCACCTGATTGGCTGAGAGGCGGTTCAGTGTTAGGAGAGCGAATATTTATTCGCTTTACTAACGCAACGCTGAGTAAACAGGAAGCGCCCAGCATGGTGCCCGCTGTTTAACTTTTTGGACGCCTATTAGAGCCTATGGCTCTAATCAGATGATTCCAAAAAATCCCCCGTCCTTTATGGACGTACCACCACTGCAATGTGGACACTAGTTCTGGTGACCTGGGGGTCTCAAATGGATTCTCTTAATATCCTCTCACTTCCATATATATTCATTTTAACAGGGAAAAAACAAATGTTATTGGGCTAATTTCTCTGTCAGTTGAAAGTTTTTTATTGATTTAAAATAGTAAATACTACATTTGACCACTAGATGGTGTTAAAAATCCTAGAAATGTCCTATGATATTTATCACCCTCTAGGGGCCAAATGCAGCATATGCATTTAAATCCATAAAACAATCATTTGTCTAGCGATGGAAATAGCCTAATAACATTCATTTTTGCCCTCTTTGTACTTTCACTGGGTGAATTGCTATACAATTTTCTTTATTACACCCCTCTGTGCATTCTTAGGCCATGTCCTAACTTTACCCCTAATGATATATTTTGTGACTAACTAAAACTAGATACACTATGACCTGAAAAAAATGAAGACCTTCACAGACACAATTGCAATAAAACCTTTTAAGCTAAAACGCTTTTTTCTTTTAATTTGAATGCTACTTATTAAATGTACTGTCATTTCAAGGTGATCTAATTAACCTTGCTTGATTATGCATTGTCATGTTCCTCATTAGTGTCTTGTATAATCAGGGTTATAATACAGGAACTAGCCAATGCAGTTATTAAAATAATCAGTCTATAAATTCTCCTCCTACCTTATACATAGGCCTTTTGTATTGGGGAAAACAACACTGAGGAATAGTACCGTATTTATTCGGCATATAACAAGCACTTTTTCCCCCCTTAAAATCAGGGGAAAATCGTGGGTGCCTGTTATATGCCAAGCGGCTGCCTTGGAAGGAACAAGTGCCGCAAAATAGACAGAGCCGAGTGTACTGTGTGTACTCACGCCTCCCGCCATTAGACCAGTGTTTTGTCCATCATAGGAGCCAGGCCAAGGGGTGGGACTGCAAGACGAGCCGAGAGGAGCCGGGTACACAGGACATCCGGCTCTGTGTATCTCAGTGGCGCTCGTGCCCTGGATAGGGGCAGGGCTGCAGATGGATGGCAAGGCTGCAGATAGATGGGGGCAAGGCTGCAGATGGATGGGCCCAAGGCTGCAGATGGATGGCAAGGCGGCAGATGGATGGCAGGGCTGCAGATGGATGGGGGTAAGGCTGCAGATGGATGGGGGCAAGGCTGCAGATGGATGGCAAGGCGACAAGGCTGCACAAGGATGAGGGAAAGGCGGCAGATGGATGGCAAGGCGGCAGATGGATGGCAGGGCTGCAGATGGATGGGGGCAAGGCTGCAGATGGATGGGGGCATGGCTGCAGATGGATCTGGGCAAGGCTGCAAATGGATCGGGGTAAAGGCTGCAGATGAATCGGGGAAAACTGCCGATGGATCTGGGCAAGGCTGCCGATGGATGGGGGCAAGGCTGGAGATGGATGGGGGCAAGGCTGCCGATGGATGGGGCAAGGCTGGAGATGGATGGGGGCAAGGCTGGAGATGGATGGGGGCAAGGCTGGAGATGGATGGGGGCAAGGCTGGAGATGGATGGGGGCAAGGCTGCCGATGGATGGGGCAAGGCTGCCGATGGATGGGGCAAGGCTGCCAATGGATGGGGGCAAGGCTGCCAATGGATGGGGGCAAGGCTGCCAATGGATGGGGCAAGGCTGGAGATGGATGGGGGCAAGGCTGGAGATGGATGGGGGCAAGGCTGGAGATGGATGGGGGCAAGGCTGGAGATGGATGGCAAGGCTGCAGGTGGATGGCAAGGCTGCAGGTGGATGGTAAGGCTGCAGGTGGATGGCAGCAAGGCTGGAGATGGATGGTAAGGGGGCAATGCTGCAGATCGATGGCAAGCCAGCAAGGCTTCAGATGGATGGGCAAGGCTGCAGATGGACACTGATAAGGCTGCAGATGGACACTGATAAGGCTGCACTGATGGGCATTTAAAAAAAAAATCCTTAAACTTCGCTCCTAAAATGTTTTTTTCCTTAAACTTCCCTCTTAAAATTAAGGTGCGTGTTATACGCCGGTGCGTGTTTTACAACGGCGCGTGTTATACGCCAAAAAATACGGTAACTACTAACAATCGCCTTTCATTTTTCCTCTAATAAAACAAGATCTGATTGGCTGCTATGGATTCTTGCACATAATCTTTGCTATCCGTTCCACTTTTAGAGACAATGTGGGAATCTCTGCATTGCCTTCCCACTGCTGATTGGAGATGTCTGGTTTGATCACCTGCTGGTCAACCATTTTCCAGCGATGCCAAGGACAACACTGGTTGGCATTTTTAGAACATTTGTCAATAGCCTTTTGTTTGCCCCAAGTACATTTTGCATTCCCATGCAAGTCCATAGGAATGCAAAACCCACCCGAAGCAGGTCAAATGCAGCTCACAAGTAAAAGAAAGAAGTGCTGCACACCGATTATGTCATTGTAATCCATGTTTATTGTACAGATAGCTTATCTTCCCTTCTGCTCTTCTCTACTCCCCTCCCTTCCTCTTCTTTTTTCCCCTCCTTTTTTCTTTTTCCCTTTTCTTCCTCTCTTCCACCTTCTTCTTCCTCCCCTTATCTCTCCCCTCTCCACTTCCCAACCCCACCCTCCACCCCCCCCTCTCACCGATAGCACCGCCACCTCCTTTCCCTTTCCTCCCTCTGTTCATTTCTCTTCTCCTATGGTTGTGTGTAGGTTCCTCTTATTCATTTTTTTTTATTTCATTCATATCTGATTTGATTATCTTTGCTTGTGGTGTACCAAGTGGGACATATTTTTTATTTTCTTAACCCTTTATAGATGTAGCACTATCCCCGTAGGGCTTGCCGAGTGTTGACTTCAGAGGCCTCTCTCTGATGACCTGCAGCTGGTTGCTAAAAGTTACTACTTAGTTGCTGAGGGTCCCCACTTAGTTGCTGGGGGTTCCCACTTGGTCGTTGGGGGTTCCCACTTGGTTGCTGAGGGTTCCCACTTGGTTGCTGGGGGTTCCCACTTGGTTGCTTGAGGTTCCCATTTGGTTGTTGGGGGTTCTCGCTTGGTTGCTGGGGGTTCCCCAGCAAGTTTTAAAACTTTGGTCCGATGGACACCGGTCCGATGGGCCGTACACACTATCAATTTGGTCCAATGAAACTGGTCTTCAGACCAGTTTCATCGGACCGGTCTGATCGTGTGTACGCGGCCTCAAGGTTTGACCTCATATTAGATGGTTTTGGTAAATCTGAAGACAAAAATCTGCAGATTATCTGATGGTGTGTAAGGGGCTTAACTGTAAGGGGCTGGACGTGTGACGTCATTGATTGTGTTTCCCTATATCAGGGAACAGACGATCAATGACAGCGCCACAGTAAAGAACGGGAAAGCTGTGTTTACACACACCTCTCCTCCTTCTTCAGCTCCGGGGACCGATCGCGGGACTCCATCGGCGATCGGGTCAGCGGGTCCCGCGGCCACGAAGCTTCGGACCGGGTCGCTGGCTGGGCACTTAAAGAGGACGTACAGATACGTGCTTGTGCCCAGCCGTGCCATTCTGCCAACGTATATCTGCAGGAGGCGGTCCTTAAATGGTTAAAGGGACGTACCTGTGCGCCCATTTGCCTGTCCGTGCCATTCTGCCGACGTAAAAGTGCATGCGCTGGTCGCAGGGCCGTTTGAAGACATGGGGGCCCCAAGCAAAAAAACAAAAATGTGACTTTTCAAGTTGTGAAGCAGGGGGGCATAAGGCGGCTTACCTCTATTCTCCGCCTCACACTCACACGTCGGCATATGTTGGTGTCCGCACAGGGGTCCCAGCAGGGAGGGCCCTTGCTGCATCGCTGCGTCCTCCTGCAGTCCGGTCGGCCGTGTACCATAACCGCGCGGTATAGGAGACTCAGTTTGCTGTTCCCGGAGCCGGACTGAAAGAAAGTGAACACACAGTGTGTGCACTTCCTGTCAGTCCGGCCGGAAACAGGAACCTGATTCTTCTGTACCGCGCGGTTATGGTACACGGCCGACCGGACTGCAGGAGGACGCAGCGGTGTGGCAAGGTCCCTCCCTGCTGGGGACCCTGGCCAGTTCAATCTGAGAGCTTTAGTCAAAATTTTGATACGCTTGTTATTCTCGGTACATCACTCCATGACCAATATAACAATTTGATATTTTAAGCCATCGTCACACCCATAAGGTCTTATTTATAGGAGGACATAGAAGACGTTCTATCTGAGTAAAAATCAAGGTGCACACAGAGTAAGCGTATGAAAACCTTTAATCATTGTAAATCAGACTGCGTATGAAGTGGCTCCCAATTAGAGAGCCGTTTTCTGATTATTTTTGAAGTATTGTGAATACAGCTAAATTAACCCCAAGGTAGTTCCCATTCTTTCCATGATTGTCTATCAGCATATGGTTAGCAGCAAGCAGTTTCCAAACACAATCAGTACGCCGAACTCTTGTGAATTTATCTTCTGGGGCATCATTATGTCCTCCATTGAACTTATGGCTTGAATAGAAAATAAGTGGCGCTAGATCTTCCCTCCGAGCATCCTTCATACAATAAAGAAGACAACGCACAGAGATAATTCCAAGGGGCTCATTTAAATGAAAATACAAATGTGTTATCAACAGGCGCTTGTCGTTTCTCCAGAGAGACTTTGAAGGGAAACTGTCAGGTAGCCAACTTATCCATCTTCTGGTTTGCAGGACACATATAAATCATGAAAGAGTATGCCCTATTTTTTTTTTATTTAATGTGTAACTCCACTTTTGTTGAAAAAACTAACAAACAATCCAATGTGGGTGACTTACACTCATTGGCCACTTTATTAGGTCCTGACCTCAACCCGATAGAACACCTTTGGGATAAATTAGAGCAGAGACTGCGAGCCAGGCCTTCCCGTCCAACATCAGCAGGGCAGCCAACAGAAATTTTGGGGCCCTTCACACAGCTTCAGGCATGGACCCCCTGGAGCAGAGAATGGGGAGGGGGGCTGCCGCGAATTGAGAACCGAGGTGTGCTGCCGGGAATAGAGAACCGGGGGGAGGGGGTGCTGTGAATTGAGAACTGGGGGGGTGTTGCTGCAAATTGGGAACCGGGAGGCAGTGCTGGGACAAGGCCATTTGGTGCCCAGGGCGAAGATGGCAAACTGCGCCCCCCCCCCCCTAGTTTTTAAGAAAGAATCAACGTCGCTTCAGAACAAGAATATACTTAAAACAATACAAATAAAATGATCATCCCACACACAGTATTTCGCCCTTTACATGACCCCCCCCCCCACACACACAGTATTGCCCCTTTACATATCCCCACACAGAATTTCCATTCCTGGCATAGGATAATGATACTCTTATGCCTGCTAACAACCCGCCCAGGGCTGTCTTTAATATTGTTTGGACCCTGGGCAACTGTTTTCCTGGGGCCCCCATGCAATTTTGCTCTTCTCCCCAACATCCCATAAAATGTACACACAATGTGTAACCCCCTGTCCACGTCCACCTCTGTACACCCCGTCCACTGCCACCTCTGTATCCCCCCCTGTCCACGGCCACCTCTGTACCCCCTGTCCACTGCCACCTCTGTATCCCCCCTTGTCCACGTCCACCTCTGTACCCCCTGTCCACTGCCACCTCTGTATCCCCCCCTGTCCATGTCCACCTCTGTACCCCCTGTCCACGGCCACCTCTGTACCCCCTGTCCACGGCCACCTCTGTATCCCCCTCCTGTCCACAGCCACCTTTGTACCCCATGTCCATGGCCACCTCTGTATCCCCCCTGTCCACAGCCACCTCTGTATACCCCCCCTTCCATAGCAACCTCTGTATACCCCCCCTTCCATAGCAACCTCTGTATACCCCCCTTCCATAGCCACCTCTGTATACCCCCCTTCCATAGCCACCTCTGTATACCCCCCTTCCATAGCAACCTCTGTATACCTCTCCTCCATAGCAACCTCTGTGTACCCCCCTTCCATAGCCACCTCTGTATACCCCCCTTCCATAGCCACCTCTGTATACCCCCCTTCCATAGCAACCTCTCTATACCTCTCCTCCATAGCAACCTCTGTATACCCCCCTTCCCTAGCCACCTCTGTATACCCCCCTTCCATAGCCACCTCTGTATACCCCCCTTTCATAGCCACCTCTGTATACCCCCCTTCCATAGCCACCTCTGTATACCCCCCTTCCATAGCAACCTCTGTATACCTCTCCTCCATTATCCATAGCAACCTCTGTATACCTCTCCTCCATAGCAACCTCTGTGTACCCCCCTTCCACAGCAACCTCTGTATACCCCCCTTCCATAGCCACCTCTGTATACCCCCCTTCCATAGCAACCTCTGTATACCTCTCCTCCATAGCAACCTCTGTGTACCCCCCTTCCATAGCCACCTCTGTATACCCCCCTTCCATAGCCACCTCTGTATACCCCCCTTCCATAGCAACCTCTGTATACCTCTCCTCCATAGCAACCTCTGTATACCCCCCTTCCCTAGCCACCTCTGTATACCCCCCTTCCATAGCCACCTCTGTATACCCCCCTTCCATAGCCACCTCTGTATACCCCCCTTCCATAGCAACCTCTGTATACCTCTCCTCCATAGCAACCTCTGTATACCTCTTCTCCATAGCAACCTCTGTATACCCCCCTTCCCTAGTCACATCTGTATACCCCCCCTTCCATAGCAACCTCTGTATACCCCCCTTCCATAGCCACCTCTGTATACCCCCCTTCCATAGCCACCTCTGTATACCCCCCTTCCATAGAAACCTCTGTATACCTCTCCTCCATAGCCACCTCTGTATACCTCTCCTCCATAGCAACCTCTGTATACCCCCCTTCCCTAGTCACATCTGTATACCCCCCCTTCCATAGCAACCTCTGTATACCCCCCTTCCATAGCCACCTCTGTATACCCCCCTTCCATAGCCACCTCTGTATACCCCCCTTCCATAGCAACCTCTGTATACCTCTCCTCCATAGCAACCTCTGTATACCTCTCCTCCATAGCAACCTCTGTATACCCCCCTTCCCTAGTCACATCTGTATACCCCCCCTTCCATAGCAACCTCTGTATACCCCCCTTCCATAGCCACCTCTGTATACCCCCGTTCCATAGCCACCTCTGTATACCCCCCTTCCATAGAAACCTCTGTATACCTCTCCTCCATAGCCACCTCTGTATACCTCTCCTCCATAGCAACCTCTGTATACCCCCCTTCCCTAGCCACCTCTGTATACCCCCCTTCCATAGCCACCTCTGTATACCCCCGTTCCATAGCCACCTCTGTATACCCCCCTTCCATAGAAACCTCTGTATACCTCTCCTCCATAGCCACCTCTGTATACCTCTCCTCCATAGCAACCTCTGTATACCCCCCTTCCATAGCCACCTCTGTATACCCCCCTTCCATAGCAACCTCTGTATACCTCTCCTCCATAGCAACCTCTGTATACCCCCCTTCCATAGCCACCTCTGTATACCCCCCTTCCATAGCAACCTCTGTATACCTCTCCTCCATAGCAACCTCTGTATACCTCTCCTCCATAGCAACCTCTGTATACCCCCCTTCCCTAGTCACATCTGTATACCCCCCCTTCCATAGCAACCTCTGTATACCCCCCTTCCATAGCCACCTCTGTATACCCCCCTTCCATAGCCACCTCTGTATACCCCCCTTCCATAGAAACCTCTGTATACCTCTCCTCCATAGCCACCTCTGTATACCTCTCCTCCATAGCAACCTCTGTATACCCCCCTTCCCTAGTCACATCTGTATACCCCCCCTTCCATAGCAACCTCTGTATACCCCCCTTCCATAGCCACCTCTGTATACCCCCCTTCCATAGCCACCTCTGTATACCCCCCTTCCATAGCAACCTCTGTATACCTCTCCTCCATAGCAACCTCTGTATACCTCTCCTCCATAGCAACCTCTGTATACCCCCCTTCCCTAGTCACATCTGTATACCCCCCCTTCCATAGCAACCTCTGTATACCCCCCTTCCATAGCCACCTCTGTATACCCCCGTTCCATAGCCACCTCTGTATACCCCCCTTCCATAGAAACCTCTGTATACCTCTCCTCCATAGCCACCTCTGTATACCTCTCCTCCATAGCAACCTCTGTATACCCCCCTTCCCTAGTCACATCTGTATACCCCCCCTTCCATAGCAACCTCTGTATACCCCCCTTCCATAGCCACCTCTGTATACCCCCCTTCCATAGCCACCTCTGTATACCCCCCTTCCATAGCAACCTCTGTATACCTCTCCTCCATAGCAACCTCTGTATACCTCTCCTCCATAGCAACCTCTGTATACCCCCCTTCCATAGCCACCTCTGTATACCCCCGTTCCATAGCCACCTCTGTATACCCCCCTTCCATAGAAACCTCTGTATACCTCTCCTCCATACCCACCTCTGTATACCTCTCCTCCATAGCAACCTCTGTATACCCCCCTTCCCTAGCCACCTCTGTATACCCCCCTTCCATAGAAACCTCTGTATACCTCTCCTCCATAGCCACCTCTGTATACCTCTCCTCCATAGCAACCTCTGTATACCCCCCTTCCCTAGCCACCTCTGTATACCCCCCTTCCATAGAAACCTCTGTATACCCCCCTTCCATAGCCACCTCTGTATACCCCCCCTTCCATAGCAACCTCTGTATACCCCCCTTCCATAGCCACCTCTGTATACCCCCCTTCCATAGCCACCTCTGTATACCCCCCTTCCATAGCAACTTCTGTATACCTCTCCTCCATAGCAACCTCTGTATACCTCTCCTCCATAGCAACCTCTGTATACCCCCCTTCCCTAGTCACATCTGTATACCCCCCTTCCATAGCAACCTCTGTATACCCCCGTTCCATAGCCACCTCTGTATACCCCCCTTCCATAGAAACCTCTGTATACCTCTCCTCCATAGCCACCTCTGTATACCTCTCCTCCATAGCAACCTCTGTATACCCCCCTTCCCTAGCCACCTCTGTATACCCCCCTTCCATAGCCACCTCTGTATACCCCCGTTCCATAGCCACCTCTGTATACCCCCCTTCCATAGAAACCTCTGTATACCTCTCCTCCATAGCCACCTCTGTATACCTCTCCTCCATAGCAACCTCTGTATACCCCCCTTCCCTAGCCACCTCTGTATACCCCCCTTCCATAGAAACCTCTGTATACCTCTCCTCCATTATCCATAGCAACCTCTGTATACCTTTCCTCCATAGCAACCTCTGTGTACCCCCCTTCCACAGCAACCTCTGTATACCCCCCTTCCATAGCCACCTCTGTATCCAACCCCACCCCCCAATGTCCGTTCACAGCCACCATTGTAGTCCTCCCCTTAAAAAGTTCTCACCTTTTTTCACAAATTCCTCCCCCTCCTTCTCATAGTTCTCATCTTCACTGTGACTGTGCACCTTTCTGGAATGTGTGCGCGCTCTCAGATCTGTAGCATACAGCCAGAACACTTCACTTTGTGCTGTGCTATAGAAGTCTGAGGGGGACGGGACGGGGGAGCACAGGCGACCGCTCTGCCTCACTCCCTGTCACAGGTCAGCCACTCCGATCCTGCAGCTCCTGACAGAGGGAGAAGCAGGACGAGTCGGCTCTCACTACACAGCCCACAGCTGTTTTCCTCACCTGTCAGTGTGGGCTTGTGTTAACCCGGCCAGGAGAGCAAACGGGGAGGACGGACAGCACAGCTGTGTTCATGACCGCGACAGCAGAGGCGCACTCGCGCCCAGTCGGCACACAATTTGTATAGTGCCACTGCCGCTGCCCGCGCTGTCTATGACACACACAAGTGTACTGGTCTGGCGGCCGCTTGTGTGTCAGAACTGCGCCCTCCCTCCTGTACAAAATGGTAGCGCCCTGGGCACTCGACCCTCCCGCCCCTGCCTTGTACCGGCCCTGCCGGGAGGTGCCCCGCAGATTGATAACTGGGGGGGTGCTGCTGTGAGTTAAGAACCGAGGTGTGCTGCCACAAGTTAAGAACAGAGGGGGTGCTGCTGCGAATTGAGAACCGAGGTGTGCTGCCGCATATTGAGAACCAGGGAGAGGGGGTGCTGTGAATTAAGAACTGGGGGGGTGCTGCTGCAAATTGGGAACCAGGAGGTGCCCGTGAATTGAGAACCAGGGGGGTGCTGCTGCGAATTGAGAACCGAGGTGTGCTGCCGCAAATTGAGATACCGGGGGGGGGGGTTCTGCCGTGAGTTAAGAACCGAGATGTGCTGCCACAAGTTGAGAACAGAGGGGGTGCTGCCGCGAATTGAGAACCAAGGTGTGCTGCCACAAATTGAGAACCAGGGGGGGTGGGGGGGGTTCTGCTGCGATTTGAGAACCGATGTGTGCTGCCGCAAAATGAGAACCAGGGAGAGGGGGTGCTGTGAATCAATGAATTAAGAACTGGGGGGGTGCTGCTGCAAATTGGGAACCGGGAGGTGCCCCGTGAATTGAGAACCAGGGGGGTGCTGCCGCGAATTGAGAACCGAGGTGTGCTGCCGCAAATTGAGATAACTGGGGGGGGGGGGTTCTGCCGTGAGTTAAGAACCGAGATGTGCTGCCACAAGTTGCCACGAGTTGGAGGTGCCCTGCGAATTGAGAACCGAGGTGTGCTGCTGCAAATTAAGAAGGGGGGGGTGCCGCAAGTAAATTGAGAACCGAGGTGTGCTGCCGCTGATTGAGAACCCGAGGTGTGCTGCCGCGAATTGAGAACCGGGGGGGGGGGGCTGCTGCCGCGAATTGACAACTGAGGTGTGCTGCAAATTGAGAATCGAGGGGGAGGGGGTGCCATGGATTGAGAACCTGGGGGTGCTGCTGCAAATTGGGAACCGGTAGGTGCCCCATGAATTGAGAACCAGGGGGGTGCTGCGGTGAATTGAGAACCGAGGTGTGCTGCCGCAAATTGAGAACTAGGGGGGGGGTGCTTTCGCAAATTGACAACTGAGGTGTGCTGCAAATTGAGAATCGAGGGGGAGGGGGTGCCATGGATTGAGAACCTGGGGGGTGCTGCTGCAAATTGGGAACCGGAAGGTGCCCCGCAAAATGAGAACCTGAGGTGTGCTGCCGCAAATTGAGAACAGGCGGGGTGCTGCCGCGAATTGACAACTAAAGTGCTGCCGCAAATTGAGAACCGGGGGTAGGGGTGCCGTGAATTGAGAACCAGGGGATGCTGCTGCAAATTGGGAACTGAGAGGTGCCTCGCGAATTGAGAACCGGGGTGTGCTGCCGCAAATTCAGAACCGGCGGGGTGCTGCCGCAAATTGACAATCGAGGTGTGCCGCAAATTGAGAACCGGGAGGGGGGGGGGGGGTGCCGCGAATTGAGAACCAAGGTGTTCTGCCGCAAGTTGAGAAGAGGGGGGGGGCTGCCGTGAATTGAGAACCGTGGGGGGTGGGGCTGGGGTTGCCAAAAATGACACTGGCATCTCACCTCTTCCTTCACCCACAAAGTGAAAGTGTTTTCTCTCCTCTCACCGTGACATGAGAGGGGGAGGGGGGACTACAGAAATGAAAGTTTTCTCCTCTCCTCAACTGAGAAGGTGGGCTCCTTCAGGTGTAATGCCTGTACCCCCTGATGGTGGCCCTGAACATCAGTGCCTGGCCTCACAAATGCGCTTCTGGAAGAATGGTCAAACATTCCCATAGACACACTCCTAAACCTTGTGGACGGCCTTCCCAGAAGAGTTGAAGCTGTTATAGGTGCAAAGGGCGGGGCCAACTCAATATTGAACTCTACGGACTAAAGCCTCTGTAGTATGGGTCTATATTCATATATTCTAATGAGATTGTGACTCCCCTGGATTGAATACGCTGTGTTTATCTGTATTTATCTGTATTTTATCATCTGTAATACATCTTTAATCAAAGCTACAGTAAATCTCTTTTTACTACTGGTGTGTTATTTTCATCATTGTACTTCCACAAATCTGAAGGGTAAATATAAATAAACCTGTCAATAAATGTAACACAGAATTCAGCCCCTTGTTACAGCCTCGTGCACACAATCGGATTTCCATTGGACAAAGCCATGGAATTTTGTTCGAAGGGCATTGGCCATTAACTTTTTCTGCATACAAATGGCAAAACGTTGTCAGCCAACAAACACAAAACGACGTGGTTTTTCAGCTCTGTAGCGCCACCCTTTGGGAAACTTCTGCCAATGTTGTGTTATGGTGAGCATTGCTTCTAAAAATGCGTGTTTGTACTTTGGATTTTTTTTCCGAAGGACTTCTGTACACACGATCGGATAATCTGACGGCACACATTTATTGTCGGACAATTTTAGAGCATGCTATCCAACATTTGTTGTTGGAAAATCCGACAACAATTGTCCAATGGAGTGTACAAACGGTCGGATTTTCCGACAACAGGCTGTCTGTCATCACACAATTCCCATCGGAAAATCTGATCATGTGAACGGGCCTTAAGACTGGGATGTCATCCAGGGCCTTCTTAATGCATAGGCACCCATGGGCACTGCCCAGGGGCCCCAGGTGCATGGGAGCCCCATGATAACCTTGCATTACACATGCTAGAGAGGTCACATGCTTTCTCTGGAAGGAGGAAATATAGAGAGAGAGAAAGTCTCAGCCACAGATCATGTCCCCTCCATGCAGCTAAATCCCGAACCACAAGAGATAATTCTGTTGATATATGATCGCTTTTGAGCTGAATACATACTGGCTACAATAAATGGATGTTCCCTTTGCTCCCTGCTGATTATGGATTTCACTCTTTGCTGTTACTGATCTCTGTGAGATCAGAGACTCTGGTAAGGGTCAGTGTTTTCTGTGCGGTGGAGGTCTTTGTTTGTCATTACTCACACCTGTCCGTGGATTTATCTACACTGGGAAACTTTCTCTGTTTATTTTAAACATATCCCTTGATGGACTGTATAATCACCATATGGACTTAATATCACATTCAATATTCACATTATTGTTGTTTTTTAAAAAAGTTTGTTTATGTGATATATCATTTAGCACTAATGACACCATTTATTTATTTTATATACACTGTATGCTATTTGTAGCGCGACTTCATTTTTTCTATATATTGCTTGGTGTTGTATAACACTTTTGAGACGCTGCTCACTATTTGTTTTATTTATTTTGTCAGATTTGCGCAATTTTTTCTCTTGTATAATATTTGACCACTGTCCCGGATTTGCTGGAACAGTAAAGTTTTTTTCTAAGCTGTCCCAGAATGGCCGTGTCCCGTAACCTGTACTGTGCCCTCCTGATCCCACGTTTGTGCCCTTCTGACCCCCTTCCCCATACTGTGATTTTCTGCCCCCCTCGTACTGTTCCCTGTTGATTTGCCTTTGATTTATGGCATGTTTTTTATTGTCTAAAATCTATTTTATTGAAAGTACTGTTTAATATATATATGTAAAGGGGTTGTAAAGGCAATTTTTTTTCCTAAATCACTTCCTTTACCTTAGTGCAGTCCTCCTTCACTTACCTCATCTTTCCATTTTACTTTTAAATGTCCTTATTTCTTCTGAGAAATCCTCACTTCCTGTTCTTCTGTCTGTAACTCCACACAGTGATGCAAGGCTTTCTCCCTGGTGTGGAGTGTCGTTCTCGCCCCCTCCCTTGGACTACAGGAGAGTCAGGACGCTCTCTACATTGCAGATAGAGAAAGGAGCTGTGTGTTAGTGGGCGTTCTGACTCTCCTGTTGTCCAATGCAGGGGGCGAGCACGACACTCCACACCAGGGAGAAAGCCTCACATTACTGTGTGGAGTTACAGACAGAAGAACAGGAAGTGAGGATTTCTCAGAAGAAATAAGAACATTTAAAAGCAAAATGGAAGGATGAGGTAAGTGAAGGAGGACTGCACTAAGGTAAAGGAAGCTATTCAGGAAAAAAAAAAATTCCTTTACAAAGTGGGGCAGGCTGGTAGGGGTCCACAGAGCATTACTTTGCCCAGGGGCCCATGGTGCTATTAAGACGGCCCCCGATGTCGTCAAAGTTAATGTGTGTGTAAAGGCAGGTGTCCCAATACTTTTGGTAATATAGCATATATCCAAAGTACACTTATCTTATACAAACTCATTATATATTATTTGCATCTTTATTGATCACAAAACATATTTTCAGTTGAATAAGAAAACCATTCCATCTGTAAAAAAAATAAATAAAAAAAATTGAAAATTAGGACCAATGTGTAGCCACTCGTCTAAAGCTCTGTACACACGATCGGATATCTGATGGAATCTAATCCGATGGATTTTTTTCATCAGATATCCGATGAAGCTGACTTTCATCAGTCTTGCCTACACACCATCAGTCAAAAATCTGATTGTGTTCAATACAGTGACATAAAACACAACGACTTGCTGAAAAAAATGAAGTTCAATGCTTCCGAGCATGCGTCAACTTGATTCTGAGCATGCGTGGATTTTTGACCGATGGACTTCCACACAGACGATCGTTTTTTTCTATCGTTTTTTATCCATAGGAAAAATTTAAACAGGTTCTATTTTTTTTTTTCACCGATGGACACCTGCGATCGCTCAATACAGAGCGAGAACCGGGAGCTGTGCATGTAAACACAGAGCTCCCGGTCCTGTCAGGGGGAGAAAAGACTAGACATATGGATTTGTTTTCGTTAGAATGCATTTTCGGCCGAAAATCTGTTTTTTTTGTTATCGTTTTAACAAACGATAACGAAAGCTCCGACATAAAAAATGCTTTATTTTCGTTTTCGTTGCGGTAAAAATTCGATATAGAGAGATTCGACATTATAGGGAAAAGATTTGACATCATAGAGAAAAGATTCGACATTATAGGGAAAAGATTCGACATCATAGGGAAAAGATTCGACATCATAGGGAAAAGATTCGACATCATAGAGAAAAGATTCGACATTATAGGGAAAAGATTCGACAATATAGGGAAAAGATTCGACATTATAGGGAAAAGATTCGACAATATAGGGAAAAGATTCGACAATATAGGGGAAAGATTCGACATTATAGGGAAAAGATTCGACATCATAGGGAAAAGATTCGACATCATAGGGAAAAGATTCGACATCATAGGGAAAAGATTCGACATCATAGGGAAAAGATTCGACATCATAGAGAAAAGATTCGACATTATAGGGAAAAGATTCGACAATATAGGGAAAAGATTCGACATCATAGGGAAAAGATTCGACATTATAGGGAAAAGATTCGACATTATAGGGAAAAGATTCGACATCATAGGGAAAAGATTCGACATTATAGGGAAAAGATTCGACATTATAGGGAAAAGATTCGACATCATAGGGAAAAGATTCGACATTATAGGGAAAAGATTCGACATCATAGGGAAAAGATTCGACAATATAGGGAAAAGATTCGACAATATAGGGAAAAGATTCGACATCATAGGGAAAAGATTCGACATTATAGGGAAAAGATTCGACATTATAGGGAAAAGATTCGACATTATAGGGAAAAGATTCGACATTATAGGGAAAAGATTTGACACTATAGAAATAATAGATTTGACATTATAGAGAATAGATTCGACATTATTACTAGTCATACAACATTAGAATTCTTGTAGGCGGAATATTCGAACGGAAATGTACGATTCGACGTAATGTTTCGACGTTCCATCGAATTCTCTTTTGACAATTCGACAGAAACCAAGTATTATTGGATTTTCGGACGAAAGCTATTCCCCAACGAAAAACAAAATAAATCAAAACGATTTACGGGAGTAACTAAATAAATGTATTTTCCAAACGAAAACGAAAAAACAAAACAAAATATTCCAGTCTGCACATGTCTAGAAAAGACTGATCTTCTGTTCATACAATGTATGAAAAGCGATCTGTCATTTCTCCAAGTCAGTCTCACCCCCCCTTCAGTTAGAACACACCCAGGGAACATACTTGACCCCTTCCTCGCCCCCTAGTGTTAACCCCTTCCCTGCCAGTGGCATTTTTATAGTAATCAATGCATTTTTATAGCAATGGTCTCAAAAGTGTCCGAAGTGTCCGCCATAAGGCTGCAGTACCGATTAAAAATCGCTGATCGCCGCCATTAGTAGTAAAAAAAAATATTAATAAAAATACCATAAAACTATCCACTATTTTGTAAACGCTATAACTTTTGCACAAACCAATCAATGAACGTTTTATTTTACGAAAAATATGTCGAAGAATACGTATCGGCCTAAACTGAGGAAAAATATATATTTTTTTTTTTATATATATTTTTGGGGGATATTTATTATAGCAAAAAGTAAAAAATATAAAAAAATTGTCGCTTTATTTTTGTTTATAGCGCAAAAAAATAAAACCGCAGAGGTGATCAAATACCACCAAAAGAAAGCTCTATTTGTGGGGAAAAAAGGACGCCAATTTTGTTTGAGAGCCACGTCGCACGACCGCGCAATTTAAGTTAAAGCGACGCAGTGCCAAATCGCAAAAAGTGGCCTGGTCTTTAACAAGCAATATGGTCTGGGGCTGAAGCGGTTAACTCCTACGAAACGTCTTCTATTCTAACCACATAGGTCTGGTTTTAACAGAATTCCATTTTTTTATGGCGGACTATATTTCCCCGCACTCTACTGACTACCAAGGTTAGTTTTAATTTATGACTAAAATGGGTTCTTATGCTTGAAAATAAATTTGCAAACTTATTTAATAAAGTCTGCAAGGAACAAAGTGCGGAATTCTATAGACACCAATCACAATCTACTACAGCGGCCTGACCACTACAAGATCGATTTGGATCATTTGTTATGGCTTCTGTGCTTGCATTACACTCCTAAATTCTAGCATTGTGTGTTATATCTCCCCATAGATGTGAATGCAATTACCATTGCCATGAATTTCTTATGGAAGGATTTGTTTATTCCTCTTCTTTGAATTTCCTTGGTGAACCATTAAAGCTGCGGGTGTACATCTATAGAAATCCACTAGGTGGCAGGCTAACACACGCAGTGCAAGAACGGGTTCACAAAGACGGCAAGGTCGAAGTGTAGGGTTTTTTAGACAAACACATTTTACCGCTAATTCTGGCCCTGTAATGTGAACCTTAACCACTTAACCCCCGGACCATATTGCTGGTCAAAGACCAGAGCACTTTTTGGGATTTGGCACTGCGTCGCTTTAACTGACAATTGCGCGGTCGTGCGACGTGGCTCCCAAACAAAATTGGCGTCCTTTTTTTCCCACAAATAGAGCTTTCTTTTGGTGGTATTTGATCACCTCTGTGGTTTTTATTTTTTACCCTATAAAAAAAAATAGAGCGACAATTTTGAAAAAAATGAAAATGTTTTACTTTTTGCTATAATAAATATCCCCCAAAAATATATAAAAAAACATTTTTTTTCCTCAATTTAGGCCGATACGTATTCTTCTACATATTTTTTGTAAAAAAATAAATCACAATAAGCGTTTATTGATTGGTTTGCACAAAAGTTATAGCGTTTACAAAATAGGGGGTAGTTTATGGCATTTTTATAAAAACAATTTTTTTACTAGTAATGGCGGCGATCAGTGATTTTTTTTCGGTACCACGACATTTTGGCGGACACTTCGGACACTTTTGACACATTTTTGGGACCATTGACAATTATACATCGATCAGTGCTATAAAAATGCACTGATGGCTGTACAAATGTCCATGGCAGGGAAGGGGTTAACACTAGGGGGTGATCAAGGGGTTAACTGTGTTCCCTCTCTGTGTTCTAACTGTAGGGGAGATGGAACTTTATGGGGGAAAAGAGATCAGTGTTCATACTTTGTATGAACATACGATCAGTCTCTTCTCCCCTCAGAAAATCAGGATCTGTGTGTTCACACACACAGATCTCGTTTCTCGCTGTGTCACGAGCAATCGTGGGTGCCTGATGGTCATCATGCCCACCGGGCACTCCCATTGGCTCTGGAGGCGAGCAGTGGGCACGTGCCTCTGGCCGCACGCACGGCCCTAGTCTAGGGTGACCAGACATCCCCAGTTTCAGGGGACAGTCCCCTGATTGAGGACACTGTCCCCGGACCAAGTCTGTCCCTGGGTTTTGTCCCCAGATTGGATTTAATAGGGGGCAGCGGCAATTTCAAAGACAATCAGTGCAGAATTACAATAAAAAAAAAAAATTGAATTACACACCCCCGCTCCGCCGTGCCTACTAACATAGGGGGGTTGTATTTTTTCCATTATCTGTGCCCCTTTCTGATAATCATGTGCTGGTCGGAGTGGAGGGAATATTTCTTCAGTTTCGGGCACATGCCCATTCAGCTCCGCTGGCATGTTCTTCTGCCTTGGCTCAAATCCTGGCCAGCCACCTGCCTATCTCCTTGCCTGGTGGAGTAATCTTCCTCCACTCCCCATCCAGTAGTAGCCGGGCCCCGAAGAGTAAGACTTGAGAGGCTGTGAGGCGGGCGGTGACGGGCAGAGAGTCGCTGATTGTTGCCATTACTAGTAAAGAAAAAATTTGTCCCTGGATTTCATTTAAAAAATCTGGTCACTAGTGATGAGCTTCGAGTTCGAGTAGAACTCATGTTCGACTCGAACATTGCCTGTTTTGGGTGAACGAACTATTTTGGGTGTTCGCGGCAAGTTTGTGTGAACTTTAGAACCCTGTTAAAGTCTATGGGACTCGAACATTTGAAATCTAAAGTGCTAATTTTAAAGGCTATTATGAAAGTTATTGTAATAAAAAGTGTCTGGGAACCTGGATCCTGCCCCAGGGGACATGTACCAATGCAAAAAAAGTTTTAAAAACTGCAGTTTTTTTGGCAGCAGTGATTTTAATAATTCCTTTAAGTGAAACAATAAAAGTAAAATATTCCTTTAAATTTCGTCCCGGGGGTGGGGGTGTATAGTATGCCTGTAAAGTAGCGCTTGTTTCCCATGCTTAGAACTGTCCCTGCACAAAGTGTCATTTCTGAAGGAAAAAAAGTAATTTAAAATCACTTGTGGCTATAATGAATTGTCGTCTCCCAGCAATACAGAGAAAAGTCATTCATAAAAAAAAATGTGTGGGGGTCCACGGCATTTATAAAAAAAAAAATTGGGGTGAAGTTCCCCTTAAAATCCATACCAGACCTGAAGGGTCTGGAATGGATATTTGGGGGGAACCCCAGATCATTTTTTTTTATTTGACGCAGGGTTCCCCTTAATATCCATACCAGACCCTAAGGTGAGTGATTTTAAATGACTTTTTTCCTTCAAAAATTACATTTTGTGCAGGGACAGTTCTAAGCACAGGAAACAAGCGCTACTTTACAGGCATACTATACACCCCCCTAGGTACGAAATTTAAAGGAATATTTCAATTTTATTGTTTCACTTTAAGCATTATTAAAATTACTGCTCCTGAAAAAACGGCTGTTTTTTAAAACTTTTACATGTCCCCTGGGGCAGGACCTGGGTCCCCAAACACTTTTTTAGGACAATAACTTGCATATTAGCCTTTAAAATTAGCACTTTAGATTTCAAACGTTAGACTTTAACAGGGTTCTAAAGTTCACACAAACTTTTGGTCTGTTCGCAGGTTCTGGTGCGAACTGAACCCAGGGGTGTTCGGCTCACCCCTACTGGTCACCTTACCCTAGTGGCCACAGGGCGAAGCGACTTAACATAACAACGTTTCGCCCAGCCGTGTCAAGCTGCTGTAGTAAAACTGCGGCGGCTGGTCGGCAAGCGGTTAAGAGGCCAATAAATCTACACTGCCAGGACAGCTAAGAAAATGTTTTCTACTAAGGGAGATCTGTGACTAGTAATGATCATGAGGTTTGATTCCAGTCCTTCTATTGCAGGCTGCACAGTTTTTTTTTTTCTTAACAGCCCTCCCAATGGGGCGCCCTCCTATCCCAGTCCCTATACCACCCATGTGGGCTACTATGGCCATTGTTACACCGCTGCCGGCAGAGGCATATCTAGTCAAAATGGCGCCTATGGCAAGCACTAAAACCGCGCCCTTGTCAAAACATTCAAAACCCATCTTTCAGATAACTGTTACCTTAAAGGGGTGTTCCAGCCAAATGTAATGTTTATTAAAAGTCAGCAGCTACAAAAAGTGTAGCTGCTGACTTTTAATAAACATTCACTTACCTTCTCCACGTTCCAGCGACGCGCCGACCGGGGGTCCGCTCCTCTCCCCCCCTCCCCGGCCTTCGGCTTCACGGCCGGGCACCCACTGCGCATGCGCGAGCGGAACTGCGCATGTGCGAGCGGCACGGCCCGCCGCTGATTGGACAGGCGATCGCATGGGACCTGTCATGTGTCCCATCCGATCGCCTACAGGGAGGGGCTGCTGTAGGCGATTAAGCTTAATCGCCTAACCAGCCCCTCGGCAGAAGCAGGAAGTGGGACAGGAAGTCCCACTCCTCCTGAAGCCCCCACTCCCCCCCCCAAAAAAATTACATGACAAATGTGGCATGTAAGGGGGTGAGGAGTGGGATTAGCGGAAGTTCCATTTTTGGGTGGAACTCCGCTTTAATAAAAAGTTAATAAAAGTTAACAATGGCCCCCGTGCACACACTGATACAAAAATCACTGATGATGCCAGCAAACTGGCACATTTCACACTCATCAAAACACATTGGTGCACACAGTTACTCATACAAAATCAATGACACACTAACACACAATCAAGGGACAGGGAGGGACACTGGGGACAGGGAGGGACACCAGGGACACGGAGGGACACCAGGGCCAGGGAGGGACACCGGGGACACCAGGGACAGGGAGGAACACTGGGGACGGACAGAGGGACCCAGTGTGATGAGGACAGAGAGGAACGCCAGGGACAGAGAGGGACGCAGTGTGACAAGGACAGATAGGGACACAGTGTGACAAGGACAGAGAGGGACACTGGGGACAGACAGAGGGACCCAGTGTGATGAGGACAGAGAGGGACGCCGGGGACAGAGAGGGACGCAGTGTGACAAGGACAGATAGGGACACAGTGTGATAAGGACAGAAAGAGACATTGGGGACAGACAGAGGGACCCAGTGTGATGAGGACAGAGAGGGACGCCAGGGACAGAGAGGGACACAGTGTGACCAGGACAGATAGGGACACAGTGTGACAAGGACAGAGAGGGACACTGGGGACAGACAGAGGGACCCAGTGTGATGAGGACAGAGAGGGACGCCGGGGACAGAGAGGGACGCAGTGTGACAAGGACAGATAGGGACACAGTGTGATAAGGACAGAAAGGGACATTGGGGACAGACAGAGGGACCCAGTGTGATGAGGACAGAGAGGGACGCCAGGGACAGAGAGGGACACAGTGTGACCAGGACAGATAGGGACACAGTGTGACAAGGACAGAGAGGGACTAGTGATGAGCGGAATACGCCATATTCGATTTCGCGATATTTCGCGAATATTTCGAAGAATATTCGCAAATATTCGTTAATATCGAATATTTGTGATATTTTATATATATAAAAAAAAAAAATTGCGAAATTTTGCTAATGCGAAATTTCGCTATTTTTTTTTTGGATAAAATATCACGAATATTCGATATTTACGAATATTCGCTATATTTTATAAAAAAAAAAAAAATTGCAAAATTTTGCATATGCGAAAGCGAAAATGATTGCGAAATTTCGCAATTTTTTTTTGGATAAAATATCACGAATATTCGATATTTACGAAATTTCGCTAGTGCGAATGCGAAATTGATTGCGAAATTGATTGCGAAATTTGAAAAAATACGAATATTCGAAATAGCAAATATTCGCCGCGATATTTGAGTTATTCGCGAATACTCGAATATGCAATATTCGTATCGAATATTCCAAATGCGAATATTCGTGAGCAACACTAAGAGGGACACAGTGTAACAAGGACAGATAGGGACACAGTGTGACAAGGACAGAGAGACCGCGAGAGCCGAGAGGTGGCTGCAGGACGGGTGTTTTTTTTGTGCGGGGGCAATTTTTTTTGTCACACCCCCCCCCCCCCATGGCGCCATACCCTGGATACGCCACTGGCTGCGGGTTAATCATATTTTGATATGGCTGCTGTGGTTCTTTAGTCCAAAGTTTCCCGTTAACAAAATAGTCAACCACCTGCGTAATGAGCCTCTTAAGAGGCTGACTGACGGATCATGGAAGCTCTTGTGTTCTTCTCATTAATGGCACTAGTGAACGATGAAACGTCCGGAGACAGTTAATAAAAGACGTGTCAGTCAGCTATGAAAAATCCCTTTAATACCTACTTGAGGTTTTCACTTCCACTCATTGGTTAAATGTCTATAAGCTGTGTCATCCAGCAATCTCCTGCCTAAGGGGAACCTAAGGGAAGATAAAACTGATTGCTCAGTGTGCTCATTTACATGCCCAGAACCATCAATGTGAACGCCTTCAGTGTAGCACAGTGTGTGATTTCCAGGTGTCTGTGATCGAGCTCTGCAGGGCATACCAATCAGCCTCTCCTATGTTCTACCTCTACACACTGTTCCTTTTTAATCAATTCATTCTAGCACAGTCTAGTGCCCGTCTTAAAGGGCACCTTTCTTCTGAAGAAAATCCTGTAAAGCAATAATGCCAGTGTCTGATGTAAGGCCCTAACATTTGAGAAACTTGGGGGCTGCCCACTCCCTTCCTCCCCTGGAAGTCTCTATAGCAGGGGTGGGCAACCTCGGCCCTACAAGTCCCATGAGACATTGCAAGACCCTGACCCGGGGCTGGTGCAAGGATTTTTTTTTTAAAAAGGGCAAAAACCTAATTTTGCTGCCCCCCATTGGCTCCACCCCCTTTACCCTGTCCATGAATACCCCACCTTTTTTTAATGAAGCACCCATCAAGTGCAGCCTCACCAGCGCCAACCAAATGCAGCCTCACCAGCGCCCATCAACTGCAGCTTCACCAGCACCCATCAAATGCAGCCTCACCAGCGCCCATCAACTGCAGCTTCACCAGCGCCCATCAAATGCAGCCTCACCAGCACCCATCAAATGCAGCCTACTAGTGCCCATCAATGATTGTTTGCTTGCTTCCATTTATCCCTTTACCCTGTCCATGTATACTCCACCTTCTTTAATGAAGCACCCATCAAATGCAGCCTCACCAGAGCCCATCAATGCAGCCTAACTAGCACCCATCAAATGCAGCCTCACCAGCACCCATCAAATGCAGCCTCACCAGCACCCATCAATTTAAGCCTCCCAGTGCCCATCAAATGAAGCCTCACCAGCACCCATCAAATGAAGCCTTACCAGCTCCCATCAATGCAGCCTCACCGGTGCCCATCAAGTGCAGCATAACTAGCGCCCATCAAATGAAGCCTCACCAGCACCCATCAAGTGCAGCCTCACCAGCGGCCATTAAGTGCAGCCTCACCAGCACCCATCAAATGCAGCCTCACCAGCGCCCATCAATGCAGCCTTCCAGTGCCCATCAATGCTGCCTACCAGCGCCCATCAATGCAGCCTAATTAGCACCCATCAAGTGCAGCCTCATCAGCGCCCATCAAATGCAGCCTCACCAGCGCCAATTAAGTGCAGCCTCACCAGCGCCCATCAAATGCAGCCTCATCAGCGCCTATCAAATGCAGCCTCACCAGCACCCATCAATGCAGCCTACCAGCACCCATCAATGCAGCCTACTAGTGCCCATCAATGATTGTTTGCTTGCTTCCATTTATCCCTTTACCCTGTCCATGTATACCCCACCTTTTTTAATGAAGCACCCATCAAATGCAGCCTCACCAGAGCCCATCAATGCAGCCTTACTAGCGCCCATCAAATTCAGCCTCACCAGCACCCATCAAATGCAGCCTCACCAGCGCCCATCAAATGCAGCCTCACCAGCGCCTATTAAGTGCAGCCTCACCAGCGCCCATCAAATGCAGCCTCATCAGCACCTATCAAATGCAGCCTCACCAGCACCCATCAATGCAGTCTCACCAGCACCCATCAATGCAGCCTACCAGCACCCATCAATGCAGCCTACCAGCACCCATTAATGCAGCCTACCAGTGCTCATCAATGATTGTTTGCTTGCTTCCATTTCCTCAGGAGTCGGGACACAGACACAGTCTTCTGCCAGGCACTGCACCTCTGACACTATGTGTGAACGGAGCAGTGGCTGCCTGCTGATGCTGAGACTTAGTTGCTTGCTGCAGAGAGAAGAGAGTAGCACCAGCTGCCTAGTTTACCTAGTTGTAGCACCGGCCCTGCCCATCACAGGTGTTCCATTCCATTAGGCGATGTGTCAAAATCGGTAACGGAAGTGACATTCCGTCGCCTCCATCTTGCTACACCCTGCACTCCTCCACAGTAAGGATACATTGAGAAGTGAGCAAGCGGACATCTTGCTACACCCTGCACTCCTCCACAGTAAGGATACATTGAGAAGTGAGCAAGCGGACATCTTGCTACACCCTGCACTCCTCCACAGTAAGGATACATTGAGAAGTGAGCAAGCGGACATCTTGTTACACCCACCCGAGTTTTATATTTTACAGTTATTTTCAACAGGAAACGGAGCTTATGTGGTGAAATACAGGATTTGGAAATCCACCGGACTGTTTACATGTGGAATTATAAAAGCAGCAGTGTTCTGTTACATGATCAAACCTGTGAGATCAGCCTGCTTGCTTTTACAATTCATCTTAACAGTCCGTTGGATTTCTAAATCCTGTATTTCACCTTATAAGCTGTGTTTACTATTAAAATGTGAAATGTAAAACTCGGGTGGGTGTAACAAGACGTCCGCTTGCCCCCTTCTCACTGTATCCTTACTATGGAGGAGTGCGGGGAGTAGCAAGATGACGGTGATGGAACATCACTTTCGTTACCATTTCTGACGGGTCGCCATATCTGACGGAACACAGGCATGACTTCTAGAGGCAGAGGCATGGTGGGATTTGTAGTTTCACCACAGCTGGAGGGCCGAGGTTGTCTACCCCTGCCCTATAGAATAAAAGTGACCATTTACATTGTCCAATTACCCCGCACCAACCCTGTCACATGAGAGAAGAGTAGTGAGTCCCATGCTCATCTATACATGGAAGTTCACTTGACTCCCATTTGCTGAACAGAGTGGTGGGGGAGAGAAAGTAAAGTTGGCTTGTGCTACAGGGGAAAGTTAAGGGAAAACATGTTTTGCCTAAAATTGTCTGCAAGGTAGACAGACAGAATAGTGTAATGATTCTGTTAAAAAGCGAGTAAATACCTATTAAATTCCTTCATCTATATCACCTCCGGCGTTCTAGTTTCTGTTCTCTCATTCACTTCCTGGTTTGCGGCGCTCGTTCATGTAAGAACTACATTTCCCAGTATGCATTGTGGCACGCCCAGTAATTCACACCTCCTTGAAGTCTCTAACATGTAGAGAGCATCCTGCCGCATAGATGTAGTTCCCAGGAGGGGGCGAGAACATCACTGACCACCGCAGTAAAGCCTCCCTTCACGGTGGTGAGTAACAATCAGACATGCAGGAAGTGAACAGAACAGAGAAGAAATAGAGCGACTTCTGAGTAAAAACGAACAATGAGGAAGTGAAAAAAGAGGAATATTTAGGCAAAAAAATGTGAACCATGCAACATATATCAACAGGTTTAGATAGTACCAACAGTCTATATTGCACATCAATTAAGATATGCTGTGTAACATAAAGGAAAGTCCATTTATTAACACCGCTGTGAATGTGAACCCAATGATGTCTCCTTCATATGTTTGCACATACATAAATGTCCATCTCTCACACCACAAGGAAAAAATTGTGTGACTGAAAGTGATCCCTTCACCAACTATGTAATGGCTGCTTACCAGAGGCAAGCTGAGTTAAAGCAGATGGCTACAGCCCAGCCACGGCCCTGGCTACCAGAGGCTCCAGTAGATTCTCACGAGTCTCACAATTCTGAGGAGTCAGTCTAGCAGTCGTAGGGGGAAGGTATCGCTCCGTTTGCCGGCCGGCTTATACATGCAGATATACATGTTTTTATATGTGAGTACTTACTTGCTTTTATGAATAAATTTAAAACGTTATCACACTATGGTATACTTTTCCATTACTTTCACGCCCGGACTGTGAGCTGCGCTATACCATTCGACTGCTAGACTGACTCCTGAGAATCGTGAGACTCGTGAGAATCTACTGGAGCCTCTGGTAGCCAGGGCCGTGGCTGGGCTGTAGCCATCTGCTTTAACTCAGCTTGCCTCTGGTAAGCAGCCATTACATAGTTGGTGAAGGGATCACTTTCAGTCACACAATTTTTTCCTTGTGGTGTGAGAGATGGACATTTATGTATGTGCAAACATATGAAGGAGACATCATTGGATTCACATTCACAGCGGTGTTAATAAATGGACTTTCCTTTATGTTACACAGCATATCTTAATTGATGTGCAATATAGACTGTTGGTACTATCTAAACCTGTTGATATATGTTGCATGGTTCACATTTTTTTGCCTAAATATTTATACAGTGTTTGGTATATACCTCCTATTGGCGTGGCTTTGCTTTTGTTTTTTATGTGTCCTAGTGTTATCACACGACAGCTGCAGCCTTAAAAACATCAATGTTTTTTTATATGTATATTTTTTTGAATTAGCGCAGTTTTTTGTTTATTATTGAAAAAAGAGGAATGTCTGCAGGTAAAAGATGCTTATTATGAAAAAAAAATGTTTCCTTTACAACCCCTTTAAGTGCCATGTTGCTTTGCTTTCTTAATTGGTAAAGTAATGGATCACTTTAACCACTTAAGCCCCCGGAAGGCATTGCCTCCTTAATGATACGGCACTGCGTCACTTTAACTGACAAATGCGCGGTCGTGCGACGTTGCACTCAAACAAAATTGATGCCCCTTTCCCCCTACAAATAGAACTTTCTTTTGGTGGTATTTGATCACCTCTGCGATTTTTTTTGTTTGTTTGATAAACAAAAAAAGACAGACAATTTAGAAAAAATAAATATATTTCTTACTTTTTGCTATAATAAATATACCCAAAAAATATAAAAAACATTTTTTTTCATCAGTTTAGGCCGATACGTAATCTTCTACATTTTTTGGTAAAAAAAATTACCATAAGCGTTTATTGATTGGTTTGCGCAAAGGTTATAGCGTCTACAAAATAGGGAATAGATTAAAGCCATTTTTATTAAAAGATTTTTTTACTAGTAATGGCGGCGATCAGCAATTTGTTATCGTGACTGCGACATTATGGCGGGCACATCGGACACTTTTGACACTTCTTTGGGACCATTGTCAATCATACAGCGATCAGTGCTATAAAAATGCACTGTTTACTGTATAAATGACACTGGCAGGGAAGGGGTTACACACTAGGTGGCGATCAAGGGGTTAAGTGTGTCCTATGGAGTGATTCTAACTGGGGGGATGGGCTACTATTGACATGATAGCGATCACTGCTCACGAACACAGGGAGCAGTAGATTTTTGTCCTGTCACTAGGCAGAACAGGGAAAGGCCTTGTTTACATAGGTATATCCCCTTTCTGCCTCTCCTCCCCACAATCGCAGGCCCCCAGTGAACATCAACTTTTCGGGACCCGCAGGCACGCTCCCGAGGGAATGCTGCGGCATGCGCGCACCCTCCAGGCGGCAAATTCAAAGGGATGTACAGCTAGGCCTTGTACACACGATCAGACCGGTCTGATGAGACTGGTCTGACGGACCGTTTTCATCAGACAACTCTGAATTTGTCTGATGGTCTGTTGTGCGTACACACCATCGGACCAAAATCCGATCAGACCAGAATGCGGTGACGTAGAACACAACGACGTGCTGAAAAAACGAAGTTCAATGCTTCCAAGCATGCGTCGACTTGATTCTGAGAATGCGCAGGTTTTTGGTCCGATGCTTTTGTGTACTAACCATCGAACCTGTCCGACGGACAGGTGTCCATCAGACCGTACACATCATCTGCAGACCAGTTTCATCAGACCGGTCTGATCGTGTGTACAGGGCCCTACACCCATTTGCCTGCAAAACAGCAAAACAAATGTTACAGGGGTGACAACCTTTCCCTATGTTTTCCAAAAGCTTAAAAATAGATTTTATGGCTGGAGCTACACTTTAAAGAAGTACCAGTTCAAAATTACAAACAGATTCTACTTAACAACAAACCTACAGTCCCTGTCTTGTTTGCACAGCCTGTATACTGCTGTTCAGAGTATATAGGGCCTGGGGGCCCCACGCCTTTTCTTTTTTTAATTTGGGTGCGGGGTTCCCCTAATATCCATACAAGGTCCAAAGGGGCTGGTATTGGGCTGACGGGGGTGGTTCCCATGTCATTTTTCTCAACGATTTTCATCTATATTGCAGGGACCAGACATGACATTAAAGCCGCAACAACTTTTTTCCTTTAGAAATGTAATTTTGTGCAGGGACAGTTCTAAAGACGGGAAACACGTGCCACTTCACAGGCATACTATAGACACCTCCCAGGTACGATATTTAAAGGAATATTTCACACTTTTTTTCACTTTAAGCATCATAAATCACTGCTCCCGAAAATTTTTTAATTTTTTGAAATTTGTTTGCATTGATACATGTCCCCTGGGGCAAGACTCGGGTCCCCAGACCCTTTATAGGACAATAACTTGCATTTTAGCCTTTAAAATTAGCACTTTTGATTTCGAGCGTTTGAGTCCCATAGACTTTAATGGGGTTCTAAAGTGCGCACAAACTTTGGTCCGTTCGCAGGTTCTGGTACGAACCGAGGGGTGTTCAGCTCATCCCTAGTTAGGACACATGTAATACATAAACACCTATTACACATCCCTACACACACACCACAAGTGGAAGAAGTAGCCATAGAGCCCCTTCCAGCCTTACAAATGTGGCCTGTGCATCCAAGTGGTAATGACCCCTGGTCATGAAAGGATTAAATAAAAGAGGAAGCAATTCAAATGTAAATATACCAGTTTTTTATTGTGTGTTTTCTGAAAGTATAATTATGGATCTATACACATTTTTTTCTTTTTCTAACTATATATACTCTGAATAAACCAAGAGTCCTTTGGTAAAATCAGTTAGCCAAAAGTGAAGATCTAGTGATCCTCTCGCCCATTCGCTGACACACTTTTGACCAAGAGATTCCAAGCCTGCCCACCACGGCAAGGTAGACTCTTCTAGGGCAGGACCTACACTAACTACACTAAGCTACCACACTGGATGCTAGTCATCCTTTTCTAATGTTGGCTGTATGTTTGTAGTAGGCTTCATCCTATAATCTGGGTGTGAGATCTACTCTCTCCTAATTTGGTTGTCTGTCTGTGTGCATCTCTCTAAAGCATGGAGCGGTCAGTTTATGTACATCTGGACGTCCTCTGTTAGTCCAGTGTGTCAGTAAAAAAATGTTCATCAGTAATCAACAGAAAAATATAAAATTAAGATTCCTTAATATGTACAACTGACACAAGCAAAGGATTGCAGGAGAGTTATACTACCTACCTGCCAGGTATAGGTGACCATGTCAGTGTCCCTTGTGTCTGCACCATCATACCGGCAGTAGTGCGGCCGCTATATGGGGGCACCAGACCGATTTGTCTTGCGGTTTGTCTTAGTGTTTGGCTGAAGCCATTTATTATCAATCAACTAGACATGTGCACAACAAAAAAATTTGTTTTTTTTGTTTAGTTTCGTCTCGTTATGTAGATTCGTAAAGATTCGTAATTTCGTAAGATGCAAGTCTTCCTATTCGGACCTGTTCATATTTCGTAACAGTTTTATTTCCGTTGATACTACTGAATAATTCGTAATTCTGTCTAATTTAGTAATTGTTACTTATGTGAGATTGCCTTTTTCATTGATTCGAAATTCGTAATTTTGTTAGTGTAACGGTCACCACCGCTTACGATCTTCCATCCAACCACGACAAGCTTATCTGACACACTCTGACAATCTTGCATACATGATCCATATCCATTCCCATAAACAAGACGAGACTCAAGCTCTGCACTTGCTTCAAAGATATGACAATTTATTGGTATTTTCTCAGCTTCTTATACAGTCTCAAGCATAATGCAGTTCATCACAGGACAATGCAGTCCCCACCCCCCTATTCACTCACTGAGGATAATTCTTTAATTGGTAGCTAGACATGACGGCACCGCATCATCAATAGTGTTCAATTAACCTTGAATAATACACAGACATCTAGTTGAATAAGTTATCTAGACAGCTTTATCACACAATGGCAGAGTCTTGTGAGAGTGGGTGCAATCAACACCTTCAACGGAATGTCTTTACAGTGAATAGCCAACACCTTAAGATATTTCAATAGCATATTATACAAAGGTATGACTCACTGTCTGGTTGACCTGGTCATGTCATCATGAACTCCTTGTGATATCTCAGTCCTAAAATGAAGTATTAATAATGTCCCATCTGTAATATATGAATTATCAAGAAGAGGATTATCAGAGTTGATTTTCTAAAGTGCCACATCCAAATGAGAAATCAAAAAGAATAAAGGCAAAGCCCCCTAGTCGGACTTTAAAGGCACTGTGGTGTGTCAAATGTAGTTAGAGAAAACATAGTATTACAATATAATTTATTGAAGAAGTATCAGATAAAAGTTGATTACATGATCTATAACAAATACAAAAAATACAAAATAATGAAATATAGTTCAACATATATTGCTGTGTGATGTGATGCCCTGTGTGGTCCCGACGTTTCAGGGAGACATAGTCCCTTTCTTCAGGGGTATTCCAGGATTCACAGCTCTAAAAATGTATGGGAAATGATCAGGATAATCCCAATAATGTTGATGATGTTGTTATATAGATTAATACTGAAGTACTTACAGTGAACTGTATGGTACTTCAAGTCAGTAGATCATGTATTTAAAAGCATGGGTTTCCGGATGATCCGAGTCTGCTGGCCTGGCCACTGACGACAGAGCAGAATTGTGAGCAGGGTGTGTTGTTGCCAGATATAAATATGCTGCTGGAATCAGAGGACATTGGAGCCTAAAGTTGTAATGATGTGTGTTAATATTTATGGACATAGTTGTAATAATAAAATGTGAAATAAATTGTGTTTTATAACATTGTGTTTTATAACATTTTCTTGGAGGGATATGGTATGGCTTACCTAGTAAATAGCGATGGAGAGGCTCGTATTAGGCTGGAAGTGTACAAAAGTAATAAGAAATAATGAGTAAATATGTACAATGTATGTAAGTAAAAATATCCATGTTATATTAATGTGGTTAAACCATATATAGTTAAATGTTATAGCAAAAATTGCTCAATAGATGGCGTTCAATGGGGATATTTAGATGTTATAGCAAAAAATGCTCAATAGGTGGCGTTTAAAGGTTGAGTATTAAGGAGTTGATTAAAAAGGACATTTTTTTTTTTTTTTTTTTTGTGTTCCTGTAAGTATGAAACTGAATGTATGTAGATAACCAAAACCAGCAGGGAAACTGATAATGTGGTAGCTGTGATTGATATGAAGAAAATAAAATAAAACGTTTTTTACCTTAGGAAGATGGATGCAGAGGAACCGTCATGTTGTCCAGCAAGTTGCTGGATAGCAAATGACTAGTTCCTCTGCTGCTATATAAAGTGCCCATCAGCCAAACTGCGACGCCCAGTGCAAAGGGTTTGCAGCTGTGCTCGGACGGCTAATTAAGGCAGCACCTGCCTTAATTAGCCGTCCGAGCACAGCTGCAAACCCTTTGCACTGGGCGTCGCAGTTTGGCTGATGGGCACTTTATATAGCAGCAGAGGAACTAGTCATTTGCTATCCAGCAACTTGCTGGACAACATGACGGTTCCTCTGCATCCATCTTCCTAAGGTAAAAAACGTTTTATTTTATTTTCTTCATATCAATCACAGCTACCACATTATCAGTTTCCCTGCTGGTTTTGGTTATCTACATATATTCAGTTTCATACTTACAGGAACACAAAAAAAAAAAAAAAAAAAATGTCCTTTTTAATCAACTCCTTAATACTCAACCTTTAAACGCCACCTATTGAGCATTTTTTGCTATAACATCTAAATATCCCCATTGAACGCCATCTATTGAGCAATTTTTGCTATAACATTTAACTATATATGGTTTAACCACATTAATATAACATGGATATTTTTACTTACATACATTGTACATATTTACTCATTATTTCTTATTACTTTTGTACACTTCCAGCCTAATACAAGCCTCTCCATCGCTATTTACTAGGTAAGCCATACCATATCCCTCCAAGAAAATGTTATAAAACACAATGTTATAAAACACAATTTATTTCACATTTTATTATTACAACTATGTCCATAAATATTAACACACATCATTACAACTTTAGGCTCCAATGTCCTCTGATTCCAGCAGCATATTTATATCTGGCAACAACACACCCTGCTCACAATTCTGCTCTGTCGTCAGTGGCCAGGCCAGCAGACTCGGATCATCCGGAAACCCATGCTTTTAAATACATGATCTACTGAATTGAAGTACCATACAGTTCACTGTAAGTACTTCAGTATTAATCTATATAACAACATCATCAACATTATTGGGATTATCCTGATCATTTCCCATACATTTTTAGAGCTGTGAATCCTGGAATACCCCTGAAGAAAGGGACTATGTCTCCCTGAAACGTCGGGACCACACAGGGCATCACATCACACAGCAATATATGTTGAACTATATTTCATTATTTTGTATTTTTTGTATTTGTTATAGATCATGTAATCAACTTTTATCTGATACTTCTTCAATAAATTATATTGTAATACTATGTTTTCTCTAACTACATTTGACACACCACAGTGCCTTTAAAGTCCGACTAGGGGGCTTTGCCTTTATTCTTTTTAATATATGAATTATGATTCTTTGTCACCCTATGGCCCTAGTGGACATAAGGTGACCCTAGACATAGGAATATCTCAGTCTGTCACGGTGCATTCCGTTACATCTCTCCCCTTTCGGTGGGAGACGGACACAGGTGGGAACCCCAAACGGGATGACTCCGAAGTCCGTCAGTAGTTCCAGTCCTCCAATGCTGGTATCCATACTGTACCGCAAATAAATGGCTCCAAACTGAGCATTACTCACCCCGCCAACCTCTGCCTCTCTCAGAGAACACGCCTGCCGCTGGGGAGAAGGCAGGGTGGCTGGCCTCAGTCCATCATGCTGTTGGGGGTCTGGGCCAACTGCCCCCCCCTTCCTGGGGTATACCAGTGGAGGCTGAAGTCCCATCCACTGGTGCTAGGTGAAAACCCCCTGGTGCTTGCAAAGCAAAGCCGACATCCTCCTGTCCCAGTCCTGTACCATTTTCTGGGGTTGTGCCAGTGGAGACTGAAGTCCCATCCACTACCCCAGGAACCCCCTCTTCTGTTAGTGAGGAGCAGAGGCCTGGGGCACTCTGCTCTGTTGCCAGCTCTTCCGCTGGGTTGCTGTGAGTGGAGACCACAGTCCCATCCACTACCACAGGATCCCCCTCTTCTGTTAGTGAGGAGCAGAGGCCTATGACACTCTGCTCTGTTGCCAGCTCTTCCGCTGGGTTGCTGTGAGTGGAGACCACAGTCCCATCCACTACCACAGGGTCCCCCTCTTCTGCTAGTTGGGAGCAGAGGCTTGGGGCACCCTGATCTGTTGCCAGTGATTCAGCTGGGGGTAAAAGCTTTACCACCTCAGCTTGTTGATGGAAAGAGGGGCCAACCGCCCCGGCTCTCTGGAACTCCTCACCATCCGCTTTGGCTTTAGGGAAGGCAATCTCTGTATTTTCCACTGCCGATTCATCAGCCAGGAGTTCACAGTTGTCATATGAACTTTCCTCATAGTCCCAGGCAACGGGAGCCCCACCCTGCTGCTGGGCCGAGTCTAGCAGCTGTTTGTAGGCGACCTCCAGCTCCCATTCTTGAATGGCCAGAAATTCTAAATCTTCCTGTGACCAGTGGCCTCCCGAGATATTCAATTTTTCCTCTCTGTGCTCCATTATGTCCTCCAAGCGCCACTCCCGATCATCCCCGAAGTCGGGATCACTGGACATCCTCCAATACAACAATCCCAGGCCATCATAGTCATAGCCTTCTGTGGGGCTGTCATCCGCTGACCACGGGCACTCTTGGGCTACATACCACTGGAGGGCTCTGTAGCTCTCGTCCAGCTGCATCTCTGCCCGGATCAGCCTGCTTAACTCTGCTATCCACTCCTGCTTCGGTTGTTCCCCCAACAACAGCATTTGTACGTCATACTGCGGCCAGTACCTTGCATAGATGGAGGGCAGGACCTTTCCTTGGTGTTGCTGCTCCAGAGCTAATGCTTCCTTCCAGAGTTGGCAACGAATCACATCTGACCATCCCAACAGGACCTCCTCTGATACTGGTCCTCTATGCTGTATCTGCATCTCTTGTAACCTCATTTGGAATTCCTCTTCCATGGAGACTGGTATCTGCACCTCTCCTCTCTCTTTAGTTGGTGCTGCTGTGCCTTCAGCTGCTGCAGAACTTCTTTGCTGTCGCAAGGTGGCATCTACAGCCGCTATAACCCGGTCTATGATCTCCGGGGGAGGATTAGGACCATATTGTGCCAGTCCATGTTTAACAGCCCGATCAAAAAATTCTTCCTCAGGTGTCCTGTCTGTTACGCTGGGCCTCTTAGCTGTATTCATTTCGACTAGTTCTGCGATAATGTCCCTTTTCTTACGGTTGCTGGCCGGTCTGCCCCGGCTCTCCAGTAAGTCCATGAGGGAAGAGAGCTTCATCCGTTCATACAGCGTCTCCATTGTCCTGTGTCCTTGTAGCCGTCCTTCTGATGATGGAATCATCCCACCGCTGCCAACCAAATGTAACGTTCACCACCGCTTATGACCTTCCATCCAACCACGACATGCTTATCTGACACACTCTGACAATCTTGCATACATGATCCATATCCATTCCCATAAACAAGATGAGACTCAAGCTCTGCACTTGCTTCAAAGATATGACAATTTATTGGTATTTTCTCAGCTTCTTATACAGTCTCAAGCATAATGCAGTTCATCACAGGACAATGCAGTCCCCACCCCCCTATTCACTCACTTAGGATAATTCTTTAATTGGTAGCTAGACATGACGGCACTGCATCATCAATAGTGTTCAATTAACCTTGAATAATACACAGACATCTAGTTGAATAAGTTATCTAGACAGCTTTATCACACAATGGCAGAGTCTTGTGAGAGTGGGTGCAATCAACACCTTCAACGGAATGTCTTTACAGTGAATAGCCAACACCTTAAGATATTTCAATAGCATATTATACAAATGTATGACTCACTGTCTGGTTGACCTGGTCATGTCATCATTAACTCCTTGTGATATCTCAGTCCTAAAATGAAGTATTAATAATGTCCCATCTGTAATATATGAATTAAGATTCTTTGTCACCCTATGGCCCTAGTGGACATAAGGTGACCCTAGACATAGGAATATCTCAGTCTGTCACGGTGCATTCCGTTACAGTTAGATAATAATTTTAGTTTATTCGGTACACTATTTCGTAATTTAGTAATTGTTACTGAGATTGTCATTTTCACAGCGAAAAGTGCTATAAAAATGCAGTGAACAATTGCAGTGAAGGGGTTAACCACTAGGGGGCGCTGTAGGAGTTAAGTGTGCCCTAAGGGAGTGATTCTTACTTTAGGGGGCGTGGCTGGTTGTGTGACATCACTGATTGTTGTTCCCTATAACAGGGAACAGACGATCAGTGACACTGACACAGAGAAGAACGGGGAAGATGTGTTTACACTCACCTCTCCCCATTGTTCAGCTTCTGAGTAAGTGATAAACATATATAGCGCTGCACATGCGAACTGAATCGCCTCTGGGCGCTCGATTCGGGACAACCGGCAGCAAGCGGGTCCCGTGGGCACGGTTACGGAGCTTCGGACCAGGTTGCGAGTTCTGCCGGCTGGGCTCTTAAAGGGCAAAATTAACCCCCCCCCAAAAAAAGGTTAATTAAATTCACAAGGACTTTTTTTCCAACCACTACTATTCCTATATATTGGCCTTTAAAATTTACAAATGCAGCAATTTTAAATTTGGATGAAAGGTTTAGCACTGGGAAACACTTTTTGAAAGATAAAAAGGTGCATTTTATATACAACTATATAGATCAGACCAAAATGAGGGACACATGAGGGGGGAAGATGGACAGAGGGACATTGCTATGAATCAGGGACAGCCTCTTGAATTTAGGGACAGTTGGGAGCAGGGCCGCCTTAATAGCATCATGGGCCCCTGGGCAAAGAAATGCTCTGGGGCCCCTACAGCGATCACAGTGCAGGCAAACAGACATCAAGTAGGTAGGAGGCAGACTGCCTCCCCTGTGTATCTAAAACTCTCAGTGCCACCATGGGGCCCCCAATTTTGGGGCAGCGTCGGCACAAGGACCAGCTGCTTTGGGCAAAGTGCAGGGCCACCCCAAGCAGCTGGAGCCCCTGGGCAGTGTCCAGGTGTGCCCTCTCAGTAAGACAGCCCTGGTTGGGAGCTATGTATCTGAGGTTTAATACATGACAAAGGATTCTTAGAGCATTATAGGTTAGCCAACAAGAAAACACAGTAAAACATAACG
Organism: Rana kukunoris; assembly: GCA_029574335.1. NCBI lineage: Eukaryota > Metazoa > Chordata > Amphibia > Anura > Ranidae > Rana > Rana kukunoris. The sequence goes on along the minus strand of CM056056.1, from coordinate 39,073,671 downwards.
TCCTGGGTCCTAAAAAGCACGTTGCATTCCCCCACTCCTATTAGCCCTAAAAAAACAATTGGGTTACTAACCATAAATGAAAATACAGAAACATGAAGATGGAAAAAGCAAATATAGAAATTAGTAAAAATGAAGGCACCTCTGATGACCCCTGTCTTCTAATAAGTAATAATACTTCCATTCTGATTAGATTACCCCATGCCTCATTTACATACTGTTAAATTATCTATTTGCCAACTTGCTGCTCCAATAACCCAGCTCCTTGTCCGTGTTTCACCCTGTACATTCTAAGCAGGAACATTTTCATTTTCCAATCCTCCTCTGCTGTATGCTTGAGAATCTTTGTTTGGCAATCAGTAAAAATCTCAATGAGCCGTACAGACTAATATCCAAGTCAGACTTCTTCATCTCAGCCTCTGTACTCCGGGAGCCCGCAGCTCGCCGTGCACCACCTTGGTTGTAATGGAGAAGCACTGCCATGTCTGAATACTGAGAGGCGATGAAGCAAGGCGGCGTATAGCACAAGCCATGGATGAGTTGCACAAATGCCAAATGTTTGTTTTTTGATGCTGCTGGAACTGATGGACGTGGATCTAGCCAGGAAAGTCTGGACCTAGGGCAACAGAACGGCTAGAGGCTACACAACTGAACATGACCGTATAGCACTTGGCAAGTTCATTCTTCCCAATTGTGGCTCCCAGGAGGGATGCAGTTGACAGCGGTTATTGTATGTAGATGATTTACAGGAATTACTCCCTTTAGCGGGGCTATCCCTGCCTAAAAAGTGTTCCTGACTGTCTATTGAGCTAAGATTAAGAACACGGGGGCAGGAGGAAAGTACCTCAACTGATCGTAGAAAGTATTTTATTTGAAAATAGAAACTTAAAAAAATTTAAGGGACAGTACACAAGATTAGCGTATTTATCGGCGTATAACGCGCGCCCCAATTTTAAGAGAGAATTTTCTGAAAAAAAAACTAATAAGTTTAGCTTGTAGCTTCAAGCTTCAATAAGTCTGCCCCATTGAAATCGATAGGTACAGTAATGAGCGAAAATAATACAACACTTTAGGTCATAGGTGGCAAACACAAGGCCCGCGGGCCGAATCCGGCCCTCCAGGCCATTTTATGTGGCCCTTGCACCTCTCCTGCAGCTGAAGGAGAGCTCCAGCCTCCCTCTGGTCCTACTCCAGACCCTTACTTTTTGCTTTCAAGCAATGCATCCAGCTTCTTCCCAGCAGCAGCATATGGAAAGGGGGATGCACTGTGATGTAAGGGAGAGTGGGGGCTCAACTTCTGATGGTGGGGTGGCTCTTGACATCTAATGTAAGGAGAGGGGATGCGCTGGACATCTAATGTTACAGATACAATCGGCCCTTTGAGGGCAATCATAATGCTGATGCGGCCCACGTTGAAATTGAGTTTGACACCCCTGCTCTAGGTACTCATGGGTATATGTTGCTGGTGGGTCTGCCATTTAAGTGAACCTGTTGCTTTGCCCCACATGAATAAGACACGGGTTGATTATAAATACAGATGAAAGCCAAAGCCAATCAGGCACTTTTGTACATTAGCATAGAGGTATGAGTACAAGCGACTCTCACACACATACCTTACATACCTCAGAGGGGGAGGAGCGCCCACCGGAAAAATCACCGAGCCGTCATCTCCTCTCACTCGGCTGTCACGTCACACATGCACAGTCCCGCCTCCGCCATCGGCATTGGACCATCTCCTGTGACAGACAGAACACTGGTCCAATGCTGGCGGCGGAGGCGGGACTGTGCGTGTGTGACGTGACAGCCGAGAGGAGACGACGGCTTGGTGATTTTCGGTGGGCGCTCGTTCCCCTCCGAGGTATGCTATCGGCGTATAGCGCGCACCCGTGATTTTCCCCCTATTTTCAGGGGAAAAAAGTGCGCGTTATACCCGATAAATACGGTACTTTTGTGTTATTTTTTTTTTTTTCTTTGTATTTTTTTGACACATAATTCAGTAATTTTACCATGAAGTGAAATTTACTGAGTTTCCACTAATATGTCAGGAATGTATTCATGAATACTTGAAAAATTACTGAAAATTTCACTTTAACGGAAAACAAAGACGACCAAGTGCAAGTGGAACCAATCAGTGACTTGCTAGTGTTATCCAACAGCACTTAATTTACTTTAATTTGAGTTCAATATAATTAACTTTAGCCAGATTTTTCACAGCTAATTAAATGTGTCCGCTTCCAGAAGCCTGTGCTACATAAATTGTGTGATATATCACAAATCAAATTCAGGGCAGGTTTGAATGTGATTGGCAGCTACAGCCCATCTTTGTAGTATTCTGGACTGCTACTTGAGGAAGAAAAAAGATGAATAGGATCTTTGAAGTCAAGCAACTGGACCAAAGACCACTGGAAAAGAATGTATAAAATGAACAAAAAAATTACACTATATTGTCAAAAGTATTGAGACACCTTTCTTTTCCACGCACATGAAATTTAATGGCATCCCGGTCTTAGTCTGTAGGGTTCAATATTGAGTTGGCCCACCCTATGACAGCTTCAACTCTTCTGGAAAGGCTGTGCACAAGGTTTAGGAGGGTGTCTATGGGAATGTTTGACCATTCTTCCAGAAGCGCATTTGTGAGGTCAGGTACTGATGTTGGACGAAAAGGCCTGGCTCGCAGTCCCCGTTCTAATTCATCCTAAAGGTGTTCTATCAGGATGTGGCCAGTCAAGTTCCTCTACCGGAGACTTGCTCATCAACGTCTTTATGGACCTTGCTTTGTGCACTGGTACACAGTCATGTTGGAACAGGAAAGGGGTACCCCTAAACTGTTCACACAAAGTTGGGAGCATGAAATTGTCCACAATGTCTTGGTATGCTGAATGCCTTAAGAGTTCCCGCCACTGGAATTAAAGGGGCCAAGCCCAACACCTGAAAATAACCCCACACCATAATCCCACCTCCACCAAATTTTACACTTGGCACAATGCAGTCAGGCAAGGGTGCAGGACTGATCCTTTCAAGAACGCATGGAGGATCTGAACAAGAGGCACAGAGAGGAGTTAGAGAGGACAGCTAGGCAAGTCTTCAGGAGGAAACCACCGGTTTGCAGCCAAGAGCGCTGGTGAGTGACATGGGCAGTCGGGAGGTCAGAGAGTCATGCACAGGAGGACTGAGAGGAAACAGTCAGAGCTGGATGTGGAGATAGTGAGGATTGCAATGTCACGGGCAGTGAAGTCAGGCAGCTGCTGCCAGGAGGGCTGGCAGGGCCTGAAGAAGACTTACTGGGAGCAGTAGTCCACCATAGGACAGCTAGCACTAAAAGACTTCTGCAAAAGGCAGTTTCTGAGGCCTGACTGAGTTAGAGTTAGCTGTAACCAAGTGCTACCGTGTTTCCCCGAAAATAAGACACCGTCTTATATTTTTTTTTCCTCAAGTCTTACACTATGCTTATTTTCGGGGGGTTATTTTCGTCTTATTTTTATTACAGAAAATAAAGGTTGCCTACCTGAACCACACTTGCGCTTCTTAGCATTTCCTCTGTCCACATGTAGACTGAGATTATCGTATTCTGCGCGCCATTTTTGGACCATTCGGATATCCAACTTCTTCTCTTTGCAAAAAGCGGTAAGATTCTTGCCTCGGGAGTCCTCCACAATTCCTTTCTTGTACTCAACAGAATAACTCTTTCTTTTTGCACTCATCTTGTCTGGTTGTACCACTACAAGATATCACTACAAGATTCGACACTACATCTTATTTTCGGAGATTCGACACTACATCTTATTTTCGGAGATTCGACACTACATCTTATTTTCGGAGATTCGACACTCTGTCAGAATTCGACCACATCGTTAAGTACAGTTAAATCACACTTGTTTAATAATAATAAAAAAAAGGTAAACAGAGTAAACATAGTAAAAATATACCCAGAGTATGGTAACCGGAACGGATAGTCAGACAAGCCAGGAAGTCAGGTAGCCAGGAATCAGTGTAGTGGAAAAGTAAGCAGGATCTTGAGCCTGAAGGAGCAAGTCTTTAACAGGAACACAGGAGGTAGTCTCTGTGATGTTGACCAATGCGAAGGCATAGATCATCTGGGCTGGACGGCTTAAGTAGGCAGGACTGACTAACAGGAAATCATCAACAGGTGAGTCACTGTGGAGAGATAGGACTGACAATTAGCCGACAGCTGAGCGGCCAGCTCAGAGAAGTAAGGGCTAAGCCCAACCCTGACATAATCCAAGTGTATATAGTTGTCAACTCATTGATATACAATTGCTTGTTCTACTGGGCATCCCATATATTCCCATCCCTATCCAAGTTCAAATCCCTCAATAAAAATACAAAACAATCACATGGGAAATAAATTCTGGGCTTGGCAGGGTGACAGTTGGGCCACAACTTTCAGCAGCCCCTACAGGGGTACCGCTACACGTGTATAGAAAAATGGTTGGGGGATTCTCCAAGAGGGTAGTTGGTATTATATTTAGTGGTGGTTATTTGGGGGGGGGGGGGTCAGGTTTGGCTTCTGCTTCACAGGAAATGTGCCAGAATAAAAAATATGAGAGTCTTTGGCTGACTTCTACATGTGTCTGCTTCGAGAATGTCAATTTCACTTCACTGCTTAGCATGTCACTTACCCGAGGGCCGGCTCTGTTGACACAACATTGGCTGCCATCTTGTTTTAGGTCAATAACACACTGGGTGGTAAAGCATGGTTGCACCACAGTTCAGTTCATCCTTCATTCTATCCCAATAGGTTTCCTAATATAACCGACAGATCTTTAATGTTTTTTTAAGTACATTCTATTCAGCTTATTTACACAAATAATATTTTTCCTCTTTAATAGCTAATGACACGTTTTAAAAGGTTAGGTAATTAAATGCCTTTGCACAGCATACACTGATATTTGTGCATCATAATTTATGCATGAGAATGCAAAGCAATCAAGATGTGATAAATTAGAAAAGCGAGAACTCTAGCCAGAAGTAAACAGTCCTTTGTCTAAATGAGCTACCAGTTACATTGATCAAGCGCGGCGTGTTTGCATAATCAGCTTGTATTTAGCAAAAGAGGAACAGGGAGAATTCTACTTGTTTATGAGATTATGTGTTTAGAGTCTCCGTCAATGTATCTCAATCTCGCTCTGCTACTCAGCACTTAACATATACTGGTGTAGCGCTACCCCATTCAGGAGCCGCTGAGTATAAGTGGGATCGGCATGCTGTGTTACCTGGCAGGTCTCTAGGGGTGATAATTGTGAGTTGAGGAGAAGAGAGTGAATGTCCAGTCTTTAGTTGGGTTTTCTTTAATGCTTTATTCCAAGGCCCAACATGGCCTTCATCAACATGGTACAGGACCGGAAAGGTTGATGAGCAGAGAGAGAGAGAGAGAGAGCTTCAGGCCTTGGATATCGAAAAGGTGAGAGAACAATCCTACTCTCAGCAGTGATGAACTCAGTTCGTCGCCACTCCAATTGGAGTGGGTAAAGTGCCCCCGGACAGGTCTCTGCCACAGGCCTGGCAGCCGGAACATCACTTGCAAATGCTGGGAGGACCAGGCCTCTGCCACAGGCCTGGCTCGGGCCTCTGCCAAGGGCCTAGTACTTGAGTGAACGTGAAATTGAAATGAGCGAGTCCTCCCAATAGATTTAGTTAGAGTCACTAGATCCCCGATGGTTCGTTTAAGCCCTATTGGATCACCTAGAAAACATTGGAGAAAAAATTGCGCTAGTCATACCATGTGGTGAACAAAGTGTTAAAAAATAATTAAATAAATAAATAATATTAAATATAAGAAATATATTAAACTCTAGGGAAAGAAGGTAAGGAACACCTTCTAGTGAGACAACCAAAATAAATTGAATTTATGACTGTGTGAAAAAAAAAAAAAATAATAATAATAATAATAATAATAATAATAAAATAAAAAAAAAAAAACATTCAGTCCAAAAAAATCTGTGACTTCTTAAACATAATGTCCCCATCAAGGTATCAACTCCATGGATGTATGTTAAAGGGGGGAAAAAGCCAAGATGAAAGGGATTCCACCACCAGTCAGGTTTGGATAGAATAGAAAAGATCCACCAGGAGAGGGGTAGGTAATAAACTCTTACCAGATTCCCAGCTAGTAAAGCATATAGATCCACTCGATCCCAGAAGGGAGGGGGGGGGGGACTGCAGCACTCCTCTGCATTCAGCTGGTCCTCGTTTTGATAGGTGTGGATCCCAAAACTCCTTTCCAGGTCCTAAGCTGGTTGCACAGCTCCAAAGAATACAGTTGGAGACCCAGAAAAAAAGGGGGACTCAAATAGTGAAGTACCGTAATTATCCGGGTTTTATTAAAATTGTAAGAGTATACACTAGATGCACTTCATAAGTCAAAGGCATTACAAAGGCATTACATCCAGTCAAAGTAAAACAAAATATAGCAAACAAAACGAACGTGCGCCCGTGCTTACGGGGTCACTTCTGGACACGGTGATATCAGTGCGTGGCTCCGCCCTGACTAGTTTCGATCAATACGATCATTCTCAAAGGTGCCCTTTGAGAACGATCATATTGATCGAAACTAGTCAGGGCGGAGCCACGCACTGATATCACCGTGTCCAGAAGTTACCCCGTAAGCACGGGCGCACGTTCGTTTTGTTTGCTATATTTTGTTTTACTTTGACTGGATGTAATGCCTTTGTATTTTGGACTTATGAAGTGCATCTAGTGTATACTCTTACAATTTTAATAAAACCCGGATAATTACGGTACTTCACTATTTGAGTCCCCCTTTTTTTCTGGGTCTCCAACTGGATCCTTTGGAGCTGTGCAACCAGCTTAGGACCTGGAAAGGAGTTTTGGGATCCACACCTATCAAAACGAGGACCAGCTGAATGCAGAGGAGTGCTGCAGTTCCCCCCCTCCCTTCTGGGATCGAGTGGATCTATATGCTTTACTAGCTGGGAATCTGGTAAGAGTTTATTACCTACCCCTCTCCTGGTGGATCTTTTCTATTCTATCCAAACCTGACTGGTGGTGGAATCCCTTTCATCTTGGCTTTTTCCCCCCTTCAACATACATCCATGGAGTTGATACTTTGATGGGGACATTATGTTTAAGAAGTCACAGATTTTTTTGGACTGAATGTTTTTTTTTTATTATTATTATTATTATTATTATTATTATTATTTTCACACAGTCATAAATTCAATTTATTTTGGTTGTCTCACTAGAAGGTTTTCCTTACCTTCTTTCCCTAGAGTTTAATATATTTCTTATATTTAATATTATTTATTTATTTATTTAATTATTTTTTAACACTTTGTTCACCACATGGTATGACTAGCGCAATTTTTTCTCCAATGTTTTCTACTTGTATTTACATGACTACCACGTGTAGCTAAAGATTGCTGCTTGGGTTATTAAGTTAACATTATTTTCACATTTACACATATTTATTTTCAATTTTAGCTATTCATATCCTTTAGCGCGATATTTTTTATTGTTCTTTAATCTATTGGATCACCTGCCTCCGGGTTATCCTCAAGCCAACCCCCCACCGTACAGCTCCCAACCTGGGTTCCTTTTAGGAAAGATTCTGGACCCAGCAGCAACTGGGATCCCTCTCCGTGTTAGAGTGAAGCTCCGCATGGTGCGCAACTTCGGCCAGGTAGGCCACGACTGCGGGGTCCATGGATGCGCACACCCTGAAGGTGGATGCCGCACCTGGAACTCGGACCCCGCAGAAAGCAAGAACGACCCTCAGGCCAAGGCGGCTGCCCCAGATATAGCCTCCCTCAGCATGCCCTAGCGAGGGAACCAACCCCTCTGATTGGCTGCTGAGGAAAACGAGTCCGCCAGAACCCCTCTAGCGCCAGCTGTCGCTCAGAGGTGAGAACACACCCCTGGAGTGCAGACCGGCCCAAAGGACAGTTCTGGAAATGACAGCTACCCAAATCTGACAATTTGCGAATGGGAGCTACGTAACTCTCCCATTCCCCACTAACTTTAGCGTAACGCCCCTACAGAAAGTAAGGGGGCGCTACACTGGGAGAAAAGTGACAACAGTGTATAAACTATCTGAGCTATTTGACAGTCAGCTAGCTTATGTATGTCCTGTGCTTACTTCCATTGCAGCTTGTGCCTCCTCTGCACTGACTCTTCCTCTCTATCTTTTATCTATGACAGATGCATAGGTGTGTGCAGCCTGCTGCATTAGGGTGTGAACCCCTAGGTAGTTTATTCATTTTATTTTTTATTAAAACTTTTTTTTTTTTACAATTTTATTGTTTTTTTTACAATAATATATTATTATTTTTATTTTTTTTACTATTTTTTAGGAGCCCTATTGGGGCCTATCTTGTTTATGGCTAACCTTTGTACGTACCATGGAAGTCCAAAATAGCCTCAGACCACTTTTTTCTCTATATACTACCCTAGTCTGTCTGTATACTACCCTAACCTGTCTGTATACTCTAGCTTGTCCGTATACTACTCTAGCTTGTCCGTATACTACTCTAACCTGTGTCTATATACTACACTAGCCTGTCTGTATACTACTCTAAACTGTCCATATACTACCCTAACCTGTCTGTATACTATTCTAGCTTGTCTGTATACTACTCTAACATGTGTCTGTATACTACTCTAACATGTGTCTATATACTACCCTAGCCTGTCCGTATACTAATCTAACCTGTCCATATACTACCCTAGCCTGTAAGTATGCTACTCTAACCTGTGTCTATATACTACCCTAGCCTGTCCGTATACTACTCTAACCTGTCCATATACTACCCTAACCTGTCTGTATACTACCCTAGCCTGTAAGTATGCTACTCTAACCTGTGTCTATATACCCTGTTTCCCCAAAAATAAGACCTACCCTGAAAATAAGACCTAGCGTTATTTTCCTGGAGGGCTGCAATAAAAGCCCTACCCCAAAAATAAGCCCTAGTTAAAAATGCTTGTAAAATCCTATAATCCACTCTATTACAGTATTATATATTGTACAATGTGTGTGTTTCTGTAATATAATTGCGGGGAAGAGAGCTTCGTGGGTAACAGAAGTGCAGAGCGGCGCAATATTACATTTATATTACAAGAACACACACATTGTACATTATATAATACTGTAATAGAGTGGATTATAGGATTTTACAAGCATTTTAACTAAGTTCACACTGGGGATTCCTGACAGGCAGAGAGGGGGAGAGAAGACAGCACATTACATGGTAAGACCAACCCCGAAAATAAGCCCTACTGTGTATTTTGTTGGCATAATTAATATAAGACCCAGGCTTATTTTCGGGGAAACACGGTACTACCCTAGCCTGTCTATATACTACCCTATCTTGTCTATATACCTGCGGACCACAGCTGGCATGAGGAAGTGAGCTGGTGCCTCCATGATTTGTCTTCAGGCCGGGTCCAGAGACGCATATTCAGCCCTGTGGACCATGGCTGAAGAAATAGACGAAAGAGGTGCAGCAAAAATCTCTACCACCTCCACCATGTACATGGGCAGGGCAAAGGGGGTGGAGTCAGGGGTGAAGACAATACGGGGCTGGGGCACACGAGCCCTTTCATTACTTTTAGCCAGCTTTCCTCTCTTGTAATTGAAGTGATCTTAGTCGTAGAAAAGGCACCTGATCACTTCTACATGGCAGCAAATGGTATTGACAGAGGATGGGGACCTCCTTTTTCGGCCCATGAATGCTATAGGAGAGGTGGAGAGAAGAAAGAGGTTGGTGAACAGGAGTTGGTTAGACTAAGCCTAGAAGCAGTATCTCTGATTTAGACCTACGATATTCCACGTTACCTAGCGTAATTTTCCAGGAAGGCTGCAATATAAGACCTACCCCGAAAATAAGCCCTAGTTAAAAATGCTTGTAAAATCCTAAAATCCACTTCATTACAGTCGTATATAATGTACAATGTGTGTGTTTCTGTAATATAAATGCGGGGAAAAGAGCTCTGGCAGGTCACAGAAGCGCAGAGCGGCACTATAACGAAGGTATTTGGCGCAATTATAGTACAGAAACACACACATTTTACATTATATAAACTACATTAAAGCAAGGACTTTGGTCTTTATCTGGAAGTCTGTTTACTTACTATAATTTACAATTGTTATATACTGTATTAGAGTGGATTATAGGATTTTACAAGCATTTTATCTCAGTTCACACTGGGGATTCCTGACAGGCAGGGAGGAAGAGGTGTAGAGAAGACAGCACATTACATGGTAAGACCTACCCCGAAAATAAGCCCTACTGTGTCTTTTTTTGCCAAAATTAATATAAGACCCGTATTTTTCGGGGACACACGGTAGCTACAGCCTTGGACAGATTGAGACCTTCAGTAACACATAATGAGACGGCACAGTCTTGAAACGCTTTAGCTGTTATACATGTTTAAGGCAGCAATTACATCTTGTTGTACTGAATCAACAGTGGGATATCTGTGCCTGTTGGTCTGAGCTTATCTCAACTGGAATGGATTATATGTTATAAGCAATTTTACCAAGTACCATTGTGAGTACAAGATATATTTGTTAATAAAAATGTTATTGAAGATTTTACACAATGCCGGTGCCCTTTCTATTCGTTTTTTTGTATTTCTCAAAGATTCCCCAGTCTGGAAAGCCGGGGGACATTATCCTGTATATAGGTTTTATATGAGAAATCTTGAGTGAACTCTGAATGGAAGCAAAATATTATTAGGTGTATATCCTCTCATCACGCCAGCGCTGGCTCTTGTGTTCACATTTTCATAGTAAGTTACTTTCCACTTGTTCAATCATGTTTACTGGGTTATTATGTATAGGTTGTTGTATTTATGTTTTATGTCACTTGTGTTCGTGTGTTTGTCATAAATTGTATTTTTTACTTAAAGTGGATGTAAATCCACTCTCATCCTTTCTAAACTCCTGTCATAGTGCTGATCTATAAGGATATAGATGCCTCCTGCATGTATCCTTACCTGTCAAATGTCTCCCCTCTGTCTGTTATAAGAACTGAAAAACTGTGGATTCTGTGGGTGGGTCTGTTGTCTGGAGCTCAGTGGGTGGAGTTTTGATGTCAGTAGACTCCCCGCCCACCTCTACACACCCCTTGTCAACATGCATTTTCTCCTGTGTATTCCTAAGGCCGCGTACACATGGCCGTTTTTTCCTCGACAGAATCCATCAAGAAACTTGGTGGGAGAGCTTTTTTGCTGAGGAAAACGGTCATGTGTATGCTTTTCATCGAGGAAACTGTCGAGGAACTGGGCGAGGAAAAAAGAGAGCAAGTTCTTTTTTTCCTTGACGGGAGTCGTCGTGTTCCTCGTCGGGCTGGTTTTGCACGAGAAACACGTTGGTGTGTATGATTAGAAACCAGCACACCTTCGGTAAAAGTTGTATTTGTAATGGAGATAGCACATTTGTCACGCTGTAACAGACTGAAAAGTGCAAATGTCTCTTACCAAACTTTTTCCTAACATGCAGTATCATGAGATTAGCAAAAGCAGCCCCTGCTGTTGTACGTGTTGTACGTCACCGAGTTTGAGAACGAGGAGATTTTGTCTTGACAGTGTGTAGGCAAAGACAGCTTGTCGAGTTTCTCAACAAGCCTAACAAGGAACTCGTCGAGGAAAGCGATGTGTCTTTTCCGACAAGTTCCTCGGTTGTGTGTACGAGGCCTTACACTAAATTCTGCTATGATCACTAACATCCAGTCAAAATCCAGAAAAGTAACCACATGACCTCAGAAAAGGAGTGGGGGTGGGAATTAAAAAAATAATGCCTGTTTCTAGGCTAGTGCATGAGATATGTAAATAACTCACAGCAAGGGGGCGGAACGGACTAAGGTTTTTCTCTGTAAGTCCGTTTTATTTCACTGAACAATAAAAGAGGATTGATCAGAGCTGGATTAACTCTGTGTGGCAAGACTGGGCACAGATGATAGGAAATCTTAGGCCTCGTACACACGAGCAGACAGATTTGTTCAAATCTGTCTGTCCGACAGATTTGAACAAATCTGTCTGCTGGGATTTTGGTTTGCTCACGTGTACACACAAGCAAACCAAAATCCCCGCCAGCAGACAGCGCGCTGACGTGTCGGTGACGTTGACGCCGCCACGTCACCGCACCAGGAAGTAAAACACTTCCGCGCATGCGTCGAAACCATTCGGCGCGTGTGCGAGAAGACATGTCTGCTGGTTAGTATACTAACCAGCAGACATGTCGGGCGGACGGGCTCCCAGCCGACAGATTTCAAAGCATGCTTTGAAATCTGACGGGTGGCCAAATCCGTCTGTTAGCCCGTACACACGATTGAATCTGTCTGCTGAAACGGTCTAGCAGACCGTTTCCAGCAGACAGATTTGATCGTGTGTACGAGGCCTTATACTCTACATTGTGACATCAAAGAATTTTTTTTTTCGGGTTTACATCCACTTTAAATTTAAGATTGGTCTTGGACATAGATTGGACTTGATGGACTTTTTAACCTCACCTACTATGTAACGATGTAACTATGTCTTATCAGTTATCTTCTGATTATAAATAACATAAAAAATATAAAAGGATCATAATCACACATACATGAAGCTAAAATGTATGACGGAGGTAAATTAATAATTTTAGGGCCATCATTTAGGTATAACTTAATTTATGAGCTGTCAAAGGTTTATAATTGTATAATGCATTGCCTATTTACAACTCTGAGTGTTGTAGTGTTTCACAATTTCACAAGCCCACACAATTTAAAGGATAATGTTTTTTTTTCCCCTTAAAGCGGAGGTCCGGCTTAGAGAAATAAAAAAATAAAAGTTAGCAGATACAAACACTGTAGCTGCTGACTTTTAACCACTTAAGCCCCGAGCCTGTTTTTCAGATTCTGTGTTTACGAGACTAAAACATTTTTTTTTGCTAGAAAATTACTTAAAACCCCCAAACATTATATATTTTTTTCTAACACCTTAGAGAATAAAATGGCAGTCATTGCAATACTTTTTGTCACACCGTATTTGCGCAGCGGTCTTACAAACGCACTTTTTTTTGGAAAAAAATGCACTTTTTTGAATAAAAAAAAAAAGACAACAATAAATTTGGCCCAATTTTTTAATATATTGTGAAAGATAATGTTACGCCGAGTAAAATGATACCCAACATGTCACGCTTAAAAATTGTGCCCGCTCATGGCATGGCGTCAAACTTTTACCCTTAAAAATCTCGATAGGCGACGTTTAAAAAATTCTATAGGTTGCATTTTTTAAGTTACAGAGGAGTTCCAGGGCTAGAATTATTGCTCTCGCTCTAACGATCGCGGCGATACCTCACTTGTGTGGTTTTAACACCGTTTTCATATGCGAGCGCTACTCCCATATGCGTTCGCTTCTGTGCGCGAGCTCGTCGGGACGGGGCACTTTTAAATTTTTTTTTGGTTTTCTTATTTATTTTTATTTATCATTTTTTACACTAAAATAAATAAAAATATAATTTTTATTCCAATTAGAAGGTATGTAAACATCCCTTGTAAAAGAAACAAACATGACAGGTCCTCTTAAATATGAGATCTGGGATCAAAAAGACCTCAGATTTTAGCGAATCTGCTGTGGAGACCACCATTATCATTGACAGAACCGCCCACTGAAGAGATGGATATCTCGGTTGTGGTAGCAGCTGCTGCCGTTACCGAGATATCCATCTTTAACCACTTCCATACCAGGCACTTACGCACCTTCCCGCCCAAGCCAATTTTCAGCTTTCAGCACTGTCGCAATTTGAATGACAATTGCGCGGTCATGCTACACTGCACCCAAACAAAATTGGCGTCCTTTTTTCCCCACAAATAGAGCTTTCTTTTGGTGGTATTTGATCACCTCTGCGTTTTTTTTTTTTTTTGTGCAACAACTAAAAATAGAGCGAAGATTTTGAAAAAAAAATAAAGTTTTTATTTTTTTCTGTTAATTTTTTTGTAAATGAGTATGTTTTCTCTTTCAATTATGGGCACTGATATGGTGGCACTGATGGGCACCGATGAGGTGGCACTGATGGGCACCGATGAGGTAGTTCTGATGGGCACTGATTAGGTAGCACTGATGGGCACTGATAGGCACTGATAGGCGGCGCTGGTATTGGGCACTGATGGGCACTCATGGGCGGCACTGATGGGCACTCATGGGCGGCACTGATGGGCACTCATAGGCAGCACTGGGCACTCATAGGCAGCACTGGGCACTCATAGGCGGCACAGGTGGGCACTCATAGGCGGCACAGGTGGGCACTCATAGGCGGCACAGGTGGGCACTGATAGGCGGCACAGGTGGGCACTGATAGGCGGCACAGGTGGGCACTGATAGGTGGCACAGGTGGGCACTGGTAGGTGGGCACTGGGCATGGATTGGCACTGTGGGGTGGCACTGACAGACACTGGGGTGGCACTGATGATCACTGAGGGGTGGCACTGATGGATCAATGTTGCCAATCAGTGCCCATGTGTGGGCACTGATTGGCATCATTTTTTTTTACTGCCCCCCTTTTTTTTTTGTCATTTTTTTTTTTGTCTTTTTTTTTTTTGTCATTTTTTTTTGTATTTTTTTTTTGTATTTTTTTTATTTCCCTGGTGGTCTAGTGTGGCGATCCGAGGGGGGGCTGCGCTGATAAACAATCAGCGCGAACCCCCCCTGTCAGGAGAGCCGCTGATCGGCTCTCCTGTACTCGCGTCTGTCAGACGCGAGTGAGGAAGAGCCGTCGGCGGCTCTTCCTGTTTACATCGTGATCAGCCGTGATTGGACACGGCTGATCACGTGGTAACGAGGCTCCGCCGGAGACTCGTTACCGAGATCGGAGGTGCAGGGTGTCAGACTGACACCCCGCATCACCGATCGCTGCGCGCCCCCCACGGGCGCGCGCGGCATTGAAATCGTGCTAGACGTTTGAGAACGTCTAGTCACGATTTCATAACCACTTCCCTGCCGTAAATCGGCTATTGGCCGGGCAGGAAGTGGTTAAAAACAGGACGTATATATATACAGTGGGCGGGCGTTAAGTGGTTAATAAGGACAATTACCTGTCCAGGGTGCCCGCGATGTCGGCAGACAAGGCCATCCTCAGTGAGGGGTTCACTGCCCAATTCCCTATGGCACATTCGGGAGCCGCGCGGCGCTATGTGATTGGGCGATGTCTCCAAGGTCCTAGGAGACACCGCTCTACCATTCCACAGGAGGCAGCGCGACGAGGAGAAGAAAGAAGACCCACCGCAGACAAGGAAGAGGCAGATTTGGAGATCTGCCTATTAACAGCCACTTCTGGTAAGTTTAAAAAAATATAATTTTTTTATATTTTTTTTGTGGCCTTTTTGGCAATTTATTGATTTTAATTTCTTTAGGGTGAACCGCCACTTTAATTAATTTTCTTCATTAACCACTTAAGGACCGCCTAACGCCGATATACGTCTGCAGAATGGCACGGCTGGGCATAATAACGTGCCGTTACGTGATTGGTTAATGCCCAGCCGTGGGGCGTGGGAGCGCGCCTGCGGCGGGTGCCCGCGACCCAGTCCGAAGCTCCGTGACCGCGGGACCCGCAGACCTGATCGCCGCTGGATGACGTCACACCTACAGCCACACCCCCTACAGTTGTAAACACATATGAGGTCACACATAACCCCTTCAGCGCCCCCTTGTGGTTAACTCCCAAACTGCACTGTAGTTTTCACAATAAACAATGCATTCTAAATGCATTTTTTGCTGTGAAAATGACAATTGTCCCAAAAACGTGTCAAAGTTGTCAGATGTGTCCACCATAATGTCGCAGTCATGAAAAAAAAATCGCTGATCGCCGCCATTAGTAGTGAAAAAAAAAAATTATAAAAATG
Source organism: Rana kukunoris (assembly GCA_029574335.1). NCBI lineage: Eukaryota > Metazoa > Chordata > Amphibia > Anura > Ranidae > Rana > Rana kukunoris. The sequence goes on along the minus strand of CM056056.1, from coordinate 39,057,820 downwards.
AAATAAAACTATCCCCTACTTTGTAAACGCTATAAATTTTGCGCAAATCAACCGATAAACGTTTATTGCAATTTTTTTTAACCAAAAATATGTAGAAGAATACGTATCGGCCTAAACTGAGGAAAAAAAAGTTTTTTTTATATATTTTTGGGGGATATTTATTATAGCAAAAAGTAAAAAATATTGCATTTTTTTCAAAATAGTCGCTCTATTTTTGTTTATAGCGCAAAAAATAAAAACCGCAGAGGTGATCAAATACCACCAAAAGAAAGCTCAATTTGTGGGAAAAAAAAGGACACCAATTTTGTTTGGGAGCCACGTCGCACGACCGCGCAATTGTCAGTTAAAGCGACGCAGTGCCGAATCGCACTGCGTCGCACTGTGTCGCTGGGGGGCGCAAACAAACTGAAAAATTCTGAAAAAAACCCATCAATTGCAGCCTTACTGTGCCTATTAAACGCAGCCACTGTGCCATCCAACGCAGCCACTGCGCCATCAAACGCAGCCACTGTGCCCATCAAACGCAGCCACTGTGCCATCAAACGCAGCCACTGTGCCCATCAAACGCAGCCACTGTGCCCATCAAACGCAGCCACTGTGCCCATCAAACGCAGCCACTGTGCCATCAAATGCAGCCACTGTGCCCATCAATTGCAGCCACTGTGCCATCAAACGCAGCCACTGTGCCCATCAAACGCAGCCACTGTGCCCATCAAACGCAGCCACTGTGCCATCAAACGCAGCCACTGTGCCATCAAACGCAGCCACTGTGCCATCAAATGCAGCCACTGTGCCCATCAATTGCAGCCACTGTGCCCATCAAACGCAGCCACGGTGCCCATCAAACGCAGCCACGGTGCCCATCAAACGCAGCCACTGTGCCATCAAACGCAGCCACTGTGCCCATCAATTGCAGCCACTGTCCTTTACCTGCATTTTGGTCCAGGTCTTAAGTGGTTAAAGGAGCTGTAAACCCTTGTGGTTTTTACCTTTCTGCATTCTATGCATTAACCACATAAAGCTAAGGGTCTACCCTAAAAAATAAAACATTTTACAAAAAGGCTCCAAAAAATTTGAAAAACATTTTTTTTTTTTATCATTACCAGGAATGGCCGTTCCTAGGCAGATCGTCCTAACCTGCCACTTCCTATTCCGCGGTGGTCATCATTCTTCTCCTCATCGCGTTGTCTTCTAGGAAATTAACTGTATAAATTGCATATATTAGGAGTTTTAAGTTCTATGAACTATGAATTCACCGCTTACAGAATTTTCTCTAACCGACTCTTTAGGCAAATTAGGTGGCCGCGAGGACCCTGTGGGGGCGAGGCCTAAGGTGGCTGCCTAATTTGCCTAATTAGAGAGCAGCCTCTGCAGTGGGGGACGCCTAAAGAGGAGATTTGGGGCCACTCTGTGCAATATGATTGCACAGAACAGTATAACATGTTTGTTATTTTAATATAAAAAAGTAGCCTTTAGTAATGCTTTAGAAGTTAGATATATTTTGTTACATATATGTCTTATCTGAAAAAAAAAAAAAAACGCACTGGACTGCATGTGGTGTGAACTGGCCCTAGCTGATTAAAAAAGGTTAGTTAGAGCTTTAATTTGTTTGTCTTTTACTTAACTACTTAAGGACCAGAAGGATTTACCCCTTAATGACCAGGCCATTTTCTTGCAATGTGGCACTGCATCTCTTTAACTGACAATTGCGCATCAATCAACATTGTACCCAGTGGCGGCTGGTGCTCAAATTTGTTTGGGGGGCGCAAACAAACTGAAAAATTCTGAAAAAAACCCCATCAATTGCAGCCTCACTGTGCCCATTAAACGCAGCCACTGTGCCATCCAACGCCGCCACTGTGCCATCAAACGCAGCCACTGTGGCCATCAAACGCAGCCACTGTGCCCATCAAACGCAGCCACTGTGCCATCAAACGCAGCCACTGTGCCCATCAAACGCAGCCACTGTGCCCATCAAACGCAGCCACTGTGCCCATCAAACGCAGCCACTGTGCCATCAAACGCAGCCACTGTGCCATCAAACACAGCCACTGTGCCCATCAAACGCAGCCACTGTGCCCATCAATTGCAGCCACTGTGCCATCAAACGCAGCCACTGTGCCATCAAACGCAGCCACTGTGCCATCAAACGCAGCCACTGTGCCCATCAAACACAGCCACTGTGCCATCAAACGCAGCCACTGTGCCATCAAACGCAGCCACTGTGCCCATCAATTGCCGACACTGTGCCCATCAAATTCAGCCACTGTGCCCATCAAATTCAGCCACTGTGCCCACCAAATGCAGCCACTGTGCCCACCAAACGCAGCCACTGTGCCCATCAAATGCTGCCACTGTGTCCCCGCCCGCTCGCCATCTAACCGGCACTTAACATGTCTCTGTGGTGGGTCAGGCATGCGGGTGATGGCGGCAAGCGGTGGGACCTTGCAGCTGGTCAGACAGTGTGCTCCATGCGTCTCCTACCCTCTTCCTGATAGGCGCCCGATTGCAGCACCTCTCCTTTCAGCCAATCAGGTGAAGGATAACAGACCTGCATACCTGATTGGCGGAGAGGTGGTTCAGTGTTAGGAAAGTGAATATTCATTTGCTGTTCTAACACACCTTTGTTCACCTTTTTCTGAAGCCAATTAGAGCCTATGGCTCTAACAAGTGCTTCAAAAACACCCCTGCTGCTGTAAATCATCCGAAAAGACCATGTATAGTCTCATGCAATTGTTCGTCTGTAAGCAATTTCAACGCAAAAAACGCGCAGATCATCTCTCATTGCCGTTTTTCACAGAGACAGCGTCCTGTCTCTGGAGAGGAGGAGATCGATCTGTGTCTCTTGTACATAGGGACACAGATCGGTCACCCCCCCAGTCACCCCCCTCCCCCCACAGTTAGAACACTATGCAGGGAATACATTTAACCCCTTCCTCACCCCCTAGTGTTAACCCCTTCAATGCCAATCACATTTATACAGTAATTAGTGCATGTTTATAGCACTGATCGCAGTATAAATGTGAATGACGCCAAAAATGTGTCAAAAGTGTCCGATGTGTCTGCCATAACGTTGCAGTCCCAATAAAAATCGCAGATCGCCGCCATTTCTAGTAAAAAAAATAATAATTCTGTCCCCTATTTTGTAGGCACTATACATTTTGCGCAAACCAGACGCTTATTGCGATTATTTTTATTATTTTTTTTACCAAAAATATGTAGAAGAATACGTATCGCCCTAAACTGAGAAAAAAAAGTGTTTTTTTTTTTTAAATTGGGATATTTATTATAGCAACAAGTAAAAACTATTGTATTTTTTTTCAAAATTGTCGCTTATTTTTCTTTATAGCGCAAAAAATAAAAACCGCAGAGGTGATCAAATAGCACCAAAGGAAAGCTCTACTTGGGGAAAAAAGGACGTAAATTTTGTTTGGGAGCCACATCGCACGACCACGCAATTGTCAGTTAAAGCGACGCAGTGCCGGAAGCTGAAATATCACCTGGGCAGGAGGGGGGTATACGTGCCCAGTAAGCAAGTGGTTAAGCGAAATTCCGTCGAGAAAACTATGTTTATTTTTCGACGGGAAAACCGCTCCTGTGTACGTGGCATGAGAGGGTAACCAGAAGATTAGCACTCAATTTTTATGGGGAAAGGGGGGGGATTTTTGCTGACACATATTGCTCATACATCTTGACATGTTCTCCCTGGGCTCTAGATGACCTTGTCCAGGCACTGGTGACAGGTACACTTTACTCAGTGCATTGAAAGTAATGTGATATTTCATTGAGCAGATCACTACTGATGCTTAACAAATAAATTCAGACATTGAAAACTTTGTGATGAAACAAGAAACCATATCAGGAAAAAAAAAAACTTTCTACCAAACTGTGACATTTCCCAGAGGATATAAAGTATCAAATAAAATAAAAATTCACGGTCAAATAAGTATTAAAATAGGCAATGTGTGTTCCAGGCTGTTAAAGATTTCTTCCATACAGAGGAAGATGACCCAGAACGGAGAACGCTCCTTCTATAGACAGATACGTATTACAAGGTTGTGTATTTAATAAATGGGCACATGTAGGTATATTAGAGCAATGAGAACTGACAAATTAAGAGTTTTCCGTTGCTAGGGCAGCCGCAATGGTTGCTAAGCATCTGGTGACGCTTTGGTTTCCAGGGAAACTATTCCGGAACTCTGTTTTTAAACAATGAAAAGTTCCATAAAACGTAACTATATAATGTAACTTATTACTCAGATATTGTTCTGATTGAAAGTAGATTCGTTATCCTGTGATAAAATGCTTTTTAAACCACTTCAGCCCCGGAAGGATTTTATCCCTTTAACCACTTCAATACCGGGCACTTTCACCCCCTTCCTGCCCAAGCCATTTTTCAGCTTTCAGCGCTGTCACACTTTGAATGACAATTGCGCGGTCATGCAACACTGTACCCAAATTAAATTTTTATCATTTTTTTCCCCCACATAGAGCTTTCTATTGGTGGTATTTGATCACCTCTGCGGTTTTTATTTATTGCGCTATAAACAAAAGAACAGGGACAAGTTTGAAAAAAAAAAACACAATGGGGTAGATTCACATACATCGGCGCATCTTTATGCGGGCGTAGCGTATCTTCTTTATGCTACGCCGGCGCAAAGTTGAGAGGGAAGCATGGAATTCACAAAGCAAATGCTCCCAACGTTGCGCCGGCGTAGCGTATAGTCGTCAGCGTAAGCCGACGTAAGTCAAAGTAGGTGGAAGTGGGCGTGTTACATTTAAATGAAGCGTGACCCCCATGCAAATGATGGGCTGAGCTTCAAAAAGTACTAAAAACGAACGGCGCATGCATCATATCTTGGACGCATCCCAGTGTGCATGCTCACAGTCACGTCGAAATTACTGCCTCCGTGAACGTAACCTACACCCAGCCCTATTCACGTACTACGTAAACGGCGTACACGGCGAAAAATTTGACGGCGTCCGTTTCCTGGTCCATACCTTTGCATGGGTTGCGCCTCCTATATGAGGAATAACTTTACGCCGGACGTAACCCTTACACAAATCGCTTAAAACATGTGCCGGGCGCAAGTACGTTTGTGAATCGGCGTATCTTACTCATTTGCATATTTAAAATGGGAACGCCAGATGCGTCCAGCGTAACTATGCGCCCACGATACGCCGGCATTGGCAAGTTACGTCGAGCGGTTGAAGCCTTATTTTTCGACGTATCTAGCTTAGGGAATCGGCGCATAGATACGCAGTCGTAAGTACAAATGTGTGCCGTCGTATCTCGAGATACATCGGCGTAAGTGCTACATGAATCCGGGCCACTATTATTTCATTTTTTGCTATAATAACACTGGCAGGTGAGGGGTCAACACTAGGGGGTGATCAATGGGTTAAAGGGTCACTAAAGGAAAAACATTTTTTGCTGAAATGACTGTTTACAGGGTATAGAGACATAAAAGTTAACTGATTCCTTTTCAAAATGATTAAAAATAGATAAAAATCAGTCATATAATGTGCCTGCAGGTTAGTTTCACTTTTGAACTGGCTTCATGTTTCTGTGAAGTAGAGAGACACACAGAACAAAAACAAACAAATCCAGGGCAGTGTTTTGTTTTTAAAATTAATCTGATTGGTTCTGGGAAGTTTTAGACACACAGTAATGACAGCTCAGACCACGGTGAGAAATCTCCCAGCACTGTGGTTATAAGGAAACAGACAAGCCGGAAGTGTGGAGAACAGAGCAGGATTACAGCAACTTCATAGCAAAAATGAACAATGGGGACATTAAATCAGTACTGCAGGAAGCTATTTAGCTAAAAAAAAATATTCCTTTAGTGATCCTTTAAAGGGGTTGTAAACCTTTGGGTTTTTTCACCTTATTGCATCCTCTGGGAAGCGCTCTCCCAAGGGGGTTACCTTGCGGGCACGCTCCCGTGTCCAGCATTCGGCATCCATAACTGCCGAATGCAGGACTCGGTAGCTTGCAGTGTCCAGCCCCCCTGTTTTAACCATACTTTTACTTGAGCCCCAAATATTCACGGGCGCAATCCCGCCGTCGTTTTCTACACTGGTTGTCGTTTCTTCATTGGATAGATTGATAGCAGCGCAGCCATTGGCTCACACTGCTGTCAATCAAATCCAATGACGTGGGTGACGGGGTCGGTGCCAAGTCCTGCATTCGGCAGGTATGGACTCCGAATGCTGGACACGGGCGCACTCCCGCCAGGTAACGCTTCCCAGAGGGGGTTATCTGAAGCGGGAAGGAGCCGCCGTGGGACCCCAGAAGAGGATGTTCGGGGCCACTCTGTGCAAAACGAACTGAACAGTGACATTTTTTTAAACGAACCTTGAGTATCACTTTAACTGTGTTCTCTGGGTGCGTTCTAACTATGTGGGGAGATGGGCCTACTGGGACGACACAGGGATTTCTGTTCCTGATTACTAGGAACAGCAGATCTCATTGTTATCCCCTGTTAGAGCAGGGACCTGCCTTGTTTACATAGGCAGATCCCCATTCTGCCTATCTGTACCGCGAACAGGGCCATTTGAAGAAATTAGGGGGCCCCAAGCAATCAAAAAAAAAATCACTTTTCAAGTTGCGGGCGGGGGGGCGGGGGGGGTTTTGTTGGTTAGGCTTTGGGTTTGTCTGTTTACCTCTATCCTCCGCAGAGCATGCCGGCATATCTTGGTGTCCACACAGGGGCCCCAGCAGGGAGGGCACTTGCTGCACAGCTGCTTCCTCCTGCAGTACCATAACCGCCTGGTACAGGAGATTCAGTTTGCTGTTCCCGGGGCCAGACTGAATGGAAGTCAACACTCAGGCCTTGTACACACGACGGGAAATATCCGCTGTAAACGGTCCCCGGACCGTTTACAGCGTATATTTGCGCCGGGATGTTTTGATCCGATGGCTGTACACACCATCGGATCAAATTCCCCGCCGGCGGACAGCGCGGTGACGCGGCGGTGACGTTGACGCCGCCACGTGACCGCCACGTCACCGCACCAGGAAGTAAACACTTCCGCGCGCATGCGTCGGATCCATTCACAGGATACGACGCATGTGCGGCAAGATATGTCCGCTGGTTTGCCGTACTAACCAGCGGACATATCTGCCAGCCAGCTATCCGGCGGAAATATTTCAAAGCATGCTTTGGAATTTTTCCGCCGGATGAATCCGGCAAAAAGCGTCCGTTTGACCCTACACACAAGGGGATTTTTCCGCTGAAATGGTCCGTCGGACCATCTTCAGCGGATTTATTCCCTCGTGTGTACAAGGCCTCAGTGTATGCACTTCCTGTCAGTCTGGCTGGGAACAGGAACCTGATTCTTCTGTACCGTGCGGTTATGGTACACAGCCGATCGGACTGCAGGAGGAATCAGCAGTGCGGGAAGGCGCCCCTGGCCAGCTCGGGGCCCCAGGCAATTGCTTGGTTTGCCTGTCGGGTTCCGACGGGCCTGACCGCGATTGCGGGTGGATGTCGAACATCGAGTACACCAGACCCATGCGTGTGTTCCCCCTGCATGCAGCGGGCGCCCACACTATCTCATCTCATACAGGTACATGGTTTTGCACAGCCAAGCTGCTTTGCCGCAGTATATATGCGAAGCCGATCGGCAAGTGGTTAATGGCTTCAACCTGCTGGCGTACAAAAGATTTTACAAACTGTATTTAAAAAAAAAAAAAAAATACAACAAACCATGGCTAAAAATGTAAAAACTATTAGAAGGTAATAGCTGAGTGGTTAGGTTGGAGTATAAGCAAACGTTGATCTTTGTGCTGTTTTTTTTTTTTTCCTTGGGGAAAATTTATGTAGCAATGTACTATATACCCTGGACATGGCATTCATTAAAGAAAACCTGTCATAAGAGAATCACAGAGACTGACACCCCTGGCCTCTCTTCCTTCTGAATATCATAATTGCCTGGCTGTCTTCCCAACTCCCTTTATCCAATATCTTCAGTCACTAACCCAGAACAAGTGTTCAGATAAGGACTTCTGTCTTTTCTCCAATCTTCATTTTTAGAGCGGGGTCACCAATGGCAGCTCCAGTACTTCTGTTATGACAGCCGTACTTTTGGGCTTTTGTTAGCTCCTTATCTGTTTGAAAATGAAAGCTGACATAAAGAAGAACCAATTGCTTTTTAAAGGAGTTGTAAAGGTTTGTTTTTTTATTTTCTAAATAGGTTCCTTTAACCACTTCCTTACTGGGCATGTATACCCCCTTCCTGACCAGGTGAAATTTCAGCTTGCGGCACTGCGACGCTTTAACTGACAATTGCGCGGTCGTGCGATATGGCTCCCAAACAAAATTGGCGTCCTTTTTTCCCCACAAATAGAGCTTTCTTTTGGTGGTATTTGGTCACCTCTGCGGTTTTTATTTTTTGCGCTATAAACAAAAAAGGACAACAATTCTGAAAAAAAAATACAATATTTTTTACTTGTTGCTATAAAAAATAGCCCAATTTAAAAAAAAAAAATCAGTTTAGGGCGATACGTATTCTTCTACATATTTTTGTTAAAAAAATAAAAAAAATCGCAATAAGCGACTGGTTTGCGCAAAAGTTATAGCGCCTACAAAATAAGGGACAGAATTATTATTTTTTATTATTTATTTTTTTTACTAGTAATGGCGGCGATCTGCGATTTTTATTGCGACTGCGACATCATGGTGGACACATCAGACACTTTTGACACATTTTTGGCACCATTCACATGTAGCGCTTACCCCCGAAGGAGCGGCTGATTGTTTTGGGCCTGCACTCTGCTTTATTACCCCCCAGTATTCTTGGTCTCACTCCCCTTGACACAGCTGTGGTGTAAACTGACACAATGGTTTATAAGCGACAAAGGAACCGTTAAGGCACAAGTTAAACTTAAACAATCGTTGACTTTACTAAAGCAGTTGTTGTAATACACAATCAGAACGTAAGTGATGCACATTCAGTATTGCGAAAGACTGTGAGTAAACAATTTCTTTACACCCCCTCTGCGGCCGCAGGTATTTTGGTGTCTCCGAGTGGGACTAGCGCGCAGGCCTTACTTCAAGCTGCGCGCCTTCCCACTTCCAGTACACTTCCAGTAAACAACCACACAGTATGCGCTACGCAACACCCAACAGAATAAAACACAACCGTAGCGGGTAATCACTCAGTAACTTCCCTATGACAGTATCTGTCTAACAGAAACAGCGCTGCAAGGCCTTGCCAATAAAATGTAGTAGTATTAGTCCTTGATCTTCTTTCTTCGCTAGCAATGCGAACCCAATTTGTAATCCACAGGTATTTTAATAGTAGTTTAATGCAAACAGGGACTGTAGATTAAACGTGGAGGGTGACTGCGCACTCTTTCCTAGTTAATACACAATCTTCAACGGCCGGCCATCAAGCAGTTGATTAAGGCTTTCAGGTCCTGGCACATGTGGCTTAGAGAAACACACTGGCAGCGTGGGACTAACGGTCCCAGCAACACTACCCCGGCAGTCTAAGTGTGTGAGTGTGTAAACAGTACAAAGCTTTGGGCCCGGGCCCTCTCACCACACGATGCCCAGATGACTGGATGCTTTCGCCGCACACGGCCTCCGCCTGGTCTCTGCACTCGTCCGATTGTCCAGTTCCCACTTCCAGAGACGATCGGGAACCCTCCGACACTTGCCTGGATACCGATGGCTTGCTTCCGCACGAGGTAGGCCAGAACTCCACCAAACACACTGTGAAAGAGTTCCTCCAGGGTGTGGGTCCCGAGGCAGAGAGACCTAAAAAGCCAAAAATGGCCACCACCAGGTCTTTCTTATCTTCCCAGCCTGCCTTGCAGCCCTGAGTGTTCCTGGGTAATTATTCATATCCCTTCTGGATGTTCTGAAAAAAAACCAAGTCTTGAACACGTCGTTCCATTTCTTCGCCAGTAGATGGCATCAGACGCTTATTTACATTATAAGACTATAAATTCTACCACTTCCATCTGAGCATTCTTAATAGCAAAAATTGCCCCCGCTACATACTCCCCCCACTTTGAATCTTTGGTCCCCAAAGACATTTTTAACTCTACTGCACATTTTTGCCTCTATGCGGCTGCTCAATACAGACAGAGGAGCCTCCCACCAATTTTCATAAGATGGGAGGCTGTTCTGTGCACTCACAGGTGACACCGCAGTGTCTGGTACAGATGTGTCGAGGGGTGAGTTGGGGTTCTCTTCTTCTAGGTTTACAGTAAGGAGACCAGGCATATCAGGAATTCTTTTGGGAGCAAGCCAGGCCTGTTCAGAACATTCGCCCAGAATATCATAAGTCAGTTTCTTAGGTGCATGAACTTCCCTCTTGACCCTTTGTCTTTTAGGAGTAGGCGCTGTCTCTTCTTCTGCCTCACACTCTTGCACCTCAGTGTCAGCGGGTGAGTGATCCTCAGAATGTCCACTTTGCGGCACAAATTCCGGGGCCTCAGGTCTCAAAGTCACAGTGTCTCTCTCCTGCTCATGAGGTAAGCAATTAGTATCAGTTTCCGGCATCTCAGGCGACCACAACCAGCTTATCTCCATCCCATCCTCTTTCTCACTACCTTCTGTGGCCAGGGATCCTGACTGAGACCTAGTTACAGGTCGAGGCTCAGCCATAGGCGATAGTTCCCGTCGTGGAGTTTTCCTGACTACTTCTGTTAAGGGCAGAAGGTGATTCCGATGCCAAACCTTCAGTGGTCCAGTACTCCCTTCTGGTCTGATTTCGTATACCGGTAGTCCTGGGAGGCGCCTGCATATGATGAATGGCTGTGACTTCCAGCGATCAGCCAACTTGTGTTTTCCTGGTACACCCAGATTTCTCAATAGCACTCGGTCTCCAGGTTGCAGGTCTTGGATCCGCACTCTGAGGTCAAAGTTCCTCTTATTCCTGCGTCCCCTCGCATCCGAGGTGGCCTGAACTTTCTCATATGCGGCCTTCAAACTCTTCCGTAATCTGCCCACATATCCTCGATGAGAGGCCTCCGAAGTGTGGTCTAAAGAAGTACCAAACGCCAGGTCCACCGGCAAACGAGCTTCCCGTCCAAACATTAGGCGATAGGGTGAATATCCTGTGGCATCACTCACGGTGCTGTTATAGGCATGTACCATGGCTGCAATGTGTTTACTCCACTGTTGTTTCTGCTCCGAGGCCAGTGTTCCTAACATGTTGAGGAGAGTTCTATTGAATCTTTCGGGTTGTGGATCCCCTTGTGGATGATAGGGGGTAGTCCTAGATTTTTTTATATCCAGCAAGTCCAGTAGCTGCCTAATGAGGGTGCTCTCAAAATCCCTTCCTTGATCTGAATGGATCCGCTGAGGCAGGCCGTAATGGACGAAGAATTTCTCCACCAAGATCTTTGCCACAGTAGGCGCTTGTTGATCCCTGGCTGGAAAGGCCTGAGCATATCTGGTGAAATGGTCCGTGACTACCAAAATATTTCCTTGCCCACTGAGATCGGATTCCACACACAAGAAGTCTATACATACTAGATCCATGGGTCCGTGGCTTTCCATATGGCCCATTGGGGCGGCTCTCTGAGGTAAAGACTTCCTTTGTATGCACCTGAGACAAGAGTGACAGTAATTCTCCACTTCAGATCGCATGTACGGCCAGTAGAACCTGTCTCTCACCAATTGAAGGGTCCTTTCCGATCCCAGGTGGCCATGGTGGTCATGCAGAGCAATCAGAACACTTTCCCTATGTTTCTCCGGCAAGAACAACTGCCACTTCTCCTCCAGATCTTCAGAGGGGGCCCTCCTGTACACCACTCCTTGTTTCAGCTGTAACCGACTCCACTCCTTACATAACAGACGAGCTTCCTTCTTGGCGCTCTGTAGGAGTAGATCAGAATGTTGAGTCTCCAAGGCCTCCAACACAAGGCTACAGAGGGGATCTTCTTGCTGATCTCTTCGGAGGTCCTTCCTGGACAGTTTAGGCAAACCCTCATCCACCATCTGAGTGACATTACAGTAGCCCCTAGGCACTCCCACAGCGGACACTCCTACCTCTTCAGCCCTGGCTCCACCCTTCACTGGTTGTTCCGCTCCTTCGCAAAGAGCCCTCACACCTTCAGGGGTAAGTTGGGTCCAACCTTCTGGCGAGTTCCAATCGTAGTGGGGCCTCCTGGATAATGCATCAGCGTCCCGATTTCCGACCCCTGGACGGTATTTTAGACTGAAGGTGAATCCAGAAAGTGCAGCCAGCCACCTATGTCCTGTGGCATCTAATTTTGCTGTGGTGAGTAGGTAGGTGAGAGGATTGTTGTCTGTCTTGATCACAAATTCTGCGCCATATAGGTAGTCTCTCAGTTTGTCCACTACTGCCCACTTCAAAGCCAGGAACTCAAGTTTGTGAGTTGGGTAATTCCTTTCAGCGGGTGTCAAGCTTCGGCTCACATAGGCAATGGGTCGTAGGTGCCCGTCATACTCCTGGTAGAGTACTCCACCCAGTCCATCTCGACTGGCGTCCACATGCAGTTCATAAGGCCTGGCAGGGTCTGCGTAGGCCAAAACCGGGGCAGTAGTGAGGCTCCGCTTCAACTGTACAAAGGCCTCTTCACACTGAGTGGTCCATTGGTCTTCAATCGACTCTTTCTTCTTCCTGGGACCCTCCTTAGGTTTCCCAGGTCCATCAGGGTCCGACTCAGCCCCCTCTTGGTTCTTTAATAGTTCAGTGAGTGGGTGGGCTATCTTGGCGAACCCTTCAACAAATCTGCGATAGTAGGAGCAGAATCCCAGAAAAGACCTGAGCTCAGTCACATTTGTTGGCCGGGGCCATGAGGTGACAGCATCCAGCTTCTGCGGGTCCGTGGCCACTCCTTCCGCGGACACTATGTGACCCAGATAACTCACTGATGACTGGTAAAATTTGCACTTTTCCATCGAAAGCTTCAGGCCCTCTTCATGGAGTCTACTCAAGACTTTCTCCAGGCGCTCTTCGTGCTCTTCCAGTGTTCTGCCGAACACTATCACATCATCCAGGTATACCAGCACTTCAATTAAGTTCATATCACCTACAGTCTTCTCCATCAACCTCTGGAAGGTGGCCGGGGGCCCCCGACAAGCCTTGTGGCATGCGGTTAAATTCAAAAAACCCCACCGGGGTAATGAAAGCTGTCTTCTCTCTATCTTCAGGGTGCATGGGAATCTGGTAGTACCCACTCTTCAGGTCCAGCACACTGAACCACTTCGCCCCCGACAGGCTCTGTAAGGCATCCTCTATTCTGGGGGTGGTGTATTGGTCGGGAATGGTCCTCCGATTCAGTGTCCTGTAGTCAATGCACAGCCGTAACGACCCATTCTTCTTTCTCACCACCACTATCGGGGAAGCATAGGGGCTCCGAGACTCCCGGATGATGCCTGTTCTCTTCAGCTCAGCCAGCTGTTCTCGCAAATCTTCCAGGTCTCCCAGTGGAATCCGCCTGACCCTTTCCCGGAAAGGTTTGTCCTCTTCCAGCCGGATCTTGTGTTCAGCACTTTTGGCCAGCCCCACATCGAACTCGTTTTTTGAGAAAGCCATCCTCCATTTTAGTAGCTGGGTCTTTGCTCTCTCCATCCATTCGGGTGACAGGGGGGTGTTTTTTGGGAAGAATTCTTCCAGAGGGATCTCCTCTCCTTGTTCTTTCAGCATTTCATACGGAGGAACTGGGGTTGCTGGCTTCACTTCCCCTAACAACACTCTAGCCGGCATCTTCACTGGGGATGTTGTGGTGTTCCGGACGCTGACTGAGACTTTCCCTCTGTTTCTCTTCAGTAATTTGGTTGGTAGCAATTCGGGGACTATCTCCAACTCGTTGTTCCCCTGTTCTCTGTCCGTCTCAAGGACGATGAAAGGTCCTGGTTGTTCCCAAGTGAGCTTGACAGAAGCTCGCAGGCAGACAACCTCACCAGGCTGTATCACCTTTTCTCGTCTATCCAAACGCCAGACTCTTCCCACTCCTTCTGCTGGGGCCCTCTGCTCATGCAGTAAGTTCTGATACACCTGGGTCAGCATTGGGTGTATTTTTATGGCTGAAGTGTCCTGCTTCTGCATAAGTGGTGTCAAGAGTCTCCGGACTAGGTTGGTGTTGGTCCCAATAATGATGGAACTCTTGTCCGCCCCTGGTGGGCGGGGGCATACTACTGCCAGAGCATCGAAGACTTCAGCCTCCCCGGCCACGCTTGGGTCAAAGGTGAGCTTAATAGGCAGGAAACCGTCATATGGGAAATTCTGAGTTCCTAGACCCCATATCTCCAGTTCCTCCAGCTTCTGGAGAGGCAGGTGCCTGAGGTGCTTCTCATAGAAGTCCCTGTAAAGGAGAGTTACTTGAGCTCCAGTATCCAGCAGGGCTTTGGTATAGATTCCTTCCACTTGGATAGGGACAATGGGAGAGGGTCCCACTAATTCAGGGGGGAATCCACGTGGGGTGGCAAGGTTAGTCTGTTTGGTGGTTCGTACCTTTACACCCTTCTTCCGGGGGTGTTTTTCCAACTTCGACCCCCGTGGGTCACTAGGGACCGGGACGGCGTATGGTTGTTTGGAGTTGACTATTGTGACCGGGCGCCCAGCTGACTCCTTCACTGGGGCCCCCCTGGAGTTTGCCGCCGGCTTCTGGACCCTTGCTTCTGTCTTCGGCGGGCTTGGACACACTTGGCGGTAATGTCCCACTCCTCCACAGTTGAAACAGGTCTTTGACCTCACCGGTCTCTCAATTGGAGTGACTGCGGGGTCCGGTGGGGCCTTCTGCCTCTGTGGGCCCTCCAGCCTAGCGGTCAACAGAGTCATCATCTCCAGTATTTCCTTCTGCACTTGAAATAGTTTTCCTAGTTCAGAACGGGGCATATCATCAGCGGTTGCTGTCAAAACACTAGTCTCCGGGGAGCTCTGTGAGACATCAGCGTTATGCCATCTGATCCTTGCGGTGGTACTGGACTGAGCTTTCCCTTGCTTCTTCTCTCCCTCCGTTTCCATCCGGGCCGCCTCATTGGTCTCTTCAATGAGCACCTCATCTGAGGTGGAAGGATCATCCAGGTACTGTCGCAACTGGAATTTAACATAGTCACTCCTCAGTCCTGTAGCCACAGACCTCAAGAACTTCTTCTGGATGACTTCCGGTCCAAGATGTCCATCCGAGTCTTCTCCTCGGGAGGCAGACAACAAGCGATCCTTCAGAGCGATGGCCCTGAACAGGAAATTCTGCGGGGTCTCCTGGGTGTCTTGTGCCATATTTATTAGTTGATGATACAATTCAGCAGCATCTTCCTCCTTATAGTAACTTTTTAATATCTTCCTGAGCTGTGTCAGAGTTAGCCCATTCTTCATCTCCAACATCCTTCTGATGCTCAGATCCGGGCTAATGGCGTTGACTACGGCCTCTGTGATCTCAGATTCATGATAGCCTTTCCGAAGTCCCAGCTCCACCTGATGTAAGAGATTTGTATAGGACAGGCTTCCCTCTTGGTCTTTTTCCCTTATCCGTCCTTCAATTTTAAAATCCTTCCGGATCGTCACTTCAGGTAGGCGATTTTGGGTACGTCTCGAGGGAACTGAGGCAGACCTCGAGCTTAGCTTACTATTATTTGAATCTTTGCACGAGACACTTAGCTCTTCAATGTGTCCTGCGATCACACCAGAGGCCTCCTTGAACCTTTCCTGTATGGTGCGGCACTGCCGTTTCAGGTCAGATAGCTGCTGTTCTGACTGAGAACCTCCCCTGTACTTTCCATATACAGGTTTTACCTTCCCTTGAGGGGGTCTTGAACTGGTACCGGCTGGGGTTGCTTCCTGATCAAATCCCAGCGCCGTTGGCTTTACAAGGCTAGAGTTGGCAGTGCTCTGACCAGACCCTTCTGGATGTGTCAGGTATAACTTGGTTCCTCCAGCTAGCTGTACACTCGGACCCCTGAAGTTCTCCGGAACTTCCGTCCTCCACTCCAATAGGGCATAGGTGTGGGAGGTTTCACAGTCTGGTCTGATGGCGATCACCCAGGCCTTTCTATTTGGGGACAGTGCCTTCACGACCTTTTTGATCTGCTCACTGTCCCAGGTTTCTCCCGGGAGTGCGATGGCTACGCTCGCTTCGGAACGGGCGCCTTCAGTTCCACACCACCGAGCCACTGTAGTAGGATCCATGCTGATACCAGGGATGGGTTTTACTTGCAGAGGTACAGGATCCCGGACGAGCCCCCACGTGTAGCGCTTACCCCCGAAGGAGCGGCTGATTGTTTTGGGCCTGCACTCTGCTTTATTACCCCCCAGTATTCTTGGTCTCACTCCCCTTGACACAGCTGTGGTGTAAACTGACACAATGGTTTATAAGCGACAAAGGAACCGTTAAGGCACAAGTTAAACTTAAACAATCGTTGACTTTACTAAAGCAGTTGTTGTAATACACAATCAGAACGTAAGTGATGCACATTCAGTATTGCGAAAGACTGTGAGTAAACAATTTCTTTACACCCCCTCTGCGGCCGCAGGTATTTTGGTGTCTCCGAGTGGGACTAGCGCGCAGGCCTTACTTCAAGCTGCGCGCCTTCCCACTTCCAGTACACTTCCAGTAAACAACCACACAGTATGCGCTACGCAACACCCAACAGAATAAAACACAACCGTAGCGGGTAATCACTCAGTAACTTCCCTATGACAGTATCTGTCTAACAGAAACAGCGCTGCAAGGCCTTGCCAATAAAATGTAGTAGTATTAGTCCTTGATCTTCTTTCTTCGCTAGCAATGCGAACCCAATTTGTAATCCACAGGTATTTTAATAGTAGTTTAATGCAAACAGGGACTGTAGATTAAACGTGGAGGGTGACTGCGCACTCTTTCCTAGTTAATACACAATCTTCAATGGCCGGCCATCAAGCAGTTGATTAAGGCTTTCAGGTCCTGGCACATGTGGCTTAGAGAAACACACTGGCAGCGTGGGACTAACGGTCCCAGCAACACTACCCCGGCAGTCTAAGTGTGTGAGTGTGTAAACAGTACAAAGCTTTGGGCCCGGGCCCTCTCACCACACGATGCCCAGATGACTGGATGCTTTCGCCGCACACGGCCTCCGCCTGGTCTCTGCACTCGTCCGATTGTCCAGTTCCCACTTCCAGAGACGATCGGGAACCCTCCGACACTTGCCTGGATACCGATGGCTTGCTTCCGCACGAGGTAGGCCAGAACTCCACCAAACACACTGTGAAAGAGTTCCTCCAGGGTGTGGGTCCCGAGGCAGAGAGACCTAAAAAGCCAAAAATGGCCACCACCAGGTCTTTCTTATCTTCCCAGCCTGCCTTGCAGCCCTGAGTGTTCCTGGGTAATTATTCATATCCCTTCTGGATGTTCTGAAAAAAAACCAAGTCTTGAACACGTCGTTCCATTTCTTCGCCAGTAGATGGCATCAGACGCTTATTTACATTATAAGACTATAAATTCTACCACTTCCATCTGAGCATTCTTAATAGCAAAAATTGCCCCCGCTACACACATTTATACTGCAATCAGTGCTATAAATATGCACTCATTACTGTATAAATGTGACTGGCAGGGAAGGGGTTAACACTAGGGGGTGAGGAAGGGGTTAATTTGTATCCTGCATTGTGTTCTAACTGTGGGGGGAGGGGGGGTGACTGGGGGGTGACCGATCTGTGTCCCTATGTACAAGAGACACAGATAGGTCTCCTCTCTCCCTGACAGGACGCTGTCATTGTGAGAGAGTCGGCAATGAGAAATGATCTCATATGTTTACATATGAGATCATCTCTCATTCGCCGCACGGATCGCATCGCAAACGGCCACTCTGATTGGCCGTTCGCGGCGATCTGTGATTGGCTGTGTCCAAGGGACACGGCCAACACAGAGTTTCCCCGCTGTGCGCTCTGGAGCGCGCGCTGGGAACGAAGAAAGGGGCTGCCGTGAAAACACGGCAGCCCGGAGAATTAGAGCCACCCTGCGGCCGCATATAGTCGTACGGCCGTAGGGAAGTGGTTAAGCTAGTGCATTGTTGGTTCACTTACCTTTTCCTTCCATTTCCCTTCTAAATGTTTTCTTTGTCTGAATTTCTCACTTCCTGTTCCTCCTCAGTAAGCTTTAGCTTACTGAGCTGGGTAAGTCAGCGTGCTCGCCCCCTCCCTTGGGACTACATCCCTGCGGGCAGAAGCTGTGGATATAAGGGAGAGGGCGAGCATGCTGACTAATACCCAGCCAGAACGGCTCGGATGATGGAGGCAAGCTTACTGAGAAGGAACAGGAAGTGAGAAATTCAGACAACGAAAAAATTTAGAAGGGAAATTGAAGGAAACGGTTAGTGAACCAACAATGCACTAGCTTAACCACTTCAGCCCCAGACCATTTTGCTGGTCAATGACCGGGCCACTTTTTGCGTTTCGACACTGGGTCGCTTTAACTGACAATTGTGCGGTCATGCGACGTGGCTCCCAAACAAAATTGGCGTCCCACAGCTTTCTTTTGGTGGTATTTGATCACCTCTGCGGTTTTTATTTTTTGCGCTATAAACAAAAATAGAGCGACAATTTTGAAAAAAAATGAATATTTTTTACTTTTTGCTGTAATAAATATCCCCCAAAAAAACATTTTTTCCTCAGTTTAGGCCGAAAGGTATTCTTCTACATATTTATGTTAAAAAAAATAAAAATCACAATAAGCATTTATTGATTGATTAGCGCAAAAGTTATAGCGTTTACAAAATAGGGGGTAGTTTTATGACATTTTTTTTTTTTATTGTAACTGCAACATTCTGCCGGACACATCGGACACTTTTGACAAATTTTTGGGACCATTGGCATTTTTATAGCAATCACTGCTATAAAAATGCATTGATTACTGTGAAAATGTCACTGTCAGGGAAGGGGTTAACACTAGGGGGCGGGGAAGGGGTTAATTATGTTCCCTGGGTGTGTTCTAAGTGAAGAGGGGGTGGGACTGACTTGGGAAATGACAGATCGCTGTTCATACATTGTATGAACAGAAGATCAGACATTTCTCCCCGTGACAGGACCGGTAACGAGCGATCACGGGTTCCCAGCAGTGATCGTGCCCGCCAGGCACATGCGTCGGCACTAGGGACGAGCAGGGGGCGCGCGCGCCCCTAATGACTGGAATGCGAAATGACATATAGCTACGTGATTTCGCACAGCCGAGCCGACCTGCCTGCCAGGGGCTGGTCGGCTAGTGGTTAAAGGAACGTATTTAGAAAATAAAAGATGAACGTTAACAACCCCTTTAAAGCGGAGGTTCACCCTAAATATAAGATCTCCCATGCGATCCAGCATACTGGCGTCAGCGCCAGTATGCTGGGTTGTTTTTTTTTTAATAGCACACTTACTGTATTATTGAAGAATTCCTTTTCTGTCCCCCGCGGTGGACGGCGCCAGTATAGCGCGTCACATCTTCCTAAAATACCCGATATGGACTCGGGTAATCTCGGCGAAAATGCGGCGCCTGCGCACAGACCTAGGAGCTGACTGCGCAGGCGCCGTATTTCTCCGAGTCCTATTTCGGAGGGCGTGACGCGCCATAGCCGTAGGACTCGGAGAAATACGGCGCCTGCGCAGTCAGCTCCTAGGTCTGTGCGCAGGCGCCGCATTTTCGCCGAGATTACCCGAGTCCATATCGGGTATTTTAGGAAGTGCTGACGCGCTGTACTGGCGCCGTCCACCACGGGGGACAGAAAAGGAATTCTTCAATAATACAGTAAGTGTGCTATTAAAAAAAAAAAAAAACAGCATACTGGCGCTGACGCCAGTATGCTGGATCGCATGGGAGATCTTATGTTTAGGGTGAAATACCGCTTTAAGTACAGGTAAACCCTCAAGTTGTAAAAATACCCATTCTGCAGTTTTCAAAAGACTTGAGACTGGGATGGAGGTTCACCTTCCAGTAGGACATAAAATTGTGCACAGGAAAAATTATTTTTGTTTAGTTTATTTTCTGTCCTGTTGATTCGTAATTTTGCTAAACTGTATTTTCCGTGTTCGGACTAATTCGTATTTTCACACGTATTCTGCTGAGGAAACCGGTCATGTGTACACTTTTCGCAGAGAAAACTGTGGAGGAACTCGTCGAGCCAAAAAGAGAGCATGTTCTCTATTTCCTCAATGGGCAATGGGAAAATTTGGCTCGACGAGATTTTGACAGCCGAACAAGGAACTCGACGTGGAAAACGATGTGTTTCACCCGTCGAGTTTCTCGGTCGTGTGTACGCCGCCTTATTGTTGGATGTGTGGTTGGGATCACAACAAGTCGACTTGCTGTCGAATTAGGCCGTATTAAGGCAACAACCAATTATGCCGAAGGCATTCGATATTTGCGATATAATTTATTTCGCATTTGGTTTTATTTGTAATTGCTTTGTTTGGAACCTCCGAAAGTTGCTAAATTCATCCAAATTTTGATTCATTACAAAACTAATTGCACAAGCCTAGTAGGACAACGACCCTATACATACAGCCAGAACTACAATGGAATGGTTTAGATCAAAGCATATTCATGGGTTAGATTGGACCAGTCAAAGTCCAGACCTAAATTACATTGAGAATCTGCGGCAAGACTTGAAAATTGCTGTTCACAGACGCTCTGCATCCAATCTGACAGAGTTTAAGCTATTTTGCAAAGAAGAATGGGCAAAAAATTTCCCCCTCTAGATGTGCAAAGCTGGTAGAGACATCCCCAAAAAAGACTTGCAGATGTAATTGCAGTCTACAAAGTATTAACTCAGGGAGGCTGAATACAAATGTGCCCCACACTTTTCACTTATTTATTTGTAAAAAATGTGGAAAACCATTTATCATTTTTCTTCCACTTCACAATTATGTGTCACTTTGTGTTGGTCTATCACATAAAATCCCAATAAAATACATTTAAGTTTTTGGTTGCAAAATGTGGAAAATGTGGGGTATGAATACTTTTTCAAAGCACTGTAAACACTTCATGTAAAGACCTGCTAATTGCAATAAACATTATTTAAACTCTTGTCATATAGACCTGTTAATACCAACCAAAAACAACACAAAAGAGTAAAAAAATGAGATATTTGACAGATATCCCAGTATCTATTGTTCTGTGCCATCAACTGTTTTAAGCCAAAGGAAAGTGAAAAGTGACAGTTGACAGTTCTTCAATGACAGGAAAGAAAATATCGCTGCACACAATTTCTCCATTATTCAAAATGTTTCTGGGAAGTTCCTGAAGCTTCTACATACTTATCCACAAATGTTTTCAAAAACTCTTTCACATAAACCACTCCATAATTTAATTATTGATCTTTTAAATGTGAACCTGTTAGCTACTGTCAATTAGAAGAATGGCAGTTGGCATAGTTTAGAGTTTAGACCAGAAGTCAGGAAAATTAGCCCTTAGTGCCAACATGAAAATACCTTCCAAAAGATACACAGAATACAATAATATGGGGACCCCCAACACTAATGACATGGTGCCTTCTCATCCACTGACTATTTAGGAGATGCCCAGGACCTAAACTCTATGGGCCAGATTCAGGTACAGCAGCGTATTTTTTGGCCGGCTTAGCGCATCTCATATGCGCTACGCCGACGTAAGACAGGGAGCTCAGAACAGTATTCTCAAAGCAGTCGCGCCGTACGTTGCACCAGCGTAGTGTAAATAGGCCGGCGTAAGCCCGCCTAATTAAAAGTAGGCGGGTAGTGAGAGTGCTTCATTTAAATTAACCATGACCCCATGTAAATTAGCGGCCGATGCGAATCACGACGAATAGAATGCCTAAGATACACGTCGAACACTGCCTACGACGTGAACGGCAAAGCCCCATTCACGTAGCACTTACGTAAATGACGTAAAAACAACGGCTGTTCCGACGTCCATGCCTTGCATGGGATGCGCCACCTTTTTGGTGGTTTATCTTTACGCCGAAAAAACACTTACGTAAACGTCGTAGATTACTGCGTCGGGCGTACGTATGATATATAGATGAGACCTATTATATGCTGTTCATGATCCCCTGTCATAAGGGATCATGGTGTTCTGGTAAGGAGCCAATCTATAGTTTGGTGGAGGATACATCACTTTCCTTTGGACCCGATTTCAACTGATTTTGGAACTTGGCACAGAGCATTATTTTTTCATTATTAATATCATCACTATTTCACTGTTATTGAGGGGCTTACGAGTGCTTTAAAGTGCCCTCTAGTGGCTACCAACCTCTCTTGTTTTTTGGTATATTAGTGATTTATATATACCATCATCTATCACATAGCTTATGATTTATACCATCATATATCACATAGTTTTGTGTATTTTGTGATTTAAACATTTGTTTCACACGGTTTAGAGGTAGCGCGATTTATATTTTTTCTCACTGTTTGTGTTTTGTATTTATTGTTTACATGGTAATCGCAGCTCTCGGATCTAAAAGACTGTGATTTTATTGCGTGAGTGAGTGAGTGAGAAACTTTTAGAGCACAACACATGAAAACTGAATCGCCTCAGGGCAGCTTTTTTTTTTCTCTTTCTTTCTTTCTTTCTTGTTTGTTTAGTATCTAGCACAGTTTCTTTCCAATTTTCCACACCCCCATCCATGCGTCCGGCCCCCTGATCTACAAAAAGGGTGCCGTACCATGGATTCCAATAGGGGATGTATGTTTTTGTAGCACGTGATTAGAGCACGTAAAACATTAGCTGCCACTGTGCATACTAGCACATTATGAAAGACTCACCTTAACCACTTCCCATCCTGCCCATGTACATATGACGACCACAGGGGGGATCTCCCATCCTTGGTGGACGTCATATGACGTCCTGGGCTTCCCGGACGTCTAGGGGGTACGGCATCGCTCGGGACCCGGTGCACATGCACCCAGGATTGCCCGTGATTACAGCAGGACCGTGAGACACGCAGTTCCAAGTCCTGTCAGAGGAGAGGAGACTGATGTGTGTTCCCAGTACAGAGGAACACACATCGGTCTCCTCTCCTTGTGAGTCCCTTCCCCCTACAGTAAGAATCACTCATTAAGGAACATATTAAACCCTTTCAGCGCCCCCTAGTCTTAACCCCTTCCCTGCCAGTCACATTGCACTGTAATCAGTGCAGTTTTATAGCATTAATAGCTCTATAAATGTGTCAAAAGTGTCCGATATGTCCGACGCAAAGTCACGGTCACAATAAAAATTGCAGATCGACGCCAAACCAATCAATATACGTTTATTGCTATTTTTTTTTACCAAAAATATGTAGAATACATACATAATATAAGACTACATATCGACCTAAACTAAGAAAAAAAAAATTGTTTAAAAAAATAAAATTGGGATATTTATTAAATCAAAAAGTAAAAAATATTTTTTTTTTTTCAAAATTGTCGCTCTTCTTTTGTTTGTAGCGCAAAAAATAAAAACCGCAGAGGTGATCAAATACCACCAAAAGAAAGCTCTTTTTGTGGAATTTTTTTTTCATATGGGTACAATGTATCATGACCACGCAAGCACTGTCACTGCTTCAGAGGTTTCCTTCTTCACACGGTCTTCCTTCCGGGTTCACAGACTCCAGCTGTCTGACTGGCCAAGCCGCAAAGACAGCAGTCTTCTGAGTCTTGGCTGCAGTACACAGCTCCTTCAGGAGATATTCATTTTACCTACAGATAAGCTATATTATAAGCTTACCTGTAGTTAAAAATGAAAAGCAAGAGTTTACTACCACTTTAATAGTGAAGGAAAAAAAAATCTGATTCCTTCTTAACACGTTTTATGGACTGAATGTGCCACAGTAGTGTAGCGCATCCCCCGTAGGAGCCGCTGGTGAATACAGATCCCTCACCCTGCACAGGCAGGCACACTGAATTTCCACAGCACACTTGAGACATGAAACAGTCCAGCAACTTTTTTTATTAATTTTTTATTAGGGGTATTCAACTTGGATGGGGATAAGGATATTATTATTTTTTTTGCGCTATAAACAGAAAAAGAAAAATTTAATTCTGAAAGAAAAAGAATATATATATACTTTCTGCTATAATACATATCCCCCCAAAAAATTACAAATCGAAATTCTTCATCAACTTAGGTCAATGTGTATTCTGCTACATATTTTTAGTGAAAAAAAAAATCCCAATAAGCGTATTTTGATTGGTTTGTGCAAAAGTTATAACTTCTACAACTATGGGATATATTTATGGAATTTTAATTTACTTTTATTTTTTACTAATCAGCGACTTATAGTGGGACAGCGACATTGCGGCAGACAAATCAGACACAGAACTGACACTTTAAACACTTTTTGGGGACCAGTGACACTAATACAGTGATCAGTGATAAAAATACGCACTGTCACTGTACTAATGACACTGAGAGAGAAGGAGTTAACATCATGGGTGATCAAAGGGTTACATGTGTTCCTAGGAAGTGCTTACTAACTGTGTGGGGAGATGCTTTTACTGTGGGAAGGCAACAATGCGTGTTCCTGCTTAGCAGAAACACAGGTTCACAGTCTTGCATTCTAAATTGTTTAAATTGGTCATTAAAAACGATTGTGTGGGGGCTCCAGGTAATTTTTCTCGATGTGAAAAATGGGCATTAAAAATTTAGCATGTGCCCTAATTTTTTGCGCTGTTTTTCACTTTGTGAAAAACAGTCGTGTGTAGGCTTTCACTAAACACAAACACAAAACACAAAATCAGCAAAAGCAGCCCAAAGGGAGTCGCCACCCAAATGGAACTTCCCTTTTATAGTGCCGTAGTACGTGTTGTACGTCACATTTTTTTCAGGATTGTGGGTATGCAAGGCAGGCTTGACACGAACAACGTCGAGAAAAACGTTGTTTTTTTCCATGTCATTAAAAACGGCCGTGTGTACGCGGCATAAGAAAGTGTATAAGTGTACCTGTCAGTGTGCCGGTCACTAGATCCCCGATGGTTCGTTCAAGTCTCTCAGATCACCTGTCTCCGGGTTCTCTTTGAGCCGATCCCCCACCTTACAGCCCTCAGCTTAGGATCTCCTTAGTGTAGCTGGGGACCCAGTAAGTCACTGGGGCCCCTTAAGCATCCGCTTGGAACTCCATGTAGCATGTGGCCCCGGCCTGGAAGGCCATATCGCCGGGGCCCGTTGGATGCGCACGCCCTAAAGGTGGGTGCCGCACCTGGAACACGCGAAGAACCAAAGAAAATGGCGTCCGCCACAGGGAATACTCCGCCGATTGGCTGCTGGGGAAAATTGGCTCTATCAGAACCCCTCTAGTGCCACCTGCCGCCCCAGGGGTGGGGACATCACCCCCGGAGCGCAGACTGACCTATAGGACAGTTCGAAAATGATGTCAGCCCAAACTTTAACACAATTATGAATGGGAGCAAAATAACTCTCCCATTCCCCACTAACTTTAGCGTAGTGCCCAAAGAAACTAAGAAAGAAAGAAAGAAACTAAGAATGATCAGCAACTAGTTCGGCAACGGGTTTCCACTCACTTCCTGCTGTGAAAGAAAGAAAGAAAGAAAGAAAGAAAGAAAGAAACTAAGAAAGAAAGAAAGAAACTAAGAAAGAAACTAAGAAAGAAAGAAAGAAAGAAAGAAAGAAACTAAGAAAGAAACTAAGAAAGAAAGAAAAAAGAAAATGATGTCAGCCCAAACTTTAACACAATTATGAATGGGAGCAAAATAACTCTCCCATTCCCCACTAACTTTAGCGTAGTGCCCATACTGAAAGTAAGGGGGCGCTACATAAGAAAGAAAGAAACTAAGATACCAAGAAGGAAAGAAACTAAGAAACAAAGAAACAAAGAAACTAAGAATGATCGGCAACTAGTTCGGCAACGGGTTTCCACTCACTTCCTGCTGTGAAAGAAAGAAAGAAAGAAAGAAAGAAACTAAGAAAGAAAGAAAGGAACAAAGAAAGAAAGAAAGAAAGAAAGAAAGAAAGAATCTAAGAAAGAAACTAAGAAAGAAAGAAACTAAGAAAGAAAGAAACTAAGAAAGAAAGAAAAAAAAACAGAAAGAAAGAAAGAAAGAAAGAAAAAAAGAAAGAAAGAAAGAAAGAAAGAAACTAAGAAAGAAAGAAAGAAAGAAACTAAGAAAGAAAGAAAAAAAAACAGAAAGAAAGAAAGAAAGAAAGAAAGAAAGAAAGAAAAAAAACAGAAAGAAAGAAAGAAAGAAACTAAGAAAGTTTCTTTCTTTCTTTCTTTCTTTCTTTCTTTCTTTCTTAGTTTCTTTCTTTCTTAGTTTCTTTCTTTCTTTCTTCCTTAGTTTCTTTCTTTCTTAGTTTCTTTCTTAGTTTCTTTCTTTCTTTCTTCCTTAGTTTCTTTCTTTCTTTCTTAGTTTCTTTCTTAGTTTCTTTCTTTCTTTCTTTCTTAGTTTCTTTCTTAGTTTCTTTCTTTCTTTCTTTCTTAGTTTTTTTCTTTCTTAGTTTCTTTCTTAGTTTCTTTCTTTCTTTCTTTCTTAGTTTTTTTCTTTCTTAGTTTCTTTCTTTCTTTCTTTCTGTTTTTTTTCTTTCTTTCTTAGTTTCTTTCTTTCTTTCTTTCTTTCTTTCTAAGAAAGAAAGAAAAAAAACAGAAAGAAAGAAAGAAAGAAACTAAGAAAGAAAGAAAGAAAGAAACTAAGAAAGAAACTAAGAAAGAAAGAAAGAAAGAAAGAAAGAAACTAAGAAAGAAACTAAGAAAGAAAGAAAGAAACTAAGGAAGAAAGAAAGAAAGAAACTAAGAAAGAAACTAAGAAAGAAAGAAAGAAACTAAGGAAGAAAGAAAGAAAGAAACTAAGAAAGAAACTAAGAAAGAAAGAAACTAAGGAAGAAAGAAAGAAAGAAACTAAGAAAGAAAGAAACTAAGAAAGAAACTAAGAAAGAAAGAAAGAAACTAAGAAAGAAAGAAAGAAAGAAAGAAACTAAGAAAGAAAGAAAGAAAGAAACTAAGAAAGAAAGAAACTAACTGAACCATTCCCTACCCTATCCAAAACATAAAAAAAAAACTTTGGGAAGGTATATGCTTTAATCATCAAGAGGTTTAAAAGAAGAATTGATAAGACTACAGGTAAAAATTAAAGGATTTTTTTTTTAATGACTGTAGGAAGCTTTAATTATAAGGATAAAAAAATGTATAAATCAAAAAAGTTCTTTGCCAAAGATTAAAACAAGATAAGAGAAATAATACCATTATTATACTGTAACTGAAATTATCTGCACATGCATAATAAATGAAAGCTTTGCCCATTTTTTTTTTTTGTCACACCATGACATCAAACAATTCCCAAGCTGTTTGCCACAAAAAGAATTTTAGGAACTTAAAACGGCTTTTGTACCATCAACTAAAGGTGAAAGCTCAATAAAGAGAGGAATGTATCAAGCAGATGGCAGTAACACCATGTAGCTGTTAATTATGTAAATTTGGCACTTTAGTAAGTATGTCAAGTTTAATCAACATATATTACAAGCCGAAAATATTCAGCCCAGATTTCCGATTCTGCCTGAAATTTTGCTCTGACGACACCTAACATCACCGAGACCTAATTATTCTGAGTCGTGTCATTTTCATCACCCTCTCCCTTCATACCTGTCTGTCATTGCTCTGTTTTGAAGTCTGTCCTCATCACTTAAAACAAAATTAGATAAAGCTAATTGGAAAGTTACCAGTTCCAAGCTATTCATTTTCTCTGTGATATCTAGAAACAGAGCAAAGGAGAAGACAAGGATTGAAGATAATGACTTAAGGGACATTGCTTTGATTACTTAAAAGTTTATTAATTACTAGGAATTGGCTAGATTGACTGACGCCCGTGAAGGAGTTATCGATTTCAACCCCCCCTTTAGCTTAGCTTCTCTAATACACAGAAGATGGACAGACATTAAAACTGGCAATAAAGGATATATTTAATGATATGTAACTTTCAATCAGTGTCTGAAACTTTACAGGAGGAAACACATTTAGTTGTGCAGTAGTTTTATTGCTATATAAAGACTCATGGGTCACCAATGATGATGCAATGACAAAAAACAAAATATAGAACAAAGCTGTTGAATTATCAAAGTGTTTAGACAAAAATACTGGTCTAAACATGACTTTAAAAAAGATACATTCTTTGAGGCCATTATCGGTAAGTTACTATTTTTCCTAAAAATCTCTGACCCAGTTTCCTTTATCACACACATAGCAGAAAGACAGGATCTGTGTGGTCTCCCTTGTCGGGACAGAGATTTGCCTTGTTTACACAGGCAGATCCCCATTCTGTCACTGGAGGATCGTGCATGGCCGGCAGACATCCAGTCGGCCCCACCTGCTGATTGGCTCCCTCGCTGGCCAGTGGGCTCCGTTGCCGGCAGAAATCCAGTTGGCCCCACCTGTTGTTTGGCTCCCTCGCTGGCCAGTGGGCGCCTGGTGTGGAGTGTTGTGCTCACCCCCTCCCTAGGACTACAGGAGAATCAGGACACCCACTAACACACAGCTCCTTTCTCTACCTGCAATGTAGAGAGCGACTCTCCTGATCGCCCCATCCCCCCTCAAGGGAGAGGGCAAGCATGACACTCTACACCAAGGAGAAAGCCTCACATTACTGTGTGGAGTTACTGACAGAAGAACAGGAAGTGAGGATTTATCAGAAGAAATAAGGACATTTAAAAGCAAAATGGAAGGATGAGGTAAGTGAAGGAGGACTGCACTAAGGTAAAGGAAGCTATTTAGGGGGAAAAAATTACCTTTACAACCCCTTTAACCCGTTCCCTACCAAGTCATTGTAAAATGACGTCGGCGGGAACACTCTGTCCCTCAGACTGGACGTCATATGACGTCCTTGCCTTCTCGGGTGGCTAGAGGGCACGCATGTGCCGCGGTACACGGTGCACGTGCCTGGCGGTCGCGATGCCCGCCGGGCACCCGCGATTGCCCGAAATCACGACATGGATCTAGTGAGAAATAAATTATAATTTAAAAAAATGCCATAATTCTATTCCTTATTTTGTAGATGCTAGAACTTTTGCGCAAACCAATCAAATATGCTTATTGCGTTTTTTTTTTTGCCAAAAAATATGTAGAAGAATAAGTATCGGCTTAAACTGAGGATTTTTTTTTTTATGATATTTATTAAATCATGTTTTTACCTTTTACAACCCCTTTCAGCTTTAATTTTGGCTCCACTAGCGGCACAAAGCCGCCTTCACTCCTCTGCACATCCATTTGGCTGCTGCAAGCGAAGAAAGATGGTACTTCTTGGTATGGGGGAGCATGCAACACACGTCCCATTTGGCCATTCAGGCACTCAGTGCTGTCACTTGGGTTGTGTCGGGGTCCTCAACCCCATGTAGAAACCAAGACGTGACCCTAATCACATTTTCTAGATAACAGATAAATCTTTAGGGAAACTAGGACTCACCACTTCGATTAACCCTTATACATTTATCATGATATTATTATAAGTATTTCCACTCCTACTTTTTAATATGATTGTGAAACAGTAATAAAAAGAACAGTCTTTTGATTCTGAACAAGAGCTTAGAAAAAAAAAGATCACTTCTGTTGAACTATCACCCACTGGCTCTTTAACTTTTCTGCTTCTTCCATTTGAATTAGGAATTAAAATTGGGCTTCCCAACACCATCCATCTTTCATATTTTATTATGCCCTATAAAAGAAGTGGTTATCAATCAGAGCGCTCAAATGCCAAGTGATTATTCCACCAACCCTTCTCTCTTAATTCATGACAGTAATATTTTCATATGCAGAATCTCTGAACATTTGCATAACGTCCTGTGATTCATGTAATAAAACTCACTCAGGAAGAGCACCAGTCTAAATATAACAGAGCGCCGAGCGAGGAAAGTGGTATAATGCAGCACAGGGAGGGAATAGAAAATCATTTGTGTTTTGCTATCAGGAGATTACGTTGCTATTTTATCTTTATATGCCAGTGAGGCAGTAAGAAGCTTCACCTTAAAAAGCAGCTGGACAATTTATTGCAATAAAGACGGTTTGCAGGGAAAAGTACTTTGATCTCATTTGCTAACCTCTGCACTGGTTATTAAGAAGTGAGAAGGAATCTATAAGCAATAATAATTTTTTCCCCCCTTTTTGAATACTTGGAAATGTTTTGGCTGGTTTGAATGAAGTATACAGAAGGCCAGAATGATGACGTTTCAATAAAGTAATTGTAAAGTCTCCTTTTTTGACGATTAATAGGCCATGGGCCTGCAGTACCCCTTCTTGATGTCCCTGAACTTTATTTGAACGATGGATTACTGTTTGACTTGCAAATCCTGCGCCCTCAGACTGCAATGATTTGCCACAAAACCCCACAGTCTCTCCTCTGTCTCTGCACCCAGCTCCCCTGGCATGCCTCTTACAGATCTCCACTGTGCTTCACTCAACGACTCCTGCCCTAAGTCCTTCCTAAAGGATTTACCTGGACCATACGGACCAACTGCTTCTCCTGCCCCTGTTCAGGACACCTCTCCATGACCATGTAAGGAGAGGCTAGATCTATCGGATCCATACCCCCCCCAGATGGGGGTGTTTCCCCTGCACGCAGTCTAGCACTCCATCCTTCAGTTCACCCAGCCGACAACCCCCCCAGCAGGCTGACCATGAGTATATGTAGGAGGCCTGCCCCTGCCAATCCTAGTTGGGGATTGATCAGCACTCCTCACATGTACTCCATGCCACTCCCACTCTCAGCCTTGCCCATCTTCCAGAACATTCTCACTGGAAGCAGGGGAGGCACCAAAAGCTAAAGTACATGTCAGTCACACCCACTGCTACACTAAACCACTCCCTGCCCCCAGATCAAAAACAAACAGCCCTAGCTGGTAGCATAGGCCTGCTTAAATTTACCTGCACTGACAGAATCTACAAATACTACACCTCTAGCACCTACCTATGGTAGAGGGTGCTACATATAAAAATAACAAACATGTTATACTTACCTGCTCTGCACAGTGGATTTGCACAGAGTGGCCCAGATTAGACATGTGCAATAAATTTTGTTCTGAATTTGTTTTTTAACAATTTTTGTTAATTTAGAAACATCCGAATTAACAAAAACCCGTTTAATATTCGTAAATTCTAAAATTTGAAAATTCATAATTTCGTAAATTCTAAAATTCTAAAATGAAAAAAATCTGACAATCTGAAATAATAACTAACTAATAAATTACATTACAGGTATTGGAATTTCCTTTTAAATTTGTCTGTTAGTGAACGTAACAAATACAAATTTATACAAAGTTACGAATTATCCAAAACAACGAATGCCGTATCAAAACTAATAGAAGGCAACAAATGTATTATTATTATTTATAATTCATTCTTTCCCTTCCAGTAGTTTAGATGTGGTATTAGTTATATAAAGTCTTATTCATTACATTCACTAACAGACAAATTTAAAAGGAAATTCCAAAATCTATGATTGAATAGTTACAGTAGTTATTATCAGTTAGTTAGTTATTATTTCGAATTTTCGGATTCTCGTTCTTTCAAATTTTCAGTTTTTCAAATTTATGAATTTACGAATTTTCGAATTTAAAAAAATCAAGAATTTTTGAATTTTGTAAATTACCAATTTACAAATATTCTAATTTACCAATTTACCAATTGCGATCATAACGAATGACCTGAAAAACAAAAAACAAAATGTGAAATGGAGAGACTAGTTGCTAGGAAAAATCTAAGCATGGAAAAGTTTTTGTATAAATTAATGGGATGTCTGGCTCACACATCCAAAATGTACTGTAGCCACCTGATGTACTCTTCCTATTGCAACTCTCTCTTATATCCCCCCCTCCATCTGGAGTTATTGAGTTGTTATGTTACCAGTGGCGTATCTAGGGTATGGCAGCCATGGCAAGTGACATGGGCGCCATATGAAGGGGGCACTGTTGAGTGGCTGGGCAGCAAGGCACTTACCAGTGTCTGAGGGTCTCTTCTTCCCTCCTCCCGAGCATAGGCAGGATCTCCTTTTTAGCACCTTTGCTAATGGACAATGGCAGTGCTATCCCTGCTGTGTTCAGCCACAGCCCTCCCTGTTCTCCCAGGCTCTCCCATTCTATCTGGTCGGATTGGCAGCACACAAAGAAGGAGGAGGAACATCAGTTTCTCCCTCTCCTCTGTGAAAACTGAGGCCTTAAGTGATGAAGATTTCATCACTTCCAGTATTGGTTCTGCATTTACCTGGCCTTGGAGGGCATAGGAGGGATTAGGGGTCTAATAAACCCCAGATTTCTCCATAAAGAGGATATGTCACTACCCAAGGTATCACAAGGGATGATAAATATCACTAGTTTTGTTAGCTGTTTTTTTGTTAAGGTTATCTGAAAGATGGGTTTCAAATGTTTCGACAGTGGCGCAGTTTCAGTGCTTGCCATAGGCACTATTTTCACAAGATACACCTCTGTATGTTAAAACACTAAGCACGATCCACCAATGTTTAGTTTCGACTTGTGTGACTTTCTCTACATTACTTAACTCTACTTTGTACATTTTGGTTTCACTTGCTCCAGTCGAAAATCCGACATATTGTAACAAACGTATATCTTGTTCACTTTATTAAAAATAATAAAGAAATATTGAAATAAAAAAGATCAAATAGAAGTTCATTGAAAGACCTACATAAACTTTAATTACAAAAAAGACGAGTCGCCAGAAAAGGTGTCCCCCATGGACAATATATCCCCTCTACTGTTTCGATGGCAACTGTAATATTTTGGATTTGAAGGTTTGGAGAAGGCAACATATTTTTGTTTTATGCATTTGCGCTTACACTGAAAAGATATATGATTACTAGTGGATTTACACTCTTATTATTTTTATTAGTATCATTTTTTATAGGTATTCATTTAATTTTTTCGTACACCAAAATTGATTGTGCCTCTGCGTTTGGGTAATTAAGTAGTAAAACACTTTTTAATATTTGATATTTACAACAGTTTTATAAGTGCTGAATTCTATTGTGAGTTTGGCTTGTATTTTAGATCTAAGTAATATGGCTGCTGATAATCTTATATGTTAAAATAAAAGGTTAGATAGGAGGAGTGGAATTATATTGCATTTTTTTAAGACCATGAACAAGGAAATTTCTATTTATATCCAGTCCCATAGTCATGATAGGAAATGAGTGGAAATCTTCCCTAAAGAAAGTGGAAATAGGTATCACAAGGGCTTTTTTTCTCAAACAATAGGTGCTGGAACTCAACCATGACCCCACAAATCACATCAAATAGTGGTTGTGGTCAAGTCAAATTTCACGAACAGTAGGAGGGTCTTAAAGGGGCATTAAATACCAGGATTGCATTACACACAGGGTGTAGAGCTGTCACTTGTGAACACAGAAAACTGACTTTTGTGTTTACAAGTGATTGTGGTTAGCAGGTCCCCCCAAGGATCTGAGCCAGAGGTGGTGAAACTGAGTTCCACCAAGTTCCCCCTGAAAAAAATCCCTGGGTATTGGCAGATACTTCCTCTATTGTATTATATTGTTTTTTTCTTTGACCTTCTTTCCCAGTAGTGATGGATGGTCACCATGAAAAACAGAGAGGGAAAATCAACCCAGTGGGGGCAGAGACAGTATCAGGCTCCATGCACACTAGCAGCTGTAAAAAGCTTCAGAAAACTGTGGAACAAAAGCGCTGTTTTTTGTTCTGGCATTTAGCACTTTTTGTGCTGGCGTTATGCAGCAAGCAGTGGGGTTGTTAAGGAGCTGGGCGGCCATGGAATCCAACATTTTAAAGAAATGGTGTGTGCCCCCCCCCCCCCCCATTTGCAGTGCAGGCAAGTATCTTTTTTATTAAAAATCAGCATTTACAATTTTTATAGCTGCTGACGTTAAATAAATATAAAAAGGCTGGAACTCCCCTTTAACACTGAAATACAAAAGAAGTATGATAAAGTGAGAAATCACAATAGGTGGATAGACCCTTATGCCGCGTACACACAATCACTTTTTATGATGTAAAAAAACGTTGTTTTATCTCACGAAACAAAACAACGTTTTTCAAACTTCATTTTAAAAAACAACGTTGCCTACACACCATCGTTTTCTGAAAATGCTCTTGCAAAGCGCAGTGACGTACACCACGTTCGACGGCA
The DNA here is from genome assembly GCA_029574335.1 of Rana kukunoris. NCBI lineage: Eukaryota > Metazoa > Chordata > Amphibia > Anura > Ranidae > Rana > Rana kukunoris. Next base: position 39,023,816 of record CM056056.1, on the reverse strand, counting down.
CTCTGTTCCATTGAAGCTCCCGTCTCATAACTTGCTTCTGAGCATGCGCGGGTTTAAAAACGTTGTTTTAAACGTCGTTTTGCCCACACACATTCTGAAAAACGAGATAAAAAATTCAAGCATGTTCGAATTTTTTTTTTTCTTTTTTTTAAAGACATAAAACTACATTTTGCCCACACACGGTCATTTGAAATTACGTTTTTTAAAACATCGTTTTATTTCATCACAAAAAACGACCGTGTGTAAGCGGCATAAAACAAAAAAAAAGTTTTGTTTATAAAATTCAAATACAAATAATCAACTTACTGTTGATTATTTGTATTTGGATTTTCTAGATTATATATTTCCTACCTGTTTACCCCTGATGAAGAAGACAACTGTCAAGAAAGGCGTTTCAGCAGATTGTCCACCAACAACAGTGCCAGTAGAATTCAGGTCTGGCGTGTGCGCGTTGGCGCGTGTGAGCACGCACATCGGTGTATGCGGCACGGTGGCGGCACTTGGCGCCAAAACAGCCTATTTAAAGAAGCCAGGTTCCTTACCATCTTGCTGTCCAGTCTACTGCGTGTTACTAAAGATACCTGTACCTGTTACTCTGATTATCTCTGGTTACCTGATCCAGATTTCCTTGACTATTCCTGCTCGCTGCCTGCCCCTGATCCAGGCTACTACTGACCACCGATCCTGCTCGCCCTTAACTCTGATCTCTGCCGGCCTGAACTTTGACCTCCCTTTGGATTCTGCTTTGGTTCCTGATCTGCCTGCCTGTGTTTGACCCGGTCTGCCTCACCCTGCTTATCTTCTGCTTCACATGTGCCGCACCACTATCTTCAGTTCCTGGCTTGCTGCCTGTATCCTGCTTGGATCCCGGTCCACCTTCCAGTAACCGCATCCAGCCCTCTACTCAGCTTACCAGCCAGACGCTTGTGTCCCTCTGCACTTTTCACCCCTGTCTACTCTACCAGGGGCTCTTGAGTCAGAGGCTTATGAGAGGCCGCTCCCTGCATGTTGGGCTCTACTACCAGGTACGTGACAACAACACTCAACTCCGAAACATATTGGGTATAGAATTCTGATATCTTGATTCCTCAGTATTCATGACCATGTTCAAAATTTCATGTGCTTTCTACTAATAAATTAAAAAACTATTATTTTTACTTTCATGGTCTTTTGGTAGTGCCTATACAATCCCATCCCTAGGGGTCCCTTTTCTCTACAAGCACATTATCAGTTAAGGTTTCTAAAAAACAATGTGTAATTTGTAACCATACATGTAAATTAACCACTTCAGCCCCGGACCATATTGCTGTCCAAAGACCAGAGCACTTTTTGCGATTCGGCACTGCGTCGCTTTAACTGACAATTGCGCGGTCATGCGACGTGGCTCCCAAACAAAATTGGCGTCCTTTTTTTCCCACAAATAGAGCTTTCTTTTGGTGGTATTTGATCATCTCTGCGGTTTTTATTTTTTGCGCTATAAACAAAAACAGAGCGACTATTTTGAAAAAAATGCAATATTTTTTAACTTTTTTCTGTAATAAATATCCCCCAAAAATATATAAAAAAAAAATTTTTTTTCCTCAGTTTAGGCCGATACGTATTCTTCTACATATTTTTCGTAAAAAAAATCGCAATTAGCGTTTATTGATTGGTTTGCGCAAAAGTTATAGCGTTTACAAAATAGGGGGTAGTTTTATGCCATTTTTATTATTATTATTTTTTTTACTAGTAATGGCGGCGATCAGCGTTTTTTTTCAGTACTGCGATATTATGGCGGACACTTCGGACACTTTTGACACATTTTTGGGACCATTGGCATTTTTTTAGCGATCAATGCTATAAAAATGCATTGGATTACTATAAAAATGCCATTGGCAGTGAAGGGGTTAACACTAGGGGGCGGGGAAGGGGTTAAGTGTGTTCCTATTTGTGTTCTAACTGTATGGGGGGGTGGACTTACTAGGGGGAATCACTGATCTTCCGTTCATACATTGTATGAACAGAAAATCAGCGTTTCCCCCGCTGACAGGAACGAGCGCTGTGTGTTTACACACACAGCTCCCGTTCCCCGCTCTGTAATGAGCGATCGCGTGTGCCCGGCGGCGATCGTGCCCGCCGGGCACACGCACGGGACTGGGGGGGCGAGCGGGGGGCGCGCGGGCCGCCGGCGGTGCGCACGCGCCCCCTAGTGGCCATCGAAGGTGGCGACGTAGAGCTACGGGCTCTCGCGCACCAGTGCCGACCTGCCGCCGTATTACTGCGGCGGCTGGTCGGCAAGCGGTTAAGGTATCCATTTTGGTGCTACGTACAGTGTTTAAACTGTGCTTACTCTTCAGTAGTGCTGTATAGTAATTCTGTTTAACTGTTCCTTTTGTCGACATGGGTCACCTCTGAGCAATAATGAATTATTAACCACTTCAATACCGGGCTTTAAAACCCACCTCCTTCCCGGGCCTATTCTGGCACTTCTCTCCTACATGTACAAATCATCATTCTTTTACTAGAAAATTGCTCAGAACCCCCAAACATTATATATGTTTTTTTAGCAGACACTCTAGGGAATAAAATGGCGGTCATTGCAACTTTTTATCTTGCACCGTATTTGCGCAATCATTTTTCAAATGGCTTTTTTTTGTAAAAAAAAATGGTTTCATAGATTAAAAAATAACAAAAAAGTAACGTTAGCCCAATTTTTGGTAAAATAAGAAAGATGATGTAAATAGATACCTAACATGTCATGCTTTTAAATTGCGTACACTCATGGAATGGCGCCAAACTTCGTTACTTAAAAATCTCCATAGGCGACACTTTAACATTTTTACAGGTTACCAGTTTAGAGTTACAGAGGAGGTCTAGTGCTAGAATTGTTGCACATGCTCTAACGCACTCGGCGACACCTCACATGTGTGGTTTGAATGACGTTTACATACGTGGGCGGGACTTATGTGTGCATACGCTTCTGAGCGCGAGCTACCGGGGACAGGGGCATTTGAATTTTTTTATTATTATTATTTATTTTTTATTTTATTTATTTTTTACACTTTAAAAAAAAAATCAATTGCTTTTATTCCTATTACAAGGAATGTAAACATCCCTTGTAATAGGAATGTGTGTGACAGATCCTCTTTAAGGAGAGATGCGGGGTCAATAAGACCCCACATCTCTCCTCCAGGCTGAAAAGAATGAGATTGTGAAAAAAAATTCACAGATCTCATTCAAACTAGCCGAAATTGCGGTTTGTTTACTTACGGGACCCGGGCGTGATGTCATCACATCGCCCCCGGGCCTCCGACGGTCATAGAGATGACTGGTGACCATCTGGTCACCAGTCATCTCTATAGCAAACATTCGTCGGATAGCGATCATCTCTCTGGGCTCCCGATGGGACGGGTGAGCGTGGAGAAGCACCGGATGGAGGCGGGGGGGGGATGTCCCCTCCCACCGCCTGTAAGAACGATCTAGCGGCAGAACCGCTGCTATGATCGTTCTTACGATGCGCACAATCGCCACCGCTAAAAAATGATATCTCAATGATGCCTCTGGATGCAGGCATCATTGAGATATCCCCCCGCAAAGCCCAGGCTGTCATATGATGTCCACCCGGGATAACAGGTCCCCGTTTTGGACGTCATATGACGGCGTGCAGGTATCAAGTGGTTAAACACCACCAGCCTGTAGCCTTCTATGTGACTTTGCTTCTCTGCCCCGATGACTTCACAATACCCTAGCAACAAGTGCCAAGTCTCTTCTGGGTCTTCTCCCATGTGTAAAAGGGGCAAAGAGATTGACAAGGCTACTACTACTACCACAAGTACAAAAAAAGAGGGGGAAAACACACATGAAATTTAATGGCATCCCAGTTTTAGTCCGTAGAGTTCAATATTGAGTTGGCCCACCCTTTGCAGCTTCAACTCTTCTGGGAAAGCCGTCCACAAGGTTTAGGAGTGTGTCTATGGGAATGTTTATATTTGACCATTCTTCCAGAAACGCAACTACGACTACCACAAGTATACACAACCTTCAAGTAACTTTATTTAACCAAGTAGACAATGCATTCCACAGGCCTCCTAAGTTTTGTCCTTTAGTGGGTCTTAGTAGTGGACTAATCCAAATGCTCCTTTCATCCATGTACTAGTGTATAAGGTCAGCTCAGACCAGTACTCATTTAATCACAGCAAGCTTGTTGTAGGAGGCAAGTCCTGTAGGCTATTTTGTCTCATCACTCTTTCAGCAAGAATGCTGACTGCACTGGCATGCAGACTAGCACTAAGAGGCGAATCTTCAAATTTTTAAAACATATTTTATTATTTATTCATGGGAAAAAAATAGCCAGGCAAAGTTGTAAATAGAAATTCTCTAAGTTTCATCTCTTATTGTTGTGAGCATGATATTAACTGTAAAACACGTTGGAACCGACTTTCAGGTCAACATTACAATAATAACCTGAAAATGTGCACTTGCTGAAAATCAATATTAACTGTTCATGTAAAGGGCAAAGAAACAGGTTCAATATATTTCTATTGAAATGTCCTTAGAATTTTTCCATAACAGTTGAAATCAACATCCAAACAAAGTATGCGGCAGGATAAAGCATGCCATGGTACATTGACTTATCAGTTCTTCTGGTTTTTGAAGGATAATTTTGTACAATGTCTTTGGTTCAATATCCTTGCAAACAGTTATGATAGTCGATAGCAATTATGCTGCTAAATGTGGAGCGGGAATGAAGTCATTTTGAAGGGTAAAAGACCTGTTACGAGGTTCAAGGTAATGCTTGAATTCTCCCCCCCTCCCTTTATTTTCAGCTAACACTTTGACAACTGTTATCTTATGTAATGGAGGAGCTGTGTTTGTATAGAGGGTATTACAGAAAAGAGAGAACAAAAGAAAGAACGAGGGAGGAAGAGAGAGGGAGAACGAGAGAGAACGAGAGAGAATGAGAGAACGATAGAGAGAACGAGAGAAAGAGAATGAGAGAGAGAATGAGAGAGCGTGAGAACGAAAGAGCGAGAGGATGGGAGAACGAGAGAGCGAGAGAGCGAGAGAAAAAGAGAGAAAGAGAGAGAGAATTTTACTGGCTAGATTGCTCCAAAAGTTAAAGCGGAGTTCCACCCTAAAGTGTAACTTCTGCTCATCGGATGCCCCCCCCCCCTCCGGTGCCACAATTGGCACCTTTTGGGGGGGAGGGGGGAAAGGTATCCTTTCCCACTTCCTGGAGTCCGGCCACGGCCGTGACATGGCCATGACGTCACCGTGGGGCTCTCTCCCCCTCATCCCCTGGCCGCCGGGCTAATAGGAGAGAGGAGCGGGGCCGAAAGGCTTTACTGCCGGGTTCCCTTACCCGCAATGGCGACGGCAGCACCCGACAGCTGGTGTGAAACATCAGCTGCGGTGCCGAACATCGAGGGACACCAGGACAGGTAAGTTTACATTTATTAAAAGCCAGCAGCAGCAGTATGTGTAGCTGCTGGCTTTTAACTATTTTTTTTTTTTGCGCGGGGTTGCCTGGAACACCCCTTTAAAGCTTTAAATTCTCTGTGTCCTGGTCCTGCCGCCTCCTTGAATATTAATATTATTATTACAGGATTTATGTAGCACCAATAGTTTGTGCAGAGCTTTACAACATAAGGGCAGACAGTATAGTTACAATACAATTTAATGGTGGGATGAGGGGGGCTCTGCTCATTAGAGCTTACAATCTAGAAGGGAGGGTCAAGTGGGGGCAAAAGGTAATAGTTATGGGGGATGATCAGATGGAGAAAATGAAAATACAGTTGTTAGGTGGGGTAGGATAGGCTTCTCTGAAGAGGAGGGTTTTCAGGGATTGTTTAAAAGCTAATAGAATAGAAGATAATTGGACAGATTAGGGTAATGAGTTCCATAGGGCTGGAGAGGCTCTGGAAAAGTCCTGGGAGTTTTGGGTGGCTTTATAAGTAGTATTTTGAATTTAATTTGTTTGGTGAGTGGAAGCCAGTGGAGGGAATGACAGTGAGGAGTAGCTGTGGATGAGTCTGGCAGCAGCATTCATGATGGATTGAAGGGGTGATAGACTATGTAGAGGTAAGCCAATGAGGAGGGAGTTGTAGTAATCGAGGCGAGAGATGATTAGAGAGTGAATTAAGAGCTTTGTTGTGTCGTTGGTTAGAAAGGGGCATATTTTGGAGAGGTTGCGGAGGTTGAGGTGGAAAGATTTGGACAGTGATTGGACGTAGGGCTTAAAGGAGAGTTCAGAGTCCAGGATTACACCTAGGACCCTGACAAGCGGGGATGGGCTTATAGTTGTGCCATCGATCTTGACAGAGAGATCGGGGGAAGAGGCACGAGGGGGAGGAAAAATTATAAGTTTGGTTTTGGATAGATTAAGTTTGAGGAAGTGGTGTGACATCCAGACTGATATATCTGATCTGAGCTAAGGGGTAGAGAAATAGATTTGGGTGTTGTCAGCATAGAGATGGTATTGGAAGCCATGGGAGGCAAACAGCTGACCCAGGGAGGAGGTGTAGATTGAAATTAGGAGGGGTCCAAGAACAGAACCTTGGGGGACCCCAACAGAGAAAGGAAGAGGAGAAGAGGAAGTAGAATTATAACTAAAGGTGCGGTTGCATAAGTAGGAAGAGAACCAGCAAAGAGTACAGTCACAGAGACCAAAGGCGTGGAGTTTTTTTTTTTGAGGAGGGGGTTGTCAACCGTATCAAAGATAGCCAAAAGGTCCAGCAGTCGAAGTACAGAATCGTGTCCATTGTTTGTTTTTTTTGCCCTTAGTAGATCATTTGTTCGTTTTAGAAATATATGACATGAGTATCCCAGGAGGCTGCAGGATCAGGGAAACAAGGAGGTAGGGGAAGGTTGATAGAAACAAAATACATTTTTGGAGTTTATCGGCAGGTTATAAAAAAAAACTGATGACCTTGCTTTGTGCACTGGTGCGCAGTCATCTTGGAATAGGAAGGCCTGACTCACAGTCCCTGCTCTAATTCATCCCAAAGGTGTTCTATCGGCTTGAGGTCAAGACTCTGTGCAGGCCAGTCAAGTTCCTCCACCCCAAACTCGCTCATCCATGGTATGCTGACTCTTTAAGAGTTCCCTTCACTGAAACTAAGGGGCCAAGCCAAACCCCTGGAAAGCAATGCTGCACCATAACCTCCCCTCCACCAAATGATTTGGACTAGTGCATAAAGCAAGGTCCATAAAGACATGGATAAGTGAGTTTGGGGTGGAGGAACTTGACTGGCCTGACCTCAACCCAATAGAACACCTTTGGGATGAATTTGAATTTGAATTTGAATTTGACTGTGAGCCAGGCCTTCTTGTCCAAAATCATTGCCTGAGCTCACAAATGCGCTTCTGAAAGAACGGTCAAACATTCCCATAGACACACTTCTAAACCTTGTGGACAGCCTTCCCGGAAGAGTTGAAGCTGTTATAGCTGAAAAGGGTGGTCCAACTCAATATTGAACCCTACGGACTAAGACTGGGATGCCATTAAAATTAATGTGTGTGTAAAGGCAGGTGTCCCAATACTTTTGACAATATAGTGTATGTATAGCTAGGTTTACCGTCCATCCAGTAATTTTCTACCAATTTTTAAATTGACTTTTGTTGAGCTAGGTGTTGCTTGCGGGGACCACTCATATTTCGAATATGGGAAGATTCATTTTGAATCCGTGGAAATCAAAGCCATCTATTACTAGCTTTATGCATCAGGTGCCTTCTTTCACACTTTAGTGACTAAATACCATCTTATCCTTTGTGTGGATTAACCACAGCCCTGAAAATGAAGGAACTGTGAGGGGTAGTCAAGCAAACATGTTGTTTCTTGATCTACTGTATAAGTTAAATGTATACAGATTTAATTAAAACATATCAATGACACTTCGGCTGTGTTCTCTCTATAATGTATTTGTTATTAGAAGTTTTATTATTGAGAGGGTAGAATCCCTTTAAATGTTACTTTTAAAATAAATGAAAAAATAAGTACGGGGAAAGAATAAAGCAGCCTGTATTTCCCCAGTCTCTGGTACAATGAAAGAAAGTATCCATCTTTTAATGGGTATACTTTCTTTTCGAGTCTGCTAATTTACCCACCTGCAGAACATGAAGCACTTGAAGTGAGTACATCGGCTTTGGTAAACATAAAGCATGGGGAATTGTCCATCCTGTAAACAGCATGAGCTAGATCAAACAGAGACTCAATGAAAGTTCCTTATCATCTGCTTACAGCAGCATTATGAAAAAGATCACATACACCACATACAGTTCATTGTCAGCATGGAACACAATTAAGATCTAAAAAAACTTTCCAAGCCTGGAAAATAAAAATAAAATGGAAGAATGTAAACATTTAAGAATAAATAAAGATGACAAAACATATGGGTTTCACACAATTTGCAGACATCGTCTGAATTAAAGCGGACCTTCAGTCATTTTTTCATCTTTCCATTGTCAGGTCACCTGTGGCCAGATGACAAGTGCACCATGTTTGAGTCAGGGGTGCACCACAAGGTAGTGAACCCTATAGCATTCTGCTGTGGATGGATCACAGAGTGGATATGGAGGAGAGGTTCGCTGGGGCGCAAACAGGGACCCTACAGGAAGCTTGAGCCCAAGATTCCCCAGGCGCGGAGTATAAGATTTAGCTGGTATTCACCAGAGCCTCTAGTGGTGAGGATGGCCTTCGCTGCAGCTGGATCCAGGTCGCGGCCCCCGGAGTCCCCTAGGTCACGCTCGCAGAGAGGGGAAGCAGCCATTTAGGACACAAGAGATAGTGAAGGATAAGCCAAGGTCGGGGCAACAAGCAGACGAGGATAACCAAGGGACAGGCCAAGGGTAAGGGTCACAGGCAACAAGCCAAAATCGGTACACAGAGATAACGTAGAGTGCGGCAACGTTGAACAGCAAGGCAGACCTGCAGTGCAACAGTTAATTTAGAGTTCCTGGGATGGCCTGGGGTGGAGCCATATAGGGAGGAAAAATGATAAGAGCAGCCAGATAAGAGAGTCTGGCCTCTAATGAACACATGGAGAGAAAGGTAAGCTGCCAGACATTATTGCATATCCATGACATCCATCTATCCATCTATTAAAGTGGTTATAAACCCTTTACAACCACTTTATGCTACAGGTAAGCCTATATTAAGGCTTATCTGTAGCTACCCAGGATATATCCTAGACCTACATGATTTAGGAGATATCCCCCGTCCCCCTGCATGTTCCGATGATGTGCACTGGGGAAAACTTAAGCAACAGCACCTGTTTGCCGTTGCTTCAGTCCGTGTGCCATTAGCTTTCTTTATGGCTGAAGCCATGCCCACTGGAGCTTAACTGCACCCTATTGGACGCTCAGTTACACACACGGTCCAGAGCCACCAACCAGGGATACCGCACGCTCCCCCCTGCACGTTTCCCCCTGATGGGGAGCTGCCGATCTTCGCCCCCTCCCCTCGATCCGATCCACGGCCCCCCTCATCTGGTACCCTACCAAATTAGCCTTACTCAGGCTCCCATAGTTTGCCTCCTCCCTGCCGCCATCGGCTAGCTAGCCGGTCGGCGGCCATCTTAGTACACCCTCGAAAAAAAAACTTTACTCCAGACCCCTATAGCATTGCCCACTGGACGCAGACCGCATGAGTGCCGGATAGTGGCCACCTACCCCATACCCCCTTTAGGATCAGTCACAGGGGGACAACCGGAAGGACAAACAGGAGAATCGAGCCATCTTGCTACTCCAAGGTTTTTTACTCACCTGTCATCCTTGCCACATCTTCCCCGTCCCCTCCCCCTCATCATCCCTATCCACATCATCGTCCTTCTTCACACCCTTAGTATTTGACATCACCAGCTGCTCCGCAGTCCGGATTGGTGCCTTGATAAACTGACATTAGGTAAGTGCTGGGGGAACAACTCAGGAAGTTGATCCAAGGATTTTTTTTCCCACTGCAGTAGTTAATTGGCCATGCTCGGCAGGGTTTTTTTTCTGCCTTCCTCTGGATCAACTAGGGGGGGTAGTCCGGGAAGTGTGGAGTTGATTGGAATTCCACCATCGTCATCCTCACCATCAACCCATCAGCACATATCATCAATTGCATCATCTCATTACCTTCTGCACTTTCATGATCAACATTAAATACTCAGCGGACTTTCTGCGTAGCCTAAGGAATACTGCCACAAGACTACCAACCTCCATCCAAAAAAATTCTTAGGAATAAACACCTACTAAGTAGCATCTCTACAACCACAGCACCTATCATGAGCCCTGATGAACACTAGATCGGCAGTCAAGCACAGACAGGAGATTCACAACTTCATCACCCAACTCAACATAACACAGATTGCCTCTTTATCACGGAAAGTTGGCTAACACCAGACCTGATGACCGAGAGCGCCCTTAAACCCAAGTTGGCTAACACCTGACCTGATGACGGAGAGCGCCCTCAAACTCAATGGATCAAAAACAGAACTTCTCTTTCTCTACGCAAACCGGAAGACAAAATCTAGACCGACATTGACTCCTCCTATCATCTTGGGAGAAACCATCACCCTAAGCACGAAAGTAAAAAGCCTAGGAGTTATCTTTGACTCAGACATGTCTATGGACGCACAAATAGGATCAGTGGTCAGCGGATCTCACTATCTTCTCCGCTTGCTGTGTAGACTCATCCCCTTCATCCCGGAAGAAGACACAGCATTAGTAGTGGGAACACTCATCAACTCCAGATTCGATTACACAAATTCCCTCTACCTAGGAATACCCAAATACCAGATGTCTCATCTACAAGTTGTCCAGAACACTGCAGCCAGACTGGTAACTGCCAATCTCCCCGGTCTTGAGGTCCCTCCACTGGCTAGCCGTTAAAGGATCGGTTGACATTCAAGACCCTCTGCCTCACCCACAAATGCACACAAGGAATCGCGCCGCAATACTTATGCGAGAAAATAAAACACTACACTCCAAATCGGGCCCTACGATCAACTAATCAGAACCTCCTCAGCATCCCCAAGTCCTGCTACAAATCTAAAGGAGAACAAAGATTTGCAGGTCCCGCGGACCGCGGCTATGGAACGCTCTATCTACAGACATTCGGATGGAAGTAAACCATCGGGCCTTCAGAAAAAAACTTAAGACACATCTATTCTGAAGCTTGGCTGGACGACGACATTGGATACAGCGCCTTGAGGCGATTTAGTTCGCATTTGTAGCGCTATACAAGTTACTCACTCACTCACTCTATTATTTTGCCACACAACAGGATCCAGCCAGCCAAACCATTTATATCACATTCTGTCTTTTCCTTTTAAAATAGCTCTAAAAGAGTGGCAAAGCAAAAATAAGAGAATTTTTGACAAATGTTCCAAGAAGCAGTGATACATTTGATCAGCCATTCCTGGGAATGTTTCTCAATACAGTTTTATTGTTTGTGAAAATTGCTTATGAAATTACAGCAACAAGCAATTATATCAATGAGACAGCTATATTGTAAATGTTTCTGACATTCAATTTTCAAACCGTATTGCGTTATGTGTGGTGCTGCTGTCAGCTCAAACGGGTGACTTTTCCGATCTCTCACAGGTGAAGATGAATCATCTCACAATGATGAAAAATGAAACAGATACATCATATCATTGATGCTTGCATTATCATTTGATTTATGTCCTGACTTACTTGCTGCCTGTCTACTGCTTGCTGTACTATGCAGTCATTGCTCTAATCTGTTTTAAAGTTTAACACATTTCATATTTTTTTTTTTTTTTTTTGTTATTTCGATGGGGACTGCGTATGACATGGAGTAACTCATAGCAACCAATCACATTTCAGTTTATTAATGAAAGACCAGTATGAGCAGTAGAGTGTTTTACATTGTTAGCCATTAACAAAAGTAGAAATTTGCATTTAACCACTTCAGCCCCGGAGGATTTGGCTGCCAAAAGACCAGGAACACTTTTTACGATTCGGCATTGCATCGCTTTAACTAACAATTGCGCGGTCGTGCGATGTGGCTCCCAAACAAAATTTACCTCCTTTTCTTACCCACAAATAGAGCTTTCTTTTGGTGGTATTTGATCACCTCTTTGGTTTTTATTTTTTGCGCTATAAACAAAAATAGAGCGACAATTAAAAAAAAAAAAAAATACTTTTTGCTATAATAAATATACCCAAGAATATATATAAAAAATGTTTTTTTCCCCCCTCAGTTTAGGCCGATGTGTATTCTTGTACATATTTTTGGTTAAAAAAATCGCAATAAGCATTTATTGATTGGTTTGTACAAAAGTCTACAAAATAGGGGATCGTTTTATGGCATTTTTATTAATATTTTTTTTTTTACTAGTAATGACGGCGATCTGTGTTTTTTTTTTTGTGACTGTGACATTATGGCGGACACATCGGACACTTTTGATGCTATTTTGGGACCACTGTCATTTATACAGCGATCAGTGCTATAAAAATGCACTGATTACTGTATAAATGACACTGACAGAGAAGGGGTTAATCACAAGGGGGTAAGGAAGGTGTTAAGTGTGTCCTAGGGAGTAATTCTAACTGTGAGGGGGCTGGGCTACCTGTGACACAACACTGATCACTGCTACCGATGACAGGGAGCAGTAGACTACTGTCCTGTCACAAGGCAGAACAGGGAGATCGAATCCGCATGCACGGTCACAAAGCTTGCGGCAAGGGAGTGTGCACGCCCACGCGGAGGAAGGACTGGACCCAGGCACCTTGGCTACCAGGATTAAGAATATTTATGGGCTTTCCCTCCACCTTCTGTGCACAGCTCCCTCTGAATTGGCTGAAGTACTAAAAAATCCCCTCGTCTGTAGGGGCAAACGGACGCTTTTTGCCGGATTCATCCGGCGGAAAAATTTCAAAGCATGCTTTGAAATAATTCCGCCGGATAGCTGGCCGTCAGATATGTCCGCTGGTTAGTACGGCAAACCAGCGGACATATCTTGCCGCACATGCGTCGTATCCTGTGAATGGATCCGACGCATGCGCGCGGAAGTGTTTACTTCCTGGTGCGGTGACGTGGCGGTCACGTGGCGGCGTCAACGTCACCGCCGCGTCACCGCGCTGTCCGCCGGCGGGGAATTTGATCCGATGGTGTGTACAGCCATCGGATCAAAACATCCCGGCGCAAATATACGCTGTAAACGGTCCGGGGACCGTTTATAGCGGATATATTCAGCCGTGTGTACAAGGCCTCAGAAGTCTCTAGAAGACAGGGAAGAGTAATGCCGCGTACACACGGTCGTTTTTTGTGATGAAACAAAACGACGTTTTAAAAAACGTCATTTAAAATGATCGTGTGTGGGCAAAACGTCGTTTTATGTCTTTAAAAAAAACGACCAAAAAAAATTCGAACATGCTTGAATTTTTTATGTCGTTTTTCAGAATGTCGTCTTTTGTTTCACAAAAAAATGATCGTGTGTGGGCAAAACGACGTTTAAAACAACGTTTTTAAACCCGCGCATGCCCAGAAGCAAGTTATGAGACGGGAGCTTCAATGGAACAGAGTGCCGTCGAAAGTGTCTTACGTAACCGCGCTTTGCAAGAGCATTTTCAGAAAACGATGGTGTGTATGCAACATCGTTTTTTAAAATGAAGTTTGAAAAACGTTGTTTTGTTTCATGTGATAAAACAACGTTTTTTACATCACAAAAAGTGATCGTGTGTACGCGGCATAACAGAACAGCAGCCTGTGGTCTATACTACTACTACTGTATGTAAGCTACAGAAAATGATTTGTGCTTGTATACACTTGTATGCTATCTTGCTTGGGCTTGCAACATCAAATGTGGGATATTTACTCTAGCTTTTTGTACCAGCATAATAAATGAAGCCGTCTACCTGCTATACCGAATATAAATATTGAATTCCACTTCTCACTATCACTAATTGCAGTCATAACTTGAATTCATAAAAGATAAAAATGTATTTATACAACTTAAAAATTAGTTAAGTAAAATGTATTTGAGGTATATTACACAGAATGCAATGAAAACATGATGATTATGATTAACCACTTCCATACTGAAAAAAGAGGAAAGATCTGGTGTCCCCAGTGACAAAATACCACTTCCATACTGGGCACTTATACACCCTCCTGTCCAGACCAATTTTCAGCTTTCAGCGCTCGAAGGATCCGTACACTTTGCTGAATGACAATTTCCAGCAGGACCTCGGCCGTGTGTACGGTCTCAGCGAGCTTCCCGCTACCGAAATAGAGAGCACGCTCTCTATTTCCTCGACGGCCCGCCTGGGAGAATGGCTGGTTGCCATTCCCGACGGGCGGGTCGCCGAATTCGACGGCCGGGAGAGAACCTCGACGGGCGGAACGATTTTCTGCCCGTAGGTTCTCTGCCGTGTGTACGGCATCACACTTTGAATGACAATTGCACGATCATGCTACACTGTACCCAAACTAAATTTGTATAATTTTGTTACCACAAATAGAGCTTTCTTTTGGTGGAATTTGATCACCTCTGGGGTTTTGATTTCTGCGAAAAAAAAAGACAAAATTTAGAAAAAAAAACATGTTTTCTTTGTTTCAGTTACAAAACATTGTAAATAAGTACATTTTCTCCTTCACTGATGGTACTGCTCTGACGGGCACTGATAAGGCAGCTCTGATGGGCACAGATGAGGTGACACTGATGAGGTGCCATTGATGGGCACTGATGATGGGCACTAATATGCGGCACTGTAGGTGGCACTGATATGCAGCACAGATGGGCACTGATAGGCGGCACGGGTGGGCACTGATAGGCGGCATTGGTGGGCACGGATAGGCAGCATGGATGGGCACTGATAGGTGGCACGGATGGGCATGGATGGGCACTGATAGGTGGCACTGATGTACTGTAATGTGTTGTAATAATGGATGCCAATCAGTGCCAAACAATAATGCCTGCTAATCAGTGATGCCCATTGTGGGCACTGATTGGCATCCATTCTGGGCACTGATTAGCATCCATTAGGCATCCATTATTTATTTATGATTGGCATCCCTGGTGGTCTAGAGTGGCATACCTGTGGCGGGCATCCCTGGTGGTCTGGTGGCATCCCTGGTGGTCCAGTGTGGGCATCCTCAGGGGGGGGGGGGGCTACGCTGATAATCGATCAGCACAAACCCCCCCCGTCAGAGGAGCAGCCGATCGGCTCTCCTCTACTCACGTCTGACAGATCACCGGCTTTTCCTGTTTACATCGTGATCAGCCGTGATTGGACACGGCTGATCACATGGTAAAGAGTCTCTGTCAGAGACTCTTTACCTAGATCTGTGTTGCGGGGTGTCAGACTGACACCCTGCAACAAAGATCGCCGCGATGCACGCCCCCAGGGGCACGCAGCGGCTCAATATCCTGAAGACGTCATATGACGTCCAGTCAGGATGTTGAAACCACTTTGCCGACGTCATTTTGCTATATGGTGGATGGCAAGTGGTTAAAAAAAACTTGACATCACTTTGATCAGTTGAATTAGTTGGAGGACATTCAAACTGAAATGGGTCATGTGATCTTATCAGCTCCCCTCAATAACTGCCAATGCAGAGTTTTGTTTAAAGGAAATTTCCAATCTTATTAAGCAGCTGTGCAAAATTGCTATTTTTTGTAAATCCGGCCTTTCGGAATATTAATATGTTATCAACACAGAAGCAATGGGGTTGATTTAATAAAACTGGAGAGTGCAAAATCTGGTGCAACTTTGCATAGAAACTAATCAGCTTCAAGATTTTTTTTTTTGCAACAAGCTGAAGTTAGAAGCTGATTTGTTACCATACACAGCTGCACCAGATTTTGCACTCTCCAATTTTAGTAAATCAATCCCAATGTGAAACCACCTAAATGATTTAGATCAGATTTATTCATCCATGGTCAAATTGGGAAACTTACACCTCATATGTATTACTCCCAGCACACTCCTCTAAGCTTAAAGTAGATGTATACCCAATGTCACAATGTAGAGAATAAGATTTTCTATCATCTATGCCCAGTCTTGCCACACAGAGTTAATCCAGCGCTGAGCAATCCTCTTTTTATCGTTCAGTAAAATAAAACAGACTTCCCTATAAAGACCGAAGTCCTTGCTTGAGTGACAAGTTATTTACATATCTGGTGCACCAGCTTCTTGTCTATGTATATTCTGATGGCTGTTCACACTGAACTGTGGATCACCCCATATTTTGAAAACATTTAATCAAAACACAGGAAAGACAGCCAATCCTGGGAGAGCTGGACGGGAGAGGAGAGGAGAGGAGAGGAGGAGAGGTGAGGGGGATGTGAATTGTGCACTTTACAGAAGCTGTGCATATCTGCAAGCTAGTGCACGACATATGTAAATAACCTGTCACTCAAGTAAGGACTTTGGTCTTTATCTGGAAGTCTGTTTTATTTCACTGAACGATAAAAGAGGATTTCTCAGCACTGGATTAACTCTGTGTGCAAGACTGGGCACAGATGATAGGAAATCTTATTCTCTACATTGTGACATAAAAAAAAATTGTTGGGTTTACATCCACTTTAAAGCAGGGATATCCAAACTACAGTCCTCCAGCTGTTGCAGGACTACACATCCTATGAGGCATTGTAAAACTCTGACATTCACAGACATGACTAGGCATGATAGGAATTGTAGTCCCTGAACAACTGGGCCGTATTTTAAAGACCCCTAGCTTAAAACAATGTTTTACCAATTTAGGTCTAGGAAACTGGAAGGATTCATGGACAGCATACATCTAGGGATATATTGGGCCAGATCCACAAAGGAATTACGCCGGTGTATCTATAGATACACCGGCGTAATTCGAATTTCCCGCCGGCGTGTCATTGTTTTCTATCCAGAAAACAAGACACGCCGGACTTACGCTAAGATACGACTTTCGTAAGTTTCTTACACCGTCGTATCTTAGATACATATTTACGATGGACGCTAGGAGCGCGTCCGTGTTAAATATGCAAATGAGG
This sequence comes from Rana kukunoris, assembly GCA_029574335.1. Lineage (NCBI taxonomy): Eukaryota > Metazoa > Chordata > Amphibia > Anura > Ranidae > Rana > Rana kukunoris. The sequence continues at coordinate 39,006,855 of CM056056.1, read as the reverse complement.
TAGATACGGCGATCCACGAACGTACGTACGCCCGGCGCAGTGTGTTTACGTCATTTGCGTAAGCGTCTGTACGGCGTAAAGATAAAGCTGCTATAGTGAGACACAGCCAATGTTAAGTATGGACGTCGGGACCGTGTCATATTGGACGTCGTTTACGTCATTTGCGTAACTCGTTCGCGAATAGGGAATTGCGTATATTACGTACACGTCGATTTCATTGACTATTTTCAACGTGATTTCACACATGCGCACTAGGCTACGTCCATGGCCGGCGCATGCGTAGTGTAAAAAAAGCGTCGTTTGCGTCGGGTCATTCATAATTATACTAAACCACACCCCCCACTAGTAAATTTGAAATACACCCGCGTACGCCGGCCCATTTACGCTACGCCGCCGTAAGCTACAGTGGAATTTCATTGAGGATTCGTAATACGCCGATGTGGCTCACAGCGGTGTAGTGTAAATGGGATACGCAGTGCGGGCGTCCCATCTTTGTGGATCTGGCCCATTATTTCTAAGTTCTTGGCTGTTATGCATAATCTAACGGCAAGGAACAAGTATATAAATCAGGAATTTTGACTTTCCTTTGGCTTTCATGATTTTATGCATGTTCCAAATCCTTGACTAAAATTTTGAACACATAGAGGGGGTTGATTTACTAAAAGTGGTAGAGTGCAAAATCTGGTGCAACTCTGCATATAAACCAATCAGCTTCCAGGTTTTATTGTCAAAGCTTAATTGAACAAGCTGAAGTTAGAAGCTGATTGACTACCATTTTTCCCTTTTTATTTTTAGAAAATCAACCCCAGAGAGTCAGGCAATAGCATGTTCAAAAGAAGGACAGGAATGGCAACCTGCTTATTTCTCTCAGTACCGTATATACTCGAGTATAAGCCAACTTTTTCAGCACATTATTTGATGCTGAAAAAGCCCCCCTCAGCTTATATTTGAGTATCCCTGTATCATGCTGCAGTCGGTGGCCATCCATTGTAACAAAGCCCCGCCTTCTCCTCGTCTGTGATCGAGTGTCCCTGTGTCATGCTGCAGTCGGAGGCCGTTCATTGTAACAAAGCCATGCCTTCTCCTCATCTGTGATCGAGTGTCCCTGTGTCATGCTGCAGTCGGTGGCCATCCATTGTAACAAAGCCCTGCCTTCTCCTCATCTGTGAACGAGTGTCCCTGTGTCATGCTGCAGTCGGTGGCTGTCCATTGTAACAAAGCGCTGCCTCCTCCTCCTATCATGGACGAGGAGTGGGTGGGGCTTTGTTACAATGGACAGTTAGTTGCTGACTGCAGCACGACACATCGGGAGATCAAAGGTAAATTAATGAAGGCACAGTGAGGCTGCAGATGGACACAGTAAGGCTGCAAATTGGCACAATGTGGCTGCAAATGGGCACAGTGAAAATGCAAATGGGTACAGTGAGGCTGCAGATGGGTACAGTAAAGCTGCAGATGGGCACAGTGAAACTGCAGATGGGCACAGTGAGGCTGCAGATGGGTACAGTAAGGCTGCAGATGGGCACAGTGAAACTGCAGATGGGCACAGTGAGGGTATAGATGGGCACAGTGAGGCTGCAGATGGGCACAGTGAAACTGAAAATGGGCACAGTGAGGCTGCAGATGGGCACAGTGAGGCTACAAATGGGCATTGTTGACCCGCTTTTCCACTTACAGTAGCTGCTGCATTTCCCACCCTAGGCTTATACTTGAGTCAATGAGTTTTCCCAGATTTGAGTGGTAAAATTAGGTGCCTCGGCTTATATTTGGGTAGCCTTTTACTTGAGTATATACAGTAAGTTTCTCTTAAGTTATCTCAAACGTCCATATACACTAGCCTTTAAATCGATGACAGGTCTATTTTAAACATGTCTATAATAAAAGCAGAGATTCTTGGTTCTGCATGGTACAATATATTTTTAGCTAACATAACCGCATGAAAGTGATCCTTGCTCTTAACCACCCTCAGGCAAAACATTTGAGCCGAGACTACGTAAAAGAGAACTGAAAGCATAGCTTGCCTGCACTTTCATGTTCATACCTATACAGAGCAGGGGAGGAGTGGAGGCCAGTTGTGCCCTGTGCTGTTCATCTTGGGGAGGGGATAACAATATTAATTAAAGTATCTTGCTTGCCTATCTGGTCCTTAATGCTGACCGGGAGCCTTTGGATATGCAATGACCCTGAGTCTCTGAAAAATAAGGAAACTGTCGTCACATCTATGGCAGCAAAAGGGATGAAAAGACTTTTGCCTCCGTCATGGAACCTGCATGGTCCTAGGAGCTAGGTCAAGGATTCCTTCAACAAATATTACTTCTGAATGACATTATCATGGTATTCTGTGCATTGTTCAGTTCATTGTATTTATTCCAGTCACAGTGACTCTTAACTGCCAACATGCAGTTTATCGTAAACAGAAGAACATTTACAATTCCAGTCACTGAGATTCGTCATTTACTTTCTGTATTTTGTACCTTAACTGCAGACAGATTTGTCACTGTTGTGTCATATTGGTAATCAAGCACTTGCCTAAGAGCACAAACTGCAATCAATGTAATTACATTCCAGAGATGTTCTCGGGACAAGTTCCATTTCGGCAGCTCTAGTGGAAGTTGTAGGTGTGAATTTGTTTCTCACATCTGGGAGTTAAAGAGCACCTAGAGCGTTGGAGAAAAAAAAATTACATTGTAAAAGACTCGGATGATAGGAGAGATAAGCATGCGTTTCTTGTTTTATTGGCTTGGGAAAGTTTGTGAGACATTTGGAAGCATCCTGGACATATTTGCAGTTAGCTTTAGTAGCGTTATTAGTCTGCTTGAAAAAAAATCATGTCTTCACAATTTACAATAAAAGTGTACTTTTGCATTAGCATGCAATATTTGAGCTCCAGTCCAGCAACCATTCCTGGTACAAGGTCAGGGCAAAAATGACAAACTACGCCCCCCACCCCATTCATGATGTGCAAGCTTAGGAGATTCTACGCCCAGCAGTCACCCGCTTGTCAAAATGACTACCGCTATCGCTACTCCTGTCAGTCTTTACAGAAAGATGGTGCCCCCAGTCCTGCAGTAAACCATCGCACCCAGGACAGCCGGTCCTCCCGCCCACCCTTAGTCCCGGTGTTCTGATTAGGGATGAGCTCCGTGTTTGATTTAAACGTATATTCGACTCGAACATCGTCTGTTCGTCGAAATTCGAACGTTATGGGCCGTTCATGCCAAATTCGAGTGGCGCGCCACGGCCCATAATTCACTGCGGCATTGTGCGCTGATGATTGGCCAAGCATGCACTATGACCTGCATGCTTGGCCAATCACAGCGCGCAAAAAACGGAGAGCCATAATTGGCCAAAGTCAGGGTGGCTTTGGCCAATTATGGCTCAGGGGGTTTAGTACACACCCCACACTATAGAAGGCCGCCTGCAGGGCGGCCTTGTGTAGTGTGTTGCGGCAGTTGACAGAGAACAGCAAAAGACAGAGAGAGTGTAATTTTTTGCAGGTAGATAGAGCAGGCAGGCAGGCAGGCTAGTCAGTTAATGTTACAGTGTTTAGAGGATATATATACATCCCTAGGTGTTGTTCATATATTTATACACTGTATAGCTTAGCTAGATCAGTTCTTCCTAATTTACTGGCAGGCAGGTGATTGTGCTATTTAAAGACGTTATCACACATATAGACACCCAGCAGGTACACTATTTTTTTAAATTTAAGCATCATTAAAATCACTGCTCCTGATGCAAAATAGTTTGCTGTTCGGCGAACAGGCAATGTTCGTGTCGAACATGAGTTCGACTCAAACTCAAAGCTCTTCCCTAGTGCAGAATAAGACATGGTACATCAGTAATTGTGAAAAGGCCCTCAATATTTTTTAATACAGCTTCCAGTGGCCTCTTTAATCCTTTGCTGTTCAATAAAGTACAGTTGAAAACAAATTGAGACTAGTCCCACAAATTACAAGTGAAATTCGCAGCTAAATCAAGCAGTGGAGAGAAGATTTGTTTTTTTTGGCACTCTTATGGAACTATTCTTCCTCAACTGTCCCTCTTTAGCTTGTAGCATTGCGGTGTGCCTAATGTTCTTCTCCTCCATTTTGAAATGAAATTGATTAACGGCGGAATGGAAAAAGATGTGCGGCGGAAACGATTCTTCAGCTCCTGGAAGAAAACCACCTTTATTCTTTACTCTTGGAAGTGAAGAAACGAGGAGTGTTCTTGCTTAGTTAAAAGTGACACCACATAATAGCTCTGGAGGCTGATCGGTAATTGCGTCTTGTGTGTCAGAGAGCAATGTTTTATCATTCGCAGAGGAGAGAACTAATATTCTAGGCAACAATCTACACTACAGCTTTTAAAGTGGTTTGGGCGTTGATAAAGGATAACTGTATTTTTTCAAGAACATTAGTCCTTTATTATAACCAGGATACAAAAGCGACTTTGAAGACTCATATGCAGACGACACTCAACTGTATTTTCGCATCTGCAACAAAAAGGATCATCATCTCAGTTTAGAGAATTGTCTCTCTTTGATAGAAAACTGGATGACTAAGGCCTCGTACACACGAGGCAATAGATTTATTCAAATCTGTCCGTCCGACAGATTTGAACAAATCTGTCTGCTGGGATTTTGGTTTGCTCGCGTGTACACACGAGCAAACCAAAATCCCTGACAGCAGAGGGCGCGCTGACGTGTCGGTGACGTGGCGGTGACGTTGACGCCGCCACGTCACCGCACCAGAAAGTAAAACACTTCCGCGCATGCACCGAATCCATTCGGCGGCGGTGCGGGACGACACGTCTGCTGGTAAGTGTACTAATCAGCAGACATGTCGGGCGGACGGATTCCCACCCGATAGATTTCAAAGCATGCTTTGAAATCTGTCGGGTGGCCAAATCCGTCGGCTCGCCCGTACACACGATCGAATCTGTCTGCTGAAACGGTCAAGCGGACCGTTTCCAGCGGACAGATTTGATCGTGTGTACGAGGCCACAGAGTTATCTTAAACTCAACAGTTCCAAAACAGAACTTCTCCTGTTTCATGCCAGTCGCAAGAGTCAACTGGCAACCACCTGGACACCTCCGCCCATTCTGGGCCAAATCATCACCCCTAGCTCCAAAGTCAAAAGTCTTGGGGTCATTTTTAAAACCTACATGACAATGGACGCACAAATAAGTTCAGTAGTCAGCGGATCTCACCATCTGCTGCGCCTACTACGCAGACTTATTCCATTTTTCCCCAAAGAAGACATGTGGTGGGAACAATTGTGAACTCCAGACTGGACTATGCAAATGCCCTTTACCTCGGTCTCCCTAAGTACCAAGGAAAAAAGAGAAAAGTGCGGCGCCAAACAACAAACAAATGAATGAAAGGGTCCACCTGAACGGGTGGGTCCACCAATGGTACAATCACATAAAAATAATGAATCCTCATCTAGTCACAAATGAGGAAAATAAACAGCTATCATGTGGAGTGATGTGCAAAAAGACTAAGTAGGTGAGTCTAGCAACTGTAGTGATATTAAAGTCCCATGCGTGAGAAAATGGTGTTCCTTAGATTCTCATGGGTGTGATCAGACATCTAAATTCTCCTTTGTTAAAGCGGAGCTCCAGCCGCGAAACATTTTTTTTTTAAAGTCAGCAGCTACTAACAGTGTAGCTGCTGACTTTAAATAAGGACACTTACCTGTCCTAGGCGCCCGCGCTGACGGCCCCCCCCGATGCCGGTCCCACGATCGCTCCGGGTCCCGCGCCGCCATTCACACTATGGGAAACAGGCAGTGAAGCCGTACGGCTTCACTGCCCGTTTCCTACTGCGCCTGCGTGAGTCTCACGCTGGCTTGTGAATGGGCGCGCTGCTCTCTGAGAACACACACAGTTCCCAGAAAGCAGCGTGCCCCATTCACAAGGAGAAGGACAAGAAGACATCAAACCGCGGTGTGGAAGAGGCAGATTACGGACTTCCGCATAGCAACAGCTATTTCGGGTGAGTATTTATTTTTTATTTTTTTCAGGTTTTTTTATTTTTATTTTTTTAAACAACATGGCAAAATGTTGTTTTGCTGGGTGGAGCTCCGCTTTAAGAGCTCCAAATCTTCACATAGACATTCCTTAGCATATGAATGAAATAAATACGCTTACCAGCTGCTGGTGACCCGCAACACACCATACGGTGGGTGGGTCCCGAAGGCCTGTATGGGCTAGCCGCCCTCCTTGGAACTGGACGTGGGTAATTCTGGTAATCCAAGTAAATCCAAAATGAAGCCGCTAAGAGTAGCCACAGGATTCTCCAATGGGGTGATGTAGAAAGGATACTCCAAAAATTCCCAATCAAAAGTAAAAAGGAAGAAGGGAGAAACACCTCCTCATAAGTGTAAAAGATATTTAATAAAAACACACAGGTCACAAAAACAGGTGTATAGTACTTGGAGAGTACACAAAGTAAAAATGGTAAAATCCAAATATAAATGGAAAAGGTCCCAATGCATAAGAAATTCCCACAGCCAAATGTAAAACCACAGCGAGGAAGTAAAACAATCTGTTGCGCAGTGGGAAGGTTGGAAGTTCAACCCGATCGGTTTCGTCTGCAAAGACTTCAACTGGGGCTGGGAACTGTACTTCCACACTTCCTGCGCGTTTATATAATCCCCCCAATCATCCACACGAGCTCCTGTCCCACATATCATGGTAGAAACGGCGTGCGTTTCACGCCATATTACTTCCGCTTTGTTTGCGCTCCACACGCCGGAAGTGACGTTATAATGTTATCCCGGAAGTTAAGGTGATTTGGAGAAGGAAGCCTCATCCTGTCCCCACACTGCTCCCTATTGGTTATGAGGAGGTGGGAGTGGGTAACACCGCCCTGCGTCCGCCAATGGTGTGTAGGGGTGACCAGCACTATGTCCAATCACTCACCCTCACTGGTGTGGTGGCGCGGCCCCGAGGGAGACGCAACGACGTCATACGCACCTGCGCATGCAACGGCAATATGCTTTCCATCTGGTGCACACCCAACAGGGATCATTAGCTTGAGGGCTAAAATAGGTGAATATATGGGAAAATCCAAATATGAAAGAAATGTACAATAAACCTGCACCAAGCTACACTTAATGAACTGCTCCCCTGCTCGAGATGTTAAGCAGGTGGAGGAGCAGCTGAACAGCCCACCCATTCCCTTTGGGGTTGTAAGCTATCTTAAAGGGGAATCATGTATGTGTATATGGAACTCATGCAAATGTCTGGGAGTAAGAAAAACATATTGACCAATGTAATATCTACAGCTCCTGAACAAAGGGTAAATTGTACATAGACCAAAATCTTAAAGTATGCAATAAAACTAGGATTGGTTTATAAAAGAATTTACATCCCATTCCACATTCAAGCCGTGAGGAGTGTAACATTTCAATTGGTAAATCCAAAAAACTTCAAGTTTAGAAATTCCTCGAATGCAAGGTTCTCCTCGCCAATGAGGTACAAAGTGGTCGATTATCTGAAAGGTACAGTAGTCCCTTCCACCTTTTTGTTATGTTTTTCCAAATAGTGTCGTGGCACTGTATGTTTGGAATAGCCTTGAATAATTTTGGTAATATGTTCCCCTACCCTTGTGGAAAAGTTCCGTATGGTCCGGCCAACGTACTGTTTTCCACAAGGGCAGGTAATGAGATAGACGATATATTTAGTCGCACACGTGGAAAACTGTTTCATTGGGAAATCCATCCCAGTGACTGTGGATCTGAAACTGGTGGACTTTCCCTGAATGCAGTTAAATGCACATACCCTGCATCTTCTGGAGGGGTGATAACCCTTTGAGAGAGGAAAAAAGGTGGGTTTGACCAGGGGGTCTGGTATGTTTGGGGCAACCTGATTTTTTAAGGACATAGCTCCCATGTAGATTACGCCTGCATGGTCCGGAAGGGATGGCCCTAAAAGGGAATCACTTTTTAAAATGTTCCAATGCTTGCAAATGATAAATTTAATCTGCTTATGTTGGGTCGAGAAGGCCGTGAAAAAGGAGTGTGTAAATTGTTTGTCTTGTGCCGTTTTAATTTTTTCCATGGTTAATGTTGACCTATCTATACCCGAAATTTTGTCAATTTCCTCATCGATAACTTTCTCTGTAGCCTTTATCGACAAATCTGGTTTTGAGAATCTTTGCCTGAACTCTAAAATCTTGTAAGTTAGAGCATTTCCTTCTAATTCTTAACATTTGGTTTTGCGGTACAGAGTTTAGCCAGGACAGGTGGTGACAACTATCAACTGGGATGAAACCATTCCTGTCTGTTTTCTTAAAATATGTTTTTGTCTTCAACTGGTTGTCCTCCACGAAGATTTCCAAATCCGAAAAATGGATATTGGAAAAACTAGCCTCGTATGAGAGGCTAATCCCAACGTGGTTAAGGTTGAGATCTGCCATGAAAAGGTCCAAGGATTGTCGGTCACCCTTCCATAGGAGGGGGATGTCGTCTATGTAGCGGGCCCAGAGTAGTATCTCTGGTCGCTCCAAAGCATAGACGACATCCTCCTCCCACTTGGCCATTAAGATATTAGCCAGGCTGGGGGCAAATTTGGCCCCCATTGCCACCCCCTTTAGCTGCAAATAGAATTTGCCACCATGCCAAAAATAGTTGTGCGTGGTGGCGAACCTAAGGAGGTCCATAATGAACAACCTCTGTGAGATGGGAAGATCAGAGCTTCTTTCCAGAAAGCACTCTACCGCTTGGAAACCCAGATGGTGGGCTATGCTAGTGTATAGAGACGCCACATGCGCTGTTACCAGCAGATGTCATCCGTATACACCACTTCTTTCAACTTGGCAATCGTATGTCGTGTGTCTTTCAAGTAAGAGGGGATTTTCCTGACAAAAGGGTGGAGATGGAAATCGATATACTTCCCTAACCTGGAGGTTACAGAGTTAATTCCGCCGATAATAGGTCTTCCTGGAGGGCAAATAATGCTCTTATGTATCTTTGGTAGGTAATACATCACGGGGATGCGCGGAACTTTAGGAACAAGATAACACCGTTCTTTATTGTCAAGAATTCCTTTCTTCCTTCCCTTTTCAATAAGTTTCTTTAAAGAGGTTGTAAAGCCAACAGTAGGATTTGATGGTAGTTTCACATAAGTATGGTGATCCCCTAAAATTTTGGACATTTCTTCGTTATAAGCCGTTTTATCCAAAACGACAATTCCCCCCCCTTTGTCCGCAGGTCGGACTACAAGGTCCTTCCTTTCGCATAGGGATTTCAGACCGTTTTTAATATCGGTAAAACCTTTTCACAGGGAGTTCCTCCAGATCTTTCAGAACTAACTCTCTGAAAACCCTAATGCTGGAAGCCATAGGGCAAGGGGGATTAAAAAGGGAAGGATTAGAAAGTCCAGTGTGTACAATTTGGCTTGAAACCTATGGAAGGCCGGGTCTACAAGGATTAGAAATAAAGTATCTCTGGATACTCAATTTACGTACACATTTTTGGACATCTATAAATGTATGAAACTTATTGAGGCCTTTAGGGGGGGACAAATTTCAAATCTTTGTTCAAAACTGCTTTTTCCGCACCGGTGAATTCAACTTTGCTTAAATTGAAAATACCAGTGCCTGCTAAACTCTTGGCCTTTTTCTTCCGGGCGCGCTGCCCTCCTCTTGACCCTCGCTTTGTTCTCCACCTTTGGGGTGGTTCCCCTGTCCCTTGTCAAATTCCCCAGAGTGGGTGGATTTGGGCTGGCTATGATTATAATTGTAAGGTGGTCTATCATAATAGTCATCCTCTCTACCCATATATCCATAACTAGGGCGATGGGACCTTGGAGGGTAATCATTCCTAGGTGTATACGGTTCGACTCCACTCCTTCCAGGTGTCCCATATGGCCTAGGGGGATAATCATAATATTCCTCCCTTTTATAGGGGGACTGGTCATAAGTATATCTATCCCGGGAGTAGTCCCTGGGGTAGTGTGGACCACCCCGGGACCTCCTACCTCTCCCTCTGTTACGAGGTGGAGGGCCTACAGGATGTTGATTGGGAGTTCTAGGACCAGGTCTATAGTTATTCCCTGAATCTTTAGTAGTAGGTACTGGAGCTGGTGCAGATTGGGAAAACGAAAGTACCTTAGCCTCACTGGTTGAAGGCTGGGATACCTCCATTTCAATATTGGAGGGGCCAGGATTGGTTCCCGTGTTTTCCTTGTTTTGCCAGCCAAAGACAGAACAAGCCTTATAGTCCACAGAATCTCGTGCATACTTTTTCTGTTTTTTGGTCTTTTGTTCGCGTTCCTCTTTCTCCAAATGATTCCTCAAATTGGTAGACAGTGTGGAATACTCGGTTGTGGATTTGGATGGGAGGAGTTTCTCTTTAATCTCCTTAATCTCTCTATCCAAAATTAACATTCAGGACTTTTTCCTTTCTATCAAAAAATTTAAAAGGGATATGCCCTGAAGATTAAAATACTGGTACCATGACTCCAAGTCTGGATCTCCCTGCTGGGGATGTACATCCCATCTTAATCCTCTGGGGACCATGTGTTCTTTCACATATTGCTCCAAAAATGCAACATCCCATTGCAAATGAAGCTCTGAGGTCATCACGTTCTTGAGTCTAATAAAAAGACCACCCATTTCTGAATCTGTTTTAAGAATAGTGAATACACCCTCAGTGTTGAATGTTCGAGTAGTGCGATAATCAAAAACATCCATCTTAAATAGCAGCAATATAAACAAATCCAAATGAGAAACAAAACTATAAACAAAAATACTGCGCTAAATAGTGATAATAGTGAATTAATGCAGCGACATAGATACAAATCAATGTACATACAAAATTAAGGCAGCCAGCAGACCAGTGGATAACATGTGTAAAAGGAAAAAAGAGAAAAGTGTGGCGCCAAACAACAAACAAATGAATGAAAGGGTCCACCTGAACGGGTGGGTCCACCAATGGTACAATCACATAAAAAGAATGAATCCTCATCTAGTCACAAATGAGGAAAATAAACAGTTATCATGTGGAGTGATGTGCAAAAAGACTAAGTAGGTGAGTCTAGCAACTGTAGTGATATTAAAGTCCCATGTGTGAGAAAATGGTGTTCCTTAGATTCTCATGGGTGTGATCAGACATCTAAATTCTCCTTTGTTAAGAGCTCCAAATCTTCACATAGACATTCCTTGGCATACAAATGAAATAAATACGCTTACCAGCTGCTGGTGACCCTACGGTGGGTGGGTCCCGAAGGCCTGTATGGGCTAGCCGCCCTCCTTGGAACTGGACGTGGGTATGACTCCTAATCCTGATAATCCAAGTAAATCTACAGGGGAGCTATGTCCTGAAAAAATCAGGTTGCCCCAAACATACTACACCCTCCGGTCAAACCCACCTTTTTTCCTCTCTCAAAGGGTTATCACCCCTGCAGAAGATGCAGGGTATGTGCATTTAACTGCATTCGGGGAAAGTCCACCAGTTTCAGATCCACAGTCACTGGGATAGATTTCCCAATGAAACAGTTTTCCACGTGCGCAACTAAATATATCATCTATCTCATTACCTGCCCTTGTACGTTGGCCGGACCATCAAGAACTTTTCCACAAGGTAGGGGAACATATTACCAAAATTATTCAAGGCTATTCCAAACATACAGTGCCACGACACTATTTGGAAAAACATAACAAAAAGGTGGAAGGGACCATCTTTCAGATAATCGACCATTTTGTACCTCATTGGCGAGGAGAACCTTGCATTCGAGGAGTTTCTAAACTTGGAGTTTTTTGGATTTACCAATTGAAATGTTACACGCCTCACGGCTTGAATGTGGAATGGGATGTAAATTATTTTATAAACCAATCCTAGTTTTATTGCATACTTTTAGATTTTGGTCTATGTACAATTTACCCTTTGTTCAGGAGCTGTAGATATTACATTGGTCAATATGTTTTTCTTACTCCCAGACATTTGCATGAGTTCCATATACACATACATGATTCCCCTTTAAGATAGCTTACAACCCCAAGGGAATGGATGGGCTGTTCAGCTGCCCCTCCACCTGCTTAATGTCTCGAGCAGGGGAGCAGTTCTTTAAGTGTAGCTTGGTGCAGGTTTATTGTACATTTCTTTCATATTTGGATTTTCACATATATTCACCTATTTTAGCCCTCAAGCTAATGATCCCTGTTGGGTGTGCACCAGATGGAACGCATATTGCCGTTGCATGCGCCGGTGCGTATGACGTCATTGCGTCTCCCTCTGGGCCGCGCCACCACACCAGTGAGGGTGAGTGATTGGACATAGTGCTGGTCACCCCTACCCACCATTGGTGGACGCAGGGCGGTGTTACCCACTCCCACCTCCTCATAACCAATAGGGAGCAGTGTGGGGACAGGATGAGGCTTCCTTCTTCAAATCACCTTAACTTCCGGGATAACGTTATAACGTCACTTCCGGCACATGGAGCGCAAACAAAGCGGAAGTAATATGGCGTGAAACGCACGCCGTTTCTATCATGGTATGTGGGACAGGAGCGCGTGTGGATGATTGGGGGGATTATATAAACGCGCAGGAAGTGTGGAAGTGCAGTTCCCGGCCCCAGTTGAAGTCTTTGCAGACGAAACCGATCGGGTTGAACTTCCAACATTCCCACTGCGCAACAGATTGTTTAACTTCCTCGCTGTGGTTTTACATTTGACTGTGGGAATTTCTTATGCATTGGGACCTTTTCCATTTATATTTGGATTTTACCATTTTTACTTTGTGTACTCTCCAAGTACTATACACCTGTTTTTGTGACCTGTGTGTTTTTATTAAATACCTTTTACACTATGAGGAGGTGTTTCTCCCTTCTTCCTTTTTTCTTTTGATTGGGAATTTTTGGAGTATCCTTTCTACATCACCCCATTGGTTAATCCTGTGGCTACTCTTAGCGGCTTCATTTTGGATTTACTTGGATTACCAGGATTAGGAGTCATACCCACGTCCAGTTCCAAGGAGGGCGGCTAGCCCATACAGGCCTTCGGGACCCACCCACCGTATGGTGTGTTGCGGGTCACCAGCAGCTGGTAAGCGTATTTATTTCATTCATATGCCAAGGAATGTCTATGTGAAGATTTGGAGCTCTTAACAAAGGAGAATTTAGATGTCTGATCACACCCATGAGAATCTAAGGAACACCATTTTCTCACACATGGGACTTTAATATCACTACAGTTGCTAGACTCACCTACTTAGTCTTTTTGCACATCACTCCACATGATAACTGTTTATTTTCCTCATTTGTGACTAGATGAGGATTCATTCTTTTTATGTGATTGTACCATTGGTGGACCCACCCGTTCAGGTGGACCCTTTCATTCATTTGTTTGTTGTTTGGCGCCACACTTTTCTCTTTTTTCCTTTTACACATGTTATCCACTGGTGTGCTGGCTGCCTTAATTTTGTATGTACATTAATTTGTATCTATGTCGCTGCATTATTTCACTATTATCACTATTTAGCGCAGTATTTTTGTTTATAGTTTTGTCCCTAAGTACCAAATCTCTCATCTGCAAGTCGTTCAAAATACGGCTGCCAGACTTGTGACTGGGAAAAAACCCTGGGAAGCAATCTCACCTTCACTGAGATTTCTTCATTGGTTGCCAGTAAAAGACAAAATTGCTTTTAAAGCACTCTGCCTGACTCATAAGTGCATCCATGGGAATGCCCCCCATTATCTATGCGAAAAGATAGAAGCCCACAATTCCAATTGCGTTCTGCCATCCACCGACCAAAATTTGGTCAAGGTACCCAAAGCCAGATACAAGTCCAAAAGAGGAAAGAAGGTTTGCTTTCCAAAGTCCCAGACTATGGAACGCTTTACCAACCAGCATTCAGTTGGAGGAGAACCACCTGACCTTCAGAAGACGGATTAAAACTCTGCTCTTTTGAGGCCATGAGAGACAGGAACAACGAGCGCCCAGAGGCGATTTAGTTCGCAATTGCCGCGCTATATACGTTTTTCATTCATTCATTCATAAATGGTTACTCTGCAGCCTCGTACACACGACCGGTTTCCCCGGCTGGAAAACTGCCATAAGGGTTTTTGGCTGGGAATCCCAGCTGTGTGCATGCTCCATCGCAGTCAGGAAAACTGCGGGGAAAAAAAGAGAACACGTTTTCTTTTTTTTGCCGCCGGGATTCCCGGCGGACCTTTTCCTGTGGGGAAAACCAGTTGTGTGTATGCTTTTCCGAGGGAAAAAAAACACATATACTCAGAATTAGGTATGAGACAGGAGCGCTCTTTCTGGTAAAACTAGCGTTCGGAATGGAGATAGCACATTCGTCACGCTATAACAGACTGAAAAACATGAAGACTGGTATTGGGCTAGATTCAGGTATAAGAGCGGGGGGGTTGTCTATAGTTTGCAAAAAATTACCTGTTTGCAAAATTTTATACCAAAATATAAAACGTCTCTTTTTTTTTTATCTGTTTTTACATTTTTTTTAACAAGAAATAAAAACCGCAGAGCTCCCAGTAAGCAAGTGGTTAAGGGTGTTTATTTAGCAATTTTAAGGCACACGTGATTACACTGAATAGATACATAACCAGAGAAATGCTCTCATTGCTTTGTTGTTTCATGAATACAAGCACAAATAATTCTCCGACATGCTATCTCAATGTATCTGACTCCGCTCTTGTTTTCGTAACAGTAATACCCCCCCTCCCCCCACCCCATGTCTTCCAATAAATATTTACATGTATATCTGCAAGTTGGAGAACGGATTGCAAGTTCAATCAAATCTGATGGAGCCGCTGAGGCTGAATCAAATAGAATGAAATTGCTTGAAAAATGTTTCAGTGGCAGAGCCCAGGGTGGAAATTTGGTTATTTGTCTTAAAAGAGAAAGCATTACTTTTGGGAAAGGAACAAATGCATTATAAATCAGATAAGTGAAGCAAGGAAATTATTTTTGAAGCAGAGGCTATGATAAGCACACTTTCAGATTATTCTCTAGTTATGATTTACAGGGAAATAATATTCCAGAATAGAAGATAGAGATAGGCTTTGATGCCTTCCGGGCTTAGTAACATAGACGCCTTCCGGTGGATCACAAATCATCTGAAATAAGTTACTGGTCCTCCTGCTTCTCATTTAAAGTAGAACTCTGAGAACAACTTTAAAAGAATGGTTTCAGTTGAAAGGCTTAGAATACCTGCCAAGTTCCCATACTTGTTTTTGATCCCATTTGGGAAATTATTCCTGACTTCTTGTGCTCAAAGGGATAAAGTCTAAGCCAGTGTCCCGAATCAGACATGGTGATGCCATGAGTACCTTCTTAGATGATGATTCATGGGTAAGGGGCTCATTCTGGGGTTTGAAACAACTGAGGTTTAGGATAAAACAGGGCCGAGACAAGGGGTGGTCGAGATAAGGGGTGGCCAGGATAAGGGGTGGCCCGGACAAGGGGTGGCCCGGACAAGGGGTGGCCCGGACAAAGGGTAGCCGGGACAAGGGGTGGCCGGGACAAGGGGTGGCCAGGACAAGGGGTGGACAGGACAAGGGGTGGGCGGGAGGAAAAGCTGCCCTGGGTGCTGTGGTATCATGTGAGGTGGAGAGGCGCTGCATAGAGTGTGTCTACCTACAAGCTGGCAGGAGTACTGGAAGAGGGGAAACTAGATGACCTTGTCCCAGCACTGGGATAAAGTTTCCATCATTTTTAACCACTTCAATATAGGGCACTCTTACCCCCTTCCTGCCCAGGCCAATTTTCAGCATTTAGCGCTGTCACATTTTGAATGACCATTGCGCGGTCATGCTACACTGTACCCAAATGACATTTTCATCCTTTTTTTTTTTTTTTTTTACAGAAATAGAGCTTTCTTTTGGCATCTAACCACTTGACACCCGCTGTGAAAGACTCAGACTTTTGAGGGATGGGGGATGGGGGATACTCCTGTGCCAGCGGCATTAAGTACTCTTGGGTCTAAGTTCACCCTGTGCCCCTTT
This sequence comes from Rana kukunoris, assembly GCA_029574335.1. NCBI lineage: Eukaryota > Metazoa > Chordata > Amphibia > Anura > Ranidae > Rana > Rana kukunoris. The sequence goes on along the minus strand of CM056056.1, from coordinate 38,990,897 downwards.
TGGGCATAGGGTGGCTAATAAATCATAATTCATGTTTGCAGGATATACTGAGATATTAGTTGTTGGCTTATTCTGACCCCCAACCAGGTCAGACGATATACTAATTGTCCATTGTGTAAGGCTGTAGAGGTGTTAATTCAGGTCTGCTCCGACGGAGACTCTTTACCACGTGATCAGCCGTGTGCATACGGCGTTGTCCGACGTTTTTGAACTTTGACGTTTTTTATTTTAGCCAATAGGAAAAATGATCATCTCTTTCATCTTTTGTTGCTATGTTTGTAGATTTTTTTTATCTTCTTCCTGGGTGAATATTCTATTTCACAGAACAGATTAAAGCGACAAAACGCCCGTAGAAATGCTTGTTGTCGCGCTAGACGCTTAAATCAAGCGTTTTCTCCCTGTCCTTTGGTTGTCTCCTTGTGTGTGAACCGTCCATATGCCCTGGTTCCTTGCGGCGCGATGTGTGGGGGTGACCGATGTGCCCTCCCCGCCTGCTGCTGGGTGGGGGGCGCATCTGACCGGCATGTTGGGCCATGTCTTCTCCTCCCCCCTCCGCCCGTTGGGATCGCGTGATGATCGGACGCCGCGACCTATGGGCGGTACACTGTGGTGACGCATCTGCGCCTGATGCTGGCACAATGGGCGGAGACCGGGCAGCTTGCCCCTGTCCCGCCCTACACCTCTGGGTAATGTTTATGTGCCTCCACGCGCGAACGGCGCATGGTGATGACGCAATCACGCTATACGTGAACATAGCGTCTTAAGGGTATTTAAAGCCCTAACATACAACATACTGATGTGTGTCACTCAGATGAACACCCTGGGACACGGACCTCACGTTTAAACAACCACTTGGTAAGATATTTGCTGGAGACTTCGTGGATAGTTCTTATCTTTATATGTGACACTTATGCTGTTAGAGCTGTCCCTACAAGGGACATATTTTTGCTGACGGGGCTTTGTTTCTATGTTTACCATACAGAAAACCTGGCTTAAATCTTTAAGCCTCAAAAAATAGACGTGTCTAGCGGTGGTTTAATACACCTAAAGGAATTCAAGTTTAATCTACACTGGTTATATGTCCCAGCTGGCTTCAGGATCTTTCATTATTGGTACTTTTTGTCCCTGTTTTTCTTAACTGGATATATCTGTATATCGGTTGCACTTCTTTATATTTATGGATATCTCTCTATTTTTATATAGAATGGAGGTTGCCAATAGTGTCACGTTTCACATGAATCGTAAAGCGATTTCTACCTTGACTTTGTTGTCAACTAAAGGTGATTTCTTTTGCACTTTTTGCACTTTGGCTTCTAATGTTTATTAGAAGAAGTTCACTTTATATTTCTCCTTAGATTTCACCTTGCTGCTTTCACCCCTTTTTTTTTTTTCTTTCTTACCAGTATTATCTCTCCCCTTTCCCTCTTTTCTTCTCTCCTCTCCCTCTCTGTCTGCATTTGTGGAATATCAAAACATCAAGCGATAACATATATATTTCTATCAAACAGATCTGTAACAAGATCTGAGGACTCTTTTGAAGCAAGTACCTACCTTACCTTTGACTACTTGATTGTGGTGTGTGCCCTTGAACTCATTCGGTATAGGATCATCGGCAATGTAATTATAAGCTGCAGCTTCTTTCATTTTTACTGTTTTATTTTATAATTGTTTATATATATATATATATTTTTATACATACTGTAGCAATGTAAATAACATATAACCCTGTATCATTGCAGATAACTATTTTGTTGTTCTGACTATACATCGTCTTACAAAATCCTTAACAACTGCCCTGAAGAAGCCCCACGGCGAAACGTGCGTCGGCAACTTTAGGGATTTTGTACACAACGGTTTTCCCATGTATATGTATTATTGTTTTTGCTATATAATTGTTACTATGCATTTATACTGTTATGTTTAATTGGTAATATTAAAATTATATTTTTTACCTACTTCCTTGGCCTCAAAGTCCGACCATCAATACCTCTCCACAGTTATTGTTTTCTTGTTTTTTGATCATTGTGTAAGGCTGTAGAGGTGTTAATTCAGGTCTGCTCCTAGACCTTTCTATTGTGTGATAACGTTGTTTAAAGCCTTTTGATTTTCAGGTGTAAACACCTTTCTGTCAGAGACAGGCCGTCTGTCTAAAGATGTGGATTGAAAGACATACCATGTTCTATTGTGTGATGCCAATACTGTGTTGTAACTGATTAAGTCAAAAGGGTCAGAAGTCTCCTTTCAGTTGTATTGAATTAGCATGTCAATTATCTTCAAGGGAACTTGACAAGCTATGCGGGGCCAGGCTGTCTGGGTAACACATTTTGTTACAATTAGTAATTAACTCAACTAAATGTCATTATCTAAAGGAATGTGACTTCTTTAGACCGGTGCCAAAGTGTCTACCTAAAATCTGTATTGAAGCCCGCCCTCTGTGAGGAGGGGGCGAAGAGTTTCATTGTTCCTTTGATTACTCACAAGCTTGTAACTAGATATAAACCAGCAGAGTGTACCATTAAAGTGTCCATTCTTAGCACACATACAAGTCTCGTCTTGTTGTGTGTTTCAAGGCAGCTAAAAATATCCAGTATCTATGTCCAGACTGATGGGAAGCAGTATATGATGGAGGCATTCGGTCTGAATGCGGGGACCTTCCGTGACACCTGCCAATTGCAGATTGACATCAGCAAAGTGGTTTAAATATCCTGACTGGACGTCATATGACATCTAAAGGGGGCGCGCATCGCGGCGATCGTTGTTGCAGAGTTGACACCCCACAACACCGATCTAGGTAAAGAGTCTCCGACGGAGACTCTTTACCACGTGATCAGCCGCGTGCATACGGCGTTGTCCGACGTTTTTGAACTTTGTCGTTTTTTATTTTAGCCAATAGGAAAAATTATCATCTCTTTCATCTTTTGTTGCTATGTTTGTAGATTTTTTTTATCTTCTTCCTGGGTGAATATTTTATTTCACAGAACAAATTAAAGCAACAAAACGCCCGTAGAAATGCTCGTTGTCGCGCTAGACGCTTAAATCGAGCGTTTCCATGGGAATACAAACGTTCAAAAACGCCCAATTCAGCCCAATTCAAACGACAAAAAAGGGTCCAGAACTTGTTTGAGCTTCAGGCGTTCGGCTTCAGGCGTTTTGGAGTGGAGATGTGAACCATCTCCATTGAGAATAATGGATTTTTTTCCCCTTCAGGCTTCAGGCTACAAAATGCTCAGGTGTGAATGGGTCCTGAAGATAACACATTTTTGAGTGGAGCACACCCCTCAGGCAATCATTTCCACTACTTCCTGCTTCCTTTGACACACAACACCATTGGTTGATTCAATTCCTCACCTAAACTGAGTGTCCCTTAGGCCATAGTATGTGTTATATATGGCAAAGCTGTTTGACGGTCAGAGGTATAGACATTGGGTGTACACCTACCATCAATATTTGGTCTATAGATCTCTCCGGTCAAGCCTTTTCTTTGGTGCTTCAGCACCCACCCAGGGAGCTATTACATGTGGGTGGTTTTGCATTGAGGTGGGTCATGCACAGTGAATATATAGTTGCAAGTAGAGAATAAATTGTCAGGATCAGCACTGGTTATCATATTACTGATGTGGCAGTGATCAGTGACACTGACTGGTGACAATATGTAAAAAAATTCCAACACACTGTGACCAGAGCACACATTATGATCGCAGTTACCAATGAATTTCAGATGGGCTGTGATTGGCCTGTCTGTACCATGTGGAAAAAGGTGAAGAGAATAGACAAAGACTTTTGAGGCTGCCACTATAATCACAGGAAGGAAAAGATGTTACTCAAAAAGTATACAAATATCAAATTTTTTATATCATAAAAACATGCATTGAGAATGAGTACATAAACAAAATAATACATCTCCCATATGAAGCTGTGGCTGGACTGGGAAACCTTTGTGAATGGCCTCAGAATAGAAAAAAATATGTTTCAATAACAGTGGTCTTCTCGTTATGGGCCAACCAACGGATTCACAATGCCAGCACCAAGGGATCACTACGCTTTTCATTTCTAGCTTATAAAGGAAACTGGAGGGTATGAAGCATCCAGAACACCACAAAATGGGAATAAGAGATAGAAGGGGGGGGGGGGAAGGGGGGTGAGAAACAGGGAAAGGGAAAATAGAGTAAAAGAAGAACACTCAACCGCCTCCAATGGATAATGAAGAGAGCATCAGATAGCCTAAAAAAAAGGATCCCATCCAGATCTAGATGTTTCATACCTCCCAGTTACCTTTATCAACCACCAATAGGATCTTCTGAGGAAGGTAAGAGCGAAACACGTAGTGATCCATTAGTGCTGGCATTGTGAATCCTTTGGCTGGCCCATAACGAGAAGACTACTGTCATTGCAACATATTTTTGACAATTTTTTTAGGCCATTTACAAAGGTTTCCTACAAGTATAGCCACAGCTTCATATTGGAGATTTATTATTTGTTTATGTACTCATTCTCGATGCATGTTTTAATGATATAATAAATATAAATATATATATATATATATATATTTTTTTTTGATGAATTAGGATAGTCACTTTAATTTGGAGTTCCACCCAAAAAAGGACCGCTGTCCGCTGTCCGGATTCCTCCGGTGTCACATTTGGCACCTTTCAGGGGAAGGGGGGAGCAGATACCTGTCTAATACAGGTATTTGCTCCAACTTTCGGTGAAAGATTGCCGCAGTATCCGGGGCGATCTATGCCATGTCCGGCCCCTTCTCTGTCCCCCTTGGAGACACACAAGTCCCAGAAGACAGCAGAGACCAGTCAGAATGTGCAGCCCGACTCACGCATACGTAGTAGGGAACGAGGCAGTGAAGGCTTCACTTCCTGAGAAACTACAGAGGTGATCAAATACCACCAAAAGAAAGCTGTATTTGTGGGGGGAAATGGACGTAAATTTTGTTTGAGTGCAACGTCGCAATTGTCAGTTAAAGCGACGCAGTGCCGTATCGCAAAAAGTGCTCTGGTCAGGAAGGGGTTAAATTCTTCCGGGGCTGAAGTGGTTAAACGGCTCTTGAGGGTTTGAGAACTTGTTCTTGTGTTATAAAGCTGCCCTTTATTTGCAATATTTAAAAAAATGTTGCCACAGAAAGAAAAAAATAAAAGAAAATAGTGAAAGAAAATGTAACGCAACAGTGCAGAAATAATGGTCAAAAAGAAAAAAAAAAGGCAAAGAGCACTAAATAAATGACCTAAACTACACTGAACACCCCACTTCCCAGAACAATCACACTTTCTAATTAAATTAGAAATTAGTAAATTAAATTAAATTAAAAAATAGAAAGCGTAGATCATTTTTTTCCCCAAGAAAAATCCACCTAATTAGCTCTCTGACTGAAATTATGACTTTAACCTAAAGCCTAAAGGAAATCCTTAACTATTAACCACCCCATAAATATCCAGCCATAATCCCCATATGCTAATCAATTTTGCTGAAACCACTCAGGTTCATGTGATAGCGGAACTGGGTAATGAAAAATGTCTGTCTGTTTCATCTGAAAGGCTTTCATTAATGGATACTTGAGGCTGGAACTTAGGGCCCTTTCCCACGTATGGATCCCGTGACGTTTTTATCCGCTTGCTTAGTGGGGATCGCTTCCTTGATCCCCGCTGAGCCGGCAGATGACAGGGCGGTCCCTACACACTGTGCAGGGACCACCCTGTCAGATATCCGATCTCCCCTATGGGGGGGAACGGATGAACACGAACTGTATGTCTATGTTCACCCAAGCCGCTCTGCAGACAGATGGAAAAATAGGATTTTCCTCCGTCTGCAGAATCGGACCATAGCGGGGACCCATGCGGGCATACATGTATGCGGGGATACATGTATGTCCCTTTTTTATCCATAAACTGATGACTGAAAAAGCGGACATATGGTCCCCTGGTGTGAAAGGGCCCTTAGTTTCAGTGTAGAACACAATGGATTTATACAAAGTACCATAAATCTCTAAGACCCCGTACACACGACCGTTTTCTTTGACAAAATCCATCAAGAAACTTGGTGGCAGAGTTTTTTTGCCGAGGAAAATGGTCGTGTGTATGTTTTTTGTCGAGAAAACTGTTGTGGTTCTCGACGAGAGAAAAAAAAGAGAACAAGTCCTCTTTTTTCTCGTCGGGAGTCTCAATTTCCTCGTCGCGTTTCTTGTCGGGCTGGTTTATGACGAGAAATGCGTTTGTGTGTATGCTTAGAATAAAGTATGAGACGGGAGCGCTCCTTCGGTAAAAGTAGGGTTTGTAATGGAGATAGCACATTCGTCGCGCTGTAACAGACTGAAAATCGCGAATCGTCTCTCACCAAACTTTTACTTAACACGCAGTAACATGACATTAGCAAAAGCAGCCCCAAGGGTTGTGCCAGTGGTATCGAACTTCCCTTTTATAGTGCCGTCGTACGTGTTGTACGTCACCGCGTTTGAGAACGACGAGATTTGGTCTTGACAGTGTGTAAGCAAAGAAAGCTTGTCAAGATTCTCAAAAAATCCTGACAAAGAACTCGTCAAGGAAAACAATGTTTCTTTTACGACAAGTTTCTCGGTCCTGGGTACGAGGCCTCATAGTGCTGACATTTGAACCTCTTGTGGGTGTAACTGATAGTGGCACTGATCCTATGAGCAATGTTCTTTCCATGTACTACCATAATCACAACAGGTAGAGTGGTAAAGCTTTGGAAGGTGAGCTGGAGTGTGCTTCTGCGACATGCTGTGAAATTGCCCGAAAGCTCTCTCTCTCATAGGCCATTCTACACTTAGCGCACATGTGTACACACCGGCGTGCTTGCTCGCCACTAAGTGTCACAAAGTGGGCTATATAAACACCTCTGCTGCACTGTGACTTTGGCTGTTTCTTGTGTTTGATCCTGTTGCCGTTCTCATCCGTCTGACCACGTTTGTACTCTATCTGAACTGACCACTGGTTTGCTCTTCGACTACGTCTCTGCTTGATCCCTCTGTCTGTCTGTTTGTCATTGCCATTGCCAACTCCAATTTGAACCGGACTACTCTGCTGCCTACTGCTCTGTTCCTGAAGTGCCCACTAGTGACCGAACTGGCTTGTCTGACCCTGATCTGTGCCCAGCCATCCTTATACCTGCTGTCTGCCATCTGCCAGCATGCCAAGTACTTGCTGCCTGTGACCTGCCAACCTGCCAAATACAGTACCTGCTGCCTGTGACTTGCCAGCCTGACAAGTACCTGCTGCCTGCCACCTGCCACCTGCAAGCCTACTAAGTACATGCAGCCTGTGACCTCTCAGTCTTCCAAGTACCTGCTGTCTGCTCCCTACCAGCCTGCCAAGTACCTGCTGTCTGCCACCTGCCAAGTACCTGCTGTCTGTCACCTGCCAGCCTGCCAAGTACCTGCCTACTCTGCCACCTGCCAAGTACCTGCTGCCTGTGACCAATCGGCCTGCCAAGTACCTGCCATCTGCAGCCTGCCAAGTACCTGCTGCCTGTGACCTGCCAGCCTGCCAAGTACCTGCTGCCTGTGACCTGCCAGCCTACCAAGTACCTGCTGCCTGTGACCTGCCAGCCTGCCAAGTACCTGATGCCTGTGACCTGCCAGCCTACCAAGTACCTGCTGCCCTGCATCATGATCCGGCCTGCATCGAAGTACGCACAGACCTCTCATCTGCAGCCTTGATCATCTGAACTTCTAGGGACTCGTGCCACTCCAGGCTTCCGTGCCTCCTTTTTACTTTCTCAGGGGGACCAGGCCGGAGGTGTAAGAGATCGCCTTCCTCTCCACATCAGGCTCCATCTCCAGGTACATGAAAGCGGGATTGCTGTGCTGGTTACATGCCAAATTCCCAAATTTGTTTCATTATGTATAAAATCAATGCCTCTAATCTTTTTGACCATTATTTATTAAAATGATTTTGTAGATTTAAAACTTTAAAGCTGAACTCCAGGATAAGCAATTATTGTCTAAATACAAGAGCCATGTGTATTCTTCCTTAAATCTTGGTGTGCTTTGTGTATTTCTTCCAGATCTGTGCAGTAATTCAGTGTGACACCACAATTTCCTGTAATAAAGACTATATATAAGGTGTGGAACGCTTGGGTCATCACCCTGCCAACATCCCTGGATCAATATCAAATGAACAATGATTTGAAACACTGTGGTTCAAAAATCCCTTGGAGATGTACCTGTTTGAGGGGTTTTCTCTCTTATTTGGAATCGTTAGCTATGATGCATTATAATTATGTTTTAACCGTACATTTTTAATGTGAGCCCGTGTGTTAGCCTAATACCAGCACCGAGGCTGTTGAATGATTTAATTATTACAATCTCCTCGATCAAAGTTGGACGTTCACACTATATATGCGGGTGAATCCAGTGACCAAGTACACTTCCTGAAGGCCTGATAATGATACGTACACCGAGGCGGTACTTGGTCACGCGATTGCATCACTTCCAGTCCCTCTGGTTGCTCGCAGTTGGTGGTGGAACGCACACCAGTCACCACGCTGATTGTGGGGCTCCATTCATCCTCTTATATGCCACTCAGCCTCAGTGGCGGGAGAAGGCACTTTGAAATGTAAACAGAAAAACAAACAAGGCGCCTCTAAGTGCAGAAGTATAACATTTTTAATATCCCCTAAAGGGGTTGAAAAACACTTACAAGATGGAGGATGAAACAGGCATGTAGCAGGTAAGTGTGTCCAGAAGATGTTCCAGTGGCAGGGCAGTCCCAGTCTTTGATGGTAAAGCTTCCAGGGAAGTCCACGAGATAACAGCCAACTTGTGCTGTGGATGTTCAGGAGACACAATAGTGCTGGAGCCTGGGGATGATGTCAGAGGAAGCGAGACCAAAACCAGCATGGAACACAAACAGGAAGTGGACACGAAGTGTCCTTTAGCCAGGTCACTGGCTGAAGAAGGAACCAATGAGCTGTTCTGAAATGCGTCCAGCCTCTATAACACACTTCCTGTCCACTTCCTGTTTGTGTTCCATGCTGTTTTTTTCTGCTTCCTCCTACACGGTTTATGAGATATTTTCAGAAAACACAGCACCGATGTCTACGGCGTATGCATGCCATAGACAATGGCGCAAGCGCAGTGAGAGTGCCGTCAATGAAAGAGAAATGCCGTTAGTGTCCATCATCATCGTGGCTCCAGCCAGTCACATCGCTGGGGCCGTGATACCTGGAAGTCACTCCAGGTATCATGGCAGCGACGGAAGAGGCGAACAAGGGCGGCTGCGGTGGCTTCGATCTCAGTAACAGTAAGAACATGCCACTGGTGCTCAAGCATTTAGACAGGAAGTGACAGCTGGCACAGATTAGCATATGTAAAAATAAAGAATAAAAAAGATAAAAACAGTACTCACTAAAAGAACAAGGCATGGCAACTGTTTGGTACACAGTGATTTATTATCATCTATACCAGGGGTCTCCAAACTTTTCAGGACGAGGCCACCTTGTTTATTTTACATACATTCACAGGCCAAAAAGAAATCAGTTCAATAAATCAACAAATTAATTATTATTTTTTTAAACATCAAAAGTTTATTAAAACATAATATGGCAGTACAATCCGCACATTAAACAGTAATAAAGTGGCATAGAAAGAAAAAAAATTGAGAAAAAATATGACAATCAATTCAGTTGGCAAAAGCTAATAAATCCATTTCAAAGCACAACATACAGCGTGAGAGTTGTAAATAACCCTTCACAAATGGGATCACTAAGTAGTGCTTTAAAGGAAGTAAATTCGATCTGTTATGCCAATATTTCTGTAGAACGCATTAATATATTGTAAAATGTATTATAAACACCAGAAAGAAGAGAAAGGCGAGAAGAAAAAGAGACAGAGGGGGATGGGTAGGATGGGGTGGGGTAGGGCATATCTCGCTGACGAGGGTCAATGTTTGCTTACTAAGGGGGATCAAGTCAGAGACCTGTGAGAACTGATAGGCCTCGTACACACGATCAAATCTGTCTGCTGGAAACGGTCGGCCCGACCGTCCCAGCAAACAGATTCGACCGTGTGTACGGGCAAGCCGACGGATTTGGCCACCCGACAGATTTCAAAGCATGCTTTGAAATCTGTCGGCTGGAAACCCGTCCGCCCGACATGTCTGCTGGTTAGTATGCTAACCAGCAGACATGTCTTCTCGCACACGCGCCGAATGATTTCGGCGCATGCGCGGAAGTGTTTTACTTCCTGGTGCGGTGACGTGGCGGCGTCAACGTCACCGCCACGTCACCGACACGTCAGCGCGCTGTCTGCTGGCGGGGATTTTGGTTTGCTCGTGTGTACACGCGAGCAAACCAAAATGCCAGCAGACAGATTTGTTCAAATCTGTCGGACAGACCGTTTTGAACAAATCGATTGCCTCGTGTGTACGAGGCCATAGACTCAACCCATTATCTGTATCGTGAGAATGGGATAAACCGAGGTGGGTTGAACCAACGTGATGGCAGCTCAGGAAGTCATGGCTATATCATATACTTGAGAGGCTTTAAAAGCGAACCACGGGGACCACAACAAATTCATTTTAAATTAATTGTTAGGTTTTACTATGATTTATTTTTTTAATCAGCATGATATGATTTAGAACAACAGAAAGAAACTTCAATAAAGCAAAGTAAATTTCATCAGAGTCCCCATCAAAGTTTCCTTGCATCAGGCCTCGTACACCCAACCGTTTTCCTTGACAGAATTTATCAAGAAACTTGGTGGCAGAGTTTTTTTGCCGAGGAAAACAGTTGTGTGTATGTTTTTTGTCAGGGCCGATCCTAGGGTCACAGGCGCCTGGGTGCAGAAATATTTCTGGCGCCCCCACATGGGCGTCGTCATTTTACCAACTCCTCCCCTTTACAAATGTTTCTATGGCAGTGACTCAACGACAGAGATGCTCCCCCACGAAGTCTTCATTAACCTGCGATCCTTACATGATCTCTTAACAATAAACAAAATACAGGAAGAGAAGCAGAGTACTTTATTGGGACCTGAAGAGGGGCCTCTGTGATGGACACAGAGAGGGCCTTTGTTAGAAAGTCCAGGGCGGACTGACCATTGAGGAACTCGGGCACTGCCCGAGGGCCCCATGCCACTAGGGGGCCCCATCAGGGTTGCCAGGCTCATTAAAACCAGGGACAGTATGTAAAAATCTGTGTTTTTTTTACATCTGTCCCTGATATGTCCAAAACCTACATGCTTTTGATGTGAAAATCCCGAGATTTTAGCTGCCCCGCCTCTGTACTGCCACCTGGCTTGGCGGCCATCGTCTATTGCCTGGGGGCCCCATAAGTTGTCAGTCCCCCCCTGAGAAAGTCCGTTAGATGTTCTGCGCCCCCACCTCTGCAGGCGCCTGGGTGCAATGCACCCTGTGCACCCTGCCTATGATCAGCCCTGTTTTTCGTCGAGAAGACTGTTGTGGAACTCGACGAGAAAAAAAGAGAACAAGTTCTCTTTTTCCTTGTCGGGAGTCTCAATTTCCTCGTCGTGTTTCTCGTTGGGCTGGTTTACGACGAGAAACACGTTTGTGTGTATGCTTAGAAACCTGCACATACTCAGAATAAAGTATGAGACGGGAGCGCACCTTCGGTAAAAGTAGCGTTCGTAATGGAGATAGCACATTCGTCACGCTGTCAGACTGAAAAGCGCGAATCGTCTCTTACCAAACTTTTACCTAATGCGCAGTAATATGAGATTAGCAAAAAAGCAGCCCCAAGGGTTGTGCCAGTGGAATCGAACTTCCCCATTATAGTGCCGTCGTACGTGTTGTACGTCACCGCGTTTGAGAAGGACGAGATTTTGTCTTGACTGTGTGTATGCAAAGAAAGCTTGTCAAGATTCTCGACAAGCCTAACAAGGAACTCAGTGAGGAAAACGATGTTTCATTTACGACGAGTTCCTCGGTCGTGTGTACGGGGCCTCAGAGTCCCCATCAAAGTGTCCCTTACATGAGAGAGAAGAATGGGTGTAGATCTTGCTGGATTGATTCTATCAGTCAGTGTTTATAACCTGATAGAGTGTTGGCAGAGGGAAAAATTTTATTTCCAGAGGTCCATGCCCAGTTTGAAAATGGTGGTGATGAGCCCTGCGTGTGTATATATGGTCGACTCTGATTGTACGGTAGAAGAAATGAGGATAAAGGAGCGCCCGGTGATCAAAGAGGTAAGTAATTTGTATTTTTTTTTTTGACGTTTCAGCAATAAAAAGAGGCCAATTTAGGCATTTATGGTGGAGTAAAGACTCCCCCCTTCATCAGGGATGCTAGCAAAAATAGTTGTGGGATGATCCTGTTGGAGGATGCCTTTGGCACATGGATCTGGACAGTTAGAAGTCATCATCGCTGGCTGTGTGTTCAGAGCCTCTGAACACATAGTCAGCGCTGAGGACTTCTGAGGCCGCGTACACACGATCAGTCCATCCGATGAGAACGGTCTTTTTACCGATGCTATTGCATACTAACTAGGGTTGTCCCGATACCACTTTTTTAGGACCGAGTACAAGTACCGATACTTTTTTTCAAGTACTCGCTGATACCGAATACCGATACTTTTTTTTTTTTTTTTTTTTTAATGTCATGTGACAGTGGCGTTTTTATTAACTTTTTTTGATTATTTATTTTATTTTTTTTACCGGCTCCTACCTCCGCTCTACATCCTGACAGTTCCAGGGGGACACAGAGGAGAGAAGGAAACAGCGGGGGACACGGGGGAGAGAAGGAAACAGCGGGGGAACACGAAGGAGAGAAGGAAACAGCGGGGGACACACAGGGGAGAGAAGGAAACAGCGGGGGACGCATGGGGGAGAGAAGGAAACAGCTGGGACACGGAGGAGAGAAGGAAACAGCGGGGGATACGGGGGAGAGAAGCAAACAGTGGGGGGCACGGGGGAAAGAAGGAACCAGCAGGGGGCAGGGGGGGAGAGAAGGAAATAGCGGGGGACACGGAGGAGAGAAGAAAACAGCGGGGAGGGGGGGGCACGTGGGAGAGGAGGAAACAGTGGGGGACACGGAGGAGAGAAGGAAACAGTGGCGGGGGACACGGAGGGAGAAGGAAACAGCGGGGGACACGGAGGAGAAGGAAAACATGGTGGGGGGGCACAGAGGGAGAGAGACTGCAGCAAATCGGAGGGGGGCTTGAGGAGAACACAGGACAAGTATCGGGTAAAGCATCGGGAGCATTTGCCCGAGTACAAGTACTCGGGCAAATGCTTGATGTCGGTCCCGATACTGATACTAGTATCGGTATCGGGACAACCCTAATACTAACGATCGGTTTTGACCCATCGGTCAGGAGTCCATCGGTCAAATCTTAAAGCAAGTTCTCTTTTTTTTGACAGAAGGATAACTGACCGATTTGGACCGATGAAATGGTCCTTCAGTCCGTTTTTTTCGGTTTTGACCGATCGTGTGTACGCGGCCTAACAGTCCAGATCCATGTGCCAAAGGCACCCTCCAGCAGGATCATCCCATAACCATTTTGCAACAGCCCTGATGAAGTCTTTAGTCCCCCTAAATGCGTTGGCCTCTTTTTATTGCTGAAACTTCAAACAAAAAAACAAATTACTTACCTCTTTGATCACAGGGCGCTCCTTTATCCTCATTTCTTCTACCTTACACCAGAGTCCCCCTTACATCCAGGTCCCCATTGGGGTCCCTTCTTGCATCAGAGGGCCACATAAACTCTTGCACCGGGCTCCTAATTTAAGCCAAGTACACACAGGCCGAATGCCGGGAGACACTTGCCGCTTCAAATAAAATGTCCGACATTTGGCCTGTATATGTGTATGTTGGTCTGTCTGACAGAAGCCGGCCATGAGCATGCTGTTAAATTAGCAGCCGGCCGACTTCAGATCAGTGCTCTCAGCCAATGGGGGAGAGTACTGATTGGAGTGTGCTGGCAGGTGGCTGTCCCCCTGTCAGAATACAGAGTACTTACCGAATACTTTATTAATTATAACACAACATCTCAGCGGGGGAGATTGCTGTACTAATGTTGGACCATTAGTACAGTGGCTGGGTTGCACACAAAAAACTGTTAGTGTGTAGCAGGCTTTAGGCTTCACATCTGGAGGGTACCTCTTTCTCCTCTAAAACAATAGCTGGTCAAAAGACCGCTGCACGCCGATATACGTCGGCACAATGGTAGCGGTGCGCAAATGGACGTGCCTACGCACCCCCCACACTCTTCGTTACCGTGCCTGCGGGCCCCGTGAACTCAGTGTTCGCCGGCCTGCGATTGTGTCACAGAGAGGCAGAACGGGGAGATGCCTATATAAACAAGGCATTTCCATGTTCTGCCTAGTGACAGGACAGAGATCTACTGCTCCCTGTCATCAGGATTAGTGGTCACCGTTGTGTCACTTGTAGCCCAGCCCCCTCACAGTTAGAATCACTCCCTAGGACACACTTAACCCCTTGATCGACCCGTAGTGTTTAACCCCTTCCCTACTAGTGTCATTTACACAGTAATCAGTGCATTTTTATAGCACTGATGGCTGTATAAATAACAATGGTCCCAAAATAGCGTCAAAAGTGTCCGATGGGTCCGCCATAATGTCGCAGTCACGATAAAAACTGCAGTTTGCTGCCATTACTACTAATAAAAAAAATTATAATAAAAATGCCATAATTCTATCCCCTATTTTGTAGACGCTATAACTTTTGCGCAAACCAATCGAGAAACGCTTATTGCGATTTTTTTTTTACCAAAAATATGTAGACGAATACATATCGACCTAAACTGAGAAAAAAAATGTTTTATATATTTTTGGGGGATATTTATTATAGCAAAAAGTTAAAAATATTGCTTTTTTTCCCCAAAATGTTTTTTTTTTTTGTTTAGCGCAAAAATAAAAAAACGCAGAGGTGATCAAATACCACCAAAAGAAAGCTCTATTTGTGGGGAAAAATACGTAAATTCTGTTTGGGTACAGTGCTGTATGACCACGCAATTGTCAGTTAAAGCGACGCAGTGCCGAATCGCAAAAAGTGCTCTGGTTAGGAAGGGGGTCAATTCTTCCGAGGCTGAAGTAGTTAAAGCAGAGCTGCACCCTAAAGTGGAACTTCCACTGATCGGAACCCTCCCCCCCTCCGGTGTCACATTTGACACCTTTCAGGGGGAGGGGGGTACAGATACCTGTCAGCTATTTGCACCCACTCCCGGCCACAGTCTGCGGGCAGGACGTCACTTCCCGTCCTCGTCCCCCCGTTGTGTTCTGGGAACACTCCGCTCCCAGAGCACAGCGGGAACCGGGCAGTGAAGCCGGAGTGCTTCACTTCCTGGTTCCCTCACCGTGGATGGCGAGGAGGCAGCAGAGTGACGAGCGATCGCTCATCCTCTGCTGCGGACGTCGCTGGACTCCAGGACAGGTGAGGGTGGCGATATTAAAAGTCAGCAGCTGCAGTATTTGTAGCTGCTGACTTTTAATATTTTTTTTTCAGCGGACATCCGCTTTAATATATGTTTTTTTCACATTCTTAGAACACGAGAGTTTCAGGACCCACTTCTTATCAGAAGGACACGCTATGTGGGACAATGCACTAGGCACCCTATTAAGAGGGGTCCAGAAATGTTTTAAAAATCTTTTATTTGAATCCAAATAAACAGCAGACTGTTACTTGCCTTTACATTTGCCTTTCATTCTATATGCCAGCAAAAAATCCCTGGAGACGTGCGTGTTGGAAGGCATGCAGGCAGAGTTCTCAATATGAGTCCTTATTAATAATTAGTGAATTAAAATGACAGCTTTTTGGCAACCGCCAGTGACTTCTGAACCTGGTGACACGCCAGGAGCTCCTCTTAGCAAAAGCAGTTACCCTTTTTTAAACTGGAATTTAATTATACTACAGTGTTTGCCTTCGGTCAAGGCATTACCATTAGTGATACCAGTTAACATTTTAGCAAAGTAGAATATTTTACATAAAAAAAATAATCTTTGAAGTACACAGTACCTTGTGCAATAAAGAACCCCATTTTGTGCCACCCTCTGCTAGTATGAGTTATTTTTAGGTCTTGCCTCAATTGAAATATTCCAGACTCTGCCAACTGTCCTTTCAATGAATGACTTGTATAGCGCAACGCATGTGAACTGAATCGCCTCTGGGCGCTTTTTCCAGCCAGTGTCTGCTTGAACTGGTGCGGTTATTTTTACCCCGAAGGATCTTGACACGCTAGGGACACACAGTCATACACACATATATACATATATACTGGGCCAATTTGGATGAGATCCAATTTACCTACCAGCATGTCTTTGGAGTGTGGGAGGAAACCGGAGTACCTGGAGGAAACCCACGCAGGCACAGGGAGAACATGCAAACTCCAGGCAGATGGGTGTCGTGGTCGGGATTCGAACCAGTGACCCTCTTGTTGCTAGGCGAAAGTGCTACTCACTGCACCACTGTGCTGCCCTTTATATGGGGGTCTTACCCTCTTTTCTGAGGAACCATTTTTTTTTATTACTATTATGATGAATGCATCACAAAGAATAATTCTTCATGAAAGGTATCTTTAACCACTTAAGGACCTTAGGTGTTTTTTCAGATTTGGTGTTTGCAAGACTAAAACAGTTTTTTCTGCTAGAAAATTACTTAGAACCCCCAAACATTATATATTTTTTTTTCTAACACCCTAGAGAATAAAATAGTGGTCATTGCAATACTTTTTGTCACACCGTATTTGCGCAGCGGTCTTACAAGCGCACTTTTTTTTGGAAACATTTTCTTTTTTGAATTAAAAAATAAGACAACAATAAAATTGGGCCCAATTTTTTTATATATTGTCAAAGATAATTTTACGACGAGTAAAATGATACCCAACATGTCACGCTTAAAAATTGCGTCCGCTTGAGGCATGGCGTCAAACTTTTACCCTTAAAAATCTCGATAGGCGACGTTTAAAAAATTCTATAGGCTGCATCTTTTGAGTTATAGAGGAGGTCTAGGGCTAGAATTTATGCTCTCGCTCTAACGATCGCAGTGATACCTCACTTGTGTAGTTTGAACACCGTTTTCATATGCGGGCGCTACTCACGTATGCGTTCGCTTCTGCGTGCAAGCTCGTTGGGACGGGGCGCTTTAAAAAAAAAAATTGCGTTTTCTTATTTATTTATTGATCACTTTTATTCCTATTACAAGGAATGGGTGGGACTGACGTTTTGACATCACTTCCGCCCAGCAAAGCTAGGCGGGACTGACGTTTTGACGTCACTTCCGCCCAGCAAAGCTATGGGGACGGGTGGGTGCTATGTTTCCCTCACTCGCATCCCGACACAGCAGCAAAGAGGACCCGATCGCCTCCGCCGCTACCGATGGCTCCGCTAAGCGGCGGAGGGCGCGGGAGAGCGGCGGGAGGGGGGCTTCTCTCCCGCCACCGATAACGGCGATCTCGTGGCGAATCTACCGCGGAGACAGCCGTTATCATCTACAGGACCCTTGGCACTAAAGATGGATATCTCGGTTGTGGCAGCAGCTGCTGCCGTTACCGAGATATCTATCTTTAAAAAAAGGATGTATATATACAGTGCAGGGTCCTTAAGTGGTTAATGAGCTCAGATAAAACAGGATGAAGTTCTGGACAGCCGCACTCCAAAAAAGTTTTTGCCCTTTATTCAAAAAATTTAATAAAAAATACATGCCACAACAGAACGAACAGAAGAACTGACGCGTTTCACACTAACAAACAGTGCTTAGTCATAGTTTATGCTAACTAATGAGCTCAGGCATGTTTGGATGAGTCCCAACCCACCTGAACTATACCGCTGGGAAGCTGTTGAAGCCATCAGCCAGTTTTGGCGGCAGAAGCATTACACAACACATACACACCCCTGATTGCACCTAAGCTTATCCCTAGAAGGTACATAGCCATGGGCGTAGCATAAGGGGTTGCAGGGGTCACAATCGCAATCCCACCCCTAGCTCCAGGGGGCCCCTGCAGCCTCTGTGTCATATTATCATATCCTCAACAAAGTCCAGCTCCGATCTGCCCAAGGGCCCCACAGCCACGTTCCAGTACGAGGCTTCCACTTTGCCTTCCACGGTCCACACTTCTCCGTTCTCATTGGCTGGGGACAAGCTGTGAGAGAGGAGCACAGGGTTAGAACAGCCCAGGGGCCAGGTCAACGTTTGCATCGGGCCCACAAGCTTCAAGCTATGCCTCTGAACATAGCCACATAGCTTACATCCCTGAAAGACTTTTAGAAAGTCCTTTACCTGTCCCCATTTTGTCCCCTTATTTAGAGGGCATCATCATTAACCATTATTAATTTCCCTTTCTAGTATATGGTTTATTTGCTCTATCCAATCACATGGAAGCACATGTAGATCGGAGCGGATCTACCTATACCATTAACAGGTCAACAATAGGGTTAAATTATTCCCCTACTTATATAATTTGCCGGGAGCTCAGCCATCACCTTTGGTACATTTTCTCCTTCCCTTTATTTGGTTTAATCATATAATGACCCCCCCCCCCTCATGTAGTCCACTTGGAGGAACACTTAAATATTTTCTCCCACCACCCAACACCCTCACTAATTTATTTATTCTTTGAAACATTTCCTATAGGTACACTTAGCACTCTATGGGCCAGATTCAGGTAGATGGGAGCATCTTTGCTCTGGAGTAACGCTTCTCATTTACGTTACGCTGCCGAAATTTTAGGAGCAAGTGCTGTTATTCATGAAGCACTTGCTCCTAAAGTTGCGGCAGCGCATCGCAAATGAGCTGGTGGAATTCAAATTGGGCGGGTACGGGGCGTGTATTATTTAAACTAAGCGCGATCCCGCGGCGAACGTACTGCGCATGCGTCGAGTGTCAATGCATCCCAGTGCGCATGCTCCAAATTCTGTCAGTGAACGTCAATGACGTCACATCCCCATTCATGAAAGTTTTACGCAAGCGACACGATTTTTTTTTTCCAACGCGATGACGACGCCTATACTTAACATAGGATACTCCACTAGGGGGCTGCTTTATCTTTACGCCGCATATTGCTTACGGAAACGTCGGAAAGTCACTGCGTCGCGCCCGAATACGATCGTGAATTGCCGATTCCCGCTGATTAACATATTTTTTCAGCGTAAATCAGCGGGAACGCCCCCGGCGCCATTTTTAAATTAAAGTTGCGATGCGATGGCGAAATTCAATTGCGCCGATCGCATCGGAACACCAACCCGGCGTTTCTTGTTTTCTGATTACAGAAAACAGAAACGCCGGCTTAAAGTGACAGTTAGGCTGGAGTATAACAGATACTCCAGCCTAACTCTACCTGAATCTGGCCCTATGTGCACACATATTATATTGGGTCATGCTGTGACCACCTTGTTGCCCTTTGGGTTCTGTTTGCTGTCCCTGGAGGGTCTCCCTATCTCAACCCAGGGGGAGATGTCATACTCGGTATCCCTACTTCCCTGTGCAGACACCGGGCTTAGCCTTGGGACTATGCAGCAAGTACTTTACCTGTCCCCAATTTGTCGGGATATGAATCTCTTTACCCTCCCTTATTTAGAGGGCATCATCATTAACCATTATTAATTTCCCTTTCTAGTATGGTTGTCCCCATACCGATACCGAGCATTCGCCCTAAACTAACAGGGGCTATAATCCTCCCTTACTCTATCCAAAATGGGAAAAAAAAAGTGTTGCCTATAGTTCTACTCCTGATAATTTTATGGAGAGGACTAAGAAGATGTAACCATGAAAATGGTTCCGCAGAAAACATATAGCACAGCGAGGAAGGTTTGTGGTCCAGGATTATAGGAAAGTCAAAATTAGATGCAGTTTGCGTTACACTAACAGTGCAGCACAAGCCAGCGTGGACTCTTTCCGTGCTGCCCCCCTGAAAAGTGCTGCCCTAGGCGTAGGCCTTATTACTATGATGATGCTAAGACACCCCCAGTCGTTACTGCTCACCCCCCAACATCAAACGAGCGAGCTCTCAAACTAGCGTACATAAAGGTCAATAAAGCAATCAGTAGGGTTGTCTTGATACCACTTTTTTAGGACTGAGTACAAGTACCGATACTTTTTTCCATGTACTCGGCGATACCGAATACCGATACTTTTTTTAAATGTCAGTTTTCAGACCACAATACATACTAAGGATATTTTCTTTAGAATTATGAAGAACTCTAACTCAAGACATTATAAAAGAATAAAAATTAGTAATAATGAATAAAAATGATTTATTTGCTTGTCACGCAGTAGTAAAAAACTCAAAGAATTTTCACAGAACATGTTGATAAATATAAAAAAAAGTATCGGCAGAAGCATCGGGAGCATTTGCTTGAGTACAAGTACTCCCGCAAATACTCGGTATCGGTCCCGATACTGATACTGGTATCGGGACAACCCTAGTAATAAGAGCCAAAATCAAGAATTATCTCCTTATGCTATTACTGCTGGTTTATACTTCAGTATTATTAAGGCAGAGCTCCACCCTAAAGTGGAACTCCCGCTGATCAGAACCCTCCCCCCCCTCCGGTGTCACATTTGACACCTTTCAGGGGGAGGGGGGTGCAGATACCTGTCTAAAGACAGGTATTTTCACCCACTTCCAGCCACACAGTCTCGGGTAAACTGTGGGCATGACGTCACCTTGCGTCCCCGTCCCCCCCATTGTGTTCTGGAAACACTCGGCTCCCAGAACACAGTGGGAGCCAATCGGCAGGCGTAGAGCGATTCACGCATGCACCGTAAGGAAACCGGGCAGTGAAGCCGGAGCGCTTTACTTCCTGGTTCCCTCACCAAGGATGGCGGGGGGGGGGGCAGCAGAGTGACGAGCGATCGCTCGTCCTCTGCTGTGGACGCCGCTGGACTCCAGGACAGGTAAGTGTGCTGATATTAAAAGTTTTTTTCAGCGGACATCCGCTTTAACACTTATTTTAACAAACATTTAATGCACATTTTAGTGCACTAAATGTTTTTTTTTTGCCTTTGGATGTGTACAAGCCTTGCTTGCAGTAACGTTATGCATTGGTATTTATAGTATAGTGCAGAATATGCAAAGTGGATAGTTCACTTGGAGATTTGAATAGAAAAAATAATAATAAGTAATTAGGAGTGTTGAAATCATGACTTGATGGTTTTTCTTGAGCTGCTCAGTTGTTACTCCATATCAGCCGGCCAACTCTATTTTGACCTTGTCTGTCTCTCAGGGATCGCACTCGCCATGTGGTTGCATTAAGTTGCTTGTCATTATCAGGGGGATTCACTCCCCTTGCTGCATTTTTAATAAGGAATACAGCAGAGGAAGCAGAACGAAGATGTTCAATGAGGAGATCTTTCTGCTGGTGTCTTCTGGAATAGTGGCTGGTTTACTAAAGGCAAAGAGGCTGTTCACTTTGCAAGGGGATTTTACACCTACCTAGCTTAGTGAATGGGGTGTATTCCATTATCCAATCAAGCAAGAATACAGTTTTTTTTTCCAAAGCATGTGATCAGGTATTCTTTGCAAAGGGAATTTTCACCAAATTTACTAAATTAAGGAAACAATTCTCTTCCAAAGTGAACAGTCTATTTGTCTTTAATACATCTTTCCCGGTATGTTTAGTCCAGTGGCAGCTGGTGGGTTTTTTAGTTTGGGGGGGCGGCAAACAGCCACCCCCCCTGGTGGCATGGCACTAACAACCCCCCCGTGCGTGTGCTGGTGGGTCCGGCACTTACCTGGATAGATCCAGATAGATGGGGTGTCATCCGGTGCGACAGGGTCTGGGCAGTGGCTCCAGGCTAGCAGGGTCCGGGCAGTGGTTCCAGGCTAGCGGATGCGGGGTTCGGGCAGCAGATCAAGGCTTGCGGGTGTGCGGTTTTGAGGCTGGTGAGTGCAGGGTCCAGGCAGCGTCCCCCTATTTTTGCACCCAGACTATGCAGGACGCCGAACACATGAATTCCAATGGGGGGGTGTGTGTCTTTATTGAATCGCCTAATTGTAACACTGAACCTTGTCCCGGTCTTAAGACCCATCACCACGATTGGCTGAAAAGACAGGCAATCCTATTGGATGCCCAGGAGGAGGGGAGCAGACGTACGGCGGAACCCCGTGATTGAGAGGAGGACGCAGGAGCCACTGCCAGCTGCCTGATGCCCGCCGCCGACCACCCAGATGGGGTGAGTGCTGGACTGACCGGTAGACAGATTAAGGCGCCGGGGGTTGTTTGCTGCCCCACATGTCTTTTTCCTTCCAGGTGATTCGGCATATGCACTTGGACCCCATCTTATGACTCCATACCGGAATCCCGAAACCAGAGGAGAGAGAAGATACAATGAAGCACACATACGTGCCCATGCAGTGGTGGAGCAAACATTTGGCCTCCTGAAGTCCCGTTTCCGATGCCTGGATAAGTCCGAGGGTACCTTGTTGTATTCCCCAAACTTTGTGTGTCAGATCATCGGTGCATGTTGCATGCTGCACAACTGCGCCGAGAGAAAGGGCCTGCAGATTGACATACGTGATGACCTGACCCCAGACCCACACAGTCCCCACCTGCCCGAGGCTACCCATTCTGCTGAGGGAACAGCAGTCAGGAGAGTCCTCACGGTAGGCATCTTTGGACGTTAAACACACACATTCATCATGGCACACAGACAATGCACGCATGCACACCACTGTGGTCCCTAGATCACACACACCACATCCACATCACATTGGATTAGCCCAAGTTCAAAAAGTAGGACTTGGGAGCAGCAACGCCGCGCCAAGGCCCCAATGATGTCGCTGTCAATTCATACTTCTCCCCAACGCCCAAGGGTGACACCCCTTACTGGCAGGAGTGCCACCCCCACATTCACACACCATTCACTCTGTAGCCTGCACTCCTCACCGTGTGCAGTATAAAAGAAAAATAAAGGCTCATGACCTGAGCATCAAAGAAAACAAAATCTCATGTCCTGAGCATAAATAATATCCAAAAATAAATAAAAATGCCAAAAAATAAGCCAGTCATTTGGCCTGAAGGGGGCTTCTTCTGGTGCCACCTCTCTGGCTCCTCAGCTTCCTGGAGGAAGCCTCGGGTGTGGGGGGCATCTGGATGTGGCTCATCCCTGGGTGGGCCACTCCTGGCAGGTGATGGCTGCCTGCCCTCCAAGGCGACGGCTATTCAGCTCAAAAAATGATTAGTCTGGGCCTGCATCCTCAGCTGCCGGTTAATATGATGCCGCTGGTCCCGCTGCCTCTGCCTCCCCTCAGCCCGGATGGCAGCTGTCTTTGCCTGGATGGCCGCAGTAAGGGTGCGTACGTCAGCCTGCACCTCCCCCAGGCTGGTGACCACTGCAGCGCAGTTGCAGCTGACATCCTGCACAGCATCTGTCACGGAGGCCAGCCTGTCAGCCACCCGGTCCAGGATCCCGGCTATCTCCCCCATATGCTGGGTCTGCCTGCCCTAGTCCATTGCCATCTGGTCATGGACCACATCAGAAACCCCCCTGGTCTTCCGTGTGGCCTTCCTGGGGCCAGGAGATGGTAGGACCCGGGTATACGGAGTCGCCCTTGAGTGGCTTCCCCTAATGGAGGAGGAGGCTGAGGGGGTTCCCCTGATGAGGGAGGAGATACGAGAGGGCCCGGCAGAAGGGGAAGACTCCTCCAAAAAAAGAAACACCTCCTGTTCCGAAAGAACCGGCTCCTCCTCAACCACCTCAACATGAGAGGTGTGGCCCCCGGCAGATGATGGCCCAGCTCCGTCATCTGTGGATGACACAAAGCATACACATGTTGGTGGACCCACACACTCGGCACATGTCCCCTTCCACCCCCCCCCCACATGCTGCACACCAAATAGGGGATAAACACTTACCTGTCCTGGAGGCTTCCTCAACCGAATCAAACCCCTCCACGCCCTCCACCTGATCCCTCTCCATACATCGGGCAACCACCTCCTCCGCGGTCAAGCTGACCGCACATGGGGGTCCAACACCCGTGCCCCTCTGGTGCGTCCTGATGACAGCCAGCTTTTCACTGACCTTGCGCCTGACATCATTGATCTTCTTGTTAATGTCATTTGCAGTCCGGGTCTCATACCCAAAACTTTTGACCCTGCTAGCAATGGTCTCCAGGATGGCCTGCTTCCTGTCCCGGCTGGTCTGGCGACTTTTGGCTCCATGGAGGAAGGTGTCATATGTCTCCATAGCTGAGATGAGGGCTGTCAGCTCCTGGGGATTGAAAGTTTTCTTTCTCCTCTCCCTGCGTTGAACGGGAGTAACCATCTCAAAGCAAAAGTACCTTCCCTGGGGGGGGGAAGCTGGATGTACTTTTGCGTCGGACGGGCGCATGTGCGGGAGCTCGGCGTAAGACGTTGCCCCCGCATATCACAGGAAGTTGGGCCGGCCTAGTTGTGAGCATGCGCACAGGGAAGCGATCAGACGCCGACGTCACTGCGCATGCTCCGTGGATGATACGCCGGGCAAAAGTCTCTGTGCCGGGGTCACGGCATCATTTACATATGGTCACACCCACTTCCACTTACGCCAAACTTCAGAGCAAATGCTTGGTGAATACTGTACTTGTCACACTAGTTCGCGCCGGCGGAACGTATATGCGCTGCGCTACGCCAGCACAAATATGTGCTTATCTACCTGAATCTGGCCCTCAGGGGTTAATGTCGCCTGCTACTGTGATGTAAAATAACCTTAGTATGGCTCCTAAGAACCTTTCATTGTGTTATGCTAATTGACACTGTATTGTGTGAACGATGTCTGACGTGTCAGCTGTAATTAATTAGCTCATGTAGATTGTGTCAGAGTTGGAGCCAGAATGTCTGACTAAAAGATGTGTATTGGTGGCTCGTTAGTAACCACTGTATGATGTTGTGGGTGGAGTGTCTCACTGTCCCTCTGATTACTGCAGCATTCTTTTTGGTGTATAAAGTATAAGAGCCTGCCTTCTCAATAAAGATTTCTATTTTTTTTGAACCAGAGAACAGAGCTGTGTGTCTCTTTTCTGGGGGAAATACGCATGGGTCGTGTTCGCCGGATTGTGGGTTGTCGATAAGCTGTCTTGGGTTCGGAATGGAATATGTTAAACGCGTTAACCCCTGTCCCATTTTGGGGTTCCGTTACACCACACACTACCCGATGAATCCATATACAGGAAGCGAGCAGTAACATAAATGATTACTAAGGTTTGCTTGCCCCTGACAGTGACTCGAGTCGAGTTGCTGGGCATCACCACTTAGTGGAAGATCGGCTCGGGCGGCTCGGCTGCTCGAGGCTGCTCTAGTCCTGCTGTGAAAAAAGTGCAGGGACACTGTTCCCATGCATTCCCATAGCACTCGAGCCCTGGTTTTAACCCTTTCTCGGCCGCTAGCGGGGGTTAAATGTGCCCTGGTAGCGCCCAAAATGCGCCGCTAATCCGCCCATAGTGTCGGCAATAAAAATAGCGGCATTTTACCGCAGCCGCTATGGGCGCCTCAGTGTAAAAGGGCTCTTAATTTACTATTTCAAAGTAAAATATTTCAGTTAATATTAGTAAAAAAAATTTTTATTTTTTTAAAACTCTAATTCGGAGCTTCCAGTGATTTTCCAGTCCCCGGAAAGCTGCTTCCTTCCAGCATATGCTCACAGTCGATATCTCTGCGGCAGCGGCGGGGTTTGGATGGCACACTGAGGTTTTAGCTGAGAACTTTTGCAATGAAGCCTCCAGTCGAGATAACCATATTGTTCCAAAGAAGTCAATTTAAATCAATTGCTCCAGGCAGGTTCAGATATATATCTATTGTCAGCCGCTCCGCACTGCCATTATATGGGAGACTTTTGGAATTGCTGCAAGGGACAAATGTTTCATTTTATGCGACTCCGAGTTCTTATCATTCCCAAATATATTAATGGCTGAGAAAATACAGAAGGTAGGAAGCCAAACGTTTTTTTCATTCAAAATAAAAACCAAAAACGGTGACTTTTTTTATTTAGCAAAAGTCAGCAATATTTCTGCTAAAATATATATTTTTTATTTGAAGCTGAACTTCGGGTAGATATGAAGACTTATTACTGCGGATGTGAATTCAATGATCGTAACATTCATTTTTTTTTCGACATTTTTATTGCATTTATAATGCACAAGAATACATGTTAACTTCAACCTCAGAGGATTTGGCGGAGTCAATTTAACTGACAATTGCGCGGTTGTGCGACGTGGCTCCCAAACAAAATTGGCGTCCTTTTTTCCCCACAAATAGAGCTTTCTTTTGGTGGTATTTGATCACCTCTGCGGTTTTTATTTTTTGTGCTATAAACAAAAATAGAGTGACAATTTTGAAAAAAAAAAAAACAATATTTTTAACTTTTTACTATAATAAATATCCCCAAAAAGATATAAAAAACTTTTTTTTTCCTCAGTTTAGTCCGATACGTATTTTTCTACTTATTTTTGGTAAAAAAAAAATCGTATTAAGTGTTTATCGATTGGTTTGAGCAAAATCTATAGCGTTTACAAAATAGGGGATAGTTTTATTGCATTTTTAGTAATATTTTTTTTTACTAATGGCGGCAATCAGCGATTTTTTTCGTGACTGTGACATTATGGTGGACACATCGGACACTTTTGACACATTTTTGGGACCATTGTCATTTTCACAGCGAAAAGTTCTAAAAAATGCACTGATTACTGTGAAAATGACAATGCAGTGAAGGAGTTAACCACTAGAGGGTGCTGTAGTGGTTAAGTGTGACCTTATATGTGTTTCTAACTGTAGGGGGCGGGGCTGGACGTGTGACGTCAGCGATCGTCTTTCCCTATATCAGGGAACAGACGATCACTGATACTGCCACAATGAAGAATGGGGAAGGTGTGTTTACACACAGCTCTCCCCGTTCTTCAGCTCCTGTGACTGATCGCGGGACACCGGCGGCGATCGGGTCCGCGGGACCCGTGGGCACAGTCACGGAGCTTCGGACCAGGTCGCGAGCGCTCCACCGGTGCCGTGGTCGCAATTAACGAGGACATACAGGTACATGATTGTGCTCAGCCGTGCCATTCTGCTGACGTACAGTACAGACCAAAAGTTTGGACACACCTTCGCATTCCAAAAGTTTTCTTTATTTTCATGACTATGAAAATTGTAGAGTCACACTGAAGGCATCAAAACTATGAATTAACACATGTGGAATTATATACATAACAAAAAAGTGTGAAACAACTGAAAATATATGTCATATTCTAGGTTCTTCAAAGTAGCCACTTTTTGCAGCAGACACATCTCTAGAACAACTGATAAGAGGAGACTGTGTGAATCCGGCCTTCATGGTAGAATATCTGCTAGGAAACCACTGCTAAAGAAAGGCAACAAGCAGAAGAGACTTGTTTGGGCTAAAGAACACAAGGAATGGACGTTAGACCAGTGGAAATCTGTGCTTTGGTCTGATGAGTCCAAACTTCAGATCTTTGGTTCCAACCACCGTGTCTTTGTGCGACGCAGAAAAGGTGAACGGATGGACTCTACATGCCTGGTTCCCACCGTGAAGCATGATGGAGGAGATGTGATGGTGTGAGGGTGCTTTGCTGGTGACACTGTTGGCGATTTATTCAAAATTGAAGGCATACTGAACCAGCATGGCTACCACAGCATCTGGCAGCGGCATGCTATTCCATCCGGTTTGCGTTTAGTTGGACCATCATTTATTTTTCAACAGGACAATGACCCCAAACACACCTCCAGGCGGGGGAAGGGCTATTTGACCAAGAAGGAGAGTGATGGGGTGCTGCGCCAGATGACCTGGCCTCCACAGTCACCGGACCTGAACCCAATCGAGATGGTTTGGGGTGAGCTGGACCGCAGAGTGAAGGCAAAAGGGCCAACAAGGGCCAACAAGTGCTAAGCATCTCTGGGAACTCCTTCAAGACTGTTGGAAGACCATTTCAGGTGACTACCTCTTGAAGCTCATCAAGAGAATGCCAAGAGTGTGCAAAGCAGTAATCAAAGCAAAAGGTGGCTACTTTGAAGAACCTAGAATATGACATATTTTCAGTTGTCTCACACGTTTTTGTTATGTATATAATTCCACATGTGTTAATTCATAGTTTTGATGCCTTCAGTGTGACTCTACAATTTTCATAGTCATGAAAATAAAGAAAACTCTTGGAATGAGAAGGTGTGTCCAAACTTTTGGTCTGTACTGTATATCGGCGTGAAGGGGTCCTTAAGTGGTTAATAGCATGTAGACGATGACTATCCATCTAATAGGATTCCAGACGGTCTCTGCATGAATGGGGGTGGTGCTCACCTTATGTGCGCAGCCATTGGAATCACGCTGTTCCTTGGAGCTTTCCTTTCTGTTTGAAAGTCTGTAATTGTCAACACTTTTCCTAAAAATGTGTTTTACTTGCTTCTCTCTCGCCTTGGTGCCCACCACTCATGAATACAGATTGTTTATGCCCCAAAGGCAACAGCAACAAATTACTTTAACATCATCTGAAAGGCAAAATACAAGGGTGGCATATTTGATTAAATGGAAGGAGTTTAACTCCTGCCCTGCCAAGACGGAAAAACACGAACGCAGTATTTTTTTTTCTCTCTCTCTCTCTCTGTTCAGTGTTATTGCAGCGATTCATGAAAGAATAAAGACTAATGATCTTTAGCTAGAACAATTTCTGCAGGAAGAGTTTTTATTTTAAAAGTACCGTATTTATCGGCGTATATCGCGCACTTTTTTGCCCTGAAAATCAGGGCAAAATCGTGGGTGCGCGATATACGCCGATACCCGCTTTCCCGCGCCGAATTTTGAATACTGCGCCGACATATACCGAGCGCAGTACACTCGGGTATATTCGGCCAGTCTCGGCTTCTTCCGCGGTCACGTCCTGGACGTACAGGACGTGAGCGCGAAAGTTGCCGAGCCTGCCCGAGTGTACTGCGCTCAGTATATGCTGGCGCAGTATTCAAAACTCGGCACGGGAAACGAGCGGGGAGGACGCGAGGACGCCGCGAGGACGCCGGACCCGCCGAAGAGGACGCCGGACCCGCCGAAGAGGACACCGGACCCGCCAAAGAGGACACCGGACCCGCCAAAGAGGACACCGGACCCGCCGAAGAGGACACCGGACCCGCCACAGAAGGACACCGAACCCGACGAGGCCGCCGATGGACGCCGCGCAAGACACCAAAACTGTAAGTACAAAATAAATAAAAACTTTCATTTTTTTTCAAAATTTTCGGTCTTCATTTTTTTATTTGTATAGCAAAAAATAAAAACACCAGAGGCGATCAAATACCACCAAAAGAAATCTCTATTTGCGAGAGCAAAATTATAAAAATCCTGCTTGAGTACAGTGTAGCACGACCGCGCAATTGTCATTTAAACAGCCACAGCGCAGAAAGCTGAAAATTGGCGTGAGTGGCGGGTATTGAAGTGGTTAAAATTACAGTCACGTAACAGTTAATCGGCACATGAACTAAATTCAACATTTAGATGCTTGACTGAAAAATACTGTATTTATCGCGGTATAACGCGCTCCCGCGTATACCGCGCACCCCCAAAGTGCCCCCCAATCCTGTGGAAAAAAAGTTTTTTCTGTTATAAAATTTTAAATAAGTACATTTAAAAAAAGTATGTTTTCTCCTTCACTGATGGGCACTGATAAGGCAGCACCGATGAGGCGGCGCCAATCAGGTGGCACTGACAATGGGCACTGATATGCGGCACTGATGGGCACTGGTAGGTGGCACTGTTGGGTGGCACTGATATGCAGCACTGATATGCTTTGATAGGCGGCACTGATGGGAACTCATGGGTGGCACTGATAGACGACACTGATGGGCACTGAAAGGCTGCAATAGTGGGTACCTATGGGTGGCATTGATAGGCGACACTGCTGGGCACTGATGGGCAGGGCCGATCCGCTCTATAGGCTCACTATGCAAGCCACTTAGGGCCCCGCAAAGCTGCGAAGGGCCCCCCAAATTACTAGAGGTCCCGCCTGGTGAGAAGTAAGAGAGAAGTAAGAGAGATCTGCTGTTCCTAGTGATCAGGAACAGCAATCTCTCTCTACTCCCAGTCAGTCCCCTCCCTCCACAGTTAAAAACACCTCCAAGGGAACGCATTTAACCCTTTGATCATCCCCTAGTGTTAAACAACACATGGCTCTCACATGACTCTCTGTAGACAGCAGAAACCAAAAACAAAGAGCCAAGAATCGGACTGTACAGACCAGACAAGGAGGTCTTAAGATAAAATGTCCAATTTTTATTATACATGATTAACCACTTAAGGACCGCCTCCTGCACATATACGTCGGCAGAATGGCACGACTGGGCACAAGCACGTACAGGTACGTCCTCTTTAGGTGCCCAGCCATGGGTCACGGACGCACGCCCGCAAGCCGGTCCGAAGCTCCGTGTCCGCGACCACGGGACCCGCAGACCCGATCGCCACTAGAGTCCCGCGATCGGTCCCCGGAGCTGAAGAACGGGGAGAGCTGTGTGTAAGCACGGCTTCCCCGTTCTTCACTGTGGCGCTGTCATTGATTGTGTGTTCCCTTATATAGGGAACCTCAATCAATGACGTCACACCTACAGCCACACCCCCCTACAGTTAGAAACACAGATGAGGTCACACATAACCCCTTCAGCGCCCCCTTGTGGCTAACTCCCAAACTGCAATTGTCATTTTCACAATAAACAGTGCATTTTTAATGCATTTTTTGCTGTATAAATGACAATGGTCCCAAAAATGTATCAAAATTGTCCGATATGTCCGCCATAATATCACAGTCATGGAAAAAAAACGTTGATCGCCGCCATTAGTAGTAAAAAATAAAATAATAAAAATGCAATAAAACTATTCCCTATTTTGTAAACGCTATAAATTTTGCGCAAACTAACCGATAAACGATTATTGTGACTTTTTTTTACCAAAAAAAAAGTAGAAGGATACGTATCGGCCTAAAATGAGGAAATTTTTTATTTTTTTTATATATATATTTTTGGGGATATTTATTATAACAAAAAGTTAAAAATATTGCATTTTTTTCAAAATTGTCGCTCTATTTTTGTTTATAGCGCAAAAAAAAAACGCAGAGGTGATCAAATACCACCAAAAGAATGCTCTATTTGTGGGAAAAAAAAGGACGCCAATTTTGTTTGGGAACCACGTCGCACGACCGCGCAATTGTCAGTTAAAGCGATGCAGTGCCGAATCACAAAAACTGTCCGGGTCCTTTATCTGCCTAAAGGTCCGGGTCTTAAGTGGTTAAGCATGCCTATTTTTTTTTTTACAAAAAAACTGATGCACCATAGAAGGCCACTTTCCTGACTTAAAAACACCTTCAAGATAGACATAGAACCGTTCTCTTTTCTTCCCCATGGTAGCATCCATGAACACAGAAGGTTTCTTTAATTCTCCCTCTACTTCTGCTTAACACAGATTTATTTGCTATGTATAACGGTTTCTTGTTGATTGGTGGCCTCTGCCAAAGTGGTCTGCGGTTATGTCTGCTGGCACCAATCATACAGCAAGGAACAGTAATCAGCATGGATTCATGAAGAATCGTTCTTGCCAAACCAATCTATTAACCTTCTATGAGGAGGTGAGTTGCCATCTAGATAAAGGAAGGCCCGTAGACGTGGTGTATCTGGATTTTTCAGACGCATTTGACACAGTTCCCCATAAAGGTTTATTGTACAAAGTAAGGTCCGTTGGCATGGCAGAAGGGAGTTTAATAAAACACATGGCCACTCATTAAAGGTAAAAGAAAGAGGTTTAACCTTAACCTTCTCCACCAGCCAGATGATGGCTCAGGGGTGAGTACATGTATTGAAAACTGGCTACAAGGGAGAGTTTAGAGGGTGGTGATAAATGGGGAGTACTCGGAATGGTGAGTGGGGTCCCTCAGGGTTCTGTGCTGGGACCAATCCTATTAAATTTGTTCATAAGCGATCTGGAGGATGGGATAAACAGTTCAACCTCTGTATTTGTGGACAATACGAAGCTAAGCAGGGCAATAACTTCTCTGCAGGATGTGGAAACCTTGCAAGAAGATCTGAACAAATTAATTGGGTGGTCAACTACATGGCAAATGAGGTTTAAGGTGGAAAAATGAAAAATAATGCATTTGTGTGGCAAAAATATGAATGCAAGCTACACATGGGGGGGGGGGGAGAACCTCTGGGGGAATCGAAGAAGGAAAAGGACCTAGTATATGACCGGCTCAGCAATGGCATTCAATGCCAAGCTGCTGATAACAAAGCAAACAGAATATTGCCATGCATTAAAAATGGGATTAACTCCAGGGATAAAACGATAATTCTTCCACTCTACAAGACTCTGGTCCGGCCGCACCTGGAGTATGCTGTCCAGTTCTGGGCACCAGTTCTCAGGAAGCATGTGCTGGAAATGGAGCTGGTACAACGAAGGGCAACAAAGCTAATAAAAGGACTGGAGGACATTAGTTATGAGAAAAGGTTGGGAGCACTGAACTTATTCTCTCTGGAGATGAGCTGCTTAAGAAGGGATATGATTTCAATTTACAAATACCGTACTGGTGACCCCACAACAGGGATAAAACTTTTCTGCAGAAGGGACTTTAATAAGACATGTGGCCACTCATTAATTAAAAGAAAATAGATTTAACCTTAACCTCCTCCACCAGCCGGATGATGGCTCAGGGGTAACAATATGCATTTTTAGTGTTCTGTCAGCAGTCAGCCTTTTCACCCAGCAGCAGGCTTTCCCAAAAAAGAGTTTTTTTTTCTCAACCTCACCTACTATGTAACTATGTAACATTCAGAGCCCAACAAGCCCTCAACATACAGTCTTTTTTCATGATGCTGCACCACAGGGAACCTTCCTTAGATAAGCCTGGTTGCAATGTTTCCTACAAAAGATTATTATTTCACTGATAAAATCTTGTCAGTAACTTGCTTATTGATTTTGAATGACCTGTGAGTATAGAAAGCAAGGATGGTTTGATCTTCAACCAAACACTTATGTGACACTGGCGTTTAGAGATGATATGGCATTTATCAGCCCAGCATGTATTGGGCACACTGAGATGTTCATTTTACATCCGCTGTGACCCGTCTCACTACAAGGCAATATTCACAAAAGCCATTACATTGCACACCCATTGACTTGTTAGGTAAGCTCATGTATCCCCATGCTATAGAAGTGTTTGGAAAGTAAAGGTGAGTGTCTGTCGACAAGGACATTCCGGCAGCGAATGGTTTTTTTTGGCTGATCATGCTGCATGTGCTGCTTGCAAAACACAAAGACTACAGAATGAGCTCCTGCACTTAATTAGAGATTCTGCCTTTAAATGGAAGCAGACAATAGCTGTTAATATCAGCTCCACTCAGATATCAGGGAGCCACACTGACTTATTGTTACACAAGAACTAAGCAAGGTGCAATCACCGCACAGCCATCACACTCTTCTGAAAGGTGGAATCTGCTTATTAATCTGTCGCTAGCAATTTCAGGTGCCAAGTTATTCTACTGCCCCCACCTCCTCTTTGTCTTCCAGCACTTTCTACACTAATTTGGTGTCCATGTTTTGGATATATGACATGATTACATTTTGCATTACAATTATATTTGCAAGACGAGAGAGAGGATTTTTTTAACACTTGCGATCCTCTCTTACAAACATTCCCGCTTGGACTACTAAGTAGGCACACTCAATTTATAAAGTCCACTAGCTGGAGACAATAGGGTAGGGGTAGGCAACATTGGCACTCTAGCTGTTTTGAAACTACAAATCCCATCATGCCTCTGCCTCTAGTAGTCCTTCCCGTGATTGTGAGGGTCTTGCAATGTCTCATGGGACTTGAAGTTTCACCACAGCTGGAGGGTCGAGGTTGCCTACCCCTGTAATAGGGTCTGAAGATAGCATTGAATATCACTGATGTTCAGGCTTTCCCAAAATGGCCATACTTTTACAATATAACAGCTTTTACAATTCACTATAGCATTGCTCAGGCAGAATCACTAGAGAAAATGGGAGGATTTTAGTGGTTGTGGCTCTGCTCTGTGAAAGTGCTAGCTTAAAGGGGTTGTAAAGGTAAAGAAAAAATTCCCTAAATAGCTTCCTTTACCTTAGTGCAGTCCTCCTTCACTTACCTCATCTTTCGATTTTGCTTTTAAATCCTCACTTCCTGTTCTTCTGTCTGTAACTACACACAGTAATGCAAGGCTTTCTCCCTGGTGTGGAGAAAGCCTCTTGAGGTGGGAGGGGGCGAGCAGGAGTGTCAGGACACTCTCTACTGTGCAGAAAGAGAAAGGAGCTGTGTGTTAGTGGGCGTATAGGAATACGACATTTGAAGCCCATGTCCAGGATCCATCTGTGTGTGGCGGCTCTTGATGCACTGACTCCAGCCTCAGTCCACTCCTTGTGAAAGTCCCCAACACTTTTGAATGGCCTTTTCCTGACAATCCTCTCCAGGTTGCAGTGATCCCTGCTGCTTGTGCACCTTTTTCTCCCACGCTTTTCCTTTCCACATAACTTTCTATTAATGTGCTTTGATACAGCACTTTGGGAACCTCCAAATTTATTTGCAATTACCTTCCTGAATCTTTTCCTCCTTATGGAGGGTGTCAATGATGGCTTTATATAATTATAAATGTGCACTTACATAGGTTGAAACATTTGTTAGCAATGATAAACAGGAAGTCTGTGATTCCCATGCGTTCCATGGACCAAACAGGAAGTGATGCAATGATGCTGTGGCTCTGTCCTATGCGTTTTGTCATCAAGACGTCATCGGAAGCTGCTGCTCCAATTTTTTCTCTCAGACCCTACTTAAGTAGGTGTCACAGTGGGGGCAGCAGCTCTTACCATAGTTTAATCAACCATCAGCATGGGGCAAACCCACAATTGTTCATATTGGAATCACTTGATAGGCCCCCTCCTATTCTAGGGAAAGAACAGAGATGCAGGACCTCAATATGGCCATCGCGGGGCGTATTTTCTACCTGTCTATTACAACTTACTTATCTCAGTAATCATATGACTGCTGCTGTACCTTCCCATAATGCTTGCAAGATGAAGGCTTCAGTAAGTAATGTAATGGAAAATGTACTGTAGTGAGAGTTATTGTGGAAAGAGCTTAGTGAAGATTGTTGTTGGTGAACAGTGACTAGGATCCATTGGAGGCTAAACCAAGCCCTGACGTCTCCATGAGATGCACTAGAAGAAAAAAAGATGAAGAAAGTTAAATATTCAACAATTGGTGTCTAGTTTTATATCTAAAACTCCATTCTCCTCCCTAGCAGCTTCTCAGAACATTTTTATTTTCTTTATTGTTTCCAGACACACAAATATATTTTCATAATATGAATATACATATATTTAATATGATACTTATGTACTCTTTTCTTTTTTCTTGTATATACATTTAATGTTTAGTAGCACCTTCCCAATCTGTCCTGAGGAAGCAAATCTTATGCGAAACATGTTGACAAGCACACATGGAGGACTTATGGACCTGACTTTTTGATATCTATTTACATTTCCTTGTATATCGATGGACTCCTAATACCTAACTGTAATTGGGTATCTGTTGAATTTCTGTTGAATAACGGGTGTTGTAGTTATTTTATCATGTGTGATTTGTGTTTTTTCTTATTATTTGTAATACAACTATTTTATTTTTACACCTACCGCCTCATGTTGTGCCCAAAAAAGTCTGCTAAGTCTAGTTTACTTTCTCAGTCCTTTTTTCTGGAGAGAAGAGTTACAGAGCTGGAATGTATGTAGGACAAGCTACTTTTTTTATATATTTTTTTAGGTTTACATACACTTTAATTGTTTCAGTCTTTTAATCTTGAAATGGCTTTTGAACTGAGTTAACCATGGTATAAAACCTGAAACTTCACGTATCATTGCAAATGAGGTGAATTGACAATTATTATCTTACATATTGCTTGACTTCTGGAAGCTGGTCCTGGGGTGGAGGCATCATTTCATGCCTTCGGAACGTAGAACAATGGCAATTTACAGCACAGCTCAGGGAAACATAACATTCCAGTCCCCCCGACCTCCAATATCCTTCAAATAATGTTTGGCATCTGTCTTCACTTATGGGCATGACCCTCTATTCTGTCAGTGTTATATTTTCTTCCTTTCCATCATTGTTGACCCACCTCCCAGTTTGCTTCCCCATATAACACATGCCCAGTGAAACCCGTGTTGCCTGAGGAACTTCCCAGTTCTCTGAGCTCCTGTTTGCCTACTATTACGTGTATTCTGTGTCTGACTTCCCGTATACCGACTCCGGCTTTGTCTACCATCTGTGCTTGCCTGCCTGCCCTGACCTTGGCTTGTTTCCTGGATTTCCTTCTGTCTCATGCTGTTGTACTCTGCACATGTGAGCAGTCTCTGCATCCTCAGCTGGGCGTACTTTGGGGCTGTAACCTGGTTGCAGCTTGCTGCAAGTCCATTTCAAGCATCTAGGGCCCTGTTGAAAAAGCAGGCTGGGGCTTAGACTCCGCATCCTAGGAAACCCTGAGGGGCTGGGACTCACTATCACAGACTCACTATCACATAAGGACTCACTATTGATTGATTGATTTTTTATTTTCTTTACAGCGCCACATACACCCAGGAGGGTGCCCCTAAGCCAGGGATCTTCAAACTACGGCCCTCCAGCTGTGTCGGAACTACAAGTCCCATGAGGCATTGTAAAACTCTGACATTCACAGACATGACTAGGGCATGATGGGAATTGTAGTTCCTGAACAGCTGGAGGGCCGTAGTTTGAGGACCCATGCCCTAAGCGCTGAAAAGGAGATCCACTGATCTATTCTGAACTAAAAAGCAATCACTATCACAGACACCTGACACAGTGGCGCTGTAACAACAGTGTAAGTATTAACCCCTCATTTCTGTCTTGGGGAAAGTATTTGCATTTTAACCACTTGCCGACTAGCCGCCACAGCAGCAGCATGGCTCGGCTGGGCGAAACAACGTTATGTTAAATTGCATCGCCTGTGGCCATTAGGTGCACGCGCGTCCAGTGCAATGTATTTAAAAGGCAAGTCCAATTGGAGCCAAAGTAGTAAAAGACAGACACCGGGCATAATATTGCAAAAATAGCTTCACAAGAAAGACAGTTTGTCTACTTGGATGGAGGACAAAAATGATCAATGTCCCTAGAACAGGTAAAAATGCTAGACCAATCAACACACTTTGAATTAAATAATTAAATGACTGGCATATTAATGAAAAAAATTTAACAGAAACGAGCAGGGCCCACTATTGGGCTTGGCCCATGGGCTTGAGCCCAGTCAAGCCCAATGGTAAGTCCGGCCCAGTGTGCAGGGCTTCCTAGACTTGGGCTTTAAAACACCGGTTAAAGGTCTGCTTGTCTATTAGGCCGCGTACTGCCCATCGGACCGTTGTCCATCGGACCAAAGTTTTAAAATTTGCTTTAAAATCGGTCCGATGGACGCCTGACCATCGGACCAAAATGATGGTTAGTACGCAAAAGCATCGGACCAAAAACCTGCGCATGCTCAGAATCAAGTCGACGCATGCTTGGAAGCATTGAACTTCGTTTTTTCAGCACGTCGTCGTGTTCTACGTCACCGCGTTCTGACCCGATCGGATTTTGGACTGATGGTGTGTACGCACATCAGACCATCAGGCCACTTCAGCGGTGACCCGATAAAAAAAGGTCCGTCGGACCATTCTCATCGGGTTGGTCCGATCGTGTGTACGCGGCCTAAGATGTGCTTTAACATGTTAATTTTGTTAAGCCTTGTACACACGGGCAAGAATCTCGTCAGGAAAAAAACGTTGTTTTTCCCGAAGAGATTCCTGGCAAGAATCTCTTGCTGGCCGATTGTACAGACAGACCTTTCAAAAGAGCAGCGGTTCTCTTAAAAGGCAAGAACATGGTGATGTCATCACATGTGCTCGTCACATTCAATGCCGTTGCCGCCATCTTGCCTCACCCTACCTATGCCGTGGAAGCTACCGCGCATGCGTCAAAGTCATTTCAAGCATGCGCAGGTTTCCTCGGCGACAGGTAAGTATACACACTCTCGGGTTTCTCATTGGGAAACAGGCCGACAAGAATCTTGACGAGCTCTATTTTTCTCGTCGAGATTCTGCCCAGATTTCCAGATGAGAAACCTGAAAGCCTCGTACACACGCACGGTTTACTCGGCAGGAAAGCTCTGCCAGCAGTTTTCTTGCTGGTTCTTTCAGAGAAAACCGAGCGAGTGTACGAGGCTTCAGGGGGAAAACAAATCCTCATAGTCTGTATTGCCATTGGCACACTACTGCTGTGCCGTGTTGGAAATCCAATTTTGGCTGAAAAATGTTTGTGTTGTTTGACATTGACAATCCTGCCCCTCATATGGCCCCATTGAATTGATGTGACTTCAGAAGAAATTATACTAAAACTAAAGAAAAAAAATGTCTTCAACAACTAATTAAGTGACATTGTAATCTGATAAGAGTACAAACAGAATGACTGGGTAATAGATGAGATCAATTAACTACAGTCTATTTAACTGTACCCATTTAACGTGATAACTCTCCAAAGTTTTATTGACTTGGTTGTTTAAGAAATAATTGAACACGACTGGATGTATTTTAGACCCCTGGGTGATGCAGATTGTTTTAACTTAATGATTAAGAGGCTTGATGACCTAACCTGCATAAAACAACGTCCCAACATCTAGAACGGAATCAGTCAATGCTGACCCTGAAGGCCCTGCTGTTACTTGGCTCTGTATCGTAATATTGAGAAACAAGATACAATCCAAGCCTCTGAGATTTAAAATGTGTTTTTGCAGCCTCCTTATTGCTTACTGCAGAGTCAATACTTTTTTTTACTTGCAGCATTTATTAAGTCATTCTCACACTTTTAAAAGATACACTTTTGATTAGTTCTCAGAACTAGTTAAAAAGTCATCCGGACTGTCCATAGACAAGCTTCTGTTCTAGATTTGCAAATGTAGTGAGGACTTGCAATCAGGGCCTGTGCAAGGATTTTTGACACTCTAGGTCGGTGATTTACACACTGCAGCCCGCGGGCCAAATGCGGCCCTTTGCTTGCCTTTATCTGGCCCTTGGGGCACTATCCCTCCCACTGATACGAGACACTATTCTGCCATCTGACACCAACAATGGAGCACCATTTCTCCCACTGACACAACTAAAAGAGCACTATTCCTCCCTATGATACCAGCAATGGGGCACTATTCCTCCCCCTAATACCAGATGTTCACCAACAATGATGCCAGGAAAATGTATACTCCCGCTGGCCAAAGTCCGGCCCTCCAAGAGTCTGAAGGACAATAAACCGGCCCTTTGTTTAGAATGTTTGGAGACCCCTGCCCTAGGTGAAACCTAATATGCTGCCCCCCCATGGCTCCACCACTAACTCCACACCCTTTCGCCTGCCCATGTAAACCCCACCTTTTTAACAAAGCACCCATCAAATGCAGTCTCACCAGCGCCCATTAAATGCAGCTTACTAGCTCCCATCGAATGCAGCCTCGCTAGCGCGCATCAAATGCAACTTAACAGCGCCCATCAATGCAGCCTCACCAGCGCCCACCACATGTAGCCTATCAGCTCCCATCAATGCAGCCTACAAGTGCCCATCAATGCAGCCTCACCAACGTCCATCAATGCAGCCTCACCAGCGTCCATCAATGCAGCCTCACCAGCGTCCATTAATGCAGCCTCACCAGCGTCCACCAATGCAGCCTCACCAGTGTCCATCAATGCAGCCTTACTAGCGCCCATCAATGCAGCCTCACCAGCAGCCATCAAATGCAGCCTCACCAAGGCCTATCACATGTAGCCTACCAGCGCCCATCACATGCAGCCTACCAGTGCTCATCAATGAATGTTTGCTTGCTTCCATTCATTCAGGAGTCGGAACACAGACACAGTACTCCACCGCTGCTGCGCCTCCGACACTATGTGTGAACGAATTGGCAGCTGCCTGCTCATGATGAGACTTAGTTGCTTGCTCTAGAGGGAAGAGAGTAGGAACACCAGTGGCTGGACGACCTAGGCAGCAGGGCGCCCTAGACTGCTGACTAGTTTGCCTAGTGGTAGCACCAGCCCTGCTTGCAATGTCTAGTGATATTCTTTGCACCAGTCCAAACTTGAAAACCCGAGCTTCCGCTAGAGGTGATGTAGTGGGACTTGAAATATAAATTTCTCTGAAGGTTCCTCAACTATTTTGGACCTTTTTATAATGCAAGTGGGGCCCCACAACTGAGATCAACCAACTCAATTGTTTTTGGGAAAAAAAACTGATAACCCATTGCCCCATGAGATGGTGCTACAGAAAGATAGACAGAGGCTATCCAATCCTTATTGCTTGAAGGCTTCAGCCTTGCTTTTGGAAAAGAGAGGGAAAGTTTTCCTGGCATTACCGTTCAACTCAGGATTCTCAATAACAGGTTCAATTGCAGCTTTCAGAAGTAGAATTGAAGCAGGAGACATTTTTACACCGTATTCCACTGCTGTATCAAAGGATTGAGAACGTTTTCTTTACTTCCCCTTTTCCATCTATATCAGCATATATATATATATATATATATATATATATATATATATATATATATATATATATATATATATATATATATATATATATATACAGTGCAGAAAATAAGTATTTGAACACCCTGCTATTTTGCAAGTTCTCCCACTTGGAAATCATGGAGGGGTCTGAAATTGTCATCGTAGGTGCATGTCCACTGTGAGAGACATAATCCAAAAAAAAAATTCCAGAAATCACAATTTATGATTTTTTAACTATTTATTTGTATGATACAGCTGCAAAGAAGTATTTGAACACCTGTCTATTAGCTAGAATTCTGACCCTCAAAGACCTGTTAGTCTGCCTTTAAAATGTCCACCTCCACTCCATTTATTATCCTAAATTAGATGCACCTGTTTGAGGTCATTAGCTGCACAAAGACACCTGTCCACCCCATACAATCAGTAAGAATCCAACTACTAACATTGCCAAGACCAAAGAGCTGTCCAAAGACACTAGAGACAAAATTGTACACCTCCACAAGACTGGAAAGGGCTACAGGGAAATTGCCAAGCAGCTTGGTGAAAAAAGGTCCACTGTTGGAGCAATCATTAGAAAATGGAAGAAGCTAAACATGACTGTCAATCTCCCTCGGACTGGGGCTCCATGCAAAATCTCACCTTGTGGGGTCTCAATGATCCTAAGAAAGGTGAGAAATCAGCCCAGGACTTCACGGGAGGAGCTGGTCAATGACCTGAAAAGAGCTGGGACCACCGTTTCCAAGGTTACTGTTGGTAATACACTAAGACGTCATGGTTTGAAATCATGCATGGCACGGAAGGTTCCCCAGCTTAAACCAGCACATGTCAAGGCCCGTCTTAAGTTTGCCAATGACCATTTGGATGATCCAGAGGAGTCACGGGAGAAAGTCATGTGGTCAGATGAGACCAAAATAGAACTTTTTGGTCATAATTCCACTAACCGTGTTTGGAGGAAGAAGAATGATGAGTACCATCCCAAGTACACCATCCCTACTGTGAAGCATGGGGGTGGTAGCATCATGCTTTGGGGGTGTTTTTCTGCACATGGGACAGGGCGACTGCACTGTATTAAGGAGAGGATGACCGGGGCCATGTATTGCGAGATTTTGGGCAACAACCTCCTTCCCTCAGTTAGAGCTTTGAAGATGGGTCGAGGCTGGGTCTTCCAACATGACAATGACCCGAAGCACACAGCCAGGATAACCAAGGAGTGGCTCTGTAAGAAGCATATCAAGGTTCTGGCGTGGCCTAGCCAGTCTCCAGACCTAAACCCAATAGAGAATCTTTGGAGGGAGCTCAAACTCTGTGTTTCTCAGCGACAGCCCAGAAACCTGACTGATCTAGAGAAGATCTGTGTGGAGGAGTGGGCCAAAATCCCTCCTCCAGTGTGTGCAAACCTGGTGAAAAACTACAAGAAACGTTTGACCTCTGTAATTGCAAACAAAGGCTACTGTACCAAATATTAACATTGATTTTCTCAGGTGTTCAAATACTTATTTGCAGCTGTATCATACAAATAAATAGTTAAAAAAATCATACATTGTGATTTCTGGAATTTTTTTTTTTGATTATGTCTCTCACAGTGGACATGCACCTACGATGACAATTTCAGACCCCTCCATGATTTCCAAGTGGGAGAACTTGCAAAATAGCAGGGTGTTCAAATACTTATTTTCTGCACTGTATATACCTGTATATATAACATTGAGGCAGTGAAGCACCTCTAACATATCTTGTGGTTCTATGACTCTACCTGCTGTTGTTGGGTCCTGAGCAGACCCGTCGCTACAGGACAGGCAAAACAAACAATTGCTTGGGGCCCCGAGCTGGCCTGGGGCCCCCAACTTCACTTTCCCAGGCTGTAGCGTGGCCGAGCTCCTCTTCCTTCATCCTGGAGCCCTGTCAGTTTCCTGTTCCCGGCTGGACTGACAGGAAGTGCACATTGAGTGCTCACTTCCTTTCAGTGCGGCTGGGAACACAGGAAACGGAATCTCCTGTACCACGTGATACCTGGCCTGGCCTGGCCCGGGCACTATCTGATAGGGGACTGGGGACCCATAATGATAGAACACCGGACTGACAGTAGGAAGAGAAGCTTGGCCACGCTACAGCGACAGCCTACATGGAAGAAGGGGAGGTGAGAATAGAAAAACTTAGGGAC
Organism: Rana kukunoris; assembly: GCA_029574335.1. NCBI lineage: Eukaryota > Metazoa > Chordata > Amphibia > Anura > Ranidae > Rana > Rana kukunoris. The sequence goes on along the minus strand of CM056056.1, from coordinate 38,948,264 downwards.
TAGGGGGGGGGGGGGAATAAGAACATGGGTGTAAAAAATTAGTGTAGCACTAACGTAGACTTTGCTTGGGGCCCCCAATTTCCTTCAAACGGCCCTGGTCCTGAGGGCACATAAAGCAATTCACAATAAGGTTTTAACATTGACTGGCTTCAATTCGTGCTACTATAACATAAATTAAATCAGTATTAAACCCAAAATGTTATAGAATTCAGCTTACAAATCATTTGGATGGCTGCACTTGTTTCTTTTTTTTCTCACTTTTTTCCCTGTGTATTCATTTGGTGATCTGCCCAGTAACACTTCTCTTGTTACATAGTTTGTCAGGTTGAAATAAGACACAAGTCCAAGACACTAGTTCCACCATAAAAATAAAAAAAATAAACAAAATCATACAATCTCATCTACCCAATCCTATACCCACAGTTGATCCAGAGGAAGGCAAAAAACCCCAGCAGATCATGATCCAATTTGCTACAGCAGGAGAAAAAATTCCTTCCTGATCCCCGAGAGGCAATTGGATGTAGATTGGCAACACTGCAAGCCAGCTAAATTTTCAAATTGATAGTCCAAAGCCCATTGAGACAGGCCTTAGGAGGCATGTTCTCACCACAGTGATCTGCTGCCAGGGGAGGGCTGGCAGGGGGATGAAGGTTGAAAATCTCGCCCTGGGCTGGTGACACTATGTACAGCCACCGGCCGCCACTGCCAAATGCTGTTTTTGCAGAGCAGGAATATGCCTGCTGGAGCTCTGTTAACACAGGTCACGGCTACTGCTCACCTCTCACTGTGCAGCTGTGCCTGTGTCCGCTCCAAGGTAGATGGCTGCAGAGCTGAGCTATGTCTCGTCTCACATATAGCTCAGCCTCAGCGCACACCTGCGCTGACATCCCCTTCTCTTGATGTAAGGGGAGGCTCTGTGCGGACTCTGATGTAAGGGGGGCCTCTGTGCGGACCCTGATGTAAGGGGGGCCTCTGTGCGGACCCTGATGTTAGGGGGGCCTCTGTGCGGACCCTGATGTAAGGGGGGCCTCTGTGCGGATCCTGATGTAAGGGGGGCCTCTGTGCGGACCCTGATGTAAGGGGGCCTCTGTGCGGAACCTGATGTAAGGGGGGCCTCTGTGCGGACTCTGATGTAAGGGGGGCCTCTGTGCGCACTCTGATGTAAGGGGGGCCTCTGTGCAGACTCTGATGTAAGGAGGGCCTCTGTGCACACTCCGATGTAAGGGGGGCCTCTGTACGGACCCTGATGTAAGGGGGGCCTCTGTGCGGACCCTCTGTGCGGGGGCCTCTGTGCGGACTCTGATGTAAGGGGGGCCTCTGTGCACACTCTGATGTAAGGGGGGGCCTCTGTGCGGACTCTGATGTAAGGGGGGCCTCTGTGCGGACTCTGATGTAAGAGGGGCCTCTGTGCGGACTCTTGTGATCATGAAAAATCTTAGACTGTTTTCCTTGATCCATTAATTTTCCACGCTCTATGGGCCACTTAACTTGCCCCCCAGGCCTAAGGCTGCCAGCCCTCCCCTGCCTGCTGCTTTGTGCTCTCTTCGATTTAGTACCTTGCTTGGGTGGCTCTTTCAGGAAAATGCATTGCAAACTGATAGCTGTGTGGGTCACAGAGGGACACACAAACCTCAAGCCACAATATGACAATAATACCCAAGGAAGAAATACATAACTGCATTAAACTGTGTCCTTTTATATCTGCCCCAAATTCAGCTGTAAAGCAGCTCTAGAAATCATTATTTAAATTATGAGAAAACATTTTCCTACGATTGTCTATAATGAATATCTGTTAGAGTCTAATATTGTTTTCTTGGACTCAAGATTACTGGAGTATGCTATATTGAAATGCACAGTCATGCAGCCCTGGCAAGAAATTGATTTCATATTGTGTCACTAAGAGGACAATCATCCCACATTCCCCACTATGAAGGATGAATTTTGGACTTTCCCTGCTCATAGAATCCTATTATTGTTATAATACTCCTTTCTTAATAGTATTAAAATCAATCTATTCTTTCCTGTACATTTGGGAAGCTTTGTGCGATATTTGTGATAATCTGCTTTAACGTCTTACAAACGACAACATTAAAGAATACTCTTATTTCCCACCTAATCCATTTAATATGATTTAATCAAAACAAATTATTTGCCCGGTGCTGCAAAGCTTGCCACTAAGACATGAATCAGCAAACGCAAAACACATTCCTTTTCTGTGAAGGTCTATTGTGCAAGAATGTTAAAAAGCTTGCTCAAGCATAATACAGCTACTTTAATCAAATCCATACCTCCAGGTATTTAAAAAGCAAAAATTGGTACTTCCTAAGCTGAGCTCAAAATTAATTAAAAGCTCTGTTAACAGTGTACATACAGCCCCCACAGTCTAAAGACCTTAACCACATAAGGACCGCCGCACGACTATATACGTCGACAGAATGGCACGGCTAGGCACATGGACGTATATATACGTCCTCTTTAACCACTTCTGACCGGCCCCACGTCCAAAGACGTCATTTTTTTGAAGATGGATATCTCGGTAACGGCAGCAGCTGCTGCCACAACCGAGATATCCATCTCTTCGTGGGGCGGTCCTGTTAACGATAACGGCGGTCATCGCAGCGGATTCGCCGCGAGATCGCCGTTACCGGCGGCGGGAGAGGGTGCCCCCCCCCTCCCGCCGCTCTCCCGCGCCCTCCGCCGCTTACCGTAGCCGTCGGTAGCGGCGGAGGCGATCGGGTCCGCTCGTCGTCTGTCCGGGGATGTGACTGAGGGAAAAAAATGTCCCTCAGCCGTCCCCCTCCCTCTGCTGGGCGGAAGTGACGTCAAAACGTCATTTCCGCCCAGCGTCTTAAAGAGACATTTAATTTGTTTACATTTTGACTTTTTTTTTTTTTTTGCATTTAAGCCTGAATATGAGATCTGAGGTCTTTTTGACCCCAGATCTCATATATAAGAGGACCTGTCATGCTTTTTTCTATTACAGGGGATGTTTACATTCCTTGTAATAGGAATAAAAGTGATCATTTTTTTTTTTTTTTTTTCAGTGTTTAAAATTATAAAATAAATAAAAATTTTTTAAAGTGCCCCGTCCCGACGAGCTCGCGCGCAGAAGCAAACGCATACGCGAGTAGCGCCCGCATATGAAAACGGTGTTCAAACCACACAAGTGAGGTATCGCCGCAATCGTTAGAGCGAGAGCAATAATTCTAGCCCTAGACCTCCTCTGCATCTCAAAAAATGCAACCTGTAGAATTTTTTAAACGTCGCCTATCGAGATTTTTAAGGGTAAAAGTTTAACGCCATGCCACGAGCGGGCGCAATTTTTAAGAGTGACATGTTGGGTATCATTTTACTCGGCGTAACATCATCTTTCACAATATATAAAAAAATTGGGCCAAATTTATTGTTGTCTTATTTTTTAATTCAAGAAAGTGAATTTTTTCCAAAAAAAGTGCGCTTGTTAGACCGCTGCGCAAATACGGTGTGAGAAAAAGTATTGCAATGACCGCCATTTTATTCTCTAGGGTGTTAGAAAAAAAAAATATATAATGTTTGGGGGTTTTAAATAATTTTCTAGCAAAAAAAAATGTTTTAGTCTCGTAAGCACCGAACATGAAAAACAGGCTCGGGGCTGAAGTGGTTAAGAGCCCAGCCATGGGTCGCGAGCGCACGCTCGTGACCTGGGCCAAAGCTCTATGACCGCGCCTGCGGGACCCGTGGACCTGATTGCCACCGGTGTCCTGCAATCGGTCACAGGAGCTGGAGAACGGGGAAAGAGGTAAGTGTAAACACACCTTCCCCGTTCTTCTCTGTAGCAGTGTCAGTGATTGTCTGTTCCCTGATATAGGGAACGACGATCAGTGACATCACACGTCCAGCCCCGCCCCCCTACAGTAAGAAACACACATGAGGTCACACTGAACCCCTACAGCGCCCCCCTAGTGGTTAACCCCTTCACTGCCATTGTCCTTTTCACAGTAAACAGTTCATTTTTATAGCAGTTTTCGCTGTGAAAAGTGTCCGCCATAATGTCGCAGTCACGAAAATAATCGCTGATCGCTGCCATTAGCAGTAAAAAAATTATATTAATAAAAATGCCATAAAACTATGTCCTATTTTGTAAACGCTATAAATTTTGCGCAATCCAATCGATAAACGCTTATTGGGATTTTTTTTTACCAAAAATAGGTAGAAGAATACGTATCAGCCTAAACTGAGGATTTTTTTTTTTTTACATATATATATATATATTTTGTGGGGGATATTTATTATAGCAAAAGGTAAAAAATATTGCATTTTTTTCAAAATTGTCGCTCTATTTTTGTTTATAGCGCAAAAAATAAAAACTGCAGAGTTGATCAAATACCACCAAAAGAAAGCTCTATTTGTGGGAAGAAAAGGACGCCAATTTTGTTTGGGAGCCATGTTGCACGACCGCACAATTTTCAGTTAAAGCGACACAGTGCCGTATCGCAAAAAGGGGCAAGGTCCTTAACCTGCATAATGGTCCGGGTCTTAACTGGTTAAACGCCAACAAAATCACCTCACATAATCCATACTCCCCATTTGGTCTACCTCATCATCTCTGTATTTACAACCCACTTGTGCCAAGGTCCACAACTCCATTAGACTACAATTGAGCAGCTGGTAAGTGTCCAATCGGGGCTTTTTTCTCAAGCAATAGGTGCTGGAACTCAACCACAACCCCCCAAAACTCCTCCACCCACACACACCCTCCAAATCACATCAAATAGTAGGTGTGGTCAGTCAAATTTCACAAACAGTAGGAGGGTCTCAACCTCCCTGGCGGTATGATTATTTCAGAATTTAGGTGCTGAAAGCGCTACCATTATTTCGCAAGGAAATTTGGTGTTTTATATTGTAGGCCTGTAAGGGTCCTTTCACACGGAGCGGACCGTTTTTCGGTCTGCTCCGTGTGTCCGTCGGCTCAGCGGGGGGTCTCCGCTTAGCTGTCGGCGGACAGTGCAGTCCCCGCACACTGTGCAGGGACCGCCCTATCTCTCCTCCGCTCTCCCCTATGGGGAGTCGGATGGAAACGGACCGTCTGTCTGTTTGCATCCGATCCGTTTGGCCGGACGGAAGAAAAATAGGACATTCTTCCATCCGAAAAAACGGATGCGGATCTGGCGGACGTTAGCGGATGCATCATCCGCTAACGGATCCGCTCCCATAGGGGTTCATTACAAGTCCGTTAACGGACTTGTAATTAGCGGACCGTTCGTCCGCTAGTGTGAAAGGACCCTAATTCTTAGGGGAGATTCACTTAAATTTGTCCAAACCAGGGTCTAGTAGACATTCCGGGTATAATAAAATTTGAAACACAAAATCATGAATTATAATATATATAATATATAATAAATATAAATAATTATAACAAATAATATAATAATAATAAAATGTATTACTTTCCATTTTTTGATGATGAATTTCCCCACAAATCGCTATCGCTCAATTCTTCAAGTGATTATAATTTATTATCGCTGTTTTCTAGCTGCTCTAAAATCACTTTTGACATATAGGGACACTTTTGGTTGCTATGGACAATCTCCAGTTTCCAGGCAGAAAGAACAGTTTTTATTATATAAAAGTGCATGTAGGACATTGGGCAGACCACTGGGTGTGTATTGTTTTCAAACAGTACTGTAATCTATAAGATTACAGTATACTGTATGTATTGTGTTTATTTACTTTTTTAAATTTGTCGCTGATCTCCGCCCCGTGTGTCGTAACGTCGCAGGGAACGGAGCTCGGCGGCACTCGGCACTGTGAATCGAGCGAGGAAGACACTGCTCGATCACACAGCGGAGAGGCATTGCAGGATCCAGGGACAAGGTAAGTAAACCCTGCCTGTGGACACTGCAAGGGAATACCGAGTCTGGCTCAGGGTTACCGCTTTTGGTCTTGGAATTCCAACCCGAGCCGGACTCGGGAATACCGCCAGGGGGGTTAAAGGGGCATTAAATACCAGGATTACGAACAGAGTGCAGAGTTCAAGGGGGGGGCATACACAGAGTGCAGAGCTGTCACTTGTAAACACAAAAACTGGACTTCTGTGTTTACAAGTGATTGTGGTGAGCAGCCCCCCAAGTCAGAGGTGGTGGAACTTAGTTCCCCCTTAAAAAAAGTTCCCCTGCTTCTAATTATAAAAAAAAACCAAGGTGGGTTATTTTACGGGGGTTCTCAAGGTAATTCCAGTAATATCTTTAAGGGTTTTCTGTTGAGTTCACTCTATCTGTGATTGGTGGACTTGTTAGGTTAAGTGAGAGCATATCGGTGTGCCAAGGCTGGATTCACACTTGTGCATTTTTTGTTTCCTGCGGGGTCCGAGTTCCAGGTTGCGGCATCCACCTTCAGGGTGCGCACATCCATCGACCTCGCAGCCGTGGCCTACCTGGCCAAAGTTGCGCACCATGCGGAGCTTCATTCCAACCTAGAGAGGGATCCCAGAAGCTGCTGGGGCCCAAACCTTTCCTAAAAGGATCCTAAGCTGGAGGCTGTGCGGTGGGGGATCGGCTTGAGGAGAACCCGGAGGCAGGTGATCCAATAAGGCTTGAACGAACCATCGGGGATCCAGTGACTCTAACTAAATTTATTGGGAGGACTCGCTCATTTCCATTTGACGCTCATTCAAGTACTAGGCCTGTGGCAGAGGCCTGGTCCTCCCAGCATTTGCAAGTGACGTTCCGGCTGCCAGGCCTGTGGCAGAGACCTGTCCGGGGGCACTTTACCCACTCCAATTGGAGTGGCGACGAGAGAGGAAGATTGTTCTCTCACATTTCAATATCCAAGGCCTGATACTCAATCTCTCTTTCTCTGCTCATCAACCTGCTCCTATCCTCTACTATGTTGATGAAGGCCATGTTGAGCCTTGGAATACAGCATTGAAGAAAACCCAAATAAAGACTGGACATTCGCTCTCTTCTCCTCAACTCACAAGTATCACCCATAGACACCTGCCAGGTAACACAGCATGCCGATCCCACTTATACTTAGCGGCTCCTGAATGGCGTAGCGCTACACTATTATATAAGAGGGCCCCACAGGTAAATATGATCATCCTCCCCAAATTTGTGTTTATTTTTCAGATGGTCCCTATACAATTACCTAGAGCTTACTTTCTTAGAGCACAGCATGAGTTTACTAGGTTTGTATGGCAGGGGGAACCTCCACGCCTCTCCTATGATCTAATGCTTTGTATGAAGGCAAGGGGAGGCCTGGGTCTTCCAGACCTTTTTTTAAATTATCAGACTACTGACACCTTTAAACTCTTGGATACTTCCCCAACAGTGTTTTTTGCTAAATATTTTTGTAAAGCCTTATGAATCTCTCCTGCCACTGAAACATCATTCATTCAATTTTAATTTAGGCACCATGACCAAGGCTGATGGGATTTGGTTTGCAGCTGGAGAACAAGCTCCACTGGGGTATGATTTGAGATTGTGAAGGGGTGTATTTTATTAGGATGCACACTATCAAGGTGACCCTGATCAATCACAAGCCGGGCGGGGGTGGGGCATTTTACAGGGCACAGCGGCGACAATGAGCACAGTGATGACAATGGGCACAGTGGTGACTATTGGCACAGTGGGGAAACTTTGGCACAGTGGGGACAATTTGCACAGTGGGGACAATGGGCACAGTGGCGGCAATTAAAGGGCACAGTGACATCAATGGGCACAGTGTCGACAATTAAAGGGAACACAATATAACACAAAATCCTCCTGCGCTCTGGTGTATCGCCAAACTGGGTATATCAGTATAGTCTAAAGGCAAAGTCTGAAGTCTTGCAGCCCTCCACAGAACAAAGGGTGTTCGTATGGCTAAAATAAAAAAGAAAAGAAAGGAGGGCGCACCGACCTTGTGCATTACCACTTAAAAGTTTTAATAAACAAGATAAAAGAGCAATGGTCCTACTCACAAACATTCAGAAGTAAGCGCTTTTCGAAACAGCTGAGACTGGACCTCACGGCACCTGCCAGTCAGACCCTTGACATCAACATGGCTGACGCGTTTCTGGGGCATACCCCCTTCCTCAAAGCCTAGGTGGTCCGTGATAGCTCTCTCTTTCTGCGTGGACAGGTGCCGTGAGGTCCAGTCTCAGCTGTTTCGAAAAGCGCTTACTTCTGAATGTTTGTGAGTAGGACCATTGCTTTTTTATCTTGTTTATTAAAACTTTTAAGTGGTAATGCACAAGGTCGGTGCGCCCTCCTTTCTTTTCTTTTTTATTTTAGACAATAAAAGGGCACAGTGGTGACAATTGGCACAGTGGCAACAATTGATGGGCATAGTGGCTGAGTTTGATGGCATGGCACAGTGGTGACAATTGATGGCACAGTGGCTGCGTTTGATGTCATGTTACAGTGGTGCGAATTGATGGCACAGTGGCTGCGTTTGATGGCATGACATAGTGACTGCATTTCATGGCATGGAACAGTGGTGACAATTGATGGCACAGTGGCTGCATTTGATGGCATGGCACAGTGGGGTGAATTGATGGCACAGTGGCTGCGTTTGATGGCATGACATAGTGACTGCATTTCATGGCATGGAACAGTGGTGACAATTGATGGCACAGTGGCTGCATTTGATGGCATGGCACAGTGGTGACAATTGATGGCACAGTGGCTGCGTTTGATGGCATGACATAGTGACTGCATTTCATGGCATGGAACAGTGGTGACAATTGATGGCACAGTGGCTGCGTTTGATGGCATAGCACAGTGACTGCATTTGATGGGCACAGTGGTGAGGCTGCAATTTTTTTTCTTTTTTTTTTCGTTTGCGCCCCCCCAAAATCTTTGAGCACCATCCGCCACTCTGAGTAGAATTCTCTGCAACTTCCCTTGTGGGAAATGGGAAAAGAGAAAAGCCTATTTGATTTTAGTAAATCAAACTCATATTGTACAGCCCTTTACTACCTTTCAAGAATATCACAGCCTTCGAATATATTAGTTGCTTGGATCTGTCAGTGAAAGAAAAAATCAGTTTTTTGTTCTGATGATATTTTATCACAATTATCATTCATGGTATTATTAGGTTCACAGATGTTAGCTATAAGAAGTCATTTCCTCAGCCCGGGGGTCTCCCCTTCACCATTCATTTTTAATAATTAGTTAATTTTTACAAAGGCAATGTCATATTCGGACGAGGCTGAGAAATAATATTTTTGCATTTCTGTCATCTCCCTGCCTCATTTCTATCTTGTGTCTCCTTAAACATGGTGATTTAATAGCCCCTTTTCAATACTCAAGAGTATAAATGGAGAAGGTGAGGAATTTGAAAGAAAAATAGCAAAATGCACCTGATAGATCGTGGGAGGTGAGTTCACGCATTTAAAATACAAGTTGTCAAGTCATCACACTGAAGTGAAAGTTGAGAAAACCACACAACATGCTCATTGCTTGAGAGGGAATACATATGTGCATTACTGTTACTGGATCATTAACCACTTGCCGACCGCCGCACACCTATTTACGCCATCAGAATGGCACGGGCAGGCAGATTTGCGTACAGGTACGTCCCTTTAAATCTGATGCCCAGCGGGCACGTGCATGCACCCGCCACGTGCCTCATGAGTGCGGCCACGAGTCGCTGGAACTCGATGTTCCCGGGAGTCCCACGATTGTGGTCGGCAAGAGCAGAACAGGGGAATGCCTTTGTGAATGAATGAATGAATGAAAAACTTATATAGCGCGGCACATGCGAACTAAATTGCCTCTGGGCGCTTGTTGTTCCTGTCTCTCTTGACATCAAAAGAGATGAGTTTTGATCTTTCTTCTGAAGGCCAGGTGGTTTTCCTCCAACCGAATGCTGGTTGGTAAAGCGTTCCATAGTCTGGGACCTTGGAGCGCAAATCTTCTTTCTCCTTTGGACTTGTAAACAAGGCATTCCCCTATTCTGCATAGTGATACTGTTACTGATGACCATTTTCTGTGATCGGGAACGGTCATCAGTGACGTGTCTCACGTGTAGCTATGCCCCTAACGGTAAGAATCACTTCCTAGGGAACACTTAACCCCTGCAGCCTCACCTAGTGGTTAACCCTCTTCACTGCCAGTGTAATTTTTACAGTAACCAGTGCATTTTCATAGCACTGATTGCTGTTAAAATGACAATGGTCCCACAAAGTCGCAGTCACAATAAAAATCACTGATCGCCGCCATAACTAGTAAAAAAAAAAGATTAATAAAAATGCCATAAAACAGTCCCCTATTTTGTAGAAGCTATAACTTTTGCGCAAACCAAATCAATAAACACTTATTGGATTTTTTTAATCAAAAATATGTAGAAGAATACGTATCGACCTAAACTGTTTTTTTTTTTTTTTTTGTTATATATATTTTTGTGGGATATTTATTATAGCAAAAAGTAAAAAATATTGCATTTTTTTTCAAAATGTACGCTCTTTTTTTGTTTATAGCGCAAAAAATAAAAACCGCAGAGGTGATCAAATACCACCAAAAGAAAGCTCTATTTGTGGAAAAAAAAGGACGTCAATTTTGTTTGGGAGCCACGTCGCACGACCGCGCAATTGTCAGTTAAAGCGAAGCAGTGCCGAATCGCAAAAAGGGTCCTGGTCCTTTAGCAACAAAATGGTCCGGGCTGAAGTGGTTAAAGTAACGCAGTGCCGTATCGCAAAAAATGGCCTGGTCATGTAGGGTGTAAACCTTCCAGAGCTGAAGTGGTTAATGCATTAAGGATTTATGGGGATGTCTTACTGTGCTTACTAGGTGGAAGTCTCTGACTGCACTATTGACAGCTCATTGAAGACTTTGTCAGCAAAATCTTCCCTTCTCACAGCTGTGACCTGAGTTCTGATTGTCGCTGTTCACTTATCATGCAAGCAGCACTCCCTGAGATCCATGCTGTTAGCGCCTTCACTTCTGTATGTAAATGATGTAACTCAAATGTCTGTGAAATTGAAAGCCACCCCAAGTTTTTTTTTTTTTTTTAGGTATGCATTTTATTTATTATAAGCTAGACATTTTAAAGCCCAACTCCACTTTAGACAAAAGACAAACACATGAGACCCCCTGGTCACTTATAAAAACGAAAAGCTAATCTCTGGTGCTGTCCCCCATGGACTCACTCAACAATCCAGCACTGCTCCTCTTCCCGGCACCCTTAAGGCCCCTTTCACACTGGGGGGGGGGAGTCGCGGTGGCTGTATAGCGCCGCTATTTTTAGGAATTGCTGCGGGATTCGGCCGCTATCGGTGCGGTATTAACCCCTGCTAGGGGCCGATAATGGGTTAATACCGCCCGCAATGCGCCTCTGCGGAGCGGTACAGCCGCGGTTTCCCATTGTTTTAAATGGTAAGGAGCGATGAAGGAGCGTTATACACTCCGCACCTCTCACCGCTCCAAAGATGCTGCTGGTAGGAGATTTTTTTCTCTCCCGCCAGCGCATCGCCTCAGTGTGAAAGCCCTCGGGCTTTCACATTGAGTATGCAGTACAGGAGTTTTTCAAGCAGTATAACAGCGCTATTTTTAGCGCTGCACCGCCTAAAAAACTCTTCAGTGTGAAAGGGGTCTAAGTCCATTTCTTTTGAGCCCAGGGCATCATGGATCTGCCCACCAGCCTGGACTCACAGGAGATTGCTTAACCACTTCAGCCCCGGACCATTTTGCTGGTCAATGACTTGGCCACTTTTTGCGAGTCGGCACTGCGTCGCTTTAACTGACAATTGCACAGTCGCGCAACGTGGTTCCAAAACAAAAATAGCGTCCTTTTTTTCTCACAAGTAGAGCTTTCTTTTAGTGGTATTTGATCACCTTTTTTTTTGCGCTATAAACAAAAAAAAGCGACAATTCTGAAAAAAAATAAATAATAATATATATATATTTACTTTTTGCTATAATAAATATCCCCCAAAAATATATAAAAAAACATGGTTTCCCCTCATTTTAGGCTGATACGTATTTTTCTGCATATTTTTTGTAAAACAAATTCGCAATAAGCGTTTATTGATTGGTTTGCGCAAAGGTTATAGGGGATCGTTTTATGGCATTTTTATAAATATTTTTTTTTTTTACTAGTAATGGCGGCGATCTGCAATTTGTATCGGTACTGCGACATTATGGCGGACACTTCAGACACTTTTGACACATTTTTGGGACCATTGGCATTTTTATAGCGATCCATGCTATAAAAATGCATTGATTGCTGTAAAAATGTCACTGGCAGGGAAGGGGTTAAACACTAGGGGGCGATCAAGGGGTTAATTATATTTCCTCATTGTGTTATAACTGAATGGGGGGGGGTGGACTGACTAGGGGAAATGACAGATCGCTGTTCCCCTGAAAGAACCCCTGAAAGAACCGGGAGCTATGTGTTTACACACACAGCTCCCGGTTCTCGCTCTGTAACGAGCGATCGCGGGTGCCTGGCTTACATCAGCACCAGGGGCGAGCAGGGGGCGCGCACGCACCCTAGAGTGCCGCAATGCAAAATCACGTTATATTACTTGATTTTGCGCAGCCGTACACACCATCGGACCAAAATCCCCTCGATCTGAGGACGCGGTGACGTGGCGGTGACGTTCACACCGCCACGTCACCAAACCCGGAAATAAAATGCTTCTGCGCATGCGTCGAATCCATTTGACGCATGCGCAAACAGTTCTGTCCGCTGGTTGGTGTTCTAACCAGCGGACATATCCGATGGACATGTCTCCGGCGGACAAATTTCAAAGCATGCTTTGAAATTTGTCCGCTGGGAAAACATGTCCGCTAGCCCGTACACACGATCGGAGATGTCTGCTGAAACGGTCCGTCGGACCAGTTTCAGCAGATAAATTCGATTGTGTGTACGCGGCCTAAGAGCCCTTTCAGGAGACGAAAGAACAGACCTGAATGGCCGCACTCCAATACAACACCTTTATTTGTAGGTAAAATCCAGAAAAACAGTCAGTCCATACTGTACAGAAGGGGGAACACAAACAGCTTATGTGTTTCACACCTAGGCTTGGTGCTTAATCATAGCTAAGAGCCCTTTCCCACTCGGGTGGTAGCGGCATTCGCTATTTAACGCTATTCGGGCAGAAGTGGGGCGCTTTTAATCCCAGAGAAGGGGTTAAAAGTGCCGCTGCCGAAGCACATTGCTTCCGAGCGTCAGATTTTTGTCTTCAGGGCGTGTGCCTGGATCTTGTCTTGCATACTAACGGTACACAATTGTCGGCCAACAAACACAAACGTAGTGACAGACTACGTGGAATTTCATATCTTGAGCACCACCCTTTGGGCCCCTTCTGCTAATTTCGGTTTGGTGAGCATTGATTCCGATCATGCGTGTTTGAACTTTCAACTTTTGTGGATTTTTGAGACTTAGATCCCTCTCACACTGAGGCACTTTTCAGGCATTAACCACTTAAGGACCAAGCGTTTCTCTGAGATTTGGTGTTTACAAGTTACATTTATTTATTTATTTGCTTGAAAATTACTCAGAACTCCCATACATGACACCGGCTCCCCATCACACAGCACAGCATTGCAGAGACTGTCTTTGCGGCGTTGGTTTATGCCTTAGCTTCTTGCCACGGACCTTGACACGCCCCGCCGACTCTCATTGGTGGAGCGTGTGCCTCCAGACGGTCCTTCCCTAGGCTCACGCCAATGCTGGATTACTTCCCTATGCGCGCTGGTGTTATCATCGCAACGGGCCATGTTTGTGAGACTCTATTGGTGGAGCCCTCCATGCCTCCTCCCCTCAACGGTGCAGCGTCGATTGACGCTGCCACCTGCTGCTTAGGGATTGGATAGTCAGGACCTGGCCGGGTCACTTTCTCAACCGCACATACGGGATACACATTTATAAGGGGTGGATAAAACTAGCTTAGAGTCTGCCATTTCTAAGCAGGGAATTCAACCAAACGGCCTGAGTGGTGAGTAAAAATGATGTTTTAGAAACTGAATGTTACACTCTGCCTACCTGCAGGCTGCATCTCTTCAAGTAGGTGGCTTATTTAAAGCATCATCTGTTATACTATATCTCTCTGTTTAGACACTCTCCTGAATACACCGCAGCCTTCTACTCTACCTACTAATTGGAATTCAGGCTGCACCCCCTCTTTGTTATTGTATTAGCTGCTCAAGCATAATAACTTGTTCAGCCCTCTCCACCAACATTCTGCGGTGCACATCCGAACAAAAATATTTGTTTTTGTTTTTCTTTTTCTTTTTTCTTTCTTTCATACCCATACCTGGAAAATCTGTTGTTCTATACCATTATACATTTTCCTATTTTTTGATATTGTATATATATTTTTTCTCACCAGAATAAGCCACACCGCTTTAGCTTTATTCGGATAATCATCTGGAATCAAGTTCCAGACAATATTCATCTATACTGGATACCCAACAGCGGGATAGGCAGCCATTCGATATAAGTACTCTACTATCACACTCAGTGTTAATCACACATGGATTATCCTGCCTTTATATATCTCTGCTGGGCATTCACTATATCTACTTCCACCCCTAACATAGCTCACCTAAATATTACCATTCCACATTGGTTATAATGTGCGAACATATTATCCTAAATGTTCCCACAAAAAACTATTATACATAGGGGTATCCTTTCCTAACAACTCTTTTTCCTGGTGTATCCCTGCAACTTATGGGGGTACGCCCTTCTATGACACCATGGCAACTTCGAACCTCTCTATAGCGCTTTGACCCAAAGGATATAATTTAATGTTAAGCACGAATGTCTGTGTATTTTATATAAATGTATGTCTGTATACTAATGACGGTCCCTTCCTTTCTCTCTAGAAAAATCATAACTCCTGACGAAGCAACAAATCGAAACATGTAGAGTTTATGTTTATGTAATCTATATCTACAGTAGTTATCAATCTGTATTGATTTCTACACCGGATCATTCCTTTACAACGACAATTTATTTTCTTTGTTCACTATTTTTATTGTGTGAAATCATATATGTCTAAATGTATTTTTATAACTTTATACTGTAATTTTGAGTGCAATGCCAGAATCCTTTTGGTATTGTATCAATAAAACACTTATATTACGTTTATGATTAGTGCCTAAAAAGTGCTTTCTGTCTTTGGAGATAGCTGACCCAAACGGAGATTGACACCTCACTGGACTTTACTATGCCTTCATAAAGAATCTACAGAGCGAGTGTTCTGATACATTTGTTTATTAAAATAACAGTTTTCTCAAGCTGCGCCTGCCTTTTGTTTTTCTCTCTTTACATGCTTTGGAGTTCTACTTCAGCTCCCCTTGTAAGGCAGCCCTGGGTATATAAGACTGTTATCTCACTATAGAGCATCAGCTCAAAGGACTGATATGGACTAGGGATGAGCCGAACACCCCCCAGTTCGGTTCGCACCAGAATCTGCAATCAGACCAAAAGTTTGCGTGAACTTTAGAACCCTGTTAAAGTCTATGGGACTCGAACATTTGAAATCTAAAGTGCTCATTTTAAAGGCTAATATGCCAATTATTGTCCTAAAAAGTGTTTGGGGAGCTGGGTATCAATGCAAAAAAAAGTTTTAAAAACTGCAGTTTTTTTGGGAGCAGTGAATTTAATAATGCTTAAAGTGAAACAATAAAAGTGAAATATTCCTTTAAATTTTGTACCTGGGGGTGTCAATAGTATGCCTGTGGAGTAGTGCTTGTTTTCCGTGCTTAGAACTGTCTCTGCATAAAGTGTCATTTCTGAAGGAAAAAAAGTCATTTAAAATCACTTGCGGATGTAACGGAATGACCCGTGACAACCAGAGACTTTGGAAGGATGAGAGGTACTCCTGTGTCAGCGTCACTAATAACTCTTGGGTCTAAGTTCACCCTGTGCCCTTTTGGGCATAGGGTGGCTAATAAATCATAATTGATGTATTACATGAGATGGGACATTACTGATAGTTCATATTGCAGGATGTCTTGAGATATTAGGAAAAACTAAAAACTGCGCTAACACATGGAATTTAAACTAAAAATTAAAAATAAAAACTAAGACAGCGGCTGTCGTGTGACACACAAAAGTACAATAGAAAACTAGCAAAGCCGCGCCACCTAAACAGTTAATTTATGACAGTGAATAATGTGCATCAATCCACTAGTATACAGATGGTACAGTTAAATTCCTCTAAAACTGGAACAGATATATGCATAACCAAGTACATTAAGGGGACTAGCATGCAATTAGAAGCACCAAGTCTCCCTGAAGAAAACAAGTGCACATATGGTCCTTGCTGACAGTTCAAAAACAAACATTCCCAAGGCAAAACACACACAGGAGGAATCTTGATGTTTAAACCACCGCTGTGACAGAAAACTTTGAAAGTGATCCAGAGGGCAAGCTCAATGTACCAATTGGCTATAGCCCACCTGCGGCCTTTGTGTCCTGGGATGGTTGTTTGGAACCGGATTTCCAGCAGGTCATAAACGGGCAGTGCTCACGATCAGCCACAGGAAAAATGGAAGAAAGGGTACGCTAATAGTGTAATTCCGTACAAAACAAATATTAAACTAAAGGTACTTACAATAAAAACAATGTTGCAGATGCATATAGAAAAAATTGCCGGCCGGCAAACAGATCGGAGCCCTTCCTCCGTGAGTGGTGACGTCACTGCGCGTCCTCCCAGACGCGTTTCGTCATCAACGGACGTTGTCAATGGGTCAATACCCATTGACAACGTCCGTTGATGACGAAACGCGTCTGGGAGGTCGTGCAGTGATGTCACCACGCACTGAGGAAGGGCTCCGATCTGTTTGCCGGCCGGCAATTTTTAGCCCCAGTGTTTTAGCAATAATTAGCCCCAGTGTGTGATGAGGGGGGGTGGAAATTTCATTGTCCCTTTGATTACTGTCACATGCTTGTAACTGCATAAAAAGCTGAGAAAAGACCATTAAAGTGTTCATACATTTTGGAACAAGTACAGAGCTGAGTCTCATCTTGATTCTGGGAAAATGGGATGGATCGGGTCCTGTTGGTTGGAGTTGTCGTATAAGCTGTCGGGGGTTGATGGAAGGTCGTAAACGGTGGTGACCGTTACAGCGGCTATAATGAATTGTTGTCTCCCGGCAATACAGACAAAAGTCAATCTTAAAAAATAAAAAAATGCATGGGGTTCCCCCAAATTCAATTACCAGGCCCTTCAGGACTGGTATGGATATTATGCGTCTAATTAAAAAAAAAATGACGTGGGAGTTCCCCCTTAAAATCCGTACCAGGCCTGAAGGGTCTGGAATGGATATTTGGGGTGAACCCATGTCATTTTTTTTAATTTGATGTTGTGTACCCCTTAATATCCATACCAGTCCTGAAGGACCTGGTAATTGAATGGGGGGGGACCTCACACATTTTTTAATTTTTTATGATGGCCCAGGTCTCTAAACACTTTTTAGGACAATAACTTGCATATTAGCCTTTAAAATTAGCACTTTATCCTATAGATATTTACATGGTGTTCCGCGGCTTTTCGAATTTGCCGCAAACACCCCAAATTGTTCGCTGTTTGCTGAACAGGCGAACAGGCAATGTTTGAGTCGAACATGAGTTTGACTTAAACTCGAAGATCGTCCCTAATATGGACAAGTGTTTTACATTATATTACAGCTATGCATCACTATCTTGTGTTTTTCAGTACATTTAACTCCTGTTCTGTGAGGCCTCGTACACACGAGGGGATATGTCCGCTGAAAACGGTCCGATGGACCGTTTCAGCAGACATCTCCGCTCGTGTGTATGGGCTAGCGGACAGATTTGTCCACCCGACAGATTTCAAAGCATGCTTTGAAATCTATCCGGTGGGGATCTGTCCGCCCGACATGTCTGCTGGTTAGTACACTTACCAGCAGACATGTCGGCCCCCACCGCCGCCGCGCCGCTGCCGAATGTATTCGGCGCATGCGCGGAAGTGTTTTACTTCCTGGTGCGGTGACGTTGCGGTGACGCGGCGGCGTCAACGTCACCGCCGCGTCACCGCCACGTCACCGCGCCTTCCGGCGGCGGGGAATTTGATCCGATGGTGTGTACACGCCATCGGATCAAACTCCCGATCGGACATATCCGATGGAAATGGTCCGCGGACCGTTTTCATCGGATATATCCGATCGTGTGTACGCCGCCTCAGTGTTATAATGCTGAGATTAAACACTCCTTCTCCTAGTTTACTTGTTTCCTTTTTATGTGATTTCTGCCCCTCCCCCCCGCACCAGCGCCTCCTTCATTTTGGGCATTCCGGAATGGGGATTTCCAGTTGGGTGTTGTGTTGGGAGTCTTGGGGTAATGTTTGTAGAGCTCTTTCCATTCCCTTCATTCCCCCTTTTCCCATTGTGATTCCCGAGGATATTGTGGATTGTTTTTTTTCCCTACCTCTTCCTCTCCCTCTACATGGTCTAGATTGGGACGGTGGGCCTCTATAAGGGTTGGGTGAGTGATACTGTTCTGGTTATAGAGGTTCAGATCTATTCTGTGTTGGAACCAAGGACTGTGGAGAGCCATTTCTTCCCATCTGGGAAGATATAGGCTGACGTGGTGGGGTGTGGGGTTTTGAGACCTAGAGAAACTCTCCTGTATTACTTGAATATTTCTTTTTTCTACAGGGTTACTTAGTTTTTCCCCATTCATGTTCTCCTGCCACCTATATATTTCATTGGTTGCATAGTCCTTTTTGTCCCTAGAGTATTTCTTATTTTTTTTTTTGTTTTAGTGTCATTATCTATTTTTTGGAACTGCTTCTTGTAATTTAGGTTGCTTTTCTTGATATTCAATTGAGTTCAAAAATGGGGACATAAGTCCCTTTAATTCTGAAATTGTCTGTTCTATAGTCTTAAGTTTACATTTTCTTCTATATATGATTATCCCCATCAGTTTTTGTTCACATTCTTTTTATTTTTTTCAGATCTATTCTGTGTTGGAACCGAGGGACGTTGTTCCAAATCAATTACAGTCCCTGGAAATCAGGGACAGTTGGGAGCAGGGCCGATCTTGGGCAGGTGCACGGGGTGCAGCGCACCCAGGTGCCACAGAGGTGGGTGCGCTGAAGCGCCAGTGTGCTCCCCTTCCACCTACTCCTCCTCTTCTTGTCTGTGTCCAGAGGCAGCTCTCTCCACTGGCAACTGACAGGAGTGGATCAGAGGAGGAGACACTGTGCCACCACCGCAGCTGTGTTTCCTGCCCAAGTCCTTCCTACTGTCAGAGGAGGAGAGCAAAGAAACCGGAGACCATAACTGCAGTCTCTGACCATCTACTGTATTATATGTGCAGTATCTGAGCATCTCCTGTAATATAGCTGCAGTCTCTGAGCATCTCCTGTACTATGTCTGCAGTCTCTGACCATCTCATTTATTATATATGCAGTCTCTGACCATCTCCTGTACTATGTCTGCAGTCTCTGACCATTTCCTTTATCATTTTTGCAGTCTCTGACCATCTCCTGTAGTATGTCTGCAGTCTCTGACCTTCTCCTTTATCATAGCTGCAGTCTCTAACCATCTCCTGTATTATGTCTGCAGTCTCTGACCTTTTCCTGTAGTATGTCTGCAGTCTCTGACCATCTCCTGTAGTATGTCTGCTGTCTTTGACCATCTCCTGGATCATGTCTGCAGTCTCTGACTATCTCCTGTATTATATCTGCAGTCTCTGACCATCTCCTGTATCATGTCTGAAGTCTCTGATCATCTCCTGTATTATATCTGCAGTTTCTGACCATCTCCTGTATTATATCTGCAGTCTCTGATCATCTCCTTTATTATATCTGCAGTCTCTGAACATCTCCTGTAGTATATATGCAGACTCTGACCTTCTCCTGTATCATGTCTGCAGTCTCTGACCATCTCCTGTACTATGTCTGCAGTGTCTGACCATGTGTGGGGGGAGGGGGGCTAGAAATATTTCTGCACCCAGGCGCCTGTGACCCTGGGATCGGCCCTGGTTGGGAGGTATGGATGATCTGTGTATTCTGGTGGGGGGGGGGGGGGGTAGTTGATGCAGAACTTTTCTGACACCTTAATAACCAACCAATGTATCCACTTCACATTGTTATCTGACAAACTTGAAGATGGCTATCGGAAGTTTATTAGGTTGCAAAATATCTTTTGACTTTATAGATTTTCACAGCTTGTTCTGCCTTTTTGCTCATCGCTCTCCTTTCCCATTATCTTATTTTAGCTCCCGATGACAAATCCTTTTCTAATGGTATTGTTAAACCGAGTACTAAGTGCACGCTAATTACTGGAAAAGTACTCTAATTATCATGTGTCTGGCTCTTGGCTACGCACCTAATGCCTAATTAAGGCCAAATATATCTATGATAACAGCATATACAATGTCGATGATATGTACCAATCAGCTCTCCCCCGTTGGTGTTCATTATTGTCCTTGTATGTTTATATGTAGGACGAGATAATGAACTGAGGATGAACACGTTGACAGGAGTGCGTTGGTGGGTCGCAGCATAATAAGAACAAGGGCTGAGATGTAACAGAGGGATGACGTAATGGTTGGGCATAAAGTATTAGTCTATTACAACTGAACTCCTGGGAGTGGGAGACAGCTAAAAATAGGAATAAGATAGTTATTTTATTTCCCAAAGGGTTTGTATTTCTGTCTATCCAGTCTTGAAATGTCCACATCTCTGTCTAGCAAGGCAGAAGACTTGATTTCTCTTTGCTGCAATTCAATAACATTGTAGAAGACTGATCAGCTAATCTGCCTGTCACACTATTCCAGTGGTGGCTGTTGCTCCATTTTTTGGGAGGGGGCACACAAACCACCCCACCCCCCCCCTCATTCGGTAGGATGTTGATCCAATCCCCCACCCCCCATAGCTTTCCCAACAACCCCCCCCATTTCTCGCCATTGCTCGCCTGTCCACCCACCAGCCCCGTATTTACTGCATCCAGGTCGTGGGCAGCTTCGGCGGCTTCCCCTGCGTCTCCTGCTCGGCAGCTTCCCTCTTGTTTCTACTCCCGACTGGCCAATATGATCGGCCAATTGGGTATTAAGACCCACT
This sequence comes from Rana kukunoris, assembly GCA_029574335.1. NCBI lineage: Eukaryota > Metazoa > Chordata > Amphibia > Anura > Ranidae > Rana > Rana kukunoris. The sequence continues at coordinate 38,927,257 of CM056056.1, read as the reverse complement.
TCCTGATTGGCTGGGAGGTAAAGTAAGAAGACAATAGCGAATATTATTTGCTATTGTCACACAAGTGCGTGGGCTCGGGGTGCAGAGCCCACACTTTTTGAAGCCAATTAGAGCCTCAGACCCCTCCCCTATGCATGACGACACAGGGCTAATCACGTGTCTTCCTCAGGGAGATCACATGCTTAAAAAAAAAAAATTGGAAACCTATGCGTCCCGTGCCTTGCATGTATATTAGGGGATGGGTGTATGGATTGGGGGGGGGGGGGCGGCGCCCCTGCGCCCCTAATGGAGTGGCCGCCTCTGCTCTGTTCTCTCTCTCCTTCTACCAGCATGTTTATTGAACTGCAGCACCAATGTCTGATTCCATGCCTTGCCCCCTCCACAGTCTGGGCTGTGCTGTACAGGGGCGTTAAAGAGTCTTAGGTCAAATTCTGTTGCTTATACTGCATGTATAAAATATAAAAAATATGTAATTATGTATTAATAAATGCAGATTTCCTTGCCATCTGCTCTGTTTATTCTCACAAAGAAAGTGGTGTGACAGGAGACAAAGCCAATCTGAGACTGTACTGTGAGTTTACTGTTATTTTATTGTGAAACACACAACACTGCAGCCATCTGCAGTTCTAATTGTAACCACACCAGTGTAAACTGTCATGCACCAGTGCAGCCATCCACTGTGTCCTTGATTACTAGCCACATTTGTCTCAGTGTCACCAGTGCAGCCAGCAACATCTCTCCCAGTGTCACCAGTGCAGCCAGCAACATCTCTCCCAGTGTCACCAGTGCAGCATGGCAACATCTCTCCCAGTGTCACCAGTGCAGCATGGCAACATCTCTCCCAGTGTCACCAGTGCAGCCAGCAACATCTCTCCCAGTGTCACCAGTGGAGGCAGCAACATCTATGCCAGTGTCACTTTTGCTGCCAGCAATATCTTTCCCAGTGTCACTATTGCAGGCAGCAACCTCTCTCCTAGTGCCACTAGTGCATTCAGCAACCTATCTCCCAGTGTCATTAGTGCAGCCAGCAACCTTTCTCCCAGTGTCACTATTACAGACAGCAACCTCTCTCCCAGTGCCACTAGTGCAGCCAGCAACCTCTCTCCCAGTGCCACTAGTTCAGCCAGCAACCTCTCTCCCAGTGTCACTATTGCAGACAGCAACCTCTCTCCTAGTGTCACTAGTGCAGCCAGGAACATCTCTCCCAGTGTCACTAGTGTAGCCAGCAACTTCTCTCCCAGTGTCACTATTGCAGCCAGCAACATTTATTCCAGTGTCACTGTTGCAGACAGCAACCTCTCTCCAAGTGCTACTAGTGCAGACAGCAACCTCTCTCCCAGTGTCACTAGTGCAGCCAGCAACATCTCTCCCAGTGTCACCAGTGCAGCCAGCAACATCTCTCCCAGTGTCACTAGTGTAGCCAGCAACATCTCTCCCAGTGTCACCATGGCAGCCAGAAACATCTCTCCCAGTGTCACTAGTGCAGCCACTGTGTTCATAGATACTATGTTACTAGAGTGCTTGTCTTCTTTAGATTGCAAAACACTTGGTTGATCCTGCTATTCACTATCCCTACTTTCTTGTCCGTGTCCCTGCTGCAGCCTAAGATTGTGTAGACCCGTCACTGACACATCTACTGAGCATGCTACAGTTTCAGTTCCTTTCTAAGCCACTAATTTCCTCCTTTATGTTATCTCTTTAACCCACGTGACTATAGAGCAGTGATGGCAAATCTTGGCACCCCGGATGTTTTGGAATGACATTTCTCATGATGCTCATGCACTCTGCAGTGCAGTTGAGCATCTTGGCAAATGTAGTTCCAAAACATCTGGGGTGCCAAGGTTCGCCATCCGTGCTATAGAGTCACACATGTGGGCATATACACAGTGGTAAATGACAGCCCCCTTCCTCCCTCCTCCTCCATGTGTGTGAGAAATTACATTGTTTTTCAAAGAATTGTGGCAAAAAAATACAACTTCAAAAACTCACCATGCCTCTTACTAAATACTTTGGATTGTCTACTTTCCAAAAAGGAGTCGTTGTTTAAGTATTTGTACTGTTCTGGAATTTTAGGGCCTCAAGAAATTAGATAAACAGTCAGAACATGAGAACTGATACATTTTCAAATATATATATATATATATATATATATATATATATGGTTGTCCAAGTATTTATACTCTGGGAAATGCTTTGATGCTTCACCCGATACCTGGGTAGTCAGGGTGATCAGTACAGTGGGAGAGTTACAAGCACTGATCATCCTGTATAGCTTTCAAAGTCTGACAGCCGGTCCTTTCTCTCCTCCCCCCCCCCCCCCCTCGGCTTTCAGTGCTTCTCTCCCACACAAAATCACTGCTGACTGTCCCCTATCCTCCTCCAGTCCTACTCCATTTTGCTGTCCCCCTCCGTGTTCCCCTCCATGCTGCTGTCACCCTCTGTGTCCCCCTCCATGCTGCTGTCACACTCCGTTCTCCTGTGTCCTTCTCCATGCTGCTGTCCCCTTCCGTTCTCCTCTGTGACCCCCTCCATGCTGCTTCGTGTCCCCCTCTCTTCTCCGTGTCCCCCTCCATGCATCTGTCCCCCTCTTTTCTTGTTCGTCATAATGTTGCAGTCACGATCAAAATCGCAGATCGTCGCTATTACTAATAAAAAAAAATCCATAGATCTATCCCCTATTTTGTAGACGCTGTAACTTTTGCGCAAACCAATTAATACATGCTTATTGCGATTTTTTACCAAAAATATGTAGAAGAATACATATCGACCTAAACGAGAAAGATTTTTTTTTATATATATATATTTGGGGGATATTTATTATAGCAAACAGTTAAAAAATATTATTTTTTTCAAAATTATTGCTTTTTTTGTTTAAAACGCAAAAAATAAAAACCACAGAGGTGATCAAATACCACCAAAAGAAAGCTCTATTTGTGGGGAAAAAAATACATCAATTTTGTTTAGGTAAAACGTTGCACGACCGCGCAATTGTCAGTTAAAGCGACGCAGTGCCGTATCGCAAAAAGTGCTCTGGTCGGGAAGGGGGTAAATTCTTCCGGGGCTGAAGTGGTTAAACATTTTTCACTTTTTGAAACTTCCAGCAGTGTCAGGCACCTGAATCCCCTACAACCAACAGTTGCCGCTGGCCCCCCTACATCCATATTGCATTCTGTAGCAACAGGGACTAGTGGAAGGAACCATAGCACACAACAGGAGACCAGGCATCCGACACACATGGAATTGTGTCAATGTGAAATGGGTGGCAGGACAGGTGGGTATAAGGGCCCAAATCACACCAGTGCACCCCCAATGCACCTTCCCTGCACACCTGTTTTGCAGTCAGGGCCATTTGAAGGAATTTGGGGGCCCCGGATGCAAAGCCTACGTTAACGCTACACTAATTTTTTTTCTATTCTTACCTCCCGTTCTTCCCTGTAGGCTGTCGCTGTAGCGTGGCCGAGCACCTCTTCCCCAGACCCCTATCAGAGAGTGCCGGGTACCGCACGTGGTACAGGAGATTAAGTTTCCTGTCTTCCCGGACGGACTGAATGGCAGTGAGCACTCAGTGTGCACTTCCTGTCAGTCCGGCCAGGAACAGGAAACTGAATCTCATGTACCACGTGCAGTACCCGGTCAGACTGACAGGATTCCAGGTGGAAGGAAGAGGAGCTTGGCCACGCTACAGCCTAGAAAGGGGAAGTTGGAGGCCCCAGGCCAGCTCATGGCCCCAAGCAGTTGTTTGTTTTGCCTTTCCTGTAGCGACGGGCCTGTTTGCAGTCCAGAGCTATGCAAAGCATCACAATACTATGCACTGTGCTATAAAGCACTGCCACAAATGCTGCATGCATGCTTTGTGGCTCTTTGTCGTGCGTTGGGCAGCTTTTTCTTTTTCAGGTGCTTTTATCTTTTTTTTTTAATTAGCTTAAGGTTCTTATAAAAAAATGCAGGGAATATAACGATAAAACAAGGTGTTATTTTTGCCTTACATCTCCTTCGCAATAAATCATCATCTCTTAGGCAAAAGTAAAAAATTCATAAAAAAAAAAAGAATTCAAATTGGCTGGTTGGATAGGTGCCACTTGTCACCCACAGGGAACGGCTGCTCTTCTAGATTAATACACTTGGCTTTATGCATTGCTGTTGTGCCTCTAGGGAGAGACTTTCGTTCCAGTTTTGAGTGATGTAATAAAAGGTCAAAGCTTTAAAGCGTGGAGATTTCCCAGCGACAGGCAGCTCTGAAACTTTCTGAGGCTGTGCCTGGGCAATTCCATTCCATTACCAATGCTGCTCACCTCTGTAATTTTGATCTTTTAGTAACCCTGTGTAATTAAATTGCAGTGAATTCCACGTACATTACTTTTTTATTTTATTTCTATTTTTAATAATTTAAAGTGCGTCAAGTTGTGGGGAAAAAAAGTTTTCTGCCTGGAACAGAGCCTTGCCAAAACTCCTCAGGGTAGACAAAGATAAAAATGGTGTTTGGCCATTTTTAAGCAAATTCTTTAACTGGGATGTGTAATGGTGTTGTACATATTTTTTGACAACGTTTTTGTTCAGAATTAAAAAAATAATGTATTTTAATATTTTCCTTCCTTCAGAGAAAAGTGCCTCTAAATGCAGACATCAAGGGTATTTATTGTGGAATTAAAGACAAAGGGCATCTCACATTTGTTGCAATAAAAACAGGCTCATCATAAGGGTGAATCCGGGATAACAGCACTGGATGCCTAGTATGAGGGGCTTGCAGGGTCCGCTACTGCATGGAAGAAGCCAGGTGGAAGTCTTCAGGGAGAAGATGAGTCTGCTGGGGTGCTGGAGTGCGACGTGGCCCCGCAGTGCTGGTGTGAATCACTGGAGGGGGGCCTAGTAATGTAATTGGCTTAAGGTCAAATCTGTCATTGAAGGCTTATGTTGTCCGTCGAATGTTCTAAGAAGATTCGATGAAGCAGCTAATCTGTACGACGCCGCAATCGTACATTTCCAGTCGAATGCTCCGTTTACAAGCTATAGTAGAATTCTAATGTTGTATGACTAGTAGTAATTGTATTTTTTAATTATTATTACTTGTCCACCAGCATTAGAATTCTTCTATCGTCTATGGGCGGACCATTTGACCATAAATGTCCACTCGCTGCGACTGCTTCGTCGAATCTTCATGTTGATTCTTTTCTCTAAGTAGAATAATCCTGGATTAATAGTGTTAGGTTAGGCACAGATCGCTATTGTCACCGTCATGTGGAATCTTCTATCTATATCAGGCATGGCCAGCCAGTGGCCCCCAGAGCCCTCGGTTGTGGCCCGCGACCTCCTGCTCTGGAATGGTGGGTTGACAAGCCCAGATAGCAGGTTGTCGACCCGCCATGCCGCAGCATCAGTGTTGCGAATGAAGCTGGTGGTAGAGGAAGAAAACGGCAATGGAGCAGAGCCCCATAAGCCGGTTCGTCCTCTACAGCGCCGACTTTTGCCACAGGTGGAGTCTATGGCAAAGTTCAGCTAACCCGAAGGATAGACACAGGTGTACTACGCTGCACCCGTGGTGTTGGTAAATCGTACCACATCAGTGTGAAAGCAGTCTTAGGCAATTTTCACACAATCAGCCCGACCAAATGGGACCCTCAATTCACCGCTACAGAGCGATAGATGTCCGTTTACACCCACCTACCTCCAATCCAAAAAACAGAAGGGAATTCATTCCCTTTCATCTGGGCGGAACGAAGGGCCTATAAAGTAGCCGTGACCTGTCATCCACCCGCTCCGCTCATTGTGGCCCGTGACTGGTTACCAAGTTGCTTAAGTGGCCCTCGCTCTTCAAAAGGTTTGGCACCCCTGATCTATATAGAACTGTTGTTACATTTTTTATGTCGGATCTTTTGGATTTTGGATTCTGCACATTCGTTATTTGTTAAAACGAATGCAAAAATCCCTGAAATTTGGACGAAAATGCATTCGGACAAAAACAAATGCACATGCCTACCAGGGATGAGCTTTGAGTTTGAGTCAAACTCATGTTAGACTTGAACATTGCCTGTTCGCCAAACAGCGAACAATTTGGGGTGTTTGCGGCAAGCTCCAAAAGCCACAGAACACCCAGGAAATGTTTTTGGGAGAAATCTAAAGTGCTAATTTTAAAGGCTTATATGCAAGTTATTGTCATAAAAAGTGTTTTAAAAAAACGCCAGTTTTTCGTACCTAGGGGGGGGGGGGGGTGGTGTATAGTATGCCTTTAAAGCAGCGCTTGATTTCCATGCTTAGAACTGTCCCAGCACAAAGTGTAATTTCTGAAGTATAAAAAGTCATTTAAAATCACTTTTTAGGACAATAACTTGCATATTAGCCTCTAACCTCCCTGGCGGTATGATTATTTCAGATTTTAGGTGCTGAAAGCGGTACCATTATTTTGCAAGGAAATTTGACGTTTTACATCGTAGGCCTGCAAATCTTAGGAATAACTCACTTAAATCTGTCCAAACAAGAGTCTAATAGACATCTCGGGTATAAAAAAGTTTGAAAAACAAAATCATAAATTATAATATAATAAATAACTATAAATAATTATAACAAATAATAATGTAATTATAATAACAGATATTCAATAATGTAATCAAATCAAAAACACTTAAACTTGTTCAGTCGCCGTCATTACTTTTTTTTTTTATGACAAATTTCCCCACAAATCGCTATCTCTCAATTCTGCAAGTGATATAATTCTAGCTGCTCTAAAATAATTTTTGACATATAGGGACACTTTTGGTTGCTATGGACAATCTCCAGTTTGCAGGCAGAAAGAACAGTTTTGATTATATAAAAGTACATGTAGGACACTAGGCAGACCACTAGGGACAAGGGGGGTGTATTTTTTACATACAGTACTGTAATCTATATGATTACAGTATACTGTATGTAATGTGTTTATTTACTTTTTTGAATTTGGCGCAGATCTCCTCCCCCGTGCGTCGTAACGTCGCAGAGAACGGAGATCGACGGCACACAGGGACACTGTGTGAATCGAGCGAGGATGTCGCTCACTCACAAAGCGGTGAGGCATTGCAGGATCCAGGGACAAGGTAAGTAACTTTGCCTGTGGATGCTGCGAGGCGAGCCTGAGTCTGGCTCGGGGATACTGCTTTTGGTACTGAAATCTTACCCCGAGCCAGACTCGGGAATTCCTGCCAAGGGGGTTAAAATTAGCACTTTAGATTTCAAACATTCGAGTCCCATAGACTTTAATGGGGTTCTAAAGTTCACACAAACTTTTGGTCTGTTCGCAGGTTCTAGTGCGAACCGAACGGGGGGTGTTCGTCTCACTCCTAGTGCCTGCATTCTTCCTAATGCACTGAGCTTAGTTGGTGATCCTATAAGCTGAGAATAGAACATAATCGATCTATGAAAGTTTCCTCTTTTAGAATTTTTTTCTCCAATATTTCAGGGTTTTGTATTGTTTTCCAAAAGACCATTTCTAAGATGACGATGACAATGAAATCAGCTGGCATAATAGCACCTCCAGCTGTTTTATCTGATTGGAGCTTTTGCAGTCTTACTAAACTTTGTAAGTGTCTGGAGTATTAGCGCCCCCGCAAGAACATGGACACAGTTAGAAGTAATGTAATAGTATCTGTTCTTCTGCTGCTGCTTCTGCGGTTAAACATAAACTGATGAAAGAACCCAGAATTTAAATGCTGTGGATTCTCTGTAGAAATAAAAATGGTAGAGCAATAGATGCATAGTGCTGCTATTTATAAGCATCTTTAGAAGGCTGTGAAATTGAACTGAAGCTCACATCGGCAATAAAAGATTCAGGAAGCACTTGTTCACAGACATGGTCATTGTGAAAGCAATTAGCTGCGCAATGTTTTCCAAAATGATGGGAAATATGATCTTTCAAAAGTTTCAATCACTACCTGTATGAGCAGAGTTTAAATAAATTACAATGCCTAATGCAGGGCGAGTTATCTCCTGAATAATTTTGAGAAATATTAACTACAAACACAATTAAAAATGTAACAATGGAAAGGTAAAGCTTGTGTTCCCTTGGGGGGATTTACAAGTTCATGGGGGGGAACAGGACTAGGCAAGGGTTCCATTAAAAAAAATTAGAACACAAAACAAATAGAGCCATAGGGGTTCATTTACTAAATAAGTTGAGGCAGGGCCGCCTTTAATGTTGATTGGACCCTGGGCAAAAAAAAATTCTTGGGGACCCCCCTCCCATGCAATTTTGCTCTCCACCTGCTCTGAGGCCGCGTACACACGAGGGGATATGTCCGCTGAAAACGGTCCGATGGACCGTTTCAGCAGACATCTCCGCTCGTGTGTATGGGCTAGCGGACAGATTTCTCCACCCGACAGATTTTAAAGCAAGCTTTGAAATCTATCCGGTGGGAATCTGTCCGCCCGACATGTCTGCTGGTTAGTACACTTACCAGCAGACATGTCGGCTCCCACCGCCGCCGCGCCGCTGCCGAATGGATTCGGCGCATGCGCGGAAGTGTTTTACTTCCTGGTGCGGTGACGTAGCGGTGACGCGGCGGCGTCAACGTCACCGCCGCGTCATCGCCACGTCACCGCGCCGTCCGGCGGCGGGGAATTTGATCCGATGGTGTGTACACGCCATCGGATCAAACTCCCGATCGGACATATCCGATGGAAATGGTCCGCGGACCGTTTTCATCGGATATATCCGATCGTGTGTATGGGGCCTGAGACATACAATAAATATCAGCTAGACTTAAAGTCAATTTACTGTATCAGATCAGGCAGTGATTGTGATTGGTTGCCAGAGGTTAACAGCATATCATTACCACTTACTGACTGGTTGCTAGAGGTCACAGCACACATTACAGGTCACTGATTAGTTGCTAAAGGTTACAACACACATTACAGCTCACTGATTAGTTGCTAGAGGTTACAGCACATGATTTGTTCTTGTTGATTGGTTGCTAGAGATTACTGTACTACAGTAATACTGCTCTCTGATTGGTTGCTGGAGGTTACAGCACATCATCTCTTCACTGCAGAGGGGCATAAAATAGATATGAATGCCGCCTTTATTTACATATGAATGCTGCTGGTTTCAGCTATTTACATATGAATGCTGCCACTCTTTACATATGAATGGCGGTTATTTACATGTAAACACAGGTTTTCCAGGTGAGTCATCTGTACATAAACATAGGGCAGCATTAGTAGCAGCACTTCACTCTGAGATATCAGGACACAGCAAAGGACTAAAACTTCAAGGGAAAAAGGGAATTTAAACTGGGATAGTTGGCAAGTATGAGGCAGCTGCTTTGGGCCCCACAACAATGACAGGGCCCAGGGCAGCTCCCCCTTTTGGCCTGTCTTGAAGACAGCCCAGAGTAGAGGCTGTGAACACTGACTTTGCTAAGTAAATAGTCTCCACTCTAAAATAAAGGAATCAACGCCATAAGACGCTATCCCTTGAATCATTGATCCCCCGGCTGTCGTACTTATGTGCAAGAGTGTTCGTTTGCTATCACTACATCTAGACCAAGGGAGAGATGGATGAAACATCACATGGTACAAATGTGCCAATTACAGTATATTGGACAATGGAGTGCCCTTGCTCTTGGTTGCAACTGTCACTGATAATACTTGTTTCTGTTGTGTTTAAATACAGTTGAACCTCGGATTACAAGCATAATCCGTTCCAGGAGTATGTTCGTAATCCAAAGTACTCATATTTCAAAGCTAGTTTTCCCATTGAAACGAAAATAATTTGTTCCACATTGACTTCAATGGGATGCAATACTGAATGCGCCGTAGAGCGGCGAAAACGGCCGAAAAGGCCCAAAGACACTTCGGCTCATTTCCTGCGCCCCCCGTACCTCAGGCCAAATGAGGTACTGCAGGCCTATTTTTGGCTCTACCTGGCTTCTGCACCTCCATACCTCAGGCCAAATTAGGTACTGCAGGCCTATTTAGCTTGAATTCTGCTAGTCTTATGAGTCAACACTTGCAAACCGAGTCAGAATTAAAAAAAAAAAGTTGCTCGCAAATCAAAACGCTCTTAAACCAAGAGTATGAGTAATAAAACATATGTCTTACTTTCCCCTTTAACCACTTGCCGACCGGTTCTTGACCATAGGGATAATGCTTCAGCATAGCAAAGGGGTTCTCCGTGTGATGTCTTTGGCTTTATAGGCAAGTAAAATACTTTCTTAATAGGTGCTATGCCAATATGAATACTTCCTAATTAGGTAAGTGAAGTCAAGGAGAATTATAAGGAAGCATGGTACATACTTATTAGACCAATGTCAGCATTGTGGTTGGGACTTCTGGACCCATACACTCCCACAACAAAAGGGTCATTGCCTTTGGATAGAATTTTTTGCTTTGGGTACTGTTTGTTGGAGGATTGTGGAAGGTCAGGCTCCTCTATAGAGGCCTTAATCATATACAGTGGTAAGAAAAAGTATGTGAATCCCCTGGAATTAACAATTTTTCTGCAGTTATTGGCCATAAAATGTGATCTGCTCCTAATCTAAGTCACAACATTAAACAAATAAAATACAGTATGCTTAAGCTGACAACACACAAACAATTGTAATTTTGTGTGTCTTTATTGAACACACCTAATAAACATTCACAGCACTGGAGAAAAAGGTAAGTGAACCCTTGGAGTTAATAGCTGGTCAAAATCCTTCGGCAGCCATGACTTCAAGCAAGGATATAAAGGAAAATAAATTTGCGCATACCCAGTAAATGTCTAACAAGTGACAGCTGCGACTCAAAAATGTTATACAACATAAAACAATAATAAAGAGAGAGTTGGAATCGCGCTAATCATGAGTGTGTGTCCAATAAAGGGCACAGTGCGTGCTGTGAATATTATAAACAAATTAGGTGTATACCATGTGAACACATAAAATGATTAATTCTAATAAATATCACGCCAGTGTGGGTACAGATATGAATCCACCAACAAAAAAATCAATATTACGTGACAACATAAGACCAAAACGCCACACTGTATGTGTAGTTTCTGTAAAAAACGTTAGACCAATAGGCCACCCAAGTAGTGAAATAGATAAATTAAATCCAATTAGACTCCACCTGATGGGCGTGGGAAAGCAAATGTAAAGTCTATGATGCGCTGAAAAATAGTCAATATGGTGAAAAATCTCAGATAAATAAAATTAAAAATAAAGTTATAACGTCTCCACCTTTAGAACATGTATGTAAACAGAAGAAGAGGAAAGTCTCAAGCTGATATAGACGTGTCGATCTCCTGAGTGTCGATCACAAATGGACTTGCACCGATTTGAACCTGCAGAGTCTCAGCGCCATAAAAACAAAAACAAAAAAACTTGCATAGTATAAAACCTTATGGGTAACTGAGGTAACTACACCCGTGTGGGACAGTCTTGCGACCGGGGGAGGGAATAGTGCGAACCCACCACCTCTTCACACACTGACCCTTACCAGATATGGACCCCACAGGGTAGATAAAGGCACTCAGAGAAATGGGATCGTAATTCAGCAGCCATAGGACATCAACCGATGACAGTGTTGGAGATAACATGCAACAACATAAAACCGCACATAGTGTAAAATCCAAATGTATTTAATGTATGAAAAGTTAAAGGTTGCACTTACAAGAATCGAAATCAATAGGGCATTTAAAAACAAGCAAGGTGTCGGCCGGCTGGATGGTACGCGTGCGTCCTTCCGTCTGGATGTGGTGACGTGGGAACGTCTCCTCCCAACGTTTCGTCTTCATAAGACTTGATCACGGGATAAGGACGACGCCCCACGTCACCACAATAGTACCCATAGTGGGCGGAGTCAGTCAAACGGCGGTCCCATCATCGCCATTTTGGAACAGGGCTATAGTAAGGGAAAAGTATGTAAACCTACTCATCTCGTGTGTACTAATGGCAGCCGTACGGGGAATCACGTGAGTACAGACCACAAGAAGTCGTTATGTAGGTTAACTGGTATAATAAACATACCATGGAGGACCAGATCAAACTAGGCACATAGCAGTACCTACCGTGACTCGATGGAAAATGGACATGCAATCATAAAGGTTGTTCCTGCAACTAAAACCAAACTTTTTAAAGTTATGGTCTGTGCGGAACTTAAATAAAGATGGGTAGTGATTGATTAATTTAATAGTAGAGAGGCTATACCACCTGAGAGAGCTGACTCACACCCACTAAAATGGACCATCACATAAATACATACAAATAAAATTGAAATTAAAATAAACAATTAAACATGCGTGTCGTTGTGCGCTAATAATAAATAGATGCACAACATATCTTATCATGAAAATATGGAGAGGATCACAAATTTAACCAACTAAAGATTAACCCCTCTACAAAGACCTTAGCAAACATCATTTGTATGCGCTGACAAAAGGTAAAAGATAGCCATATCAACAAAATTGCAGAAGTTGTGTGCAGTATCCATACAGATGACTATAGTATAAAATTGGACATGAATAAAAACGAAAAAAAAACAAAAAGAAAAAAGAAGAGAAAAAGGGAGAGAAACGAGGGGAAAATAAGGATTTATATCCCTCCCTTCCTAATCCACTCCCCTATCCATCCATTTCTGCCCGTGCCATCCCTTGATCAGAATAGCACTGAATAGGTATGTTGACATAGAAATGAGTGGGTATTATAAAAAATTTTTATAACTGAATCAAATTAAAAATTATCTAGACTGTATCAAGAGTTGTCAATAAAACAGTTGACGTCTACCTCAATGTTGAGGCCATGGGGTTCAAAACATCGTAGGGTGTGTATCCAAGTCATTTCAGAACGGGAAATGCTCCTGACTATGTCACTCCCCCTCCAGTGGGCCTGATATTTCTCAATCCCTAAAAAAATTGTGCCTCTTGGGTCCTTATTATGGACTTTCAGATAGTGATTAGAGACGGAATGGTCTGGAAAGCCATTACAGATGTTTGTCAAGTGCTCGTTTAAACGAACTTGTAAGGGACGCTTGGTCCTGCCCACATACTGTAAACCACAAGGGCATTGTAACAGGTAAATGGAGCCCACACTTGAGCAAGTGATAAAAGATTTGATCGGGTAAACCTTCGGTGAGTATCTGGACCTAAAACTCATGGTTCTCTTAGGGATATGGTTATTCACCGTACATACTCGGCATCTTCCGCATTTAAAGAAACCCGTCAACCCTGATGAGAACATGGAAGGCATCCTTGGTGGATCCAAAATGTTAGGTGCTAACTTATTTTTTAAAGAGCCGGCTCCCCTGAACACTACCTGAGGTTTATCAGGGAGAATGTTGTTCAGAATCTTGTCACTTTTGAGGACATGCCAATGCTTCCTAAGGATATGCTTAACGTTAGTGTGTTGGCAGGAATAATCGGTCACAAAAGGGCTTCTAAATTTGTTCTCTACAAAAGGCTTCGGCCTATCCTTTAGAATATCTTCCCTTTTAAGTTTGGCCACTGTTTCTAGGGAGTCTGACAGGAGAGGGTGACTGTAGCCTTTTTCTAAAAACTGTCTATTGAGTATTTCAGCTTGTTTTAAAAAGGTTACCTGATCAGTACAGTTTCTTTTAAGACGAAGGAACTGACCCTTAGGGACAGCCTTAAGCCAGCTAGAATGATGACAACTGTCATGCGGAATGAACGAGTTCCTGTCTGTTGTTTTAAAATAAGTAGACGTGGATAGCTGGTTACCCTCTATGCTGATAACCAAGTCCAAAAAATTAATAGTATCAAGACTTGCTTCATATTTTAGGGCAATCCCCCTATCATTATTGTTGAGAAATTCCATGAACTGGGTGAGGTCGTCTTCTTTGCCATCCCATAGGAGGAGGATATCGTCGATATATCTGGCCCACAACAAAAGTTGGGGCCTAGAAGGGACATCAACGACATCCTCCTCCCACTTGGCCATAAATAAATTGGCCAAGCTGGGGGCATATTTAGCCCCCATTGCGACTCCTCTATCTTGCCTATAGAAGTGTCCATTATGCCAAAAAAAATTATGAGAAGCTGCGTATTCTAGTAGCTCCATAATGTAAGAAATCTGTACTTCCATAAGGTTGGAATCTCTCTTTAAAAAGTGTGAGACTGCTTCTAAACCCAGTTTATGGGGAATGATGGTATATAAAGAAGTGACATCGGCGGTCACCAACCAAACATTGGGGGGCAGTGTCAAACCTGCCAACAGATTAATGACATGCTTGGTGTCTCGAACATACGAGGGCATGTTTCTAACTAGGGGCTGGAGAAAAAAAATCAATATATTTGCCCACCCGGGACGTGACCGAGTCTATCCCACTCACTATGGGACGTCCCGGGGGGCAAACAGGATTTTTGTGTACCTTGGGAAGGTAGTAAATGATGGGTACACGGGGGGCCTTAGGAATTAAAAGGACTTCTCCTTCAAGTTAAGGATGTTCAAATGTGACCCCTTATTTATAACCTCTATGAGGGCTTTTTTATATTTCTCTCCAGGATTGAGGGGGAGAGGAGTGTAGGTGTCCCTGTCACTTAAGATAATGGCCATCTCATCCAAATAATCTGATTTATTTAGGACAACTATACCACCCCCCTTATCTGCAGGGCGGATTACAAGGTCCTTGTTGTCACATAAAGATTTTATACCTGTTTCTATATCTTGTTTGATACAAACTCTTTTGACCCGTAACTCGTCCAGGTCTTTAAGGGTGAGATCCCTAAACACCTTCAATGATGCCGGCAAATGGCCTGGCGGGTTGTAGGTGGAAGCATTGGCCAGACTAGAATGAACATAATCAGCGGCTATAGCATTAGGGGGACCAAAGGGGTTTGAAGACAAATACCTTTGAATATTTAGCTTGCGGACAAATTTGTGTATGTCCATATATGTTTTAAATTTACTAATATTTTTGGGGGGGGCGTATTTCAGCCCCTTATCCAAAACTGTCAGCTCGGATTCTGTCAAAGTATGGGAGCTGAGGTTGAATATTCCAGTATTGGTTAGGTTTTTGGTCTTTTGGGGCTTAAGACGCCTCCCCCCTCTAGCCCCTCTTTTAGTTCTGCTAGTCTTTTTACCCCTTGTGTTGCCCGGGAAAACCCCAATTGGGCTGGACAAAATTCATCGAATGGTTACCCATATCTCCATACCCCAATTCATAAGGGGCTGAAGTGGTGGAATGGTTGCCATTTGGAAAAAAATTTACATTACTAGAGTTTTCTAAATTCCCCAGTGGTAAAAAGCTATTGTGAGTAAAGACATTATAGTCTGGTTCAAAATTTCCTGTATAGTGAACAACCTCATTATTCCTAAAGCTATGCGGTGGGATGGTGTTGGATACCTGATTATATGGGATTCCCCTGTTGGGGCCCTGTGCAGTGGATGGGCCATTACCATAGCCAAATGGAAAACCAGGAGGGGGGGACCCGTATAGTTACCCTGACCCCGGGAGGGGAGATGTGCTATACCACCCCCAGCCCCTTGTCCCCAAGATTGGGGCCGGTGGCCTGTGGGGGGGCCAAATTGGCTGCGTTGGCCTCCATACCCTCCTCCACCTTGATGAGGGGGTTGTGATCCAGAATTGTTGTGAATGGAACCCTTTTTGGATTTAGGGTATTTTTTAGGTGTACCCCCTAAATTTGCGCGATTTTGGTTGCCCCTGCTTACTGGCGCCAAAGGCGAATGGGAGGCAATATTGGACACTCCTGTGTTGGCTGGAGTCACATCCATCTCAATTGTATTAGAGGTGTTGGATTCAGCCAAAAGTTTTTTTTGCCACTCAAAGACTAGTTTAGAGTGGTAATCACTAAAATCTCTATTAAACTTCTTTTTCTTTTTGATTTTTTGCTCCCTATCTTCCTTCTCCAGTGTTCTTAAAAGATTCTTGGATCTATCAGCATAGTCCTCACTGGTCATGAAGGGAGAGAGTTTTTCTTTGATCGTTTTGATCTCATCATCTAGTTTTTTGAGTTTAATAGTTTTGCGGTCAGTCAAGAATCTTAGTAGATTCAAACCAGTGTCATTGAAGTACTTATACCAACCCTCCAGATCTACATCTCCTTTCTGGGGGGAGACTTCCCATCTCAAGCTCCTAGGGACCATTTGATGTTTAAGATAGGTGTCAAGAAACACCATGTCCCATTGTGTGTGTATCTCTGAGATTTGTTTATAATATTCACAGCACGCACTGTGCCCTTTATTGGACACACACTCATGATTAGCGCGATTCCAACTCTCTCTTTATTATTGTTTTATGTTGTATAACATTTTTGAGTCGCAGCTGTCACTTGTTAGACATTTACTGGGTATGCGCAAATTTATTTTCCTTTATATCCTATTTGTTCGTATACAATAATATTGCAGCTACCATTTGTGCTCTATTCATAAGCACCTTCTTCACTGATTCACCCCGCACAGTCACCAATTATGGACGTCTTTGAGTTCAGAGCCACACGAGTTGTTAACTCAGACGGGGTCTTTGAAACATTCAAAGAGGGTGAAAACGAGATTGGGGGTCTCTTTATGAGACTAAAAAACCTTACCATCTCAGAGATACACACACAATGGGACATGGTGTTTCTTGACACCTATCTTAAACATCAAATGGTCCCTAGGAGCTTGAGATGGGAAGTCTCCCCCCAGAAAGGAGATGTAGATCTGGAGGGTTGGTATAAGTACTTCAATGACACTGGTTTGAATCTACTAAGATTCTTGACTGACCGCAAAACTATTAAACTCAAAAAACTAGATGATGAGATCAAAACGATCAAAGAAAAACTCTCTCCCTTCATGACCAGTGAGGACTATGCTGATAGATCCAAGAATCTTTTAAAGAACAGGGAGAAGGAAGATAGGAGCAAAAAATCAAAAAGAAAAAGAAGTTAATAATATTTTAGTGATTACCACTCTAAACTAGTCTTTGAGTGGCAAAAAAAACTTTTGGCTGAATCCAACACCTCTAATACAATTGAGATGGATGTGACTCCAGCCAACACAGGAGTGTCCAATATTGCCTCCCATTTGCCTTTGGCGCCCAGTAAGCAGGGGCAACCAAAATCGCGCAAATTTAGGGTACACCTAAAAAATACCCTAAATCCAAAAAGGGTTCCATTCACAACAATTCTGGATCACAACCCCCTCATCAAGGTGGAGGAGGGTATGGAGGCCAACGCAGCCAATTTGGCCCCCCCACAGGCCACCGGCCCCAATCTTGGGGACAAGGGGCTGGGGGTGGTATAGCACATCTCCTCCCGGGGGTCAGGGTAACTATACGGGTCCCCCCCCTCCTGGTTTTCCATTTGGCTATGGTAATGGCCCATCCACTGCACAGGGCCCCAACAGGGGTCCCAACCACCATCCCACCGCATAGCTTTAGGAATAATGAGGTTGTTCACTATACAGGAAATTTTGAACCAGACTATAATGTCTTTACTCACAATAGCTTTTTACCACTGGGAATTTAGAAAAACTCTAGTAATGTAAACTTTTTTCCAAATGGCAACCATTCCACCACTTCAGCCCCTTATGAATTGGGGTATGGAGATATGGGTAACCATTCGATGAATTTTGTCCAGCCCAATTGGGGTTTCCCCGGGCAACACAAGGGGTAAAAAGACTAGCAGAACTAAAAGAGGGCTAGAGGGGGAGGCGTCTTAAGCCCCAAAAGACCAAAAACCTAACCAATACTGGAATATTCAACCTCAGCTCCCATACTTTGACAGAATCCGAGCTGACAGTTTTGGATAGGGGCTGCTGAAATACGCCCCCCCAAAAATATTAGTAAATTTAAAACATATATGGACATACACAAATTTGTCCGCAAGCTAAATATTCAAAGGTATTTGTCTTCAAACCCTTTGGTCCCCCTAATGCTATAGCCGCTGATTATGTTCATTCTAGTCTGGCCAATGCTTCCACCTACAACCCGCCAGGCCATTTGCCGGCATCATTGAAGGTGTTTAGGGATCTCACCCTTAAAGACCTGGACGAGTTACGGGTCAAAAGAGTTCGTATCAAACAAGATATAGAAACAGGTATAAAATCTTTATGTGGAGCATGTCGAGAAGCATGCTCCACATAAAGATTTTATACCTGTTTCTATATCTTGTTTGATACGAACTTTTTGACCCGTAACTCGTCCAGGTTTTAAGGGTGAGATCCCAAACACCTTCAATGATGCGGCAAATGGCCTGGCGGGTTGTAGGTGGAAGCATTGGCCAGACTAGAATGAACATAATCAGCGGCTATAGCATTAGGGGGACCAAAGGGGTTTGAAGACAAATACCTTTGAATATTTAGCTTGCGGACAAATTTGTGTATGTCCATATATGTTTTAAATTTACTAATATTTTTGGGGGGGCGTATTTCAGCCCCTTATCCAAAACTGTCAGCTCGGATTCTGTCAAAGTATGGGAGCTGAGGTTGAATATTCCAGTATTGGTTAGGTTTTTGGTCTTTTGGGCTTAAGACGCCTCCCCCCTCTAGCCCCTCTTTTAGTTCTGCTAGTCTTTTTACCCCTTGTGTTGCCCGGGGAAAACCCCAATTGGGCTGGACAAAATTCATCGAATGGTTACCCATATCTCCATACCCCAATTCATAAGGGGCTGAAGTGGTGGAATGGTTGCCATTTGGAAAAAAGTTTACATTACTAGAGTTTTCTAAATTCCCCAGTGGTAAAAAGCTATTGTGAGTAAAGACATTATAGTCTGGTTCAAAATTTCCTGTATAGTGAACAACCTCATTATTCCTAAAGCTATGCGGTGGGATGGTGTTGGATACCCCTGTTGGGGCCCTGTGCAGTGGATGGGCCATTACCATAGCCAAATGGAAAACCAGGAGGGGGGGGACCCGTATAGTTACCCTGACCCCGGGAGGGGAGATGTGCTATACCACCCCCAGCCCCTTGTCCCCAAGATTGGGGCCGGTGGCCTGTGGGGGGGCCAAATTGGCTGCGTTGGCCTCCATACCCTCCTCCACCTTGATGAGGGGGTTGTGATCCAGAATTGTTGTGAATGGAACCCTTTTTGGATTTAGGGTATTTTTTAGGTGTACCCCCTAAATTTGCGCGATTTTGGTTGCCCCTGCTTACTGGCGCCAAAGGCGAATGGGAGGCAATATTGGACACTCCTGTGTTGGCTGGAGTCACATCCATCTCAATTGTATTAGAGGTGTTGGATTCAGCCAAAAGTTTTTTTTGCCACTCAAAGACTAGTTTAGAGTGGTAATCACTAAAATCTCTATTAAACTTCTTTTTCTTTTTGATTTTTTGCTCCCTATCTTCCTTCTCCAGTGTTCTTAAAAGATTCTTGGATCTATCAGCATAGTCCTCACTGGTCATGAAGGGAGAGAGTTTTTCTTTGATCGTTTTGATCTCATCATCTAGTTTTTTGAGTTTAATAGTTTTGCGGTCAGTCAAGAATCTTAGTAGATTCAAACCAGTGTCATTGAAGTACTTATACCAACCCTCCAGATCTACATCTCCTTTCTGGGGGGAGACTTCCCATCTCAAGCTCCTAGGGACCATTTGATGTTTAAGATAGGTGTCAAGAAACACCATGTCCCATTGTGTGTGTATCTCTGAGATGGTAAGGTTTTTTAGTCTCATAAAGAGACCCCCAATCTCGTTTTCACCCTCTTTATTGGACACACCTCATGTTTCAAAGACCCCGTCGAGTTAACAACTCGTGTGGCTCTGAATTCAAAGACGTCCATAATTGGTGACTGTGCGGGGTGAATCAGTGAAGAAGGTGCTTATGAATAGAGCACAAATGGTAGCTGCAATATTATTGTATACGAACAAATAGGATATAAAGGAAAATAAATTTGCGCATACCCAGTAAATGTCTAACAAGTGACAGCTGCGACTCAAAAATGTTATACAACATAAAACAATAATAAAGAGAGAGTTGGAATCGCGCTAATCATGAGTGTGTGTCCAATAAAGGGCACAGTGCGTGCTGTGAATATTATAAACAAATCTCAGAGATACACACACAATGGGACATGGTGTTTCTTGACACCTATCTTAAACATCAAATGGTCCCTAGGAGCTTGAGATGGGAAGTCTCCCCCAGAAAGGAGATGTAGATCTGGAGGGTTGGTATAAGTACTTCAATGACACTGGTTTGAATCTACTAAGATTCTTGACTGACCGCAAAACTATTAAACTCAAAAAACTAGATGATGAGATCAAAACGATCAAAGAAAAACTCTCTCCCTTCATGACCAGTGAGGACTATGCTGATAGATCCAAGAATCTTTTAAGAACACTGGAGAAGGAAGATAGGGAGCAAAAAATCAAAAAGAAAAAGAAGTTTAATAGAGATTTTAGTGATTACCACTCTAAACTAGTCTTTGAGTGGCAAAAAAAACTTTTGGCTGAATCCAACACCTCTAATACAATTGAGATGGATGTGACTCCAGCCAACACAGGAGTGTCCAATATTGCCTCCCATTCGCCTTTGGCGCCAGTAAGCAGGGGCAACCAAAATCGCGCAAATTTAGGGGGTACACCTAAAAAATACCCTAAATCCAAAAAGGGTTCCATTCACAACAATTCTGGATCACAACCCCCTCATCAAGGTGGAGGAGGGTATGGAGGCCAACGCAGCCAATTTGGCCCCCCCACAGGCCACCGGCCCCAATCTTGGGGACAAGGGGCTGGGGGTGGTATAGCACATCTCCCCTCCCGGGGTCAGGGTAACTATACGGGTCCCCCCCTCCTGGTTTTCCATTTGGCTATGGTAATGGCCCATCCACTGCACAGGGCCCCAACAGGGGAATCCCATATAATCAGGTATCCAACACCATCCCACCGCATAGCTTTAGGAATAATGAGGTTGTTCACTATACAGGAAATTTTGAACCAGACTATAATGTCTTTACTCACAATAGCTTTTTACCACTGGGGAATTTAGAAAACTCTAGTAATGTAAATTTTTTTCCAAATGGCAACCATTCCACCACTTCAGCCCCTTATGAATTGGGGTATGGAGATATGGGTAACCATTCGATGAATTTTGTCCAGCCCAATTGGGGTTTTCCCCGGGCAACACAAGGGGTAAAAAGACTAGCAGAACTAAAAGAGGGGCTAGAGGGGGGAGGCGTCTTAAGCCCCAAAAGACCAAAAACCTAACCAATACTGGAATATTCAACCTCAGCTCCCATACTTTGACAGAATCCGAGCTGACAGTTTTGGATAAGGGGCTGAAATACGCCCCCCCCAAAAATATTAGTAAATTTAAAACATATATGGACATACACAAATTTGTCCGCAAGCTAAATATTCAAAGGTATTTGTCTTCAAACCCCTTTGGTCCCCCTAATGCTATAGCCGCTGATTATGTTCATTCTAGTCTGGCCAATGCTTCCACCTACAACCCGCCAGGCCATTTGCCGGCATCATTGAAGGTGTTTAGGGATCTCACCCTTAAAGACCTGGACGAGTTACGGGTCAAAAGAGTTCGTATCAAACAAGATATAGAAACAGGTATAAAATCTTTATGTGACAACAAGGACCTTGTAATCCGCCCTGCAGATAAGGGGGGTGGTATAGTTGTCCTAAATAAATCAGATTATTTGGATGAGATGGCCATTATCTTAAGTGACAGGGACACCTACACTCCTCTCCCCCTCAATCCTGGAGAGAAATATAAAAAAGCCCTCATAGAGGTTATAAATAAGGGGTCACATTTGAACATCCTTAACTTGAAGGAGAAGTCCTTTTTAATTCCTAAGGCCCCCCGTGTACCCATCATTTACTACCTTCCCAAGGTACACAAAAATCCTGTTTGCCCCCTGGGACGTCCCATAGTGAGTGGGATAGACTCGGTCACGTCCCGGGTGGGCAAATATATTGATTTTTTTCTCCAGCCCCTAGTTAGAAACATGCCCTCGTATGTTCGAGACACCAAGCATGTCATTAATCTGTTGGCAGGTTTGACACTGCCCCCCAATGTTTGGTTGGTGACCGCCGATGTCACTTCTTTATATACCATCATTCCCCATAAACTGGGTTTAGAAGCAGTCTCACACTTTTTAAAGAGAGATTCCAACCTTATGGAAGTACAGATTTCTTACATTATGGAGCTACTAGAATACGCAGCTTCTCATAATTTTTTTTGGCATAATGGACACTTCTATAGGCAAGATAGAGGAGTCGCAATGGGGGCTAAATATGCCCCCAGCTTGGCCAATTTATTTATGGCCAAGTGGGAGGAGGATGTCGTTGATGTCCCTTCTAGGCCCCAACTTTTGTTGTGGGCCAGATATATCGACGATATCCTCCTCCTATGGGATGGCAAAGAAGACGACCTCACCCAGTTCATGGAATTTCTCAACAATAATGATAGGGGGATTGCCCTAAAATATGAAGCAAGTCTTGATACTATTAATTTTTTGGACTTGGTTATCAGCATAGAGGGTAACCAGCTATCCACGTCTACTTATTTTAAAACAACAGACAGGAACTCGTTCATTCCGCATGACAGTTGTCATCATTCTAGCTGGCTTAAGGCTGTCCCTAAGGGTCAGTTCCTTCGTCTTAAAAGAAACTGTACTGATCAGGTAACCTTTTTAAAACAAGCTGAAATACTCAATAGACAGTTTTTAGAAAAAGGCTACAGTCACCCTCTCCTGTCAGACTCCCTAGAAACAGTGGCCAAACTTAAAAGGGAAGATATTCTAAAGGATAGGCCGAAGCCTTTTGTAGAGAACAAATTTAGAAGCCCTTTTGTGACCGATTATTCCTGCCAACACACTAACGTTAAGCATATCCTTAGGAAGCATTGGCATGTCCTCAAAAGTGACAAGATTCTGAACAACATTCTCCCTGATAAACCTCAGGTAGTGTTCAGGGGAGCCGGCTCTTTAAAAAATAAGTTAGCACCTAACATTTTGGATCCACCAAGGATGCCTTCCATGTTCTCATCAGGGTTGACGGGTTTCTTTAAATGCGGAAGATGCCGAGTATGTACGGTGAATAACCATATCCCTAAGAGAACCATGAGTTTTAGGTCCAGATACTCACCGAAGGTTTACCCGATCAAATCTTTTATCACTTGCTCAAGTGTGGGCTCCATTTACCTGTTACAATGCCCTTGTGGTTTACAGTATGTGGGCAGGACCAAGCGTCCCTTACAAGTTCGTTTAAACGAGCACTTGACAAACATCTGTAATGGCTTTCCAGACCATTCCGTCTCTAATCACTATCTGAAAGTCCATAATAAGGACCCAAGAGGCACAATTTTTTTAGGGATTGAGAAATATCAGGCCCACTGGAGGGGGAGTGACCTAGTCAGGAGCATTTCCCGTTCTGAAATGACTTGGATACACACCCTACGATGTTTTGAACCCCATGGCCTCAACATTGAGGTAGACGTCAACTGTTTTATTGACAACTCTTGATACAGTCTAGATAATTTTTAATTTGATTCAGTTATAATTTTTTTTTATAATACCCACTCATGTCAACATACCTATTCAGTGCTATTCTGATCAAGGGATGGCACGGGCAGAAATGGATGGATAGGGGAGTGGATTAGGAAGGGAGGGATATAAATCCTTATTTTCCCCTCGTTTCTCTCCCTTTTTCTCTTCTTTTTTCTTTTTGTTTTTTTTTTTCGTTTTTATTCATGTCCAATTTTATACTATAGTCATCTGTATGGATACTGCACACAACTTCCGCAATTTTGTTGATATGGCTATCTTTTACCTTTTGTCAGTGCATACAAATGATGTTTGCTAAGGTCTTTGTGGAGGGGTTAATCTTTAGTTGGTTAAATTTGTGATCCTCTCCATATTTTCATGATAAGATATGTTGTGCATCTATTTATTATTAGCGCACAACGACACGCATGTTTAATTGTTTATTTTAATTTCAATTTTATTTGTATGTATTTATGTGATGGTCCATTTTAGTGGGTGTGAGTCAGCTCTCTCAGGTGGTATAGCCTCTCTACTATTAAATTAATCAATCACTACCCATCTTTATTTAAGTTCCGCACAGACCATAACTTTAAAAAGTTTGGTTTTAGTTGCAGGAACAACCTTTATGATTGCATGTCCATTTTCCATCGAGTCACGGTAGGTACTGCTATGTGCCTAGTTTGATCTGGTCCTCCATGGTATGTTTATTATACCAGTTAACCTACATAACGACTTCTTGTGGTCTGTACTCACGTGATTCCCCATACGGCTGCCATTAGTACACACGAGATGAGTAGGTTTACATACTTTTCCCTTACTATAGCCCTGTTCCAAAATGGCGATGATGGGACCGCCTTTTGACTGACTCCGCCCACTATGGGTACTATTGTGGTGACGTGGGGCGTCGTCCTTATCCCGTGATCAAGTCTTACGAAGACGAAACGTTGGGAGGAGACGTTCCCACGTCACCACATCCAGACGGAAGGACGCACGCGTACCATCCAGCCGGCCGGCACCTTGCTTGTTTTTAAATGCCCTATTGATTTCGATTCTTGTAAGTGCAACCTTTAACTTTTCATACATTAAATACATTTGGATTTTACACTATGTGCGGTTTTATGTTGTTGCATGTTATCTCCAACACTGTCATCGGTTGATGTCCTATGGCTGCTGAATTACGATCCCATTTCTCTGAGTGCCTTTATCTACCCTGTGGGGTCCATATCTGGTAAGGGTCAGTGTGTGAAGAGGTGGTGGGTTCGCACTATTCCCTCCCCCGGTCGCAAGACTGTCCCACACGGGTGTAGTTACCTCAGTTACCCATAAGGTTTTATACTATGCGAGTTTTTTTGTTTTTGTTTTTATGGCACTGAGACTCTGCAGGTTCAAATCGGTGCAAGTCCATTTGTGATCGACACTCAGGAGATCGACACGTCTATATCAGCTTGAGACTTTCCTCCTCTTCTGTTTACATACATGTTCTAAAGGTGGAGACGTTATAACTTTATTTTTAATTTTATTTATCTGAGATTTTTCACCATATTGACTATTTTTCAACGCATCATAGACTTTACATTTGCTTTTGCTTGGAGTCTAATTGGATTTAATTTATCTATTTCACTACTTGGGTGGCCTATTGGTCTAACGTTTTTTACAGAAACTACACATACAGTGTGGCGTTTTGGTCTTATGTTGTCACGTAATATTGATTTTTTTGTTGGTGGATTCATATCTGTACCCACACTGGCGTGATATTTATTAGAATTAATCATTTTATGTGTTCACATGGTATACACCTAATT
This sequence comes from Rana kukunoris, assembly GCA_029574335.1. Lineage (NCBI taxonomy): Eukaryota > Metazoa > Chordata > Amphibia > Anura > Ranidae > Rana > Rana kukunoris. The sequence goes on along the minus strand of CM056056.1, from coordinate 38,902,068 downwards.
TGTTTATAATATTCACAGCACGCACTGTGCCCTTTATTGGACACACACTCATGATTAGCGCGATTCCAACTCTCTCTTTATGACTTCAAGCAAGCATTAGACATATGCACAAGGAAATATTTTGTTTCGGAATTTTGTTTTCGTTCGAAAAATGTATTTAGTTACTCCCGAATTTTGTTTTTATTAATTTTGTTTTGTTAAAAAATGCATTTGTCCGAAAATATTAATTAATTAAGGTTGAATCTATCATTGAAGGCTTATGGTTACTGTCGAATGTTCTAAGAAGCAGCTAAACTGTACGACGCCGCAATCATACATTTCCGGTCGAATGTTCCGCCTACAAGCTATAGAAGAATTCTAATGTTGTATGACACTAGTAATAATTATATTTATAAATTATTATTACTATTCGACCAACATTCGCATTCTTCTATATCCTATGGGCCAAGCATTTGATGGGAAATGTACGATTGTACAGTTTTGCTGCTGGTTGAATCTTTTTAGAACTTTTTTTGAGAATTACATTTTTATTGAGAATTTTTCAACAATAAACAAGTAGAAGCCATCAACCACATAGGATTCAGGAACAAAGCAAGAATAAATGATAAAGGCAAAGGTCTACAATTACAACACAGCGTAGTGAGCAATTGAATGCATAGTAAGTCGTAATGCACAGGCTGGCGCATTGTAAGCCCGTCTAACAGCCAGTTCTGTACTCTCCAACTTGATCAAACATAGTAGGACTCGTTTAACAAATGACGACTTCTGACATAGAAAAGGGTAGGCATCAGATAGTACACATAGGGAGAAAAAATAAATAAATAAAAAAGGTGAAAGGGGATGGGAATAGGATCGTGGACGAGATGGACTTCAATTGTTGAACAATACATATTGATGATCAATAGTCATATCAGGGCGTTGCAAGAACCTCTGCTGGCACTACGTTATCATTAAAGAGTTAGTCAACTAAGGCAAGTTCACCTCCTATCCCACTCACTCCACGACTGCCATCTTCTATCAAAGCTTATCCTCTGGCCAGCCCTAGAGGCTATAAGTGATTCATACACGTGAGAATCACGAGTGAGCGTGAGCACCTCTGAAAGGTTGGGGACTACGTTGGATCTCCAGTTCCGAGCGATGAGTGTTCTCGCTACTAGTAGGAGATGTGTCACCACCGTTCGGACCTGTGGGGGGAAGGAGTCGATATTCAAACTCAACAGGGCCAACGCGGGCTCAGGCCGAGTGAATACACCAGTAATCAATGAGATAGATTTAAATACGCTGTTCCAGAAGCTTGTTAGATGCTTACACTTCCAGAATATATGCATGAGGTTACCCACTTCTCCGCAACCCCTCCAGCACAGAGGAGAATTATCTTGAGAGAACTTGGACATCCTGTATGGCGTAAGGTACCATCTCAGGGAAATCTTCTGGGCTAGTTCCCAGTGGTTGGTACATTTAGAGGCCTTGTATACAGAATTGAGAGCAATTTGCCACTGCAATTCCATTTAAGGAATGGGGGGGACTTGACAAAGGTGCGTCTGTGCTGGAGGAGGTTGTAGAACAGGGGGATCCCCTTGGTGGTGGAGTTGGGGGAAGTGAAGAATTTCCAGACGGGGTCTGGAAGAAAAATTTTGTGGTTCTTGACGAACTTAGGAAATGAGATACTTGTCTGAATTTATACTCATCTGCCGAGGAGAGATTATACTCAGATTGAAGGGACTGGAAGGAGGACATACGGTTGTCGCTGAACAAGCAAGAAACATGGGTAATACCCTTGCTTCTCCAGCTCCTAAGCCCAATATTGGGAATGGCGCTCTCCAGGGTCTCAATAGGGACTGGCACTTCCACCAGAGCGTCCCGGGGATTGATTAAGCCACCCAATACCCTCCAGGACTCCAAAGAGGCCCGAATGGACAAGGGAAGGAAGAGGTCCCATCCTGTCCAGGAACAGCAAGGAGATCAAGTCCCTGTTAGGGCTAAATGTCTTTTCAATATTGCACCAGGGGGTTATCTGGGGGTTTGTAAACCATGACCTAAGTTGGCTCAATAGGGAAGCGCGGTGGTAGTCACGTATATCTGTAAAACCCATACCACCCACCGACCTGTGTCTAGTTAACAATGTCTTTGAGCATCTGGGTTTACGTGCACTCCATACATAGGTCCTAAGGATGGCATTAACGGACCGAAGGTGGGGGGGCTTAACAGGTATAGGGAGCGTACGGAAGATATACAATATCTGGGGTAGCAAAAGCATCTTAAAGGAAGCAAGTCGGCCAGACCAAGAGAGTTCAATTTTGGACAAGCGCAGTGTCTCCCTAGTGAGTTTCTCTATTAGTGGTGGGTAGTTGGCATCGGCCAATCTGTGGGGGTCTGCGGTGATCTGAAGACCCAGGTAATAGATGCTCTCCTTGGCCCACACATAGGGAAATGAGCCTTCAAGATGGGCCTGGGCAGCGGGCGGGAGATGTAGAGGCAGAATATTGGACTTGGAGGAGTTGACTTTATAATAGGAGATATTGCTAAAGGACTGCAGAACTGTCTGGACGTGGGGAAGCGATTTAGACGGGGATGTTATGGAAAGGATAATATCATCGGCGAACAAGTTAATCTTATGGGAAGCACCGTGTATAGGGAAACCTGTGATATGGGGGTGGGCTCTAATTTTTTCGGCCAGTGGTTCAATAAGAAGGTTGAAAATTGACGGGGACAGGGGGCACCCCTGACGTGTCCCATTCGAGATAAGAAAGGATCTAGAGAGGTAATTAGAGGTAAAGACCTGGGCGGAAGGATGGGAATAGAGGGCTAGGATCGCCGAGACAATAGGGCCCCGAAAACCAAATTTGGATAGGGTGTGCGACATGTAAGTCCAGTGGACCCTGTCGAACGCCTTCTCCGCATCCAAGGAGAGGAGCAGAGAAGGCGTCCGAGAGGCCCAGGCATGCTGCACCACGCCAATAATCCGGCGAGTGGCGTCTGATGCCTGTCAACCCGCAGTGAAGCCGGATTGGTCAGGATTTATTAGGGATGGGATAACAGTGAGAAGCCTTTGAGCCAGAATCTTGGCATATAGCTTAACGTCAGTGTTTAAAAGTGAAATGGGGCGAAAGTTGGCGGGGGTATCAGGAGATTTGCCAGGCTTAGGGATAGTGACAATATAGGCAGATAGCATCTCAGGTGGGAAACCCGCAGTGGACACAGCTTGTGAGAAAACTGAGCACAGTGCGGTGGCCAGAGTCCCACCAAACGTTCTGTAATAGTCGTTTGGAAGGCCATCAGGGCCGGGGGACTTACCCAAGGGCATCTTGGAAATAATTTTTTTTATTTCTGCTACCGTAATGGGGGCGTTTAGGGTTTGCAGTTGAGAGGAGGACAGGGTGGGGAGGGACAGGTCCGCCAGAAAAGCCTGGATATCGTGGTCTGAGGGCTGTGGGGTGTTGCTATCGTCTTTTATGTTGTAAAGGGACGAGTAATAATCAGCAAAAGAATTGGCAATATCCCTAGGGTCGTACAGCTTGCCGTTATTGGTCGGGCTACGAATGAAGGGAATTTTCGTACGAGTCCTCTGGTCTTTCAAACGCCGTGCTAGAAATTTGCCAGCTTTGTTCCCAGAGGAGTAGTACGTTAGTTTCAGGGCTTTCACATATTTATTATGGGATTCCAGAAGCAGGCGTCTAAGGTCGCATCTGAGACCAACCAGTTTGTTTGACAGACCTGGAGTAGGTGAGGCCTTATTCTGCACTTCGAGAGATCTAATCTCCTTCAGAAGCGTGTCTACCTTCAAAGTCCTTTGGCGTTTCAATCTCGAGCTGATTTGTAGTATAACGCCTCTAATGAAGGCCTTGTGGGCACACCACAGGACCGACGGGTCTGACACCGAACCCTCATTTAACACAAAAAATTCTTTCAGATGCCTGGTAATGTCATTAACCTGCGCCTGCGTCTGAAATACTCCATTGTTGGCCCTCCAGATGTACGTGGGGCTGGAGGTCACCTCCTCCGCCAGGGAGATAGAGACAGGTGCATGGTCTGACCATGAGATGTCGTGAATGGCGGAGGAAGAGACTGCCCCAAGCAGAGCCTTATCAACCAGTACCATGTCAATACGGGAGTAGGAGTTGTGTCTATTGGAGTGAAAAGAATAATCCCGTTCATTAGAGTGCTGACACCTCCAAACGTCATAATAGTCCTCTCTGATAAGAGTTGGGTGCAGTGAGGGAAGGGGACGCTTGGATTGGGAGGTTGTGTCAATACTGTAATCAACTGTCATATTGAAATCACCGCAAATAATGACATGGCCTTTCTTAACCGCAGTTATTTTTTTTAAAACTTTGTTCATAAACCTGACCTGGTTGGTATTCGGGGGAAAAAGATTTACAATAGTAAAAGTGCAATTGTTACTGTAAATTCCCCCACAAGAATCACATATCTACCAGCAGGATCAGATAGCACCTCCCCTAGTTTGAATGACACAGAATCTCTAATAATCGTAACAACCCCTCTATGTTTCTTATTGGGGGCAGAAGCAAAAAACAAATGGGGGTAGTTTTTGTGCTTAAAGTGAGGGAGTTTAGAGGAGAGGAAATGGGATTCCTGAACACACAGGATGTCCGCCTGCAGCTTCTGGGCCTCCTTCCACAGTGCCGATCTTTTTGCAGGGTGATTCAGTCCATGGACGTTGAATGAGACTATGTTAAGCACCATGGTGGAGGGGGGTAATGAAGAAAAAGTACCTCAAGCCGGAGAGACCAACGAAGCTCAGATGAAATCCAAGGCGTTGCTTCCGGGGGCCTAGGTTTCGCCACTCCCTGGGTAGTGGGGGAAGTCCATCTCTTGACGTGGGGTAAGAAAAACCAAAGGAGAAGAAAAAAAAGAAAAAAGAAGAAGGAAAAAAAAAAGAGCACAAAGCCACCTGGTTTAGTGGCATTCAAACAGCGAAACAGTTCAAGCATAGCAAACAGGGTAAGTAAAAAGGGAGATTCAATGTAGAATCTGGGAGCAGAGAAACTGCTCATTTAACACTGAGGGGGAAATAACAACGTTAGTAGGTAACCGGTAGTACAAAATTTCGATTGTAACCGAGGCACTTAGGAGGACCTTTTCTTGTCCTTTTTCTTGCGGGAGACCAGGTGCCATGAATCCTGAGTGGTGACTCTGGAGGCTGCAGGTTGGTCACCATCCACTTGTTCCGGGACAATGTTCCATGCACGAAGGAGGGCCAGGCCCTCTGTTAAGTTGTTGACCACAGAGGAATGGTTATCCCTCGTGACGGTAAGCTTGGCTGGATAGCCCCACCTGTACACAATGTCATGATTGCGCAAAGCCTTAGTGACTGGCAGAAGGGCCCTGCGCCTCTGCATAGTGAATTGGGATAAGTCTGCGAACAGCTGGATAGAGGCATACTAGGCAGGTGGGCTCTTGTTCTTCCTGAAGGACATCATGAAGCGTTCTTTAATTCAAAAGAAATGTACCCGCATCAGGACATCCCTGGGGATGCTATCTGGGAGATGTGATGGCTTTGGTAGACGATGGATTCTGTCTATTGCCAGGTCTGCGTCAGATAAGTCAGGGATAAGTGACCTCATGAGATCCTGTGCATATTGCTGCAGTTGGTGTGGGAGGACAGATTCAGGGACCCCACGGACCTTAACGTTATTCCTCCTGGATCTGTCCTCGAGGTCTGAGACCTTTGCTTTGAGCCATGCTATTTCATCGGCCTGGTTATTATGGGCATCCACTAAGGTGTTGTGGGAAGAAGCAAACTCCCCCATTTTCTGTTCAACATGATCCACTCTTCCCCCCAGCTCCTGAACATCCGCCTTGAACCCTCTCATGCAGTCCATCATGTCAGCATGGAGGGAGCTGCGGAGGGACACTAGCATATCCCTCAACATGGTGTCAGACAGGGGTTTATCAGCGGTGGGAAATGAATTGATCGCCTCCGCAAGCTCCCTAGTGTCATTTAGAGAGTCCTGTACGCTGACCTGTTTTCTGCCCGAGCACTCAGGGGACAGCCGTGGCTTCGATTTAGCTGGGCTGCGCATCAGTGGTGTGGAAGCCTCCGGGGATCCGTGCGCCGCTCCCTGTTTTGGATCCGGGCTGTTAGGGGATGAGCTGGAGCCGCTGGATGAGGACGGCGAAACGCCGCCGGCGCCATCTTGGATCAGGAGTCGGCGGGAAGAAGTGGGAAAGCTTCTGGATCTGGGGTGCAGTCTTCCTTTACGGGCCATCCCGGGAGTCTAGGCGGTCCGGAGGATCAATCAGGGTAGGTTTGAGTGGCGGATGGTGCCTCGGCACGTTGATTCACCTACTATTGGCACGGAGCTCACTGCTCAGGCGTCCATGCAGGAGCTCGGTAGCCACGCCCCCGAATCTTTTTAGAACTTTTGACAGACACCATAAGCCTTCAATGACAAACTCGACATTTGTATTTTCTTCGTTGCTTCGTTGAATCTTCGTCATTGATGTCGAATGGTCTACCCCAACACTGTCCATATGATGTCGAATCTTTTCTCTCTATGTCGAATCTTTTCTCTCTATGTAGAATAATCTTGGACTAATAGAGTTAGGTTAGGTACATTCAACCGCAAGATTGGATAGACACAGATCGCTATTGTCAGCACCATGTTGAATCTCCTATCTGTATCCAACTGTTGTAACAACGAAAATGAAAATAAAGCATTTTTTTAAGCCAGATCTTTTGGATTTTGGATTCTGCGCGCTCGTTTTCGTTTGTTAAAACTATAATAAAAATACCCGGAATTCACCACTCATCCAAAATCTCATTGAATGTTCACAAGGGACCATATGTCATCCTATGTAAGACCATTAACAAACGTTTTCTTAGGACGCTTGTTAATGGTATTACATAGGATAACAAATGGTCCCTTGGGAACATTTATTGAGATATGTACTTCTGCTAGGTCATGTGACTGAGTATCCATTGACTTTATGTAATAAGAATGCTTAGAATTCTAATTTTATGTATACAGTTACACATCTTTGTATCTCTGTTACAGCCACAGCTTGTTTTCCTCACAAAGAGAAAGCAAAATACCTATAAAAAAAATCATTTATTTCATTTTGTTTGTTTTAGATTTAACCGTAATACCTTCAGTCTTTAGGGACTGGGAATGTTCCGACCTTTTACGGCTTGTCTTCACTTCATGTGATTTCCTCATTATGATCAGCAGTTTAATGCAGAGGTTTAATGCTTAGCTATATTGACAAAGGAAGGCAGTGTGCCGCTAACTGCAGTAATTCAAAACACCATTTGATACACCACGGAGACGGATAATTAGGAAAACTTTTCAGAGAACAGAGAAGTTAGGCTTTGCCTCATATAAAGTTAGGTTAAAAAAAAAAATTGCAACTGTAAAAAAGTTATGTATCCTAAAACCAACAATTAACTAAAGTGATACACATAAACAAATGACACTTCATAGAATGTTGTTAAAGATCAAATGTTAAAGGGAACAAAGGAGGGTTTTTAGTGAGGACTGGAGATACGTTAAATCATTGTTCCAAGTTTCTACTTTAAAGTGACTTTGTTTGACACATTTTATAATCTTGCTCTTCTATGTGCTTGTCCTGCATTAAATGTAGACATTTGTAGACTAGCCACTACTAGAGGGAGCTCTTACTTAGCAGCTGTTGAGTTTACCACTTAACATCCAGGCCAATTCTGACACTTCCCTCCTACATGTAAAAATCATTATTTGTTTGCTGGAAAATTACATAGAACCCCCAAACATTATATATGTTTTTTTTTTAGCAGAGACCCTAGAGCAGGGGTGTCAAACTCAATTTCATTGTGGGCCACATCAGCAGTATGGTTGCCCTCAAAAGGGCCGGTTGTATCTGTAAGATTAGATGTCCAGCGCATTCCTTCCCCTTACATTAGATGTCAAGAGCCCCCCCACCATCAGAAGTTGAGTCCCCCCCCTCTCCCTTACATCACAGTGCACCCCCTTTCCTCATGCTGCTGCTGGGAAGAAGTTGGATGCATTGCATGAAAGCAGAAAGTAAGGGTCTGGAGAATGACAGGAGAGGAGCGAGGGCCGCATGAAATGGCCTGGAGGGCCGCATTCGGCCCGCGGGCCTTGTGTTTGCCACCTCTGCCCTAGAGAATACAATGGCGGTCATTGCAATATTTTTGCAGCAAATTTTCAAACATGTTTTTTTTTGGAAGTTAGCCCAATTTTTTTGCATAATGTGAAAGATGAAGTTACACTGAGTAAATAGATACCATAACATGTCACGCTTCAAAATTACACACGCTCGTGGAATGGCGCCATTAAAAATCCCCATAGGCGATGTTTACATTTTTTTTACTGGTTACATGTTTTGATTTACAGAGGAGGTCAAGGGTTATAATTATTGCTCTTGCTCTAGAGTTCGTGGCAACACCTCACGTGTGTGGTTTGAACACTGTTTTCATATGTGGGCGGGACTTACGTATGTGTTCGTTTCTGCGTGCGGGCACACGGGGACAGGGGCACTTTAATTTTTTTATTGTTAATTTTACTTAAAAAAAATATTTTGACACTTTAAAAAAAATAAAAATAATTTTGATCACTTTTATTCCTATTACAAGGAATGTAAACATCCAGTGTAATAGGAATGTGACATGACAGGACCTCTTTTCAGTGAGATATGGGGTCAATAAGACCCCACATCTCACCTCCAGGCTGGGAAGCCTAAAATAAAAAAATAAAAAACGATCACCGCTTCACAGCCGAAGCAGAGCAGTTTTTTTATGGCAGAGGCTGGGCATGATGTCATAACATCACGCCGGGCCTCCGACAATCATAGAGACTTCGACGACCATCTGGTTTGCCAGAAATCTCTATGATCAACATCCGGGGGTCGGCGGATCCTCTCACCGACTCACCGATTGCACAGGTGAGTTGGTGGAAGCATCGGAGGGCGGTGGGAGGGGGGAATGTCCTCTCGCTGCCCGTAAGAACAATCAAGCAGTGGAACAGCTTCTATGATCATTCTTATGGTGTAGGGAATCACTGGATGAAAATGCTGATATCTGAATGATGCTTGTAGCTTCAGGCATCATTCAGATATACCACCACAAAGCCGAGGACGTCATATGACGGCCAGCCAGCGATCGGCAAGTGGTTAAGTCACACAGGAAATGCATTGTTTTCGGTGACTCACTAGCACTAAATTATTGTGTTAAACTGAAAACATGGATTCGAAGCCTGTCTATGTAATGACAAAATATGGCTGCCGTTGTGTACATATATAACTACAAATTGTGCACAGATACAAGGGCCCAGATTCAGGTATTATTGGACCGGCGTAGCGCACCGCCTTTACGTTAGACTTGCGCAATTTTGCCGCGTAATCACCCTATTCTCGTAGCTTTTGCGCAGAAAATTGCGCATGCGTAACGTTTTTCCCGAGGCGTAAGGAGGAGTAATACAAATTGGGAAGGACGTGGGCGTGTTACATTCAAATGAGCCGTGACCCCATGCAAATGAAGGGCCGGTCGGCTCGCGCATGCGCGCTTGAAGGAGACCATGGTCAGCTCCGCTGTGCGCATGCTCACAACTCGGGAGCGGCGCAATCAGTGAAATTGGAAATGGACTAGGGCAACGTTGTGAACTACGCAAACAGCATAAATAGACACACACAAACGCACTTGCATTGCAAAAGTACATCCCTTTGTCCCTTCCCATTTAACCAAGTGCTTTTGTCCTGTTGTTCGTTGCGGTGTGTTTTGTAGTTGTCAGATTAGTGTTCGTGTGATCAAGTGTTTGTTAGTAGATCTTTGAAAGTGTTTTTTGATAAGTGTTTGAGAGACTGTTTGTTTGATTGATATATTTCTGTTTGTTTGTTTTCTTGCTGTTTTTTTGCTGTTTGTTTTTGTGACTGTTTCTTGCTGAGTAGTTTTCTCTTTGTGTGTGTTCTTGCTTGATTGGTTGTGCTTGTTTTTGTGAGTGATTTTTGTTGACTGGGAGTGAGTTTTTTGGGAAGTATGACAGAGAGAAAGCGAAAGCTCAATTTTACTGTGGGGGAAAAAAGAATTCTTGCCCGGGCCATTAGCGAATATGGGCGTTTCCTCCACGGCCCAGACAGTGCCAACACCACCCCGGCCAGGAGGAGGGAGATTTTGGATATGATCACTGAGCAGGTCAATTCAGCGGGGGAGGGGGAGACACGGACCCGGTCTGGGATTGACAAAAAAATCAATGACCTCCGGCGTCTGGTCAAACAGAAGCTGGCCAGAATGCATGCCCATGCCAGGGGCACAGGAGGGGGCCCACCATGCCGTATTAGGCTGACAGCGGAGGAGCGTGCAGTGGCCCTGACCTTTCATCGGCATGAAGTTGAGGGCCTGCCCGACTTTGACTCAAGTCCGGAGCCCGTGGTGCCAGGTAAGTATTTTTTTTAATATCAGGTGTGTAGCATGTGTGGGGGAGGGGGTGAAAGGGAATATGTGGCAACAATAATTATTTTTTTTCCCCTTTTTTTTTTTTTTTTTTGCTGGAAAATTTTTGCTTTTGCAGGTAATTTTTTTTTTTTGGGGTTGTGAATGCTGTTTGAATGTGGGGGTGACATTCCTGCCGGAAAAGGGGTGTCACCCTCAATTTTGGTGGAGAAGGGTTCCCCAGGACCAGGGAGAAGTGATCCCCAGGTCCGTGTGAATGGTGTATGAATGCACAGTGACATAATTGGAGCCTTGGCGTGGCGTTGCTGCTCACAAGTCCTGCATGGTGGACTGGTGCCAATCCAGTTTGATGTGGATGTGGGGTGTGTGTGCTAGGGACCACAATGGTGTGCATGCATGCATTCTCATTGTGCCATGATTAATGTGTGTGTTTAACGTGCAAAGATGCCCAATGTGAGCTGTCTCCTGGCTGCTCTTCCCTCAGAAGAGGGATAGCCTCGGTTAGGGGGGGATTGTCTGGTTCAGGGGTCAGGTCATCACGTAGGTCAATCTGCAGGCCCTTTCTTACTGCGAAGTTGTGCAGCATGCAACATGCACCGATGATCTGGCACACGAAGTTTGGGGAATACAAGAGGGTACCCCCAGACTTATCCAGGCATCGGAAACGTGACTTTAGGAGGCCAAAGGTGCGCTCCACCACTGCTCGTGTTTTGGCGTGTGCTTGATTGTATCTTTCCTCTCCTGGGGTTTGGGGGTTCCGGATAGGAGTCATGAGATGGGGTCCCAGTGGATATGCAGAGTCACCTGTAAGGGAAAAGACAGGAGGATGTTAGTCATGCATGTGCCCCTTGTGATGTGTGCATCATGGGAGGGGATAGTCATGCCTGCCACCCATGTCACTCACCAACCAGCCAGGTGTCCCCATACACGTTCTGATCGAATTCCATTCGGATGTGGCATTGATTGTATATGTAGCTGTCATGGCTGGACCCTGGGTGTTTGGCACGGACGTGTCATATGAGGCCTTGGGCATCGACTATCACCTGTACGTTGATGGAGTGCCAATGCTTCCGATTGCGGTACATGTGCTCTGTCTCCTGGGGGGGCTGGAGCGCCACATGTGTGCAATCAATGTCCCCCACAGTGCGTGGGAATCTGGCAATTCTGTAGAAATCTGTCATTGCCTTCAGCCGCAGCTCCTCAGTGGTGGGTTTGATGATTTGGTTGGCCATGCGTCTGAGGATTGCAGGGACAACCTGGTGCACACATCTGCTCATGGAGGATTGTGACATCCCAGCCACCACTCCACTTGTACGCTGAAAAGAGCCACTGGCAAGGACATGGAGTGTTGCCATGACCTTGACCAGTGGCTGCACTGCATGTGAGCGGTGTGTTGGGCTGGTGATGTCCTCCTGCAGGGTTGTGGTTAATTCCAGGATGACATGAGGGGTGAATCTGAAAATGCGATACACCTCAGAATCACTCATGCCAAACAGGTCTATGCGGGTGCGGTATATCCTCTCCCGTGCCATCCTCCGTGCCATCCTCCGTGCCCTCATCCTTCTTTGTTCATCTAAAGTCAGTAGTATAGCTATGTGCGACGATGCCCCTGGCATGTTGGCATACAGATTGTTGTGCAACACGTGTGACTGCTGAGCTCCTCACTAACAGTGTTGCTTTATCTAACAAGTAGACTTTTTTTCTCTTTTTAGACCAGCTTTTATATGCTCTAATTTTAGACAGGACATTTTGCTGTTGCGCACACTGCGTCGCCTGCGCTGCCCCAACGTTCTTTTGTGGATCCCCGTAAGTCCCTCATTAGCATATTTGACTAGCAAATCAATGGTCTGTCTAGCGCAATTTTGCGCGGACAGATGCACGGATGCGCCGGTCTAACGAAATTACGCGGGACAAAAAAAAGTTGATTTTTTGCGTATCTCGTTCTGGGGATGCCGTGCATCGAAACGCACGCGCACATTTCGACTTACGCACGCGCATCTCCTGTTGCGCAGGCGTAATCGCTCTGTGAATCTGGGCCAAGGACTTTAAACGTTAACATAGTGATCAGATATTTTATAGGCAGAATCAACAACCAGCAAATAGTTCTCACAGATATCCTGGAATAGATTGTGTATAATAATTACATAATAATCCCCTCTTAGGTAGTCCAAGATATAATTTCTCAGGCATCCTATGCCCCTAGTGGACACAGGATGATTTAGACATAAGAGGGTCCGAGTCTGTCACACCAGTCAAAGCTTACAGACCTTGCTTCGATGAGGCTTTGTGGGGCTTTAATGAGGCATCGATGAATCTTTTGTGAGGTTTTTGGTGAGGCTTCGATGGGGTTTCAATGAGGTTTTGGTGGGGATTTAGTGAGGCTACAATGAGTCTTTGGTGGGGGTTTGATGAGGCTTTGGTGGGGCCTTAGTGGAGCTTCAAGCGAGCTTTGCCATAGACTTCTATGGAGGCTTGGAGGACGCTTTGAAGCACCACTAAAGCTACATGGGTTAGAATTTTTGAAGTGACGCTGAAGTAAAGCAAAGAAAAAGCAAGGTGTGCACAGGACTGTAAGCTAACCATTTTATTTAGTGACAGGAGCTTTGACTAGCGTTCAGAGAGCTTTAACAAAGCTGGTTTGAAACAAGTGTAAACTAGCCGTTAATGTGTGCAGTAGCAAAAAAGAAACAATATTCATTGAAAAAAGTACATGGTATAATCACAGTGTTAAAAGATTCAAAATCATATAAAATGATACAATTTGTACAGTGAGCCCTTGTGCGTATACACACTTTGCCTGAAGAAGCCTAACGGTGAAACGCGTAGACGCACAAGGGCTCACTGTACAAATTGTATAATTTTATATGATTTTTAATCTTTGAACACTGTGATTATACCATGTACCTTTTTCAATAAATATTGTTTATTTTTTGCTACTTCTCCATTGTTTCTATGCCTCCAAAATCCAACCAATGGCTACTCTCTGAGTACCCTTTTTTTGTTTCCTCTTAAATCTTATAAGGTAAATGTGTAAAAGAGATCAGCTTGCTATAAAATATCTGATCACTATGTTAACGTTTAAAGTCCTTGGCCCAGATTCACAGAGCGATTACGCCTGCGCAACAGGAGATGCGCGTGCGTAAGTCGAAATGTGCGCGAGCGTTTCGATGCACGGCATCCCCAGAACGAGATACGCAAAAAATCTACTTTTTTTTGTCCCGCGTAATTTCGTTAGACCGGCGCATCCGTGCATCCGTCCGCGCAAAAGTGCGCTAGACAGACCATTGATTTGCTAGTCAAATATGCTAATGAGGGACTTACGGGATCCACAAAAGAACGTTGGGGCAGCGCAGGCGACGCAGTGTGCGCAACAGCAAAATGTCCTGTCTAAAATTAGAGCATATAAAAGCTGGTCTAAAAAGAGAAAAAAAGTCTACTTGTTAGATAAAGCAACACTGTTAGTGAGGAGCTCAGCAGTCACACGTGTTGCACAACAATCTGTATGCCAACATGCCAGGGGCATCGTCGCACATAGCTATACTACTGACTTTAGATGAACAAAGAAGGATGAGGGCACGAAGGATGGCACGGAGGATGGCACAGGAGAGGATATACCGCACCCGCATAGACCTGTTTGGCATGAGTGATTCTGAGGTGTATCGCATTTTCAGATTCACCCCTCATGTCATCCTGGAATTAACCACAACCCTGCAGGAGGACATCACCAGCCCATGAACACTTTCTTGAGGAGTGCATGATGGGTAGGAGATAAAAGGAGCCGGAGCAGGCATTTTAGGTCTCTTGGAATCATGTAGCCTGCCTGAGAGGACCTGTGGGGAGACGGTGGCCAGATTGCAGAGACCCAGAGACACTTATCCGAGCATCAGAGGACGGGGTCAACCCAGCGGAGCTGAACAGAGCGATTGGCCCAGCTGAAGGAGAAGCAAGTTGCAGTCACCAGACAAAAGTTACCACACAGAGCCTCTATCCAGTGGGTGAGCGGGTCACGGCCCACAGTTTGTTAAATTTCACACGCAGTTAGACTCATATACAGGCCTCACTGGAAATTATAGTCCCACAAAGGAGCAGCGCAACTGACATTGAGAAGGCTTGAGGCCTGTCTACCTTGATGTCTCAAGCAATGTTAAAATAGTTGTTACAGCTACACCAGGAGCATTTTCACTTCAATTTAACTCACCAAAACTGTGGATTACAAATCACAAGGAGCCACTTTCGCTAGCGATGAAAAGAAGATCCAGGACTAAATACTTTAAGTGAGATCTCACGCATAGCTTATAATATAGGGGGAGCTCCCAGGTATAGACATATATATATATATATATATATATATATATATATATATGTATACTGTTTCTTTCAAATTGTTTATATTGAAATCCATTGTGCTGTCGTCTTATGTTGGGATGATAGCACAATTACTGTAATCACTTATTTGCATATTCTACAGTAAAATATATCTCTGGTTAAGTGTCCAGTTGTTGTGGCGTACTGCTTTCTTCCACCAGGTGCAGTCAGTGGATCCTGGGGTGACAATACAGGTATTTTTTACTGTCTTACATTGTATTGTACTGCATTCTTTTACAGCTGTGCCAAGGAGATGGAGCCAAGTTAGTGGAGTTTATTGGTAGAGTGCAGGCCCAAATCAAACCAGCAGCTCCTTCGGGGGTCAGTGCTACACAGCTTTATATACAGTTTAAAGAGGTAACCAGAACATAAATTAACATGAGCTAATTAACTAATCATTTACCCAGACGAGGTGACTCTGAGATATGACATTTCAAGGTAGACATCCCATCTCCTCTCACCTGCTATACAATACACATTATCATACGTGTAAACACAGGACATATTCACACAATAGCAGGGTCAATTAGCACAGAGAATAGAGATGGCTGGAGGTGAGGACATTAGCATCTATGAATGAGTCACTCTTACAACCAACCCTTTGAGTTCAAAGGGTTGCCTATGCAAATGAGCCTAATCCGACGATTCCCGTACGTTTTTACGTCGCCCCGTCGTAGTTTACGTCGTTTCCGTACGCGTAAGGCTACCCCTGCTATATGAGGGGTAACCTTGCGAAGTTCCGTCGTATGCCATGTTAAGTATGGCGTCGGGTCAGCGTCGTCTTTTTCCGTCGGTTACGTTGTTTTACTAAGTCGTTTGCGAATAGAGATTTACGTAAACGACGCTCACGCCGGTTTCATTCACTTTTTCCGACGTGAGCTGGAGCATGCGCACTGGGCTATTTTTGAGGCCGGCGCATTCGCAGTTCGATCGACGCGGGGGCGCGCTTAATTTAAATACAAGCCGCCCCCTTACGTAGAGCCATTTACACTACCCCGCCGCAATTTACGGAGCAAGTGCTTTGGGAATACAGCACTTGCTCTGTTAAATTGCGGTGGCGTAGTGTAAATGGCTTACGCTACGCCAGCGGCAATTCTACGGGAATCTGGCCCACCATGTTTAGCACACAAACAAGTCTCGTCTTGTTATGTGTTGAAGGCAGCTGGAATATCTGACATCTATATCCAGACTGATAGGAAGCAGGATATGACGGAAGCACTCAATCGGAGTGTGGGACGTTCCGTTACAACTGGCATTCAGAGAGCTTTAACAAAGCCCGTCCAATGCCATGTTTAGAAGCAAGTGTAAAGGAGAGTAGAGAAGAAGAAGAAGGGGATGTTGTAGTGATAAAAAGTAGGAGGGAGAGAAGGGGTTAAAAAAGAGAACTAGATAAAGAAACAAGCAGAGGGGGGCAGAGAAAGAGAGAATGAAAGAAGGGGTAGAGACGGGAAGAGACACAGTGGGGGTAGAGAAAGAAAGGGAGAGAGAAAAAAAACCTTTCCCTATAGATTCTCTTTGAAGCTTCCCCTTCAAGAAGTCCATTGCTGACTTTCTCCGCAGTAAGGTCAAGCAGCAACATAAGAAAAGTTCCACTCACAAAGAGCCCATTTTTCTGCTGCCTCAGCTCTCCGTCTCTAATATCGCTCACTATCAAACACTTTTTTATGCTTGTTTTATTTTGTTACTTTTACATCACAATAAATTCCAGTGTCAGTTGAAGGAGACTCTGCCAGTCTGAGAATACTTCTAGCTGTGTGTCGTGATTCACTGAAACTTCTGCTCCTCAATAGGTGCTACTAAATACGATTGTGACATTTATAGACAAACTGCTATTACCTTTGTTTAGGGCATTTCTATTTCTACAAAAAGATTGCTTAATTCATTTTAAAAAGGAACTGTTGGGCAACCCTACAATATATTAACCACTTGTTTACTGCCCGCCATCATATGACGGCGGTACGAAGACCCTCTCGTTCTGGGTGGACGTCATATGACGGCGGTACGTAGACCCTCTCGTTCTGGGTGGACGTCATATGACGGCGGTACGAAGACCCTCTCATTCTGGGTGGACGTCATATGACGGCGGTACGAAGACCCTCTCGTTCTGGGTGGACGTCATATGACGGCGGTACGAAGACCCTCTCGTTCTGGGTGGACGTCATATGACGGTGGTACGAAGACCCTCTCGTTCTGGGTGGACGTCATATGACGGCGGTACGAAGACCCTCTCATTCTGGGTGGACGTCATATGACGGTGGTATGAAGACCCTCTCGTTCTGGGTGGACGTCATATGACGGCGGTACGAAGACCCTCTTGTTCTGGGCGGACTTCATTTGACGTTGCGCCTTCCCGAGCCACTAGGGGGTGTGCTTGCCCACTGTAACACTGGGAACCCGATGCGCGTGCCCGGCAGCTGGGCACCCGCGATTGCCCAGTAACTGAGCAGGACCGTGGATCTGTGTGCGTAAACACACAGATCCACGTCCTGTCAGGGAGAGGAGACCGATGGTGTGTTCCTTGTACATAGGGACACCGATCAGTCACCTCCCCCAGTCAGTCCCCTCACCCCACAGTAGGAATCACTCTCTAGGGAACACATTAACCCCTTGATCGCCCCTTAGTGTTAACCCCTTCCTTGCCAGTCATATTTATACAGCAATCAATGCATTTTTATTAGGGTGACCAGACAGCCCCAGTTTCTGGGGACAGTCCCCGGATTGAGGACATTGTCCCCGGACCAAGTCTGTCCCCGGATTGGATTTGAATAGGAGCTGGGGCAATTTCAAAGCCAGTGAGTGCAGAATTAAAAAATAAAATATCTGAATTATCATTATCTGTGCCCCTTTCTGATGATCAGAGTGGAGGAAATATTTCTTCAGTTTCGGGTACATGCCTGTTCCGCTCCCGCTCGCATGTTCTTCTGCCTTAGCTCAAGTCCCGGCCAGCATCTCCTTGCCTTCCCTGGCAGAGTGATCTTCCTCCGCTCCCCACCCAGTAGTAGGCAGGCCCCAGAGACTAAACTTAACAGGCTGTAAGGCGGGCGGAGGCAGAGACGGGCAGAGAGTCGCTGATTGCCGCCTTTACCTTATTACTGCTATTACCTTATTTTTATAGCACGGATCGCTGTATAAATGACAATGGTCACAAAAATGTGTCAAAAGTGTCTGCCACAATATCGCACTCATGATAAAAATCGCCACAGTTACTGGTAAAAAAAATAATAATAATAATGCTGTAAATCTATCCCCTATTTTGTAGCCGCTATAACTTTTGCACAAACCAATCAATATATGCTTATTGCTATTTTTTACCAAAAATATGTAGAAGAATACATATCGGCCTAAACGAAGGAAAAAAAATAGTTTTAAAAAAAGCTATACTAAAAACACCCGGGGTCACGTGGGGCGTAATGACGTCAGCGCATAGCACTGCCCTACATGTTTCGTCATATGTGCCGTCTTCCTGGGGCACAGGCGACGCGCTTAGCCATCACCTTTACATCACACAAAGACAATGCAGGATCACCTATATATACGCGATCCGGTGCAGAGTTGCCGTCTTGTAGCAGTAAAGCTGCTTTAGGGTAGTAAGCCAGTCGTTAATAGAAATCTTCCCAATGGGACATAGATAGCGATCTTCTCTTATGCCTTGTACACACGATCAGAATTTCTGATGAAAAAAGTCAGACGGAATTTTTTCATCAGATATTCCGACCGTGTGTGGGCCCCATCGGACTTTTTTCCATCGGAGTTTAGAAATAGAACATATTTTTTTTTTTCCGACTGTGTGTGGGCCCCATCAGAGTTTAGAAATAGAACATGTTTTATTTTTTTCCGATGGAAAAAAATCCTATAGGAGATTCCGATCGTCTGTGTGGAACTCCGACGAGAAAAAAAAAACACACATGCTCATAATCAAGTCGACGCATGCTCGGAAGCACTGAACTTCATTTTTTTCAGCTCGTCGTAGTGTTTTACATCACCGCGTTTTGGACGGTCGGAATTTGGTCTGACAGTGTGTATGCAAGACAGCTTGAACGGAACTCCGATGGAAAATTCCATCGGATTTTATCCCATCGGAAATTCCGATCGTGTGTACAGGGCATAACTCTACTGTATACAAAATGAAAAAAAAAATAGTTTTGTGTTTAGTTTTACTTTAAATTTCTAATCCTAGATGTGTTGCGCCTTCAGTAGGCATTGCTTTTAGATTATGGCACCCTGTGTCCCCCAGTGGTCTATCGGAGCTCATCAAATATGCCCACCTTCCATTGTATGGCAAATGGCATAGGCCATTTCTACTTCACTGTCTAAGCTGCCAATTACTGCACCAAGGAACAGCTTTTAACAAGAGCAGACAGCAAAGGGCACCGAGAATCACGGGCAGTGAGGTGTGAATGCTTGAAACATTTTCCACAGCCTTACTTTCATATGAGTGCACATAGAAGAAGCAATACATAGTCACCTTGCGATACTGTATGTGATGCGATCATGAGACATGATGTATGTAATTTAGGTTGGGTAGTTATTGGGTACAATACATTAATACAGTATTTGCATTATAGAGTCTTTAACCACTTCAAGACCGGGCACTTTCACCCCCTTCCTGCCCAGGCCAATTTTCAGCTTTCACGCTGTCGCACTTTGACAGACAATTGCGCGGCCATGCAACACTGTACCCAAATGAATGTTTAATCATTTTCTTCACACAAACAGAGCTTTCTTTCGGTGGTATTTATTTACTGCTGTTTTTTTAACAAAAAAAGAAAAAAGACAGAAAAAATATGTTTTTGCTAGTTTCTGTTAATAAATGTTGTAAATACAGTAAGTCATTTTTCTCCTTCACTGATGTGTGCTGAGGAGGCGACACTGGTAGGCTGCACTTATGGGCACTGATGAGGTGGCACTGATCAGGAGGCACTAAACGGCAACACTGATAGGTGGCACTGGTGGGCACTGATAGGCAGCACAGATAGGCAGCACTGATGGGCACTAATGGGCAGCACTCATGGCAATGCTGTATCCTGGCCTAGGCCAACAAAGCCCAGGCCTAGGGCACCACTTTGCAGGGGGAAGCACAGAAAGAGTCCCCTCAGAACTAGTGTCCCCACTTGAAAATGTCAAGTTTAACAATGGTCAGAGACTGCAGACATAGTACAGGAGATTCTCAGAGACTGCAAATATAATACAGGAGATGGTCAGAGACTGCTGCTATGGTCTCCGGCTGCTTTGCTCTCCTCCTCTGACAGGATAAGGGAGGGAGGGAGGATGGACTTGGGCAGGAAACACAGCGGCGGCGGCACAGTCTCTTCTCCTCTGATCCACTCCTGTCAGTTGCCGGTGGAGAGAGCTGCCTCTGGACACAGATAAGAAGAGGAGGAGGCGGAAGGGGAGCACTCTGGCGCTTCAGTACCCTCACCTCTATGGCACCTGGGTGCACTGCACCCCGTGCACCTGCCCAGGACCGGCCCTGCATTCTGTACCACATACCTGACCCTTCCCCTTCTCTCTATATACTCTCTGCTTCCTTCACAAGTTTATGCAGCAAAAATAAAAACCTACCAGTTGAAGGTTTTACATCTTGTGTGGACATTGCAGTTATTACAGACTTTCTCCCCTCGACAACGAATTTAGTGGTAACGTGCAAAACCCAAATCTAAACCAGCAGCTCCTTCGGGGGAGTGCTACATATTTATTCAGTTTTTGGTTACTCAAAGGCTCATTGGCATTGTTTGAGTTAACAAAACCGCCAATATCTGCATTTACAGCCTGCCCAAGCCCTTTGTAATCCTCCTCTGGAGAGCAACATCAGATTTATGGGGAAGAGCTGTCTTGTTGGTTATTATGATGGGTTATGAGAATCCCAGTAAAGGACGGCTTTAAAACCTAAGTGATTCAATGTTTTCCTGTCAGCCTGTAGATTCCAACCAATATTTCCTTTATCTGTCCTTTCGCACACTGTAAATAAAGTGCTTTCCGGGGAACTGGCTTGTTTTTTGTGCAATAAAGCCAAAGACTAAGCGTGATTTATTGTTTGTTTCTGCCCACTTATAATGGACAATTCCAGACCCAAAAAAGACGCGCAATGCGTAGTTCTGTGCTCTCTAAAATTCAGTCCTCCGATGTCAGCTGTTTGTAAGGCACTGATGCCCGCCCTGCTAACCAACCCATTCACTGTACAAAGTGTTGACCTTTAATGTCCTCAGTGCACAGAATATTAACAGATCTGTCCTTGTTAGAAGTATACACAACATAAATATACGTATATGGATTTAACCTTTAAAGGTAGATGATGGCTGTTGCCTGGCACAGCAGTGATCTCCATTTAGTGCTAATTTCATTACTGCCTGTGATTCCCCAGAGATGTCTTATTCTCTGCAAAAAGATTTGCCTCCAACATACAGTATAAAATACACTGTGGGCCAGATTCTCAGCAGCGCTACGACGGGGTATCTCAGATACCCCGTCGTATCGCAGTTTTTTTCCTAGTGTATCTATGCGTGTGATTCCTAGAATCACTTACGCGTAGATACAGGTGAAGATCCGACAAGTGTTAAACCATTACACTGGCGGATCGTAGATGTAATGACATCGCCGGCCACTAGGTGGCCTGTACGTTGTTTTCTCATTTGCCTATGCAAATGAGGCTAATACGCCGATTCCCAAACGCTTTTAAGGCCGCCCCGTTGTAGTTTACGTCGTTTTCGTATGCGTAAGGTTACCCCTGCTGATATGTGGGGTAACCTTACATAGTGCCGTCGGATGCCATGTTAAGTATGGCCTCGGGACCGCGTTGTGTTGTGCGTCGTTTACGTCGTTTGCGTACGTCGATTCTCAATGGGGCTGCCGTACGCTACGATTACGTCTTTTACATTGAGAAATTGTGACGTCCTTTGGAGCATGCGCACTGGGATTTCGTCGCAGCTGGCGCATGCGCAGTTCAATCGGCACGGGGGCGCGCTTAATTTAAATACAAGCCGCCCCCTTCGATTTATGCGGGGATACGCCGGGCCATTTACGCTACGCCGCCGCAAACTACGGAGCAAGTGCTTTGGGAATAAAGCACTTGCTCTAGTACGATGCGGCGGCGTGTGTAAATGGCTAACGCTACGCTGCCGGAATTCTATGAGAATCTGGCCCCATGTTGTCAAAAGTATTGGAACGCCTGCCTTTACATGCACATGAACTTTTTTTTAATATATTTTTTATTGTTTTCTCAATTACAAAATGTTAATTTATTTCAAATATTTTTATTGAAATTTTTCAAATGTACTGGCATGGGTGTCTGCTCCATAGGGCAAGGGGGGGCAATCCCCCCCCCTGGAATCGAGAAGGCATTGAAGAGTGAAAACACCCCTCTGCAACTGAAGCAGTGACAGCGCAGCGGTGACAGGCAGGTTAGAACAGGGAGAGAGAGGCGAGCTGCTGGCCGAGTGGCCGTGACGTTGCAAGGGGGGGCAGGGGTGGTCTGGTGCGGAGTGACCAACCATCTCCTTCTATTGTGGCCGTGGGCTGTCTGAGCAGTCCCGGGCCGGATGTCAGAGCAGAGTGAAGCCACCTCCCCCTCCAGTGTTTGTGTACACAGGGGGAGGGGACATGCTGTGTCTGTGCTGTGCTGATCTGAGGTACTGAATAGGTTTGAGGAGGGGGGTCTGTCTGTGCTGAAGGGTGGGTTTGTGCTGAATGGGGGTCCACCTGTGTTGAAGGGGGGTCTGTGCTTAAAGGGGGTCTATCTGTGGGGGTCTAAAAGGGGGTCCATCTGCTTCTGAAAGGGGGTCTGTGCTGTTCTGAATGGAGGGGTCTGTGCTGCAAAATGGGAGGGTCTGTGCTGAAGGGGGGTCCATTTGTGCTGAATAGAGGGGTCTGTGCTGAAGGGGGGTCCATCTGTGCTGAAGGGGGGTCCATCTGTGCTGAAGGGGGGTCCATATGTGCTAAAGGGGGGCCTGTACATTCTCTAGGCTATATTTATATGGGCATGGAGTCAGGGCCGGCCTTTGGGGTGTGCGGACAGTGCGATCGCACAGGGCGCCATAGCAACATGGGCGCCTGGCGACCGCACAGATTTTTTAATTTGTTCACGTATTAAGTAGTGGGCGGGGGCGTGCCGCACACTGTGGGTGTCAGGCCGGCGCCGGCGCCCCCCCCCCACTGAAGAGGACCTTGCCGGGTGCCTGGCTTTGCAGGGGTGGTGCCGTGCAAGCCGCATCCCAGCGAGCCGTCGGCACACCCGTGGTCTGAGTCTCGGCTGCCTGTGACTGTCTCAGTCACGCAGCCGAGCAGTGAAGCCGCCTCCCCCTTGCCTGTACTGTGCTGTGTGTGCAGCACGCGGCAAGCAGGTTATCTGAGCCTGCTTGCTTTACAGGTCTGAAGGGGGGGTCGTCTGTATTTTAGGGGGGTCTGCACTGTAGGGGTTTATCTGTATTGTAGGGGGTGGTGTTTTCTGTATTGTGTGTGTGTGGAGGGGTTCTTTATTGTTGGGGGGTCTGCACTGTAGGGGTTTATCTGTATTGTAGGGGGGGTTTTTTCTGTATTGTGGGGGGGTGGTTCTTTATTGTAGGGGTGGTCTATTGTAGGGTGGTTCTGTTTTTGTGGGGGGGGGGGGGGGGGGTTTCGCACTATTGTAAGGAGAGATCTGTATTGTAGGGGGAGGGGTATGCACTGTACGGGGGTCTGCATAACATGCAGGGGGTCCAAAACTTTTAGGGGGTGTCTGTGTAACATACAGGTGTCCGAGGCTGTGTAATGTAAAGGGGTCCAGAGCTGTGGGGTGCTGTGTAATGTAAAGGGGTCCAGAGGTGCAGGGTGCTGTGTAGTGTAAAGGGGTCCAGAGCTGTGGGGTGCTGTGTAATGTAAGGGGCCCAGAGGTGCAGGGTGCTGTGTAATGTAAGGGGCCCAGAGGTGCAGGGTGCTGTGTAATGTAAAGGGGTCCAGAGGTGCAGGGTGCTGTGTAGCGTAAAGGGGTCCAGAGGTGCAGGGTGCTGTGTAATGTAAGGGGCCCAGAGGTGCAGGGTGCTGTGTAGTGTAAAGGGGCCCAGAGGTGCAGGGTGCTGTGTAATGTAAAGGGGCCCAGAGGTGCAGGGTGCTGTGTAATGTAAGGGGCCCAGAGGTGCAGGGTGCTGTGTAATGTAAGGGTCCCAGAGGTGCAGGGTGCTGTGTAATGTAAGGGGCCCAGAGGTGCAGGGTGCTGTGTAATGTAAAGGGGTCCAGAGATGCAGGGTGCTGTGTGATGTAAAGGGGTCCAGAGCTGTGGGGGTGCTGTGTAATGTAAGGGGCCCAGTAGTGCAAGGTGCTGTGTAATGTAAAGGGGTCCACCCAGAGGGGCAGGGTGCTATGTAATGTAAAAGGGTCCAGAAGTGCAGGGGCCTTTGTAATGTAATGGGTGTTGTGTAATGTAAAGGGGTCCAGAAGGGCAGGGGGCTTTGTAATGTAATGGGGCCCAGAGGTGCAGGATGTGTAATGTAAAGGGGCCCAGAGGTGCAGTTGTGGAGAGGGGTACACAGTAGTGACAGGTACACCTGGCAGGCCGCAGGCAGATTCTGCCGGAAAGACGGCATGGCGGCTGTCCTTGCCTTGCTATGAGGAGCTCATACGCCATGCGCACTGAGAAGACAAAGGAGGGCAAGAATCCACAGATGCAGGCAGCAGATGTAAAACCTTTTTTCTGTAAGTAAATTCTTTTTTTATAAGTGCACTGCTTAATGTCTGTTTTGTATTTTCTTTTTTAAATAGGGTGTTTCTTAAAGGAATAGTAAATACAAAAGTTAAAAAATACTTTATTGTAATTATGTTTGATATTTGATAGTAAATTTACAGGTAGTGTTATTATACCGTGTGATTTACTTTATAAGTGGCGTTATTATACTGTGTGAATAAAGGAGTGGAAGGCTTTAAATGGAGCCGGTATTGGAGAAATGGGTGTGGTTACCGAGGGGTGTGGTTACCAAGGGGCGTAGTTACTGAGGGGCGTGGTCACTAGGGGGCGCTGTAAAGCTTTCTCGCACAGGGCGCCTAAAGGCCTAAGGCCGGCCCTGCATGGAGTGAAGCTGAATTATCTCAAGTGCTATTTCACACTGCCAGCTGGCCACGTTATCGGTAAAGCGCTGCTAAAAAGCGTTGCTTTACAATCGTTTAAGGTGCGCTATTTGGCCGCTAGCGGGGCGCTTTTAACCCCCACTAGCGTTTGAAGAAAGGGTTAAATGCGACTGTGCATCGCTGCTGCCAAAGCGCCCCCTCTGAAAAAATTTCAGCGGACGCCCATGTGTACAGGTATGCAAGTACAATATTAAAATGGTTAGAAACAGCAATGTACTTAAATTGAACAGTAAACATATAATGGCCACGCACCTCTCATGGTGCGTACATTCCAGTTTGAGACAGAAGAATCAATGGATAAATTGAACAAAGACCATACTGGTAGTAAGTTGCGTCAGTAACAAAATGCATATGTAGCATCAAGAAAGGAGCTGAGAAGGGGAAGGGTATGGAAGGTAGGAGGGGTGGAGGGGGTAGGTTAGGGGGGGGGGGGTGAGCACCATCAAGAGAAGATAGTATATGTCATGAAGTTATCACTTGTTGTATTTGTTTGTGTACCAAAGGGTCCACGGATTCCAGAGGTTTGTTAAATTAGTATATGTGAATTTCCCTCGAGATAGGATAGTTTCATAGGTATAGTTTGTACCAAGGTGACTTCTGTGAGTCTACAGGCATCTTTCGTTTTCCACTTTTTTGGCAATCAAAAGTCACCCCACCTCAACTTGGACCCCACCGCCCATTCTGGGTAAAACTCACCCCTAGCACCAAAGTCAAAAGTCTCAGAGTCATTTTTGACTCCACCATGACAATGGATGCACAAATAGGATCTGAAGTCAGCAGATCCCATCATCTGCTGCGCCTACTACGCCGACTCACCCCCTTTATCCCTAAAAAGGACATTGCAGTCATGGTGGGAACAATCATCAATTCCAGACTTGACTACACAAATTCCCTCTATTTAGGACTCCCCAAATACCAAATCACTCGTCTGCAAGTCGTTCAAAATACGGCTGCTTGATTAGTGACTGGCAAAAAAACATAGAAGTCAATCTCCCTTTCGCTGAGATCTCTTCACTGGCTACCAGTGAAAGACAGAATCACTTTTAAGGCACTCTGCCTTACACATAAGTGTATTCAAGGAAACGCCCCCCAATATCTATGCGAAAAAATAAAAGCCTATAACCCAAATCGCATTCTGCGATCGACAAATCAAAACCTACTGCAAATACCCAAGGCAAGATACAAATCCAAAGTAGATCGGAGATTTGCTGTCCAAGGACCTCGACTGTGGAATGCACTACCAGAGTCGGACCACTTGGCCTTCAGGAGAATGATTAAAACTCATCTCTTCTGAGGTAAAGTGGTTCCTTACCAAAGGAATGGAAACAGCGCCCAGAGGCAATTCAGTTCGCATGTGTTGCGCTTTATACGTTTTTCACTCACTCACTCAACAGAACATGAGTGGTCAACAAAATGTTAATTTAAAACATTGTATGTCAGCATACATACCACAAAATAATTATTACATTTTATCTTAAAGACAAGGTCCACCCAATTTTTTTTTTAAAAAGCCAGCAGCTACAAATACTGCAAAAAATGGACACTTACCTGTCCAGCGCGCCCGCGATGTCGGCAGACACGGCTGAGCAATTGCTTGGTCCTCGGATGCTGCTGCCACCATGCTCTGTGAGGGAATCAGGAAGTGAAGCCTTGCGGCTTCACTGCCCGGTTCCCTACTATGCATGCGCGAGTAGCGTGGCGCTTAGTCACTGGTCCCCGCTCTCTCCTGGGAACAGGGGGGGGGGGGAGAAGTGAAGAAAAAAAAAGTTAAAGGGTCACTAAAGGAATTTTTGTTTTTTTAAATAACAAGCATGTTATACTTACCTCCATTGTGCAGTTAGTTTTGCACATAGTGGCCCCGATCCACGTCTTCTTGGGGCCCTTGGTGGCTGTCTCTGGTCCTCCCAGCAATTAGTCACCACAGTCATGAGAGAGCCTGCATGGTGGTCACTAATTGCGGGCGCGCTTCCGTGATACAGCGAGTGGCCATAGCCGGGGACAGAGGACATTGCATTGGGGGGGACGGACAGAGGACACTAAAGTGGGGGTGGGGGGATGTAAAGGGGACAGAGGACACTACAGTTGGGGGGAGGGAGGGGCAAAAGGGACATAGGACACTGAACGGGGGGGGGTGTGTGTGAAGGGGACACAGGACATTGCATTGGGGCACAGAGGACACTACAGTGGAGGGAGGTGTGTGTAGGGAACAGAGGACACTACATGGGGGGGGGGGGTGCAGAGGACACTACAGTGGTGGGAAGGTGTGAAGGGGACAGAGGACATTGCTTTTGGGGGAAAGAGGACACTAAAGTGGAGGTAGGGGGATGTAAAGGGGACAGAGGACACTACAGTTGGGGGGAGGGAGGGGCAAAAGGGTCATAGGACACTGAATGGGGGTGTGTGTGAAGGGGACAGAGGACATTGCATTGGAGCACAGAGCACACTACAATGGGGGGGAGTTGTGTGTAGGGGACAGAGGACACTACATTGGGGGGCAGAGCACACTACAGTGGTGGGAGGGTGTGAAGGGGACATTGCTTTTCAGTGAGGGGTGCAGAGGAGACTACAGTGGGAGTATGTGAAGGGGACAGAGGACTCTACAATGGGGGGGGGGTTGTGATGTGAAGGGGACAGAGGACATTGCTATGGGAGGGCAGGGGCACAGGACACTGCAATAGTAGGAAGGGCAGTGGACCCTACTGTGGGGGGTGGGTGGGGCAGTAGGACACTGCTATGGGGGACAGAGGACACTATAGTTGGGTGGGTTATGTGAAGGAGGCAGGACACTGCTAAGGGGGGCAGAGGACACTACTGCAGAAGAGAGGGGGATGAAAACTACTGTGGGGGGGCAGAGGACACTACTGTGAGGGAGATGATGTGAAAGGGGAGTGGAGGACACTAGTGGGAGTGGTGGTGGGGGGCACTATGCTGTGTTTTTATTGTTTTTTTTTTAAAGGGCGCCCCCCAGCACTTCCCACGATGATCTTTGATTTCCTCCAGTTTGTCCAGGTAGATCGTATCCTCTGAATGGTTGCCTACCCCAGGTGTAGTGGATATCTTTGGTGGGGTCACAGCAAAAAAATTACAAGTAGGCAATTGAAGTTTTGAGAGTTGAAATTCCACAAAGGCATTTGACCTGCACTAAAAATCTCTTTCTAGATTGGGCTTAATATGTTGATACATTTTTATCCATGTCAGACAAGCATTAAGCATCATAATATTGTTGTAATCCTTCTTTTTACAAGTGTGTGTCGTAACGCGAACCAGTGATAATTAGCTGCGGTATTTTCCTCCAGTAAACCGTACATATTTTTATGTTAATTTCAACTCGTTTTTTTTTTCCCGACTCCAAGAATCTTCAAAGCGAGGATTAGAGTGTGCTGGAGGCATGATCCTGCTGTAGCAAGGTTGGATTTGCTGAGTCTATCTAAAGCTGCAGTATTTCCTTGCTTAGCTGATACATAGAACATAATCATATTATGCATAATGGAGCATGAATGGAACATGGCCAAAGCGTTATCGTGCCCATATATTTCCTGCACAATCCCAGAGTCGCCAACTAATAAAATCCTCTTCTCTTATCTTCCTTACGAAATCGGAGCATTTTCTCTACTTGTTGCTGTGCTTTTATCTGAGATTGTGAATGAAATACTGGCTGGGAGATAATTAGGCAGCAGAAGATGACGAGATAACAGAAGCATTGAAGCCCAACTACTCCTTAGGCCCCCTACACACGACCGAGTTTCTCGGCAGAATCCAGCGAGAACCTCGATGGGAGACGTATTCTGCCGAGAAAACCGGTCGTGTGTACACTTTTCGCCGAGCATCCCATCGAGAAGCTCGTCGAGCCAAAAAGAGAGCATGCTCTCTATTTCCTCGTTGTTCTATGGGGAAATTTGGCTCGATGAGCTTTTCAAGAGCTGAACGGGAACCTCGACGGGCGGAACGATGAGTTTAGCCCGACGAGTAACTCGGTCGTGTGTACAGGGCCTTAGAGTAACACTGAATTCTTGAAAAAATTGTATACTTTTTGTTTCAGGTATCTTTAGCCAGATTTGATGATGTCAAAGGTCCTCTTCTGTGTTCTGTTTTTGACCACATTTCTATGCTGCCATTCAGGGACACACTGCCCAGGTATGTAGAAGAATACGTATCGGCCTAAATTGAGGAAAAAAACGTTTTTTTCTTTAATATATTTTTGGGGGATATTTATTATAGCAAAAAATATTGCATTTTTTTCAAAATTGTCGCTCTATTTTTGTTTATAGCGCAAAAAAATAAAAACCGCAGAGGTGATTAAATACCACCAAAAGAAAGCTCCATTTGTGAGAAAAAAAGGACGCCAATTTTGTTTGGGAGCCACGTCGCACGACCGCGCAATTGTCAGTTTAAACGATGCAGTGCCGAGTCGCAAAAAGGGGCCTGGTGGTTAACCCAGTGGTTAACTGATAATAACCTGTGTGAAGTGATGCAAATATTCTTCCTTCTTAAATTTTTTTCATTATAAAAGTATCTAAAATAAGTATTTCATCTACAAAGTATGAAAATGCATTGTCTTACATTCTTGCGCAGTTCCTTGACCTTCTATAGCTTTTATCTATTGCATGGAGACCATGGGGATTAAAATGTATAGATTTTTTTGAAGAGCGTTTATTATCTAAGGGCATCAGATTTGTGGTTGCTGAAAATCTCTTAACTGTTTATAGAGTATTTGAATATCGTAAATGTGGTTGTATCCACACAAGTACTCACGTATAGGCCCGTGTATTCTGTGTATTACTTCAGCTGGCCAAAGTTTTCAGAGAGAGGAAAAATAGTCAGTGCCACGCCAAAACTTTCTTACACGCTGTGATATGCCCAACTGGAGGTCTTCATTTATTGCCCACATTTACATGTCATCATAATTTTGTGCAAGTGTTTGAAAATATGTATTCACGTGCAGGGCAGCCATCAGAAATGTTGGGGCCCCTAAAGCCCTGTACACAAGATTGAATATCTGATGGAATCTAATCCGATGAATTTTCTTAGTCGGATATCCGATGAAGCTGACTTTCATCAGTCTTGCCTACACACCAGCAATCAAAAATCAGACGATCTTTTTTTCTATCGGCTTTACACAGCTTTAGGTCCTCAAGGCCTGCCCACTATCTGTCCCACCAAATCCACCCACTGCCCATATCCTTCATCCAATGTTCTCCTCCAACCCATGTCCTCTTCCTCTTCCACTCCCATATCCTTCATCCAATGTTCTCCTCCATCCCATGTCCTCCTCCTCCTCCACTCCCATATCCTTCATCCAATGTTCTCCTCCATCCCATGTCCTCTTCCTCCTCCACTCCCATATCCTTCATCCAATGTTCTCCTCCATCCCATGTCCTCCTCCTCCTCCACTCCCATATCCTTCATCCAATGTTCTCCTCCATCCCATGTCCTCTTCCTCCTCCACTCCCATATCCTTCATCTCATGTTCTCCTCCATCCCATGTCCTCTTCCTCCTCCACTCCCATATCCTTCATCCAATTTTCTCCTCCATCCCATGTCCTCTTCCTCCTCCACTCCCATATCCTTCATACAATGTTCTCCTCCATCCCATGTCCTCTTCCTCCTCCACTCCTATATCCTTCATCCAATGTTCTCCTCCATCCCATGTCCTCTTCTTCCTCCACTCCCATATCCTTCATCCCATGTTCTCCTCCATCCCGTGTCCTCTTCCTCCTCTAGTAATCGCAGTGATACCTCACATGTGTGGTTTGAACTCCGCGTATGCGTTCACTGTGGGCCGGCGTAATTCAAATTCGGCAGGTAGGGGGAGAGTAGTATTTAAAATAGGCGCGATCCCCGTCGAACGTACTTACCATGTGCCGGCCGTCAATGTATCCCAGTGCGCATGCTTCAAATTATGATGGTGTTTTCGATGTGAACGTCAATGACGTCAATCCCCATTCACGGACGAGTTACGCAAACGACGTAAAGAATTTCATATTCGACGCGGTAACGACGTCCATACTTAACATAGCATGCGCCTGCTTTTTGGTGCTTTATCTTTACGCCGGGAAACCCCTTACGGAAACGGCATAAAGTCGCTGCGTCGGGCGGGTGTACGTTCGGGAATTGGCGTATCTCGCTGATTTACATATTCTCGGCGTAAATCAGCGGGAACGCCCCTAGCGGCCATTTTAAAATTGCAGTTAAGATACGACGGCGTAATACAATTACGCCACTCATATCTTAGCTGCAACCCGGCGTATCTTGTTTTCTGAATACAGAAAACAAGATACGCCGGCGCAGATTCTGAGTTATGCCGGCGTATGACTGATATGCCGGCGTAACTGTTACTGAATCTGGCCCACATTTTTTTTCCTCAGTTTAGGCCGATACGTATTATTCTACATATTTTTCATTAAAAAAAATCGCAATAAGCGTTTATTGAATTGGTTTGCGCAAAAGTTATAGCGTCTACAAAATAGGGGATAGTTTTATGGCATTTTTATTAATATTTTTTTTTTACTAGTAATGGCGGCGATCAGCGATTTGTATTGGTACTGCGACCTTATGGCAGACACGTCGGACACTTTTGACAACGTTTTTTTATATATTTTTGGGGGATATTTATTATAGCAAAATAAAAGTAAAAAAATATAGATTTTTTTTCAGAATTGGCGCTCTATTTTTGTTTATAGTGCAAAAAAAGAAAAATGCAGATCAAAAACGGTTATCAAATATCACCAAAAGAAAGCTCTATTGGTGGGGGAAAAAAGGACGTCAATTTTGGGAGCCAAGTCGCACGGATAAAGTGGCCTGGTCTTTAACCAGCCAAATGGTCCGGGGCTAAAGTGGTTAAAAAATGTATAATAATAGAGATATTCTAGAACGGTTAAGGTCGCGTACACACGATCAGACCGGTCCGATGAAACTGGCCGTTGTCCATTGACCAAAGTTTTAAAACTTGCTTTAAAATCTGTTAAATGGACGCCTGACCATCGGACCAAAACGATGGTTAGTACGCAAAAGCATCGGACCAAAAACACACGCATGCTCAGAACCAAGTCAACTTATGCTTGGAAGCATTGAACTTCGTTTTTTCAGCACGTAGTTGTGTTCTACGTCACCGCGTTCTGGCCCGATGGGATTTTGGACTGATGGTGTGTACGCACATCAGACCATCAGACCACTTCAGCGGTGACCCGATGAAAACAGTCCGTCGGACCAGTCTCATCGGGTTGGTCCGATCGAGTGTACGCGGCCTTACTGTTAAAAAAGCAAAATAGTGTAAGTGAAACATGCCCAACAACGATATTTTGGTGAAAATAAATAAAAACAGGTCTTCCAAAGACACCACCTAAATCTTGCCAATTTCTCTTTATAATAAAATTTTACTGAAATGGTAGAAAATGAAAGTTACAGTCGGCACTTGGAAAGCACCATTCTTAGGAGAGAAGAATCTAATTGAGCAGCAAATTATATCTTCCAGATGGTATGTATACCATGTGAATTGAACAAATTATAAATATCCTCAGGTGTTTTCAGGAATCATTCCAAAATCAAATCTATCTAGTGAAGCATTCAGCAGTGGCGGTATTAGAATATCAGACTCCCGGAACCATTTGCTGTGATAATTTGATTAGTTTAGTGTTTTTAAGGACTGTAAATCCTGAGTTGCAGAATCTGATTAGGCTGAAATACTATTTTCAATTGTCATTCACGATAATGCAACTGTGTTGGAAGTGCACCATGCATTAACCTTTTAACCACTTAAGGACCACAAAGATTTGCCATTTTTTTGCGACACGGCACCACTTTAACTAACAATTGCGCAGTCATGCGGCGTTGTACCCAAACAAAATTGATGTCCTTCCTTTTGGTGGTATTTGATAACCTCTGCATTTATTTTTGGCGCTATAAACAAAAGAAGAGCGACAATTTTGAAAAAAAACACAATATTTTTTACTTTGATTTAATAAATATCAATTTTTTTTTTAAATATATATATTTTTTTCCCTCGGTTTAGGCTGATATGTACTGGTAAAAAATCGCAATAAGCGTATATTGATTGCTTTGTGCAAAAGTTATAGCGTCTACAAAATAGGGGATAGATTTATGGCATTTTTATTTATTTTTATGTTTTTACTAGTAATGGCAGCAATCTGCATTTTTTTTATTGTGACCATGACATTGCGGACCAAAATCCTGCGCATGCTCAGAATCATCGACGCATGCTTGGACATTGAATTTCGTTTTTTCATCACGTTGCTGTGTTCTACGTCACCGTGTTCTGGTCTGAGGGGATTTTGGTCCGATGGTGTGTACGCACATTAGACCAACAGACCACTTTATACAGCGATAAGTGCTATAAAATTAGGAGGCGCAACCCATGCAAAGGTATGGACTGGGAACGGACGCCGACGATTTTTACGCCGTTTACGTAGTACATGAATAGGGCTGTGTGTAACGTTCATGTAGTAGGCAGTGGACGTTTCTTAGGGATTTTGACGTGAATGTGAGCATGTGCATTGGGATGTGTCCAAGATACGACGCATGCGCCGTTTGTTTTTAGTACTTGGGGCCCATCATTTGCATGGGGTCAATTAAATGTTACACGCCCACTTCCACCTACTTTGGTCGGCTTACGCCGACGACTATACGCTTCGACAGCATATACCATGCTTGCCTCTCAACGTTGCGCCGGCGTAGCATTAAGAAGATATGCTACGCCCGCACAAAGATGCGCCGAGGTACATGAATCTACCCCATAGCGTCTACAAAATAGGGGAAAGATTTATGGCATTTTTTTTTTTTTTACTAGTAATGGCGGCGATCTGCGTTTTGTATTGTGACCATGACATTGTGGCAGATATATCGGACACTTTTGACACATTTTTAGGACCATTCACATTTATACAGCGATAAGTGCTATAAAACTGCACTGATAACTGTGTAAATGTAACTGTCAGGGCAGGGGTTAACACTAGGGGGCGCTGAAAGGGTTAAATATGTTCCCTAGGGAGTGATTCTAACTGTATAGGGAGGGGACTCACAAGGTAAGGAGACCGATCTGTTTTCCTCTTTACTGGGAACACACATCGGTCTCCTCACCGCTGACAGGAGGTGGATCTGTGTGTTTACATACACAGATCCACAGTCCTGCTGTAATCACGAGTAATAACGGCCGCCGGGCATGCCCACCTGTTCCGGTTCCGCGTTCCACGCTGGTCAACAAGGAGCTTCCAGGATGGGAGATCCCATCTGTGGACGTCATTTGACTATGGGCGGGTAGCGAAGTGGTTAAAAGAGCTCACCTACTTAACCCCTTGCCGACCAGCCGCAGTTTTACGGTGGCAGGTCGGCTCGGCTGTGCGAGATTACGTAATATTACGTCATCTCGTGAATCAGCCCCTCCGCTCGCCCCTAGTCCCGATGCGTGTGCCCGGCGGGCGCGATCACTGCCGGGCACCCGCGATTGCTCGTTACAGAGCAAGAACCGGGAGCTGTGTGTGTAAACAAACAAGTCCCGGTCCTGTGAGGGACACACGATCGGTCCAACCCGATGAGGATTGGTCCGACGGACCGTTTTTTTTTCATTTAAATTTAAGTTTATTATAATAAAATAAAGAGCATACAGAGTAATAAACGTAATACAATAAATGCATCAGGAAACATCGTGTTGACAATTATAGTAGTAAACAATAGATTACATTTCTTAACTAGATTTCCCCTTCTCCTCCTCCCCCCCCCCCCCAATGTCCCAACTATATACCTGGTAAGTATAACATGGGAGTGTAAACGTGTATAATCAGGAGGGATGGGAATCAGTAGAGGTAGCGACAACATTTTAGGGCTAAAATTCCCTGTTTACTAAGCAATCTATAAAACTTTTATTATAAGCTGAGATCATAAAACTAAAATATATGTAAGGAATAAATCATACCGAACCGGGAAGGATAGGTTACCGGGGGCATCCCCTCTCCCTGCTGTAATCGCGGAAATTGCGGGTGCCCGGCGGAGCGGCCGCCGGGCACGCCCACCATGTTGAATAAGCATTGAGACCAATGGAAACGC
Source organism: Rana kukunoris (assembly GCA_029574335.1). Classification (NCBI taxonomy): domain Eukaryota; kingdom Metazoa; phylum Chordata; class Amphibia; order Anura; family Ranidae; genus Rana; species Rana kukunoris. The sequence continues at coordinate 38,867,147 of CM056056.1, read as the reverse complement.
GTCAGCTGTGTAATGAATTCCCCACTGTGCTGTTGTCTTGTAGTGCAAAGAAATGATTTTTTTACCCCAATAAAGAAAAGGAGAGGGGAGAAGGAGTTTTTTCAAAGAGGAGGAGAGGAAAGGGAGGGTGGGCCTACCTGCCATAGGATTACATCAGTCTGAGTCCAGAGCCAAAACTAAACTTACATGTTGTGGGAAGATTCCCATGTAAATCAATGACCAAGTTCCCAAATTTCAGTGAACTGGGTAGAGGTATCTAACATAGAGTTCGACGGACCGTTTTTATCGGGTACCGCTCAAGTGGTTAAAGGAACTTACCTAATTAACCGCTTGTCGACCAGCCACCGCAGCTTTACGGTGGCAGGTCGGCTCGGCTGCGCGAGATCACGTAATATGTCATCTCACGAATAAGCCAATAGGGGCACGTGCGTGCCCCCACTCGCCCCTGGTCCCGACGCGTGTGCCCGGCGGGCGCGATTTTAAAGCAAGTTTTAAAACTTTGGTCCGATGCACAACGGTCGGATGGACCGTACACACACGATCGATTTGGTCCGATGAAACTGGCCTTAAGGCCAGTTTCATCGGACTGGTCTGATCGTGTGTACGCGGCCTCAGGGGGAGAAATGCCTGATCATGTGTTCTTACAATGTATGAACAGCGATCAGTCATTTCCCCAAGTCAGTTCCCCCCCTTCAGTTACAACACACCTAGGGAACATAATTAACCCCTTTATCGCCCCCTAGTGTCAACCCCTTCCCTGCCAGTAGCATTTTTATAGTAATCAATGCATTTTTATAGCACTGATCGCCATAAAAATGCCAAAAATGTGTCAAAAGTGTCCAATGTCTCCACCATAAGGTCGCAGTGCCGATAAAAATCACTGATCGCCGCCATTAGTAGTAAAAAAAATATTAATAAAAATGCCATAAGACTATGCCCTATTTTGTAAACGCTATGGGCCAGATTCTCAGAGGCGTTACGACGGAGTATCTCAGATACCCCGTCGTATCGCCTTTTTTTTTGTCCTCGTATCTATGCGAGTGATGCTTAGCATCACTTTTGCATAGATACGCTTCTACATCCGCAAGTGTAAAAGCATTACACTTTCGGATCGTAGGTGTAATGACAACTTTTTCACGTTGTTTTTTCATTTGCAATGCAATGATAGTACGGGCGATTCCTCCCGAACGCTTTTACGCCGCCCCCGTCGCCGCGTACGTCGTTTACGGACTCGTAAGGTTACACCAGCTTCTATGTGGAGTAACTTACGAAGTTCTGTCGGATGCCGTCGAGTGCCGTCGGACGCCATGTTAAGTATGGCGTCGGGTCAGCGTCGGCTTTTTTTACGTCCGTTTTTACTAACTCGTTCGCGAATAGGGGACTTGCGTAAATGACGCTCACGGGGATATTTGAGCGGGAGCATGCGCACTGGGCTTTTTCCATGTGCAGTTTAATTTAAATACAAGCCGCCCCATTTGAATTGCGCGGGTTTACGCTTGGCGATTACGAGACGCCGGCGAAAACTACGGAGCAAGTGCTTTGAAATAAAGCACTTGCTCTAGTACGCAGCGGCGGCGTTGTTTTTCAAAATATATGAGAATCGGCCCTATAACTTTTGTGCAAACCAATCAATAAATGCTTATTGCGATTTTTTTATGAAAAATATGTAGAAGAATACGTATCGGACTAAACTGAGGGATTTTTTTTTTTTTTTTTATATATATATTTTTGGGGATATTTATTACAGCAAAAAGTAAAAAAATATTCATTTTTTTTTCAATATTGACGCTCTATTTTTGTTTATAGTGTAAAAAATAAAAACCGCAGAGGTGATCAAATACCACCAAAACAAAGCTCTATTTGTGGGAAAAAAGGACGCCAATTTTGTTTGGGAGCCACGTCCCACGACCGCGCAATTGTCAGTTAAAGGGGCGCAGTGCCGAATCGCTAAAAATCGCTGACTGAAGGTCCGGGTCTTAAGTGGTTAAGGTAAATACTATGGATACATGGCCCCAACGTGTTTCGACCTTTTATATGATTGCGGTCTTCTTCAGGGGGAACAAAGGTTTGCGACCATAAATTCTACAATGGAATACATATATATTAGGCATTGTATACACGTTTTTGCAAACTTTCACATGACATTTTGTTAACATCGTTGCCAAGAAATACATACCAGAGTGACTATTGGAAACCAAGGACAGCAGCCAGCCAGCGACCGGCCACCGATGAGCAACCCTTGAGGGTCCTGCCAGTTGAGTATGACGTCCACCCAGGATGGGAGATCCCATCTGTGGACGTCATTTGACTATGGTCAAATAGCGAAGTGGTTAAAGGAGCTCACCTAATTAAGTTGATAAATAACACATACTTTACATACTGTATAATTTAGGAGTGCACCTTCTTCCCAGCCTCAGAAATCTGGATCTGAAAGTTTTCAGTCTATATAAGAAAAGGGAGCACAGGGAGCTGTGAGATGACATCATAGCACACTCCATAATGATGTCATCGTCCCCAAAACAAGAGTTTGTTTCTGTCAACACGTTTGATGTTTCGCTGCCCTAGTAAGTGAAGTTTAAAAAAAAAAATCCAGAAGCCCTCAGATCAAAGAAATAACATGAGCATTATAAGCCTCAACAAAATGACATGTTTACAGATAAAAGAGCATAATTATATAATTCCGTTTTAATTAAACTTCAGGGCCTTTTACTGAAAAATGTTTGTAAGCTGCTGGCTAAGTAGTTGGTATTCAATGAATATGCTAATTGTATTCTCTAGTTAAGCCATTCAAGGGGCTGTGTTCATTAGGATAACCTTTTTACGTGCCCACCGGCCAGCCATTTAACGGAAGAATAAATAAAACTGATGGGATGTAAACTTGCATGGATTGTTTAGGATCACAGGATGTGGGAGCGGGCGTCCCGCTGTGTCTTATACATAAAGCTTGCCTCCATTGAGTAACGGTTCAATTGATTATTCTACATATGTGTACACCATTTGCAATCAATCACAAATTATGCAGACCTAGGCGCGTGGATGAAGGCTGGCACACCGGGGATTGCTGAAATTACTTTAACCCCTTCAGCCCCGGAGGATTTAGCTGTCCAATGACCGGGCCATTTTTTTGCGATTCGGCACTGCGTCGTTTTAACTGGGTTGTCCCGACACTTTTTAGGACCGAGTACAAGTGCTTTTTTTCATGCCGCCGATCGAATACCGATACTTTTTTTAAATGTCATGTGAAGTTTTCAAACCACAATACAGACTAAGGATATTTTTCTTTAGAATTAATGAAGATCCCAAACAAAAAAGAATTTAAAAATTAATAAAAATGATTTATTTGCTTGTCACGCAGTAGTAAAAAACTCAATGAATGTTCCGCTGACCCGTCAGTGTCCAATCAGCATGTTGGTACAGGCAGAAGATAACCTTGTTTCCCATTTGAAGGGAAAAATAGCATCGTCTTCATGGCTATGTAGTATTGCAATCATATGTGAATTGCAAAAGTAGACGAACAAAGTCCCAACATTTTTATTTTTTTAACAATCAGGAGTGCTTTATTGATAGAGTAAGACAGTACAAAGAAATATGCAAGGCATGAGGATTATAAACAGCAAGACATGGTACAATGAAGTAAATAAGACAGTGATGTAGATGTATTCATTATCCAATCAGTAATAAGGCAGCAATACAATAAATCAGGTTGTTCAAGCAAAGAATACATTTTCTCAGGACTCAAACCCAATAAGGGGGGGGGGGTGTCACGTACTTGGATGCGCCAGACTAGTGGAGGGAAGCCTCTCGTACAGCTCCGGCTTGTGGACCACTGATAGTGAGACAGTAGGCCCATAAGTGCGGCGGAGTGAGAGTGCCTATAAACAGTTCAAATGTCTGTGCCAGTAGAAGCCGGGAACTCACGAACAGGATGCTGGAACCAACAGGTGGCAGGCAAGCAAGGTGGCAGACAAGCTGGCCGACCTGGCGATATGCGAGCAGAGGAGCACCACCAGAAGCCAGATCTGTAGCAGACTGGCAGCTGGAAATGGGGTCAGACGAGTCGGGTTGACAACAGACAGGCAGATCGGGCACAGACAGTAGGCAAAAACGTAGTCGGGTCACAGGCAGGTTTTTAGCAATGGACAGTCAGATCAGGCAGAAGCAGCAGGCAGAAGCGTAGTTGGGTCACAAGGCAGGTTTGGCAACCGGTACTGAATAGCAGAGACTGGAGACAGGGATCCATCCGTAGGAAGCCAAACGTCAGGGCAGGAATCAGGCAGAGGTAGTCGGGAGCAAGCCGGGTTGGTATCAGAAGTCACACACACAGTTTCGGGGTTCAGGTAAACACTGTAGACCAAGCAGCAATAAGTCAGTGTCACAGCTCTGTTTAAATAGGCCGACTGGCGGCAGTTCTGGAAACAGTTGTGCACACACACACGCAAGTGCACGCACACGTGCAATCACGCGGGCATTTGCAGAAGCTCCTGTGGCCATTCTGAGCGTCCTTGGTTGGTGCCTGTCCCGGGGAGCAGCAGCTGTACCTTGTAGACGTCTTCCCTGACAGGGGGAATGCGACAGAAACGGGAGCACGTGGGGGAGCAAGACAGCTTCAGATCAATACGCGTCTGTCCGGTGGGGGGAGAGGAGAGGGGGAGGCAGCCTCATTGGGAGGTCCATGGCAACCACACTTTAGCTTAAAGGGGCTGTAAAGGTAAAAAAAAAATCCCTAAATAGCTTACTTTACCTTAGTGCAGTCCTCCTTCACTTTCCTCATCCTTCCATTTTGCTTTTAAATGTCCTTATTTCGTCTGAGAAATCCTCACTACCTGTTGTTCTGTCTGTAACTCCACACAGTAATGCAAGGCTTTCTCCCTGGTGTGGAGAAAGCCTCTTGAGGGAGGAGGGGGCGAGCAGGAGTGTCAGGACGCTCTCTACATTGCAGATAGAGAAAGGAGCTGTGTGTTAGTGGGCGTCCTGACACTCCTGTAGTCCAAGGAAGGGAGCGAGCACGACACTTAACACCAGGGAGAAAGCCTTGCATTACTGTGTGGAGTTACAGACAGAAGAACAGGAAGTGAGGATTTCGCAGAAGAAATAAGGACATTTAAAAGCAAAATGGAAGGATGAGGTAAGTGAAGGAGGACTGCACTAAGGTAAAGGAAGTTATTTATGGATTTTTTTTTATTACCTTTACAACCCCTTTAACTCTGAATAAGCAGCTTAGTATACAGTTGAAATGCATATATTGGAACTGCTTTGACTGCTAAAAATGTTGTGACTTGCTCAGTAGTCTCCGCCTATTGGTCTGGTATTTTTGAGCAACTTAATGTCCGGCTTGAACTATCTGTCACTATGTCACCAGAGCTGGCCCTGAAAGGGATCCATGAGGATGACCAAAGACCCCACCATAGCAAACTGTTGGTCTCATACCTTCTATTTTACGCAAAGAAAGAAATTCTCTGTAAATGGTCCTCCCCTGTGCCCCCCCCCCCATCCTATCGTCCTGGGAAAATAAGATAAATGCCGCATTGCCCCTTTACAAGCTAACTTATATTAGTCGTGGCTGTCCTTGGAAATTCGACATTGCCCCTCAAATACACGGCGTAGAGTTTTTTACCTACTTTTCCAGAATACTGCACATTGAAAAATAATCTTATCTTTACTATATTTCATTGCTTTCCAAACACAAAGCGGCGGTATCCGTCAATAATTGTCCCTTTTGCTGCCAAAGCTTCGCTGGGCTCTGCTTTGTCTCGCCAGATGGAATTAATATAATTTGATGAATTCAGTGACTTTTCCTATTGACAAGATCCATGCCACGTTCTATCGAACCAAGCTGTCAAACAGGGTGGCATCGACTAGCTGTACGATGTTCTAGCCAGCATTATAGGCCGCAGAAATGAAGACATCACAGAAAGCAACTGCTCACAAGAACGTCAATCTTCGTGTTCACGCTCTATGTTATTTCATTTAAGACATAGATATATTAACTTAGCATGCATTTTCTTTAAATGAAAACATTGCTACCGCAATGCATAGACATAGATGTTGAGAGTAAAACCGGATAGGATAACACACGGGGTGCTTAAACTGCAACCAATGCATTTTGTTAGAAATTCTGTTAGAACTTGAACAATGAAATGTGGCACCCGTGATGCACCTCCATCCCTATTGAACATACAAATACAATAGTTTCTGCCCATGGGACTTTAACCACTTAAGCCCTGGACCATTTTGTTGCTAAATGACCGGGCTGCTTTTTGCGAATTCTGCACTGCTTTGCTTTAACTGACAATTGCGTGCAAGGATGGACTGGCCATTGGGACTACATGGAGTTTCCCGGTGGGCCGATGGCTCAGTGGGCCGGCTTCAGTGACAGTGGTCTGCCGCCCCCCTCTGCTCCTCTGTCTCTCCCTTCCCGCAGCGCTCACCTCCTCTCCCTTCCTGCAGCGCTCACCTGGGGGGAACAAAGAAGCAGAGGGAGGACCAGAGGAGCTGGGGGGACAACAGAGGAGCATGGGGGAGGGGACAGTTAGCTGACTCAACAGCTATGGCCTGGGAGTTTTTCCCTTCTGCCTAATCTTGTCCCATAAGGGAAGGCTCCAAACTTATTCTTTTCCCCGGTTGAAATAATGTCTAGCTTCCCCACTGGTACTGCCTATAAGAGTACCAGTACCAGCTGTTCTACTGTAATAAAGTAGAACAGCTAGTGAAGGGGGTGAGGGGACTTGGGTGGCCGGGGGGCGGGAGTTGTCCGGCTACCATTGGGAGAGACCTGTCAAAGTGGGCCAGTCTGGATGAAGTCCAGGGCCACATTTCTGTCCCATTCCAGCCCTGATTGCGTGGTCGTGCGACGTGGCTCCCAAACAAAATTGGCGTCCTTTTTTCCAAAAAATAAAGCTTTCTTTTGGTGGTATTCGATCACCTCTGCAGTTTTTATTTTTTGTGCTATAAACAAAAATAGAGCGACGATTTTGAAAAAAATTCAATATTTTTAACTTTTTGCTATAATAAATATCCCCAAAAATATATAAAAAAAACATATTTCCTGACGCATTCATGGCAGCACACACTGGGTTGTGACTCCGCCCCCACAACCTGACAGGATTGGTTAGCTATAAATTTGATTAGGAGACACCCGGCATCATTCTCTTTTTTTATCCTCACCTGAACAGGACATGGACGTACAGCTTGTCTCCTACCGCTATCGCCCCAGCAGGTTCAGCCTCTCCTGTTTGGAAGTCCCCCCTGTACAGTCTCTAAAGGAGCTCTATGGGGGGAGCCCCGCTCTGGTGGTCTCAGGGGTTAAATCCCGGCAATACCTGGCTCTACACAAGCTCTAAATGAGCTTATATATTTGGCATGGCTCCCCTTAGGTCCGGTGGCTATATATCTCCTTGGCGGGCTATTTTTCACATTACTCGAAAACCTTTTTTCTCCCTCGCTCTCACCTTTTAATTCAGCAGGCTTGCTGGGCTCTGCTGTCCCACGTCTCTCTGCTCCGCCGTGCCCCCCCTTGGCCGCTCTGCGCATGCGCGCAGCAGAGCTATGAGGTCGGCAGTCTCTCCTGCCCTCATCCAAAATGGCGACGGGCCGCGAGCGGCGCTTCTGCGCATGCGCGATGACGTCATCAGCGCCGCGACGGCGGCGCCAGATTTAAATAGCTCTTTTTTCTTTTTTCCTCTCAAGGCTGCTGCTTTGCCCCAATTCTTCTGGAATTTTCGCCCTAGGTGACTGAGTACCTTCCCCCTCTTGGGAACAGTTCTTCCCTCACCTTTTTCTAACCCTTTTCCACCCTTTTGCCTCCTCCAGCTGCTGCTTCTAAAACTGTGTCAGTACACTTCATGGAGCCCACTGCCCTAGCAGACCACTGCCAACAAACGAGGTATGGAGGCCGTCATAGGGTAAGTACTGAAGAGACAAAAAGAGAGCCGGCCACTAAGCACTGCTTTTTTTCTTGCAGTCCCACCAGGCCCAGAGATGCAAGCCCACGGCGCAGGGAGAGATCCAGGCAGACATCAAGCAGGAGGTCCCGCAGAAGCCGATCAAGATCTTCCTCCCGCTACCATCGGTCTAGACATAGCCGATCACGCCGCAGCCGATCTCGCCACAGCAGGTCTCACCGGAGACGGTCCCCCTCATTGCACCGCGAACGCCACCATACCCGTCCTGCGGCTAATGCCTGCTGGGTGTGCGGTGCTATTGCATTGCCAGGGAAATTAGCCTGTCCCACCTGTCTTAAAGAGGCAGTCGGAGAGACAGAGGCGGACGCCAGGATAGCTAAAGACATTGCTCAAGAGCCGGTACGAGAATCAAGCTGGACTTTGGTCCCTACGGCCAGTGACGATCCCACCCCTGGCACCTCATCAGCTTTCGGCCCTTACGCCCAGCTAGCGGGGAACCTATCCGATCATGAAGAGCATGAGATGAGATCGGGATTTGACTTCAGCCTAGTTGAACCCTTTGCACGCTCTGTTAAAGAGACCATAGGCTGGGAGGAACCCGTAGCAGAACCAAAGATTGGGAAGTATTTTCCTGAATTAAAGAAGGATCCCGAACTGTTTCCCTTCATAGAGGAATTGGAGGATCTCATTAAAGATGAGTGGGAAAAACCTGATAAACGACCTGGTCTCTCTAATAAACTCGCCAAGCTATACCCTCTAATGGAGTCTAAAGTTTCTTCCCTTATCAACCCTCCGGTTGTGGACTCGTCCCTGATGCGGCTCGCCCGACATGTCACTCTACCAATAGAGGACGCAGTCTCGTTCCGAGACGTTCTTGACCGCAGGATGGACTTGGAGTTAAAGAAAGCTTACTCTTCAGCAGGGGGAGCATGTAGACCAGCTATTGCCACGGCTGCTGTTGCCAGGGCCATGTCCACATGGGCAGCCAACGCAGAGAAGTCTCTCCTAGAGGGCACCGACCTGGAGGAAGTGATATCGTCTTTACAAGAGATCAGGCTAGCGGGAGACTTTGTGGCAGGAGCCTCAGTAGATATCATCCGTTCCTCGGCTCGTTCCATGTTTGCTTCGGTAATGGCCCGCAGAGCCCTATGGCTGAAACCCTGGGTCGCCGACGCGACTTCTAAAACCAATTGGTGTAAAATACCATATGATGGCATAAACCTGTTCGGCGCAAAATTAGACTCGGCGATCTCCAAAGTTACGGGAGGAAAATCAGGGCTTATCCCCTCTGACAGGAGGCCTAAGCCCCAGAGGGGGCCTACCTTCAGGCATAATCTGCCTGATAGATACAGAGAAGCCAGAGCCTATCGTCCAGGCAGGGAATTCAGAAGAGATAGGAGAACTACTCGCCCCCCCTTTGCTCGGGCTCAGAAGACCAAGGCCATTTCCACAGGAGATCAGCAAAAGTCCTTTTGAAAGCTTGCCTGCCCACCCTGCCCACGGCATCTCTTCAGCACCCAGGACGTTCACAAAAGTCCTCCTCCCGTTCATAGCACTCCTCAGGAAGAGGGGCTTGCGGGTTCATCATTACTTGGACGACATACTGCTCCTGGCAGCAAATCGAGAGACTCTCCTCCTCCAGCGGAAGATCCTAATCACAACCCTTCAGAACTTCGGGTGGTTAATCAATTGGCAGAAGAGCAGCCTCCAACCTTTACAATTGATGACATTCCTCGGAGCAGAGATGGACACGAAACAGAACAGGGTGCAACTGCCCCTAGAAAAGGTGCAACCCCTAGCTCGGAAGGTACGAAGTCTACTATCCTCCGGATCCAAATCAGCCAGAACCTGCCTCAGCATGCTGGGCTCTATGTCTTCAACCATACCTATGATCCAGTGGTCCCAGTGGCAAATGAGATCCTTACAAAACACCCTTCTCAGTCAATGGGATGGAGCCTCAATGCACCAACCCATCAATATCCCCAGCCAGGTGCGTCTCAACCTTCTTTGGTGGACTCAGCCTTCCAATCTCAGGAGATTCAGACCTATAGCCCCTCCGAGTCCGGAGGTCGTGACATCAGATGCCAGCGAGAAGGGCTGGGGAGCTCACTACCAGGATCAGACGGCCCAGGGACGGTGGCACTTTCCTGCTCGGGGAGTGGTCTCAAATATTCTGGAGCTTCGGGCAGCGTTCCAAGCCCTCTTAGCGTTTGCGCCTCTTCTGCAAGGGAAGTCCGTCCTAATCCGGATGGACAACAGGGTGGCGGTGGCCTATATCCAGAGGCAAGGCGGTACCCGAAGCCGCACATTATTGGAGGAGGTTCTCCCCATAATGAAGTGGGCCCAAGCACATCTCTCGGACCTGCGGGCGGTTTACGTTCCAGCGGCTCAGAATACGCTAGCCGACTTTCTAAGCAGGGAACTTTGGTCAAACAACGAGTGGTCCTTGAACCTCCGGGAGTTCTCTATTCTGACGGAGGCCTGGGGGGTCCCAGAGATCGACCTAGCAGCAACACCAGCCAATACCAAGTGCTCAAGATTTCTATCCAGAGTGCCATTTCCGACAGCGGAAGGGACAGATTGCCTTCTCCACCCATGGGACTTCAACCTGGGGTACGTCTTTCCCCCGACTCCCCTGATAGCGAGATTCCTATGCCGATTCCGGAGATCATCAGCGACAGTAATTGCGGTAATACCGTTTTGGCCAAGGAGGCCGTGGTTCACAACTCTCTTACAACTCAATACCCGACCTCCAATTCATCTTCCAGCATCACCAGACCTCCTACACCAAGGTCGATTCCTCCATCCAGCCCCCGACAGGCTCCACTTGACAGCCTGGAGGTTGAGAGGGCTAGATTAAGGGAACAGGGATGTTCCCAGGCAGTCATAGCAACTTTGATGCAAGCCAGGAAGGTTTCCACTAACACCGTTTATACCAGAATTTGGGAAAAGTTCTCCCACTTGGCACAACTTAAAGGTTGGAATCCTATCTCGCCAGAGCCTTACCAGGTCCTGGAGTTCCTACAAATGGGAGTCGACAAAGGTCTAAGCTCTAGCACCCTAAAGGTACAGATCTCCGCTCTGTCGGCAAAGACTGGCACCAGATGGACCCTGCACCCTTTAATCACTCAGTTCGTACAAGCTTGTATAAAGATCAGGCCCCCAAGAAGACCATCCTTTCCGGCCTGGGACCTTTCACTGGTTCTGGAAGTACTATCCAATCCTCCTTTTTTTCCACTCAGCTCAATCTCCTTATGGGACCTGACCCTAAAACTGTCCTTCCTCATTGCTGTAGCTTCAGCTAGGAGAGTGTCGGAGCTACAGGCTCTCATGTCTAAAGAACCATATTTAGTTTTCCTGCCAGACAGGGTGGTGTTGAGGCCTTCTGATCGTTTCCTCCCTAAAGTTACCTCGGCCTTCCACTATGGTCAGGACATCATCTTGCCATGCCTTACTAACGAAGTTGGTGAGCCTCATGCCTTGGACATTAAGTCTACACTTTCCAGCTACCTGTCGGCTACCGTCCACCTTCGGTCAACGGACACCCTCTTGATTATACCTCACGGAGCCAGGCGGGGTCAGGCAGCCACTTCCCGGACTATCGCCTCTTGGCTAGTCAAGACTATAGGAAAGGCATACTCTACTCAACAACGGGAGATTCCGGAAGGCATCAAAGCGCATTCAACCAGGGCAGTGGCGACCTCTTGGGCAGCATATTGCGGGGTCTCGTCAGAAACCATCTGCAGGGCAGCAACCTGGTCCTCCAGGCATACCTTCATCTCCCACTACAGAGTGGACGCAGCTCTTCTGGCTACAGCGGCGTTTGGCAGATCTATCTTCAGGGCCAATTCTTCTGCTCTCTAGGAAATAAATACTTTGCATTGAACCCTCCCGACTGGCGAGTTATTTCCCAGTGTGTGCTGCCATGAATGCGTCAGGAAAATGGAAAATTGTATACTCACCTTTCCGTAATTTTCCTTTCCTGACGCATCTTCATGGCAGCACACAACTGCCCACCCTGTTGTTAAATGATGATATTTACGGAGAATGATGCCGGGTGTCTCCTAATCAAATTTATAGCTAACCAATCCTGTCAGGTTGTGGGGGCGGAGTCACAACCCAGTGTGTGCTGCCATGAAGATGCGTCAGGAAAGAAAAATTACGGAAAGGTGAGTATACAAGTTTCCATTTTTTTTCCCTCAGTTTAGGCCGATATGTATCCTTCTACGTTTATTTATTGGTTTGCACAAATGTTATAGCGTCTACAAAATAGGGGATAGTTTTATGGCATTTTTATTAATATTTTTTTTTGCCTAGTAATGGCGGCGAGCTGCGATTTTTATTGGTACTGCAACATTATGGCGGACACATCGGACACACATGACACATTTTTGGGACCATTGTCATTTATACAGCGATCAGTGCTATAAAAATGCACTGATTACTGTAAAAATGTCACTGGCAGGGAAGGGGTTAACCCAGACAGATCATGGAATCCTAGCTATTAGCATGCGCACGTGCGAACATGCGTGTAAGTACACTGTTGACAATTGGCCTATTAAACCACATGCCGACCAGCACACAACGATATATGTCGGCACAATGGCTCGGCTGGGCAAATGTGCGTACAGGTACGTCCCCAAAGTACAAACACGCATGCTCAGAAGCAATGCTAATCATAACACAACATTAGCAGAAGTTGCCCAAAGGGTGGCGCTAAAGAGCTGAAAAACCACATAGTTCCATGTTTGTTGGCCGGCAATTCTTTGCCGTTTGATTGCAATACAAGTTCCTGGCCAACGCCCTTTGGACAAAAGTCCTACACTTTGTCTGCAATAAAATCTGATCGAGTGTACTAGGTTTTAGAGACCTATGTGTTTCTGCTGCTGAATCCCATTTTTGCAAAAATGATTGCACTCTGTTTCTTAAGTCTTTAATGTTTTTTAAGGATATTTCAGTACAATTCTGTAATGCACCAGTTCACCCCTATCTGATCACCCCTATCTGATCACCCCTATCTGATCACCCCTATCTGATCACCCCTATCTGATCACCCCTATCTGATCACCCCTATCTGATCTGGTCATTAATCTGGTCAGCTTGGAACATGCCGGCTTAGATGCCAAGTATTATATTTTGCCTCTCATATGTTGTACACTATAGCAATTCTGAGATATTGCTTACAGTAAACAATCAGATTCAAACCTGCCTGGGGAGCTAAAATGTGATTGTTGGTGTAGTAACTAGAAACAAATAAAGCTACATTGCATAGGCTTCAATACATCCCTTTGTTTCCCTTTCCCTAAATCCTTGTTATTGGCCTCAGGGGATACATAGAGATGAAACAAATCCTCCTACACATATGCTATATTTTTTTTATCTGTAGCCCACTCTCTTCTACAACCTCCTAAAACACACAGATCAAAGACTATTGCTCGGCTCCAGCAGGCAGGAGGTGGGGATCTGATGTCACATACTGCATAGAATAGAGAAGAGAGTTAAAAGTAACCTGAGACCTGAACAGTGGCAGCCTGCCCATAGGGGGCACAGGGGCACCGCCACCCCAAAGCTACTCATCATAAAAAAAATGGCCCTTTAAGTGTGTGCGGGATGGCAGCCACACAGGTGTATGGGAAGTGTGATGTGCTGCAATCACTGAACAAAATAATGGCCCCTTAAGTGAGTCCAGGGTGCCGGACACACAGGCCCAGATTCACATACAATTAGATTTGCGTAGAGTATCAGAAATACACTACGCCGTCGTATTTTACCTGGCTCTACGTGGAATCCCGGTAGACTTTGTCCAGTAAACTACGGCGGCGTAGTGTATTTCTCCCGGCGCAAGCCATCTATGCAAGTAGGGGGCGTGAAGCATTTAAAATAGGCGCGTTCCCGCAGCGATCGAACTGCGCATGCTCCGTTCACAAATTTCCCGTCGTGCATTGCGCGAAATCACGTCGTTACGTCATTCGTTGTTTGAGTAGCGTCGTTTACAGACATTCCTATTCCCGAACTAGTTACGCAAAAAAAAAAAAAAAAGTAATTTGACGCGGGAACGACGGCCATACTTAACATGGGCTACGCACCGTTAGACCAGCAAATAGCTGGTCTAACAGTACGTAGCAAAAAAATGACAAGCGATTGCGAAGACCACTCGTATCTTCGTGGATCGCCGTAAAAAGTCATTTGCATATCCCGACGCTGAAAACGACGCGGACTCCACCCAGCGGCCGCAAAAATATCGCAGCGTAGATCCGAAGGCTTACGAAGACGTAAGCCTCTCGGATCGAAGCCCGAAGCCGCCGTATGATGGTTTGAGGATTCAAACTAGTGATACGGCGCGCGAAATTTGAAATTACTCCTGTCTAACACCAGTTAGACAGGCGTAATTGTCTGTGAATCTGGGCCACAGCTTCTATGGGAAGTATGATGTGTTTAAAATCACGTGATTGCAAAGAAGAAGCTCTATTGGCTTTCTTTAGAAAGTCCTTGGGGCGCCTAGCTCTGCACCCTGAGCTCTCCCTCTATAACATTGTTCCCTGCTGTGATGTGTTATTGGCGGGTCCTGTGCCTTCACTTCCGGTTTCTGTTACTCCTCCCGGCTAGTCCGAAGGTGGATGGCAGGTGACTTGATGTGAGAGCTGTGAGTATGAGGTGGGGAGGGGGGCACATCTAATGTAAAGGAGGACTCTGATGGGGACACCTGATGTGAAGGAGGAGTCTGATTGGGACAGCTGATGCAAAGGGGGACTCTGATAGGGACATCTAATGTAAAGGGGGACCCTGATGGGGACAGCTAATGTGAAGGGGGGGCTCTGATGGGGACATCTAATGTAAAGGGGGACTCTGATGGGGACATCTGATGTGAAGGAGGACTCTGATGGGGACAGCTAATGCAAAGGGGGACCCTGATGGGAACAGCTAATGTGAAGGGGGGCTCTGATGGGGACATCTAATGGAAAGGGGGACTCTGATGGGGACATATAATGTAAAGGAAGACTCTCTAGGGGACAATCGTGTAAAGGGGGACTCTAATGGGGACATAAAATGTAAAGGTGGACTCTGATGGGGACATCTGAAGTGAAGGAGGACTCTGATGGGGACATCTAGTGTAAAGGAGGACTCTGGTGGGGACATCTAATGTAAAGGAGGACTCTGATGGGGACATCTAATGTAAAGGGGAACTCTGATGGGGGCATCTAATGTAAAGGGGGACTATGATGGGGACATCTAATGTAAAGGTGGACTCTGATAGGGACATTTAGTGCAAAGGGGCACTCTGATGGGGACATCTGATGTAAAGGTGGACTCTGATGGGGACATTTGGTGTAAAGGGGGGCTCTGATGGGACATCTAATGTAAAGGTGGACTCTGATGGGGCATCTGATGTAAAGGGGGACTCTGATGGGGACATATAATGTAAATGGGACTTTGATGGGGACATATAATGTAAAGGAGGACTCCAAAGGTGACATCTGATGTAAATCTTTTACGTTATACCAAGAAATTGGGCTAAGTTAAAAAAGAACACGTTCGAAAAATTGTTGCGCAAATACCGCTGGGTATAAAAAGTTACAACTCTGCTAAAAATATATATAATGTTTGGGGGTTCTGAGTAATTTTCTAGCAAAGAAATATGATTTTTACATGTAGGAGAGAAGTGCCAGAATAGGCCCGGTATGGAAGTGGTTAAACATTTCAGCAAAGTCAATATGAACACATTTACATGGAATACAGCCGTGGGTAATGGAGGCATCACAGGTATACGTAACACATGTAAAGTCAGAAAACGTTCCTCTGTTCTGATGGAATGTTTTTTTTTACCCCCCCCCCCCATCTTGTCAGATCCCTGGCAGAGCTCCCAACATCTGCTGCCTGTTGTCTTCCTTACTTTCATCATTAGCACATTGTAACAGACACAGTGGGAGAGGAGCATCACCAAAATAGAAGAGGAGCCATCACTCCGTATGCTAACTAGCGGGATGTGATAGAGAACGTTCCCCAGCCAGAAGCGCACACTTAGACACGGTGCAGAGTGAATAATGGTTATCTGTGCTTCAAGGAGACATAGACAGTCACGTAACTAATTAATATCAGCTAGTGAGCAGAGAATAGGTAAACAACAAAGGGTAATCAACCCCCACCGGAGAGGATACAAGACGGCATCGGCATGACACCAACAGCGAGCACACTCGTCCTACTCTATTTGTATCACTCATTTATATCCTGCACAGCAAAGTTGTAGACTAAATTAATACATTAATACAAGTGCATCACCTCATTCTGTCACAATTAACACAGTGTGTCTGCTGCCGACAGTAAATATTTATTCCCTAAAATATCCTGAAGTGGAGTACTACAAAAGGAGACTGTGCCATCAGGTGCTAGAATGTTCTGAGGCCTCGTACACACGGGCCAGTATCTCGTCAGGAAAAAAAGACATTTGTTTTTTTTTACGAGATTCTTGGCAAGAATCTCTTGCCGTCCGAGTGTTCACACAGACTTTTCAAAGGAACCGCGGTTCTCTTAAAAGGCAAGAACGCGGTGACGTCATCGTGACATCACCCTAACTGTGCCGTGGAAGCCACCAGGCATGCGCCAAAGTCATTTCGAGCATGCGTGGGTTTCTACGGCGACAGCTAAGTATGCACACTCTTGGGTTTCTCGTCGGCAGGGCTGTTAGAAGGAATTTGAGGGCCCCAAGCAAAATGGACATGGAGGCCCCCAAACCCCCCCTCCCTGCGCACGCACGCACGCACACACGCATGCAAAGCCTACAGGAACCACATGAACCCCTCCCTGTGTTTTTTTTTACCCCCCATGTTATTTTTACTCCCCCCTCCCTATGTTTCCAAGAAGGATACAGAAAGGAAGAGGGGGGAGTAAGAAGGACACAGGGAGGGAGTCCATGTGTCCTTCTTACTCCTCCCTCTTCCTGTATCTTTCTTACTCCCCCCTCTCTATGTGCTTTTTACCCCCCCATGTTTTTTTTACTCCTCTCCCTATGTTTTTTTTTACTCCCCCATGTTCTTTTTACTCCCCCCTCCTCCCTATGTTCTTTTTACCCCCCCACCATACCACACGGTACAGGAGATTCAGTTTCCTGTTCCTGGCCAGACTGAAAGGAAGTGAGCACTCAGTGTGCACTTCCTGTCAGTCCGACCAGGAACAGGAAACTGAATCTCCTGTACCGCACGGTACCCGGCCGGACTGGCAGGAGGAAGGAAGTGGAGCTCGGCCACGCTACAGGGAAGGGGAGGTGACGAGGGAGGCAGCAGTGCTGCAGCCGCCTGAGGCTCTCTATAGAGCGCTCAGGTGGCTGCAGCATTTATAGGAAGCACTGCAAGGGCCCTGCTTGGGGCCCCCATGCCAGCTCAGGGCCCCAAGCAATTGCTTGGTTTGCTTGCCTTGTTTTGACGGGCCTGCTCGTCGGGAAACAGGCCGACAAGAATCTCAACGAGAAAATAGAGAGCAGGATTTCTATTTTTTTCGTTGAGTGTCTGGCCAGATTTCCAGACGAGAATCCTGAAAGCCTCATACACACGTTTACTCGGGCGTGTGTATGAGGCTTGACAGCTGTTGGAGATTTGCGGAGTTGACCAATCAGATATTAGATCAAGCCATTTTTCTTCCCCCAATAGTTAATAGTAAGTACAATCAAAGTGATACTAAATATTTGCGGGGGTTTTTTTTTAACCACTGGAACCCCCGGAGGATTTGGCTGCCAAATGACTGGGCCACTTTTTGCGAGTCGCTTTAATTGACAATTGTGCGGTCGTGCGATGTGGCTCCCAAACAAAATTGACGTCCTTTTTATCCCACAAATAGAGCTTTCTTTTGGTGGTATTTGATCACCTCTGCGGTCTTTATTTTTTTGCGCTATAAACAAAAATAGAATCTATATTTTTTTACGTTTTGCTATAATACATATCCCCAACAAAATATTAAAAAAAACAACATTATTTTTCCTCAGTTTAGGTCAATACATATTCTTCTATTTATGTTTGGTAAAAAAAAAAAACGCAATAAGCGTTTGACTGGTTTGCGCAAAAGTTATAGCGTTTACAAAATAGGGGACAGTTTTATGGCATTTTTATTAACCACTTAAGGACCACCGCATGTACATTTACGTCAGTAGAATGGCACGGACAGGCACATCAACGTACCTGTATGTGGCTGCCTTGACGTGGGCCGGGGGTCCGATCGGACCCCCCCCCCCGGTACATGCGATGGTCCCGGTGGCTGTAGGAGCGATCTGTGCTGAGGGGGCGGCTGTTCGTTTTTGTCCGCCCCCTCCGGATCGCTCCCAGCCAATACGCGTGCTCCCCCTGCAGTGCACTTCCTCCTCCTGTGTAAACACAGGAAGAGGGAAGTGATGTGATCTCTGCTCTCTGCGTTTTTTTCAACCGCCGCTGAGGAGAGATCACATCACATAGTAAGTCTGCACAACACTACACTGACACCAGGATACATTAACATTAACCCCTTGCGATCACCCCCCTGTCACAGTGTCACTGAATGCAGTGATCATATATGTACTGATCACTGCATTTAGTGTCAGTGTGACAGGCAGTTAGTGTTAGGTCCAGGGTAGCCCCCGTACCCCCCCTAATAAAGTTTTAACCCCTTAATCACCACCCTAGTTTTCATCCCCTATTGCCAGCGTCACTAAGCAATGATTTTTCTGATCGCTGTATTAGTGTCGCTGTTCCCACTAGGTAGCTATTTTTTTTTATTGCGATTTTTTTTTTTATACTAAAGACATGCGGTCACGGAGCTTCAGACCAGGTCGCAAGCGCGCCGCCGCCGGCTGGGCTATTAAAGGCGACCTAGAGGTACATGCCTGTGCCCAACCGTGCCATTCTGTCGGTGTATATCAGCGTTAGGTCGGTTCAAATGCTAATTTAAAAGCTTCTGAAAGGGTTAAAAAAAATCGATTGTAGTTGGAACACCGCTTTAAATTCGTACATTCGTAAATTTGTAAATTAGGAAATTTGTAAATTCGGAAAACTGAAATAATAATTAACTAATTATAAGTTAAACTATTACTAACTATTAAATTATAGGTATTGGAATTTCCTTTCAAATTTGGCTGTTAGTGAACGTAACGAATACAAATTTATCCAAAGTTACAAATAATTTTTTTAAATAACGAATGCCGTAGCTAAACGAATGGAACATAATGAATTAAAAATAATAAATAACAATAATAATGATAAAAACGTTTTATTATAATTATTTATTATTAATGTGTTCCATTTGTTTAGATGCTGCATTTGTTATTTCAGGTAATTCATAACTTCGAATAAATTCGTATTCGTTACGTTCACTAACAGCCAAATTTGAAAGGAAATTACAATACGTATAATTTAATAGTTATTATTTCAGATTTTCGAATTTTCGTGTTTTCGGATTTTCGAATTTCAAATTCCAAAATTTATGAATTTTCTAATTTAACCACCCCCATTTTCACCCCCTTCCTGCCCAGACCAATTTTTAGTTTTCAGCGCTGACGCACTTTGAATGACAATTGCGACATGGCTCCCAAACAAAATTGACATCCTTTTTTTCCCACAAATAGAGATTTCTTTTGGTGGTATTTGATCACCTGTGCGTTTTTTATTTTTTGCGCTATAAACAAAAGAAGAGCGACAATTTTGAAAAAAAAACACAATGGGCCAGATTCAGCAAGACTTGCGCTGGAGTATTTCCATATGCGCCGCGTAACTGTGAAGATGCGCCGTCGTTTCTATGTGGCCGTACCCACCAAACTAGATGCGACAGAAAACGGGCAATTTCCGATCGGCTTAACTTTCCGACGCCAGAGTCTCGTCAGCGCATAATTTCGCTTGGCGCATCAGTCGCGCCTATTGATTTCCCCTGCAAATATGCAAATGAGGGAGATTTCCCGATTCGCGAACGGATTAGTGTTAGACATAAGCTTTTGGAGCTAAACAAATTACAGGCAGACAGTCTGTAGGTCGTGGAAACAGGAACTGAACTTTATTATTACTTCTTGTACATAGACAAAACATGAACTAGCAAACGTAACACTGCCATCTAGTGATCATATAATGTAATAGGCACACAGTAATTACATTTAGTAGATGTTGCTCATATAATACAAACCTTGTATGCTAACACCCCCACTCAACAACTACTATCTATGTCAATCCCATTTCTGATCTAAGATCAACAAATCTGTTTCTAGCTAGTGGTTTTGTCAAAACATCAGCAATCATTTTTTTCTGTTTCACAATACACAAGTTCAATCACTTTCTGATCAACTAAGTCATGAATGTAATGATGTCTGACATCGATGTGCTTGGTTCTTCCATTAATCTTCTCACTTGTTGCAAGCTTAATGCAACCCTGATTATCCTCAAATAAGACGGTAGGTTCTGATGTTGCTTCTCCAAGATCCTTGAGTAATTGTTGTAACCACACAACTTCTTGACTGGCATAAGCTGCAGATATGTATTCAGCTTCTGTAGAGGACAATGCCACTGACATCTGTTTCTTGCTGGACCATGATATAGGACTGTCTCCCAATTTTAATAAGTAACCACTTGTGGATTTGCGTGTGCTGTGATCACCTGCCCAATCGGAGTCCACATATCCCACAAGGTTTAAATCACCACTTGCTGACAGTTTCAAATTTAAGTCTTTTGTCTGTTTCAGATATCTCATAACTCTTTTGATCGCATTCCAATCTCTTAGACGTGGTTTATCAACTCGCCTGCAAAGAAGAGACATGCTGGCTGCAATGTCTGGACGTGTAGTGGTTGCAATGTAGAGAAGTGCCCCCACTGCTTGTCTGTATTGTTCATTGGATGTGAGAAGATCATCTTCTCCTTCTAACTTTGGATAGGCTGTGTCCATAGGTGTGCTTGCTCCTTTCGCCTCTGTCATGTTGAATTGCTGAAGAATAGATTCAATTTTTGCGCTCTGATTCAACAGGAAACTTCCATCTTTCTCACGCTGGATGTCAATTCCAAGATAATATGTCACTTCACCTAGGTCTTTAGTTTCAAAGTGCTTGTTGAGTACTCCTGTTAACTTTGCAATTTCATTGTTATTTTTGTGAGCAATGATCAGGTCATCAACATAGATTAGCAGATACATCCACTCAGTGTCTACTTGTTTAGCGTATAGGCACGGATCAGCTTTGCTTCTTGTAAATCCTTCATTTAGTAGAACTTGATTAATCTTCAGGTTCCATGCTCGAGCTGATTGTTTAAGGCCATAAAGAGATTTATTCAACTTGCAGACAAGATGCTCTTGTCCCTTTTTCAAATATCCTTCTGGTTGTGACATGTAAATTTCTTCTTCAATATCACCATTAAGAAAAGCTGTCTTAATATCGTGATGTTTCACAATCATTGTACGCATGGCAGCCACTGTCATTAGTGTTCTGAAAGTACTTTGTTTAGCAACTGGAGCAAAAGTAGCATCATAGTCCTCACCGAACTTCTGTGAGTAACCTTTAGCAACCAGCCTTGCCTTGTACCGACAGACTTTCCCTTCAGAGTTACATTTGGTTTTAAAAACCCATTTACATCCTATGGCATGTTTACCTTGAGGTAGCTCTGAAAGTGTCCATGTCTGGAGATCTTCGAGTGATGTCATTTCTTCATCAGCGGCTTTATTCCATACTTGTTTCTCATGCATTGGCAGTTTCTGCATCTCTTTCCATGAACCTGGTTCAGTTTGAACAGCTCTGCGAGCTATGTAAGATAAACGTTCAGCTGGAACACCTTTATTGATTCTGGTTGATTTTCTGACTGAAGGTATTTCTGGTTCAGATTCAGGTTTTGATTCTTCTGCAGTAATTTCTATTTCTGTATCACTTTCCTTATTTTCTTGAGTGACTGATGTTGATTCTTTCTCAGTTTGAATAGTTTGTGTCTGTTGTTCAAACTTTGAGCACATAGAAGTTTCATCAATAATCGCACTTCTGCTGACTGTTACCTTGTTTGTGTCTTGATGTAAAATCCTGTATCCTTTTTGAGATTCACTGTACCCCACAAGTACACCTTCTTTTGCACATGCATCCCACTTTGTACGTTTTTCTTTTGGAATGTGTACATAGGCTTTACTTCCAAAAATTCTGATGTGTCTTAAATCTGGTTTCCTTTTGTTCCATAGTTCATATGGAGTTTTCGTTGTTGCTTTTCCCGGCAAACGATTTTGAAGATAACATGCAGTTGTGATAGCTTCTCCCCAGAATGTAGTTGGCATATCAGCATCAAATAGCATGCTCCTCCCACTTTCACACAGTGTGCGGTTCATTCTCTCTGCAACTCCATTTTGCTCCGGGTTATATGGAACTGTTGTCTGGAACATAATTCCATGCTTCCTGAGAATGGCTTGTGTTTTACCACTTGTATATTCTGAGCCATTGTCTGTTCGTAGTACTCTGGGCATTCTGCCGAAAATATTATTTACTTGAGCGAGATACTGTTCTAATTTCTCTGGCACTTCATCCTTATTGTGAAGTAGAAATACTGTGGTATATCTGGAGTATTCATCAATGAAGGTCAGGAAGTACTTTTTCTTTCCTGGAGTCATAGTTTTCATTGGACCACAAAGATCTGAATGTATTAAGTCCAGAGGTTTTTGAACTTTGCTGTTGGTCTGCTTGGGAAAAGGTGTCCTTGCCATTTTTCCTTTAATACAGCTGGTACAAATCATTGTGTGATCACATGGATTAATCTTAATACCACTTGCATAGTTATTCTCAACTATTTTCTTTATTGTATCAGAATTTCTGTGTCCCAATCGTCTGTGCCAAGTGTGGATGCAGTTTGAATGTTTATTCTCTTTGGCTATTTTAACCATTTCACTGCAGTTCAACTGATATAGTTCATCTATGATTTTAGCCTTTGCAAGCAAGCAATCCCCTTTTGTTATGATACAACTGTCACCCTGAAATGTGACTACATTGCCTTGGTTAGTGAGTTTCTTTACTGACAAAAGGTTGCTTTCAAGATCTGGCACATACAGAACATTCCTCATATGGATCTTTTTAGTGATATCTGGAGAGATAGGACAGTATAGAAAGCCATCTCCTATTCCCACTGATTTCATGAGTTGTCCATTAGCTGTAGTTATCCCTTCTGTTTTGCTTTCGTCAAGCTGAGCGAAGAAACTTCGGTTATTTGTCATATGACTTGTAGCGCCTGAGTCCACACACCATGCTTGCACAGAGGTGACACAATTTTTGGATCCGAATGCATACTCCTTTGTTTCTATGACATTCTTAGCTTGTTGGAATGCACTTTGTTTTTGCATTCTAGCTTTCCAGATTCTACAATCTGCTTTTAGATGTCCTGGTTTCTTGCACACAAAGCATTCCCGCTTTTCTGCACGTTACTGTGTTTATTTTTGTATCTTGTCTTTAAACTTGTCTCTGAACACACACTCACAGTACTCATGCTTTCAGTTTTGCGCTTGTATTCATCCACAAGCTTCCATTTAACATATTCCAGTGTCAGATCATCATCTGGACGTGCATCTAGTGCTGTGACAAGTGTCTCATAACTTTCAGGAAGTCCACTTAATAATAGCGCTGCAACATGGAAATCTTTCATCTCTTCTCCAATCCCTCGCAGTCTCTCCACCATCTCTAAGGTCTGCCTTATATAGTCCTGCATGTCCTGGTCTTTCTGTAGCTTAGTCTGATAGAGCTTTCTGATTAAATACAGTTTATTGCTGAGATTAACTCTTTCATGTGCTTTCTGTAACTCTTCCCACATGTCTTTAGCAGTTTGACAGTTACATATATGTATGATTTGATCATCATCTATGCACAGGGAGATTGTGCTTTGCGCCTTCTGATCTCTGTCTAACCACTCCTCTGTGGGCTGTGCAGGTCTTTGTTCATTTATGCATTTCCACGTACCTTCTCTTATAAGCAGCATTTTCATCTTGAATTTCCAAGATTGGTAGTTCTGATTTGTCAGATTTGCAATGGAGAACTTTGCTGATGGCATGGCAGCTGCCATTACTGCTGTTTGTCTTTCTGTTGCTGTCTTCTGCACTGAATTGCTCTAGCTCACTGTATCTGGCTATATCCAGGGGTGATCTGTATTATATCCTGGGCTTCTGTAACATGCTCTGGGCCCATAACCTGTTAGACATAAGCTTTTGGAGCTAAACAAATTACAGGCAGACAGTCTGTAGGTCGTGGAAACAGGAACTGAACTTTATTATTACTTCTTGTACATAGACAAAACATGAACTAGCAAACGTAACACTGCCATCTAGTGATCATATAATGTAATAGGCACACAGTAATTACATTTAGTAGATGTTGCTCATATAATACAAACCTTGTATGCTAACAATTAGCACCATACGCTGGCTACATGCGCCACGCGTATCTCGTCCGTCCGGCGCAAAGTTATTTCTACAAATAGCTGCTTTATCTTTACTCCAGACGGCCACAGGTCAGCAGGAGAGCAGCTACAGCAGCGTTACCGACGATAAGAGCTAGCTGAGCACCCCCACTTGCAGGACAACACCTCTGTCCATGCTTGTCTGTCAACTTTTACAGCCATGGAGGAAGACATCATAGGTCTCCATAGCCGAGATGACGGCTGACAGCTCCTGGCCTTTAGAGTTCAGCTTTCTCCTGTGTGTTTGCGGGGAACGGGAGCAGCCATCTCAGAACAAAAGTAACTTCACTGCGGGGAGGGGGAACAGGATATACTTTAGTGCCGGAATGGCGCATCTACGGGCGCATTTAAACGCCCAACGGAACGCATTGCGCTGACGTTTCCCGTGAAGTGGTGCCGACGGAAGTTGTGAGCATGCGCACAAGGGGGCCGAGTGAAGCCTCACTTACTGCGCATGCTCCGTGGATGATGCGCTGAACGTAAGCCTCTGCCCATCATTTACATATGATCACACCCACTTCCACTTGCATCGGGTTACGCCAGCGCATTATCGTTACTCTGGCGCAAGTTTACGCGCAACTGCTATGTGAATAACAGTACTTGCGCCGAAAGTGTCGGCGGAGTAACGTAAATGAGAAACGTTACTCCAAAGTAAAGATGCGCCCATCTACCTGAATCTGGCCCATTATCTTTTACGTTTTGATTTAATAAAATATCATATTTAAAAAAAAAAAAAAACTTTTTTTTCCCTCAGTTTAACCACTTAAGGACCGCCTACTGTACATTTACGTCGGCAGAATGGCACGGCTGGGCACATCAACGTATATATACGTTGGTTCTAGTACCCAGCCGTGGGTCACGGGCGCGCTCCCGCGGCACGCTCCCGTGACCCGGTCCGAAGCTCCGGGATCGGGACTTCGGGACTCGCGGACCCGATCGCCGATGAAGTGCGGCGATCCATCCCTGGAGCTGAAGAACGGGGAGAGCCGTGTGTAAACACGGCTTCCCCGTGCTTCACTGTGGCCGAACATCGATCACGTCATCCCTGTTATAGGGGGACGTGATCGATGATGTCACACCTACAGCCACTCCCCCCTACAGTTGTAAACACACACAGGGAACACTCAAATCCTACAGCGCCCCCTTGTGGTTAACTCCCAAACTGCAACTGTCATTTTCACAGTAAACAATGCAATTTAAATGCATTTTTTGCTGTGAAAATGACAATTGTCCCAAAAATGTGTCAAAATTGTCCGAAGTGTATACCATAATGTCGGAGTCATGAACAAAAATTGCTGATCGCCGCTATTAGTAGTAAAAAAAAAAAAATTAATAAAAATGCAATAAAACTAACCGATAAACGCTTATTGCGATTTTTTTTACCAAAAATAGGTAGAAGAATACGTATCGGCCTAAACTGAGGAAAAAAAATGTTTTTTTATATATTTTTGGGGGATATTTATTATAGCAAAAAGTAAAAAATATTGCATTTTTTTTTAAATTGTCGCTCTATTTTTGTTTATAGAGCAAAAAATAAAAACCGCAGAGGTGATCAAATACCACCAAAAGAAAGATCTATTTGTGAGGAAAAAAAGACCCCAATTTTGTTTTGGAGCCACGTCGCACGACCGCGCAAGTGTCAGTTAAAATGACGCAGTGCCAAATCGCAAAAAGGGGCAAGGTCCTTTACCTGCATTTTGGTCCGGGTCTTAAGTGGTTAAACCCATACGTATTCTTCTAGATATTTTTGGTAAAAAAAATCGCAATAAGCGTATTTGATTTGCGCAAAAGTTCTAGCATCTACAAAATAGGAAATAGAATTATGGCTTTTTTTTTTACTAGTAATGGCGGCGATCTGCGTTTTTTTATTGTGACCGTGACATTGCGGCGGACATATCGCACACTTTTGACACATTTTTGGGGCCATTCACATTTACACAGCGATTAGTGCTATAAAACTGCACTGATTACTGTGTAAATGTGACTGGCAGGGAAGGGGTTAACACTAGGGGACACTGAAGGGGTTAAATATGTTCCCTAAAGTGTGTTCTAACTGTAGGGGGAGGGGTACTCACAAGGGGATGAGATCGATGGGTGTTCCTCTGTACTGGGAACACACATCAGTCTCCTCACCGCTGACAGGACATGGATCTGAGTGTTTACACACATAGATCCATAGTCCTGCCTTGATTTTACTATGACTCGGTGGGGAAGAGGTTAAGAATTTAAGAATTTAACCACTTGAGATCCGCCCCACGTCTAAAGACGTCATTTTTTTGAAGATGGATATCTCGGTAATGGCAGCAGCTGCTGCCACAACCAAGATATCCATCTCTTCGTGGGGTGGACCTGTTAACGATAACGGCGGTCATCGCGGCAGATTCGCCGCAAGATCGCCGTTATCGGCGGCGGGAGAGGGTAACCCTCCCCTCCCGCCGCTCTCCCGCGCCCTCCGCCGCTTACCGTAGCCGTCGGTAGCGGCGGAGGCGATCGAGTCCTCTTGCTGGCTGTCCGGGAATGCGACTGAGGGAAAAAATGTCCCTCAGCCGTCCCCATACCTCTGCTGGGCGGAAGTGACGTCAAAACGTCATTTCCGGCCAGCGTCTTAAAGAGACATTTATTTTGTTTACATTTTTTCTTTCTTTTTTTTTTTTTCTTTTGCATTTAAGCCTGAATATGAGATATGAGGTCTTTTTGACCCCAGATCTCATATTTAAGAGGACCTGTCATGCTTTTTTCTAATACAAGGGATGTTTACATTCCTTGTAATAGGAATAAAAGTGATGATTTTTTTTTTTTTTTTTTTTTCAGTGTTAAAAATTATAAAATAAATAAAAATAAAAACGAAAACCCAAAAAATATTTTTTTTAAAGTGCCCCAGACGAGCTCGCGCGCAGAAGCAAACGCATACGCGAGTAGCGCCCGCATATGAAAACGGTGTTCAAGCCACACAAGTGAGGTATCACCGCAATCGTTAGAGCGAGAGCAATAATTCTAGCCATAGACCTCCTCTGTATCTCAAAAAATGCAACCTGTAGAATTTTTTAAACGTCGCCTATCGAGATTTTTAAGGGTAAAAGTTTGACGCCATGCCACGAGCGGGCGCAATTTTTAAGCGTGACATGTTGGGTATCATTTTACTCGGCGTAACATTATCTTTCACAATATATAAAAAATTTGGGCCAAATTTATTGTTGTCTTATTTTTTAATTCAAGAAAGTGATTTTTTTCCAAAAAAAGTGCGCTTGTAAGACCGCTGCGCAAATACGGTGTAAGAAAAAGTATTGCAATGACCGCCATTTTATTCTCTAGGGTGTTAGAAAAAAAATATATAATGTTTGGGGGTTTTAAATAATTTTCTAGCAAAAAAAACTGTTTTAGTCTCGTAAGCACCGAATCTGAAAAACAGGCTCGGGGCTCAAGTGGTTAAGAATGTACGAATGTACTAATTAACAAATGTACTAATTTACGAATGTACAAATTTTCGAATGTGCGAATGTACAAATTTATGAATGTACGAGTTTACAAATGTATGAATTTATGAATGTATGAATTTACAAATGACCCCCAAAAAAAAAATGAAACTAAAACGAAAACAAAGTAATTTTTTGGCAGTGCACATGTCTATCAAATAATACTATCTGGGACCATTACCAAATATAAAACAAGATAACTGTATAGGTTATTTTAGTTTTCTGCCACATTTTCTCCTATCTTTGTAGTTACTGAACTGAATACATTTTTTTTTTATAATTCTTTAGTTTGCTCACTTTGTAAAACCTTTCTCTGCAAAGAAAGCTCAGGTTTCTATTCTCTCATCCGGCACAATGGCCTCCACGTAAGAGTGTGGAAGAGGGTTCACTTTAATCTCAGATGTTCCCTCGTGGTTGTAGATGGAAGCATTAGCTGTCTCATTGTGAAAACTGAGAATAAGATGTCTTTGACATTAAATTGAATTGCTATTGCTGATACATAATTGATCTGTGCCTTTAAACTTTGTTTCCCGTTCAAACCCAAGCAACCTAAGTAATATCATAAATAAATAGGTCAATAAAGGAGATTGCTTAACACTTTATAAAAGCGATGTGCCGGAACTACTGTACTGTAATTCCTGCTGACTGAAATAAGACATCAATTTCAAGGCAAGATAATGATTGGTGTACCTGCTAGACACTGGCTGATAAGAACTGTCCATGGTACTGAATACTCTTTGTGCTTATCTGCCACTAACCATGGAGTTTAAGACTGTATGCACTTCTGTGACACTATGGGTCCGATTTTGTAGGTAAACTGTGAGTTTTAAGAATTGGCTGCACATGAAATCTCAGTTTTGCATGTTGACTGTGACCAGGGGAGTATCTACCATGAGTCAACCATGAGGCAAACAAGGAGTTTGCTATGGGCGGCATTTTTACAGGGGGTAGCACCGCCCCCCAAGGCAGAAGGGACACTACCAGCAGTGGCGTCGCTACAGGATGCAGAGGTGCAGACGACACTTCACACTGACCCTCTGACAGTCTAATTTTTAAGCTCCTCTCCCAGGGACCAAGCTGCAACCGCCGATGATGACGAAACTCAGCAGACACTTCTTTACATGGACAACGCCCCTTTCAGCTGAGATTGCCCTGCCCAGCAGAGAGGAGAAAGGGAGGAGAGTGGAGGGGACGTCACATCGCTCAGGACTTTTTATGGGACTGACAATGGGAGGAAGAAGAGGGACTGTCTGGGAGTGGCACTGCTCTGTCTTCTGTTGCAGGTATAGTATCCCAGTATCCCCAGTATCCCTGGACAATAAAGACCGACCAGCTGGTGTCACCTCAATCCTAGGGACACCTACCAACAATAGTTGGACAGCGCACTAGAACCCAAGGAACATGGTCCAGCAGGCATGGACAGGGACGTTACCTGTCTTTTACGGCGCATTGGGTGACTCTGCTGGCAGCTGGGAAGGACGCAGGGCAAGGTCCAGTAGTTTTGGAGGTTGTTCCGCCACCACGCCTCCAAAACACTACTACTACTTCCTCTGTGGCCTCTTCCTGTGGTGATGTTTTCTCAGAACCAGCCGTGCTCCGTAGGCGTACGAGGGGCTACGCAGGAATGCAGGAGAAGAGATGCCATGCGGTGCTAGAGCTGGTGTGCTTGGGAGACAGGAGCCACACTGGGAAAGAGGTTTTGTCAGCTCTGCAGGGTCAGGCTCAGAGGTGGTTGACGCCACGCCAGCTGAAGCCTGGAATGGTGGTCAGCGATAATGGCACCAACCTCCTCTCTGCCCTGCGACAGGGAAAACTCACCCACGTACCCTGTTTTGCGCATGTCCTGAATTTGGTGGTGCAGCGGTTCTTGGGCAGGTACCCGGGCTTACAGGATGTCCTGAAGCAGGCCAGGAAAGTCTGTGTGCATTTCCGGAGGTCATATAATGCCACTGCTCGGCTGACTGACCTCCAAAGGGAATACAACCTGACCAAGAACCGCCTAATTTGTGACATGCCCACCAGATGCAGCAGCGGGCCATCAATGAGTACCTGTGCCAATATGGCAGCAGAACTGGGTCAGGGGAGCTAGGTTTTTTTCCCCATGCCAGTGGGCCTTGATCAGGGATGCATGCACTGTCCTGTCACCATTTGAGGAGGCCACGAGGATGGTGAGCAGTGACAGTGCATGCATCAGTGAGACTGTCCATCTTATTCACATGTTGGAGCACACGCTACGTGGAATAATGGACAGGGCCCTTGAGGCAGAACAGAGGGAGGAAGAGGAGGACTTCCTTACCTCTCAAGGCCCCCTTTACCCAGACAGTGGGCCTGCTTTCCCACCTAGCACACAGGAAGAGAAGGAGGAGGAGGAGGAGGAGGAGGATTGTATCAGCAGCATGGAGGTGGAGCCTAGCACTCAGCATCAGCAGCAGCAGTCTTCAAGGGATCATTTACAGTCCCAAGGAACTTTTACGTGGCTGGGATGTGGTGCCTGTGGATCCTGTCATCCTCAGTGACCCAGAGGACTGTGTCCCGAATGCCTCTGCAAACCTACGCTGCATGGCCTCCCTGATCCTGCAAAGCCTGCGTAAGGATCCTCGTGTACGTGCTATCAAGGAGAGGGATCATTACTGGCTGGCAAATCTCCTTGATCCACGTTACAAGAGTAAGTTTGCGGACCTTATGTTGCCATCGCAGAGGGAGCAGAAGATGAAACTTCTGCGGGAGGCCTTGCAAAAGGGTCTCTGCAATGCGTTTCCAGAACCGGGGGGATTACCAAAACCTGGCTCTGGACAACGTCTTACT
Source organism: Rana kukunoris (assembly GCA_029574335.1). Lineage (NCBI taxonomy): Eukaryota > Metazoa > Chordata > Amphibia > Anura > Ranidae > Rana > Rana kukunoris. The sequence goes on along the minus strand of CM056056.1, from coordinate 38,836,568 downwards.
GAGGCTTCGGTGAGTCACAGAAGGAGCGGTGGAGAAGGTGGCCGTCTGACCGATGTCTTCAGTCCCCCAAGGTCTGACCGGTTCCAGCAACCATCGCCAGCATCTGGTTTACATGGTTCGGGAATACCTAGGGGCAAGATCCGACTTGGACACCTTCTCCACCGAAAATCCTCTGGCTTACTCGGTCTTGAGGATGGATCACTGGCCAGAGCTTGCACAGTATGCAATTGAGCTACTGGCTTGCCCTGCATCCAGTGTTCTTTCAGAACGCACATTCAGTGCTGCTGGAGGCTTTGTGACCGATCACAGGGTGCGCCTCTCCACCGACTCTGTTGATCGAATGACCTTCATCAAAATGAATCAGGCTTGGATCAACACCAGCTACCAAGCACCTGATGCTGATGTTACTGAATAATATTTTTTTGTTGAAATGTCGGATCCCTTTTAGACTGCGTATGCTGATGCTGAGTGACTGTCCTCTTATGTTGCTGATGGAATATCCTTCTCCTCCTCCCTTTTCTTGCTGATAGCTAGTAAGAAATGTTGTGTTTCTGGGCTCCGCCACCAGTGCCTAAGGCACAATTTTTCTGCCCCTGTTTAACAGGGGCGCCTAATAACAATTTTTGATGTACTACTTTGCACGTGGCTTCTTGTTGCACTCCAATTGGAGTTATTGGGAGGGGTTGCAGTGTTGTGTTGTGCCCAAGGCACAATTTTTCTGCCCGTGTTTAACAGGCGCCCCTAATAACAATTTTTGATGCAATACTTTGCACGTGGCTCCTTGTTGTGCTCCAATTGGAGTTATTGGGAGGGGTTGCAGTGTTGTGTTGTGCCCAAGGCCCAATTTTTCTGCCCTTGTTTAACAGGGGCCCCTAATAACAATTTTTGATGCAATACTTTGCACGTGGCTCCTTGTTGTGCTCCAATTGGAGTTATTGGGAGGGGTTGCAGTGTTGTGTTGTGCCCAAGGCCCAATTTTTCTCTGCCCTTGTTTAACAGGGGCGCCTAATAAAAAAATTTGATGCAATACTTTGCACGTGGCTCCTTGTTGTGCTCCAATTGGAGTTATTGGGAGGGGTTGCAGTGTTGTGTTGTGCCCAAGGCCCAATTTTTCTGCCCCTGTTTAACAGGGGCGCCTAATAACAATTTTTGATGCAATACTTTGCACGTGGCTCCTTGTTGCGCTCCAATTAGAGTTATTGGGAGGGGTTGCAGTGTTGTGTTGTGCCCAAGGCACAATTTTTGTGCCCCTGTTTAACAGGGGCCCCTAATAAAAAATTTTGATGCAATACTTTGCACGTGGCTCCTTGTTGCACTCCAATTGGAGTTATTGGGAGGGGTTGCAGTGTTGTGTTGTGCCCAAGGCCCAATTTTTCTGCCCCTGTTTAACAGGGGCGCCTAATAACAATTTTTGATGCAATACTTTGCACGTGGCTCCTTGTTGCACTCCAATTGGAGTTATTGGGAGGGGTTGCAGTGTTGTGTTGTGCCCAAGGCCCAATTTTTCTGCCCCTGTTTAACAGGGCGCCTAATAACAATTTTTGATGCAATACTTTGCACGTGGCTCCTTGTTGCACTCCAATTGGTGTTATTGGGAGGGGTTGCAGTGTTGTGTTGTGCCCAAGGCCCAATTTTTCTGCCCCTGTTTAACAGGGGCGCCTAATAACAATTTTTGATGTACTACTTTGCACGTGGCTTCTTGTTGCACTCCAATTGGAGTTATTGGGAGGGGTTGCAGTGTTGTGTTGTGCCCAAGGCACAATTTTTCTGCCTGTGTTTAACAGGCGCCCCTAATAACAATTTTTGATGCAATACTTTGCACGTGGCTCCTTGTTGTGCTCCAATTGGAGTTATTGGGAGGGGTTGCAGTGTTGTGTTGTGCCCAAGGCCCAATTTTTCTGCCCTTGTTTAACAGGGGCGCCTAATAAAAAAATTTGATGCAATACTTTGCACGTGGCTCCTTGTTGTGCTACAATTGGAGTTATTGGGAGGGGTTGCAGTGTTGTGTTGTGCCCAAGGCCCAATTTTTCTGCCCCTGTTTAACAGGGGCGCCTAATAACAATTTTTGATGCAATACTTTGCACGTGGCTCCTTGTTGCGCTCCAATTAGAGTTATTGGGAGGGGTTGCAGTGTTGTGTTGTGCCCAAGGCACAATTTTTGTGCCCTGTTTAACAGGGGCCCCTAATAAAAAATTTTGATGCAATACTTTGCACGTGGCTCCTTGTTGCACTCCAATTGGAGTTATTGGGAGGGGTTGCAGTGTTGTGTTGTGCCCAAGGCCCAATTTTTCTGCCCCTGTTTAACAGGGGCGCCTAATACAATTTTTGATGCAATACTTTGCACGTGGCTCCTTGTTGCACTCCAATTGGTGTTATTGGGAGGGGTTGCAGTGTTGTGTTGTGCCCAAGGCCCAATTTTTCTGCCCCTGTTTAACAGGGGCGCCTAATACAATTTTTGATGCAATACTTTGCACGTGGCTCCTTGTTGCGCTCCAATTGGAGTTATTGGGAGGGGTTGCAGTGTTGTGTTGTGCCCAAGGCACACTTTTTGTGCCCCTGTTTAACAGGGGCCCCTAATAACAATTTTTGATGCAATACTTTGCACGTGGCTCCTTGTTGCGCTCCAATTGAAGTTATTGGGAGGGGTTGCAGTGTTGTGTTGTGCCCAAGGCCCAATTTTTCTGCCCCTGTTTAACAGGGGCGCCTAATAACAATTTTTGATGCAATACTTTGCACGTGGCTCCTTGTTGCGCTCCAATCGGAGTTATTGGGAGGGGTTGCAGTGTTGTGTTGTGCCCAAGGCCCAATTTTTCTGCCCCTGTTAAACAGGGGCGCCTAATAACAATTTGTGATGCAATACTTTGCACGTGGCTCCTTGTTGCGCTCCAATTGGAGTTATTGGGAGGGGTATGCAGTGTTGTGTTGTGCCCAAGGCACAATTTTTGTGCCCCTGTTTAACAGGGGCGCCTAATAACAGTTTATGATGCAATACTTTGCACGTGGCTCCTTGTTGTGCTCCATTTGGAGTTATTGGGAGGGGTTGCAGTGTTGTGTTGTGCCCAAGGCACAATTTTTCTGCCCCTGTTTAACAGGCGCACCTAATAACAATTTTTGATGCAATACTTTGCACGTGGCTCCTTGTTGCGCTCCAATTACAGTATGTTTGAGGGGTGCCCTTTTTTCCCAAATTTTTCTTTCACAAAACAATAATGCCCCCCCCACCACCGCTAAAATATTCGACATATTGTTGCCACACAGCACCTGCGCAAGCAGTATTAATTACTTTTTTTTATAGTCCTCTCATGTTGTGCAGGGACATTTCTAAACACGTGCCACTACTATAGACACCGAGCAGGTGGGATATTTAAAGGATTTTTTTTTTCACTTTAAGTATCATTAAAATGGCGGCCCGGGAAAAACGTCCGTTTAAAAAAAAAATTCCATTGATACATGTTCCCTGGGGCAAGACCCGGGTTCTGAACGACGTTTTCCAACATTAAATTGAATTTTGGTCTTTAAAATGATAGTTTTTGAATTCGAACGTTAGGGTCCCATAGACTTCAATGGGGTTCGAAATGTTCGCGCTAACCCGCGGTCTGTAGGAACGTTCTGGTGCGAACCGAACCCGGGGGTGTTCGGCTCATCCCTAGTGGGAACGCACAATGATTCAAACTTATTAGGAGGGAGTTTTAGCAGCGATCCACCAACCACCATAACGGGAGAATGGATTCAGAAGGGTCCCTGGGAATGTTGCACGATACGAGGAAAACGGTCCCCCCAATAAAGGAACACCCTGGCCACATTCCTTCTAAATGCAGCCAAAAGCTTGATCCCAAGTCTATGGAGGACCCAAGAAGTGCCAAGTATTAAGGAATGGGTAGTAAGGGTTAAAATAGTAAGAGCTATGGAGGAAAAAATCCACATAGTAGAGGACTCACTGGAGACATATCAAAATATATGGGGAAAATGGTCTGAGTTTAGGGAATCTGGAGGTTGGAGGGGTAGGGATTTAGGGGGAGGTTTTATTTTTCTTGCTCCTGTTGATTTAGGGGAGGGGTCGGGGATAGGGAGAATAAATGTTTAGATTTGATGGATTAAGGAAGTTAGATATAGGAATATGATTTTTAGCTTGTGTTTCTGTTTATAGTTGATTATATAATAAAAGAGAGAATATTTAATGAAGTTGTCTGTGGTACTGAAGACTGCTAAAAACTATCCATGGTGCTGAAAACAGCAGTGCCTGAACTATCCCTGATTTAATTTTATAATGCATTTTTTTAAGTTATCTGAACAGGTTGCTAATGTTTTACAAGTGCCTAATGTCGCATACACACGATCGTCTTTCGGCATGAAAAATATTTTTTTTCAACTTCATCATTAAAACGAAGTTGCCTACACACGGTCGTTTTAAAAAAATGCACTAGCAAAGCGCGGTGACGTACAACACGTACGACGACACTATAAAGGGGAGGTTCCATTCGGATGACGCTACCCTTTGGGCTGCTTTAGCTAATTTTGTGTTAGTAAAAGACGATTTGCGCTCTTCAGTCTGTTACAGTGTGATGAATGTGCCATCTCCATTACGAATACTAGTTTTACCAGAACGAGCGCTCCCGTCTCATAACTTGCTTCTGAGCATGCACAGGTTTTTCACGTCGTTTTAGCTCACACATGATCATTTTTTACAACCCGAAAGACAACAGTTTAAAACGTCGTCAAAAAATGTAGCATGTTCAAAAACATTTTTGTTGTTTTTCAGAACTCGAAAAATTATGTGAAGCCCACACACGTTTATTTTAAATGACATTTTTTTAAAACATCATTTTTTTTCATGCCGAAAAACAATCGTGTGTACGCGGCAAAAGGAAAATTGTTACCTATAGCAAGAAACCAGTTATTTTTTTGCTTTTAAAAAATGGCTCAACTTGACTAACATTCTAAAATGGCTTGAACTAACAAATTTAGTAAAAAACATCTTGTGTGCACATGTCATTTATTATAAATTTGACAAAACACACAACATTATTACTGAAAGAATCAAGTGCAGCTTTCACATTTTGAACACTCAAACGAAGGGTGCGATTTAGTATTTTTATTTAACCTCCCTGGCGGTATGATTCTTTCAGATTTTAGGTGCTGAAAGCGGTACCATTATTTGCAAGGAAATTTGGCGTTTTATACTGTAATTCTTATGCCACGTACACACGATTACTTTTTGTGATGAAAAAAAAACGACGTTTTCAAAAACGTCATTTAAAATCACTGTGTGGGCAAAACGTTGTTTTATGTCTTAAAAAAAACGACCAAAAAAAAAATTCGAACATGCTTGAATTTTTTGTGTCGTTTTTCAAAACGTTGTTTTTTGTGTCATAAAAAGTGATGGTGTGTGGGCAAAACGATGTTGAAAACGATGTTTTTAAACCCACGCATGCTCAGAGGCAAGTTATGAGACAGAGCTTCAAAGGAACAGAGTGCCGTCGAACGTGGTGTACGCAGGGCCGGCCTTAGGTGTTCAGGCACCCTGTGCGATCTAATACTGTGGCGCCCCCCCCAGACCGCTACACACTGACCACTACACAATACACACGGACCACTACACAATAAACTACCCACAGACCACTACACAAAATGTTGGACCTTGTAGTCCACCAATGCATCTATAGTAAAATGCACCAATACTGTAGTGTCAGTGTGTATTGTGTAGTGGTCTGTGTGTATTGTGTAGTGGTCTGTGTGTAGTGGCCAGTGTGTATTGTGTAGCGGTCTGTGGGTAGTGTATTGTGTATCGGTCAGTGTGTGTATTGTGTAGCGGTCTGTGGGTAGTGTATTGTGTAGCGGTCAGTGTGTGTATTGTGTAGCGGTCAGTGTGTGTATTGTGTAGTGGTCAGTGTGTGTATTGTGTAGTGGTCTGTGGGTAGGGTGCGGGATTGCGTCCCCCCTAATGTTGCACCAGGGGCCTAGGCCCCCCTCACACCCCCCACGCTACGCAACTGCGACCTACATTCTGCAAGCTGTGATGGCCGCACGGCGCCCCTGTTGCCCATGGCGCCCTGTGCGGCCGCACAGCTTGCACACCCCAAAGGCCGGCCCTGGGTGTACGTCACCACGCTTTGCTAGAGCATTTTGGAAAAACGATGGTATGTATGCGTTTTGGAAAATGAAGTTTAAAAAACGTTGTTTTGTTTCACCACATAAAACGTCGTTTTTTTTTCATCACAAATCACTTCCGCGCATGCGTCGAATCCATTCGACGCGTGTGCGAGAAGACATGTCTGCTGGTTAGCGCACTAACCAGCAGATATGTCGGGCGGACGGGTTCCCAGCAGACAGATTTGAAAGCATGCTTTCAAATCTGTCGGCTGGCCAAATCCGTCTGCTCGCCCGTACACACGATCGAATCTGTCTGCTGGGACGGTCGGGCCGACCGTTTCCAGCAGATAGATTTGATCGTGTGTGCGCGGCCTAATAGGCATCCTGGGTATGACATTTTTTTTAAAACAAAATTATAAATTATAATATAATAAATAATAATAAATAATTCTAACAAATAATAATATAATTATAATAGAAATTATTCAATAATGTAATTAACTCAAAATCACTGAAATGTGCTCATTTGCAGAATTGTCGCTGTCTTTTTTTTTATGACAAATTCCCCCACAAATCGCTATCGTTCAATTCTGCAAGTGATTATAATTTTTTATCGCTGTTTTCTAGTTGCTCTAAAACCATTTGTGACATAAAGGGACACTTTTGGTTGCTATGGACAATCTACAGTTTGCAGGGAGAGAACAATTTTTATTATATAAAAGTACATGTAGGGCACTGGACAGACCACTAGGGACAAGGGGGGTGTGTATTTTGCTATAAGATTACAGTAAACTGTATGTAATGTGTTTGTTTACTTTTTTTAATATGGCGCCGTTTTCTGCCCCCGTGCGTCGTAACGTCGCAGGGAACGGAGCTCGGCGGCACACGGGGACACTGTGTGAATCGAGCGAGCACCCGCTCGCTCACACAGCGTGGATGCATCGCTGGATCCACGGACAAGGTAAGAAAACCATGCCTGTGAAAGCTGCGAGGCGAGCCCGAGTCTGACTCAGGGTTACCGATCGCAGCATAAAAATCTAACCCCGAGTCAGACTTGGAAAAAAAACGCCAGGAGGTTTAACAAGGGTTTTTTGCTAAAAAATCTAAGTTACAATACTATTCAAATATCATAGTTACATAGTAGGTCAGGTTGAATAAAGACACAAGTCCATCAAGTCCAACCTATGTGTGTGATTATATTTCAGTATTACATTGTATATCCCTGTAATTTGTGGTCGTTCAGGTGCTTATCTAATAGTTTCTTGAAACCTTTGATGCTCCCCGCTGAGACCACCGCCTGTGGAAGGGAATTCCACATCCTTGCCGCTATAACAGTAAATAACCTTTACGTGGTTTAAGGTTAAACCTCTTTTCAGCTCATTTTAACGGCCACGTGTCTTGTTAAACTCTCTTCCGCAAAAAAGTTTCATCCCTATTGTGGGGTTACCAGTACGGTATTGGTAAATTTAAATCATATCCCCTCTCAAGCGTCTCTTCTCCAGAGAGAATAAATTCAGTGTTTGCAACATTTCCTCATAACTGATGTCCTCCAGACCCCTTATTAGCTTTTTTGCCCTTTCCCATACTCTCTCCATTTCCAGTACACTATAAAATAGGCAGACATGACTTTCAAAATTCAAAAGTTTTCATATCCTGTAGTAGTGATCTACACAGAGGAGGGACTTTTGAGTTCACATTGGTTTGGATCTACTTGTCAGCAAATAGTGCAAACACATTGAAATGTTCTTAACGACGAATGTGCAATGAAAAGGACACATTAATGCGTAAGCTTCTTATAGAATAAAGATGAATTTCTTATCTTGATGTATAATCTATTGTCATTCCTAAAGTTAAAGCATACTGTGAAGAGATGGGAATGCACCATACGCTTAGGTCTGGTAATTGAAGGTTCAGCATTCAGAAACAGTCTTTTTAGGGCATAGTTTCAGCTCCAACTGTCATTCTTGGATTAGAATGTATCTCCTTGAAATCCAGCACGTCAAATTCTCATGCTAATCACTTACAATTTATTCTCTTTCCTTAAAAATGTTAATATTAAGACTCTGGAAGAAATTACATGTGGTAAGAGATAACAAGACGTAAAAGGAAAGTTGTCACCTCTGAGTGAATGTTTTTTTTTTTTTTAACTACAACAGTTTTGTGCACAGATATAAATAGATTGTATGTATTACAGAGGAAAATTATTTTACTGCTTCAAAAGGGTTAAAAAGAGCAAACTTGCTCATCAAAGCCATACAGCGATGATGGAGACACTGCGGAGATGTCATAAAGAATGCCCAGGTCATCTATTCTACATCAACCTGTTTGACAATGGCATCTATATTATTGAAGAAGGTGATGCAATTGAAAGTTTGGCTGGTACCTTTTGGCCATAAGTGGCATGAAGTGGTAGAGAGGACAAACAAGATGGAGCGGTCAAGGTAGAGTACCTCTAATTAAGTTTATAGTTGGGGAGAGGCCAAGAGTTTAATCCAAGTTCTATATACAAAGACTTCAAAAAATGTAAGATCTGTTTTCGCACGAAAACTGGCTAATTCATGTACAGGGCCTTGTGCAATCCCGGTGTCAGGGATTGGATGGGAGACTGATTTGATGAGGTCAGCCTCTCTTATGTCTCCTGTCCTGGCTCAGCTGGAGGTGAGAGAGAGGAAGCCGAAGGACAAGAGGGACACAAGTGCCTGGAGCAGGAGGTCCCGGGAGAACAGCCTGGAGTAGACTGTGGTGAGCAGAGCAGGAACAGGTAACAGCCAGGCGGGTAAACGAGGGTTAACGGCAACCAGGAACATAGACAGAAACAAGGTCTCAGGGATAGCCAGGTTCGTCAGCAGGCGGGCAGTGAGGTACCAAATCATAGACAGAGCCAGAGTCAGGAACGAATCTGGGTCAGAGATGGGCATTAGTACAGGGACAGAACATAGAGCCAAGGTCAAGAGCAAGCCGGGTCTAAATACTGGGAGGACACACAGGATCAGAGCAGATTCAGGAACACAGCTGAAGATCAGTCAGCAAAGCACAAAAGCCCAGACTCCCTTTAAATAGGCTGTCTGGCGCCAAAAGGAATTAGGCTCGTATGTGTGTGCGCATGCTCGTGCCTGTACCCATGCGTGCCCACAATTGCAAGCTCTGGCGAGCATGCGCGTGCCTGTGTGCCATTCTATGGCAAAGGCTATGTGTGCAAAACATCTCACAGGAGTTCCCTGACACAACATCTTTTTTCTTGGACTTCCACTGAAGTGGCAATGAAAATTGCAAGTCACCCAGAATCAAGCTGCGCGCTTGGTTTCCAGTTACGTTGGATGTGTGTCTGGCTGGGCGTACGTTAAGTTCAAGGCGTATGTGGTGATCCGGCATAGCTTAGGCAGTTGTGTCGTTGTGGTTGTGAGCATGCGCATAAGGGTGCTGTTTCATGCGTCCACATCACGGCAACTCCACGGCGCATGCACAGTTCGTGATACGCCGGGTGTAAAACACTGCACCATACTCGGACCATCATTTGCATGGGGTCACGCCCACTTCCACCTACGCCGGCCTGCGCCTTCGAAAAATATGCCACGCTGATGCAACGTTAGGAGCAATAGCATGCTGAATGCAGTGCTTGCCTCTCCACGCTGCGTCGGCATGGCGTATGGCTTTGCGCTACTGCGGCGTAATGTGCGCCCACTCTCTGTGAATCTGTGCCAACGCGTCTACAAAATAGGCAATAGATTTATAGCATTTTTATTATATTTTTTCTACTTATAATGCGATTTTTATCGGGACTGCAACATTATGGCGGACACATCGAACACTTTTGACACATTTTTGGGACCATTGGCGTTTATACAACGATCAGTGCTTTAAGAATGCACTGATTACTGTGTAAATGTCATTGGCAGGGAAGGGGTTAACACTTGGGGGGCAATCAAGGGGTTACATGTTGGGGGTTATGATGCATTAAGGTGAAAAAACTGGAACCTTTACAAACTCTTTAAGCTTTGACAAAAAAAAAATGGAAGCCAAATGGTTTCTTTGCAGAGCTGCATCAGGTTTTACCAGTTTTAGTAAATAAGCCCCCATATCTCCTGTTTAAATATAAAGTTAGCTTCAGTTGACTGTAGGTGACAGGGACTCTTTAAGTAGGTAATCTAAATTCAATACAAGAAGAAGAGGTCAAGAGGCCCCTTTGCTGCCAGCTGTCATGTAATAATGGAGAGAGGGTCATAGTGGCATTAACCTAATATCTGTTCTAATATAATTTCTATAATCAGACGGCAGAATTCAGACCAGTTACCTATAGGCAAATCTCATAAAATTCTAACTAAGTTTGTCCAAATTTTTTTTGCCATTATAATTGATTGCATTCTTTCAGGTGCCGTACACACGGCAGAGAACCTCGACGGGCAGAACACATCGTTCCGCCCGTCGAGGTTCTCTCCCGGCCGTCGGATTCGGCGACCCGCCCGTCGGGAATGGCAACCAGCCATTCTTCCAGGCGGGCCGTCGAGGAAATAGAGAGCGTCGAGGTTCTCTCCCGGCCGTCGGATTCGGCGACCCGCCCGTCGGGAATGGCAACCAGCCATTCTTCCAGGCGGGCCGTCGAGGAAATAGAGAGCGTGCTCTCTATTTCGGCTCGACGGGCTTCCCGACGGGAAGCTCGCTGAGACCGTACACACGGCCGAGGTCCTCGCTGGAATGTGCATTCCAGCGAGGTTCTCGCTGATTTTCAGCGAGAACCTCGGCCGTGTGTACGGCGCCTCAGAGGCAGGAGAAGAAAAGCCTAACAAGGATCTTGGCATGTGTTGTAAAACTGAGGTCAGTGGTCAGGTCTGTCGGCAGCTAATAGAATACATTGACCCATGTCGTTTGGGGATGTATAGAGCCAAGATCTTGTGAGAGGAAATTACTTACCTAACAAAATTAAAAGCTTCCAGCATAGAGCTGACCTTATAGGTTATGGTCATATTCAATCACCAGTTAGTTGGCAAAACGCCGTGGACCATGTAAATTAAATCAAAGGTATTAGAGACCGATTTTAGACATTTTTAAATTTCAGATAGAGTTGGAAAGAGTTAAACTTTCTGTTTTATCCCACTGGGGAGATTGCCTGTCACAATCCGAAAGATCAAACATAAACAAATGCTTTATTTTCGTTGCGACATCAGTTCGATATAAATAGGAGATTCGACATGACGCTGAAAATCGCAATCTGTGTCTATTGAACCTGTGGTCGAATGTGCCTAACCTTAACTCTATTAGACCAAGATTATTCTACAAAGAGAGGAAATTTCGACATTCGACATTACAGAGAGAAAAGATTCGACATAATAGAGAGAAAATATTCGACATTATAGAGAGAAAAGATTCAACATTATAGAGAGAAAATATTTGTCATTATAGAGAGAAAAGATTCTACATGAGAGAAAAGATTCGACATTATGGAGAGAAAAGATTCGACATTATAGAAAGAAAAGATTCTACATTATAGAGAGAAAAGATTCTGCATTATAGAGAGAAAAGATTCTATATGAGAGAAAAGATTCTATATGAGAGAAAAGATTCTATATGAGAGAAAAGATTCGACATGAGAGAAAAGATTCGACATTATAGAGAGAAAAGATTCGACATTATAGAGAGAAAAGATTTGACATTATAGAGAGAAAATATTCTACATTATAGAGAGAAAAGATTCTACATGAGAGAAAAGATTCTACATGAGAGAAAAGATTCGACATTATAGAGAGAAAAGATTCGACATTGTAGAAAAGATTCGACATTGTAGAAAAGATTCGACATTGTAGAGAGAAAAGATTCGACATTGTAGAGAGAAAAGATTCTACATTATAGAGAGAAAAGATCCTACATTATAGAGAGGAAAGATTCTATATTATAGAGAGGAAAGATTCTACATTATAGAGAGGAAAGATTCGACATTATAGAGAGAAAAGATTCGACATTATAGAGAGAAAAGATTCAACATTATAGAGAGAAAAGATTCTACATTATAGAGAGGAAAGATTCTACATAATAGAGAGAAAAGATTCAACATTAAAGAGAGAAAAGATTCTACATTATAGAGAGGAAAGATTCTACATAATAGAGAGAAAAGATTCAACATTATAGGGAGAAAAGATTCAACATTATGAGAGGAAAGATTCTACATTATAGAGAGGAAAGATTTGACATTATAGAGAGAAAAGATTCAACATTAAAGAGAGAAAAGATTTGACATAGAGAGAAAAGATCACTGCTGGTATTGGGTGGGGGAAGTAAAATAAAAATAATGATGATGATGAATGTTATTGGCTGATTGTAACCAAAGAGGAGGAGCAGTAAAATAGCTAGAACTAAGTACACACGTACAGCCAACTTATTTTCACTTACGATTGCTAGCAGAGAGAGACACACACACTGAATCATTTCAGAAGACAGTCAATCTTAGCTGGTCCGTTTGTCAGAGAACCTGAATTATTTAGCAATTAAGCACAAATGGGTCACCACCATATCTGACACAACGTCGGATGCCGCCATTCTATTGCACTTGGAGAAACGAATTTGAGGCCTCGTACACACGACCGAGAAACTCGTCGTAAAAGAAATATTGTTTTCCTTGACGAGTTCCTTGTCAGGCTTGTCGAGAATCTTGTCAATCTTTCTTTGTGTACACACTGTCAAGACAAAATCTCGTCGTTCTCAAACGTGGTGACGCACAACACGTATGACGGCACTATAAAGGGGAAGTTTGATTCCACTGGCGCCACCCTTGGGGCTGCTTTTGCTAATCTCATGTTGCTGTAAAAGGAAAAGTAAAAAGTAAAAGTTTGGTGAGAGACTATTTGCACTTTTTAGTCTGTTACAGCGTGACAAATGTGCTATCTCCATTACGAACGCTACTTTTACCGAAGATGCGCTCCCGTCTCATACTTTATTCTAAGCATGCGCGGGTTTCTAAGCATACACACGAACGTGTTTCTCGTCGTAAACCAGCCCGACGAGAAACACGATGAGGAAATTGAGACTCCCGACGAGAAAAAAAGAGAACTTTTTTTTTTCTCGTCGATATCCACGACAGTTTTCTCGATGAAAAACATACACACGACCAATTTCCTCAGCAAAAAAGCTCTGTCCACCAAGTTTCTTGATGAATTTTGTCAATGAAAATGGTCGTATGTACGAGGCCTGAAAGTAGGATGACTGTTGGGGTAGACAATTCAACATAAAAAGACGAAGATTCGACAAAGTATCGAAAAACATAAAAACTTTGAATCTGCCATCGAAGCTTATGGTGTCTGTCGAAAGTTCTAAAAAGATTCGACATGCAGCAAAACTGTACAACGTCGCAATCGTACATTTCTGGTCAAATGAATGCGCCCATAGGCTATAGAAAAATTCTAATGTTGGTTGACTAGTAATAATAATTTATAAATATAATTAGAAAATGCATTTCCTGAGGAAAATACGTGGGAATGCTGAATAGCTGAATTGCTAAGCCCGCACAAATGCCATTCGCCATAACCACTATACTATCTTTAGAATTGTAATATAGCTTGTAGGCTGAACATTCGACGTACGAATGTACGATTGCGGCATTGAACAGTTTAGCTTCTCCGTCGAATCTTCTTTGAACATTCGACAGACACCATAAACTTTCGATGACAGACTCTACCTTAATTAATTCGGATTTTTGGACGAATGCAATTTCTAACAAAAAACAAAATAAATTAAAACTAATTTCGGGACTAACTAAATACATTTATTTTTCAGACGAAAACGAAATTCCGAAAACTAAATATTTCAGTGTGCAAATGAGATGAACATTTTAAAAGTTGAATGGTCTCAATCGCTGAAAGTATGGCGAAGTTACGCAGAGCCAAAAAAGGTACGGAACTAGAAAATGCATTTCCTGAGGAAAATACGTGGGAATGCTGAATAGCTGAATTGCTAAGCCCGCACCAATGCCATTCACCATAACCACTATACTATCTTTAGGACATACAAGCAGTGTTCCTTCAGTACTTATAAAGCCTCTCTTTAATCATTAAAGGTGTTGTAAAGGTAAAATCATTTTCCCTAAATAACTTCCTTTACCTTAGTGCAGTCCTCCTTTACTTACCTCATCCTTTGATTTTGCTTTTAAATGTCCTTATTTCTTCTGAGAAATCCTCACTTCCTGTTCTTCTGTCTGTAACTCCACACAGTAGTGCAAGGCTTTTTCCCTGGTGTGGAGAAAGCCTCTTGAGGGGGTGAGCAGGACGCCCACTAACACACAGCTCCTTTCTCTATCTGCAAAGTACAGAGCGTCCTGACTTCCTGGTCGCCCCTCCCCCCTCAAGAGGTTTTCTCCCCTCCCCCGGGTGAGTGAGGGGGATAATTGCACTGAGGTAAAGGAAGCTATTTAGGGAAAGAATTACCATTACAAACGCTTTTTATCTACACACAAAATAAGTGAAATAACCCTTCAAACAAACCTTAATAAATCCACAACCGTACATGCGATCGATACAGCGACTTCACCGTATAAAAGACAAGACCCTTGTGAACGCATCGATATGAAATTTATGTTGATAAACTTAAAAATGTGGCCATGTCCGCGATTTAGAAAAGAGTGTCTTTGTGTGTCTTACTAACAAATTTTAAAAGCACGTTATAATGAAGGCCTATGGGGAAAATTTTGGAACTCTTGTCCTTTAGAAGCTCCAGCAACGAAAAGTAAAATGCGCATCACAAAACTGATCACATTGCCTGAAAGCAGACAAAAATACCTTCCATTTGATATATAAATTGTGTATGACAAGTAGATCTTGTGGGCGTGAGAGCAATTTGTTCCCCCTTTTTTATAGATAATCCGAGTTTTTTCAAAACTCACACTGTAAAGGTCACATGACACACTCTGAGCCATGTCCATAGAAAGACTGTTAAATCGGTAACATTTTCTGAAAAAATCACTAAACGTAAATTGCTTTTTCACAAAAACTATAAAAGATTTCAATCTGAAAAGTCATAGCCGGATAGCTGAATATTTTGTGACAATGGTAAAGTTTGTTTGGTGTCTGTCAGTGAAAGTATGAAGGAGGAGATACATTTTGTACGGCATGAGATTTGAAGCAGGAAAAAGCATGTTCTCATTGACTTCAATGTTAAAAAAAGCGACTAAAAGCTTAATATTTTAAAAAGTATAAATAGCACAAAAAAACTTGAAGAAGTCCCATCGTTAGCTAAATGAGATGAACATTTTAAAAGTTGAATGGTCTCAATCGCTGAAAGTATGGCGAAGTTACGCAGAGCCAAAAAACGTACGGAATAAAATTAAGACATAAGAATAATAAAAAACGAATAACAATACTGGGAATGCTTATTAAAGCATTCCCACTAATAATAAAAAACAAATAACAATACTGGGAATGCTTATTAAAGCATTCCCACTAATTATTACTATTCATACAACATTAGAATTGTAATAAAGCTTGTAGGCGGAACATTCGTCGTACGAATGTACGATTGCGGCATTGAACAGTTTAGCTTCTCCGTCAAATCTTCTTTGAACATTCGACAGACACCATAAGCCTTCGATGACAGATTCTACCTTAATTAATTTGGATTTTTGATTAATTGATTAAATAATTTTTCAGACGAAAACGAAATTCCGAAACTAAATATTTCAGTGTGCACATGTCTAATTATCACTATATCAATGATTAATTTGAATATCACAATTATCTTCATGGGGGGAGATTTCCTATCACTTGGTGTCCTGACAGATAGGGAAAAAAAAGTCATCCTAATTGGCATACGTCCTGAAGAGGATCTAACCCTTCCTCAATCAAGGCATTTCAAGTGAGATTTTGCTTTAAATAGCTGTGTATTTCAGCAGAAAAGGGAACAAAACAAAGATATGAAATATCTTTAGAGTTTTAAATGACTGCCATCGTACAAAGCAGTAGCGCTCTGACCTTCCCTCTGTTGGTGTGAGAGCTACTTAGCAACAGATGACAGATGGCTCACATCAAGATAGATACAGGCACTTATGCTGGTTGCTCGTAAACTAATTTTTTCGTGAAATTGTGTGTTTTTTTTATTCCTAATTCAGCTTTGACACTTGTATTTAAATACATTGCAATTCATATTCAAGAGAGAGACTAGAAAAGTCCAATGATAAGATCTCTGAATCTAAGGTCCAAGCAGCTATTGCCTGCTGTAGTCCATCGATCATTAAAATGCCAAGCAGGTAAGGCTTCCCTATCATATGCAATATACAGTATATTAAATGGAGAGTCAAGTTTTGAGAGTCAAGCTTTCTTACCATGGCTATCCTCAAAATGAGATCTTGAGTAAACAGCTACAGTACTTCTACTGGGAGATATAGAGGCCGGCCAACTGACATGCCCAAACGATGACCGTGTAAGTTGTGGATAAATTTACCTTTTTTTAAAAAATGCTCCTTGTTTACTAACAAATAAATATCAAGACATCAATTGTGAATGTAGTGCAACTGTTTAGAAAGTGGAAAATATTAAACACAAGTGCCAAACCACACCCTTAGGCCGCATACACAAGACCGAGGAACTCGACGGGCGAAACACATCGTTTTTCTTGTCGAGTTTCTCGTTCGGCTGTCGAGGAACTCGTCGAGCCAATTTTTCCCATTCCCGTCGAGGAAAAAGAAGACATGCTCTCTTTTTGGCTCAACGAGTTTCGACAGTTTCTCGACAGTTTTCATGGCGAAAAATGTACACACGACCGGTTTTCTCGGCAGAATACGTCTCCCATCAAGTTTCTTGATGGATTCCGCCGAGAAAACCGGCCTTATAGAATGAGGCTCACCAGATTGTAGATTTAAACCGCATGTGTGATTTAATCACTTTAAGCTTTATGCAGATGATCAACCCAATCTCCACTCAGATCTTCTTATGGCACATTGTGTACGATAGGAAAGTCTGACAAGAAAACTCTCATGTGAGCTTATGGACAGAAATTCCGACTGTGTGTATGCTCCATCAGACTTTTGCTGTCGGAATTTCTGCCAACAAAAGATTGAGAGCAGGTTCAATCTTCTGTATCGTCTGTATGCAATTCCGACACGCAAAAAAAAACAGGTATGCTCTAAATCAATTTGACGCATGCTCGGAATTATTGAACTTAATTTTTCTCGGCTCGTTGTAGTGTTGTACGTCACCGCATTCTTGACGGTCTGAATTTCAGACAATATTTGTGTGGCCGTGTGTATGCAACACAAGTTTGAGCCAACATTCTGTCAAAAAAAACGTTTTTCTTGTTGGAATTTCCGATCGTGTGTACGCGGCATTAGATTCAAAATAGATGACAGCTTTTTCCACATTTGAGAAGGCAAATACAGTACAGGCATTGGTAAATCCCAGCAAGGGGGGTGAGGTCATCAGTAGACAATCCAGTCCTGTGGGAGAAGAGCATGTTCAGGAAACACGTCGCTTACCAGTGACATCATCGAAAACACTTCACACTTACTGGAAAGATTTGAACTCTTTTCTCAAATGAAGTCAAACAGGGCTCACAGAAAGTGTGTCTCCAGATAAAGCTGGGGTCACTCATTCAACGATCTCCCTGATAATGAGGGGTTATAGAGCAAGCAGCTCCTCTCACTTTCAGTAGTAACTCCATAAACACATTAGCATGGGGAAAATTTAAATGATAGCCCTATAGTGTAGTCATTTAAGTTAATTTATTGAGATTATAACATATTCCATTTGCATCAAATCAAATAAAATGAACATTGAAAAGGAAGTTGAGAATGCTGTTATGCATTCCACCTGCGTTCCATAGACCAGAAGTGGTGTATGCCGAAAGTCTAACACAACGTTTCATCCGTACATATACATTTGACGTCATCAGGACCAGGGGTCATCAGGACCCCTGATGACGTCAGACGTATACTGACGAAACGTTGGGTTGGACTTCCGGCATATGTCACTTCTGGTCAATGGAACACAGGTGGAATGCAAACCGGTGTTCTTAACTTCCTATTCAATGTTAATTTTATCAGATTTTTTGTGTAATATTTTATCATCTCAATAAAAATAACTTAAATTACTACACTATGGGGATATTCTTTACATTTTCCCCATACTAATGAGTTCATAGAGATACTACTGAACCTGAGAGAGCATCATAGTGTCCAAGACTGATTGCTCTATAGCCCCTCATTATCCAAAAGATCATTGGATGAATGACCCCAGCTTAATTTGGAGATACTTACCTATAAACGCTGTTTGACTTCCCTTTAGAAAAAGGTCTAAATCTTTCTGGAAAGTGCGGAGTGTTTTCACTTGGGAGCACTGGTTGGCAAATCCGTTTGGCACCTAAGGCACCATATTGCACAAGTAAGTACTATGGCCCAGATTCATAAAGCAATTACGCCTGTCTAACTGGTGTTAGACAGGAGTAATTTCAAATTTCGCGCGCCGTATCACTAGTTTGAATCCTCAAACCATGATACGGCGGCTTCGGGCTTCGATCCGAGAGGCTTACGTCTTCGTAAGCCTTAGGATCTACGCGTCGTTTTCATGCGTCGGGATATGCAAATGTGTTTTTACGGCGATCCACGAAGATACGAGCGGTCTTCGCAATCGCTTACGTCGTTTTTTTTTTACGTACTGTTAGACCAGCCCATGTTAAGTATGGCCGTCATTCCCGCGTCGAATTTAAATTATTTTTTTTTTTTTTTGCGTAACTCGTTCGGGAATAGAAATGTCCGTAAACGACGCTACTCAAACAACGAATGACGTAACGACGTGATTTCGCGCATGCACGGCGGGAACGCGCCTATTTTAAATCTTCACACCCCCTACTCGTCTAAGATTGCGACGGGAGAAATAACTACGCCGCCGTCGTTTACTGGACAAAATCTACCTGGATTCCACGTAGAGCCAGGTAAAAAACGGCGGCGTAGTGTATTTCTGATACGCTACGAGAATCCAATTCTCTCTGAATCTGGGCCACTATTTATAGCAGCAAGTACTTTTATTGAACAGCAAGCAGTTTATTGAAAACCTTTTGGATTTTACTGGACTTTATGAACCGTTTGTGTATTGTTTATATTCTTCGTAAGAACATAACAAAGTGAAGTTTTGGTTGTCTCATATTATTTAATTTGGCACTTATTAGTTTAGGCACATTTATTTAAGAAAGGCAATCTGTGTATTTTTTCAACATTATGGCAGGAACGTTGAATGTTTGTAGACCATGGATATGTACCGTCATACACACACACATACGGACATGGAAGGCCATGGGCACCACCTGTTTCAGGATTACATAACTGAAGCAAAGAGCTGAAAATGTTTCACTCTTTGTTATATTGCAGCCATTTGCTAAAACCATTTAAGTACATTTAAGTACATTTTTTCCTCATTAATGTACACACAGCACCCCATATTGATAAACACACAGAATTTTTGAAATTGTTGCAGATTTATTAAAAAAGAAAAACTGAGATATCACATGGTCCTAAGTATTCAGACCCTTTGCTCAGTATTTAGTAGAAGCATACTTTTGATCTAATACAGCCAAGATGGTGAGAAATAAGATTCTCTGGTCTGATGAGACAAATATAGAACTTTTTGGCCTTAATTCTAAGCAGTATGTGTGGAGAAAACCAGGCACTGCTCATCACCTGTCCAATACAGTCCCAACAGTGAAGCATGGTGGTGGCTGCATCATACTGTGGGGCTGTTTTTTTTTAGCTGCAGGGATAGGGCGACTGGTTGCAATCGAGGGAAAGATGAATGCGGCCAAGTATAGGGATATCCTGGACGAAAACCTTCTCCAGAGTGCTCAGGACCTCAGACTGGGCCGAAGATTTACCTTCCAACAATACAATAACCCTAAGCACACAGCTAAAATAACAAAGAAGTGGCTTCACAACAACTCCGTGACTGTTCTGGAATGGCCCAGCCAGGGCCCTGACTTAAACCCATTTGAGCATCTCTGGAGAGACCTATAAATGGCTGTCCACCAACGTTTACCATCCAACCTGACAAAACCGGAGAGGATCTGCAAGGAGGAATGGCAGAGTATTCTCAAATCCAGGTGTAAAAAACTTGTTGCATCCTTCCCAAAAAGACTCATGGCTGTATTAGATCAAAAGGGTGCTTCTACTAAATACTGAGCAAAGGGTCTGAATACTTAGGACCATGTGATATGTCAGTTTTTCTTTTTTAATAAATCAGCAAAAATGTCAACATGGGGTGTTAATATGGGGTGCTGTGTGTAATTAATGGGAAAAAATGAACTAAAGTTTTAGCAAAAGAATAAACAATATAATGAGGAAGGTTGGGTGAATACCGCGCTGCTAGATGGTATGTGTTAAGCTGCTAAACACGGCAAATAGAAAACAATAAGCAAAGAAATAAGGGATAAAAATAGTGTAGCGCTAGGTATAAACATATATAAATAAAATACAATATATCCATAGTTGTATAAACAAAGTGGATAGTGAGTGAAATCAATATACACGGGATAAAAAAAGTGTCAAACATAAACAATGTAACAATGTCCAGTATCAATGGACCAAAAAGTGCTCTGTAAAGGCAAGTATTGTCCATAAACGATATCTTGCTTGGTGACAGATAGGAAAGAGACCTTCACCCGTTGAAAAATTGGAGGCTTACCGGACACTGGGACATTTTAAGGAATGACAATGTACTCAATTCTATACTCCCAGAACGAGCAAAGGTAGTCTTTAGAGGAGCACCATCATTACACAATCGTATTGCTCCTATTACAATCCCCCCAAAAAAAATTATTTTTTTCACCAACTTGTCGGTTTCTTTCCTTGCAAAAAATTAAAGTGTGCACACAATACATTAAGCAACGAAAAGTCACACATTTCTCTTCTACAGTTACACACAAACAGTACACTATCAAACAGTTTTGTACATGCGAAACAAGTTACATAGTGTATCTCATTACGTGCCCTTGTGGCAAACAATTTTGGCCGCAGATTAGTCCTTTTCGATACGTGTTGGCGAACATATTGTTTAATTAAAAGTGGTGATGTCAACCACACCGTCCCAAGGCATTTTAAACATTAAACAAAGACCCTACCGGATCTCAATTTCTTATCATTGAATGATATGAGGCTCCATGGAGGGGCGGAGCCAAAACCAGGGGCGTTTCACGCCTCGAGACATTCTGGACTTTGAGCTCCAATCTCATCGCCCACTTGGCTTGATGTAGATTGGGACATTAATTCTTTTATAGACAAATCTTAAATGGTAAATTCATTAATCATACTATCAATTACTAATTAATATGCCATCCAATTTTTATTTTTCTATTTATATCTTTATCTATTGTTTTTTACTTGAGATCTGCTTCTACTAAGTCATAACTTGAGAAGCTGAGCTTTTTTCATAAAACATTGTATTTTGAATTTTCATTTATTGTAACAATTACCCGTACACACTTTTGTATTGACATTCATATTGACTATGTGTTATGCCACATCCATATCGACTGTGTGTCCCATTATTTTATGTTTGTAATTATTTGCGTGTGGTGCCCCGGTTGAATCCCATTTATTTCCGGTTTACCTTTGATCACACATATATTTTCATTTTACCATGTATGGCACGCCCCTTAATTTTTTGCTTTATACGCAGGGAAGTTTTGGTAATATCCGAACGGTGTCTTTTAATTACAGGCACCGGCCATACATTTAAATTTCGTGTCAAGATCCATTCATTGTTTTAACAGCCCGGGCGAGTTGCCTATGTACTATCCATTTTTTCATTACTGTTGGTTTTGGCTCTTTACTCGTCTCTCTTCTTAAATCTAATTGCATTTAGCTGTTGAGCGCCTCCTTATGCTCTGGGTGGAGCACACATGTGAGGCGCATCACGTGATCGTGGAGCGCACGCCGATCATGGCCAGCGAACGCATTCTGTATTGGTGAAGCGCGCGCATACGCCCGCCCTCCGCCATGTAATTGCTGTGTCAGATGGAGCGCACCACGTGACTGTTGGAGCGCACATCTGGCCCGCCCCCTGTAGTACCGCGTCGTGATGGAACGTGTCAGGATCTGTTGGAGCGCACACTGCCCGCCCCCTGTCATCGCGCTCTGGTTATCCACGTCCCGCGTCATGAGTTGTAAGGACGTCTTGCATTTACTATGGTGTAGGCGTGGTGTCGTGATGCAGAACGCACCGCGACACCATTTTAGTGTGGCCAATATCCGGTGGAGCCATTCTGTATGGTAGCTATCGGTGTGGCTCTCTGGCTCACAATATATTTGCCCCTCATATTGGCTTTGTTTTTATATCGCCCCCATACTAGTTATATTAATGTATCTTATTAGACCCCCGACATTACTTCCTGTTTCCGGCGCCATTTCATAACATCCAGATCGAGGCTTGCAACTAAGCCCGGGCGCCATTTTGGCTGCAACCCGGAAGTTTGCTATTGATCGCGCTGACAGGAGGTGAGTGTGACTCTCATCAGTGACCCCACACTGTTTATACATTTAATTACCTGTTTGTTTCTAGGTTGCAGACTAAAAATGATTTCCGATTTTTATGAAGAGACACAAATCTTCAAAAAATGAAAAATGAGATGCTATAACACGCACAGTTAAGTGGTTGGGGACGGCACATTTCACTGTTATCTCAGAAAGAAAATAGTAGGTAGAGAAACATTAAAAATAATGTACAACAGGCAGGATATGGTCTGT
This sequence comes from Rana kukunoris, assembly GCA_029574335.1. Lineage (NCBI taxonomy): Eukaryota > Metazoa > Chordata > Amphibia > Anura > Ranidae > Rana > Rana kukunoris. The sequence goes on along the minus strand of CM056056.1, from coordinate 38,813,779 downwards.
TTATTGATGAACCATCTTTGCCTGCATGTGCACAGGTGGTTTTTGATAAAGTTGAGGGTTTGTCATAGAACGAATGCAAGTTGTAGAAATACCATGCGTACAACCCAGGTGGCCACTATGTGCTCTAAGATGGAGGGGTCCAGTAGCCAACTACTTCTCCCTATTGCCTCATAAATCTTTACAGCCATTGATGAAACCACAAACAAAGCCATAGGGCCAAATTTAGGAAAGAGATAAGACGGCTTATCTCCAGATAAGCCGTCTTATTTCTGCGTCTGAGCCCTCCTATCTATGCGACTGATTCATAGAATCAGTAACGCATAGATTTCCATTGGATCCAACTGGCATAAGTCTGTTACGCCGTTGAATCTTATTTTCATATTTTAGGCTGGACGCTAGGTGGCGTTCCTGTCTAAAATATGCAAATGAGCCTATACGCCGATTCCCGAACGTACGCTCGGCCAGCGCTATTTTTTACGTCATTTGCGTTAGCGTAGGACCATTGTAATGTTAACCCTGCTGTATGAGGCGCAGCCAATGTTAAGTATGGACGGCGTGCCGGTGGTTTTTTTTTCACGTCGTTTTCGTAAAACGTTCGCTAATAGGGCTTTGCGTAAGTGTGGTTCACGTCGTTTACACGTCGTGATTTGGAGCATGCGCGCTGGGATCAATTCACAGCTGGCGCATGCGCAGTGCGTTCGGCGTGGGACCGCACCTTATTTAAATAATACACTCCCCCTACCCGCCCAATTTGACTTAAGACGTGCTGTTTACACTACGTCGCCTCAACTTTACAGGCAAGTGCTTTGAGAATAAAGCAATTGCCTGAAAAAGTTGCGGCGGTGTAGTGTAAATACTGTATGCTAGATGGGTTTAAAATTAAGCCGCTCCTACCTGAATCTAGCCCTTTTAAATCTGTGGTGCTCATACATATACAATAGTGTTTTTTTTGCCAATGTCCATGCATGGGAACCCCCTGACCACCTTACCAGAGGTTCCTCCATGCTGTATGATTTTGATTTTTTTTATAATATACTAATCTTTTTCTTTTCTGGATGTCTTACGAACAGCCATATGATGCACTAGGTCCTCTTCCTGTCTCAAGTGGTGGACAGTCATCAATGACACAGAAAGAGGCTCTGATGTGATGAAATCAACACTACATGTTGCATGATTGGATTGTCCATGCATGGGATTTCCTCAACTTCTACGTTCAGGAGATAATCATTCTAATGTCAGTCATCAGGTAAATACTGATCACAAATTATCTTCCCAGGAACTTATCTGCCATGCATTCAATCAACAGTGCTCTCGCTTTCTTTTATGTTCAGTCAACTGGGACATGGCTAATGGCGCGTAAACACAACCGTTTTTCGGGTTCTAAAAAAATGAAGTTTTAATGGTCTAGAAAAAACAAAGTTTTTTTCAACCCGATCATTAAAACGGCCTTGCCTACACACGATCGTGAAAACAAAATGCTCTAGCAAAGCGCGGTGACGTACAACACGTAGTAAGGCAATATAAAGGGGAAGTTCCATGCGGATGGTGCCACCCTTTGGGCTGCTTTAGCTGATTTCCTGTTAGTAAAAGATGATTCGCACTTTTTAGTCTGTTACAGCGTGATGAATGTGCTTACTCCATTACGAACGGTAGTTTTACCAGAGTTTTAACGAGTGCTTCTGTCTCATAACTTGTTTCTGAGCATGCGCGGCTTCGTTAAAGCCCACACACGACCATTTTTTTACAACCTTAAAAACGGCAGCGTTAAAAACGTTGTGAAAAAATAGAGCATGTTCGAAATTTTTAATGGACATTTTTTAGATCATGAAAAATGCTCTGAAGCCCACACATGATAGTTTTTAATGACATTAAATAAAAAAAAACGTTTGGAGGAGGCGTGGGGGGCAGTCTGGAGGCAGGCGGCCAAAAGCTCCTTATGTACCCTTTAGGCCTCGTACACACGAGGGGATATGTCCGCTGAAAACGGTCCGATGGACCGTTTCAGCAGACATCTCCGCTCGTGTGTATGGGCTAGCGGACAGATTTCTCCACCCGACAGATTTCAAAGCATGCTTTGAAATCTATCCGGTGGGAATCTGTCCGCCCGACATGTCTGCTGGTTAGTACACTTACCAGCAGACATGTCGTCCCCCACCGCCGCCGCGCCGCCGCCGCCGAATGGATTCGGCGCATGCGCGGAAGTGTTTAACTTCCTGGTGCGGTGACGTGGCGGTGACATGGCGGCGTCAACGTCACCGCCACGTCACCGCGGGAGCTGTCCGGCGGCGGGGAATTTGATCCGATGGTGTGTACACGCCATCGGATCAAACTCCCGATCGGACATATCCGATGGAAATGGTCCGCGGACCGTTTTCATCGGATATGTCCGATTGTGTGTACGAGGCCTTACAGGGATAATACTTATAAAGTTATTTTCTTTTGGTACCTGACTCCAGACATACTCCACAGGGTCTATCCCTCTACCTCTGACCGCTGCTGGCGCTGCCAACAAGCTTGGGGGCACTTTTTCTGGACCTGCACTCTGATTGTCCCGTTCTCATGGAGAAACTGACTGCCAGGATCCAGGACAAATTAGATAATTACGACGTTGTCTGGGAAAGGTGGCATTCTCTGTAGGACCCGCCATGAGCCCGGCGGCTGGACTACCGAGGTACCGTGCTGTTCTACCCTTTCTAGTCTGCCTTCTTCTCTCTTCACTCTCCTTCTATTCTTTCTCCCTGTTTCTTAATTACTTTTGGATGTTTATTTGAGTGTAAAATTTACTGTGATGCCACTGTTGTACAGTCATGTGCCACTTAACCTCTTGTGAGATGACTCCACTATGGGGGGGGTGGAGAGTGAGGGTGTTTGTCCCTCCCCTCTCTTGGGCTGGGTGAACTTTGGACTGGCACGAGTATATCTTGTTATATTTTTGTACCTCTTTACATATTTGTACTGCTATTCTGTTTTTACTGAACTTTTCAAAATAAAAAAATGTTATTTAACCCCCTGGCGGTATTCCTGAGTCTGACTCGGGGTTAGATTTTTATGCTGCGATCGGTAACCCCGAGTCAGACTCGGGCTCGCCTCGCAGCTTTCACAGGCAGGGTTTTCTTACCTTGTCCGTGGATCCAGCGATGCATCCACGCTGTGTGAGCGAGCGGGTGCTCGCTCGATTCACACAGTGTCCCCGTGTGCCGCCGAGCTCCGTTCCCTGCTACGTTACGACGCACGGGGGCAGAGAACGGCGCCATTTTCAAAAAAGTAAACAAACACATTACATACAGTATACTGTATTCTTATAGATTACAGTACTGTATGTAAAAAATACACACCCCCTTTGTCCCTAGTGGTCTGCCCAGTGTCCTACATGTACTTTTATATAATAAAAATGGTTCTTTCTCCCTGCAAACTGTAGATTGTCCATAGCAACCAAAAGTGTCCCTTTATGTCAAAAATGGTTTTAGATCAGCTAAAAAACAGCGATAATAAATTATAATCACTTTCAGAATTGAGCGATAGCGATTTGTGGGTGAATTCGTCATAAAAAAATAAAATAATGACAGAGACAATTCTGCAAATGAGCAAATTTCAGTGATTTTGAGTTGATTACATTATTGAATAATTTTTATTATAATTATATTATTATTTGTTAGAATTATTTATTATTATTTATTATATTATAATTTATAATTTTGTTTTAAAAAAAATGTCATATCCGGGATGCCTACTAGACTCTTGTTTGGTCAGATTTAAGTGAGTTATTCCTAAGAATTACAGGCCTACAGTATAAAACGCCAAATTTCCTTGCAAATAATGGTACCGCTTTCAGCACCTAAAATCTGAAAGAATCATACCGCCAGTGAGGTTAAAAAAAATAATTATTATTTTTTAGAACCCGAAAAACGGTTGTGTGTACACGGCATAAGTGTCAAGAGCTGGAGTGAAGATCAGTGTTTCTTTTCTAGACCTGTTAACACTTAATGAGCAATCGATGCATGTGCCTGCTTATCAATGGCACTTTGCATCCTGTCTGTCATCTTGTCTCATCCTCAAAATTAATGGCACCCCCAATATAACTTTACAGTACTGGGCAACACACCAACACTGCAGCCAACTATAATGTTAATGCAATGCATTGCGGTGTATTACATTAAAGAAAAAAAAAAGAGCTTATGATTTTGATTTTTGGTACAAAACAAGTAAAAAATGCGCAGTAAAGCCAATGCATCGGGCATCAAATCAGCACCATAGGTACACACAAGATGGGCATTGTCAGCAAGCAATACATTACAAGATCCTTCAAGAGGGGTAAAAAAGTCTGTAAAGTTTAATGGGGGTACACACTCTCAGGGCTGCCATCAGAGAGGAACAGAAACCATGTTCCAATTCTATAAAAAGACAACAAGGGAAGAGGCGCCTCTGGGTGTAGTAATTTAAAACACAATTTATAATAAGCACAGGGAATGGTCACTTACATTTTAGAAGTGACAGGTAGGCATGTAAAAAATTCCCAGGGACGGAAGGGTGTCATACGGTCGTCGCTCACTTCCTGGTCCTGCTGGAGCGCTGTGTGATGAGGTTACCTTTCCATCGCTGGTGAAGAAAGCCGGCTGCCATAGGAGATCCTCAAACCGTGGCTTGGAACGCTGGTGGACGCCAGGCGGAGGATAATGACGTCACCGGTTATGCAACGCGTTTCCTAGGCCGCGTACACACGAGGAGACATGTCCGCTGAAACTGGTCCGCAGACCAGTTTCCGCGGACATGTCTAATCGTGTGTACGGCCTAGCGGACAGGTTTCCAGTGGACAAAAGTTTCTAAACATGCTTAGAAACTTGTCCGCTGGAAACCTGTCAGTCGGACATGTCCGCTGGTTTAATTGATTCGACGCATGCGTGGAAGCATCGTACTTCCTTGTTTTTGCACGTCGCGACGTCAACGTCACCGCCACGTCACCGCGTTGTCTGTCCACAGGGATTTTGGTCTGATGTGTGTAGGCAAGGCCGCTTTGAAAAAAACGACGTTTTTTCTAGACCATTAAAATGTCATTTTTTACAACCCGAAAAACGGTGGTGTGTACGCAGCATAAGGACATCTTGTGGTGAAAATGAAGTACCATGGGGACAGCTTTGGATTTATGCTGCTTTTTTATTTAGAAGTCCATGTAATGTAATGTTTAGAAGACATTATGATTTGGATTAAGCACAGAGCACTTTATTATAGCCTTTGATTATACCACTTAAGCACTTTTTCACTTACTGTGTAACACTGAATGATTAAGTTTTAACAATTTTTCTGCTTCAATACTGATTGTATGGTCATTAACAGGGCTTTTTTTTCAGCTCAGTTCCACCACCTCTGGCTCAGGCCCTTTGCTCCCTGCTCTCCATTATCACTTGTAAACACAGAAGTCCGGCTTCTGTGTTTACAGGCGACAGCTTGTCTTCCAATGGCTCCCACAGATCTGATTTCCTGAGCGGCTCTAACTGAGTGTAGGATTGTGACCTTGGAGATGTAGGTGCCTGGAGTGCAGTGTGAATGCTGACACCCCCACTGGAGGATCTCCCTGCAAAGGAGAGAGGTGGAGCCACCTACAGTGTGCAGAGATGTACTAGGGGAGAAGAGGGGTGAAGGTGAGATGTGGATGGAGGATGCAGAGGTAAGCAGCTGTGGGAGAAGGCTCTGCACTCTGTGTTTAGCACACCCCTGAACTCTGCACTATGTATGTAGCACAACCCTAAACTCTGCACTCTATGTGTAACCCGACCGAACTCTGCACTCTATACATAATACACTCCTGGTATTTAATACCCTTTTAAAATCCCACCCACTATTTGATGTGGTTTGGAGGGTGTGTGTGCGGGGGGAGGGGGTTTTGGGTTATGGTTGAGTTCCTGCACTTATTTTCTGAGAAAAAAAAAAGGCCTGGTCATTATACATATATGTTGACACGATCCCCTAAGATTGGGATATAAGGCATCGCTGTAGTTCCTTGGATTCAGCTCTGGAGTTTTGCAGCCCATTCTGTTTTTTTTATATATATGCCTGTGGATATTTGTATAATTTAAATAAAAATGAGCCCGGTGTTAAACTGCGTACACGCGACCGTTTTTCGGGTTGTAAATTTTTTTTTTATGTCATTAAAAACGATCGTGTGTGGGCTCCAGAGCATTTTTCACAATGTAAAAAATGGGCATTAAAATTTTCGAACATGCTCTAATTTTTCACGACGTTTTTAACGTTGTCGTTTTTAACGTCGGGAAAAATGTTCGCGTGTGAGCTTTAACGACGTGAAAAAAACGTGCATGCTCAGAAGCAAGTTATGAGACAGGAGTGCTCCTTCTGGTAAAACTACCGTTCGTAATGGAGATAGCACATTCATCACACTGTAACAGACAGAAAAGCGCGGAATGTCTCTCATCAAACTTTTACTAACACAAAATCAGCAAAAGCAGCCCCAAGGGTTGGTGCCATCCACCCGGAACCTCCCCTTTATATTGCCGTCGTACGTGTTGTACGTCACGGCGCTTTGCTAGAGCATTTTTTTTCACGATCATCTGTAGGCAAGGCCGTTTTAATGATCGGGTTGGAAAAAAACAGGGGTCTCCAAACTGCGGCCCTTTGCACTGATATGAGGCGCTATTCTTCCCACTGACTCCAACAAGGGAGCACTTTTTCTTCCACTGATACCTGTGATGAGATACAATTACTCCTACTAGTAGGGGCACTACTCTTTATCCTACTGATCGCAAACTATGAGGTCATATTTATTCTCACCAATGCTGGCCCGGGTCTTTTTCTGCCCACGCTGGCCACAATCCGCCCCTCCTAAAGGCCGAAGAACATTAAACTGGCCCTTTGTTTGAAAAGTTTGGAGACCCCTGTTCTAGACCATTAAAAAATTCATTTTTTTCAAGCCCGTTTTTCGGGTTGTAAAAAATTATGTTTTTAATGGTCTAAAACAGGGGTCTCCAAACTTTTCAAACAAGGGGCCAGTTAGCCAATAAGGCTATAATAGTTCTGCCTTGTCACCAAAGCAAGAAACTTCCAGGTAAACTTCTCAATATCTTAATAAAAAATACATTAGGATTTAAAGCACTGTCTATTACTGGGCTGCAAGGAGGTTCTACTTATGTTTGCAGAACAGGAAGCTTATCATAAATCAATTCATTCATTGTAGCTGTGCAAATATCACAGAAAGTGCACATCCAACCAGCAGGGTAAAGTAACAAGAAAGCTTTTTCCTGGAAGTGATTATGTCAAATGAAAATGGCAGCATGCAAATTTCTGACTGTGCTGATGATCCCAACATCGTCTCGGTATTAAAGTCGGCGGTAAACACTCTGATCATGTCAGGAGAGAAGGTTCTTTCCTATCGTCTGACAGAATGGCAGGCCTAAAATTGGAGCCCAAGAAAACTGTCATGTAACCCTTACCTTGTTGCCAATAGACACATAACTAGCACTAGCTTAACCACTTCCATACAGGGCACTTATACACCTTCCTCCCAGACCAATTTTTAGCTTTCAGTGCTGTTGCATTTTGAATGCCAATTGCGCGGTCGTGCTACACTGTACCCAAACAAATTTTTTATTATTTTGTACCCACAAATAGAGCTTTCTTTTGGTGGTATTTGATCACCTCTGGGATTTTTATTTTCTGCAATAAAACATTGTAAATAAGTACATTTTCTCTTTCACTGATTGGCACTGATGGTACTTCACTGACGGACACTGATTAGGCGGCACCCATGAGGTGGCACTGATGTGGTGGCATTGATGGGCACTGATGATGGGCACTAATATGCGGCACTGATAGGCAGCATGGATGGGCACTGATAGGCGGCACAGATGGGAATGGATGGGCACGGATAGGCGGCATGGATGGGCACAGATAGGCAGCACGGATAGGCGGCATGGATGGGCATGGATAGGCGGCATGGATGGGCATGGATAGGCGGCATGGATGGGCACTGATAGGCAGCATGGATAGGCACTGATAGGTGGCACGGATGGTCATAGATGGGCACTGATAGGTGGCACTAACGTATGTGTTGTACTAATGGATGCCAGTCAGTGCCAAACAATGCCTGCCAATCAGTAATGCCCATTGTGGGCACTGATTGACATCCATTGTGGGCACTGATTGGCATTCATTATTTCTGTCATTGTCATCCCTGGTGGTCTAGGGTGGCATACCTGTGCTTTGCATCCCTGGTGGTCTAGTGGCATCTAGTGGGAAAAAAACATGGAAATCAATCTTACCTTCGTTGAGAACCCTACACTGGTTGCCAGTAAAGGACATAATTGCTTTTAAAGCACTCTGTCTGACGCATGAGTGCCTTCATGGTAAGGCCCCCCAATATCTATGCGAAAAACTAAAAGCTCACAATTCTAATCGCATTCTGCGATCCACCGACCAAAATCTGGTCCAGATACCCAAAGCCAGATACAAGTCCAAGGGAGAAAGAAGGTTTGCGGTACAAGGTCCTAGACTATGGAACACTTTACCAACCAGCATTCGGTTGGAGGAAAACCACCTGACCTTCAGAAGACAGATCAAAACTCTACTCTTTTGATGTCTAGAGCAGTGTTTTTCAACTCCAGTCCTCAAGGCACACCAACAGGTCAGGTTTTCAGGCTTTCCATTATTTTGCACAGGTGATTTGATCAGTTTCACTGCCTTAGTAATCACCACAGCCTTTTCATCTGAGGGAAATCCTGAAAACTTGACCTGTTGGTGTGCCTTGAGGACTGGAGTTGAAAAACACTGGTCTAGAGAGACAGGAACAACTAGCGCCCAGAGGCGCTTTAGTTTGCATGTGCCGCGCTATATAAGTTTTTCATTCATTCATCCCTGGTGGTCCAGTGTGGGCATCCTCGGGAGGGCTGCGCTGATAATTAATCAGCACAAACCCCCCCGTCAGAGGAGCAGCCGATCGGCTCTCCTCGCGTCTGACAGACGTGAGTGAGGAAAAGCCCATTACCAGCTTTTCCTGTTTACATTGTGATCAGCAATGATTGGACATGGCTGATCACGTGGTAAAGAGTCTCCGTCGGAGACTCTTTACCTAGATCGGTGTTGCCGGGTGTCAGACTGACACCCGGGGGCGCACAGCGGCTCAATATCCTGAGAACGTCATATGACGTTCCAGTCAGGATATTGAAATCCACTTTGCCGACGTCTTTTTGCATAAGGCGGGTGGCAAGTGGTTAACCAATATTAAACACTCAGAGGTTGATATCATGCAGCTTACGCGGAAAAAAAAAAACATCAATATTTATTCATACTGGAAAGAGCACCTTGGCTGAGAACCTAACCTCATTCAAATCCAATTAGGACTCCATTCATAGATAAGATGCTTTCCAATTACATGGGAACATGAGCGCTGCGACAATCAGGGCAATGAATACGGGAGTTCAAACACCAAAAATGTCCATGATCCAGCAATTTATAATGAAGTGCATTTGGCTGAATTTACTCAATGTGGCCGTTGTATCACAGTTGCTTACCAGTGTTGAGCGGAATACGCCATATTCGATTTCGCAATATTTCACGAATATATAGAAGAATATTCGCGAAATATTCGTTAATATAGAACATTTGTGATATTTTATAAAAAAAATGCGAAATTTCGCTAATGCGAATGCGAAATTGATTGCAAAATTCTCGTCTGCGTATGCGCATGCGCGCGAACAACACGCGAAAACTGAGATAATTTCCTATAGGAAGCACAATGCTAAGCTCTAAGATCGCAATACACAGGTCTGATGCAAAAGAAGGGCAGAGAAAGTATTCGCGAATATTCGTAATACGAATATTCGCATTGCGAATATTCGGCAACATAAAAGGATCGCCTCAGCTACTCGGCCCAGGGTCTCTAATCATACCAGCAATGCTTTTAGACGTCGATGGAGATCACTAGGATGTGATCTGTTTTAAAAATAAATTTGAAAAAATACGAATATTCGCAATAGCGAATATTCGCAATAGCGAATATTCGCCGCGATATTCGATTTATTCGCGAATACTCGAATATGCAATATTCGTAACGAATATTCGCAGTGCGAATATTCTTGAGCAACACTATTGCTTACTGGTGATTCTCACAGTGATTTTGTCAAAACCGACTAGTTTTGCGTATTATGCTGCTTATGAAAAATGTGCTTAAAGGGGTTGTAAAGGTACCGTATTTATCTTCATATTGCACGCCCCGGCGTATAGCACGCACCCCTAACCTGGAAGGGAAATTTCAGGAAAAAAATATTATACTTACAGTTTGAATGCCCCTCGTCGGTGTCTTGCACGACGTCCATCAGTGTCCTTGTCCGGGCCGGTGTCCGTCTGCGGCCTTGGTGGTGTCCTCCCGGCTTCTGCCGTGCTGTTTTTGAGTCGATCCCCGCTTCCCGCTCTGTGTTTAAACGCCGCCACCGACATAAACCGAGCGCAGTACACTCGGGCACGCTCGGCCACGCTCGGCTTCTCCTCCATAAAGGTCAGAAGGCGGCACAGGGTGTGACCACGAGGGGAGCCGAGCCTGGCCGAGTGTACCCAAGTTTACTGCGCTCGGTATATGTCGGTGGCGGCGTTCAAACACAGCGCGGGAAGCAAGGATCGGCGTATATCGCGCACCCACGATTTTCCCCTGATTTTAAGGGGAAAAAAGTGCGTGGTATACGCCGATAAATACAGTAAATGTTGTTTTCCCTAAATAGCTTCCTTTACCTTAGTGCAGTCCTCCTTCACTTACCTCATCCTTTGATTTTGCTTTTAAATGTCCTTATTTCTTCTGAGAAATCCTCACTTCCTGTTCTTCTGTCTGTAACTCCACACAGTAATGCAAGGCTTTCTCCCTGGTGTGGAGTGTCATGATACCCCCCTCACTTGGACTACAGGAGAGTCAGGACTGCAACATAGAGAGCGTCCTGACTCTCCTGTAGTCCAAGGGAGGGGGCGAGCCCGACACTCCACACCAGGGAGAAAGCCTTGGAGTTACAGACAGAAGAACAGGAAGTGAGGATTTCTCAGAAGAAATAAGGACATTTAAAGCAAAATCGCAGGATGGGGTAAGTGAAGGAGGACTGCACTAAGGTAAAGAAAGCTATTAAAGCGGGGGCTCACCCAAAATTTTTTTTTTAACATTACATGCAGGCGAGTTGTTAGAAAGACAAAAAAAAATCTGTGCCGTACATACCGTTTTAGATGTATATGTTCACCACAGCTTCCGGGTATAATCTGCGGTACTGGGCGTTCCTAATTGATTGACAGATTTCCGACGGGCGCATACAGCGCGTCACGAGTTGCCGAAAGAAGCCGGACTGCGGGTCGGCTCTATATGGTGCCTGCGCACCGACGTCCGTCTTTTTTCGGCAACTCGTGATGCGCTGTATGCGCCCGTTGGAAGCCTGTCAATCAATTAGGAACGCCCAGTTCCGCTGATTATACCCGGAAGCCGCGGTGAACATATACATCTAAAACGGTATGTACGGCAAGGTTTTTTTTTAAAAACGCCGATTTGTCATTCTAACAACTCGTCTGCATGTAATGTTAAAACATTTTTTTTTGGGTGAACCCCCGCTTTAAGGAGAAAAAAATTGTACCTTTACAACCCATTTAACCACTTCAGCCCCGGAAGAATTGGCTGCCTAATGACCGGGCCATTTATTGCAATTCGGCACTGCGTCGCTGCCCCCAAACAAAATTGACGTCCTTTTTTCCCCAAAAATTGAGCTTTCTTTTAGTGGTATTTGATCATCTCTACGGTTTTTATTTTTTTGCGCTATAAACAAAAAAAAGAGCGCTAATTTAAAAAAAAAAAAAAAAAACACAATATTTTTTGCTTTTTGCTATTATAAATATCCCCAATTGTTTTGTAAAAAAAGCAATTTTTTTCTCAGTTTAGGCCAATATGTATTCTCCTACACATTTTTGGTAATAAAAATCGCAAAAGGCCTATAGTGTTTAGACACACATGTCCCTGTTCTGCCTCTCTTGCCCGTGATCGCTCGCAGCTGGAGGTCATCGTGACAAGCCGGTCACGAGTATCAGCACCCCTGTGATGCAGTGCGTGCGCGCACGCTGCTATCCCGCTTAAAAGGGACCGATGTATCCCTACTACCTTTTTCTCCTCTCTATTTTTTTTCTGTGTAAAACTAGTGAGACTACATAAAAGACTAGATAAAAAACCTTCTGTGTGTAGCAGCCTCCCCAGCACCCCCCTAATTACCTACCTGACCTCCTTCTCTCTCCAGTGATGTCCAAGATCCCCTCAGCCTTCCAGGAAACTCCTCCTGATTGGCTGAGACAGAGCAGTAGCACCATTGACTCCTGCGGCTTTCAATAAAAGATAATCAGCCAATCAGGGGAGAGAGGGGATAGGGCTCCATGTCTGAATGGATACTCGGCTCGGGTGCCCCCTGTAGCAAACTGCTGCCTGAGGGACACTCAGAGGAGGGAGGGGCAAGGAGCACTGAAGAGGGACCCCAGAAGAAGAGGATCCAGGCTGCTCTGTGCAAAACCAACTGTACAGAGGAGGTAAGTATAACATGTTTGTTAATAAAAAAAAAACTAGTGTAGTGAAAGCAGCATCCATACACCTTAGTAGCAGGGTTCACACTAGTGCAGATTTGATATAGGTTCCCCCGCATTACAATTTGCAAGACAGGAGATTGTGATCAGCTCTCTATGGAGCCGGTTCACGCATCTCCGGGGCGTCTGCAGAGCAGCTTGCACAGGAGTCTCTTTTTAGGAGGGCTGCGACATTGTGGCGGACAGATCAGACACCTAACTGACATTTTTTTGACACTTTTTTGAGGACCAGCGGCATTTTTACAGTAATCAGTGCTAAAAATATGCACTGACATTGCACTAATGACACTAGAAGGGAAGGGGTTAACATCAGGGGCAATCAAAGGGTTAAATGTGTTCCCTGCGGGTGTGTTCTAACTGTATGGGAGGTGGGCTGCATGGGGAAACAAACAGATCCATCTTCCTGCACAGCAGAAAAACAGGATCTGTTTTATCTCCCGTCAGAATGGAGATCTGTTTTGTTTACACAGGCACATCCCTGTTCTGTCACTGCGGGGAATGGTGGCCCGTGGACATTGAGTCTGCTCCACCTGCTGATTTGCTCCCCTGCTGGCAGGTGGGTGCAGTGCATGCGCGCTCACAAACTGGAATTCCCGAGCCGACGTACAATTACGGCGATTCGCAAGAACAAGCCGACCTGCTGCAGTACAATGGCAGCGGCTGTTTGGCAAGTAGTTAAGAGTGTGGATTGGGTGAATCACTGGCAGAGTTATTTTTAATAAATTCAGTCCAAGTAAGAATACAATTATTTCTGGTATGATTAACATACATGTGATATTTTATCATTTTACTTGAACCTGGCATTCATCCAGCTAGGGTCGTGACCTCCTGACTACAAACAAGTGTCTTATAAAAAGTGAATAGTGTAGTTATCCACATGCATCTTTTATACCTCTTTAGTATTACAGGTTTTCAGTAACCCCATTGTGAATACACAGTGTACATTTTTAATTATAACTTGGCTGCCTTTACAAAGTGCTCACCTTACATCAAGGCTCAGTTTCATTCTATTTATAAAGGCTTTAAACTGAGGTCATTTGTGAGTGGTATCAGTAAACTTTCCTGAAATAACATATAGTTGATGTGTTCCTTTATTAAAACCCAATTCCAGCCAAAATGTTTATTTCAGTTTTCAGAAGAGTGGGGAAAGGTTGGTACGGTTATCAGATTTAAAATGTGATCTGTGTCCCCATGGAGGAGATTTATCTTCTATTGTTAATCTTTCTCTTTTCCTGCATGGAAATGAGGGGAAATTTGTATTATAATTGCTGTCTATGTGCCCTTGTTGTGGATTTCCACAACCTTTCTGTCTTCTCTGACACCTATAAAATGGACAGGAAGTGGGGAGAGAACTATAAAATGGACAGGAAGTGGGGAGAGAACTATAAAATGGACAGGAAGTAGGGAGAAACCTATAAAATGGACAGGAAGTGGGGATAGACCTATAAAATGGACAGGAAGTGGGGAGAGATCTAAAAAATGGACAGGAAGTGGGGAGAGACCTATAAAATGGACAGGAAGTGGGGAGAGACCTATAAAATGGACAGGAAGTGGGGAGAGACCTATAAAATGGACAGGAAGTGGGGATAGACCTATAAAATGGACAGGAAGTGGGAAGAGACCTATAAAATTGACAGGAAATGGGGAGAGAACTATAAAATTGACAGGAAATGGGGAGAGAACTATAAAATGGACAGGAAGTGTGGAGAGACCTATAAAATGGACAGGAAGTGGGGAGAGACCTATAAAATGGACAGGAAGTGGGGAGAGACCTATAAAATGGAAAGGAAGTGGGGAGAGACCAATAAAATGCACAGGAAGTGGGGAGAGACCTAAAAAATGGACAGGAAGTGGGGAGAGAACTATAAAATGGACAGGAAGTGGGGAGAGAACTATAAAATGGACAGGAAGTGGGGAGAGACCTATAAAATGGACAGGAAGTGGGGAGAGACCTATAAAATGGACAGGAAGTGGGGAGAGACCTATAAAATGGAAAGGAAGTGGGGAGAGACCAATAAAATGCACAGGAAGTGGGGAGAGACCTAAAAAATGGACAGGAAGTGGGGAGAGAACTATAAAATGGACAGGAAGTGGGGAGAGAACTATAAAATGGACAGGAAGTGGGGAGAGACCTATAAAATGGACAGGAAGTGGGGAGAGACCTAGAAAATGGACAGGAAGTGGGAATAGACCTATAAAATGGACAGGAAGTGGTGAGAGAACTATAAAATGGACAGGAAGTGGGGAGAGACCTATAAAATGGACAGGAAGTGGGGAGAGACCTAAAAAATGGACAGGAAGTGGGGAGAGAACTATAAAATGTACAGGAAGTGGGGAGAGACCTATAAAATGGACAGGAAGTGGGGAGAGACCTATAAAATGGACAGGAAGTGGGGAGAGACCTATAAAATGGACAGGAAGTGGGGAGAGACCTATAAAATGGACAGGAAGTGGGGATAGACCTATAAAATGGACAGGAAGTGGGAAGAGACCTATAAAATTGACAGGAAATGGGGAGAGAACTATAAAATTGACAGGAAATGGGGAGAGAACTATAAAATGGACAGGAAGTGTGGAGAGACCTATAAAATGGACAGGAAGTGGGGAGAGACCTATAAAATGGACAGGAATTGGGGAGAGACCTATAAAATGGAAAGGAAGTGGGGAGAGACCTATAAAATGGACAGGAATTGGGGAGAGACCTAAAAAATGGACAGGAAGTGGGGAGAGACCTAAAAAATGGACAGGAAGTGGGGAGAGAACTATAAAATGGACAGGAAGTGGGGAGAGACCTATAAAATGGACAGGAAGTGGGGAGAGACCTAGAAAATGGACAGGAAGTGGGAATAGACCTATAAAATGGACAGGAAGTGGTGAGAGAACTATAAAATGGACAGGAAGTGGGGAGAGACCTATAAAATGGACAGGAAGTGGGGAGAGACCTATAAAATGGACAGGAAGTGGGGAGAGAACTATAAAATGTACAGGAAGTAGGGAGAGAACTATAAAATGGACAGGAAGTGGGGAGAGACCTATAAAATGGACAGGAAGTGGGGAGAGACCTATAAAATGGACAGGAAGTAGGTAGAGACCTATAAAATAGACAGGAAGTGGGGAGAGAACTATAAAATGGACAGGAAGTGGGGAGAGACCTATAAAATGGACAGGAAGTGGGGAGAGACCTATAAAATGGAAGGGAAGTGGGGAGAGACCTATAAAATTGACAGGAAATGGGGAGAGAACTATAAAATGGACAGGAAGTGGGGAGAGACCTATAAAATGGACAGGAATTGGGGAGAGACCTATAAAATGGACAGGAATTGGGGAGAGACCTATAAAATGGAAAGAAAGTGGGGAGAGACCTATAAAATGGACAGGAATTGGGGAGAGACCTATAAAATGCACAGGAAGTAGGGAGAGACCTATAAAATGGACAGGAAGTGGGGAGAGACCTATAAAATGGACAGGAAGTGGGGAGAGACCTAAAAAATGGACAGGAAGTGGGGAGAGAACTATAAAATGTACAGGAAGTGGTGAGAGAACTATAAAATGGACAGGAAGTGGGGAGAGACCTATAAAATGGACAGGAAGTGGGGAGAGACCTAAAAAATGGACAGGAAGTGGGGAGAGAACTATAAAATGTACAGGAAGTAGGGAGAGAACTATAAAATGGACAGGAAGTAGGGAGAGACCTATAAAATGGACAGGAAGTGGGGAGAGACCTATAAAATGGACATGAAGTAGGGAGAGACCTATAAAATGGACAGGAAGTAGGGAGAGACCTATAAAATAGACAGGAAGTGGGGAGAGAACTATAAAATGGACAGGAAGTGGGGAGAGACCTATAAAATGGACAGGAAGTGGGGAGAGACCTATAAAATGGACAGGAAGTGGGGAGAGACCTATAAAATGGACAGGAAGTGGGGAGAGACCTATAAAATGGAAGGGAAGTGGGGAGAGACCTATAAAATTGACAGGAAATGGGGAGAGACCTATAAAATGGACAGGATTTGGGGAGAGACCTATAAAATGGAAAGAAAGTGGGGAGAGACCTATAAAATGGACAGGAATTGGGGAGAGACCTATAAAATGGAAAGGAAGTGGGGAGAGACCTATAAAATGGACAGGAATTGGGGAGAGACCTATAAAATGCACAGGAAGTGGGGAGAGGCCTATAAAATGGACAGGAAGTGGGGAGAGACCTAAAAAATGTACAGGAAGTAGGGAGAGAACTATAAAATGTACAGGAATTATGGAGAGAACTATAAAATGGACAGGAAGTGGGGAGAGAACTATAAAATGGACAGAAAGTAGGGAGAGACCTATAAAATGGACAGGAAGTGGGGAGAGACCTATAAAATGGACAGGAAGTGGGGAGAGACATAAAAAATGGACAGGAAGTGGGGAGAGACCTATAAAATGGACAGGAAGTGGGGAGAGGCCTATAAAATGGACAGGAAGTGGGGAGAGACCTATAAAATGGACAGGAAGTGGGGATAGACCTATAAAATGGACAGGAAGTGGGAAGAGACCTATAAAATTGACAGGAAATGGGGAGAGAACTATAAAATTGACAGGAAATGGGGAGAGAACTATAAAATGGACAGGAAGTGTGGAGAGACCTATAAAATGGACAGGAAGTGGGGAGAGACCTATAAAATGGACAGGAATTGGGGAGAGACCTATAAAATGGAAAGGAAGTGGGGAGAGACCTATAAAATGGACAGGAATTGGGGAGAGACCAAAAAAATGGACAGGAAGTGGGGAGAGACCAAAAAAATGGACAGGAAGTGGGGAGAGAACTATAAAATGGACAGGAAGTAGGGAGAGACCTATAAAATGGACAGGAAATGGGGAGAGAACTATAAAATGGACAGGAAGTGGGGTGAGACCTATAAAATGGACAGGAAGTGGGGAGAGACCTATAAAATGGACAGGAATTGGGGAGAGACCTATAAAATGGAAAGAAAGTGGGGAGAGACCTATAAAAAGGACAGGGAGTGGGGAGAGACCTATAAAATGCACAGGAAGTGGGGAGAGGCCTATAAAATGGACAGGAAGTGGGGAGAGACCTATAAAATGCACAGGAAGTGGGGAGAGGCCTATAAAATGGACAGGAAGTGGGGAGAGACCTATAAAATGGACAGGAAGTGGGGAGAGACCTATAAAATGGACAGGAAGTTGGGAGAGAACTATAAAATGGACAGGAAGTGGGAAGAGACCTAAAAAATGGACAAGAAGTGGGGAGAGACCTATAAAATGGACAGAAAGTGGGGAGAGACCTATAAAATAGACAGGAAGTGGGGAGAGACCTATAAAATGGACAGGAAGTGGGGAGATGTTCCCTAATCTCTTGTTCTGTCAAACAAATAAAAAGTAAGGAGAAAAGCCCCAAATGTGGCAATAAAATGTTGATAGCCCAATTCACGAAAACATGGAGTGCATGGGTTCATCTGAGTAGACCTCTTTTCATAGTGAAAGCCCATTTAATATGAGAAGAGACGAGTAATATAAGGCTTTCTCCCTGGTGTGGAGTGTCGTGTCACACAGCTAACAAACAGCTCCTTTCTCTATCTGCAACGTAGAGAGCGTCCTGACTCTCCTGTAGTCCAAGGGAGTGGGGCGAGCACGACACTCCACACCAGGGAGAAAGCCTTGCATTACTGTGTAGAGTTACAGACAGAAGAACAGGAAATGAGGATTTCTCAGAAGAAAAAAAGGACATTTAAAAGCAAAATGGAAGGATGAGGTAAGTGAAGGAGGACTGCACTAAGGTAAAGGAAGCTATTTAGGAAAAAAAATTTACCTTTACAACCCCTTTAAAGCTAAGTAAATAGGATTTTTAGTAAGGATATCGGTGCCAACCTATATATGTCTCTCAGTTGCCTTTAAAGTGTATGTGAAGTTATTTTTAGTTCTGGATAGAGTGAGAAATGGTTGGAACCCCTGTTGGGTTTTACTGCTGTCTGGAGCTCCGTTAGATAAGCTTCATCTTACATCCAGTCTTGGTGACAACAATTTCACCCGATAGAAAGTATGGGTAATTCACCAATAACAAAACAAAAACTTTCATTGCTGTCTGAATTCCTTTGACAGACTCCCATTGCCTGGTAAAACCATTGTCCTTGGTGGATGGAGGAATCTCCCTGTCTGGCTATTGTATTCTGACAGCCGCTACTTCCGAAGCTGTTAAAATATCTAAACAGTGACTGCATCTAATTAGCTGCAGTCACTGATCTGCTGAGAATTTTCCATACGGATAATTCAGTTTCAAGATTTGTCAAGCCGGGTGGTGCTGACAGATGGGCACCAAAACAGAGTCTTATGCCGCGTACACACGTTTTGTGATGTAAAAAAACGTTGTTTTATCTCACCAAACAAAACTAAGTTTTTCAAACTTCATTTTAAAAAACAACGTTGCCTACACACCATCGTTTTCTGAAAATGCTCTTGCAAAGCGCGGTGACGTACACCACATTCGACGGCACTCTGTTCCATTGAAGCTCCCGTCTCATAACTTGCTTCTGAGCATGCGTAGGTTTAAAAACGTTGTTTTTAAACGTCGTTTTGCCCACACACGATAATTGTTTATGACACAAAAAACGACATTTTGAAAAACAACATTAAAAATTGAAGCATGTTCGAATTTTTTTTGGTCGTTTTTCTGAAGACATAAAACGACGTTTTGCCCACACACGATCATTTTAAATGACATTTTTTTAAAACGTCATTTTATTTCATTACAAAAAACGACCGTGTGTACGCGGCATCAGACAACAAATACTTTATTTATCGGCATATAACACACACTTTTTTACCCTGAAAATAGAGGGTAAACCGTGCCTGCGTGTTATACGCCAATATCTGTTTTTTTTCCAACAGGGGGCGGGGATTGAGCCGTCACCTCTCCTGTCCATGGGACAGCGCTGGTAAAAATTTATAATCGCTCCAAACACCCATGTGCAGTGGGTGACCACAACAATAAATAAGTAAAATATGTAGAAGTTAAATACAGTAAAATCAATACATGACAATAAGTGGCATCCAAAGATAAGCATAAAGTGCAACCGAGTGCAAAGACTCAGAGTGACAAAGTGCCAATATTTGCAATAAACAAAAGTGCATCCAGTGCAGAGTTTGTGAACTCAATGAATAGGAATGTCTATAACAAGGCGTTCTGATGGAGGTAAAACATAGATGAAATCTGGTCATAGACAACTGGTAATGAAAGTGGCATCCATAAACGGTCTCACAGTGCCCTAACCTTAAAGGTGCTATATCTTTGGATGCCACTTATTGTAATGTATTGATTTTATTGTATTTAACTTCTAGATATTTTACTTATTTATTGTTGTGGTCACCCACTGCACATGGGTGTCTGGAGTGCTTATCACTTTTTACCATATTTGTAGTCGTGTATTGTGAACACTTTTAGATATAGCTGACCCAGACTGTACCTATGCTCACTTTATTTTTCACATTTTGTTTACTCATAGTAGCGCATTCGATTTTCTTTTTCATGGGACAGCGCTGGCAGTAAACGTTGAAGTTCAGAAAACATTACTGCCAGTCCTTTGTCATATAACGCTCCTCCTCTGTAAACTCTCTCAATGTAAATATAAGCCTCTGCATACCTTAATTAACGCCGCTCATTGTGGCTGCTCTCCTCCTCCTGCTCCGCCTCCTCCTCGTGTTTAGCTTTTGATTGGAGGAGGAGAGCGGTCATGTGACCATCCATAAAGGAGAGGAGAGCAGTCACATGACCGGGTCCACGAGAGAGAACGGCATTAATGGATGTGTTTTTTGAACGTTGCTTTACAATGAGAGTGACAAAGGGGGAGTGGTGCATGACAAAGGGCTGACAGTGTGTAGTTTTCTCCACTTTAGAGTATGCTGGAAGTGCTGGGAGTGCAGGGAGGGGGTCTTTATAATGAAAGGGGGCTGCAGTGTTGGCTGCGGTGTTGTACAGGAGGCTGCAGTGTTGTACAGGAGGCTGCGGTGTTGTACAGGGGTGTATTATGCAAGGGATCCATGTATTATGCCAGGGGTCTGTGTAAAGTTTTTTTCCTGAAATTTCCCTCTTAGGCCGCGTACACACGATCAGACTGGTCCAATGAGAATGGTCCGACGGACCGTTTTCGTCGGGTCACCGCTGAAGTGGCCTGATGGTCTGATGTGCGTACACACCATCAGTCCAAAATCCGATCGGGTCATAACGCGGTGACGTAGAACACATCGATGTGCTGAAAAAACAAAGTTCAGTGCTTCCAAGTATGCGTCGACTTGATTCTGAGCATGCACGGGTTTTTGGTCCGATGCTTTTGCGTACTAACCATCGTTTTGGTCCGACGGTCAGGCATCCATCTGACAGATTTTAAAGCAAGTTTTAAAACTTTGGTCCGATGGACAACGGTCCGATGGGCCGTACATATGATCGATTTGGTCCGATGAAACTCATCAGACCGCTCTGATCGTGTGTACGCGGCCTTAAAGTTAAGGTGCGTGTTATACGCCTGTGCGTGTTATACGCCAATAAATACGGTATATGTTTTTTTTTCTCCCCCCCCCCCCCATTTAATCCTGAAAAAAAATACCAATTAGGCTGGACATACAATTTACACATTTTCTGCATTTAAGTCTGCTTGCCTGCACAGTTGATAAATGTTTGACACTAAAGTTCTGCGACCCTCAAATCCCAATCACAGGAGCCAATGCAGAGTTCTGGTCAATTGGGTTTTCTCAATCTGACTACCGTATTTATCGGCGTATACCGCACACTTTTTTGCCCTGAAAATCAGGGCAAAATTGTGGGTGCACGGTATACGCCGATAGCCGCTTTCCCGCGCCGAGTTTCAAATACTGCGCCGGCATATACCGAGCGCAGTACACTCGGGTATAGTCGGGCAGACTCAGCTCCTCTCGCGCTGACGTGCTGTACGTCCAGGACGTCAGCGCGAGAGGAGCCGAGTCTGCCCGACTATACCCGAGTGTACTGCGCTCGGTATATGCCGGCGGAGTATTTGAAACTCGGCGCGGGAAAGCGAGGAGAACGCCGCGAGGACGCCGGACCCGCCGAAGAGGACACCGGACCCGACGAAGAGGACACCCGAAGCTGCAGACGGACGCCGGACCGGATGAAGAGGACACCCGAAGCCGCCGATGGACGCCGCGCAAGACACCAAAACTGTAAGTACAAAAAACTTTTTTCCACAGGAATGGCGGCAACTTTAGGGGTGCGCGCTATACGCGGGAGCGCGCTATACCCCGATAAATACGGTATATAGTGTGCAGTTTTATCTTATTAATTAATCTCATAAGTAAATGGATTTACCAAACAAAATGTAATTCTACTACCATTATCTTTTTAGAATTCTAAATTTTAGATTAGTAATCATACCAATAAACAATCCCAAAGGAAATTAGAATTAGCGTTAAAAAATGAAAGCTTGTGGACTTTGCATTTATTATTAACGTAAAAAAATTGTAATTTCTCAGATATAGTTAAATATTAATGCAGCAAATATGCTGCATACTAAAAGTGTGACGGTGAGTATAAAAAAAAACTAGCTACAGAAGGACATTTGGCTATGGAATCTGTACAATGTTATGTTAATAAGGTAGTTAAATAATTTTATTGTAGTTGGTTCTCTTTTAATACAGAACATGCTACATCTCATGTATTTTCATTATTTGTTTCATTATCTTGTTACAACAGATTATATGGTTACTGGAGGGAAGCTCGTCTCAGTTGGTTCGTTGTGCAAATACAGATTCTTATATTCTGGAAATGGATGTAGAATTCTACCCAACACCCTTGTAATGCTACGAGTCACGTCTTTTTTTTATTTATTTTTGGTTTTGTCACAGATGAGAGAAAATATAATAACAGGGTTGGG
The DNA here is from genome assembly GCA_029574335.1 of Rana kukunoris. Lineage (NCBI taxonomy): Eukaryota > Metazoa > Chordata > Amphibia > Anura > Ranidae > Rana > Rana kukunoris. Next base: position 38,791,292 of record CM056056.1, on the reverse strand, counting down.
ACGTAGGGGGATAAAAAAAGAAAAAGGGGGGGGGGTTAAGTTTCCATATCCATATCTCTTTACTATTCTTGTGAATACTCTCGGCTCCTGCTGGGTCAGATTTTGGTAATACGGGGGGGGGGGGGGGTGGCCTATGTGGGGGGGTGCAATGCTTCCTATTTCCATTGCGTGATTGTTCAACATAAAATAGAAAAATTGTTGCGGTATATCTGAATTTAGCTAGATACATTATTTAAATGTGAGTATAAAGAGGTCGTCCGAAAGTGTGTCCAGCATGCCAGCACTTTACCTCTTTGCACAGCAGATGATGAATCATGTTGAGAGTAAGTACTCATCATGTTAATTATCACTTTTAATGGGTTCTTTCATGCGACTTTTGATTGTTTACTAGTGGTGAATGAGCACTTTGCACTTGATGATTTATTGTGCACACTTATAAGTTTGTCTTTTAATCAGCACTGATTTGAATGCACTTTAATTGATTTAATTTTCAGGCCTCGTACAAACGTTGTTTTTCCTGACGAGATTATTGGCAAGAATCTCTTGCCGTCCGAGTATACACACAGTCCTTACAAAAGAACCGCGGTTCTCTTAAAAGGCAAGATCGCAGTGATGTCATCACATACGACGAGAATGCGCTTGTCACATTTGATGCTGTCAGTGCCGATCCTGACCTCCCTGGGGCTCTAAGCAAAATGATAAGCGGGGGCTGTCGAAAATGACATGTCACATTTAAGTTGAGAAGCGGGAGGGGTGCCAGTGACATAAGAAGCGGGGGAAGGGGGTGCTCTGCTGTCGGAAATTACATCTTACATTACAGTGAGAAGCGATATATACACTGTATTTATTGGCGTATAATGCCGCGTACACACAACCGGTTTTCGGGATTGAAAAAATGTCATGTTGTGTGTGGGCTGCAGAGCATTTTTCACAACGTAAAAAGTGTCCATTAAAAATATAAAATATGCTCACGTCATTTTTAACGTCATAAAAAATGGTAGTGTGTAGGCTTTAACGACGTGAAAAAAAACGCGTATGCTCAGAAGCAAGTTATGAGACGGGAGCACTCGTTCTGGTAAAACAAGCATTCGTAATGGAGATAACACATTCATCACGCTGTAACAGACTTAAAAGTGTGAATCGTCTCTCACCAAAGTTTTACTAACACGAAATCAGCAAAAGCAGCCCCAAGGGTGGCATCATCCGAATGGTACTTCCTCTTTATAGTGCCTTTGTGCGCGTTGTACGTCACCATGCTTTGCTAGAGCATTTTCTTTAAACGATCATGTGTAGGCAAGGCCGGCTTAACATTAATCGGGTTGAAAAAAACTTTGTTTTTTCTAGACCATTAAAAACGGTTGTGTGTATGCGGCATAACACTCACTTTTTCACCCGGCATTCGGTTACAAATAGTGTCTGCGTGTTATACGATACAATTTGGCTGCCTTGGAGAGAACAGGGGGGGGGGCGGGATGAGCTTCGTCAGATTACATACAGCTAAAATCTCCCGTTCACTCGGCTGCTTCTGTAATAGGAACTCCTGTCTGTTGGGCCGCCATTGGACCAGTGCTCTGTCTATCATAAGCCGTTCCAGAAGGGGGGACTTTATATTAACTAGTTCCCGACCGTTATACGTCATGACTTTAAAGATGGATATCTCAGTAACGGCAGCAGCTGCTGCCACAACCAAGATAGCCATCTCTTCTGTGGGTGGTCGGTCAAACGATAATGGCGGTCTCCGCGGCGGATTCGCTGCGAGATCGCCGTTATAGGTGGCGGACGAGGACCCCCCCTCCGCCGCTTACCGTAGCCGTCGGTAGCGGCGGAGGCGATGGGGTTCTCTCCCGTGCTCAGTGGGGATGCGAGTGAGGGAAAAATGTCCCTCATCCATCCCCGTAGCTCTGCTGGGCGGAAGTGACGTCAAAACGTCAGTCCCGCCCAGCGTCTTAAAGAGACATTTTTTTTTAATGTTATTTAAAAAATTAAATTTTTATTTTTTTTTGCATTGAAGCCTAAATATAGGATCTGAGGTATTTTTGACCCCAGATCTCATATTTAAGAGGACATGTCATGCTTTTTTCTATTACAAGGGATGTTTACATTCCTTGTAATAGGAATAAAAGTGATCATTTTTTTTATTTTCATTTTAGTGTTAAAAATTGGTAAAATAAATAAAAATAAATACAAAAACAAAAACATTTTTTTTTAAATCGCCCCGTCCCGACGAGCTCGCGTACAGAAGCAAACGCATATGAAAACGGTGTATAAACCACACAAGTGAGGTATCGCTGCGATCGTTAGAGCGAGAGCAATAATTCTAGCCCTAGACCTCCTATGAATCTCAAAAAATGCAACCTGTAGAATTTTTTAAACGTCGCCTATCGAGATTTTTAAGGGTAACATTTTGACGCCATGCCACGAGCGGGCGCAATTTTTAAGCGTGACATGTTGGGTATCATTTTACTCGCCGTAACATTATCTTTCACAATATGTAAAAAAATTGGGCCAAATTTATTGTTGTCTTATTTTTTAATTTAAAAAAGTGATTTTTTTCCAAAAAAAAAGTGCGCTTGTAAGACCGCTGCGCAAATACGGTGTGACAAAAAGTATTGCAATGACTGCCATTTTATTCTCTAGGGTGTTAGAAAAAAATATACAATATTTGGGGGTTTTAAGTAATTTTATATCAAAAAAAATGTTTTAGTCTCATAAACACCGAGTCTGAAAAACAGGCTCGGGGCTTAAGTGGTTAAAGAGGAGTCTCTTGCAGTATGTAATCTGACGGCGCTCATCCCGCCCTCCTTCCTGTCCCCTCTGAGTCAGCAGTAATCTGAGGTGAGATGGGCATTGCTCAGGCTGCATTCATGGCAATAGTTAGGCTGAAGGTGGGCATTGATCAAGCTGCAATGATGGGAACTGATCCTTATTTTTGCTTCAAAGTTCTTTATTTAAAATTAAAAAATATCCTGAAACTTCCCTCTTATGCCGCGTACACACGATCATTTTTTGTGATAAAAAAAACCGACGTTTTCTGTGAAGTAAAAAACGACGTTTTTGAAACGTCACTTTTCAAAGACGATGTTGCATACACACCATCGTTTTTTCACAAAAAGCGAAGTTACGTTCACCACTCTTTTCCATTGAAGCTCGCTTCATAACTAGCTTCTGGGCATGCGCGGGTTGAAAAATGTCGTTTTAAACGACGTTTGTGCTACACACGGTGACTTTTTGTGAAACAAAAAACGACGTTTTGAAAAACGATACAAAAAATTCAAGCATGTTGGAATTTTTTTTTGGTCGTTTTTTTGAAGACAAAAAACAACGTTTTGCCCACACACGATCAATTTAAATGACGTTTTAAAAAACAACATTTTTTTTCATCGCAAAAAACGACCGTGTGTACGCGGTATTTAGACTTCATTTTTTACAGCCACTTTTTTAAAGCCTTTTTTTACAGCTTAAAAACGCCTGTCCATGTTTATTTGTTGTCCATGTTTTTTTTGAGCTGGAGCTCAAAAACGCCGCGGCAGCGTTTTTGCGCATTTTTGAGCGTTTTTTAATGTCTGACGTTTTTACAGCTCTATTGCTGGAGCTTCAGAACGCACTGGTCCTGCGTTTTATTTTGCAGCTTAAAAGCGGCTTAGCCATCTACAGCTCAAAAACGTCACGGTGGGCATGAGGCCATAGACTAACATGGAGAGCTGTTTTTAAGCTGCAAAAAACGCTCAGAAAAGTGGCTGTAAAAACGTCCATGGAATTGAAGCCTAAAAATGAATGTTATATGCCGATGACTACGGTATATACAATATATATATATATATATATATACACACAGTATATTCTAAATAATAAAAAGTGAGCACAAAAGGTGACATGTAAACCTTATATAATGAATACACTAAAACGAGTGCAGCACATGTAAAACTCATACAAAAAATTACATACAGTTGTATTCAAAAGTTTAGGAACCCCTGACAATTTTCATGATTGTAGTTAAGTAGTTACAGGTATTCAAATCAACAACATCACAAGGGTGCCCAAATGTATGCACCTGTCTAATTTCATTTTTGATGCATATTGCGCAATTTCTGTTAATCCAATAAAGATCATTTCACTACTGAAATATTACTGTATCCTTCAGTTATTTGATAGATCAAAATGAAATACCCAGATATTTATAAATGACAATCATGGAAGGGGTTCCTAAACATTTGCATACAACTGTACACTGAAGCCTCGTACACACGCTCAGTTTTCTCGGCAAGAACCATCAAGAAAACTGCAGAGTAAACCGAGCGTGTGTACGAGGCTTTCAGGTTTCTCGTCTGGAAATCTGGCCAGAATCTCGACGAGAAAAATAGAGAACTTGCCTCTATTTTCTCAACGAGATTCTTGTCGGCCTGTTTACCCGGCGAGAAACCCGAGTGTGTGTATACTTACCTGTGGCCGTGAAAACCTGCGCATGCTCGAAATGACTTTAATGCAGTAGCTTCCACAGCATAGGTAGGGTGAAGCAAAATGGTGGCAATGGCAACAGATGTGCATGCTCGTCGTACGCGACCGCGGTTCTTTTGAAAGGTCTGTGTGTACACTTGGCCGGCAAGAGTTTTTTGCCAAGAATCTCGTCGGGAAAAACAATGTTTTTTTCCTGATGAGATTCCTGCCTGTGTGTACGAGGCCTGTATGTATTCCTGTAAATGTAAATGATTTTTATACACAGCAATCTTGTTTAGTAAATGCACAATAAGGGGTCGGCTTTTTTGCCAACAAAGTAGAGAAACAGCAAAACTTAGCAAAAAGGCAGGTACTTGCAGTAGTCCAGAGACAAGAGATTTGCCAACAGAGATGTTGTTCTTCCCTGTATTTGTTATGTGGAATGATCTACTTTGTATCTGGTGAGCTTAGCTTGCATTACCAGCCTGACATTTTCATTCCTTCGGTTTGGGAGTTGAATGGTCTATTATGTCTATTAGATAGGCAGCTCAATAGCTAACTGAAGGAGCTCACACAGCATGCTGACAATGATAATGCTAATTGCAGGGTAGCTGCTTAGCATTGTCGGCCTTAAATATGAAATTCTGTTACTGGCAGGGTGTCCAGGTAAAACTTTGCAACAGGTTTACAAAAAGAAAACTGTATACGGTGAGATAGGATGCCAATCATATTAAAAAACAGATGTGAGTATACATACACTTAAACCTTGCCCCTTCTGACCGCTGAACCTCACACTGATATAATAGATACTAATGAATGCAGTTCTCATATTCCTGGTTTGTATGCATCAGTTATATAGTTGCTTATATTTGGTGCATAATATAGTAGTTAATAGTGTTGAGCGGAATACGCCATATTCGATTTCACGATATTGCGCGAATATATAGAAGAATATTTGCGAATATTCGCTAATATCGAATATTCGTGATATTTTATCCCAAAAAAATTTTGCGAAATTTCGCTAATGCGAAAATGATTGCGAAATTCTCATAAACGGAGATCATTTCCTGTATTACTAAACTAATATGCACTAAACACTAAGGCCTCGTACACACGAGCGGATATGTCCGCTGAAAACGGTCCGATGGACCGTTTCAGCAGACATCTCCGATCGTGTGTATGGGCTAGCGGACAGATTTGTCCACCCGACAGAATTCAAAGCATGCTTTGAAATCTATCGGGTGGGAATGTGTCCGCCCGACATGTCTGTCGGCGGGGAATTTGATCTGATGGTGTGTACACGCCATCGGACCAAACTCCAGATCGGACATATCCGATGGAAACGGTCCGCAGACCGTTTTCATCGGATATGTCCGATCGTGTGTACAAGGCCTAACTCTACACTAACTCTACTTAAAAGAAAGGAGAATAAGGGGGCAAAAGAAGGGCGGAGAAGATAATCGCGCAATATTCCTATTGCACGATTATCTTCTCCGCCCTTCTTTTGCATCAGAGCCAATCAGAATAACTCGAATATTCGGCAAAAGGAATATCGCGCAATATTCATTTTGCCGAATATTCAAGTTATTCTGATTGGCTCTGATGCAAAAGAAGGGCGGAGAAGATAATCGCGCAATATTCCGTTTGCCGAATATTCGAGTTATTCTGATTGGCTCTGATGCAAAAGAAGGGCGCATCAGAGCCAATCAGAATAACTTGAATATTCGGCAAAAGGAATATTGCGCGATTATCTTCTCCGCCCTTCTTTTGCATCAGAGCCAATCAGAATAACTCGAATATTCGGCAAAAGTAATATCGTGCAATATTCCTTTTGCCGAATATTCGAGTTATTCTGATTGGCTCTGATGCAAAAGAAGGGCCGAGTAGCTGATGCGATTCTTTTATGTTGCCGCAATGCGAATTTTCGGCAACATAAAAGAATCGCATCAGCTACTCGGCCCAGGGTCTCTCTCTAATCATACCAGCAATGCTTTTAGACGTCGATGGAGATCACTAGGATGTGATCTGTTTTAAAAATAAATTTGAAAAAATACGAATATTCGCCGCAATATTCGAGTTATTCACGAATACTCGAATATGCAATATTCGTAGCGAATATTCGCAATGCGAATATTCGTAAGCAACACTAGTAGTTAATAATAATTTGAATGAGAACTTACTTGGTCTTTAACCGCTTGCCGACCATATACTGTATATATACGGTGGAAAGGTAGCTCCTCTGCACAGGATCAAGTACCTGTATGTTATCCTGTACTTCCAGGTCTGGGGTGCGCCCGTAGGCTATAAGTGACCCACTCCCACTGTGATTGGACACGATGGGAGCCAATCAGCGGGTCCAGCAGACGCAATGTCTGCCGGGACCCCCTGATCGTTTGAGAGACAGGCAGAATGGTGGTAGGCCTATCTAAACCAGGCAGATCCTCATTCTGTGAGAAGGGAAGGCTGTGATCCTGTGTTCCTACAAAACCGGAACACAGATCTCTGCCTTCCCACAGTAAAAGCATCTCCCCCACACAGTTAGCAACCAATCCCTACATTGAATATTATAAATAAATATATTGCGCTAAACTATAAATCTCTACAGTACTACAAAGATGTGAGGCAGCCAACACAACAATGGAAAATTGTGAAAGAAAAAAATTACTTTTTTTTCTTTATCCCTACATTGAACCCCTTGATCACCCCTGCCAATGTCATTAGTGACAGTGAATATACAGTACTTAGCACTGATCGCTGTATTAGTGTCACTGGCCCCAAAAAGTGTCACTAATGACGCGTACACATGGACGGAATTTCCGACAAGAAAAGTTCCATGTGAGATTTGGTCGGAAATTTCCGACCATGTGTAGGCCCCCATCTGACTTTTTCTGTCGGAATTTGAGAGCTGGTTCTCAAATTTTCAGACGGGAAAAGTTCTTGTTGGAAATTTTGATCTTCTGTATGCAATTCCGATGCGCAAAAAAACATGCATGCTCGGAATCAATTTGACGCATGCTCTGAATCATTGAACTTCATTTTCCTAGGCTTGTTGTAGTGTTGTACGTCACCGTGTTCTTGACGGTCTGAATTTTGTGTGACCGCGTGTATGCAAGACAAGTTTGAGCCAAAATTCCGCCTGAAAAAATCCACGGTTTTCGTGTCGGAATTTCCAATCCTGTGTACGCGGCATTAGTGTCTGATTTGTCCACCAAAATGTCGCAGTTCTGCTACAAGTAGCTGATCGCCGCCAATTACTAGTAAAAAATAAATAAAAATAATTATAATAAATCTATCCCATAGTTAGTAGACACTGTAATTGTTGCGCAAACCAATTAATACATGCTTATTGGGATTTTTTCCCCCAATAACATTTAGCAGAATACATATTGGTCTCAATTGATGAAGAAATTACATTTTTTATATTTTTTTATTAGATATGTTTTAGAGCAGAAAGCAAAACATATATATACTGTATACCTTATATACTCGAGTATAAGCCTTAATTTTTTTATGCTGAAAATGCCCCCCTCGGCTTATACTCGAGTCACCTTTTTGCGCCTGATCTCCCGGACTTTAGGGACTTTGGCACACGTGTAGCCCCACTCTTCCTTTACAAGTGTACAAAGTTTGTTGTCCGGGGGACCTACGGCCGGGGAGCACCGATTTTTCAAACCCGGGCACCCCTTCCATAGACTCCCATGTTAAATGGTAATTTCTCCGGTGAATTTGGGGACATGGTACTAGCCGGTTGTAGGTCCCCTGAACCCAGGAATTGGCACACATGTAGCCCCATTTCTTTTCTACAAGTGTACAAAGTTTGTTGTCTAGGGGGACTACGGCTGGGGAGCACCTATTTTTCAAATCTGGGCACCCCTTCTATAGACTCCCATGTTAAATGGTAATTTCTCTGGTAATTTGGGGACCGGGTACCGGCCGGTCGTAGGTCCCCTGGACCCCGGATTTGCCACACATGTAGTTCCATTACTCCTCTACAAGTGTACAAAGTTTGTTGTCTAGGGGAACTACAGCTTGGGAGCACCTATTTTTCAAATCTAGGCACCCCTTCCATAGACTCCCATGTTAAACGTCAGTCTAGTCATGGACACAGTGAGGCATGGGCACAGTAAGGGATAGACACAGTGAGGCATGGGCACAGTGAGGAATGGGCACAGTGAGGCATGCACATCGACACAGTGAGGCATGGACACAGTGAGGCATGCACATGTATACAGTGAGGCAATGTGAGGCACAGTGAGGCATGCAGATAGACAGCCTAGGCTTATACATGAGTCAATACGTTTTCCCATTTTTTGTGGTAAAATTAGGTGCCTCGGCTTATATTCGGGTCGTCTTATACTCGAGTATATATGGTATATTTTTTTAAATTGTCTGTATTGTTTATAGAGCAAAACAGAAAAAACACAGAGGTGCTCAAATACCACCAAAAGAAAGCTCTATTTGTGGGGAAAACACATACATTTATTTTATTTGGGTACAGCTTTGCATGACCGCGCAATAATCATTAAAAATAACGCAGTGTCATATCTCAAAAAATTACCTGGTCATGAAGGGGGGTAAACCTTCGGCAGGGCAAGTGGTTGATTACAGTTATTTCTAAAATCTTATTTTATTGGAAAACTATTTACATCTAAGCTAATATCCAATACAATTGGAGTATTAAAGTAAAATTAAAGTATTTTCTATGGATACATAAAGAAACCTCCAGTGAGAGCCAAATGAATTGAATATATTTTTTTTTAAATATAATATTTTAGAGCTGGAGGCAAGGAGCAATGAAATTTTGAAGTGGGACGTCTACAAAGAGGTGAGGTCAGAAAAATGTCCTCATTGACATTTGCTTGGATATATCACCAGCTCTCCTTTGGGTTTTATTATACACATGGAAATTATTTATGATTAGCATTGCAGTTATTGAAAGCCAGACAGTGATTAATCTGCAAACAGTAAAAAAAATAATGATTTGCAATTTGTCATTAAGAATGTTATTTTATATCTGCATGAAGGTTTAATTGAATATTAAACAAGATACAAGATTATGCTGAGATGAAGAGTTTATATACTGTGTAACCTTTTGACTATGCAGGAAATTTGTTCCTGGACAAAAAGAAGCTTTATTTCAAGGGATGGGTTTTTCCTTGTTTTTGTCTGCGGGGGCAGACCTAATCCAGTGTTTGCTTGGTTTGTTTTATCCAAGCAAACAGCTAAGTACACAGTTGAATTCATGTATGTTTACTATAAAACCAGCCAAAGTATTTGTAATTCTCTAGAGCTAATCTTGTGATTAGGGATGAATGAAGTGTCTTTGGCAAGACTGAATTTGCCACAAAATTTCAATAGAAGCAAGCATAATGAGTGCGCATGCGCGGGACATCCGGGAAGACGCTCTGAACGGGAGCTCCGAGCCCCCCCGCAATCCGGGGCTCACATGGCTAGAAGCATTGGGAGATTGATTCCGAGGACGGTCGGACAGGGTAGCGGAGGGAGCGGAGCTCGTCCCTGGATGTCAGGCTCCGACGAAAAGAAAGGTTTCAGCCGGCAGCTGGACTTTGGCCTAGCAGCTCCATTAACCTCCAAGATGGCGACCGCTGCCTCTCCTCGTGGTGACGAGGCAGGCCAGGATAGTATTGTGGACCCTTCTTCTCCAATCCAGCACGTTCTACCCCTGCTGGCAACTCCAGTGAGTACTGTTCCTCGTCACCTGGCATCACCAGCCTCCACTGAATCTCTCTTCAGCCGCACTATGGCAGACATCCTAAACACACCCATGTTGCAATCCCCCTTGAGCCAAGCTGGCTTTCAGATGCCATCCCCCATTCCTCAGCCCCCTCAGTCTGACATGGCACAAACTGCGGCACAGATTACATCTTCCATTAAAGCGGATCTGCAATCTATAGGTGCACGCATGGATGCTATTGAGCAAGCGGTAGACAACACTTCAGCTCGCACCAATCAAAACACTAACTGCATTCAGACACTGCAGGACCAACTTGAAATCGCACTAGCCAAAATCGATGAGTTGGAGAATCGCAGCAGGAGATATAATTTCCGCATTAGGGGACTTCCTGAGGAGGTAGTCAATATTCCTGAAGCAGTGAAATCGTTCATTAAAAATGTCATACCCGATATTCCGGAACATAAACTTGAACTGGACAGGGCCCACAGAGCTCTACAACCCCCTCGCCAAGATGGGCTTCCAAGAGATGTAGTGGTCAAGCCCCACTACTACAGTGTGAAGGAGGAGGTTATGCGGAGATCACGCAATGTTGAGGAACTCAACTTTCAGGGGACTAAAATACAGATTTTTGCGGACATCTCACCGACCACAATCCAAAAGAGGAGGGCCCTGAAGCCCCTTTCGGGGGTTCTCTCGCAGAAATCCATCAAGTATAGGTGGTCCTTCCCATTCCGCCTCCAATTTGATCACAAGGGCAAAAACCTATGGCTTCTCAAGCTTCAGGGAAGGAGAACAGCTGCTACTGCGTCTTGGATTCATCAATCAAGAATTGCCCCCCCGAGACCCTTCTCCTAGACCCGGTTCGTCCAAGAGGCCCTCCACTGGCAGCCCCATCACCCCATTGTGGAACAAACAACAATCAAAGAGGCACCGAGGCTCTCGCCCTCCAAGATGACTTTGCATCCCTGACCTGTCTCTCGGAGACAGCTGTGCCTTATTCCGGGTATCTTAACCTCCATCTGAATAGTGCTGCTCACTATTCCATCCGAGACTGAGTTTTTCCCTCTGCCCCCTTTCTTAAGAATGCTGCGACTCGCCTCCTCAACGGGGTTTCCCCGCCTCGCTGTCCTAGCTCTCCCCTTTGGGGTCAGCGGGATGCCAGCTCGCTAAGTATTCTTTGTTTTCCATTTTTATTATTATTTCATCCTGTGTTTGATTGAGCCCCCTGTGCAAGAGGGGAGGTGGGGAGTATACGTATTGGATATTCACGGGATTACTGGAGGGAGAACCCGGTCCAATGCCATATATTCCTTGTAATCTATTTGTTTTTACTTGATATGTGATTGGGGGTGGTCATCCCCCCTCTATGCTCCCTAAACCTGACCCCCCCTTGTCTCCCCCCCCCCTCTTCCCTGCCCCCTCCACTCCCACCTCTCCCCCCCTGTCCTCCCGAATCCTTCCCCTTCTACTTTCACTCGGCATCGAGGATTGCTAGTTTTGGATTTTTCTGTATGCCATTCTGTTCATGTTACAATTTTATTTAGTGTTTACTATCTAAGTCTGCGGTTAGATATGCCCCTGAACCTAGATGTCTCCCCTATATGATTATATTTTTACTGTGGGCTTTTGGGCTGGGGCGGACAAGCATGCCACCTTCTCCGCGGTACCAGATAAGAGCTAGCTCTTTCTGCGACTGCGGGCATACGACCCACATAGGGGTCGTCACCTCCCTGAGCCCAACATCGTTTTGGGTCTCAGTACTTGACTAGGCTATTTGGTCCTGTTTATTCTCATCCCTAGTCAATCTTGCCTAGGTCTCCTTTCAATCTCTACTCTTCTCTATCCTTACCCCCTTTTCTATATGTCTGAACTTTTCTCACATTTTTATTTTTGCAATACTTCTTTCTTCTCCCAGGAACCGACACGGAAGGCCCTCAAGTATACTGGCACTCGGTTGCGACTTTCACCCATCTTTCCGATGCGATTTCCCAGTCAATGGCGGATCAAGGTAGGTCTCTCTTTTATATGCTCGTGCTCACCCTCTTTTTTCCATGGCTGATACACCTTCCAAACCAGTAGCCCTTAGAGTAGCTTCACATAATACCCAGGGCCTGAACTCCCCGACCAAACGACGCAAAGCCTTCCAGAGTTATCACACACGGTGCCTTGACGTAGTCCTACGCCAGGAGACCCACTTCCCCAGCAGTTATAACCCCCCCTTTCTTCACCGTGGTTACCCCACTTTTTTTTAGCAAGTGCTGAAACTAAAAAGAGAGGTGTAGCGATACTATTCTCCAAAAGACCCACTTTGAACACTCCTTAACGATTACAGACAAGGAGGGTCGTTACATCCTAGTTAAGGGTTCAATAGAGGGGAGGGTCCATACTGTGGTTTCCTATTATGCCCCCAACAGTGGACAGGCCAAATTTTTCTCCACCTTACTTAACACACTAGCACCACACTTTGAGGGCCGGGTAATCCTGGGTGGTGACTCCAATGTCACCTTTGACACTATTCTATATAAATCTAAGACGGGGACTCCCAACCATAAAAGACCTCCTAAACAGAGCCTTCATATTGCACGCCTTCTAAACTCCCTAGGCCTCATAGACACTAGGAGGGAACTCAACACTTCGGCGAAAGATTACACACATTACTCGGCTCCTCATAAAACCTACGCCAGAATTGACCACATCTTTCTACCTGCACCGGACATTCACGCTGCCTCTCGTGCCTCCATTCACAAAGTCCCATGGTCTGACCACTCTTTGGTGCTCGTTAGGCTCTCTGGTACTCTATCCTCCCCTGGGCCTCGTCCGTGGCATTTAAACTCATCTCTTCTCTCCAACCTGGTACACTGCACTATGTTGGAAAAGGAGATTCGGGAATATTTCGAGAACAATGACACAAGCGATATCTCTCCCGGTTCTCTTTGGGGGGCCCACAAAGCTGTGCTGAGGGGAAGATTATTCAACTTTCATAACAACTGAAGCGGGAACGTAAGGCTGACATTGAGAAACTTGAGAAAGAATTCAAAACCTTAAGCGAGAACCATAAGAGAAATCCTTCTCAGACCTCCCTGGCCAGGTTGGATTCTATCAGGTTAGCACTTAACATGGCTCTAACTTCTACGGCGGACAAACACCTGAAATGGCAGAGTAGTAAGCACTACATGTGAGCTAATAAGTTTGGACCACAGCTGGCAGCCAAACTTACTCGCAAGCTAAGGTCATATGCCATCCCTAAGATTAAGACTTCAAACGGTACTTTATCTCAAAACCCCGTGTCGATACTTAAGACTTTCCAATCATTCTACTCTACCCTATACTCCTCCGACTCCCAACGCCCACTCGCTGATCTTGACACCTTTCTGCAGAACGTCCCCCTCCCTAGATTATCAGATTCCCATCGCTCTATCCTAGAAGCTCCGTTCCAGGTAGCAGAAATCTATGAAGTCATAAAGAATCTTAAAAAGGACTCGGCCCCTGGCCCTGACGGGTTCTCAAACCATTACTATAAGACATTTTCGGAGACCTTGGCCCCTTATTTGGTCCGTTTCTTTAACTCCTTGCGCAAGGACACTCCTCTAGACCCCTCGGCGAACTTGGCTTTCATTTCAGTAATTCACAAACCGGGGAAGGATTCTAGCGAAGTAAGCAACTATAGGCCTATCTCGTTGATTAACAATGATTTGAAGATAATGACAAAAATTTTAGCGAACAGAATGGCGTCCTTTATTGGTTCCTACATTAGCAAGGACCAGGTAGGGTTTATACCGGGGAGGCAGGGACCGGACCAGATTCGGAGGGCAATAGATGTCATCTCACTTATGAGGTCGAGTTGGGATGGAGGCCTACCCCAGGAGGGTTACTTGCTTTCCATAGATCTGCAAAAAGCATTTGACACAGTGGAGTGGCCTTACCTCTTTGCCCTGCTGTGCAAGTGGTGCTTTGGCCCTGACTTTATTAAAACGTTAGAGGCTCTCTATTCCCAACCGATAGCACAGGTTAGATTCCAAGGTCACTTTCCAGAGCAATTTCCCATCAGGAAGGGCACGAGGCAAGGATGCCCCCTCTCCCCCCTCCTATTCGCGGTAGCCATTGAGACTTTGGCTATCGCAATTAGAAATCATCCGGGTATCCAGGGGGTTCACTGCGGCCAAGCGACGCACAAATGCGCCTTGTTCGCAGATGATGTACTTCTCTTCATCACTTCCCCCCTCACCTTAACCCCTAATATGATCCGCCTTCTTACCGAGTTTGGCAGCGACAATCTATCTAAAAAGCCCCAAACCAGACTGGGTTTCCATGGAAAGAGCCGCGACCCCTGGGTTTACCTTAGATTTCCTTTTATGGAACCACCCTAAAACTCGTCCCCCAATCTTAGCACCTACACTATCCCACTCCATGGCTCTGTGCGACTCTCTACATAAACATAGTTCCCTGATTTCTCATTGGCATCCACTGGCCCATATCTTTCGCAATCCTTGATTCCCCCTTGGTTTAGACATAGTCGCCTTCAAATGGTGGCTTGACAAAGGCCTGTACAGAATTGGCCACTTTTTTAACTCAAACAGACCTTTTACTCTAAGCTATTGCACCTCTAGACTTAAAATGCCCCCTTCCGAGAAGTTCAGGTTTTTTCAACTTTCCCACTTCCTACACCAGATTAGGAGAGCCAGCATAGAACTACCTTCGGTAACGCCCTAAGAGCAGTGGTGCTCATCGGCCATGGACACAAGAGGCGGTATATCCCTGATTTACTCAGCTTTGGCCGAGCCTGTGGAGAGAGCACCTTACATGACGAGCTGGGAACGTGACCTTGCCCTTGACTGGACACTAGAACGCTGGCATAATAATCTGGCCCGCTCCTATAAAGGCATTTTGAATGTTTCGCTGGTTGAGGCGAACCTTAAAGTCATGACCTGTTGGTACCTGGTCCCCACCCGCATCGCCAAATTTTACCCACAATCTTTCCCCTTGTGCTACAGGGGCTGTGGGCTTACGGGCTCCATACTACATATACTGTGGGAATGCCCCAGAATCCGATCAAACCAAAATCCCCGCTGGCAGACAGCGCGGTGAAGTGGCGGTGACGTTGACGCCGCCACTTCACCGCACCAGGAAGTAAAACACTTCCGCGCATGCGTCGAATCCATTTGACGCATGTGCGGGCAGATATGTCTGCTGGTTAGCGTACTAACCAGCAGACATATCGGTCCGACGGGTTCCCAGCAGACAGATTTTAAAATCTGTCTGCTGGACCAATCCGTCTGCTCGCCTGTACACACGATCGAATCTGTCTGCTGAGACGGTCTGTCAGACCGTTTCCAGCAGATAGATTTGATCGTGTGTACGCGGCCTTAGAGAAAACTAGTTTAATGAAGCCTGGAGGGAAAATCTCTATTAATGGGGTGTCTAGACTAGAAAAATTAGTAGGAGGTACAAAAAGGTCTACGGTTAGCAGGGCTTTTTTCAGCTAGAACTTGGTTCAGGCCTTCTGCTCTCTGCTCACCACTATCGCTTGTGTAGCGGTACGCCCGGGGGGGGGGGGGGTGCTGGTAATAGAATGGGATGGCACATTACCTCATGGCTTCTTCTGAACGTCTAGGGGTGATTGATGAGTGCAACAGTAGAAAAAGAAATGTCCGCAAAGGAATGTCTTTTATGTGCTCTTTATTACCCAGCCGGGTAAAAACAGTAAACAGGTGATGAAAGGACAGATGAAGGTTGGAAGGAGAACAGCAGATTCAGGCGTACAATAGGGAAACAGTCCTGCTTCCGACAACACTTAATTTTTTTCGCCACTCCAGCCTGAGCCTCTTTTATATGCTCGTGCTCACCCTCTTTTTTCCATGGCTGATACACCTTCCAAACCAGTAGCCCTTAGAGTAGCTTCACATAATACCCAGGGCCTGAACTCCCCGACCAAACGACGCAAAGCCTTCCAGAGTTATCACACACGGTGCCTTGACGTAGTCCTACGCCAGGAGACCCACTTCCCCAGCAGTTATAACCCCCCCTTTCTTCACCGTGGTTACCCCACTTTTTTTTAGCAAGTGCTGAAACTAAAAAGAGAGGTGTAGCGATACTATTCTCCAAAAGACCCACTTTGAACACTCCTTAACGATTACAGACAAGGAGGGTCGTTACATCCTAGTTAAGGGTTCAATAGAGGGGAGGGTCCATACTGTGGTTTCCTATTATGCCCCCAACAGTGGACAGGCCAAATTTTTCTCCACCTTACTTAACACACTAGCACCACACTTTGAGGGCCGGGTAATCCTGGGTGGTGACTCCAATGTCACCTTTGACACTATTCTATATAAATCTAAGACGGGGACTCCCAACCATAAAAGACCTCCTAAACAGAGCCTTCATATTGCACGCCTTCTAAACTCCCTAGGCCTCATAGACACTAGGAGGGAACTCAACACTTCGGCGAAAGATTACACACATTACTCGGCTCCTCATAAAACCTACGCCAGAATTGACCACATCTTTCTACCTGCACCGACATTCACGCTGCCTCTCGTGCCTCCATTCACAAAGTCCCATGGTCTGACCACTCTTTGGTGCTCGTTAGGCTCTCTGGTACTCTATCCTCCCCTGGGCCTCGTCCGTGGCATTTAAACTCATCTCTTCTCTCCAACCTGGTACACTGCACTATGTTGGAAAAGGAGATTCGGGAATATTTCGAGAACAATGACACAAGCGATATCTCTCCCGGTTCTCTTTGGGGGGCCCACAAAGCTGTGCTGAGGGGAAGATTATTCAACTTTCATAACAACTGAAGCGGGAACGTAAGGCTGACATTGAGAAACTTGAGAAAGAATTCAAAACCTTAAGCGAGAACCATAAGAGAAATCCTTCTCAGACCTCCCTGGCCAGGTTGGATTCTATCAGGTTAGCACTTAACATGGCTCTAACTTCTACGGCGGACAAACACCTGAAATGGCAGAGTAGTAAGCACTACATGTGAGCTAATAAGTTTGGACCACAGCTGGCAGCCAAACTTACTCGCAAGCTAAGGTCATATGCCATCCCTAAGATTAAGACTTCAAACGGTACTTTATCTCAAAACCCCGTGTCGATACTTAAGACTTTCCAATCATTCTACTCTACCCTATACTCCTCCGACTCCCAACGCCCACTCGCTGATCTTGACACCTTTCTGCAGAACGTCCCCCTCCCTAGATTATCAGATTCCCATCGCTCTATCCTAGAAGCTCCGTTCCAGGTAGCAGAAATCTATGAAGTCATAAAGAATCTTAAAAAGGACTCGGCCCCTGGCCCTGACGGGTTCTCAAACCATTACTATAAGACATTTTCGGAGACCTTGGCCCCTTATTTGGTCCGTTTCTTTAACTCCTTGCGCAAGGACACTCCTCTAGACCCCTCGGCGAACTTGGCTTTCATTTCAGTAATTCACAAACCGGGGAAGGATTCTAGCGAAGTAAGCAACTATAGGCCTATCTCGTTGATTAACAATGATTTGAAGATAATGACAAAAATTTTAGCGAACAGAATGGCGTCCTTTATTGGTTCCTACATTAGCAAGGACCAGGTAGGGTTTATACCGGGGAGGCAGGGACCGGACCAGATTCGGAGGGCAATAGATGTCATCTCACTTATGAGGTCGAGTTGGGATGGAGGCCTACCCCAGGAGGGTTACTTGCTTTCCATAGATCTGCAAAAAGCATTTGACACAGTGGAGTGGCCTTACCTCTTTGCCCTGCTGTGCAAGTGGTGCTTTGGCCCTGACTTTATTAAAACGTTAGAGGCTCTCTATTCCCAACCGATAGCACAGGTTAGATTCCAAGGTCACTTTCCAGAGCAATTTCCCATCAGGAAGGGCACGAGGCAAGGATGCCCCCTCTCCCCCCTCCTATTCGCGGTAGCCATTGAGACTTTGGCTATCGCAATTAGAAATCATCCGGGTATCCAGGGGGTTCACTGCGGCCAAGCGACGCACAAATGCGCCTTGTTCGCAGATGATGTACTTCTCTTCATCACTTCCCCCCTCACCTTAACCCCTAATATGATCCGCCTTCTTACCGAGTTTGGCAGCGACAATCTATCTAAAAAGCCCCAAACCAGACTGGGTTTCCATGGAAAGAGCCGCGACCCCTGGGTTTACCTTAGATTTCCTTTTATGGAACCACCCTAAAACTCGTCCCCCAATCTTAGCACCTACACTATCCCACTCCATGGCTCTGTGCGACTCTCTACATAAACATAGTTCCCTGATTTCTCATTGGCATCCACTGGCCCATATCTTTCGCAATCCTTGATTCCCCCTTGGTTTAGACATAGTCGCCTTCAAATGGTGGCTTGACAAAGGCCTGTACAGAATTGGCCACTTTTTTAACTCAAACAGACCTTTTACTCTAAGCTATTGCACCTCTAGACTTAAAATGCCCCCTTCCGAGAAGTTCAGGTTTTTTCAACTTTCCCACTTCCTACACCAGATTAGGAGAGCCAGCATAGAACTACCTTCGGTAACGCCCTAAGAGCAGTGGTGCTCATCGGCCATGGACACAAGAGGCGGTATATCCCTGATTTACTCAGCTTTGGCCGAGCCTGTGGAGAGAGCACCTTACATGACGAGCTGGGAACGTGACCTTGCCCTTGACTGGACACTAGAACGCTGGCATAATAATCTGGCCCGCTCCTATAAAGGCATTTTGAATGTTTCGCTGGTTGAGGCGAACCTTAAAGTCATGACCTGTTGGTACCTGGTCCCCACCCGCATCGCCAAATTTTACCCACAATCTTTCCCCTTGTGCTACAGGGGCTGTGGGCTTACGGGCTCCATACTACATATACTGTGGGAATGCCCCAGAATCCGATCAAACCAAAATCCCCGCTGGCAGACAGCGCGGTGAAGTGGCGGTGACGTTGACGCCGCCACTTCACCGCACCAGGAAGTAAAACACTTCCGCGCATGCGTCGAATCCATTTGACGCATGTGCGGGCAGATATGTCTGCTGGTTAGCGTACTAACCAGCAGACATATCGGTCCGACGGGTTCCCAGCAGACAGATTTTAAAATCTGTCTGCTGGACCAATCCGTCTGCTCGCCTGTACACACGATCGAATCTGTCTGCTGAGACGGTCTGTCAGACCGTTTCCAGCAGATAGATTTGATCGTGTGTACGCGGCCTTAGAGAAAACTAGTTTAATGAAGCCTGGAGGGAAAATCTCTATTAATGGGGTGTCTAGACTAGAAAAATTAGTAGGAGGTACAAAAAGGTCTACGGTTAGCAGGGCTTTTTTCAGCTAGAACTTGGTTCAGGCCTTCTGCTCTCTGCTCACCACTATCGCTTGTGTAGCGGTACGCCCGGGGGGGGGGGGGGGTGCTGGTAATAGAATGGGATGGCACATTACCTCATGGCTTCTTCTGAACGTCTAGGGGTGATTGATGAGTGCAACAGTAGAAAAAGAAATGTCCGCAAAGGAATGTCTTTTATGTGCTCTTTATTACCCAGCCGGGTAAAAACAGTAAACAGGTGATGAAAGGACAGATGAAGGTTGGAAGGAGAACAGCAGATTCAGGCGTACAATAGGGAAACAGTCCTGCTTCCGACAACACTTAATTTTTTTCGCCACTCCAGCCTGAGTGGGTATAGCGTACCTGGACAGGTCTCTCTCACCGACCTGGCAGCCAGAGTATCACTCGGAACTTGGGAAGGGGTCTCTGCCACAGACCCTTCCGAATGAATGTCAGGGAAACGCCTCTGCCACAGATTGAAGATATGGAGGAGCCCCTCCTAAGTAAAGTTTCACCTGGATCTTCTTCTTAACATCGCCCAGGTACCGACTGAAAGTCAATCCTTCAGGGTCCGGTACCCTGATCCCCGGTGGTTCGTCTGAATCCTATTGGACCGCCAGCCTCTCATTGGCGCTCCTCAGATGGACTCCCCACCGAACAGCTACACTCGCTTGGGATCTTCAAAAGTAAGAACCCAGTCGATTACTGAGTCCCCGTCCTGCTTGAATGTTCTGGACCAACATGGCCCAGAAACCAGAAACACCACATGGCACGCACGCCCCGGCCAGGTAGGCCATAACGGTAGGGGCGCTGTGATGTGGCCACCCCAAAGGTGCGTGCCACACTCGAAGAAGAACGAACCCAGACCAATCGCGTCTGTTACATAAGTACCCAGCATGCCAAGCAAGGCCCAAGCCTCCTGATTGGTCGCTGGGAGAGAACACCCAAACCTCAGCTTCCACTGTTGCCACCTATCGTCCTGTGGTGGAACAACACCCCAGCAACAACAGAATGAGCCCACAGCACAGCCAAGCTAAAACAGAGACCCTACTCAAATGATTGCAATTAGAATCAGAGTCACTTAGGCCTCGTACACACCATCGGACTTATCCGATGAAAACGGTCCGCGGACCATTTCCATCGGATATGTCCGATCGGGAGTTTGATCCGATGGCGTGTACACACCATCGGATCAAATTCCCCGCCGCCGGACGGCGCGGTGACGTGGCGGTGACGCGGCAGTGACGTTGACGCCGCCACATCACCGCTACGTCACCGCACCAGGAAGTAAAACACTTCCGCGCATGCGCCGAATACATTCGGCGGCGGTGCGGGACGACATGTCTGCTGGTAAGTGTATTAACCAGCAGACATGTCGGGCGGACAGATTCCCACCGGATAGATTTCAAAGCTTGCTTTGAAATCTGTCGGGTGGACAAATCTGTCCGCTAGCCCATACACACGAGCGGAGATGTCTGCTGAAACGGTCCATCGGACCGTTTTCAGCGGACATATCCCCTCGTGTGTACGAGGCCTTACACTCTGATTATCCCTTACATTTTAATAGCACCTCTACTTGGAAGTACACAGGCGCTACACTTGTAAACACAGAAGTCCGGCTTGTCTCCCAATGGCTCCCACAGGTCTGATCCCTGAGCAGCTCCCACTGAGAGCAAGTTGAGAACAAGGGAGATGCAGGTTTTCGTGACTGCGACATTATGGCGGACACTTCGGACAATTTTGACACATTTTTGGGACCATTGTCATTTTCACAGCAAAAAATGCATTTAAAATGCACTGATTATTGTGAAAATGACAATTGCAGTTTGGCAGTTAACCACAAGGGGCGCTGAAGGGCTTATGTGTGACCTAATGTGTGTTTACAACTGTAGGGGGGTGTGGCTGTAGGTGTGACGTCATCGATTGTGTATCCCTATAAAAAGGATCACGCGATCGATCGATGACGCCGCCACAGTGAAGTACGGGGAAGCCTTGTTCAGCTCTGGGGACCGATCGCGGGACTCCAGCGGCGATCAGGTCCGCGGCTCCCGTGGTCCCAGAGCTTCGGACCGGGTCGCAAGAACGTGCCGCAGGTGCGCGCCCGCGACCCATGGCTGGGCACTAGCACAGGACTTACCTGTACGTGCTTGTGCCCAGCCGTGCCATTCTGACGACGTATATGTGCAGGAGGCGGTACTTAAGTGGTTAAAGGAACTTACTGCTTTCCTCTCTGTGGAACTTCATGGACTGAAATTTGTTCTGCTGGTCTCACCCTTATTCAGTTATGCCAACCGTCAGTATTTCTACTGGCAGCCAGTAAAAAAAAAAGCCAATTTTCTCCTGCCAGTAGAAGCAAAAGGTTGCCAGTAAAAAAATATGGCTATAACACTTGGCTTGGTCCGAAGCTGGCTGAGACCATCCAAGTGCCTGCTACAGTGAAATGGGGCGGCTCTGGAAGAGGTGGTGCCTAACCATGTTGTGTGATGTCATGATGCAATGGAGCCAAGCAGAGCAGCTAGAGTCTGGTGTGCGGGTCTGCGGTATAGGAGCAAGGCAGGCTGGGACCAGGACCATCAGTGCTGTTTAGACTGGATTGAAGGGACCACTAGGCTTGGAGAGAGACTGTCACTGTGACTCAGGAGGTGTCGTGTCGGTGATCTGTGTTGCTGCGCACTGCTGTCAGTGTCACTGTAAGGCCGCGTACACATGATCGAATTCATCTGCTGGAAACGGTCCGACGGACCGGTTTAGCAGACAAATTTGATCGTGTGTACGGGCGGACAGACGGGTTTTTCCAGCAGACAAATTTTAAAGCATGCTTTAAAATCTGTCTGCTGGGAACCCGTCCGTCCGACATGTCTGCTGGTTAGTACACTAACCAGCAGACATATCTGTCCGCACATGCGTCGAATGGATTCGACACATGCGCGGAAGTGTTTTACTTCCTGGTGACGGTGACGTGGCGGCGTCAACGTCACCGCCACGTCACCGCGCTGTCTGCCGGCGGGGATTTTGGTTAGATCGTGTGTATACGATCAAACCAATATATCCCAGCAGACAAATCCGATCAAAACGGTCTGTCAGACCGATTTGATCGGATTTATTTAATGGTGTGTACGCGGCCTTAGGCCTCGTACACACGAGGCAATAGATTTGTTCAAAACAGTCTGTCCGACCGATTTGAACAAATTTGTCTGTTTGGATTTTGGTTTGCTCGCGTGTACACACAAGCAAACCAAAATCCCCGCCAGCAGACGGCGCGCTGACGTGTCGGTGACGTGGCGGTGACGTTGACGCCGCCACGTCACCGCACCAGGAAGTAAAACACTTACATAGTTACATAGTTAGTCAGGTTGAAAAAAGACACTTCCGCGCATGCGCTGAATCCATTCGGCGCCGGTGCGAGACGACATGTCTGCTGGTAAGTGTACTAACCAGCAGACATGTCGGGCGGACGGGTTCCCACCCGATAGATTTCAAAGCTTTGAAATCGGGTGGCCAAATCCGTCGGCTCGCCCGTACACACGATCGAATCTGTCTGCTGGGACGGTCTAGCAGACCGTTTCCAGCAGACAGATTTGATCGTGTGTACGCGGCTTAGAGTAAATGTTATGTGTGTGTGCTGCCGACCATTCTAATGTCTTGCCCTCTTGAGTCCTGTTCCTGAGCTACTTACTTACTTTATCGAAAATAAAATAAGATATCTACCTTTAATCATATTGCTAATTGCATATTGTATTTGTAGTCCAAATACTCTAATTTGCACTTTAAATTGTAATTTTGTAACTTTTGGAAAAGCCAGTAAAAACCGTGCCAGTAAATTTTGGGTGTTGTTTCAGTAAATTTCAATCTGGAATACCAAGTATCATTGCCAGTAGCAAGGCTGTAGGATACGACTTTGAGGAGTAATAAATGTAAATAGCCTAACATCAAATACTAATAAGTAAATGAGCATATCTGGCAATAACGCTAACAGTCTCCTGAGATTGTTTTATCTTTTTCGCCTATACAGATTATTTCGTATTTGCTTTTATCCGTTTCTTTGCCATGATATTTATGATGACCAATTAATTTACTTTCTGCATTTATGGCTTTTGGGTCAGTATCTGAAAGTACAGTTTGCTTAATTACTCATTCATGTGTTTATTTTCTATACAAATCTCGAAAGAAATAAAATATCACTACAGAGCCCCCTGGCTATCACAAATAATGGTTAGCGTTCCTTGCTGGAATGTAAGCATTTATGCATCTGCTTGGCTGCTGTATAAAAGGCAGAAATTACGCATCTTCTCTAATTCTTATTTTCTTACATTTATGTTTGAAAAAAGGCATCTTTATAAAGGACAAATATTAGCACTTCGGTTTAAAAAGTGTTGATGAACAAAATGTCACAGAACTAAAAATTCAATAAAGACACAAACCCTTCCTGGAAAATTTTAAGTGAAAAAAAAAAAACATTGTATACATTTTCTTTAAGGTATCTTTTTCTTTTTTGGAAAGAAAAAATATATTTAACCACTTGAGACCCGCGCTGTAGACGAAAGACGTCCACAGCGCGGCTTTCAACTGTCTTGTGGACGTCCCTGGACGTCCTTTTATGTGTATTCCCCGCACGTGCCGCTGGGGGCGTGTACCGAGAAAAACTGTGCCAGGCGCATCGCTGAGATGCTGATGCGCGTGCCTGGCGGCGGAGATGTCTGCCAGGTCCCCGCGATTGGTAGTGACAGCAGGGACGTGGAGCTCTGTGTGTAAACACGGAGCTCCAAGTCCTGTCAGGGAGAGAGAAGACCGATGCTGTGTCCCTTGTACATAGGGACACAGCATCGGTCACCTCCCCCAGTCAGTCCCCTCCCCCCACAGTAAGAATCACTCCCAAGGTACACATTTAACCCCTTCCCTGCCCCCTAGTGTTAACCCCTTTCCTGACAGGCACATTTATACAGTAATCAGTGCATTTTTATAGCACTAATCTCTGTATAAATGTGAATGGTCCCAAAATAGTGTCAAAAGTGTCCGATATGTCCGCCGCAATATAGCAGGCCTGACAAAAAATAAATAAAAAATCGCATATCGCCGCCATTACTAGTAAAAAATTAAAAATAAAATAAAAATCTATCCCCTATTTTGTACTTGCTATAACTTTTGCGCAAACCAATCAATATATGTTTTATTGCGATTTTTTAACAAAAATATGTAAATTAATATGCATCGGCCAAAACTTTTTTTTTTTAACAAGTATTGGGATATTATTATAACAAAAAGTAAAAAAAAAAATTTTTTTTTTCAAAAATGATCAAATATCACCAAGAGAAATCTCTATTTGTGGAAAAAAAATGATAAAAATAAAATTTGGGTACAGTGTTGTATGACCGCGCAATTGACATTCAAAATGTGTCAGCGCTGAAAGCTGAAAATTGGTCTGGGCAGGAAGGGGGTTTAAGTGCCCAGTAATTAAGTGGTTAAAGGATTTTACAGCATCCTAAAGGGATTTCTGTGTAAGTTTTTGGCACTGGGTTTCCCTAACTTTTTGGGTGGAATGCACTGACTATCCTTGGCATAATATGTACTGACAGCTGAATGTAAACAAAAGAATGCCGGCGTTGAAAAGTAAAGAAAAAAACAGTGTGGGCTCCCCGACCCCTGGTCCATACTTGGCCATTTTGGGTCTGGTATGGATTTTAAGATGTACCATAAACTCATTCACATACGGGGGGCAGGATCTGGGGGACCCCTTGTTAAAGGGGGCTACCAGATTCCAAAAGGCCCCTGCCTGGAGACCCTCACAACCACTGGCCAGTGTTGTGGGGAAGAGGCCCTTGTCCCCATCAACATGGGGACAAGCCCCCCTACCCCAAAGCACACACCCATGTTGAGGGCATGTGACCTGGTATGGTTTAGGAGGGGAGGTGCTCCCTCATCTCCCCTTTTCCTGGCCTGCTGGGCTGCATGCTCACATAAGGGTCTGGTATGAATTTGATTTTTTGCAGGGGACCCCATGCAGATTTTTTTCCTTTATTTTTCATTGCCAGCATTCTTTTGTTTACATTCAGCTGTCAGTGAGGAAACCCTCTGACAGCCGATTAGCATCCTGGCCCGCACCTTAACAACCAGCTATTCTTCACACAGAATTCAGGTCGGACGATACATTTTCGACCGATTCTAATTCAAATCATTCTGATTTGGAGTTTGTTAAAGGGTTACTAAAGGATTTTTTTTCTTTAAAATAAAAACATGTTATACTTACCTCCACTGTGCAGTTCGTTTTGCACAGTGTAGCCCGGATCTACGTCTTCTGGGGTCCCTCGGTGGCTGTCTCTGGTCCTCCCCACAATTACTCACCATAGTCATGCAAGAGAGCTCACATGGTGGTCAGTAATTGCGGGCGCGCTCCCGTGATACAGCGAGCGGCCACAGCCGCTCACTGTATCACTTCGCCCCCGCCCCTCGACGCGCCATATCACTGGATGTGATTGAGAGCAGCGCCAGCCAATGGCTGCGCTGCTCTCAATCCATCTGCTCTAGCCAATCAGCGGCCAGGCTGAGCGGCGAAGAGGATCTCGGGACCGCACAGGACTTTCGAGGGGTCAGGTAAGTATAAGAGGGGCTCGGGCTGGCAGCTTCAGATGTTTTCCTTTACAACTCCTTTAAAGAATATTTAAAGGTTTGTTTAAAAAAACAAAAACAAAAAAAAAAACATATCATACTTACCTCCTCTGTGCAGTTGGTTTGCTTGCAAATCAAAACATTCTCAAATCAAGTTACTCGTAAACCAAGGTTCCACTGTATGGTGTCTACTACCTCCAAATTCCTGTTTTTCAAAATTGTATTTATTATCTAAAACTTTTAATACAGCTATATGCATACAGAAAGAGGATCAACTCCGCTCTGCACATTTTAATTTAATTCCAAATCTACAGTGGAGATCGAAAGTTTGAGCACCCCAGGTAAAAAAATTGTATTAATGTGCATAACAAAGCCAAGGAAAGATGGAAAAATCTCCAAAAGGCATCAAATTACAGATTAGACATGCTTATAATATGTCAAAAAAAGTTAGATTTTATTTACATCATTTACACTTTCAGAATTTTTTTTAGCCAGCCAAGAGTCTTTCAATTCTTGTTTGAGGTATCTTTGCGCATTCTTCCTTACAAAAGTCTTCCAGTTCTTTGAGATTTCTGGGCTGTCTGTCACGCACTGCTCTTTTAAGGTCCATCCATAGATTTTCAATAATGTTGAGGTCAGGAGATTGTGAAGGCCATGGCAAAACCTTCAGTTTATGCCTCTTGATGTATTTCCCCGTGGATTTTGAGGTGTGTTTAAGATCATTATCCATTTGTAGAAGCCATCCTCTCTTTAACTTCAGCTTTTTCACAGATGGCATCAAGTTACCATGCAAAATTTGCTGAAATTCTATTGAATCATTTTTTCCTTCTACTCGTGATATAAGAATGTCTAATCTGTAATTTGATGCCTTTTGGAGATTTTTCCATCTTTCCTTGGCTTCGTTATGCACAATTAATAATTTTTTTTACCTGGGGTGCCTTTTCCTTTTGAACAATTCTCTTTATACCATGAAGAACCTCATCCACACTTACAGGACACAAATAATGTAGCCAGACTAATGTGATTATAGGGTGGCTTAAATTGTTTATAAATTAGGCTGGGTATTTTGCGAGCAATCAATTCTTGTGTTCGAGAAGCGTTCGTCTTTTATAGATTTCTCTTGAAAAAGGTCCCATTATTCCCCATTCAAATTGTTTTGCATCTATTTGCATTGTGAATATAAAAATAACATTAAACTAACAAAATTTTGCTCTTTCAAATAACATGCATTGAGATGGTAATGTAGCATTTAAACATACACAGTTCAAAAAGATAATATTAAAGTTTACTTGGTAATGCTGATTGCAGCAGTTAAGATGACATCGATGTCTGATTGCCTGTTACTGAGTTAGACAGGATAAATGATGGACTGATGGGGAGCCTTAACAAAGCGTAATCTTCCTGAATACAAAATATACCCCCTCCTCCCCATACCTCATAGCGGGAGTGTGATTGAAGAGGTTTCTTATGTTTTCTTTATCTGCATCTTGTTTTCTGAATTAGAATATTGCTTGTAATTGGTTACAAACCAGACAGATGTTTCTACACAATGGCTCAAAGACATGTACTTTGACACGCCATGATGAATTGTGACATGGACAACTGCCTTTTTTTTTAAGATATGGTAAATTAGAAATTGTTTTAGAATGGTTAAAGTGTATTTAGAGCAAAAACATATTTTTTTACAGTACCTGCCAAGTTTATTTTTTATTTTTTGGCATATATGTATTATTAGTGAGATTTCCCTTTAGAGCCCATTCACACTGGGGCGAATCATCAGAGGCGAAAGCCGCCAGACAAGTCATGTCTCGCTCTGTTCAATAGAACCGTTTTAATAGGAGCGACGCAAGACTTAGAAAGAGGTTCCTGTACGACTTGGGGGCTACTTGCAGAAGTCATTTTGTAAGTCGCCTCTTAAGCCGTTTTCAGGTCGCCTTGCTGATTCGCCCCCAAAGTCGTGCCACCCCTGTGTGAATGGGTTTTTAGTGTCTATTGCCTGTCCTAGAGATGCATATGCCGCGTACACACGGTCGGAATTTCCAACAACAGATGTTCGATGTGAGCTTTTGGTCAGATATTCTGACCGTGTGTAGGCTCCATTAGATATTTGCTGTCGGAATTTCCATCAAGAAAAATTTGAGAGCTGGTTCTCAATTCTTCCGACCGCAAAAGTTCTTGTCGGAAATTCCGATCATCTTTATGCAATTCCGACGCACAAATTTCGACGCATGCTCGGAATTATTGAACTTAATTTTTCCCGGCTCGTCGTAGTGTTGTACGTGACCGCGTTCTTGACGTTCGGAATTTCCGACAACATTTGTGTGACCGTGTGTATGCAAGACAAGCTTGAGACAAATTTCCATCGGAAAAAAATCCACGGTTTTGTTGTCTGAATTTCCGATCGTGTGTACGCAGCATAACTCCAATTTCCTATTACAGCCATTGTGCATGGTGTCTAAGGGCTCAAACACAAGGGTGTGTGATTTTACATATGATTGTCCTCACACTGAACAGGCATACTCCACTTTTAAGTACACAGTGGGGTTTATATGTGTATGCAAGTCACATGGCCTCAGTGCAAAGTGCCCTATTTTCCAGAACAGCATACAGCTCCTGCCACCTGTTATCCTCAGTTGCTTGGGTGTAAGCGGTTACTGATGCCTAGTGTCCTCAGTTGCTAGGGTGCAGGTGGCTCCTGACGCCTAGTGTCCCTATTTGCTAGAACAGCATGCAGCCCCTGCCACCTGGTGTCCTCAGTTTCTAGAGCTCAACTGACATCTGCCACCTAGCATCCTCAGTTGCTTGGGTGCAGTGATGAGTTGCTAGTTCTCTCATCAGTGCCACCTATCAGTGCCCATCAGTGCGCCTATCAGTGCTGCATATTAGTGCTGCCTATGGTGCCCAACAATTCTACATATCAATGCCTCCTCATCAGTGTCACCTTATCAGTGCCAACTCATCAGTGCCCATCAGTGCTGCCTCATCAGGGCCCATCAGTGCCAGTGAGTGCAGCCATAAGTGCCCGTCAGTGAAGGAGACCATTTTTTATAACAACAATTTTTTTTCAACATTTTCGGTCTTTTTTAGTTTGTTTAGCAAAAAAATAAACCCCAGAAGTGATCAAAAACCACTAAAGGAAAGCTCTATTTGTGGGAAGAAAATTATAACAATTTATTTTTGTTACAGTGTTCCATGTCATTCAAAGTGCAACGATGTAAGTGACCCTGCGCTGCTGCCAATATACAAATTAGCTGCTAACACGGCTGATTAAAAAAAAAGCTGAAACAGAAAGGATATATTATGTTGTGTAGCACTTATACAAAATAAATGATAAGTGAACCCAAATAATGTGATGGTGAGTGGATATACCAAACAGTGAAGTTAGGACCTTTTACTTCTGAAAAACGCACAGTAACATGCGGAGTCCCTCAAGGATCGCCTCTGTCACCAGTGCTGTTTAACATATATCTCCGTCCTCTTTTTGAGATTATCAGCAGCCAAAAACTGCTCTATCACTCATACGCAGACGACACGCAACTTTATTTCCACATCTGCAACAGGCAGGATCACCACCTCAATCTATCTGTCTTACGCATAGATGTGTCCATGGGAATGCCCCCACTTATTTATGCGAAATAATAAAAGCGCATAATCCCAATCGCGTTTTGCGATCCACGAATCAGAATCTGCTCCAGGTTCCGAAAGCCAACTTCAAATCCAAAGGAGAAAGAAGATTCGCGATCCAAGGTCCCAGACTATGGAACACTTTACCAACCAGCATTCGGTTGGAGGAGAACCACCTAGCATTCAGGAAAAAGGTCAAGACTTTTCTCTTTTGATATCAAAGGAGACCGGAACAACAAGCGCCCAGAGGCGATTCAGTTCGCATGTGCCGCGCTATACAAGTTTTCATTCATTCATTCATTCAGTGATGTTCTCACTGTGACAGCAACAATAACAATGATTGCAACATTAGGTTCATCTAAAATGAAAAATTAAAAACATGGGCCCAGATTCACAGAGCGATTACGCCTGCGCAACAGGAGATGCGCATGCGTAAGTCTAAATGTGCGCGTGCGTTTCGTTGCGCGGCATCCCCAGAACGAGATACGCAAAAAATCAACTTTTTTTTGTCCCGCGTAATTTCGTTAGACTGGCGCATCCGTCCGCGCAAAGGTGCGATAGACACCCCATTGGCAGTTCGGAGCTGTCAGGGGAACTTCCCCCTGCTGGTATATCACCTTTGGGATGCAGTACTGACCTCCACCAGCGGATGGACCCTGGCAGTGTGGAACACCTGGCCTTTGCTCCGTTCAGGTGTGACCTGAACCCAATCAGTACACCCACTATAAATACTCGGCGAGTTCAAACAGAACTCGCCCTGGTATCTGTTTACTAACCGGACCCTGAACCTGCTCTGGACCTCTGACCTGATCTGTCCTGACCTGATCCCGATCCCTCTCCTGGACATTTCCTTCCTGGCCCTTCCCTGTCTGCAGTCTCTTTGAATGATCTCCTGGTATTTGACCCCGGCTTGGCTTTGGCTTATGAGTATTGCATTCTCCCTGAACTTGTATATAGCTTTTGTGTTATTCGTGCACTTATTTTCTCACCTTTGTAAATAAACACCTTTTTCCACTATATACAGTGTTGGTCTCCTCAGTGTAGGCACACAGTCCTGGTCCATCTAGAATCCCTGACACAAATATGCTAATGAGGGACTTACGGGGATCCACAAAACAACGTTGGGGCAGCACAGGCGACGCAGTGTGCGCAACAGCAAAATGTCCTGTCTAAAATTAGAGCTGATAAAAGCTGGTCTAAAAAAAGAAAAAAAGTCTACTTGTTCGATAAAGCAACACTGTTAGTGAGCAGCTCAGCAGTCACACGTGTTGCACAACAATCTGTATGCCAACATGCCAGGGGCATCGTCGCACATAGCTATACTACTGACTTTAGATGAACAAAGAAGGAGGAGGGCACGGAGGATGGCATGGAGGATGGCACGGGAGAGGATATACCGTAACCGCATAGACCTGTTTGGCATGAGTGATTCTGAGGTGTATCGCATCTTCAGATTCACCCCTCATGCCATCCTGGAATTAACCACAACCCTGCAGGATGACATCACCAGCCCAACACAACGCTCACATGCAGTGCAGCCACTGGTCAAGGTCCTGGCAACACTCCATTTCCTTGCCAGTGGCTCTTTTCAGCGTACAAGTGGAGTGGTGGCTGGGATGTCACAGTCCTCCATGAGCAGATGTGTGCACCAGGTTGTCCCTGCAATCCTCAGACGCATGGCCAACCAAATCATCAAACCCACCACTGAGGAGCTGCGACTGAAGGCAATGACAGATTTCTACAGAATTGCCAGATTCCCACGCACTGTGGGGGCCATTGATTGCACACATGTGGCACTCCAGCCCCCCCAGGAGACAGAGCACATGTACCGCAATCGGAAGCATTGGCATTCCATCAATGTACAGGTGATAGTCGATGCCCAAGGCCTCATATGGCACGTCCGTGCCAAACACCCAGGGTCCAGCCATGACAGCTACATATACAATCAATGCCACATCCGAATGGAATTCGATCAGAACGTGTATGGGGACACCTGGCTGGTTGGTGAGTGACATGGGTGGCAGGCATGACTATCCCCTCCCATGATGCACATCACAAGGGGCACATGCATGACTAACATCCTCCTGTCTTTTCCCTTCCAGGTGACTCTGCATATCCACTGGGACCCCATCTCATGACTCCTATCCGGAACCCCCAAACTCCAGGAGAGGAAAGATACAATCAAGCACATGCTCAAACACGAGCAGTGGTGGAGCGCACCTTTGGCATCCTAAAGTCACGTTTCCGATGCCTGGATAAGTCTGGGGGTACCCTCTTGTACTCCCCAAACTTTGTGTGCCAGATCATCGGTGCATGTTGCATGCTGCACAACTTTGCAGAAAGAAAGGGCCTGCAGATTAACCTACGTGATGACCTGACCCCTGAACCAGACAATCCCCCCCTAACCGAGGTTAACCCGTCTTCTGAGGGAAGAGCAGCCAGGAGACAGCTCACATTGGGCATCTTTGCACGTTAAACATACACATTAATCATGGCACAATGAGAATGCATGCTTGCACACCACTGTGGTCCCTAGCACACACAACCCACATCCACATCAAATTGTATTGGCACCAGTCCACCATGCTGGACTTGTGAGCAGCATCGCCACGCCAAGGCTCCAATTATGTCACTGTACATTCATACACCATTCACACGGACCTGGGAATCACTTCTCCCTGGTCCTGGGGAACCCTTCTCCACCAAAATTGAGGGTGACACCCCTTTTCCGGCAGGAATGTCACCCCCACATTCACACAGCATTCACAACCCAAAAAAAAAAAAAAAATTACCTGCAAATGCAAAAAAATTCCAGCAAAAAAAAAAAAAAAAAATTAGAAAAAAAAAAAAAATTGGGGGAAAAACAAATTACTGCCCTCTGCGTGAGCCACGCCTGGGGCGCCCCCGGCCACGGCCCCGGCTTCTCAGGGGAGACTCATGGGGAAGGGGTAAAACCGGGGAAGGAGGATCAGCCCCTGATCTCTGCCCACCTGGTGGCCTGCCCTCCAAGGCCACGGCAATTCTGTCCAGGGCAGCACCAAGTGTTGCCGTGTTGGCCTGGATAGCCTGGGTAAGGGCCCTCACATCCTGCCCAACGCCTGCTGATGTCGTCTGCAGTTCATTTAGGCAGGTTGTGAAAGCCCGGGAGTGGGAGTCCAGGTTCCCCAGCGTATCCTTGATGGAGGACAGGCTCTCCTCCATCCGCACCAATGTCTGGCTGACCTGTCCCAGATGGCGGGTCTGGAGGAACTGGTCCCTTCTCAGGGTGGCGGGCAGGAGATCGGCCAACCCCCTGGTGGTCTGGGATGACATCCTGCCTCCAGCTGATGCTTGTGGCCGGGGAGAAGGGGAGGCCCTTGTGAGGGGAGCCATGTTGGGGGAGGAGGGGGGGGCTCCCCCTTAGGGAGGCCTGCCTGCTGGCAGCCAGAGGGGAGGAGTCCTCAAAACCCAAACGTCCAGTGCCTGACATGGACTCCTCCTCCTCATGATTCTCCTCCTCCTCATGATTGTCCTGCTCCTCATGATTGTCCTCCTCCTCTTGAACCTCCTCCACGGACTCCGGCCTTGTTGGGGGGGCCTCATTAGGCTGCTGTCCTGGGGTTGGTGCGGTCAGGCCAGATGGCCCTGCACCCTCCTGCACATCTGTGGATGACACAAAACATTCACAGGTTGGAGGATCCACACACTTGCCACATATTCCCTTTCACCCCCTCCCCCACACATGCTACACACCTGATATTAAAAAAGAAAACAACTTACCTGGCACCACGGGCTGGGGACTGGAGTCAAAGCCGGGCAGGCCCTCAACTTCATGCCGATGAAAGATCAGGGCCACTGCACGCTCCTCCGCTGTCAGGCTAATACGGCATGGTGGTCCCCCTCCTGTGCCCCTGGCATGGGCATGCATTCTGGCCAACTTCCTTTTGACCAGACGCCGGAGGTCATTGATTTTTTTGTCAATCCCAGACCTGGTCCGTGTCTCCCCCTGCCCCGCAGAATTCACCTGGTCAGTGATCCTATCCAAAATCTCCCTCCTCCTGGCCGGGGTGGTGTTGGCACTCTCTGGGCCGTGGAGGTAACGCCCATACTCGCTAATGGCCCGGGCAAGAATCTGTTTTTCCACAACTGTAAAATTCAGCTTTCATTTTCTCTCAGTCATCCTTCCAAAAAAAAACAGTCCCAGTCAACAAAATTCACGCACACAAACAAGCACAACCAATCACAAAAAAACACACACACAGAGAGAAAACTACTCACCAAGAAACAGTCCCCAAAAAAAAAAAATATACAGCAGGAAAAGAACAAAAAGAAATATATCAATCAAACAAACAGTCTCTCAAACACTTATTAAAAACCACTTTCAAAAATCTAACAACAACCACTTGATCACACAGAACACTAATCTGACAACTACAAAACACACCGCAACGAACAACAAGAACAAAAGCACTTTGTAAAATGGGAAGGGACAAAGGGATGTACTTTTGCAAAGGAAGTGCGTTTGTGTGTGTCTATTTATGCTGTTTGCGTAGTTCACAACGTTGCCCTAGTCCATTTCCAATTTCACTGATTGCGCCGCTCCCGAGTTGTGAGCATGCGCACATCGGAGCTGACATGGTCTCGTTCAAGCGCGCATGTGCGAGCCGGCCGGCCCTTCATTTGCATGGGGTCACGGCTCATTTCAATGTAACACGCCCTCGTCTCTCCCAATTTGTATTACTCCTCCTTACGCCTCTGGAAAAACGTTACGTATGCGCAATTTCCTGCGCAAAAGCTACGAGAATAGGGTGATTACGCGGCAAAATTGCGCACGTCTAACGTAAAGGCGGTGCGCTACGCCGGTCCAATAATGCGCAAATGTACGTGAATCTGGGCCATGAAGTCCATATAAATGAATATAAAGTCCACCAAGTGCCGATTAAATAATCAAGGAGAAAAAACATCAATGACTTCCAAGTAACTCTTGCAGGCAAAAAAACATGACACCTTGGGGTCAATTCTCAAAGAGAAACGTTATTGTTTTTCTTCAGTTGTTAAATTAGCACTCCTTATTTAACACTAGCAAACATGGTATTCACGAAAGCTATAATCGTTATTTAACATAGTCGTTATGGTTTTCAACTGACTCTTTATCCAATCGTTATGCTAACTACTCAAATGTTATTATTAAGATTTGGGACGTTAAAATAACTCTTAAGATCGTTAAATAATGCTGAAGAGATGCATTCTAAGAGCAGAAGGGGAGGAGAACAGCTGCATGTGGAAAAGAGCAGATACAGAGAGAGAGAGAGAGAGAGAGAGAGAGAGAGAGACACAAGCAATACACATGGAGATTGAGCATGTGATGTGCAAAACTTCTAGTGTGTGCTTTTCTAAAGCCATGTGTATTTCCTCATACAGAGAATAAATCATGGGAGATGATAATCGGAATTTAGCTATCACCTGGGTTTCAGAAAAGTCATCCAAAATAGTATGTGAACGGAATACACGTTTATAAATCTGAACAACATTCTAACATGTTCTTCTTCGCCTCTGGATAATTTTAAGTTCAAATAGAGCATGGTTCTATCTTGCCCAACACTACTAAAAACTTCACTACACTACAAAAATCGCCAAAAGCTTCCTCTAACAACAAAATATCGCCTGGGAAATGTCATAACGCCACCCTGAGGGAGGTGTTAATTTAACGATTGCTTAACGATCGATAACTGTCAAAAAAAATTTTGTGAATTGCACTGCTGTACATATTTAACGATTTGACTCTTTAAAATAACG
Source organism: Rana kukunoris (assembly GCA_029574335.1). Lineage (NCBI taxonomy): Eukaryota > Metazoa > Chordata > Amphibia > Anura > Ranidae > Rana > Rana kukunoris. Next base: position 38,755,887 of record CM056056.1, on the reverse strand, counting down.
ATTTGACTCTTTAAAATAACGATTTGACTCTTTAAAATAACGATTTGACTCTTTAATAAGGATCCACACCTTAAAATATCGGTTCTGTGTAGTGAAACATTATTTGATGATTTTTCAAAGCGTTAAATCGTTTAGTGAATTGAACTAGCTTCAATAACGTGCAAAATCGTTAAAATAACACCCGCAATCTGAAAATAAAGCTTTGTGAATTGACCCCCTTGTGTGAGATATGCAAACCCACCACCAGTAAAAAAATCAAGTGGGACTTCTGCGCTACTAAATCAGTCTATCCAGAAATCAGTGACAACATGCAGCAAACACAAAAAGTGCATACACAGCACCTAATAACGTAAAAATCAATGTGGGTGATAGCGCAAATTGTAAAACCATAACATAACATACACAATGGGTGAAATATACAGTGCACAAAAAAGTGAAAAAAGTGCCAAACTTATCAGGGACGGAGAAAAATCCAAAAAAAGTGCTGAAACTTAAATAAGTGCACTAGTAGTCCATAATAGTGAGAACAGTGTGAAAGGATGTCCACTGGTCAAGAGATTGAAGAAAAAACACACACCACCACACAGCGCGTCTGGTCTCCCAGAACTCTCACCTCCAGCGAGTCTAAACAGGCATATAGGATGATCCTCTGTGTGGACAACCTCCCTCGGTAGTTTAATTAGCCACCAGGGATCAGTGGGAAGGTGGGTACCTGCGATCTCGGGTAACAGTGAAACAAGGGGAGGGGGAAGGACAAATACCTCCAATAGTGTGTTATCCTTGGTACAAAAAGGTTTAATAAAGAATCGCACTTACAGGCAGATGAATAAAAATTTGCATGTAACAATGGTGATCACAGCGCTTGCAGCACGTCACTCACTGCACGTCTTTCCCTTCCCTACGCGTTACGACACAGGGTCACGTGTCTTCATCTGGGGAATGCTATTGGTCGTGTGAGAAAACATCGTATTTATGTGAACCGGAAGTTCCGCATCCGCCATTTTTTCGTAGTCCGCCGCACTCGAGGGCAGTATGCTGGAGCTATCCGTATTGCGAATGGATAATATTGCTACTACACTCAACATTAAATAATAACTTATGTGTGTTTAAATGATGATAATGTACATGAAACATATTATTCCTAAACTGGAAGTTCAGCATCTGCCATTTTGTCGTAGCCCGCCGTACTTGAAGGCAGTATGCTGAAACTATCCGTAATGCGAATAGATTAAAAATGAACTAATACACACAGCATTGAATAATTGCAAATGTGTGTTATAAATGATGAGAGTATTCTTTAAGAACCATGGCCCAGGTTCACAGAGCAATTACGCCTGTCTAACTGGTGTTAGACAGGAGTAATTTCAAATTTCGCGCGCCGTATCACTAGTTTGAATCCTCAAACCATGATACGGCGGCTTCGGGCTTCGATCCGAGAGGCTTACGTCCTCGTAAGCCTTCGGATCTACACTGCGATAGTTTTGCGGCCGCTGGGAGGAGTTTGCGTCGTTTTCATGCGTTGGGATATGCAAATGAGTTTTTACGGCGATCCACGAAGGTACGAGTGTCCCTCGCAATAGCCTACGTCATTTTTTGGCTACGTAATGTTAGAGGAGCTTTTTGCTGGTCTAACAGTGCGTAACCCATGTAAAGTATGGCCGTCGTTCCCGCGTCGATTTGAAAATATTTTTTTTTTCTTTAACGTAACTCGTTCGGGAATAGGAATGTACGTAAAGGACGCTACTACGACGTGACGACGTGATTTCGCGCAATGCACGGCGGGAAATTTGCGAACAGAGCATGCGCAGTTCGATTGCCGCGGGAACGCGCCTATTTTAAATGCTTCACGCCCCCTACTCGCGCAGATGGATTGCGACGGGAGAAATACACTACGCCGCCGTCGTTTACTGGACAAAATCTACCTGGATTCCACGTAGAGCCAGGTAAAAAACGGCGGCGTAGTGTATTTCTGATACTCTACGATAATCTAATTCTCTGTGAATCTGCCCCCATATTCTTACTGATTTAAAAAAAGGGGGATTGCCATCCATCTAGAAACTCCTATGTACTTCTCCCTTTACTTTTGCCTTATATGTCGCCATCTAGCGTCTATATTAAGGCATTGCCACATCTTATTCAACAGACTGAAAATCAGTAAGAATCAGTAAGTTAAAATCAGAATATGGTTCTTAAAGAATACTCTCATAATTTCTAACACACATTTGCCATTATTCAATGCTGTGTGTATTAGTTAATTTTTAATCTATTCGCATTACGGATAGTTTCAGCATACTGCCTTCAAGTACGGTGGGCTACGACAAAATGGCGGATGCTGAACTTCCGGTTTAGGAATAATATGTTTCATGTACATTATCATCATTTAAACACACATAAGTTATTATTTAATGTTGTGTGTAGTAGCAATATTATCCATTCGCAATACGGATAGCTCCAGCATACTGCCCTCGAGTGCGGCGGACTACGAAAAAATGGCGGATGCGGAACTTCCGGTTCACATAAATACGATGTTTTCTCACACGACCAATAGCATTCCCCAGATGAAGACACGTGACCCTGTGTCGTAACGCGTAGGGAAGGGAAAGACGTGCAGTGAGTGACGTGCTGCAAGCGCTGTGATCACCATTGTTACATGCAAATTTTTTTTCATCTGCCTGTAAATGCGATTCTTTATTAAACCTTTTTGTACCAAGGATAACACACTATTGGAGGTTTTTGTCCTTCCCCCTCCCCTTGTTTCACTGTTACCCGAGATCGCAGGTACCCACCTTCCCACCGATCCGAGGTGGCTAATTAAACTACCTTGGGAGGTTGTCCACACAGAGGATCATCCTATATGCCTGTTTAGACTCGCTGGAGGTAAGAGTTCTGGGAGACCAGACGCGCAGTGTGGTGGTGTGTGTTTTTTCTTCAATCTCTTGACCAGTGGACATCCTTTCACACTGTTCTCACTATTATGGACTACTAGTGCACTTATTTAAGTTTCAGCACTTTTTTTGGATTTTTCTCCGTCCCTGATAAGTTTGGCACTTTTTTCACTTTTTTGTGCACTGTATATTTCACCCATTGTGTATGTTATGTTATGGTTTTACAATTTACGTTATCACCCACATTGACCACCACCAGTAAAAGTGTGAGCTTACCAGAGAGAATGGACTCAGGGGAACTTACGTCTCACTGAGCCGAAGGCCGCGTACACACGACCCGTTTTCTCGGCAGAGTCCATCAAGAAACTTGATGGGAGACGTATTCTGCCGAGGAAACCGGTCTTGTGTACACTTTTCGCCGAGAAAACTGTCGAGAAACTCGTCGAGCCAAAAAGAGAGCATGTCTTCTTTTTCCTCGATGGGAATGGGAAAATTTGGCTCGACGAATTCCCCCACAGCCGAACAAAGAACTCGACGGAGAAAACGATGTGTTTCGCCCATCGAGTTCCTCGGTCGTGTTTACGTGGCCTAACAGGCATGAATGGTTAAAGGGTCCTCGGTGGATGTATATCTTAACTTCCAGACATCCATGGGAACAGAAACAATGAATCTGCATGAAAAAATGGTGACACTGGCAATAGGGAGTGAAAGGGTTAACTAGGGTGGTGATCAAGGTGTTAAAACTTTTTTAGGGGGGGTACGGGGGCTACCCTGAACCTAAAACTAACTGACTGTCACATTGCGTGTCACACTGACACTAAATATAGTAATCATACATGTATGATTACTGCATTCAGTGACAGGGGGAGGGGGGGTGATCGGGGGGGGGGGTTAATGTGCCTATGTGTATTGTGTGTCAGTGTAGTGTTAGTGCAGACTTACTGTGCGATGTGATCTCTCCTCAGCGGTGGTTGAAAAAAACGCTGAAGGAGAGATCACATAGCTTCCTCCTTCCTGTGTTTACACAGGAGGAGGAAGTGACAGGGCGGGGGGGGGCGGATTGGCTGAGAGCGATCTGGAGGGGGCAGACAAAAACGAATAGCCGCCCCCTCATCCCGGATCGCTCGGCCAGCTACGGGGACCGCCACACGTACGGGGGGGGGGGGGGGGGCGATCGAACCCCCTCAAGGCACCAACGTACAGTATATATACGTTGATTTGCCTGTCGGTGCCATTCTGCCGACGTAAATGTACATGCGGCGGTCCTTAACTGGTTAAATAGTTAATTTGAACCAAGCTGGTCCAAACAATGCAGTGGCTGTCATTGTTGTATGAACTGTACATAGCCTTACCTACATACAGTATATTGCGCCGTGTTCTTGCAACAGGCCGAGAACTTCACGTCCTCTTCCCGAAACAAAAATGAGTCAGGCTGAGCACTGCTCAGCCATTCACAGGAAGGTTTGTATCTTCTGAATGAGTACAAGGCATCCTCTGAATGGCAAGGGCAGAGATTATGATGTCATTTGCCCATCTCCTACCATCAGATGAAACCTTGTATTCATTCAAAAAATACAAAGCTTTCTATGAATGGCTGAGCAGCCCAAATCGATTTTTTTCTTGGCGTTAGATGGGAAGTTTCCATCCCCTGGCCAAAACAAAGTTATATACTGTATGTAGCTGAGACTACATACAGCTTATACAGTTAGACAGCCTCTGCATGTGTCAGTGAAGAAAATAGTCTGTTTAGACCAGCTCCGTCCAAGCAAACTATTTACAGTTCACTAAATCTTTCCACTTTAAAGCTTTCAACCATACATACAGCATAAGTATTGTTTGCAACTATATGGTAACTTTTTAATAGACATTTGCACTGCCAAAAATTTTGTTTTTTTTTCATTTTTCATTTGTTAAGATACCAATTTGTAAATTCGTTAATTTGAAAATTTAAAAAATTTGTAAAATTATAAATTTCTACATTTGTAAATGGGTAAATTTGAAAATGTGAAAATCCGAAAATAATAAAAGAAAATCCCTAAATTTGAAAGAATAACTAACGAATAATAAATAACTATTAAATTATAGGTATTTCAATTTCCTTTCAAATTTGGCTGTTAGTATACTTAACATATAAAAATGTATCAGACGTTACTAATTATCCGAAATAATGAATGCAGCATCTAAACAAATAGAACATAACAAATGAATAATAAATAATAATAGTAATAATAACAATGTATTATTATTTTTTATTATTATTAATTTATTATGTTACATTTGTTTAGATATGGCATTCGTTATTTTGGATAATTCTTAACAGTCAAATTTGAAAGGAAATTACAAAACTTATAATTTAATAGTTAGTAATAGTTAAGTTATTATTAGTTATTATTTTAGATTTCAGATGGTCACATTATTGGGTTTTCTAATTTCTGAATATCTAAATATCTAAATATCTAAATATCTAAATATCTAAAATTCAGAACTTCAGAACTTTAGAAATTCAAAACTTCAGACTTCAGAAATTCAAAACTTCAGAACTTTAGAAATTCAAAACTTCAGACTTCAGAAATTCAAAACTTCAGAACTTTAGAAATTCAAAACTTCAGACTTCAGAAATTCAAAACTTCAGAACTTCAGAAATTCAAAACTTCAGAACTTCAGAAATTCAGAAATTCAGAAATTCAAAAATTCAGAAATTCAGAATTTACAAATTCATGAGTTTCTGAATTTTCTAATATTATAGTTTATGAATATTCTGAAAAATTTATTAAATGGGTTTTCGATAATTCTGATATTTTCGAATTAACAAATTTGTCGAAATTGGTTAAAAAAACGAATTTGTAACAAAATGAATTGCACATGTCTTTTTTTTATTTTTTATTTCTACTCCTTTTCTGCTCAGTTACTTATAACATCCATATTTGTCTTACTACATAGTGATGTCTATGAAAGCCTCTTCTATTCCTCGATGAAGGATCTGACTGCAGTACAAATGAAGTCGAAGACAAGCACGCTCATTGAAATGATAAGTTTCAGTGCCGAATCCTCTGCGGAATGAGTGTCAGTCTAAATCCATAAACATGGAGACCCATGGCAGGCAGTGAGTGAAGACTGATCATGATCGTTCTGTTGAATCTCCTAACATACCATAAAGCAGCTCCACAAGAAGGCCTGTCAGATCTTCAGTAAAAAATGTGTTTGCTTCATACAAATAGTCTTATGATTCCTGAGTTGAAAGGTGAAGCGATTAATCAAAATATTTTATAGCTAAGGATGCACAAAAGTCAGGCTATGCCAGCTGAATACTGCCGAACTTGTCTCCATGAAGGACATAAATAAAAGAAATTATAGAATACGGACAAGTGCTCAAGATAAAGGCCAAACTCCTGCCAGAATACAAATGAATTCGACATTAATCACTGTAAGTTCTTCGCTAAACCTTGTTTGAACTGTGTTTTGCATATTCATTACAGAAACTACTGTAAATAATCATTAGGGGCTTAAAATGACAACATTAACTATTCTTTTGCACAGACTGGAGAGCGTTTCCAGAACATTTCTTAAAGGATCGTTCTGTTTAGTGTTCACAGTTACGAAGAATCTTGTCTTCTAAACCTAACCTGTCACTTCTGAAATGTCTGTCATATTCATTAAAATGATCACATTAGAGAATATATGCTATCTGCCAAATATATGCATTCTTATGAGTCTAGCACAGGTAAAGGGGATATAGAAAATAATCACCCTCCTTTACAGTAACTACTTAAAGCGGACTTCCATCCAAAAATGGAACTTCTGCTTTTCGGAATCTTCCCCCCCTCCAGTGTCATATTTGGCACCTTTCAGGGGGAGGAGGAGCAGATACCTATCGAATCCAGATATTTGCTCCCACTTCTGGGCATAGATCGCTGCAGGCTCTGCGGCGTTCTACGCCATGTCTGGCCCCTTCTCTGTCCTCTCCGATGTCTTCTGTGAGAGACACACAGGTCCCAGAAGACAGCAGGGACCAGTGGGATCGTGGAGCGCGACTCGCTCATGCGCAGTAGGGAACAAGGCTGTGAAGGGCTTCACTTCCTTTTTCCCTTGCTGAAGATGGCAGTGCCTCCACCCGAGAGCTGAGAGACAGATCGGCTTCAGAGGAGAACATCACAGGCACCCTGGACAGGTAAGTGTCCATATTTTAAAAGTCAGCAGCTGCAGTATTTGTAGCTGCTGACTTTAAAAAATAAATTTCAGTGGAACTCCGCTTTAAGGACTAGAAGATTTTCCCCCTTATGAGCGGCCATTTTTTGAGATATGGCATTGCTTTGATTTAACTGACAGTTGCACAGTTGTGCTGCATTGAGGCTGCAGATGGGCACAGATCAGCCTGCATATGGGCATCATGCTGCATTGATGGGAGATGGGCTGCAGATGGGCGCAGATCGGCGCAGATCAGGCTGCATTGAGGCTGCAGATGGGCACAGATCAGGCTGCATTGAGGCTGCAGATGGGCACAGATCAGGCTGCTTTGAGGCTGCAGATGGGCACAGATCAGGCTGCTTTGAGGCTGTAGATGGGCACAGATCAGGCTGCATTGAGGCTGCAGATGGGCATAGATCAGGCTACATTAAGGCAGCAGATGGGCACAGATCAGGCTGCTTTAATAGGCACTGACCATATTTTTGTGTCAAAGTGGTTCATTTAAAAAATAAATAAAAATCCTGACACTTCCCTCTTAACCACTTATGGACCCCCTACCGACTATATACGTCGGCAGAATGGCACGGCTGGTCACAGGCACGTACAGGTACGTCACCTTTAAGAGCCCAGCCGGAACTGAAGCTCCGTGACCTGCGGACCCGATCGCCGCCGGTGTCCCGCGATCAGTCACAGGAGCTGAAGAACGGGGAGAGGTGTGTGTAAACACATCTTCCTCCGAAGGACCGCTTTCATTGGTTAACCGATGAAGCTGACTGATGGTCTGATGTGCCTACACACTATCGGTTCAATAACTGATTGCGTCAGAACTTGGTGACGTAAAACACAACAACGTGCTGAAAAAAATGAAGTTCGATGCTTCCAAGCATGCGTCGACTTGATTCTGAGCATGAGTGAATTTTTAACTGATGGCCGTGCCTACAAACGATCGGTTTTGACCTATCGGTTAGGCGTCCGTCGGTTACATTTTAAAGCAAGTTCTCTTTTTTTTGACCGAAGGATAACTGACTGATGGGGCCCACACACAATCGGTTTGGACCGATGAAACGTACCTTCAGTGCGTTTTCATCGGTTTTGACCGATCGTGTGTACGCAGTCTAAGCGCCACCTAGTGGTTAACCACTTCACTGCCATTGGCATTTTCATAGTAATCAGTGCATTTTTATAGCACTTTTCGCTGTGAAAATAACAATGGTTCCAAAAATGTGTCAAAAGTGTCTGATGTGTCCGCCATAATGTTGCAGTCATGAAAAAAAATCACTGATTGCCGCCATTACTAGTAAAAAAAAATATTAATAAAAAGGCCATAAAACTATCCTCTATTTTGTAAACGCTCTAACATTTGTGCAACCCAAAATTTTGCCAAAAATATGTAGAAGAATATGTATTGCCCTAAACTGAGGAAAAAAATATTTTTTATATATTTTTGGGTATATGCATTATAGCAAAAAGTAAAAAATATAAAAAAAAAAAAAATTGTTGCTCTATTTTTTTTATAGCCCAAAAAATAAAAACCGCAGAGGTGATCAAATACCACCAAAAGAAAGTTCTGTTTGTGGGGAAAAAAAAGGACGCCAATTTTGTTTGGTAAACCAAGTAGCACGACCACGCAATTGTCAGTTAAAGCGACGCAGTGCCGAATCGCAAAAACTGACCAGGTCCTTTTCCTGCATAATGGTCCGGGTCTTAAATGGTTAAACTGAAGGTGCGTGTTATACGCTTGTGGGTGTTATACACCAATAAATATGTTATCTTTCTTTTAAATCTGTGAGCCTATCAAGAATGAATAGATTACACTTAGGCCGCGCACACACGATCAGTCAAAACCGATGAAAACGGACTGAAGGTCCGTTTCATTGGTCCAAACCGATTGTGTGTGGGCAGAGCAGAGAACTTGCTTTAAAATTTAACCGATGGACGCCTAACCGATAGGTCAAAATCGATAGTATGCAAAAGCATCGGTTAAAAAGCCGCGCATGCTCAGAATCAAGTCGACGCATGCTTGGAAGCATTGAACTTAATTTTTTTTCAGCACGTCGTTGTGTTTTACGTCACTGTGTTCTGATACAATCGTTTTTTTAACTGATGGTGTGTAGGCACATCAGACCATCAGTCAGCTTCATCGGTTAACCGATGAAAACGGTCCTTCGGACCGTTCTCATCGGATGGACTGATCGTGTGTACACGGCCTTATAGAGGGGAACATAAGCCTCCATCGGGCAAGTGGTCCATGTAGATAGTTCGAGAGAGGGAAGCAAAACTTGCCTGCTACTCCACACCTCTTTAAATCGTCCCACCATGGGCAATGCCAAGGCAAGGTAGTATCCGGGCTTCTAAAAGAATTAGGAGCACACAAAGTAGATTTATATCCCTTGTAGCTGTTGAGGAATATATATTATATACCGTATTTATGGGCGTATACCGCACACTTTTTTGCCCTAAAAATCAGGGCAAAATCGTGGGTGCGCGATATACGCCAATACCCGCTTCCCGCGCTGTGTTTGAACCACTGCGCCGACATATACCGAGTGCAGTACACTCGGGTATAGTCGGGATGGCTCGGCTCCACTCGCGGTCACGTCCTGTGCGTCATGTACATCCTTTACGCGAGAGGAGCCGAGCCTACCTGACTATACCCGAGTGTACTGCGCTCGGTATATGTCGGCGGAGTGGTTCGAACACGGGAAGCGGGGATCGAGCGGGGAGGACACCACGATGGCTGCAGAAGGACGCCGGACCGGACAAGGCCGCCGATGGACGCGATGGACGGCAGGCAAGACACCGATGAGGGCCATCCAAACTGTAAGTATTTTTTTTTTTTACAGGAATTTTCCTTCTAGGTTGGGGGTGCGCGCTATACGCCGGGGCGCGTTATAGCCAGATAAATACGGTATATGCCTGGGGTTCATCTTTAAAATAACATTAAAGTTTTAAACAAACATTACATGACATTTTAATTTTACTTTACATTGGTACAATGATACCGCAAAAGGCTAAGCCCACAAGATGATTTCAACAAAAGAAGAAAGGAAACGCTTCTAGATATGATTTATTTTTCTGAGTGTAGGTGGAGAGAATATGCAGTGAAAATAAAATTAAGTAGCTATAAATCTGATTTGTTGCTTGATAATAAAATCCCAAACCCCTATCACCCAGGAAAAATAATGCATCACTATTAGCACCTTCCTGACTGTGTGATGTGTGCACATCGAGCTTGTTCAATTGCTTAGCCATATTTGCATAACATATACAATTCATCATGTGTCTCTATTAATGATGCTTTGAAAACTGATTGCTTTATTTCAAATATTATAGAGGTACGAGGTATTTTTTTCTTTTGCTCATCAGTAATGAACACGTTAACCTATAACATTCTATTTTCTAGATCCTAAGATTATGCTTTTATTATTTATATAGAGCATTAATATTTCTAAGATCATATTAAAATAACTTGCCTATAATATGATAAATCTTTTCTATTTCCCCCTGGACAGATTCATGCTGATCTCTCTATATATATATAGTTTAAAGGAAAGTGAAGTCTGTATGTTCTGTTGCAGATATGAACCAATTTAATCAAATGAATACTCCAACCCATGAGGAGGTGCTGGATTAGGTTCCCAACTGCAAAATTGAAAATGATTTACAGGGACAGTTTGCCATTGAGGCCGGGTTCACACTGGTACAACATACGCAGCGACTTTGGGACCACATGTCACATGACGTGTTCAAATCAATGGTTCCCTATGAGAGCCGTCTTAACTGATCCGACACAAGTCAGTCCGAATTTAAAAAAGATTTTTGTCCGACTATCGTCCTTCTTCAGCCCATTGAATATCATTAAAGTTGAATCCTTGTCGTAACCATCTGATGTCAGGTCACCTGAGGCCAGGTGACGATGCACACCGTTGGGTCAGAAGTGCACCGCTATGATAGTGGACCCTACGGCTGACTGCTGTGGTTGGAACCCTGGGTGGTGCAGGAAGGCAGGTGCACTGGGGCACCAACACGAATGCCACAGGGAGCTAGAACGTGAGATTCCCCAGGCGCAGAGTCTAAAGCCCCATACACACTATCAGTTTTCCTGACGGTTTTCTCATCAGGTTTACCAAAACCATGTAGTGCAAGGGCCTGCCTGATTGCATTCAAATTGAAACTCTTGAGGTTTGACCTCATATTAGATGGTTTTGGTAAACCTGAAGAGAAAACCGTCAGGAAAACTGATAGTGTGTATGGGGCTTTAGAGTCAGCTGGTGTTCACCAGAGCCTCTAGTGGTGAGGATGGACTTCACTGCAGCAGACTCCAGGTCGCGGCCCCTGGGGTCTCCCAGCTCACGCTCACGGTAGGCTATAGGAGGATAAGCTGAAGGTCAGGGCTACAAGCAGACAAGGTTAAACGGTGAACACGCCAAAGGTCAAGGGTCACAAACAGGCAGGGATAGTCGAGAACGTGCCAAAGGTCAGGGTCACAAGCAAGCGGGGAACAAGCCAAAATCGGTAATAGAGACAAAACGTAGCGCACACGGCAAGCAGGAAACCGCAAACCAAGCACACAATATTGCACGGCAAGGCGGGCTTAGAGAACACAGTGTTAAATAGTGGTTCCTGTTGAGGAGAGGGTGGAGACACACTAAGGGAAGATTACTTAACCATGCAGGTGTGAGAGAGCAAGCCCTAAGGCTGATACACAGACAAGGTAAGAGACAGACAGGTCATGAAAGTATTCCTGCAAGGTCATGACATCCGACTTGGTAAATACAGCAGCAGGAAAAGGAATTTATGTCACACTGGGATTGTTTTGATCAAGGGATTAAATGTGTTCCCTCAGTGTGTGTTCTAACTGTGGGGGGTGAAACTGTCTGGGGGAGGAGACCGATCATTGTTCCTAAGCATTAGGAACAACAGATCTATCTCCCTATCCCTGACAAAACAGGGATTTGTGTGTTTACACACACAAATCCCCGTTCTGGCTCTGACAGGAGCTCCTAAGTGACACGATGGGTGCACGCACCCCCTATACCCCTCAACGCGCCCTCTATACAGCTACGATGTTTTGGGGCAGAGGAGTCATTCTGCCACCAAGTTTTTTTTCACATTTTCAGGCGTCTTTTTTGTTTGAAAGCTTTTTCTTCAAAAACGTGAGTTTGGTGGGGGTTTTTCTGCCTATAAGTTCATATGCCTGTAAAACTCCTGAAAAAGCCATAGTGTGCATGGACGCATTGGCTAACAAGGAGGGGAGTTTGCAGGGAGAAAAAAAAGAGGCTCAAAAGCCTGTAGGAGACGGTTCTTTGAGGCCGCGTATACACGATCGAACATGTCCGCTGAAAATGGTCCGCAGACCAGTTTCAGCAGATAAGTTTGATAGTGTGTACGGCCTATCGGACCGTTTTCCAGCGGACACAAATTTCCAAACATGCTTAAAAACATGTCCGCTGGAAACCTGTCCGTCTAACAGGTTCGATGGTTGGTACACAAACCATCGGACCAAAATCCCCCGCATGCGCAGAATCAAGTCGACGCATGCTTGGAAGCATTGAACTTCGTTTTTTCATCACTTCGTTGTGTTCTACGCCACCACGTTCTGGTCCGAGGGGATTTTGGTCTGATGGTGTGTACGCACATCAGACCAACAGACAATTCAGCCTTGTCCGATGGAAACGGTCCGTCAGACATGTTTCCTTGGTCTGATCGTGTGTACAGGGCCTGAGATGCGGTGTGCATGAGCCCTTAAAGCGGAGTTCCACCCAAAAATGTAACTTTAGCTTTTCAGAATCCTGCCCCCCTCTGGTGTCACATTTGGCACCTTTCAGGGAGTAGGGGGGAGCAGCTACCTGTCTAATGCAGGTATTTGCCCCACTTCCAGGCATAGGTCGCACACACAGGTCTGCGCTCACATATTTAAGACATACAATGTTATTAAAACTGCATTCGTTTTTACTCCTATTTATCTAAAATGTTGGTTGCTAGATCTTTAAAATACATCATATTTTGCCCACCAATGGCCCATACATAATCACAAAACTGTGAAATTTTCTACAAAAAAAAAAATTTCTGTCCTTGTCCCACCCTTCAGCATAATACTCATATTTATCTCTTATACAGTACAAAGAGTATTTCCCTAATCTTTTATGCTGATAGAGCTTAGGGGGGACCAATGACAGATACACAAAGCGTTGTGGGTTTTGCAGGTTCTGTGAAAGTGTATTGATGAAAGAATAGTAAAGAAATAATATGTTTTAGGGCTGGTTTCATAACTCTTGGTGCTGGCTGCTGTGTTATATCACACTTACACCTAAGCACAAAGTTTCCCTTATGCCGCTTACACACGGTCGGAATTTACAATGGAAAAAGTCAGACAGAATTTTTTCTTTGGATATTCCGACCATGTCTGACGGACTTAGAAAGAGAACATGTTTCTATTGGAAATTCCATTCGTCTGTATGGAATTCTGACAGGGGAAAAAAACACGCATGCTCGGAAACAATTCCTTTGGAGTTTATGCCGATGGAAAAACGATCATGTGTATGAGGCATTATAATACATTGATGAAAGAAACATAAATCTACATTCATACTATTGTATTGCAGCTTACAGGCTTCATAATTTACATAAAACACTACAAAGATATTTTTTTGATGATAGAATTAAGAACTTAGCAGATAGTAGCAACCAATCAACTCCCAGTTGTCATTTTGGCAGTCCATATTTAAAAATAAAACAAAAACTCAGATCATTTGAAAAACAATTCTTGTAAACTGACATATATACTCACCCTGTATTTGATATTCGCTATATTGTCAATTGTCAACTGTGAAAAACTTTTGTAGCGCTGGTCTCCCAATGATTCGGGTGCTATTGTAAATTTAGGGGACGTCTGAGCCCATAGTTGGGCTCAGACTTTACTAATTCCACAAAAAATTGGCCTCTGTTCTGGCTATGGTTATGCTAGATAAAAGTTTTACCCTGTAGATGGCGTTACCATTTCAGGCCCATGTTGGTACACAAGCTAACCATGGTGTGTTTTTTTGGGTTCCTTCGCCCCGTGGCCCTCCTGGCGTGAGGTATGTGTGTGTGATTCCAGCCTCAGGACCACGTTGGTCTGAGGCTGCATTGCTGTTCAGTAGGCCCAGCTATGCTGGCTGGAGCCTATGACTCTGAAGGGGATCCCAAGCTGTCCGTCCAAGTGGAGGAAGCTGCTTAATTAAGGAGACCGGGGGAGAACCTGCCCTGGAGGAGACTAAGCAACGCAGGCTGATGTCTCGGGAAAGGCCTAGTGATTTTGTTAACAAGGGATCCACTACTCAATTGGTCTAACGGTCCACCGGATCGGCTTAAAGGCTCTTTTGCTGAAAGGCAGGAAGTTTGGGACTAAAATTCTGTGGCAGAGGATTCCTGGCTATCCATTTCATTCTCAGACGGTCTGTGGCAGTGACTGTTTCCATACTGTTTGTGCATCATCCCGGCTGCTAGGCCATGTGAGAGGGGTCTATCCGGGTGAGCAATACCCACTAAAAGAGAGAGTGGTGAATACTGGAATTGATATATTTTTGGATATTCTGTACCGCGTACCTGAACCTTCCCCTTCTCTCTATACTCTCTACTTCCTTTACAAGTTTTTATGCAGCAGAAATAAAACCTAACAGTTGAAGGTTTTACATCTTGTGTGGACATTGCAATTACTACAGACTTTCTTCCCTGGACAACGAACATAGAGGTAACGTGCAAAACCCAAATCTAAACCAGCAGCTCCTTCGGGGTAGTGCTACACTTTCAATAAATTTTGATTGAGAAAAAAAAGGTGAATATTTTACCGCTTGCCGACCAGCCGCCGTAAAACAGTTTTACAGCGGCAGGTCGGCTCTGTTGGGCGAGATCACGTAGATCTACATCATCTTGCCAAGCAGCCAATAGAGGCACGCATGCGCCCCCAGCTCACCCCTAGCGCCGACGCGCATGCCCGGCGGGCGCGATCACCGCAGGGCACCCGCGATCGCTCGTTACAGAGCGAGACCCAAAAGCTGTGTGTGTAAACACATAGCTCCCGGTCCTGTCAGGGGGAGAAATGGTTAATTGTCTGTTCATACAATGCATGAACAGCGATCAGACATTTCCCCAAGTCAGTCCACCCCCCCCTTCAGTTAGATCACACCCAGGGAACATACTTAACCCCTTCCTCGCCCCTAGTGTTAACCCCTTCAATGCCAGTGCCATTTTTATAGTAATCAATGCATTTCTATAGAACTGATCGCTATAAAAATGCCAATGGTCCCAAAAATGTGTCAAAAGTGTCCAAAGTGTCTGCCATAATGTCGCAGTATCGATAAAAATTACTAGTAAACATTTTTTTTTATAAAAATGCCATAAAACTATCCCTTATTTTGTAAACGCTATAACTTTTGTGTAAACCAATCAATAAATGCTTTTTGCATTTTTTTTTTACAAAAAATATGTAGAAGAATATGTATCGGCCTAAACTGAGGAAAACATTGTTTTTTTTATATATTTTTGGGGGATATTTATTATAGCGCAAAAACTAAAAACCACAGAGGTGATCAAATACCACCAAAATAAATCTCTATTTGTGGGAAAAAAAGGAATCTAATTTTGTTTGGGAGCCACGTCGCACGACCACGCAATTGCCAGTTAAAGCGACACCGTGCCGAATCGCAAAAAGTGGCCTGGTCTTTGACCAGCAATATGGTCCGGGGCTGAAGTCGTTAAAGCACATTTTGTTTGTTTTATTTCAAATCCATTGTGGCGGTGTAGAGAGCCAACAAGAAGAGAATTGTGTCAATGTCCCAATATTTATGGACCTGACTGTATATATTCAACATGTATTTGATATTCGCTATATTGTCAATTGTCAACTGTGAAAAACTCAATACATTTTGATTGAGAAAAAAAAAAAAAGGTGAATATTTTAAAATACAGAACATTTCCAGGGGGCTAAACTTTCACATGGCAAGTTTAAGAAGCCGCATCCCTGGAAATCAAATACAATTGGTAACCATGGAGATCATTTGAGCAACTTTATTGTGAAAGAAGACATTTTGGTTTAAATCGTTTGTCCTTACAAAGCACAAAGACCAATGAGATGCAATTATCCATAACAACCGGATTTCAGTTTTCATGGAAATGAGTTTGAGTCGTTTTTTTTTTAAATAACAAATGGTTTACAAACAGTTACAGCCCAAAGGCTTTTATTAAGCCCAATATTTATGTTGCTCTTAGTAAAACTTGTTTTACTTGTGTCCCTATTACAATTAATTCCTAAGTCTGATGGTAATTAATTAGATGGCTTACACAACATCTGAAACATGGCATGTTCTCTGCAGTGTTTATAGCAAATGTTTTAGAAAAGAACATAAAACAAGATTAATACATATTGCAGAGAAAATGAGCATCGCTAATTTGTAAATCATTTTAATATCAGACAGTGAAAGTAGGAAAAACGTTGCTATGTATTTACCTTGCTTTGTTGGCTTTACATTAGTGCAGGTGACTACTAAACATATAAAAATGTGTAATTTTATTGTCCAAACTAGCCGACCAGCCCAGTTATACAGCGGCAGGTCGAGATCACCTAGCTACACTTCATCTCGCGATTCAACCAATAGGGGCGCGTGCGCGCTGCCGGAGGTCCCGTTGTGCGTGCCTGGCTGGTGCGATCAGCGCTGGGCACCCAGCTTCCGGTCCTGTCAGGGGGAGAAATGCCTGACCGTCTGTTCATACAATGTATGAACAGCGATCTGTCATTTCCCCAAGTCAGTCCCACCCCCCTCTTCAGTTACAACACACACAGGGAACATAATTAACCCCTTCCTCGGCCCCTAGTGTTAACCCCTTCCCTGCCAGTGGCATTTGTATAGTAATCAATGCATTTTTATAGCACCGATCGCTAAAAAAAATGCCAATGGTCCCAAAAATGTGTCAAAAGTGTCCGAAATGTCCGCCATAGGGTCGCAGTACCGATAAAAATCACTGATCAAAATAAAATAAAAAGCACTTCAAACAGTAGTAACCACTACCAAAATGTGTGTTAACAATAACGTGCAAAGTGTCATATATTTTCCTCAATATGCTCTGATATACAATAAAAGTGAATAGTGATAAGGAAAAAAACGAGTGGTCAGACTCAATCATAAGTGAGCAAAAAAATGAATGAATGACAAATAAACCAATCAATGAAATTACTAGGAAAATATGGTATAGTGTCCCTGACCAAAATAGTAGGATGATAATGACAGACTAGTAGAGTGGCGTTCTCAAACAAGCTGATAGTAGAGCAGTGTGTGGTAAAGAAGCATCCATAAACTGTCTCCCAGAACTCTCACCTTACTGCTACTAAATAATGGCATGTAGCGTGGGTGTGTGCGTATCCGGGGTGTAGATCTCACTCCTTCCCGATATTGTCCTCTCTAGCCGCCTCTTACATCTATTCCTGATCCCAGTTTCAAATAGGTAGTGTACCTGTATGGATGCTCACATCTCTGTGAGAGCCAGGGGGAGAGAGAGAAGAAAGAAAGAGTATTTTCTTTCACTTAAAAATCGCTGACCAATCAATTAACGCTTATTGTGATTTTTTGGGGATATTTATTATAGCAAAAAGTAAAAAAAGGCATTTTTTTTTAAAATTGTCGCTCTATTTTTGTTTATAGAGCAAAAAATAAAAACCGTAGAGGTGATCAAATACGGAAAGCTCTATTTGTGGGAAAAAAAGGTTTGTCACTTTTGTTTGGGAGCCACGTCGCACGACCACGCAATATCACAAAATCGAATATGGCGTATTCCGCTGAACACTAGTATCTTCCTCAAGCATCACCCCTTATTCTCTACTGGTTCCCTAGGTTGGCACTCAAGATACTTCTCAAGCTTCACCCCCTGGCCTGCTTGGTCCTTGGCTTGACACACAAGGCTGCTCTGAAAGTGTCACCTCCGCTGGCTGGGTCCCTGGCTTGATACCCGCTGAAGTTTCCTGATTCTTCACCATCCTCGGTTGGGGAGAATACTGCTCCGGTATTTGCTTCAGCTACTCACAGTGGTCCCTGGTAATAAGGTGGTTGGTCCCTTAGTGGCGATAGCTTCCTCTCTACCTCCGACCACGACAGGTTCTCCGGCCGGCAGAACCGTCACTTTTGGTTGGACTGCAAGCCGAAATCCCAACCCTGCGCTGCTCTCTTGCTTCTGGATAGATCCTCAGACAGCCTAGTAGACAGATGTGCCCACCCAGACAGCCATCCAGGGGGAACAGAAAACCGATTACCAGACTCCACCCCAATATTTAGGTTCTCACAGCAGGCCAAGGGATCCAAGAAATCCCCTGCCCATTGGCTTTTATCTCAGTCGACGGAGAACTTGTCAGGAGTTCTCAGACTGATAACAGAAGAATTGAGCAGGAGAAAGCCATGGGACATAGTGCTTTGAAGAGAGATAAGAAAACACTGCAGATATATGTGCCTAGCTCAAATTTCAAGAATTGGGACAGTTCAGGGGGCAGTACCTGGTTTGGAAAATGTTTATCATTGGAAATGTCCCAAATTCAGATTTACTCAACTACTCAAGAAAGTTATCCCTTTTATTTTCTATTGGATATGAAAGTACATGCTAAGTGATAGATAGTGTTTATGAATGTGGAATGTTTTTGATAAACTAATATAGGGGACACTAAAAGTGAAGCATAGTGTAGCGCAATGTGTGAGCAATATCATACCCAATAAGATTCACAAAGAAAAGGATTGGGTCACGGGCCAACAATTTGGTGTTTTTTTAGCATTTTAAAACAAACACATATTCTACGTTTTCTTACTCTTCCTTTCTGTAAGTAGAATTGGTAATTTGTCCTTTAGCCCCCCACCCTTCCCATCCGCCAGTTCCATATCTCAAATATCGGTTTAATGAATTACAGCTGTGTGCTGCAATTTCCACAATGTCATTCATAATTATGTCAATTAGAAAAAAGGAATGATTGCATTACAGGGCTTGTTATTTGTTAATTGACCTGATTATAAATGATGGGGAAGTGGAACATTTCCCCTCCTAATCTAAATAGGAACTCCCTATTGGTTTATTCATTGACTCTCCATATTTCTGAAAGACTACTTGCCTACATAGGTGCTCATTATGTAGGTTAGTTGTATACACATGTTGGGTCAGACACACCATTACAAAATACTTTTCATTGCAGACTGTATGGAACACAATGTGAACATGTTGCTAATTTTGGGGAAAATCTATGAAAAATATACAATGTAAGAAAATGTTAACAATAAAATAAATGACAAGATTTTCACACAATTTTTCTCTATTTCGATCAATGTCACCAGGGATGAAAGAGGGGCCAATCCACAATTTGCGAACAGAACAGGCACAGAATGGACTGTGTGAGAGGGGATTTGCCACACATGGGAGATATCCTCTCTGTTAAGTCTACAGGAAGTAGAGGAAATTATCCTGAATGAGACACAGATACCAAAAAAAAACAACTAAAAAACCTGATTGTACTCAAATTTCTGCATAGCAATGCTTCCTTTGTGTATAACAGAGCGTTAGCTGTGTAGGATGAGAAGAGGGTCCACACATACCATATCTCAATCATGGACTGCATCTATGAAGGAAAAATCACTTAACAATACATCAAATGGAACCAATTATAATGTTATTGGTCCAGTGCTATCACACACATACATCAGGTAACAGCCAGTAAAAAAAACAAGCCTATTTAATAATCAGCATCTGGTCAGTTTCTACCTGTCAGGCTGTACCAAGCATATAGAGCATTCAGTGCCATGGACAGGTCCTACCAGAGAGTAACAAACATATACAGTATTCAGCACCATGGTCAGTACCTACCAGAGTGTAACAAGCACATACAGTATTCAGCTCTATGGTTAGTACCTTCCAGAGTGTAACAAGCACATACAGTATTCAGCTCTATGGTTAGTACCTTCCAGAGTGTAACAAGCACATACAGTATTCAGCTCTATGGTTAGTACCTTCCAGAGTGTAACAAGCACATACAGTATTCAGCTCTATGGTTAGTACCTTCCAGAGTGTAACAAGCATATACAGTATTCAGCTCTATGGTTAGTACCTTCCATAGTGTGTCAAGCATATACAGTATTCAGCTCTATGGTTAGTACCTTCCAGAGTGTGTCAAGCATATACAGTATTCAGCTCTATGGTTAGTACCTTCCAGAGTGTAACAAGCATATACAGTATTCAGCTCTATGGTTAGTACCAGAGCCTTTTTTCTCAGAAAATAGGTGCAGGAACTCAACCACGACTCCGTTCAATTTTCACAATCAGTAGAAGGGCCTTAAGGGGGCATTAAATACCATGATTGCATTACATACAGAGTGCAGAGTTCAGTGGGTTACACACAGAGTTCAGATCTGTCATCTGTAAACACAGAAACCAGACTTCTGTGTTTACACGTGATTGTGGTGAGCAGGCACCAAAGGGTCTGAGCCAGAGGTGGTGGAACTGAGTTCCCCCAAGTTCCCCCTGAAAAAAAGCCCTGGTTAGTACCTTCCGGAGTGTAACAAGCATATACAGTATTCAGCTCTATGGTTAGTACCTTCCAGAGTGTGTCAAGCATATACAGTATTCAGCTCTATGGTTAGTACCTTCCAGAGTGTGTCAAGCATATACAGTATTCAGCTCTATGGTTAGTACCTACCAGAGGGTAACGAGCATATACAGTATGCATCTCTATGATCAGTACCTACCAAAATGTGAAGCCCCGTACACACGGCCGAGGTTCTCGGCAGAAGCCAGCGAGAACCTCGCTGGGAGCCGCATTCTGCCGAGAACCTCAGCCGTGTGTACGCTCTCGGCGAGCCCCACCCGTCGGGAAACCCGTCGAGCAAATCCCGTCGGGATGAATGGCTGGTTGCCTTTCCCGACGGGCAGGTCGCCGAATCTGACGGCCAGCAGAGAACCTCGACGGGCGGAACAATGTGTTCCGTCCGTCGAGTTTCTCTGCCGTGTGTACGCGGCATAACACGCATATACAGTATTCAGCTCTATAGTTAGTACCTTCCATAGTGTGTCAAGCATATACAGTATTCAGCAACATGATCAGTACCTACCAGAGTGTAACAAGCATATACAGTATTCAGCTCTATGGTCATTACCTACCAGAGTGAAACAAGGATATACAATATTCAGCTCTATGGTCAGTACCTACCAGAGTGTAACAAGCATATACAATATTCAGCTCTATGGTCAGTATCTACCTGATACAAACATATACAGTGAATCAAATGGGAAGGGATAAGAGCCTACAAATGATAATGAGAATCTTATGTTTAAATAAGTTTAATGAGAATAAGGTTAAAAATATAAGCAGAGACGGTGTGTTCATTGATATACAGCAGTTCATGAGACAAGTGGTCATACAAACAGGTATACAGTTGTAGCGAGAGTTTCAGATTTGTATATTATCCTGACATGTTTCGCCTGGTAGCTTCATCAAACGATATGCAAATTAATCAGGTAATTCATGAAACACGCCAAGTAATCACATGGGTTGACCACTGCCAATAGTCAGGACAAACGTCATGCGTGGTCACAGAGGACACACAATGACCTAGTTAAAATCTGTATATTCAGAGCATATGCAGAGTGGAGGGCAGCTCGGGTTATAGAGTAGGAGGTGATATAACGTTAGGATATCACTCCTGGATATTGTAGAGTGGTAACAAAAATGGCCCTCCTTCTCTGGCAGAGACTAGGTCATTGTGTGTCCTCTGTGACCACGCATGGCTTCCTCCTTCTGGGGACTTTGTTTGTCCTGACTATTGGCAGTGGTCAACCCATGGTATTACTTGGCAAGTTTCATGAATTACTTGATTAATTAGTATATCCCCTGATGAAGCTACCAGGTGAAACATGTCAGGATAATATACAAATCTAAAAACTCTCGCTACAACTGTATACTTGTTTGTATGACCACTTATGAACTGCTGTATATCAATGAACAAACCTTCTTAGTTTATATTTTTAACGTTCTTCTCATTAAACTCATTCATACTCATTATCATTTGTAAGCACTGTTAAAATCCCCTTATCCCTTCCCATTTGATTCATTTAATTATCCGGGATGAAGTGCCAATCTTTCTGGGTGTTCAACCACTAATCAGATGTAAGCTCTATGTAAAGCATATACAGTATTCAGCACCATGGTCAGGTCCTACTATAGTGTAAAAAGCACATACAGGGCTAGATTCAGGTAGGAGATACGACGGCGTATCTCCAGATACGCCGTCGTATCTCTGCCTCTAAACCCTCCTATCTATGCGCCTGATTCATACAATCAGTTACGCATAGATTTCTATTAGATCCGACTGGCGTAAGTCTCTTACGCCGTCGTATCTAACTTGCATATTTACGCTCGCCGCTAGGTGGCTTTCCCATGTAAAATATGCAAATGAGCGTAATACGCCGATTCCCGAACCTACGCCCGGCCTGCGCATTTGTTTTACGTTGTTTGCGTTAGCATAGGTCCGGCGTAATGTTACCCCTGCTGTATGAGGCGCAGCCAATGTTAAGTATGGACGGCGTGCCGGCGTAATTTTTCCTGACGTTTACGTTGTTTGCGTAAAACGTTCGCGAATAGGGCTTTGCGTAAGTGACGTTCACATCGTTTTCATTGACTATTTACGAAGTGATTAGGAGCATGCGCTCTGGGCTACGTTCAGGCCCGGCGCATGCGCAGTTCGTTCGGCGCAGGGACGCGCTTAATTTAAATGATACACGCCCCCTACCCGCCAAATTTGAATTACACTACGTCGCCACAACTTTACAGGCAAGTGTTTTGTGAATACAGCACTTGCCCTTAAAAGTTGCGGAGGCGTAAATGGAATACGCTACGCCAGCATACTTTTACGCCCATCTACCTGAATCTAGCCCATAGTGTTCAGAACCATTGACAGTTCCTACCAGAGAGAAATAAGCACATACAGTGTTCAGGACCATGGACAGTTCCTACCAGAGTTAAATAAGCACATACAGGGCCTGATTCTCAAAAGAGATACGACGGTGTATCGCAGGAAACACTGTCGTTTTTTTTTACTGGGTATCTATGCCTAGAATCACTTACGCATAGATACAGTGAATATCCGACAGGTGTAAAACACTTACACCGTCGGATCGTAGATGTAATGACATCGCTGGCCGCTAGGTGGCCTTTATGTTGTTTTCTCATTTGCCTATGCAAATGAGCCTAATACGCCGATTCCCAAACGTTTTTACGCCCCTTCCATCGTCGTTTACGTCGTTTCCGTAAGCGTTATATGAGGGGTAGGTTTACGAAGTTCTGTCGTTAAGTTCTGTGTTAAGTATAGCGTCGGGTCAGCGTCGTCTTTTTCCGTCGGTTACGTCGTTTTACTAAGTCGTTCGCGAATAGGGCATTGAGTAAGTGACGATCACGTCGTTTTGACGTCGGTTTCAACAACGCTTTCCGACGTGAGCTGGAGCATGTGCACTGGGCTTTTTTCCCGGCCGGCGCATGCGCAGTTCGATCGACGCGGGGGCACGTTTAATTTAAATACAAGACGCCCCCTTTGAATTACGCGGGAATGCACAGGGCCATTTACACTACGCCACCGCAAAATACGGAGCAAGTGCTTTGGGAATACGGCACTTGCTCCATTAAGTTGCGGTGGCGTAGTGTAAAGGGCTTACGCTACGCTGCCGCAGATTCTACGAGAATCTGGCCCACAGTGTTCAGGACCATGGCCAGTTCCTACCAGTGCATAATGTACAGAATTTCATTGCACTGTCTGAAGGAGTTTTATTAAAATATCATATTAAGATAACCTGAGGCACTTTTTGACTTACAACCCAATTCTAGTCTTACATGTTGCTCCTATAAAAATAAATTATTAATACAGAATCTACTTGTTTTAATATTTGTTGGCTTCAGCTTGGTTTTAAGCACATCTTTTTCTAGAGAACATTAACCACTTAAGGACCCCCGCACACACATATACGGCCACAGAATGGCTCGTACAGGCACAAGGGCGTAAATTTACGTCCCCGCCTAAGTGCGGTTCGGGAGTCCCATCGGGACCCCCTCCGCGGCGTGCGGGGGTCCCCCTGGCTCCGGGAGCGATCCGGGACGAGCGGGCGGATGTCGGCGTTTACCCGCCCCCCCGCGATCGCTCCCAGCCAATGCGCGCGCTCCAGGTTCTGTCACTTCCTCCTTCTGTGTAAACACAGGAAGGGGGAAGTGATGTAATCTCCCATCGCAGCGGTATTTCCAACCGCTGCGATGGGAGAAACACCTCACAGTAAGTGTGCACCAACATTACACTGACACACACACACATAGGCATACTTAACCCCTTGCGATCTGCCCCCCCCACCCCCCCTGTCACAGTGTCACTGAATGCAGTGATCTAATCACTGCATTTAGTGTCAGTGTGACAGGCAGTGTAAAATCAGTTAGTGTTAGTTTCAGGATAGCCCCCCCACCCCCCCTAATAAAGTTTTAACCCCCTGATCACCGCCCTAGTTAACTCTTTCACTCCCTATTGCCAGCGTCACTAAGCGATCATTTTTCTGATCGCTGTATTAGTGTCGCTGTTCCCGCTAGGTAGCTATTTTTTTTTATTGCAATTTTTTTTTTACTAAAGACATGTGGCTAAATAAATTTTGGCCTAAATGTTTGACTAAAATTTAGTTTATTTGATTTTTTTTTAACAAAAAGTAAAAAATAGTGTTTTTTTTTCAAAAATGTCGCTCTATTTTTGTATATAGCGAAAAAAATAAAAATCGCAGAGGTGATCAAATACCACCAAAAGAAAGCTCTATTTGTGGTTAGAAAAGGACGCAAATTTTGTTTGGGAGCCACGTCGCACGACCGCGCAATTGTCTGTTAAAGCGACGCAGTGCCGAATCACAAAAACACCTTGGGTCATTTACCAGCGTATTGGTCCGGGTCTTAAGTGGTTAATAACCCACTAATTGGTTTTACTGACTGCTAGCTTTAAAGCATATTTAAAAAAGGACGTCACTATATACACATGTTATGGACCAAAGAATTGGCCCCATGTGATAAATGATTAACTAATGTGAGTAACTGGAGCAGCAATGCACGGCGACCTATCAGGTTCTATCTTTAGCTTGCTTAGTTAAGCTTTTGAAAGATAGAATGTGGATTGGTTTCTATGCACAGCTGTTCTAGTTTTAAACAATTAACCTCATTGATTGCAGCTAATTTTTCCTACCATAAAAAAAGAAAATAATTAAAAGGAAAATAAATAGTGCAGCTGGTACAAAAAATAAAAAATAAATATGAGTGTGATATTAATATACTGCATGTCTGGTTATAGCTTCATTAGTGAATAAAATAATGAATACTGGTAGTTCTGCCACATGTGTTTTGAACATTTGTTTAGGATACAAAATGGTATAAAAAATTCCCCTATAAAGTTTAAAGGGTTACTATAGGAAAAAAATATTTTTGCTTTAAAATAACAAACATGTTATACTTACCTCCACTGTGCAGTTCGTTTTGAACAGAGTGGCCCCGATCCACGTCTTCTGGGGTTCCTTTGGCGGCTGTCTCTGGTCCTCCCCGTACTGACCACAGTCATGCGAGAGAGCTTGCATGGTGGTGAGTAATTGCGGGCACGCTCCCGTGATACAGCGAGGGGCCAAAGCCGCTCGCTGTATCACTCGGCCCTGCCCCTCGGTGCGCCGCGTTACTGGATGTGATTGACAGCAGTGCCAGCCAATGGCTGCACTGCTCTCAATCCATCCGCTCTAGCCAATCAGTGGCCAGGCTTAATCAGATGTTTTTTCACCTTAATGCATAGATTGCATTAAGGTGAAACAAAAATTCCTTGACAACTCCTTTAAGTAGTTGTAAAGCCAAAACATTTTTATGTTTTTTATAGAGTAGGCAGCCTATCCACAAGGGGCACAATGGCACCCCCCTAATCCATGCATCTGGTCCCTAATATATATGCAGGGTGCCAGACACATAGATTTCAATGTTTTTTTCTTAAGCACATTATTAGAGCCTGAGGCTCTAATTTGTTTAAAAAAGGGTGGGTGACATTAGAAAATGTATATTCTCTAATGTCTTCCTGTTTCTTCTTCGGGTCAATCAGGAAGCTGAGCCCCAATTGGCTGGAAGTCCTAAGACCCCATTGGCTGGGAGGGGAAGCAGTGACCACCGGGACATGGAGGAGACGGAGGTGGGAAGTCACAGCCGCGACCTGGATGGGTTAGTGTGGGGTAGCGGCTGGAGTGACCAGGGCAGGGTTATATGCCTCATGTTTGTTTGCCACCCCCCTGACCTATGGAGCACCAGCCGCCACTGGTTTACACCCCTTTTTGCTGTCTCGGTTGGAAGGTTCATCATCTGCATGTGTTCTGCCATCAAGTTAGAAAGTGATAGGAAATCCCAAACTTTACAGTTGTCGCCAGAGCAAAGGGGCAGGGCAAATCATTTCATGGGAACACATGTTTTGGTGATGAACATCAAAAATAGGTAACATACCCTTATATTGTAGAGATTTTCCATGTACTTTCTATTGCATTTCTGAGACAGAAAGTAAAGTGGGATTTCCCTGATGAGAAACAGACATAAAAATAACATGATATGGTAAAAAAATAAAAATATATTTTTTATACATTTTGAAGATGTACTGTACCTATTGTAAATGAAAACTCATGAAAACTCAGGAGAAATTGGTATACTCTTTACAAAGCAATTAGTTAGAAGATATTGAATATTTAATATATAGAAATACACACAAGCTGTAGTAATGGCAGTTCAATTTGCTCTACAGGGGCCTCCTAACAAACCAGCTAGTCATTATTTCTTAGAGCTTCACAGGAAACACAGCCAGTTCAGCATTTGATATTTTCCTTTGGCGTCTCCACGTGTGCTCTGAATGAGCTTCATTAAACTTACCGCTTAGAAAGCACATTTGGAAGAGCTCTCGAAACTTTGACTGTAATTGTTGATTGCTACTTATGTAAACATGCCAGGTGAATACATTAAGATTCGTAGTGCTAAGCCTGAAAACAAATTTACCTAAAAATAATTCTCATTTACTTCAATTACCCCTAAATCAAAAAAAAATAAAAAATCACAGGCTATACTTACTCAGCTGAAGAGTTTAATCACTTCATTTAGGCCATTTGATCACTTTAATAAAACTCATTTTGCCAATTTGTTTAATGCTTTTTAAAGATTTGAATGAGAAGCCAATAGAACGTTGCAGCATGTGTATACAATCTCCTTGGTTTATATTTTTTAAATTTTACTGAAATAAATAAAATTGTATTAGATACACACACAGGTGCTGATTTACAAAAAAACTGTTGCTGGTACAGATGTTGTCCGCATTCTGTCTTTTGATTCGATTTTGATGTATCTAAAGTGTTGTACATACCAGATTTTATCCCAAGGAAAAAACACTCCCTCACCATGCTCTTCTATATGTGAAATTTATTTTCAGTAATGATCAATTAAAATTAAAGCGGGAGTTCACCCTAAAAAACATTTCTAACATTACATTGAGCTCACTTCAGAGATTGACAGTATGGCGATTTTTTTTTTTGCCGTACATACCGTAGAATCTCTATTTTCCCCCCGACTTCCGGGTAGTGAATCCTGTGGGACTGGGCGTTCCTATCCATTAGGCAAGTGATTGACGTGATGACAAACACTACCCCCGTCGTATAAGGAGCGTCACGAGTTGCCGAAAGAAGCTTCTTTCGGCAACTCGTGACGCTCCTTATACGACGGGGGTAGTGTTTGTCATCACGTCAATCACTTGCCTGCTGGATAGGAACGCCCAGTCCCGCAGGATTCACTACCTGGAAGCCGGGGGGAAAATAGCGATCGTCGGTGCACAGGCGCCGTATAGCGACGACTCGCCGTTCGGCTTCTTTCGGCAACTCGTGACGCTCTTTATGCGATGGGGGTAGTGTTTGTCTAAAGACAGGTATTTGCACCCACTTCCGGCCACACAGTCTCGAGCAGACTGCGGGCATGACGTCACCTCCCGTCCCCGTCCCAGAACACAGCGGTAGCCAATCGGCAGGCATATCGTGACTCGCGCATGCGCCGCAGGGAACCGGGCAGTGAAGCCGGAGTGCTTCACTTCCTGGTTCCCTCACCGAGGATGGCGGAGGGGCAGCAGAGTGATGAGCGATCGCTCGTCCTCTGCTGCAGGTGGCGCTAGACTCCAGGACAGGTAAGTTTCCTAATGTTAAAAGTCAGCAGCTGCAGTATTTGTAGCAGCTGGATCTTAATATTTTTTTTCCGCTGACATCCACTTTAAAGTGATATTATTTAAATATAATAAACATGTTTTACTGTACTTACCTCCACTGTGCAGTTAGTTTTACACAGAGTGGCCCCGATCGTTCTCTTCTGGGGTACCTCGGCAACTCTCTCGGCTCCCCCCCGCAATAGCTAACCCCCTCTGGGAGGCTCACTCCCGAGGGGGCTACCTTGCGGGCGCTCTCCCGTGTCATATAGTCGGCATCCATAGTCGCTAAGTGTATGACGTGGGCCCGCGTCATAGGATTTGATTGACAGCAGAGTGAGCCAATGGCTGTGCTGCTATCAGTCTATCTAATGAATAGCCGAGAAGCCTGGGCAAAGATCAAGCATGTTCACAACACTGGACTTTCCAGGGCTCAGGTAAGTAAAACAGGGGGGGGGGGGGTAAGGGGCCTGTAATCGTCAGATGTTTTTTCACCTTAATAAATAGGATGCATTGAGGTGAAAAAACATGAACTTTTACAACCCCTTTAATCCTTCACACATATGGAGTTTACCAGATTTACTAGATATTAATGATGGGTATATTTTACCATGGCTCAGGGGCTGATTGATGTTGTGTGTCTATAGGGTGCAGACCAGCCAGGTTTCATGAATAAAAACCCCCAATTTAATAAAAAAATATATTTAAAACTCAGCAAGTTTGGGATACATTCAGAAGCAACAGACATTAATTGAAACATTGTTCTATATGTGCATACATACTGTGATGGGAGCTCCCCAGGCCCCTCTTATGTGCAAGTTACCCTGTGTTTATTAGGAGGACAGGGTGACAGGTAAGCCAACAGTGCCATGGGGGAGCAGCACAGTGACAGGGGGCACAGAGGGGGATCAGAAGCAGGCAGAACAGGAAGGGGATCCATGCGGGGGAAGTAATTTTGTAATTGCCCCTCCATCCGACCACAATGATTCCCTCTGCTGTCTGGGCCCCCCTGTTTGCCCAGGCCCCCTACAGGAGGGCTGGTGGTCCCCCCTATCAGCGGCCCTGCTTGGGACAGTAATATTTATCAACAATATCCCTCAAGAAATATATGAAGATAACATAATTACAATGTATCAGACTGCTGGGACATTGTATGAACTTTGCCTCATAGCCTGCTGTAGACCTGTCATGAACAACCCTGTCCACCAGATTCTGGCACAAAATTTGGACACTTAAGGGATCTGACACTGGGGCCTCTTGCTGTTCGGTCTACAGCATTCCGTGAGACCATCTGTTTCCCGTTTACCTCTGCTAAACCTGTTCCTGAGACCCAGCTTGTTCCTGATTACCACTGTCTTCCGCCTGTCCTGACTTCGGCTTGTTGTAAATATTCTTTTGCCTCATCCTCTGATCCGTCTGCTGCCCGCCTGTTGCTGACCTGGCCTGAACCACGACTCTGCCTCTGCCCACTGTACCTGTACCTGATCTGCCAGCCAGTGTATGACCCGGCCTGTTGGGACTTGTTTGCTGTCTGTACTATGGTACACCTCCCCCGTTGCTGCTGCTCTCCACTTCCAGTGCCTCTGCCTCCAGTCTGCAAGCCGTTCAGTCTGCACCTGCAGCTCTGACGCATCCCCAGAGACAACGGAAGCCTCGCTCAGCTCCAGCACCAGCATTACATCAGGCGCTTGTGCGACTCTGCATTCTCAAACTCCCTGTCTGCTCTACCAGGGGTCCCGGGATCAGAGGAGTAAGAGTTGCCACTCCCTGCACATTGCGCTCAGCCATCAAGTACGTGACAAGACCGTTGCCATGCAGTCTGTAATTCATGATTAATCAAAGCATTGTTTAGATTTAAATTCCATGGTTAATTGGATCCCCTATTGTTTCTGTCTGTCTTCTCATCTATGTGTTTATACTTGTAAGAATGTGCATTGTTCAGTACTTTGAATCCAGGGTGTAGGTGCTGAACCCCCTGGGCTGGTTTAAGTGACTAGTTAATTAGCTCATGTTAAGTATATCACCGTTAGCTATTAGTTGCTAGAGGGGGAATTTCTATAACAGCCCTTCCTGCTGATAAGGCTGTCTACGTGCCCAGTTACTGATTTAATTATTTGTTGAAAAGTTTGAATGTACTAAATGTACAGTTTACCCCACCATGTGTCATTATGCAAAGAAGGGGGATTGTTCCAAAGTGTATATCTCTTTGTGTCATGTGTTCGATAAACAGTTAATGTTTTGTGCCACCCGGCAATGTGTCCCGTCAAGTGACTGGGTGAGCTAAGGGATCTTGGATTGTTCTGGTACCGGACAAGGGAAGCTTATATGGTGGACATACTCTTCTTGAGTACATGGCTCTGTCACACATACCCTCCCCAAGACTGGTTGGTATTTAACCACTTGCATACTGGGCACTTACACCCCCCTCCTGCCCAGGTAAAATTTCAGCTTCCGGCACTGCGTCGCTTTAACTGACAATTGCGCGGTCGTGCGACGTGGCTCCCAAACAAAATTACCGTCCTTTTTTCCCCACAAGTAGAGCTTTCTTTTGGTGGTATTTGATCACCTGTGCGATTTTTATTTTTTGCGCTATAAACAAAAAAGAGCGACAATTTTGAAGAAAAATACAATATTTTTTACTTGTTGCTATAATAAATATCCCAATTAAAAAAAAACAATTATTTTTTTTCTCAGCTTAGGGCGATACGTATTCTACTACATATTTTTGGTAAAAAAAAAAAAAAAATCGCAATAAGCGACTGGTTTGCGCAAAAGTTAAAGCGCTTACAAAATAGGGGAGAGAATTATTATTTTTTATTATTTTTTTTTTACTAGAAATGGCGGCGATCTGCGATTTTTATTGGTACTGCGACGTTATGGCAGACACATCGGACACTTTTGACACATTTTTGGCGCCATTCACATTTATTCTGCGATCAGTGCTATAAATATGCACTAATTACAGTATAAATGTGACTGGCATTGAAGGGGTTAACACTAGGGGGTGAGGAAGGGGTTAAATGTGTATGCTAGGTGTGTTCTAACTGTGGGGGGAGGGGGGGGTGACTGGGGGGGTGACCGATCTGTGTCCCTATGTAGGAAGGAACACAGATCGGGCTCCTCCCCTCCAGAGACAGGACATTGTCTCTGTGTGAGCCGGCAATGAGAGATGATCTATGAGAGATCATCTCTCATTCGCCCACAGATCGCATCGCAAACGGCCGCTCTGATTGGCCGTTTGCTGCGATCTGTGATTGGCCGTGTCCAAGGGACACGGACAACACAGGGCTTCCCCGCAGCGCGCTCTACAGCGCGCGCTGGGAACGCCAGAATGACATGCCGTCAAATGACGGCATGTTGGCTATTCAGGCCCGCGCTGTTGCCGTCATACGACGGTAGCGCGGGCCTCAAGTGGTTAAGTTAGATACCTGATAATTAACCCCAAATAGAACAATCACAAATGCAATGTAAAAAATATGTTTTTTTCTTCACAATTTGGGAAATAAAATAATATGTACATTTTTTCAAATACATATTCCCTATAATCGAAAGGGTTTGTATGCCATGAATAAAAAAAAGGCTAAATACCCTCATTCCATTAAAACGACATAAAATTATGTAAAACCTTAAAAGACAACATTAATCTTAACCTAAGACCACATACACACCATACAACTTTTGTTGTCAGATTTCCTTTAGATTTACCAAAGCCATGTAGTGCAAGGGCCTGCCTGATTGCATACAAATTGAAACGATTAAGGTTTAAACTCATATTATATGGTTTTGGTAAATCTGAAGGAAAAAATCTACAGAGAATTGTAGTGTGTATCCAGCTTAAGGCAGCTAATGCACGTGTTCCAGGATACAGCCAAGCTCGGGCCAATAACCAATGTAAGCTGACATGGCGGCACATCTGTCTATGCCAGCACACATTGTCAATCCCTGAAATGGCACCAAGCTGAATATTTAAAGGAGGCCCTGATGTGTGCTAATCGCTTGATGCTCTTCAGCTTTCCAGTGACCTACGTTCTGTGCTCCTACTTATACTGACTGACCTCCCATTGCTGACCTGGCTTGATCCTGACTTTGCTCTGTGGATTTTGTGTACTGACCTCAGCTCGCCTCTGACTATGCTCTGCCTGCTTTTCTGTTACGGATCTCAGCCTGCTACGTGACTAATCTTCCTTCTGTCTTACCATGTATGACCCTGAAACACCATGACTACGTCTTTGTCCTTGGCAGCCAACGGCTACCAAATTTCTGGCACTCATGCTTCTTTGAGCCTTGCACCTCTGTCACCACATTCAAGAGAGCTTGTACTAGAGCTGCAAGGGAAGCCCTCTCATCAGCTTGGCCGCCAACCAAGGTATCCAACACTGCTAATGTAAGAGCCTGGGGTCATCTGCTGATTTCCAGCAATGCCTGGCTGATGATCAAGCACCAGATGCACTTTGGGATACAAATTGGCATACCGACAGATGTGGCTTAAGTTTGAAAAGTTGCAAGACTTCCCACACACAGGTAGACAACTATCAAGAGGAGTTTCTGTATAGTTTAGTCTCTAAACCATAGTATATTGAGGTGTTTCTTATCCAAATTAGATCTTCCACTGTTTATCATAGAAGGGCCTCTGTATGTCATGATTCTTGTGTAAATGCAAGTATGTCTCAGGGCCAAATCAGAAGAATCCTTCTGCACAGCTTCTCTCATATTCCATCTGCTAAGAATAAAACAAGCCTGCTGATGTTATCTCTCTGGCATGGGCTAACTTTTCAAGTGTCTTCAAGTCAACTCTGAATGGCACCTAACACTCTCTTTCCCAACAACCTCCCCAAGCAAAAAATGCCCCTTCACCAGCAACATTTCTCTCCTTCCATTCAAGTTCCCTAGACCTAACAGAGTGAGGAGAAGCCCTCCCAGATTTCCTCTCAGCTGTGTCAAATGAGGCTTAAGATCTAAGGAGGAGTCTAGAAAAGCTTTCCTGACACTGGCACTGCTTTGATACGAGGTCTGACAGAGAGCTCTCTGGCTTTGAGACAATTCCCACCTGAATGCCCCCTGGTTGAATCCCCCACCTCCTTTGCCAAGTACATAACTGCCAATGCCTCCATTTTCTGCACCGTTAACCACTTGCCGAACAGCGCACGCCGATATACGTTGGCACAATGGCACAGCTGCGTAAATGGATATACAGGTATGTCCCCTTTAAACCGCCTCATATTGGCCACATGCGTGCCCGCTGCGCGCTCCGTAATCGTGCCCGCGGGACTCACGGACTTGATGTCTGCCAGTGTCCCACGATCGTGTCACGGAGCTGCAGAACAGGGAGATGCAAACAAGGCATTTCCCTGTTCTGCCTAGTGACAGAACGGAGAAATACTGCTCCCTGTCATGTTCCAAAATAGCGTCAAAAGTGTCCAATGTGTCCGCCATAAGGTCGCAGTCACGATAAAAATTGCAGATCGCCGCCATTACTAATAAAAACAAATAATAAAAAAATGCTATAAATCTATCCCCTACAGTATTTTGGAGACGCTATAACTTTTGCGCAAACCAATCAATATAAGCTTATTGCAATTTTTTCCAAAAATATGTAGAAGAATACATATCAGCCTAAAATTAGGATTTTTTTTTTATATATATTTTTGGGGGATATTTATTTTAGCAAAAAGTAAAAAAAAAAAAAGATGTTTTTTTTTTTTTTTCAAAATTGGGGCTATTTTTATGTTTATAGCGCAAAAAATAAAAACCGCAGAGGTGATAAAATACCATCAAAAGAAAGCTCTATCTGTGGGGAAAAAAGGACGTAAATTTTGTTTGAGTGTAATGTTGCACAGGCTGCGCAATTGTCAGTTAAAGCGACGCAGTGCCAAATCGCAAAAAGTGCTCTGGTCAGGAAGGTGGTAAATTCTTCCGAGGCTGAAGTGGTTAAAAAAGTGCTACACGGGCAGCATCTACTAAAGTTGTTGTGCATCTGTATAAATGTTTATTGGTTAAAGTATACAATAAAATATAATAGGTTAATATAAATTATGAAACCATAAAATATAAAAATATAACAAATAAACAAACAAATAAAACAGAAACCATTGTAGATTCTCTTGAGATAAGCTGCAAAGGTTATCTTTGTTCATAAAATCTGTATCTAAAAAATAAATACAATTAAAATAAGACCCATATATTGTGTAGTATTGGAATACATTTTTATTGACTAGAATATCAATTTTAAACACCTTACTGTTGATTTAAGAACATTTCTGCAATATATTTTGCCGTAGTGTTAATGTGAACACTTGCAATGTCTCCTTTAACATCTCCTTTGCCCGAGGCTAGTCCTAGGACCATCAATTTGATTTTATGATTTTTTTTTTTGTCTTTATAAACAACCTTATATTTTCACTTTTTAATTCTGGCTGGGATGCAGTTTTGTTTCCTGAGAAAGGTGGATTAATTATTCGCCAACAGCAACAATTTTACCATCTGCAGCTCTGCTAAAGTAAATCACAGTTGTGCAATTTGTAAAGTTGCCTAACAGAAATAAAATACTATTAAAGAAAAGCAAAGGTCCAGACTTGATGAAGTATTTAAAGAACTACATATCAGAAAAAAGAAAAACTTATTTTTTTCCTTTTCTTGTGACTTGCAGCAAGAGACTCGATGAGCATTATTTTTTTGTACAGTGAATCTGAAAGTCATTGTCCAGATCCCACCCAACCTGCAACCACCCAAAAAAAAAAAACTGTTAGGCCGCGTACACACGACCGGTTTACTAGGCAGAATCCATCAAGAAACTCGGTGGGAGAGCTTTTTTGCCGAGGAAACCGGTCGTGTGTATGTTTTCCATCGAGGAAACTGTTGAGGAATTCGAAGAGCAAAAAAGAGAGCAAGTTCTCTTTTGCCTTGTCGGGAGTCTAAATTGGCTCATCGTGTTCCTCGTCGGGCTGCTTTTCGCGTTGGTGTGTATGCTAAGAAACCCGTGCACCTTCGGTAAAAGTAGCGTTTGTAATGGAAATAGCACATTCATCACGCTGTAACAGATTGAAAAGTGCAAATGTCTCTTACCAAACTTTTTCCTAACACGCAGTAACATGAGATTAGCAAAAGCAGCCCCAAGGGTTGTGCCAGTGGAATCGAACTTCCCCTGCCGTAGTATGTGTTGAAGTCACCGCGTTTGAGAACGAGGAGAATTGGTCTTGACAGTGTGTACGCAAAGCAAGCTTGTCGAGTTCCTCGACAAGCCTAACAAGGAACTCGACAAGGAAAACGATGTGTTTCGCCCGACGAGTTTCTCGGTCGTGTGTACGCAGCCTTAAACCTTAAAATCGACTACTAAGTCAGCTGTCATATGATCGCCTGCAGTGCCTCTCTCATATTGGCTGCCAGCGATGGCAAATTCTATTCTTTGCTTAACAAACTAGTCTCGTGTCTGTATGACACCCCTCTGGTATGTAAATTCGGGACTTTGGATAAATTCGTATTCATTGCGTTCACTAACAGCCACATTTTAAAGGAAATCTCAATACCTATAATTTAATAGTTAAGTTATTATTAGTTAGTTATTATTTCCGATTTTTCAGGTTTTTGAATTTCTGTATTTACAAATTTATGAATTTTCGAATATTAAAATTTACGAATATTCAGAAGAATTTGTTAAATGGATTTTCATTCATTTGGATATTTCCGAATTAACAAATTTGTAGAAATTTGTAAAAAAAAAAAATCGGAATTAAACAAATTGCACATGTCTAATGGTCATCAGAACGAATATAGAAGGGAAATCTACCTAATGGAGGCATAGAAACAATAAAGTCTGACAGCGGTTCTAATTATTGCCTATACTATACAAAATGTATAAATAGAAGTTATGGAAATACTTACACTTTAACACTTGAAAAATTAAATCTTTTAAAGAAAGTGAATCAGTCAAGATTAATAACTGGAGTCCCTGGGTTAGCAATCTCAAATGTTCCATCCTGTAATTAGAGATGTATACCGTACACAAGTTCATTTATTTTACTAATGCAACTTAAAAGATGAAACTAATATACGAGATGGACTCATTACATGCAAAGCAAGATAGTTCAAGCCGTAATTTGTCATAATTGTGATGATTATTGCTTACAGCTCATGAAAACCCCAAATCCACAATCTCAGAAAATTAGAATATTGTGAAAAGGTGCAATATTCTAGGCTCAAAGTGTCCCACTCTAATCAGCTAATTAAGCCATAACACCTGCAGAGGGTTCCTGAGCCTTTAAATGGTCTCTCGGTCTGATTCAGTAGGAATCACAATCATGGGAAAGACTGCTGACCTGACAGTTGTGCAGAAAACCATCATTGACATGCTCCATAAGGAGGGAAAGCCTCAAAAAGGTATCTGCAAAATAAGTTGGATGTTCCCAAAGCACATTAATAGAAAGTTATGTGGAAGGGAAAAGTGTAGAAGAAAAAGGTAAACAAGCAGCAGGGATGAGCGCAGCCTGGAGAGGATTGTCAGGAAAAGGCCATTCAAAAGTGTTGGGGACTTTCACAAGGAGTGGACTGAGGCTGGAGTCAGTGCATCAAGAGCCGCCACACACAGACGATCCGGGACATGGGCTTCAAATGTTGTATTCCTCTTGTCAAGCGACAAAAAACGTCAGAATCATCTTACCTGGGCTAAAGAAAAACACACATGGTCTGGTGCTCAATGGTCCAAAGTCCTCTTTTCTGATGAGAGCAAATTTTGCATCCCATTTGGAAACCAAGGAGCCGGAGTATGGAGGAAGAATGGAGAGGCACACACTTGCAAGATGCTTGAAGTCCAGTGTGAAGTTTCCAGTCTGTGTTGATTTGGGGATTCCATGTCATCTGCTGGTGTTGGTCCACTGTGCTTCATTAAGTCCGGGGTCACCGCAGCCGTCTACCAGGAGATTTTGGAGCACTTCATGCTTCTTTCCACAGATGAGCTCTATGGGGATGCTGACTTAATTTTCCAGCAGGACTTGGCACCTCCCCCACACTGCCAAATGCAGCAAAACCTGGTT
This sequence comes from Rana kukunoris, assembly GCA_029574335.1. Lineage (NCBI taxonomy): Eukaryota > Metazoa > Chordata > Amphibia > Anura > Ranidae > Rana > Rana kukunoris. Next base: position 38,718,537 of record CM056056.1, on the reverse strand, counting down.
CAATGACCGTTGGATTACTGTGTTTGATTGGCCAGCAAACTCGCCTGACCTGAACCCCATAGAGAATCTATGGGGCATTGTCAAGAAAAAGATGATAGACATGAGACCAAACAATGCAGAAGAGCTGAAGGCCGCTATTGAAGCATCCTGGTCTTCCATAACACCTCAGCAGTGCCACAGGCTGATATCTTCCAATGCCACACCGCATTGAGGCAGTAATTTCTGCAAAAGGGGCCCAAACCAAGTACTGAGTACATATGCATGCTTCTACTTTTCAGAGGTCCGATATTGTTCTATGTACAATCCTTGTTTATTGATTGCATGTAATATTTTTAAATGTTCTGAGATTGTGGATTTGGGGTTTTCATGAGCTGTAAGCCATAATCATCACAATTATGACAAATCACGGTGTCATGGACAGTCTGGCCCGCTGGCGGGCACATCGGCGCGCACGGGCGCGCGCATGCGCGGTAGCGGCGCGCGCATTCGCGGTAGCGGCGCGCGCATTCGTGGCACCATAGCGCGCACGGGAGCGCGCACTAGCGGCGGCGGCGCGCGTGCACGTGGGGACGCCGTTTTGGCGCCAAATCTGGCTTTAAAAGGATCCTGATCCCTGTGCTTCTTGCTGTCCTGTCTACAGCGTCTCTGTGAGCTACCCGCATCTGTGAACCTGATTGAACCTGATCCTGACCACCCGGCTTGTACCTGTTAACCTGTTTGCTGCCTGCCCTGACCTCGGCTTGTCTGACTACCCCTTTGGCTTAATCCTCTGTACTTCTGCTGCCCGCCTGCTGATCGACCCGGACTGGACCTGACCCCGCCTGTACCAACTCTACCTTCTACTGAACCCCAAGCCTGCCAGAGGGCTTACCTGCAGAGACTTGTTCCAGTCAGTACTACGGGACACCTCCCCCGCTTCTGCTGTACTCCTGCCTCCAGCTGCTCGACAGTGAGCTTGGATCTTCAGCCTGCACCAGTCTGTAACGTGACTCTGGGAACTACTGACTCAGCTCACGGGCCCAGCACTCGCCAGCACCAGGCGCTTGTGCGACTCTGTAGTCCCGATCCTCCTGTCTGCACTATCAGGGGTCCCGGGACCAGAGAAGCAAGGGCTGCCGCTCCCTGCACGCCGGGCTCGTACCACCAGGTACGTGACACACGGCTTGAACTATCTTGCTTTGCATGTAATGAGTCTCATATATTAGTTTCACCTTTTAAGTTGCATTCGTGAAATAAATGAACTTTTGCATGATATTCAAATATTTTGAGTTTCATCTTTTCTTCATGTTCATATTCCTGTTTTTGTTTATAGCCCTGTCCTTATTCTCCAAAATCTCTTTATCGACACAAAAGTGTCTTCAGTGCAATAGACTTCTATTTTATTACAGTCTAAAATATAAACCATAGCATGATCACAGTTATGAATCTTATTGGGAACATACATATGATTTTCTCTTTGACCACTTCACTTCTGGAAGATTTACACCCCTTCCTGATGGGGCCATTTTTTTGCTATACGGCACTGCATTAGTGCTGACAATTGTGCAGTGGTGTAACGTTGTACCCAAATAAAATGTATAATATTTCTTCCCACAAATAGAGCTTTCTTTTGGTGGTATTTGATCACCTCTGCGTTTTTGATTTTTTTGTGCTATTAACCAAAAAAGACTGACAATTTTGAAAAACATATACCCAGTATATATATATTTTTTGCCTGTACTTTATAAGACGGTTCTATATTTCTTCCTTCTGGAGCCATATTCTTCTTCATTCTTGCTGGAGCTGGAGCCAATCACGACGAGCGATGTATTCTATTAATGGATACAAAGCCTGCTTGGATTGGCAGAGGCTGTTACATCATCAGCCCACACCTCTCTGAATTAGCCTGCTCGAATTGGCCAATCCGAGCCGGCTGTATTCATTTGAATACATCGCTCATCGGGATATGTATTAGCCGAAGCTACATAAATATTACCGCACATCCAGCAGGCATCCGAGCAGCTGACCCGGCGTATAAGACGACCCCTGCTTTTTGGCCATTTTTTTTTAAGTGTAAAAGGTAGTCTTATACGCCAGCAAATACAGTATATATATTTTTACTTTACGGTCTAAAACATATCCAATACAAAAAAATCAAATTTCTTCATCAATTGAGACCAATATGTATTCTGCTACATTGTGCACAATAAGTGTATATTGATTGGTTTGTGCAAAAGTATCTACAAACGATGGGAACTATTTATGGAATTTATTTTTTATTTTTACTAGTAATGGTGGCAATCAGCGACTTATAGCTGGACTTACGAACGATAATGCGGCGAACAAATCGGACAGCTAACATAAAAATATGCACTGTCACTGTACTAATGTGATGGGCTGGGAAGGGATTAACATCAGTGGTAATCAAAGGGTTAACTGTTTGCCTAAAATGTGTTTTCTAACTGTGGGGGAGGTGCTTTTACTAGTGGAAGGCATATCTCCATGTTCTGCTTTAACAGGAAAACAGGATCCATGCCTTCTGTACTGACAGAACGACAATCTGCCTTGTTTACATAGTGTACTGTGTACAGAACAATCAGCGGATGCCAGAAAATCACAGCGGTAATGAGCAGTCGGTGGCGGGCAATCACGCACAATACACGTGATCCTGAGCAGCACAGCCACAATGTAGCTGTCCAATCAGTTCCCAACCTGTCCACCTTTAGGGGATCCCTAAAAACTCACTTGTTCTACTAGTCCACATTTGCCATAGCTTCTCAAACTTGGCTGTGTTGTAATTTTTATATGCTAACATCAACTCATATTAAGCTTGTGTATTCAACCTTATAACAACACCAGATAAGTTCGGTGCTTTGTTGGATTTCCATAGTTTTGTTCAAAATAGTACAGCACCTGGGGGCGAGTGATGATAGGGCTGCATGACCAATCTCCCTCCAATCTGTGCTACACTTAGAGCCCTGATGAGATTGGCGGCCGAAGAGGAAAGGTGCATGCTCGGGAAAAGTAGTCTTACACAGGAGCTCTCCTTACAATTCTCATTAAGCCATGGGACCTAACAGTATGACCTCTCTGAGCCTGGACCAATGTAGCTCAGGGAGCCGAAACTGACCACTCCGGGTGTCTAGGCAGTGCAGCGCTCACTGAATATTGCCCTGACATGAGAGCGACAGCCTTCCAGTTTGTGCAGTTTTTTTCTCCTCGTGCTCTATGTAAGTGTCCAACAGTTCAGCCTGAGCACTTCGAGCAGACTTGTCTCAATGTGTGCTGTGTCAGTGTGCGCTGTGCTATGGTGTCAATGGCTGTGAAGTTGTGTGGATCTCGGCACTGGATTGTAATCCCTCCCGCTGTGCTGCAGCTCCTCTCCTCACTGCCAGCCTGAATAAAAGGGGGAAGTGGGGACATGCAAGCATGGAGCCACACACACAGGGGCTCCTGATAATGAGATGAATAGGAGAGGGAGAGGATGGATGGGAGTTGCAAAAGAATGAGGAAGAGACCCTGTTCTAGTGCCCTGTCCCTCTGGTCTGCCCCCAGTGCCCTGTCCCTCTGGTCTGCCCCCAGTGCCCTGTCCCTCTGGTCTGCCCCCATGCCCTGTCCCATTTTGTTAAAGTTGTTGGTAATATTTAATTGTGTAACTTGATTCTGCAATAAACATTTAACAGTGTCATTCCATAAGATAATTTACAAGGGCGTGTTTAGGGGCGCAATTAGGCGCGGGGCAGTGTATGAATGGGCTGTTAGGTGGGGCAACTGGTGGCGAGTAACTCTTGAGGCCTGGCTAGTATCTCAGGGTTTGAAATTTTGAGCCCTGGTTTTGTTATAGTCAACCTTGCTTCTATTAATACGTTTGCTGCTACTTTTCTATACTCTAAAGCAGTGGTTCTCAACCTTTCTAGTGCTGTGACCCCTTGATAAAATTTCCCAAGTTGTGGTAACCCCTAACAGTAAAATTATTTTCACAGCGTGGGTTGTCAGCACCCAAGGCAAGACAAGTAATTTGCACCCCTAACCCACGGACATTTAGCACTCCCTTTGTCCCTTCCACTCATACAGTATTAAACCCCTTATGGTGCATTTTAGGATGTACCACTCATTTCTCTTTGTTTTCTTTCTCTTTTATCTTTCTCTATCCTAATTTATTTTGTTCCCCCTTCCCTCTCTCTAGCTGTTTTTATTTTTCTTTCTCGTATTCTTTCTCTCCCTTTTTCTTTGTTCCTCCCTTCCATGTATTCTCTATTTTTATTCCTTCTCTTACTCCTTGGTGGGGAGTTGGGATGAGTGGCAATGCTTGGTGGGAGTTCTGATCAGCCAACTTAGGTGCTCTTGTTTAGGGATGAGCCGAACACCCCCGCGTTCGGTTCGCACCAGAACGTTCGAACAGACCGACCGTTCGCGTGAACATTTTGAACCCCATTGAAGTCTATTGGACTCGAACGTTCGAATTCAAAAGTGATCATTTTAAAGCCCAATATTTAAGTTATTGTTGGAAAACGTCTTTGAGAACCTGGGTCTTGCCCCAGGAAACATGTATCAATGGTAAAAAGTTTTAAAACTTTTTTTTCCATTCATACATGTTCCCTGGGACAAGACATGTTCCCTGAAAGACATTTTCACAGGCAAACTATAGACACCCAGCAGGTACAATATTTAAAGGAATTTTTATTTTTATTTTATTTTTTATTTAAGCATCATTAAAATTAAAATCATTCCTTTAAATATTGTACCTGCTTGGTGTCTATACCTGTGATAACGTCTTTAAATAGCACAATCACCTGCCTGCCAGTAAATTAGAAAGAACTGATCTAGCTAAGCTATACAGTGTATAATTATATGTACAACTCCTAGGGATGTATATATATCCTCTTCACACTGTAAATTAAGCTAAACTGACTAGGCTGCCTGCTCTATCTAGCTATATAAAAAAGACAATCAGTCTGTCTCTCTGACTGATCTCAGTTCAGCACTGGAACACACTACACGAGGCTGCCCAGCAGGCGGCCTTATATAGTGTGGGTCGTGTGCTAAAGCCCTGAGCCATAATTGGCCAAAGCCACCCTGGCTTTGGCCAATTATGGCTCTCCGTTTTTTGCGCACTGTGATTGGCCAAGCATGCAGGGTCATAGTGCATGTTTGGCCAATCATCAGCTCGCAATGCCGCAGTAAATTATGGGCCATTGCGCGTCACTCGAATTTGGCACGAACGACCCGTTTTGTTTGAATTTCATCGAACGTACGAACAGACAATGTTCGAATCAAACATACATTCGAATCGAACGCGGAGCTCATCCCTACTCTTGATGAAGGTCATCTTCTGATCTGGGAACTGTAGTGAGGAATTTTAATGGCAACTATAATTACAGGTAGTGTTACTCACGCTGTCTCCGACTTTGTGGTGTCTCGTAGCAGTGACACCTATGCCGAAATCAGGAGATAGAGTCTCCTCCAGACCCTCCCATCTTGTCATTTCTCACCAGTCAGTGAACTGAATGGGTGGCTTCGAAGAAGCTGAGTGGGTGGGAGGGGGCTCCAGGAACAGCCCAGCTGGGCGGCTGTAAAAAGGCTAGGCGAGTGGTGCAGGCTTCAGGCACAGCCCAGGATTTTGTGACCCCTGGCAAATCATCATTCGACCCCTTGAGGGGGTCCCGACCACCAGGTTGAGAACCACTGCTCTAAAGAGTAAACATCCAGATTTATTCCTAGAAGAGCCATTGCGGGAGTAAGGGGAAGTAAATTACCAGTGAGATTAGCAATAAATGTTGAAACTGATTTGCAGAAACTACTAAGATTTTTGCAGTTTTACAAAATATGATAAAGGGAACCAGTTTGTTCATTGCATTGCCACAAAGTTGGGGAGATTGATGGGTAGATTTTTGAGAGTTTATATGGTGTAAGGTACCATCTGTTTAATATCTTTCGGGCATTATCCCAATGGTCAATGCAGGATGATGCCTTAGTATTCAGAACTGTGGCCATGTACCTGTACATTGCTTTGAATTTGTGCTTGATGTCCGCCGGGTGCCCACAACCGCCTCACGGAGTGGCAGAACGGGAGATGCAAACAAGGCATTCCCCTGTTCTGCCTAGTGACATGGAAGGGATCTACTGCTCCATTTGATTGGGAGCAGTGATCGCTGTCATGTCACTGGTAGCCCACCCCTCCACAGTTAGAATCACTCCCTAGGACACACTTAATCCCTTCTTCGCCCCTTAGGCTCGATTCACACCTATGCATGTTGCTTTTGAGTGTTTTTGCGGCGCTTGCTGAGTTTTTCGACACACGTTTTTACCGCGATTTTACAACGATTTTACAACGGTCTGATGGACCGTTTTCATCAGACTAACCGATCGTGTGTGGGCCCCATCGGTTTTTTTAACCATTGGTTTAAAAACTAGGAACTTGTTTTAAAATCATCTGATGGTTAACTAACCGATAGAAAAAAAAAAAAACGATCGTCTGTAGGCACGTCCATCGGTTAAAAATCCATGCATGCTCAGACTAAATTAGGGGACGGGAGCGCTCGTTCTGGTAAAACTAGTGTTTGTTATGGAGCTAGCACATTCATCACGCTGTAACAGACAGAAAAGCGCAAATCGTCTTTTACTAACACAAAATCAGCTAAAGCAGCCCCAAGGGTGGTGCCATTGGATTTGAACTTCCCCTTTATAGTGCCGTCATACATGGTTTACGTGACCGCGTTCTGACACGATAGTTTTTTTAACCGATGGTGTGTAGGCACGACTGAACAACCAGCTTCATCGGATAACTGATATAAAAACCCATCAGTCCGTTTTCATTGGATGGACTGATCGTGTGTACAGGGCATAAGTGTTTAACATCTTCCCTGCCAGTATCATTTACACAGCGATCAGTGCTTTTTTATAGCACTGATCGCTGTATAAATGACAATTGGTCCCAAAATAGTGTCAAAAGTGTCCGATGCGTCCGCCATAATGTCGCAGTCATGCTATAAAAATCGCAGATTGCCGCCATTACTAGTAAAAAAAAAATATTAATAAAAATGCCATAAATCTATCCCTTTATTTTGTAGGCACTATAACTTTTGTACAAATCAATCAATATACGCCGCCACGTCACCGCACCAGGAAGTAAAACACTTCCGCGCATGCGTTTTTTGTGAGAAGACATGTCTGCTGGTTAGCATAAAAACCAGCAGACATACGGGTTCCCAGCCGACAGATTTCAAAGCATGCTTTGAGAAATCCGTCTGTTTGCCCGTACACACGATCAAATCTGTCTGCTGAACTCTAGCAGACCGTATATCGTGTGTATAACTATCAATCAATATACGGGGTTTTTTTACCAAAAATATGTAGAAGAATACTTAACTTATATATGATATATTGAGGGATATTTATTATAGCAAGAAGTCGAAAATGTTGCTTTTTTTTTAAATTGTCGCTCCTTTTGTGTTTATAGCACAAAAAATAAAAACCTCAGAGGTGATCAAATACCACCAAAAGAAAGCTCTATTTGTGGGAAAAAAAGGACGTCAATTTTGTTTTGGTACAGCTTCGCGCGACCGCGCAATTGTCAGTTAAATCGACTCAGTGCCGAATCGCAAAAAGTGCTCTGGTCAGGAAGGGGGTAAGTTCTTCCAGGGCTGAAGTGGTTAAACACTGTGCTAAACAACCCCCATATCACAAACTGTGATATTTATTGCTTTTCAATCATTTCTGTTGGACGTTCAATAGTCACATCTCATCTCTCTCCTTCCTTTTGGTAAAAATAAAAACACCACAGTAAATTAAGTGGATGTGGTGACCACGAAGATCCGTGCACAGCCATTAAATTCTAATCTTCATGCACGGCTTTATTTCTGACCTTTTCTGATGCCTAATGATGCCAAGAAACATTTTATGAGGCCACAAAATCATTTCCATAGCTAAAATAGATCATTTTATTAAGTACACATATTATGTTCAAATAGTATGTTAGTGTGACCTGATAGTCATACAGTGAAAAGATACCAGTAATAGTAATTACTTTTGTAATAATAATTTTGAAATAAAAATGTTTTTGTAATACAACATGGTTTTTATCAAAGTTTATAAGAAATTCAAAGAGTTCTCAGTTTAACCACTTAACACTTTAACCACTTAACAGGCCTAAATGTCCTCTCCAAGGTAATGGAGAAAGTAGTGGCACAACAGCTGCAACAGCATCTAGACACCCACAATTTGCTCGATCCTTTTCAGTTGGGTTTCCGTCCTGGTCACGGGACGGAAACAGCACTTCTCAAAATATGGCTCTCGAGGCCGCAGACGAAGGATAATCTTGTCTTCTAGTTCTGTTGGACCTATGCGCAGCTTTCGAAGTTTCCGTCCTGGTCACGGGACGGAAACAGCACTTCTCAAAATATGGCTCTCGATGCCGCAGACGAAGGATAATCTTGTCTTCTAGTTCTGTTGGACCTATGCGCAGCTTTCGACACGGTAGACCACAAACTATTACTGACTCGGCTAGCTGAAGTAGCCAAAGTCGCGGAAGGTGATCTATCTTGGTTCTCCTCTTTTTTGGAAAACCGATCACAAGTAGTGAAATTGGGACCTTTCACTTCTGAAAAACGCAAGGTGTCATGCGGAGTCCCTCAAGGATCCCCTCTGTCCCCAGTGCTCTTCAACATCTATCTTCGCCCTCTCTTTGAAATCGTTAGCAGCCAAAAATTACTTTACCATTCATATGCAGACGACATGCAACTGTATTTTCGCATCTGCAACAAAAAGGATCATCATGCCAGTCTAGAGACATGCCTATCTTTGATCGAAAACTGGATGACGAAGAGTTATCTTAAACTCAACAGCTCGAAAACAGAACTTCTCCTGTTTCACGCCAGTCGAAAGAATCAATTTCCAACTACTTGGACACCCCCGCCCATTCTGGGCCAAATCCTTACCCCTAGTGCCAAAGTCAAAAGTCTCTGAGTCATCTTCGACTCCTACATGACAATGGATGCACAAATAGGGTCAGTAGTCAGCGGATCTCACCATCTGCTGCGCCTACTATGCAGACTTATTCCTTTTATTCCTAAAGAAGACATAGCGGTCGTCGTGGGAGCAATTGTCAACTCCAGACTGGACTATGCTAATGCCCTTTACCTCGGACTCCCCAAGTACCAAATCTCTCGTCTGCAAGTCGTTCAGAATACGGCCGCAAGACTTGTGACTGGGAAAAAGACATGGGAATCAATCTCACCTTCACTGAGAACCCTTCACTGGTTGCCAATAAAAGACAGAATTGCTTTTAAAGCACTCTGTCTGACGCATAGATGTATTCATGGGAAGGCACCCCAATATCTATGCGAGAAAGTAAAAGCTCACAACTCTAATCGCATTCTGCGATCCACTAACCAAAAGCTGCTCCAGATACTCAAAGCCAGATACAAGTCCAAAGGAGAAAGAAGATTCGCGGTCTAAGGTCCCAGACTATGGAACGCTTTACCGACCAGCATTCAGTTGGAGGAAAACCACTTGGCCTTCAGAAGAAAGATCAAAACTCATCTCTTTTGATTACAAAGGAGAAAGGAACAACAAGCGCCCAGAGGCGATTTAGTTTGCATGTGCCGCGCTATATACGTTTTTCACTCACTCACTCACTTAAGGACTGGGTCACAAACTTTTACATCGGCAGAATGGCACAGACAGGCAAATCAACGTAAATATACGTCACTTTAAATTTGTCACCATGTGGGCGCGCGTCCCTACCGTGAGCTCTGTGATTGTGCCCGCAGGACCCACGGACGCCGGTGTTCCGCGATCGTATGTCATGGAGCTGCATAACGGGGATGCCTGTGTAAACAAGGCATCTCCCTGTTCAGCCTAGTGACAGGAAAGTGATCTACTGCTCCCTCTCATCGGGAGCAGTGATCAGTGTCGTGTCACATTAAGCCACACCCCTAACAGTTAGAATCACTCCCTAGGACACACTTAACCCCTTGATTACCCTCTAGTGGTTAACCCCTTCACTGCCAGTCACATTTACACAGTAATCAGTGCATTTTTATAGCACTGGTCACTGTATAAATGACAATGGTCCTAAAATAGCACCAAAAGTGTCCGATGTGTCCGCCATAATGTTGCAGTCACGATAAAAATCGCTGATCGCCGCCATTAAACATTTTTTTTTATAAAAATGCCGTAAAACTATCCCCTATTTTGTAGACACTAGGGCCCAGATTCAGAGAGAATTGGATTCTCGTAGCATATCAGAAATACACTACGCCGCCGTTTTTTACCTGGCTCTACGTGGAATCCAGGTAGATTTTGTCCAGTAAACGACGGCGGCGTAGTGTATTTCTCCCGTCGCAATCCATCTACACAAGTAGGGGGCGTGAAGGATTTAAAATAGGCGCGTTCCCGCGGCGATCGAACTGCGCATGCTCCGTTCGCAAATTTCCCGCCGTGCAAAGCGCGAAATCACGTCGTTACGTCATTCGTTGTTTGAGTAGCGTCGTTTACGGACATTTCTATTCCCGAACGAGTTACGTAAAAAAAAAAAAAATTAAATTCGACGCGGGAACGATGGCCATACTTAACATGGGCTACGCACCGTTAGACCAGCAAAAAGCTGGTCTAACAGTACGTAAAAAAAAACAGACGTAAGCGATTGCGAAGACCGCTCGTATCTTCGTGGATCGCCGTAAAAACACATTTGCATATCCCGACGCATCAAAACGACGCAAACTCCTCCCAGCGGCCGCAAAAATATCGCAGCGTAGATCCGAAGGATTACGAAGACGTAAGCCTCTCGGATCGAAGCCCGAAGCCGCCGTATCATGGTTTGAGGATTCAAACTAGTGATACGGCGCGCGAAATTTGAAATTACTCCTGTCTAACACCAGTTAGACAGGCTTAATTGCTTTATGAATCTGGGCCTATAACTTTTGCGCAAACCAATCAATAAACGCTTATTGCAATTTTTTTTTACCAAAAATATGTAGAAGAATACATATCAGTATAAACTGTGGAAAAATATATATTTTTTAATATATTTTTGGGGGATATTTATTATAGCAAAAAGTAAATAATATATATATTTTTTAAATTGTCACTTTATTTTTGTTTATAGCGCACAAAATAAAAACCGCAGAGGTGATCAAATACCACCAAAAGAAAGCTCTATTTGTGGGAAAAATGGCCTTCAATTTTGTTTGAGAGCCACATTGCACGATCGCGCAATTGTCAGTTAAAGCGACGCACTGCCAAATTCCAAAAAGAGCTCTGGTTTTTGGGCAGCCAAATCCCCCAGGGCTAAAGTGGTTAATATAAATGGCTTGGGCTGGTACAGATGTATTACTTCTACTTCTACTGCAACCAGTATTAACAAGAAGGTTTTAAGTTGATTCATGATTCTTTTTAGAAAAAGAAAATGTAGGTGAACATATAATTTATCACCTGGATTTTGGTCCACCTGGCCAGCCTGATGCTAAAGTAATGTCGCGTACACGCGATCAGTCCATCCGATGAGAAGGGTCTGATTGACCGTTTTCACCGGTTAACCGATGAAGCTGACTGATGATCAGTCGCACCCACACACCATCGGTTAAAAAAATGATCGGGTCAGAACGCCGTGACGTAAAACAAAACGACATGCTGAAAAAAATGAAGTTCAATGCTTCCAAGCATGCGTCGACTTGATTCTGAGAATGCGTCGATTTTTCGTGCCTACTAACGATCGGTTTTGACCTATCGGTGAGGAATCTATCGGTTAAATTTAAAGCAAGTTGGCTTTTTTTTTAACCGATGGTTAAATAACCGATGGCGCTCACACACAATCAGTTTTGACCGATGAAAACGGTCCATCAGACCATTCTCATCGGTTTAACCGCTTGTGTGTACGCGGCCTTAGGGTAGACCAGGAAACCAATACAATGCCACCATAAGGATTAGTAACAAAAATAATCTTTTAAAGCGGAGTTCCACCCAAAAATTGAACTTCCGCTTAATCCACTCCTCACCCCCTTACATGCCACATTTGGCATGTAATTTTTTTGGGGGGGGAGTGGGGGCTTCAGGAGGAGTGGGACTTCCTGTCCCACTTCCTCCTTCCGCCGAGGGGCTGGTTAGGCTATTAAGCTTAATCCAGCAGTCCCTCCCTGTAGTCGACCGCCTAGGACACTGACAGGTTCTAGATGATCGCCTGTCCAATCAGCGGCGGGCCGCGCCGCGCGCGCATGCGCAGTGCCGCTCGCGCATGCGCAGTGGGTGCCCGGCCGTGAAGCCTAAGGCTGTCACGGCCGGGTGCCCACAGTTAGAATGAAGACGCCGGCAGGGGAAGGGGGGAGAGGAGCGGAGCCCGGCCAGCGCGTCGCTGGAACGCTGGATCAGGTAAGTGAATGTTTATTAAAAGACAGCAGCTACACTTTTTGTAGCTGCTGACTTTTAATAAACATAACATTTGGCTGGAACACTCCTTTAAGTCTCCAGCATCTTTATGAAAGTGAAATCTCAATTCTGGTGGACTGATCCTTAATTTTTTTTTAATAATCTTCAACTTTTAGGCTGAGTTTTTGATTATTGAGATGTAAGGCATGTCTGTAAAAGAGAGAAGGCTGATACACCGTATCTTGTGCTCTGTGCAGATGAACACTAGTGAGAACATTACTTTTCTTTGAAGTCAAGATCGATTATTCTCTGATGTCGCCATGTGCCAGAAAGGATGCATGTCAGCAACACTGACTTTACAGCCCATGTCTCAAATGCAGAGCTTTAGTCGATGAATGCCAAATTTTCAAGAAATGTTTCTTCTTTTTCCAAGATATTGTGGAGATGAATCCAGCTCTCTCTCTGGAAATAAACGTGCTACGTTATGCAGTTTGATGGAACATCAAGTATAAGTCATTTATTTGCTGATGAGACCATGCACATAAAAATTAAATAATAATCATTATGAAGTCATTCTTTTTAATTAGAGCAATCTGATAGCTTCCCTGCAGCTTATACAGTATGAACCAATATTTTCAGGTAATACAAATGTGCATGTTCATGCAAGTATGTCACGTACCTGGATGGAGGCCGAAATGCCGAGAGGGCTCCCCTTGCAGCTGAGTGCAGTAGACCTCTGAGGTTGGGTACAGAGGGTGTAGTGCCCAGAGAAGCACATGTTGCCAGATGGATCCAGGAGAGAAGAGCTGGAGAGTGCCTGAAGAATACTGGAGAATACAGAAAACACCGCTGGGCTGCAGTCTCTAGGAATCCTTGTTAACACTTGGCAAGGTGTGCACAAGGAGCAACAGTGGAAGCCGGCTGGGGATCAAACACTGTGGATCCAGACAGGAGATGCAGATTTCAGGAATGGAAACAAGCCAAAGGTCTGGTATTGGAAAACAGGCAGGAACAGATAACTGAAGCAAAGTCCGTGAAACAAGCCGGGACTTGAAGGTAACAAGTCAGTAAAGCGAGCCAGCGGTCAAACCAGAAGAGCGGATCAGACAGGTCAGGAACAAGCCGGGTCACAACAGGAAATCCAAACAGCAGTAGTACAGAGGCTCAGGGACTCAGGAAGGCTGACGACAATCCAGCAATTTGGATGAGACAGTGGCAGCCTTTTATACGCCAGCAGGAGGATCTTCCTGTCACATGATATGCCTATGGCGCCCATTTCTTCTACTGGCAAGATTGCCAGTACTTCTTCTTTGTCCACTTTCCCTGACAATAGGCCAGCAGGAGGATCCACCTGTCACATGATGTGCCTATGGCACCCATTTCTTCTACTGGCAAGATTGCCAGTACTTCTTCTACGGCCATTTCCCTGACAAAGTAACTTTTTTAGCACCCAACTAGATAGGCTGCTAGGATGTTAGGTAGATTTACTTCCCTTTGGCTCAGCTGTAATCATTGGAGCAGCTGTTGAAATTCTTTTTTGCTTTTCTGGTTTCACAGGCTGCTTTGATAGTTCTCCCCTGCCTTCTGGAGGCTTCTGGAACATACTGTAGGAGGTTGAGCAAGGCAAATGGGCAGCATGACTACACATAAATAGTCTGAGGCCTGGAGCAGCCCTGGGTCTAACCCTACAATAGCAGGAGTCCCCAGTTACCCTGCCCTTCTGGGTAGACTGCTGAAGATGTTTTATGTTCATAAAAGTCCCAGCTGTGACATAAGAAGGGAGAAGAAAAGGGGGAAGTGCCACCTAAGTGCAGAGCTTTAAAGGCTTCCATGCCCCATTTTCCTTATTATGGATTTTTACGCACAGTTTACTTAATACCCGTATATTTTAAAATTCTCATTTACTTTTCACCAGCCCCAATTTGGCCTTTGCTATCACACATGCTCACTCATATACCACAGCCTGATGCATGACCGTCCTTTGAAGGGTTGCCTTCTGGGCTCTCTGTCACCTAACATACCATTTCAGCTCCCGGAAAAGATGTTCCCCACATAGGGATACCCACCATGACCCTTAGTACCGTATCAATTGTTGTAAGTGCAGTGGCGGTATAGCGCTGCAAAAAATAGCGGCGCTATACCATCAAATTGCCTCTGGATTCGGCCGCTAGGCGGTATTAACCCTCGCTAGCGGCCGAAGAAGGGTTAATACCGCCCACAATGTGCCTCTGCAGAGGCGAAATTGCGGGCGGTATTACCGCATTTTCCCATTGTTTTAAATGGGAAGGAGCGGTATACACACCGCTCCTCTCACCGCTCCAAAGATGCTGCTTACAGGAGATTTTTTTTTCTCCTGCCAGCGCCCTTCGCGCTTTCACTTTGAGAATGCTGGGCAGGAGTTTTTCAGGCGGTTTTTAGGTGATATTTTTAGCACTATACCGCATGAAAAACTCCTCAGTGTTAAAGGGGCCTAAGTATTATATAGAGTGTTTAACCCCCTTTTTTGTTTTTGTCTTTTTCACACTTGTGATTATATTAGACCAACTAGAAATGCATAACTTATCATTACAGAGATATCTTACAAATGTACATGCTTACTCCTGATGAGTGGCATCAAGTTATGAAATATGTTGAACAGATGTCGTGTTAAAATTGCATACTCCATCCTACCACATCATTGTGGATTCTGTTTATGCATTATGTACTTGATTATATCCCAATCATGTTATTAAATTTTGGGCTGTTCTATATGTATCATGTGCTGTCCATTTTTTGGATTATTTATGAATTATCTACTGCTGTATGAAATAAAGATTTTTATTTAAAATCTTACTCTATGCTGGTATTTAATTATATGTGTAGTAACATTAATTTTCTATCAAATATTAATTATTATGAGATACATGTCCTACTCTTTTACATATATTATAGATATGTTAATTATAATGCCACTCAACACTTGACCCTCCGCGTACGTCATTTAAAGTCCCGCTTCCTTGTTCTCTCTTGCTTAGTTTATTAATGTGTGAAGAACAAGATTCTGAAAATGTCAGCATATTTTTTAATCTCTTACAAAAACTGTTTAGAGGATCACTAAAGGATTTTTTTTTAGCTAAATAGCTTCCTTTACCTTACTGCAATCCTGGTTTCATGTCCTCACTGTTCGTTTTTGCTTTGAAGTTGCTGTAATCCTTCTTTGATCTCCACACTTCCTGCTTGTCTGTTTCCTTATGAAAAAACTCATGGGAGCTTCTCTCTGTGGTCCATGATCAAGGAGGTGTGATTACTGTTTGTCTAAAACCCCTCAGAACCAGTTTCATTTTAAAAACAAACACTGCCCTGTATTGGCTCTATGTCTCTGTCCTTCACAGAAGCATGAAACTAGATGAAAAACGAAACTGAAACTGCAGGCACATTATATGATTGATTTTTATCTATTTTTAAAAGGAATCAGTTAACTATTATGTCTCTATACCCTGTAAACAGTCATTTCAGCAAAAAAAAATGTTTTCCCTTACAACTCCTTTAACTGCTTGCCAACCAGCGCACGACTATATACATCGGCAGCATGGCACGGACAGGCAGAGGGACTTATATATACAATCCCCATTGTGGATTTGGGGATACGGTAAAGAAGAATCGGGAGATGCTGATGTAAACAAGCATCTCCCTCCTCTGCCTGGTGACAATGACAGTGATTACCGCTTCCTGTTATCGAAAAGCGGTGATCACTGTCTAGTCATGTGTAGCCCATCCCCCCTACAGTAAGAATCTCTCGCTAGGGCATACTTAACTCCATACAGCGCCACCTAGTGGTTAACCCCTTCACTGCCAGTGTCATTTTCACAGTAATCTGTGAATTTTTATAGCACTGATCTCTGTAAAAATGACAATGGTCCCAAAATAGTGTCAAAAGTGTCCGAAGTGTCCGCCATAATGTCGCAGTCATGGTAAAAATCGCTGATCGCCGCCATTACTAGTAAAAAAAAAAATAATAAAAATGCCATAAAACTATCTCCTATTTTATAGAGGCTATAACATTTGCGCAAACCAATCAATAAACGCTTATTGCAATATTTTTTACCAAGAATATGTAGAAGAATACGTATCGGCCTAAACTGAGGGAAAAAAAGTATTTTTTTATATATTTTTTGGGATATTTATTATAGCAAAAAGTAAAACATTTTGAATTTTTTTCAAAATTGTCAGTCTATTTTTGTTTATAGCGCAAAAAATAAAAACCGCAGAGGTGATCAAATACCACCAAAAGAAAGCTCTATTTGTGGGGGAAAAAAAATTTGTTTGGGAGCCACGTCGCACGACCACGCAATTGTCAGTTAAGGAGACGCAGTGCCGAATCGCAAAAAGTGGCCCGGTCATTTGGCTGCATAATGATCCGGGGCTTAAGTGGTTAAAGTGATTGTGAAGCCAAGTTCTCTTTTGTATATTTTAATAGGGATGATGGCTGATGACAACGTCATCTCCTCATATAAAGTCCCATAGAATCCACTTTTTTATAATATTAATAAACTAAGGTGTTCTAATTAAGTATGCACTAAGATTGTTCCAATATTTCTCGGTGCAGAAAGGAATTATGTACATACCTGATTCTCCAGAGCATGTGAAATCTTTAGGAAGAATTGCTTACAGGGGCTTAAGCGATACATATAAAAAGCAGTGGTAAAAAAGAAAAAGAGCTTCACGTATTTATAACCTACAGCAATGTGCTTTACAAATGAGCATTGTGCTCCCCTAGCTTTAAGAGTTTGAAGCTGACAGAGTGCAATATAAATAAACGGAACTACCAAAAAAAATAATGTGGTCAGAAAACTGAGTTATGTCATCTATCAAAGTCAAACATCTAATCACAGAGCTCTCTCTGCTGTGGGGTAATGGCGGCTACACACAGTAACCCGCATTTTATAAATGAGTTGTAAAATTGAGGGTCAGTGTTTGCATACCTCAGTGCACTACAACAGGGAGCAATATCTACTCCCTCTTTATAAATGACAGTGCTACCTAGGGAGGGAGGAACAGTACAGATTGAATGGCACCATGAGCAAGTGCTGTAGTGTGAAACGCGTCAAAAGCCATACTCACCACTGTATATGTCTTCTTGAATAAACCACCCATTTTCTTTATTAGGCTCATGAAAGAGATGCTGGTATAATCAATGGGGTAGTCAGGCCAACATCCCCAATTATATGGAAAACACAGGAATAACCCGCTAATGCAGTGGTTCTCAACCTTACTAGTGCCGTGACCCCTTGATAAAATGTCTCAAGTTGTTGGGACCCCTAACAGTAAAATTATTTTTGTAGCATGGGTTGTCAGCACCCAAGGCAAGACAAGTCATTTCCGCCCCTAACCCACGGACATTTAGGGCTCCCTGAGTTCCTTCCACTTGTACAGTATTAAAACCTCATATGGTACATTTTAGGATATGCCACTGCTTCTCTTTGTTCTAGTTTCTTACCCTTTTATCCCTTGCTATCCTAATTTCTTGTTTTGTTTCCCGCCCTTTCCTCTCTCTAGCTGTCTTTTTTGTTCTTTCTCTTATTCTTTCTTTCGTTTCACTCTTATTCTTTTTCTTCGTTCCACTCTCTCTTTTCCTCTCCCTTCCATGTATTCTCTATTTTTATTATGTCTCTTACTCCTTGGTGGGGGGGGGGGGGGGAATGTGACGAGTGACAGTTCTGGTGGGGGGTGGGATCAGTGGCAGTGCTGGGCAGAGTTGGAATGAGTGGCAGTGCTGGGGGGTGGATTTCTGATCAGCCAACTTAGGTGTTCTTGATCAAGGCCATCTGCTTATCTTAAAATAGTAGTGGGGAGTTATAATGGCAACTATAATCACAGGTAGTGTTACTCACTGTGTCTCCGACTTTGTGGTGTCTCGTAGCAGTGACACCTATGCCAAAATCAGGAGATAGGGTCTCCTCCAGCTTTTCCCACTTCACATGCCTCACCAGTCAGCTGACCTCTAGTCTCTGCCCCCCAGCCATGCCGTGAACTGAATGGGTGGCTGCGGGCTTTAGGAACAGGCTGGGATAGCAGCACAGGCATCAGTATGAAAAAAAAACTGACGTACACATTTTTTTAGAAGAGTCGTAAAAAACAGTTATGCCGCGTACACACGGTCGTTTTTTGCGATGAAAAAAAACGTCGTTTTTTAAAACGTCATTTAAATTGACCCCCGTGTGTGGGCAAAACGTCGTTTTTTGTCTTAAAAAAAACGACCAAAAAAAAATTCCAACATGCTTGAATTTTTTGTGTCGTTTTTCAAAACGTCGTTTTTTGTTTCACAAAAAGTCACCATGTGTAGCAAAAACGTCGTTTAGTGGCCTAAACGACGTTTTTCAACCCGCGCATGCCCATAAGCTAAAGTTATGAAGCGAGCTTCAATGGAAAAGTGTGGTGAACAGTAACCTCGCTTTTTGTGAAAAAAAACGATGGTGTGTATGCAAAATTGTCTTTGAAAGTGACGTTTCAAAAACGTCGTTTTTTACTTCACAAAAAACGTCGTTTTTTTTCATCGCAAAAAACGACCGTGTGTACGCGGCATTAAAGGCTGGTTGTACAGTAAAGCCAACATAGTGAAAATTTACATAAGTGCATACAGTTCTACATGTTCCAAGGAATTCTGTAATGATGATACCAAGGCACAGCATACATAGAGGACAACCTCTAAAGAGGAAGTAAATCTGATGGGCTTGACTTCTTCTTTATTCCCCTGCAAACAAAGCTGACTTTCATCAGTCTTGCCTACACACCATCAGTCAAAAATCCGACTGTGTCCAACGCGGTGACGTAAAACACTATGACGTGCTGAGAAAAATGAAGTTCAATGCTTCTGAGCATGCGTCGACTTGATTTTGAGCATGCGTAGATTTTTGACCGATTGACTTCCACACAGACGATTAGATATGTGCGTTCCCATTCGTAATGAATGTATTTTCGTACAAATTTGTTCATTTTCGTACCCGCAGACTAATGTGCACATACGTAAAAATGAAAGCACCAAAATACGAAAATACTGCAGAGTTGGACCAATCCAGAGGTGGGGGGGGGGGGGGGTTATGCTGTTCCTCCTAGAGTTATTTTAACTTGGCATTCCCACTCAAAGGCACTCTGAAAGCTTTTCTCGATATGCTGACAAAAGATCATAGAACGAATACATAAAATTCAAATCAAGTTAATTTGGCAGTACTTTCATGGTTGAGCACAGGATCAATGTTTCCTGGATACTATTCACAATTCACTAACAGATTTCAGTTGCCTGGAGTTACTTTTTAAAGTATTAAAAATATCAAAATTGATTCACTGAGCTGTTACGCCATTTGCACATTACCTATTTTAGTGTGTACTTCATCTTCATATTAACTGCAAGCTGCAAAAGGAAAATGGAATTGCATGCCTCCTGACAGATAAAGGTGTAGCTGGATCCTCTTCGAACCCCCGCACCCCACCCCGGTTTGTTGAATCTGTGGACAGGGAACCAGCTACCACATTGCAATTGACATCCTATATCACCCTACTGTATTTCA
This sequence comes from Rana kukunoris, assembly GCA_029574335.1. Classification (NCBI taxonomy): domain Eukaryota; kingdom Metazoa; phylum Chordata; class Amphibia; order Anura; family Ranidae; genus Rana; species Rana kukunoris. The sequence continues at coordinate 38,698,651 of CM056056.1, read as the reverse complement.
TCTTCAATCAAATAATAAATGTCTACCAAGTCACTTTTGAGTAAATTGGATATATTTCCTGTTTATGTTGTTAACTAGTTATACATATAAAAGAAAAGGATACTTATTCTAACTTAATGATTTTTTTGTAGATTTTATGTAAATGGGTTTTATAAAAATCAGTTTATTGCAAATTGCTTTGGGTATGGGGAAATGAGAGTATTAAATCAGACGTGATGTTCAAGATAAATTATTAACACAGTAAAACATGAGAGGAAATTTAATGAAAGAGACAACAGCTGTGTATTTCTCAGGCACGTTCCCTGTTCATACCTGCCGATTCATTAGTTGTCCGCATACTAATGATCAATGCTTTTTCTACAGATGAAGTGAACTTCATGTTTAATTATCAGATTCAACACCTAAACAGCACAGGAAATTTAGCACCCATGGCATTGGCAGCCAATCAGAATTCAGTACCAGTTCCAGCTTCTTTGGGGCAGAAGGGGGTTCAAGGACTTCAACTGGAGCCCCTAAAAAACACCCAATTTCTTGACTCTCCTTCTCATAGTAATTAGCTTTCCACTGGCTAGAACAAAAACCCTCAAGCCTTAAAACCGTACGTACAATTGTGCATTAAAAATGCTTGAACAAGCTCAAGTTCAAGTGGTTATAAACCGTTTACAACCACTTTATGCTACAGGTAAGCCTATAATAAGGCTTACCTGTAGCTATCTATAGGATATCTCCTAAATCTGCACAGTTTAGGAGATATCCCCTGTCCCCTGCATGTGCCAATATCATCGGCACATGCACTTTGCTTCAGTCTGTGTGCCATTACCAGCGGCTCCCGCGCACATGCAACGTCAATACGGCTCGGCCAATCACAGAGCCGGATCAGCGATACCCAGAAGTAACCCCTGGGAAAGATGTCCCTGACCGGAGGGGGGTACGAGGACAGCTGCGGGGGGCTTCGATCGGAGCTAAGTAATTCATAATAAACTAGTATGCTTCTTTTTTTTGACAAGGGTTTACAACCACTTTCAGGTGTGAACCTAGTCTGTCTATCTATCTATCTATCTATCTATCTATCTATCTATCTATCTATCTATCTATCTATCTATCTATCTATCTATCTATCTATCTATCTATCTATCTATCTATCTATCTATCTATCTCTCTCTATATATATATATATAGGCTGTTTTAGTTTTAATTTTAAGGCTTTTTTATTAAAAAAAAAAATCTGGTGGTCCTACTAGCAACAATCTGTCTTAGGCTGACCACCTATACTCACTGTATTGTGTCTATAGAGCAAATTTCCACCCTAGGACAAGAAGTGTGTTGGAACTGTAGAACACTTCACCATCTCATAATCTCTATAATTGGGGGGGGGGGGGGGTTCGGTCCTAACACACTTCTTGATAACATTTCAAGGAAAGAATGTCCACTAGATGTTCTGTAAAGCCTTGTACACACGATCAGTCCATCCGATGAGAACGGTCTGAAGGCCAGTTGTCTTAGGTTAACCGATGAAGCTGACACCTTTGATCACATTATGTTTTGGTCTCTCACTTCGGTGACGCCCATTATTAATTATTTCCATTTCACTTTCATTCACCTTTTTCACACTTTTCATATTTGGCTACGATGTATCTACATGCTTTGACACAATTTGCCACTCTTTTCTTTTATGTATGAATATATTTTTTATGATTGGATGTATTTATGGGTGCATTTTTCCCGATTGTTGTCATTTAATCTCGGGTAACCCTTTACATCCACATTCTCAATTATGTTTATATGCACGTCACCATAATGGATGAATCCATCTCCAATACACACATAGATCTATTCTTTCTGCCATTTACCAAGTTGTTAGATAGATCTAGTGCTTCATTTCATTACATATGTTTTCATTCATATCGACACACATATTCACATTCATTTTTTCACTTTTATTCATATTTATTTGTTCCATCACCATTATACATTTCATTTGCATAGTTTATCTTATGCTCTTTTTACAGCCTATTGTGGTTTGAATTGCATCGTCTTTAAGCTTTTATTTTATTTCATTCATCATTGCCTCATGTTTTACCATTTTGTGTCACTGTAGTACTATGTATGTACCACATGTACAGTATTTTATATGTGCATTATGTTTATAATGTGCTATTATTTATACATTTTGATTATTGGTTTCACATTTGTGTGTATTTGTTTGTTTTTTCTTGCTTTGGTGTGCACAGGTGTAATGTGACTATCTCATTGGCATCAGGGGTTGTCCTAATATCATAGGCTCCTCCCGGGCAATTAATTGAGATTGGTCACATGTTCACCCTATGTTCTATATATACCTAACAGTTTTAATGCTTCATTAGCCATGAATAAGCACTGATCCAGTGCGAAACGCGTCGGCTGTTCCTTGTTTCTACTGCTGTGACCCTATTTTTGTACATGCTGTCTATTGAATAAAAGACCACCCATCAGGTTTTGGAGTGCGGCTATCCATTTTTCTTTGTCTTCAACCGATGAAGCTGACTGATGGTCTGATGTGCCTACACACCATCAGTTAAAAAAACGATCGTATCAGAATGCGGTGACGTAAAACACAACGACGTGCTGAAAAAATGAAGTTCAATGCTTCCAAGCATGCGTCGACTTGATTCTGAGCATGCACAGGTTTTTAACCGATGTTCGTGCCTACTAACGATCAGTTTTGACCTATCGGTTACGAGTCCATAGGTTAATTTTAAAGCTAGTTGGCTTTTTTTAAACCTAATGTTAAATATCCTATGGGGCCTAAACACGATCGGTTTTGACTGATGAAAACGGTCCATCAGACCGTTGTCCTCTGGCTAATCTATTGTGTGTATGAGGCCTTACTGAAATCGTATACAGTGTAGGAAGCACTTGCCTATTTGGTCAATGGTGGTCAATGATGGTCAATGGTGGTTAGACATTAAAAGGCGTTGACAGCATAACTAATCTGAACAAATTGCCAAATATAACATGGCACGTTATAGATAATGAACAGGCCAGGATAACATTTAACACATTCTGCCAGATGCCAGATTAATTTATTGATGTGTTAAAAGACAGCCAGCGCTTTTTGGGTGGTCAAAGAAACTCCCTCCTTATCAGGGCTACAATAAAACATATTATAATGTAAAAATAATTGAGATTGATAAAATCATGAGCCTAACTGTCATGTACCTGATGGGAGACTGAAATGACAAGGTCGGCCTCTCTTTCATCTCCAACCCAATTCCGTTAAGAGTGAAACAGAGGGAGCCGAGGGACAGGAGGAACACGAGTGTCTGTAGGCCCAGGAACTTTCAGTGAATTCTAAATAAAAAGTAAGAATAATAATAATAAAAACGTATTATTATTATTATTTATTATTAATTAGTTTCATTCCATTTGTTTAGATGTGGCATTCATTTTTTGGGATAATTCTTAACTTCGGGATAAATTCCTATTCGATTACTCACAGCAAAATTTGAAAGAAGATTCCGATACCTGTAATTTAATAGTCATGTGCATTTGTTATCGTCAGAATGCATTTTCGTCTGAATTTCTGTGATTTTTGCGTTCGTTTTCACAAAGCACCCTGTGCACCCTGTGCACCAGAAAAACCATGTGATGATGGAAAAGTTTTAGAAAAGTTTGCAGAAAAGTCCGAGCGTGTGTATGCTATGGGTGTGATCGGACAAATCAATTAGGACAAAAATCCAAGGGAAATTTTGTTGGATGTCCTACCGTGTGTATGGGCCTTTACGCCGACGTATCTAGAGATTCCCCAAGCTAAATTTGGCTTCAGCTGCCCGACGTTACTTGTCTACGCCGACGTATCGTGGGCGCATTGTTATGCTGGACACATTTGGCGTACCCATGTTAAATATGCAAATGAGTAAAATACGCCGATTCACGAACGTACTCGCGTTTGTGTAAGGGTTACGTCCGGCGTAAAGTTATTCCCAATATAGGAGGCGCAACTCATGCAAAGGTATTGACCAGGGAACGAACGCCCTCAAATTTTTACGTAGTTTACATTGTACGTGAATAGGGCTGGGCGTAGGTCACGGTCACATCTTAGGCAGTGATTCGACGTATCTAAGGCAGTTGTTTCGACGTGATTGTGAGCATGCACACTGGGATGCGTCCAAGGCACAATGCATGTGCAGTTCGTTTTAAGTACGTGTCTGACGTTCGGCCCATCATTTGCATGGGGTCACACGTCCTTTAAATATATCAAGCCCACTTCCACCTACTTTGACTTAGGCCGGCTTATGCCTAGGAATTTACGTTACGCCGGCGCAACGTTGGGAGCATTCCATGCTTGCCTCTTTGCGTTGCACTGGCGTAGCGTAATAGAGATACGCTACGGCGCCATAGATATGCGCCGATGTATGTGAATCCGGGCCTATAACTATAACTGATATCTCAAGATATAGCCGTGTTTAAACTTCCATTGATCAAGTGAAAAAAAAAGTCCTTAACCTAATTAAATAGATGTCCTTCCAACACCGTGCCAATGAAATGGAAAGTATGTGTCTTCTATATAAGTAATCTGTACTTCACCACGTTATATAAGCAAAACACGCTTACCAAATAGCTCTCGTCATAAATGAGCCAATCAGCATATGACAGGATGAACCTCAAAGGATATGGTAAAAGTAACAACAGCACTTCCACATTCCCCCGAGCCACAGAAGCTTCTCTCCATTATAGATGTAATCTAAAATGCCATGCAAAAAAAAAAGCAACACGTCCCTCAGGCCGTCCAAATGACCTGTGAAGCACGATAACCGCAAATAGAAGGACGTAAGAGAAAAAAAAGGGGGAAATCATGACAAAAAAAAACAATAAAATAAATAAAAGCAATAGAAATGTGACAGAGGTCTTACCCTTTACCTAAGTTGTAAAGTGCTGTGTAAACTGTTGGGGCTATATAAATCCTGTATAATAAAAATATAATAATGATGATCTATAGTAAAAAATAAAAATTACAATTTTTATTGTAATTCGACTTTAATATATACAAGTGTTAAGCCTCAATCACAAGGGCACTGAGGCACGTAGTCAATGAATACTTGAGTGACCAGGTAAAAGTAATTAGTGCTGCACTGTATAAATCTAAACATAAATAACCATAATGAAATGAACTGAAACCAATGCACAATAAAGTGTGACATGTTAAACAACCATAGCTGTGTTAATACCAAATAAAGCGACATTGTGCAAATGATCAGGTGACTTGGTGCAAATAAGTGCCACGTCCCTTAAGGCAATACTCTAAACGGAAAAAAAAAATATTATTTATGTATATATATTTGAGGAAGGGCCACGCCCCGATACGCGTTGTTAAGACAACAGCCAAGCATCTGTCCTCCTTGCCTTTCTCGGCTTACTCCTTACCTTTTAGCGCAAAGCTGTGTCTCGGCATCGGCTTTCCTGAGCCTTCCATCGCTCCAAGCTCCCAGCCTCATTCTGGATCTGGTCTCCCTGAGCCATTTGATGCCACGCCCAGGAAACCCTGCATCCTCCGTGTCTCCACTGGAGCCCGCGTGGAGTTTTAGTTTTCTTAAACCTCCATGGTTTAGGAGATATTTACAAAAAAGTCATGGACGCTGTCCACGGCGCATGCACCAATATCTACAGCGCATGCGCTAATTAGAAAGGTCAGATTGTGAAGTTCCTAAAGAGGCCATGCCATGACTGCCGTCTCCCGTGCGCATGCATGGTAGTGATGTCACGCGAATTCGGCCAGTCACAGAGCCGGAGTTCGCGGCTAGGAAGGAAGAGGAAGGAAGAGGGATGAAGATGAACACTCGCTGTCAGTGGGGACAGCGGTGACATCGCAGGCTTTGGTTTCAGGTAAGTGACACATACGTGGATACTATGCGATGCATAGTATCCCATTATGCTTTACCTTTGCAGGGAAACAAAGAGGAAGTAAAACCCATCATCAAAAAAACTGCCGCTGTAATTTATGCACACGGTGCCCTGAAAGGGGCCGGACACCTGAATAGAGGGGTGGCCACAGCGGCAGTGGATAGTCATGCTATGCATGAATTTATCAATGACCATATAGGGGTTGGAGTGGAGAGAGGGGGCAGGGGATTTTTGACACCCTAGGTGAAACCTAATTTTGCTGCCCCCCCTGGCCCCACCCCTGGATCCACCCCCTTTGCCCTGCCCATGTATACCCCACCTTTCTAATGAAGTGCCCGTCAAATTCAGCCTCACCAGCGTCTATCAATGCAGCCTTACCAGCATCCATCAATGCAGTTTTACCAGAATCCATCAAATGCAGACTCACCAGCACCCATCAATGCAGCTTCACCAGTGCCCCATCAATGCAGTTTTACCAGCATCCATCAAATGCAGACTCACCAGCACCCATCAAATGCAGCCTCACCAGCGCCCACTAAACTAAAAATCTCACCTGCACCCATCAATGCAGCCTACCAGTGCCCGTCGATCAAAGTTTGCTTGCTTCCATTAATTCGGGAATCGGGACACAGACACGGTCCTCCGCCAGGCGCTGCGCCTCTGACACTATGTGTGAACGGAGCGGCGGATGCCTGCTGATGCTGAGATTTAGTTGCTTGCTGCAAAGAGAAGAGAGTAGGAACACCAGTGGTTGGGCGCCCTAGGCAGCTGCCTAGTGGTAGCACCGGCCCTGGACGCCACTGGAGATGGCAACAAAATCTTGTAGAAGGCACAAGTTTAGAGACCCCTGCACCAAAGAATCACAATAAAGGACCTATAGTGAGTTGTAGTGTGTAGGAAGAGGTACCCTGCATTTTTGGTTCCTGGGGTTCCAGGATAAGGTACCTGCAGCCACATCTAGGCCACATCTAGGTGCTGTTACATGCCAACTTAGAAATTATATATTTTCTGCCGCAAAGTTCAGAATCAGAAAAAATGAGATGTAATTTCAGGTTACGAAGTGTCAGCTATGACTATTAGTTGCTGATACAAATCCTTGAAAATGTCATGGAGCTCAACTTGGTCAAATGATATTTAACCCGTACAGTCATGTAATTCTGCATGTTTTATGGCTGCTACTTTTCTCATTTCTGCAGATTTATTTTGTCCAACATGTCTCAGAGTGCTGCAAGTAATCATGGCTTGCGCTGCCTACTACTGAGATACAAATATGTTGGTGATTTTCATGGCTTTAAAAAGAAAATGAATGTGCATAATATTTTCAGACGAAAAGGAAGGAAAGTCGAGAGGAAATGGCATTTGAGTGGGCAAAGCAACCCAGAAAACACATCAACAGCCGTGCCACTTGATAGATCAACACATAAATCAAAAATGCCAGCGTAAATTGTGCAGGAGTCTGCCAAGAAATTGTCAAGAGTGATGGAAAGATCCTCGTACTTAACATCTGAGCTCTCTGATTTCCCAATCAAAGGAAAGGACAGAGAAAACAAAAACAGAAATAAAAGGCGATCATCCAAAGATTAAAAGAGCTTGCACAGGGAGATTAATCTAGTAGATCATTATATGAATGACAATGCCATTACACAACGACCAAAAACCATTAACAAAAATACTAATCTTCATTAATTGGATCCCAACCGTCTCACGCAGATATACTGCGGCAGAATGGCTCCCCTGGGCAAAATCCCGTACAGAGGGCCGCCTGAGGCCTGCAGCACAGCAGGAGATCCAGTGCACGGGCGGCGGGCACGATCGCCGCTGGCCACAAGCGATCGCCTGCACGAGCACCAGCACCGAGATTTGTGTGTGTAAACACACAAATCCCTGTGCTGTCAGGGAAGAGGAGACATATGCCACGTACACACGACCGTTATTCATGTCATGGAAAAAAAAAAAGTTTTTCTCAACATGATTCCTCTCAAGCCTGTCTTGCATACACACGATCGTGATAGCAAAAGCTTGAGCAAAGCGCAATGGCGTACAACACGTTCGACGGCACTATAAAGGGGAAGTTCCATTCGAAAGGCGCCACTTTTTGGGCTGATTATGCTAATTTCCTATCTCATAACTTGCTTCTGAGCAAGCACGTTTTTTCCCCCTCGTTAAAGAGTACACACAGCCGTTTGTTCCCAATAAGCTTATATTGATTACCGTATATACTCGAGTATAAGCCGACCCGAATATAAGCCGAGTCACCTAGTTTTACCACAAAACTGGGAAAACGCATTGACTCGAGTATAAGCCTAGGTTGTCAATCTGCATGCCTCACTGTGCCTCACTTTACCTCACTGTGTCCATGTTTATGCCTCACTGTGTCCATGCCTCACTGTGCCCATGCCTCACTGTGCTCATGCCTCAATGTGTCTATGCCTCACTGTGCCCATGCCTCACTGTGCCCATGCCTTACTGTGTCTATGACTAGACTGACATTTAACATGGGAGTCTATGGAAGGGGTGCCTGGCTTTGAAATATCGGTGCTTCCCAGCCGTAGGTCCCCCGGACAACAAACTTTGCATACTTTTAGAGGAGAAATGGGGCTACATGTGTTTATGGTCCATGACTAGACTGACGTTTAACATTGGAGTCTATGGAAGGGGTGCCCGACTTTGAAAAATTGGTGCTTTTGAGCCGTAGGTCCCTCAGACAACAAACTTTGCACACTTGTAGAGGTGAGTGGGGCTACATGTGTGCCAAGTTTGGGGTCCAGGGGACCTACAGACGGCCGGTATCGGGTCCCCAAAATCTGGGAGATCAGGCGCAAAAAGGTGACTCAAGTATAAGCCGAGGGAGGCATTTTCAGCACAAAAAAATGGGCTGAAAAACTCGGCTTATACTCAAGTATGTACGGTAGTTTTTGCAAAAGTTATAAAGAATTTTTGCATACAGTTACCTCTTTTTTTGATCGATTCAATCTCCTTTTGCTGCTTAAACACCCCTTGGGGAACTTTTCCATATTGTAGAGGTGTATGTATAGGCCAAATCTATTTTAATTTTTTTTAGAGAGAACAGATGCTATGTTTTGTCTGTGGGTTTATCGTAAAGCGGTGTTCCATTTTTTTTTAAGTCAGCAGGTGCAAACACTGTAGCTGCTGACTTTTAATAAGCACACTTACCTGTCCAGGGTACCCGCGATGTTGGCCCCCCGAGGCCGATCGGATCGGGTGCCGGCGCCACCATTTGAACTAAAGGAAACAGGCAGTGGAGCCTTGCGGCTTCACTGCCCTTTTTCTACTGCACATGCGCAAGTTGCCTGGTGCTTTGTGAAGGGATGGCTGTCTTCTGGGACACACACAGGTCCCAGTAGACAGCGTGCCCCATTCCCCAGAAGACAATGCGAGGAGGACGAGAAAGAAGCTAGCTACAGTACAGGAAGTACATGGAAAAAGAAAATATGTACAGCCACACTTCAAAAAGCCTTGTTGATTGTCTTTATTTAAAAAAGGAAAAATGCACTACAAGTCACAGCACACAACATGGGAGTAAAACAGCTGACGCGTTTCGCACTATAAATTAGAGCTTAATCATAGCTGGGTACAGGAAGTGGCAGATTAGGAAGACTGCCTAGCAACAGGCATTTCTGGTAAGTAAAATTTTTGTTTTTCAATTTTTAAAAAAAATTTAAGAACCTTTTTTTCTTTAAGGCCGCGTACACACAATCAAATCTGTCTGCTGGAAACGGTCTGCTATATGCTGGGTGCTTGGTGTGCTTCTGTACCTTTAAGGAGGGGTGGCTCCCCTTCAGTCCACCTGCCCCTATCTATCCATTAAAATGCATGTGCCTCCATTGTGAGGACACTCACTGTTAGTGTTAGGACCACAGAATTATGGGGTGCCTTGGCGCGGCTCTGTGGCTCACGCATGCGTTTGCAAATGCGTGCGGACAAAACCCCTGTTTTTAACGCACATTGTTAGACAGGTTAATTGGTTGTTCTGCTAGCTGGTCGGTAAGTAGGCTTGGTTATTCCCTGGGCATTCCCCAGGTTCTTGTTGTTATCGTCCCAGCAGACAGATTCGATCGTGTGTACGGGCGAGCCGACGGATAAGGCCACCCGACAGATTTCAAAGCATGCTTTGAAATCTATCGGGTGGGAACCCGTCCGCCCGACATGTCTGCTGGTTAGTACACTTACCAGCAGACATGTCGTCTCGCACCGGCGCCGAATGGATTCGGCGCATGCGCGGAAGTGTTTTACTTCCTGGTGCAGTGACGTGGCGGCGTCAACGTCACCGCCACGTCACCGACACGTCAGCGCGCCGTCTGCTGGCGGGGGTTTTGGTTTGCTCGTGTGTACACGCGAGCAAACCAAAATCCAAACAGACAGATTTGTTCAAATCGGTCGGACAGACCGTTTTGAACAAATCTATTGCCTCGTGTGTACGAGGCCTAAGGGTGGACCTCCACTTTAATTTCCTATCTTGGTGTTTCAAAATAAAATGAAAGGAAATATTTCTAAAGTGAACTGAAATCCAGTTTTTGACAAATGCCATGGGAACAAGTCTCCCCATTTGGAGGATTTTCCCTTACCTTTTGCTCTGTTGACAAATCAAAATTTTGGGGTTTGACCTCAGTAAATCCCACTCATACGTGTAGACAGTAGGGTGACCACGTGTGACGGATTGCCCGGGACAGTCCCGCATTTTGCACGTCTGTCCCGGGCACCTTTATTCCAGGACAATACAGTGTCCCAGAATGAAACTGACACAGCCACCCCCTGGGCCAATCTGGTGCCCCCAAAAAAGGCCTCCACGGGTCTTGGCCGGCCAGGACAAGTACCGTCAGCGAGTGAAGTGGTGATGTGGCGCCCTTTTTGGGGCGCCACATCGCTACTTTCTGGTTGTGCTGTGATTTGGTACATCACAAGCTGATTTTTGGGAGTGGGGGTCCCTGAATAGCAGTTTGGAAATGTGGTCACCCTAGTAGACGATACTGCACCCATTTCAAAGCGACACATTTAAATGATTAGTTTTCTGTTCGCTTTATAGTGAACATACTTCATAAGATACACATTTCTCTGTCACTTACTATAAAACCTTCTAAACATTTAAGAGAAGGCTCAAGAATGTTTAATGAGGTCTGCGCCAGCCGTGGCACCCGGCTGAAGGAATCCGGTTTTTCAGAAGTGTTAAACAGCGCTGGGAAAAGCGGGGATAGCAATTAGTGAAGAGAAGAAGTGACAGGTACAAGGTGATTGTCCAGAGACTGAAGTCATCCGCTGGCAACCCCATGCTGGCAAATAAATCAGAACGAACAGCTGAAACAAGACTGTGGAGGCTTCTGACCGTGGAAACCCATCACGCCTTTTCCGAGATCAGATAAGAGGCTGATTGGAAGAGAGCCTGGATAATATACATGTATTAGAGCTGATGACCAGCATTTGCAAGCTATAATTAGTTGTACTGATGAAAAAGCAATGCGTACGCTTCGTAATATATAAGGATTATCTTCAGAGATAAAGTTAAAGCTGAACTCCAGAAATGTAATTAAATAAACCACTTGCAGTGGGGGATCCAGCCCTGCAAGGGTTAAATGCTCACTTTGTTGAGTGGGAGCACAGATAAGAAAAAAATACTTACCTAATTTTCCGCTCCATAAGACGCACCTGACCATAAGACTTACCTAGGTTTTAGAGGAAATCACGAAAAAAAAAATATTCTGAACCAAATGGTGTACTAAAATAGTTACCAGTGCCCATAAAATGCAGTGTGACCAGTGCCAATTAAATGCAGCCTTACCAGTGCCAATTAAATGCGGCCTTACCAGTGCCCATTAAATGCGGCCTTACCAGTGCCAATTAAATGCAGCCTTACCAGTGCCAATTAAATGCATTTTTGTATCCAATTAAATGCAGCCTTACCAGTGCCCATGAAATGTAGCCTTACCAGTCCCATGAACTTCAGCATTACCTGTGCCCATGAAATGCAGCCTTACCAGTGCCCATGAAATGTAGCCTTACCAATCCCATGATCTTCAGCATTACCTGTGCCCATGAAATGCAGCCTTACCAGTCCCATGGAATGTAGCCTGACCTGTGCCAATGAAATGCAGCCTTACCAGTCCCATATATAATTAGTTGTACTGATGAAAAAGCAATGCGTACGTTTGATAATATATAAGGATTATCTTCAGAGATAAAGTTAAAGCTGAACTCCAGAAATGTAATTAAATAAACCCCTTGCAGTGGGGGATCCAGCCCTGCAAGGGTTAAATGCTCACTTTGTTGAGTGGGAGCACAGATAAGAAAAAATACTTACCGTATTTTCCGCTCCATAAGACGCACCTGACCATAAGACGTACTGTACCTAGGTTTTAGAGGAGGAAATCACGAAAAAAATATATTCTGAACCAAATGGTGTACTAAAATATTTACCAGTGCCCATGAAATGCAGTGTGACCAGTGCTAATTAAATGCAGCCTTACCAGTGCCAATTGAATGCAGCCTTACCAGTGCCCATGGAATGCAGCCTTACCAGTGCCAATTAAATGCAGACTTACCAGTGCCAATTAAATGCAGCCTTACCAGTGTCCATGAAATACAGCCTTACCAGTGCCAATTAAATGCAGTTTATCAGTGCCAATTAAATGCAGCCTTACCAGTGCCAATTAAATGCATTTTTTTGTATCCAATTAAATGTAGCCTTACCAGTGCCCATGAAATGTAGCCTTACCAGTCTCATGAACTTCAGCCTTACCTGTGCCCATGAAATGCAGCCTTACCTGTCCCATGAAATGTAGCCTGACCTGTGCCAATGAAATGTAGCCTTACCAGTCCCATGAAATGCAGCCATACCAGTCCCATGAAATGCAGCCATACCAGTCCCATGAAATGCAGCCTGATCCATCACAATGAAATGCAGCCTTACCAGTCCCATGAAATGCAGCCTTACTACACAGAGCTCTGCCATGGATTTGCATATCTCATTGCCCACTGTAACAAATTCCGGCCTCGTATGATGCACGTCATACTGATTCAATGTATCAGTGTTCCATCTATCTAGGAGGCGGGACTTTGTTACAGTCCTCCACCCCGCACAGACTGGTCCTCCCTGGCGAGTATTTTTTTTAAAAAATTCAATATTTTTTACTTTTTGCTATAATAAAAATATATAAACATTTTTTCTTTTCCTCAGTTTATTCTTCTACCTATTTTTGGTAAAAGAAAATCACCATAAGCGTCTATTGATTGATTTGCGCAAAATTTATAGCGTTTACAAAATAGGGGATAGTTTTATTGCATTTTTATATATTTTTTTTTTTTTTACTACTAATGGCGGCGATCAGCGTTTTTTTTCATGACTGCGACATTATGGTGGACACTTTGGACAATTTTGACAAATTTTTGGGACCATTGTGATTTTCACAGCAAAAAATGCATTAAAAATGCATTGTTAACTGTGAAAATGACAATTGCAGTTTGGGAGTTAACCACAAGGGGGCGCTGAAGGGGTTATGTGTGACATAATTTGTGTTTCGAACTGTAGGGGGGTGGGGCTGTAGGTGTGATGTCATCGATTGGGTTTCCCTATAAAAGGGATCAGACAATCGATGACAGCGCCACAGTGAAGAACGGGGAAGCTGTGTTTACACACAGCTCTCCCCGTTCTTCAGGTCTGAGGACCGATCACTTGACTCCAGCGACGATCGGGTCCGTGGGCCCCACGGCCATGGTCACGGAGCTTCGGACCGGTCACGTGCACGGGCCCGCAGCGCGCACGATTGATGGGCTTAAAGGGCAATGTACATGTTGATGTGCCCAGCCGTGCCATTCTGCCGACATATATCGGCGTGAAGGGGCCCCTAAAGTGGTTAATCTGTGCCACTAGTTCCCCCACAGCCTCCTCTCCAAGGCTCTTCAGGCTGTGGTTCACCCCCACCATATACAATGCAGGGTTAAGGCGATAGTATAGTTGTTAAAATATTTAAATGGCCCATATGCATGTTTGAGTCATAATGTAATAGTAGAGATGGGCTGAGATGGGAGTTCTGCTGCAAACCGAACAGGGAAAAAGTTCTAACCTGAACAGCAAACCCCATTGAAGTCTATAGGAGTCAATAAGGAAAAAACAAAAGTGGCCATTTTGAAAGCTTATATGCAAGTAATTGGCCAATAAAGGGGTATGGGAGTCTGAGTACTGTCCTGCGGGACATGTATCAATGCAATTTTTTTTAAAACAATATTTTTTTTTTTTATGAGCAGTGATTCTAACGATGCTCAAAATGCTTAATGCTTAACGTGCAACAATAAAAATAAAAAATGCCTTTAAATATAGGGCCGGGGGGGGGGGGGGGGGGTGTCCCCTTAGTCTGCCTATAAAGTGGTGCATCTGTAGCATGCATAAAACATGCTGCAGAAAAAATTACATTTCTAAAGTGCATGCTGGGTCATTGACAATACAAGAGGGTGGTGCCATCAGGTAACCTCCCCAGATGGCCCCGCTGCTACCTATATAAAAACTATCAAAGGGCAGACACTGTTTTTTGTTTGTTTTTTATATAAAGGAACTGTCAAAAACTGTCTCTGTGTTTTCATTACTTTTTGACACTTTTTTGGTGAATGGGTAGGGGAACACAGTACCTCACACTCATTCAAATTGTGGGGGATCTGGGGGCTCCCTTGTTAAAGAGGACTTCCAGATTGCGATTAGCCCCCCACCCACAGACCCCCACAACTGCAGCCCAGGGTTGTGGGAAAGAGACCCTTGTCCCCATCAACATGGGGACAAGGTGCTTTGGGGTGGGGGGGGCAGGGGGCTCAGCGGTCTTAAAAACATATTTATTGGGGGAAGAAAATACACTTCTTTGAATAAAAAAATAAGAAAACAGTAAAGTTAGCACAATTTTTTATAGTGTATTTCTCATCTTCAGCAGACAGAGGGAGGGTCCGATGTCACACACTGCATGATAGAGCAGGGAGCTGAGAGTAATCTGAAACATGAGTGGAGGGAAGGGACACACCCCCTCTTCACAGTCTTATAGGGAAACAGTGTGCTGTAGGGGGGTTTGTCAGATGTTGAGTTAGGGTGTCAAACTGGTGGCCCTCCAGCTGTTACAGAACAACAAGTCCCATCATGCCTCTTTCTGTAGGAATCATGCTTGTAACTGTGAGGCGGCGTACACATGACCGGTTTACTCGGCAGAATTCAGCAAGAAACTCGATGGGAGACGTATTCTGCCGAGGAAACCGGTTGTGTGTACAATTTTCGCCGAGAAACCTGTCGAGGAACTCGTTGAGCCAAAAAGAGAGCATGTTCTCTATTTCCTCGATGGGCAATGGGAAAATTTGGCTCAACGAGTTGTTTGACTGCTGAACAAGGAACTCAATGTGGAAAACGATGTGTTTCGCCCGACGAGTTTCTCGGTCGTGTGTACGCCGCCTCAGTCTCACAATGCCTCATGGGGCCGCCTGTTTGACACCTGTGATGGACTGTTATGCCTCGTACACACGATCAGTTTTCCTGACAGGAAAAGTGCGATGTGAGGTTTTTGTCAGGAAAACCAACCGTGTGTATGCTCCATCACACTTTTTCTGTCAGTTTTCCTGCCAAGAAAAGATTGAGAGCAGGATCTCAATTTTCCTGACAGGAAAAATTCCTATCGCCGATCGGGGTCATCTGTATGCAATTACGGCGCAAAAAAACGGGCATGCTCAGAATCCAGCAGAAGAGCCGAACTGCCTATTGAACTTCATTGATCTTGGCTCGTCGTACGTGTTGTACGTCACCGCGTTCTTGACATTCGTAATTTCAGCCAAGATTTGAGTGACCGTGTGCATGCAAGACAAATTTCAGCTGTGTGTCGTGTGTCGTGTGTCGTGTGTACGATGCATTAGAAGTGACTCATTCTGATCTGTACTCTTCAAACCATTGCTCCCAGATAGCCTATCCCACTCCTGTATGGCCCCCTGGGCACAGCCTGACCTGTTTCAACTCTGCCATTACGTCCACCAAGCCACCGCCAGTCTAAATACCAACTCCCCAAAAATGTACACTACAAATAAGTAGATTCTCAAAGCTGTTAAGCTGTTAAGGCGGCGTATCTCCAGATACGCCGCCGTAATTTCAAATCTGCGCCGGCGTATGTTTACGCCGATACGGCAGATACGTTAAAAAAATAGGCTTCTTTCGCTGACGTAACTTGTATACGCCGGCGTATAATTGTGTGCAATTATACGCTGGCCGCTAGGTGGTGCTTCCGTCGATTAGCCGCATTGAATATGCAAATGAGCTAGATACGGCGATTCCCGAACGTAATTGCGCCCGGTCGTCGTATTTTGTGTCGTTTGCGTAAGTGTAAAGTTACACCTGCTATATGAGGGGTAACTTTGCGTAGGTGAGGCATACGCAATGTTAAGTATGGACGTCGGGACAGCGTTGATTTTTCCGTCGCTTACGTCGTTTGCGTAAATCGTTCACGAATAGGCCTTTGCGTAAGTTACTTTCACTTTGAAACCAATGATTATTTGCGGCGTAATTTGGAGCATGCGCACTGGGATACGTCCACAGACGGCGAATGCGCAGTTCAAAAAAAGGGTAAAAAATGTGGGGTCAGGATTCATTTAGATAAAACACGCCCATCTCATCCACATTTGAATTACCCGGTCTTACGCTGGGCCATTTACGCTACGCCACCGCAACTTAGGAGACAAGTGCTTTGAGAATACGGCACTTGCGTCCAAACTTGCGGCCGTATGAGAATCTGGCCCATTATCTGTCAGCTCTCTCCCCTACCCTTATTTTACCTAAACCAATGACCTTTGAACTCATCTGCTCCCAAGGCCCCCATCAAATGCAATTAATCTCTTAAAAAAAATTGTTTCAGATCCTTGCAGGTGCACAAGCACAATAAGTCTGAATGTTATAGAATCTTATGACTTTAGCACATACTGTACATAGTGTTTCTCTATTGAATGAGAAGTTTATTGACTGACATTGCTTTATGTCTGGAGTTACTCTTTAACTTCTGCACTCTGGGATGGACTGGCCACCGGGACTACCGGGAGATTCCCGGTGGGCCGATGGCTCAGTGGGCCGGTCGGAGGTCCGCGGTGATCTACCCATCAATCGCCAACAGCTAGTGCCTGATGGGTAGATCAAGATTTAGTGAGCACGCAGGAAGCGTGTGTAATATGTTCTCTCTCCAGTCACGGCCCTCACTTGGCTCCCCGGTAGCCCCTCCTCTCTTCTCGTCAAATCCCCATTTGCTTGTGACATCATCTGGGATGGACGAGAGGAGGGGCCCCCCGGGGAGCCGAGTGAGTGCCGTGACAGGAGAAAGAACATATTACACACGTTTCCTGCGCTACTCTGCATGCTGGCTGGTAAACGATGTGCACCATATTGTGCCCTGTGCCCTGATGTGCCCCATGCCCCAAAAGGCTGTGCCTGAATGTGGTGTGCCCTGATGTGCTGTGATGGGCCCTGATGTGATATGCCCTGTACGTGTTGTGCCCTGATGTGCTGTGCCTAGGGTGACCACATTTCCAAACTACCATTCAGGGACACCCCCTTCCCAAAAATCAGCTTGTGCTGATTGGACACAAGTGGTGGGATTTATGATTTCTCCAATCACAAGCAGGGGGCGGGGACTGTGCTCTCCCAGGAATTCCCGGCCAGGACAAGTACTGTCAGTGAGTAAAGCAGTGATGTTGCAGCTCTTTTTTGGGGGGCATTAGTTTGGCTTAGGGGGTGACTGTGTCAGTTTCATTCTGGGACACTGTATTGTCCTAGAATGAAGGTGCCCGGGACAGACCTGCAAAATGCGGGACTGTCCCAGGCAATCCGGGACACGTGGTCATCCTATCTGTGCCCCGTACCCCGATGTGCTGTGCCCTGATGTGCTAAGCTCTGTACCGTGCCCTGATGTGCCCTGTACCCTGATGTGTTATGCCCTGGGCCAGTCTGGATGAAGTTCAGGGCCACATTTTTGTCCCAGTCCAGCCCTGCCTGCACTGTATTGTGTCGATCAGCGTTGTGTGAGCTAATTTCCTTCTTAATGTAGCAATCCCCCCACATGGAAACAGTGCCTAATACCTACTCACAGCTTCATGACACAGCCAGCTCATCTCATAAATAAATAGAACGCGGGTACATCTAACAGTACACAACTTTATTTACAGCTCCATTGTCGGCCAGTGAGATACTTCACCTGTAATTATTGATGACTGCTGTTATGTATTAGTCTTCTTCCATTCTCTTCTCTTTCTGTAATAGGTTCTATCTCAAACTGTGGCAAGGTGACAAAGGCAAGCAACAAAGGACTTCTCTCTGTTTATAATTGGGCACAACAGAGAAGGCCTGAGTGAGTACGCAGTATGAACACTGGCATAAATGACAGTGTAGATAGAACTTGTGCTTCATTGAGCGTGCAAAATCAGATTAGGCGCAGTTATGGATAAACTTGCCAGTACTGATAAAGTAATATAACTTATTTTGTATCAGTTTGTTCTAAGAGAGGATATACAGTGTGTTTACCCATTGGCTGTAACTGTAAGGCCCCAAACACATGAGCGGACAGATTTGTTCAAATCTGTCCGTCCGACAGATTTGAACAAATCTGTCTGCTGGGATTTTGGTTTGCTCGCATGTACACACGAGCAAACCAAAATCCCCGCCAGCAGAGAGCGCGCTGACGTGTCAGTGACGTGGCGGTGACGTTGACGCCGCCACGTCACCGCACCAGGAAGTAAAACACTTCCGCGCATGCGCCAAATCCATTCGGCGGCGGTGCGGCGGCGGTGCGGGACGACATGTCTGCTGGTAAGTGTACTAACCAGCAGACATGTCGGGCGGACAGATTCCCACCCGATAGATTTCAAAGCATGCTTTGAAATCTGTCGGGTGGACAAATCTGTCTGTTCGGCCGTACACACGATCGAATCTGTCTGCTGAAACGGTCCAGCGGACCGTTTCCAGCGGACAGATTTGATCGTGTGTACGAGGCCTAACACTGACTCTTCTACATTCAGTTTTATACAGAAATTACAAATATGGGGAGGAAGTTAAAATGAACCTGGAAAGAAAAAAAAAACACTTTCTTTGAAAGTTAACTACTTCAGCCCGGAAGAATTTACCCCCTCCATGACCAGAGCAATTTTTGCAATTCGGCACTGTGTCGATTTACCTGACAACTGCACGGTCGTGCAACGTTTTACCCAAACAAAATTGACGTCTTTTTTTCCTCACAAATAGAGCTTTCTTTTGGTGGTATTTGATCACCTCTGCGGTTTTTATATTTTGCGCTATAAACAAAAAAACAGCGACAATTTAAAAAAATAGATATATTTTTTACTTTCTGAAATAATAAATATCCCAACAAAAACATTTAAAAAAAAATGTTTTCTCAGTTTAGGCTGATATGTATTCTGCTACATATTTTTGGTAAAAAAATTGCAATAAGCGTATATTGATTGGTTTGCGCAAAAGTTAAAGCATCTACAAAATAGGGGATAGTTTTATGGCGGACACATCGGATGCTATTTTGGGACCATTGTCATTTATACAGCAATCAATGCTATAAAAATACGCTGATTATTGTGTAAATGACACTGGCAGAGAAGGGGTTAACCAGTAGGGGCAGGGAAGGGGTTTAGTGGGTCCTAGGGAGTGATTCTAACTGTGTGGGGGATGGGCTACATGTGACACGACACTGATCGCTGCTCCCGATGAGATGGTGCAGTAGATCAGTTTCCTGTCACAAGGCAGAACAGGGAAATGCATTATTTACACAGACATCCCCCGTTCTGCAGCTCCGTGACACGATCGCGGGCAACCGGCGGACATCGAGTTCATGGGACCCGCAGTCACACTCACAGAGCTTGCAGCGGCGCGCACGCCTGCAATGACACGTCTTAGGCCGCGTGCACACGATCCGTCCCTACGATGAGAACGGTCCGAAGGAAGCCGATGAAGCTGACTGATGGTCTGATGTGCCCACACACCATCGGTTTAAAAAAAAACGATCGTGTCAGAACGCGGTGACGTAAAACACAACAACGTGCTGAAAAAAGTTCAATGCTTCCAAGCATGCATCGACTTGATTCTGAGCATGCGTGGCTTTTTAACCGATGCTTTTGCATACTAACGATCAGTTTTGACCTATCAGTTAGCCGTCCATCGGTTAAATTTTAAAGCAAGTTCTCTTTTTTTTTGACCGAAGGATAACTGACCGATGGGGCCCACACACGATCGGTTTGGACCAATGAAACGGACCTTCAGTCTGTTTTCATCAGTTTTGAACGATCGTGTGTACGCGGCCATAAAGGGGACGTACGGGTACGTCCATATGCGCAGCCGTGCCATTCTGCCGACGTATATAGTTGTGCAGCGGTCAGCAAGCGGTTAACAACATATTGTGGTACCTGTTCAAGTGGCCCACTAAATCAATGTGATTCCTTGCATAGTAAACACCTCATCCATCATTTTATTACTCTTCTCTTTCTACATCCTCTTTTTTAATAGAGGAAAAACCTTTTCCGCTCAGATGGGCACATTTTTAAGGTAAATTCATTGGGATGATATTAATAACCCAAATAAAAATGATTTTTTCTACAATTTCCTTCACTCTCCGACTCTCATTAAAAAAACGTTAATCAAATCCTCAAGCTTATTACATGTTGGTGGGTATATAATAAATCTTCATATGCCCGAAGCTTCTAAATTATTCAGCATGCTTGCTGCTCTTCTGAAGGCGATTATCTGTTTTTAATTGGAAATCTTCTATTATTTGTGTCTGAAACCTTTTAAAGTACAAATGGAAGCTCGGTCACTATTAATTGCTCTGGTGCTGGAGAGCCTAATAAAAGGGGAGTTTGCATGAATCCTTTTCATTGTAAGTCACATTAATACAGTCATTTTCAATAATCACACTCAGAAAAAAATCTCAGCTTTGCCAGGAGAGGAAAAGGCATTTGCTGTGGCTCCTCCAAGGAGTTATGCAGCTTTCCGGGGATGGAAAACATTTGTAAACCAGAATCTGCAATTATTACGTGAGATTAGAACACTGCTGGAGCATGACTCAGGGCTTGTTGTTTTCATTGTGTTCGTAGATATTCATGAAAATGATAAAACTTTACCAGTAACATTGGAAAGATCGTAAAGTGCTCACCATTCTAGAAAATTAGAAATGTGAACACTTGGCCTTTGATGCTCTTATAGAGCCTTTGCTTAACATAAAACTCAATGGGCCAGATTCAGAGAGAGTTAGATTATCGTAGCGTATCAGAAATACACTACGCCGCCGTTTTTTACCTGGCTCTACGTGGAATCCAGGTAGATTTTGTCCAGTAAACGACGGCGGCGTAGTGTATTTCTCCCGTCGCAATCCATCTACGTGAGTAGGGGGCGTGAAGCATTTAAAATAGGCGCGTTCCCGCGGCGATCCAACTGCGCATGCTCCGTTCGCAAATTTCCCGCCGTGCATTGCGCGAAATCACGTTGTTACGTCATTCGTTGTTTGAGTAGCGTCGTTTACGGACATTTCTATTCCCGAACGACTTACGTAAAAAAAAAAATATATATAAAATTTGACGCAGGAACGGCGGCCATACTTAACATGGGCTACGCACCGTTAGACCAGCAAAAAGCTGGTCTAACAGTACGTAAAAAAAAATAGACGTAAGCGATTGCGAAGACCACTCGTATCTTCGTGGATCGCCGTAAAAACTCATTTGCATATCCCGACGCATCAAAACGACACAAACTCCTCCCAGTGGCCGCAAAAATATCGCAGCGTAGATCCGAAGGCTTACGAAGACGTAAGCCTCTCGGATCGAAGCCCGAAGCCACCATATCATGATTTGAGGATTCAAACTAGTGATACGGCGCGCAAAATTTGAAATTACTCCTGTCTAACACCAGTTAGACAGGCGTAATTGCTCTATGAATCTGGGCCAATGGGCCTAGACATGTGCACTCTGAAATATTTTGTTTCGGAATTTAGTTTTCTTCCGAAAAATTAATTATTTAGTTACTCCCGAAATTCGTTTTCTTTATTTTGTTTAGATAAAAAATGCATTCGTCCAAAAATCCGAATTAATTATAGTCGACTTTGTCATTGGAAACTCATGGCTTCTGACGAATGTTCTAAGAAGATTCGACGGAGCAGCTAAACTGTACGTCTAATCGTACATTTCCGGTCAAATGTTCCGCCTACAAGCTATAGAAGAATTCTAATGTTGTATGACTAGTGAAAATTATATTTATAAATTATTATTACTAGTCAACCAACATTCAAATTCTATAGTCTATGGTCCGAGCATTTGACCTGAAATGTATGATTGCGGCGTCGTACAGTTTAGCTGCTTGTCGAATCTTCTTATAACTTTCGACAGCCTTCAATGACAGCCTTCAATGACAGATTCAACATTTGTATGCTTTTCACTGCTTCTTGGAATCTTTGTCGTTCATGTCGAATGGTCTACCCCAACACTGTCTCTATAATGTCGAATCTTTCCTCTCTATGTAGAACAATCTTGGACTAATAGAGTTAAGGCTAGGCACATTCGACCGCAGGTTCGACAGACACAGATTGCTATTGCCAGCGTCATGTCGAATCTCCTATCTATATCCAACTGTTGTAGCAACGAAAATGAAAAGAAAGCATTTTTTTATGTCTGATCTTTCAGATTTGGGATAATGCGCGTTAGTTTTCTTTTTTTAAATACCCGAAATTCGGACGAAAAATGCATTCGGACAAAAACGAATGCACATGTCTATTTGGGTGTAAAATGCAGCAAAATATGGTGAACAGGCATGAGCTTTATATTCGAGTCGAACATGAGTTCCACTCAAACATTGGCTGTTTGCCCATTCGGCGAACAGCGAACAATTTGGGGTGTTCGCGTCAAATTCAAAAAGCCAAGTTTCAAGTTAATTCAAGTTATTGTCATAAAAACTGTTTTGGGACCCTGGTCCTGCCCCAGGGGACATGTATCAATGCAAACAAAAGTTTTAAAAACTGCTGTTTTTTCGGGAGTAGTGGTTTTAATAGTGCTTAAAGTAAAACAATAAAAGTGAAATATTCCTTTAAATTTCGTACCTGGGTGGTATCTAAAGTATGCATGTAAATTAGCGCATGTTTCCCGTGTTTAGAATTGTCCCAGCACAAAATTTCATTTCTGAAGGAAAAAAAGTCATTTAAAACTACTCCCGGCTATTTATGAATTGTCGGTCCTGGCAATACAGAGAAAAGTAATTGAAAATAATGACAGGGGTCCCCCCCCCAGTCCATTACCAGACCCTTTGGGTCTGGTATGAATACTAAGGGGAACCCCTGTAATTTTTGTTCAATGTCTTTTATCTGTATTGACAATTCAATAATAGCGCAAGTAGTTTTAAATGACTTTTTTCCCTTCAAAAATTACATTTTGTGCAGGGAACCAAGATTAAAAAAAAAAATGTGTGGGGGTCCCCCCAAATTCCAGGTCTGGTATGGATATGGTAATTTAAAAAAAAATGACGTGGGGTTCCCCCAAATAATCCATACCAGACCCTTCAGGTCTGGTATGGATTTTAAAGGGAACTCTGTGACGAAATAAAAAAAAAATGGCTTGGGGTCCCCCCAAAAATCCATACCAGGCCCTTTATCCGAGAATGCAACCTGGCAGGCCACAGGAAAATATGGGGGTGAGAGAGCCCTGACGTGCCAGAGGGGGCGGGGTCACCCGTGACACCACGGGGTAGCCGCCGTTCGGCTCATCCCTAATGGTGAAGTACACTGAGCTGAAGGGGCCCAGGCTACAGTTAATTAATGTAGACCTGTATCCTTCATAAAATAGGAGACAAGGCTACTGTAGATAATTTTGTGATACAAATAGGACAGGTTTATAGTAAGGTTGCAATTGAGAATTCCTCTCCTAAAAAAATATCCTCAAATAAGCCTCCTACTTTGATGTATGGAAGTAGAAGAGCGTCACCTCAGACCTCCCGGTGAGGTGAAGGAAAATGTCTGATAGCCTTTCTTTTACTTTAAAGTTCAAAGTAAAAGTTGGTGATGGAATGCTGATCTGGGTCAAGGAATTTGCCTGCAGTGTGATAACGCCATCTGCTGAGGAATATCAAGGATAGTAACATAATTCCTTATATATGGTTATATCGTATGAACACGTGGATATTCGTTGACCCACCTCTATGTGAACCCCACCACACACATATTGAGACCCTGCTGATGACCAGACTTGTTGAGACTCGGTTATCGATCTGGATCAGCGATCAGCTTTATTCCATTTGGTGATTATTACCAACAAGCCCTTATGACTTAAAGGATCAGTAAAGGAAACATTTTTTAATGCTAAATAGCTTTCTTTACCTTATAGCAGTCCTTCTTTCATGTCCTCCATGTCCGTTTTTGCTTAGAAGTTGCTGTAATCCCTTGCTGAACTCCACACTTCCTGCTTGTCTGGCTCCTTATAAAAAAACTCATGGTAGCTTTTCATTGTGGTCCATGATCGAGAAGATGTGATTACTATTAGCTAGATTCAGAAAGACTTATGACGGCGTATCAGTAGATACGCCGTCGTTAGTCCGAATGCTCGCCGTCGTATGTTGAAGTGTATTCTGGAAACCAGATACGCTTACATTTTGCCAAGATACGCCCGGCGTAAGTCTCCTACGCCGTCGTATCTTAGCTGCATATTTACACTGGCCGCTAGGGGCTTGTACGTTGATTTACGCCTAGAATATGTAAATGAGCAAGAGACGTGTTTCAGGCGTAAAGATAAACCACCAAAAAGATGGTGCAGCCAATGTTAAGTATGGACGTCGGAACAGCTGTCGAATTTCACGTCGTTTACGCCGTTTGCGTAAGCCGATTCAGAATGGGGCCGGGCGTAGGTCACGTTCACGTCGAAAGCATTGACTATTTGCGACGTGATTTTGAGCATGCGCACTGGGATACGTCTACGGCCGGTGCATGCGCCGTTCGTTCGGCGTGTCCTTTACGTGGGGTCACGATTCATTTACATATATCACGCCCACCTTCCACCTACTTTGAATTACGAGGACTTAAGCCGGCCCATCTACGCTACGCCGCCGTAACTTAGGGAGCAAGTGCTTTGTGAATACAGCACTTGCCTCTCTAACTTGCGGCGGCGTGGCGTATATTCGATACGCTACGCCCGCTTACAAATACGCCGCCCTACCTGAATCTAGCTATTTGTGTCTAAAACTCCTCAGAACCAATCAGATTCATTTTAAAAACAAACACTGCCCTGGATTTGTTTGTTTTTGTTCTGTGTGTCTCTGTACACACAGAACAAACTGAAAATAGTCTTAAAACGAAACTAACCTGCAGGCACATTATATGATTGATTTTTATCTATTTTTAATCATTTTTAAAAGGAATCAGTTAACTATTATGTCTCTATACCCTGTAAACAGTCATTTCAGCAAAAAGTTTTTCCTTTACTACTCCTTTAAGAGGTACAGTATATGCCCCTTTAAAGCGGAGGTCCCATGATAAAAAAAAAATATTAAAAGCTAGCAGCTACAAATACTGCAACTGCTTACTTTTAATAAATGGACACTCACCTGTCCAGGGTGCCCGCAATGTCAACAGCAAAAGACGAGCAATTGCTCGTCTCTCAGTTGCCCCCCGCCGCCATCCTCGGTGAGCGAATCAGAAAGTGAAGCGCTGCGGCTTCAATGCCCGGTTCCCTACTGTGCATGCGTTAGGTGCGCTGCGTGCCCTCACTGGTCCCAACTGTCTCCTGGGACCAGTGTGTTTCCCAGAAGACAGCGGGGGGTCTATTCCCAGAAATGGGTGCAAATACCTGTATTATACAGGTATCTGCACCCTCCTCCCAAATGTGACACCGGAGGGGGGGAGGATTCTGAAAAGGCAAAGGTTCACTTTTTGTGTGGTAGAAACACGAGGAGGAAGATGGACAGCCACACTCCGAGAGGACTTAAAAGAAAGTTGTCTTTATTGTCAAACTGGAACATGTACAGTCACCGCAACCACAAAACAGGACAGCCGACGTGTTTCGCACTTAACTAGTGCTAAGTCATGACTAAGCACTAGTTAAGTGCGAAACGCGTCGGCTGTCCTGTATAAGAGCGTTGTATTTTTTTCACTTAATTTCTGATATCTGACTCGTTTTTGCTCATTGGACAAAGAACTATACAAGGGGCGAGTGAGTGTATCAATGTAGACGGTGCTTCTGTGTAGCATAAAAGGACAGGCTATTGATTTTTTTTTTTACCTGGAGCCCAGTCAAGATACCACATTTTGAGGGTGGACTTACATAACATATCATCTGTTACATTACCTTAGCTCTTTTTGTATAAGTATTTTGTAAATAACTAAGACCTGGCGTATCTCCACTCCGGCATATCGTATGCTGTTTACACTACCCTGCCGCAACTTTTACAGGCAAGAGCTGTATTCACAAAGCACTTGCCTGTAAAGTTGCGGCGGCGTAGCTTAAATGGCCCGTCGTAAGTCAAATTGGGCGGGTAGGGGGCGTGTATTATTTAAATTACAAAGTGATAGAAGTGATCATATACAGTACTTACCTTTCCTGGAGAAAAGGGGTGAGGCATCTGGTCACATGATTTTTGCTAAAGGCAAGTATTAGCCAAACTAAACTGTGACCCTCTCCTTCACTAGTGATCACATGACATAATTAAAGAGGAAGTAAACCCTATACACACAAAAATGCATACTAGCTTATTATGTATTACTTACCTCAGATCGAAGCCCCCACAGCGATCCACGTTTCCCCCTCCGGCTGCCCACATCTCTCCTGGCACTTACTTCCAGAAAAAAAGGATATTTTTCTGGACAGCCGCACTCCAAACAATCGTTGGTAAAATCAGAAGAAGCACTAAAAGCCACAGCAAACTGGACCACTGATGCGTTTCACACTATACCAGTTTTAATATTTTTTTTTTCTCCCTCTCAATTTGGGCTAGGATTGTTTGCTGTTCCTGTTATGTTTTTTCACAGAGGTCCCATTGCTTCAGTTTTCCCCAATGCGCATGTGCACATCGGCACATGCAGGGGACAGGGGGCAGGGGATATCTCCTAACCGTGCAGGTTTAGGAGATATCCTTGGGAGCTACAGGTAAGCCTTAAAGGATCACTAAAGGAATTTGTTTTAGCTACATAGCTTCCTTTACCTTACTGCAGTACTGGTTTCATGTCCTTATTGTTCGTTTTTGCTTTGAAGTTGCTGTAATCCTGCTCTGTTCTCCACACTTCCTGCTTGTCTGTCTCCTTATAACCACAGTACTGGGAGCGTTCTCACTGTGGTCTAAGCTGTCATTACTGTGTGTCTAAAACTTCCCAGAACCAATCAGATTCATTTTAAAAACAAAACACTGCCCTGGATTTGTTTGTTTTTTGTTCTGTGTGTCTATTTCTACTTCACAGAAACATGAAGCCAGTTCAAAAGTGAAACTAACCTGCAGGCACATTATATGATTGATTTTTATCTATTTTTAATCATTTTGAAAATGAATCAGTTAACTTTTATGTCTCTATACCCTGTAAACAGTCTTTTTAGCAAAAAAATGTTTTTCCTTTAGTGACCCTTTAATCTAGGCTTACCTGTAGCATAAAGTGGATGTAAAGTTTTTACAACCACTTTAAATACTGTAGATGGTCATGTGACCATAACTAGGAGAGGCCCAGGGCCTTTTTTTCTTTAGGAAAAGTGGTTGTAGTCTTTTTATCACTATTTATAAATTCAAACAAGCTTCATGTTAACATTAGAGTATAAAACATATTTCACCATCCTTTTATGTCACTGTCATATAAACCTCAATTTATTTTGAAGTGGGGAAAGGAAACAAGTCCTCTTACTCAATGTTATTATCATCTAATATAACTTTAATGAGATTGTGTCATTTTTAGCTAGTCGGTGTTCTTTAATGGTACTTGACCTGAACTTCCTATAAGTCTTTATTTTTGTTGACAGCTGTAGTCATAATTCTGCTATCACTGCATTCCACCACAAGATATATTGGCAGTTCATAAATAAGTGAAAATAATAAACAGGAGTCTCAAAGTGCTAGTAAAAGTGAGATTTCCCGGCGGGAACATACAACATGCAGCACTGTTTCATTCAATAGGAGGAGGCATATTTGATTCATCAATTTTATATTAAGTTCCTTTCATTAAAAAAGTTATAACTCAACCTTCTCCAGACTTGGTACCTACACCGTCGCACGAAGACCAGAAGGAATCGCACACACTTATGTATAATAACATGATTGTAAAGGCTCGTTTTTTCCCCTACAACAATAACAAGCATATTATACTAACCTGCCCTGTTAAAAATGGATTTGCACAGCCTGAATCCTCCTCTTCTCGGGTCCCTCTTCTGTGCTCCTAGCCTCTCCCTCCTGTCCAGTTCCCCCACAGCAAGCAGCTTTCTATGGGGGGCACCCGATCTGAGTCACAGTTCCCTGTGTCCATTCAGACATGGAGCCCTGACCCAGCCCCGCCCCGCTTCCCCCTGATTGGCTAGCTGACTTTGATTGACAGCAGTGGGATCAATGGCACCCCTGCTGTGCCTCAGCCAATAAGGAAGGACAATTTCGGATGGCTGAGACATTTATGAACATTGCTGGAACACAGAAGGCTTTTTATTTTAATGCATAGAATGCATTAAGATAAAAAAAAAAAAAAAACTTCTGCCTTTACAACCCCTTTAATTCTATTCTATATGAGGTTATAAACAGACCGGTGACATCCAAACGAAAGAAGTAAGGTTTGTTCGTATGTTGGAAATCCTTTCCGGATTTTTTTTTTTTTTTTTGCATATTTCTCACACTTAAATGATTTAGATGACCAAACACATTTTAATTCACAGGGGTTGCTACCGATGTTGTATTTCCAGCGCAATGGGATTGTGCTGGAAATCAGCACTGCAAGGCTTTGCTTCTCGCGCTCGCCGCCCCCCCACGAGATGCAGCGCACCCATAGGAATCTTTTAGGGGTGACAAGCGGTAGGAGTGACAGAGCTCGGTGCTGGCTCCCAGGAAGGGGGTCGCAGAGGTTGAATATCGCCGATGCCGAGCCGTGGGTATATACAATGTCATGGTCAGGTACTGTATTAAGGGAAAAAAGCTGTTCAAACCTGCCTGGCCCTATGTGAAAAAGTAACTGCCCCCATCCCATGCTGAATCATGAATGAACTGTGATTAACCACATTTTTTTGGAAAGTCGAGGTAAATTTCACTTGCCACACTCAGGCCTGATTACTGCCAGACCTATTGAATCAAGAAATCACATAAATAGAAGCTGCCTGACAAAGTGAAGCATGCTAACAAATCACGAAAAGTCACACATCATGCCACATTCTAAAAAAAATGCAAGAACAGATTAGAAACAAACATGTATCTGTCTAGGAGGGGTTTCAAAGGTCTCTCAGATTCATAAGGTAAGACAATCATGGGGAAGACTGCTGACTTGACAGTTGTCCAGAAGACAGTCATTGACACCCTCCACAAGGAGGGTAATGCCGCGTACACACGACCGTTTTTTCGGGTTGTAAAAAATTACGTTTCTCAGGCTCTAGAAAAAACAACGTTTTTTTCAACCCGATCATTAAAACTGCCTTGCCTACACACAATCGTGAAAAAAATGCTCTAGCAAAGCGCGGTGATGTACAACACGTACGACGGCACTATAAAGGGGAAGTTCCATTCGGATGACGCCACCCTTTGGGCTGCTTTAGCTGATTTCATGAAGGACGTGCTTACTCCATTACGAACTGTAGTTTTACCAGAATGTGCGCTCCCGTCTCATAACTTGCTTCTGAGCATTTTTCACACCGTTAAAGCCCACACACGACCATTTTTTACAAACCCGAAAAGCAACAACGTTAAAAAGGTTGTTAAAAAATAGAGCATGTTCGAATTTTTTTTTGCCCGTTTTTCAGAACCCGAAAAATGCTCTGAAGCCCACACACGATCGTTTTTAATGACATAAAAAAATGCAATTTTTTACAGCCCGAAAAACGGTCGCGTGTACGCGGCATAAGTCACAAAGGTACATTGCTAAGAAAAACTGGCTGTTCACAGAATGCTGTGTCTAAGCATATTAGTGGAAAGTTGAGGAAAAAGTGTGATAGAAAATGTGCACAAGCAACAGGGATAATTGCAGCCTTGAGAGGATTGTGACGGAGGAGTGGAGAGGCACATAATCCAAGTTGCATGAGGTCCAGTGTGAAGTTTCCACAGTCAGTGATGATTTGGGGAGCCATGTCATCTGTTGGTGTTGGTCCACTGAGTTTTATCAAGTCCAAAGTCAATGCAGCCATCTACCAGGAAATTCTAGACCACTTCATGCTTCTTTCTGCTGACCAACTTTATGGAGATGCTGATTTCATTTTCCAGCAGGATGTGGCACCTGCCAACACTGCCAACAGTACCAATACTTGGTTTAATGATCAAAGTATCACTGTGCTTGATTGACCAGCAAACTTCCCTGACATAAACCCCTGTGGGCAATTTTCAAGAGGAACATGAGGGACACCAGGCCCAACAATGCAGACGTGCTGAAGGAGGCTATCAAAGCAACCTGGACTTCCATAACACCTCAGCAGTGCCAATCATGATCGCCCCCATGCCACGCCGCATTGATGCAGTAATTCATGCAGAAGGAGCAACAAAGCTATTTTGCAATGTCATTTTCTGCCCATATTTGGTCAGTTTTTGTGTTAGGAGGAATTTGAATTTAGAAAAAAAAAATAAGAGTTTAATTTAATAAAAATTTGTATTTTATCTTATTTTGACATCAGAATAAAATAAGATAAGTATTTGTAAAAAAAAAAAAAAAATTGTTTTATTGAAAAAAAAAATATTTTCAGATTTATCACAAACTCAGACAACTCAATGTTAAAGCGAAGTTCCACCCAAACATGGAACTTCCGCTTAATCCACTCCTCACCCCCTTACATGCCACATTTGGCATGTCATTTTTTTTGGGGGGGGGAGTGGGGGCTTCAGGAGGAGTGGGACTTCCTGTCCCACTTCCTCCTTCCGCCGAGGGGCTGGTTAGGCGATTAAGCTTAATCGCCTACAGCAGCCCCTCCCTGTAGGCGACCGCCTAGGACACTGACAAGTCCTAGACGATCGCCTATCCAATCAGCAGTGGGCCAGGCCACGTGCGCATGCGCAGTGGGTGCCCGGCCGTAAAGCCGAAGGCTGTCACGGCCGGGTGCCCGCAGTTAGAATGAAGACGCCGGCCAGGGAGAGGAGCGGAGCCCCGGCCGGCGCGTCGCTGGAACGCTGGATCAGTTAAGTGAATGTTTATTAAAAGCCAGCAGCTACACTTTTTGTAGCTGCTGACTTTTAATAAACATAAAAACAGGCTGGAACACCCCTTTAATATACAATGAATAACTACATAAGGAGGGGTTACGTTCTGTCAATAAGTGAACAGTAAAATCCAAAATAATCACAGGTGAAGCTATAGTTAAAGTGTTACTAAACCCAGGACTCTGCATTCACTATATCTGGTTCCCCACACTACACAGAACATACAAATGCAATTATTTTAGTAAATATAAACTGCTAAATATCTTTTCTCATCAGCAGTTAGAGCAGTCTTGTGATTTCTATCAGTTCCTGGTTAAAGGTTGTAGGAGGAGTTCTCATGCTGCACTGGCTGTCCTATGGGGATGCAGGACCCCTGACCCTCTGTCTGGGCAGTGTTGATTGGCCCTGTGCAGATCACATGTACTCTCCCAAGAAAAAAAATCTCTCTAGCAATACACACCAAACTGAGCATGTGCAGCCTGACTCCACTAACGCTGTCTTATCCGGACATGTTTTTGGGGTAATGCAAGAAAGGGAGGATCTGTGCATACAGGATCAAACAGCCTTTTTACACAATGCAGAGGATTAACTCCTTAGTTTTCACAGTGACTGCATATACACACTGATCTTTACTGTTGTGGGTTTAGTAACATTTAATTCCTGTCTCATCCTGTAAAACTTGAATTTGGACCTGCCACCTCACCCCTCCCAAGCCTTTCTATTGGTCAGTGAGTCCATCCATTATATTAAAGAACCAATAATTAAACAGGAAAATTCAAGATTTGTGCATAATTTTAGCATCTTAAAGCTTTATTTACACCTCATTTATGGACATTTGATGTTCTAACAAGTTTTATTGGCTTATGCACCTTTTGATCATATACCTACATTAATTTTCCCAGGCTTAACCACTTACCGACCGTCTAATGGGGATATACTTCGGCAGAATGGCACGGCTGGGCAAAGCAACGTACCTGTACATTGCTGTGAATTTCCCGCAGTGCGGCGGTGTGCCCACCACAAGCTCCATGACCGTGGCCGTGGGACCCATGGACTCGATGTCCTCTGGTGTCCCGCGATTGTGTCAGGCAGCTGCAGAATGGGGAGATGTCTAAGTAAACAAGACATTTCCCTGTTCTGTCTAGTGACAGGACATAGATCTACTGCTCCCTGTCATCGGGAGCAGTGATCACTGTTGTGTCACACAATTAGAATCACTCCCTAGGACACACTTAACAGCTTCATCGCCCCCTAGCGTTTAATCCCTTCCCTGTCAGTGTCATTTACCCCATAATCAATGCATTGTTATAGCACTGATCGCTGTATAAATGACAATGGTCCCAATATAGTGTCAAAAGTGTCCGATGTGACTGCCGTAATGTTGCAGTCAAGATAAAAATCGCAGATCGCTGCCATTACTAATAAAAATATATTAATAATTAAAATGCCATGAAAGTAGCCTCTATTTTGTAGATGCTATAACTTTTGCGCAAGCCAATCGATATATGCTTTTAATGCGATTTTTTTTTTTTACCAAAAATATGTAGAAGAATACATATCGGCCTAAACTGAGAAAGAAATGTAATAACAAGAAGGAGGAGGTTCGGGACTTTGAATGAGGCACATAAGTGGAACAGTGGATCAGTTTGAAAAAAACAAGTTTAATAAAATGAACACAAGTTATACGAATATCTTGGCCAGCAGGCTCCATATAAAGATATAAGTTAACATCAAATATTAAAAATAGCTATCACATCATATATGATAACATAATGCATCTAGGATGGCCTGTAGGTTTTATGTTAACATATATCTTTATATTTTTTTCCAAACTGATCCGCTGTTAAATTGATTAGGGATGGAGACACTTCTCCAGGGTGTCTCATTCAAAGTCCTGCACGTTCTTCCCCTCTTAACCAATTAAGGACCCACTACCGACGATATACGTCGGCAGATAGGCACGGCTGGGCACAATCACCTACTTGTACGTGTCCCTTTAAGGCCCTTTAAGGGTCGCGAGCACGCTGCCGGCGGCGCCCTTGTGAACCGGTCCGAAGTTCCGTGACCGCGCCCGTGGGACCCGCAGACCAGATCGCCGCTGGTGTCCCACGATCGGTCACCGGAGCTGAAGAACGGGGAGAGGTGAGTGTAACCACACCTTCCCCGTTCTTCATTGTGGCAGTGTCAGGCGGCGTACACACGACCGAGGTTCTCGCTAGAAACCAACGAGAACCTCGCTGGGAGCTGCATTCCAGCGAGAACCTCGGCCGTGTGTACGCTCCTGGCTCGCCCCGCCCGTCGGGAATCCCGTCGAGATGAATGGCTGGTTGCCATTCCCGACGGGCGGGTTGCCGATTTTGACGGCCGGCCGAGAACCTCGACGGGCGGAACGATGTGTTCCGCCCGTCGAGGTTCTCGTACGTGTGTACGGGGCTTCAGTGTTCGTCTGTTCTCTGATATAGGGAAAGATGATCACTGACATCACACGTCCAGCCCCGCCCCCCTACAGTTGGAAACACATATGAGGTCACACTTAACCCCTTTAGCGCCCCCTAGTGGTGAACTCCTAAACTGCAATAGTCATTTTCACAGTAATCAGTGCATTTTTATAGCACTTTTTGCTGTGAAAATGACAAAAATGTGTCAAAATTGTCCGATGTGTCCGCCATAATGTCGCAGTAATGAAAAAAAACGCTGATCGCCGCCATTAGTAAAAAAAAAAAAATATTAATAAAAAAAGCAATAAAACTATCCCCTATTTTGTAAACGCTATACATTTTGGGAAAACCAATCGATAAACGCTTATTGCAATTTTTTTACCAAAAATAGGTAGAAGAATAAGTATTGGCCTAAACTGAGGAAAAAAAATTATATATTTTTTGGGGATATTTATTACAGCAAAAAGTAAAATATATAGCATTTTTTTCAAAATTGTCCCTCTATTTTTGTTTATAGTGCAAAAAATAAAAACCGCCGAGGTGATCAAATACCACCAAAAGAAAGCTCTATTTGTGGGAAAGAAAGGATGCCAATTTTGTTTGGGAGCCACGTCGCACGACCCTGCAATTGTCAGTTAAAACGACGCAGTGCTGAATCGCAAAAAGGGGCAAGGTCCTTAACCTGCATAATGGTCCAGGGTCTTATGTGGTTATTATGAGAAAGAAATGTGTTCTTTTTTATATATTTTTGGGGGATATTTATTATAGCAAAAAGTCAAAAATATTGCCTTTTTTTCTTCAAAATTGTTGATCTTTTTTTGTTTATATCGCAAAAAATTAAAAGCTCTATTTGTGGGGGAAAAAGGACGTCAATTTTGTTTGGAAGCCACGTTGCATGACCGGGCAATTGTCATTCAAAATGTGACCGTGCTGAAAGATGAAAATTGGCCTGGGCAGAAAGGGGGTGAAAATGTCCGGTATTGAAGTGGTTAAATGGATTTGGGGAATGTATTATTGCACAAAATATAAAGGAAGTAGCTTTCCATCCAAACAAAGATAAATTGTCTATCTAAGTTCATACATCCATTACATTACAGTTTGGTTTGTATCGATTATTTGGATATTACTGACATTGAAGAAAAATGTTCAAGACTAACTTTAGTGACAAGCCAATGGAAGAAGTATTTATCGTCAGAAGATTGAGCCAACTACCGAGGCAGAGCCCAGTTATAAGTCAATTACAGAGTTCAGGGATCACACGCTACCACTAGAAGAGCAGAGCTGGTGACTGACACATTGGTACACTGGAAGGGAAAAAATGCAACCAAAACAACAACAACAAAAAAACATAACTTGTCCACTTTTTCAACATATACTATATGATCAATAGCTCAATCCGGTGTTTATTTTCTGGTTGTCCATCGGTTAGCTGTTTGTACTTTATAATTAAAGAAGAATACAATTCCAGGGAAAACTACTTGTATTTGCACTGTCTGCATAACGTATTCCACTGTAACGTAGACACTCAACAATCCTTTGTGAAGAAATGCGGCTCTGTCTCTAATATACGGACATTCAATATTAGCACTCATATATGTAATATCTCAACTACAGCCAAGAACAAACCAATTGAAATATTTTTGTTTCGGAATTTCGTTTTCGTCCGAAAAATAAATGTATTTAGTTACTCCCGAAATTCGTTTTCATTTATTTTGCTTTGTTAAAAAAAGCATTCGTCCGAAAACCCGAACTACGGTCGAATCTGTCAATTGAAGGCTTATGGTGTCTGTCAGATGTTCTAAGAAGATTCGCCGGAGCAGATAAACTGTACGAAGCCACAATCGTACATTTCCGGTCTAATGCTCCGCCCACAAGCTATAGTAGAATTCTAATGTTATATGACTAGTAATTATATTTATTAATATTACTAGTCAACCAACATTAGAATTCCTCTATAGCCTATGGGCCAAGCATTTAACCATAAATGTCCTCTCACGGTCCACTGCTTTGTCGAATCTTCATGTCAAATCTTTTCTCTTCTCTTTTCTATCTGTCGAATAATCACAGACTAATAGAGTTGGATTACAGTAGGTACATTCAACCGCAGGTTCCATAGTAGATATGTGCATTCCCGTTCGTACAAATGTTATTTTCGTAAGAAAATGTTAATTTTCGTACCCGCGGGATAATGTGTACATACGAAAAAATTAAAGCACCAAAATACGAAAACGACGGGATTACGAATGAGCCGCATAACGAACAACCGCAAATACGAACAAACGATCCGAAGAAAATACGACAAAACGAAAACGGCAAAAGAACGAAAATTACATCTATAACAAAAGATTTGCATTCTGTATTTTGTTTGAATCCTTTTTCTGTTCGTATTTTCAGTCGTATGTTCATTGTTCATATGACATCTATAACAAAAGATTTGCATGCTGTATCTTGAATTCCTTTTTCTGTTCGTATTTTCAGTCGCATGTTCATAGGACATCTATAACAAAAGATTTTCATTCTGTATCTTGAATCCTTTTTCTTTTGGTATTTTCAGTCGCATGTTCATATGACATCTATAACAAAAGATTTGCATTCTGTATTTTGAATTCCTTTTTTCTGATCGTATTTTGCATTCAAAATACAGAATGCAAATCTTTTGTTATAGATGTCATATGAACATGCGACTGAAAATACCAAAAGAAAAAGGATTCAAGATACAGAATGCAAATCTTTTGTTATAGATGTCATTTTCGTTATTTTGAATGGGCAGTGAGTGAGTGTAGT
Source organism: Rana kukunoris (assembly GCA_029574335.1). Lineage (NCBI taxonomy): Eukaryota > Metazoa > Chordata > Amphibia > Anura > Ranidae > Rana > Rana kukunoris. The sequence goes on along the minus strand of CM056056.1, from coordinate 38,662,225 downwards.
TAGTGAAGCAGCTTCTCTTTTGTGCTGAGTACACTAGTACAGTGAGTAGTACAGTAAAGCCAAATAAACTTTTCTGTGGATTTTCATCTGAAGGGAGATCAGTTGGCCAGACTTTTGAACCCAAAAATGGTTTTCTGATGGAGTTTAAAAACAAACAAATTTTCTGAGAACAAACGGAAAACGATCGTTTTTATGTTTGTTAAAAAAGTCTGACCAAGTGTATGGGGCTTAACAATAGTTAATATGGATGAGCCGCGTGTTGAAAGTGCCGCGAATCCTGCAATATATTTACTAAAGTACAAAATGACCAAAATGCTTTTTCTGTTTGTATTTTCAGTCGCATGTTCATATGACATCTATAACAAAAGATTTGCATTCTGTATTTTGAATCCAAAATACGAACAGAAAAAAGGAATTCAAAATACAGAATGCAAATCTTTTGTTATAGATGTCATATGAACATACGACTGAAAATACGAACACAAAAAGGAATTCAAAATACAGAATGCAAATCATTGACGAAAATTCACGAAAAATATTGTCTAACAAGTAACAAACATGAATTAAACAGAATAACGAACCATCCCGCATGTACGAAAATAAAGCGGTAAGGAAATTACGAAACGATCAGAATACGAAAAAATCGCGTCGTACGAAAAACGAACGGGAACGAACAGGAAAACGGGCGTCTTACGAAAAACGAACGGAAACGAACCTACGGAACGATACGAAACGGAACAGAAAAAAACAATTTTTTTTCTGTGCACATGTCTATTCCATAGACATATAATGGATCTGCAGCTGGGATCACTTTTAGCGGAAATTCGGTAGCCTAAGGCAAAGAATGATACTGGGATTATGGCACCTTGCTGCAGCCACAACCCCGATATATAATACAAAAAACATGATGTACATTACCAGTTAGGTAGTTGGCACGTGGCTAAATGATTTAGCTACTTGCATCGCTGTTTAGCCAGACGGCTCTGTGGTCGCCTTGGATCTTAACCACTTAAGGACCGCCTCCTGCACATATACGTCGGCAGAATGGCACGGCTGGGCACATGTACGTACAGGTAAGTCCTGTACTAGTTCCCAGCCGGGGTCCGAAGCTTCAGGACCGCGGGACTCGCGGACCCGATCACCACTGGAGTCCGGCGATCGGTCCCCGGAGCTGAAGAACGGGGAGAGCCGCGTGTAAACACGGCTTCCCTGTTCTTCACTGTGGCGGCGTCATCGATCGCGTTATCCCTTTTATAGGGAGACACAATCAATGACGTCACACATACAGCCACACCCCCCCTACAGTTGTAAACACACATTAGGGAACACATAACCCCTTCAGCGCCACCTTGTGGTTAACTCCCAAACTGAAAATTTTTATTTTCACAGTAAACAATGCATTTTAAGTGCATTTTTTGCTGTAAAAATTACAATTGTCCCAAAAATGTGTCAAAATTGTCCGAAGTGTCCGCCATAATGTCACAGTCACAAAAAAAACGCTGATCGCCGCTAATTAGTAGTAAAAAAAAAACGTAATAAAAATGCAATAAAACTATCCCCTATTTTGTAAACGCTATCAATTTTGCGCAAACCAATCGATAAACGCTTATTGCGATTTTTTTTCCAAAAATAGGTAGAAGAATAGGTATCGGCCTTAACCGAGGAAAAAAATATTATTATTTTTTATATATTTTTGGGGGATATTTATTATAGCAAAAAGGAAAAAATATTGCATTTTTTTCAAAATTGTCGCTCTATTTTTGTTTATAGCGCAAAAAATAAAAACCGTAGAGGTGATCAAAGCTCTATTTGTGGGGAAAAAAAGGACACCAATTTTGTTTGGGAGCCACGTCGCACTACCGCACAATTGTCTGTTAAAGCGTCGCAGTGCTGAATCACAAAACCTGGCCGGGTCCTTTAGCTGACTAAAGGTCCGGGTCTTAAGTGGTTAAAATAAAGTAAAGGTTCTGGAGTGGCCAACTCAGTCTCTTGACCTTAATATCCTTGAGCCACTCTGGGGAGATTTCAAATATGCCGTTCATGCAAGACAGCCCAAGAATTTACAGGAAATGGAGACTTTTTGCCAAGAGAAATGGGCAGCTTTACCATCTGAGGGCCAGATTCTCAGAGGCGTTACGACGGAGTATCTCAGATACCCCGTCGTATCGCCTTTTTTTTTGGCTCGTATCTATGCGTGTGATGCTGAGCATCACTTTTGCATAGATACGCTTCTACATCCGACAAGCGTAATACAATTACACTTTCGGATCGTAGATGTAATGACAACTCCGGCCACTAGGTGGCCTTTACGTTGTTTTTTCATTTGCATATGCAAATGAAGTAGTACGCCGATTCTCTATCGCTTTTACGCCGCCCCGTCGTCGCCTACGTCGTTTTCGTCCGCGTAAGGTTACCCCAGCTTCTATGTGGAGTAACCTTACGAGGTCCCGTCGGATGCCGTCGTGTCCCGTCGGATGCCATGTTAAGTATGGCCTCGGGACCGCGTCGTGTTGTGCGTCGTTTACGTCGTTTGCGTACGTCGATTCTCAATGGGGCTGGCGTACGCTGCGATTACGTCGTTTACATTGAGAAAATGTGACGTCCTTTGGAGCATGCGCACTGGGCTTTTCTCCCGGCCGGCGCATGCGCAGTTCGTTCGACGCGGGGGCGCGCTTAATTTAAATACAAGCCGCCCCATTTGAATTGCGCGGGTTTACGCTGCGCGATTTACGCGACGTAAGCGAAACCTCGGGAGCAAGTGCATAGAGAATCAAGCACTTGCTCCAGCAAGCAGCGGCGGCGTAGTGTAACTGGCTTACGCTACGCCGCCGGAATTCTATGAGAATCTGGCCCTGAGAAGATAAAGAGCCTCTTCCACAAAAGACTTCAAGCTGTCATTGATGTTAAAGGGGGTAATACACGGTATTAAGAACTGGGGTATGTCAACTTTTGATCAGGGTCATTTGGGTAGTTTCTGTTGTGATTATGATTTAAAAAGAGTAAACACAGTTGAGTGATAATAAATGGCTTCTGCCAAACACTAACCACAAATGAAAGAAAAGTTTTTGTGTTATCATTTATATTCTCTGAAAAATGGCCAAAAAATCATAAATTCTGCTAGGGTATGAAAACTTATGAGCACAACTGTATACAGAATATTTTTTTTCGAAATGGTGCCAACATGGAGGGGGACAAAGAAACATGCCGGGTACACCGACGAGAAAAATCGTTTTTTTTAATTGGTCGTGAAAAACGGTTGTGTGTGGGCTCCAGATCATTTTTCACGACGAGGAAAATGGGCATTAAAAATTTAGAACCTGCTCTATTTTTTCTCGTCGTTTTTTTTCACGTCGTTGTTTTTCTCATCATGAAAAACGGTCGTGTGTAGGCTTTAACGACGGGGGGAAAAAAATGTGCATGCTCAGAAGCAAGTTATGAAAAGGGAAATTTGCATAATCAGCCCAAACGGTGGTGCCATTCGAATCGAACTTCCCCTTTTTAGTGCTGTTGTACGTGTTGTACGGCACCGCACTTTGCTCGAGCATTTTTTATAACGATTGTGTGTATGCAAGGCAGGCTTGAGAGGAATCACGTCGAGAAAACATTGTTTTTTTTTTTTCATGACATGAATAACGGTCGTGTGTATGTGGCAACAGGGGATCCCAGGCAACAGTTTTTGGGCTTTTACCACTTAAGGACCCATTCACGCCGATATACATCGGCAGAATGGCACGGCTGGGGACGATCATGTACCTGTACGTGTCTCTTTAAGCCCAACCATGGGGTCACGCACGCGTGCCACCAGTGCGCGCACATGACCCAGTCCGAAGCTCCGTGACCGCGCCCGCGGGACCTGCGGACCCGATTGCCGCTGGTGTCCCGCGATCAGTCAGTGGAGCTGAAGAACGGGGAGAGGTGAGTGTAAACACACCTTCCCCGTTCTTCACAGTGACACTGTCATTGATCGTCTGTTCTATGATATATAGGGAAAGGCAATCAATGATGTCACAAGTCCAGTCCCGCCCCCTACAGTTAGAAACACATATGAGGTCACACTTAACCCCTTCATCGCCCCCTAGTGGTTAACTCCCAAACTGTTATTGTCATTTTCACAGTAAACAGTACATTTTTATAGCACTTTTTGCTGTGAAAATGACAATGGTCCCAAAAATGTGTCACAATTGTCCGATGTGTCCGCCATAATGTTGCTGATCGCCGACATTAGTAGTAAAAAAATAAATATTAATAAAAATGCAATAAAACTATCCCCTATTTTGTAAACGCTATACATTTTGTGCAAACCAATCGATAAACGCTTATTGTGATTTTTGTTTACTAAAAATAAGTAGAAGAATACGTATCGGCCTAAACTGAGGAAAAAAATATTTTTTTATATATTTTTGGGGGATATTTATTATAGCAAAAAGTAAAAAATATAGATTTTTTTTTTCAAAATTGTCGCTCTATTTTTGTTTATGGTGCAAAAAATAAAAACCGCAGAGGTGATCAAATACCACCAAAAGAAAGCTCTATTTGTGGGAAAAAGGACGCCAATTTTGTTTGGGAGCCACGTCGCACGACCGCGCAATTGTCACTTAAAGCGACGCAGTGCCGAATCGCAAAAAGGGGCAAGGTCCTTAACCTGAACCAGCTCCCTCATCCCTCATCAGCTCTGAGCATCCTCCTCCTTTCCTTGATGGCCTTCCGTAAAGGCTTGAAAACACTGCTTTTTTCACAAGACTTGGCCATCCAAGCTCTTAGCAGGACGCTGCCTTAATCCCAGGCTGTGGTCCATGGTCAGGGAGTAGGGATAGGCTCCTTGTGTCCTGCCCCCCCCCCTCCCCTACCCTCTTTTTATATTTTTGTTTACTTCTTGCTTGTTCACCTCTTTCACTTAGATGTCCTAGTCTCTTATCTTAGCTCCTGGGAATTGGATACCCCTAGCTTGTTGGTAAGCGCTTAGACCAGTGGTTCTCAACTCCAGTCCTTGGGACCCACTAACAGGTCACGTTTTCAAAATAACTGAAACGTTTTCAAAATAAATCACAGTTATCTCCCCAAGGTAATATTTAAAATCTGGCCTGTAAGTGGGTCCTGAGGACCGGAGTTGAGAACCACTGGCTTAGACACAAGTTTCACAACTCGCATTCGGCGCTCTATAAGCATTTAATCCAATCCAATCCAACCTACATAATGGTCCAGGTCTTAAGTGGTTAAAGAGTTCTAGAACAAAAGGGTTAGCATACGAAACAAGCATCTAGCATTTTCAAAATGAAAGAACTACAGGTTATAGTCACTCACAATATTTGCATATCCCCAAACATTTGTTTTCTGTTACCATCCATGTTTTTTTTTTTTTTCATCTTGATCAATAACTATACCCTATGTAAAAAGAAAAAGTAAGATAATGTTTAAATCAAGATATTTTTTCCACTACAGTATAATATAAATGACTCAACCTTTTCTTCTCTGATTACTTTCAGAACCTCGTTTCAGCCCCCTGGCTGGAGAAAACTGCCATGCTGTCAAAGAAATTGGCTAGCATCCCAGAGGACCAGAGGTAGGAAACAGAATTCAGACGAGGAAGGCTTTGGTCTTTATTTCTATGGACAAAAGGTATTTTTTTGGTAACTAGAAGGGATTCCGGCTACATACAAGTAGATCAGCAAGGGTCAAAGCAAAATCTAATGTTTGCTTAGAAAAAAAAAAATCTTAAAGTAAATGCTAAAGTACACACCATGTCCAAAATTCCTACTTTTAAAGTGTGTACTGGTGATTGACCCCAGTACTTGTACTACATTTTGTGCTATGTTGAATTTTGGTTCCCTGTAGGGCACTTTGGAAATAACATTTGTTTATTTTGAGTGCAGTTTATATTACGGCTGCTAGCTTTCTACAAAGCAATATTTCTCCAGCTTTTTACCCTTCAAGAGCTTGTACAGTATATTCATTTCCAGGTCTCCAGCAAACCCCACATAAAATTTATGATTGTTTTTAACATGCTCCTTACCACACAAAAAAAAATGTTTTCAGTAAAGATTTTCTAATTAAAAAAATTGGCCAGAAAAAAAAGCAGAGAGTGAAAATTGTACTGTCTACTCATATTAGTTCTCAGCAGAGGATGACGACTCTAAAATGGTCCTTAGTAGACAGTGTTGTTCATCTTCCTTTAAAAAAGTAACTAGTTACAATTACAAGTTACTTGTCCGAAAAAGTAATTGAGTTCGTGACTCAGTTACTTTATTGGCAAAGTAACTAGTTACTCGGAAAAGTAACTGAGATTTTTTTTTTTATATTCTACAATGCAATTACGTTCTATAACATCTTTAAAGGGGTAATTACCCCAAAAACCTTTTTTTAACATTGATTGAGGCTCGTTATGTCAAGGGGAATCGGGTGTTTTTCTTTTAGAATCTAAGCAGTACTTACCGTTTTAGAGATGCATCGTCTCCGTCGCTTCCGGGTATGATCGTCTGGTCTGGGCGTGCCTATTTGATTGACAGGCTTCCGACAGGCTTCCGACGGTCGCATACATTGCGTCACGAGTAGCCGAAAGAAGCCGAGCGCCGGTGCGGCTCTATACTGCGCCTGCGCACCGTCGTTCGGCTACTTTCGGAAAATCGTGACGCGTGTATCCGACCGTCGGAAGCCTGTCAATCAAATAGGAATGCCCTTCCCGGAAGACCATACCCGGAAGCGTTGGAGACGATGCATCTCTAAAACGGTAAGTACTGCTTCGATTCTAAAAAAAAAACACCCGATTCCCCTTGACAAAACGAGCCTCAATCAATGTTAAAAAAAAGGTTTTCGGGGGAACTACCCCTTTAATATCAAAGATGTTTATATTAACTGATTGAAGAACAAAAACACTATATACAGTATTTTAGAACATTTCGTACTGTGTACAATTATTAATATCATCATCACACTCCACTTGCCCAGGCAGCAATACTGTACAATATAGATTCAGTGTGCAGTGCGAGTGACACTGCTGCAGTGCACAGTGAATCAATTTTGTACAGTATTGCTGCCTGGGCAGGTGGAGTGTGATGATAATATTAATTGTACACAGTATTGCATTTGCTGGGCCTGCCATATACTGTACTATACTGTATAACTGCACTACAAAATTCCTTTACAAATATGTTATTACTAATAACATTTTAAAATATGCATTATTTGTAAAGGAATTTTGTAGTGCAGTTATACAGTATAGTGTACAGTACAGTATATAGTAGGCCCAGCAAATGCAATACTGTGTACAATTATTAATATCATCATCACACTTCACCTGCCCAGGCAGCAATACTGTACAATATAGATTCAGTGTGTAGTGCAGAAGTGTCACTCACACTGCACACTGAATCTATATTGTACAGTATTGCTGCCTGGGCAGGTGATGTGTGATGATGCTGGGCCTGCCTGGGCATGTGGAGCGGTCCGGTGAAGTGTCCCATCATCTGCCCCCCCCCCCGCCCCCCCCCACTCCCAATCCGATGCTGCTCGCCTCGGCTCCTCACCTGCGCAGGGCCACAGCCCACGGTCGGTCGGCCGGTGAACTGCTGGCGCGATGAGTGTCCCCGGAGTCCGGACCGTTGGTGGTGGAGTAAAGTGGAGCCTCTGCGGCGGCCGGGGGAGATGTCGGCGGCTGAGGTGACGGTAAGGAGGTGAGCCAGACTCACTCCCTCCTGACCCGTCACACTACACTGCTGCGGGTGGGAGACTTCAGGCGCGTGCATGCGCCAGTGTCCTGACGTCGTCGACACGTCGGCACATGACCCGGAGCTGGCCTGTGACCCAATCACAGGCCAGCTCCATCCCGCCCTGACAGAGTGAGAGTCTGCCCCCCGCATGCGCTCAATGTAACTCGGTAACGCCGCCAATGTAATGGCAACGGCGTTGCCGATGGGGTAATAGTAATCAGGTAGATTACTAGTTACCCCTTGAAGAGCAATCGTTACGTAACGGCGTTTATTTAAATGCCGTTACTTACAACACTGTTAGTAGATTTGTCCAACGCCGATGGTCATTAGAAAAGTTGCCCGCATACATTGGTGTTCAGTTGAAAAGTGAACTCATACAAAGGTGATCAGTCAAGAAGTGACCCCATACATTGGTGGTCAGATCAGAATTGCCCCAATACAATGGTGGTCAGAAGAGAAGTGTCCTCATACAATGGTGGTCAGAAGAGAAGTGTCCTCATACAATGGTGGTCAGAAGAGAAGTGTCCTCATACAATGGTGGTCAGAAGAGAAGTCTCCTCATACAATGGTGGTCAGAAGAAAAGTTCCTTCTTACACTGATGTTCAGAAGAAAAGTGTCCTCATACAATACTGGTCTGAAGAGAAGTGCTCTTATACAATGGTGGTCAGAAGAGAAGTGCCTCCATAAAAATGGTGGTCAGAAGAGAAGTTCCTCCTAACACTGGTGGTCGGAAGAGAAGTTCCTACTAACACTGGTGGTGAAAAGAGAAGTGCCCCCACACAATGGTGGTCAAAAGAGAAGTTCCTCCTTACACTGATGGTCAGAAGAGAAGTGTTCTCATACAATCGTGATCAGAAGAGAAGTACCCTCATACAATGGTGGTCAGAAAATAAGTGCCCCCATACAATACTGGTCAGAAGAGAAGTGTCCTTATACAATAATGGTCAGAAGAGGAGTGTCCTCATACAATGGTGGTCAGAGGAGAAGTTTCCCCATACAATGGTGGTCAGAAGAGAAGTGTCCTCATACAATACTGGTCAGAAGAGAAGTGCTCTCATACAATGGTGGTCAGAAGAGAAGTTCCTCCTTACACAGGTGGTCAGAAGAGAAGCGGCCTCATACAATGGTGGTCAGAAGAGAAGTGCCTCCATAAAAATAGTGGTCAGAAAAGAAGTTCCTCATAACACTGGTGGTAGGAAGAGAAGTTCCTCCTAACACTGGTGGTGAGAAGTGTCCCCACATAATGGTGGTCAGAAGAGAAATTCCTTCATACACTGGTGATCAGAGGAGAAGTGCCCTCATACAATGGTGGTCAAAAGAGAAGTACCCTCATACAATGGTGGTCAGAAGAGAATTACCCTGATACAATGGTGGTCTGAAGAGACGTGCCCTCATACAATGGTGGTCAGAAGAGAAGTGCTCTCATACGATGGTGGTCAGAAGAGAAGTGCTCTCATACGATGGTGGTCAGAAGAGAAGTGCTCTCATACCATGGTGATCAGAAGAGAAGTGTCCTCATACAATGGTGATCAGAAGAGTAGTGTCCTCATACAATGGTGGTCAGAAGAGAAGTGTCCTCATACAATGGTGGTCAGAAGAGAAGTGTCCTCATACAATGGTGGTCAGAAGAGAAGTGTCCTCATACAATGGTGGTCAGAAGAGAAGTGTCCTCATACAATGGTGGTCAGAAGAGAAGTGTCCTCATACAATGGTGGTCAGAAGAGAAGTGTCCTCATACAATGGTGGTCAGAAGAGAAGTGCTCTCATACAAAGGTGGTCAGAAGAGAAGTGCCTCCATACAATGATGTTGGGGAAAAATGGAAACATAGTGTTGGACTCATTGGGTTACCTCACTGGTATTGCTATCTTAAATTATTGATGTTAATGTAAATTATCTTCTTCCCAGGCAACCAGCTTCTACACCCCAGATGATGTGCCTGTTCTCTTTTGCTTGTAGTGTAAACATTTAAATTGAAGCACCCACCACTGCTAAGAGCTCCAAATACAACTTTATTCCAGTAAAAGCCAGGAGGACAACCCAAAAAATAGTCAACATGTTTCAGGATTTCAAGAGCACTCCCTTCTTCTGGGTTTGATTGACAACGATGTCAATAAATTAGACGTGAACTGGACAGACTGATTTGAACAGATTTGTCTGCTGGGATGTATTGGTTTTATCGCATACACACGATCAAACCAAAATCCACGCCGGCAGACAGCGCGGTGACGTGGCGGTGACGTTGACACAGCCATGTCACTGCACCAGGAAGTAAAACACTTCTGCGCATGCGTCGAACCATTCGACGCATGTGCGAGCAGATTAGCGTTATAACCAGCAGTCGTGTCGGACGGACGGATTCCCAGCAGACAGATTTTAAAGCATGCTTTAAAATCTGTCGGCTGGCCAAATCTGTCTGTCCGCTCGTACACACGATCGAATCTGTCTGCTGAAACGGTCTGGCAGACCGTTTCCAGCAGACAGATTTGATCGCGTGTACGCGGCCTTAGTGTTATGTTCCCAGTGTGATGGCAAGCACAGGCCTTGTCAGCAGCTAGTCTGGCTGCCCAAAAGCCTTGGCTATTTTTTGGATTGTCCCCTTGACTTTTATTGGAATAAAGTGGTAAAGAAAAAAAAATAGGGTTATGAACCCTAATCTGACTTTCAGCGGCACAGTAAATAATAGAGATTTATAAAAAATATATAAATGTTTAATAGAAAAAGAAAACCACATATATAACATAGGATACAAGGATAATACAATAATTAAAAATCATACATATGAGTACATATAAATGATGATAACCCGAATGCATCAATGCGTTTTGTCTTGAGGGCTTCTTCAGGACGCAAATTCAGGAAAACAGTAATTGTAGAGGCAAGAAGGGATCTCACTCTTACAAATTTGTTTCTTGGTTAGCATATGATCAAACCAGACATCCAATAGAGGAGAAAACAATCCACGCAAAGAAGGTGCAATGCTAGGCGAAGCAAAACCGGGGAGACCAACTGTAATTTCCAAATAGCCGGTGAATATGACTACAAAAAGTCACAAATGGAGAAAATGGATACAAGAAGAATGTCTACCTTTACAAGCCCAAATATAGGACGTCAAAGTGATAGTTTCAGATATAAATAGGCTCGGATCCATGGCTCAAGAGGGATATACAATACAGATCCCCCAAGTAGTGACTATTATTAGACTGGACAGGTTCAAGGTATTCCCCAGGGGAGAGAACAAAAATAGGCATCTACACCTTTGTAGAGCCCTCTTTTTCTGCTCTCCCCTGGGGATTATCTTGAACTTGTCCAGTCTAATAATAGTTAGATGTTCAGGGGTATTGTTCCTTACAATAATAGCCAGTGGGAATGATTCCTAAGTTGGTGTCAGTGAAAGTTTAGTATCAAGCAGCCACTAAAGGTCTTCAAGGTTAGCCTCTTTACAAAAACTGCAAAAAAAAAAACTTCATGATCTTGTTAAGAATACAGATTGTTCCTAACCTTATAGTTTGCGCCTAACGTTTGAAATATCACCCTTGTCATAGGTGTTCACAGCCTATTGCATTAGGGTGTGTACCCCAAAGATCAAACACAGAGCAACAGAGGCAGTGACTAGGCGTGTACACGCAACGCTATGATTCACAGACATTATAGAATGCAAAGTACATGTGAACAAGTCCTTAATTTTTTTTATATTATATTTTTTTTTACATTTTTATTTATTTATTTATTTAAACTGCCCTTTTTTGGGACTTTGGCAAAATATCAGGGTTCTAAAAAGTTTCCTGATGTTTTACATTTAAGACTAAGGGACTAAAGATAGGAAGGATGAGCAGAACTGATCCCTCTGGAGGGAGGGAGAGGAGGAGAAGTCAGCAGCGCTTCAGGGAAAAAAACAAAAAGATCAGTATCTGCAATAAGGCAGTACAGCCAGTCCTACTGCTTGGCAGATGCCCCTTTGTACTGCCTTATCGTAAGTCCTGGTGCACGGGGTGATTAGTGTGTGCCCAGGCACACCCAGCACGCACCTACAGTGGGGCAAAAAAGTATTTAGTCCCCACCAATTGTGCAAGTCCTCCCACTTAACTGCTTGCCGACCAGCCGCCGTCATTTTACTCCGGCAGGTTGGCTCTCCTGGGCAAGAGCCCGTAGCTCTACGTCGGCTACTTTTGCAGCCACTAGGGGGCACGCCGTCCCCGCTCGCCCCCGCACTCGTGCCCGGCGGGTACGATCGCCGCCTGGCACACGCGATCGCTCGGTACAGAGCGAGGACCGGGAGCTGTGTGTGTAAACACACAGCTCCCGGTCCTGTCAGCGGGGGAAATGATGATCTTCTGTTCAAACGCTATAACTTTTGCGCAAACCAATCAATAAACGCTTATTGCGATTTTTTTTTTTTTTTTTACAAAAAATATGTAGAAGAATACGTATCGGCCTAAACTGAGCAAAAAAAATGTTTTTTTTTATATATATTTTTGGGGGATATTTATTATAGCAAAATGTAAAAAATATCTCCCCCTTTCCTTAATTCCATAACTTAAAGTGATACTAAAGGTTCAAATAAAAAAAATAAAAAAAATAAGAAACATGTCATACTTACCTCCAGAGTGGCCCCGAACGCCGTCTTCTGGGGGCTCTTGCGGCTCCTCCCCGCATTAAATAACCCTGTAGGAGAAACACTCTCCCAGGGGGTTACCTTGCGGGGGCTCTCCAGAGTGCAGCATTTGCGTCCATAGATGCAAAATGCTGGTCTTGGCCTGCCCCTATCCAATCAAGAGCTGAGAACCCCAGGCAAACAGACGGCGTGTCCTCACCTCGGGACATTCCAGGGCTCAGGTAAGTAAAATGGGTGGGCTGGGGGGCCGGTGACTGACAGATGTTTTCTTGACATTAATGCATCGCATGTATTAAGGTAAAAAGACAGGAGGGTTTACAACCCCTTTAAAGCAGTCCTGCAAAGCAGAACTCAAGCAGGACAACACTGTTTGAGATATTATTGCAGCAGAGTTGTCATCTCAAACAGGAAATTAAGATCTCACTAGATTTCTGGCAGGCTCATCAGCTACGTTTCTGTACATGCAGAGTTTAAAAGGAAGAACAAATGGGGAAATGTGCATATACTGCAGAGTTGTGCTGAATTCTTTTTTTTTTTATGCTTTAAGCTCAAGGTTACCATTTGCATTTGTCAATAATAGAAGTAGAAATGTGCCACTGTACTGAAGTGTCTTATCAGTTGAATTGCTCCTTCCACAGAGATAAGACGAAGCAGATACTGTATCTCCTGTGCCAGAAGCTGTTTAGTGATATCGTAGCCCACCCTGCTTGGTGATAAGACCGCAAATACTTTTAAATAAAGTTTATTTTTGAAATAATAAATATCTCAGATTTATCCTTCATGTGAAACCCTCAATGTCAGGAAACATTCAAGGAGTGTTTTCCATTAATTAATCTGAATATTCCTTTCAATCATATAGAAAAGCATACTAATGACTTTTAGCCGGATTCACGTCGGACTTACGCCGACGTATCTAAAGATACGCCGTCGTAAGAAAAAATGTGTGCCGTCGCATCTCTGCGCCGATTCCCCAAGCTAGATACGTCAGAAAAATAGGCTTCAACCGTCTGGCGTAACTTGCCTACGCCGGCGTATCGTGGGCACATAGTTACGCTGGACGCATCTGGCATACCCATGTTAAATATGCAAATGAGTAAGATACGCCCATTCACGAACGTACTTGCGCCCGGCACATGTTTTAAGCAATTTGCGTAAGGGTTATGTCCGGCGTAAAGTTATTCCTCATATAGGAGGCGCAACCCATTCGAAGGTATGGACCAGGGAACAAACGCCGTTGATTTTTATGTAGTTTACGTAGTACGTGAATAGGGCTGTGATTACGTTCACGTAGTAGGCAACGCCCACTTCCAGCCCACTTTGACTTACGTAGGCTTACACCGACAACTATACGCTACGCCGGCGCAACGTTGAGAGGATTTGCTTTGTGAATACCATGCTTACCTCTCAACGTTGCGCCGGCGTAGCGTAAAGAAGATACTCTACGCCGGAAGAAAGATGCGCCCAGGTATGTGAATCCGGGCCTATGAGTCTTATTTTTTTTTTTACTTTATACGCTTTTAAATTTACATTCTTATCTGTTTTACATATATAGCATCTCATCTTACATTTAAATGAGGAATAAGTATCACAGAAGCTAAGAATAAACAAGCTGTTTGAGATTTTTTTTTTTTTTTAAGATAGCTTTAGTAAGTGGAGCCAACTAGACACGTTCGTTATGATCGTCATTCGTTACTTTGGATAATTTGTAACTTCGGATGAATTCGTATTTCTTCTGTGCCATTAATATGCAGCATTCGTTACTTTAGATAATTCTTAACTTCCTATTCGTTACGTTCACTAATAGTTTCTTTAGCCAAATTTGAAAGGAAATTCCAATAAAAATGTAAGTCTCCAATCTATCCCAAATTAGCTGCTATGGCACAGAGACCTGAATAGAAGAATTACTGAAAGCTATTTTACCTATAATTTATTAGTTTATATTAAAGCCTCATACACGCAAACATAATTTCCATGGACAAAGCGTAGGAATATTTGTCAGAAGGGCGTTGGCCATGAACTTGTATTGCATACAAACGGCAAAGAATTGTCAACCAACAAACACAAAACTACGTGGCTTTTCAGCTCTTTGGTGCCACCCTTTGGGCAACTTCTGCTAATGTTGTGTTATGGTATTTAAACAATTTAAACTTCTGAAACTTTTGAACCAACGTGGGGATACCGCTCTGCATGTCATTTCACGCTGGTTACCAGCAATCGTGAGTCTTTACCAACCAGGGGAATAAGTACAGCGCAGGTGGAACGGTGAAAGACATCTGGTTGTTTGCATAGGTCCGCCGCGACCATTGTTCATCAGCTACTTGAATATGGAGGAAGTTCTGCTTTGTTTTGATTCACGGCTTTGATTTATTTCACTTTTGTGAGTGCAACCTTTGTAGATTTTATGTGGTGTGTTATTAAACTGGTTTTACGTTATCACACTATCATATGCTTTCTTTATTTTGCTTCTTATCTACCACAATACTGGAATTGGAATTCGACCTGATCGGTTAAGGATTACATTTCATGCTTTTGTGCCTAAACACGTAAGTGTCAGGCAACTTGTTCTGGTGAGTTGCCAATTGGATTGGTGGAGGATTCACTTTGCACATTGGGTGTGGTGGAAGAATACTGTGAAGATTCCTGATTTGAGTTCTGTCTGATTTCATCGCATATGAACTTTTTTTGTTTGAATCACTTTATTTACCCACGGGTTCATATCATTTGTTTTTACCATCTTTTTCACTTGTGTGGATCATCCACATATGAGCGCTGTTCATATATATTTGCCATTTAAACCACACTGTTTAAATACACTGTATATGCTTTGTCAATGTTGTGTTATGGTGAGCATTGCTTCCGAGCATGCATGTTTGTCCAAAGGACTTTTGTACACACATTTGTTGTCAGAAAATGTTAAAGCATGCGATCCAACATTTGAAAAATTTGGAAAATCCAAAAACAATTCTCCGATGGAGCATACAGACGGTCAGATTTTCCAACAACAGCCTGCCATCACACAATTCCTGTCGGAAAATCCGATCGTGTGTTAATAAACAATAAATACAAATAAATAATATTAAAAACTATAATAATAGGTAATAATTTAATCATAATAGAAAATACAAAAACCAAATTATCCAAATGTAATCGATTCACTAAACTCGTAGATCAAATTATATTTTGTTCTTTCAGACTTTTGTATTTTCGCTTTTTCAGGTTTACTTTATTTCGGATTTTTGTTCTTTCTGACTATTTGTTTTCGTATGCATTTGTCAAGAGTCTTGTGTTCATTCGGATCCTTGCGAATGAACGAATATGCAGAATTTCATCCGAAAACAAATTCATAACAAAACAAATTGCACGCGTCTAGAGCCAACGTATATAACACAAATCGGAAGAGAATAGACAACACAAGTACATGTAAGGCAGGTATTCTGGTTTATCAAGCATGGGTTACAATGTAATAGTCAATGAGGGAGTCCTGGGTTAGACAACACATCAAAATTAAGTGCTTAGTTACACAACACTCACTGCCCTTCACTTTAGCTTCTGTTAAATACATGGTACTTCCTGGTATAGGTGAGCACCTTACTTATCCCTCCTCTCCCATGAGACAGCACCGGTGCCTCATAGGCTACCCAACGCTGTCACATGAGGTGGGGTTGTAGTCCAAACCACTGTAAAAGTTCTGACAGGTCCGTTGGAGCGTCACAGGACTCTTTTTCCTTTATCTCAGAGGCTAAACAGAGTCACAGAAGATCTAATTAAAGTTACTGTAGTTACATGATTCTACCCAAAGCACAGTCAACCTTTAACTGTGCTCTGGGTAAAGTGAACCCAATCTCAAGCCTAAATGCTGGGATGGGTGGTCTTGAGATAGGCAAGCGATTTAACAAAGGGGTTTCAAATCTTGTTCAAAGAGATAAGTCCCATGAAAAGAAATTACGACTTGAAAAAAAAATGGGTATGCCATGGTTTGTCTTCATCTGATAACAGTATGCCATGGTTGGTCTCCATCTGATAACAGTATGCCATGGTTGGTCTCCATCTGATAACAGTATGCCATGGTTGGCCTCCATCTGATAACAGTATGCCATGGTTGGTCTCCATCTGATAACAATATGCCATGGTTGGTCTCTGATAACAGTATGCCATGGTTGGTCTCTGATAACAGTATGCCATGGTTGGTTTCCATCTGATAACAGTTTGCCATGGTTTAGCTCCATCTGATATCTGTGTGCCATGGTTGGTCTCCATCTGATAACAATATGCCATGGTTGGTCCCTGATAACAGTATGCCATGGTTGGTCTCCATCTGATAACAGTATGCCATGGTTGGTCTCCATCTGATAACAGTTTGCCATGGTTTATCTCCATCTGATAACAGTATGCCATGGTTGGTCTCCATCTGATAACAGTATGCCATGGTTGGTCTCCATCTGATAACAGTTTGCCATGGTTTATCTCCATCTGATATCTGTATGCCATGGTTGGTCTCCATCTGATAACAGTTACCATGGTTTACCTCCATCTGATAACAGTATGCCATGGTTGGTCTCCATCTGATAACAGTATGCCATGGTTGGTCTCCATCTCATAACAGTATGCCATGGTTGGTCTCCATCTGATAACAGTATGCCATGGTTGGTCTCCATCTGATAACAATATGCCATGGTTGGTCTCTGATAACAGTATGCCATGGTTGGTCTCTGATAACAGTATGCCATGGTTGGTTTCCATCTGATAACAGTTTGCCATGGTTTAGCTCCATCTGATATCTGTGTGCCATGGTTGGTCTCCATCTGATAACAATATGCCATGGTTGGTCCCTGATAACAGTATGCCATGGTTGGTCTCCATCTGATAACAGTATGCCATGGTTGGTCTCCATCTGATAACAGTTTGCCATGGTTTATCTCCATCTGATAACAGTATGCCATGGTTGGTCTCCATCTGATAACAGTATGCCATGGTTGGTCTCCATCTGATAACAGTTTGCCATGGTTTATCTCCATCTGATATCTGTATGCCATGGTTGGTCTCCATCTGATAACAGTTACCATGGTTTACCTCCATCTGATAACAGTATGCCATGGTTGGTCTCCATCTGATAACAGTATGCCATGGTTGGTCTCCATCTGATAACAGTATGCCATGGTTGGTCTCCATCTGATAACAGTTTGCCATGGTTTATCTCCATCTGATATCTGTATGCCATGGTTGGTCTCCATCTGATAACAGTTACCATGGTTTACCTCCATCTGATAACAGTATGCCATGGTTGGTCTCCATCTGATAACAGTATGCCATGGTTGGCCTCCATCTGATAACAGTATGCCATGGTTGGTCTCCCTCTGATAACAGTATGCCATGGTTGGTCTCCCTCTGATAACAGTATGCCATGGTTGGTCTCCCTTTGATAACAGTATGCCATGGTTGGTCTCCCTCTGATAACAGTATGCCATGGTTGGTCTCCATCTAATAACAGTATGCCATGGTTGGCCTCCATCTGATAACAGCATGCCATGGTTGGTCTCCCTCTGATAACAGTATGCCATGGTTGGTCTCCCTCTGATAACAGTATGCCATGGTTGGTCTCCCTCTGATAACAGTATGCCATGGTTGGTCTCCCTCTGATAATAGTATGCCATGGTTGGTCTCCATCTGATAACAGTATGCCATGGTTGGTCTCCCTCTGATAACAGTATGCCATGGTTGGTCTCCCTCTGATAATAGTATGCCATGGTTGGTCTCCATCTGATAACAGTATGCCATGGTTGGTCTCCCTCTGATAATAGTATGCCATGGTTGGTCTCCCTCTGATAACAGTATGCCATGGTTGGTCTCCCTCTGATAATAGTATGCCATGGTTGGTCTCCATCTGATAACAGTATGCCATGGTTGGTCTCCCTCTGATAACAGTATGCCATGGTTGGTCTCCATCTAATAATAGTATGCCATGGTTGTTCTCCATCTGATTCAGTTGACTGGCCCTCTGGCTTCAATGTAAATCCAGCTTCACTTTGACTTTGCATACTGCAAGTCTCTAGTCTGAGACTCATTACGTTTTTCAGGCATAGGCTAGACATTCAAGGCTTGATTTCCTCCTCTTTAACCCCTGGGCTGAACAAGCGAAAATCAATCAATTCCTCTATCCACACTAAAATATCCACTGGTGGCAATCAGGTGCTACAGCTGCCTAAATAAGGTGGCATTACAGAACAGTGACTGCAACTTATAGGACCTTTCTCAGTTCATTTTTAAATCAACCAGCCAGGTGGCGCTCACAGGACCACACACAGCTTGAATTTTGACAGATTCAGCAGGAATTAGCCAAATTGTGAGCCATCTATCACTAGTTGTAGACAGCCAGGTTGCCCCATATTTGTTTCCTTTAAAATCCACTTTCTCCTAGACGTGCATTTGTTTTCATCCAAATGCATTTTAGTCCAAATGTCAGGGATTTTTGCATTTGTTTTAACAAATGATAACGAACGCACAAAATCAGAAATCTGAAAGATCCAACATAAAAAATGCTTAATTTTTTCTTTGTTACGACAACAGTTCGATATAGATAGAAGATTCGACATGACGCTGACAATCTGTGTTTATCAAACCTGCGCTTGAATGTGCCTAACCTAACTCTATTAGTCCAAGATTATTCTACATAACGAGAAAAGATTGGACATAAGATTCAACTGAAGCAGCTAAAAACATACGATCGTCACAAGTGGACATTTATGGTCAAATGCTCATCCCATAGGCTATAGAAGAATTCTAAGGTTGGTTGACTAGTAATAATAATTAATAAATATAATTTTTACTAGTGATACAACATTAGAATTCTTCTATAGCTTGTGGGCGGAGCATTCGACTGAAAATGTACGATTGCTGCGTCGTACAGTTTAGCTGCTCCATCGATTCTTTTTAGAACATTCAACAGACACCATAAGCCTTCAATTGACAGATTCGACCTTAAAGTAATTGTAAAAGACACCTTTAAAAAAAAAAATAACAAACATGTTATACTTACCTTCACTGTGCAGTTCGTCTTGCACACAGTGGCCCCCGCTCCACATCTTCTGGGTTCCCTCGACAGGTGTAGCGGCTACTCCCCGCAATAACTACACACAGACATGCGAGCGAGCATGGTGTGTAGCTGGTGCCGGCACGCTCCCGTGATACAGCAGCGGCCATAGCCTTAATGCATAAAATGCATTAAGGTGAATTTTTTTTAACCTTTACAACCCCTTTAATTTGGATTTTGGGACAAATGCATTTTTTAACAGAACAAAATAAATAAAAACACATTTTGGGAGTAACTAAATAAATTTATTTTTGGACGAACTGAAATGTTAGTGTGCACGTCTACAGTATCTTCCATATTGTATGGTGATGTTAAAAACAACTCTTAAGAGAAAATGACTTTTTCCTGTCCTGACATGGTGTGTATGGGAGTACAAGTATGTAAATGAAATCAAATCTGATCTTTTATTTAGGTCATAGGGAAATTAATAATTAATAGTCTAATACTAGTTGTAGAGGAGCCGTGAAGGTCTGATTCTATGTTCACCATTGCTACATATCCCCAACTTTCTCCAAGGCTACATATGTATAATTAATCTACCCTTACATTACAAGGTTATAAGTGATAGAGCTAAAGCTATCAGTATCAGTGCAAATTAAAGTTGGCTACACATGTAATGACAACCTACAGAATATGAATTCATTCTTCTGCAGGGCAAATGGGTTACATTTTCCAATTTCTTACATCACACCCAACGGCTCAGTTTTTGCATGGAGTAAGGAAAAGTAACATTTTCTGTTGGCTTTATTATTCTAACTGTGATCATGTTGGGGCTTTTTTTTCTCACTTCCTGCACCTGCCCTTTTCAAGAAATAAGGGGAGCGGTAGCCCTTAGGATAGGAAGACAGTACAACAATTAAAACCTGTCAAAACAGTAAAAAACTGCTTGTGCATTTTTCTCATGTAAATGGTAACTGTATCAAAAATGCTATATTTTATAGCAATGGTCTGTTAACCTCCTCAGCCCTGGAAGAATTGACCCCCTTCCTGACCAGAGCACTTTTTGCGATACGGCACTACGTTATTTTAACTGACAATTGCGCGGTCGTGCGACATAGCACCTAAAAAAAATTGACGTCCTTTTTTCCCCACAAATAGAGCTTTCTTTTGGTGGCATTTGATCACCTCTGCGGTTTTTATTTTTTGCGCTATAAACAAAAAAAGAGCGACACTTTTGAAAAAAAAGCAATATTTTTTATCCCCAAACAATTTATAATTTTTTTCCCCTCAGTTTAGGCCGATATGTAATTTTCTACATATCTTTGATTTTTTTTTTGCAACAAGCGTATATTGATTGTTTTGCGCAAAAGTTATAGCGTCTACAAAATAGCGGATAAATGGCATGTTTTTTTTTTTTTTTTACTAGTAATGGCGGCAATCTGCGATTTTTATCGTGACTGCGACATTATGGCGGACACATCGCACACTTTTGACACTATTTTGGGACCATTCATTCATACAGCCATCAGTGCTATAAAAATGCACTGATTACTGTCAAATGACACTGGTAGGGAAGGGGTTAAACACTAGGATGATTAAAGTGGATGTAAACCCCAAAAAATATATTATTTTTTTGATGTCACAATGTAGAGTATAAGATTTGCTATCATCTGTTCCCAGTCTTGCCACACAGAGTTAATCCAGCGCTGAGTAATCCTCGTTTAAAGTTCAGTGCAAATTAACAGAATTCCAGATAAAAACCTTGCCAAATTATAAAGTCCGTTTCTCTGTTATTGCTTTCAGTAACAGGTTATTTACATATCTAGCTTGGACATGTTTATCATAACAAGAGGTGATCCAAAGTTCATTGTATATTACTAGCATGTGTTATGATGTTATATCACCTCATGTTATGATAAACAAAACATAACATATGATAAACATGTCCTAGCTAGATATGTAAATAACCTGTCACTCAAAGCAAGAAGAGAGAAAACTGACTTTTTTTTTTATCTAGGCAAGGTTTTATCTGGAAGGCTGTTCATTTGATTTCTCAGATCTGGATTAACTCTGTGTGGCAAGACTGGGCACAGATGTTAGGAAATCTTATACTCTACATTGTGACATCCACTTTAACCACTTAAGGACCCCCGCACGCACATATACCGCCACAGAATGGCTCGTACAGGCACAAGGGCGTAAATTTACGCCCCCGCCTTCGTGCGGTTCGGGGGTCCCATCGGGAGCCCCTTCCACGGGGTGCGGGGGTCCCCCTGGCTCCGGGAGCGATCCGGGACGAGCCGGCGGATGTCGGCGTTTACCCGCCCCCCGCGATCGCTCCCAGCCAATGCGCGCGCTCCCAGTCTCTTGTCACTTCCTCCTCCTGTGTAAACACAGGAAGGGGGAAGTGATGTAATCTCCCATCGCAGCGGTATTTCCAACCGCTGCAATGGGAGAAACACCTAACAGTAAGTGTGCACCAACATTACACTGACACACACTCACATAGGCATACTTAACCCCTTGCGATCTGCCCCCCCACCCCCCCTGTCACAGTGTCACTGAATGCAGTGATCTAATCACTGCATTTAGTGTCAGTGTGACAGGCAGTGTAAAATCAGTTAGTGTTAGGTTCAGGATAGCCCCCCCACCCCCCCCTAATAAAGTTTTAACCCCCTGATCACCGCCCTAGTTAACCCTTTCACTCCCTATTGCCAGCGTCACTAAGCGATCATTTTTCTGATCGCTGTATTAGTGTCGTTGTTCCCGCTAGGTAGCTATTTTTTTTTTTTATCGACAATTTTTTTTTTTACTAAAGACATGTGGCTAAATAAATTTTGACCTAAATGTTTGACTAAAATTTAGTTTATTTGATTTTTTTTTTAACAAAAAGTAAAAAATAGTGTTTTTTTTTTCAAAAATGTCGCTCTATTTTTGTATATAGCGCAAAAAATAAAAATCGCAGAGGTGATCAAATACCACCAAAAGAAAGCTCTATTTGTGGGAAGAAAAGGACGCAAGTTTTGTTTGGGAGCCACGTCGCACGACCGCGCAATTGTCAGTTAAAGCGACGCAGTGCCGAATCGCAAAAACACCTTGGGTCATTTACCAGCGTATTGGTCCGGGTCTTAAGTGGTTAAGGGGTTAAGTGTGTCCTATGGAGTGATTCTAACTGTGGGGGGGGTGGGCTACCACTGACATGGCAGCGATCACTGCTGCCGATGACAGGGAGCAGTAGATATCTGTCATGTTGCTAGGCAGAACAGGGATATGCCTCGTTTACCCTTGTTTACCCTGTTCTGCAGCTCCGTGACATGATCGCGGGACACTGACTGATATTGAGTCCACGGGTGCCGCAGGCAAGGTCATGGAGAATGCAGCGGGAGTGGGTGCCGCGATTTTAAGGGGACGTCGATTTTGCACAGCTGTGCCATTCTGCCAACATGTGAAAGGCTGACCGAAGGTCAGCCTGTATTTGTAGGAGGAGTCGGGAGGTATTTAAATCACAAATCACAGCACAGCCGGTACGGCGAGTGCACACTCTACCCAGAAGCTCTGATCACGCCCCCAAAAAACGCTGCCACGTCGCCACTTCACTCACTGACAATACCTGTCCTGGCCAGCCGATACCTGTTTTACCTTGTAATGCTGGCTCTACAATGCCCCTCAGTGATTAGATACAAGAGGCGGGATTTATGATTTCTCCAATCACAAGCAGGGGGCGGAGATTGTGCCTCTCCAGACGTTCAAGGCCAGGACAAGTACTGTCACTAAGTAAAGTGGCGATGTTGCGGCTTCTTTTGGGAGCATCAGATCGGCCCGGGGGGAAAGGAGGGTGGCGTTCAGTTTCTGACAGATTGTCCTGAAATGAAGGTGACCGGGACAGACCTTGTAATGCGGGAGCCCGGGCATGCACATGCACTGGTAGAGGTACATTGCATTCCCAATATCTCCATGAATAGACCTGGGCCAGATCGAAAGAATCGCATATCTTACGCGCCGTAACTTAGAGCGGCAGGTACGTTTCGAAAGAACCGCCCTAAATTACGGCGGTCTGGCGTAAGCCCGCGTAATTCAAAGTAGGAAGGAGGTGGGTGTGTAGTATTGAAATGAGCGTGACCCCACGTAAATGTTCTAACGAACAGCGCATACCGTCCTTGGACGTACGTGTGCATGCCCGAAAATCACGTAAATAGTCAATGCCGCGTGAACGTAACAACAGCCCTTTGAACGACTTCCCAAATGCTAAACGACGGAAAATTCTCGCTGTTCCGATTACTTAACATTGCGCGCCTCATGCGGGGTAACTTTACGCCATACGCAACTTTAATACGCCGGGCGCATCTACGCAAGCGTATCTTGCTTTGCATACTTTTAATGAATAACAGCACTACGGCGGCATGCTCCTAAAATTTCGGCGTATCTTGCTTTCTGAATCAGCGCAAAGATACGGGACACATTTGCAACGGCGTATCTTTTGATATGCTGGCGTATCTTTCTGCGGCCCTTACTGTTGGTTTGACCAATAATCTTTTGAGCATGGTTTGTGAAGATGCCAAAGGGTCTGATTGTAATGTTAGTTTGTGCAGATTTAGTGCTTTAGATTTAGCAGATGGCAGATCTACTTGTGAAAGTTCTTAAAAAAAAAAGTGTGCATTTAGAGATGATACAACTTTTGACTTTGATAAAGCTGCGCCTGCATCCTTTTTTCTTTTTATTAATTTGGCCTGGGATCATGCCCAGGTAATAAAGACAAAATAAACGCAGTTTATATTGTGTACTATGTAACTTTGTGGCTCTGATTTCATAGAAAAAGTGAAGCTTGGCTCTGGTTTTAGTTTTCTTGCTGAGAGAAGCATTTTTCTTTATTTTTAGTAATTTCAACCCTTTTAAGCTAAGTAGACTCCAACCCCCACAGACGGCTATACAAAGATATCGGCCTAAACTTTACTCCTCGGGTTCACAAGATAAGTTTGCTGTTGAAATAGTTTATATTTTGTTTTTGTATTTTTGAGACAGTTTAGATTTTGTTTCATATAAGTCGGAACAGTTTAGACTAAACTTTTGTTCTGAATAGTTAGTTGGTGTGCTGGGGAATTTTTGTCTTGTATTATTCTGTGTATTGACCTGCCCGTATGCACCTTTCTTTTGCTCGTTATCAGCTGATGTATGCAGTTGCCTTTTTTTACTTAAA
Organism: Rana kukunoris; assembly: GCA_029574335.1. Classification (NCBI taxonomy): domain Eukaryota; kingdom Metazoa; phylum Chordata; class Amphibia; order Anura; family Ranidae; genus Rana; species Rana kukunoris. The sequence continues at coordinate 38,637,687 of CM056056.1, read as the reverse complement.
GGGGTTGTAAAGCTTTGTGTTTTATCACCTTAACCACTTAAGGACCGCCTAACGCTGATTTCGGCAGAATGGCACAGCTGCACAATCTAAGGGTTTTTTAAGTCCACCGGCGCGCGACCCGGTCCGAAGCTCCGTGACCACGCGTGGGACCCGCGGACCCGATCGCCGCCGGTGTCCCGCGATCGGTCAAAGCTAAGAACGGGGAAGGTGTGTGTAAACACACCTTCCCCGTTCTTCATTGTGGCAGTGGCAGTGATCCGTTCCCTGAAAAAAAGCTCTACACGTCCAGCCCAGCCCCCCTACAGTTAGAAACACATTGAGGTCAAAAACCTAAAGCACCCCCTATGGTTAACTCCTTTACTGCCATTTTTTTCACAGTTTGGCATTTTTATAGACTTTTCGCTGTGAAAATGACAATGGTCCCACGTCAAAATTGTCACGGCCACCATAATGCACAATGAAAAAAATCACTGATCGCCGCCATTAATAGTAAAAAAATAATTATTAATAAAAATGCCATAAAACTATCCCCTATTTTGTAAACACTATAAATTTTGCACAAACCAATCGTTAAATGCTTATTGCGATTTTTCTTTATCAACAATAATTAGAAGAATACGTATCGGCCTAAACTGAGGACATTTTTTTTTATATTTTTTGGGGATATTTATTATAGCAAAAAGAAAAAAAAATGATTTTTTTTTGAAAATTTTTGCTCTATTTTTGTCTATAGCGCAAAAAATAAATAAACCAAAAAAACTCTATTTGTTGGAAAAAAACAATGCCAATTTTGTTTGGGAGCCACGTCACACGGCCACACAATTGTCAGTTAAAGCGACGCAGTGCTGAATCGCAAAAAGGGTCCTTTAGATACATAATAGTTCGGGTCTTAAGTGGTTAATGCATCCTATGCCATAAGGTGAAAAATAAACTTGCAGCCCCTGTTTTACTTACCTGACCCCCCAAATCTCTGTGGGCACGATCCGATGTTGCTTTCCCCAGCTCTTGTTGGCTCATCATTGGATGATTGATAGCAGCAAAGCCGTTGGCTCCCGCTGCTGTCAATCACATCCAATGATGTGGCCGCCGGTGGACGGGGCTGAGTCATACAATTGGCGGCTAGGCACATCAACTGAATGGCATGGGGGCGCACCTGCAAGCTAACCCCCTTGGGAATGAGCTTCCCAAAGGGTGTTAGCTCTTGAAGGGAGGAGCCGCTAGAGCTGCCGTGGGACCCCAGAAGTGGATGATCGGGGCCACTCTGTTCAAAACGAACTGCACAGTGGAGGTAAGTATGACATGTTTGTTCTTTAAGTAATCTGCAAACCTTTACAACCCCTTTAAGCTGGACTACCCCGCTATTGGGAAGCAAAAAACTGACAACGTTTTTAGCAACAAGAACTTGTTCCAAATTTGTCGACTCTGGTCTATTGATCCACTCTCCAATCCCATATGTAGCCTTATATGTGGAAACGCGTTGGAAGGAGACAGGAGCTGAGATGTTACTGTGCTCCGTACTTGGCGGTGTAAGCCGCAGTCGAACCCCTCTCTCTACCACTTATTTTTTACCTAATTACCGTAAGTGCATTTATTTTATTAAACAAATATTTTTGGACTTACTAAACAATGAGTCTTCCTTCTTTTTATAAAAAAAAACATAGCTCAATACTAAGAATAGCTGGCTCGGGGGTCATAATGAGATCTGGTGTGGAGATTGAGGCGTCTATGGTTGAGCATATGATCCACTCCCACACAGTGCCGATGTCCAACTGAACCTGAGAGGTGGAAGGAAGCAGATCATGCTGTTCATGATGTCTTATAATCTGGAGATTATGAAGATTTGGTAAGAGGCCATTTCTTCAACAACAAAAAAATATTATTCTTTATTGGGTGTCATTATTAAGGAAAAACTGGGAACAGTGTACCTTTTATATCTCTGTTTGGCTTTTTTTTTATCTTTTAGACAAATTTCTTATTTTATTTGTTTTTGGACATTGAGGTTGATATCACCTTGCGGGCGCGTTCCCGAGTCATTCATTCGGCATCCATAGGTACCACTTTCAGCCCCAAGAGCTGTTCCATGCAATCTAGCAGCCCCTAGCTTAGGATACTGAAAGCTAAAGTATACATTTTTTCCCCCCTATGTATAGAAATTGTATTTGATTCTTTATACAGTATTTGTTGAAATCTGATTCACTTTTGATCTTCTACAAGCCTCCAGAACATATTGGCCCAGATTCACAAAGCACTTGCGCCGATGTATCTCCAGATACGCCACGTAAGTGCAAATATGCGCCGTCGTTTCTTTGCGCCGGACCGACAAACTAAGATACGCCTAAAAACAGACTTCATCCCACTGACGTAACTTGCCTACGCCGGCGTAGAGCTCCCATTGACTTTCTATTCAAATATGCAAATGAGGGAAATACGCCGATTCACGAACGGACGTGTGCCCGGCGCAGGCTCTATGCAACACGCGTAAGTTTTACGTCCGGCATAAAGTTATTCCCCATAGATGAGGCGCAACCCATGCAAAGGTATGGACCAGGTAACACAAGGCTACGTATTGTACATTGGACGTCTGTGAATATGGGCCGACGTGGGTCTGGCTGGGCGTAGGTTACGTTAACGGTGTACACAGTGATCCGGCGTATCTTAGGCAGTTGTTCCGACGTGGTGGTGCGCATGCGCACGTTGGATACCTCCACATCATGACGCATGCGCCGTTCGTTTTAAGTACTTGTCTGGCGCCCGGCCCATCATTTGCATGGGGTCACGCTTCATTAGCATGGATCATGCCCACTTCCACCTACTTCCACTTCCGACGGCTTACGCCTACGAAATATATGCCACTCTGGGGCAACGTTGGGAGCATTTGCTTTGTGAATTCCATGCCTTGCCTCTCTGCGCTGCGTCGGCGTAGCGTAAAATAGATACGCTACGGCGACAAAAATGTGCGCCCATGTCTGTGAATCCGGGACCATTGTTTTTGTATTATTTTGCTCTGATTAGATTGTGGTTTCTCCCTTTTTTGTAAATTTGGCTAGTTCTTAATTTTGAAAAATATGTTTTATATATTATATAATACGTTATCTTTTTACTTATTGAATCCAGGGAGATCCTTCTTGTGCCCTTTTTCCAGAGAACACCAGTCAATCCTCATTTGACACGTCCACAGAGCTGTTTATCTCCAGATAATACACCCTCTAAAAGTTTAAATTCAATTAATTTCCATTGTGTGTCATCTACAGTGTTTAATGTCATCATGTAAAGTTTAATTTATCACCTTAATAACCAAACGCAACATGATGCATGCTGAGGTAATTATCTGTTTAACTTCCCCAGCTGCCCGCTACAGATGTCTAATCTTATGGAAAGTATTATTATCTGTCTGCGAGTGCTGGGTCTGCTAGAAGAATCAAATCCAGACAGCAGCTTTTATTAATGACTTACCAGCTTCAAAAGGTGTCATATGACTTATGGTTACTGGAAGAATATATTGTTTTAGGAGTTCACATAAATGTATCTGCACTTTTATTAATGACAGATTATTTATATTTTTTTAAGGAAAAATTGGAAAAACTCACTAAAAAATACTGAAAAAATAAATGAACACCTATAACAGAGTTACAATATTTTCGATATGGAAGCTGCGATTAGCATGTAAACAATTGGTACAGGAAAAAGCATAGAAATAAAAAATATATAAATATAAATCGCTCTACCCCCTAACCATTTGATGATCAAAATCCAGACACCCGTCTTGCTGGGGGATCGTTTGGAGCTTGAGGTGACGTCAGTGCGCCGCTCCTCCCTACGTCCGTTTCGTAATAACTTACTTCGTCCTTGATGTAAGTTATTACTGACACTGGCATTGACACACCTCAAGCTCCAAACGATCCCCCAGCAGGACGGGTGTCTGGATTTTGTGTACCGGCCGGCACACCAGATTTAAGGCCTATTTTTCTGCAACATTTGTAAGTGTAACACCAACTCTTTTAGTAAACTTTTATACGTTTAATGCGCTATGTGGAGCTATTGTTGTCTCTTGCATGTCGGGTGTATATGCTGGTGATCCATAACCAATACTGGAAGAGATTCATAGCTTAAAGACTGGATTTGCTTGAGCTGCGTGGCTGGAGTGAGAACCTTGATTATATGCTTTTAATGATCCCCTGTCATAAGGGATCTTGGTAAGCTGGTAAGGAGCCATTTCTATTGATTGGTGGAGGATTATCACTTTTTGGACACGTTCATTCATTAGATTTTGGATTTCGGCACAAAGCACTGATGTTCAGCATTTTTTGACAAATCATTTAATGCACTTACGGACTATATTTTGTTAACCAATTTTTAGTTCAATATTTTTAATTTATTTATTCATTTGTCATCAACATCATTTTATATTTTATATTTACCAACGGCACGAGATGCTTTATACTATAGAACATATTAAAGCGACACTAAAGTCTGGATTTTTTTTTTTTTTAAAACAACAAACATGTTATACTTACCTCCACTGTGCATTTCGTTTTGCACAGAGTGGCCCGGAAAGCTGTCTTCTGGGGTCCCTCGGCGGCTGTCTAGGCTCCTCCTCGCAAAAGATTTCCATCTTCATGCGAGGGCGCTCGCACGGTGGAAAGCTTTTGCGAGCGCGCTCCCGTGATACAGCGGCGGCCATAGCCACTGACTGTATCACTCGGCTCCGCCCCCCGGCGCCCCGCGTCATCCGCTGTGATTGACAGCAGAGCCAGCCAATGGCTGCGCTGCTATCAATCCGCCCAGCCTAGCCAGTCAACGGCCAGGCTGGGAACCGAAGAGGATGACGTGGACGCGCCCGGGAGTTTCGAACGGTCAGGTAAGTAAAGCGGGGACTCGGGGGGGGGGGGGGGGGGCGGTGCTGTGGGATGTTTTTTTACCTTAATGCATAGGATGCATTAAGGTAAAAAAACGTTTACCTTTACAACCCCTTTAGGTATCATATTATTATATGCCATTAGTTATACATTTGTATACCACTGTTTTGATTTTGGTGATTTACCTTCAATGGGCCAGATTCAGGTAGAGTTAGGCTGGAGTATCAGTGATACTCAAGCCTAACTCTCACTTTGAGCTGGCGTTTCTGTTTTCTTTAGTCAGAAAACAAGAAACGCCGGGTTGGAGTTTCGATACGAGCGGCGTAATTGAATTTCGCCGTCGCATCGCAACTGCAATTTAAAAAATGGCGCTGGGGGCGTTCCCGCTGATTAACGCCGAAAATATGTTAATCAGCGGGAATCGGCAATTCACGATCGTATTCGGGCGCGACGCAGTGACTTTCTGACGTTTCCGTAAGCGATACGCGGCGTAAAGATAAAGCAGCCCCCTAGTGGAGTATCCTATGTTAAGTATAGCCGTCGTCATCGCGTCGAAAAAAAAAATTTGCGTCGCTTGCATAAAACGTCCATGAATGGGGATTTGACGTCATTGACGTTCACTGACAGAATTTGGAGCATGCGCACTGGGATGCATTGACAGTCGACGCATGCGCAGTACGTTCGCCGCGGGATCGCGCCTAGTTATAATAATACACGCCCCCTACCCGCCCAATTTGAATTCCGCCGGCTCATTTTCGATACGCCGCCGCAACTTTAGGAGCAAGTGCTATGTGAATAACAGTACTTGCTGCTAAAGTTTCGCCGGAGTAACGTAAATGAGAAACGTTACTCCACAGTAAAGAAGCGCCCATCTACCTGAATCTGGCCCTATTATTTTATTTAAAGTTTTGAAAAAAAGGCATGCAGTTTATTTGGCGAAAACTAAAAGTAGAAATAATTTATTATCTGCATGGTACAATAGCTTTTAGGCCACGTACACACATATCCAATGAAAACGGTCCGACAGACTGATTTCATCAGACATGTCTCCTGGAGATTTTGGTCTGATGTGTGTACACACGATCAAACCAAAACCCCTGCAGACAGACAGTGTGGTGACGTGGCGGTGACGTTGAGGCCGCCACGTCACCAAACCAGGAAGTAAAATACTTCCACGCATGCGTCAAATCCATTCAACGCATGCAGGAGATTTCGGTCCGCTGGTTAGGCGTACTAACCAGCGGACATATCCGACAGACTGCTTTCCAGCAGACAAGTTTTAAAGCATGCTTTAAAACTTTTGTCTGCTGGAAACCTGTCTGCTAGCCCGTACACACGATCGAAACTGTCCGCTGAAACTGGTCTGCGGACCAGTTTCAGCAGATATATTCGATCGTGTGTATGCGGCCTTAAACTCCAGATTTCTTTTTGCAGTGGGTCACATGTGGGAGCATTGATGAGGTAGTAAACACTTGTCTTCAAGAGCAAAAACTCCCATGATGAACTGGAGGAAATAAAAACTGCTCCACCGAGACAGACCAGTGGAGGAAAACAAATGCCCACCACTAGTAAGCTCAACCTCTCCTCCAAGGAAAATAAGACGGACAGGAACTTTAATACAAAGAGTTGCACCTTTTGGATGCTGGTCGTCTATAGCAGAGAACAGTGGCGTCACTAGGGTTGGTGTCACCCGGTGCGGTGAAACATGGTGTCACCCCCCCAGCAGGACAGGCAGTAGGGCATTACACGCCTCTCACGTCGTCTGCACCTGGGTGCGGACCGCACCCCTCGCACCCCCCTAGCAATGCCTCTGGCAGAGAAGAATCAACCAACATTAAATATCATTGTGATTGAAGGTCGATATTAAGGTAAAAAAACATATTTTTTCATTTTTGATATAATAATGGCAAATTATTTAGTCACCTCACCCCCTGCCTCCATTCTCCTCTGCCACCAACACCCCCTGCCTTCACCCCCCTCTGCGGTTCCACAATCTCCCTCTGCCTCCAATTTCCCCTTGCCTCCAATCTTCCCCAGGCCCCCTGCCTCCAATTACCCCCTGCCTCCATCATCCCCTGCCTCCATCCCCCTCTGCGGTGCCACCAACATCCCCTGTCTCCACCCCCCAACCTCTGCGGTGCCACCAACACCCCCTGCCTCCAATCACCCCCTGCCACTAACACCCCCTGCCTCCAACCTCCCACTGCCTCCATCCCCCTCTGCAGTGCCACAGCAGCCACCATCTCCCCCTGCCTCCAATCACCCCCTGCCTCCAATCTCCATGTGCAGTTCCAAGCCGAACCGATCTTGGCTATTTTACGAACACGGATCTGTAATCACCTAAGTCTCAGTGACTCGGTGATCACAGCGTGCGTGAGGAGCGTGCGAAAGGAGAGGACGTCTATTGACTGTCTCCTGGCATTTGGGGTCCACGCTGCGGCCGTCATTCGGCTATAGCATAGACGCTAAGTGGTTAAACCCACTGTGCCCAGAGGCACAGACAAACACACAGGGATTTCTTCAGAATAACAAAAGGTAGGAATCTGCAACAAAGGAATAGATAATGGAAAGTTCAAGCTGTCCATGTATGCAATACAGGTTTCTCTTGTAGAGGGCTGGAATGTGTGGAAAACTGTGGAATGTGTGGAATATTCTGCTTTTGGCGTTTCATTTATTACTTTTTATTTTTTTTAAAGAGGCCAAAAAAATATATGGTGGGTTTCTTTCTTTCTTTTTTTTTTTTAGATAAAACCCTTTCCTTTCCAGATCAATTGCATACCCCCTTAATGTATGAAAAATGGGCCCACTTTCCTTTACTATCCCTATCTGAGTGTTCAAATTAGATACAAAGAAAATGACACTGCCGCCCAGAATAGGCATTAAGTGTAATTTTCCATATCATCCCTTAAATACGTCTGGATGTTAATATAATAGCACCAACGAAACTCCTGAAATTTGCCATTCAGTGGGGAAACAATATTTTCCGGGATGTCTATTCACTGGCTCAGAGCCTGTATTCTGTAGACTGAATTTGTTATTAACTAGATACAAGGATTGTACTGTGAGCAGATCAGCTACAAATGACCTTTAGAAATAATATTCCCCATCTGTTCTGTCCCTTAAGAAGAAGAAGAAGAAGAAGAAGAAGAAGTCAGAAAATGCATATTCAATTTAAATAATGTGTATTTACTTAGGCATATTGTAGGTGATAAATGGTCTATTTTATCTATTATGTATTATGATTGGTAGAGCTATTCCTGAATATTACAGAATGTAATAGTGGGATACATTTGTACACCTTCAAATGAATATTCTACTTACTTTCAGAACATTTACAATTGAAAATTGCCATCTTATCCACAGAATGATTTCATGTACAATAGATAAAACCTCACTCTGCTCAAAGCCACCAAAGTTCCCTGCTTTGTACTCAGGATTTTGAGCTCTTCATGGTTGATATGGAAATTTTGTTTTATGACATATGTTTTCCAAGAAATTATTTGCCTCTTGTGATATTTAAAGTGTGTGCATTGCCAAATGTATGGATAGAATTAGAGTTGTCCCGATACCGATACTAGTATCGGGACCAATACCGAGCATTTGTGTGAGTACTTGTACTCGCACAAATGCTCCTGTAAGGCCTTGTACACACGAGGGAATAAATCCGCTGAAGATGGTCCGACGGACCATTTCAGCGGAAAAATCCCCTCGTGTGTAGGGGCAAACGGACGCTTTTTGCCGGATTCATCCGGCGGAAAAATTCCAAAGCATGCTTTGAAATATTTCCGCCGGATAGCTGGCTGGCAGATATGTCCGCTGGTTAGTACGGCAAACCAGCGGACATATCTTGCCGCACATGCGTCGTATCCTGTGAATGGATCCGACGCATGCGCGCGGAAGTGTTTACTTCCTGGTGCGGTGACGTGGCGGTCACGTCGGCGTCAACGTCACCGCCGCGTCACCGCGCTGTCCGCCGGCGGGGAATTTGATCCGATGGTGTGTACAGCCATCGGATCAAAACATCCCGGCGCAAATATACGCTGTAAACGGTCCGGGGACCGTTTACAGCGGATATTTCCCATCGTGTGTACAAGGCCTAACGGTCACCACCGTTTACGACCTTCCATCCAGCCACGACAAGCTTATCCGACACACTGCGACAATCCTGCATACACGATCCATTCCATTTCCCATAATCAAGACGAGACACAAGCTCTGTACTTGTTTCCAAATGAATGAATACGTTATTGGTTTCTTAGCTTGCTTATATATCTAGTAAAGCATGTTAAAGTTAATCACAGGACAATGCAATCTCCACCCCCACTCATCACACACTGGGGCTAATTCTCTAGCAGACATTTCGGCAACCGATACTGACGAGATCTATCACATTCCTTTATCAATAGAATTTACATGCTAATTCAATACATCTGAAGAGAGACGTTAACACAGGGCTTTAAACAGTTTTATCACACAATGAAAAGGTCTTTGGAGCAGACCTGGATTAACACCTCTACACAATGAAATGTCTTTCACAAGCCGGTTCACTTAGCATTTTAAAAGCAGGTGTCTAGTAGGAACACCTTAATATCTCAGTATCCTGCCATATGAAGTATCAATAATGTCCCATCTCATGTAATACATAGTGTTGCTCACGAATATTCGCATTGCGAATATTCGTTACGAATATTGCATATTCAAGTATTCGCGAATAACTCGAATATCACGGTGAATATTCGCTATTGCGAATATTCGTATTTTTTCAAACTTATTTTTAAAACAGATCACATCCTAGTGATCTGATCTCCATCGACGTCTAAAAGCATTGATGGTATGATTAGAGACCCTGGGCCGAGTAGCTGAGGCGTTCCTTTTATGTTGCCGAATATTGGCAATGCGAATATTCGTATTACGAATATTCACGAATACGTTCTCTGCCCTTCTGTGTTTTGTGTATAAAAAAAAAAAAAATTTGCTTTAGTTTTAGTCATATAAGTTTGTGTAAGTAGAGTTAGACCTCGTACACACGAGGCAATAGATTTGTTCAAAAAGGTCTGTCCGACCGATTTGAACAAATCTGTCTGTTTGGATTTTGGTTTGCTCGCGTGTACACACGAGCAAACCAAAATCCCCGCCAGCAGACGGCACGCTGACGTGTCGGTGACGTGGCGGTGATGTTGACGGCGCCACGTCACCGCACCAGGAAGTAAAACACTTCCGCGCATGCGCCGAATCCATTCGGCGCGTGTGCGAGACGACATGTCTGCTGGTAAGTGTACTAACCAGCAGACATGTCAGGCGGACGGGTTCCCACCCGATAGATTTCAAAGCATGCTTTGAAATCTGTCGGGTGGCCAAATCCGTTGGCTCGCCCGTACACACGATCGAATCTGTCTGCTGGGACGGTCTAGCAGACCGTTTCCAGCAGACAGATTTGATCGTGTGTACGCGGCCTAAGTGTTTAGTGCATATTAGTTTAGTAATCCAGGAAATTATCTCCGTTTTCGCGTGTTGATGAGAATTTCGCAATCAATTTCGCATTCGCAATCAATTTCGCATTCGCATTCGCAAAATTTCGCAAATTATTTTTTTGATAAAATATCAAGAATATTCGATATTTACGAATATTCGCGAATATTCTTCTATATATTCGCGAAATATCGCGAAATTGAATATGGCGTATTCCGCTCATCACTAGTAATACATGAAGTATGATTTTATTAGCCACCCTACGCCCAAAGGGCACAGGGTGGACTTAGACCCAGGAGTTATTAGTGCCGCTGGCACAAGAGTATCTCTCATCCTTCCAAAGTCTCTGGTTGTCACGGTTCATTCTGTTACAGCTCCCGATGACAGATCCGATACCTGGAGAGGGCTGAGCGGAGATCTGTCTGGCGGTAGTGGATCAAAGTGGAGTGGGTAAGCTGGCCAGGGCAGGGGTGCAGGGTGCCGCATCATATTCCGGTGACCGTAGCCGTCACATTCAGTACAGGAAGTGACGTATCCCTGTCGGAAGGGTAAACATCATGGCGGCCATGCAAAAATGCGAAGAGAACTTGGACAGCCGCACTCCAAAAATAAATGAAATTAATTAAAATCGATCACAAAAATAAACATGCCACAGCAAAAAAAATTGGAACAAAAGCTAAGATTTCGCAATGTAGCTTCAGTGCTTAGTCATAGCTAGGTTAGCCAGTCGCCCACTGGATGTCAGCCCTCCGGATGCTCGCTGAATGTGCGATAATACTGTATACATACAGTATACACCGCTGAGCCAATTTCGGCGAGTGATGTATTCTATTAACCACTTAACGACCACCACATGTAAATATACCTCCACAGAATGGCACGTACAGGCAGATGGACGTGCCGGCACGTCCCTGCCTTCCAGTGGCTTGGGGGTCCGATCGGGACCCCCCGCTACATGCATCGGTCGGTAAGCCTCTGGGAGCGATCCGGGATGAGGGGGCGGCTGTTCGTTTCTGTCCGCCCCCTCGCAATCGCTCCCAGAGAATCGGCTTTCCCCCCCTCTGCCCGCCCTCTCCCGGTTTTCTGATCGCTGTATTAGTGTTACTGTTGCCGCTAGGTAGCTATTTTTTTTTGATATTGCGATTTTTTTTTTTACTAAAGACATGTGGCTTAATACATTTTGGCCTAAATGTTTGACTAAAATTTAGTTTATTCGATTTTTCTTATAACAAAAAGTAGAAAATAAAATTGTCTTTAAAATTTTCGGTCTTTTTCCGTTTATATCACAAAAAAAAAAAAATCGCAGAGGCAATCAAATACCATAAAAAGAAAGCTCTATTTGTGTGAAGAAAAGGACGCAAATTTTGTTTCGGTACAACATTGCATGACCGCGCAATTACCAGTTAAAGCAGCGCAGTGCCAAATTGTAAAAACACCTTTGGGCATTTAGCAGCATATTGGTCCGGGGCTTAAGTGGTTAATGAATACAGAGCCTGCTCAGATTGGAGTAGCAACCTCTGCCAATTCAAGCAGGCTACATATAGTAGCCTGCTCGGATTGGCTTTGAGAGTCAGAGGCGCGGGTTGATGATGTTACAACCTCTGCCAATCCGAGCAGGCTTTGTATTCATTAATAGAATGCATCGCTCGTCGTGATTGGCTCAGCATGGTAACTGTATGTAAACTGTGAGACAGTATGTTACCAAAGCTACTGAACATACTGTATTACCGCACATCCAGCAGGCTGACAGACTGGTCGAAAGGGGGTCGTCTTATACGGCAAGTATAGCACAAAACCAATGCTTTAACCACTTGACCACCGAGCCTGTTTTTCAGATTCTGTGTTTACGAGACTAAAACATTTTTTTTCGCTAAAAAATTACTTAAAAACCCCAAACATTATATATTTTTTTTCTAACACCCTAGAGAATAAAATGGCAGTCATTGCAATACTTTTTGTCACACCGTATTTGCGCAGCAGTCTTACAAGCGCACTTTTTTTGGAAAAAAATCACTTTTTTTAATAAAAAAATAAGACAACAATCAATTTTGCCCAATTTTTTTATATATTGTGAAAGATAATTTTACGCCAAGTAAAATGATACCCAACATGTCACGCTTAAAAATTGTGCCCACTCGTGGCATTGCATCAAACTTTTAACCTTAAAAATCTCGATAGGCCACGTTTTAAAAAACTCTATAGGTTGCATTTTTTGAGTTACAGAGGAGGTCTAGGGCTAGAATTATTGCTCTTGCACTAACAATCACAGCGATACCTCACTTGTGTGGTTTAAACACTGTTTTCATATGCGGGCGCTACTCGCGTATGCGTTCGCTTCTGTGCGCGAGCTCGTCGGGACAGGGCGCTTTAAAAAAAAAATTGTTTTCTTATTTATTTTTATTTATTTTATATTTTTTTACACTGAAACAAAAAATAAATAAAAATATCACTTTTATTCCTATTACAAGGAATGTAAACATCCCTTGTAATAGAAACAAGCATGACAGGTCCTCTTAAATATGAGATCTGGGGTCAAAAAGGCCTCAGATCTCATATTTAGACTTAAATGCAAAAAAACAAGAAAAAAAAATGGAAACTGTAATTTTTTTAAATGACAAAAAAAAATGTTTCTTTAACCACTTAAGACCCGGACCAATACGCTGGCAAATGACCCAAGGGGTTTTTGCGATTCGGCACTGCGTCGCTTTAACAGACAATTGCGGCGTGCGACGTGGCGATTCGCGTCCTTTTTTTCCCACAAATAGAGCTTTCTTTTGGTGGTATTTGATCGCCTCTGCGATTTTTATTTTTTGCGCTATATACAAAAATAGAGCGACATTTTTGGAAAAAAATCAATATTTTTTACTTTTTGTTATAATAAAAAACCAATAAACTAAATTTTAGTCAAACATTTAGGCCAAAATTTATTTAGCCGCATGTCTTTAGTAAAAAAAAAATCGCATTAAAAAAAAATTAGCTACCTGGCGGGAACAGCGACACTAATACAGCGATCAGAAAAATGATCGCTTAGTGATGCTGGCAATAGGGAGTGAAAGGGTTAACTAGGGCAGTGATCAAGGGGTTAAAACTTTATTGGGGGGGGGGTGGGGGGGCTACCCTGACACTAACACTGACTGACTGTCACACTGTCTGTCACACTGACACTAAATACAGTAATCATACATGTATGATTACTGCATTCAGTGACACTGTGACAGGGGGGAGGGGGGGGGCGATCGCGGGGGTTAAATGTGATTTTGTGTGTAGTGTAGTGTTGGTGCAGGACTTACTTGCTGTGTTGTGATCTCTCCTCAGCGGCGCTTGAAACAAACGCCGAGGGAGAGATCACGTCGCTTCCTCCTTCCTGTGTTTACACAGAGGAGGAAGTGACAGGTCAGGCGGGCGCGCGCATTGGCTGGGAGCGATCCGGAGTGGGCGGATGAAAACGGATAGCCGCCCCCACTTGTCGGATCGCTCCTGCAGCCGCGCGGACCGCCGCATGTACGGGGGGGGGGGTCCGATCGGACCCCCGATCCCCCCCAAGGCACCAACGTATATATACGTTGATGTGCCTGTCGGTGCCATTCTGCCGACGTAAATGTACATGCGGCGGTCCTTAAGTGGTTAAGACGCATGGGCGAGACTGACGTTTTGACGTCACTTCCGCCCAGCAAAGCTATGGGGACGGGTGGGGGCCATGTTGCCCTCACTCACATCCCCACACAGACAGCCGAAGGACCCGATCGCCTCCGCCGGCAGAGGGCACGGGAGAGTGGCGGGAGGGGGGGGCCCTCTCCCGCCACCGATAATGGCGATCTCGCGGCGAATCCGACGCGGAGACCGCCGTTATCATTGACAGGACCGCCCACTGAAGAGATGGATATCTCGGTTGTGGCAGCAGCTGCTGCCATTAATGAGATATCCATCTTTAAATACAAGATGTATATTTACAGTGGGCGGTTGTCAAGTGGTTAAATAGAAAATTAGGGGGTCATCTTATACCGGCAAATACGGTATTCTATTTCTTCTTCTCTTTCCTTTTTTTTTTCTTTTGCTTTTTTTTTCTCTAATCACCCAGGCAATTTTATAGGGAACAGATCCCAATTAAGCTGCTTTAAGTGACGCTATCATCAAGGATAAATGGTGGACTTGTAGTGGCCACATACTGAATCTCATTGTAGTTAATATGGCAATTAGTTTGCATTACTAAACACTATTATTCCTCTTCCTTTATATTTCAGACAATATTTTGCCTGGTGTGCAGTGCAAGTTTAATATCAATTGTAGCAGCCTGCTACTTTTTAGCCGGCGCTGCTTTAAATTTAGAGGGTAGTCTGAGGCCTCGTACACACGACCGAGGAACTCGGCGGAAAAGACGCATCGTTTTCCTCGACGAGTTCCTTGTTAGGCTTGTTGAGAAACTCAAGAAACTCGACAAGCTGTCTTTGCGTACACACTTTCAAGACAAAATCTCCTCGTTCTCAAACTCGGTGACTTCAACACATGCAAAGGCAGGGGCTGCTTTTGCTAATCTCATGTAATTGCGTGTTAGGAAAAAGTTTGGTAAGAGACATTTGCACTTTTCAGTCTGTTACAGCGTGACAAATGTGCTATTTCCATTACAAATACAACTTTTACTGAAGGTGTGCGGGTTTCTAAGCATACACACAGGGCCGGCCTTTGGGGTGTGCGGGCTGTGCGACCGCACAGAGCGTCATAAGCAACAGGGCGCCGTGTGGCCGTCACAGCTCACAGATTCACAGACTGTGAGTCGCAGACTCGCAGTCATCACAGGCTGGGGCAGCCATGTCACTGCTCAGCAGCAACCCGGCGCTGCAGAGGGGGGGCACTGTGTTGCCCAAGTGTCAGACACTGTTCCCCTCTCTCCCTCCTCCTCTCCTTGTCTCACGTGTGTGTTATACAGCTGCTAAGTCCTAACGGCGCCAGGAGCAGAGGGCACTCTGTGATGCTGATAAGACCACCTCCCCCCTTATCTAGCAGGCAGCAGCACAGTTACATTCATTGGTCACGGTCAGTGAAGCTGAGACACCAGGGCTGTCATCGGGCGGAGGGGGGCGACTACAGATGTATGGGGCCCTGTGTGTGCTCATGCCAGCATAATACAGTGTCCTGCTAACAGTAGTGTCTACTCCACAGGTCCTCCCTTCATCCTGCCCTTTACTGTCACTCTGCATGCCCCCTCCTGTTACACTGCCTCCCCCCTCCTGTCACTCTGCCTGGCTCCCCTCTTGTTACTCTGCCTGCCCACCTCCTGTCATCCTGCCCTTTACTGTCACACTGCCTGCCCCCCTCCTGTCACACTGCCTGCCCCCCCTCCTGTCACACTGCCTGCCCCCTCCTGTCACACTGCCTGCCCCCCTCCTGTCACTCTGCCTGCCCCCTCCTGTCACGCTGTCTGCCCCCCTCCTGTCACTCTGCCTGCCTCCCCTCCTGTCACTCTGCCTGCCCCCTCCTGTCACTCTGCCTGCCCCCCTCTTGTCACACTGCCTGCCCCCCCTCCTGTCACTCTGCCTGCCCCCTCCTGTCACTCTGCCTGCCCCCCTCCTGTCACAGTGCCTGCCCCCGTCCTGTCACTCTAACTGTCCCCCCTTCTGTCACACTGCCTGTTCCCCCTCCTGTCACACTGCCTGTCCCCCCTCTTGTCACTCTGCCTGCCCCCTCCTGTCACACTGCCTGCCCCCCCACTCCTGTCACTCTGCCTGCCCCCTCTTGTCACACTGCCTGCCCCCCCTCCTGTCACACTGCCTGCCCCCCCTCCTGTCACACTGCCTGCCCACCTCCTGTCACTCTGCCTGCCCCCTCCTGTCACTCTGCCTGCCCCCTCCTGTCACTCTGCCTGCCCCCCTCCTGTCACACTGCCTGCCCCCCTCCTGTCACTCTGCCTGCCCCCCCTCCTGTCACTCTGCCTGCCCCCCCTCCTGTCACTCTGCCTGCCCCCTCTCCTGTCACTCTGCCTGCCCCCCCTCCTGTCACACTGCCAGCCCCCCCTCCTGTCACACTGCCTGCCCCCCCTCCTGTCACACTGCCTGCCCCCCATCCTTTAACTCTGCCTGCCCCCCCCCTCCTGTCACTCTGCCTGTCCCCCCCTCTTGTCACTCTGCCTGCCCCCCTCCTGTCACACAGCCTGCCCCCCCCTTGTCACTCTGCCTGCCCCCTCTTGTCACTCTGCCTGCCCCCCCTCTTGTCACTCTGCCTGCCCCCCTCTTGTCACTCTGCCTGCCCCCCTCTTGTCAGCCTGCCCTTTACTGTCACACTGCTTTCCCCCCCTCTTGTCACTCTGCCTGCCCCCCTCGTATCTCTCTGCGTGCCCCCACTCTTGTCTCTCTGCGTGCCCCCCCCTCTTGTCTCTCTGCCTGCCCCCCTCTTGTCACTCTGCCTGCCCCCCTCCTGTCAGCCTTCCTGCCCCCCTCCTGTCAGCCTACCCCGTTCCTGTCACTCTGCCTGCCCCCCCTGTCATCCTGCCCCCCTCTTGTCACTCTTCCCCCTTCTGTCACTCTGCCCCCTCCTGTCACTCTGCCTGCCCAGGGGTTAAATATTCCTGTTCCTTCCCCTGGCCCCCAGCTGATTCCACAGAATATACTGGAATAGCTGAACAGCCTTATGGCTCATTTACACATGTAGTGCCCTCTGAAGAGCAATCCACATTTGTATTGCTCTTTAGAGGGCATTTGACAGGCGCCTGTTTAAACCCCACAGTATTGCCCCACAAATTAATGCATTGCACATGGATGCGGGGAGCCCCCATTAACTTGAATGGGCCACATTCGGCAGGCAATACTGCTCGCTGAAACCAACAGTGCAGACATGTTTTGTCGCACTGTGATGCAAAGCATTTTGGCTGTGGCAAGTGTACATCCCCCTCTGCTGCCTTTTCAGCTTGGGGTAAATGGTTGGGTAGCAGTAATAACACAGCTCAACCTCTAATTGTTACTGTCTCCCCAACCACAAGTGTAAATGGAGTTGCAGGGCACTCTGAAAAGTGATCCATAGTGGATCATGTTTTGAAGGTATTTGACAGGTGGTGAAGAAGCGTTATGTTGCCACCTTACCACCTGTTTTTAACCCCTAAAAACCCATGCCACTGTGCTGTAGCCATGTGCATTGCACACGGTTGCAGCACAGCCTCATTCAGGTGAATGGGTTGGGTTAAGCAAGCGCAGTGCCGTGTACCGCTAAAATGTTTGAGTTTGGCTTAAAGGAAAGGTGGCAACCCTAAGTGTCCCCTTGTGTGTTTCCTCTTTGTGTATGTTTAGGTGATCAGGGGGCGAGGGGTGAAGGTGGGGGGGGGGCGCCACAGGATAGCTCGCACAGGGCGCCTGAACACCTAAGGCCGGCCCTGCATACACACCAATGTGTTTCTCGTGGAAAACCAGTTCCTCGACAGTTTACTCGATGGAAAGCATACACACAGCCGTTTTCCTCGGCAAAAAAGCTCTCCCAGTAAGTTTTTTGATAGATTCTGTAGAGGAAACCGGTCGTGTGTATGCGGCCTGAGAGTTAGTTGACTCAGACTGTATAATTTTTTCAAATTTTGGGTCTCTGTTCCAGCCATGGCTGTATTGTGAGTGACCACTATTGTTGTCTGGGGTGCCAAAGGGTGGCAGCAGTCAGGTCAAGGTGTTTTTTTTTTCCCCCCTTTGGTAGCCAATCAGTGGGGATTGATCGTCCCGATGTGCATGCTGGGGAGGAGTACCTAAGGGGCAGACGCCATTGGACTGGAGTCGTTGACCACTGGTCTGTCATCCTACCACCCCCTGTGAGTAGCCCTCCTGGCCAGGGATGCGCGTTCGTGTGTGCCTGGCTCCGGGACCACGTTGGTCCGGGGTTGTGATCTACTAAGTAGGCAGACTGGGTCTACGTTTGCAGAGTGGTCCTGTGCTGTCCGTTCTGGAGGGAGGACGCCACGTGATGAAGAACCTGTCTTGAAGAGCACCAAGCACGAGGCTGGTATCTCAGGGGAGGCCCTGAACTTCATCGAAAGACACACTATTACTGGAAGGCTGAATGATGGTCGCATGTTAGTTCTAAGTTTGCAAGAAGTTAATCGGGAGAGATCCGGGTGCTGAATCCTGTGTTGAGAGGATTTTGGACCGAACATACCTCCATCTGTGGGAAGGTCTGTGGGAGAGACTTTACCAAGTTTCCGTGCGCCGTCCCGGCTGCTAGGTTAGTGAGAGAGGCCTATCCGGGTGCGCAATACCCACTCTGGCTAGAGTGGCGACGAAAGCTCCATTGCTGGAAGCAGGAGTGTTTCCGGACAGAAGTTGTGCACCTGAACCTGTTACCTGTTACCCTTCCACCTCTTCAACTACTTATTTTATTCTCTTACCAAGTTCAGCAAATAAAGCAAAGAACATTGAACTTTTTCTCAACTCTCATCTGATACCCTAGACGGTGAGGAGATAGAGGTAACATGCCACCCAAAACAAACCAGCAGCTCCTTCAGTGGTAGTGCTACATAATATATTAAAAATAATACATGTATTTACCCTGCATACCATATGTTATATTAGAAACGCAAAATCTTCAATTGTCTGTCCCCAATAAAGTAATAATACTACCATGCTTTGTTTTGCAAGTATATTTCTTTATTTTTTTTTGGTGAAGTGTGCCAGGAAAATGACTCATTTACTAACACTGTTAAGTCCGCTGATGGCACCAGATTTATCAGCAGGCAGCCTGCGGTGTGAACATCTGCAGCTGTTTAGTTTTTAGTAACAATCGATCAAGATTCAGACTGTACACTGCAGATACGGTGTAAGACAGCAATTAACATTAAATCAGGGAAATGGATGGTCTAGTGAGGATGTTAATATACTGTAACTGCATTGGCATGTCATTAACAAAGAGACAAGAAAAGTGGCAAAGTAAAGTGATCAGTATACTGTTTTACTTCTGAAAAGTTTTACTTTGTTTCACACCAGCTAACCTAAGAGTTGTGCGTTGTCTTCCTTCATGATGCTGTCTCTATAGATGTTGGGCCAGATTCAGGTAGAGTTAGGCTGGAGTATCAGTGATACGCCAGCATAACTCCCACTTTAAGCCGGCGTTTCTGTTTTCTGTAAGCAGAAAACAAGAAACGCCGGGTTGGAGTTCCTATACGAGCGGCGTAATTGTATTTCGCCGTCGTATCGGAACTGCAATCTTAAAAATGGCGCTCGGGGCGTTCCCGCTGATTAACGCCGAGAATATGTTAATCAGCGAGAATCGGCAATTCACGATCGTACTCGGGCCCGAGGCAGTGACTTTCCGACGTTTCCGTAAGCGATACGCGGCGTAAAGAAAAACATGCCCCCTAGGTGGAGTATCCTATGTTAAGTATGGCCGTCGTCAATGCGTCGAATTTAAAAATGTTCGCGTCGTTTGCATAAAACGTCCGTGAATGGGGATTGACGTCATTGACGTTCACTGACAGAATTTGGAGCATGCGCACTGACAGTTGACGCATGCGCAGTACGTTCGCCGCGGGATTGCGCCTAGTTTAAATAATACACGCCCCCTACCCGCCCAATTTGAATTCCGCCGGCTCATTTTCGCTATGCCGCCGCAACTTTAGGAGCAAGTGCTATGTGAATAACAGTACTTGCTCCTAAAGTTTCGGCGGAGTAATGTAAATGACTTACGTAACTCCGAAATAAAGAACCGCTGTCCTACCTGAATCTGGCCCGTTGTCTTTTGTACTAAAGGTCCTTCTAGAGCAGTGGTTCTCAACCTGGGGGTTAAATTACAATTTGCCAGGGGTCACCAAATCCTGGGTCGTTCCTGAAACCAGTGCTGCTCTCCCAACCTCTTTGCAGCTGCCCAGCAGGGCTGTCCCTGGAGCCTGTGGCCACCCAGCTGGACTGTTTCTGGAGCCCGCAGCCACCCACTCAGCCTCTTCGCAGCCACTCATTCAGTTTACGGCATGGGTGGGGGGCAGAGACTAGAGGTCTGCTGACTGGTGAGGAATGTGAAGTGGGAGGGGCTGGAGGAGACCCTAGCTCCTGATTTTGGCATAGATGTCACTGCTGCGAGACACCACTAAGTCGGAGACACAGTGAAGCCAGGGACATAGTGAGTAACACTACCTGTGATTATAGTTGCCATTAAGAGTCTCCACTACAGTTCTCAGATGAGCAGATGACCTTGATCAAGAGCACCTAAGTTGACTGATCAGAACTCCCACCAGCACTGCCACTGATCCCAACTCGCCGCCAGCACTGCCACTCGCCCCACCCCACCCCCACCTATCCACCAAGGAGAAAGAGAAGGAAAAGAAATAGAGAATACATGGAAGAGAGAGAAAACGAGGTGAGGGAAAAAAGAAAAGGAAAGAGAAAGAACAAGAAAGACGGCTAGAGAGAGGGATGGGGGGAAAAAACAAGAAATTTGCATAGAGAGATATAAAAGAAAGGAGAACAAAGAGAATGAGTGGTACATCCAAAAATGTATCATAAGGGGGTTTTAATACTGTACGATTGGAAGGGACTCAGGGATTGCTAAATGTATGTGGGTTAGGGGAGCTAATTACTTGTCTTGCTACGAAAATAATTTTACTGTTAGGGGTCCCCACAACTTGGGAAATGTTATCATTGGTCACGGCACTAGACGGTTGAGAACCACTGTTCTAGAGCTTTTCGATACTTGATACTAATGCAAGAAACCATAGATGCAGACTGCAGAGAATCCAAGTACAAAGGAATAGGTGGCCCTGCATGATTTTCTCTGTGTCGTTGTAATCCACTGTACGCAGGGGCGGACTGACAACTCATGGGGCCCCCGGGCAATAGAAGATTATGGGGCCCCTGGGCTTAGAGATGGCCACCACGCCAGGAGGCAGTGCAGAGACAGGGCAGCTAAAATCTCTGGATGTTCACATCAAAAGCATGTCGGTTTTGGACATATCAGGGACAGATGTAAAAAAAAACATAGATTTTTACATACTGTCCCTGGTTTTACTGAGCCTGGCAACCCTAATGGGGCCCCCTAGTGGCATGGGGCCCTCGGCAATGCCCGAGTGACTCAATGGTCAGTCCGCCCCTGACTGTACGTGACCTTAAGTTCTAGTGGTTATTGATTCCAAAGAATACATTAGCTGAAACCCATAGATGTATTTGAATTGCAGAGGGTCACAGAGCCATGAAACAGGTGAATCGCTGCATGACACTTTCTCTTTGCTTGAAAAAAACAGTACTTACTAGACATGTGCATTAGTTTTCATCCAAATGCATTTTCGTCTGAATTTCAGGTATTTTCATTTGCGCAGAATCCGAAATCCGAAACATCCAACATAAAAAAATGCTTTTTCGTTGCTACAACAGTTTGATATAGATAGAAGATTCGACATGACGCTGACAATCTGTGTCTATCAAACCTGTGGTCGAATGTGCCTAACCTGACTCTATTAGTCCGAGATTATTCTACATACAGAGGAAAGATTTGACAGAGAGAGAAAAGATTTGACATTATAGAGACAGTGTTGGGGTATCGACATGAATGATGAAGTATGGTGAGTTACCCTGCGCTGCTGATGCAAAAAGTGAAGCTGCTAACACTGCTAATTGAAATGAAAATAACACTGCTAATAATGAAATAATTATATTCAGATGCAATAAAACTATGAAATAACAAAATAAATAATGAAAATGGTCAAGTGGAATAAAAATAGTCCAATAATATCACACACAAATTGCAATAGGTGTGCAATGATGTAACCAAGGAGTTAAATGTCCATAAATGACTTTATGTGACAAGACATCCACCATGTGTCACAACTGTGATTGAATTCAAAAGTTGAAGTGTTGAAACGTAAATTTATTAAAGGCGACTTCTTAGGTCCAGCAAACTGACCCACCACCGATAAAGATGTAGGCTTACCAGAAATCAAGGACTCAAAGAAATATATATTTCATAAGTCAAACAGGCTTAGGGATCAATATGCATTCCAGAAGGATCTCTTTTGTAGAACAAGGAATCAACCAATAGCTCTTAGGCCTCGTACACACGATCGGACATATCTGATGAAAACGGTCCGCGGACCATTTCCATCGGATATGTCCGATCGGGAGTTTGATCCGATGGCGTGTACACACCATCGGATCAAATTCCCCCCCGCCGAATGGCGCGGTGACGTTGACGCCGCCACGTCACCGCACCAGGAAGTTAAACACTTCCGCGCATGCGCCGAATCCATTCGGCGGCGGCGCGGCGGCGGTGGGGGACGACATGTCTGCTGGTAAGTGTACTAACCAGCAAACATGTCGGGCGGACAGATTCCACCGGATGGATTTCAAAGCATGCTTTGAAATCTGTCGGGTGGAGAAATCTGTCCGCTAGCCCATACACACAAGCAGAGATGTCTGCTGAAACGGTCCATCGGACCGTTTTCAGCGGACATATCCCCTCGTGTGTACGAGGCCTTAAACAAGTGTTGCATTTGTCCAGGTGATGAATGAGCACTAGCTCAAATTGCTTACAGCATGCCTCAGATATATTGTTCAACATTAAGAGCATATAGAGAAGAAGAGAGGAGGCAACATAGTGTGATACCGTAAAAAATTGCGGAAATTTAATATGCAATTGCACTTATATGAAATTGGAAATAACAGTGCATGTAATGATAAAAAGATGAGATGGCAATGGAGTCTCCCTGATGCGCTTTGTGTCATAACACGTCATTTAGGACCTTCTTAAGCCACCAAAGTTCCTCCACCCCAAACTCGCTCGTCCGTGTCTTTATGGACCTTGCTTTATGCAGTAGTCCAAATCATCAGGTGGAGGGGGGATTATGATATGGGGTTGTTTTTCAAGGGATGGGCTTGGCCCCTTAATTCCAGTAAAGGGAACTCCTAAGGTGTCAGCATACCAAGACATTTTGGACATTTTCATGTTCCCAACTTTGTAGAAACAGTTTGGGGGTGGCCCCTTCCTGTTCCAACATGACTGCACACCAGTGCACAAAGCAAGATCCAAAAAGACATGGGTGAGCGAGTTTGGGGTGGAGGAACTTGACTGGCTGGCACAGAGCCCTAACCTCACACTGATAGAACACCTTTGGGATGAATTAGAGGGGAGACTGTGAGCCAGGCCTGATCTCACAAATGCACTTGTGGAAGAATTCCCATAGACACACTCCTAAACCTTGTGGACAGCCTTCCCAGAAGAGTTGAAGCTGTTATAGCTGCAAAAGTTGGGCCAACGTAATATTGAACCCTACAAACGAAGACTGGAATGCCATTAATGTTCATGTGCATGTAAAGGCAGGTGTCCCAATACTTTTGATAATATAGGGCCAGATTCAGGTAGATGAGAGTATCTTTCCTCTGGAGTAACGCTTCTCATTTACGTTACTCTGAAGACCCTTTCAGCGCAAGTCCTGTAATTCACATAGCAGTTGCGCGTAAACTTGCGCCAGAGTAACGATAATGCGCTGGCGTAACCCGACGCAAGTGGAAGTGGGTGTGATCATATGTAAATGATGGGCGGAGCCCAGCGCAGAGGCTTACGTTCAGCGCATCATCCACGGAGCATGCGCAGTGAGTGCGGCTCCACTCGCCCCCCTTGTGCGCATGCTCACAACTTCCGTCGGCACCACTTCCTGGGAAACGTCAGCGCAATGCGTTCCGCTGGGCGCTTAAAAGCGCTGGCGGAAACGCCATTCCGGCGCAAAAGTAGTTCCGCTTCCCCCCACCCCAGGGAAGATACTTTTGCCCTGTAATGGCTGCTCCCGCTACCCCCAAAGAGAGGAGGAACCTAAATTATAATGCCCAGGAGGTCACAGTGATAATATCGGCTATGGAGGCATTTAATGATTTTCTCCATGGGAAAAAAAGCAGGAACACCAGCCGGGAAAGGAAGCAGGGTATCCTGGCCACCATTGCTGCCAGGGTCAATGTGCTGGGGTACTCCACCCGGAGTGCTTCAGACATTCAAAAAAAAATAAATGACCTGCGGCGCAAGGTGAGGGGCAAGGTGTCCACCATTAGGAGCCATGAGAGGGGCACAGGTGGTGGTCCCCCATGTCCTGTCACCCTGACCGCGGAGGAGGAGGTGGTCGCCCGCTGCCTGGACAGGGAGCAGTTGGAGGGGGTCCCTGGCTATGACTCCGTGGAGGAAGGCTCCAGGACAGGTAAGTGATTTTTACCCCCTTTTTGGTGTGTTGCATGTGGGGGGGGGGGTGGGTACATGTGCCAAGTGTGTGGGACCACCAACATGTGTCTGCTTTGTGTCATCCACAGATGACGGTGCTGGGCCATCTCGTGCCGGCCAGTCCACCCCAACCCCCCAACGGGAAGCTGAAGACGAGGCCCTGGGTGCTGGAGACACCGAGGTGGAGGAGGAGAGTGCCCACACCACTTCAGCAGAGGTGGTTGTGGAGGAGCCTGTCCCTGAACAGGAGTTTATTTTAATGTTGGAGGAGTCCTCCTCCTCTGCAGGGCCCTCTGTGATCCCCTCCCCCATCCTAGGTAGCCCCTCAAGGGCGACTCCATCCCCACGGGGACAACCTTCCTCTGCCCCCAGGAAGGCCACCCGGAAGACCAGGGGGGTGTGTGATTTGGTCGAGGACCAAGTGCTGTTGGACCACGCCAAACAGACCCAGCAAATGGGGGAGATGGCTGGCCACCTGGACAGGGTCGCAGACAGCCTGGGCTCTCTGTCACAGCTGCCCAGTCGCGTGCAGGGCGTTGTGACCAGCCTGGGGGAGGTGCAGGCTGATATCCGGCACTTGACAGCAGCTGTTCGAGACAACACTGCTGCCATTCGGGAAGAGGGGAGGCAGCGGCAACGTGACCAGCGGCACAATATCACCCGCCAGTTGAGGATGCAGGCCCAAACAAATTTGTATCTGAGCCGTATCGCTGTGGCATTGGAGGGCATGCAGCCAACAGCTCCCAGGAGTGGCCCACCCGGGGATCAGCCTCCTCCTGATGCCCCCCCACCCCCACCACCACCCACTCCCTCCAGGCAGATGAGGAGCCCGAGAGTGCCCCCAAGGAGGAGCCCCCGTCATCACAGATGAGGGTTTTTTTTATTTTTGGTTGTTATATATTTTTGTTTATACTCAGGACATGAGTTTTTGTTTATTTTTTATTATTATTGTTTATACTCAGGACATGAGTTTTTATTTTATTTGGGTTCTCAGGTTATGAGATATTTTTTTTTATTTTTGATACTGCACACGTTGCAGTGTGAATGGTGTGTGAATGTGAGAGGGTGGCACTCCTGAAAGTAAGGGGTGTCACCCTCGGCCGTGGTGGTGAAGTTAACCCCACGGCTGAATGAATGACGTGTGAAAGGTGTGTGAATGGACAGTGACATCATTGGGGCCTTGACGCTGGCGTTACTGCTCCCAACTCCTACATGCTGGACTTGGGCTAATCCAATGCGATGTGCATGTGGTGTGTGTGATCTAGGGACATCAGTGGTGTACACGCGTGCACTGTCTGTGTTATTAATGTTTTGGTTTAGTGTCCAAAGATGCCTACGGCGAGGACCCTCCTGACTGCTCTTCCATCAGCAGACTGGGTGTCCTCTGGCAGGTGGGGACTGTGTGGGTCGGGGGTCAGGTCATCACGTATGTCAATCTGCAGGCCTTTTCTCATAGCAAAGTTGTGCAGAATACAACATGCAGCGATGATCTGACACACGAAGGTAGGGGAATACAATAGGGTCCCCCCAGACTTATCCAGGCAGCGGAAACGGGACTTCAGGAGCCCGAATGTTTGCTCCACCACTCCACGGGTTTTGATGTGTGCTTCATTGTATTTTCTCTCTCCTCTGGTTTGGGGGTTCCGGAAAGGAGTCATTAGATGGGGTCCCAGTGCATATGCAGAGTCACCTGTAAGGTAAAAGACAGGAGAATGTTAGTCATGCATGTGCGACTTCTGTTGTGCATCACGGGAGGGGATAGTCATGCCTGACTCCCTTGTCACTCACCAACCAGCCAGCTGTCCCCATACATGTTCTGTTCGAATTCTGCTGGGATGGGGCTCTGACGGTATATGAAGCTGTCATGGCTGGACCCGGGGTGTTTGGCACGGACGTGCCATATGAGGCGTTGGGCATCAGCTATCACCTGTACATTGATGGAATGCCAATGCTTCCGATTGCGGTATATGTGCTCTGTGGCACTGGGGGGCTGTAGGGCCACATGTGTGCAATCAATGGCCCCCACAGTGCGTGGGAATCTGGCAATGCTGTAGAAATCTGTCATTGCCTTCAGCCGCAGCTCCTCAGTGGTGGGTCTGATGAACTGGTTGGACATGCGTCTGAGGATTGCGGGGACAACCTGGTGCACACATCTGCTTATGGAGGACTGTGACATCCCAGCCACCACTCCACTTGTACGCTGGAATGATCCACTGGCAAGGAAATGAAGTGTTGCCAGGACCTTCACCAGTGGCTGCACTGCTTGTGAGCGGTGTGTCTTGCTGGTGATGTCATCCTGCAGGGTTGTGGTTAGTTCAAGTATTACATCAGGACTGAATCTGAAGAGGCGATACACCTCCTCATCCCCCATGCCAAAGAGGTTCATACGAGTGCGGTATATCCTCTCACGTGCCCGCCTCCTCCGTAGCGAGGGACCCAGTACTAGTCTTAGGACCACGAGTGCCCCTGGCATGTTGGCACACAGAGGTGTTGTCCTTGCAAGTGTTGTTGTTCAGCTTGCTAGTTTCGTCGGTAACGCTGCTGTAGCTGCTCTCCTGCTGACCTGTGACCGTCTGGAGTAAAGATAAAGCAGCCTTTTGTAGAAATAACTTTGCGCCGGACGGACCAGATACGCGCGGCGCATGTAGCCAGCGTATGGTGCTAATCCGTTCGTGAATTGGGAAAAATACCTCATTTGCATATTTGCAGGGGAAATCAATGGGCGCGACTGATGCGCCCAGCGAAAATACGCGCTGACGATACTCTGGCGTCGGAACGTTCCGCCGGTCGCAAATGACCCGTTATTGGGCGCATCTAGTTTGGTGGGTACGGGCACATAGAAACGACGGCGCATCATCACAGTTACGCGGCGCATATCCAAATACTCCAGCGCAAGTGTTCGTGAATCTGGCCCATAGTGTATAAGCGAGGGGCAGACTGTAGCGGTACCCTTCTATTTACAAATGTATATGCTTCTGCTGTGTTATGCCATCTTCTTTATGTATTAAGTTGTTTATTCTAAGAAGTAAAAGTCGTGAAAGAGATAACAGATATAAACTGTGAAGCAAAGTGGAGAAGATAGGTGTCCTTCAGCTCATTCATTCATTTATTAATAAGCTCTCCAGATATAGGGAGCTCCAGCCAAAACAGGCCTGTTGAAATGCACTGGACTGTTACAAAAGCTCTCAATTGAGTGGAAAAAATTGTTATTCGTTATTTTAATGCAGTAATCTGGAATGAGTAAATAACGAGGGCAAAAGGTACAGAGGTCATGGAAATGCCTCATGAGAATATAATATATAAGTCATACATGGGGATGATTGACAACAAGTATTATTATTAACATTAAAAGCGCATACACAAGGGGCAGACAGGAATTATTTTTATAAGAAATTGCCAATAGAATGCTGCCATTATACATTGCTTACCGGAGAACTCTGTGCAAAGTAAAAAAAAATGTATTACATTAAAAATTCCACCCACAAGCTGCAATGGACCCGACCCTTATTACTTTACTTCCATAAATGAAAGCAATCTACACAAATTCCAATCACACATTTATTAATGAATACACATACTGTTTTTATTGAGATGACGGTATGGGGTTGATTTACAAAAACTGACTAATTCTGATGCAGCTGTGCATAGTAGCCAATCAGCTTCTAATTTCAGCTTGTTCAATTAGGCTTTGACAAAAAAAAAAACTGTTAACAATATAGAGCTACACCAGATTTTACACTCTCCATTTTTAGTAAATCAACCCCCCATGGGTCCCTTTAACCTCCCTGGCGGTATGATTATTTCAGATTTTAGGCGCTGAAAGCGGTACCATTATTTTGCATGGAAATTTGGCGTTTTATATTGTAGGCTTGTAATTCTTAGGAATAACTCACTTAAATCTGTCCAAACAAGAGTCTAGTAGACATCCTGGGTATAATAAAATTTGAAACACAAAATCATAAATTATAATATAATAAATACATATAAATAATTATAACAAATAATATAATAGAGAATAAAAAATATTACTTTTAATTTTTTGATGACGAATTTTCCCACAAATCGCTATCGCTCAATTCTCCAAGTGATTATAATTTATTATCACTGTTTTTTTAGCTGGTCAAAACCACTTTTGACATAAAGGGACACTTTTTGGTTGCTATGGACAATCTCCAGTTTCCAGGCAAAAAGAACAGTTTTTATTACATACAAGTGCACGTAGGACACTGGGCAGACCACTAGGGACAAAGGGGTGTGTGTATTTTTTACATACAGTACTGTAGTCTATAAGATTACAGTATACTGTATGTATTGTGTTTACTTACTTTTTTAAATTTGGTGCCGATCTCCACCACCGTGCGTCGCAACGTCGCAGGGAACAGAGCTCGGCGGCACCCGGCACTGTGACTCGAGCGAGGACAAAGCTTGATCACACAGTGCGGCGGCATCGCAGGATCCAGGGACAAGGTAAGTAAACCATGCCTGTGGCTGCTGCTCGGGGTTTCCGCTTTTGGTAATGAAATACCACCCCAAGCCAGACTCAGGAATACCGCCAGGGGGTTAATGGATTTATTTATGTGCAGTTTTTGAATACATTTTTTTTTCTCCACTGTTCGCTCTCTCTCCCCTCCTTTCTTTCTGAGTTTCTCTTTCTCTGTCCTCTCGTTCCTTTTTTCTTGGAACTCTCTCAATCCCTCTCCTTTTGTCCCCTTTCTTTTTGACCCCCTCTCTCTATCTCCTCTTATGAGTCTCTCTCTTAGTCTCTCTCTCTCTTTCTTTGCCCTTTCTTTTGTTTTTGAATCTTACTCTCTTACCCACCCTTTCTTTTTCAATCTCTCTCTCTCTCTCGCTCTCTCTCTCTCTCTCTGTCCCCTCCTATCTTTTTCTCTGTGTCCCTTTCTTTCTTTTTTTGGGTCTCTTTTTCTTTCTCTGTCCCTTTCCATCTCTCTAAATGCCTCTGCCTCTTTCTCAATTTCTCTCTGCCCCTGAGTCTCTCTCTTTTTCTCTCTCGTTGCCCCCCTCGTTTTTTTTGAGTCACTCTGTCTCTCACTCTCACTGTCTCACTGCCCATGTCTTTCTTTAGAAGTCTCTAATTTTCTCCCTGTTTTCTCCCTTCTTTTTATTTTTCTCTCTCTCTCTCTCTCTCTCTCTCTCTCTAAGCCCACAAATTTTTTTTTGAGCCTCTCTTTTTTTTCTTGAATCTATCTCTCCATCTGTCTCCTCCTTTTTTGTGTATATGTCTCTCTTCTTTTGCCCCAATCCCTGTCTTTCACACCCCGACCCTTCATTGGTCCCTCCTCCCTATTTCCATCTCTCTCCCTCTACCTCGTCCTCTCTCTCTCTCTCTCTATGTGCCCCTCCTTTCTTTGTGATGTCTCGCTTTTTCTCTCTCCCTGTCAGCTCCTTTCATTTGGATGCTCTCTCTCTCTTTTTTCTACCCCCTAATTTTTTTTACTTCTCTCTCTCTCTGCCCCCACTTTCTTTTTGAGTCACTCTCCATCTCTATCTCTCTCTCTCTCTCTGTTTTCTCTCTCTCTCTCCCTGACCCCTCATTTATTCTTCAGTTTCTCTGCCCACTACGTTTTTGGAGTGTCTCTCTTTCTCCCTTTCCTCTTCTTTCTTTTTAATTCTCTTTTTCACTCTCTCTATGCACCCTCCTTTCTTTTTGAGTCTCTGTCCATCTCGCTCTCTTTCTTTCTCTTTCTCTCTCTTTATTCCCTCCTTTTCTTATTGAGTCTCTATGCCCACTTACTCTCTCTTTCTCCCTTTCCTCTGCTTTCTTTTTCTCTTTATTCTCTTTCTAAAGGCCCATACCCACAATCAGACTTTTTGACAACAAACCTCTGACGGACCTGTTTTTGCAGACAATCCGACTGTGTGTACGCTCCATCGGATAGACTTTTTCACTTTTTCATCAGACAAATGTTCGCTGTGTGAACAGACAAACTTTCCAGCAACAAATGTCCTATGTCGGCTAATCCGATCGTGTGTACACAAGTCCATCGGACTAAAGTCCAAAGTACAAACACGCATGCTCAAAACCAATGCTAAACATCAGACAACAATTGCAGAAATTGCCCAAAAGGTGGCGGTAAGAAGGGAGCTGTGGTGGCTCAACGTGATTGGCACTGCGCTGACAAGCCGTTCACCTCTGCAGCCAAGGGTTCGGATCCCGGTCTCGGCTACATGTGAATTGAGTTTGGTGGTCTCAGCCCGGCTCCCGGTGGGTGTGCTATGCAAGGTACGCCTGTGCTTAGTACGCCCCCCCCCCACAAAAACCACCACACTTGCACGCACACGAAATTGGTTTACCACGCACGCACATTGGCCATGCGGTCTCCTAAAAATGAGAGGCGAAGGACCTACGGGGCTGGCTGGGTGGGCTAGACCCCCTCACTCCCTCATAGGGGGAGTCCCTCTGCCCCGTTGGGGTCCCATTGGGCCCCAGTCGGGCTCCCAAGTGGAGCAGGTAGGGTGGGGTGAGTGGGAGGCCCCCCCTCACACCCGCCATTGCCACCGGGGGCATGGAGAAGGATGGCGATTGCCTCCGGGGGGAGGGTCTGCCTACTGCCAACACCTGCAGTCCGGCTCCTCTCTCTCGAGTTCACGCACAAAAAAAAATACACTAAAAAAAAAAAAAAGAAAAAAAAAAAAAAAGGTGGCGGTAAAAAGCAGAAAAAACACGTAATACGTCTATTACATCACTACGTTTGTGTTTCTTGGCTGAAAAAGTCCTACCGCGTGTACGCATACCAAGTTCACGGACAACACCCTTTGGAGCAAAATCCACAGAATAGTCAGTTGGAAGTCCCATCGTGTGTATGAGGCTTTACACACTCTTTGACTGCTCCTTTCTTTTATAGTCCTTTCTTTCTGAGCCTTTCTCTCTCAATCTCTTTCACCTACATTTTTTATGTCTTTCTCTCTCTTTCTTTGTTCCCTCCATTCTTTTTATCACTCTCTCTCCGTCTCCTCCTTTCTTTTTGAGTCACTCCCTCGCTTGCTCTGTCTCTGTCCACTTTTTTATTTTGTCGTCTTTCTCTCTTTCTCCATGTCCTCTCCTTTCTCTTTAATTTTCTTTCTACTCCTTTCTTTTTTAGTGTTTCTGTTTCTTTTTGTCCCCTTTTTTCTTTTGGTATCTCTCTCTCTCTCTGTCTTTCCCCTTCTTTTTTGTGTTTATGCCTTTCTTTCACTGTCCCCTTTTCTGTTTGTGAGCCTCTCTCTCACTCTTTTTTCTCTGTACACTCATTTATTGTGAGACTCTCTTTTTGCCCCATCTTTTCTTTTTGAGCACCTTTCCTCGACTCTCTTTCGGTTTCCCAGCCCATGTGCCCCCCACAAACTTCGACCCCTGACTACCTTCTGAAGAAGCGGTTATCCACGAAACCGGTAGAGGTCCTTCTATGACTCCACCTCACACTCCTAGATACGCCACGGTTTTCCGTTGTTCATTCCATCATTGTATCTTAAGTGAGGTTGATTGTCCTATTTCTGTTTTTTAAAGCTGAATAATTTTGTACAATAAATTAATTTTTTATCACATTGATTTGTGTTATCAGTACCGAGAAAGTCCATTCATACATTTTGTCTGGGTGTTAGTGGGTGTGAGTTTGCGGTACTAGCAGCTGCTACCTCTCCACTACCCTATTTTTTCTAAACCAATTCTGGATGATGGTACATTTTATTATTATCTAAAAAACTATATCTGAGGCTATACTCAAAATTTATGTTTAACCCTGTCTTTTTTCTTTTGATAAAGTAAACACCTACCATCTGGTTAAGCATAAACTTGTGTGGAGTTCCATCTTTTATCACTTGAACAGGTGATCAGTGAATTATATGTTACCATTGTGGTCCCCAACTATCCAGTGGGTTCCATAATTGTTGGGGTTACCCAGTTGTGCCAAGGGAGGGTTCGAGACAGTTTCAGGGGTTGATAACCAGAGCGTAGACCCAAACCGAACCAGCAGCTCCTTCGAGGGTAGTGCTACATGTGCAATATTCATCCCACCACAGGGGTCACTGTGACCTGCAGAGCTCTTTCTGTAGACTCGCCACTGCAACTTTGCTCTTGCTAGAGACTTGCAATGTAAACTTTCTACAAGTTGGAAAAGTGTCAACTAGAACTTGTGCTTCAAGTGCTCTGCAAGTGTACAACTTGCCAGTGAAAATGTGCAGCAAGTTAACAGACATACAATTCAACACTGTCACAAATTTGTAGCAAGTTATATTGCTATCTGGGTCCTTTCTATTCCATTTTCTTTAAATCTCTCTCCCCTCACTCCTTTTTTTTTTAGCACGCCTTACACCCTCTCTATCTGTTAGTGCCCCCCTCTCCTTCTCTCTATCCCCTCCTCTCATTTTAGTTTTTCTCTCTTTCTTTCCCCTGCTTCTTGCTTTTTTAAATCTCTC
Source organism: Rana kukunoris (assembly GCA_029574335.1). Taxonomy (NCBI): domain Eukaryota; kingdom Metazoa; phylum Chordata; class Amphibia; order Anura; family Ranidae; genus Rana; species Rana kukunoris. Next base: position 38,604,802 of record CM056056.1, on the reverse strand, counting down.
TTTTTGTCCCTTCTTTTTATGGAGCACCCGTCTCTCCCTCACGATATGCCAGGATACCATACTCCTGGACTTTTCTGTCTTCTCCACAAGGGTGCAGGGTGATTTTCTTTTTACTATGGGATTTTACATCCATTCATTTGGTCTCTTAATTGGGAGTTTTGCCATCACTCTCACATCTCTCCGCTTCCTCACAGCTCCTGGTGGAAGAATATCGGACCTTCTGGCAATTCTTTTGTGGCCTTTGGACATTATATATAGTGTTATACATTGATCTTAATTTTAATCAAACCACCACCATGGTGCAAGGTGGTCAGGATTTTTCAACCAACTATACTCCTGAAGGATCAAGAGTTTTCTTGTGAAACACGTTGAGATCAATAGAACAGTTGTTTCAGATTGATGGTGGTCATCTTGTGAAACACATTGAGATCAATAGAACAGTTGTTTCAGATTGATGGTGGTCATCTTTATGAATTATATAGGTTTGATGGGAAGGTTTCTTAGTTGATTCTTGTCAGGGCACCAATTTTGCGTACTTTGATCGCGCGCACATGCGCAGTAGAACGACGCGACCGCACGTCTCTATTCAGCACATGCGCGCGCACGTACGCGGGCACGGTCCGGCGGCGCGACGTGTGCGGGAGCGCGCGCGGCGCGAACTCACGCGATTCCGTCGGAGCCAATCACAGGGCTCACCACCCTATTTAAACCTGCTTCTGACACATGGCAGGTTGCTGGTTTGTCATCAGCTCCTGTATGTGTCTCATTGCTGCAAACCTGTTTGTCCTAAAAACCTTCTGGCTTACCTGTTTGAATCCTGATCTCGGCCTGCCTTGGACTCTGCTGACCTCTCCGATCCTTTGACCCCAGCTTGCATTCCTGGACTCTGCTAACCTCTCCAATCCTCTGATCTTGGCTCGTATCCTTGGACTTCCGCTGACCTCTCCGATCCTTTGACACCGGCTTGCATTACTGGACTTCCTTTGACCTCTCTGACCCGTGATCCACAACCAGTACCTTGAACTAGTTTTGCCTGTTTGGTCCTCTGTTCCTGTTGGTGCCACGGACTGTCTCCTCAGCCTGTCTACAGATCCGGTGCCTCCCTTGATCTACACCTTGACCCAGTTTCCTGTTTCCGGTACCGGTGCCTCCCGGTGCTGTCACCTCTCTGTCTCCATCACCAGAGGGCGGTCAGCACTGGTTCGCAAGGGTGAGCCGTCTGCAGCATCTTGGCCTCGGTAAGTTCTTTAGACTCTGACAGTACAAACCAGCCAGATGTCTGAGGCCGACCGGGCGCGCTCACCATTCGAAACTCTCTGCCAGCAAGTCTCCGCCCTGACCGAAGCGGTGGAAAAACTACAGGAGGGATACCTCCAGATGGACGGCCGTCTACAGCAAATAGCCACTCCTCCAGGACCTTCTGCAGCCCCTACCGTCCAAACGACAGGGCACACAGCTCCGCCATCCTCTCAGGGTCCAGCAGTAATGATCTCACACCCGGAACCCCGAGTACCTACACCCGAACGGTTTGTAGGTGACCGAAGGAAGTATCGGGCCTTTAAGAATGCCTGCACCTTGTATTTTGCCCTACAACCAAGGACCTTTTGCTCGGAAGCTGTAAAAGTAGGGTTTGTCATCTCCCTTCTCTCGGATGAGCCCCAGGCCTGGGCCCATGGCTTGATGGAGCAAAGAAGCCCTGTTCTGGACACCATTGACGCCTTCTTCACCCACATGGCCAAGCTCTACGACGATCCGCTGCGCTCTGCCACCGCAGAAGCTACCCTCCACAATTTGAGTCAGGGCCGGCGGCCCATAGAGGACTACACTGCTGAGTTCAGGAAGTGGTCAGCGGACACAGGTTGCAACGAAGTGGCTTTAAAGTACCAGTACTGTCAGGGTCTCTCCGAGGCCCTCAAAGATGAACTTGCACGCTCTGAAACCCCCGCTTCACTGGAAGGCCTGATCCAAGCTGCCACCAAACTGGACCGACGCCTGCGGGAGCGGCGTTCTGAGCGGTTCCAGACCACCCGTCTCAGTTGGGCTCCACCAAGACAGCCTTCAGTACCCATTCCTCCACCTGCCTCATCCAGTCCCTCATTGCCGGATCCAGAACCTATGCAGCTTGGCGTAGTTCGAGCGCCTCTCACCCCAGAGGAACGACTGCGCAGGCGACGGGATAATCTTTGCCTCTACTGCGGCGCGGGTAACCACTTCCTCCTCAACTGCCCTGTCAGGCCTAGTAAGTCGAAACTTTCACCGGTGTTTAATTACCATACCTCCCAATTACCACAGACTTACATTGTGCTTTTTCTTTCTCTCCAGCTTCCGGACGGGGAGACCCGCCTGCCGGCAATCGTTGATTCTGGAGCTTGCAGCAGCTTCTTGGACTCTACTACGGCCCGGAAGTTGCATGTCCCCTGCCGTACTAAAGACATTCATCTTCAGGTTCTCTTGGCTGACGGTTCCCGTCCTTGCTCTGGTCTGGTCAAACAGGAAACTCTCCCTCTGCTTGCTACAACGGATTCAGGTCACCAAGAGCACCTGCGTCTGGACCTCATCTCATCCCCTATGTACCCCATTATCCTGGGTCTTCCGTGGTTGCAGCTTCACCAACCCTGTATCAATTGGCTCACAAAATAAATAAACCTTACCTCCTCATACTGCTCCCAGCACTGCCTTCCACTTCCTCCGGTCTCCTGCTCTACCATTCTAGAACCACCAGAAAGTCTTCTGCACGTCCCTCCGGTCTACCTGAAATTCAAAGACGTTTTCGATAAACAACAGGCCGACTGTCTGCCCCCACATCGACCTTACGACTGCCCCGCGTCTTCCCTCTCTCCGAGACCGAGTTAACAGCTCTCAAAACCTACATCAACGAGAACTTAGAGAAGAAGTTCATTCGACCTTCCTCCTCTCCCGCGGGGGCCAGGATCTTTTTTGTCGAAAAGAAGGACGGCTCCCTTAGACCTTGCATCGACTACAGAGAGCTAAACAAGATCACCATTAAAAATAGGTACCCATTACCACTCATCTCGGAGTTATTTCAACGATTTCGCTCAGCACAAATTTTCTCCAAACTCGACCTTCGGGGCGCCTACAATCTAGTTCGGATCAGGGAAGGGGACGAGTGGAAGACGGCGTTTAGATCTAGATTCGGACATTTCGAATACTTAGTCATCCCCTTTGGGCTCTGCAACGCCCCGGCCACTTTTCAACATCTGGTCAATGATATATTTCGCCAACATCTGGACGACTTTCTTGTCGTATACTTAGATGACATCCTCATCTTCTCGGCCACGTTGGAACTTCACCGAGATCACGTCAAACAGGTCCTCATGATCCTCAGAAAACACCGGTTATATCTCAAAGCAGAGAAGTGTGAGTTTGAGAGATCCTCAGTACAGTTCCTGGGGTTCATAATATCTACAAATGGGATTGCCATGGACCCCCAGAAGGTCAAGGCCATTCAAGATTGGCCAGCCCCGACAGACAAAAAAGGCGTTCAACGCTTCATTGGCTTCGCCAACTTCTACAGAAGATTCATCGTCGGGTTCTCCGCCATCGTTTCTCCCATCACCCAGCTCACAAGGCAAGGAAACCGTTTTCAATGGTCCCAGGAAGCCCAGGAGGCTTTTTCCAAACTAAAGACAGCATTTTCCTCTGCCCCTGTCCTACACCATCCTGATCCTGCACTACCGTTCATCTTAGAAGTTGATGCCTCCGAGTCCGCTATGGGCGCTGTCCTATCCCAGAGGCAGGGACCCAAATCTCTTCTGCACCCTGTTGCCTATTCCTCCCGGAAACTCTCTTCGTCTGAAAAGAACTATGACATGGGCGATAGGGAGTTGCTCGCCATCAAATTTGCGCTAGAAGAATGGAGGTACCTGCTGGAGGGGGCAAGCCATCCCATCCTAATTTTCACAGACCACAGGAATTTGGAGTACTTACGTTCCGCGAAGCGTCTTCGACCCAGACAGGCCCGCTGGGCACTCTTCTTCACTCGCTTCAACTTCCACATTACGTATAGACCCGGATCAAAGAACGGTAAAGCAGATACCCTTTCAAGGATGTTTCCCGAAACTCCCAACTCATCAGAACCCAGTACTATTCTGAAACCTCAAATTTTTTTCTTGATTTCTCAGTCAGACCTTTTCAGTTCTCTTAAGGAGGCATCGCACCAATGCTCCGACCCAGAAGTCTCGTCCCTGGTTAAACAAGAGGACTTATGGTGGTTCCGAGACAAGATCTTCGTGCCAAGGGAGGTAAGACAGTTACTCCTTAGCACCTTCCACGACCATAAGCTTGCAGGACATTTTGGGACACGCAAGACCTCTGAATTGATCTCTCGGTCCTTTTGGTGGCCTAATTGGAAACGGGACTGTAAGACCTATGTGGCCTCCTGCACTTGTTGCCAGCGCAACAAGGGGTCCAATACTAAGACCTGGGGCCTACTCAAGCCATTACCCATCCCGGAACGTCCTTGGGCAGACATATCAATGGACTTTATCGTGGACCTGCCACCTTCTGAGGGGTTCACCACGATCTTAGTCATGGTGAACCGCTTGTCCAAGATGGCGCATTTCCTGCCCATGATCGGCACACCCTCAGCTTCCGACACAGCAAAGATGTTCTTTAATGAAATCATCAGACTTCACGGGGTCCCTAAGAGCGTCGTATCCGATAGGGGTACACAATTTACGTCTAAGTTTTGGAAGGAACTCTGTAAGTCCCTGGAAGTGAAAGTCTGCCTGTCCTCGGCCTACCATCCTCGGAGCAACGGCCAAACCGAGAGAACCAATCAGACTTTAGAGCAGTACCTCCGCTGTTTTTGTTCAGCCTCCCAGGATGATTGGCGATCCCTACTAGCCTCTGCTGAGTTTGCATACAATAATTCGGTTCATGCAACTACCAACCAAACCCCATTCTGGGCCAACTGTGGCTTCCATCCCTCCTTTCTGCCAGACCTCATTCCTGATACACCTGTAACGGCCGTCCAGGAACGTGTAACTGCCATTAAACAGAACTTCCAGTTATTACAAAAAGTAATGCGACAAGCTCAGGAGGACTATAAAAAATTCTTCGACAGAGGAAGGAAGGACTGTCCTACATTTCAGGTCGGCGAGGAGGTTTGGCTATCCGCTTCACATCTTAAATTACCTATTTCCTCACAAAAATTGGGCCCAAGATTTATTGGCCCATTCAAAATTAAACGCAGGATCAACTCTGTGGCCTTTGAATTGGTGCTACCCGAGTCTTATAGAATCCATCCGGTATTCCATGCTTCCCTGCTTAAACCTCTGGTTCCGGATCCTTTTACAGGCAGGGAGGAACCTCTACATTCCGCCAGTAGAGGTTGAAGGGGAAAGAGAATTTGAAGTGGAGACTATTCTGAACTGCAGGAAGAGAGGGAGACAACTCCAATACCTCATTAAATGGAAGGGCTATCCTCCGGAGGACAATTCTTGGGAACCTTCCAGGAACATTCATGCCCCTCGATTGGTCCGGCGGCGCGACGTGTGCGGGAGCGCGCGCGCGGCGCGAACTCACACGATTCCGTCGGAGCCAATAACAGGGCTCACCACCCTATTTAAACCTGCTTCTGACACATGGCAGGTTGCTGGTTTGTCATCAGCTCCTGTATGTGTCTCATTGCTGCGAACCTGTTTGTCCTGAAAACCTTCTGGCTTACCTGTTTGAATCCTGATCTCGGCCTGCCTTGGACTCTGCTGACCTCTCCGATCCTTTGACCCCGGCTTGCATTCCTGGACTCTGCTAACCTCTCCAATCCTCTGATCTCGGCTCGTATCCTTGGACTTCCGCTGACCTCTCCGATCCTTTGACACCGGCTTGCATTACTGGACTTCCTTTGACATCTCTGACCCGTGATCCACAACCAGTACCTTGAACTAGTTTTGCCTGTTTGGTCCTCTGTTCCTGTTGGTGCCACGGACTGTCTCCTCAGCCTGTCTACAGATCCGGTGCCTCCCTTGATCTACACCTTGACCCAGTTTCCTGTTTCCGGTACCGGTGCCTCCCGGTGCTGTCACCTCTCTGTCTCCATCACCAGAGGGCGGTCAGCACTGGTTCGCAAGGGTGAGCCGTCCGCAGCATCTTGGCCTCGGTAAGTTCTTTAGACTCTGACAATTCTATTGGAATAAAACATATGTACTGATATATATTACATTTTTGCATTATGTGTCGTGTTTAATTGTACGTCAATACATTTTTCATATTTTTTATATACCTGTTTGAGGTGTGACTCATTAAAAGTCAATTTTTGTTGTTCTCTTTTTGTCCGCTTCTCTTTGTTGAAGTACCTGTCCCTCCCTCTCTATATGCCTTTGTTGTCGATTCCTAACTTTATCAGTCCCCTACTCTCTCTCTCTCTCTCTCTCTCTCTGTCTCTCTCTGTCTCTCTCTCTCTGTCTCTCTATCTCTCTGTCTCTCTCTCTCTCTTTCAGGCACCCTTCCTTTCCTCTCTCTGTTAGTCCCTTCTCTCTTCCTATCTCTGTCATCTTTCTCACTCTTTTTCTATTTTTTAGTCCATATCTTTTTCCCTCACTCCCACACCCCATTTCACTTGTACAAGTATCAGTACAGTTTCCCAAATTGAAATTCTGTTTGAGTTAGCGCTCCACTGTGTAAAGACAGTATATGTTGCTTTCATTGGCCTTTCATTACCATTTTCTGTGTTCTTCCAGATCAATGGCTTTAATCAATATTAACACCTGCACTGTAACAATAGCAAAAAGGACGGTCCTCCCTCCGTCTGTTACTCTGCCAGAGCACTTTTTCATCATGAGTTCACAAGAACCATTGCTGCAACATTCACATTATGGATCTATTTTAGGACCACGCTGACATATTGAACGGATCCCCTAAGACATTCACTTTTATAAATGTGTGCAATGTGCATTATGTGTGTTTTTTCTTTTTTAAAGAGTTTGCTTCATATTTTCATAGCAATACATACAGATATACTTAGTAGTGTTGAGCAGAATACGCCATATTCGATTTCGCGATATTGCGCGAATATATAGAAGAATATTCGCGAATATTCGCTAATATCGAATATTCGTGATATTTTATCCCAAAAAAAATTTGCGAAATTTCGCTAATGCGAAAATGATTGCGAAATTCTCATAAACGGAGATCATTTCCTGTATTACTAAACTAATATGCACTAAACACTAACTCTACACTAACTCTACTTAAAAGAAAGGAGAATAAGGGGGCAAAAGAAGGGCGGAGAAGATAATCGCGCAATATTCCTATTGCGCGATTATCTTCTCCGCCCTTCTTTTGCATCAGAGCCAATCAGAATAACTCGAATATTCGGCAAAAGGAATATCGCGCAATATTTTGCCGAATATTCGAGTTATTCTGATTGGCTCTGATGCAAAAGAAGGGCCGAGTAGCTGATGCGATTCTTTTATGTTGCCGAAAATTCGCAATGCGAATTTTCGGCAACATAAAAGAATCACATCAGCTACTCGGCCCAGGGTCTCTCTCTAATCATACCAGCAATGCTTTTAGACGTCGATGGAGATCACTAGGATGTGATCTGTTTTACAAATTTGAAAAAATACGAATATTCGCCATAGCGAATATTCGCCGCAATATTCGAGTTATTCGCGAATACTCGAATATGCAATATTCGTAGCGAATATTCGCAATGCGAATATTCGTGAGCAACACTAATACTTAGGACTTAAAGTAATAACAAAAAGAGGCTACTCATATTTCAGCATACTGATAACACAGTAGAGGAAGCTCTGCAGTTGTGCTAGAAATTTTTTTTCTTTAAATTTCCTGCAGATTATTTAAAATCCAGACATTTATGATTCCATTAGGCGTCACACAAATTCACTCTGAATATCTGATAATCCTATCTTTTTGATATTTCGCTCATGCCTGACAAAAAATGAAACCACACATGGACATATTTTGATTCATTTAATCAATGTTCTTGCGGTCAAATTAAAATGCTTGGGCAAGTTGGACAATATTTGCGAATGGTTTGTAAGGCAAGTGGAACAATGAACACTATTTTTTTTTTCCAATCTTTTACAGGGTACAGAGAAATAAAACTGATGAAATTAAGCTTTATTCAAAGCGTCCTTATAAGTCACTTAAAATGTCCAAACATGGTATCACATACCTGGTACTGGAGGCCAATGGAGGGAGAAGGCTTCCCTTGCGGCTATTTTCCAGACCCCCCTGAGGGGGAAAACAGGAAATGCCAAAGAAGTATGGGTCGCCTGCTGGACTGTATGCAGGAGGTTTCAGAGTACATCTGGTGTGCTGGCGTAGAATCGGCAGACAGGTGGCGCCTGTGAGGTGTTGCAGGATTCGGATAATGCTGCGACTGGAGAGTGGTCAGAAGGAAGCCTAGGTCGGGAGCCAGATTGGTATCAGAGCAGACGTTGTCAGGTGGATAGCTGGAGTCGAACACAGGAAGCAAACAGGAAACAGGTCGAGAACAAGCCAAGAACAGGAATATCACAAAGATAACACACTGGAGGACACTGGTTCAACCAGCAAATGCAGACACTAGCAGACTTCCTTATATAGGCCCATGTGACCTGCTGGCGGAGATACTGAGTCCTAAAGTCCTTCTCCTGACAGAGATGCTGGGTCCTAAAGTCCTTCCTCTGCCATAAGTGCTGGTAGAGATGCTGGGTCCTAGAGCCCTTCTCCTACTGTTGGTTCCCTGACACATGGTTTCCCTGTGTAGTAATAAGGAACTAGGGAGCTACTGAATTGTTGGGTCCACCCTCTCCTAACTTCCAGTGCACTAACTTACTGTTGCCCCAAAGCACTCACCAACCCCTCGTTGGCAACCGATTGTATGACATCATTCTGCCAATCCTTGCCTGAAGTTTTTATTTTCTCAAGTCCAGGGGCAAAATGGTAAGGGACTACAAGACACCCCCAAAGTAGCAAACCAATACTTCCTCTGCTCTAAAAGAAGTATGTTTAGTACCTCTCACAGGCCAAGGGTGTCCCTTTAAAGGGGTAGTTCCCCCAAAAACCTTTTTTTTAACATTTATTCAGGCTCGTTATGTCAAGGGGAATCAGGTTTTTTTTTTTAGAAATGAAGCAGTACTTACCGTTTTAGAGATGCATCGTCTCCGACGCTTCCGGGTATGGGCTCCGACTATAGGCGTGCCTATTTGATTGACAGGCTTCCGAGGTCGCATACATCGCGTCACGATTTTCCGAAAGTAGCCGAACGACGGTGCGCAGGCGCAGTATAGAGCCGCACCGTCGCTCGGCTTCTTTCGGCTACTCGTGACGCGATGTATGCGACCGTCGGAAGCCTGTCAATCAAATAGGCACGCCCAGACCAGACGATCATACCCGGAAGCGACGGAGACGATGCATCTGTAAAACGGTAATTATTGCTTCGTTTCTAATAAAAAAACACCCGATTCCCCTTGACATAACGAGCCTCAGTCAATGTTAAAAAAAGGTTTTTGGGGGAATTACCCCTTTAAGTTGAGACTAGCAATCTTCAATACAGTGAGACCAGCGATGGACTTGAGCAAACCTCTTAGGGTCGGTTCTCCAGATCGTACATGGACGCTGTGGGTGCCCATTTTACAGTTCAGGGAGGAATCTGTGCCCTGAAACTGAGCCAAAGACACACAGCGTTTCTGTGCAGTGTGCTCCGCAGCCACCCCAGAGATATGTGAACCGGCTCCATAGAAAGCCAGTCACATTCTTCAGCTATGCGAATTGGATGCAGGGAAAACTCAACCAATAAAGTTGTACTTGGTCTGGCTACAGCCTAGCTGCACCACTAACTATACCAAGAGACAGTCCAACTTTGACAGGCTGCTATTACTGTAGTAGGAAGATATTATACTAACTTTTCCACGTTGCATGTCTTTAATCTTCCAGCACTAAAGCCTCCATCAAACTTTTGACTCTTCTTGGGGTGTCAGTTGCCTGTGACTATGTTTCCCCCATTCTGTTCTCTAATATTTACTTAATTACAGACCACAGCAGTGATGTAGGGTCAGAGGATGGAACCATTGCATATAGGGAGAGGCACAGACATGCTACTCCAAGAAATGTCAAATGAAGAGCCTGGAGAGGCTCCAGCGCTGTAACAGGGGAGCGGCGAAAACATGGGCTGCTAGCTTTGTGAGTGTAATACCTTTTCTATTACAGGGAAACCCTTTTTGAAAATTGGAGAAGAGAGAGTTGCTTTAATGCTTATTTACACCAATTTTTTTTAAATTATAATTATTGCAGCTTATCATTTCTTAGCTACAGTCACTGCATTCTCTTTTTTTCTGACCCTTTTCCTTTGCTTTCACCTGGTAATCCTGTAAACAATATACTTACTCTTTATATATACTGAGTATAAGCCGACTCGAATATAAGCCGAGGCACTTAATTATACCACAAAAAATGGGAAAACGTATTAACTCAAGTATAAGCCTAGGGTAGGAAATGCAGCAGCTACTGTAAGTAGAAAAGAGGGTCAACAATGTCCATTTACAGCCTCACTGTGCCCATTTGCAGCCTCACTGTGTCCATCTGTAGCCTCACTGTGCCAATTGCATGCCTCACTGTGCCCATTTGCAGCCTCACTGTGTCCATCTGCAGCCTCACTGTGCTCATTTGCATGCCTCACTGTGCCCATTTGCATGCCTCACTGTGCCCATTTGCATGCCTCACTGTGTACATTTGCATGCCTCACTGTGCCCATCTGCATACATGATCTCCATGTCATGCAGTCAGACGGCGCCCGTCCAGTGTAACAAAGCCCTGCCTCCTTCTCGTCCGTGATAGACGGAACACTCTCCCAGCAGTGAGTCCGTGTTCAGTGTTCCGCCTATCACTGACGAGGACAAGGAGGAGGCGGGGCTTTGTTACACAATGGACGACCGCCGTCTGACTGCATGACACAGGGGCTGATCAGGTATGCAGATCGGAGAGACTCGAGTATAAGAGGGGGGCTTTTTCAGCACAAAAAAAAATGTGCTGAAAAACTTGGCTTATAAACTTGGCTTATAAACAAGTATATACAGTACTGTTGTTTCATAGCTGGACTTCAAATATGGCCACCTTTGTTTATCTCTATTGCATGGTGGCTTGACTAGTGGTTTACACAATAAAGATAATGGGCCAGATTCACGAAAGACTTAAGCCGACGTATCTCCAGATATGCCGACGTAAGTCCAAATGTGCGCCGTCGTATCTTTACGCCGATTCCCGACGCTAGATACGCCGAAAAAATAGGCTTTCTCCGCCTGACATAACTTGCCTACGCCGGCGTATCGTGGGCGCATTTTTACGCTGGCCGCAAAGGGCTCTTCCATTGATTTACGCTTTGAATATGTAAATGACCAAGATACGCCAATTCACGAACGTACTTGCACCCATCGCTGTAGTATACGCCATTTACGTAAGGCGTACGTCCGGCATAAAGTTATTCCACCTAAAGGTGGCGCAACCCATGCAAAGGTATGGATGTCGGAACAGCCGACGTATTTTACGTTGTTTACGTAGTACTATGTGAATAGGGCTGTGCGTAGGTTACGTTCAGTGATTTGATGTATCTTAGGTGTTTACCCCGACGTGATTCTGCGCATGCGTACTGGGAAGCGTGCACGGGACGGCGCATGCGCTGTTCATTTTTTGAAGCTCAGCCCATCATTTGCATGGGGTCACGTTTCATTATAATAAATCATGCCCACTTCCTGCCCACTTCCACCTACTTTGACTTACGCTGGCTTACGCGGACAACTATACGCTACGCCGGCGCAATGTTGAGTGCATATTCTTTGTGAATAGCATGCTTGCCTCTCAACGTTGCGCCGGCGTAGCGTAAAGTAGATACGCTACGCCCGCACAAAGATGCGCCGCTCTACGTGAATCCGGCCCAATGATCTTTGTGGTTCCTTTTCATCTCATAGGAAGTGACAAGGGCACTACCATTTTGCAAGCTCAACGTGTATTTTCTGAGATAGTTGAAAATGTTTTAAACCTAAAAAATAAATGCAGCCACCATCTCAGTATTGGTAAAGTGCAATTTATTACATTTTTGTATTGAGTTTAGATATGCTTTAATAGGATTATAATTTGAATCATGGAGGAAAATATGCAAATACTTCCAAATATAACTGAAAGTCATGCAAAATTGATGAATCGGTATTATGGCTTCCAAAGGGGATGTCAGTTTCCTCTTGGAGGGGGACGGGAGGCTCATAGCAGAGAGAGCTCGAAGGAACGCACAGTGCAGAAATAAACGCTAGTATTTAATTCCCATTTCTAATCATGTAATTTATTTCTGGTGGTGCATCACACAGAGTGCCCTGCCATGTAATAGAAGAAAAACAGCATGAGGATGGTAGACTCTGTGCAGGTACTGTGTGAAATGAGAGTCAGCTGTTGCCAGAAGTTACAGGTGCAGTAGCACGTTAGATGCTATTGGCACAGCAACAGCCTCACACTTTAATTAAAGTGCATCTGGTGTCAAAGTCACTGGTTTTGAAAAATAAATTAAACCAATAAAAGCATGAAACTTGTCAATGATAGCGTGAAGTCATTTTCTATTTAATGTTACTGTCAATTTTCTTTATATTCAACTATTGAATGCAATCAGCCATCATTTTCTATCAAAACCTAAAAATGTTTTTTAACATGCAGTTCCTAGAATCCTCATCCCTATGCTCTTCCCAGATAGCAAAAAATTGTGCTGCAAGTTTGACAATGACTATTGCTAGACTTGCCAAGTTTCACAAGTTTGTTGCACAATTGCAGCAAGTCCGCATTGCATGACTCCAGATTAACTTTCTTTGTAATGATTCTGCAAATTTGCTGCAAGTTCTGATTCAGTTATGTTGTGCAATAGTCATCCCACCACAGGGGGTCACTGTGGCTGAATTTTTCATGCTGTAGACTTGCAGAGCTCTTGCTGTAGACTCACCACTGCAACTTTGCTCTTGCTAGAGACTTGCCACGTACATTTGCTACAAATTGGAAAAATGACAACTAGAACTTGTGCTTCAAGTGCTCTGCAAGTGTACAACTTGCCAGTGAAAATGTGCAGCAAGTTAACAGACTTACGAATTTGTGGCAAGTTATTCTAGCTATCTGGGTTGTTATTGGATGCTGGTCTTTTCTATAAGTCTGCACAGAGCATGACATTGAATTAGAGACATCATATTACATCAAAAAACATACCCAGGTACAACTGTCAAGTCACCACAGGAGTGCAACACAAGGTAGTGAACCCTATGGAAGACTGCTGCGGATGGAACACAGAGTGGATATGAAAGGCAGATCCACTGGAGCACAACAGGGATCCCAGAGGAAGCTTGAGCCCAAGATTCCCTAGAGCGCAGAGTCTAAGATTCAGCGGGTATTCACCAGAGCCTCTAGTGGTGAGGATGGCCTTGGCTGCAACTGAATCCAGGTCACGGCCCCCAGAGTCCCCCAGCTCATGCTCTGTAGGGCATAGAGGAAAGAGGGGAAGCAGCCACTCAGGATACAAGAGATAGTAATGGGTAAGCCAAGGTCAGGGCGACAAGCAGACAAGGATAAACAAAAGAAAGGCCAAAGGTCAGGGTGACAAGCCAAGATTGTTACACAGAGATAAATGTAGCACACAGCAAGCAGGAATACAATGCTTAACAAACAACGTTGATCAGAAAGGCAGACCTGCAGTGCACTGGTTAATATAGAGTTACTGATATGGCCTGGGGTGGAGCCATACAAGGAGGAGAGATGATAAAAGCAGCCTGGTGAGAGTGTCTGGCCTCTAAGTTGAACACATGGAGAGGAAGGTAAGCTGCCAGACATTACTGCATAACTATTACAACCATATTCTGTTTTTACATCAGGAATACCATCTGCTGTGCTAAAATGTTGTACTGTTAACTATGCCCAGAATGAGACTGATCATTTATTTATATTATAGGGGAAAAGGGAAAATATTGCTCAAATACAAAAGCCACCTAAGAAACATTTTCTGGCACTTGCCTGTAAAGTTGAAGCGGCGTACCGTAAATGGCCTGTCTTAAGTCAAATTGGGCGGGTAGGGGGAGTGTATTATTTAAATAACGCGCGATCCCGCGCCAAACGTACTGCGCATGCGCCAGCCATGAATTGATCCCAGTGCGCATGCTCCAAATCACAACGTCAATACGCAATGTAAACGACATGAACGTCACTTACGCAAAGCCCTATTTGGGAACGTTTTACATAAACGACGGGAAAAAAACGCCGGCACGCCGTCCATACTTCACATCGCCTGCGCCTCATACAGCAGGGGTAACATTACGACGGACCTACGCTAACGCAAACGATGTAAAAAAAATGCGCCGTTCGGGAATTGGCGTATAGGCTCATTCGCATATTTTAGACGGGAACGCCACCTAGCGTCCAGCCTGAATATGAAAATAAGATACGACGGCGTAAGAGACTTATGCAAGTCGGATCTAATGGAAATCTATGCGTAACTGATTCTATGAATCAGTCGCATAGATAGGAGGGCTCAGACGCAGAGATAAGACAGCTTATCTCTTTCCTGAATCTGGCCCTTAGCGTTTTTCTATATTTTAGCTCTTAATTTTTTTTGCAAGTATAGAAAATGATCTATTGATCCTACCAGAAATCCATTGAGCTCCTTCCTTCCCGTAGGGCAGGGGAGGACTGGCAGCCTTAGGCCTGGGGGCAAGTCCAGTCAAGTGGCCCTTTGAACCACCGAATAAGCTCACCATCCCCAGTGCCCATCAGCGCAGCCTCGCCAGTGCCCTTCAGCGCAGCCTCACCAGTGCCCATCAGCGCAGCCTCGCCAGTGCCCATCAGCGCAGCCTCGCCAGTGCCTGGGGATTAGATAGGAGAGCAGCCGGATTACACAGAACGGAGATCTCCCACTTACCCAGTGTGGCCGCTTCCATGATGAACATCATCAGTGTGCTGTCTATCATAGGAGCCAGTCCAGGAGGTGGGACTTGGTAAGTGGGAGATCCCCGCTCTGTGAAATCTGGTGAAGCTCCCCCTCCAAAGCAGCCCAATGGGCACAAACCCTGGGAACCCTCCCACTGCCCCATCTCGCGGTGCTCCTGCTCCCAATTGGCCCTGCAAAGCATGAACAATACGGGGACAGACTTGGTCCAGGGACAGTGTCCTCTGGTCACCCTAGGCTAGTGGCCAGCAGGATTCATAGGTCAGTGGCCAGTGGTCAGTGGCCAGTTCCCAGCAGGACCCACAGTGTTGAGGGCGATTTTCAACACCCAGGGCCTCCAGACAAAATAAATCAAGTGCCCCCTGTCATGCCCTGGCCATGACCCATTCCTGGCCCTATCATAACCCACCCCTTCAATTTGTACAAAGTACTACCTTTTAAAAATAAAATAAAAATGTTTAACAACAGAGTCTAACAGGACCTGGAGGGGGGTCTTTTTCTAACAGTGTCCCATGGACAGTCTGTTAGAAAGTGTCCATCTAGCCCCCATTAGAGACTACAACAGAGTCTAATGGGACCCCCTTTGTGTGCCATGACTCTCACCTCTGCCCAACCCCTCACAAAGTAGAAATAAAATTGTAGCCCTACTCTTACCTTAACTATGGGTGCTGTAGCTGTGGCTGGCTCCCGCATCCTCTGTGGCTGGCTCCTGCATCCTCTGTGCCTGGTTACTGTGGGTGGCTAGCTGGCATCTGTTGGTGGCTGGCCGGCACCCTGCTGTGGCTGGATGGATCCCTGGTGTGGGTGGTTTGCTCCTGTGGGTGGCTGGCTGGCTCCCTGCTGTGGGTGGGTCACTGTGGCTGGCTGGCTCCTGTGGGTGGTTGGCTGGCACCTTGTTGTGGCTGGCTGGTTTCCTGGTGTGGGTGTGTCACCTTGGGTGGCTGGCTGGCTGGCACCCCGGCCCTACTGTGGATGAGTCACCATGGGTGGCTGGCACCCTGGCCCTGCTGTGGGTGGGTCACCGTGGGTGGCTGGCTTCTGTGGGTGGCTGCCTGGCACCCTGCTGTTGGTGGCTGGCCTGGCGCTCTGCCGTGGATCAGTGGCTGGCTGACACGGCACAGCCTGCTGTGGGTGACTGGCCTGGCTCCCTGCTGTGGGTCAATAGGTGGGTGTTTCAGTGGCTGGCTGGCTGACATGGTGCAGCCTGCTGTGGGTGACTGGCCCCCTGCTGTGGGTCAGTGGCTGGCTGGCACAATGCACCCTGCTGTGGGTGGCTGGCCTGGCACAATGCACCCTGCTGTGGGTGGCTGGCCTGGCTCCCTGCTGTCGGTCAGTGGCTGGTTTGCACGGTGCACCCTGCTGTGGGTGGGTGGCTGGCCTGGCTCCCTGCTGTGGGTCAGTGGGTGGGTCAGTGGCTGGCTGGCACAATGCACTCTGCTGTGGGTGGCTGTCCTGGCTCCCTGCTGTTGGTCAGTGGGTGGGTGCGTGACTGGCTGGCACAATGAACCCTGCTGCAGGTGGCTGGCCTGGCTCCCTGCTGTGGCTGACAGAGAGGGGGTGGGCTGACAGAGAGGAGGGTGGGCTGACAGAGAGGGGGGTGGGCTGACAGAGGGAATGGGGGCTGACAGATGGAGTGGTGGGCTAACAGAGGATGGGTGGGCTGACAGAGGGAATGGGGGCTGACAGATGGAGGGGTGGGCTAACAGAGGATGGGTGGGCTGACAAAGGATGGGTGGGCAGACAGAGGATGGGTGGGCTGACAGAGGATGGGTGGGCAGACAGAGGATGGGTGGGCAGACAGAGGATGGGTGGGCTGACAGAGGATGGGTGGGCAGACAGAGGATGGGTGAGCAGACAGAGGATGGGTGGGCTGACAGAGGATGGGTGGGCAGACAGAGGATGGGTGGGCTGACAGAGGATGGGTGGGCAGACAGAGGATGAGTGGGCTGACAGAGGAGGATGGCTGAAGGGGGGGGGGTTAGATGAGACAGAGACCTCAGAAATACAAAGTGCCCTAGGCCAAAAGGCGGGACTCCAGTAAGTGGTCACAACCAGCCGAGCCTCCGTCGATCCATTTGCAGGGCGCTTGCAACACAAATGCAACACAAATGTAGTCATGATGCGAGGCTCGCATCATGAGTCATGATGCGAGCCTCGCATCATGACTACATGTCCCAGAATTCCACAGCGTGTGGCCACACATGACCCTGTTCGGCCAATCACAGGGCTTTTGTGTGGCCTGCCACCTACTGTGTTTGTTTAAGTCCCAGCATCTGGCCGACTTCATCAAAGGAAAAAAAAACGTCAACGAGGGCCGGCCTGGGGGGAAATTTCCACTTTGCATCCCGGCTCAGTCCGCCCCTGCCGTAGGGTGCTGAAAACTCTGCCTCTGCTGCATTGAAATCCCAAGCAAAACATATACCGCATTTGGGTTTACCAAAGACCTAATATTAGGATCTGCCTACCCCATCCAGCTTTCTTGAGGTTTGGATAATTTCAGCTCTTTGTTTCAGTCAAAGCATGGCAGAAGGTGTTAAAACATGCAGAGATCATCTTCTTATGACTTGAAGAAAGAGTCAGTAAGTATTAAATCACAGCCTTGTAAGGTGATATTACAGACTGCGGTGCTTGTACCCAGCGTGAATACTTCTTATATGTTCTCAGTGTGGGAGCTGGATTCCTGGTGTTATAGCCGATGATCTGATGCTATAATGGAATCCTACAGATAAAGCACACGTGCACAGATTTATTAATAGGAGATAACTCCTTAGGGCAGTGGTTGTCAACTTATGAGCTAAAGGGGGCCTCAGATGTGGCCCCTGACATCACTTAACCACTTCCATACCGGGTACTTAAAGCCAATTTTCAGCTTTTCAGCACTGTCGCTGTTTAAATGACAATTGCGCGGTCATGCTACACTGTACCCAAACACAACTTTTTTGCTAAACAAATAGCCGAAAATTTTGAAAAAAAGTGTTTTTCATTTGTTTCGGTTATACAATTTTGTAATTAAGTATGTTTTCTCTTTCACTGATGAGCACTGCCAGGGTGACACCTAGGCACACAGCCAAGATAATCAAGGAGTGGCTATGGGACAACCCTGTGAATGTCCTTAAGCAGCCCAGCCAAAGCCCAGACTTAAACCCGATTGAAAATGTCTGTAGAGATCTGAAAATGGCTGAGCACCGACACCCCCCGATCCATCCTGATGGAGCTTGAGAGGTCCTGCAAAGAAGAATGGAAGAAACTGACCAAAAATAGGGGTGCCGAGCTTGTAGCATCATACTCATACTTGAGGCTGTAGCTGGTGCCAAAGGTGCTTCAACAAAGTATTGAGCAAAGGCTGTGAATACATATTAATTTTTTCCTTTTTATTTTTAATACATTTGCAAAGATTTCAAACAAACTTCTTTCACATTATGGAATTTTGTTTGTAGTATTTTGAAGAAATAATGAATAATTAATGAATTCATTTTGGAATAAGGCTGTAACATAACATAATGTGGAAAAAGTGAAGCGCTGTGAATACTTTCCGGATGCACTGTGCACTACAAGCAGAGGACAGGCTTTTAATTGGAAGAGAGATGAAAGGACTGATGGTCCAAAGCTTTTACCCGCTACAGTATACCAAGTTGGGAGATGCTACATTGGGAGTTGTGGAGTGGAAAATGCACACAGGAGATGGGTTAGATAAACACTTCAAATACGGCATATATAGACTATGTGCTACATGAATACATTACTGCAGCAGCAAATTGAATACATTTTGCTACCCCCTGTAGTGACAGTCTTTATCTTCCCGCAAAGGGATAAGAATATGTTGTAAGGCATAAAATAAAATAACACAGAGGGATTAATCACACTAATGACTACATCACTAAGACATTTACCATGATGTAGATTGCTCTTAAAGCAAACCTGTACTGAATAAAATAATGTGGGCTGTCATTGTGTAAGCAGGCTGCTCTTTACCATACGCATGAGCTGCACATGCAGCTAAGCATCCTTCCCAACAGACAGAGCTTCAGGAAATTGATTGGTTCCTATGTAAAGCTTACACGTTGTCCACGTTGACTGATGCAGGCCATAGACCACCCCACTCTCATTCTACTGGTCATGAGATCATTAAACCCCTAAAGCTTTAAGAATCTTATTCAATAGGCCTATGTCTTCCATGGTCCAGGTTAGGGCTGTGCAGGGGCTTTGCTAGGTGGCAAAAAGACAAGAGGCTTCAGCCCGAATTCCAAGGCCGGAACCCGGGGGGGGGGGGGGGGATTTGTGGTGCTGTATGTGGCATAGCGTTTTTTTGGGGATGGGCGGTGGGGTTGCGTGACTTACCAGTGCCCATCAATGCTGACTACTGACCTGCCTGACCTACCTGCACTGACATACCTACACCTGACCTATCTGACCTACATACACTGACCAGTGACCTGCATGACCTTAAACACACACTGACCTACTGACAAAGGCATAGATATACACGCTGACTTACCTGAGCTCAGCCGTGGTGTGCGGTCACAGCAGGGAGCAGGCAGTCAGTCACTGTCAGGCCACGTACACACAGAGGTACATGTCCGCTGAAACATGTCCGACGGACCGTTTCCAGCGGACATGTCTCCTCCGGATTTTCGTCCGACGGTGTGTACACACCATCGGATGAAAATCCCCTCGGCCAGGGAACGTGGTGACGTGGCGGTGACGTTGACGCCGCCTTGTCACCAAACCCGGAAATAAAATGCTTCCGCGCATGCCTCGAATCCATTCGACGCATGCGCGGACAGTGTACTAACCAGCGGACAGATCCGACGGAGAGGTACTGTATGTAGCGGACAAATTTCAAAGCATGCTTTGAAATTTGTCTGCTAGACATCGGAGATGTCTGCTGAAACGATCCGTCGGACCAGTTTCAGCAGATTAATTTGATCGTGTGTACGCAGCCTCATAGAGGAGAGGAGCTTCCGAGCCGAGGAGGAAAGGAGCTGCCGAGAAGGAGAGGAGCTGCCATGCTGAGGAGGAGGAGAGGAGCTGCCATGCCGAGGAGGAGGAGAGGGGCTGCCGAGCCGAAGACGAGCGGGAGGAGCAACAAATACACTAATGAGATTAAATTTGTAGCCGCTACAAATCACAATTGCTCCAAACTGTTCCTCAATTATAAGGGCTGCCCCTCTTTTGGGATCAAATCCTTCAGTTCCTTTTCTTAAGCCCCATACACACCATTAGATTTTCTGCACATTTCTGTCTTCAGATTTTACCAAAACCATATAATATGAGGTCAAACCTTAAAGCAGAGTTCTGCCAAAAAAAATAAAAAATGAAATTAAAAGTCAGCAGCTACAAATACTGCAGGTGTTGACTTTCAATATATGGACATTTAATTGTCCTGGGCGCCAGCTAGAATTGCCACCTCATCACTTTAAAACCGAACACATATTAATTACACAGGTTCTGTGGCTGACTGACCACACCGGACCAATATGCAGGTAAAGGACCAGGCCCCTTTCTGCAAATCGGCACTGCGTCGCTTTAACTGACAATTGGCGTCCTTTTTTTCCCACAAATAGAGCTTTCTTTTGGTGGTATTTTATCACCTCTGCGGGTTTTATTTTTTGCGCTATAAACAAAAATAGAGCGACAATTTTGAAAAAAAAAAATCAATATTTTTTACTTGTTGCTATAATAAATATCCTCCAAAAATATATAAAAAACATTTTTTTTTTTCCCTCAGTTTAGGCCGATACCTATTCTTCTACATATTTTTGTTAAAAAAAATTGCAATAAGCTTTTATCGATTGGGGGATAGTTTTATTGAATTTTTATTATTTTTTTTTTTTTTACTACTAATGGCGGCGATCATCAATTTTTTTCATGACTGCGACATTATGACAGATACTTTGGACAATTTTGACACATTTTTGGGACCATTGTCATTTTCACAGCAAAAAATGCCTTTAAAAATGCATTGCTTACTGTGAAAATTACTATTGCAGTTTGGGAGTTAATCACTAGGGGGCGCTGAAGGGGTTAAGTGTGACCTCATATGTGTTTCTAATTGTAGGGGGGTGGGGCTGGACATGTGACGTCATTGATTGCCTTTCCCTATATCAGGGAACAGACGATCAATGACAGCGCCACTGTGCAGAACGGGGAAGGTGTCCCCGTTCTTCAGCTCCAGGGACCGATTGCAGGACTCCGGCGGTGATTGGGTCCACGGGTGCCGAGTATACCGTGCGTGTGTATGAGGCTTTGAGGTTTCTCATCAAGAAAACTGCCTAAAATCTAGACGAGAAAAATAGAGAACCTGCTCTCTATTTTCTCGTTGTGATTCTCGACAGTGTTTTCCGACGATCAATGACAGCGCCACTGTGCAGAACGGGGAAGGTCTCCCCGTTCTTTAGCTCCGGGGACCGATCGCGGGACTCCGGCGGTGATCGGGTCCACAAGTGCCAAGTATACCGTGCGTGTGTATGAGGCTTTGAGGTTTCTCATCAAGAAAACTGCCTAAAATCTAGACGAGAAAAATAGACAATGCTCTCTATTTTCTCGTTGTGATTCTCGACAGTGTTTTCCGAGAAACCCGAGAGTGTGTATACTTACCTGTCGCCGTGGAAAACTGTGCATGCTCTAAATGACTTTGATGCATGCGCAGTAGCTTCCTAGGCATAGGTAGGGTGCAGTAAGATGGCGGCTGCAACGACATCGAATGTAACAAGCGCATGCTCGTCGTACGCGATGACATCACTGCGTTCTTGCCTTTCGAAACAACGTATTTTTTCTGACGAGATTCTGGCCTGTGTGTACAGGGCTTTACAAGGGATTTTTAGTCTCTTATTTTAACAAAGAAACATGGCATCTGGGGGAGGGGGGAACGAAGGGGGTATATGGGAAAGGGGGGGTTCGAGTTTTGGTTGAAAGCCTGCTTTAGTACATGAAGATCATTGTTGTAGGTGATTTCAATGTCAATGCAGTAAAGACATTGGACGGTATTACAGTATTCCATTCTAAGAAGGCCACAAACTTATCAGAATATCATATTAACACTGGATTCTCAAAGAGCAAAATAGGAAAGAAAATTAATCTATTCCAGCAACACCAACAAAGACCTCTGCTGAAAACACTTCCATAACAAATCCTTTCACAAACAGATTAGGATATCTGCAAATTAATGGCTAATTAAAACAGGCTGAATTAATCCAATATAATTAGGATTTTCTCTTCAATTATTTATACCCGACATGCAGCTATGTACAGTTTGAATTGGAAGAGTAACAGAATTCTTAGGGATTAGTTCAAGGTTAATTCACATTTATAAAAGGAACTTTGTTTAAAGGCAAACTCCAACCAGGATAAACCTTGCCAGTACAATTGTATAGTATCAGTTTGAAACAGACTTTTCCTCAAATGTTGTGTTTATAGCAGTGTTGAGATGGATAAATGAAGAGTGACAGGAGGGTAGACATGTGCAATTTTTTAAGTTACAAATACGTTTTCCGTCATTATTCGTTATTTTCATTGGTTCGTTAACCTACGAGCGGTTTAGCGCAAATAATAACGAATAACGATATTTCCAAAATTAACGAATATGGAAAACTATGAAGATATGAAACTACTAAATGTAAAAGAACCACACAACGAAAGAAAAAAGAAACAAAATCATAGAAATAACGAAAATACCGAACACCAAATAAAAAAATCATAATTACGAAAAATAAACGAAAATGCAAACTTACTAATATTCGAAGAACGGAAAGAAAACAACTGAAATGCCTAACAAAGAATTCAAAACGAAAAACAAAACGAACGAAAAATAAATTACGAATCTTCGGAAAACGGAAATGAAAACAACGAATATATGGAAATAACGTAAATTCACTTTCATTAGTACTGTGACCAATAGCCACTCAGCGCTGTCCCTTCCCCTGAAGAGGTTTGTTCCTTCCCCCAATGAGCTTCTTTCTTATTACCTAGTGGCTCCTTGACCTTGTGTCTTTATCTGTGTTAGACTGCAGTGCATTCCATCCAGAGTCCAGATAGGGTGTGTTTGGGTAGGTTGCACCGGTTTTGTGGATCTGTCAAGTCAATCGCAGTCAAGTACGATTTACAAAATTACGACGAGTAGTGTGTCAAATAAACGTAAAATGTATTTTAACAGAATTACGAATACAATAAAATCTACAAAAGAACGTTGTTACAATCAAATGAAATTAGACACGAAAATACGAATGATCATAAAGCAACGAAGATTTATTTCTTACGAAAATACGAACGCGGCATGATGAAAAATATTATGTAAATACGAATATAAAAACAACGAAAAATAAACCAACGTAAAAACAAATGAACGAATAAATTCATTGTAAAAATACGAACGAGGCAGAACACAAAATTTAACAAAAATACTAATCTCCAATCAATGAAAAATAAACTAACATAAAAAAACGTAAACGGAAAAAAAAGTGTTACAAAAATACTAAAGAGTACGAATACGATAACTAACGTCTTACGAAATTACGACTCGTTACGAATCGCGATAAACGAACAGAAACGAAACAGAAATAAACAAAAAATGTTGCTGTGCACATGTCTACAGGAGGGTTGAAGAACTTATCTTTTCTAGAGAAAATGTTGTTCCCGGTACCGGGTACCCTCCAGTGGTCATCAGGTAACCAAAAATATCTGGCAATGCAATCTCAGCCACAAGGGAGGATCACACAGTCTGAACTGTATCCAAGTCCTGGGGAAAAAAGTGTGGGAACTCCCACCCAAGATCCACTCCCCCACCAAAAAAAATAATAATTATACGCTCATATGCACCGCATGTTTTTTTTTTTTTTTTCGATCCATTGTACCTTTAGAAAGAACTTTAAGCAAGTTCTTTCTAAATCCCACGATAACTCGCGGAAGACCTCCGCAATGCCTCTTGGGAACAATGACAAAAGTTCCCAGGAGACATTGCGGCAGAGGAAGTGACGGAATACCCGCACACTACTCGATGAATCCATATACAGGAAGCGGCCAGTAACATAAAGGATTACTAAGGTTCGCCTGCCCCTGACAGTGACTCGAGCTGGGCATCGCCGCTTAGTAAAGGATTGGCTCGGGCGGCTCGGCTGCTCTAGTCCTGCAAAGGGAACTGCGTTCCCGCTGTGAAAAAAGTGCAGGAACTCCGTTCCCATGCGTTCCCGCAGGACTTGAGCCCTGACTGTAACTGATTCAAAGGAATATCCATTGACCAAAGTCACTCTGAACATGTACATTTGGCTTGACCATACAACTCATCTCGTGTATATTGCCGATGGCAATTCAAAGGTGAAGTTGCATTGGTGGGCACTGGTCACGCTACAATGATGGGCATAGGTAAAGCTGCATTGGGAGCCTATTCATCATGAAACCTAAGCATTTAAAGTGATCAATTACAAAAAAAATAACAAACAAACAAGTAAAAGCACAGAAAAATCAGGTACTGTAAATGCTTTCTTGCCGTACCTTTCCTTTCCATAAACAATTTTATATTGACTTCCATTGTGACTCGGAACTACAGAATTGCCACTTCCAAAAACGTCAATTAACAAACACAGACCCCACTCTCTCTTGCCCTCTACCTTTCTGGGAGTGTCTAATTACTGTTTGTACAAAAAGAAGGCAACATGGAGATGGCGCTTTATGGGTGAACTGTGCCCAGTCTTAGCACATAGAGTTAATCCAGCTCTGAGCAATCCTCTTTTAAGTCAGTTCAGCCCCCTTGCTGTGAGTGACAGGTTATTTACATATCTCATGCACTAGCCAGGAGACAGGTATTATTTTTTAATTCCCACCCCCACTCCTTTTCTGAATTTTGATTGGATGTTAGTGATCATAGCAGTATTTGGTGTAAGGAATACACAGGAAAAAAATGTATGTTGACAAGGGGAGTGTAGAGGATGGCGGGGAGTCTACTGACATCACGACTCCACCCACCGAGCTCCAGACAACAGATCCACCCACAGAATCTGCAGTTTTTCAGTTCTTATAACAGACAGAGGGGAGACATTTGACAGGCAAGGATACATCCAGGAGGCCTAGTGCATTAACACTAAAATGTTATTAAAAACAGAATAAAAACAACGTCTTACTCACAATGAGAGCTGAAATAAACACTTTTCAGACAGCTAGTAACTGGACCTCACGGCACCTGCCAGTGGAACCGCAGACCTATAGACAGCTTGCACGTTTCTGGGGCGTACCCCCTTCCTGAGAGCCTAAGTGATGAACTACATCATACTACTGTACATCACCCAGGTTTGGCTAAACACCAGAGCCCAGGAGAATTGTGTTTCATTATCCTTATAGATCAGCACTATGGCAGGAGTTTAGAAAGGATGAGAGTGGGATAAGATCCACTTTAATGGATAAATCATTTATTGCACTTGAGGAAAGAACTAAAAAAAGCATATAAAGCATAAACAACTTGAAGAAACGGTATTGGTCAAAGTGTATGACACAACTGAAAAGATAGTATTAAAAAACAAGTATTGAAAGGCACTTGATGGTTTCTGGGTAGAGAAGGGTTAACATGATACGAACGGCTTGCTGGTGAAACATGGAGAAAGGGTATTAGCCATGTTGAGCCTGATGAAAACACGGTTGGAGATGGTTACAGCCCTCTGCCAGCTGAGTAAGCTAAAACTGAACCTGAATCCAGAGATGGTAAATCATGGAGAGCAGGGAATGACACCACTAACAGCTGGGGATTCCTGGGCTGGTGACAGGAGGAAGATGACATCAACTATGTAGGTGGTATGAACATGGACTCCGGTGGACACTTTCTGCTATGTCCAGTGTCTGAGCTGATGACACAGGGAAGCCAGGCTTTGCTGCACGTGCCGGATGGTGTGCGTCTCAGCCTACAATCTGGGGGAATCAAGCTCCACCAGACGGACCAGGCGCTATGGGTGACGTCATCGCAGTGCCAAAGGCAGGGGGACAGGAACTCGGTGAGCGCTGTGAATCGCAAGTGACATTTCAAGACCCTCTGCCTCATCCACAAATGCACGCAAGGAAACACGCCAAAATACTTATGCAAGAAAATAAAACACTACACCCCAAATCGGGCCATACGATCAACTAATCAGAACCTCCTTTACATCCCCAAGTTCCGCTACAAATCTAAAGGAGAGCGAAGATTCGCAGTCCAAGGACCACGGCTATGGAACGCTCTACCTACAGACACTCGGATGGAAGTGAACCATCGGGCCTTCAGAAAATAACTTAAAGTGGAGGTTCACCCTTAAAACAAGTCTGTGTCATCCATCCAGCATACTGGCGTCAGTGCCAGTATGCTGTTTTTTTTTTTTTCAATCTTTGTACTTACCGTTTAATTGATAATTTTAATTTCGTCCCTACCGCGGATAAATGGCACGTCTATTTTGCGTCACGGCTTCCGAAAATAGCCAACTAGCACTCGTGTATTTCCGGCGCTATACGGCGCCTGTGCACAGACCTAGGAGCTGACTGCGCAGGCGCCGTATATATCCGAGTCCTATTTCGGCTTTTTCCGGAGGGCGGGAAGCGCTATAGCCATTGGACTCGGATATATACGGCGCCTGCGCAGTCAGCTCCTAGGTCTGTGCGCAGGCGCCGTATAGCGCCGGGAATACACGAATGCTAGTCGGCTATTTTCGGAAGCCGTGACGATCCATAGACGCGCCATTCAACCGCGGTAGGGACAAAATTAAAATTATCAATTAAACAGTAAGTACAAAGATTAAAAAAAAAAAAAAAAACAGCATACTGGCGCTGACGCCAGTATGCTGTATGGATGACACAGACTTGTTTTAAGGGTGAACCTCCGCTTTAAGACACATCTATTCTGAAGCATGGTTGGATACAGCGCCTTGAGGCGATTTAGTTCACATTTGTAGCGCTATACAAGTTACTCACTCACTCACATGTCACGGCAACCAGCAACCTTGCGATCCACAGAGCTCCACTGTTTTTTCTGCTAAAGAAAAGCATGCACACAACATGATGCTGCCACCACCACGGTGGGGAGTTTGAGTTCAGGGTGATATGCAGTGTTAGCTTTCCGCCACTCGTAGTGCTTTGCAATTTTTAGCACTATTGCGACGGACTGATTGGACAATTTTGACACTTTTTTGGGACCATTGACATTTATACAGCGATCAATGCTATAAAAATGCACTGATTACTGTGTAAATGACACTGGTAGGGATGGGGATAACACTAGGGGTAGATCAAGAGGTTAAATGTCTTCCCTCAGTGTGTTCTAACTGTATGGGGATGGGACTGAGTAGTAGAGGAGACACATCACTGTTCCTTTTTACTAGGAACAGACAACATGTCTCCACTCTTCTGACAACACAGGGATTTGTGTGTTTACACACACAAATCCCTGTGCTTTCGCTTGTGCACATGATCGTGCGTGGCCGGTGGCGATCGCGACCAATGGCCATGCACATCGTGTCCCCTGCCATGCAGCATGCGTGCCCTCTAGTGGCTCTTAAAGGAACCCCATACCCATACAGGGTTTCACGCAGGGGAGCCATTCTGTCTCCGTAAATACACATGAGCTGGTCAGGAACCAGTTAACTTGTAGGTTTTTTTTTTTCCCTAGAGTTTATAACCTTCAATGCAGGGTCCCTGGAAAAAGTCAGATCAATTTGCAAAAGCATGAGAGTGCCACAAGTTAGTGCCAATCCAGTAAAAGTGTATTGTTCTTAATAAAACATCATAAAAAAGCCCACTTGTTTCAGGGGTTCAGAACCCTACCTTTATCAGGGCTTGGAAACTGGTTGAAGCAGAAACCTACAATGGATGCACAAAGTTCTGAGCCCCCCCCCAAATGCACTGGCCTTAACTTCTGTTTTTTTAATTTTTTTTATCAAGAACAATAAACTTTTCCTGGGCTGGCACTAACTTATGATGCTCTCATCCTTTTACACTTTGCATTAACTCTAGAGAAAGTGGTGTCATCAGTGGCAAAAAAAATTGGGGGGGGGGGGGGCTGTAAACGAACTGGAAAAATAAACCGTCAAGCGCAGCCACTGTGCCCATTAGACGCAGCTACTGTGCCCATCAATTGCCTCCACTGTGCCCATTAAATTGCCACCAGTGTGCCCCATCAATTGCTGCCAGTGTGCCCATTAATTGCTGCCAGAGTGCCCCATCAATTTCTGCCAATGTGCCCCATCAATTGCTGACAGTGTGCCCCATCAATTGCTGCTACTGTGCCCCATCAAATGCTGCCAGTGTGCTCCCCCCCCCCCCCCCGCCCAGCACTTACTTGTCTAGGCGCTGTCCTCCACGCGTATAGTCCTGCATGTCTTCTCCCGTCCTCTTCCCATAATCTCTGCTATGTTTGAATGCCTGATAGGCGTCCAATCACAGCGCCTGTCGCTTCAGCCAGTCAGGCGACAGGGTAACCAGACCCGAGCACCTGATTGGCTGAGAGGGGGATCAGTGTTAGGCCTCGTACACACGAGGGGATATGTCCGCTGAAAACGGTCCGATGGACCGTTTCAGCAGACATCTCCGCTCGTGTGTATGGGCTAGCGGACAGATTTCTCCACCCGACAGATTTCAAAGCATGCTTTGAAATCCATCCGGTGGAATCTGTCCGCCCGACATGTCTGCTGGTTAGTACACTTACCAGCAGACATGTCGTCCCCCACCGCCGCCGCGCCGCCACCGAATGGATTCGGCGCATGCGCGGAAGTGTTTTACTTCCTGGTGCGGTGACATGGCGGTGACGCGGCGGCGTCAACGTCACCGCCGCGTCACCGCGCCGTCCGGCGGCGGGGAATTTGATCCGATGGTGTGTACACGCCATCGGATCAAACTCCCGATCGGACATATCCGATGGAAATGGTCCGCGGACCGTTTTCATCGGATATGTCCGATCGTGTGTATGGGGCCTTAGAGAAGCAATTTATTTACTTTCCAAACACAACACTGTGTAAACAGTGAATGCACAGCATTGTGCCCGCTGTTTACCAATTTTGATGATGCCTATTAGAGCCCACGGCTCTAATCAGGCACTTCCAAAAAAAAACGCTGCTGTAATTCAGATGCTCGGCGCCCAACCACGGTGACAATAGATAGATTCATGCAATGCACAGATCGGACACTTTTCATTCAATGCATGAATCTATCTATTGGTGATAGACAAGTGCAGGAGAGAGGGGGCGGGGTTCTAGTGCCCTTTATGGACGCACCGCCACTGGGTGTCATCCTATTGGTTGTTTTGTCTATTAGAGACTATAATTCATAAAGAAGCAAGGAAAGATACAAATCCTTGGCAGATAAGGTAGTTCATAAGAAGTACCGTATTTATCGGCGTATTACGCACACTTTTTTACCCTTAAAATCAGGGGGAAATCGCGGGTGCGCGTTATACGCCGATACGCGCTGTCTCTGGGTGCCACCGACATAAACCGGCTCCGCTCGGCTATGCTCGTGGTCACGTCCTGTCCTGCCTCCGGGCAGGACCGCGAGAGGAGCTTGAGAGAAGCCGAGAGAAGCTGAGAAGACAGCAGACGGACACCGACAATGCTGCACGACGGGCATTTCAAATGTAAGCATTTTTTTTCTCTTAAACTTCCCTTCTAGGCTTGGGGTGCGCGTTATACGCCGGCGCGCGGTATACCCCGTTAAATACGGTATATATTTAAGCGTATTCATTTGTTTGCCTGGAGCTTCCCTCTGCAGTAAAATACACTATCCCTAAAGATTACCAGCCCTAGTATAGTCTAGAGCCAGCCAAATACATTACTTTCATTGCATAGAGCTGTAAGATGAAAATCAGTATTTTATTTGCCAAGGGCTTTATAATATAGAAATGTGAGCGGGAGCGCCCATCCTTGTCTATAGTAACCCTTGTGCGCAAGTTCTACACAAAAAACAGACTGGCGACTGGCAGATCTCCAGGACTGGAAAAGGGCACACATACTGAAATGAACCAATAGGTTGAAGTTGGACTAATAAATTATTGGCCGTGTCATTTTCCTGCTCCTAACAAAACAAGTGCCCTTTTCACTATGGGAAAATATCCGAACAACAACAAAAAAACACACAGCTGTATATATCGATCGTGTTTTGAGTGACACGTTATGGTTCTGTAGTCTCATGTGCCATTTGGGGAATTTGTGACAACAATAGATTACAGTTAAAGCCCATATGAAAAAAGATGATAACTTTTTATCTGACAAGTAAACATTAAACAAAAAAGATAATCCCCCGTTCTTCCCCCTAAACAAGTCAGCCTTGAAATACTCCTAGAGCTTAAAGGGCAACTCTACTTTCATGGGGACGAAAATAGCAAAAAAAATATATGTATAACTTATACATGTAGCGCCCATGTACATCCAAGTACGGGTGCTAATAAATTTAAGGGGATGATCAGAGTGTAAGTGACTCTGATCTCAATTCTGATTGTTGTAGCGCTCTGTGTTTCAGCTTGGCTGTGCCGTTGGCTCATTCTGCTGTGCCTGGGGTGTTGTTCCACCCCAGGACGACAGGTGGCAGCAGTGGAAGCTGAGGTTTGAGTGTTCTCTCCAAGCGACCAATCAGGAGGCTTGGGCTTCGCTGGGCATGCTGGGAGAGGGGGTACTTATGAGGCAGACGCCATTTTAGAGTGTGGTACCAACCTTTAGGGTGACCCTATCACCACGCCCCTAGCGTTATGGCCTACCTGGCTGGGGCGTGGGTGCTACGCTGAGTTCCTGGTTCCGGAGCCAAGTTGGTCTGGAACAATTCAAGCAGGACGGGGACCCAGTGACTGACTGGGTTCCCACCTTTGAAGATCCCAAGCGAGTTTAGCTGTTTGGTGGGGACTCCAGTTGAGGAGCGCCAATGAGAGGCTGGTGGTCCAACAGCACTGGAACGAACCATCGGGGATCAAGGTACTGGACACTGAGGGATTGATTCCTCTCTCAGTCAGTGCCTGGGCGACGTTGAAGGAAGGTTCAGGCAAAACTTTACTCAGGAGAAGTTCCTCCGTATCTACACTCAGGGAAGGCCAGTAGCAGAGACACTTTTCTGATGGTCATTTAGAAGAGTCTGTGGCAGAGACATCCTTCTCAAGTTCCGAGTGATACTCTGGCTGCCAGGTCTGTGAGAGAGACCTGTCCAGGTACGCTATACCCACTCAGGCTGGAGTGGCGAAAGAAAACGAATTGTTCTCGGAGACAGGACTGTTTCCATATCCAAGGCCTGAATCTGATGTTCTCCTTCCATCCTTTGTCTATCCTTCTCATCACCCGTTAACTATTTTTACCCGGCTGGGTAATAAAGAGCACATATAAAGAGACTTCCTATTTGCGAACATTCCTTTACTGCTATTGCATTCATCGTTCACCCTAGACACTTCACCGGAGCCATGAAGTAACATGCCATCCCATCATATCTCAGTAGCTCCTTCGGGAGTACCGCTACATACAATTGCTACACAAGTTATATTTTGTAATTGAATGTTATTAAAAGTTTCCTTTTTATTTTCAATTTGCAGTGCTGCAACTTTCTGTGAAATAGAATATGACAACCTGGGTATGTTCTGTACACAGATGGTGTACAGAATGCCCCCCAGAAATGTAATTTCCTGCTTGTGTGGTTGGCTTACTGATTTTCCCAGAAGTCTGCTCCAAGATACAAGTCAGATTTTGGACATCCTTTGCAACAAAAATACATTTTTTTGGGGTAAAATACTCTCAAAGGGAAATCACATCTAAAGGGATGCAGACCCTGCCACATTCCTTATTAGATCCATGCAAGTGCAGCAGCTGATAATTATAAATCGCTTCCATTAGATTCACTTTCCACATGGACACAGAGAAACAAACTTCTATTTAATCTGAATAACAAAATATAGGAATCTGCAAAAAAAAGGGGTTAAAATCCCTGCAATGTACATAGATCACACAGAGGAGTTACAAGTGGAGTTATGCTCTGTACACAGGATCGGATATCTGATAGAATCTAATCCAATGATTTTTTTAGTCGGATATCCAATGAAGCTGACTTTCATCAGTCTTGCCTACACACTATCAGTCAAAAATCTGATTGTGTTCAACGCGGTGACGTAAAACACTTCGACACTTCACCCATAGGAAAATTTTAAAGCGTGTTCTATTTTTTTTCACCGATGGAAAACAAACCGATGGGGCCCACACACGATTGGTTTGTCCAATGAAAACGGTCCATCGGTCCTTTTTTATCAGACAAACCAATCGTGTGTACAGGGCTTTAGTCTTTCAAGTGAATTTCAAGTGAATTTAAAAAACAATCGTTTAATTTTCTTCTAAGCATTAATTTAATAAAATATACTATATTAATAGGTATTTCAATATTTAAAATCCGCTGCTTTTTTTTTAAATATATAGATATATATACTGTATATATGAGAGAAAGTTGTATGCAGTAGCTATTTACACTAAAGCCTTTTTTACCTTATCTATATGAACCATTACTAAAATGCCAGTAGCAAAACACACATATGAGCTCCTATTCACAATATTAGTGCCAAGTTCCACGTTCCCTGTATGGAATAGAAAATAGGGCATTATCTGATTTGGATATCTGATGAATATGTTTTTGCGTAGGACACAGACAATCATTAAAAAAGTGAATCATATAGTTACGTAGCACCCTGGTGTTTAGTTTAGTTTGCCAGGTAGTAATTGTCCAGGCTAATTGTTAGAAGATCCACTGATTTCCCTCTAATTCTGGAATTGCTGCCCTTTTTCTCTTCTGTCACTAGGTGGCACTGTGGCTGATGCCACCACTGTGGCTGGTGACAAGGGCATAGCAAGGTCAGATCATGAATAGATGGGGTGTCTCAGCCAAAAGGCAGGGGTTTTTCTTTAGTCCCTTGGCCTGCTAGGAGAGCCTATTTATTTGGGTGGAGTAAGGTGATCAAGGTTCTATGCCACCTGGACAGCTGTCTGAGTGGACATGTGTTATTTCGCCCCGGGTTGCTAGGCCGGAAGCCAGAGGCCTATCCCGGGGACACCTGCCTGCTAGGCTGCCTGAGGCCTATGCAGGAACAGGAGAAGCAGCGTAGAGTTGGGACTACAGGATTGGAGTCCAACCGAGTTGTGAAGGTTCAGCCGGATGGGGAACCAGTTGTGGTCAAAGTTAAGGGGAAGCAGTCACCACTACGGGAACATCCACCTTATTACTTGGAGACTAATGTGAGTAAGCTTGAGCAAGTACCAGCGCAGTCTTCTCACCAGCCAGGGACGGTGAAGAAGTGGGAAAACTTTAGCAAAGTGCCAAGCCAGGAACCCAGCAGGTTAGCGGGGGTGACGCTTGAGGAGTATACAGCGGGATAGGTGTGGAAGAGCTCAAGACATCCAATGACGACTGGGATCTGAAAGTCTAGTGAGAGACTGGGAGCTCAGTGAGTGAATACATACACTCACTCAAATCGTCTATTTCAATTGGAAAAAAAAGGTTTGTGTTTAATTAATCCCCCACAATTAGTTAAATAATGGAAGTTCTTCATTATGTAAACAATTTTTAAAACCTGTGTGTTTTTTTACAGTTTTTTCATTATAATGACTGCAATGCCTCTGCATTCATACAGCTAGGGTGATAGTGGGCAAAGTCTTGTTCCTCCTGTCAGAGCCTTCTCATGAATGGGGACATAATAGATGGGGCTGGTCTGGGCGGGCAAGGGGTAGGTCAGGGGAGTGGCTGGGAGGGACTAGACTGGGCTGGGGTGGGGCTAAGTGGGACAGGAACAAGGTTGAGCACAGATGCCGACAATGGCACATTTTAACTTGGCTAGTTCACTTTGAGTTGTGTAGCTACTGAAAATATTCACAAATATGTGCATGAAAAAGTTCAATATCTATCCTGGTACAGACATTGATATATATTTGATATTTATGTAACTTTTCTTTGCAGCTCATTAGTGGTTCTTAGATGCTATGTAAGCTAGAAGTAACCAAAGACAACTAAAGGGCGCGCCTTGCAGAACTCATAATTCAGTGTCTGGTAGATATGGGAAAGTTAAACTACCTAATGGGTCCTTATATCTCAACAGTGGTGAGATCTCTGCACTTTACAGATCTCTACAGCTACTGCAGACATTAACCATTAGTCCCCAGGCTCCCTGTTGGTGTTTAAAGGGCAATTAAAAGTTAAAACATTTGCTGAGTTTCCTATGCAATCCAATAAACACTGTTTCTGCGCTAAAGTCAAAGATTCCTTCAATTCACCTTCAAATACATATAAACCCTCACTGAATAATATTGAGTTTGCTAAACAATTTACTTTGCTAAACCATTGACATTTTTGAACTTTTGAAATGACTGGAAGATTATGCCCCTTAATGACCAGGCCATTTTTTGGGATACTGACAATTGCACATCGTGTGACGCTGTAACCAAACAAAATTGACGTATTTTTTCCCCCCACAAATAGGGCTTTCTTTTAGTGGTGTTTGATGAACACCTCTGCGGTTTTTACTTTTTGCAAAAGAGCGACAATTTAGAAAAAAAAACACAAGATTTTTTACTTTTTTGCTATAATAAATATCCTAAAAAATAAATAAAAATTCATCAGTTTAAGCCAATATGTATTCTTATGCCGTGTTTTTTTCCCATCAGTGAAAAGACTTAGAACCTGTTTTAAAATTATCTGATGGTTAAAAAAACGATAGACAAAACGATCGTCTGTGGGGAAATCCATCGGTCAAAAATCCATGCAGGCTCAGAATCAAGTCGACGCATGCTCAGAAGCATTAAACTTCATTTTTCTCTGCACGTCGTTGTGTTTTACGTCAC
This sequence comes from Rana kukunoris, assembly GCA_029574335.1. NCBI lineage: Eukaryota > Metazoa > Chordata > Amphibia > Anura > Ranidae > Rana > Rana kukunoris. The sequence goes on along the minus strand of CM056056.1, from coordinate 38,570,089 downwards.
CGCATTCTGACAAGAAAGTTTTTTTAACTGATGGTGTGTAGGCAAGACTGATGAAAGTCAGCTTCTTCGGATATCTGATGAAAAAATCCATCGGTCCGTTTTCATCGGATGAACCGATCGTGTGTACAAGACATAAGTGTATATTGATTGGTTTGCGCAAAAGTTATAGCGTCTATAAAATAGGGGATAGTTTTATAAAAAAAAATATGTTTTACTAGTAATGGCGGTGATCAGCGATTTTTAGCGGGGACTGTGACATTGCGGCGCACAGATCGGACATTTTTGACACTTTTTTGGGACCATTGACATTTATACAGCGATCAGTGCTACAAAAATGAACTCATTACTGTGTAAATGCCACTGGCAGGGAAGGGGGTTAACACTAGGGAGTGATCAAGGGGTTAAATGTGTTCCCTGGGAGGTGTTTCTAACTGTGGTGGAGGAGACTGACTGAAGGAGGAGAGAGATCACTGTTCATAATCACTAGGAACAGCAGATCTCTTTTTTCTCCCCTGTCAGAACGGTAATTTGGCTATTTACATTGACAGATCCCGTTCTGGCTTTCTTTCCCGCAATGGAGCGGATGCACTCCTGCTATGGCTTGTAAAGAAGACGATGTACAGTTACAGCGATTCACTGGAACGTACCAACCTGATGCCGTATAATGACGGCGGCTGGTCGGCAAGTGGTAAACATGTTAAAGCGTATATTAGATTTAAGGATTTGGTTTGCATATACTCAGATCTGAGTTCTTCATAATAACCTTTAATAAGGACCAGTAGATGTGTACTTGCTGTGCTATACAATTTCTGTTTCTCTGCTTCCTGTGACACCAATCACATTCAAACATTGAAAATAGGTTTAAATCCAATCTTGGTACATGTATTTTTTTTCCGGACCGCCCACCACATATGTACTGCGGCAGGGCGACCCGGCTTGCCAAAATCATGTACCTGTATGTCATTTTGTGCAAGCAGTGTAGGGAGCGCTGATTGACACAGTGGGAGCCAATCAGCAGGTCCAGCAGCCACGAGGGCCTAGGCTGACTGGAGGAGGAGAGAGATTGTTGTTCCTGATCACTAGGAACAGACGATCTGTCTCTCCTCCCCTGACAGAACTTGCACACATCCTTTATTATATCTTTACATGTGTAGTTTCCACAGCCCTGCCCCCTTCAGTTAGAAACACATATGAGGTCACACTTAACCCCTTCAGCGCCCCCTAGTGGTTAACTCTCAAACTGCAATTGTCATTTTCACAGTAAACAGTGCATTTTTATAGCACTTTTTGCTGTGAGAATGACAATGGTCCCAAAAAAGGGTCAAAATTGTCCGATGTGTCCGCCATAATGTCGCAGTCATGAAAAAAAAAACACTAATCGCCGCCATTAGTAGTAAAAAAAATATTAATAAAAATGCAATAAAATTATCCCCTATTTTGTAAACGCTATAAATTTTGCGCAAACCAATTGATAAACGCTTATTGCGATTTTTTTACCAAAAATACGTAGAAGAATACGTATCGGCCTAAACTGAGAAAAATATATATTTTTTAGATCTTTTTTGGGGATATTTATCATAGCAAAAAGTAAAAAATATTGTTTTTCTTTTCAAAATTGTCGCTCTATTTTTGTTTATAGCGCAAAAAAAAAAAAACTGCAGAGGTGATCAAATACCACCAAAAGAAAGCTCTATTTGTGGTGGAAAAAGGACGCCAATTTTGTTTGGGAGCCATGTCGCACGACCGCACAATAGTCAGTTATAGCGGGGCAGTGGCGAATCGCAAAAACTGGCCAGGTCCTTTACCTGCATAATGGTCCGGGGTCTTAAGTGGTTAAGGGGGCGTGGCAGGGGGATGTCCCAGGCCTGCATACTTTTGCTGATAGGTGTCCCTCATTCCCATCTCAAAATGTTAGGAGTTATGGAAGCTTACAGTACTTCTGGGGAAAAGGGGGGGGTGTAGGGGGGCAGAGAATGTATATATTTATATTTCAATAAGAACAGCGGGCACCAAGGACACTTTTCATTAAAGGTAAGTATTGCCCCCTTGTGCTATTTTTTAATTTTTTTTAATTTTAACTAAACTTTTAGGCCTCGTACACACGATCAAATCTGTCTGCTGGAAACGGTCTGCTAGACCGTTTCAGCACACAGATTCGATCGTGTGTACGGGCGAGCCGACGGATTTGGCAACCCGATAGATTTCAAAGCATGCTTTGAAATCTATCGGGTGGGAACCCCTCCGCCCGACATGTCTGCTGGTTAGTACACTTACCAGCAGACATGTTGTCTCGCACCAGCGCCGAATGGATTCGGCGCATGCGCGGAAGTGTTTTACTTCCTGGTGCGGTGACGTGGCGGCGTCAACGTCACCGCCACGTCACCGACACGTCAGCGCGCTGTCTGCTGGCGGGGATTTTGGTTTGCTCGTGTGTACACGCGAGCAAACCAAAATGACAGCAGACAGATTTGTTCTAATCGGTCGGACAGACCGTTTTGAACAAATCTATTGCCTCGTGTGTACGAGACCTTAGTGCAAAAAAGAAAAGGCAATCAGCTCCTAGGACTGTGTAAATTCCAGATGGACAGAAACTCAAATTCCTTGGCAGTTAAAAGAGCTCCTCTATTTGTATTTCACCTATTTAGCAGTTGTTTAACGTTTTACCTTGATTATTTCTGAATGGCTGGGAAGCTTTCTTCTGTTGGATTAAGATATCAGCCAATAGAGCAAGAAAGGTCACCACTTTTATGCTTTTAGGGAATAAAAGCAATGGAACATTTTATGCGCATACAGAACGTCTCTAAAATACGAGGAGCGGCACATCTTTATACAAGGTTGACAGGACGAAAGTGGTTATTAAAGGAAAATGGTGGCGCTCCTAAATAATGATGTTGTTATTCTTTTCAACTCTTCAATGTCTCTTTCCAGCTCAATAATTATATGACTGTGAACGTGAGCAATTTTACAAAAGCACATTAAACAATAGAAGAAATAACTTGTTACGATGGAAAATTACACAGTTTGGCATCAACCTAAATTACCCCCATCAGGGTAATTTTCCTCCTTCTAATTCTTTTATAAAAGATAATTCTAATTTATGCAATATTTTTTTGCACACACTTCTGACGCAGGCCTCACTAATTATTACCTTTAACAGACTTGAATTTTAATAAAGTCCTCTCATCAAATGTTACCCCTTCACCACTAAAAACTTGCATAAATAATGAGCTCATGAGAATGGTGGACTCCGCTGAACTGGTTGTTTTAACTACAATACTTAAAAACAGAAAGGCCCGGATTCACAAAGCACTTACGCCGACGTATCTCCAGATGCATCGCGTACGTACAAATATGCGCCGCCGTATCTATGCGCCGTACCCACAAACATAGATACGCCTAAAAACTGACTTCATCCGACCGATGTAACTTGCCTACGCCGGCGTAGAGTGGGCACATATTTACGCTGGACGCATGTGGCTTTCCCATGGATTTTCTATTTAAATATGCAAATGAGAGAGATACACCGATTCACGAACCTACTTGCGCCCGGCGCATGATTTAAGTGATTTGCGTAAGGTTTACGTTCGGCGTAAAGTTATTCCTCATACTGGAGGCGCAACTCATGCAGAGGTATGGACTAGGGAACGAACGCCGTAGAATTTTACGTTGTACGTGAATACGGCTGGGTGTAGGTTACGTTCACGGCGTAGGCAGTGATTCAACGTATCTTAGCCCAGAGGTGATTCAGTTTGCACGTGTTGCGCTATATAAGTTTCTCACTCACTCAGACAGTTGTTTCGACGTGATTGTGAGCATGCGCAGTTCGTTTTAAGTACTTGTCTGAAGCTCGGTCCATCATTTGCATGGGGTCACGCTTCATTTACATGTATCATGCCCATTTCCAGCCCACTCCCACCTACTTTGACTTAGGCCGGCTTACGCCGACAAATTTACGTTACGCCGGCACAACGCTGGGAGCATTTGCTTCGTGAATTCCATGCTTTACTCTCCGCGCTGCGCCGGCGTAGCGTAAAAGACATACGCTATGGTGGCATATATATATATTTATGCGCCGATGTATGTGAATCCGGGACAAACTTATTAATTGGCATATAACACGCACAGGCGTAAAACACGCACCTTAATTTTAAGAGGAAAGATTCAGGAAAAAAACTTTAAAATTTTAAATAAAGAACTTTGAAGCAAAATAAGGGTCAGTGCCCATCAATGCAGCTTGACCAATGCCTACCTGCAGTCTCACCATTGCCCATCAATGCAGCTTAATAAATTCCCATCTGCAGCTTCCCAATTGCCATGAATTCAGCCTGATCAATGCCCATCTCAGGGAGGGGGGCTGGATGAGTGCCGTCAGATTACATACAGAGAGAATCTTCTGTTTACTTGGCGGCCTCTTTAATACAAAGTCCCACCTCCTGGACTGGCCCAGGAGACAATACTTCCTATTACAGAGGCCTCTGAGTAACCAGGAGATTTTCGCTTTATGTAATCTGACGACGCTCATCCTGTCCCCTCCCTGTTCTCTCCGAGGCAACCCAAATTGCAGTATCAGGGTATGACATGCACACACTATTTGCAACCGATTTGCAGGGTGAAAAAGTGAGTGTTATGCGCCCATAAATAGAGTAATTAGTGGAGTTGAGATACCATTCGACTCCTGGCAAAGCCTCTTTCACACTACAGCCTCTTCAAGAGATCAATATTGCCGCGTACACACGATCTGGCTTTTGCCCGGCCAAATCACATCGGAATTCCGACAGAATTCCATCGGAAAAAAATAGAACATGTTCTATATCTAAACTCCAATGGAATTCATCGGAATATGCAATAAAAATAACTGTGATGGGGCTACACACGATCAGAAAATCCGATTGGAAAAAGTCCATCGGAAATTCCGATTGTGTGTACGGGGCATATAGGAATTTAAAAATACCACATTTGAGTTGCCTAGCAGAACTAAGGTCATTGGTTCAAATCTCAACCATGACACTACCTGCCTGGAGTTTGTATGTTCTGCCTGTGTGGGTTTCCTCCCACACTCCAAGACATGCTGGTAGGTTAATTGGATCCTGTCTAAATTGGCCCAATATAACCTTGCCCCTCCCACCGGCTTTACAAGAGAAAAATGGACCATGGTGAAAAAAAGACCATAGGAGAATTGCCCAAGTACTTCGAGCAGGCCCATCTTTAATGACAGAGACCACTTTCAGGACAATCTCTTGACACGCTATGAAGTAGTTCCAAAGACAGCAAGTAACTTCCTACCTTCATACTCTCCAATCTATTCCATATATTCTAGCTGACCCAATGGGATTTGAAGATATGCTTCTGCAGGCAGACCCTCCAACAAACGTGGTCTCCCAACTTTACTCCTTATTGCTTAGTGTTTCATCTGCTGACCTTTTCGCCTTACACGCAGTCCTGCAAACTAGAATTTACGCAACTCAATCTCAAAAGAGTTCAAACTGCTGACAAGATGGTACAGTTGCCCTTCGACTATACACCACTTCCACCCGACATTATCAGATACCTGTTGGCGATGTCTGGGATCCAAGGGTATCATTCTCCAGATTTGGTGACCAGAAGTGGTTAAATGAAAATTCTACGATCTGGTTTTGTGCAAGAAAAAATTTCTTGCTTGCTCCATCGGATATAATTGGATGAACTATCGTGAGGCTCTTGAAAGCTGTGTACTAACGATCAGATTATCTTATGATCGCTTTGGATTTTTATTTTTTCTGATGTGCTTACTTTTTGTGCCGTTTTTTTCCTATTGCACCTGGAATGTATTTAGCTGATTGGAACTGAAAATGAATTTGGACTTTATTTCTCAGGTCTTGATTTTAGCTGCAACATTCAGATGGTGGAGTCAGAATTTGGCATAAACAACATGAATGCATGGATCCATCCTGCCTTGTATCATTGGTTCAGGCTGGTGGTGGTGTAATGATGTGGGGGATATTTTCTTGGCACATTGTTTATACATCATGGTCTACCTGAGTATTGTTGCTGACCATGTCCATCCCTTTATGACTACAGTGTCCCCATCTTCTGATGGCTCCTTCCAGCAGGATAATGCCGCATGTCACAAAGATCCAATCATCTCACCACTCGACTATGAGGTCACTGTACTCCAATGGCCTCCACAGTCGCTAGATCTCATCCGAAAGAGCAGTGGTTCTCAACCCTGTCCTCAAGTACCCCCAACAGGCCATGTTTTGGGAATTTCTCTTAGATAAATGAGCTTTCCAACCATATCACAAAGCTCAAATCATCTCACCACTCGACTTTGAGGTCACTGTACTCCAATGGCCTCCACAGTCACTAGATCTCATCCAAAAGAGAATTGGTTCTCAACGCTGTCCTCAAGTACCCCCAACAGGCCATGTTTTGGGAATTTCTCTTAGACAAATGAGCTGTCCGATTTAAAGCACCTGTGCAAGATAAAGGGAAACCTGTAAACAAGGCCTGTTGGGGGTACTTGAGGACATGGTTGAGAACCACTGCAATAGAGCACCGTTGGCATGTGGTGGAACAGGAGATTCTCATCATAGATGTGCAGCCCGACAAAACTGTGTGATGTTATCATGTCACTATGGAGCAAAATCTCTGAAGAATGTTTCCAACACCTTGTTGAATCTATTCCACGAAGAATGAAGGCAGTTCTGAAGGCTAAGGGGGGTCCAACCCCATACTAGCAAGGTGTACCTAATAAAGTGATCGGTGAGTGTAAATACCTGCTTTTTTGAGAAACTGTAACCACACAACTTTAGGTTTTGCTATCTATGCTTTGTAATCTTGTAATTTCTGAATAAAAATCATAATTAAAAATTATAAAAAAAACAAGAAAAAAAATTGTGGCTTTATTTTTGTGTGGACCTCTTTAACCACTTAAGGACCGCTCACTGTATATATATACGTTGGCAGAATGACATGGACAGGCATTATCACGTACCTGTACGTGACCATTTAAATGCCTGCTGTGTGGTCGCGAGCACGCCGCTGGCGGCACGCTCATGACCCTGCCGCCTTCCCTGTGAGTCGGACTGCGGGTCCCGCGGACTTGACTGATCCTCTCACGGAGGTATAGAGTGGTGGGATGCTTGTGTAAACAAGCATCTCCTTGCTCTGACTAGTGACAATGACACAGATCTTGGCTCCGTGTACTCGGAGCGGAGATCAGTGTCATGTGACAGAGAGCCCATCCCCCCTACAGTTAGAAACACAAGGCAGGGAACACTTAACCCCTACAGCGCCACCTAGTGGTTCACCCCTTTACTTCCAGTGTCATTTTCACAGTAACCAGTTCATTTTTAAAGCACTGATCGCTGTGAAAATGACAATGGTCCCAAAAATGTGTCAAAAGTGTCCGAGGTGTCCACCATAATGTCACAGTCATGAAAAAAATCACAAATTGCTCCATTACTAGTAAGGGCCCTTTCACACGTGTGGACGAACGGTCCACTTTTTCTAAGTCCGTAAACGGACTTAGAATGGGGCCCTATGGGAGCGGATCCGTTAGCGGATGATGCATCCGCTAACGTCCGCCTACGATCCGCGTCCGTCTGGATCCGTTTTGCGGATGGAAGAAAACCCTATTTTTCTTCCGTCCGGTGGATCGGATCGGATGCAAACGGACAGACGGTGCGTTTCCATCCGATTCCCCATAGGGGATAGCGGAGGAGAGACAGGGCGGTCCTTGCACAGTGTGCGGGGACCGCCCTGTCCGCCGACAGCTGAGCGGGACCCCCTGCTGAGCCGACGGACACACACGGAGCGGACCGAAAAACAGTCCGCACCGTGTGAAAGGGCCCTAAAAAGTAAAAATAAAATAAAAATGCCATAAAACTATCCCCTATTTTGTAGACGCTATAACTTTTGCGCAAACCAATCAATGAACGCTTATTGTGATTTTTTTTACCAAAAGTATGTAGAAGAATACGTATCGGCCTAAATTAAGGAAAAAAACATTGTTTTATATATTTATTATAGCAAAAAGTAAAAAATATTGATTTTTTTTCAAAATTGTCGCTCTATTTTTGTTTATTTTTTTTTTTGAGGTGATCAAATACCACCAAATGAAAGCTCTATTTGTGGGGAAAAAAGAACGTAAATTTTGTTTGGTCGCATGACCGCGCAATTGTCAGTTAAAGCGACACAGTGCCGAATCGCAAAAAGTGGCCTGGTCTTTGACCACCCAAATGGTCCGGGACTGAAGTGGTTAAGCGGTCCGCTAATGTCGGTGGCCCTGTGGATACCTTTCTAAGTGACCAACAAGTTATTCTGTTACATTACTATGCACTGCGTTTGATTGAATGCAATTTTTCACATGCACGGTTTTGACTCAAAATAAAAGCTCTTATGGGTAACACACCTCCCAAATTGCCCGTTTAATACCAGCCGGCCTGACTACCTGAATTATCTTTGAGTAAGGTTGGCAGATCCCAACAAGGTATTCAATCTGAATTTATTGTGGGAGACAGGAGAGGACTGAGTAAAACACTGTGTGCATGCACGAGTCACTGAGCGCTGAGGTTCTAAAACCGGCTTCAATCACAGGGGCTCAGAGAAGGGTGGTCATCCGAAACTGGAGCTAACGGTGTGAGACATCAATAAGATCCACACTAGAAGGACAGCAGTGATTATATAAAGCTGCCGCAAAACCCAACATTCTGCGAGCTATTGGAAAATCTATCTTTGAAATTCAATTCTCGATCTTCGGTATCCAGTCTCCTGATTATTTTTGGATGTACCTGTCCTGCTGCTGCAAAAAAAATGAAGAATATGAAAGGAGGGCTCCGCCTTCATCCCTGTTTTTCATTAACTCTTTCACTGCCACGTGTTTAACCACTTCAGCCCCAAAAGACCAGGCGATTCGCTAATTGCGATTGCGTCGCTTTAATTGACAATTGCGTGGTCTTGCGACGTTGCACCCAAACAAAGTTTACGTCCTTTTTTCCCCACAAATAGAGCCTTCTTTTGGTTGTATTTGATCACCTCTGCGGTTTTTATTTTGTGCCATAAACCAAAAAAGAGCGTCAATTTTGAAAAAAAAATCTATAATTATTTACTTGTTGCTATAATATACATCCTCAAAAATATATATAAAAACATTTCTACAGTTCAGGCCGATATGAATTCTTCTACATATTTTTGGTAAACAAATCGCAATAAGTGTATATTTATTGTTTTATAGCGTCTACAAAATGGGGAATAGATTTAGAGCATTTTTTTTTTATATTAGTAATGGTGGCAATCTGCAATTTTTATCGTGACTGTGAGATTATGGTGGACACATCAGACACTTTGGATGCTATTTTGGGACCATTGTCATTTATACAGCGATCAGTGCTATAAAAATGCAGTGATTACTGTGTAAATGACATTGGCAAGGAAGGGGTTAAACACTAGGGGGCAAGGAAGGCGTTAAGTGTGTTCTAGGGAGTGATTCTGACTGATTTTTTCTATTACAAGGGATGTTTACATTCCTTTGAATAGGAACAAAAGTGACACCATTTTTTTTTGTAAAACAGTGTCAAAATAAATAATAATGAAAAAAATGTAAAGCTCCCTGTCCCGACAACCAGAAGCGAACCAGAAGTGCCCGTATATGAAAACAATGTTTAAATGTTTGTCCACAAGCGGGCGCAACATTTATGCGTGACATGTTGGGTATCAATTTACTCAGCGTAACATTATCTTTCGCAATATAAAAACAAATTGGGCTAATTTTACTGTTGTCTTATTTTTTTATTCAAAAAAGTAATTTTTTCCCCAAAAAAGTGCGCTTTTAAGACTGCTGCGCAAATACAGTGTGGCAAAAAGTATTGCAACAACTGCCATTTTATGGGTGTCAGGAAAAAATATATATACCGTATATACTCGAGTATAAGTCGACCCGAATATAAGCCGAGGCACCTAATTTTACCACAAAAAAATGGGAAAACTTATTGACTCAAGTATAAGCCTAGGGTGTCCATCTGCATGCCTCACTGTGCCTCACTTTGCCTCACTGTGTCCATGTGCATGCCTCACTGTGTCCATGCCTCACTGTGCCCATGCCTCACTGTGCCCATGCCTCACTGTGTCCATGCCTTACTGTGTCCATGCCTCACTGTGTCCATGCCTCACTGTGCCCATGCCTCACTGTGCCCATGTCTAGACTGACGTTTAACATGAGAATCTATGGAAGGGGTGCCCAGTTTTGAATTGGTGCTCCCCAACTGTAGGTCCCCCAGACAACAAACTTTGCACACTTGTAGAGGAGAAATTGGGCTACATGTTTGCCAAGATCCGGATCCAGAGGATCTATGACCGGCCGGTACCGGGTCCCCAAATTCACCGGAGAAATTACTGTTTAACATGGGAGTCTATGAAAGGGGTGCCCGGCTTTGAAAAATCAGTACTCCCCGGAGAAAAAACTTTGCATACTTGTAGAGGAAGAGTAGGGCTACATGTGTACCAGTGTTGAGCGGAATACGCCATATTCGATTTCGCGATATTTCACGAATATTCATGAAATATTCGTTAATATCGAATATTCGTGATATTTTATCAAAAAAATTTTTTTGAGAAATTTCGCTAATGCGAATGCGAAATTGATTGCGAAATTCTCGTCCGCGCATGCGCATGCGCGCGAACAACACGCGAAAACGGAGATCATTTCCTGGATTACTAAACTAATATGCACTAAACACTAACTCTACTTACACAAACTTATATGACTAAACTAAAGCTAATTTTTTTTTTTTTTATATATACACAAAACACGGAAGGGCAGAGAAAGTATTTGCGAATATTCGTAATACGAATATTCGCATTGCGAATATTCGGCAACATAAAAGGATCGCCTCAGCTACTCGGCCCAGGGTCTCTAATCATACCAGCAATGCTTTTAGACGTCGATGGAGATCACTAGGATGTGATCTGTTTTAACCACTTGCCTACCATGGACGTCATATGAAGTCCTCCACTTTGTGCGGGGATATCTGAAAGATGCCTGCAGCTGCAGGCATCATTCAGATATCACCGTCTTCAGCCGGCGATTCTATGCACCATAAGAACAATCAAAGCGGTGGAACCACCGCTTGATCGTTCTTCTAGGCAGCGGGAGGGGATGCCCCCCCCCGCCGCCATCCGGTGCTTCTCCGGGCTCTCCCATGCCATTGGAGACCCGGAGAGCAAATCCGCCGGTACTTGTAGCAGATTCATAGAGATGACTAGTGACCAGATGGTCACCGTCATCTCTATGACCGTCGGAGGACCGTGGTTAAAAATAAATTTGAAAAAATACGAATATTCGCAATAGCGAATATTCACCGCGATATTCGAGTTATTCGCGAATACTCGAATATGCAATATTCGTAACGAATATTCGCAATGCGAATATTCATGAGCAACACTAATGTGTACCAAGTTTGGTCAGTACCGGGTCCCCAAAATCCAGGAGATCAGGCACAAAATGTTGACTTGAGTATAAGCCATGGGGGCATTTTCAGGACAAAAAAATGTGCTGAAAAACTCGGCTTATACACGAGTATATAGAGTAATGTTTGGGGATTCTTAGAAATTCTCTAGCAAAAAAAATGTTTTAACATAAAGTGGTTAAAAAATGTTTTTTCAAGTTTTAGTGAATGTCCGCGTGTTTTATTAAATTCCCTTTCGCGGAAAAGTTTTATCCCTATTGTGGAGTCACCATTATGGTATTTTTACATTGAAATCATATCCCTTCTCAAGCATCTCTTCTCCAGATAATGAATGACTCGGAAAACAAAAATAAAACAAAAACCACATGAAATGAAAACAAACAGATTTTTCGGCACTGCACATGTCTAGCCCGTATGTAGAAGGCCTAAGGAAAATGAAAGTTGTTCCACTATAGATAATTTGGTTTATAGACCGAGCTTGTTACATCAGACCAGATTGGATGAAATGATTTTTCACCCTCCCAACATCCTGCAAAGAGCATTATTAAGTTAGCAAGTTACGTAATTGTATATTTTACTGCATTTCAATTCAAGCCTATGCTGAAGAAACAATAAAAATGATGTCCTCTAAAATTAGCTTTATTAGGCTCCCCGTTTCCTTCCAGCAGGCAATAATCAGTACAGTACTTCTCTCCCCGAGTCTTAGTAAACAAAGTGGATTCATACATTTCCACTGCTTGAGCAAGTCCCAGGGTGCCCATGTACTTTCCACAAAATATTATTATGTTTACATAGCCAGTTTATTTTGTTCTGCATACCTTATGAAAACATAGAACAAGTTACCGTAAGAAATGTAATTCCCTATGGTGGGCTTTCCAGATTATCTTCTCTCCGTATGGCGTAAAATAATACGGAGGATTCATAGGCTGGAGAGGCCTCATCATCTTTAAGTGCCATCCAAACAAACATAAAAATTCAAGAGTGAGACATTTTTTTAAATAGTCTGAAAGGCATCGACTGGGCTGATCTTTATTAACCTTGTTAGCAATGACTGGATTTGTGTCGAAAAAATTAAATAAATGAATTTCCTTTATAAGTAACTTTTCCTTGAAATTGGTCACATTATTAGAAATCATGTATTATAACTTCTTTTTTTTTTTTCCCCCTGTGTAGTTGTTAGACATGTGCAGACTGGAATATTTTGTTTTTTCGTTTTCGTTTGGAAAATAAATGTATTTAGTTACTCCTGAAAATCGTTTTGATTTATTTTGTTTTTCGTTGGGGAATAGCTTTCGTCCGAAAATCCAATAATACTTGGTTTCTGTCGAATGCTCAAAAGAATATTCAACGGAACGCCAAATCTTTACGAATCGTACATTTCCGTTCGAATGTTCCGCCTACAAGAATTCTAATGTTGTATGACTAGTAATAATGTCGAATCTATTTTCTCTCAAATCGAAATCTAATCTCTGTAATGTCGAATCTATTATTTCTATAATGTCGAATCTTTTCTCTATAATGTCAAATCTTTTCCCTATAATGTCGAATCTTTTCACTATAATGTCGAATCTTTTCCCTATAATGTCGAATCTTTTCACTATAATGTCGAATCTTTTCCCTATAATGTTAAATCTCTCTATATCAAATTTTTACCGCAACAAAAACAAAATAAAGCATTTTTTATGTCGGATCTTTCGGTTTTCGTTTCTTGCGCTCTCGTTATCGTTTGTTAAAACGATAACGAAAAAAAATGATTTTCGGACGAAAATGCATTCTAACGAAAACGAATGCACATGTCTAGCAGTTGTTTATGTTGCAATGCAGCTTCATCGTGGTCTTAACCACTTCAGCCCCAAACCATTTGGCTGCTCAAAAACCAGAGCACTTTTTGCGATTTGGTACTGCATCGCTTTAACTGACAACTGTGCGGTCGTGAGACGTGGTTCCCAAACAAAATTGACGTCCTTCTTTCCCCACAGACCGCCGTTCTGTCGGAGAGGAGTCTTGTGTTTCTGCTAATCAGGAACACAGATCTCTCTCTTCCTCTAGTTAAACCATCCACCACACCAGGGCTCAAGTCCTGCGGAAACGCGTGGGAACGGAGTCCCTGAACTTTTTTCACAGCAGGAACTCCGTTCACTTTGCAGGACTAGAGCAGCCGAGAGCAGCTGAGCCAATCCTTCACTAAGCGGCGATGCCCAGCTCGAGTCACTGTCAGCAGCAGGCGAACCTTAGTAATCCTTTATGTTCCTGGCCGCTTTCTGTATATGGATTCATCGGGTAGTGTGCGGGTATTCCGTCACTTCCTCAATGCCGCAATGTCTCCTGGGAGCTTTTGTCATTTTTCCCAGGAGACATTGCGGAGGTCTGCCGCGAGTTATCGCCGGATTTAGAAAGAACTTCCTGGGAACAATGAAAAAAGCTCCCAGGAGACATTGCGGCATCGAGGAAGTGACGGAATACCCGCACACTACCCGATGAATTCATATACAGGAAGCGGCCAGTAACATAAAGGATTACTAAGGTACAGTGGATAAAAAAAAAGCAAAAAAAAAACATGTGGTTTAGTAATTATGCATATGAGCGTATCATTTTTTTTTTTGGCGGGGAAGTGGATCTTGGGTGGAAGTTCCCACACTTTTTTCCCCAGGAATTGACCCCTGCACCACACAGTTAGAAATCACTCCCTAGGAGCTCACATAACCCTTTAATCGGCCCTGATGTTTACTCCTGCCAGTGTCATTTATACAGTGACCTCAGAAAAGTGTGTGTTGCCGCCCAGGCTCGATAGGGAGGGGTTATGTGGACAGTACATCCGCAGCTGCTGCTAGAGTGCTAACAGGGCATGGAGCCCATCCTGGCTCCTGCAAAGGTTCAAGAAAGGAAGGGTAACCACTGGAAGTCGCAAATTTATGGTGTCCTACGGCAATGAATGGAGTGGCAACCTCAGCCTTTACTCCGACCAATCAACGCACCCTAGTTTCACTCTGCCCCCCCAGAGCTTAGTCATTTGTACAGTGACAGTGTATTTTTTTAGCACTGATCACTGTGTTAGGGTCACTGGTCCCCAAAAAGTGTTACTAAGTGTCCAATTTGTTTGCTGCAATGTCGCTCTACCACTAAAAAACGCTGATAGTAGTCATTACCAGTAAAAATAAAAATAAAAATGCCCTATAAATCCCCTATTTTGTAGACGCTGTGGGCCAGATTCAGGTACATCTGCGCATTATTGGACCGGCGTAGCGCACCGCCTTTACGTTAGGCTTGCGCAATGTAGCCGCGCAATCACCCTATTCTCGTCACTTTTACGCAGAAAATAGCGCCTGCGCAACGTTATTTCAGAGGCGCAAGGCAGAGTAAAACAAATTTGAAAGGACGTGGGCGTGTTACATTGAAATGAGCCGTGACCCCATGCAAATGAAGGGCCGGCCGGCTCGCGCATGCGCGCTTAAAGCAGACCATGTCATCACCTCTGTGCGCATGCTCACAACTCGGGAACGGCGCAATCAGTGAAATTGGAAATGGTCTATGGCAAAATCATGAACTACGCAGACAGCATAAATAGACACACACAAACGCACTTCCATTGCAGAAGTACATCCCTTTGTTTCCCTTCCCATATACAGTAGCAAAGTGCTTTTGTTCCGTTATTAGTTGCGTTGTGATTTGTATTTGTCAGATTTGTGTACTGTGTGATCTAGTGTTTGTTAGAAGATATTTGAAAGTGATTTTTGCTAAGTGTTTGTGAGATTTTTTGTTTGATATTTTTCTGTTTGTTTGTTTTCTTGCTTGATTGTTCCTGTTTGTTTTTGTGACTGCTTTTTGCTGTGTGTTTGTGAGAATTTTTGTTTGATATTTTTCTGTTTGTTTGTTTTCTTGCTTGATTGGTCGTGCTTGTTTTTGTGAGTGATTTTTGTTGACTGGGAGTGATTTTTGGTCAGAGTATGACTGAGAGGAAGAGGAGATTACATTTTTCTTTGAGGGAGAAACAAATTATTGCCCGGGCCAATATCCGATTATGGGCGTTTTCTCCAAGGGCCGGACAGTGCCAACACCACCCCGGCCAGGAGGAGAGAGATTTTGGACATGATCACTGACCAGGTGAATTCAGCGGGGGAGGGGGAGACACGGAACTGGTCTGGGATTGAGAAAAAGATAAATGACCTCCGGCGTCTGGTCAAAAAGAAGCTGGCCAGAATGCTTGCCCATGCCAGGGGCACAGGAGGGGGCCCACCATGCCCTGTTAGGCTGACAGCGGAGGAGCGTGCGGTGGGCCAGACCTTTCATAGGCAAGAAGTGGAGGGCCTGCCCGGCTATGACTCAAGTCATGAAGGCGTGATGCCAGGTAAGGTTTTTTGGCCCTATCAGGTGTGTAGCATGTGTGGGGGAGGGGGTGAAAGGGAATATGTGGCAAGTGTGTGGATCCTCCAACCTGTGAATGTTTTGTGTCATCCACAGATGTGCAGGAGGGTGCTGGGCCATCTGGCCTGACCGCACCATCCCCAAGACAGCAGCCTAATGAGGTCCCCCCGACAAGGCCGGAGTCCGCGGAGGAGGTTGAAGAGGAGGAGGAGGAGTTTGAGGAGGAGGAGGAGTCAGGCACTGGACGATTGTTTTTGGATGACTCTTCCCCTCTGGCTGGCAGCAGCCAGCCCTCCCTAAGGGGGAGCCCCCCTCCTCCCCCAACATGGCTCCCCTCCCAAGGGGCTCCCCTTCTCCCCGGCCACAAGCATCAGCTGGAGGCAGGTAGGCGACCCAGAAGACCAGGGGGGTGGCCGATCTCCTGCCCGCCACTCTGAGAAGGGACCAGTTCCTCCAGACCCGCCATCTGGGACAGGTCAGCCAGACATTGGTGCGGATGGAGGAGAGCCTGTCCTCCATCAAGGATATGCTTGGGAACCTGGACTGCCACTCCTGGGCTTTCAGAAACTGCCTTAACGACCTGCAGACTACATCAGCAGGCGTTGGGCAGGATGTGAGGGCCCTTACCCAGGCTATCCAGGCCAAAACGGCAACACTAGGTGCTGCCCTGGACAGAATAGCTGTGGCCTTGGAGGGCAGGCCACCAGGTGGGCAGAGACCAGGGGCTGCTCCTCAGGACCAGGGAGAAGTGATTCCCAGGTCCGTGTGAATGGTGTATAATTGTACAGTGACATAATTGGAGCCTTGGCGTGGCGTTGCTGCTCACAAGTCCTGCATGGTGGACTGGTGCCAATCCAATTTGATGAGGATGTGGGGTGTGTGTGCTAGGGGCCACAGTGGTGTGCATGCATGCATTCTCATTGTGCCATGATTAATGTGTGTGTTTAACGTGCAAAGATGCCCAATGTGAGCTGTCTCCTGGCTGCTCTTCCCTCAGAAGACGGGGTATCCTCGGTTAGGGGGGGATTGTCTGGTTCAGGGGTGAGGTCATCACGTAGGTCAATCTGCAGGCCCTTTCTCACTGCAAAGTTGTGCAGCAGGCAACAGGCACTGATGATCTGGCACACAAAGTTTGGGGAATACAGCAGGGTACCCCCAGACTTATCCAGGCATCTGAAACGTGACTTCAGGAGGCCAAAGGTGCCCTCCACCACTGCACGTGTTTGGGCGTGGGCTTGATTGTAATCAATGTGTGTGTGCAATCAATGGCCCCCACGGTGCGTGGGAATCTGGCAATTCTGTAGAAATCTGTCATTGCCTTCAGCCGCAGGTCCTCAGTAGTGGGTTTGATGATTTGGTTGGCCATGCGTCTGAGGATTGCAGGGACAACCTGGTGCACACATCTGCTCATGGAGGATTGTGACATCCCAGCCACCACTCCACTTGTTCTTTGAAAAGAGCCACTGGCAAGGAAATAGAGTGTTGCCAGGACCTTGACCTGTGGCTGCACTGCATGTCAGCGATGTGTTGGGCTGGTGATGTCCTCCTGCAGGGTTGTGGTTAATTCCAGGATGGCATGAGGGCTGAATCTGAAGATGCGATACACCTCAGAATCACTCATGCCAAAGAGGTCTATGCGTGTGCGGTATATCCTCTCCCGTGCCATCCTCCGTGCCCTCCTCCTTCTTTGCTCATCTAAAGTCAGTAGTATAGCTATGCGCGACGATGCCCCTGGCATGTTGGCATAAAGATTGTTGTGCAACACGTGTGACTGCTGAGCTCCTCACTAACAGTGTTGCTTTATCTGACATGTAGACGATTTTTTTCTTTTTATACCAGCTTTTATATGGTCTAATTTTAGACAGGACATTTTGCTGTTGCGCACACTGTGTAGCCTGCGCTGCCCCAACGTTCTTTTGTGGATCCCCGTAAGTCCCTCATTAGCATATTTGACAAGCAAATCAATGGTCTGTCTAGCGCAGTTTTGCGCGGACGGATGCGCCTGTCTAACGAAATTACGCTGGACAAAAAAAAGTAGATTTCTTGCGTATCTCGTTTTGGGGATGCCGTGCATCGAAACGCACGCGCACATTTAGACTTACGCCGCTCATCTCCTGTTACGCAGGCGTAATCGCTCTGTGAATCTGGCCCTATAACTTTTGTGCAAAACAATCAATATACGCTTATAGTTTTTTTTTTTTTTTACCAAAAATATGTAGAAGAATACGTATCGGCCTAAATTGATGAAGAAATTCGATTTTTGACAGTTTTTAAATGGATGTGTTTCATAGCAGAGAGTAAAACATTTTTTTTTCTTTAAAACAAAAACCTGCAAAAAAATAAAAACCGCAGAGGTGATGAAATACCACCAAAGGAAATCTCTATTTATTGGAAAAAGGGACATCAATTTTATTTGGGTACAGCATCGCACGACCGAGCAATTGTCAGTTAAAGTAATGCAGTGCCGTATTGCAAAAAAATGGCCTGGTCATGAAGGGGGTGAAACTTTTCAGGGCTGAAGGAGTTAAAAAAAATGAAACGTGTCATGCGCGATTGTGGGCACGAGAGACAGAATGGGGATTTGTGTGTGTAAACACACAAATCCCCATTCTGTTAGGAGAAGAGAGACAGATTATGTGTTTCTCCTAGCTAGGAACAACGATCTGGCTTCTCCTCTAGTTAGTTCCCTCCCCCAACAATAAGAAATACAAAGAGGGAACACATTTAACCCCTTGATCGCCCCCCTGGTGTTAACCCCTTCCCAACCAGTGACATTTGCACAGAAATCAGTGCATTTTTATAGCTCTGATCGCTGTATAAATGTCAATGATAATATAAATATTTTTTAACCTTTGAACATTGTGTGGTGTATACTTTTTGTAATAAAATTGATAATTAAAAAAAATTGTGCTATTTCTGTTGTTGTTTTGCCTTCAAAGTCCGACCATTGGTTATTCTTTTTTGAGTAATCCCCCTTTTTCTCCCGATACCATAAATGTGTCAAAAGTGTCCGATCTGTCTGCCACAATGTGGCAGTCCTGATAAAAATCTGGTCACCGCCATTACTAGTAAAAAAAATAATAAAAATGCCATAAATCTATTCCCTATTTTGTAGACGCTATGACCCGGATCCATGTACCACGGCGTATCTTTGTGCAGGCGTAGCGTATCTTATTTACGTTACGCCGCCGCAACTTAGAGAGGCAAGTGCCGTATTCACAAAGCACTTGCGTCCTAAGTTATGGCGGCGTAGCGTAGATGGGCCGGCGTAAGTGCGCGTAATTCAAAGTAGGCTGGTAGTGGGGGTGTTGTATGTAAATGAATGGTGACCCCACGTAAATGCGCCGTCGGTGGACGTATACCAGTCCGCATGCTCTGAATCACGTTTTGCAAATACTCAATGCTTTAGATGTGAAGGTAACTTTCGCACAGCCCTATTTGCGTACGGCTTGCGCAAACGACGTAAACGACGCAATTCGCCGCTGTTCCGACGTCCATGCTTAACGTTGCCTGTGCCTCATATAGCAGGGGTAACTTTATGCCGCTCATACGCGTTACGTAAACGATGTATATAACGACGTGTATCTAGCTCATTTGCATATTTTTAATGGGAATGTCTAATGCGCCCAGCGTAACTATGTGTCCACGATACGCCGCCATAGGCAAGCTACGCCGGACGACTGAAGCCATGTTTTCCGGCGTATCGTGCATTGAGAATCGGCGCAAAGATGCGACGGCGCACATTTGAAATTACGGTGGCGTATCTGGAGACACGCCGGCGTAATTCCTTTGTGGATCCGGCCCTATAACTTTTGTGCAAACCAATCAATATACGATTATTGCGATTTTTGTTTTTACCAAAAATATGTAGAAGAAAATATATCGGCCTAAACCGATGAAGACATAATAAATAGCCCCTAATGAAAAAAAAAAAATCAAAAACCTAAAAATATAATTTAAAAAAAATTGTCGCTTTTTTTGTTTATAGCGCAAAAAATAAAAACCGCAGAGGTGATCAAATACCACAAAAAAAAGCTCTATTTGTGGGGAAAAAAGGACATCAGTTTTGTTTGGATACAACGTTACACGACCGCGCAAGTGTCAGTTAAAGCGACTCAGTGCCGTATCGCAGAAAATTGGCCTGGTCATTAAAGGGGCAAATCCTTCCGGGGCTGAAGTGGTTAAGATTTCATTTTATGCCCTTTTTACTGCCTGATAATTTGGTTTATTCAGATCTAGAAAAGTAACAAACTAGATATGTGTTTCCAGCTAATAAGGTGTATTGGATCTTTAAATGAGGTGGCTGCTTGAAAATTCTTTTTAAACCTGTTACTGTAAAAGCTTACTTTAAAAGCTTCTGCAGCTTTCAAGATTTTTCATCCATCAAAGCAACGCTAATGTTGTTTTGAGAATAAAAAAAAAATATATGCAGATTTGTAACAGGAGTGTTATATAACCTAACAGACAGGCTTAACCACTTCAGCCCCGGACCATTTTGCTGGTCAAAGACCGGGCCACTTTTTGCAATTCTGCACTGCGTCGCTTTAACTGACAATTGCGCGGT
The DNA here is from genome assembly GCA_029574335.1 of Rana kukunoris. NCBI lineage: Eukaryota > Metazoa > Chordata > Amphibia > Anura > Ranidae > Rana > Rana kukunoris. The sequence goes on along the minus strand of CM056056.1, from coordinate 38,549,719 downwards.
CATGCGACGTGGCTCCCAAACAAAATTGGCGTCCTTTTTTTCTCACAAATAGAGCTTTCTTTTGGTGGTATTTGATCACCTCTGCGGTTTTAATTTTTTGCGCTATAAACAAAAATAGAGCGACAATTTTGAAAAAAAAATCTATGGCCCAGATTCACAGAGCGATTACGCCTGCGCAACAGGAGATGCGCGTGCGTAAGTCGAAATGTGCGCGTGCGTTTCGATGCACGGCATCCCTAAAACGAGATACGCAAGAAATCTACTTTTTTTGGTCCGGCGTAATTTCGTTAGACAGGCGCATCCGTCCGCGCAAAACTGCGCTAGACAGACCATTGATTTGCTAGTCAAATATGCTAATTAGGGACTTACGGGGATCCACAAAAGAACGTTGGGGCAGCGCAGGCTACGCAGTGTGCGCAACAGCAAAATGTCCTGTCTAAAATTAGACCATATAAAAGCTGGTCTAAAAAGAGAAAAATCGTCTACATGTCAGATAAAGCAACACTGTTATGCCGCGTACACATGATCACTTTTTGCGATGAAAAAAAACGACGTTTTCTCTCATGAAAAAAAACGACGTTTTTCAAACTTCATTTTCCAAAACGACGTTGATTACACACCATCGTTTTTCCCAAAACCTCGAGCAGTGCGCGGTGACGTCCATCACGTACGACGGGACTATAAAGGGTCATTTCCATGCGGAAGACGGCCTCTTTTGCTGATATCGTGTTGCTGCGTGTTAGTAAAAGTTTGGTGAGAGACGATTCGCGCTTTTCAGTCTTCGTGCTTTAAAAAACGTTTTCTGTCTTACAGTTTGTGCTTTTGTGTTCGTATCTGTGTTACAGTGCTTGTTTTCAGATCGTATCTGTTTTGGCAGTGCGTTCTTGTTTGCACGTTACTGTTTTGCAGGTCGTTCTTCAGAGGCCTTTCTGTTTTTCAGTGCGTTTTTTTTTTAGTCCGATCTGATTTGACGACCGTTTTCTAGCCATGTTGCGGGTACGTTCTCGTCGCCGAGAGCATGCTTTGCATCTTGTTAGGATGTGTGCTGCATCCCGGCTCCGGTCCTTGAGGAGGGCGAGAAGGACTTTGTGGGCCAAGGACTGGTTTCTTCGCAGGGACCAGTTCTCTCATATGCCTCTGCTGCGGGAGATCCAAGAAAATAACCCTGATGATTTCAGGAATTTTCTTCGGGTGTCTGACCCCGTATTCCAGCAGCTTTTGGCTTCGGTGTCGCCTTATATCACCAGGCAGGACACTGTTATGCGGGAAGCCATCACTGCTGAGCGGCGGCTAGTTGCTACCTTGCGGTACCTGGCAACAGGGAGAAGTCTTCAGGACTTGAAGTTCTCGACGGGCATCTCCCCCCAGGCTCTGGGCCTCATAATCCCAGACACCTGTTGTGCCATAATCCAGGTTTTGCAGGAGGACTATATTAAGGTAAGTGGTGTCCTTTAAATGCACAAACTCTGTTATTATTTTTCATATTTTTTGAGTAATGTACAAGCCCACCTAGCCTAGTCCCTATATCCCCCTTGATTTTTGTTCCCTATTGTTGTTCTGTATTTTTAAGTCCCTTGATTTTTGTCCCCTATTGTTGTTCTGTATTTTTAAGTCCCTATATCCCCCTTGATTTTTGTTCCCTATTGTTGTTCTGTATTTTTAAGTCCCTGTATCCCCCTTGATTTTTGTTCCCTATTGTAGTTCCCCTCCCCCCAATCTTTTCCAATTTCCCTTGTTTTTTTTTTAAGAGAAATGTTTCAAGGTCGCAAACTCATCTTGGGCCCCCCCTCACCCTATTTTGTTTGTGTTTTGTGACCATCAGAGGGTGTGATTAATATGCTTATTAATTCTTTATAATTTATGATTCGGTCAATAATACTTGAACTTAACGATCTTCTTTTTTTAGGATCCAAGAATGTTTTTGGATATTCTATTAGGAATGTTTGTTTGAATACATTTTTTTTGGTTTCTCTACAGTTCCCCACCATGCCACAGGAATGGCAGACTGTGGCAGCGGAATTCTCCCAGCGATGGAATTTTCCAAATTGTGGAGGAGCTATTGATGGCAAGCACGTCCGCATCGTGCCACCACCCCATTCCGGATCCCATTTTTTTAACTACAAGGGGTTCCACAGTGTCGTGCTGATGGCGGTGGTTTCTGCCAATTATGAATTTCTCTACCTAGACGTTGAGAAGAATGGGCGGATGTTGGACGGCGGGGTCTTTGCCGAGACCGAGTTTGCCCAACGGCTTGAGTCGGAGGACCTGGGATTGCCACCTGCGGAGGAGAACGAAGAGGGGCTTCCTTTTGTATTCATTGCAGATGAGGCATTTGAATTGGGTCCCCACCTCCTGAGGCCATTTCCCCAACGTGCCCTCACCCATGAGAGGAGGGTCTTTAATTATCGGCTGGCCAGAGCCAGAAGAGTGGTTGAGAATGCGTTTGGCATCATGGCCAGCCGGTTCCGCTTGTTTTTAACGGCCATAAACATGGCAGAATACAAATGGGATACCATCATTTTATGTTGCTGTATCCTACATAATTATCTCAGAAGACATTCTGTCAATTATATAGCATTATTGCCTGACGAGGCAGTTCATGTTCCTGATGTGGCCCGTGCGGCAGGCCATCCAGGCTTGGCCCCCCAAAACGCACGTGCTGTGCGCCAGGCCTACGTGGACTATTTTATGGGTAGGGGGGCCATTCCAATGCCAGATCTTGGCTGATTTACATAATAAAAATCTTTGATGAAAGAAACAGTCTACTTATTTTTTAGACAATATTGTGAATGTTTGTGTATTTTCATTGCCTCCTAGGTTATCATAGTGCTATGTGTTTTGAATGGTCTAAATATCCATCATTGTTTGATGTTACCATCAGTAACATATTTTTAAGGTCAGCATTCATATAAAATAACAAGCCACACAATTGTGAAAGTGACCATTTTTTTAATTTTTTTAATTATTTTAACAAGAAAACAGGTACAATCCTTTTTTTTCTGGTGATTCAAACAAACACAATCATTTTTTTTTATTTTTGATTTTTTTTCTGGTGATTCAAACAAACACAATCATTTTTTTTTTTTTTTGGTGATTCAAACAAACACAATAATTTTTTTTTATTTTTTATTTTTTTTCTGGTGATTCAAACAAACACAATGTTTTTGTAAAAAAATGTTTTTTTTTTTCTGGTGATTAAAATAACTATAAAATCATTTTTTTTTTCTGGTGATTAAAATAACTATAAAATCTTTTTTTTTTCTGGTGATTAAAATAACTATAAAATCATTTTTTTTTTCTGGTGATTAAAATAACTATAAAATCATTTTTTTTTTCTGGTGATTAAAATAACTATAAAATCATTTTTTTTTCTGGTGATTAAAATAACTATAAAATAGTGTTTGTTCCTCTCATTAACAAAACATAAATAAAAAACATTTAAAAGACTTTAAACCCTCCCCAAAACATCTAGGACATTTTTGAGCTGGAGTCCCACCCTTTTTGTATTTTCCAGGATTTGTCTGGATGCTAGCTGGATGTCCTCAATTTGTTCTGCGCAGGACCATATTTCTCGAATGAGGAAAGGTGCAGTGTCCTTATCAAGTGCTGACCCAGCACGACTTGCTCCTGAAATGTGCGAGCAAACCATGTATTAATAAAAAGTAATCCTACACCTACCTGTGTATCTGTGTTATCTGATACATTACCGGATGTGGTGGCAGCTTCCCCTTCATCCAGATCCCTCGGGGGTGTTGCTTGATCAGTACTTGCGTCCTGCCTTGATGCTTCCTTACGCTCCAAGGAAATTGAAGAAAGGGAAACCAAAAAGGTAAAAAATTTGAGGGGTGAAAGATAATTCAAAATACAACTACAGAGTCCACATGTGTAGAATCCACTGCTGAGCACACTCTCCTTTTTCTGTGTATTGTTATTACTATTAATTATTCACATCTACTAGGTACACATCTACATTAAAAAAACACAATTGATGTCACATTAAAAACATAATAAGATGTCACAACTTTAATGTTTGTGAGAACAATAACTGGTCGTAGGAGTCGTCGTAGGTTCAAACTGCAATCATACAAATACGCTCTTTTTAGAGGATACAGTGATTGCACTCCGATTTGTCCACGGGAACTAGGCATGAAGATCGTCGTTTATTAGTACAAAAGGCGACAAATGATCGACTACTCCTACGACCAATTTTAGTGTGAGCACAAACATAGATACAGTACAACCTGAAAGAAGAAGCACATGGCACAAAGAACAAACACCAAAAATGAGGCCACATCAAAATTACTTACTTTTGTTTCGAATCATTCTTTTTATTCGCTGCAGCTGCTCTGGCTCTCTATTCTTCAGGTCAGACCACCTCTTTCTGACATGTTCTTTGCTCCTGCTTTGACCAAATTTCTGCCTGAGGCTCCTAATGACTTTATCCATTATGTCCGCCTTCAACTTATTGGGATGCAGGTAAGGGCCGTGCTTGCCATCATAGTCCTCTTGCAGAAAGATGGTCACCATCTCCACCATCTCCTTGAAAGCCATGTTTGAGGCCTTGTACCTCCGCCTGGAGCTTCTTCTGGTCTGGCCCTGGCCTGCCTCCTGGCTTGAGCTTGCCATATTTTTTGCCCGGGCTTGTTCCTCCAGAAATGACACCCACCAAAAAAAGTTAGAGAAAGGGGCGTGTAAAGGACGAGACCGAACGTCAGGGGCGGGGTATGCCTCGCGTCACACGTGTGCGTCGCGTCACACGTGCGCAGTGTTTAAAGGGATCCGACGTCATTGAAAGCGACGTTCACAGTCTGCGGAAGAAGGCGCAAGTCACGATCAAATAATACGACGGTATGTAACTGTATTTTGGACATTAATATTATTGAACAGTGGATGATGTTGTGTGCTAGAGAAGATATGGTGTTAAAGCTTTTAGTAGTAGGAGTGGCTTCACTGACACTAGGTTTTTATTTTCCATTTTACATGCAGACAACATGGAGGCCTTCCAGGAGCAAGAATTTTTTACTGAATTCATCCAAAGATGGAGGGAGCAGCCAGTGCTCTGGCAAACAAAAAACAAAAAAAAATAAAAACAAACAGGCCAGGAAGCAAGCACTGGAGACCATTCTGGTATTTGTGAAGACAAGGGTCCCAAATGCAACAACTGAGACTGTGAAGACCAAAATAAATTCGATTAGGGGCACCTACAGGACCCAACGGTCACTAGTCCAGGCCTCAATCCGATCAGGAGCTGCAGCTGAGTCCGTATATAGGCCAAACCTGTGGTATTATAATCAGCTGCAGTTCCTGGATGACCATATTGAATCCCGGCCATCCGTGTCGACCCTTCCCCCAAGGAGACAGGCCCCTCTTCCCTGCAGTCAGTCCTCCAATCTTCCCTGCAGGCAAGAGCAGGCTAGCTCGGAGGAAGAGCCCGAGTTCCTGGAGGACCCAGATTGTGACCCATGGAGCCAGGTATTGCATTTTACTAACAAATTATGAACTGCAATGTAGAATAATGTTGACAAATTGATGTTACAAGTGTTGAAAATTATATATGATTGCAGCAAAAATTAGGAACATGTCACTAGGCAATAGCCGCAAAACAGAATGGGGACACAATCCATAAATGCACAGGTCATAATGATTGTGTGTAATTTTCGGGTACGCCACTAGGGGGGTAAACACAATACACCGGGAAGGGGTCACAGATGAGAAACAGGCTTTTTGTTAATTTCCATTTTGGCCACCCCAAAAAAAAAAAAAACATCCATTTTTAGTTTGGGGAAAGGCCCCCTACTGAGCAATTTCAGCCAACATCAACCCCCCACCTCTAGGGGGCACATATCTGTAGCTGGGTAAGGGGCCACAAAATTAGGGATGTGTGCCCTGTGTGTAAACTATTTTTGCAGACAATTAGCATATGTCAGGATTTTAGAAATGGGTGTGATTAATGAGGACAACAAATTAACTAGGTCCCTTTTTTTCATACACAGACAGAGCAAAGCCAGGAGGAGGCAGAGCCCACTGGGAGCCAGGAGGAGGCAGGCCCCACGGGGGGACAGGAGGAGGCAGGCCCCACGGGGAGACAGGAGGAGGCAGGCCCCACGGGGAGACAGGAGGAGGCAGGCCCCACAGGGAGACAGGAGTCACGCCGGCGAGATTGCATCTCCCAGATCCCTCCTCTACGCACTCCCACAAAAAGGGCCCGGAGACTCATGCAAATGGAGAAGGAGACCCAGGCCATGCTCCGTGAAGCAACAGCGGCCATCAGAGAGCAACCCAGTGAAGAAGAGGGCTTTGGAGCGCTCATCGCGGCCAAGCTCCAAAAGCTGGAGCCGGGCCAGCGTGTGCGCTGCGAGCTACTAATCTTTAAGGCCATAAGCATGGCCACACTGGGCAAGCTCAATGACGACATTGACATTGGGCTGATCGGCACTCCTCTCTGCTCTTCCTGCTCCGGCTCCTGCTCCTGCTCCTGCTCCTTCTCCTGCTCCTCCTCTTCCTGAGCCTGCTCTGGCTCATGCCACAACCTTGCCTCCAGGAACCCAGCCCACGAGGACTCGGGCTGCAGGGAAGGCTGCAGGGAAGAGTAAAGGGAAGAAGAAATGATGGTGCCCCTAATCAAATTTATTTTGTCTTGACAGACTTCAGTGTTGCTTTGTTGGACCCTTGTCTTTTCAAATACCAGCAGGGTCTCCTTTGCTTTCTTCCTGGCTTTTTTGTTTTTATTTTGATTCCATTTTTGTTTGCCAGATGTGTGTAATTTAGTTTTTTTGCTTTATTGCTTTGCGACAGCAATAAATGCCTTTTTTGTTTCCGTGCAAAATTTGTACATGTGTATTTTGAACAATATATAGAGATCATTTACTGAGTAGGCAGACACATTTAAAAAAAAAAAAGGAACAAGGGACAACAACCTCCTTGTTGGTAATTTATTTAAAAAAAAAAAAAATTTTGTTGGGTCACTTCACACACTCCAAAATCAACCACAATTCACATTTTGATAAACATTTAAAAAAAAAATAAAAAAAAGGGAGATGATGTGCTTAAACAAAAAAAGAGGAAATAAAGACATAAAGAAAAAAAAATAATAAAGTCAAAAGGTTAACAGAACTATGTAACAAGATCTGTTAACCTTTTGACTTTCTTTGTTTTGTTTTTTTTCTTTATTTCCTCTTTTTTTGGTTAAGCACATCATCTCCCTTTTTTTTTTTTTTTTTTATTAAAAAGTTTTTCAAATGTCAACTATGTAACAAGATGAGCCACAACAAACTAGGAATTTAGGGGCAGATTCACAAAACAATTACGCCTGTCTAACTGGGGTTAGACAGGAGTAATTTCAAATTTCCCGCGGCGTATCACTAGTTTGAATCCTCAAACCATGATACGCCGGCTTCGGGCTTCGATCCGAGAGGCTTACGTCTTCGTAAGCCTTCGGATCTACGCTGCCATCTATTTGCGGCCGCTGGGAGGAGTTCGCGTCGTTTTAATGCGTCGGGATATGCAAATGTGTTTTTACGGGGATTCACGAACAAACGAGCGAGCGTCGCAATCGTTTTCGTCTATTTTTTTATACGTAATGTTAGAGCAGCTTTTTGCTGCTCTAACTTTACGTAGCCCATGTTAAGTATGGCCGTCGTTCCCGCTTCGAATTTATTTAATTTTTTTTTTTATTTACGTAACTCGTCGGGACGTGGATCGCCCGTAAAGTACGCTACATAAACAACGAATGACGTCACAACGTGATTTCGCGCAATGCACGGCGGGAAATTTGCGAACGGAGCATGCGCAGATCGATCGCCGCGGGAACGCGCCTAATTTAAATGTTTCACGCCCCCTACTCGTCTATATGGATTGCGACGGGAGAAATACACTACGCCGCCGTCGTTTACCGTAGAAAATCTACCTGAATTCCACGTAGAGCAAGGTAAAAAACGGCGGCGTAGTGTATTTCTGATACGCTACGATAATCCATTTCTCTGTGAATCTGCCCCTTAGTGTAGCATTTAAATGCATTGGTTCAAATGCAGCGCATTCTTTGCTTCATTATACTTTTAAAAAGAAACGAATGTGCTTAATCCATTCTGAACAGTAGTTTTACCAGAACAAGCGCTCCCGTATGAGAAATTGCTTCTGAGCAGGCGCGGGTTGAAAACGTTGTTTTGCACATCGTTTTGCCCACACACGGTCACTTTTTATGACACAAAAAACGACGATTTGAAAAACTACACAAAAAATTCAAGCATGTTCGAATTTTTTTTTCATCTTTTTTTGGAGACATAAAACAACGTTTTGCCCACACACGATGATTTTAAATGACGTTTTTGAAAACGTCGTTTTTTTTCATCGCAAAAAACGATCGTGTGTACGCGGCATTAGTGAGGAGCTCGGCAGTCACACGTGTTGCACAACAATCTGTATGCCAACATGCCAGGGGCATCGTCGCACATAGCTATACTACTGACTTTAGATGAACAAAGAAGGATGAGGGCACGGAGGATGGCACGGAGGATGGCACGGGAGAGGATATACCGCACACGCATAGACCTGTTTGGCATGAGTGATTCTAAGGTGTATCGCATCTTCAGATTCACCCCTCATGTCATCCTGGAATTAACCACAACCCTGCAGGAGGACATCACCAGCCCAACACAACGCTCACATGCAGTGCAGCCACTGGTCAAGGTCATGGCAATACTCCATTTCCTTGCCAGTGGCTCTTTTCAGCTTTCAAGTGGAGTGGTGGCTGGGATGTCACAATCCTCCATGAGCAGATGTGTGCACCAGGTTGTCCCTGCAATCCTCAGACGCATGGCCAACCAAATCATCAAACCCACCACTGAGGACCTGCAGCTGAAGGCAATGACAGATTTCTACAGAATTGCCAGATTCCCACGCACCGTGGGGGCCATTGATTGCACACATGTGGCACTCCAGCCCCCCCAGGAGACAGAGCACATGTACCGCAATCGGAAGCATTGGCATTCCATCAACGTACAGGTGATAGTCGATGCCCAAGGCCTCATATGGCACGTCCGTGCCAAACACCCAGGGTCCAGCCATGACAGCTACATATACAATCAATGCCACATCCGAATGGAATTCGATCAGAACGCGTATGGGGACACCTGGCTGGTTGGTGAGTGACATGGGTGGCAGGCATGACTATCCCCTCCCATGATGCACACATCACAAGGGGCACATGCATGACTAACATCCTCCTGTCTTTTCCCTTACAGGTGACTCTGCATATCCACTGGGACCCCATCTTATGACTCCTATCCGGAACCCCCAAACCTCAGGAGAGGAAAGATACAATCAAGCACATGCCCAAACACGAACAGTGGTGGAGCGCACCTTTGGCCTCCTGAAGTCACGTTTCCGATGCCTGGATAAGTCTGGGGGTACCCTCTTGTATTCCCCAAACTTTGTGTGCCAGATCATCGGTGCATGTTGCATGCTGCACAACTTCGCAGAAAGAAAGGGCCTGCAGATTGACCTACGTGATGACCTGACCCCTGAACCAGACAATCCCCCCCTAACCGAGAGTCCCCCGTCTTCTGAGGGAAGAGCAGCCAGGAGACAGCTCACATTGGGCATCTTTGCACGTTAAACACACACATTAATCATGGCACAATGAGAATGCATGCATGCACACCACTGTGGTCCCTAGCACACACACCCCACATCCACATCAAATTGGATTGGCACCAGTCCACCATGCAGGACTTGTGAGCAGCAACGCCACGCCAAGGCTCCAATTATGTCACTGTACATTCATACACCATTCACACGGACCTGGGGATCACTTCTCCCTGGTCCTGGGGAACCCTTCTCCATCAAAATTGAGGGTGACACCCCTTTTCCGGCAGGAATGTCACCCCCACATTCAAACAGCATTCACAACCCCAAAAAAAAAAAATGACCAGCAAAATCAAAAATTTTCCAGCAAAAAAAAAATTCAAAAAAATTCAAAAAAGGGGGAAAAAAATGTATTGCCCTTTACGTGAGCCACGCCTGGGGCGCCCCCGGCCACGGCCCTGGCTCCTCAGGGGAGACTCATAGGGGAGGGGCAAACCCGGGGAAGGAGGAGCAGCCCCTGATCTCTGCCCACCTGGCGGCCTGCCCTCCAAGGCCACGGCTATTCTGTCCAGGGCAGCACCAAGTGTTGCCGTGTTGGCCTGGATAGCCTGGGTAAGGGCCCTCACATCCTGCCCAACGCCTGCTGATGTAGTCTGCAGGTCGTTTAGGCAGGTTGTGAAAGCCCGGGAGTGGGAGTCCAGGTTCCCCAGCGTATCCTTGATGGAGGACAGGCTCTCCTCCATCCGCACCAATGTCTGGCTGACCTGTCCCAGATGGCGGGTCTGAAGGGCCTGGTCCCTTCTCAGAGTGGCGGGCAGGAGATCGGCCAACCCCCTGGTGTTCTGGGATGAAATCCTGCCTCCAGCTGATGCTTGTGGCCAGGGAGAAGGGGAGGCCCTTGGGAGGGGAGCCATGTTGGGGGAGGAGGGGGGGGTTCCCCCTTAGGGAGGGCTGCCTGCTGCCAGCCAGAGGGGAAGAGTCCTCAAAAACCAAAAGTCCAGTGCCTGACATGGACTCCTCCTCCTCATGATTCTCCTCCTCCTCTTGAATCTCCTCCGCGGACTCCGGCCTTGTTGGGGGGGCCTCATTGGGCTGCTGTCCTGGGGATGGTGCAGTCAGGCCAGATGGCCCTGCACCCTCCTGCACATCTGTGGATGACACAAAACATTCACAGGTTGGAGGATCCACACACTTGCCACATATTCCCTTTCACCCCCTCCCCCACACATGCTACACACCTGATATTAAAAAAAATACTTACCTGGCACCACGGGCTCCGGACTTGAGTCAAAGCCGGGCAGGCCCTCAACTTCATGCCGATGAAAGGTCAGGGCCACCACACGCTCCTCCGCTGTCAGCCTAATACGGCATGGTGGGCCCCCTCCTGTGCCCCTGGCATGGGCATGCATTTTGGACAGCTTCTGTTTGACCAGACGCCGGAGGTCATTAATTTTTTTGTCAATCCCAGACCGGGTCCGTGTCTCCCCCTCCCCCGCTGAATTGACCTGCTCAGTGATGAGGTCCAAAATCTCCCTCCTCCTGGCCGGGGTGGTGTTGGCACTGTCTGGGCCGTGGAGGAAACGCCCATAATCGCTAATGGCCCGGGCAAGAATTCTTTTTTCCCCCACAGTAAAATTGAGCTTTCGCTTTCTCTCTGTCATACTTCCAAAAAAAACTCACTCCCAGTCAACAAAAATCAGTCACAAAAACAAGCACAACCAATCAAGCAAGAACACACATAAAGAGAAAACTAACACCCAAAAATCACACAAGCACTCAGCAAAAAACAGTCACAAAAACAAACAGCAAAAAATCAGCAAGAAAACAAACGAACAGAAATATATCAAACAAACAGTCTCTCAAACACTTATCAAAAAATACTTTCAAAGATCTACTAACAAACACTTGATCACACAGAACACTAATCTGACAACTACAAAACACAACGCAACGAACAACGGGACAAAAGCACTTGGTTAAATGGGAAGGGACAAAGGGATGTACTTTTGCAATGCAAGTGCGTTTGTGTCTGTCTATTTATGCTGTTTGCGTAGTTCACAATGTTGCCCTAGTCCATTTCCAATTGCACTGATTGCGCCGCTCCCGAGTTGTGAGCATGCGCACAGCGGAGCTGACATGGTCTCCTTCAAGCGCGCATGCGCGAGCCGGCCGGCCCTTCATTTGCATGGGGTCACGGCTCATTTCAATGTAACACGCCCACGTCCTTCCCAATTTGTATTACTCCGCCTTACGGCTCTGAAATAACGTTACGCATGCGCAATTTTCTGCGCAAAAGCTACGAGAATAGGGTGATTACGCTGCAAAATTGCGCAAGTCTAATGTAAAGAAGGTGCGCTACGCCGGTCCAATAATGCGCAGATGTACCTGAATCTGGGCCTATATTTTTAACTTTTTGCTGTAATAAATATCCCCTAAAAAATATATATAAAAAACATATTCTTTCCTCAGTTTAGGCCGATACGTAATCTTCTACATATTTTTGGTAAAAAAAAAAAATGTAAGCGTTTATTGATCGGTTCGCGCAAAAGTTATAGGGCCAGATTCAGAAAGGATTTACGATGGCGTAAGTCCAGTCCAGATACGCCGTCAGAAGTCCGAATGAGCTCCGTCGTATCTCGGCGCTTGATTAAAAAAATCAGATATGCCGGAATTTAGCCAAGATACGACCAATGTAAGTCTCTTACGCCGTCGTATCTTAACTGCATATTTATGCTGGCCGCTAGGGGCGTTTGCGTAATTTTACGCGTCGAATATGCAAATGAGCTAAATACGCCGATTCAGAAACGTAATTGCACCCGGCCTATTGATAATACATCGTTTACGTAGGCGTTCGACCGCCGTAAAGTTACCCCTGCTATATGAGGCGCAGCCCATGTTAAGTAGGGACGTCGGAACAGCGTCAAATTGTCTGTCGTTTGCGTAAGTCGTACGCGAGTATGGCTGTGTGTAAGTTATGTTCACGTCTAAAGCATTGAGTATTTGCGACATAATTCGGAGCATGCGCACTGGGATACGTCCACGGACGGCACATGCGCCGTTCGTTAGGCGCGTCATTTACGTGGGGTCACGGTTCATTTACATAGATCACGCCCACCTTACACCTACTTTGAATTACATGGGCTTACGCCGGCCCATTTACACTACGTCGCCATAACTTACGACGCAAATTCTTTCTGAATACGGTACCTGCCTCTCAAAGTTACGGTGGCGTAGCGTAAATGAGATACGCTACGCCTGCGGAAACTTACGCAATTCTTTCTGAATCTGGCCCATAGCATCTACAAAATAGGGAATCGTTTTACTGCATTTTTATGATTTTTTTTTTTACTAGTAATGGCGGTGATCAGCGTTTTTTATCGTGACTGCGACATTATAAAACGGACCCATCGGACAAATACATCAAAAACTTGAGTGCGAATTCCCAGAATGCACCACAAAAAGCACAGCAGAAATGGGTTAAAAGCAAACTGCAGAGGTGTGAACAAAGCCTAAAGAGGCATTGGGGTAGGCTTACTAAGAGCAAATAGAGTTCACATTTCCTTGTGCTGCTGAGCATTCTTTGCAAAGTGAAATTTCACCACGTTCAGCAAGGGGAAATTCCCTTGCAAAGCGCAACTTCCCTTTGAAAGTGAACAACTTTTTTGCCTTTAGTAACTCAATGCTAGTGTCTCTTTAACCACTTCCTGACGGCCGCACGCACATATACTGTACGTCGACACAATGGCACTCCTGGGCAGAAGAGCTTTCTTTTGGTGGTATTTGATCACCTCTGCGGTTTTTATTTTTTGCGCTATAAACAAAAATAAAGCGACAATTTAAAAAAAAATGCAATATTTTTTACTTTTTGCTATAATAAATATCCCCCAAAAATATATAAAAAAAACATTTTTTTTTCCTCAGTTTAGGCCGATACTTATTCTTCTACATATTTTTGGTAAAAAAAATCGCAATAAGCGTTTATCGGTTGGTTTTCGCAAAATTTATGGCGTTTACAAAATAAGGGATAGTTTTATTGCATTTTTATTAATTATTTATTTTTTCTACTAATAGCGGCGATCAGCGATTTTTTTCGTGACTGCGACATTATGGCGGACACTTCGGACAATTTTGACACATTTTTGAGACAATTGTCATTTTCACAGCAAAAAATGCATTTAAATTGCATTGTTTACTGTGGAAATAACAGTTGCAGTTTGGGAGTTAACCACAGGGGGCGCTGTGACTTTGAGTGTTCCCTGTGTTTGTGTTTACAACTGTAGGGGGTGTGGCTGAAGATGTGACGTCATCGATCGCGTCCCCCTATAACAGGGATGACGCGATCGATGCTGCGGCCACAGAGAAGCACACACGGCTCTCCCCGTTCTTCAGCTCCAGGGACGGATCGCTGCACTGCAGCAGCGATCGGGTCCGCGAGTCCCGGTCCTGGAGCTTCGCGGCACGCTCCCGTGACCCACGGCTGGGTACTAAAACCAACGTATATATACGTTGATGTGCCCAGCCGTGCCATTCTGCCGACGTATATGTGCAGTAGGCGGTCCTTAAGTGGTTAAGGAAAAACCTATTGTGCATGCGCGCGCCCACCGCAAGCTCCGTGAACCTGACCGTGGATCACGTGGACTCGATCGCCGTGGGGATACCCACCGAGAGATAGAGCAGGGAGATGCTAATGTGAACAATCATCTCCCCGCCCTGCCTAGTGACAATGACGCAGATCTCCGCTCCGTGCAATCGGAGTGGAGATCAGTGTCATGTCACACACAGCCCACCCCCCCTACAGTAAGAAACACATTTACTAGGACACACTTAACCTCTACAGTGCCACCTAGTGGTTAACTCCTTCACTGCCAGTGTCATTTTCACAGTAATCAGTTCATTTTTTTAGCACTGATAGTTGTAAAAATGCCAATGGTCCTAAAAATGTGTTAAAAGTGTTCGATGTATGCGCCATAATGTCACAGTCATGATAAAAATCGCTGATCGCCGCCATTACTAGTAAAAAATAATTATTAATAAAAATGCCATAAAACTACCCCCATATTTTGTAGACGCTATAACTTTTGCGCAAACCAATCAATAAACGCTTATTGCAATTTTTTTTTTACCAAAAATATGTAGAAGAATACGTATCGGCCTAAACTGAGCAAGTTTTTTATATATATATATATATATATATATATATATATATATATATATATATATATATATATATATATATATATATATGTTGTGGGGTTATTTATTACAGCAAAAAGTAAAAAATATTGAATTTTTTTCAAAATTGTGCTCTATTTTTGTTTATAGTGCAAAAAATAAAAACCGCAGAGGTGATCAAATAGAAAGCTCTATTTGTGGGAAAAAAGGGACGTCGATTTTGTTTGGGAGCCATGTCGCTCGACCGCGCAATTGTCAGTTAAAGTGACGCAGTGCCGAATCACAAAAAGTGGCCCGGTCATTTAGCAACAAAATGTTCCAGGGCTTAAGTGGTTAAGCAACCTGTGTGCTGTTTTTTATTCTCAATGTTTATTGTAGGGATTAATAAAAAATAACTGAGTCATGTCTTATCGCTAGCAAATATTATACACTGCTATGGAGAAAAATAGCAGATAATTAACAATTGCTTATTAGAATGAGCAACATGTGTTTTTGCCCACGTAGACACACTTCAGCACAGTGAATCGTTATTATAGGAATAAAGGGACTTTTAAGAAATTAACGAGTAAACAAGATTAACCTACTTGATCCAAATTCAGATTCAGAATAACTTGTATGTATTTCTTTGACTATTAGCTGGATGATAATATCCAGGGGCTTTCTAGATAATCCTTAATTGCTGATGGGCCTGAGGTTCTGCTTTAATAAACAAACATCCCGGCAGCAAGAAGCAGAGTCTTCCATAAAAGCGGCCGCAGGTGGCAATGTCTGGAGCTCATCACTGAAGTCCCTATCCAACGTATTCAACCAGGAGTGTTTTTTTCTAATTGCTAATTCCTGTGTTCAGCAACCCATAACAACCAATCAGAAGTCAGATCAGGACAAGGGGAATTCTGACTGGGGTTACCTCAGTTAAGTACTCTTATAAATATCTTGAAATGTATGTTTAAAGTGGATGTAAACCCAAAAAATATATTTTTTTGTTTTGATGTCACAATGTAGAGTATAAGATTTCCTATCATCTGTGCCCAGTCTTGTCACACAGAGTTAATCCAGATCTGAGTAATCCTCTTTCAATGTTCAGTAAAATGAACAGCCTTCAAGATAAAAACCTGCCTAAATAAAAAGTCAGTTTTCTCTCTTCTTGCTTTGAGTGAGAGGTTATTTACATATCTAGCGTGGACATGTTTATCATATGTTATGTTATGTTTATCATAAGATGAGGTATAAAAAGTGAGAAATCCACCCCTCCCCCACATAACACATCCTGGTAATATACAATGAACTTTGGATCACCTCATGTTATGATAAACAAAACATAACATATGATAAACATGTCCGAGCTAGATATGTAAATAACCTGTCACTGAAAGCAAAAACAGAGAAACGGACTTTATAATTTGGCAGGTTTTTATCTGGAATTCTGTTAATTTTCACTAGACATGTGCACAACAAAATTTTTTGTTTATTTCTGTTTCGTTTCTGTTCGTTTATCGTGATTCGTAACGAGTCGTAATTTCGTAAGACGTTAGTTGTCGTATTCGTACTCTTTAGTATTACCGTAACACTTTTTTTTCCGTTTCCGTTTTTTTATGTTAGTTTATTTTTCGTTGATTGGAGATTAGTATTTTCGTTAAATGTTGTATTCTGCCTCGTTCCTATTTTTACAATGAATTTATTCGTTCATTCGTTTTTACGTTGGTTTATTTTTCGTTGTTTTGATATTCGTATTTACATTATATTTTCCATCATGCCGCGTTTGTATTTTCGTAAGAAATAAATCTTCGTTGCTTTATGATCATTCGTATTTTCGTGTCTAATTTCATTTGATTGTAACAACGTTCTTTTGTAGCTTTTTTGCATTCGTAATTCTGTTAAAATACATTTTACGTTTATTCGACACACTACTCATCGTAATTTTGTAAAACATCGTAAT
Organism: Rana kukunoris; assembly: GCA_029574335.1. Classification (NCBI taxonomy): domain Eukaryota; kingdom Metazoa; phylum Chordata; class Amphibia; order Anura; family Ranidae; genus Rana; species Rana kukunoris. The sequence goes on along the minus strand of CM056056.1, from coordinate 38,533,029 downwards.
TTACTGCGATTGACTTGACAGATCCACAAAACCGGTGCAACCTACCCAAACACACCCTGGACTCTGGATGGAATGCACTGCAGTCTAACACAGATAAAGACACAAGGTCAATGAGCCACTAGGTAATAAGAAAGAAGCTCATTAGGGCAGTACTAATGAAAGTGAATTTACGTTATTTCATTTCCGTTTTCCGAAGATTCGTAATTTATTTTTCGTTAGTTTTGCTTTTCGTTTATTATTCTTTGTTCGGCATTTCGGTTGTTTTCTTTTCGTTCTTCGAATATTAGTAAGTTTGCATTTTCGTTTATTTTTCGTAATTATGATTTTTTTTTGTGTTCTGTATTTTCGTTATTTCTATGTTTTCGTTTCTTTTTTCTTTCGTTGTGTTGTTCTTTTACATTTAGTAGTTTCGTATCTTCGTAGTTTTCCATATTCGTTATTTTTGGAAATATCGTTATTCGTTATTATTTGCGCTAAACCATTTGTTTATTCGTAGGTTAACGAATTAACGAAAATAACGAATAATGACGGAAAACGTATTTGTAACGAAAAAAATTGCACATGTCTACTGTAATCCTCTGAACAAGTTGACAGTAGGGATGGGCCGAACACCCCCTGGTTCTGTTTGCACCAGAACATGCAAACAGGCAAAAGGTTCTAGCAAACATGTGAACCCTATTAAAGTCTATGGGACACGAACATGAATAATCAAAAGTGCTAATTTTAAAGACTTATATGCAAGTGTTTGCCAAAAAAAGTGCATAGGGACCCGGGTACTGCCCTAAGGGACATATATCAATGCAAAAAAAAAGTTTTTAAAATTACAAATTTACATTTTCTTTAGGAGCAGTCATTTTAATTATGCATGTATTGTATACTGTACACTGCCTTCACTGTATTATATACTCTATACTGCCTGCACTGTATTGTATACTGTACAATGATTGCAATGTATTATATACTGTACACACTGTATTATATACTGTGTACATGGACTTCACTGTATTATATACTGTACACTGCCTGCACTGTATACTCTATACCGCCTGCACGGTATTGTATACTGTACACTGCCTTCACTGTATTATATACTCTATAACAATTTTGTTTGGGAGCCACGTCGCGCGACTCCGCAATTGTCAGTTAAAGCGACGCAGTGCCAAATCGCAAAAAGGGCCCTTAACCTGCATATTGGTTCGGGTCTTATATATGTGTTCATTTTTTGCTCATGTCTAATAGTTGCAAATTTGACATTTCATTGTTCTAGTCTTTGTGAAGTCAACTTACAGAGCAGCTTATTTATTCACTTTTTCCATTCACTTACTATTCAAGGATCACTTACTATTCAAGGAGCAGTTTTTTTGACTTTTTATGTTTTTGTTTTTTAGGCCTTTTTTTTATTATTTTAATCAGAGGTTATTACAGCAATCAGGTCCAGAAATGGGAGGTCTGGGTCCAAATTGTTAGTGCAGGGCCTGGGGCTCCTGCTGAGACCCAGGTCTCTGTTGGGAATGTATCATGATGCGCGCTCCCAAGCACAAAGGGAGATGCACAAATATACGGGCCCATGGAAAAAATCCCAGTCCAGAGGGGCCGCATATTTGCGTATGGTCGGTGCCAAGGGGGTTAATGTATAAAATGGATACAGAGACCCAGGGCCATCTTAATAGCATCATGGACCACTGGGCAAAGTAATGCTCTGGGGCCCCTACAATGATGACAGTGCAGGTAAACAGACTGCCTCCTCTTTGCATCCATCACTCCCAGGGCCATCATGGGGCCTCCAAATTCAGGGCAGCGTGGGCTCAAGGACCAGCTGCTTTGGGGAAAGTGCAGGGGGCCCCTCATGCAGCTGGGGCCCCTGGGCAGTGCCCAGGTGTGCCCTCTCATTAAGACAGCCCTGCAGAGACCTGAGATCAGGATATGCTCCTCTACAGAATGTACTGTAGTCCATGGGCCAGTTTGTCTCTGAGGTTAAACATCATACAGTATAATATATACAGCTTATAAATTGTGGCACTGGCAAGGATCCAATGCTGTTCCTAATTTGCTTCATCCACTTGGGTGGCATCTACCATTCCATCCCATCACTCACAGAATACCGTGACGATTGAAACGATTTGTTGTATAAGTAATTTATTTTTCTTTATCTCTAGGTAGGAAAAAATGATACAGTGAAATTCAATATCAGTACAGCGTTAGAGCATGTCTCCCAAAAAGCAATAATGCTGTGAGAAAGAATGGATCATTAGGCACCGCAAGCAGTAATTACATTTACACAAATATAATAGATTTCAACAGCAAGACCCCAAACCAAACATTTTTTGGAAAAACATAATGAGACTATTGTTCCCATGAAAGGTTTTTTGTTTGGTCTCACATGGGTATGCTACGTGTTAGCTGGAAATATTGTTCTTTAATAGCTGGGCTCCTTTTTTTAAGATTAGAAATTTGTACAGCGAATACAAAAAAAAAAAACAGCTTTAACTTTGTATTCAGACATAAAATATTACATGTATTTGAAGATAGTGCTATTATATTTATCTGAAAGGGAACTTATATTTTACCAACACACACACCAGTGACAGCTGACGCTCACTCACTCAAAAAAACGGTAAGGTGGTGATCCATGGCCTTAGCTTATCCTTAACCTCCCTGGCGGTATGATTTAAGGATCACTAAAGGAATTTTTTTTTAGCTAAATAGCTTCCTTTACCTTACTGCAGTACTGGTTTCATGTCCTTATTGTTAGTTTTTGCTTTGAAGTTGCTGTAATCCTGCTCTGATCTCCACACTTCCTGCTTGTCTGTTTCCTTATAACCACAGTGCTGGGAGATTTCTCACGGTGGTCTAAGCTGTCATTACTGTGTGTCTAAAACTTCCCAGAACCAATCAGATTCATTTTAAAAACAAAACACTGCCCTGGATTTGTTAGTTTTTGTTCTGTGTGTCTATTTCTACTTCACAGAAACATGAAGCCAGTTCAAAAGTGAAACAAAGGGATTAAGAACTGTTCTTAGGTGCATTAGCACACACCAACTGGATTCAAATGTATGTGAATTTACTTGTATGGTTTAATATAAACACTGGTGTTCATGGACATTTGTTTTTATATATTATATATATGGTTATGGTTTTGAGATAATCAGCGCAGGAGTATATGTCACATATACGCAATCCACGTTTAAATTTTTTTCACTTGCCACAGGTGTTCACATTAACTGCAGCAGATTAGCATATTACACACTTAGTTGCGCCGGTGTTATAACACATTTTCACAAAAGTGAAACTAACCTGCAGGTACATTATATGATTGATTTTTATCTATTTTTTTTATCTATTTTTAATCATTTTGAAAAGGAATCAGTTAACTTTTATGTAAACAGTCATTTCAGCAAAACATTTTTTTTCCTTTAGTGACCCTTTATTTCAGATTTTAGGCGCTGAAAGCGGTACAATTATTTTGCATGGAAATTTGGCGTTTTATATTGTAGGCCTGTAATTCTTAGGAAGAACTCACTTAAATCTGTCCAAACAAGAGTCTAGTAGACATCCCGGGTATAACAAAATTTGAAACACAAAATCATAAATTATAATATAATAAATAAATATAAATAATTATAACAAATAATATAATAATAAGTAATACTAAACAAATAATAATATAATTATAATAAAAATTATTCAATAATGTAATCAACTCAAAAACACTGAAATTTGCTCAGTTGCAGAATTGTCGCTGTCATTACTTCTATTTTTTGATAACGAATTTCCCCACAAATCGCTATCTCTCAATTCTGCAAGTGATTATAATTTATTATCGCTGTCGTTTAGCTGCTCTAAAACCACTTTTGACATAAAGGGACACTTTTTGGTTGCTATGGACAATCTCCAGTTTGCAGGCAGAAAGAACAGTTTTTATTATATAAAAGTACATGTAGGACACTGGACAGACCACTAGGGACAAAGGGGTGTGTGTATTTTTTCATACAGTACTGTAATCTATAAGATTACAGTATACTGTATGTATTGTGTTTATTTACTTTTTTAAATTTGGCGGCAATCTCCGCCCCCCGTGCGTCGTAACGTCACAGGGAATAAAGCTTGGCGGCACTCGGCACTGTAAATCGAGCGAGAAGGACACAGCTTGATTACACAGCGGGGAGGCCTCGCAGGATCCAGGGACAAGGTAAGTAACTTGTGCCTGTGGACGCTGCGAGGCAGTCCCGAGTCTGGTTCGGGGTAACCGCTTTTGGTCCTGAAGTTCCACCCCGAGCCAGACTCGGGAATTCCGCCAGGGGGGTTAACTGTCAATCTGGGCGGTTTGTGGGGTTAAAGGTGCGGGTTAAAGGACGATGACGAGGTGGTGGTGTTGGTGCACTGCTGGATCTGGGGTAGGGCTCCTGGAAGAGCCTGTCCACCTGCTGCAACTGCTGTACATGGCCAGCAGCTTGAGATGGGAAGAGCCAGGGAAATTGCTTCTCCTTTTGGCTGAACAGGAAGAGAGCCCGAGACCCAATTGGGTGTGAGTCTTTAGACCCAATGGGGTCTCAGGACCCGCTTCCTGATTGGCCAAGAGGAGAAGCAGGAAAACATTATCGAATATTAATTAACAAGTGGGTGGGCTCGGGGCGCAGTGCTCCACGCCCCCGAACCCACCTTTTAAAAAAAAAAAAAAATTATTGAAAAATCCAACATGCAATTGAAAAAAATTTGCATGCACCGGGAGATCCCTCCACGTCACCAAAAATACATTTTTTATAACCTGTAAAGACATGTAGCAAAGGATACAATAAAAACCTGAGACATATGAAGTCAGTACCTCAATAGGTATAGCTAGAGAAAATAAAGAATCAAAGAAAATTTTATATACAAAAAAAAAATTAAAAGGGGGAGGAAAGAAGGGGGGGGGGGTAGGTTAACAGGGGGAGGAAAACCTGCATCATTTTCCATTGTGCATACAATAAATTGTTCATTAGGTCACATAACAATAAGATCGTAATTGGATCGTAAGTAGCGAGCCTGTGCCGAAAGAGTGAAGCGAGCCTACCCACAACTGAAGGAACCCACCCTTTTTGAGGCTCAGGCTCTAATCATGTGCCTAAGAAAAAAAACACATCGGAATCCATGTGGCCTGCATGTAGATTAGGGGTCAGGTGTATGGATTAAGGGGGCGGAGCCCCTGCACCATGCATGAGTGGCCGCCACTGAGAGACACACACACCCACACTTATGTTTAAAGAGGAAGTAAACCCTGATGGGTTTTACTTCCTCTTTAGTCCACTGCACAGCCTGTAAATGAAAAGCATAATGGGCTAGTATGCATCGCATACTAGCCCATTATGTGCCACTTACCTGCAAAAGAATCCAGCGATGTCCCCACAGAAGGCAGCGTCCATCTTCTGCGTTTTCTTCCTTCTGGCCCGCTGACTCCGGTGAATCATCTGTGATTCGCCGGAGTCGCGTGACGTCACTCCTGCGCATGCGCACGGGAGCCGCAATTCACGGCACAAGCTGGGGAAGAAATGGCACTTAGTTTTGTTTCTTCCCTGCGCATGTGCAGTAAAGATTTTCGGTGGACTACAAGTGAAATATCTCCTAAACGACGCATATTTAGGGGATATTTCCACTACCTGCTTATTCTAGGCTTACCTATAGGTAGAAGTCCAACAAGTGGGTTAACAACCACTTTAATGTGACATACAGTACTGAGTTAAAAAGAAAATCTATTCAGCTCTGGATGTTTAGGGAGCACTCAACAATGGCTGGGAATTTCCATAGGCTGCGACTGACTGGGAATTTCCATAGGCGCCACTACCCTAGCTGTTGCTGGTGATCCCTCCCTCCCCTGTAGCAGCAGCCTAGTTAGGGGATCACAGACACTGGACTGGGGCCAATTAGAAATACTGTAAGTAAATATACACATCTTTTTTTACGTAGGCTAGACAGGATAGGTAGAGGATGGGGTCAGGTTAAGATTAGTTAGACTTTTCTTCCACTTTAACTCAAATAGTACTTTCTATTGTTCACAGCCTCCTCCAAATTCCTTTTTTTGCTGCTGTGATCCATGGTCTTGTTAGAGGGTGGCTGCATTTATTATCCATGGTCAGGGGCGGACTGCCCGAGGGCCCCATGCCACTAGGGGGCCCCATCAGGGTTGCCAAGCCCAATGAAACCAGGGACAGTATGTAAAAAATCTGTGTTTCTTTTTACATCTGTCCCTGATATGTCCAAAACTGACATGCTTTTAATGTGAAAATCCTGAGATTTTAGCTGCCCCGCCTATGCAATGCCTCCTGGCGTGGTGGCCATCTGTAAGCCTGGGGGCCCCATAATCTTCTATCGCCCAGGGGCCCCATTAAATTGTCAGTCCAATCCTGTCCATGGTCCCACTGTATGTAAGGCCACCCTCTCTTGATTACTCCTGAGATGGACTATGGGATTTGTAGTGTGCATAGAGCAGCGCACATGACCACAACTAATGCCATTCCACAAAAAACATAAGATTGTTCCTTTTTAATATATCTTGTGAATACTGCTAGAGCGGGCATTCTCCTGCTTTGCTGTAGGCGAGAGGATCTTACCAACACTCAGTGGTAAGTGAGAATTAATGTGATATTAAACAGCTGGAGGATCTCACTTCTACAATGAAGGATATAGAAGTGGAATAAACATTCTGCACGGATTGTATTGCTTTGCTGGCACCAACTTATATTTAGGTGGCATTTTCAATGTCCTGAAACAGATTTAAGTTGATGCCAGGGGCGGACTGACCATTGAGGAACTCGGGCACTGCCCGAGGGCCCCATGCCACTAGGGGGCCCCATCAGGGTTGCCAGGCTCATTAAAACCAGGGACAGTATGTAAAAAAATGTGTTTTTTTTACATCTGTCCCTGATATGTCCAAAACCGACATGCTTTTGATGTGAAAATCCCGAGATTTTAGCTGCCCCGCCTCTGTACTGCCACCTGGCTCGGTGGCCATCTGTAAGCCTGGGGGCCCCATAATTTTCTATTGCCCGGGGGCCCCCATGAGTTGTCAGTCCGCCCCTGTGTACAAGCACAGACAAGTGAACATGTATGCATGTGTACTGCCACCAAGCTGGCTATTTAACCCTGAACTCTGCACCAGCTCCTGGCTGAATGGTCTTTAGTCTTGCTTTTGAATACCCAATACTTATTCTGATCCTGTTATTATGGATTATGGATTACCCTTGTCTGCTTATGTGTGCTGTCTATTGCCGCAATTTCCGACAACAAATGTTCGATGGGACCTTTTTGTCAGAAATTCCGACCGTGTGAAGGCTCCATCGGACATTTACTGTCGGAAATTTCCGACAACCAAATCCGTTCTCGTAAATTCCGAGCGTGTGTGGACAATGACCTCGGTCTGGATTACTGACTATGCTTCTGACCATCAAATTTGAACCTTGCAGCTTGCAAATTGCCAATCTTTGCCTGTCTATGACTTTAACCTTAACTACAACCTGTTGCCTAACTCCATGACGGTTACTGGACCAGACTTGGAACCCGATTCAGTTCTTAACTGAACTTAGCACATCCTTGACAGTGGTGGCTGGTGCTAAAATTTTTTGGGGTGAAGGGGGGGGGGGCGCAAACAAACTGAAAAATTAAACTGTAATGCAGGACTGTAAATGTAAATAGCCATTTATCAGGTGATTATTTATCATTACAGCTAGATAAAATATTGAAAATGTTAAAGTCAACTGTTAAAGAATACAATAAATGTACAATGAATCAGTGATTTTTTTTAAATCAGTAAACATCAAATGATTGTGCCCATAAATTGCAGCCTCACTGTGCCCATCAAATGAAGCCTCTCTGTGCCCATCAATTTTATCCTCACTGTGGCCATCAATTTCAGGCTCACTGTGATGCAACCTCACTGTGCCCATCAAATGCAGCCTTGCTGTGCCTATAAATTGTAGCCTCAATATGCCCATCAAATGCAGCCTCACTGTGCCAATCAAATGCAGCCTTGCTGTACTCATCAATTGCAGTCTCTCTGTGCACATCAAATGCAGCCTCACTGTGCCCATTAAATGCAGCCTTACTGTGCACATTAATTGCATCCTCACTGTGCCCATCATATGCAGCCTCACTGTGGCCATCATATGCAGCCTGACTGTGCACATCAAATGCAGCCTCACTGTGCCCATTAAATGCAGCCTTACTGTGCACATCAATTGCATCCTCACTGTGCCCATCATATGCAGCCTCACTGTGCCCATCATATGCAGCCTCACTGTGCCCATCATATGCAGCCTCAATGTGCCCATCATATGCAGCCTCACTGTGCCCATCATATTTAGCCTCACTGTGCCCATCAATTGCAGCCTCACTGTGCCCATCAAATGCAGCCTCACTGTGCCCATAAAATGCAGCCTTACTGTGCTTATAAATTGCAGCCTCAATGTGGCCATCAAATGCAGCCTCACTGTGCCAATTAAATGCTTCCTCACTGTGCCAATCAAATGCAGGGTCACTGTGTCCATCAATTGCAGCCTCACTATGCACATCAATTGCAGCATCACTGTCCCAATAAATGCACCCTTGCTGTACCCATCAATTGCAGCCTCACTGTCCCAATAAATGCACCCTTGCTGTACCCATCAATTGCAGCCTCTATGTGCTCATCATATGCAGCCTCCCTGTGCCCATCAAATGCAGCCTCACTGTGCCCATCAAATGCAGCCTCACTGTATTTCCATTTCTTCCTGGTAAAGCCTTTGAAAAAAAATATCAATATAAATAATTAAAGAAAATATTGTTTTCTCTTTCATTTATTTTACATTTCTCTAAACCTACAAATGCGGCTGAAAGATTGTGAAAGAAGGAGCAACTTGGGCCGTGCATTCCATCCATGGAGCCGTGGCATCACCTCCGGGTTTCACACTGGCACAAAGAAACCAGGAGCAGGGATGGACTGGCCATTGGGACTACAGGGAGTTTCCCGGTGGGCCGATGGCTCAGTGGGCCGGCTTCAGTGACAGTGGGCCGCCGCCCACCTCCGCTTCTCTGTCTATCCCTTCCCGCATCGCTCACCTCCTCTCCCTCCCCGCAGCGCTCACCTGGGGGGAACAAAGAAGCAGGGGGAGGACCAGAGAAGCAGGGGGAGGACTGAGGAGCATGGGGGAGGGGACAGACAGCTGACTCAACAGCTATGGCCTGGGAGTTTCTCCCTTCTGCCTAATCTTGTCCCATAAGGGGGGGCACCGAACTGATTCTTTGCCCCGGGTGAAATAATGTCTAGCTTCCCCACTGGTACTGCCTATAAGAGCACCAGTACCAGCCGTTCTACTCTAATAAAGTAGGATGGCTAGTGAAGGGGGAGAGGGGGGCCGGGGGAGGGGGGTGCGGGAGTTGTCCGGCCGCCATAGGAGAGACCTGTCAAAGTGGGCCAGTCTGGATGAAGTCCAGGGCCAAATTTCTGTCCCAGTCCAGCCCTGACCAGGAGTGATGCTGCGGCTCAGAGGAAATCACCGCCCATATCCTACGATGGTGCCAATAGAAAACCCCACAGCAAGGAGAATGACTGCAAGATGGGAGTGTTCAGATGCATTGCTTTTCACCAGAATGACTCCCAAAAGCAGGCAAATTAAGCGCCTCACCTGCAATCATGTGATTGAATAGACATCACGCTGCCCATAATGCACTGTGTCCAGTACCCATACACAATGCACTTAAAATACTTTTTTTTTAAGGACTTTTTGTTTTTTGGTGACTAGCTTTGGGGGGGGGGGGGGCAGAACCCAAGCACCCCCTATGGACGGGGCTGCCACTGATCCTTGGTGTACTACCAGCTGTAACCCTGCTCACCCAATATCAGTTGGGTGTTCCAGCCCACCGTGTTAAAGAACCCTGGCACTTGTGCCTTTCCATCACCCCTGCAAACCCTATCTCAACTTCCAGGGAGAGAAAGCAGAGCTATGGGAGGGACCTAGCAGGCCCATCCACTACAGGTTGCATGCAGAAAACTACACGGGGGGTGTAGACAAGACCAGTCACCCTGCACAAGGAGAGAGAGCAGCACTAACTGGTCTGTATTACAGAAAGATCATACACAGAGGCAAAGTACAGAAAGTGTTTCATTTGCATATACTGTGAAAAATCCAAAGGAAATACCAAGGACACCAAGATTCAAGTAACAATATACAAACCTCTTTTATATACTGTAGACAATATTTGTGTTGCTTGGAGTTACGTTTTAACGCAATACAGCTCTTTATCTCGCCATTTCAACCCTCTAATAACAGTCTTACTTACTGTATATACTCGAGTATAAGCCGACCCAAATATATGCCGAGGCATCTAATTTTACCACAAAAAAATGGGAAAACGTATTGACTCGAGTATAAGCCTAGGGTGTCCATCTGCATGCCTAACTTTGCCTCACTGTGCCCATGCCTCACTGTGCCCATGCCTCACTGTGTCCATGCCTCACTGTGTCCATGCCTCACTGTGTCCATGCCTCACTGTGTCCATGCCTCACTGTGTCCATGCCTCACTGTGTCCATGCCTAGACTGATGTTTAACATGGGAGTCTATGGAAGGGGTGCCCAGCTTTGAAAAATCCGCGCTCCCCGGCCGTAGGTCCCCCAGACAGAAAACTTTGCACACTTGTAGAGGGGAAATGGGGCTACATGTGTACCGGATCCCCAAAGTCCGGGAGATCAGGCGCAAAAAGGTGACTCGAGTATAAGCCGAGGGGGGCATTTTCTGCACACAAAAAATGTGCTGAAGAACTGGGCTTATACTCGAGTATATACGGTATATGATATGTGGTAAGTCAAAAATTTTAAACTCTGTAACCAGTATTTCTTCTTTTTCATTGCCTCTCCTTCTACTCTTTCCCATGTCTCCAGTCGAAGGTCTCAGTTGGTGATTCAATTTCATTTCAATTCAATTCCTTGTAGCAGCAATGTATACACCTCTTCAGATATAATACAATTACACCAGTCTATGCCCTCGGGGAGCTTAGGTCACATGCATACATACTCATACTAGAGACAATTTAGACAGGAGACAATTAACCTATCAGTAGGTCTTCAGAGTGTTGCAGTAAACCTGAATACCTGGAGAAAACGCACACAGGCATAGGGAAAATGTAAATTCCATATTTATTTGAAGTAAACTTACATGGTAACTCTGCATATAACATACATTCCAGCAATCCCATTAAAGTTGATCTCATCCTCAACACTAGTGTTGAGTGGAATACGCCATATTCGATTTCGCGATATTGCGCGAATATATAGAAGAATATTCGCGAATATTCGCTACTATCGAATATTCGTGATATTTTATCCAAAAAAAATTTAGCGAAATTTCGCTAATGCGAAAATGATTGCGAAATTCTCATAAACGGAGATCATTTCCTGTATTACTAAACTAATATGCACTAAACACTAACTCTACTTAAAAGAAAGGAGAATAAGGGGGCAAAAGCAGGGCGGAGAAGATAATCGCGCAATATTCCTATTGTGCGATTATCTTCTCCGCCCTTCTTTTGCATCAGAGCCAATCAGAATAACTCGAATATTCGGCAAACGGAATATTGCGCGATTATCTTCTCCGCCCCTCTTTTGCATCAGAGCCAATCAGAATAACTCGAATATTCGGCAAAAGGAATATCGCGCAATATTCCTTTTGCCGAATATTCGAGTTATTCTGATTGGCTCTGATGCAAAAGAGGGGCGGAGAAGATAATCGTGCAATATTCCTTTTGCCGAATATTCGAGTTATTCTGATTGGCCCCCCTCAAGCCAACAGCCGCGCTCGACCAGGATTGGGGTGCGTTTGGCGACCTACTTCACGATTGGAGATTCTCTCTTCTATATCCCACATTCACCACATCAACTCTGTGGACGGCTGAGCCTGGAGCAGCAACACCACCTGGATACAACAGAGGGAATCCATCTGGGACAGCGAGATCTCCATACCTGATGAATCCAACTATGGGCCAGATTCAGGTAGATGAGAGCATCTTTGCTCTGGAGTAACGCTTCTCATTTGCGTTACTCTGCCGAAATTTTAGGAGCAAGTGCTGTTATTCAGGAAGCACTTGCTCCTAAAGTTGCGGCAGCGCATCGCAAATGAGCCAGCGGAATTCAAATTGTGCGGGTACGGGGCGTGTAGTATTCTAACTATGCGCGATCCCGCGGCGAACGTACTGCGCATGCGTCGAGTGTCAATGCATCCCAGTGCGCATGCTCCAAATTCTGTCAGTGAACGTCAATGACGTCACATTCCCATTCATGAATGTTTTACGCAAGCGACGCGATTTGTTTTTTTTCCGACGCGATGACGACGCCTATACTTAACATAGGATACTCCACTAGGGGGCTGCTTTATCTATACGCCGCGTATCGCTTCCGGAAACGTCGTAAAGTCACTGCGTCTCGCCCGAAAAAGATTGTGAATTGCCGATTCCCGCTCATTAACATATTTTTTGAGCGTAAATCGGCGGGAACGCCCCCGGCGCCATTTTTAAGTTGAAGTAACGATGCGATGGCGAAACTCAATTACGCCGATCGCATCGGAACTCCAACCCGGCGTTTCTTGTTTTCTGGTTATAGAAAACAGAAACGCCGGCTTAAAGTGACAGTTAGGCTGGCGGATCCATTGATCCGCCAGCCTAACTCTTCATGAATCTGGCCCTATATGCCTATATATAGCATCTTGAAGGTAAGGGAACTACATCACCTGTTGGCAACTCCCAGTACTGAACAGCATCTAGAGTGAAGTCATCCATCATATTATCATCTAGCCCGCCAGCTGTTACCAGCAAGATACCGCCTGGCGCAATTGTCCACAGCCCAGGACATCCCCCACCGGTCCCTAAGGACCTCACTCCTGGTTTTCAGCAGTGTCTGACACATGGAACTCTATTTATCCACTATACTTGTTTTTTGCTCCCATTCACATATATGAGCCTTTGTATTCACATAGCAATTTTGAGTGTTTTGAGTTTTTTGTCTTTGACATTTCATGTATTGTGTAATTTAGTGCTCACGCACCACTATTTGTAGCGCTTATCACCTATTTTATTCATATGTTATTTTGTGTTTTGTGGACACTATAGATTGAGCTGCCTCTTAAGTGTGGTTGCTACCCATTCATTCACCACTGTTTACTCACAGTAGCGCATTCGTTTTTCCCAAACATTTTGTTTTAAAAATAAATTTGACAAAATACGAATATTCGCCATAGCGAATATTCGCCGGAATATTCGCGTTATTCGCGAATACTCAAATATGCAATATTCGTAGCGAATATTCGCAATGCGAATATTCGTGAGCAACACTACTCAACACCTCATTGTTACAGGCACCCATTCACCCATAGGGTGTGGGCTGCATTGCGGTGGTGCTCAGACTGGCAGTAAATCAGTAGGCATACTGGTCATTTTGTCAGGGACATGCTGAGTGTAGCGAGCACTGTGCCAGGGTCATGTTGACTACAGAGAGCACTGTGCTAGGGATATACTGAGTATAGGGAGCACTGTGCCATTGACATCCTAAATATAGGGAGTGATGTGCCAGTTACATGCTGAGTATAGGGAACAGTTTGTCAGGGACATGGATAATAAAGGGAGCACTGTGCTAGGGATATACTGAGTATAGGGAGCACTGTGCCATGAACATGCTAAATATAGGGAGTGATGTGCCAGTTATATGCTGAGTATAGGGAACACTTTTCCAGGGACATTCTGAGTATAGTGAGCACCATTCCAGAAATATTCTGAGCATAGGGGGTCCTGTGCCAGGGACACGCTAAGAATGAGGAGCACGTTGACAACTTCATGCTGAGTATACACAGGATTGTACCTGGAACATGCTGAACATAGGCAGCACTGTGCCAGGGTCAGGTTGAGTATATTGAGACATACTGGATATAGTGAACACTACACAAGGGTCAAGCTGCATATAGAGGGCACTGTGCCGGGAACATGCTGAGTGTAGCAAGCACTGTGCCAGGAACATGCTGAGTGTAGCGAGCACTGTGCTGGGAACAGGGAACGAATGAGCACTGTGCTGGGAACAGTGACTATAGAGAGCACTGTGCTAGGGATATACTGAGTATAGGGAACACTGTGCCATGGACATGCTAAATACAGGAAATTATATAGCAGTTACATGCTTAGTATAGGGAACACTTTGTCAGGGACATGCATAGTATAGGGAGCACTGTGCCAGGGATATACTGAGTATAGGGAACACTGGGCCATGGACTTGCTAAATATAGAGAGTGATGTGCCAGTTACATGCTGAGTATAAGGAACACTTTGTCAGGGACGTGCTGAGTATAGTGAGCACCATTCCAGGAATATTCTGAGCATAGGGAGTCCTGTGCCAGGGACAAGCTGAGAATGAGGAGCACTTTGCCAAGTTCATGCTGGATATTGACATGATTGTACCTGGAACATGCTGAACATAGGCAGCACTGTGCCAGGGTCAGGTTGATTGAGACATACTGAATATAGTGAACACTGCACAAGGGTCAAGCTAAGTATAGAGGATACTGTGCCAGGAACATGCTGAGTGTAGCGAGCACTGTGCCAGGGACATGTTGACTATAGAGAGCACTGTGCTAGGGATATACTGAGTATAGGGGACACTTTGCCATGGACATGCTAAATATAGGGAGTGATGTGCCAGTTATATGCTGAGTATAGGGAACACTTTGCGAGGGACATTCTGATTATAGTGAGCACCATTCCAGAAATATTCTGAGCATAGGGGGTCCTGTGCCAGGGACACGCTGAGAATGAGGAGCACGTTGCCAACTTCATGCTAAGTATACACAGGATTGTACCTGGAACATGCTGAACATAGGCAGCACTGTGCCAGGGTCAGGTTGAGTATATTGAGACATACTGGATATAGTGAACACTACACAAGGGTCAAGCTGCATATAGAGGGCACTGTGCCAGGAACATGCTGAGTGTAGCGAGCACTGTGCCAGGAACATGCTGAGTGTAGCGAGCACTGTGCTGGGAACATGCTGACTATAGAGAGCACTGTGCTAGGGATATACTGAGTATAGGGAACACTGTGCCATGGACATGCTAAATACAGGAAATTATATAGCAGTTACATGCTTAGTATAGGGAACACTTTGTCAGGGACATGCATAGTATAGGGAGCACTGTGCCAGGGATATACTGAGTATAGGGAACACTGGGCCATGGACTTGCTAAATATAGAGAGTGATGTGCCAGTTACATGCTGAGTATAAGGAACACTTTGTCAGGGACATGCAGAGTATAGTGAGCACCATTCCAGGAATATTCTGAGCATAGGGAGTCCTGTGCCAGGGACAAGCTGAGAATGAGGAGCACTTTGCCAAGTAAATGCTGGATATTGACATGATTGTACCTGGAACATGCTGAACATAGGCAGCACTGTGCCACGGTCAGGTTGATTGAGACATACTGAATATAGTGAACACTGCACAAGGGTCAAGCTAAGTATAGAGGATACTGTGCCAGGAACATGTTGACTATAGAGAGCACTGTGCTAGGGATATACTGAGTATAAGGGACACTTTGCCATGGACATGCTAAATATAGGGAGTGATGTGCCAGTTACTTGCTGAGTATAGGGAACACTTTGTCAGGGACATGCTGAGTATAGGGAGCACTGTGCCAGGGACATGTTGACTATAGAGAGCACTGTGCTAGGAATATACTGAGTATAAGGAACACTGTGCCATGGACATGCTAAATACAGGGAATGATGTAGCAGTTATATGATTAGTACAGGGATCACTATGCCAGGGACTTGTTGAGTGTATGGAGCACTGTGCCAGGCCAGAGACATGTTGATTATAGAGAGCACTGTGCTAGGGATATATTACTGAGTATAGGGAGCACTGTGCCATGGACATGGTAAATACAGGAAATGATATAGCAGTTATACGCTTAGTGCAGGGATCACCATGCCAGGGACATGCTGAGTGTAGGGAGCACTGTGCCAGGGGCATGTTGAGTGTAGGGAGCACTGTGCCAGGGATATGTTGACTATAGAGAGCACTGTGCTAGGGATATACTGAGTATAGGGAGCACTGTGCCATGGACATGGTAAATACAGGGAATGATATAGCAGTTATACGCTTAGTGCAGGGATCACCATGCCAGGGACATGCTGAGTGTAGGGAGCACTGTGCCAGGGACATGTTGAGTGTAGGGAGCACTGTGCCAGGGATATGTTGACTATAGAGAGCACTGTGCTAGGGATATACTGAGTATTGGGAACACTGTGCCATGGACATGATAAATACAGGGAATGATATAGCAGTTATATGCTTAGTGCAGGGATCACTATGCCAGGGACATGCTAAGTGTAGGGAGCACTGTGCCAGGGACATGTTGAGTGTAGGGAGCACTGTGCCAGGGATATGTTGAGCATAAGGAGGACTGTGCCAGGGACATGCTGAGAAGAAAAGTAATTTGTCAAGGACATGCTGAGCAATGTGCTAAAGACACGCTGAGCAAGAGGAGCCATTTGCCAAGCCTTTGGAACCCCCTACTAGGCAAATGCTATACATTGAGAGAGACATTCTCACTATATTCGAGTGAAACCCTTCTTTCCACCGTGTCTTGTGTTAGATTTATTATTTGCTAAAACATCAAATTTTGATTGCAAATTTATTTCGACAGATGGCAAGCATCCCCTGAGCTCGTCAGAAGTATCCCTGGGAGTCCTTGTTTGCTGTTGCGGTTCTGCCTGCCGCCCCTCCCCCACACCTTACCCTTATTACCGGTAATTCACCTACTTTCCCCACATTTTTATATAAAAATCATCAGAGTAAAAAAATTCAGAGTAAGAAATAATTCTCCCTTTAAAGCAGAAGGCTTGCGTTGTTATTTACATGTAAAACTGTAAAGAAAGGGTATAATCAAATTGTCACCTGCAGATTTCATGTTGTCACTGTCACTGTAAAAATACATTTCTGCGTTCCCTTAACATTCTCTCCGGATTATTTTTGTGAGCTTCAATAAAATAATGAAATAGGAAAAGTTAAATGATTGGGCTAGACTTAGACGGCAGGTGGATGGATTTTAACCCCTTAGCTCCGACCGTACGCGTTTGTGGCTTGTAGGGGTTGCAGCTGCGGGCATCACCCCAGTTTTTTTAGAGCCAGCGGTTGGCTTCTTAGTGGTAACAAACGATGCGGGTAAAAACTGCTTGACTGTTATCCCAATAGGGTGACCAAATTTCCAAACTGCTATTTAGGGACACCCCGCCCCCCTTCACCTTCCCAAAAAAAAGATGCGGGGGGGGGGGGGAATGTAGTCTCTGGGTTGATGGGGAATTCGGTGGTGGGTTATTTGTCAGCTGAATGTGCCACTTGCCATCAGATGCAGTTCGCCACCCATAGCCTGCTGCCAGATGCAGTACTCCTGTCACTCCCTCTGCTTGAGTGGAGTCGCTATCAGGAGAGTGAAGATCACACCAGTCCCTGTGGCTTGCGGCTGGGTGCCGGAGAAGGAGGAGGTGCCGAGGTGGGTGGGGATAGCAGTGCTGCACTAGGCGCAGGCCCTCACTCCCGGTCTCACTGTCTAAGAGTAAATTGTCACTGGTTGTAAGACGCCAGGCAGCGCTGGCCCTAGCAACCAGTTCTGGAAATGTAGTTATTAGTAGGGGGTGGCTGTGTCCGCTATTTCATTCCTGGACAATGTATTGTCCCAGAATGAAGCTGCCCCGGAACAGGGACAGACATGGCAATTGCGGGACAGTCCCGGGCAATCCGGGACACGTGGGCACCCTATATACCAAAGGAGCGGGAGGGGACATCCCTTGCTTTTATCCGGGCCGCACGTCCTACTGGGAGACTCTATCCACGATCTGGCGTGTCCGCCGGCTAGGCTGAGACTGGAACAAAGCGGGAAATGGCTTTGATTGAGTCTCCTATATAAAAACAGAGAAGCAACGTCACGGCGTCACTTCCGGTTTACTCGGCTGCCAATGGCGTAGATTTTTTAAAGATTTCAGTATTTAGAATTCCAGTTTTTGGCGATCTGAATCATTTAAAGTGCAAAGGAGGGATTTTGGGGTCTTTTAGACCCCCGCTACCTCCATAAAGAGTACCTGTCACCACCTATTACTGTCACAAGGGATGTTTACTATCCTGTGACGGCAAAAAAAGTAGGGCCCGAAACAACTAGTTGATTAGTCGACAACTAATCGATTATGAAATTAATCGATTACAATTTTCATAATCGATTAATTCGCCAGTAACATAATGGGGTTAAAAAAAAAATTAGCCCTTTATAGTACAAAATGAGAAAATGGTTACTGTAAATATTACTTTCACTGTTCAACAGTAAAACAATGAACCCCTTACAGTAGCAATTATTTGCTCTTTTTGTACCAATTTTAGTTTTTTTACCCCCATTATGTTACTAAACATCTCAGGTCTGGGTCACACCTCTGTTTTTTGGTGCTTTTTGCAGAAACACACTACAGTTCATGTACATGTTTTCCTATGGGACACGTTCACATCCATGATTTTTCTCAGCTGCTGCGTATTTGGAAAGGGCGAGGATTTTTTTAATGCAAAACGGTGCTATTTTGTTTTTTTGGTTCAATATACTTCAATGGAGAAGCTGCAGAAATGTATGTAATGCATTTTTGTGGCAATTTGAGTTTTATATTCTGCCCAACAACAAATTGGCAAAAAAAAATGCAAATCACTGCAAAATTACTGTTTTTTTTATTTATTTTTTACGTTATTAACCGATTAATCGAAACAATAATCAGTCAACTAATCGATTATGAAAATAATCATTAGTTGCAGCCCTAAATACAAGTGATCAGAATTTTTCATTTTTAAAAGGGACAATGTCAAAAAATAAAAATAAATAAGATTTTTTTTTAAAGCACCCCTGTCCCCGCGTGCTCGTGCAGCAATGAAAAGGCATACGTGAATCGCGCCCGCATATGAAAACGGTGTTCAAATCAAACATGTGAGGTATCGCTGCGATTATCAGAGTGAGAGCAATAATTCTAGCAAAATACCTCCTCTGTAACTCTAACCTGGTAGCATTTTTTTAAAGCATCGCCTACGGAGATTTTTAGGTACCGTAGTTTGTCGCCATTCCATGAGTGTGCGCAATTTAAAAGCGTGACATGTTCAGTATCTATTTACTCGGCGTAACTTCATCTTTCACATTATACAACAAAATTGGGCTAACTGTACTGTTTTTTTTATTATTATTCATGAAAGTGTATTTTTTCCCCTAAAAAAATGCGTTTTGACAGACTGCTGCACAAATACAGTGTGACATAAAATATTGCATCAATCGTCATTTTATTCTCTAGAATCTCTGCTAAAAAATATATATATGGTTCCAAGAAATTTTCTAGCAAAAAATAAAAATTTTAACAAATGTCAGAAATAGGCTTAGGCATGAAAGGGTTACGATGGAACGGTGGTATTCATAGAATGTAAGTGCAGGGAAGATTTCTACGGGCAATGCCATTTTCAGGAATGCTCCATCACCGGGCTGTTGAGAATCGGCACATCATACAAACCAACATTGCCAACACAGAGAGATAAACTTCGAAGGCCTCGTACAAACGACCGAGGAACTCGTCGGGCCAAACTGTCGTTTTCCTCGTCGAGTTCCTTGTTCGGCTGTCGAGGAACTCGACGAGCCAATTTTCTCCATTCCCGTCAGGGAAAAAGAGAACTTGCTCTCTTTTTGGCTCGTCGAGTTTCTCGGCAATTTCCTCATCGAAAAATGTACACAAGACCGGTATCCTTGGCAAAACACGTCTCAGCAAGTTTCTTGCTGAATTCTGCTGAGGAAACCGGTCGTGTGTACGAGGCCTTAGGGTTTTCGTCACAGAAGCTCTCCAGGCAAGTGTGACAACCTTTATTTACTCTATAGAGTTATGCAGGGAAAAAGAAAACTTTTTTTTACTGGCTATATATTTACGCTAGCCGGTTGGCAAGTGATTAATTTAGCTGAATAATTCTTGCTACTACCATAAACTACCACTAAAGAACAACCCACATTTTTTTTTCCTGCTCCTGTAGATCGCAGTGATACAACATATGTGTATGTTAGCAGTAGTGCATTTAGGTTTTGTGCTGCCCTAGGCCTGACTAAACTCGTGCACCCCCTAACTTAAATATGACCCACCCCTTCCTGTCAAGGCCACACCCCAGTCTGTTTAAGACCTGCCCTGAAATTTTCTAGTGGGAACACTAGTTTGGGGGCCTGGGGGGGGGGTGGGCATTGGTTTCTCTTAATTTGCATAGATTTCCTCTCACTTCATGTTTGGCTATGGGGCAGGAAGTGAAGGGAAATGGGACAAGGATGGTAAAAAATAAACTAACAGGGGCTAAAACCCTCCCTTACTCTATCCAAAATTAGCAAAAAAAAGTGTTGCCTATAGTTCTACTTTAAGCACAAATTTCTGATAATTTTATGGAGAGGACTAAGAAGATGTAACCATGCCAATGGTGCAGGAGGTTTGTGGTCCAGGATGATAGGACAGTCAAAATTAGAAGCAGTACTGCCCCACATAGTTGCGGAATGCTAGCCGCCCACATACCCGAAGCAGTGCAGCCGCTTTATGAGGGCACTACATTAACTGCAGGGACTCTTTCCATGCTGCCCCCCTGAAAAGTGCTGCCCTAGGCCTGGGCCTTGTTGGCCTAGGCCAGGATACAGCGTTGTATGTTATGCCGTGTACACACAATCGGTTAAACCGATGAGAATGGTCTGATGGACTGTTTTCATCGGTCAAAACCGATCGTGTGTGGGCGTCATTGGTTATTTAACCATCGGTTAAAAAAAATCCAACTTGCTTTAAATTTAACCGATGGAAAAAAGATGATGGTTTTACCGACGGAATTCCTCTCAAGCCTGCCTTTTATACACACAGTCACACAAAATTCTGATGCCAAGAGTGCGGTGGCGTAAAAGACTAAGACAAGCCAACAAAATTAAGTTCTATGCTTCCGAGCATGCGTCAAATTGTTTCCGAGCATGCACGTTTTTTCCCCCTGTCGGAAAAGCATACAGACGAACGGTTTTCCCGCTAGGATTTTTTCCTGATGGGAAAAAAGAGATCCTGCTCTCTTTTTTTCCGGCAGTTTTCCTGTGGGAAAAAGTCTGATGGAGCATACACACGGTCAGGATTCCCAACGAAAGGCTCTCATCGCAGTCTTTCCGATGGGAAAACCGGTCGTGTGTACGGGGGGCATAACTCGGAGGAAAATCAGAGGTTTGGGAGCTCAGAGAGGTTGTTAGAACCCTCGAAGGGGCTGCTGGTTTGTTTCGGGTGGCACATTTACCTTGTGGCTCTCCGAATTCCTAGGGGTGTATGGTGCATATAGCAGTAGTAAAGGAATGTCCACGACAGGTGTTCTTTGCTGTGCTCTTTATTACTCAGCTGGATAAAAACAATAAAACTTGTGGTGAAGAAGGTAGAGTTGGAAGGAGAAGAAGAACAGCAGATTTAGGCATAGCAATAGGGAAACAGTCCTGCTCCCATGTGTAACACTTCTTGCGCCACTCCTGTTTGAATGGAAATAGCGTACCTGGACAGGCCTCTATCACTGACCTGGCAGCCAGAGCATCACTCGAACTTTAAGGAAAAGTCTCTGCCACAGACCCTCCTGATATTGATTTCGGAGATGAACCTCCTTGATAGAATAACGCCTGGATCTCCTTTAAGTTGCTTTCAGGTACCGACTGACAGATGACCAGCCTCTCAGTGTCTGGATACCTCGATCCCTGGTGGTTTGTCGAGACCCTATTGGATCGCCATTCTTTCATTGGCTCTCCTCAGAAGTCTCTGCCACAGACCCTCCTGATAGTGATTCCGGAGATGAAGCTCCTTGATAGAAAAACGCCTGGATCTCCTTTAAGTTGCTTTCAGGTACTGACTGACAGGTGACCAGCCTCTCAGTGTCGGGATACCTCGATCCCTGGTGGTTTGTCGAGACCCTATTGGATCGCCAGCCTTTCATTGGCTCTCTTCAAATGGACTCCCCACCGAACAGCTATCTCGCTTGGGATCTTCAGGATTTGGAACCCAGTCGACCACTGGGCTCCCTGCCACAACTTAAATGTTCTGGAACAACATGGTCCCGGAACCAGGAACACCGCGTGGTGTGGCGTGCACGCCCCGAGGCAGTAGGCCATAACGCCGGGGCGCCGTGGTGCAGTCACCCTAAAGGTGGGTGCTGCACATGAAGAAGAAGACCCAGAACTAATGGCGTCTGCCCCATAAATACCCTCCCACAGCATGCACAGCGAGGCCCAACCCTCCTGATTGGCTGCTGGGGAAAAGCACCCAAATCTTGACTCTACTGCTGCCACCTACTGCCTTGGTGTGGTAAAGCACCCCAGGAACAACAGAATGAGCCCACAGCACAGCCACTCTGAGACAGAGACCCAAATTTGAACACATTAACTGAATCAGAGTCCAACTAACACTCTGGTTTCCCTCTAAATTTAAATAGCACCGGTAATTTGAAGTAACCAGGCGCTACACAAAGAAGGAAACTCTTTCAAGAAGATTAGATTACAGAGCCATTAAGTAATGGATGTGTATGGATATAAGAATAATGATATAATTTAGTGTCTATTTAATGCATAATTGGGGAAGCCCAGACAATACAATATACACGAATCAAGGAACACTTAGGAGAAGCTATGCAATTCTAACAGGAACTTGGTAACTTGGAACTTGATAGTCTTTTTTTTTTTCAAAGAAGTATATACGTTTAAAAAAGCTGAGAGACGCTTCTATCGCCCGTCCTTCTCTCAGCTGCAATGCATTCATATTTTATACATGATCATTTATCAGGATGCAGAGTTCAGGCAAGTCTCAGGGAGGTGGATCTGAAACTCCATAGAGAAATTGCTACATGCATAGAAAGTCTGCTGCAGCATAACTAGACTGGCAGAAAACTACCCGAGCGCGTGTCTCCTGCACATCATCTACTCCTCTGTTGGTAGCGGCTGATTGACAGGTGGATAATGGAACTGGGGATTCAAAGAGGTTTTTACTGAAGTTTAAAAAATGTTTCAATACATTTCAAAGGTATTGAAGCTACTTTATCTGGGCTGCTTGCGGGAAGGTAAACCTGTTTTTTTTATCCTTTGGTATGGAATGAAAAAGTCTATTTTCTTGCCTTGTAGCTGAATTGTCAAAATGAGGGGACTTGTATTTTCTATATAACATAATGGTGGTCAACTTTCTTGATATAGATATCTTCAAGTGTAGCCCGTGACTTTACCAAATATAATACATAATATTCAGTGAATGTAATGCTGCAGAAAACTGTTGGAGACCATAGAAATACAACTCAATGGTCAATGGCAAAATGTCAAAATTGTGTTGCATTGCATGCAGTTGCAGATCAGTTGCACATGGCCCTGTTCACATGAACCAGTGACGTTCTATGGTGGGATTGCTAGTGGGTATATTTGGTGCAAGGTGCAAGGTTTTTTGACACCCTAGACCAGGGGTGTCAAACTCAATTTTATTGTGGGCCGCATCAGCATTGCGATTGCCCTCACAAGGTCCGGTTGTATCTGTAAGGTTAGATGTCCAGCGCATCCCCTCCCCTTTACATTAGATGTCAAGATCCACCACACCATCAGAAATTGAGTCCCCCACTCTCCCTTACATCACAGTGCACCCCCTTTCCTTATGCTGCTGCTGGGAAGAAGCTGGATGCATTGCTTAAAAGAAAAAAGTAAGGGTCTGGAGTAGGACCAGAGGAGGGCTGGAGCTCTCCTGCAGCTGAAGGAGAGGTGCAAGGGCCACATGAAATGGCCTGGAGGGCCGGATTCAGCCCGCGGGCCTTGTGTTTGCCACCTATGCTCTAGACGAAACCTAATTGTGCTGCCCCCCGGCTTCACCCCTGGCTCAACCCCTTTGCCCTGCCCATGTATACCCCACCTTTCTACTGAAGTGAGCATCAAATGCAGCCCACCAGTGCCCATCAAATGCAGACTCACCAGCGCCCATCAAATGCAGCCTCACCAGCGCCCATCAAATTCAGCCTCACCAACGCCCACCAATTCAGCCTACTAGCGCCCATCAATGCAGCCTACCAGCACCCATTAATGTAACCTCACCAGTGGCCATCAATGCAGCCTACTAGCACCTATCAATGCAACCTCACCAGCACCCACCAAACGCAGCCTCACCAGCACCCACCAAACGCAGCCTCACCAGCGCCCATCAAATACAGCCTCACCAGCGCCCACTAAATAAAATCTCACCAGCACCCATCAATGCAGCCCACCAGTGCCCATCAATGAATGTTTGCTTGCTTCCATTCACCAGGCGCTGCGCCTAGGCAGTAGGGCACCCTAGACAGCTTCCTAGTTTGCCTAGTGGTAGCATCGGCCCTGCTGCAAAGCATCATGGCTTCAGCATGTGTACAACCCTATCCAGCTGCCTTTAAAATGTTGCACTTACAATAGTAAATAGTAAAAACTGCCTTAAGTTTGGTGTGTCGGCCTGCACACAACCAAACAAACCGATCCTGTGGGACATGAGGGAGATAGTGACATCAGCGTGCCGTTCCGTCCTACGTGTTTCGTCAGAAATGACATCATCTTAGCGCAGTTTTTTTCTATATTATCTTGATAAGATGAAGCATACCTTGTAACATTTTGAGATGGGAATGAGGGACACCTATTAGCAAAAGTACGTAGGCATAGGACACACCTCCTGACATGCCCTCTTAAAGGGGATTTATAATAAAAAAATAGTTAAACCCACAAGGGTTTTATTTTAACATTAGTATTCTTTTATATTGGCTTTTAAAATTTACAAATGCACCAATTTAGAAATTGTATGAAAACTTCAGCACTGGAAAACACATTTTGAAAGATAAAAAGTGCATTTTATATACAACTATATAGATCAGACCAAAATGAGGAACATATGAGGAGGAAGGAGGGGCAGAGGGACATTGTTCAAAATCAAGGACAGTCCCTCAAAATCAGTGACAGATGGGAGCTATGCATGAAGGACAGATCCTGGGTGCACACCAAGAACAAAATACGTTAGGGCAGTGGTCATCAATTCCTGTCTTCAGGGCCCACTAACAGGCCAGGTAACAGGCCAGGTTTGCAAGATAACTGAAATACATCACAGGTGATATCATTTGCTGCTCAGTGATTGCAGTATTCTAGTCTGCATCTCCCCTAGGTAATACATACAACCTGGCCTGTTAGTGGGTCCTTGGGTTGATGACCACTGCGTTAGGGGTATGCAATGGCCGTTGCAGCTGCTTGAAAATAGTTATTTATTTTTCCCCTTTGTTGGCCCTAGCCAACAAAGAAAATGAAGGGAGAAGTGATATTCCTTAAGCTCTCGTTCTCTTCTTTTTTAGACGCACACACTGAAATATTTTGTTTCGGAATATCGTTTTCGTGCAAAAAATTAATTTATTTAGTTACTCCCGAAATTCGTTTTTATTTATTTTGTTTTTCGTTAAAAAAAATGCATTAGTCCGAAAATCCAAATTAATTAAGGTCGAATCTGTTATTGAAGGCTCATGGGCCCAGATTCACATACATCGGCGCATATATATGCCGGCGTAGCGTATCTTATTTACGCTACGCCGACGCAATGCAGAGAGGGAAGCATGGAATTCACAAAGCAAATGCCATACCTTGGACGCATCCCAGTGCGCATGCTCACAATCACGTCAAAATAGCTGCCTAAGATACGTCGAATCACTGTTTACGACGTGAACGTAACCTACGCCCAGCCCTATTCACGTACTACGTAAACAACGTAAAATTGGACGGCGTTCGTTCCCTGGTCCATACCTTTGCATGAGTTGCGCCTCCAATATGGGGAATAACTTTACACCGGACGTAAACCTTACGCAAATCGCTTAAAACATGCGCCGGCGCAAGTACGTTCGTGAATCGGCGTATCTCCCTTATTTGCATATTTTAATGGGAGTTCCAAATGCGTCCATTGTAAATATGCGCCCACTATACGCTGGCGTAGGCAAGTTACGTCGGTCGGATGAAGTCAGGTTTTTGGTGTACCTGTATCTTAGTTCTGTGGGCACAGCGCACAGATATGACGGCACATATTTACACTTACGCGACGTATCTCGAGATACGTCGGTGTAAGTTCTTTGTGAATCCGGCTAATGGTGTCTGTCAAATGTTCCAAGAAGATTCGACGGAATCTTAAAAAAAAAAAGAAGATTTGATAGAATCTTTAAAAAAAAAAAAAAAAGATTTGACGGAGCAACTTTACGATGCCGCAATCATATATTTCCGGTAGAAGAATTCCGGTAGAAGAATTCTAATGTTGTCTGACTAATAATAATTATATTTATGAATTATCATTACTAGTCAACCAACATTAGAATTCTTCTATAGCCTATGGGCCAAGCATTTCACCATAAATGTCCACTTGCTGTGATCGTATGTTTTTAGCTACTTCTTTGAATCTTCATGTCTCTTTATGTCGAATATTTTCTCTCTATGTCGAATCTTCTTCATGTCTCTATAATGTCGAATCTTTTCTCTCAATGTCAACTCTTTTCTCTTCATGTAGAATAATATTGGACTAATAGATAATAGTTAAAGTTAGGCATATTCGACCGCAACGAAAACGAAAATAAAGCATTTGTTTATGTCGGATATTTCGTTTTTCGTTTTCTGTGCTTTTGTTATCGTTTGTTAAAACGATAACGAAAATACCTGAAATTCGGACAAAATGCATTCGGATTAAAAAAAATGCACATGTCTATTCTTTTTTTCTGTTGGAGTTTGGTGGGTGCACAGTGCAGATCAGTATATTAACGTGTAAAATAAATTATTTTCTATCAAGGCTCCTATGTACTCCGAATTCCACTCTTGTACTTTACTGACTCTGCAAGAATGCACAAAGAGCCAAGAGGACTTGAGGTTTGAATAGTGCACGGCTAATGTATTATTTTCTACATACATTCTTTATTTATGCAATTTGTAGAATAAGTACAGACATAGTATTAGCAATTACAAAGTAACCAAGAGATGAAAGGAAAATGTACCTAGAAACATTTAGCTGACAACATGTCTAAAGTACTATTTGCAATAGTTCAAAAACACGGACCTTGGTAAGTGTATCACAACAGCAGAGATACAGTATATACAGTAGAAAAGCTTATATCTATATGACTACTGTCTTTGAAGATCATGTGAACTACTGGAAACAGCTTTAGATGTTAATGTACTGGATCTTCTCCAGGCTAAACCTTGTAAAACCTATGTGACATTTAGTTTGTTATGTAAGAAAATGTAAGAATTGTAAGAAATGTAAGAAAATTCCATGGTTCTTCCCAAACGAAACAGTTTTCTTCTTTGTTTTAGATCTTTCTTTTTCTTTTCTTTTTTTTCGGATCTCAATGCCCTTCCAGCCATTTTATACACTTTGGGCCAGATTCAGAGACATCTGCCTATCTTTAGTCAGGCGTAGCGAATCTCAGATACACTAACAGTGCCAGGTTCCTTATTCAGAAACAACTTGTGCCGTAAGTTACGGCGGCGTAGTGTAACTGTGTCGGCGTGAGGCCGCGCAATTCAAATGTGGAAGATGGGGGCGTGATCCATGTAAATTATTAATGACCCCACGTAATTCACGTTTTTTCTGAACAGCGCATGCGCTGTCTGTGGACATATCCCAGTGCGCATGAGTGAAATCACGTCGCAAGAAGTCAATGTAAACGACGTGAAGGTAATTTACGCCCAGCCCCATTCCCGAACGATTTACACAAACGACGTAAACGACGTACAATTCGACGCTGTCCCGATGTCCATACTTAACATTGGCTGCGCCTCATATAGCAGGGGTAACTTTACGCCGGACTAATGCTTACACAGACGACGTAAAATACGACGCCCGGCCGCAAGTACATTCGTGAATCGGCGTATTTCCCTAATTTACATATTCAACGCATAAATCTACGTAACCGCCACCTAGCGGCCAGCGTAAATATACACCAAAGATCCGACGGCGTAGTAAGACTTACGTCGGTTGGATCAAGCAGAAATTTAGGCGTCAATGCCTTTCTGAATCGGCGTAAGGATGCGCCGGCGCACAGAAAAAAAAAGAAGCTATCTGAATCTGGCCCTTTTTGTCCATATGCACTCACCTTAGCTTTGACTGTACATCATAGGTCTGGACTGGCTTCCTGATAATGACAACCATGGACCATGCCCTCTTGTAGTCTACATCAGGGGTTCATATGACAGGGTGGCCACAAAGGAGAGCAATTAGGGAGACACCCAATAACAGGAAGTTCCTGAACAAGAATATTCATAGTGAAAAGTTATTCGTTTACCAAAATGCTGCAGATTTAAAAAGATTAATACAGCTTTTTGAAACTCTATTAACATATTAAAGTTTTAATGAGAATTTAATGGTTGGGTTTTAGATATACTTTAAGGCGGCGTACAGACGATCGGATATATCCGATGAAAACGGTCCGCGGACCATTTCCATCGGATATGTCCGATCGGGAGTTTGATCCGATGGCGTGTACACACCATCGGATCAAATTCCCCGCCGCCGGACGGCGCGGTGACGTAGTGGTGACGCGGCGGTGACGTTGACGCCGCCGCGACACCGCCACGTCACCGCACCAGGAAGTAAAACACTTCCGCGCATGCGCCGAATCCATTCGGCAGCGGCGCGGCGGTGGTGGGAGCCGACATGTCTGCTGGTAAGTGTACTAACCAGCAGACATGTCGGGCGGACAGATTCCCACCGGATAGATTTCAAAGCATGCTTTGAAATCTGTCGGGTGGAGAAATCTGTCCGCTAGCCCATACACACGAGCGGAGATGTCTGCTGAAACGGTCCATCGGACCGTTTTCAGCGGACATATCCCCTCGTGTGTACGCCGCCTTAGGGTAATAATCCATCAAAACTAACTTGGCAATGTTAATAGCAATATTCAGTAAATTAATTCCATTATTATTATTATTTTATATTCAACCTCCTGCTGCTATTAAAAACCTTAAAGGGGTTGTAAACCTACGTGTTTTTTTCACCTTAATGCATCCTATGCATTAAAGGGGTTGTAAACACAAAAATATTTTCCTCTTAAATTAAAGTCTGACAATAGCTGAAAAAGTAAAAAGTAATGTTTTGCATTATAACTAGTTTGATACCTGTTGAAATTGAGCCGTTTTATTCACCTCCGTCACTCCTGAATCGTTATTCTCACTGACTTCCTGGTTTGCAGTGTGCCTTCATTCTTGCTGCATCACGGCCTAATGGGAACTACAGTTCCCATTAGGCTTAGCCTCCATGCCTGTGAGGGATAAGAGAGCATCTTCACGCAGGGCTGTAGTCATAGGGAGGGGGTGAGCACATTCTGCTTTCCACCATGCCAAACAGCTCAGGTGCTGATGGAAAGCAAGAAGAGGAGAGACAGGAAATGGCATTTTCAAACCTGGATTGCTGTATTTTGGAGGTCAAAAGGAAAAATGAGATAAGTGATATTTAAATGCTCTAGCTTACAGCAATCAATTGATCTAATTAAAAAATGAACCTTTAGTGTTCCTTTAAGGTGAAAATACACCTTGCAGTGTTCGGCACCCCAGGCACACATCGACCCCATAAAATCCCTGGAGCACCTTCTCTTTTCTTGCTCAGCATTTTGGAATATGGCCTAGGCACCCAGTTCAATATCTATAGGTATGCCGCGTACACACGATCGGAAATCCCGACAAGAAAAGTTCGATGTGAGCCTTTGGTCGGAAATCCCGACCATGTGTAGGCTCCATCAGACATTTTCTGCCGGAATTTCCGACAGCAAAAATTTGAGAGCTGGTTCTCCATTTTTCCAACAAGAAAAGTTCTTGTCAGAAATTCAGATCTTCTGTATGCAATTCCATGCATGCTTGGAATCAATTTGACGCATGCTCGGAATCGTTGAACTTAATTTTCTCGGCTTGTTGTAGTGTTGTATGTCACCGAGTTCTTGACGTTAGGAATTTCAAACATTTGTGCAGGGGTCAAGTCCTGGGGATAAAAGTGTAGGAACTCCCACCCAAGATCCACTCCCCCACAAAAAAAAAAAAAAAAATGATACGCTCATATGCATAATTACTAAACGGCATGTTTATCGTGGGATTTAGAAAGAAGCAAGTTCTTTCTAAATCCCACAATAACTCCCGGCAGACCTCGGCAATGTCTCCTGGGAACAACGACAAAAGCTCCCAGGAGACATTGCAGTATCGAGGATGTGACGAAAAACCTGCACACTACCCGATGAATCCATATACAGGAAACGGCCAGTAACATAAATGATTACTAAGGTTCGCCTGCCCCTGACAGTGACTCAAGCTTAACATCCTACGTTAAGTATGGACGTCGGGACCGCGTCAAAATTTTCAGATTTTACGTCGTTTGCGTAACTCGTCTGTGAATGGGGCTTTATGTTAATTACGTTCACGTCTAAAACAACGTGTCGTAGTGTCATAATTTGGAGCATGCGCACTGGGATACGTCCACGGTTGGCGCATGCGCAGTTAAAAATAAACGTAAAAAACATGGGGTCACAACACACTACCATAAAACACGCCCACCTCATTTGAATTACCCGGGCTTATGCCAGCCCATTTACGCTACGCCGCCGTAACTTAGCTTGGTGAATACAGCATTTGCCTCGCTAATTTACGGCGGCATAAACAAGACACGCTATGCCCGCGAAAATTTAAGCCTCCGTACCTGAATCTAGCCCTATATGTTTTGAGTTACAGGGGAGGTCTTGGGCTAGAATTATTGCTCTCGCTCTAACGTTCGTGCCGATACCTCACATGTGTGGTCTGAACGTCGTTTACATATGTGGGCGTGACTTACCTATGCGTTCACTTCCAAGATCTCAGGAACTTACATTTCACCAATAAAGTACTATGAGATTAAAAAGAAAAAAAAGTCAGGTATGTTAAGTCTCTAGCATTTACTAAAACTGTAATTTCAGTTGTATATGGGCTGACCCTTTGACGTCTTTTTATTAATGCATCTATAATCCATCTTGTGGATGCAGATAAGTTGAAATTCATGAAGAACTAGGAATAGTTCATTGTGTACTTAAAAGTGGGGTATGACTGTACATTTTTTTCATACAGAAAAATAACAGAAAAACAACATCACACAAATCCAATCTATTAACACATAACCTCATGATGTATATAAAATCAAAATCATCACGTGAATTGGAATTGTCCCTGATAGCTTGTCTCCTGGTATATCATGCTCTGCTTAATCAGTTCAGATCGTTATTGTTTTACAAAGGGCAAACCTCTTCAAAGATATATACAGATTTTTTACATTGATTGTATATATGGACTATATAGTGACAATACCAGCAGGACAGCTGTATCAATTAATCAAATCAATTAAACACCCCGACCACAGGCTGATTCAAACATTGTCCATAGATGGAAACTTCACACACAGTAAGAACTCTAATTACAATATTATGCTTCATGAAAAAAAACTGTGATATGAGAAACTACGGAGAAGTTTAAAAAATCTGACAGCCAAGCATAACATATTCAGAAAATCCTGGATAAGTCTGTCTCTATAGTTCCTTGTTGTAAAGGACTCTCCACTTTCACAAAAAGATTGCTATGTCCTATGTAATTTGCTGCACAAGCCATTTTGCAATATGTTGTTACCAGGGCAGTTTGAAGGAATTTGGGGGCCCCAAGCAAAATGGACATGGAAGCCCCCAAACCGACCCCCATCCCTGCGCACGCACGCACGCACGCACGCACGCACGCACGCAAAGCCTACAGGAACCACATGAACCCTCTCCCTGTTTTTTTTTACCCCCATGTTATTTTTACTCCCCCCTCCCTCACTCCCTCCCTGTGTCATTCTTACTCCCCCCTCTTCCTTCCTGTATCCTTCTTACTCCCCCCTCTCTATGTACTTTTTACCCCCCCCCCCCATGTTTTTTACTCCCCCTCCCTATATTTTTTTTTACCCCCATGTTATTTTTACTCCCCCCTCCCTCACTCCCTCCCTGTGTCCTTCTTACTCCCCCCGCTTCCTTCCTGTATCCTTCTTACTCCCCCTCTCTCTATGTACTTTTTACCCCCCCCCCATGTTTTTTACTCCCACTCCCTATGTTTTTTTTTCACTCCCCATGTTCTTTTTACTCCCCCCTCCCTCTCTACCTATGTTCTTTTTACTCCCCCTACCCCTACCGTACCGCGCGGTACAGGAGATTCAGTTTCCTGTTCCCGGCCAGACTGAAAGGAAGTGAGCACTCAGTGTGCACTTCCTGTCAGTCCGGCCAGGAACAGGAAACTGAATCTCCTGTACCGCGCGGTACCCGGCCAGACTGACAGGAGGAAGGAAGAGGAGCTCGGCCACGCTACAGGGAAGGGGAGGTGACGAGAGAGGCAGCAATGCTGCAGCCGCCTGAGGCTCTCTATAGAGCGCTCAGGCAGCTGCAGCATTTATAGGAAGCACTGCAAGGGCCCTGCTTGGGGCCCCCAGGCTAGGTCGGGGCCCCAAGCAATTGCTTGGTTTGATTGCCTTGTTGCGACATGCCTGGTTGTTACTAACGCTCACCTTTCCATTTAAATCTGTAACTGTTTGTAGTCAGAGGCCCGGATTCACAAAGCACTTACGCCGACGTATCTCCAGATACGCCACGTAAGTACAAATATGCGCCGTCGTATCTGTGCGCTAAACCCACAAACTTAGATACGCCTAAAAACAGACTTCATCCCACCGACGTAACTTGGCTACGCCGGCGCAGAGTGGGCGCATATTTACGCTGGACGCATGTGGCGCTCCTATTGGTTTTCTATTCAAATATGCAAATGAGGGAGATACGCCGATTCACAAACGTACTTGCGCCCGGCGCATGATTTAAGCGTCTTCACTGTCTTTAGGAACAGTGATCAGTGTCGTATCACATGTAGCCCAGCCCCCTCACAGTTAGAATCACTCCCTAGGACACACTTAACCCCTTTATCACTCCCCTTAACAGCTCTACTGCCAACAATAGGGTGCAACTTGTCATGCGATTTGGAACTGTCAGCTTGTCGGGGCTGGGTGATTTAAAAAAATCAGCGTCAGCGTTGTGAATGAAGCTGGTGGTAGAGGAAGAAAGCAGCTGCCGAACAGAGCCCCATAAGCTGATGCTTCCTGTACAGCAGCAGCTTTTGTCTATGGCAAAGTTCAGCTAACCTGCAGGATAAACACAGGAGCACTACGCTAAACCCGCAGTGTGGGTAAACCGCAGCACATCAGTGTGAAAGCAGTCTTAGGTCCTTTTCACACGATCAGCCCGACCAAATGGGACCCTCAATTCACCTCTATAGAGCGACAGATGTCTGTTTGCGCCCACCTACCTCCAATCCGAAAAACAGAAGGGAATTCGTCCCCTTCCATCTGGGTGGATCGGAGGGCCTATAGAGTAGCCGCGACCCTTCATCTGCCCATTCCACTCATTGTGGCCCGCGACTGGTTACCAAGTTGCTAAAGTGGCCCTCGCT
Source organism: Rana kukunoris (assembly GCA_029574335.1). Classification (NCBI taxonomy): domain Eukaryota; kingdom Metazoa; phylum Chordata; class Amphibia; order Anura; family Ranidae; genus Rana; species Rana kukunoris. Next base: position 38,499,482 of record CM056056.1, on the reverse strand, counting down.
CTTCAAAAGGTTGGGCTTATATTTACACTAAAATGCAATAATAAAAAAAATTATAATTCATGTAATTTAAAAAATAAATGTCCCTTTAAGAGCATTGGGCGGAAGTGACGTTTGGACATTGTTCTACCTGCAGTGATATGGAGTTGGGTGGGGGCCATCTTCCCCTCACTCGTCTCCAGGCCACTGACAGAGAAGGATCCGAATGCCTCCACCACTGCCAATGGCTCCGGTAAGTGGCAGAGGGCACCGGAGAGTGGCGGGAGGAGGGTGGCGCACCACAGAGACCACTTTTATTTGAAAGTGGACTGCCCACTCTTGTTATGGTAGAAGCTAGCCACCATACCAACGGTATTCCTCTTCAAAGTAGAGAAGTAATACATGTAAAAAAAAAAGATTACATTTTTCTATTTATTTTTTAAACCCTTTCCCTACCGAGTCATTGTAAAATGACGTCAGCGGGAACCCTCCCTCCCTCTGGGTGGACGTCATATGATGTCCTTGCCTTCCCGGGCGGCTAGGGGGCGCGTGCGCGCCACATTACTGGGGACCTGGTGCGTGTGCACAGCAGGACCATGGATCTGTGTGTGTAAACACACAGATCTATGTCCTGTCAGCGGTGAGGAGACCAATGTGTGTTCCCAGTACAGAGAAGCACACATCGGTCTCCTCCCCTTGTGAGTCCCCTCCCCCTACAGTTAGAATCACTCCCAGGGAACATATTTAATTCCTTCAGCCCCCCTAGTGTTAACGCCTTCTCTGCCAGTCACATTTACACAGTAATCAGTGTAGTTGTATAGCACTAATCGCTGTATAAATGTGAATGGTCCCAAAAATGTGTCAAAAGTGTCCGATGTGTCCACCGCAATGTCACGGTCACAATAAAAATTGCATTACTAGTATAAAAAAAAAAATATGCCATAATTCTATTCCCTATTTTGTAGATGCTAGAACTTTTGCGCAAACCGATCAAATACGCTTATTGTGATTCTCTTTACCAAAAATATGTAGAAGAATACGTATAGGCCTAAACTGAGGATTTTTTTTGATATTTATTAAATCAAAAAGTAAAAGATATTGGCTCAGATTCACAGAGAGTTGGGCGTACATTACGCCGCCGTAGCGCAAACGCCGTACGCCACGCCACGGAGAGGCATGCAATGTATTCAGAAAGCTATTGCTCCCAATGCTGCGTCGGCGTGGACGTATTTTTCTAAGGCGCAGGCCGGCATTGGTGGAAGTGGGCGTGACCCCATGCAAATGATAGTCCGAGCATGGTGCAGTGTTTTACGCCCGGCGTATCACGAACTGCGCATGCGCCATGACGTAGCCATGACGTGGACGCATAAAACTGCACTCTTATGCGCATGCTCACCACTACGCCGGCACAACTGCCTAAGCTACGCCGGATCACTATGTACACCTTGAACGTAACGTCCGCCCAATACGCCGGCCTTGTACATAGGGACACAGATCAATCACCTCCCCAGTCAGTGCCCCTCCCCCACAGTTAGAACACTATGCAGGGTACACATTTAACCCCTTCCTCACCCCCTAGTGTTAACCCCTTCAATGCCAGTCACATTTATACAGTAATTAGTGCATATTTATAGCACTGATCGCAGTATAAATGTGAATGGCGCCAAAAATGTGTCCGATGTGTCCGCCATAATGTCGCAGTCCTAATAAAAATCGCAGATCGCCGCCATTACTAGAAAAAAAAATAATAAAAAATAATAATTATATCCCCTATTTTGTAGGCGCTAAAACTTTTGCGCAAACCAGTCGCTTATTGCGATTTTTTTTTTACCAAAAATATGTAGAAGAATACGTATCGGGCCTAGACTGAGAAAAAAAAAATTGAAATAAAAATTGGGCTATTTATTATAGCAACAAGTTTGCCGCACTTTTTTGTTTATAGCGCAAAAAATAAAAACCGCAGAGGTGATCAAATACCACCAAAAGAAAGCTCTACTTGTGGGGAAAAAAGGACGTCAATTTTGTTTAGGAGCCACGTCGCACGACTGCGCAATTGTCAGTTAAAGCGACGCAGTGCCGGAAGCTGAAATTTCACCTGGGCAGGAAGGGGGTACCGTATTTATCGGCGTATACTGCGCACTTTTTTGCCCTGAAAATCAGGGCAAAATCGCGGGTGCGCGATATACACCGATACCCGCTTTCCCGCGCCGAGTTTGAATACTGCGCCCGCATATACCGAGCGCAGTACACTCGTGTATAGTCGGGGAGGCTCGGCTCCTCTCGCGCTCACGTCCTGGACGTACAGAACGTGAGTGCGAGAGTAGCCGAGCCTGCCCGACTATACACGAGTGTACTCCGCTCGGTATATGCCGCCGCAGTATTCAAACTGGGCGCAGGAAAGCGGGGAGAACGCCGCAGAAGGACCCTGGACCCGACGAAGAGGACACCCGAAGCCGCAGACGGACGCCGGACGCCGCGCAAGACACCAAAACTGTAAGTACAAAAATATTTTTTCCACAGGAATGCGGGTCCACTTTAGGGGTGCGCGCTATACGCCGGAGCGCGCAATACCCCGATAAATACGGTATATGTGCCCAGTAAGCAAGTGGTTAAGAAAAGTTGCAAATTTACAAATTATGAAAATTCCATCAACATGTTAAAGCTTATATGAGATTTTAGTGATTGGGATTGCATATACTTAAAATTTTCCAATTATGAACACTAAGCCAATTTTAGTTGTTCTGTCTAAATTTTCTATTTTAATTTGTAACATCAACATTTCATTATGTGCTTCAACCCCTGCAAGGTAAAATAAACACAATGGGCTCAATTCACAAAGCTTTATCACAAGAATAAAGATAATTGTTCTTAGCCATGATTGTCATTTGCAAGTCTCATTGGACTCATGATGAAAATAAGGACCCTGATCCTAATTCGCTTTGGGAATTGCGCATTTAGACAACTCTTTTATAAAAACTGTTAAAAAAAAAAGTGTCCGATGTGTGTCATTTTTTCCATTTTGAGAAGATATTTTTATACTATATGCCTGTATAAAAATGTCAGGGTGGCAAATTGCTGACATTCTTTTTTTCCTAATAAGCAATTTAAATTTTATTTGAACTTCTACAAGCAATTTTACTTTGCATATGCCAGTCTTGTAATGACTGGTATTCTTTGGTATTCTGTGCGTTTCCTACAAATCACCTCCCTCTTGTTTTAGTCTTCACTCCAAGTGCTCGGCATCAATTAACTGGCCCTTAAGGTAATTGACTTGAGCGCAGCACAAAATTCTATAGCCTTGCAGGGGAAGAGGGACGAAGACGCCGTGGTTTCTTTCAACATGCGTTGTATGTATAATGTGATGGCGACGTTTATGCTGCTTTTTTCATCTGCGGCTTATGGGAGGTGTTTTGGGCACCACACGCTGAGTGACCTGAACACTTGGGGTGATGGCACCTCCCCTCGCCTTGCACGCTGGCGTGGTGTTTGGGAGTGTTTGGTGTGTGGGCCCGTACAGGTCTCATTTGGGGTGGCTGAAAAAGTATAACCTCAAAGAAATTGGATTTTATTTTTTGTGTTCAATAATTTTTATTGAGTTTTTCAATAGAGAACAAATATCACAAAGAATAACATGTCAACTTACAGTCAGTCAGTCTCTATACAGTGTTTTCCGTGTCCTAGGACAAAAGTTACAACATTAGTGCAAGAAGGGAAGAAAAAAAAAAAAACGGAAGGGAGGAGAGGAACAATCAAACAGCGGCCCTGTGTAGGCCTGGTAGCAGTCAGCTCGTATAGCAAAGAGCTCTTCACTTCTCAAGGTCCCCCAAGAGACAACTCTCCGGTGGGGGAGGGGCCCAGAACCCCAGCTCCCGATAGGCCCCGAAGGGATCACACTGCCCCTCGGGAACAGGGGACCCCGAGCTCCATCCCACACGTGTCCCGAGGCCATCAACGTGTGGGAGACCCATGAAGCCATTTACCAGAAGGGTGCACAATCGGCCTTGTAGGCCGTCACTTGGGGGAGCTAGTCTCCACCCTAATAAAACATACCAGTAACCGGAAAATCATGTAACAGAATGGTAACCGGGGGGGGGGGGTAGAAGAAAAAGAGGAGGTACAGATGCATAGGAGAGAAATGGGAAGCGAAAAAGAGGGAGAGGAGACGAGGGGAGGGATGCCTGCTCTGTTAGGGAATTGAACGGTCGGTCGGCCCGCTAGGCAGAACTCCCGGTATGAGGGATATGTTACAGTAGGTGGCCCAGGGTTCCCAGATGGCCAGAAATCTCTCAGATTTGTCGTTAATTCTAGCAACGATCTGCTCCTGCGCCATGATCCAAGAGACTTTTCTCCTGAACCCCTGAAGGGATACCGAAGGTTTCTTCCAGGCTTTAGCTATAGACATTTTGGCTCCCAATAGTATGAAAAAGGATAAGGTTTGGCAATGTTTAGATAGTCCAGGAATGCTTTGGTTCAAAAGAGCAATGCCTGGATGGGGGGTCACCACCGATGCTGTCACGGAGCGAATGATCCGGAACACCTTCCGCCAGAATGATCTGATGCGGGGGCAGGTCCACCAAATGTGGAGCATAGATCCTTCCAACTCACAACCTCTGTAACAGACCGGTGATGCCCCTGGGAACATCCTAGCCAGCCTGGAAGGAACATAATACCACCTGAGTAAGACTTTTAGACCAGCCTCTATGAGAGAGACGTTGAGAATACCTTTATACGCTCTAATAGTCGCTCTGTGCCAGACCTCAGTGTCCCACGAACCGTCCAGTTCCTCCTCCCAGGCCCGTGCGTACGATGGCTTTACCTCTCTAGAAACAAGCGCTGTATAGATCAAGGAGATGCCACCCTTCTGATCCGCTGCGGTAGTGCACCAGTGTTCATATGGCGAGATTGTGGGGGGTACCTTTCTATTGGTCCAGATTGAGTGCATGAAATGGGAGATTTGTGAGAACCTGAACAGTTCCGAATCCGGCATGTCCAGTTTCTGTCTGCAAAAGGCTAGGGAAACAGGGCCCGTCGGGGAGAGGAAGTGGCCAATCCGGTAGAGGCCTTTGTCCGTCCACCACCGGAAGGCCTCAATACTCATTCCCGGGGGGAATTCCACATTATGGAACAGGTGTGCCAACGGTTTCAAAGGGGACGTCAGGGGGTGCGCGCCAAATAGTTTGGAGCTTAAGGAAACCGAATGCGAGAGGGTGGGAGATAGGATTGCGGGTCTGACCTTTGGTTCACAGCAAAGGAGGAAGTCAATGGTGTTCTTGGGGGTGGCTTGTCTCTCCATGGAGAGCCAGTCAGGTTTAGGTCCTTGGCGGAAAGCCATCGAGATTTGTGCGAGTTGGGCTGCCCGGTAATAACCCCAGAGATTCGGGAGTCCCAGCCCACCCTGTGATTTCAACCGATAGAGGATGCCCGAGGGGCATCTATACCCCTTGTTACCCCAGACAAAACGGACTATTCGGGATTGGACAGAACTGAGAAAACGTTTTGGAATCGGGACCGGGAGGGAGCGGAATAGATATAGCAGACGGGGGAGGAGTGTCATTTTCACTGCATGTATCCTACCCAGCCAGGATAGACCACACTTCGACCACGCATCCAAATCCTCTCTACACTTGCGTATTATAGGGGGATAGTTGGCTTCAAAGAGACTTGTTATGTCTGGTGTAAGTTTGATGCCTAAGTAAGGAATCGACCCGGATGCCCATTTAAAGGTGAAATTGTTAGAGAGCTGGTAGAGAATGTTGGGGGGGACATTAATGTTCAAGGCTGTTGACTTGGTCATATTAACTTTCAGTCCCGAAACGTCACTAAAGGCCCGTAGAGTCTTAAGTATCACGGGTGTAGAGGTCAGTGGGGAGGTGATGAAAAGGAGCAGGTCATCTGCATACAGCGCGCACTTGTGCTCACCCTGACCGCACGTCACCCCCTTGAAGTCCGGGTTCGATCTAAGCGCAATTGCTAGTGTCTCTATGACCAACGCGAATAAGAGGGGGGAGAGTGGGCACCCTTGTCTGGTTCCCCGACCAATGGTAAACGATTCCGAGTATCTGCCCAACAGGCGAACTTGGGCCGTGGGGTTCGAATAAAGAGCTCGGATTAGGTTCAAAAAGTATGGGCCGAAACCCCACTTCCCCAATATGTCGGTTAGGTAATTCCAGTCAATCGAGTCAAAGGCCTTGTGAAGGTCTATAGAAAGGATAAAGCCTTTCTGCGGGGTTCCCCCATCCCAGTGGGATCTAAGAAGCGAAATTATGTCAATGGCCCTCCTAACCTGATCCGGACCCTGTCTCCCAGGAATGAACCCCACCTGGTCCCCATGTATGTATGTGGCGATAAAACTCGCCACCCTATTGGCCATGATCTTGGTCATAATTTTGATGTCGTTATTGATAAGCGAGATTGGGCGGTAATTGCTAACCTCACTAGCGTCCTTGTCCGGCTTGGGAATCACAGAAATGTATGCAGAGTTTAGGTCTGCGCCCAGGAGGTTTCCCTCCCGTAGGGAGTTAAATAACCGAGCCATATGTGGAGCCAGGCAAGGGCCAAATTTCTTGTAGTAGCTATTTGAAAATCCATCGGGACCGGGCGATGAGCCAAGTTTGAGGGATTTTATGGTGTCCAAAATCTCGGCAGAGGTAAACGGTTCCTCCATGAGAGTCCTATGCTCAGGGGAGAGGGTGGGAAGAGGGAGAGCGTCCAAGAATGTCTCGCTTAGGGAGGCCTGAGCCGGGCCAACAGGTTTATATAAGTCAGAATAGAACTGTAGAAAAGTGTCCATAATTTTTGTTGGGTTTTGCGTCAGGTCCCCTGAGGTCGTCTTAATTTTAGGGAAGGCTAGAGCGCGTGGCTTAGGGTTCAACTTCACTGCCAGCTTAGATCCAATCCTATCCTTCTGAGAATAGAATTTAGCCCCAGTCCATCTAAGGTGCCTTTCTGCGTCCGTGGTCAGTTTCAGATTGAGAAGGGCCCGAGCCCCTTCCAACTGTCTAAGGGAATCCGCCGTAGGGTGTCGCTTGTGTGCTTTCGCTAGAGCACGGAATTCCTCAGTGAGCTTCAGCGTGTCTGCCCTGTGTTCTGCCCTACGTATCGAGATCATTTGTATGATCTTCCCCCGGATCACCGATTTGTGTGCTGCCCAAACGGTAGCCTCCGAGACCTCGCCCGTCGCATTGAGAAGGAAGTATTCCTTAATCGCTGCTTCCAAAAGGGTGCACTGTATGGGGTCACTCAATAATGACTCCTGCAGACGCCAGCGAGGGGCCGTTCGCACTCCCGAAGGTCTCAGCGTGGTCAACACGACCATCGAGTGGTCCGAAAGGGAAGATTCAATAATCTTGGAGCCTCTAATTAAGGGGATCGACGAGGAACGTGTGAAAATGTGGTCTATCCTGGCAAATGAGTTGTGTGGGGCAGAGAAGTGCGTATAGTCCTTCGTGTGAGGGTTAACCTCTCTCCAGACGTCAATCAACCCCGCCGAGTGTAATAATTCGGCAATTTTAACACTTTGTTTGGAGGGTCGTTTTGGTATCGGCTTCCCAGACCTGGACTTATCCAGCGAGAAATCGAAAGCGATGTTAGAGTCCCCACAAATGTAGACCGTTCCCTTGAGATGTTCGCTCAGAGTGTGCAGTAGAGAGTCAAAAAAGGGTTTCTGACCCTTATTTGGGGAGTAATAGGAGACAAAGGTGTAGGTTTCTCCATCAATTTGACCAGAGACCAAGATGTAGCGTCCCTGCGGGTCGGCTTTGACAACCGGTTGGGATAGATTAATGTGTTTAGCGAAACAAATGGCCACTCCCTTAGTTTTATTGTCCGCGGATGCCAGAAAAAATTGAGGATAATGCTGGTGAAGGAAAGTAGGCTTATAAGTGACCGGGAAATGAGTCTCCTGTAACAATAACACGTCAGCATGCATAGAGTGGTATAGCTGATACAGCTTCCTACGCTTAATTGGCGAGTTAAGGCCCTGGACATTATGAGAAACTATCTTGAGGGATGGAGGTGGGGAATGTGTATTAGGCATGGATCAGAGTGGTTAGAACTAGTGTGATGTATCGGTGCACTCCTTGATCCAAAAAGCGGTACTCACCACACAGCCTGAGGAGCAGACACAGCGAGAGCTCGGGTCCCGGGAGGCGAGGTCCGTCACGGACGAAGGCACCGAAGAGACTCAGATAGGAAGTGGCATGAGGAGCAGGCAGGACAGGAGGGAAAGAAGAAGGGAAGAAAAAGAGACCGGTTACAAATTGATAGACTGAACAAAAGGACTGAAACAATAATAAAAAAACAATAGGACATAAACAAAGGACCCTGAGGTCCCCTAACCCCACCCCACCCCTGGGTCGAGATGGGCTATCCATCCCTACCCTCAATCCTGAGAGGATCGGAGTTCCCTAGAGACAGGGACTCCGAGACAGAGCCGAAGAGCACGATAAGCGCTCCCGGTCCTAGTATGAGGTGCACTGGGTCCACCACAACCCATCCACCCAAAATATATCACCCGTTGTACCAAAGGCCCACACTGGGGCCTAACGTATTCTAAAGGAACAAGCAGAACGCCCCCATGTATGTCACTGTCTAATAAACTGTGATAACCAGGAACCCCCCCGGTCCCCGACCCCCACCCCGCGGGGCCCAGGATCCTGGAAGGGAGAGAGAGAGAAAAAAAAAAAAAAAGGTACATTGAGACTTAAAACTACATTGCTGTTAACCATAAAATGCACCAGGAACTGATCGGCACACAAAAGGGGAAAGGCCACCCTAGTCGGTCCGCCACCCCCTCAAGCTCCCCAGCCCCAGTTCGTGTAGAGCCCACCCGCCCCAGTCCCAGTCAGGAAGTAAGGCCCTGCCGGGCAACCTGCAACAAAAGGAGAACATTAAAGGAGACAATATTATAAGTGCTGTCCGCTGGAAGTCTTCAGCAACAGGTATCCCCAGCAAGGGGCGGCGGGTGGAGTACCCCCAAATCCGGGCATCATGGGAAGTGAGAAGTCATCGAGCCCAAAGAGGGACAGAAGGGGGAGATTCTTCAGGTCTGTAGATTGTCCTTGGACCGCTTGTAACCTTGCTTGAGCCAGGTGTGCTGCAAAGGGCTTGCAGGCGAGGGTCTCTTTGTAGAAGCCGGGTTGCTCCTGCCGGTCTGCATAGGAGGGGGGTCTTGGAGCAGGATCCCTAGATGCGCCAACAGTCGCTCCCCTTCAGAGAAGGATGAGAAGCCATAGTGTTTGTTCTTGAAGGAGAAGTTCAGCCGTAGGGGAAAAGACCATCTGTATGTGATTTCCCTCTCCATCAATAGGTGCAGCAGTGGTTTAAGCGATCGCCGTCTCTGCACTGTGTAGGGGGAGAGATCAGCAAAAATTTGGATTCTATGACCGTTTAGCGTAAGATTTTCGGAGTACCTGGATTTCCTCATCACCTCCTCCTTCACCGAATAAAAGTGTGGTTTCACTATAATATCTCTGGGGAGTCCGTCAGCGCGAGGGGGTTGCAGGGCCCTGTGTGCCCTGTCCAGCTCCAGGCGGTGTTCCGCTATATCAGGAATGAGATTTTTAATAAAGGATTTCACAGCCGCCTGCACCTCCTTTTCGGATTCGGGGAGCCCCCTTATCCTAAAATTATAGCGTCTGGTTCTATTCTCGAGGTCATCGATCTTGGCAAAGGCAGTCTCTAATTGATCCTGGACATCTTGTAGCCTGGCCGTGTTTTGGTTAATGCGTGTTACGGCCTGGTCAGCTTTTTTCTCTATAGTGTCCATTCTCAATCCGATCTGCTGCAGGTCTGCATGAATGGATGAAGTGATTTGGGCTGCATTGAGGGCCAAGCTCTTGGAGAGCATCTGTGCAAAGGCCTCCATCATGGAAGGAAAGTCAGTGGGGATAGGAGTGGACTCTGCTGTTTCACTCACAGTCAGCAGCATGCCTGTATGGGGATCCAGCAGGGGGGTGGAGGGGGGCCCCGCGCTCATTCGTCCCAACAGGGATTCTGTGGAGGCTGGGGAGGCAGCCTGATGCAGGGAGGGGAAGTCAGTACCTGGTGATGGCGGTAGGACCAGATCCTGGTCAGCAATAGAGTCCCCTGCGTCTCCCGCGGCATGTAGGCCTTGCTGCGCCGCCGCCGCCATCTTGGCATAACTGAGGGGTTCCGGGAGAAGCCGCCATCTGCCGCGATAGATTCCTCCTCACCGGCGCCGATAACATCCGCCTGTTCCCGGGGTCTTCCCCTACTCGTGGGACCCGGTGAGAGCGCTGGGGGGGCGTCCTGAGAGCTCCGGTGGCTATTACAGGGCCGTGGTGGAGCGGAGCTCTAGAAGCCGGCGGCCATCTTAGGAGCTGCCGCGCATGCGCCTCTGGATTTTATTTTTAAGGCAATTTTGAGATTTTTCTTTTTTATTATATAAAAATATATTTATTAGTACAAAAGGATCTTAAAACAGAACTCCTATGGGTGGAACATATACAGTTTGAAAAGTGGTAAATTTCAACTACACATATTACAGCATATCTCTAGGTAGGTGGTTGAAAGACTGACGTGTTTTGAAAAATGCATATACCGTATATACTCGAGTATAAGCCGAGGTACCTAATTTTACCACAAAAAAATGGGAACATTTATTTACTCGACTATGAGCTGAGGGTGAGAATGCAGCAACTGTAAGTGGAAAAGAGGGTCAACTGCCCATTTGCAGGCCTCACTGTGCCCATTGCAACCTCACTGTGCCCATTGAATCCTCACTGTGCCCATTGAATCCTCACTGTGCCAATCCTCACTGTGCCCATTTTCACTGTGCCCATTGTCACTGTGCCCGTCATCACTCTACCTGAAATTGAGAGGCTGCGGGCGTCCATTCAATGTTTAAAACTCACGGTCTCCTCCCGGTCCCTTCCGTGATAGGCGTTTGTCAGCTGACACAGTTCCACCTAGCACAGACGTTCTCTCATCCTCGTACTCAGTTTCCTAGCAGATACGGGCCGGGATTCAGAAAGCTTTTACAGCGGCCTATCTCCAGATACGCCGCAGTAATTTCAAATCTGCGCCGTCGCATCTTTACGGCGATTCAGAAAGGCAGTTACGCCTGAATTTTTCCAAGATACGCCCAACATAAGTCTCTTACGCTGTCGTATCTTGTGTGTATATTTACGCTGGCCGCTAGGGGCGCTTCCGTCATTTTTTGAATATGCAAATGACCTAGATACGCCGATTCAGGAACCATTACATTAATTACATTCATTGATTAATCGACTACTTTCGCTTTAATTATAACGCACATACATTTTTCAGGTCACCACCATATATAGTCCCCACTGTAATATCCACAGACATCTCCTCCCCCCCACTGTAATATTCACAGACATCTCCACACTGTATTATTTACAGACATCTCTCCCACTGTAATATCCACAGACATCTCCCCCCACTGTAATATCCACAGACATCTCTCCACTGTAATATATACAGACATCTCCTGTCCCCACTGTAATATCCACATACAGTACATCTCCCCCACTGTAATATCCACAGACATCTCCCCCACTGTAATATCCACAGACATCTCCCCACTGTTATATCCACAGACATCTCCCCACTGTAATATCCACAGACATCTCCCCCAATGTAATATCCACAGACATCTCCCCACTGTAATATCCACAGACATCTCCCCCCTGTAATATCCACAGACATCTCCCCCTGTAATATCCACAGACATCTTCCCCCTGTAATATCCACAGACATCTCCCCACTGTAATATCCACAGACATCTCCCCACTGTAATATCCACAGACATCTCCCCACTGTAATATCCACATACATCTCCCCCATTGTAATATCCACAGACATCTCCCCACTGTAATATCCACAGACATCTCCCCCCTGTAATATCCACAGACATATCCTACTGTAATATCCACAGACATCTCTCCGACTGTAATATCCACAGACATCTCCCCCCACTGTAATATCCACAGACATCTCCCCCCACTGTAATATCCACAGACATCTCTCCACTGTAATATATACAGACATCTCCCCCCACTGTAATATCCACAGACATCTCCCCCACTGTAATATCCACAGACATCTCCCCCACTGTAATATCCACAGACATCTCCCCCACTGTAATATCCACAGACATCTCCCCACTGTAATATCCACAGACATCTCCCCCACTGTAATATCCACAGACATCTCCCCCCTGTAATATCCACAGACATATCCTACTGTAATATCCACAGACATCTCTCCGACTGTAATATCCACAGACATCTCTCCCACTGTAATATCCACAGACATCTCCCCCTCTGTAATATCCACAGACATCTCCCCACTGTAATATCCACAGACATCTCCCCACTGTAATCCAGACATCTCCCCACTGTAATCCACAGACATCTCCCCCACTGTAATATGGTCCACATGTCCCCCACTGTAATATCCACAGACATCTCCCCCACTGTAATCCACAGACATCTCCCCCCACTGTAATATCCACAGACATCTCTCCCACTGTAATATCCATAGACATCTACCCCACTGTAATATCCACAGACATCTCCCCCCACTGTAATCCACAGACATCTCCCCCACTGTAATATGGTCCACATGTCCCCCACTGTAATATCCACAGACATCTCCCCCACTGTAATCCACAGACATCTCCCCCCACTGTAATATCCACAGACATCTCTCCCACTGTAATATCCATAGACATCTCCCCCACTGTAATATCCACAGACATCTCCCCCCACTGTAATATCCACAGACATCTCCCCCACTGTAATATCCACAGACATCTCCCCCCACTGTAATATCCACAGACATCTCCCCCCCTGTAATATCCACAGACATCTCCCCCCTGTAATATCCACAGACATCTCCCCCCTGTAATATCCACAGACATCTCCCCACTGTAATATCCACAGACATCTCCCCCACTGTAATATCCACAGACATCTCCCCAACTGTAATCCACAGACAACTTCCCACTGTAATATGGTCCACATCTCCCCCATCCTCCCCTTACCAGAGAAGTGTGATAACGTCAGCGCGCCTCTCTAGGCTCACCTAGGCCGCCGCCGGGTGGACCAAGATGGCCGCCACTCTGGGAGCTAGGCCGAAACCACGGCCTTTCCAATGGCCGAGGCAGCAGCGGATCACGAGGTGTGCTGATCCGCATATGGGGACCCATTCGGATCACGGATCATTTACGATCTGTTGCACAAGTAGTACCGATCAAAATAATTTTGATCGATCAAAAAAATGAACGATTACCCGAGATAATTAACCTTTAATTTCCACAGTTTTTTTTATCCTATCAAGCATATATAATAAAATGCTTTGAATGGTATATTCAACAGACCAAACAGGACCATATAAGTGAAGTTCATTGTTGGGGTTTTCATACACTTTAACCTTCAATATAAGGATTTCTGGAGTTTACATATAAAACAGCAAAAGGCAAAATGAATATATATCATGATATTACATTATCATTATCTTGTGAACATTTATTAGTGGTAATTAAACATTATAAATGAGTAATATTTTGTGATTTAAAATTTGGAAGTCATACTAATATGCTGTGAAAATTGATGCATGAAGCTGTGATAGGCTCATATAAAACTATACTCTCATAGGGGACACCACAAAGGAGACATTACTCAATGAAGGTGCTAGGCGAGGTATATGACAGGCACATTTCATCTCTCTAATTCCTTCTCTATAGGCACTTTACTACTGTCTATTAAGAGATGCATTATTGGGATATTGGATAATGGTACTCAAGCTAAAATGCCCTTCAACGAATGGGCATGCTCAGTGTAGTGGTTGGGAGTCAGACAGAATTAAATGAATTTGATAGAATGCATGGAGTCATTCAAACATACAGTGCCTTAACCTCCCTGGCGGTATGATTCTTTCAGATTTTAGGTGCTGAAAGCGGTACCATTATTTGCAAGGGAATTTGGCGTTTTATACTGTAGGCTTGTAATTCTTAGGAATAACTCACTGAAATCTATCCAAACAAGAGTCTAATAGGCATCCCGGGTATGATTTTTTATTTTTTTTTATTAAAAATTATAATATAATAAATAATTATAAAAAATTATAACACATATAAATATAATTATAGTAAAAATTATTCAATAATGTAATCAAATCAAAATCACTGAAATTTGCTCAGTTGCAGAATTTTTGCTGTCATTATTTTTTTTTTTATGACGAATTTCCCCATAAATCGCTATCGCTAAATTCTGCAAGTGATTCTGATTTATTATCGCTGTTCTGTTGCTCTAAAACAATTTTTGCCATAAAGGGACACTTTTGGTTGCTATGGACAATCTACAGTTTGCAGGGAGAAAGAACAGTTTTTATTATATAAAAGGACATGTAGTGCACAGGGCAGACCACTAGGGACATGGGGGGTGTGTATTTTTTACAAACAGTACTGTAATCTATAAGATTACAGTGTACTGTATGTATAGTGTTTGTTTACATTTTTGAATTTGGCGCCGTTCCCCCCCCTACGTCGCGACGCTCGCAGGGAAGGGAATCGGCGGTACACACAGCATCAGGCGGACATCCGGCCGCCGTGTACTGCGGAGATTCATCGCTGGATCGCAGAGAAAAGGTAAGTAAACTTTTTTTCTGCATCCAGCGAGGCAAGTCCGTGTGTGGCACGGGGTTACCGATCGTAGCTTAAAAATCTCACCCCGTGCCACACACGGGAAGACTGCCAGGGAGGTTAAAAAAGTATTCATACCCCTTGACATTTTCCACATTTTGTCACGTTACAACCAAAAACGTAAATGTATTTTATTGGGATTTTATGTGATAGACCAACACAAAGTGGCACATAATTGGGAAGTGGAACAAAAATGATAAATGGCTTTCCAAATGTTTTACAAATAAATATGTGAAATGTGTGGTGTACATTTGTATTCAGCCCCCCTGAGTCAATACTTTGTAGAACCTCCGTACACTGCAATTACAGCTGCAAGTCTTTTTGGGGATGTCTCTACCAGCTTTGCACATTTAAAGATTTAGGGCCAGATTCACATACATTGGCGCAGAGTGTCAGAGATACACTACGCCGCCGTATTTTACCTGGCTCTATGACGAATTCATGTAGATTTTGGCCCGTAACGTACGGCGGCGTAGTGTATTTCTTGTGGCGGAATCGAAATACGCGATTGGGGGGCGTGAAGCGTTTAAATTAGGCACGTCCCCGCGGCGATCGAACTGCGCATGCTCCGTTCAGAAATTTCCCGCCGTGCATTGCGCGAACTAACGTCGATACATCATTTGTTGTTTGAGTAGCGTCGTTTACGTACATTCCTATTCCTGGACGACTTACGTAAAAAATAAAAACAAACGTTGAAATTCGACGCGGGAACGACGGCCATACTTAACATGGGCTGTCTAATATTAGACCAGATAAAAGCTGGAATAACTTTACGCGGCAAAAAGATGACTACAGATGCCGTAAGAGATTGCGAATGACGCTCGTAACTTCGTGGATCGTCGGAAAAAGCTCATTTGCATACCCCGACGCGGAAAACGACGGGAACTCCACCCAGCGGCCGCAAAATTATTGCAGCGTAGATCCGAAGGCGTACGAACACGTAAGCCAGTCGGATTGAAACCCGAAGCCGTCGTTTCATGGTTTGAGGCTTCAGACTAATGAAACGACGCGCGTAATTTGAAAGTACTCCGGTCTAACGCGAGATAGACAGGAGTAAGGGCTCTGTGAATCTGGCCCTTAATTTTTTGCCCATTCTTCTTTGCAAAATAGCTCAAGCTCTGTAAGATTGGATGACGAGCGCCTATGAAAAGCAAATTTTCAAGTCTTGCCACAAATTCTCAATTGGATTTAGGTCTGGACCTTGATTGGGCCATTCTAATGCCTCGTACACACGATCACTTTTTGTGATGAAAAAAAATGTAATTTTTCATCATGAAAAAAAACGAAATTTTTCAAACTTCATTTTAAAAAATGACGTTGCGTACACACCATCATTTTTGGAAAATGATGAACAAAACGACGGCACTCTAAAGGGGAAGTTCTATTCGCCTTGAGGCTGCTTTTAGCTGGTTATTTGTTAGTAAAAGACGATTCCTGCTTTTTTTTTCTGTTACAGCGTGATGAATGTGCTTACTCCATTATGAATGGTAGTTTTACCTCCCGTCTCCTAACTTGCTTCTGGGCATGTGCGGGTTTAAAACGTCCTTTTTTTACGTCGTTTTGCCCACACACGATAATTTTTTATGACACAAAAAAATGTAATTTTTTGTCATGAAAAAAAACGAAATTTTTCAAACTTCATTTTCAAAAATGACGTTGCGTACACACCATTATTTTTGGAAAATGATGAACAAAGTGACGGCACTCTAAAGGGGAAGTTCTATTTGCCTTGAGGCTGCTTTTAGCTGGTTACTTGTTAGTAAAAGACGATTCCTGCTTTTTTGTCTGTTACAGCGTGATGAATGTGCGATCTCCATTATGAATGGTAGTTTTACCTCCCGTCTCCTAACTTGCTTCTGGGCATGTGCAGGTTTAAAACGTCCTTTTTTTACGTCGTTTTGCCCACACACGATAATTTTTTATGACACAAAAAAATGTAATTTTTTGTCATGAAAAAAAACGAAATTTTTCAAACTTCATTTTCAAAAATGACGTTGCGTACACACCATTATTTTTGGAAAATGATGAACAAAGTGACGGCACTCTAAAGGGGAAGTTCTATTTGCCTTGAGGCTGCTTTTAGCTGGTTACTTGTTAGTAAAAGACGATTCCTGCTTTTTTGTCTGTTACAGCGTGATGAATGTGCGATCTCCATTATGAATGGTAGTTTTACCTCCCGTCTCCTAACTTGCTTCTGGGCATGTGCGGGTTTAAAACGTCATTTTTTACGTCGTTTTGCCCACACACGATCATTTTTTATGACATAAAAAATTACATTTCGAAAAATGACATAAAAAATTCAAGCATGTTCGAATTTGTTTTTGTCATTTTTCAGAAGACATAAAATGACATTTTGGCCACACACCATCATTTTAAATGACATTTTAAAAAATGTCATTTTTTTTCATCACAAAAAGTGATCGTGTGTACGGGGCATAATGCCGCGTACACACGATCGGTCCAACCTGATGAAAATGGACTGAAGTCCAGTTTCATTGTTCCAAACGACCGCGTGTACGGGCCATCGGTCTGTCGTCCTTTGGACCAAAGTTTTAAAACTTGCTTTAAAATCGGACTGATGGACGCCTGACCATCGGTCCAAACCGAACGTTAGTGCACAAAAGCACCGGTTAAAAAACCCGCGCATGCTCAGAATCGAGTAGACGCATGCTTGGAAGCATCAAACTTCGTTTTTTTCAGCACGTCGTTGTGTTTTACGTCACCGCGTTCTGACACGATCGGATTTTGGTATGATGGTGTGTATGCACATCAAACCATCAGGCCACTTCAGCGGTGACCCGATGAAAACGGTCCGTCTGACCATTCTCATCGGGTTGGACCGATCGTGTGTACGCGGCCTAACAGGTTTTCTTCTATGATTGCCCTGTAGATATCTCCATCCATCTTCCCATCATCTCTGAGCAGCTTCCCTGTCCCTGCTGAAGAAAAGCATCCCCACAACATGATGCTGCCACCACCATGTTTCACAGTGGGGATGGTGTGTTCAGTGTGATGTGCAGTGTTAGTTTTCAGATGCACACAGTGTTTTGCTTTTAGGCCAAAAAGTTCAATTTTGGTCTCATCTGACCAGAGCACCTTCTTCCACATGTTTGCTGTGTCCCCCACGTGGCTTCTCACAAACTGCAAACTGGACTTCTTGTGGCTTTCTTTCACCAATGTCTTTCTTCTTGCCACTCTTCCATAAAGGGCAGTTTTGTGGAGAGCACAACTAATAGTTGTCCTGTGGACAGATTCTCCCACCTAAGTTGTGGGTTACCATGGACCTCTTGGCTGCTTCTCTGATGAATGCTCTCCTTGCCCGGCCGGTCAGTTTATGTGGACGGCCATGTGTTGGTAGGTTTGCAGTTGTGCCATACTCTTTCCATTTTCAGATGATGGATTGAACATTGCTCCGTGAGATGTTCAAAGCTTGGATATTTTTTTATAACCTAACCCTGCTTTAAACTTCCCCACAACTTTGTCCCTGACCTGTCTGGTGTGTTTCTTGGCCTTCATGATGCTCTTTGTTCAATAAGCTTCTCTAACAAACCTCTGAGGGCTTCACAGAACAGCTATATTTATACTGAGATTATATTACACATATTAGGTGACTTTTGAAGGCAATTGGGTTCCACTGGATTTTAGTTAGGGGTATCAGAGTAAATGGATCTGAAAACAAATGCACGCCACACTTATCACATATTTAGTTGTAAAAAAAAATTGAAAACCATTTATAGTTTTCCTTCCACTTCACAATTATGTGTAACTTTGTGTTGGTCTGTCACATAAAATACCAATAATATTCATTTAAATTTTTTGGTTGTAACATGACAAAATGTGGAAAATTTAAAAGGGTGTGAATACTTTTTCAAGGCATTGTACCTTGCTGAAACAAAAAAAATTGTCATAACCCTAATATGGGCAGTTTAGGGTAAAGCCGGTTAACAAATCAGTATGAGGGGAGAAAATAAATAACAACAAGTAGAGGAAACCAACACACAGTGGCGTAGCGTGGGGGCTGCAGGGGGTGCCGTGGCCCTGGACGCAATATTTAGGGGGGCGCAGTGGCGGCTGGTGCTCCAAATATTTGGGGGGGCGCAAACAAACGAAAAAAAAAAAAATTGCAGCCTCACTGTGCCCATCAAATGCAGCTACTGGGCCCATCAAACACAGCCACTGTGCCATTAATTGTCACCACTGTGCCATGCCATCAAACATAGCCACTGTGCCATGCCATCAAACACAGCCACTGTGCTATGCCATCAAACACAGCCAGTGTGCCATGCCATCAAACACAGACACTGTGCTATCAATTGTCACCACTGTGCCATGCCATCAAACACAGCCACTGTGCCCATCAATTGTCGCCACTGTGCCATTTGTCGCCACTGTGCCATTTGTCGCCACTGTGCCATTTGTCGCCACTGTGCCCTGTAATTGTCACCACTGTGCACTGTAATTGTCGCCACTTTGCCAATTGTTACCACTGTGCCATTTAATTGTTACCACTGTGCCATTTAATTGTCACCAATGTGCCCTGTAATTGTTGCCACTGTGCCCTTTAATTGTTGCCACTGTGCCAATTGTCGCCACTGTGCCAATTGTCGCCACTGTGCTCTGTAATTGTCGCCACTGTGCCAATTGTCACCACTGTGCCCTGTAATTGTCGCCACTGTGCCAATTGTCACCACTGTGCCCTTTAATTGTCGCCACTGTGCCCTGTATTTGTTGCCACTGTGCCAATCGTCACCACTGTGTCCTGTATTTTTCGCCACTGTGCCCTGTAATTGTCGCCACTGTGCCCTGTAAAATGCTGCCCCCCCCACCCGGCACTTACCTTTCTGGGGTCGGCCATCCTCCTTCCACGGTCCCTCAGTGTCTTCTCCTGCCCTCGATGACGCTTCAACCAATCAGGTTACCTGTAACCAGAACCGGTGAACCTGATTGGCCGAGACGCCTGTAAGTCTTATCCAAGAAATGCACCCATGCCGGTGCGAGCCCGAGAGGGTGTGCAATGTGGTGATCATGAGTGCGGCTTAGCATCTCCAATCTGTCAGAGGCTTCTTACTACATGACCAATCACAGCTGATCATCGCGTGAACCAGGAAGTGCCAGTAAGCGGCATTTCCCGATTTGCGCTGACAGGTAGAGCTGATCGGCGGCTCTCCTGTCGGAGGGGGGGTGGGGGGATATGTGCTGCTAATCAGCACATTGATTACCAGCACAGCCCCCTCAGATGTACCACAACACCTTCTAAAATGTGCACATAAGCTGCCAGTCAGTGCCCCATAAAAACACAGCTCACAGTGCCCATTACAGTGCCAATCAGTGCCCATATCAGTGCTAATCAGTGCCCACCACAGTGACAGTCAGTGTCTATCAAGGGCCAATCAGTGCCCAGCAGCCAAACCTGTCAGTAACTCATCATCGGTGCTGCCCATCAGTGCCACCTGTCCGTGCCAATCAGTACCGCCTATCAGTGCCCATCAGTGCCATCTATCAGTGTTGCATATAAGTGCCGCCTTTTGGTGTCCATCAGTGCTGCATACTGTATCAGTGTCCATCAATTCTACATATTAGTGCCTCCTCATCAGTGACCATCAGTGCCACTTTATCAGTGCCAACTCATCAGTGCCCATCAGTGCCACTTTATCAGTGCCAACTCATCAGTGCCCATCAGTGCCGCCTCATCAGTGCTTATCTTTTAATTCCAAAAAGTGTTTTTTTCCCCCCAAAAAAGTGTGCTTGTAGGACCGCTGCGCGAATACGATGTGACAAAAAGTATTGCAACGACCGCTTTTTTTTTTCTCAAGGGTGTTAGAAAAAAATATATATAATGTTTGGGGGTTCAAAGTCATTTTCTAGCGATTTTAATTTTTTATTTTGACTTGTAAACAAGTTTGAAAAATAGGCTCAGGGCTAAAGTGGTTAAAGATGCTGGTTGTTAAGGAGCCAACACATGGCAGCATCTGTAAGGGGTTAGTTCACCTTTACAACAAAACTGACTATGTAGCTCTGACTAAAGTTAAATAATGCTCTTGCCTATAGGTGTAGGCTGTTTACATAACTCCAGAGGCCTGACTGGAATACACCCAGGAAGTTGCTAGGATGTTGCTAAGTGAGGCCTAGTCATCCCTGCTCACCTCCACCATCACAGGAGTGAGGAGCTTTTTCTCTGATTCAAACCCCCTCACATGCTCTTTTCTCCCCTCATGCAGTATCTCTGAGCTCAGTGTTGCGAGCTCACTCCTGTGATGGTGAAGGTGAGCAGTGATGACTAGTGTTGCTCACGAATATTCGCATTGCGAATATTCACTACGAATATTGCATATTCGAGTATTCGCGAATAACTCGAATATTGCGGCGAATATTCGCTATGGCGCTATTTTTTCAAATTTATTTTTAAAACAGATCACATCCTAGTGATCTCCATCGACGTCTGAAAGCATTGCTGGTATGATTAGAGAGAGACCCTGGGCCGAGTAGCTGATGCGATTCTTTTATGTTGCCGAAAATTCGCATTGGGAATTGTCGGCAACATAAAAGAATCGCATCAGCTACTCGGCCCTTCTTTTGCATCAGAGCCAATCAGAATAACTTGAATATTCGGCAAAAGGAATATTGCGCGATATTCCTTTTGCCGAATATTCGAGTTATTCTGATTGGCTCTGATGCAAAAGAAGGGCGGAGAAGATAATCGCGCAATAGGAATATTGCGCGATTATCTTCTCCGCCCTTCTTTTGCCCCCTTATTCTCCTTCCTTTAAGTAGAGTTAGTGTAGAGTTAGTGTTTAGTGCATATTAGTTTAGTAATACAGGAAATGATCTCCGTTTATGAGAATTTCGCAATCATTTTCACATTAGCGAAATTTCGCAATAAAATTTTTTGGATAAAATATCACGAATATTCGATATTAGCGAATATTCGCAAATATTCTTCTATATATTCGCGCAATATCGCGAAATCGAATATGGCGTATTCCGCTCAACACTAGTGATGACTAGGCCTCACTTAGCAATGTCCTGGGAATATTCCAGTCAGGCTACTGGAGGTATGTGAATGGAATAGTCCTGTAGCAAGAGCATTATTTAACTTTAGTCAGAGCTGCACAGTTTGTTTTTACATAGGCAGTTTTTTATTTGTAAAGGTGAACTAACCTTTTAACAACCAGTAAATACCTACACAAACAATGCCCCCCCCCCCCCCCCCCGTACCCATACATCCTCTATGATCAGTTTATTCGGCCACTCCCCTTATCTCCCCTCTTATTCAGAGAGCCTCCTGAGCTGTTCTCGGCTGTCCAGCCCGTTCTTCCAGGCCCCTCTGCAGTGTCCGGTGGTAACGATGACGGGCTCCACTCTGTGTCGGCTCTGACTGCCCGCTTTCGGAACCACCGTCCGGACTGACTCCTACATAAGAGACTGAGCAGAGGAGCTGGGGGTGACCATCATGAAGGTATAGGGGAAGGAGGAGCGGACATTGTATGTGTAGCTATCCACTGGTTTTACCTCCTTTATGACCGGAGCATCTTTATATCACTGTATTAGTGTCACTGGTGATTAGGGACTCGAACATTGCCTGTTCGTTACTCCAAAGTAAAGAAGCGCCCATCTACCTGAATCTGGCCCATTGTGTTTTTTTCAATATCTTTTTTTTGTTTTTTAGCGCAAAAAATAAACACCGCCCAGGTGATCAAATACCACCAAATGAAAGCTCTATATGTAAGGGAAAAACACATAAAGATTTAATTTGGGTACAGTGTTGCATGACCATGCAATTTTCATCCAAAGTGCGACAGCGGTGAAAACTAAAAATTGGTCTGGGCAGGAAGGGGTTAAAATTACCGTATTGCCTGATGGCAGTGACCGATAATGTGTCCTACCACACTGCAAAAATGATTCAAAAAAGGTTTGATGAGGACAACTTTGAGTGTGGTGTTGCCCCGAATTTCTCCAGATCACATACAAATCAAGCATTTGTGGGATGGGCCATGGAGGCTCTACTACTGACGGCTTGGTGCCACATAAGACAACATACATTCAGAGGTCTAGTGGTGTCCATGCATCAATGGGTTAGGGTTGCTTTGGTTGCAAAAGGAGAACCTACTCAATATTAGGTAGGTGCTCATAAACGTATGGCTGATATACCATGTTTATACTATTGGTCTTCAAACTACGACCCTCCAGTTGTTCAGGAACTACAATTCCTATCATGCCTAGTCATGTCTGTGACTGTCAGTGTGTTACAATGCCTCATGGGATGTGTAGTTGTATAATAGCTAGAGGGCCGTAGTTTGAGGATCCCTGGTGAATACTGTAATGTTTAACAGCTTCAATACCTGGTAATTTTAACCCCTTCCTGCCCAGGCCAATTTTTAGTTTTCACCGCTGTCGCACTTTGGATGAAAATTGCATGGTCATGCAACACTGTACCCAAATTAAATCTTTATGTGTTTTTCCCTTACATATAGAGCTTTCATTTGGTGGTATTTGATCACCTGGGCGGTGTTTATTTTTTGCGCTATAAACAAAAAAAAGATATTGAAAAAAACACAATGGGCCAGATTCAGGTAGATGGGCGCTTCTTTACTTTGGAGTAACGTTTCTCATTTACGTTACTCCGCCGTAACTTTAGGAGCAAGTACTGTTATTCACAAAGCACTTGCTCCTAAAGTTGCGGCGGCGTAGCGAAAATGAGCCGGCGGAATTCAAATTGGGCGGGTAGGGGGTGTGTATTATGTTAACTATGCGCGATCCCGTGGCGAACGTACTGCGCATGCGTCGACTGTCAGTGCGCATGCTCCAAATTCTTTCAGGGAACGTCAATGACGTCAATCCCCATTCACAGACGTTTTACGCAAACGACGTGAATTTTTTTTTTTGCGACGCGATGACGACGGCCATACTTAACATAGGATACTCCACTAGGGGGCTGCTTTATCTTTACGCCGCGTATCTCTTACGGAAACGTCGGAAAGTCACTGCGTCGCGCCCGAATACGATCGTGAATTTCCGATTCCCGCTGATTAACATATTCTCGGCATTAATCAGCGGGAACGCCCCCGGCGCCATTTTTAAAATTGAAGTTCCGATACGACGGCGTAATACAATTACGCCGCTCGTATAGGAACTCCAACCCGGCGTTTCTTGTTTTCTGCTTACAGAAAACAAAAACGCCGGCTCAAAGTGACAGTTAGGCTGGAGTATCACTGATACTCCAGCCTAACTCTACCTGAATCTGGCCCAATATTTTTTTACTTTTTGATTTAATAAATATCACAATTTAAAAAAAAAATAACGAAACATGTTTTCCTCAGTTTAGACCGATACGTATTCTTCTACATATTTTTGGTAAACAAAAACCGCAATAAGCATTTATTGATTGGTTTGCGCAAAAGCTATAGCATATACAAAATAAGGGATAGATTTATGGCCTTTTTTTTTTTTTACTAGTAATGGCGGTGATCTGCGATTTTTATTGTGACCGTGACATTGCGACGGACAGACCACATGACACTTTTGACATGTTTTTGGGACCATTCACATTTCTACAGCGATTAGTGCTATAAAACTGCACTGAT
Source organism: Rana kukunoris (assembly GCA_029574335.1). Taxonomy (NCBI): domain Eukaryota; kingdom Metazoa; phylum Chordata; class Amphibia; order Anura; family Ranidae; genus Rana; species Rana kukunoris. The sequence goes on along the minus strand of CM056056.1, from coordinate 38,475,236 downwards.
TACTGTTTAAATGTGATGGGCAGGGAAGGGGATAACACTGGGGGCGATCAAGGGGCTAAATATGTTCCCTAGTGAGTGATTCTAACTGTAGGGGGAGGGACTCACAAGGGGAGGAGGAGACTGAGGTGTGTTCCTCTGTACTGGGAACACACATTGGTCTCCTCTCCTCTGACAGGACATGGATCGGTGTGTGTTTACACACACACCGATCCATGGTCCTGCCGTGATTGCGGGCAATCGCGGGTGCCTCGGCGGACGTAGCGGCCGATGGGCACGTGCAACGGATCCCGAGTAATGCGGCGGGTGCACGCAACGCCGGTGGCATCGCGTGCGCGTCTTCTAGCTGTTCCAGGAAGCCCAGGACGTCATATGACGTCCACCCGGAGGGAGGGAGGGTTCCTGCCGATGTTATTTTACAATGACTCGGTAAGGAAGGGGTTAAATACACATTCACACTGCAACACTGTGTACTGTGTTTATTAAATTTGCCAATGAACATTTCTATAACAAATTATGAACATACTGTAACTATAACAAGCTACAGTAATACCTTGGATTGCGAGTATATTTCATTCCAGAAACATGCTTGGAATCCAAAGTATCATATATATGTATAAAAGCAAATTTCCCCATAAGAAATAATGGAAACTCAGATGATTCATTCCGCAATCATTTATTCATATAAAAATTATTACAGAAATACAAAATACAGTCCATTAAAAAGTGTATGGTGTATACAGTACGTGGCCAGAGGTCCAGGGGCAATACAAGCAGTAGAAGCAGGGCAGCCTTCAGGAATTTTGGGGCCCCTGAAATTGAGAAGCGGGGGGGCTGCCGCAAATTGGGGAGCGGGGGGGGGGCATTTACAAAAAGCCATCCAGGGCCCTGGGGACCTCTGGGCCCTTTAGTAAAAAGAAAAAAAGAGAGAATATATATATATATATTTTTTTTTTATAAAAATAAATTACAATAAAAGGGGGCTTTCCATCCGGGACCTCTGGGCCCTTTAATAAAAAGAAACCTCTGGGCCCTTTAATAAAAAAGAAATAAAAATATATATATATAAAAGAGAAATAAACAGTTATATCAAAAAACAAGGGGGTTGCCTTTCAGGGCCCTGGGGACCTCTGGGCCCTTTAATAAAAAAAATATATATATATATAAACAAAGATAAAAAAACATTTATAAAAAAGGGGGTTTGACACATGGGGCCCTGGGGACCTCTGAGCCCTTTAATAAAAAATATATCTATATATTAAAAAATATATATATTTTTTTATAAAAAAATGTGGGTTGTCATCTGGGGCCCTGGGGATCTCCGGGCCCCTGGAGACCTCCAGACCCCTAAAAAAAAGGCCCTTTAATAAAAAAAATAAAATAAAAATATATTTAAAAATATATTTTTTTAATAAAAAAATAATAAAAAAAGGGGAGGGGGTTGCTATCTGGGGCCCTGTGGGCCTCCGGACCTCTAAAAAAATAAAAGAAAAAAAAATTGGCCCTTTAATAAAAAATAAAATAAAAATATATAAAAAATATATATTTTTTATAAAAAATAAATAAAAAAAGAGGGGGTTGCCATCTGGGGCCCTGGTGGCCTCCGGGCCCCTGGGGACCTCCGGACCTCTAAAAAAAAAATGTAAGAAAAAAAATTGGCCCTTTAATAAAAAATAAAAGAAAAATATATAAAAAAATATATTTTTTTATAAAATATAAATAAAAAAAGAGGGGGTTGCCATCTGGGGCCCTGGTGGCCTCCGGGCCCCTGGGGACCTCCGGACCTCTAAAAAAATAAAATGAAAAAAAATTGGCCCTTTAATAAAAAATAAAATAAAAATATATAAAAAAATATATTTTTTTATAAAAAAATAAATAAAAAAAGAGGGGCTTGCCATCTGGGGCCCTGGTGGTCTCCGCGCCTCTGGGGACCTCCGGACCTCAAAAAAAATAAAAGAAAAAAAATTGGCCCTTTAATAAAAAATACAATAAAAATATATAAAAAAAAATATTTTTTTAGAAAAAATAAATAAAAAAAGAAGGGGTTGCCATCTGGGGCCCCGGTGACCCCTGGAATTACTTTCACAACGTTTAAAAACAATATCACGTGTTAAGGAGTCTGGTGCTCATCCATGTAAAGCCGCTCGTGTATAAAGTAATTACTTTATGTGGTCGGAAGTCCAGGGGCGCTGGTGGCTCCCAGTGCTCCCCGGAGAACTCAGAGACCCTCGGAAACTGTTGACACTTCTGGGTGCTCCGATTGCACGTTACACTCGCCCCACCCAGCTGGGAGGGCCTCCGAGTTCTCCAAGGAACGCTGGGAGGCACCAGCGCCCCTGGACCTCCGGCCACATACAGTAATGTATACACCAGCAGCTTTACTGTATACACCAGCGGCTTTACATGGATGAGCAACACACTCCTTAACACAGGATATACCTTCTGAGTGTAATTCCAATTTTTATTTTACATTAAAACTCCGATCCTTCTATTGCTCATCTTGCAAGACAGCGCTCGTGTCATGTCATGTCTCATGTCAAGTTACAATTTAAAAAAAATGTTGCTCGTTTTGCAAAACACTCGTATACCATGTATGTAAAAACATCACTAAAATAGAATAAAGACAATAGGAAGATAAAACCTGTGTGGTCTTTCTCTGATACCAAATAATTCAGTAGGGTGGCAGTGCCATTTTTTATAGGTCAGTAGATCCGTTTTATATAGTTGCAAAGTTAGGTTGAAAAATATAATGGTAAGTGCACAATTGGTGGTATTAATCGTGTATATATATATATATATATATATATATATATATATATATATATATATATATATCAGAAAATAGGTGCAGGAACTCAACTACAACACCCCCCCCCCCAAAAAAAAACTCCCCCCACAAATACCCTTTAAACCACATCTAATAGTGGATGTGGTCAAATTTCACTAACAGTTAAAGTGTCTTAAAGGGGCATTAAATACCAGGAATGCTTTATATACAGAATGCAGAGTTTGGGGGTTGTTACACACAGAGTGCAGTGTTCAGGGGTGTGCTGCACTACACAGAGTGCATGGCTTAGCCTTCTTCAACAGGTGCCTACCTCTGCATCCCCTATTCACATCTCACTTTCACCCCTCTTCAGCTCTGCCCCTCCCTTCCACCGCCCCTATCTTCTTTTAATTCTGCCCCTTATTAAAAGATCCACCATCTTCCACTTGTCTTTGCTGTTTTTCTTTGTGTTGCTGTATTAAACTGAAGCACCCAGGGGGCTCTAGTACCTACCCACACTGTAGGTGGCTCTGCCTCTCTCACTTGCAAAGAGATCATCTAGTGGTTGGTAGGGTGACCACATTGTCAAACTACTGTACCATTCAGGGACACACTCCCTTCCCAAAAATCAGCTTGTGCTGTAACAAATCACAGCACAGTGATTGGACACAAGAGGCGGGATTTATGATTTCTCCAATCATAATCAGGGGGTGATGTGGCAGCCTTTTTTGGGGGCATAAGATTGGCCTGAGGGGTGGCTGTGTCAGTTTCATTCCGGGACACTGTAAAAAAAAGCCCTGCATATATTCATATACACACCCTGTATATGTATTTCTGAAATACTTCAATGAGAAAATAAACAACATTTTGGCCACTAGATGGATCATAGAAAATAAAATCTATTACAGGAAACGTGGGAAAAACTTGTCAAGCTTACAGGAATGGTGTGACGCTCATCATGATGTTTTATAAAAAGACCCCATAGTGTATCCTGATATTTATGGGGCTGACACAAAGTGCCAAGTACGTGGATCCCCCTTCAACTGTCAGTTTATATTAAAAACAACATAAATTTGTGGCATCTAACAAATTCTCTCTACAAAAGTTCCAAATAATTCATGGACCGCAGAAAAGTCCATTACACCCTCGTTGGGGCCATGTGCTTTTTATCTTCTTCTCCATCAGAGGACAGTCTGTTTGTTTCGATCTTCTTTAAAATGACCTATAGGGGAAAGACATGTTTCTTTACAAATACGGACAATAATATTATCTTAAAGCAGAAGTAAACTTTCTCAATCAACATTAAAGCAGAGTTCCACTGGTTTCTGAGTTTATTAAAAGTCAGCAGCTACAAAAAGTGTAGCTGCTGACTTTTAATAAACCGAGACTCACCTGTCCCACGGTCCAGCGATGCGGCCGCCCAGAGCCTTCGTTTTTTCCCCCTCCTCTTCACGGCGCCAACATTGTAAGTGTGGGTGCCCGGCTGTGACAGCTTGCGGCTGCGCTCCCATGTTCTGGGACCTGTGACGTGTCCCAGAACATTGCCAAGAGGGAGGGGCCGTCTAGGGGGAGTAGTCTAGGTGGCCAGAAATCAGAAGAAGTGGGACAGGAAGTCCCATTCCAAACCATGTACCCAAAAAAAATGACATGCTAATTGTGGCATGTTAGGGGGCGAGGAGAACTTAAAGTGGAAGTTCCATTTTTGTGTGTAACTCCTCTTTAAAGTAGTTGTAAACCCCTAAAACACACTTTTTGCTACAGATAAGCCTATACTAAGGCTTACCTGTAGCTACCTTGGATATCTCCTAAACTTTCATGGTTTAGGAAAAATCCCCTGGTGTCTGCATGTGCTGATGTCATCCGCACATGCGCACTGAAGCAATGGCACGTCAGGCCGTTGCTTCAGTTAGACTGTGCTGGTAACTCGTAACTCCGGGAGTGATGTCGGTGGAGGGTGCTATGTACGGCACGGGCACCGCAGCGAGGGCTTCGATCTACATTTACATTTATAAGCTAGTGTGCTATGCATACTAGCTCATTATGCCTTTGTCTTGCAGGTATTTTTTTTTTGTCACAAAGGGTTTACAACCACTTTAAAGTCATCAGCTACGAATACTGTAGTTTTTGACTTTTAAAAAAAACGGACAAGTACCTGTCCAAGGATTCAGCGCTGTCTTCACAGGGGCCAGTTCTTCATTGGTCTTCAGTACCCAGTGCCAGTGTTTTGTCGAAATGGTTCCCCTATCGCATAGGGTCCTGCCTCGATTGCGCAGGTGCCGAGCATGCGCAGTCGGAGGCCACGGAAATATCTGAGACTGAACAGCTGTTCGTCAGCTGTAAAAGGAGAATGCGCAATTAACACGGCGCTCACTCCCGATGCTCGGGGCTGGTGATACACGCCGCCCTCCGCTCGCTCTATACAGCAAGGGGTGGATGGTTTTCTGAAAGGGGCAGATATGGTTAGAAGCCAGTGGCCAGTGGTTTATGATGGACAGTGCTTTTTTGAAAGGGGCTCCTTTAAGGAAAGCACTGCCCATGCTACAGCACTGGCCATCATGTGGCATCCTATAACCGCATCTACCCCTTGCTGTATTGAGATCCAAGCATTTATAACCATATCCGCCCCTTTGACAAAAGTATCCGCCCCTTGCTGTATAGAGTGAGTGGAGAGCAACGTGTATAACCAGCCCCGAGCATCGGGAGTGAGCACCGTGTTCATTGCGCATGGTCCATTTACAGCTGATGGACAGCTGTTCAGGCTCAGATATTTCTGTAGCCTCCACCTGTGCAGTGGAGGCCAGACCCTATCCGATAGAGGAACCATATCGTCAGAACACCAGCATGTTAACTGTGAGCATCCAGCTGTGACTCCTTGCAGCTTCACCACCGGCTACTCACTGTGCATGCGTGAACCGTGCTGCCCTTTGTGAATGGTCCCATAGCCTACTGGGACCTGGGACCTGTCCCAGAAGGCTACAATTAGGGAGGGGGAGGAGAAAATACGATGGTGATCCGACCGGAAGTGGGAACAAGTACCTGTCAAAATTAGGTACATAATCCCACCCCCCAAAATAATTAGAAAAGCGTAACTTCCCTTTTTGGGTGAAGTTCCGCTTTACCTTTTTGTAATCCTTACGCTGCTAACCAAGCTGGTAATACATGGTTAGAATTTGGAAGAAAAATAGAACATTCTAGAAAAGTTTTTTCATTTGCTAATTGTTAGTGGGGCCAAATCAGTGTTTGTTTTTTCAAAGGAGCAGGATGGAAAATCTTTCTTTTACCCCTCGACTCTGATGTAATACAGATTTCCCCTAGGAATTTGACCCTTTAGGCACAGATTGTGAAACAATATTTTAAAATTCAAATTTATTTATAGTGTCAAAAAAGTATCAGAAAAAAGTAGCAATCATATACATAAGAGTTATAAAAACACGGGATATTAAACCATCATGCATACACCATCAGATGCCCATAATGAATGAAAAGCATGCATGGTATAAACACAAGATACTCTTTGCATTTGTGATTCCTATGTGTTACAGAGTAAACTAGACTCCTTCTTCAGGGATAGTCCGATTCAGTTTTAGTCATGATAATAATCTAGAAAATATAAAAATATGCATTATACATCCATTATATACTGAAAAAATATATTTTTTTTTATGTAAATTAATATTTTTTGCTACTACCAAAACCTTCCACCAAGTAACAACTGCCAAAAATATATTCTCCTGCTCTTGATGATCGCAGCGATACCACATGCGTATATTATTTGTTGCTTGTACCCATAGTACAGCCAGCCCAGAAGTTAGTCCTACCTAACTGACTAACTGACACTAATACCAATTTAAAAACAAATTAAAAATCCTGCCCAAAATATACTGACCTGACCTTTGACCCTGATCTTGATCTTTGAACCAACCACTAACCCTGGCACAGACCTAGATCAAACCTTGAGCTTGGTTTTTTATTCTTTATTTTTTCCATTTATTTTTTTGCGCACACTTTTTTTCTCTCTGCAGAGATAGAAAGAGAGATACAGTGTATCTCTCTCCTCTATTCACAGAGATAGAGAAACAGAGGGGTGAGCGTCACAGTGACTGATCACTGTGGTAGCCAATCACAGGCTACCGCAGCAATCAGGTGACTCAGAATCGTGAATTTCAGATCGTTAGTATGGGGTCTTTCGCTGAGTGGCGTGCTCCCAGCACAAAGGGAGATATGCATATTCTATGCATTCTGGTAAAAAAAAACTTCTGTGTACAGCCCCCCCACCACCCCCATATATTTACCTGAACCCGATCTTGGTCAAGCGATGTGCTCTCTCCTCATAAGGCAGAATGATAGTTTGTTGTCAATCTTATCCTGTGACAAGAAAGCAAAGGGCAGTGTGAGCCGAATTGTCTAGGTCAATGGACACAGAGAGTGCAGCTCAGGATGAGCCTCCAGGTTACCAATATAGGAAGTGGCTTCTTATGGTGGCACACCAAGAAGTGGAGCCTGGAGCATAGGCAGGGGACACTAGAGGTTGACCAGGGCTGTTGCACAGAGCAGGTAAGTATAACATGTTTTTTGTTTTTAAATAGCTTTAGGCCCCTTAACCACTTAAGGACCGAGCCTCTTTCTGAGATTTGGTGTTTACAAGTTAAAACATATTTTGTTTGTGTAAAAATTACATAGGACCCTAGAGAATAAAATGGTGGTTGTTGCAATGCTTTTTGTCACACCGTGTTTGCGCAGCGGTCTTACAAGCACACTTTTTGGAAAAAAAACACGTTTTTTAATTAAAAAATAAGACAGTAAATTTAGCCCAATTTTTTTTTATTCAGTTAAAGATAATGTTACGCCGAGCAAATTGATACCCAACATGTAACGCTTCATAGATGTGCCCGCTCGTGAAATGGCAAAAAAATATGTTTTTTACGTAGGAAAATAATGTCAGATTTGGCCCAGACTGTAAGTCGGTAATGCTCATTGAATTTGGACGGGGTGTAGAGAAGTCTTAGGATGTAAATAGATGATTATTCGTTGACATTCGTTTTTCCATAGAGATGCATTAATGTCCATTTCTCATCCTTCAATGGATGAATAGAAAAAGGAACAACAGAACGCCCGTGTTAAAGGGGCCTTAGGATACTCCAGAATTCAGTGCGCAAAGTTCTCAAAGGACTTTCTCCCTTTTCTGCCTACTCTTTTTAACCACTTAAGGACCGCCTACTGCACATTTACGTCGGCAGAATGGCACGGCTGGGCACATCAACGTATATATACGTTGGTTTTAGTACCCAGCCGTGGGTCGCGGGCGCGCGCCCGCGACCCGGTCCGAAGCTCCAGGACCGGGACCGCGGGATTCGCGGACCCGATCGCCGCTGCAGTGCGGCGAGCCGTCCCTGGAGCGGAAGAACGGGGAGAGCCGTGTGTACACACGGCTTCCCCGTGCTTCTCTGTGGCCGGAGCATCGATCGCGTCATCCCTGTAATAGGGGGACGCAATCGATGACGTCACACCTACAGCCACACCCCCCTACAGTTGTAAACACACACATTAGGGCACACATTCCCTACAGCGCCACCTGTGGTTAACTCCCAAACTGCAACTGTCATTTCCACAGTAAACCATGCAATTTAAATGCATTTTTTGCTGTGAAAATGACAATTGTCCCAAAAATGTGTCAAAATTGTCCGAAGTGTCCGCCATATTGTCGCAGTCACGAAAAAAATCGCTGATCGCCGCTATTAGTAGTAAAAAAAAATAATTAATAAAAATGCAATAAAACTATCCCTTATTTTGTAAACGCTATAAATTTTGCGAAAACCAACCGATAAACACTTATTGCGATTTTTTTTACCAAAAATATGTAGAAGAATACGTATCGGCCTAAACTGAGGAAAAAAAATGTTTTTTTATATATTTTTGGGGGATATTTATTATAGCAAAAAGTAAAAAATATTGCATTTTTTTTTAAATTGTCGCTCTATTTTTGTTTATAGCGCAAAAAATAAAAACCGCAGAGGTGATCAAATACCACCAAAAGAAAGCTCTATTTGTGGGAAAAAAAGGACGCAAATTTTGTTTGGGAGCCACATCGCACGACCGCGCAATTGTCTGTTAAAGCGACGCAGTGCCGAATCGCAAAAACCCCTTGGGTCATTTGCCAGCGTATTGGTCCGGGTCTTAAGTGGTTAAGGGCATCTCCTCCTTTTCTGCAGAGACTACAGGCACAACACTTCTGGAATTCCCAGCACAGTGAATCCCACTTTGGCAGCACTAGCACAGTCACACAAGGGATTTAACAGAAAGCTGTCACTAGGACCCACTTCCAGACCTTTATTCACTATGCCTCCAGATACATGGATTGATCCTGTCCAATTATGGCTAGACACTGTACTGTAAGCCTATGGGCCAGATCCTCAGGGTCCCCCTTTACTTGGCTCTGAACTTCTTCCAGGAAATTATCCACCTCCTCCCTCCCCAGCTCTAGCATGTCTGGGAACTAAGTGAACTCTCTGCAGACTTTCAGCTTGCTTGCCCAGATGGGCAGCATCCCTTCCAGGCTACGATGATCTCTATATCCATGATAATACCCTGTTGCTCCCGACCTCAGACTATTTAAATAACTCTCCCTCCACCTTCCAGGCATACCACTGCAGGGATAGTTGCCAGCAGTCCATATTTTCCTGGGACAATCCCGATTTTGGGACCCTCGTCCCGATTTTAACTTTTTTCCCGGGGATTTTGCTTTTGTCCTGGGAAAATTGGGAGTGTTTTTGACTAAAAACGGCAGCGGCAGCACAAAAATGGCCCCCGCCACAAGTGTTGTTTTCCCTTGTGTTCAGTGCAGAGGAGAGGGGCAGCGAATCGACTTCTCTCAAGTGTACAAAAAGAAAATTCTATTGTTCACTGAAGCTTATTGGCTTCAGGGATTGGCGACCCCTCTCCGCTCTCCACTGAACACAAGGAAGTGATCAGCAGCCGCCGCCAACCTCCCGCCCCCATGTGTCCGACGAGCCGGGGCTCCGCTGGCTGGGGACAACACTGATGCTCCTGGCTCCCCCCTTTCATAATGCTCCATTTGGAAGACCCCCCAGCTTGGCCTAGATTGGCCCAACATCCTCACGCACGCACACCGCAGGTACCATCTTGTGGACACAGCTCTTCTGTGTATTGTAGTTTAGTGTAGTGTATGGACTGTGTAGTGGATAGTGTAGTGTGGTAATCAGCGTAGTCTAGTGGTGTAATCAGTCTGGTAATCAGTGTAGTTTAGTGTAATGTATGGGCTGTGTAGTGGATAGTGCAGTGTGGTAATCAGTGTAGTGTAGTTTGGTAAACAGTGTGGTAAACAGTGTAGTGTGGTAATCAGTGTAGTGTAGTTTGGTAAACAGTGTGGTAATCAGTGTAGTTTAGTGTAGTGTATGGGCTGTGTAGTGGATAGTGTAGTGTGGTAAACAGTGTGGTAATCAGTGTAGTGTGGTAATCAGAGTAGTGTAGTGTGGTAATCAGTGTAGTTTAGTGTAGTGTATGGGCTGTGTAGTGGATAGTGTAGTGTGATGTGGTAAACAGTGTGGTAATCAGTGTGGTAATCAGTATAGTGTAACGGACAGTGTGTAGTGGATAGGTAAGTCATTGTACTCTCATTGTCATTGTCAGTGTAGGATCAGGTAGGTCAGTGCAGTGGACAGGTAGGTCAGTGTAGTGGACAGGTAGGTCAGTACTATTGTAGGAAGGAAAGGGACTCAGGGAGTGCTAAAAGTCCGTAGGTTAGGGGGCACAAATTTCTTGCCTTGCACCGGGTGCTGACAATCCATGCTACGCCACTGCCAACACAGACATGGTAAGTATATACAAGCTCCATGTAGTTAATGTCTTAGGTAGGGGTAAAACTCACTTTACCAATACTACAAATGCAAAGCTATTTTCATACCTCCCTGAGGTCATGGGGCACATAAGGATGCCGGAAAGAGTGAAAATGTATTTATGGTGCAGAAAGGGTTAAGACCATAGGGCTAAGTCTTTGTACAAACCAAACTAAAAGTCCATTTAAAATGCAATTATAGTTCAATGCGGAGTCCAAGGGAAACACTCTTAAGGTCTGCGTAAAACTTGTGGCTGCTATCCAAGAGCTAGAAGTAAAATCTAGAAATAGGATGCAAGGTGAAAGAGGCAAGCATCATCTAAGTGCAGCAAACCAATGATTTTTAATAAGCTCATAAATTGGCAACTCACATGTTAAAAACAGCAACTCGCTTATCAAAAACGTGTATTCACCGCTGGTTTCCCAGTCTAAGATTCCCGCGGTGTACCAGGCAGCCACTGTGTCTCTGTGTGGATAATGTTGCAGCCAGAGCTGAAAAACCAGTGCCAGGAAGTGGAAGAGTAATGTTATCTAGCTCAGCTAAGAGTGGTGTATGAGCGTGTCTACATGTTATGGAGCATGCACTCCTTCCTCAGGCCTGGCTCTGGTTTGTAGGCTCTGGCTGCTACAGTATCCACACAAAGACACAGTGGCGGCTACATGGTACACAGCTGGAACCTGAGACAGGGAAACCAGCTCTTTACCCCCTTTTGATAAGCCAGTTGCTGTTTTTAACATGTGAGTTCCCAATTTATGAACCTAATAAAAGAAAATTCTGTTGCATTTAAATGGCTCTTCCCTCTTTCTGCTTGCCTGAAAGAATGAGGTTACAGACATCTCTAGTCTCCAGCGAGGTGCGGGAGACTCCCGAATTTCTAAGGCGTCTCCCGCATACCTGCAAGCGTCTCCCGATCTCCCAGGAATGATCGGTGCGAGGAACAACTGTGATGACCGTCTCTGTCCCCACAGACGTCTCTGCAAACAGCTTTCGCTCCTCGCATCCTCTACAACACTAAACCACCCTTGTAATTAGGGCTTTGGCTGGCGGCCATTTTATGGTGGACCAAATTGCATTGATTTTAATGGGAGAATTCACAAACGCTAGAGAACAAATGTTCTTTTTGTGTTGAGTCTCCACCCATTTTCCTCAGAAAAACACCTCTTTACAACATAGGACAAATATATATATATATATATATATATATATATATATATATATATATATATACACTGTATGTATATATATATATATATATATGTTCTAAATACAAAAAAGGTACAGCGCTATAGAAACGTGATAAACCCAAATTAATTAAAAAATAGGAAAAATTATAGGAGGGTTATGGTGAAATGTTCAAAAAAAATAAAAAATAAATCAATGTTCAAAAAAGGGTTTAAGTCCATGAAGTGTTAAGTAATGGAGGCAATGAAGTTGGATCTCTTCCACCAAAAGGAAACACCTGTGTGATGAATGTAGTCTGCTTACCAGATCCACTGACCGTTGATAAGCGGTCAATCAGGCTCAGAGATGTTTATAGTCCTCTCAATCAGACTCAAATCCAGCAGATGGAACCAGGGGTTTAGATCCTTAAAGGGTCACTAAAGGAAAACATTTTTTTTGCTGAAATGACTGTTTACAGGGTATAGAGGCATAAAAGTTAACTGATTCCCTTTCAAAATGATTAAAAATATATAAAAATCAATCATATAATGTGCCTGCAGGTTAGTTTCACTTTTGAACTGGCTTCATGTTTCTGCAAAGTAGAAATAGACACACAGAACAAAAAACAAACAAATCCAGGGCAGTGTTTTGTTTTTAAAATGAATCTGATTGGTTCTGGGAAGTTTTCGACACACAGTAATGACAGCTTAAACCATCGTGAGAAAGCTCCCAGTACTGTGGTTATAAGGAAACAGACAAGCAGGAAGTGTGGAGAACAGAGCAGGATTACAGCAACTTCAAAGCAAAAACTAACAATAAGGACATGAAACCAGTACTGCAATAAGGTAAAGGAAGCTATTTAGCTAAAAAAAAAAATTCCTTTAGTGATCCTTTAACAGCAGTCACTAGCATATAAGAGGTTAACACTCATACATTAAAGGAAAGAAAATTGGAACGCTCCATAGTGAAGTACTTAGAGGGGCACAAAATGTCCTAGATCGTCTTTGACGTATTTCCGCCCTCACTTTGTGCACTGGCGAAAACAGTCCGATGAGAGGCAGCTGGAGTTGTTTGCAGCCGGGATCGGCTCTTGTTTTGGGAGATCTAGGACATTGTGTGCCCCTCTAAGTACTTCACTATGGAGCGTTCCCATTTTTCATCACACAGGTGTTTCCTTTTGGTGGAAGAGATCCAACTTCATTGCCTCCATTACTTAACACTTTATGGACTTAACCCTTTTTTGAACATTAATTAATTAATTTATTTTTTTGAACATTTCACCATAACCCTCCTATAATTTTTCCTATTTTTAAATTAATTTGGGTTTATCACGTTTCTATAGCGCTGTCCCTTTTTTTTATTTATGTGTTTTTTGCTTTGGGTATTTTAAGCAACAGGTACCGGCCGCTCTTGCATTCACATTATTTCACTATATTTATCACTTGTTAGCGCAGTGTTTTTTCCTGGGGATCTCCCTAGGGAACCATTTTTACTATATATATATTCTGCTTTGAAGTAAAATAAAATCAACAAACGTTCTTTTGTGTTGAGTCTCTAGCCATTTTCCTAAGTAAAACACCTCTTTACAACATAGGACAAACTACATATATTCTGCAAAAAAAATAAAAAGAATAAAAAATAAAACTGACACCACTCTCCCCTGCCCTACCAACACTGTCCACTGCCCAACCCCCTCCCCCCAAAATACATTGTGAAAAAAAATAAGAAATAAATTATATTTAAAAAAAAAAAATATTACAAATAAAAAAAAACTACTGACACCATCCACTGCCACATACCACCCACCCCCTTCCCCAGAAGCACTGTGGAAAAATATGAAAAAGGTGATTTAACAAATATTTTGCCTCTGGAGGGTTGTTGCAGGAGCAAGGTTATGAGAAGAAAATTAGGCTCTTTTGAATATTGTTGGGTTTACTGTGGATGGAAGTCCTGGAGGATCTTGGAAGAGATACACTGTTCCCTCTTATCGACAGATGCCAGCTGACATGAATTGGGCATATTTTATTCATATCTCCTTGTAGGCAAGCGCCTACAGAGTAATGTGGCACATGTCTTCGTTTGGCTATATTTCAAAAAAGTTCTGTGTTCCTTGTATTATTTAAATGCTGCATGTGGTTGCACCTGGTATAGAGAACATTAACAGGTATTGTTGATTATGCAGAGTCATGCTGCTTCCTCTGTGTTCATGTAAATGGCCTCGGTGGAGAAGCATATAAATACAGGAGATCAGCTAGTCTGGGCTCGTTCTATTCCAGGATGGGAACCAGAGAGGAGATTCTGCAGCTATGCGATTGAACTTTGCCCGTGTGTGTGTGCTCCCCTTGCTGGGAACCCAGTCGGGGTTCTCAGAACATGAACATTATGGACTTTTAAAGACTTTCTGCATTATGGAGGTAAGATATTTACTGGGGCAGATGTGCTACCAGTAGGCTAGGATGACCAGACATCCCCAGTTTCAGGGGACAGTCCCCTGATTGAGAACAATGTCCCCGGACCAATGCTGTCCCCGGTTTTTTCCCCAGATTGGATTTAATAGGGGGCACGGGCAATTTCAAAGACAGCCAGTGCAGAATTAAAATAAAAAAATTGGAATTACACCCCCCCGCTCCGCCGTGCCTACTAGCATAGGGGGGTTGTATTTTTCCCATTATCTGTGCCCCTTTCTGATGATCATGTGCTGGTCGGAGTGGAGGGAATATTTCTTCAGTTTCAGGCGCATGCCCATTCAGCTCCGCTCGCATCTTCTTCTGCCTTGGCTCAAATCCTGGCCAGCCACCTGCCTATCTCCTTGCCTTCCCTGGCGGAGTGATCTTCCTCCGCTCCCCATCCAGTAGTACCAGGGGCCCGGAGAGTAAGACTTGAGAGGCTGTGAGGCGGCGGGCAGAGAGTCGCTGATTGGCACCATTACTAGTAAACAAAAAATATGTCCCCAGATTTCATTTTAAAAATCTGGTCACCTTATAGTAGACACCACAGTTAGAGAGTGTTATAGAGACTGCAAGCCATGCTAAAGGAAATGTAAAGCGATGCTACTCTATTCATTAGAAAACACTGGTATTCTGTAGCACACTGTGAGCTGTAATAGATAAAGCTTGTGCAAGTAAAAGAAAAGCTCAGCTGTTCGTTAGTTATTTAAGGAGGTGCATACATAGGTGTGCGCAGCCTATTGCATTAGGGTGTGCACTCCAAAGCTCAAACATATGGTACCGATCACTTACTGTGTTTATTCACAAAGGGAAGGGGCCAGTAAATTATATATTTACTAGCCCCTTCCCCCACTCATTTAAAACTTCCCCATGTGTGCCAACAGCAGCCTTTGGGAGAGAAGAGGAAGCAAGCCGGGGGGGGGGGCAGGAATGAGCCAGGGCAGTAGGGGCAATTTGCACTTCACAAGGTGATTAGGGTGTGCCCAGGCACACCTGCCATACCCTGTGCACATGCCCATGGGTGCATACATAGCATATCCAATGAACAGGGCATAACAAGGGGGTGAGAGGAGTTGTTAAAGATGCTTTACAAATATCCTCTGAGCAGAGAAACTATTCAGGGGAGGCTACATACAGTATTGGTGTCACTTACATAAACAGCCAGCCAGTCAGAATATGGTGTGACATGACAAAGGTGACAGTATGCCCTAGTAGTGAAGGAACATGGGAGCTTGGTTCCTTCCCTAGGGATCAGTACCCCACATATGGGGTCTAAAATCGCGGCACGTGGCAACCTAGGTACACAGCCTGTAATGTCATGGTGTCAGATCAGCCAGGAGAATACAACCGTCCCTCCACTTTCCTGACCAGTAGTCTTGTTATCCCCGTATCAGGTGGAGGGATGGTTGAGATCCTGCAGCCAGAATATAAGGAACCGCAAAAGATGGTGCAAACAGCCTGACCAAAACCCCCAGCAAACAACTCACGGTTCAGTAGAGGCTGAAGACAGGAACCCAGGGGAAAAAAGGACAATTCAAGTAAGAGGATCAGGCAGATGTACACAGGGGTCAACCAGAAGCAGCATCGGAAACAGGCGGGGGTTAAGAATGAGCCAGGTGGGGTTGGCAACAAGATAAGCAAAGTCCAAGGGTAGGGATGAGCCGAACACCCCTGGGTTCGGTTCGCACCAGAACCTGCAAACAGACCAAAAGTTTGTGTGAACTTTAGAACCCTGGTAAAGTCTATGGGACTCGAACTTTTGAAATCTAAAGTACTAATTTTAAAGGCTAATATGCAAGTTATTGTCCTAAAAAGTGTTTGGGGACCCTGGTCCTGCCCCAGGGGACATGTATCAATGCAAAAAGTTTTAAAAAAACGTCAGTTTTTTCAGGAGCAGTGATTTTAATAATGCTTAAAGTGAAACAATAAAATTGAAATATTCCTTTAAATTTCGTACCTAGGGGGGTGTATAGTATGCCTGTAAAGTAGCACTTGTTTCCTGTGCTTAGAACTGTCCCTGCACAAAATGTAATTTCTGAAGGAAAAATGTCATTTAACCGCTTGCCGACCAGCCGCCGCAGTAATATGGCGGCAGGTCGGCACTGGTGCGCGAGAGCCCGTAGCTCTACGTCGCCACCTTCGACGGCCACTAGGGGGCGCGTGCGCGCCGCCGGCGGCCCGCGCGCGCGCCCCCCGCTCGCCCCCGAGTCCCGTGCGTGTGCCCGGCGGGCATGATCGCCGCCGGGCACACGCGATCGCTCGTTACAGAGCGGGGAACGGGAGCTGTGTGTGTAAACACACAGCGCTCGTTCCTGTCAGCGGGGGAAACGCTGATTTTCTGTTCATACAATGTATGAACGGAAGATCAGTGATTCCCCCTAGTGAGTCCACCCCCCCATACAGTTAGAACACAAATAGGAACACACTTAACCCCTTCCCCGCCCCCTAGTGTTAACCCCTTCACTGCCAATGGCATTTTTATAGTAATCCAATGCATTTTTATAGCATTGATCGCTAAAAAAATGCCAATGGTCCCAAAAATGTGTCAAAAGTGTCCGAAGGGTCCGCCATAAGGTCGCAGTACTGAAAAAAAACGCTGATCGCCGCCATTACTAGTAAAAAAAAAAATAATAATAAAAATGCCATAAAACTACCCCCTATTTTGTAAACGCTATAACTTTTGCGCAAACCAATCAATAAACGCTAATTGCGATTTTTTTTACGAAAAATATGTAGAAGAATACGTATCGGCCTAAACTGAGGAAAACAATTTTTTTTTTATATATTTTTGGGGGATATTTATTACAGAAAAAAGTAAAAAATATTGCATTTTTTTCAAAATAGTCGCTCTGTTTTTGTTTATAGCGCAAAAAATAAAAACCGCAGAGATGATCAAATACCACCAAAAGAAAGCTCTATTTGTGGGAAAAAAAGGACGCCAATTTTGTTTGGAAGCCACGTCGCATGACCGCGCAATTGTCAGTTAAAGCGACGCAGTGCCGAATCGCAAAAAGTTCTCTGGTCTTTGGACAGCAATATGGTCCGGGGCTGAAGTGGTTAAAGTCACTCACCTTAGGGTCTGGTATGGATATTAAGGGGAACCCTGCGTCAAATTAAAAAAAAATTATGTGGGGTTCCCCCCAAATATCCATTCCAGACCCTTCAGGTCTGGTATGGATTTAAGGGGAAATCCACCCCAAATTTAAAAGAAAAATGCCATGGACCCCCACACATTTTTTTTTTTTTTATGACTTTTCTCTATATTGCCGGGAGCCGACCATTCATTATAGCCGCGAGTGGTTTTAAATTACTTTTTTTCCTTCAGAAATTACACTTTGTGCAGGGACAGTTCTAAGCATGGGAAACAAGCGCTACTTTACAGGCATACAATACACCCCCCCCCCCCCCAGGTACGAAATTTAAAGGAATATTTCACTTTTATTGTTTCACTTAAAGGAATTATTAAATTAACTGCTGCCAAAAAACTGCAGTTTTTAAAACTTTTTTGCATTGGTACACAGGGCCGGCCTTTGCGTTGTGCTGGTTGTGCGCCCGCACAAGGCGCCATGGTAACAGGGGCGCCGTGCATAGGGTTGCCACTTGCCACCTATTTTGCCCGGTACACATTCCACTGTCCTGCGGCTTGTAGCAGCCGGATTTCTGTCTCGGGCGGCGCGCATGATCTGCGCTGCGCTGGTGTCCTGTGATTGGCCGAACGGGCCATGTGCGGGGCGGGCCAGGAAGCAGATATGGGGGTCTGTGAATGGCTGTGCTGGTCATGTGTGGAGGCGTGGGCGGGGCTGCACTGTGGATACGATCATCGTGCCTGCTTGCTCCCGGAGTCCTGCCTCACGATGTGAGTCCTGCTCATCTGCTCTGTCAGCTTACCTCCCGCCTCTGTGTCACCCCCCCTCTCCTCTGTTATGTCACCCCCTCCCCCTCCTCTGTTATGTCACCCCCCCCTGTCCTCTGTTATGTCACCCCCCCTCTCCTCTGTTATGTCACCCCCTCTCCTCTGTTGTGTCACCCCCCCTCTCCTCTGTTGTGTCACCCCCTCTCTCCTCTGTTGTGTCACTCCCTCTCTCCTCTGTTGTGTCACCCCCTCTCTCCTCTGTTGTGTCACCCCCCCTCTCCTCTGTTGTGTCACCCCCCCTCTCCTCTGTTATGTCACCCCCCCTCTCCTCTGTTGTGTCACCCGCCCTCTCCTCTGTTGTGTCACCCCCCTCTCCTCTGTTGTGTCACCCCCCCCTCTCCTCTGTTGTGTCACCCGCCCTCTCCTCTGTTGTGTCACCTGCCCTCTCCTCTGTTGTGTCACCCCCCTCTCCTCTGTTGTGTCACCCTCCCCTCTCCTCTGTTGTGTCACCCTCCCCTCTGTTGTGTCACCCTCCCCTCTGTTGTGTCACCCTCCCCTCTCCTCTGTTGTGTCACCCTCCCCTCTCCTCTGTTGTGTCACCCTCCCCTCTCCTTTGTTGTGTCACCCTCCCCTCTCCTCTGTTGTGTCACCCTCCCTCTCCTCTGTTGTGTCACCCCCCCTCTCCTCTGTTGTGTCACCCTCCCCTCTCCTCTGTTGTGTCACCCTCCCCTCCCCTCTGTTGTGTCACCCCCCATCTCCTCTGTTGTGTCACCCCCCCATCTCCTTTGTTGTGTCACCCCCCCCATCTCCTTTGTTGTGTCACCCCCCCCTCTCCTCTGTTGTGTCACCCGCCCTCTCCTCTGTTGTGTCACCCGCCCTCTCCTCTGTTGTGTCACCCCCCTCTCCTCTGTTGTGTCACCCTCCCCTCTCCTCTGTTGTGTCACCCTCCCCTCTGTTGTGTCACCCTCCCCTCTCCTCTGTTGTGTCACCCTCCCCTCTCCTCTGTTGTGTCACCCTCCCCTCTCCTCTGTTGTGTCACCCTCCCCTCTCCTTTGTTGTGTCACCCTCCCCTCTCCTCTGTTGTGTCACCCCCCCCCTCTCCTCTGTTGTGTCACCCTCCCCTCTCCTCTGTTGTGTCACCCTCCCCTCCCCTCTGTTGTGTCACCCCCCATCTCCTCTGTTGTGTCACCCCCCCATCTCCTTTGTTGTGTCACCCCCCCATCTCCTTTGTTGCGTCACCCCCCCATCTCCTTTGTTGTGTCACCCCCCCATCTCCTCTGTTGTGTCACCCCCCCCCTCTCCTCTGTTGTGTCACCCGCCCTCTCCTCTGTTGTGTCACCCCCCCATCTCCTCTGTTGTGTCACCCTCCCCTCGCCTCTGTTGTGTCACCCTCCCCTCTCCTCTGTTGTGTCACCCTCCCCTCTCCTCTGTTGTGTCACCCTCCCCTCTCCTCTGTTGTGTCACCCTCCCCTCTCCTCTGTTGTGTCACCCTCCCCTCCTCTGTTGTGTCACCCCCTCTCTCCTCTGTTGTGTCACCCCCTCCCTCCTCTGTTGTGTCACCCCCTCTCACCTCTGTTGTGTCACCCCCCCTCTCCTCTGTTGTGTCACCCCCCCTCTCCTCTGTTATGTCACCCCCCCCTCTCCTCTGTTGTGTCACCCGCCCTCTCCTCTGTTGTGTCACCCCCCTCTCCTCTGTTGTGTCACCCCCCTCTCCTCTGTTGTGTCACCCCCCTCTCCTCTGTTGTGTCACCCCCCCTCTCCTCTGTTGTGTCACCCCCCCCCCTCTCCTCTGTTGTGTCACCCCCCCCTCTCCTCTGTTGTGTCACCCCCCCTCTCCTCTGTTGTGTCACCCGCCCTCTCCTCTGTTGTGTCACCCCCCTCTCCTCTGTTGTGTCACCCTCCCCTCTCCTCTGTTGTGTCACCCTCCCCTCTCCTCTGTTGTGTCACCCTCCCCTCTCCTCTGTTGTGTCACCCTCCCCTCTCCTCTGTTGTGTCACCCTCCCCTCTCCTCTGTTGTGTCACCCTCCCCTCTCCTCTGTTGTGTCACCCTCCCCTCTCCTCTGTTGTGTCACCCTCCCCTCTCCTCTGTTGTGTCACCCTCCCCTCTCCTCTGTTGTGTCACCCTCCCCTCTTCTCTGTTGTGTCACCCCCCATCTCCTCTGTTGTGTCACCCCCCTCATCTCCTTTGTTGTGTCACCCCCCCATCTCCTTTGTTGTGTCACCCCCCCATCTCCTCTGTTGTGTCACCCCCCCCTCTCCTCTGTTGTGTCACCCGCCCTCTCCTCTGTTGTGTCACCCCCCCATCTCCTCTGTTGTGTCACCCTCCCCTCTCCTCTGTTGTGTCACCCTCCCCTCTCCTCTGTTGTGTCACCCTCCCCTCTCCTCTGTTCTGTCACCCTCCCCTCTCCTCTGTTGTGTCACCCTCCCCTCTCCTCTGTTGTGTCACCCTCCCCTCTCCTCTGTTGTGTCACCCTCCCCTCTCCTCTGTTGTGTCACCCCCCATCTCCTCTGTTGTGTCACCCCCCCCCCCATCTCCTTTGTTGTGTCACCCCCCCATCTCTTTT
Source organism: Rana kukunoris (assembly GCA_029574335.1). NCBI lineage: Eukaryota > Metazoa > Chordata > Amphibia > Anura > Ranidae > Rana > Rana kukunoris. Next base: position 38,454,594 of record CM056056.1, on the reverse strand, counting down.
GTTGTGTCACCCCCCATCTCTTTTGTTGTGTCACCCCCCCATCTCCTCTGTTGTGTCACCCCCCCATCTCCTCTGTTGTGTCACCCGCCCTCTCCTCTGTTGTGTCACCCCCCCATCTCCTCTGTTGTGTCACCCCCCCTCTCCTCTGTTGTGTCACCCGCCCTCTCCTCTGTTGTGTCACCCGCCCTCTCCTCTGTTGTGTCACCCCCCTCTCTCCTCTGTTGTGTCACCCCCCTCTCTCCTCTGTTGTGTCACCCCCCTCTCTCCTCTGTTGTGTCACCCCCCTCTCTCCTCTGTTGTGTCACCCCCCCTCTCCTCTGTTGTGTCACCCCCCCTCTCCTCTGTTGTGTCACCCCCCTCTCCTCTGTTGTGTCACCCCCCCCTCTCCTCTGTTATGTCACCCCCCCTCTCCTCTGTTATGTCACCCCCCCCCCCCGCTCCTCTGTTATGTAACCCCCCTCTCCTCTGTTATGTCACCCCCCTCTCCTCTGTTGTGTCACCCCCCCTCTCCTCTGTTGTGTCACCCCCCCTCTCCTCTGTTGTGTCACCCCCCCTCTCCTCTGTTGTGTCACCCTCCCCTCTCCTCTGTTGTGTCAAACCCCCTCTCCTCTGTGTAAGCTTACCCCCTCCTCTGTGTCACCCACCCTCCACTGTCTCATCTACCGTCCTCTGTCTCACCCCCCCTCCTCTGTGTAAGCTTACCCCTCTCCTCTGTGTCACCCCCCCCTCTCCTCTGTGTCACCCCCCCTCTCCTCTGTGTCACCCCCCCTCTCCTCTGTGTCACCCCCCCACTCTCCTCTGTGTCACCCCCCCTCTCCTCTGTGTCACCCCCCCTCTCCTCTGTGTCACCCCCCCTCTCCTCTGTGGCACCCCCCCTCTCCTCTGTGGCACCCCCCCCTCTTCTCTGTCTCACCTACCCTCTTCTCTGTCTCACCTACCCTCTTCTCTGTCTCACCTACCCTCTTCTCTGTCTCACCTACCCTCTTCTCTGTCTCACCTACCCTCTTCTCTGTCTCACCTACCCTCCTCTGTGTAAGTTTACCCCCCTCCTCTGTGTCACCCCCCTCTGTCACCTTATTCCCCCTCCTCTGTGTCACCTTACCCCCCCCTTCTTTGTCTCACCCCCCTCCTCACTCTCTCTTAGCCCCTCGCTCACCTCCTCTCTCCCACCCACCACTTTTTCTCTTATCCCCCACCAACTCACCCAATCCCCTCTTTCTCCCGCCTCTCACCTCCTCCTCTCTCCCACCCACCACTTTTTAATCCCCCCTCTCTCTCTCTCATCCTCACCCCCACCAACTCACCCCCTCTCTCTCCCCCCCCCCCTCGCCTCCTCCTCTCTCCCACTCTTTTTCTAATCTCTCTCTTCTCTCTCTTTCTCTTTCTCTCTCCTTTTCTCTCCTCCCCCCCCACCTCTTTCCATCCTCAGGGGGTGGCTGCATGGGGCCCCAATAATTGCTAACAGCAGCCCTGTGAGTGAGTGAACCAGTTTGGATGTGCCATGAATCCCGTGTCCTGCCGGTACACTTCTCCACACATTTAAAGGAAGGAAAACGACACTCCAGTAAAGGAGCTCCACCCACAAACTCCGTCTCCCACACTTCCTGGCTCAAAGCGTCTCTCGGTAGGGCAGTCTAATGGGGGGTCTTTCACGGGGAAGGGGACACTGATGGGTGGGTTCCCTGATCTAATCAAGGGGGGACTGATATAAGGTAAAGGGAGTCCTGGTGGAGTACAAGGCCCAGCATTTTACTATGGGAGGCATTGGTGGACTACAAGGCCCAGCATTTTACTATATGAGGCATTGGTGGACTACAAGGCGCAGCATTTTACTATAGGAGGCATTGGTGGACTACAAGGTGCAGCATTTTACTATAGGAGGCATTGGTGAGACTAAAATGCTGGGTCTTGTAGTCCACCAATACCTGTTATAGTAAAATGCTGGACCTTGTAGTCCACCAATGAATCTATAGTAAAATGCATCAATGCTGTAGTGTCAGTGTGTAGCGGTCAGTGTGTATTGTGTAGCAGTCAGTGTGTAGCGGTCTGGGGTGGGGGGGGGGCTCCACAGGATTAGCTCGCACAGGGCGCCTGAACACCTAAGGCCGGCCCTGTTGGTACATGTCCCCTGGGGCAGGATCCAGGTCCCCAAACACTTTTTATTACAATAACTTGCATATTAGCCTTTAAAATTAGCACTTTAGATTTCAAACGTTCGAGTCCCATAGACTTTAACAGGGTTCTAAAGCTCACACAAACTTGCCGCGAACACCCCAAATAGTTCGCTGTTCGGCGAACAGGCAATGTTCGAGTCGAACATGAGTTCTACTCTAACTCGAAGCTCATCCCTATCCAAGGGTAATCCAAGTATCGAAGTCAAGAACGAGCCAAGTCAGCAAGCAAAAACAAATAGCATCCACTAAACAGCATAAACAGGAACCTATACTAGGCAAGGACAGGAAGGGGAAGTGGAGATCAAATCCCTAGAGAAAGCTATTCTGGGTCCCCAGTTTGCTAGTAAGCCCTGTCCACATACGTCTTTGGGGCATCGTTTCCAGGCCCATCAAATGAAGAAAATCTGAGAGTTCTTTTAAAAGTGTTACTAAACCCACAACAGTAAAATCATTCTATATATGAAGTAGAGCATTCTTGTTATACTCACGGTAGAACCTAAGGAGTTAATCGTCTGCATTGTGTAAAAAGGCTATTTGATCCTTTCTCCTCTGATCCTCCCCTTCTTCCACAGTCTCCAAAAAATAAACTGATATTTACAGAGCCAGGGGACAGGCTGCACATGCTCAGTCTGGTGTGTATGGCCAGAGAGTTTTTTTTTTTTGCTTGGGAGAGTGCATGTGGTCAGCACAGGGCCTAAAAAAGAAAAGAGAATGGAGGGCGCACCGACCTAGTGTGATACTGTAACACGATTTTTATTAAAATACTAAAATCAATGATTATACTCACAAAATGAGTTAAAAACAAGCCTTGAAAGACAGTTCAACAGCGCCAGCAGAACAGGACGGTTGCTTCAGTCCAAAGGTATCTGACTGATATTGAAGCTAGGCTAGCACTGTCCAGACAGAGGGTCAGGGGTTCTGCATTCTCATAGGACAATTGTGGTATAATGAAAACTCCTCCTACAAGCTTTAACTAGACACTAATAGAAGTCACAAGACTGTTATATACTGCTGATGAGAAACAGTATTAAGCAGTTTATAATTACTAAAATAATTGCATTTCCATGTTCTGTGTACTGTGGGGGACCAGATATAGTGAATGCAGGGTCCTGGGTTTAGTAACACTTTAACCTCCCTGGCGGTATGATTCTGTCTGGAATTACGTACCAAAAGCGGTACAATTATTTTGCATGGAAATTCTGCGTTTTATACTGTAGGCCTGCAATTTTTAGGAATAACTCACTTAAATTTGTCCAAACCAGAGTCCAGTAGACATCCCGGGTATGATAAAGTTTGAAACACAAAATCATAAAATTATAATATAATAAATAACTATAAATAATTATAACAAATAATAATGTAATTATAATAAAATGTATTCACTAATGTAATCAAATCAAAATCACTGAGCAAAATCAATTGCTCAGTTGCAGAATTGTCGCTGTCATTACTTTTATTTTTTTATGACGAATTTCCCCACAAATCGCTATCGCTCAATTCTGCAAGTGATTATCATTTATTATCGCTGTTTTCTAGCTGCTCTAAAATCACTTTTGACATAAAGGGACACTTTTGGTTGCTATGGACAATCTACAGTTTGCAGGCACAAAAAAAATGTTTTTATTATGTAAAAGAACATGCAGGGCACTGGACAGACCACTAGGGACAGGGGGGGGGGTGTACTTTTTACATACAGTACTGTAATCTATAAGATTACAGTATTCTGTATGTAATGTGTTTGTTTACTTTTTTGAATTTGCCGCCGGTCTCCGCCCCCGTGCGCCGTTACGTCGCAGGGAACAGAGATCGGCGGCGTGCGGGCACTGTGTGAGTCGAATGGAGGACGCCACTCGCTCACACTGCGTGGATGCATCGCTGGATCCAAGGTAAGCCAGCGCGCGCTGAAGGCTCTGCATATTCACCCCGAGCGCGACTCGGGGATATCGATATTTACATGAAAAATCCAACCCGAGTCGCGCTCGGGGATACCGGCAGGGGGGTTAAGCTATTTTTCGCTAATGACTTTTTCTAAGTATACTGTATATCTTTCAGATTGCTTGGATCATTTATAATACCTTTTTGGGATGTGACACAGAATTGAAGTAAATCTGTGTACAATTGAGTTATGTGAGTGGTATGTCTGAGCTGTTTATGATTGTATCCTTCAATTTTAATGTGTTAAAATAGAACTTGTCTTTGAAGTTTAAATAGAGTGGGGAAGATTTACAACTCTTAAGGGCTCTTTCACACGGAGCGGTCCGTTTTTTGGTCCGCTCCGTGTGTCCGTCGGCTCAGCGGGGGGTCTCCGCTGAGCTGTCGGGCCGACAGGGCGGTCCTCGCACACTGTGCAGGGACCGCCCTGTCTCTCCTCCGCTCTCCCCTATGGGGAATCGGATGGAAATGGACCGTCTGTCCGTTTGCATCCGATCCGTTCGGCCGGACGGAAGAAAAATAGGACATTCTTCCATCCGAAAAAAACGGATGCGGATCTGGCGGACGTTAGCGGATGCATCATCCGCTAACGGATCCGCTCCCATAGGGGCCCATTACAAGTCCGTTCGTCCGCTAGTGTGAAAGGGCCCTTAAAGCTGTCTGTGTTCCTGTTGAGACCTCACTATTTGTCATAGAAGGCATTGGCCTAGGAACAGGGGGCTTAACCTTTTATTCCCTTTTTTAGCAATTTTCTTTTCTTTTCATTAAAACATTATTTTAAAATCATTAAGCTGAATCTCTGAATGTTCTACATTAGAAATGTTGTTTTCTCTGTAAGGGCATTTGAAACACTGTTACATTCCTGTCTGCGGGTGTCACCAACACTTCTAAAAGGAAATCTATGGTCACAGCATACACTTTAATTTTATTACATCAGCATTGTAATAGGAATACGCACAGTAGATATGTTTGACAATCCAAAATAATTTTACTTGAAAAATCTCCTTTTATTTTGTGACTGCTGCCGGTCTGCTGGTCATCTCTTCCCACAACTTCCTGGACTTTCTGTATGCTTTGCAGCTTCTTCTCTGCTGTTTACTTTCAATTCAAAGGACTACATATCCCATAGTGCCTTGCTTCCCACAAGCAGTGATTCCTGTACTGATATCAGTTCACTACCTCCTGATCTTCACCATGTAAGTTTACATGACATGAGACATGAGATCATTCAGATTAATATTAGTAGGCTAGAAATAATTAAAATATGGTGTAGAAATTAATATATGATTTTACATTTTGACTATGAATTCACTTTAACCACAAATGGTTTTACCCCCTTTCTGACCAGGCTATTCAGCACTGTGCTACTTTAACCACTTAAGGACCGCCTAACGCCGATATACGTCGGCTGAATGGCACGGCTGGGTACAGGCACGTACAGGTACATCCCCTTTAAGTGCCCAGCTGTGGGTCGCGGGCGCGACCCGGTCCGAAGCTCCTCAAGTGGTTAACTGGCAATTGCGTCACAATGCAACACTGTACGCAAATGACATTTAAATCATTTTTTTTTTTTCAAACAAATAGAACTTCCTCTTGGTGATATTTGATCACCGCATTATGAATGAAAAAAAAAATCGACTTTATGGTATAAAACATATAATATACAATAAAATCAAATTTAAAAAATGTAGGTTGAATGTGGATTGGGATCCACCTCCCCTGGTTGTGGACAGAATGCTGCTAGCCCAAATAACATATATGGAAAAAGAAAAAATACTCCCAAGGGCCTATACGCAGCTTGCAAGTAAATAACTTAGACGGACGCCCACAGATGATGCCAAGTGTATGACAAAACGTGACATCATCACGCCGATCGGTACTGGCATGTGCTAGTGCATTGGGGCTTACAAACAGAGGGAAGCGGTGGACGCCGTCCTGAGTGCCCGTGATCTGAGGCTGTGATAAGCCATTTATATGATGTGTTGCCTGTTTTAATTTTAAAGATTGTAAGTGCTTTTCCAAACTTTTTTTGATATTTTAAATATTAAATCAAACGGAATTATGCTATGTGCCATTATTTGTCTTCTTCCTCATATGGGAGCTTTGGCTTGAGAGGATTGGACTCCAAGTATCTGAAATACTTATTGCTGTGATTATTTCCCTGCCTATCTCACGAGTAGTGGTGTTGGTAACAGAAGGATAGTACTGGCTCTGATTTGCAGGAACTACTTCCCTTTCTTCCTAATCATGGACTATCTTTGGGATTTTTTCTCTGAATACTTTGGACTTCTATATGCCACATATCATTTAATTTCATTTAAGGAGCGCTACTTAACCGCTTCAATACCAGGCTTTTATACCACCTCCATACCGGGCCTATTCTGACACTTCTCTCCTACATGTAATAATCATCATTCTTTTGCTAGAAAATTACACAGTACCCCCAAACATTATATATGTTTTTTTTAGCAGACACCCTAGGGAATAAAATGGCGGTCATTCCAAAGTTTTATCTTGCACGGTATTTACGCAATTATTTTTCAAACGCCTTTTTTTTGTAAAAAAATTGTTTTATGAATTAAAAAAATAACAAAACAGTAAAGTTAGCCCAATTTTTTTATATTATGTGAAAGATTATGTTACACCGAGTAAATAGATACCCAACATGTCACGCTTTAATTATGCGCACACTCATGGAATAGCGCCAAACTTCGGTACTTAAAAATCTCCATAGGCAACGCTTTATTTATTTTTTACAGGTTACAGTTTAGATTTACAGAGGAGATGTAGTGCTAGATTCGTTGCTGGCACTCTAACGCACGCGGCGATACCTCACTTATGTGGTTTAAACGGCGTTTACATATGTCGGTGGGACTTGCGTGTGCGTTCGCTTCTGCACGTGAGCTATCGGGGACAGGGGCGTTTTAATTTTTTTTTTATCTTTTATTTATTTTTTTGACTTATTTTTTATTTTTTTTTCCACTTTTTTTCATTTTTTTTTTCCACTTTTATTCCTATTACAAGGAATGTAAACATCCCTTGTAATAGGAAATGTGTGTGACAGGTCCTCTTTATGGAGAGATGTGGGGTCAATAAGACCTCACATCTCTCCTCCAGGCTGGAAACCATGAGATCGGTGAAAAAAAATTCACCGATCTCATGAATGGGGGCTTACAGCCGCAATTGCGGCTTTTACTTACGGGGACCCGGGCGTGACGTCATCAGATCGCGCCCGGGTCCTCCGACGGTCATAGAGATGACTGGTGACCATCTGGTCACCAGTCATCTCTATGCTTCCTGCCGCCGCTGACGATTCATTCTCCGGGCCCCCGAAGGCACAGGTAAGCCCGGAGAAGCACCGGATGGCGGCGGGAGGGGGGGGGATGTCCCCTCCTGTGGCCTGTAAGAACGATCGTTCTTACATTGTGCAGAATCGTCCGCTGAAGAAGAGGATATCTGGATGATGCCTCTGGCTGCAGGTATCATCCAGATATTCGCCTGCAATGCCCAGGCCGTCAATTGACGGCCAATTAGCATGATAAATCCCATCCCAGGCCTTCAATTTTCTATGGCTGGGTATTGAAGTGGTTTTTGCGATTCGGCACTGCGTTGTTTTAACTGACAATTGCGCGGTCGTGCGACGTGGCTCCCAAACAAAATTGGCATCCTTTTTTCCCCACAAATAGAGCTTTCTTTTGGTGGTATTTGATCACCTCTGCGGTTTTTATTTTTTGCGCTATAAACAAAAATAAAGCGACAATTTAAAAAAAAATGCAATATTTTTTACTTTTTGCTATAATAAATATCCCCCAAAAATATATAAAAAAACATTTTTTTTCCTCAGTTTAGGCCGATACGTATTCTTCTACGTATTTTTGGTAATAAAAATCGCAATAAGTGTTTATCGGTTGGTTTTCGCAAAATTGATAGCGTTTACAAAATAAGGGATAGTTTTATTGCATTTTTATTATTTTTTTTTTTTTTACTACTAATAGCGGCGATCAGCGATTTTCTTCGTGACTGCGACAATATGGCGGACACTTCGGACAATTTTGACACATTTTTGGGACAATTGTCATTTTCACAGCAAAAAATGCATTTAAATTGCATTGTTTACTGTGGAAATGACAGTTGCAGTTTGGGAGTTAACCACAAAGGGGCGCTGTAGGGGATGTGTGACCTATGTGTTATGTTTACAACTGTAGGGGGGTGTGGCTGTAGGTGTGACGTCATCGATCGCGTCCCCCTATTACAGGGATGACGCAATCGATGCTACGGCCACAGAGAAGCACGGGGAAGCCGTGTGTACACACGGCTCTCCCCGCTGTTCCGCTCCAGGGACGGATCGCCGCACTGCAGCGGCGATCGGGTCCGCAAATCCCGCGACCCACGGCTGGGTACTAAAATCAACGTATATATACGTTGATGTGCCCAGCCGTGCCATTCTGCCGACGTAAATGTGCAGTAGGCGGTCCTTAAGTGGTTAATATATATTGTTTAATAATATGTGTTGTGCTCTATAAGTAAATAACTACTTGTTTTTGTAAAAATATATATTATTTTATTGTTATTATAAAAAGAGTTTGTCTTGTATCATATTACATCAAAAGCAATATCATAAGGCTGGGGAAGGGAAAATACATACACAAAAAAGGACAACAACAAGAGCTCTGATGTACAATATTTTTTTCATAATGGATGTTTAAATATGGCAATAACAACATGCAATTCACCACAGTGGACTGCCGTTAAGAAATATCCAACGCGTTTCAATCTTAATGTTAACATTAAAACAAAATGTTAATGTTAAAAACAGGCAGTCTGCCATGTATCACAACATTCCTCAGCTGCTGAGATAACTATAAACATTGTAACGTTTTGTTCTTTAGATCACAGGGATGCACTTTGGTCTGTAAATGAGGGAAGTTTAACCACTTAGGCTGCATTCACATCTAGGCGACAAGTAAACGCAGCGTACGCGGCTTTACTTGCCGCGATTCGATTCATTTTCTTTTTTTTCTAACAAATTCTCTCCATTGATGTCTATGGCCGAACGCCAATGTCGCCTGAAAAAAAGGGTCCGGGACTTTTTTTCAGGCGGCAGGCGTACGGCGTTTCAGAGATGTGAACCATCTCTATAGACATCAATGGAAATTCGCCCCTCCAGCGGCACGAGCGTCGGGCGTCGGGCGTTTTGTCGCCTAGATGTGAATGGAGCCTTAAAGACTATACAAGACTAAACAATGTGGGACATTAAAGCGGGATTTCACCTGCAATTTTTTTTTTAAAGTTAACAGCTACTAACACTGTAGCTGCTGTCTTTTAATAAGGACGCTGTGCCAGCGATGATGGGACCCCGGTGGCGATCACTCGGTCCTGCATGGCGCCTCCATCTTGACTAAGGGAAACAGGCAGTGAAGCATGAGGCATACTGCGCAGGTGCGACTCGCACAGTGCTTTGTGAATGGGCGGCTGCTTCCTGGGATACACACAGTTCCCAGAAGGCAGCGCGCCCCATTCACCAGAAGACACCACGATGGAGGATGATGAAGAAGACGACCGCGGTGGAGGAAAATGCAGAAGAGCTATGTCCCCATAGCAACAGCCCTTTCTGGTGAGTATATATAAAAAAAATCATATTTTTAGGGGATTTTAGGGGGAAAAAATAGGATGGAACTCCACTTTAAATGACATTTCTTTCTTGTTTAGCTGAATCAGGGATGGAGGCTCATTGTGCCTCATTCAAAGTCCCCAAATTCGCCCCCTCTCGCTTAAAGACTAAACCATTTTTTTGACACTTGTTGGTTTCAAGTTAAAATCAGTATTTTTTTGCTAGAAAATTACTTAGAACCCCCAAACATATAGATATATATATATATATATATATATATATATATATATATATATATATATATAGATAGATAGATAGATATCTGTATATATATATATATATACTGTATATATAGATAGATATCTACTGTATATATATCGATATCTCTATATATATAAATATATATATATATATATATATATATATATATATATATATATATATATATATAAATTGCAGAGACCCTAGAGAATAAAATGATGGTTGTTGCTATATTTTATGTCACTGTATTTGAAAAAATACACTTCAATGAAGTAAAAAAATAAACTAAACAGTAAAGTTAGCCCAATTTTTTTGTATAACATGAAACATTACGTTGCGTTACGCTGCGAGAATCGTGAACGAATCATGATCTTTATTTTAAGCAAAACAATCATGATTCTCATTTTGGCCAGAATCGTGCAGCTCCTAGTGGACATTAATAAAACCTCCGTAGGCTAATATAAAATGAATTCTTCACTTTTCATTTTTTTTTTAAATCTGTACATTATAATAGGTTAACATTTAAATGCATCTTTCTTTCTCTCTCTTTTTTTTTTTTTTTTCTTTTAGGCAGTCAGCGATCGAAAGCAACGAGCTCATTAAGTTGAGCCTGGTTTTGACTAAATGGTTTTTGAGTAGCGTGTGGGTGAAACTTAAGTATTCCAATGCCTTACTGTAAAAAGTTTCAGGTCAGCAACTCTGTGATAGAAAGTCTAAATGCCGTTGTGAATTCCTAAGTGTGTGCATTATGGCAAGAGCTGTGAGTTCCACTTATTAGTCCGGCACCCATTTTTAAATTGTTTACAACGTTCTCCACACTTGTCAATCTTCGGGACTCACTGTTAGTCTTTAAGCCGGCAATTATACATGTAACCCAGTCTCAGCGAGAGAAGAGGAAGGTTTAGACACTGCAGTCTATGGAGAGAAAAGAGTCACACAAAGGGGCAAGAAGAAAACTGCTTTAGGAATAGGATCAGATTTGTTGACAGGGGACTTCCACAAGCCCTCTTACATAAATGGTGGAAAGCCATTTAAAAATCATGTTATGCTTCTGAAAGAGGCTGTTAATATTCCCTATTCATTACTGGTGCCATAATGACCTTCACTGTCAGATAGAATCACAAGTTACCATTGTCATCACTTTCTGCTTTGACACGAGGTGCAGAGTGAATTCTACAAGCTCTTCAATTGCTTTGAAGATAGTTTGTAGGTTCTCCCGCAGCCTTGGATAAATATAACTTCATCAGCAGGTTACCTATGTTAGCGTTACTCTAAAGTAGACGGAAGCAGATCTACTGGTTAGGTTCAACGTTCTACCCAGAGCAAGCCAATTAGCAGAACACAAAAATCATAGCTATCACCCGATCTGCTTGTGTTCAATATTGGCAGATTTTTCTTTAATTCAGTTGGAATGGAAAGGATTCAAGGCCCATCATTATTGTAAAGTGCTTGAATGCTTACTTCCTTTAGCCGCTGAGCAAACCAAACACATGCATGGTGCTCCAAGGTATCATTATTAAGACACGTTGTGCCTCAATAATGATACCTCGGAACACTACTGTGTGTTTGGTGTTCTTTCTCAGTGGCTGAAGGAATGTAAGCATTCAAGCCCATCGCCATAATGATAGGTGCCCGCATGACAGTTAGCACTTTAGCCACTTAAAGTGATATTCAAGTTTTTTGTTTTTAAAATAACAAACATGTCATATTTACCTCAACTGTGCAGTTCATTTTGCACGGCGTGGCCCCGATCATCCTCTTATGGGGTCCCACAGCGGCTCTCTCGGCTCCTCCCGGCATTAGATAAGCCCCTCTGGGAAGCTCTCTCCCAAGGGGGTTACCTTGTGGGTGCGCTCCTGTGTCATACACTCGGCGTCCATAGACGCAGGAGCGCCGCCCCCTCTGCATCCATCAAACAACAATACATAGATTCATGCATTGCATGAATCTATGTATTGTTGCTACTGCCGCCCACTATTCAGATGTCCGACCCCCTGTTGAGCGCCGGATATCTGAATAACCTCCGTGGGGGTGTTTTGGAAGTGCCTGATTAGAGCGAGATGCTCTAATTGGCTTCCCAATTTGAGTCTGCAGGCTCTGATCGGCTTCCAAATTGTTAACCAGAGGGCGCACAGGCTGTGCGTTCCCTGGTTAAACAGTGCTGTGTTAGGGAAACACTTCTCTCAGCCAATCTGGTGCACCGGTTCTGTTTACCGGTCACCTGATTTTCTGAAGTGGCATCGGTGGCAGGAGAAGACATCGAGGGCACGTTGGGAGGACGGCGCTTACCCGAGAAAGGTAAGTGCTGGGCTGGGGGAAAACTGGCTGCATTTGGGGGCACACACTGGCGGCAATTGGGGGCACAAACTAGCGGCAATTGGGGGCACAAACTGGCGGCAATTGGGGGCCACAAACTGGCGGCAGTTGGGGGGACAAACTGGCGGCATTTGGGCGAACAAACTGGCTGCAATGGGGGGGACAACCTGGCTGCATTTGGGGGCACAAACTGGCTGCATTTGGGGGCACAAACTGGCTGCATTTAGGGGCACAACCTGGCTGCATTTGGGGGCACAAACTGGCTGCATTTGGGGGCACAAACTGGCTGCATTTAGGGGCACAAACTGGCTGCAATTGGGGGGACAAACTGCCTGCATTTGATGGGCACATTGGCTGCGTTTAATGGGCACAGTGGTGGAGATTGATGAACAGCCAAACCGTTATTACCACCCACCTAATATTGAGTAGTTTGCCCTTTTGCCATTAAAACTGCCCTGACCCATTGAGGCATGAATTTCACTAGACCTCCGAAGGTGTGCTGTGGTATCTGGAACCAAGCTATCAGTAGCAGATTCTTTAGGCCCTGTAAGTTGGAAGATGGGCCATGTTTTTTTTTGCATTGTCACACCAAAACCCATACCGAACCTTCATCCAAGAATGCAGCCCTGCAAGCCAGGAAAGGGACAATGACTAGTGAGCCCCCACCTCCTGAATCATACAAGACCACATGCCCCCCCCCAAAAAAAAGCACCTTGTCCCCAAGTTGAGGAAAACCATGGCTCTTTCCCACAACCCTGGATTGTGGTTGAATGGTGCAGGACCCTTTTTTGGCCCGCACTATGTACTTTTCAGAGCTTTGAGTTGATGAAGCATAGTACCAATGATCCAATTGTGACAATAGTTCAAGATGGTGGCTGAGGTTGTGTTTTAGTAATGTATGAGCCAAAATCCCTTACTAGGGGCTAATTCAAATCAAGGCAAACATGCATTCCTGCTGAACACTTAGCAATCTATTATTGCATTGCCTTTCATACCTTTTCTTTTTTTGCCATTCCCAGCCCCTGGCTTTATCCCAGGGTAGAAGGCAGGAATTGGCAGATGTAAAGCCGTTAAAGGCAGTGCATTAAAAGATTTCCAAGCAAGTGTTCTTATGTCAGAGAGAAGGACCTGTTCAATAGGTGTCCTTTGTAACAGACTGTGCTATACAACAGGTGATCCCGATACAATGTATGTACCTTTTTGATGTTTGCAGTTGTTGCAGCACTCAAGGGACCGCTGTTTCCAGTGCCTTCGACTCTAGAGAGAAGCATCTTACTCCCTGACTCACCTGAGGTTTTAATGAACAGACAAAAGCCTGCAGGGAAGAAAACATGTGGAGCAACCAGCAATAATACAGTTCAATAGAGCATCTAAGACAGCACACAATTGTAACAGGAGAGAAAATATACAAATCTGCTATAAGGAACAGCAAAACTATCTAGGTGACCTGACTGGAAGGTAAAGAAAATGCTAGATATATCAGTAGCTAGAGGATCTAAGCACAGTTAGCCAGCTTTGGAGCCTTGGATCTCCTGTTAGATTGCTTAGTCTCTCACATTAGAGTATTTATTTTCCAATGGGAAGAGAAGTAAAGGGTGCCAGCTGACTTTTCACAGGCAACAACTCTAGATATCAATAACAGCAGCAGGGTCAGTATTAAACATGTTGCCAAGGGGTCTCTCAACTCTCCCAATGGTCCTGATATGTCTTTGGCGATAGGTCACGCTGTACATACAGGGTTTCCCCTCAAGCCAGTGTTGGACACAACTGCAGCCTTCTCCCTGTAGCGGTACAACTGTAGTTGCTGCTGGTAGTTGTGGTCCGTCTGTCACCCTGCCCAGCCAGGCACACCCAGACAGAAAACAGTCCATGCATTTTTTTTTTTTATTGAGGGAATTCAACTTGGATGGGAATAGGGTAGTTATGAGATCCCCAGAAGACAATGTAGGGACTGAAACTACATAGACTCTCTGTATATACAACTTCTTCTCTTCCTCCAGCACAACACTTGATCTCACACTTCAACACATAACTTGATTGCTGATCTCACTCCAGTTCATTACTTTATTTTTCACTTCCAGGACCAACTAGCACTTTAGATTAGGCCTGACACTGGCACCACCAGGGCTTAGCAAATGCTTTTTGTAGGCAGGGACCATGGGCCGCTATGGTATAGCAAAAATTGTTTAGTCCTAGTGCTAGGTGGAAACAGAAAAGTCAGTGCTACTATACCCATACACCACATAGATAGCAGAGCTCCAAGGTGCTTGATCCACAGTCGTTGGCTGAGTAGAGTAATGGGGGAAAAAAGATCCACACTCTGGTTGTTGCTCTTAAAATGTCTTAATTTTATAGAATAGACACAGTGAACAAACACAGATTAGGTAAATTAGGTAAATTGACGTGTTTCAGCCTATAAGGCCTTATTCATAACCACATTACAGACATGAAACTTTGGAATAAATAGTAGCTCTAAAGATCACAGGCTCCACCCATTAATTGTCTTAATTGACCACAGGCAATTATCCAAAAAAGGGAATCAGCTGTAATACAAATAGGGTGATCCATGTGTATGACACTCATTTGGTCCCAGGACAGAACCCTAGGGGACCCCACTTTCCACCCCTGCCCATTCCGAGTACTCTCTATTATCACTACCCTCTGAATTCGCCCCTGTAGCCAGTTTTCAATCCATGTACTCACCGTTTGGTCCATGCCAACAGACCTTACTTTGTTCAGTAAATGTTTATGGGGAACTGTATCAAATCCTTTTGCAAAATCCAGATACACCACATCTACGGGCATTCCCTTATCCAGATGGCAGCTCATCTCCTCATAGAAGGTTAATAGATTGGTTTGGCAAGAACGATTCTTCATGAATCCATGCTGATTTTTACTGCTAATAATACAGTTGTCATTGCTAAAATCTTGTATATAGTTCCTTAACATCCCCTTCAAGAGCTTGCATACTATTGATGTTAGGCTAACGGGTCTGTAATTCCCAGTGATGTATCTTGCCCCTTTTTAAACTTTTGGTACTACATTGGCTTTTCTCCAATCAGCTGGTACCATTCCAGTCAGTAGACTGTTCGAATAAAAAATAGGAACAATAAGCTGGCAATTACTTGACTGAGTTCCTTAAGCCGCGTACACACGGCAGAGAACCTCGACGGGCAGAACACATCGTTCCGCCCGTCGAGGTTCTCTGCCGGCCGTCAGATTCGGCGACCCGCCCGTCGGGAATGGCAACCAGCCATTCATCCAGGCGGGCCGTCGAGCAAAAAGAGAACCTGCTCTCTATTTCTGCTCGACGGCATTCCCGACGGGATGCTCGCCGAGAGCGTACACACGGCCGAGGTTCTCGCTGGAATGCAGCTTCCAGCGAGGTTCTCGCTGGTTTCCAGCGAGAACCTTGGTCGTGTGTACGCCGCCTGAAGGACCCTCGGTGCAAGCCATCCGGTCCTGGTGACTTATTAATGTTAAGTTTTTTAAGTCTATTTCTAATTATGTCCTCTGTTAACCATGGAGGTGCTTTCTGTAATGTGTCATGAGAATAAACACTGCAGTTTTGGTTACTGATCCCCCCCCCCGATTCCCTAGAGAAGACTGAGGAGAAGAATAAATTCAATACCTTCCCCATCTCTCCATCCTTAGTAACCAGATTCCCTTCATTATTCTTTATGGGACCAATATGACCTGACCTCTCTTTCTATTTATGTACTTAAAGAATTTCTTTGTATTTTTCTTACTCCTCCGCTATGTGCCTTTTGTGTTCTATCTTAGCAGCCCTGGTTGCACCCTTACATTTCTTGTTGTATTCTTTGTAAAGTTGGAATGCTGATGATGATCCCTCAGCCTTGTAATTTTTGAAGGCCTTCTGCTTTTGTTTTTTTATGCATTTTTAAGTTGGAGTTAATCCATCCAGTACTTTTATTAGCTCTTTTAAATGTATTTCCCATTATTTATTTAAATGTATTTCCCATTGGGATGCACTGGCTAATGCCCTTATTTAATATGCTCTTAAAGCATTTATCCATTTATCCTCTGTGTTCTTTGTTTCTAAGATCTTATCACAATGTGTATCTTCTAGCATTCCTGGCTCAAGCTTCTTTGGTTCACACCCAGGGCCTACCCCTGCAGAGCTTAAAGAATCTCTGCTCTGGTGTGGCTCTTGTCCCCTAGACAGACCAGCTGAAGCACTGTATGGCATCTTTTCGCCTGACTCGTTGAATGGCCCCTTGAACGCTTAGGGATACTTGTGGTTCATGGGACAGATCAGCACAGAAGGGCATGGAGAAGGAGGGGGTAGAGCTGACAAATCCCACATCATCATCACTAGCTGTGTGGAGACATGGTGGCACAACAAGCTGCAGCACTGAGCCTTGTCCTGCATGTTGCAAGGACCCATGACACCCTTTGCTATACCATCATCCCCGTCAGTGGAGGCTGCTGAGATATAGCGGTGTTAGACATGAAAGGTGAGGCGTGAAGAGGAGAAGAATTGTGTCTCTTGTGTGTGGCTTTCAGGTGGTCTTGCCAACGGCTGAGTGATGGGAGGTTAAATACCTTGTCAAGCACGTGGTACCCAAATGGCATGTGTTTTTTCCACGCTTGATCTACTTGCGGCAGAGATTGCAAATTGCAACAGTGAGATTGGCTGCACATGTGCTAAAAAAGACCTAGACAGCTGAAGTGTGGGAAGTGGGCTGGGAGATCATGAATGGAGCCCTAATAATAAGTACTCTTTATTGATTAAAGTGGAACTAAAGTCTGCAGCTCCTTCCTGGGCACTGACATCTGCTCCCTGCAGGGGCGGACTGACAACTCATGGGGCCCCCGGGCAATAGAAGATTATGGGGCTCCCAGACAATAGGAGATTATGGGGCCCAAAGGGCAATAGATTATGGGGCCCACACAGTACTGTATACACACACACACAGAATACATACACACACTTAGAAGGTACAGGAGAGGTATAATCTTGGGATTTTTAGACCAAAAGGATGTCGGTAAGGGACATTTCAGGGACAGATGTAAAAAAAAAACACACATTTTTACATCCTGTACCTGGTATTACTGAGGCTGGCAACTCTGATGGGGCCCTCTAGTGGCATGGGGCTCTCGGGCAGTGCCCGAGTGCCCGAATGGTCAATCCGCCCCTGGCTTCCCATCATTTTCTGGGTATGGGGTCTTCAGGCACCTCAAATGACCAATGGAGGAATGACTTAACTTCCATGTACAGTATGCGCACAGGAGTTTGTTCATTCTTGCACTTAGGTGTGCCGAGAATCTACACTGAGCTACTCTTGCAATAACTAAGTGTACGATCGAAAGAAGACTGAAAGGAGGCAGCTAAGTTCCTTTTTTGCAGATAGGACATTGCATATCTCTTCTGTAATAAGAAGCCTGGCTGCTCACAGTTTTTAATTTTGTCACATTAGTTCTGCTTTAGAGCTGTCTGTTCCCTTGGGGATTGTCCTGTAAATAGTCTACCAAGTACGACTTGGACGTCTCCTCCTCTTCTTTGCAATTTACAGTAGAGTATATTTACATATATATGTATACATAAAGCTTGCATCTGCCTGTCTCTGCCTGAGAATATTTTCATCTGAGCCCTGAACAGAACAGAGCGGAAAATCAGAACCTGGCAGTCAAGGCAATCTGTTTCTTTATACTCAGATCTTTCAGGCCTCGTACACACGATCGGACATATCCGATGAAAACGGTCCGCGGACCATTTCCATCGGATATGTCCGATCGGGAGTTTGATCCGATGGCGTGTACACACCATCGGATCAAATTCCCCGCCGCCGGACGGCGCGGTGACGTGGCGGTGACGCGGCGGTGACGTTGACGCCGCCACGTCACCGCCACGTCACTGCACCAGGAAGTAAAACACTTCCGCGCATGCGCCGAATCCATTCGGCGGCGGGCGCGGCGGCGGTGGGGGACGACATGTCTGCTGGTAAGTGTACTAACCAGCAGACATGTCGGGCGGACAGATTCCCACCGGATAGATTTCAAAGCATGCTTTGAAATCTGTCGGGTGGAGAAATCTGTCCGCTAGCCCATACACACGAGCGGAGATGTCTGCTGAAACGGTCCATCGGACCGTTTTCAGCGGACATATCCCCTCGTGTGTACGAGGCCTCAGAGTACTTCCACGGCATGAAGCATACCCGAGTACCCATCTACAGCCAAGAAACGTTAATTCCAGTAATCAGGTACGATTATGGAGGACATCGATGTGAGAATATCCTTCACCAGTGTAGAATTGGCTGAGATTGTTTAGAATGCAGTTTGATGGGATACAGGATGCTCTGCTGTTTTCTGGTACTGCAGTCTGCATGCACGGAATATATCCCTCGATGAATGGAAGAGCTCCAGGAAATGCTATCCAGGGAGACACGATGAACTCAATGTGCACTGTCACAATGAACCCTGCTCTGCCGATCCTTCATCCTATTACTGTGATGTCAGTGCTAACCTATAAAACATACGATTCACGCTGTGCGCTATCAGGCTTCCTCAAAAGCGGGGCAAAGAGTGGAAACGATGCGCTGTAACGATAACAACCAACCAGAGTTATTGATGGCAGAAGGTTGAAACGTAAATATGGGTCACCAAATCATGTACATTACTTTGCCTAACATAAAAAACTGTTTTTTTAATTTTATTTTATATGGCATTAAACCTCCACAAAAAACAAAAAAAAACAAAAACAAATAGCACTCAGGAGCTCTATGCATAAGGCCCCTTTCCACCGTATGCTCAGCGTGGATTGCTCCGTTAATCCCTGTTGAGCCGTCGGATGACAGGGCGGTCCTCGCACACTGTGCAGGGACCGCTCTGTCTTTTCTCCGCTCTAACCTATGGGGGGATCGGATAAACACGGACTGATTGTCCGTGTTCATCCAATCCGATCCACAGACGGAAGGAAAAATAGGGTTTTCTTCCGTCTGCAAAATCGGATCTTTGAGGAGGCGGACGAGATCGTCTGTCAGTGGATGTTCATCCGCTGACACCTGCAATCTCATAGGGACCAATGTATGTCCCTTTTTTCATCCACAAACAGATGGATAAAAAAGCGGACATATGGTCCGCACGTGTGAAAGGGGCCTTAATGTACTAGTATGCACGATAAGCGATCCCTTACTGCTGTGTCAGCGTTTTTCGGCATTTACGGCTGTGATGACATCACTCACGCAAATGCGCATGGGAGTTACAATGCCACAACACAGAGCCATGCTGTAAATGTGTACTGAGTTGCACATGTATGGCTCAGTGTACACAAATATGGCCAGATTCAGAAAGAGTTACGTCGGCGTATTAGTAGATACGTCGTCGAAACTCAAAATCTGCGCCGTCGTATCTTGAAGCGTATTCTCAAAGTGAGATACGCCTAAATGTTGCTAAGATACGACCGGCGTAAGTCTCCTACGCCGTCGTGTCTTAGCTGCCTATTTACGCTGGCCGCTAGAGGCGTGTACGCTGATTTACGCCTAGAATATGTAAATCAGCGAGATACGCCTATTCACGAACGTACGCCCGGCCATCGCAGTACAGATACGCCGTTTACGTAAGGCGTTTTCAGGCGTAAAGATATTCCAACAAAAGCTATTGTTAAGTATGGACGTCGGGACCGCGTCGAATTTTATAAATTTTACATCGTTTGCGTAACTCGTCCGTGAATGGGGCTGGACGTAAATTACGTTCACGTCGAAACCCATGAGTCATAGCGGCGTCATTTGGAGCATGCTCACTGGGATATGTCCACGGACAGTGAATGCGCAGTTAGTTAAAAACGTCAATTACGTGGGGTCACACTTAATTTAAATAAAACACGCCCACATCAAACACATTTGAATTCGGCGGGCTTATGCCGGCCCATTTACGCTACGCCGCTATAACTTAGCTTTGTGAATACAGCACTTGCCTTTCTAATTTACGGTGGCGTAGCGTATCTGAGATACGTTACGCCCGCATAAAATTACACCACTCTACGTGAATCTAGCCAATAGGATCTAAAATCCAAAGGTGCTGTCCAAAAGGAACCAGAGTTAACCACTTGCTTCCTGGGCACTTAAGCCCCCTTCCTGCCCAGACCAATTTTCAGCTTTCAGCGCTTTCACTCTTTGAATGAAAATTGCACGGTCATGCTACACTGTACCCAAATTAATTTGTTTTCATTTTTTTCACACAAATAGAACTTTCTTTTGGTGGTATTTAATTGCTGCTGGGTTTTAAATTTGTTGCTAATATAGCGCCCATGTACCTTACAGTACTGGTGCTAGTGAAATTTAAGGGCAGATCAGAGTGTAGTTAAACTCTGATCCAGATTGTTAGTAGCAAATTGTGGTCTCTATCTCAGCTTGGCTGTGCTGTGAGTCCATTCTGCTGTATTGGGGTGTTCTTCCAACCCCAGTACTGCAGGTGGCAGCAGTGGAGTCAAGGTTTGGGTACTCTTCTCAGCAGCCAATCACAAGGGTTTGTCCTCGCTGTGCATGCTGGGGAGGGATTTTTATGGGACAGACGCCATTGGTTCTGGGTCTTCTTCGTCCTGTGTGGTACCCACCTTTCAAGTGGCCACATCATGGCGCCCCGGCGTTATGGCCTACCTGGCCGGGGCATGCGTGCCACGCGGTGTTCCTGGTTCCAGGGACAGGCTGCCCTGAAGCATCTGAACAGAGGCGGGGACCAAGTGAGTGACTGGGTTCCCAATCTGAAGATCCCAAGCTGTACTGCTGTTTGGTTGGGGGGGTGAGTCTGAGGAGCGCCATTGAGAGGCTGGCGGTCCAAAAGGGCCTAGACAAACCACCGGGGATTGAGGTAGCCGGACACCGCGGGATTGATCACCTGTCGGTCGGTACTTGGGTGGCAAGTTGAAGGAGATCCAGATGTAACTCAAGTAAGGAGGCATATCTCCAATAAGTCAACCCACAGACACAGACCCCTCTCAATGAGCCTCAGAAGATACCTCTGCCACAGGTCCCCTCTGGACCTGTGGCAGAGGTATCTTCTGAGGCTCATTGAGAGGGGTCTGTGGCAGAGACTTTCTCCCAAGTTCAAGTTCACCAAGGAGGGTCTGTGGCAGAGACTTATTCCTAAAAGTGTCCAAGTGATACTCCAGCTGCCAGGTCAGTGAGAGAGGCCTGTCTGGGTACACTAAACCCATTTACTGTTTTTAGCCGGCTGGGTAATAAAGAGCACAGCAAAGAGAACCTGTCGTGGACATTCCTTTACTTCTACTACATGCAATATGCATCATTTACCCCTAGGAATTTCGGAGGAGCCACGAGTTAACACGCCGCCCAAAAATCCAGCAGCTCCTTCGGGGGTAATGCTACACTAAATTAAACAAAAATGGTAATTTTTCTCCTTCGCTGATGTGTTCTGATGATGCTGCACTGATGGGCACTGATAGACTGTACTGATGATCACTGACAGGTGGCACTGATGGGCACTGATGATCACTAATGGGTGGCACTGGGAGGTGACACTGATAGGCAGCACTGATCTGCGGCACTGATTATGAGACATCACTGGTGGGCATTGATTGGGTGGAACTGTGGGCACTGGTAGGTGGCACTGTGGGCACTGGTAGGTGACACAGTGGGCACTGGCAGATGACACTGGTAGGCACAGAAAATGCATCTGTGACTTTCTGTGTGAGGGACCGATGTCCCTCTGACAGAAGCCGGTAATAGGCTTTTTTTTTTCCTCACGCTGACAGCGTAAGGGAAAAAATACAGACTATCGAGCTTCTGTTTACATCACGCAATCAGCTGTCATTGGCTGGCAGCTGATCACGTGGGAAGGGGACAGGATTGACCCCTTACTCGGATCTGTGATCGCCCGAGTCTCATAGACCCACAGGGACGCGCAGACAGCGCTTGCCCGGGAGGACGTCCATGGACGCCCTCCTGACAATTAAGGCCCACACTGTAGCCGTCTTTTGGCAGCAAGTAGTTACATTCAGTGATCTCAGTAATTAGCACATAGTAACAGTTAGAGCTGCATAGTTAATTGTTAAAAAATCGCGATCTCGATTCAACCCCCCCTCACGATCTCTATGCAGAATTTCCCAATTCATTCATGTAAAGTGTAGAGAGTTCTCTACTCACTCAGCTGTCAAAAGAAAAGAAAAAAAAACGGTGGTGGTTGTGGATGGGTTCACTGTTTTCTCTTGAGGTGTGACCGTAGAAGCCCCCACAATTCAGGGGAAGATGATGTGATCGCTGGCTTCAGTTGGGTGAGATGGTCTATTGGGTTAATCTTTTGGAGTACTAATCTTCCTTAGGAAGCCTACATGATGAAACACGCAGAAGCAAGTACTTCAAATGTCAGCTTCCGATCAACAGAAGACATCTGAACATAACATTTATAGTGCAATCATGTGATCCTGTCAAACTGTCACAATTACTGGTTCTTTTAACTGATGTATTTTAAAGGTGCATTTTTTTCTAATAAACATGAGGGTTGATTTATTAAAACTGGAGAGTGCAGACTCTGGT
This sequence comes from Rana kukunoris, assembly GCA_029574335.1. NCBI lineage: Eukaryota > Metazoa > Chordata > Amphibia > Anura > Ranidae > Rana > Rana kukunoris. The sequence goes on along the minus strand of CM056056.1, from coordinate 38,431,786 downwards.
GCGGCTGTGCATGGTAGCCAATCCGTTTCTAACTTCAGCTTGCTCATTTAAAGGGGTTGTAAACCCTTATGTTTTTTCACCTTAATGCATCCTACCCCAGCCCCTGTTTTACTTACCTTCCTCTGCCCAGTGTTCTTGGCTCTTGATTGGATAGATTGATAGCATCACAGCCATTGGCTTCCGCTGCTGTCAATAAAATTCAATGACTCGGGTGCCGGAGGGTGGGGCTGTGTCTTACATTCGGATCCTATGGACGCCAAATTCTGGACTTAGGAGTGCACCCTTCTTAGACCCACACCGCCTGCTTTATTAACCACTTGCTGAATATTACTGCTGACCGGGGCCATGTACCCGTACGTGGCCCCGCTCATGTACACTGGGATGCTAAGAAGCGTAATCTGCGACTGCGGATTGTGGTGCTCAGTATCGGCCCACTGTGCCTTTCTTCCCCTAGGGCCTTTCTTTCCCTAGGGCCTTTCTTCACCTAGGGTCTTTCTTTCCCTAGGGCCTTTCTTCTCCTAGGGCCTTTCCTTCCCCAATGTCTTTCTTTCCCTAGGGCCTTTCTTCCATATGGGCCCTTCTTCCCCTAGGGTCTTTCTTTCCCTAAGGCCTTTCTTCCCCTAGGGCCTTTCTTCCCCTAGGGCCTTTCTTTTCCTAGGGCATTTTCTTCCGCATGGGCCTTTCTTCCCCTAGGGTGTTTTTTTTCCCCTAAGGCCTTTCTTCCCCATGGGCCCTTCATTCCCTAGGGCCTTTTTTCCTCTCGGGTCTTTCTTTCCCTAGGGCCTTTTTTCCTCTTGGGTCTTTCTTTCTCTAGGGCCTTTCTTCCTCTAGGGTCTTTCTTTCCCTAAATCCGATTGCCTCTCGGGGGATCAGGAAGGAATTTTTTCCCCTCCGGTAGCAAATTGGATCATCGCTCTGCTGGGGTTTTTTGCCTTCCTCTGGATCAACTGTGGGTATGAAGTTGGGTGTATGGGATGTACTGTGTTTTATTTTGTTTGTTTATTTTTTTTTTATGGTTGAACTGGATGGACTTGTGTCTTTTTTCAACCTGACTAACTATGTAACTATGTAACTATGGCCTTTCTTCCCCTAGGGTCTTTCTTTCCCCAGGAACTTTCTTCCCCTAGGGTCTTTCTTTCCCTAGGGCCTTTCTTCCTCTGGGGTCTTTCTTACCCTAGAGCCTTTATCCCCTATGGTCTTTCTTTCCCTAGGGCCTTTCATCCCATAGGGTCTTTCTTTCCCTAAAAGGGGAGGACTGTATTTGTTATTTTAGGGCTTGTTCACACCAGCTTGCTAAAATGGGCCATTTATGTTCACAGGCTGGCGTCCATTGTGGAGTGGTGGTGAGGGGTGGTACCTTGCATTACAAGGCGCTGCTTACCTCATTTTTTTACTTATTAAAATGTCATAAATTAACATTTCAGTCACTTCTATGCAACAGCTGTTGCACAGTGAGATGCACTGACATGAAGTCCGGTGCACAGAAAATGCAGCCTGTCTGTATTCTTGCATATCGCATTCCAACCCACCTCAAAACTGCATTGTGGTGTGATTAGAGCAAATGGAAAACAATTGCTTTGTGTGTGCCGTGGCATTAGCCGCGCATTGACCTGTGCAGAATAATACAGCTCTACTGATGTGGTGTGAACAAGCTTCGATCCACCGTCATTTTTTCATCAATGTGTTCAATTCACCAACATTATTTTGGCTCATGTGTGGAATCGATATTTTATCGCATGAAATTGATCTTTGAAGCTGACCACATTACATGTCTCTCTTCTTATGGTACTCTGCTCCGGAAGCTCCATATAGAAACTCACCAATTTGACAGCACCTTTTATAATCTTGCTGAATTAAAGCCAGGGTCACCATCAGGGGTGTACAGGTACGGAGGTCCCCAGGGGCTCGATGGAAACCCTCTATTTTTTTTTTTTATATATATATATTTTTTTTTGTTTGTTTTTATTAAAGGGCCCAGAGGTCCCCAGGGCCACGAATGGCAACCCCCCTTTTTTTTATATATAAAAAAATTCATTTTTTTATATCTTTTTTTTTTCTTCTTTTAATTAAGGGGCCCGGAGGTCGTCCCCAGGGCCCCTGATGGCAACCCCCCTTTTTTATAAAAAGATATATATATTTTTTTTTATTAAAGGGCCCAGAGGTCGTCCCCAGGGGCCCGGAGGTCCCCCCAGGGGCCCGGGTGGCAACCCCCATTTTTTATATATTTTTTTAATAAAAAATTGTTTAATTTTTTTTATATATATTTTCTTTTTATTAAAGGGACCAGAGGTCCACAGGGCCCGGAGGTACCCAGGGCCCCAGATGGCTACCCCCTTTTTTTTAAATATATCATGCCTGAAGTTGTGTAAGGGGCCCCATAATTCCTGATGGCGGCCCTGATTAAAGAGGTACTAAAGTCTATGGCCCAGATTCATAAAGCAATTACGCCTGTCTAACTGGTGTTAGACAGGAGTAATTTCAAATTTTGCGCGCCGTATCACTAGTTTGAATCCTCAAACCATGATACGGCGGCTTCGGGCTTCGATCCGAGAGGCTTACGTCTTCGTAAGCCTTCGGATCTACGCTGCGATATTTTTGCGGCCGCTGAGAGGAGTTCGCGTCGTTTTCATGCGTCGGGATATGCAAATGTGTTTTTACGGCGATCCACGAAGATACGAGCGGTCTTCGCAATCGCTTACGTCTGTTTTTTTTTACGTACTGTTAGACCAGCTTTTTGCTGGTCTAACGGTGCGTAGCCCATGTTAATTATGGCCGTCGTTCCCGCGTCAAATTAATTTTTTTTTTTTTTTTGCGTAACTCGTTCGGGAATAGAAATGTCCGTAAACGACGCTACTCAAACAACGAATGACGTAACGACGTGATTTCGCGCAATGCACGGCGGGAAATTTGCGAACGGAGCATGCACAGTTCGCTCGCCGCGGGAACGCGCCTATTTTAAATCCTTCACGCCCCCTACTCGTCTAGATGGATTGCGACGGGAGAAATACACTACGCCGCCGTCGTTTACTGGACAAAATCTACCTGGATTCCACGTAGAGCCAGGTAAAAAACGGCGGCGTAGTGTATTTCTGATACGCTACGAGAATCCAATTCTCTCTGAATCTGGGCCTAAATGTTTCTTTACCTTAATGCATTTTTTGCATCATTAGTTCCCATAGGATGGGTGGGCTGTCTGCCAGCACCATAACAACTAATGGCTCTGTGATTAGGGTTGCAAATTTTCTTCGAGTCAAACCTGAACACTTTAGCGGCACACAGCAATTTATTTATTTTTAATAGTAGAAACTATACATATATATATTTGCAATGAAATAACATTTCTAATGATATGAAGTTAATCACATTTACATCCACAGAGTTCCCCCTTCACATCTGAACTTGGAGAGTTCCCTTATACTGTGAAGCCCCGTACACACGATTGGACCTTTGTCCGACCAAAATCACATCGGAATGCTGACGGAATTCCATCAGGGTAAAAGAGAACATGTTCTCTATCTAAACTCTGACAAACTCTGATGTAAGGGGTGCTCTGAGAGCCCTGATTTACTCACTCAAAGGCAGGAGAGAGCAGGGGGGAGACAGTCACAGACAGGGATGAATGGTGAGCTCACTTACCCCTTGGCAGTCAGCACCTCTCATCCAGATGTATCTGACGCACCTTGCTGTATAGGAAGGGATACAAAGGGATGTACTTTTGCAAAGGAAGGGCGTTTGTCTCTGTCTATTTAAGCTGTCTGCGTAGTTCACTAAGTTGCCCGGGTCCACTTCCAATTTCACTGATTGCGCCGTTCCCGAGTTGTGAGAATGCGCACAGAGGTGCTGACCATGGTCTGCTTCATGTGCGCATGAGCGAGCCGGCCGGCCGGCCCTTCATTTGCATGGGGTCACGGCTCATTTCAATGAAACACGCCCACGTCCTTCCCAATTTGAATTACTCCGCCTTACGCCTCGGAATAACGTTACTCCGGCGCTAATTTCTGCCCAAATACGAGGATACGGTGATTGCGCCGGTCTAACGTAAAGGAGATGCGCTACGCTGGTCAAAAAATGCGCCAATGTACGTGAATCTGGCCCAATATTTTTTACTTTTTGCTATAATAAATATCCCAAGTTTAAAAAACAAAAAATGAATTGGGGCATCATACCTGATGTAAGGGGGGACTACGCTGGGAATGCCTTATGTAAATGGGGGACTCCACTGGTAATGCCTGATGGGGGGACTCCACTGAGAATACCTGATGTAACAGGGGACTCCGCTGGAAATGCCTGATGTAACACAGGACTCCGCTGGGAATACCTGATGTAACAGGGGACTCCGCTGGTGTAAGGAGGGGCTCTGCTGGAAATGCCTGATGTAAGGAGGGACTCCGCTGGGAATACCTGATGTAAGGAGGGACTCCGCTGGGAATACCTGATGTAAGGGGGGACTCCACTGGGAATACCTGATGTAAGGGGGGACTGCGCTGGAAATGCCTGATGTAAGGGGGGCTCCGCTAGGAATACCTGATGTAAGGGGGGACTCCGCTGGGAATACCTGATGTAAGGAGGGACTCCACTGATAATGCCTGATGGGGGGGACTCCACTAAGAATACCTGATGTAAGGGGGGACTCCGCTTCGAATACCTGATGTAAGGGGGGACTCCACTGGGAATGCCTGATGTAAGGGGACTCTGCTGGAAATGCCTGATGTAAGGGGGACTCCTCTAGGAATACCTGATGTAAGGGGGGACTCCGCTGGGAATACCTGATGTAAGGAGGGACTCCACTGATAATGCCTGATGGGGGGGACTCCACTGAGAATACCTGATGTAAGGAGGGACTCAGGGCTTCCACTGATTCGGCATTATGGTGAGTTGAATAATTTCATTTTCTATAACAATGTAATAATAGAAATAATGCATTTCAATCATCCTGACACCATAACAACCATGGTGCCGGGATGATTGAAGCGCCAACACCAGGTGTTTGGAATATTTTTCTCTACTGATTGTTAAACTTTCTGGAATATACATATTTCTATTGTGGTGTAGGATCTGGGCCTGCTGTCCCTCCACCCCTCTTTCTTCCTCTCCCTCTTTTCCTCCCTTTTTGTTTCCTCTTTCTCTCCCTCTTTCTCTCCCTCTTTCTCTCCCTCTTTCGCTCCCTCTTTCTTTCTCCCTCCATCTCTCACTCATCTCAGGCTCTAACCACACACCCTCCGAGCCACGCCCATGTAAGCCTCTCCCACTATTTTGCATAAACCACGCCCATTTTTCGCCGCCGTAGAGGGCTCCTTTGCTGAATTTTGTTTAGGGCCCCAGGGAGTTCAGGACCGGCACTATTTGGAACTGTTCATAATTCCCTCTACCTTGACCGAGGCCCATGTTCCAACTGAAGAAAAACAGCACCAATACATGATGCTGCCACCACCATGCTTCACTGTGGGTATGGTGTTCTTTTTGTGATGTGCAGTGTTGTTTTTGTGCCAAAAATATTTTTTGGAATTATGCCCAAAAAGTTCAACCTTGGCTTCACCAGACCATAACACATTATCCCACATTTCCCAAACGCCCTTCCTTTGCAAAAGTACATCCCTTTTTATCCCTTCCTTTACAGCAAGGTGCTTTTGTTCTGTTGTTTATTAGTGTTTGTTTGTTTGTGACGTGTCTTTGAGATATTTGGGGACTGTTTTGCAGAGTGATTTTTGTCTTTTATGTGTTTTCCTTGTTGTTTTTTTTTTTTTAATTATATTTTTGCTGGGCATTTTTTATTTTTGCTGGTCAATTTATTTATTTTTGGTTCTGTTTGTGAATTATTTTGGAATGTGGGGGTGACATTCCTGCCGGAAAAGGGGTGTCACCTTCATTTGTGGTGGAGAAGTGATCGTCTAATTTTATACCACCTTTTCTATGGTCTAATTTTAGACAGGACGTGCAGCTGTTGCGCACAGCGCGTAGCCTGTGCTGCACCAACGTTCTTTTGTGGATCCCCGTAAGTCCCTCATTTGCATATTTGAATAGCAAATCAATGGTGTGTCTAGTGCAGTTTTGCGCGGACGGATACACCGGTCTATCGAAATTACGCCGGTCAAAAAAAGGTAGATTTCTTGCGTATCTTGTTTTGGGGATGTGGCGCATCGAAACGCATACGCAAATTTAGACTTACGCCGCGCATCTCCTGTAACGCCGGCGTAATCGCTCTGTGAATCTGGCCCATTGTTTTTTTTTTCAAAATAGTCACTCTTTTTTTGGTTTATAGCACGGAAAATAAAAACCGCAGAGGTGATCAAATACCACCAAAAGAAAGCTCTATTTGTGGGGAAAAAAAGGACGCCAATTCTGTTTGGGAGCCAGGTTGCACGACTGCGCAATTGTCAGTTAAAGCGACGCAATGCAGAATCGCAAAAAGCGCTCTGGTCTTTGGCCAGCTAAATGGTCCGGGGCTTAAGTGTTTAAAGGGCAGAGAGATTGGAAAAAGGTTGATAAACACTGCGCTAAGCTCTGTAGCAAATTTAATTTTAAAGTGAACAGGCTAGTAATTGAACCCTATAACTGACATATAATCACACACATAGGTTGGACTTGATGGACTTGTGTTTTTTTTTCAACCTCGCCTACTATGTAACTATGTAACCCTACTGACGCCAGCATTTTTACAGAATTCCTGACTTTCTCTTCATTTTCTTTGCAATGAAAATTCTGGATCTGGCTCATTTTCTTTCTTGCTGCATTTTGTTGTCTTCCAGTACGGGATGATGCCAGACACTGAATCAGTAGGTATGATGTGCATGCAGGATAGCAGGGAGGGTGAGAGCTGTGCTAAGTGAGATGGGGAGGGAGGGGACTGGCTGCCTGGCTAGTGAGCAGTGAAGTCTTATTACACAGTTCTCCTCTACACAGCAGAGAGGCATGCAGGACTCGCGCTGCTCTCCCTGGAATTTGGATGTTAGAGGCTCAGCCACTATTGGAGGATTCTGTTGCAGGATAGAGGGAAGCTTACCGGCATCCCTGGTCCAACCCCGTTCTGCGGGAGGCAAAATCCTAGTGCAGCTGGATATATAAGATGTAGGATGCTTCCCATTTCAAGAATCAAGCGGCAGCCTTTTCTCTGGCCGGTGAACACTGAACCAGCTCCCTGGATGTGTATGATCCCAGATGCACCTGGCGTCTTCCGGATAGGTGCCGTACCCCCTCCGTTTATCCTGTCCTGCCCCCACCCGTCACCTTTGCTGCAGGGGGTGCCTGCCTGGCAAGTCCCCTGTGACCCCTTCCTACCTTTGATGTCGGTGCCCACTGCACCAGAGCCGGCTGTGCACCAGTTCCCGTTGGCGAATGGGCAGGTAAACCCCTTTCCGTCTTCATGTGCATGCTTGGCAGGCAAAACACTGAACAGAAAAAAACATAAAACCACATTAAAATTAAGGGGGAAAAAAACACTGTAAAAAGAAAAACCTTAGCATTATTAAGTGGGGGATTTAAAAAAAAATTATGTAACTTTTTGCTTGCATCCAAATGATGTTTAAAATGTGGGTAGCTTGCTACTCATAAGGATGGAAACTCTTAGCTGATTCTGTTCTATTTGATCTTGAATCATTTGCAATGTGCTGCAAAGATGATGCATGAAAAGGTATTTCTAAATATGTATCATTCATATAGTACCATTGCAGGTTGAGATGAGTGTCAATATTAAATATATATATATATATATATATATATATATATATATATATAAAATTTATCAGTGTATCAGTCAACTGGTGCACACGGACATTTGAGATGCGTTTGGCATGCGTCTGCGTTCATTGACTACGGGGGAATAAAGCCTTTGCTATTTATGACCTTAACTGATCGACAAACCTTTGTGTGTACATATTGAGCACTGTTTTTGGGTAACTTGCCATAGGGCATTATTTTTTTCCTGTTTCTCTGCCTTTAGACAACCAATTGTTTTAAAGTTTATTTTTTTATTTTTTTTTATTTTTTTATTTTTTTTTATTTTTTTATTTTTTATAATTTTTTTTTTTATTTTTTTTTATTTTTAAAGGTGATTAAATGTATGGAGAAGCCAAAGTTCATCGTGGGCTGTAAAAGAGTTTAGTGAATTATCACTTTACTGCAATTTGAAACTCTTTATGCCGCGTACACACGGTCGTTTTTTGCGATGAAAAAAAAACGAAGTTTTTTAAAACGTCATTTAAATTGATCGTGTGTGGGCAAAACGTCGTTTTTTGTCTTTAAAAAAACGACCAAAAAAAAATTCCAACATGCTTGAATGTTTTGTGTCGTTTTTCAAAACGTCGTTTTTTGTTTCACAAAAAGTCACCGTGTGTAGCAAAAACGTTGTTTAAAACAACGTTTTTCAACCCGCGCATGCCCAGAAGCTAGTTATGAAGCGAGCTTCAATGGAAAAGAGTGGTGAACGTAACCTCGCTTTTTGTGAAAAAAACAATGGTGTGTATGCAACATCGTCTTTGAAAAGTGACGTTTCAAAAACGTCATTTTTTACTTCACAGAAAACGTCATTTTTTTTTTCATCACAAAAAATGATCGTGTGTACGCGGCATTACTGTTGTAATATAGTGCTTAATTCTTTTTTTTTTTTTTTTTATATGTAACATTTTTTATTGCAAGAGAAAAGATATTACCAGTTTTACAATTGTATAAGAATAATGACATTTGTACAAATACCTAATTGCAATATACGCCTAATAATGAGTACATAGATTTGCCAAAGTAATTGTAAGCCAATAATCAATGTAATGAATAGTCCTCCTTAATTTATTAAGGCAAAGCACAGTGTGTTGCATATCACTGTTCTCATTTAATTAATCCCATTGCCTTTGTGAGTGTCATTCATTGTAGCTATATTTATGATATATATATACATATACACATTTTCCCATCATTTATACTCATTTGATTATATTATAATTTTACAATATATATATACATATATATACACACACACACACATAATATATATATATATATTGTGTGTATGTATGTATGTGTATATATATATATATATATATATATATATATATATATATATATATATATACACAATATAAAAATATATATAGTAAAATTATAATGTAATCAAATAAGTATAAATATATATTTATCTATGTAAATATATATTACTTAAACCATTATTCCTGCTATAGTCCACTGGCTGCTATATAAAGGAAACATGCACCCAATTTAATATATTGCAGCTTACCAGCCCTTAGATCTTGTGGTTAGGTTAAAAACTTTTCAACAAGTACAGAAAATTCCCATTGATCCTGCTATGAATGCTGTGTCCTTGTGACTTACTATGCACTGCACCGTAAATAAGAGGTTATCAGCTCTCACCAGTTCTCCTCTGTAAACTATAAAACACCTCCTCCTGATGTAAAGGAGATGAGGAGAGGGGAACATGTTTGCTGTCCAAGCCAGGAGAGCACTCATGAGGGACAATGCTGTTCTTCCAGTGAGTGAGCGTTGTCACCCTAGGACAGCATTGCACCCTAGGATAGCTTTTACACCCTAGGACAGCTTTTACACCCTAGGACAGCGTTGTCACCCTAGGACAGCGTTGTCACCCTAGGACAGTGTTTTCACCCTAGGACAGAGTTTTCACCCTAGGACAGCATTGCACCCTAGGACGGCGTTGTCACCCTAAGACAGCATTGTCACCCTAGGACAGCGTTGTCACCCTAGGACAGCATTGCACCCTAGGACAGCGTTTTCACCCTAGGACAGCGTTGTCACCTTAGGACAGCAGTGTCACCCTAAGACAGCATTGTCACCCTAAGACAGCGTTTTCACCCTAGGACAGTGTTTTCACCCTAGGACAGTGTTTTCACCCTAGTACAGCATTGTCACCCTAGGACAGCGTTGTCACCCTAGGACAGTGTTTTCATCCTAGGACAGTGTTTTCACCCTAGGACAGTGTTTTCACCCTAGGACAGCATTGTCAACCTAGGACAGCGTTGTCACCCTAGGACAGCGTTGTCACCCTAGGACAGTGTTTTCATCCTAGGACAGTGTTTTCACCCTAGGACAGTGTTTTCACCCTAGGACAGTGTTTTCGCCCTAGGACAGCGTTGTCACCCTAAGACAGCATTGTCACCCTAAGACAGCGTAGTCACCCTAGGACAGCGTAGTCAACCTAGGACACAGATTGCTATTAGGATCTCTGGGTAAAAAAAAAAGAAACCGTCTTAAAAATCAAAACAAATGCAGCCACCACACTTTAGGACTAGTAAGCTGCTATATATAACACATTTTTTTATCTTAGGTCTAGATACTACGCTTTGATAAAATATGAAGCCTCCCTGCTTAATGTATTTTTTGCATTTGAAACATACATTTTAGAGAAATATCTGTATGCTGCAATTCTCTGCCTTTTTTTTTTTTTTTTGGTGCTCTCAAATATTTAAACGAAACCTGTACTGAGAAAAATGAGGGTTGGCATTTCATAATCCAAAAATTCTTGGTTCATTAATGGCATGTTTGTTCCGGGTCGGTGACTCAGAAAGTATAGAAGCCATTGGATCAGCATGACAGCCAGATTGCCTGCCTGCTTTGCAGCCCCTGTATTTTTGTTGGTACAGTACATGTTCCTTCTAACTGCTTATAGAAAAGGGTGTCATACTGCAAAGGTACCACTAGGGGTTCCCATTGCCAAATAATCCTATTGTACATTTAACACAAGTTATCGTCACGTAAACAAACTATTATTATTATTATACAGGATTTATATTACATAGTTACATAGTAGGTGAGGTTAAAAAAAGACCCAAGTCCATCAAGTGCAACCTATGTGTGTGATTATATGTCAGTATTACATTGTATATCCCTGTATGTTGTAGTCGTTCAGGTGCTTATCTAATAGTTTCTTGATGCCCCCCGCTGAAACCACCGCAAATATAGCGCCATCAGTCTACGCTTTACAAAGTAAAGGAGACAGCACACTTACAATGCAATTTAATAAGAGGGTTGGGAGGGCTGCAGCTTTTTTTGTTTCCTCTAATAAGATACTTATCGGGGATGGAAGCTGCAGGAGGTACAAGATTATTTCAATAAGCTAAACCCATCATTCTCTTGATTTGCAAAGTCTTATTCTTCTATTATTTTTACACATTTAGGCTGCATTCACACCTGAGTGGCAAGTAACGCCGCATACGCGGCATTACTTGCCGCGATTCATTTTTTTTTCTTTTTACAAATCATCCCCATTGATGTCTATGGCCGAACGCCAGTGTCGCCTGAAAAAAAGGGTCCGGGACTTTTTTTCAGGCGACAGGCGTTCGGCGTTTCAGAGATGTGAACCATCTCTATAGACATGAATGGGGATTTGCCCCTCCAGCAGCATGAGCGTCGGGCGACAGGCGATTTGTCGCTCAGATGTGAATGCAGCCTTAGGGCCAGATTTTCGTATTTGTGCCCGAATGGCAGCGAGGCGTAGCGTATCCTATTTACGCTACGCCGCCGCAACTTTGGACGCAAGTGCCGTATTCTCAAAGCACTATCGTCCTAAGTTACGGCGGCGTAGCGTAAATGGCCCCCGGCGTGAGCCAGGGTAATTCAAATGTGGAAGAGGTGGGTGTGTTTTATGCAAATGTATTGTGACCCCACATTTTTGACGCTGTTTTTGAACTGCGAAAGCCCCGTACGTGGACGTATCCCAGTGCACATGCGCGAAATCACGTCGCAAATAGTCAATGCTTTCGATGTGAACGTAACTTACGCAAATCCCTATTCGCAAACGACTTACGAAAACGACGCAAAAATCGACGCTGTCCCGATGTCCATACTTAACATTGCGTGCGCCTCACCTACGCAAAATTACCCTTCATATAGCAGAGGTAACTTTACGCTTACGCAAACGACATAAAATACGACGACCGGGCGCAATTACGTTCGGGAATCAGCGTATCTAGCTCATTTGCATATTCGACGCGGCTAATCGACAGAAGCGCCACCTAGCGGCCAGCATAAATATGCAACTTAGATACGACGGCGTAAGAGACTTACGCCGCTCGTATCTAAGCAAAATTCCGCCGTTTCTTGTTTTCAGAATACAGAGATACGCCGACGTAACTCTTCCGAGAATCTGGCCCTCTAAGTTAATATTTGCATGAAATGTATTTAATACAGATCCATGGTCACTTAAAGGAGTTGTAAAGACATATTTTTTTTCACCTTAATGCAATAAATGCATTAAGGTGAAAAAACGTCTGATGACGTCGCCTCCCCCCGAGCCCCCGTTTTACTTACCTGACCCCTCGAAAGTCACTCGCGCGGTCCCGAGATCCTCTTCGCCGCTCAGCCTGGCCGCTGATTGGCTAGAGCGAATGGATTGAGAGCAGCGCAGCCATTGGCTGGCGCTGCTGTCAATCACATCCAGTAACGCGGCGCGCCGAGGGGCGGGGCCGAGTGATACAGTGAGCGGCTACGGCCGCTCACTGTATCACAGAAGCATGACCGCAATTACTCACCACCATGCAAGCTCTCTCGCATGACTGTGGTCAGTACTTGCGGGGAGGACCAGAGACAGCCGCTGAGGGACCCCAGAAGATGTGGATCGGGAACACTCTGTGCAAAACGAATTTCACAGTGGAGGTAAGTATGTTTGTTTGTTTGTTATTTTAAAGGAAAACAAAAAATTCCTTTACTAACCCTTTAAAGAGGAAGTAAACCCACCTATAATTTTCAGGCAAGGAAGCTGCCATCTTGGCCTATGTTTAATCTTCAACTGCCATAATGCTGCACATGTGATCAGTTATGACACCAGACATTGGATGGTTTGACAGTTTGGTTGAGAGCACAACCAATGTGACAGTAGGCAATCCCGGCATGCCGGAAATGTAACTGCTTTTTGAAACTGTTAGATAGATGGGTTTATTTCCGCTTTAAAGAAAGGCTCCTATAATAATTGTGAATCCCCCCTTTAGTTTTTCCCAGAAGGTTTTCGGCTTTGAAAAATCTGCTGCCTGAATTAATGCTGCATTATAGACTTTTGGAACCCAAGTCACCAAAGACATTTATTGATGCTTCAGTTTTGTGTGGATGCCAGCAAGTCGCTTCAGCACTGAAATATCTTCATTTGGGTTTACAGCCCCATCCACTTGGCATTGACACTGTCTAAGGGTCCCACTCTGCTGGTGGGAGTTTGCATTCATTTACTTGTCTTGTGAATGAAACAGGAAGGCTCAGATTCATCCTGCTGCAGCAGGAGAAATAAGACTGTATGTAATTGACATTTTAGTTATATGTAAAGCCAGGTTGGTTTAGTCAGTCTCTGCATAGCTCCCAACCTGATTTCGAGGGACTGTCCCTGATTTGGAGCAAAGTCCATCTGTCCCTCTTCCCCCCTCATTTGATCCCTTATTTTGGTCTGATCTATATAGTTGTATATAAAATGCACTTTTTATCTTTCAAAAAATGTTTCCCAGAGCTAAACCTTTCATCCAATTTCTTAATTGCTGCATTTGTACATTTTAAAAGCCAATATAAAGGAATAGTAGTGGTAAAAAAAAGTCCTTGTGAATTTAATTAACCTTTTTTTTTGGTTAATTCTCCTTTAAGGGGGCGTGTCCTATTCCTACATATGTTTGTTAGTAGGTGTCCCTCATTCCCTTTTCAAAATGTTGGGAGGTATGGTCTCTGACTGATTATATGTATTGGATTTGAATAGGCGGAGTCTCCCTACCATCATTTCTGACTTCCTTCCCATTTACCTGGGAATTTTGGGTGTGCTCACATTTTCTATTATATAAATTTATAGCAAAAAAAAAAAAAATTGAAATGTTGCCATTATTATTGAAAATATGACTGATCGTGCCAAAAAAACTAGGATAGTGATCACATTTATTATCACATTTTTGGATCCTTTTTAAATCATATCGATAACAGAAATCACCCAAATGGCCCTGATAAAAAGTTTATATACCCTGAAATGTTTGGCCTTGGTACCGACACAGAAGGCGGCACACACGGGTTAAAATGGCAATTAAAGGAACACTAAAGGAAACATTTTTTTGTAAAATGACAAACATGTTATACTTACCTCCACTGTGCAGCTCGTTTTGCACATGGTGTCCCCGAACCAGGTCTTCAGGGGTCCCTCGGCGGCTGTCTTGGCTCGTCCTCACAAGAGCTTTCCACCTTCATGCAAGCTCCCTTGCATGGTGGAAAGCTCTTGCGAGCACGCTCCCGTGATACAGCGGCGGCCATAGCCGTTCACTGTATCAATCGGCCCCGCCCCCTAACACGTCGTGTCATTGAATGTGATTGACAGCAGCGCCAGCCAATGGCTGCGCTGCTATCAATCCATCCAACCTAGCCAATCAATGGCCACAGACAGAGAACCAAGGAGGATGACAAGGGCGAGCGCAAGACTTTTGAGGGTCAGGTAAGTAAAACGGGGCTGGGGAGGGCGGTACCGTTGTTTGTTTTTTCACCTTAATGCATAGGATGCATTAAGGTGAAAAAACATTTACCTTTACAACTTCTTTAATTTTCCACATTTGTGGCATTTGAACTCACAAGTACTGTTTGTGTATAAATAGTCAATGAGTAAAAAGACCTGCCTAACAAAGTAATGGAACTTTTTAAAGATGAAAAAGGATATAAAAAAAAGATATCCAAAGCCTTGAATATGCCAGTTAGTACTGTTTAATCCCTTTTTAAGAAGTTGAAAATTAGGGGCTCTTTTGATACCAAGCCAAGGTCAGGTAGATCAAGAACAAAATGTAGTAAATTAACCTTTTATTGCCATTTTAACAAGTGTGTGCCACCTTCTGTGTCTGTACCAAGGCCAAATTTTCCATGGTATGTAAACTTTTTATCAGGGCCATTTGGGTGATTTTAGTTATCATTATGATTTTAAAAGGATTCAAAGGATTATGCGATAATAAATGGCTTCATGTGATTGCTATCCTTAACCACTTAAATACAGGGAACTTTCACCCCCTTCCTGCCCAAGCCATCTTTCAGGGCTGTCACACTTTGAATGACAATTGCGCACTCATGCAACACTGTACTCAAATGAAAGAGCTTTCTCTGCGGTTTTTATTTCTTGCACTATAAACAAAAGAAGAGGGCAGAGCTTTTTTTCTCAGAAAATAGGTGCAGGAACTCAACCACGACCCGTTCAGATTTCACAAACAGTAGAAGGGTCTTAAAGGGGCATTAAATACCAGAATTGCTCTACATACAGAGTTCAGAGTTCAGGGGGTTACAAAGCAGTCACTTGTAAACACAGAAACCAGACTTCTGTGTTCACAAGTGATTGTGGTGAGCGGGCACCAAAGGGTCTGAGCCAAAGGTGGTGGAACTGAGTTCCACCAAGTTCCCCCAGAAAAAAAGCCCTGGAAGAGGGACAAGTTTGTTAAAAACACAATATTTTTTCATTTTTGCTACAATAAATATAATTTTTTATACATATTCGTATATGTATTCTTCTACATATTTGTGTATTTTTTTTTGCAATAAGTCTATATTGATTGGTTTGCGCAAAAGTTATAGCGGCTACAAAACAGGGGATAGATTTATAGCATTTTTTTTTTACTAGTATGGCGGCGATCAGCGATTTTTATTGTGACTATGTGATATTGTGGTGGACACATCGGACAGCTTTGACACATTTTTTGGACCATTCATATTTATACAGTGATCACTGCTATAAAAATGCATTGATAACTGTGTAAATATGACTGGCAGGGAAGCGGTTAACACTAGGGGGCGATCAAGGGGTTAATGTGTTCCCTAGGGAGTGATTCTTACTGTGGGGGGAGTGGACTGACTAGGGGAGGTGACCGATCTGTGACCCTATGTACAAGGGACACACCATCGGTCTCCTCTCTCCCTGACAGGACGTGGATCTGTGTGTTTACACACACAGATCCACGGTCCTGCTCTGTTACTGAGTAATCGCGCGTGCCCATCGGCCATCACGGCCGCTGGTCACACCCCCAGTGGCTTTAGAAGGCACAACGTCATATGACGTCCACCCAGAACAACAGGCTCTTCGTCCCGCCATCAATTTGATGGCAGGCAGTAGAGAACAGGTTTAATAAAAGACAGTTTTTTTTGGCATGATCAGTCATATTTTTAATATTAATGCCTAAATTTCACAAATTCTGACAGGGTATGCAAACTTTTGAGCACAACTGTATGTGTATGTGTGTATATATATATATATATATATATAAATATTATAGTTTTTTTGTGTTGTTGAAAAGACAAAGCTGGGAATATTACAAATAATGCTGAAAAAGGTATATTATCATGCACAATAC
Source organism: Rana kukunoris (assembly GCA_029574335.1). Classification (NCBI taxonomy): domain Eukaryota; kingdom Metazoa; phylum Chordata; class Amphibia; order Anura; family Ranidae; genus Rana; species Rana kukunoris. The sequence continues at coordinate 38,415,494 of CM056056.1, read as the reverse complement.
TTGGGAACTTCTACTGTAAAGTTCAGATGCAGAACTAAGGAATAAAATAAATTGTGTTGTGCTGCCTCAATGTATTACAAAAATGATCCTATCCCTTTAGGATCAAATTATCATGCCGTAAATAGTGCTTGCAAAAACATTAATATTTCATGGTGAATCAAATATTTAAAACAGAAAATCCAACAGATGTAATCAAGTCCCACAAGTGAATAAATAATCACACAAATTAATGTCCCATAGATGTGCAATCATGTAGGTCTTCTGTGCTGTAATAGTAAATCCAGTGTGCTTCCACCAAAAATGTAATATGACCTCTTACTGGACTCCTAGACCCCAACCAGTGTTGCCAACCGTCCGTATTTTTACGGACAGTTCTTAAAAGCGGGCACTTTTTCCCCCTTTCATAAATGTTCGTGGTTGTGGGAATATACCAGTAAAAATAGCCGAGATCGGTTTGGCTTGGAACTGCGCATGGAGATTGGAGGCAGGGGGTGATGGTGGCTGCGGTGGCACAGCAGAGGGGGATGGAGACAGGGGAAGATTGGATGCAGGCAGAGGTGTATTTAGGTTTTGTGCTGCCCTAGGCCTGACTAAACTCGTGCACCCCCTAATTTAAATATGACCCACCCCTTCCTGTTACGGCCACACCCTGTGTTTTTTAAGACCCGCCCTGAAATTTTTGAGTGAGGACCCTAGTTCTGAGGGCCTGGGGGGGGGGGGGGGATTGATTCCCCTAATTTACTTAGATTTCCTTTTACTTCCTGGTTGCCCATAGGAAGTGAAGGGAAATCTTTGCAATGGGACAGGGATGGTAAAAAATAAACTGACAGGGGCTATAACCCTCCCTTACTCTACCCAAAATGAAAAAAAAAGTGTTGCCTACAGTTCTACTTCAAGTAGATGGTGCAGCAGAAACATATAGCACAGTGAGGAAGGTTTGTGGTTCAGGATGATAAAACAGTCAATATTAAAAGTGCCCCCCACCCACAGTTGCGGAATGCCGGCCCCCCGAATACCAAAAGCAGCGTGGCCGCTTTTTGGGCACTAATTTTCCTAACAGTGTAGCTCAAGCCAGCAGGGACTCCTTTTGTGCTGCCCCCTGCAAAGTGCTGCCCTAGGCCTGGGCCTTGTTGGCCTAGGCCAGGATACAGCTCTGGATGCAGGGGGAGATTGGAGACAGGGGGTGATTGTAAGCAGGGGTGTTGGTGGCACCGCAGAGGGGGATGGTGGTACCGCAGAGGGTGGGGGAATGGAGACGGGGGTTGTTGGTGGCACTGCAGAGGGTGGGGGATGGAGACAGGGGTTGTTGGTGGCACTGCAGAGGTGAATAGAGACAGGGGGTAATTGGAGGCAGGGGTCTGGGGGAGATTGGAGGCAGGGGGAGATTGTGGCAGAGGGGGATGGAGGCAGGGGGTGATGTGACTAAATAATTTGCCCTTATTATTAGGGCTGTTGAAATTAATCGTAGCATCGGTGAATCGCGATTCGACCACTCACGATGCGATTCCGATGCTACGACTTGCAATAATCGATTTTTGATGACGTCACCTGCGCGCCGCTATATGCACTGTCTGAAAGCCAGGAAGCCGTGGGCGTCAGCTACGGGCGTTAGCCGCGCCTCTTTTCCCGCCCCGCTAATGCAGCTGAAGGAGCTGTGGGCTTCAGCGCGCCTCTTTACCGTCCCCACCTGCTGATGCAGCTTAAGACGCCGCGCCTCCTTTCCCGCCCCCCGCTGACGCCATTCCCAGCCGCCCGTCGCCATGTGGAAGCATGGAGCAAGTGTCCTCGGTCCCGGTCCCGACCCCCCCAGAGCCTTCCTCCTCACCTCACCTCACGCTGTGCACACTGCACAGGCTGCGGCTGTGGGAGACCCGAGACGACCGAGTACTGTAGTACTGCAGGCAGCAGATCATCATCATCATCATCATCATCAGGTACTTGGGGGATGCACAGTAGCAGCAACTAATGGGCACACTGGCAGCAATTGGTGGCACACTGGCAGCAATTGGTGGCACACTGATGGCAATTTATGGCACACTGACAGCAATTTATGGCACACTGACGGCAATTTATGGCACACTGATGGCAATTTATGGCACACTGATGGCAATTTATGGCACACTGATGGCAATTTATGGCACACTGATGGCAATTTATGTCACACTTATGGCAATTTATGTCACACTTATGGCAATTTATGTCACACTTATGGCAATTTATGTCACACTGATGGCAATTTATGGCACACTGATGCCAATTTATGGGCACAGTGGCGGCAATTGATGGCACACTGACAGCAATTGGTGGCACACTGATGGGCAATAATTTGGGCACACTGGCAGCAATTGATGGCATACTGGCAGCAATTGATGGCATTGGCACACTGATGCCACACTGGTTTATGTATGTCTTATTGTTTTAGTGATTGATTCACATCACAACTTTATCGATACCTTTTTTTTGTATGATTTTTTGCTTTTGCTCATCACTGCCACACACATGCAGCCATGCATTGCATGTGTGGGGCAGTAATGAGCAAAAGCAAAAATCATACAAAAAAAAAAAAGGTATTGATGAAGTTGTGATGTGAATCAATCACTAAAACAATAAGACATACATAAACCATAATTTATGACATGGCATACATTGTTGTTTGGCAGGACTTTATGGAGACAATGTCCGCAGTCTCTGATCCTCTCTAGTATCATGTCCGCAGTCTCTGATCCTCTCTAGTATCATTGTCCGCAGTCTCTGATCCTCTCTAGTATCATTAAGGTAAAAAGAAATGAATCTGCGCCACAGACAATTTAAATAAAATAGTGATGTGATAAAATACAAAGTGATTGAGTTTGAAGTGGCTGCCCCTACATAAAAACCCACCTAGGTGGGAGTGAAGAATAAGTAAAAAATAGCACTACTAGAAATAAAGATGTGCAAATAAATATGTGCAAATAAATATAGATAGTGTCTGTCCAAATCAAAAGTGCTGGTCCTAGTCAAAATATAACATATATATAACACAAATTAAATTGAATATTAATTGATAATTAGTGATTGAAAAATTGAAAAAATAAATAATTCATAAATCCTAAAAAGTCCACTTCCTAGTGATAAAAATTCCCAAAGTAAGTGTTGCAATGTTAAATGATGATGGTAATAATATCCAAGAAAAGTCCAGTTTTATAATAAAAAATAAATAAAAATATTTTCAGGATTGCTTCCAATGAATATAAAGTGATATGTGCTTCATGCAGGTATAGCCGTCAGTGGTTCATTCAGTGCTCTCCCCCAATGGTCCCGCACTCACCGGATCCAACTACCCCTGCAGGGGTAATGGGCTTTCTCAGTAAAAATCCACACTTCAGTAGGATCTGCCTGGTTTCCTCACATGGGATCTAATCCAACCATTCAGCCGCTCATAGGGAAGATAGGATAAAACGAAAAGTGCCCAATAGCGTGATACCGTTTTGTGCCAAGTAAAATTATTTATTGATAAACAATGGGTACTCACAATTTACATGCAGTTTAAAAAGCCTTTAGGAAATATATGCTGTAGCTCTAAGGAACGTTCGCTCGACCGGTTTCGTCGTTCTAGTATCATTGTCTGCAGTCTCTGATCCTCTCTAGTATCATTGTCCGCAGTCTCTGATCCTCTCTAGTATCATTGTCCGCAGTCTCTGATCCTCTCTAGTATCATTGTCCGCAGTCTCTGATCCTCTCTAGTCTCATTGTCCGCAGTCTCTAATCCTCTTTTATCTCATTGTCCGCAGTCTCTGTCCATCTCTTGTAGTATTTTGGGGTTAGTCTGGAGCTCCTCTTTAAGATGTCTGCTGTATTTACAGTTTGCTACATGCAGAGAGTTTTTTTTAAGAACAGATGAAAACCGTGCGCAGTAATCTTGATGCATCGTGATGCATCGCGGAATCGAATCGAATCGAATCGTGGACTTGATAATCGTAATCGCATCGAATCGTGAGACCGGTGAAGATGCGCAGCCCTACTTATTATATCAAAAATAACAAAAATATGTTTTTTTACCTTAATATCTACCTTAAATCACATTGCTATTTGCCTAGCGTATTTGTTTGTAGCCTAAGGCTGCATTCACATCTAGGCGTTTTTACGCCCGACGCCGCATACGCTGGAGGAGAAATTTAACATTCCCCTCTATGGAGATGGTTCACATCTCCATGCCGAATGCCTAAACGCCAAACGCCTGAAGCCCAAAACAAGTCCCGGACCCTTTTTTTCAGGCGTCTTCGGCATTCGGCATAGGAGATGATGGACCTCTCCAAAAAGGGGGGTTAAAAACGAGGCATTTTGTCGCCGCAAATCGCGGTACAAAACGCCTCACATTTGTCGCCACAATTCGCGGGTCAGGACGCGCGATTAGGTGTGAATGCAGCCTAAATGCTGAAATTTGCACCTAAAAAATGTAATTTAGTAACTTTTGTGAAATGGCAGTAAAAACTTGGCTCCGGTAAATTGTGGGTGTCATTCCAGTAAATTTCAATCTGGTAGGTTGGCAACACTGACCCCAGCACCATGGAGGTCTAAGCAAGCTCAATATTCCTCAGCCAACTCCAGTGGACAAATGCAACCTTCTATGCGCTCAGCGCAAACAGTGGTTTGCAGCACCAAAAGGAATCAGCAGCACTCAGTAAAGAAAACACATGGAAGCTCCATAGTGTAGTGAACTTTGTGCCTCCTTTATTTTAGAAGCAATGTAAAACTACTCACAAGACAGTGTGGTATACCGGTTTCAAACAAACCACCGCCCTGCTCGCTCCGCTGTGATGTTGTCACCACTAGACTCCACTGCAAATGCAGACCTGTTACATCTGGTTAAAGGAGCCATTCACACACCTACCTTTTCCTCTTAATTACAATGTTACAAATACCTTCAAGGGTCCTTTCACTTAGGAATGGTCAGTATGGTAAAGCTGAACGGTTTATGCTTACTTTTAATGCATCTCAGTTATCTGTCAAAACCCAGAAATGGCCACCAGATTGTCTAATACATATTATCGCATTGAGGTGTGGCAAAAAAGTAAGCATTTGTCATGTTCAGCAGGCAATACTGTTTTCCAACATGCTGCAAAGGAGTGTCAGGAGCGTTTATGCTCCTGCTACATCATAGCTGCTGCTTTCAACATCCTGGTTTTGACTATGGCATTCTCCTCGTCTGTCTGTCCACCTGCAAGGTGATTAATTTGGTCAGTCTCTGGGTGGTGACCAAATCTGTTATAAGCTGGCCAAGCATGTAGTCTCATACTTTTGATAGAGAGTGATACGTGCATACCTCCAACTTTTTGAGATGGGAATGAGGGACACCTAACAGCAAAAGTATGCCAGGTGTTGTGTTGAGCGGGGGGGTTCGGCGGATCGGAGTTGTTGAGCGTGGGGGTTCCGCGGATCAGAGTTGTTGAGCGGGGGGGTTCCGCGGATCGGAGTTGTTGAGGGGGGGATTCAAGGAACTCCAGCCCTGATCGCGGGACCGCGGGATTTGCCGCAAATCAGGGGACATTCCCGCGAAATTCGGGACGGTTGGGAGGTATGATACGTGTGTATTACCTGATCAAGCTCCCTGTCTGTCTGCCCTGCTCTTCTAGATTGTGTTTCCCTGTGCATGACCTTGGGTCGGATCATGACTATTCTGTGAAATCTACCTGATTTTTACCTGAACTGTTAATGAACCACTCTGCCTGTCTGCCAACCGCAAGTGCCTGCTTGTTTTGCTCAGTTCATGCCTGCCCTGGTGTGGTAGCCCAGCCCTATAGCAATGTGTACAAATCCTGGGGCCAACCGAATACCGGTAGGCCTGCTTCTTGTCTTATGGGAAAGGAGGCTGCAATAGGTGATGAACACAGTAGCCAGCTATAGTGTCTGACCACCTGTGTTTGGGGGTAAGTGTGACAAGAAGTGAGTAGAGCTGTAACACAATCCACTGCAACTGCATCAAATGAATTTGGTTTTGGCATTGTGAATGAATGAGCAATGAAATCCCTCTTTAAACAAGCATGTGGGAGGCAGCATATAACCTCTGGATTGCCTGCTAATCATGGACCAGCCACTGCTGAAATAGCAATCTATCACAGACAGCTTAAAGGAGTTGTAAAGGAATTTTTTTTTTTTTTGCTGAAATGACTGTTTACAGGGTATAGAAACATACTAGTTAACGGATTCCTTTTAAAAATGATTAAAAATATATAAAAATCAATCATATAATGTACCTGCAGTTTCAGTTTAGTTTTTCATCTAGTTTCGTGCTTGCGTGAAGGACAGAGGCACAGAGCCAATACAGGGCAGTGTTTGTTTTTAAAATGAAACTGATTGGTTCTGAGGGGTTTTAGACACACAGTAATCACACCTCCTTGATTAGAGACCACAGAGAGAAGCTCCCAGCACCTTTTTCATAAGGAAAAAGACAACCAGGAAGTGTGCAGAACAGAGAAGGATTACAGCAAAAACAAACAATGAGGACATGAAACCAGGACTGCATTAGGGTAAAGGAAGCTATTTAGCTAAAAAAAAAATTCCTTTAGTGACCCTTTAATGAAGAGTTGAATTCTGATTGGCTATTGCCAGAGCTTTTTTCTCTCAGAAAATAGGTGCAGGAACTCAACCATGACCCTGTTCAGTTTTTAAAAACAGTAGAAGGGTCTTAAAAGGAGCATTAAATACCAGGATTGCATTATATATATAGTGCAGAGTTTAGGGGGGGTTACACACAGAGTGCAAAACTGTCACTTGTAAACACAGAAACCAGACTTGTAGTGAGAAGGCACCAAAGGGTCTGAGCAAGAGGTGGTAGAACTGAGTTCCCCCAAGTTCCCCCTGAGTGTTGTATAAAAGTACTTATAGTAGTACAGTTATCCTCTTATGTTAAGATCCTCAATTTGAACATTAGAAACGAGCAATATTGAAATCGCTGAATTTTCTCAAAATTTCAGCACAATTGGAACATTTAGTTGAACCTTCATTTGGACATGGTGCATTGAAGTCTAGGGGGAATGTGACATTAGGCCTTTCTCGCTCAACCAGGGGTCTCTTATAACATCTGGGGGGTTAGAAGGATCGGTGGTCACAGTGGTCACATGATCCAGAGGCCAGTCCAGTTGTCTACAGACTTTTAGCCCAGACCGAGAACTGTCTTGACAGCTTGGTCCTTGCGTTAGGAACATGCAGTGAGTGTGCTCTCAGCACATAAACATCAGCCACCCAGCAATGCATGTGTGTGGCATATGGGCATTAAAGCCCAACCTTTTTCTCTTGCACATACAGTATGTGTTGGGTGGTCGTTAAGGTGTTTTTGGAGATTTTCAAGGGTAAAATGTGCTTTGAATGGCTTCTGATGGGTTATACGAACAGCTTTCGGTTATCCTGGACTTGCTGTTATGCCAAGAAATGTGTCCTAATTATCTATAAAATGTGTATTTTTTTTCAGTAAAAAAAAAATCATAAAATAAAAGTAAGAGCAATGGTACACAAAACATGGGAATAAAGGAAAATACAAAGAACACTAAATAAAACAAAAAAATCATCCTGAGTTCACCCCACCACAAAAATGGATAGATGGTTCCAGCAAATGTATTGTAAGTAATAACTGGAATTGAGAATTTGACAAAATCATCAATTCAACAGAAAAGGTTAATTTTATCCAAATAATTCAGCTCATCCCTATTCAAGAGATTTCTTCAAATCACTACTGTGCTAATTTTATAAAATTCACAAATTCACTTATCATTTTTAAAGCATGTTGGCCATTTTTTTTTGTTTGCTATACGGTAGCCAGTGAACTTCATAGGAACAACCAAGAGACAAGATGTGGCACGCCAGAATCTGATTAAAAAATAGATTTGTAAGTCAGTGTGTCCTAAACTAATTCTCAAAAGGCTGGAAGATAAATTGATCTTGGGATTAATAGGTTATGATGACAATACTGGGCTAATGGCTGATGTTTGATCAATGTGAGTTAAAAGCAATTTTCTGAAATTTTCCGTGGTAATAAAGGAATTGTCATTCAACACAAGTGAGAATGCTCTAAAATGAAATGCATGGTCAGCTATTTTCCCCGTACACACGATCGGTTTTCCCATCGGAAAAACTGCAATGAGAGCTTTTCGGTCGGAATCCCGACCGTGTGTATGCTCCATCTGACTTTTTCTCACAGGAAAACTGCCGGGGGAAAAAAGAGCAGGATCTCTTTTTTTCCCGTCAGGAAAAAATCCTAGCGGGAAAACCGTTCGTCTGTACGCTCGGAAACAATTTGACGCATGCTCAGAAGCATTGAACTTCATTTTTTGGCTCATCGTAGTCTTTTACGTCACCGCGTTCTTTGGCAGTCGAAATTTCACCGAACTTTTGTGTGACCGTGTGTATGCAAGGCAGGCTTGAGAGGAATTCCGTTGGGAAAATCATCGTTTTTTTTTTCAAGGGAAAACCGCTCGTGTGTACGGGGCATTTGTTGCTATCAAAGTGTAATAAATAGTGATATGCAAAAAATGTTTGGTTTTACTCTGTATTGGGCCAATCGACAATGAGTGACTTTTCATCATGGCCAGGCATGTCAGCTGCTTAGCGTGCACTACAATTTTTGCTTGTGTATTCTAATACTCAAAGCATGCAATAGTCTTCCAAAACGTACTGGACTATTCTTACTAGTTTGTTAGCTGAAGGGTCTGACACTTTAACCACTTACCGCACAGCCTATAGCAAAATGACGGTGGGGCGGTGTTTGCGTTATCCTGACTGGACGTCATATGATGCCTGTGGGGGCACGTGGTCCGGTGTGTCAGTCTGACACCGCTAAACCCATCTCGGTAAAGAGCCTCAGCCTCTGCCGGAAGCTCTTTACCACGTGATCAGCCATGTCCAATCATGGCTGATCATGATGTAAACAGAAAAAGCCATTGATCGGCTTTCCCTCACTCGCGTCTGACAGGCGCGAGTAGAGGAGAGCCGACCGGCTGCTCTCCTGACAGTTGACAGGGGCGGGGTCTGTGCTGATTGATTTTCAGTGCAGACCCCCCACAGATTGCCCGTTCGAGACCACCAGCATTCCGCCAGGACCACCAGGGATGGCCATCCACCTGGACCACCACGTATGCCACCTAGACCAGGGGTCTCCAAACTATGGCCCTCCAGTTGTTCAGGAACTACAATTCCCATCATGCTTAGTCGTGTCTCTGAATGTCAGAGTTTTACATTGCCTCATGGGAAATGTAGTTCCGAAACAGCTGGAGGGCCGTAGTTTGGAGATCCTTGACCTAGACCACCAGGGAAATGCCAGTATGTGCCCAGGCAGCTGCCAATCAATTCCCAGGCAGCTGTCAATCAGTGCCCACCCACAATGCCTGCCAGTGCCAGAGCCACCAGGGATACCAATCAGTGCCGCCTATCAGTGACGCATATCAGTGCCCATCAGTGCCGCCTATCAGTTCCCATCAGTGCCCAGCATGCTGCCTATCAGTGTGACTCAAAAGTACACATCAGTGCAGCCTTTTAGTGCCCATCAGTGTCGCCTATCAGTGCCCACCTGTGCCACCCATGAGTGCCCATCAGTGCCACCTATCAATGCCCATCGTTGCTGCATATCAGTGTCACCCATCAGTGCCGCCTATTAGTGACCATTGTCAGTGCCCGTCAGTGCCATCTCATTGGTGCCACCTCATCGGTGCTGCCTTATCAGTGCCCATCAGTGCTGCTGTATCAGTGCCCATCAGTGAAGGAGAAAACGTACCCTTTTACAAAATGTAATAACGGAAAGAAAAGAAAAAACTTTTTTATTTGTATAGCAAAAAAGAAAAAACACAGAGGTGATCAAATACCACTGAAAGAAAGCTCTATTTGTAGAACCAAAATGATAAAATTTCTGTTTGGGTACAGTGTAGCATGACCGCGCAATTGGCATTCAAACAGCAACAATGCTGAAAGCTGAAAATTGGCTTGGGCAGGTAGGGGGGTAAGTGTCTGGTTTTGAAGTGGTTAATGTGAACTGACCATACCATGACACCTGCTGTGTTACCTGACTACTTATTTGCTGCCTGTTTTGGTTTGGACATTCAGCTATGGTCAACTCCAGAAATGACTTGACACTCTTCTGGCACTGACTTCACCTCCCTGGCTTCTGGCCATCCCAAGGACCATGGCTGCCCTGAGACTGACAACCTTACAAGTGTCATAAACCACCATCAGGGCTCTGGTGGAGAATAAGAACTCATTTAGACTGCACCTTGGCATGAGAATGGCTTTATCCTGGTAGTCTTTAACTACCTTTCACCCACCTGGTATTTTTCTACACTTTGTACTTTTTCTGTTTCTGCATGTAGCACTACCCCCGGTGAAGCTGCTGGTTGTTTCGGGTGGCACATTTACCTCATGGCTCCCCCGAATTCCTAGGGGTGAATGATGCGTATTTGTAGAAGTAAGGGAATGTCCGCAACAGATGCTCTAGCGGTCGTGGTGGGAGCAGTTGTTAACTCCAGATTGGACTATGCAAATGCCCTTTACCTCGGACTCCCCAAGTACCAAATCGCTCGTCTGCAAGTCGTTCAAAATACGGCCGCCAGACTTGTGACTGGAAAAAAACCCTAGGAATCAATCTCACCTTCACTGAGATCCCTTCACTGGCTACCAGTTAAAGACAGGATTGCTTTTAAAGCACTCTGTCTAACGCATAGATGTGTCCATGGGAATGCCCCCCAATATCTATGCGATAAAATAAAAGCTCACAACCCCAATCGCATCTTGCGATCCACCAATCAGAACCTACTACAGATCCCAAAAGCCAACTACAAGTCCAAAGGAGGAAGAAGATTCGCCGTCCAAGGTCCCAGACTATGGAACGCTTTACCAACCAGCATTCGGTTGGAGGCGAATCACTTAGCATTTAGGAGAAAGATCAAGACTCATCTCTTTTGATATCAAAGGAGACAGGAACAACAAGCGCCCAGAGGCGATTCAGTTCGCATGTGCCGCGCTCTATACGTTTTTCATTCATTCATTCATTCATTCTTTGCTGCGCTCTTTATTACCCAGCCGGGTAAAAACAATAAAACTTGTGGTGAAAGTTGCAGAATAAAGGAGAATAGCAGATTCAGATGTGATGATAGGGAAACAGACCTGTTCCCAAATGTAACACTTCTGTGTGCCACACCAGCCATAGTGGGTTTAGTGTACCCGGACAGGCCTCTCTCACTGACCTGGCAGCCGGAGTATCACTCGGACAATTGTAGGACAAAGTCTCTGCCGCAGACCCTCCTTGGTGAACTTGAACTTGAGGAACAGTCTCTGCCACAGACCCTCCTTGGTGAACTTGAACTTGAGGAATAGTCTCTGCCACAGACCCTCCTTGGTGAACTTGAAGTTGAGGAAAAGTCTCTGCCACAGACCCTCCTTGGTGAACGTCAGGGAGACACCTCTGTCACGGGCCCTCTCTGATTTGTAATTATGGAGGCAATCCTCCTTAGATGAACTACGCCTGGCTCTCCTTCAACTTGTCGCCCAGATGCCGACTAACAGGTGATCAATCCCTCAGTGTCCGGCTACCTTGATCCCCGGTGGTTTGTCGAGGCCCTTTTGGACCGCCAGCCTCTCAATGGCGCTCCTCAGATGGACTCCCCACCGAACAGCAATACAGCTTGGGATCCTCAAAGATGGAAACCCAGGTAGGCCATAACGCCGGGGGGCGTGATGTGGTCACCCTAAAGGTGGGTGCCACACTCGAAGAAGAAGACCCAGAAGCAATGGCGACTGTCCCATAAACACCCCTGGACAGCAAGGTCAAACCCTCCTGATTGGCTGCTGGGAAGAGCACCCAAATCTCGACTTCACTGCTGCCACCTGCAGCACCGGGGCTGTAAGAACACCCCAGTACAACAGAATAAGCCCACAGTACAGCCAAGCTGAGACATAGACCCTGTTTAACACATAACAATTTGGATCAGAGTTTAACTACACTCTGATCATCCCTTAAATTTAACCAGCACCAGTACTATAAAGTAACCAGTCGCTACATGCACTTTTATTATGTTTTTGGAATTCCCGTTTTTTAAAGCCCATACATACAAGCCATAAGGGAAATTTGGATTGCCCTACCAAGAGTCAACAGTCTTATTCTGTTTTTTTTATCTGCAAGAAATAAGCTTTTAGTCTGGATGTGGTAGGGAAATCATTAGAATGCATACCAATACCTGTGAGACATCATATTGTAAACAGCAGATTTTGTCTACATTGATCCCTTGTAATTGTGTTTATCTCTGCTGCTACATCTCAAACCTTTTTTTTTTTTACATAAAAATGATAATGTATGATCTGCTATAACCCCATAGTAATCCATTTAGACCCAGTTTACACCCCCAACTCAGTGAAAGATTTGTTTTGATTGGTTGCTGTGTCTTGTTTGTACATTACTTTTGACCTTTCTGAATGAGCTGTGTACATACAGTAGTTCACAAAAGTAAGTACACCCCTCACATTTTTGTAAATATTTTATTCTTTTTTTTTTTTTTTCATGTGACAACACTGAAGAAATTACACTTTGCTAGTGTAGCAAACCCCAGAGGGAGCTGCTTTTGTTTGTTCAGTCTGTTACTCTGCCTTTCAACCCCAATGAACTGTCCCAGCCCTTCTGGCACACCCAGCAATGTGATTAATGAAACAACTCAGCAGGAATACACAACACAGTTCTTCTTGTAGTTTACTTGAAGAAAAGTCAAATTCAGGTTAACATTAGTCAGTCAGGACCTATGTAAGTACCCTGGATTGGGTTGAAACAGTTTAACCACTTCCTTACTGGGCATGTATACCCCCTTCCTGACCAGGTGAAATTTCAGCTTGTGGCACTGCTTCGCTTTAACTGACAATTGCGCGGTCGTGCGACGTGGCTCCCAAACAAAATTAACGTCCTTTTTCCCCACAAATAGAGGTTTCTTTTGGTGGTATTTGATCACCTCTGCGTTTTTAATTTTTTTGCACTATAAACAAAAATAGAGCAACAATTTTGAAAAAAAAACAAAACAATATTTTTTACTTGTTGCTATAATAAATAGACCAATTAAAAAAAAAAAAAAAAAAAATTCTCAGTCTAGGCCCGGGATATGCAATTAGCGGACCCCCAGCTGTTGCAGAACTACAAGTCCCATGAGGCATGGCAAGACTCTGACAGCCACAAGCATGACACCCAAAGGCAGAGACATGATGGGACTTGTAGTTTTGCAACATCTGGAGGTCCGCTAATTGCATATCCCTGGTCTAGGCGATACATATTCTTCTACATATCTTTGTTTAAAAAATAAGGGACAGAATTATTATTATTTTTTATTATTTTTTTTACTACTAATGGCGGCGATCAGCGTTTTTTTTTTCGTGACTGTGACATTATGGCGGAGACAGCGGACACTTTTGACACATTTTTGGCGCAATTCACATTTATACAGCGATCAGTGCTATAAATATGCACTAATTACTGTATAAATGTGACTGGCATTGAAGGGGTTAACACTAGGGGGTGAGGAAGGGGTTAAATGGGTACCCTGAATTGTGTTCTAACTGTGGGGGGAGGGGGGTGACTGGGGGAGGTGACCGATCTATGTCCCTATGTACAAGGGACACAGATCGGTCTCCTCTCTCCCCTGACAGCACATGGATCTGTGTGTTTACACACACACATCCACGTCTTGTCCCTGTAGCCGGCGATCCCGAGTGCCTGAGCGGCGGAGCGGAGGCCGTAAAAACACGGCCTGTTAGAGAAGTAGAAACACCCTGCGGCTGTACAAAGTCGTACGGCCGTCGGGTAGTGGTTAAAGAAAACAGTCAGGAACACTATGCAAACAACGGAAGCAATAAGTAACAATACAGTATGTACAGATTAAATAGACTCCCTAATAACTTTTAGTGTGTGTGTGTGGGATGCTGTGGCTAAAGGGGAACCCCAGGCCGGCCTATGAGGCTTCTAGTACACACCCAGTGAAATGATTTCAATACCCGTGGAGTGTCCCCTTTAAGAGCAAAGCTTTGCGTTTTATTATCTTCACCGGCAATGTAGGAGCTCTGTGGAAAAAAATTGGATGTGGTATTCTATGAAAAGAATTAAAGGTTTCTGGGCAAAGCCCCCTCACCAAATCCTGTACAAATCCTGTACACAGTCAGCAGTCCTCCCCAGAGCGATCGATCGATCCTAGATGCAGGCATGTCACAGTGGTATTCATCCTTGAGCTGTTGCTGGGTGTCCTTCTTTAGCATTGACAGTCTGTTCCTCTGGGCTGGAGCTGCATTAATAATCTGTTCCTCTGGGCTGGAGCTGCATGAACAATCTGTTCCTCTGGGCTGGAGCTGCATGAATAATCTGTTTCTCTGGGCTGGAGCTGCAGGCTATGTGCCCCCTTGGTAGGCCGCGATTCCACATATACATAGAGTGCAGGAGATGCTCTCCTGATGGGGTGCAGACAAAAAGAGGCTCTGGCCTTGTTCCTCTGGCTTTTTATCTCCTACCCCACAGTCCTTTGCTGCTGTCTGATGATTGGCTCAGGCTCTTCCAATAGGGAGTTTACAAACAAGCAATTGAGAGTCTGTGTGTGAAGAGAGAAAGGGGGGGGGTTGAAAAAGCCCACACTGCTGCAGCAGACAGCTGTCCCCTAATAGATTAGATCAGTCTGGAGAAGTACCTGCTGCACTACAATGTAAAGTAGTGAGTGTACAGCTTGTATAGCAGTGTAAATTTGCTGTCCCCCCCAAAAATAACTCAACGCACAGCCATTCGTGTCTAAACCACTGGCAACAAAAGTAAGTACACCCCTAAGTGAAAATGTCCAAACTTGATCCAAAGTGTCAATATTTTGTGTGGCCACCATTCTTTTCCAGCACTGCCCTAACCCTCTTGGGCATGGAGTTCACCAGAGCTTCACAGTTCTCTTTGTTTAGCAAAACGTTTTATTAAAGCGGAGGTTCACCCAAAAATCAACTTTCTGACATTAGATCCAGCATACTGCTAACATCTGCAGTACGCTGGGTTTTTTTTTTTTTTTTGTTTGTACCTATCGTTTTATGAGCCGTTGTTTTCCGGCTCCGAGCGGGGAATCCTGCGGGGAATGGGCGTTCCTAAGCCAAGAGGAGTTGATTGACAGGTTGCTAAGGCATGTCACGCCTTCCGAAAATACCTGAGTATCCAGCCTGGTATCCAGGACATGCCTTTTACCACACACTCTGCCGCGAGTGTCTGAAACTGTGAGGCCTCGTACACACGAGGGGATATGTCCGCTGAAAGCGGTCCGATGGACCATTTCAGCAGACATCTCCGCTCGTGTGTATGGGCTAGCGGACAGATTTCTCCACCTGACAGATTTCAAAGCATGCTTTGAAATCCATCCGGTGGAATCTGTCCGCCCGACATGTCTGCTGGTTAGTACACTTACCAGCAGACATGTCGTCCCCCACCGCCGCCACGCCGCCGCCGAATGGATTCGGCGCATGCGCGGAAGTGTTTAACTTCCTGGTGGCGGTGACGTGGCGGCGTCAACGTCACCGCGGCGTCACCGCGCCATCCGGCGGCGGGGGAATTTGATCCGATGGTGTGTACACGCCATCGGATCAAACTCCCGATCGGACATATCCGATGGAAATGGTCCGCGGACCGTTTTCATCGGATATGTCCGATCGTGTGTACGAGGCCTGAGTTTTTACTCTTCGTTTTTAATAAAACGTTTTGCTATACAGAGAGCACTAGTCTTTCCCTTTTCTGTATTTGCATAATGTTCCTTCATTCCTTGGATCTGGGGAACTGCTGAGTTGCCTGCTGATTGTTATCCCTGTATGAGATCTGGATGCGTCTGTTGTGTTCATGCTATGTGACCTAGCCTTGGGTCGAGTAGTTCAAGTGAGAGGCCATCTTCAAAATTTGGTGGAGGATCTGTCCTGTGGGTCACTGATCTTGGAATTTGCACGCAGTCACGATTGGATTGGGGCATTATCAGTTTTTTCTTTTCACCAGTGCACTATATGGACTCTTTTGATTATTATTTGTTTATTTTATTGCAAGTTGTCACTCCATGTTCTGTATAATTTATGTTTGTGCTGCACTTTATGTTATTGGATCAAATAACACCAAAAGAAAGCTCTATTTGTGGGGAAAAAAGGACATTAATTTTGTTTGTACAACGTTGCACGACCGCGCAATTGTCATTATAATAAAAAAAATGGTCCAGTCATTGGGCAGACAATTCTTGGGGGGTTGAAGTGTTTAAACAAACAGGGAAAGACAACGTTCAGGGCCCTACGTGGATTTGTATATGTAAAAGGAAGTCCTTGCAGGATTAAATGGAAAGGTGTTGGTCACAATAGAGACTGGCTGGTAAATGCAAAAGAACAATTGTTTATTTCCACAGCTACATACAGTTGTAGCGCCCTGCTCCTGTTGGACAGGCACTGCTTTAAATTTAGAGGGGGTCTGAGTGTTAGTTGACACAGACATGTGTAATTGTGGCCAAATTTGGCCTCTGTTCCAGTCACGGCTGTGCTGGGAGTGGCCTCCAGTGTTCGCTAGGGGTGTCATTACCACCCCAAGGTGGCAGCAGCAGAGTCGGGATGTATTGGGTGTCCCCCTCGGCAGCCAATCAGTGGGGGTGATCATCCCACTGTGCATGCTGGGGAGGGGTACTTAAGGGACAGGTGACACTGGACCGAGGTCGCCGGTCTGTTGTCCCACGCACCTCGTGGCCATCTGGCCAAGTGTGCATGCTCCTGAAATCCTGGCTCCAGGACCACATTGGTCCAGGATTGTGATCTATCTAAGTAGGCCTAGTAGTCAGACTGGGTCTGCACTTTCAAGGTGATCCTGTGCTGTCTGTCCTGCGGGAGGAAGCCACTTGATTAAGGAAGCCGGGGGAGGACCTATCCTTGAGAGGACCATGCAAAAGGCTGGTATCTTGGGAGAAGGCCTCCAAACTTCTTCGAAGGATGCACCATACACTGAGGCCGCGTACACACGACCGGTTTCCTCGGCAGAATTCAGCAAGAAACTTGATGGGAGACGTATTCTGCCGAGAAAACCGGTCGTGGGTACACTTTTCGCCAAGAAACCTGTCGTGGAACTCGTCGAGACAAAAAGAGAGCATGTTCTCTATTTCCTCGATGGGCAATGGGAAAATTTGGCTCGACGAGTTTTTTGACTGCCGAACAAGGAACTCGACGGGGAAAAAGATGTGTTTCGATATGTTTCACCCGTCGAGTTTCTCGGTCGTGTGTACGCGGCCTGAGAGGCTTGATGGTGATCAGATCGGAGTTCTACAAAAGTTAATCTGGAGAGATCTGGGTGCTGAATTCTGTGGCAGAGGTTTCTGGACCAAAGGAAAAAATAGAGGTAACATGCCGACTGAAATATTCAGCAGCTCATCCGGGGGTAGTGCTACAGTACATGGTCAATGCAGCACATTCAGCGGCCTCACATGTTAGTGAGGGCCAACTTGGCCCAGACAAACTATGTAAAGTGTATCCAAAGCTGGAGTTCTGCTTTAAAATGGTCTATTTCAATTTCTAGTTTTATTCCTTTGACTATTATAGTTCCTTAACTATTTTAAATCTATATAATCTAAGGTTATCCATGCATGGCTTGAAACAATAGTATTCAAGTAATCAGCATAAATTAAATACTAGTAATACCTCATGCTGTTCAATTGTATAAGATTCTATGTATATCAGTTCTAATTTATGTGAATGTGACATACACATAGGATGCTCAAAACTATTTGTATTTAATAGATCAAATGATTTTTTTATTTTTTTTATTTATAGGTAATGCTAGTAGAATTTTCTTTTTGTCCCTCCCTTTATTTAAAGCGGAGCTCCACCCTAAAGTGGAACTTTTGCTTATCGGATCCCCCCCCCCATCCGGTGCCACAATTGGCTACTTTCGGGGGGAGAGGGACAGGATACCTGTCTTTGACAGGTATCCTTTCCCACTTCCGGGAGTCCAGCCGCGGCTGTCACTGCGGGGCTCCCTCCTCCTCCCCTGGTCACCGGGCTAAAAGGAGAGAGAAGCGGGGCCTCACGCATGCGCAGTAGGTTTCCCGGCGTGAAGACAAAAGGCTACACTGCCGGGTTCCCTTGCCTGCAATAGCGGGGGCAGTGTAGCCTTTCGGCTTCACGCCGGGAACCCTACTGTAGACATCGGTGGTCTCCAGGACAGGTAAGTGTCCATTTATTAAAAGCCAGCAGCTGTAGTATGTGTTGCTGCTGGCTCCTAATTTTTTTACCCTGACCTCCTCTTTAAGTTGTTATGAGATTACAACATAGCCCCCAACTGTCCCTGATTTGAAGCAATGTCCCTCTGACCCTCAAAAAGAGGGGGGATAGGGGTGGGACTTTAGATGAGGCATATGAAGATACTACCATAGGCCTCCATCCCTGTACATAGAAAAAAAAGGGAGGTTGGGACTTTATATGAGATGCGTTTTTAGCAGTATGCAATTAAATATAAACATGGAATATAAAAAATGTTTCCATATTGGCCAGGCTCAAAGTTATCAACCAAAGAGCACTAAACCAAATTAATCTGTCTAAATTTTTTTTTTTTTTTTTAATATCACTCTGACCCTCTATCCTCCTCAGCTGTCCCTCATTTTGGTCTGTTCTCTATAGTTTATAGTATATAAAATGCACTATTTGGCCCGGATTCACATACCTCGGCGCATCTTTATGCGGGCGTAGCGTATAGAGAGGGAAGCATGGAATTCACAAAGCAAATGCTCCCAACGTTGCGCCGGCGTAGCGTATAGTCGTAGGCATAAGCTGATGTAAGTCAAAGTTGGTGGAAGTAGGTTGGAAGTGGGCGTGATACATTTAAATGAAGCGTGACCCCATACAAATGATGGGCTGAGCTTCAAACAAGTACTTAAAATGAACGGCGCATGCGTCGTACCTTGGGCGGATCCAAGTGCGCATGCTCACAATAACGTCGAAACAACTTGCTAAGATACGTTGAATCACTGCCTACGACGTGAACGTAACCTACGCCCAGCCCCATTTACGTACAACGTAAACTACGTAAAACTCGACAGCGTTCGATCCCTGGTCCATACCTTTGCATGAGTTGCGCCTCCAATATGGGGAAAAACTTTACGCCAGATATAAACCTTTCGCAAATCCCTTAAAACATGCGCCGGGCGCAAGTACGTTCTAGAATTGGCGTATCTCCCTCTTTTTCATATTTGCATCGAAAATCAATGGGAGTGCCAAATGCGTCCAGCGTAAATATGCGCCCACTATATGCCGGCATAGGCAAGTTACGTTGGTCGGATGAAATCAGTTTTTTGGCGTATCTTATATGGGTACGGCGCATAGATACGACGGCGCATATTTACACTTACGCGGCATATCTCGAGACACGTCAGCGTAAGTGCTTTGTGAATCCGGCTATTTATCTTTCAAAAAGTGTTTCCCAGTGCTAAACTTTTCACCCAATTTCTAAATTGCTGCATTTGAGAATTTCTTTTCAATGGCCAGCATCCTTCTCCCTGTAGCTAACTCCTCCCATGTTATTTAATACATCCTACATGGAAGGAAGTGAACTCGTTCATGGAAGGATTTAAAAGGGCGGTAGGCCCAACCTCATCCTGCCTACAAGCCGATTTACCAGTTTCAAAAAACAATTTGACTTGATTGAGTCCTCAACCAAACTGTCCAACCATCAAATGGCCAAGTGTCATAACTGATCACATGTGCAGCACCATGGCAGTTGCATATTAAACAGAAGCAGCTTCCTTGGCTGTAAAGGATAGTAGGGCTTAATACATAATTACATAGTTAGTCAGGTTTAGTCAGTCCATCTTGTTCAACCTTAAAAAAAAAAAAAATATCGTACAATCCCATATACTCAATTCTTTACCCACAGTTGATCCAGAGGAAGGTGGAAAACCCCAGCAGAGCATGATCCAATTCGCGACAGTAGGGGAAAAAAAATCCTTGATCCCCTGAAAGGCAATACAACTTTAAGGTTGTCATCAGATCGTCCTCTGCAAACTCAACAGTGCCTTAAAATGGAGATCAACTGAGCATGTGCAGAGCAGGCTAAAACAGTGTACAGTGGAACCTTGTTTCATGAGTAACGCGGTTAGCGGGCGTTTTGAAAGATGACCAACTTTAAAAAAAAAAATCCTGACTTTGTTTGCGAGTGTTGTCTCGCAAAACGAGCAGGATTCAAGCCTCTGCGGTTTGCAGTACCACAATTGGTACTGCGGGGGAGCCTGTGACACTCAGAACGGTCCGAAAATACTCAGAAATACTCAGAAATACTCAGTTCCTGAGTGTTTTCAAGCCTTTTCCGAGGGTTTCCGAGCTAAACTGTCTCTGAGTATTTTCTAATCTCTCTGGCGCCCCCCACCTCTGGCCACATGCAGTATTGCATGCAAAAGAAGTCAATGCGGAACAAATTATCTTTGTTTCCATTGGTAAAAAGGGTTTTGGTAGCGCTTGCAATATAATAAATAAGAAATAAAAGTGATAATGTCAAAAAATTAAGAGTGCTAATACTCCAATAATGAGATCAATAATTAATAATAAAAATAATAGAAAACAATGTGAAAAAAATATAACAGCAATAAAATCTATAAGACACTTGATGTGATAAAAACTGATAAGAGTCCAAAAAAGTGCAAATGTGCTTTCAATAAGTCCAAAGCAAAGATGCTGGAGAAAGTGGAATAAAGTCCAAAAGTGCAAAATTGTGCTTTCAATCAATCCATTGTGAAAAGTGCTAAAGAATATCCAAAAGGTGCAATCAGTGCCTGCAATCTACCACACGACAGAACCAGTGCAGCTGTGCAAAGCCTCAGTGAAAGGTAAATGCAAGCCCCTCATCTAAAGAGGCTATTGATAAGCCTTGGTAGTCAAAACACTGGCTGGTGTCTCTGGCTCAATCCGCTGTGAATCGCCCAACATAAATGTTTCCTCCTTCATGTAGATCTCCCAGAGCAGCTCTCAAATGTGTCCCGGGATCCAACGATAATGTGTGAAGGGAAACAAATAACACCCCATAGTGTAATTCCGTGGTAAAAGAGGTTTATTAAAAGATAACATCCACTTACATTTAAAAAAACTTCTGTGTATGTAAACACATGGATATCTCCGCTCTCGGCCGTGAGCGGAGATGACGTCACCACAGGCTCTCCTCCTGACGCGTTGCGTGATGAACACACCACTTAATCATAGTTACCTTTCACTGAGGCTTTGCACAGCTGCACTGGTTCTGTCGTGTGGTAGATTGCAGGCACTATTGATTGCACCTTTTGGATATTCTTTAGCACTTTTCACAATGGATTGATTAAAAGCACAATTTTGCACTTTTGGACTTTATTCCACTTTCTCCAGCATCTTTGCTTTGGACTTATTGAAAGCACATTTGCACTTTTTTGGACTCTTATCAGTTTTTATCACATCAAGTGTCTTATAGATTTTATTGCTGTTATATTTTTTTCACATTGTTTTCTATTATTTTTATTATTAATTATTGATCTCATTATTGGAGTATTAGCACTCTTAATTTTTTGACATTATCACTTTTATTTCTTATTTATTATATTGCAAGCGCTACCAAAACCCCTTTTACCATATTGCATTGTGTGTGAGCACATTCATCTGGTGGCTAATGCGCCCCTTTTATACTTCTTATTGTTATTGCGCATTAGTTACCCCTTTATACATCTTTGTTTCCATTGACTTCTATGGGGAAACTCGCTTTGCTATGTGAGTGCTTTATATTACAAGCATTCTGGAAGGAATTATGCTCGTAATCCAAGGTTCTGGATTTTAAACAGTACATTTATTTTTAATGTTTTACATAGCTATACCTGCAAAAGGGGCCAGCCTGAAGTGATCTTGCAGGACTTTTTCTAAAGTTCCACTTAAAGCGATATATGGTTCTAAACCCTCCTCACCCTGTCTAAGCCAAAAAAGAATGTTTTGACTTGAGTTCCTCTTTATTATAAAGTCTCAATGTTTCCAAACTCCACGCAGTGCCATCAGTTCTAATATTTCTATCTCTGCTTTTCACCCTTATAAACTGTCTCTCTCTCTTTCATCTCTGTCTCTTCTTTCTCTGCCTCTCTCATCTCATCTCTCTTTCATCTCTTTTGTAATGGTTATAACATTTATATTAGGTTTAGGAGAGCAAGTGAAATGCTGTCATTGCATACAACATAAACAAATGATTAAAGGGAATGTACAGCGTTTGGGTATACATTCTGATTATTTATTTATTAGAGTCAGGACAAAAAAAATAGAATTTGATTTGTAAGTGGGACAAATGAAATACAGTGTGTTACATATTCAGTTTTCATATTTACTAGCTTTAGCCAGTAGGTGGTGATGCAAAGTGTGGCGACTGACTGCATATTTTCTGCAGTTCTATATGTTGTGCAGTAAAGAGAGAGTCATTTAATGATTGGATACATGATAGGCTGGAAATGCTTCTCTCTTAAAGGGGAGTTCCACCCACAATTTCACTTTTTAAATATAAATACCCCTGTGATACACAAGCTTAATGTATTCTAGTAAAGTTGGTCTGTAAACTAATGTCCCTTTTGTTAGGTTGTTACAGCATTTATCATCTAGAAATAGACTGTGGCCATCTTAAGTGTGGGCATCATGAAGCCAGACTGTATGACTTCCTGGATTTCAGCTTTGCATATCTCGCACATGCTCAGTGCTGCACAAGCAATGTAATAGGTTTCAGTCAGGTTTGCAGGGACTACTGGGAAACATGATGCCTATCCTAGAAACCCTTGCAAATAGCCATGTGACTTAATAGCCTAGGCCAGTGGTGGTGAACCTCGGCTCTCCAGATGTTTTGGAACTACATTTCCCATGATGCTCGTGCACTCTGCAGTGTAGTGGAGCATCATGGGAAATGTAGTTCCATAACATCTGAAGAGCCAAGGTTCACCATCACTGGCCTAGGCTAATAAGGAGGAGGAAGTAATGAAGGACTACAAAATAAAGGTATTTACAAGCAACACAATAAATAAAAATTGTCCATTCTGAACACTATGAGATTAGGGCATGCAGCACAGACAAACATAATACAATGGGTGGAACTCCACTTTAAATACAGACCCCGGACACTTTATTAGGTGCACCTGTTCAATTGCTTTGTAACACAAATGGCTAAATCAGCCAATCACATGGCAGTAACTCAGTGCATTTAGGCATCTAGATGTGGTGAAGGGTGGCGGTGGTGGTAGTGCAAGAGGATCACAGCTTATCAAAATTTTGACCACCAGCTGCCACTGAGGGCCATGATACCCCACATTCACATCAGATGCCTTAGTTCTCCAGCCAGAGTGACACTGGGCATCAGGGCTGTCTTAAGGAGAGGGCACACCTGGGCACTGCCCAGGGGCCCCAGCTGCATGGGGGGCCCTGCACTTTCCCCAAAGAGGGGTCAGAGTGCAGGAGGGATATCTGGGGTGTAGAGGGGTCAGAGTGCTGGGGGGATATCTAGACTGTTTACCTGTGCTGTCTCCATTGTAGGGGCCCCAGAGCATTACTTTGCCCAGGGGCCCATGATTCTATTAAAACGGCCCTGCTGGGCATCATTCAACACACAAGATTTAAGGCCAATTTGTGGCCAAAATGTGGTAGATGAGTGGACAGCTTTTGATTAAATGATTAAACTGTCTTCTCATTTAAAAAGTGGAGGATTGTACTACTAATCATTTTATTAATTTAGAAAAGCTCTGCTAATCTATTTTATCATTATATTACCACTCTTAATTGCCAAGGTTATTAACCACTTCACTACTGGCCCATAGTCATTTGACGTCCACAGATGGGATCTCCCATCCTGGATGGACGTCATGTGACGTCCTGGGCTTTGTGCAGTGATATCTGAATGATGCCTGCAGTTAGAGGCATCATTCAGATATCATTCTTCTGTGTCGGCAATTCTGTGCACGATAAGAACGATCATAGCGGGGGTTCCCCTTCCGCTGCCATCCGGTGCCATCGGGGGCCCGGAGAAAGAATCGTCCAGCGCAGAGAGATGACTGATGACCGTCAGAGGCCCGGGCGCGATGTGATGACATCACGCCCGGGTACCCGGAAGTAAACAAAGCCGCGGCTAGTAAGCATGAGATCGGTGACTTTTTTCACGATCTGATGCTTTCCTGCCTGGAGGAGAGATGTGGGGTCTTGTTGACGGACCATGCGTTCAGAATTTTATAGATAAGCCCTTCTGTGCGAAGCCTACCAATATCAGCCTTTCAAAAGGGGGGGGGGGATTGCAGGTTTTGTGTCATAGTCAAGGCATAATGGCATATCTGGAGATATCCATAGAACTCCTGGCGCAGCAGATCATACTTGGCTTGCAGCTCAGCAAATGAGCACAGGTTGGGGGTCTACCAGGTTTCCAAAATGGAAAAGCTTCCGTGTAGACCATGGTGAGGACATTCGGTGGGTAAGGCTATCTGGCACCGTGGGATTGCAAGCAAAGGAGGTCAGGAGGGAGCTGTCGGAGGCCAACTTATGCTGGTGCATCTGTTTGCGCCACATCCGCTGGAGCTGGGTCATAGGGCCCAGCATGCGTTCGGGGTCTACCTCTGCACTTGCACTCCACAATAAGTTGTTTGGGTGTACCGGGGTGAGCCATAGCTTTTCTATTTCTGTCCATTTATTATATGAACGCAAAGTAAACCAGGAGGCTATGGCCTTCAGCTGGGCTGCCTGATAATATTTAACAAGGTCGGTATAGGTCAGGCCCCTGTCCGAATGCGCCGCCAGTAGTACCAAGCGAGGGATCCTAGGCCATTTATAGTTCCAAGTATACTGGAGCAGATCAGTCTGGAGTTTTCTCAGATGGGCATAGGGCACCGGAATGGGCAGGGTTTGAAACAGGTACAGTAGTTTTGCTCGTTATCACTCTTAATAGCCAGAGTAATCAAAGTTTACTTTAACCACTTCCCACCCAGCCACTGCACATATACGGCCGGGTGGGCACCTTTTCCTTCTGAGTGGACTTTCAGGAATGTCCCTTAGAAGGAGGGGCAGCGCGATACTGATGCGCTTGTGTCACACGGATACAGTGCATCTTTGATTGGCAGGAGGGCTCTGTGATTGGCCTCTTCTGATCACATGACGACTGTGTCCAATCACAACCATCATGTGGTGTAATTAGAGCGTCGGTTGATAGGCGATCGGCTCTCCTCACAATTAAGTTGTCAGTGAGGAGAGGAGAACGGATCTCTGCAACCGCCCGGTGATCAGTGAGTATGAGCTGTTTTTTACAGCTTTTTATACACTGATCACCAGCCTATAGTGTCCACACACGTCCCCACACAATGTAAACACACAAGTCCCCCAAATAGTGTCCCCAAAACACATGTCCCCACACAGTAAAAACACCTGTCCCCCACATATGTAACAGTAAAGTCATATGTCCCAATGAGCATCTGCACACATATGTCCGTGATCACCTGCACACATCTGTATATGATCATCTGCACACATATGTCCGTGATTACCTGCACACATCTGTATATGATCATCTGCCTACATCTCTCCGTGATCACACAAACCAATTATTATACACTTAACAGGATTTTTTTTTTTACCAAAGACATGTAGCAGAATACATTTTGGCTTACATTTATGACAACTTTTTTGGGGATTTCTTTTAGAATAGAAAGAAGTTAAATATTGTTGTTTTTTTTCAAATTTCTGCAGTTTTTTCGCTTATATCGTAAAAAAAATAAAATAAATGAAAGCGCGAGGGGGCTGAAAGTTAAAAATGGGCCTAGGAAGGAAGGGGGTAAGAGTGCCGGTATTGAAGTGGTTGACAATCTTTTTTGTTAAATTTAGACACTCCTTTTGTGAACGATGACATCGGTAGTCTGAGATTACCTATCCGTTACCTGGAATCCCCTTGTTTATCCTTTGTGACTTGCCTCCCTTGGTTCCCATTCATCCCTACTTCACTCATCCAGCGTTGGTCATCATCACTCAATGTACATTTCTCCTTGCATTTCCTCCCTTCTAATCACTTGTTCCTTAGTGGTCATTCCTCCTTACTTGTCACTCACCATGCTTTCTTCATCGCTGATCCCAGATCACTCATTGTCTGTCATTCATCCATGCTCATCACTTGTACTGTCGCTCTAAAAGATTATTTTAACATTACTTTCTTCATGTTGCCGGCCCACGAAAAACATTGTTCTCTTTAATCACATATTGGATCTATAAAATGCTGTGCCTCGTTTGGATGTTTGTCTCAGACGAATGATGCCATCCTAAAATAAACACCTTAAATCTAATTTTGCTAAAGCAATAACAGGAATACTGTCACAAACAGTTATATTCTGTAAAGGTCAACAGTACGTTAAATTAGATCTAAACCCAATCACCTCATGAACCACCTTATCATGTAATGCAATTCCAAAAAGTTGTGTTTGAATCATTTTAAATTTGTAGCTTTTATTAAAATACCAAAATTAATAAAAAAAAATCCCTGGTGAACCAGCCATAAAGTTCCTTGTTTAGACACTTCTCATTAAGAGGTGACAGTTGTGCTCCTGCATTACAACATGCGCTCTTGTTTGATGGTACAAGCCTTGACATATTCTACAGGTATGGTCCACCATTGTCCCTCTTGAGCCTCATACACATGATCGGATTTTACGACGGTAATTGTATGATGGTAGGATGTTGTCGGATAATCTGACCGTTTGTATGCTCCAATGGACAATTGTTGTCGGAATTTCTGACAACAAATGTGGGATAGCAGGCTTTAAAATTTTCCAAACCACAAATGTGTGATGTCAGATTATCCGATCGTGTGTATAAAATCCATCGAAAAAAAATCCAAAGTACAAACAAGCATGCTCAGAAGCAATGCTAACCATAACACAACATTAGCAGAAGTTGCCCAAAGGGTGGCGCTAAAGAGCTGAAAAAACATGTAGTTTTGTGTTTGTTGTCCGACAATTATTTGCTGTTTTTATGCAATACAAGTTCACGGCCAACGCCCTTCGGGCAAAGGTCCTTTGTCTGATGGAAATCCGATCGTGTGTACCAGGCTTTAGGAAGCTAGTCAAGAGCAATGATGTGTAGCTGTTGCTGTAGCTCCAATCGAACCTCCCACATTGATGAGTCTCGGGATGATACTTTGCTGTGATAGGCTGGTAAGTCGCGTGGTCACCCTGACGCGTTTCGTCATTCCGTCTTCAGTGGGAGATTCGATTGGAGCTTCTGGCAGCGTTTAACACTATGGAAGCATCCCCTTGTATCCTTACATGCTTCATACATCCCAAGTGAACTGATTGCACTAAGGAGAGCTGCTTCACCAGTCAAGCAGTTCTGACAGCCTTTGTGAAGGATTTTACAGGCTTTGTCTGATCTTACCTCCGGTAAGCATATTCAAAATAGGGTTGAACACGAGGTGATCCGGTGATGGTGTAGCTTCGTATGATGTCTATCTAAATTACACCTTTACACTGAGGAGTATTATTTCACTGTTGGACTTTATGATTTATATTCACTGGACTGTATTCAAGAGGTGGGGTTTTCTTTTGTACTATCCCCCTTGTCTGTGACATATACCATATTGGGCAGTGAATGTTGAGACCTGATTTTCTATGCTGGGTGATAGGAAATAAGACAACATAATGTATGTATAAAAAGTATGAAATATTACTTAGCTGAATAATTTATGTTATTCATACAGAAGCGCTGTTAATGCTTGACCGTAAAGTTTAGTATAATTTTTAACATTGTATTTATATTAGTAACAGCTGCTAGCCTTGCAGGTTACATTTAAGGCCGCGTACACACGAGGGGATATGTCCGCTGAAAACGGTCCGATGGACCGTTTCAGCAGACATCTCCGCTCGTGTGTATGGGCTAGCGGACAGATTTCTCCACCCGACAGATTTCAAAGCAAGCTTTGAAATCTATCCGGTGGGAATCTGTCCGCCCGACATGTCTGCTGGTTAGTACACTTACCAGCAGACATGTCGGCTCCCACCACCGCCGTGCCGCGCCGCGCCGCTGCCGAATGGATTCGGCGCATGCGCGGAAGTGTTTTACTTCCTGGTGCGGTGACGTGGCGGTGACGCGGCGGCGTCAACGTCACCGCCGCGTCACCACTACGTCACCGCGCCGTCCGGCGGCGGGGAATTTGATCCGATGGTGTGTACACGCCATCGGATCAAACTCCCGATCGGACATATCCGATGGAAATGGTCCGCGGACCGTTTTCATCGGATATATCCGATCGTGTGTACGCCGCCTTAAACATTCAGGGAGTCTTTTAAAACCTCTGATATTTATTTTTAACTTACGTTTATCTGGGGAGGCTTTGGTTATAGGATACGACAACAGACCCTATACCTCTCCCATAAACAAGGTGGGTTGGGTCTTCGTCACTTATACAGATACTACCAAGCTTCCAGAATAGCCCAACTTTCTATAATCTACACTAATAGGGAAAAAAACTGACTTGGTTCAGATAGAACGCCAGGCTGTGACTCAAACATTAGACTTTTTTCTCTGGAACACACCTAGAAATCGCCCACCAATTATGGCCCCCATGATTTCTCACTCCTTTGCTCTGTGGGACAAATTAAGACATGGACCACATCAGAGACTAATCCCCTGGCACATCTGTTTTGTAATCTGAACTTTCCTCCAGGGTTGGACATAAAGATAGATAAAGGCCTTCCAGTGGTGGCTGGACAAGGAGCTGTAGCGTATAGGACATTATTATACATCAATGGGGCCACGTTGTGTCAGCAAACTAGACCTCCCACAATCAGAATGTTTCCGTTACAACCAAATCTCACAGTTTCTTAACAGTATCTGGAAAGATAAACCCAAACCCCCCAAATTCACAGCCTATGAGCTTTGGTGTGGTCAAGCCATGGAGCAGAGGGGCAGCATTTCAGTCATCTATGTGTTACTTTCCCAGCCATTGGGCATATCTCTGTATATGTTAGCTTGGGAGTAAGACCTTCAAATATAATGGAGCCTGGGGACCTGGCAGTCTGCTCTATTGACTTCATTAAAGGGCTTTTTCAACATTTCCCCAATGGAAGCAAACATAATGGTCATAACTAGGTGGTACATGACCCCCACTAGACTAGCTACAATTTATCCCTCAGTAGATCCTCTATGATTTATGGGATGTCAATTATTAGGCATGATAGCCCATGTGTGGTGGGAATGCCCTAGCATCAGGTCCTTCTGGAGAAGGATCTTTAACCTCATTAGAGGGGTCACGAGCTGCGAGATCCCCAGGTCTCCAGAGGTCTCACTACTGAATTTACATATCCCAAAGATCTTCAAATGTAACCGTAAATTGATACACTTCATACTGTTTGGAGTCAAAATAACCCTTGCTAAGGCCTGTAAGCAACCTTAAGTTTCAATAAGGGCAGGCAAACAGCAAGTTTCCTGAATTATGGCCCAAGACAAACTGGCTAGTATCCTCACAGACTCAGCTCACAAGTTCGAAATTATCTGGTAGCCTTGGGCTCTATTCATGGGAATTTCCATTACCCCAGGTGTTGAAAACACAGAAATATACCATTTATAATTTGAGATACCTCTTTTTAGTTTACTACAATGGTTACTGCTTTACATTTGTAAGTATATTCAACAAAAGGGGTAGTCACAAGACTTTCTTAATCTGCAATTTACTAACATTGAGTTACAGTCCAATGAGAGCACTTCTTGGCGAGTACTCTTCCCACAAACCCTCTACAATAATATTCACTGGTTTGTGATAAGAAGCTCAGAGTCTGCATAAAGGGACATTATTATACATTTTTGCCCGGATTCACATACATCGGCGCATATTTATGCCGCCGTAGTGTATCTATTTTATGCTACGCCGGCGCAGCGCAGAGATGCAAGCACGGAATTTACAAACAAATGCTCCCAACTCTGTGCCGGCGTAGCGTATATTTCGTCGGCGTAAGCCGGCGTAAGTGGAAGTAGGTGGAAGTGGGCTGGAAGTGGGCGTGAGCCATGTTAATAAAGTGTGACCCCATGCAAATGATAAGCCGGGCGCCAGACTAGTACTTAAAATGAACTGCGCATGTGTCGGGACATGGACGTGTCCCTGTGCGCATGCGTACAACTACGTCGGAACAACTGCCTAAGATACGCTGGATCATTGTGTACGGCGTGAACATAACATACGCCCAGCCAGACCCACGTCGGCCCATATTCACAGACGTCCAACGTACAATACGTAGGCTTGTGTTCCCTGGTCCATACCTTTGCATGGGTTGTGCCTCATCTATGGGGAATAACTTTACACAGGACGTAAAACTTACGCAAACCACTTAAATCATGCGATGGGCGGAAGTATGTTCGTGAATCGGCGTATCTCCCTCATTTGCATATTTGAATAGAAAATCAATGGGAAAGCCACATGCATCCAGCGTAAATATGCGCCCACTCTACGACAGCGTAGGCAAGTTACGTCGGTGGGATGAAGTCTGTTTTTAGGCGTATCTAAGTTTGTGGGTTCGGCGCACAGATACGACGGCGCATATTTTTACTTACACGGCGTATCTGGAGATACGTCGGCGTAAGTGCTTTGTGAATCCGGGCCATTGTTTATGCCAAGGGCAGCAACGCACAGGCCTGTCTCAAGTCTCCATTTTATCTGGAAGAATGTCAGGACAGGGAACATCTTGTACTACCTCTAGGAGTCCAATTACAAGAACTGACCTGTAATGTGTTATTTAATGTATTTACTGTATGCATATTTATTATATTGTTTCTTTTCTTTTACAGTGGGTCGGCGGTCATCCTTCTGCTTTTGGATTTTCTCCATCTTCCAGTATAGAAATCATTCCTCTGTTTCCACATGTTTACACCTCCACCATTCCTCCACATGCAAGAAAATGTTGGCTGGAAAAGAAAATACCAAACTGCAAAGTAAGTATTACTGATATATGAACTGTACTTGTGATGAGTGTGTCAACAATATACTGTATATACATCGGTGTTCACAGCCTATTGCATTAGGTTGTGCACCCCAAAGCACAAACATATATATGTGTGTCTGTGCATGTGTGCAATCAATTGATGGTATCAGTAGAGCAGTGGACGTGTCAGTAGAGCAATGCATAGTGTTATAAGGGCACAGATTGGTGTCAGTAGGGCAGTGGATGATGTTAGTAGTAGTTATTTTTAATATTTAAAAACAAATATATGATTTTTTTTTAGCAGGAAAAGGAAGATTTTTTATTTTATTTGGTGAAATATTTGGGGTCTAAACAAGGGGGAATATGCACCATACGGCGTGATTATGGTGTGCCCAGGCTTATTTGGCACACCCTGTACAAATGCCTATGTATGTATATATGCAGTGGATATAAAAAGTCTACACACCAATACTGTATCTTGGTCTAGGCCTATTAGGGGGGGGCAGCTCATACATATGTATGGGGCCCAGATGGCGGACCCCAACCAATAAATTGTTGTTGTTTGCGACCAGCGTTCCGCAACTGTGGGGGGGCTGCTTCTAGTGTTGACTGCCTATCATCTGACAGGTGTGGGCCAATAGAGTGAAGGGGGAGGAGCTCTCCACAGTGTGAGGCGACCCCATGTGCCTAAACTGAGGAGCCTCTGGCTCTAATCAGGTGCTTCAAAAAATCACCCCCGCATTTAAATCCATGGTCCAGCGTCACTGATCTGTAGATCAGGGGGCCGGATGCATGGATAGGGGAGGCGGCACGCATGTGTCCTCTATGGCGGGCCTCCAGTGCCTTTGGACCAGGGGCGGACTGACAACTCATGGGGCCCCCCGGCAATAGATTATGGGGCCCCCAGGCTTACAGATGGCCACCAAGCCAGGTGGCAGTACAGAAGCGGGGCAGCTAAAATATCAGGATTTGCACATCAAAAGCATGTAGGTTTTGGACATATCAGGGACAGATGTAAAAAAAACACAGATTTTTACATACTGTCCCTGGTTTTAATGAGCCTGGCAACCCTGATGGGGCCCCCTAGTGGCATGGGGCCCTCGGGCAGTGCCCGAGTTTCTCAACGGTCAGTCCGTCCCCGCTTTGGACCTATATTTTAAACCACTTCAGGCGCCTAATGACTGATTATTAGATCTTAGGCTGTTCACAAAGCAAAGTGAATGCTCAGCAAAAAAGGTGAGTCTTTGTTCACTTTGAATACCCAATCATGCGTTAGGGAACAGGATTATGACTACACCATGACTGAGTAACACAGCTTTACCTTTTTATTAAACTCAGTGAACATTTGCTTCCTAAAAGAACAGTACTCCTTTAGTAAATTCAGTACAAAAAACATAACAAATGCAGTACACTGTAATCTTACAGATTACATTACTGTATCAAATCATTTCACATGCCTTTTGTCCCTAATGCTTTGTCCAGTGCCCTGCCTACACTTTTAGATTATATATACTGAGTGTCCCTTTATGTCAAAAGTGGTTTTAGACCAGCTAGAAAACAGTTATAGTAAATAAGAATCACTTGCAGAATTAAGTGATAGCGATTCGTGGGGAAATTCTTTTTTTTTTTTATTATTATACAGTGGAACCTCGGATTACGAGCATAATCAGTTCCAGGAGTTTGCTCGCAATCCAAAGCACTCGCATATCAAAGCAAGTTTCCTCATTGATGTCAATGGAAACGAAAATAATTAGTTCCGCATTGACTTCAATGGGATGCAATACCGCATGCGGCCAGAGTCGCCGAAGAGACTCGGAAATGTCAGAAAAGGCCCAAGGACACCTCGGCTGACCTCGGCAAGACTTTGTTCCCGAGATATGCTGAGGTCAGCCGAGCTGTCCTCTGGTCTTTCCACGGATTTCTGAACAGCGGCAATTGGCTGTGAACAGTGCCGTTCGTCTCAGCTCGGCTCCGGAACCCCCCCCCCCCCACATCAGGTCAAACGCAGTACTACACATCCCTTTGGTCTGAATCATGCTTGTTGTGCGAGACAACACTCGCAAACCGAGTTACGATTTAAAAAAAAAACAGTGCTCGTATTGCTAATCACTCGTTAAGCACGTTTTTTAATAGTTATTTATTATATTATAATTTCTGATTTCATGTTCAAATTTTATCATACCCGAAATGTCTACCCAACTCTTGTATGGACAGATTTAAAGTGGGGGTTCCACAGGAAAAACATTTTTAGGTGCATCTACCGCTTTTAATACAACTAGGATTGGACTCACCTGTCTTAGTTTTGTAGCCATAAGCATCGCGATTCAGCATTTAATAATGAGTTATAAAAATCTGTCCTGTATATATTCATCTTGCTTGTGGGCACTGTGAAGCCCACAAGCAAATACTTCCGGGATACGGTGAATATGCAGTCTCAATCGTCTCCTGGGAAGCGTGACGCTGAGCTCCCAGGAGATATTGCTAAATTGTCCCAAGAAGTATTGGGGCGCAGGGAGATCAAGCGACACACCCCCTCCTGTGGGAGTAAAACCAGGAAGTGACAGCTAGACACTGCAGATCTAAGGCATTGGATTAATATGGCAAAGAATGGATAGCGATTTGTTTAAATACACACAAAGATAGTCCAATTAAAGAAGTTGTAAAGGAAAATTGCCTAAAATTAATATCTGCAAGGTAGACAGAATAGTCTAATGATTCTGTTAACAAACGAGTAAATACCTTTTAAATTCCTTCATCTATATCACCTCCGGCGTTCTAGTTTCTGTTCTCTCATTCACTTCCTGGTTTGCATCACTTGTTTATGTAAGAACTACATTTCCCAGTATGCTTTGCGGCACGCTCAGTAATTCACACCTCCTTGAAGTCTCTAACACGTAGAGAGCATCCTGCCGCACAGATGTAGTTCCCAGGAGGGGGCGAGCACGTCACTGACCACCGCAGTAAAGTCTCCCTTCACGGTGGTGAGTAACAATCAGACAAGCAGGAAGTGAACAGAACAGAGAAGAAATAGAGCAACTTCTGAGCAAAAACGAACAACGAGGAAGTGAAAAGAGGAATGTCTGCAGGTAAAGATGCTTATTATGAAAAAAAAAAAATCCTTTACAACCCCTTTAAGCAATACATAAGATTTAGGGTTAACCTCCGCTTTAAGTGCTTAATTACTAAGAATTACAGGCCTACAATATAAAACCCTAAATTTCTATGCAAAACAATGTACCGATTTGAGATGAAAAAATCGGACATAATCATACCACCAGGGAGGCTATGCTGCCGCTTCTATGCAGTTAAAAATCTCATTTATAGCTGAGTGTTGGCTTTCTTCTGCCATTTATTCATACTACATGTATCACAGTTTACGCTTATTAGTGTTATATATTGGTACTTGGCAGACAACTTAGAATGAAATGACAGGAACACTATATAAGTTAAATGAAACATTGTGAGAGGGTCAAGAAATAGACAAACCGGATAGTTCAGTGCACTGTAGAAGATAAAAATAATCTATCTGGCAGCAGTTTAACTGAACTGAACCAATCCATACAAAATCTGGTATAAAAAAACAATAACAATGAATCAGTCAGTGCTAACCCTGAGTATAAATAACTAAATTCATAGACCAGTAGTGCAGAGATACAACATAAAATACCCTACTTGGTAACAATCATGAATAAATCTGTATAATTCAAAGATTCATTTAAAAAGATAGGCCCGGATTCACAAAGCACTTACGCCGATGTATCTCCAGATACGCCGCGTAAGTACAAATATGAGCCGTCGTATCTGTGCGCCGAACCCACAAACTTAGATACGCCTAAAAACAGACTTCATCCCACCGACGTAACTTGCCTACGCCAGCGTAGAGTGGGCGCATATTTAAGCTGGACGCATGTGGTGCTCCCATTGATTTTTTATTCAAATGAGGCAGATACGCCGGTTTACGAACGTACTTGCAATTTGCGTACATTTTACGTCGGGTGTAAAGTTATTCCCCATAGATGAGGCGCAACCCATGCAAAGATATGGACCAGGGAACACATGCCTACGTATTTTACGTTGGACGCCTGTGAATATGGGCCGACGTGGGTCTCGCTGGGCGTAGGTTACGTTCACGGCGTACACAGTGATCTGGTGTATCTTAAGCAGTTGTTCCGACATGGTTGTACGTAGGGTTGTCCCGATACTAGTATCGGTATCGGGACTGATGCCGAGTATTTGCGCGAGTACTTGTACTCGCGCAAATACTCCCGATGCTTAAATAGAATACTTCCCCCACCCCCCCGCCGCCGCCCCCGTCACCGCCCCCGCCAATGCCGCCGTCGCAAAGCCACCGCCGCAAACCGCAACGATAATCGCCGTTACAGCGGGCATTACAAGTTTTCGTTTGTATACTTGTAATGCCCGCCACGCCATCTATAGACACTCCCCTTCTCTGGATTGGACGGATCTGTCCAATCGCGAGCAAGGGGGAGTGTCTATGCACGAATCCGTGTGTATAGACACTCCCCCTTGCTCGCGATTGGACGGATCCATCCAATCCAGAGAAGGGGAGTGTCTATAGATGGCGTGGCTTGTAATGCCCGCTGTATTTTGCACGGGGATTAACACCAGCAGCAGCTGCGGTGCCAGGTATGAGGGGCATGACTGCAATATGTGGGGGCACAGGACATGGCTGCATTATGTGGGGGACATGACATGGCTGCAATATGTGGGGAACATGACATGGCTGCATTTATGGGGGACATGACATGGCTGCAATATGTGGGGGACATGACATGGCTGCAATATGTGGGGGACAGGACATGGATGCAATATGTGGGGGACATGACATGGCTGCAATATGTGGGGGACATGACATGGCTGCAATATGTGGGGACAGGACATGGATGCAATATGTGGGGGACAGGACATGGATGCAATATGTGGGGGACATGACATGGCTGCAATATGTGGGGGACAGGACATGGATGCAATATGTGGGGGACATGACATGGCTGCAATATGTGGGGGACATGACATGGCTGCAATATGTGGGGGACATGACATGGCTGCAATATGTGGGGGACAGGACATGGCTGCAATATGTGGGGGACATGACATGGCTGCAATATGTGGGGGACATGACATGGCTGCAATATGGGGGGGACATGACATGGCTGCAATATGTGGGGGACATGACATGGCTGCAATATGTGGGGGACATGGCTGCAATATGTGGGGGGACCTGGCTGCATTTGGGGACACATTAATAAAAGTATCGGTATTCGGTATCGGCGAGTACATGAAAAAAAGTATCGGTACTTGTACTCGGTCCTAAAAAAGAGGCATCGGGACAACCCTAGTTGTACACATTCGTACGGGGATACGTCCATGTCCCGGCACATGGGCAGTTCATTTTAAGTACTTGTCTGACGCCCGGCCCATCATTTGCATGGGGTCACGCTTCATTAACATGGATCACGCCAACTTTCAGCGCACTTCCACCTACGCCGGCTTCTGCCTACGAAATATACGCTACGCCTGCGCAGAGTTGGGAGCATTTGTTTGTGAATTCCATGCTTGCCTCACCGTGCTGCGCCGGCGTAGCGTAAAGGAGATACGCTACGGCGGCATAAATATGCGCCGATGTATGTGAATCCGGTCCATACTTCTCAGTAGCAATCAAGCACACTACTTCAAGTTTAGCCAGTGGACTTGCCACCATGCAGCACTTGTGTGTATGCTAAAAACAAATTGGCATTTTTGCAACAGATTACACACGCGCAAGATTGGGAGGTGCCTGAAAAAAGACACTGTGGCTTTGGATGACCGCACTGCAGGTGGCCGTGCTGTTCAGGACCAGAATTAAGAAAGTTATACATGCTGAAGAAACATATAACAGGGAACAGTTTACAGGATACCTCAAAGCGGTTGTAAATCTAGTTACACCATTTTTATCTACAGGTTAGACTATAATAAGGCTTACCTGTAGGTACTAGAAATATCTACTAAACCTGGGGGAGTATAACTGGGGGAATCCATAGTGGAGAAGGGTTTTGGTAGATCATATACTCAATAATAACATGCAATACCAAGCTGCAGTTTCCAAAGCGAGCAAAGTCCTTTCTTGTATAAGAGAGGTATGGACTCCAGAGAGAGAGATATCATTTTGCCCCCCTGTACAAATCATTAGTAAGACCTCATCTGAAATATGCAGTTACGTTTTGGGCCCCAGTTCTCAAAAAGGATATCAGGTAACTGGAGAAAGTGCAGAGAAGGGCAACCAAACTGATAGAGGAATTGAGGAGCTCAGAGAAAAGATTAGAGGAACTGGTACAAATATATAAGGGGTCCATATAGTGAACTTGGTGTTGAGTAATTCACTTTAAGGTCATCACAGAGGACAAGGGGGCACTCTTTACGTCTAGAGGAAAAAAGATTTCATCTCCAAATATGGAAAGGTTTCTTCACAGTAATGCTGCGTACACACGACCGATTTTCATGACGTGAAAAAATGCAATTTTTTAAAATAGTCATTAAAAGCGCTCGTGTGTGGGCTCCAGAGCATTTTTCTCGACGTGAAAAATGGCCATTAAAAATTTAGAAAAATGGTCGTGTGTAGGCTTTAACGACATGAAAAAAACATACATGCTCAGAAGCAAGTTATGAGACGGGAGCGCTCGTTCTGGTAAAACTAGCATTTGTAATGGAGATAGCACATTCATCACGCTGTAACAGACTGAAAAGCACGAAGACTGAAAAGCGCAAATCGTCTCTCACCAAACTTTTACTAACACAAAATCAGCAAAAGCAGCCCAAAGGGTGGCGCCATCTGAATGGAACTTCCCCTTTATAGTTCCATTGTACGTGTTGTACGTCACCGCGCTTTGCCCAAGCTTTCTTTTTTCATGATCGTGTAAATCTGAGGCCGTGTACACACGGCAGAGAACCTCGACGGGCAGAACACATCGTTCCGCCCGTCGAGGTTCTCTGCCGGCTGTCGAAATCGGCGACCCGCCCGTCAGGAATGGCAACCAGCCATTCATCCAGGCGGGCCGTCGAGCAAATAGAGAACATGCTCTCTATTTCTGCTCGACGGGATTCCCGACGGGATGCTCGCCGAGAGCGTACACACGGCCGAGGTCCTCGCGGGAATGCAGCTTCCAGCGAGGTTCTCGCTGGTTTCCAGCGAGAACCTCGGTCGTGTGTACGCCGCCTAAGGCAGGCTTGACAAAATCACGTTGAACATTAAAAATGGTCACGTGTACGCGGCTTTAGAGCTGTGATAATGTGGAATAGACTACCTCCAGGGGTGGTTCTGGCCAGCTCAGTAGATTTCTTTAGGAAAGGCCTGGATACTTTCCTAAATGTACATAATATAACTGAGTACTGACATTTATAGGTAAAGTTGATCCAGAGAAAGTCCAATTGCCTCTCGGGGGATCAGGAAGGAATTTTTTCCCCTGCTGTAGCAAATTGGATCATGCTCTGCTGGGGTTTTTGCCCTCCTCTGGATCAACTGTGGGTTAAGGATTGTGCATATGGGATTGTATTTATTTATTTTGTTGGTTGAACTACATGGACTTGTGTCTTTTTTAACCTATGTAATTTAAAGTAGAACTTCACCTAAAACAGGAAGTTAAGCTCACCAAACCCACCCCCCTTTTTTCTGGGAATGGGTAATTATTTCTGACAGGTACCTGCTCCCACATCTGCTCTTCTTGCTTAGGCGAGAAGAGCAGAAGTCCCCCCCACTAGCAACCACCTGAGACACATCACACAACCCAGCGGGCTGTGGGACCAGTTTGAAAGCATGGTGCTTCTTGTGAATCTGCAGTGGGTAACTGGCTGTGAAATAGCAGAAACCCGCAGCCGACTTCTCACAAGTAAGATGGTGGCACTGGGGACTTAAAGACCAGAAAAAAACTGGCCCAGGTGGTGATAGCACTGGCCCTTTGAACTGGTAAATTAAAGCGAGGGTTCACCCTTAAAACAACTCTGTGTCATCCCATCCAGCATACTGGCGTCAGCCTGTATATACGGCGCCTGCGCAGTCAGCTCCTAGGTCTGTCGGGAATACCCGAGTGCTAGTCGGCTATTTTCGGAAGCAGTGACGCTCCATAGACGCGCCATTCTCCCGCAGTAGGGACAAAATAAAAAGATCAATTAAACATTAAGTACAGAGATAAAAAAAAAATATATAAAAAAAAGCATACTGGTGCTGATGCCAGTATGCTGGATGGGATGACACAGAGTTGTTTTAAGGGTGAACCCTCGCTTTAACATTTATTAAAAGTCAACAGCTGCAACATCAGTTGCCATATGTTTGCGCAGCCTATTGCATTAAGGTGTGCACCCCATAGCTCAAACACACATGCGTGTGTGTGTGTGTATGTGTCTATATTAGGGTTGTCCCGATGCCTCTTTTTTAGGACCGAGTACAAGTACGGATACTTTTTTTCAAGTAGTCGCCGATACCAAATACCGATACTTTTTTTAAATGTGTCCCCAAATGCAGCCGTGTCCCCCCACAAATGCAGCCATGTCCCCCACATATTGCAGTCATGTATGTCCCCCACATATTGCAGCCATGTCATGTCCCCCACATATGCAGTCATGTATGCCCCCCCCCCACATATGCAGTCATGTATGTCCCCCCCACATATGCAGTCATGTATGTCCCCCCACATATGCAGTCATGTATGTCCCCCACATATGCAGTCATGTATGTCCCCCACATATGCAGCCATGTATGTCCCCCATATGCAGCCATGTATGTCCCCCATATGCAGTCATGTATGTCCCCCATATGCAGGCATGTATGTCCCCCATATGCAGCCATGTATGTCCCCCATATGAAGTCATGTATGTCCCCCATATGCAGTCATGTATGTCCCCCATATGCAGCCATGTATGTCCCCCATATGCAGTCATGTATGTCCCCCACATATTGCAGCCATGTATGTCCCCCATATTGCAGCGATCTGTCCCTCATACCTTTTAGATATGCTGATGCCGCCTCTGGCGCATGCCGCCGTATCCCCTGCACAATCGCGTAGCGCATTACAAGCTTTCATTCTAAAAACTTGTAAATGGCCGCACTCCGTGTATTAAAACTCCCCTTCTCCGGATGGAGGGATCCGTCCAATCCCACGCAAGGGGGAGTGTCTATACACGGATTCGTGCATAGACACTCCCCCTTGCTTGGGATTGGAGGGATCCCTACAATCCGGAGAAGGGGAGTGTCAATACACGGCCATTTACAAGTATTCAGAATGAATGCTTGTAATGTGTGCTATGCTATGTGTATGTGCAGGGGGATATGGCGGTATGCGGCAGAGGCGGCGTCAGCATATCTAAAAAGGTATGAGGGACACATCGCTGCAATATGGGGGGGAAGTATTCTATTTCAGTATCGGGGGTATTTGCGGGAGTACAAGTACTCCCGCAAATACTCGGCATCGTTCCCGATACCGATACTAGTATCGGTATCGGGACAACCCTAGTCTATATATATATATATATATATATATATATATATAGCACATATATATATATATCAGTAGGGCAGAGATTGGTGTCAGTAGTTTATTTTAATCCTTTTTTATTTTTTCCTCTTTTACAAAAACATTTTTACTATTTTTTAGGAGCCTCGTTGGGGGGGCTTTGGTGAAAAAAAAAATTCCTGACGAGAATCTGGGCCGTGTGTACAGGGCTTAATGCTAGTTTACTGTTGGCGATGTAAAGTATGGGAATACTTGGCAGATGTCCTGCATTGTATGTGGGGCCATTGTGCACCCACCCACATTCCCGAGCTGTAGCATACAATGAAGTGTGCGAGGACCCAAAAAGTTATTTTCACAGGCTGTCAAAAGGTGTTCTATTTTAGCTATCTTTCTATTCTTTCTCTGTTTAACATAAAACAAATCTTAAACAGCAAAGATAGGTTATTTGCACCTAAATATGTCTCCAAAGATTTGTACAGTTTCTGTTTTGGAATAGTAAAGAGATTCATTGAGTAGAGTATTGTTTCTAGCATATATTGATTATTTGCGGCATCACTAGGTAAACTCATTTTATGGCAGCTTAGAATCAACCTCACCTATTTCTTCTCTAAATAGAAAATGGGAACAACAAAATTAATTTGTGTTTTTAAGGAAACTAACTTGGCAGAATATGTGCAAAGGTTGTAGCCTCTACAAGCTTAAACTAGGTATGAAATGGGAAGGGAAATACCATCGTCCAATATAGGAAAAATAGGGGAGCTGGGAGATCCGTTGCCAACGGGTCACCCAAAACAGCGGTGACCGGTTGGGGACCGATCTCCCAGCTCCCCTATTTGGCAGAATATGTACCAAGGAGCCCTAATGTTGTTTATATTTGGCTATAAGATTTACAAAAGATAGGGTTTTTCAGTAATGCTATCCATATATTACCAATTTTTTGGCTAAACGGGGATTGCAAGGTTTAACAGAGAAGGAATAATGAGCTCTTTGATGTGTTGCATCACTTGCACAGATTTTCCAGCTGTATAAAACCACTCTTTCAGTCAATACTGCAGTGGGGTTGAGCCTACCATACTGTACATTTATTTTTCTGATGAAAACAAAATTCCGAAACAAAATATTTCAGTGTGCACATGTCTAGAGGTTGGTGGTCCCTAGATTCCTGATTTTAGCAGTTAGTCAATACAATAAAATTTCACAGAACCTAAAGA
This sequence comes from Rana kukunoris, assembly GCA_029574335.1. Lineage (NCBI taxonomy): Eukaryota > Metazoa > Chordata > Amphibia > Anura > Ranidae > Rana > Rana kukunoris. The sequence goes on along the minus strand of CM056056.1, from coordinate 38,373,860 downwards.
AATGGGCCATTTGGGACCCACGAAATGTGACGTGCTAAGATAGTTGTAAATCCCCCCTAACAAAGCCATCTAGAATCCACAGGTTGTTCAGCTTCAAGAACAACAAAGGAGACAAGTGGTCATATTAAGTGTGGGAATATCAAGCTGTGAAACAAATATGTAAAAACAATATAAAGGAAATTTCTGCATTGTGTCATGTTACAACCAAAAACGTAATTGTATTTTATTGGAATTTTATGTCATAGACCAATTCAAAGTGGCACATAATTGTGAAGTGGAAGGAAAATGATAAATGGTTTTCAATTTTTTTTTATCAAATAAATATCGAAACAGTGTGGCGAGCATTTGTATTCAGCCCCCTTTACTTTGATACCCCTAAAGTGGAACCAATTGCCTTTAGAAATCACCTAATTAGTAAATAAAATCCACCTGTGTGTAATTTAATCTAAGTACCGTATTTATCGGGGTATAGCGCGCTCCCGCGTATAGCGCGCACCCCTAAAGTGGCCCCCATTCCTGTGGAAAAAAAGTTTTTTGTACTTACAGTTTTGGTGTCTTGCGCGGCGTCCATCGGCGGCTTCGGGTGTCCTCTTCGTCGGGTCCATCGTCTTTCTGCGGCGTCCTCCCTGCTCGATCCTCGCTTTCCCGCGCCGATTTCGAATACTGCGCCGGCATATACCGAGCGCAGTACACTCGCATTTAGTCGGGCAGGCTCGGCACCTTTCGCGCTCACGTCCTGTACATCCAGGACGTCAGCGCGAGAGGAGCCGAGTCTGCCCGACTATACCCGAGTGTACTGCACTCGGTATATGCCGGCGCAGTATTCGAAAGCAGCGCGGGAAAGCGGGTATCGGCGTATATCGCGCACCCACGATTTTGCCCTGATTTTCAGGGCAAAAAAGTGCGCGGTATACGCCGATAAATACGGTATACATACAGCTGCTCTGTGAAGTCCTCATAGGTTTGTTAGGGAACCTTAGTGAACAAACAGCTTCGTGAAGGCCAAGGAACACACCAGACAGGTCAGGAATACGTTGTGGAGAAGTATAAAGCAGGGTTAGGTTATAAAAAAAATATCTTAAGCTTTTAACATCTCACAGTTCACTTTTCAATCCATCATCCGAAACTGCACAACTGCAAACCTACCAAGACATGGCCGTCCACCTAAACTGACAGGTTGAGCAAGGAGAGCATTAATCAGAGAGACAGCCAAGAGGCCCAGATAACATGGTAAGAGGTCCATGGTAATCCACAGCTCAGGTGGTAGAATCCGCCCTCAGGACAACTATTAGTTGTGCACGCCACATATCTGACCTTTATGGAAGAGTGGCAAGAAGAAAGCCATTGCTGAAAGAAAGCCATAATAAGTCCCGTTTGCAGTTTGCGAGAAGCCATGTGGAGGACACAACAAACATGTGGAAGAAGGTGCTCTGGTCAGATGAAATGTTTTTTTCTTTTTTCTAAAGCAAAACTAAACACTGCACATCACCCTGAACACACCATCCCCACCGTGAAACATGGTGGTGGCATCATCATGTTGTGGGGATGCTTTTCTTCAGCAGGGACAGGGAAGCTGGTCAGAGTTCATAAGAAGATGAATGGAGCCAAATACAGGGCAATAATAGAAGAAAACCTCTTAGTCTTCAAAAGACTTGAGACTGGGATGGAGGTTCACCTTTCAGCAGGACAATGAGCCTAAACATACAGCCAGAGCTACAATAGGATGGTTTACCTCAAAGCATATTAATGTGTTAGAATGGTTTAGTCAAAGTCCAGACCTAAATCTAATTGAGAATCTGCGATAAGACTTGGAAATTGCTGTTCAGACATTTTCCATCCAATCTGACAGAGCTTGAGCTATTTTACAAAGAAAAATGGGCAAAAATATCACTCTCTAGATGTGCAAAGCTGGTAGAGACATCCCCAAAAAGACTTGCAGCTGTAATTTCAACGAAAGGCGGTTCTACAAAGGATGGACTCAGGGGGGCTGAATACAAATGTACACCACACTTTTCACATATTTATAAGTAAAAAAAATTAAAAAATTAAAAATAAATAAATATATATGTATTATTTATTTATATTTATCATTGTCCTTCCACTTCACAATTATGGGCCAGATCCACAGAGGCAGTACGCCGGTGTATCTCCAGATACGGCAGGGTACTTTCAAATTACCCACGTTGTATCATTAGTTTGAATCCTCAAACCATGATACGACGGCTTCGGGCTTTCGATCCGACAGGCTTACATCTTCGTACGCCTTCGGATCAACGCTGCAATCTTTTTCCGCCCGCTGGGTGGAGTTTGCGTCATTTTCCGCATCGGGTATGCAAATTAGTTTTTTAAGGCGATCCACGACGTTACGATCGGCCGTCGCATTCTCTAACGTCATCACTATTCGGCTTTTTCCCGCGTAAAGTTAAAGCTGCTATTATTCAGTCTATAGTTAGACTGCCCATGTTAAGTATGGCCGTCGTTCCCGCGTAAATTTTTTTTTTTTGCGTAAGTTGTCCGTGAATAGGAATGTACGTAAATTACGCTACAAAACAAATTACGTTTCGCCGTAAATTTGCGCAATGCACGGCGGGAAATTTCAGAACGGAGCATGCGCAGTTCGATCACCGCAGGGACGCGCCTAATTTAAATGCTTCACGCCCCCTAATCGCGTATTTCGATTCCGCCGGGAGAAATACACTACGCTGCCGTATCTTACGGGCCGAAATCTTCCTGGATTCGACTTAGAGCCAGGTAAAATACGGCGGCGTACTCTACACCGATCTATTTGTATATGGATCTGGCCCTATGTGTCACTTTGTGTTGGTCTATCACAAAAAATCACAATAAAATACATTTACGTTTTCGGTTGTAACATGACAAATGTGTAAACTTTCAAGGGGTATATTTTTTTTTTTATCATGTTACGTGATTTTGGAATATAGTAAATAAGCCATGTTGAATTTTTCATATTACTATTTTAATGGTTTTACATAACTCAAATAAACAAATAAAATTGTATTAGTGATATGTATGTGCATTGCATTAGCTTCTTTGTTTTGAATGGGCTGCCAATGCATTACAATGGACCTTTTAATGCACCTGAGTCTTTGTATTTTTTCAGTGCGCTGCAACACACAGGTGGTTCATATCTAGTGCGCCTATTGGAAAAATCCCCCCACTATTCTTGTTCACTTGTCAGTTCATAATATAGGACTTTTTCCTGGCATGTACACAAAGAGCAAAAAAAAACTGACAAACCCCTAGTCTAAATCTACAATTACATTTTTTTGGGGACTTTAGATGCACTTTATTCATTTCATGTCCCTTTCTAATATGTCCGTGTCCACCCATGTCCATTATGACTTGGTACCTTTTAAGTTTTAATTTTCAACCTCTTTTGGTAAATCAGTTAAACCCTGTTGAGGGGTTTAGACTGACATACGCCCCTGTTGAAGTCTACTTAGACAAAATGCATTGGGCTTGGGTTATTGCTCTCTTTTTTTCTTTTGTGATCACACATTTTTATTACTATGCATGCCAATCAGTTTTTTTTCAATAAAACCTATCATTTTTCATCTATAGCATGTGGAGCCCTTTTTTTTCTCTTTACATCTTCCTCGATAAGAGGTTGTTTTTTTTTGGCCCTTCCATCCGGCTGTTTCAACTTGATTTATCGACCTTATGGTCACCTACAAGACCCCTGGAAACGCCTGGGTCCTCATGATCATTGTGGAAGACTGCCCGTCTTGGCTCTCTCTGCTCGGTTTACTCGTTGTCATTGACATTATTTTGATTGAAGATACAACACCTCAATGTTTCCACATGTTCACTATATCACTGTGCTTCACTCCTGAGCAACAACTTATTTTATACTGGACTTTTTGTGTTCGCTATACGGATTGGTTCATTCGTTTGGACATTTCCCATACTCTTCCATATATGTTTTCACACTTTGTAAGCTACATTCATGTGTATAACATTTGCTTATTTGAATATTGCTTACTCAACTTTTTAGCAATACATTTCCCATTTACCATTAAACTAGTCAGACTCACAAAAAAAAAAAAGTAATAAAAAGTCTACATAATCTCTTAAATAGAGTTTGGTATGTGCATATTATGAAGCCATTGGTCTGTATGTAATTAGCAGAAAATAGTTGTCTGTGCTATTTAAATACAACACACCAGTCAGCTGCATCTGGGATTTTATATAGATTTGTTCCATGTAAGCAAAAGGAAAAAAAAAATGAAGCAACCGTTTGGGACATGTCTCTTCATTTATTGACCTTGTTAGGCTGTGAAGGTCAAATCTCTAAACTGCTTTGCTAAACAGATAAAACCACCAATATAAACAAGCTTATGGATTACAAGATCTTTCGAAAATGTTGTCAATATATCGCTGATTAAGCTCCCCCCCCCCCCCTTCATTATTCTCACTAGCACAGTTTTCAAAAGTATAATTAGACCATGCTGCTAATAGATAGCTAATTGTTCTATAAGATAACTTCTAAAGCAGCCAAGTCATTTAAAAGGTCACTCCTATTTATAATTGGTGCCCTTTCAGATGTATATGTTACAGCAATGTGCTTTTTAATTGCAAATTACTACAACACACAGAACATAGTGTGGATGTTGGCACTGTAAAAATCCAGAATGTGTGTGTTCAAGGCGATAAATCTTATGTTATCAATATCTCAAAACTATCAAAAGCCAGTATGCTAAATAAAGTAGATATGTGCTTTGTTTAGTTCTGAATTGGTTTCTTAAAAGATTTCGACAAATTTGATAATTTGAAAATATCTGAATAAACAAAAATCTGTTTAACAATTTTATGAATATTCGAAAATTCGCAAATTCTAAAATTCTGAATTTTGGAAATTTGAAAATCCAAAAACGTGAAAATAATAACTTACTAATAATATCTTAATTATTGCTAACTATTAAATTATAGGTCTTGGAATTTCCTTTCAAATTTGTCTGTTAGTGAACGTAACGAATCCAAATTTATCTGAAGTAACAAACTATCCGAAATAACGAAGGCCGTATCTAAAAGTAAGTTTTGGCCCCTGTGCTGATATAAAAAAAAGTTTAACTAAACTTAGGCTTTAAATTGTGGTGGTGCTTGGAAACATAAAATAAAAAACTTCCATAGTGCAGTATGTTGTTTAAAAATTAATTCAATAAAACAGAAGAATCACACTTACAGAGTAGAAGTCAATCAATGGCGATAAGGTATATCATACAACAAGGCCGCAGTGTCTTCATCAGCTACGGTTCACTTCCTATGTTTGTTTGCCCATCCACCTCCCGAGAGGAAAAAACTTAATGATGTGACCGTCGTAGGCTCCATCCTACGCGGTTTGTCCCGATAGGGTGTCGTCTGGGGATTGATAATACTCATATCTGCAGCAGCTTTCCAACCCATACACTTATCTCTATCTTTATTATTATTATTATTTTTTATTACAACAGTGTTATGTTATGTGAACAGTTTTGATGCAAACATTACTTAGAGTCCTTGTTTCATTGGATCAGGAAATGTGTTTGTTTAGATGTCATAGAGGGCTTCTCTACGATTTTAGCTCCATGCTCCCTGCAATGTCATCTATTACTGTGTGCAAAGCTGAGGCTTCTGCCATTTAGGTTCTGTGTTTTGTAATTTACATCTGATAAGCTGACAGTTATTTTATTTCTGCAGATTCTATTCAACAACTCATTCGCTCTGGACACTTCCTGGATACACCCTGCCGAGGAGCTAACATTGTTTCAGGGACTAGAGAAGCCAAGTCTCAGGGCAAGCCAAGTCACCATGGCTCTATCCAGGCCGACTACTGCCTCCAGGCCACTTCGTACCGTCATATTAACACCTCAGCGAGTAACAGGTTTGTGGAGATGCTTTGGTGTTCTTTGTGAATAACAGGTGCATGAATGAGCCTTGATGTAAAGGTGCATTGACGCTGTTGACTGCCTGCAGCAAATCGGCTAGACTTTCATCATTACTTGTTGCTGTTGTCAATGTGTAGATGTTCATATTTTGTACAAATTATCCTAGATTTTGGAGCCAGGAACTTTTCTGAGAACAGCTGCCTTGGAGTTAGATGTGCTAAAATACTTTCTGCTAAATTCAGCATTACTAGTTCTGATTTAAAATCCGTGTTTGGAAATTATTACATTGAAAATTGCATACAGTACATTAATTTTTCGCAAACATTTTAAAGTGGATGTAAACCCACTCTCATCATCTCATTATTTCTAAATTGCTTCCATAGTGCTGATCTATAAGGATAAGAAAAATATGAGAATGGTGCGCTTATTCAATAATGTGCTATAAAGTAATATACTCTTATACACGATCAGTTTTCCCGGGGGTAAAAAGTCAGCCGGGAAACCCGAGGGGAAAATCGAGAACCTGCTCGGCAACCCCCCCCCCCCCCCTACACATGGCCAGATTTCTTGGCAGGAAAACTGCCATGAGTGCTTTGGCTGGGAATCCCGGCCGTGTTTATGCTCCATCGCAGTGTTTCCCATAGGAAAACTGCCGGGAAAAAGGCTGCCGGGAATCCCGGCAGGAAAAATGAAAACATGTTCTCATTTTTCTTGCTAGGATTCCCGGCAGTTTTCCTGACGGGAAAACTGCGATGGAGCATACCCACGGCTGGTTTTCCCAGCCAAATGCTGTAATGGCAGTTTTTCCGATGGGAAAAAGGCTCGTGTACGAGGCAAAAGAATGAATATGTTGAGTATCCAAACATACAAATAAATAAATATGAATAAAAGTCTAACTAAAGCCCAATGGTAGTTCATATAAAAGGTAAAATATCATAGAGATAACTTGATTGAAGAAAAAACATATAAAACATTAATCCAAATATCGACTGTTAAATTTATGAATTGGCCCCTCACCTCTAACAATGACCCAATGATTAAACAAGGCTCATAAGATAATCAGATAATGAATTCTGCTGATGGATCTGTAAGGCTCGGTTCACACTATCGCCGCATCCGTCGCACAGCAGGCACACATTTTTCCTGCACACCACACCGGACTTTCTGCAGAGATATGTAAACCGGCTCCATATAGAACCATTCTCCTGCTATTCGAATTTGATGCGGAAAATGCGCATTAAATTTGCAAAGATCTGATCTGAGCCTTAAGGCATCCAGGTCCCAGGCAAAGACAAAGAACTACGTCCAAAAACTTGGCATCAAAACATCTTGGGTAATTCCATATATAGAGGAAACAGCTCGCTCCAAGGAATGAAACTTCTTGTATAAATGGCACTCAAAGGAAACAAAGAACAGCCCTAGTGCAATATTGCCAAATGAAAAGTAAATGTGTTTAGTAAAAGAAACTGCTTACATCAAGTAAGGGTAAAAAATGTAATAAAAAGCAATGGGAGTAGTGACACACTCGCCTCCTCACCGTACTTCCGTAAAACACCACCGGAACTGACGTCACAAGGCTCCACCCGACGCGTTGCGTCACTAGTCACGTGACTTTCTCACGGAAGAGATCCCTATTTGGTTAATATTTGCTTAAAAACATAATAGCATGCAAGTTTTTCCCTTATAACACAGATCTATAAGGATATACATGCCCCCTGCATGTATCCTTACCTGTCAAGTATCCAAGGTTTTTCAGACGGAAAATCCAATCGTATGTACCGGAGATGAGGAAATTAGTGCACTGGTGTGACTTTTTACCAAGGAGAGAGAGCATTATTGACCATGAACGGGAAACAAAAATAACCAGAGGGGATCTTGTCAAAGGAGTCTCCATAGGATACAAGAAGCTATAAAGTGATTTAACCCACTAGTGCACCCCCATAACTCAAATATCAATTTTGAGCAGCATTGGATTTTTTTTGCTTTCCTGTGTCCTCATATTTCCCCACCATTGGAACCATTTTTCACTTATATGCGTTTTTTTCGCCATTACCTAGAGCGTAAAATCCATATTCAAATATCTCCCCTAAGAGCTTTGGCAAGATGTTTATTAAAGCTGTGACTTTTTTATTCTGACTTGTACAGTGATATTTTCTTGAGCATTCCTCCATTCCTTACGTTTATGGAGCATTGGTTGTGGAATAGATTTGGTAATATTGCACAAGAAGCCGTATTCGATTTGTGTCACAAAAGCTTATTGATTGGCATGTTGTGTCTATTAGCTTCTTCCTCTGAGTTTTGTGAGACAATTCTCTTATTTTATGTTGCCTGGTGTAACCCCTATTCTTTGTCCTGCAGGTGGCTTAAATAAAAGCCAGGCACAATAAATAGTTTTAATTTGTTTTCTACAGCCCTGTGTGCTGTGTCAATGTATTTGTTATTTCCTCTGGTGGCAATTTGTTTTGAGTTATTTGTGCATAAAGGGATATGCCACGTAATAGTAATAACAACCAAGCTAGCCTCTTATGTGTAACGTGCAGTGTAAGGGACCCTGTATGAAATGTGATCCATTTTTATGGCATGGTAAAGGGTGAGTAGTTGATTAGCGGGAGGTCATGTTGCCTCACTGCCTGCTAGGTTAAGCCATGATGTATTTTATGACCATATAGTGTAGATCATAGGGAAGCCGGCAATCCCCAGTAAGCCTAAGAAGCTAATAAAGTTTTGATTTACTAACGAAATCGTGTTCTTCCAGCCTGGTATACCTCTGGTCCAAACAACCAATTATATTCACAAACTGTTTTTCTTTCTCCTTGGCCTGATTAGCCTGACAGTGTTCAAAAAATGCACGATTATTTGGGTTACTTGAAAGACTATTTTAACCATTTCCTGCCCAACGTCATATGACGTCGCAGACTTTGAGTGGGTATATCTGAATGATAAAAACAGCAAAACATGTCTGGCGCCAGGAAACCCGGGATATTTGTGATGATGGGAATAATTCTTCTTTCTGTCCTACATGTGCCCAGTAAGATGCTATATGGGTGAACATGGTATGGTTCCTTTTAATAATGTTCACCGTCACGCAACCATTTCCTACTTAATCTCCATTGGCTGATCAAGTCACATGACCTGAGGAAGGGCCACACCTCGATACACGTTGTAAAGACTACAGCCACTTTTGTTCTTTTCTTGCCTCCTTGGGCTTGCTCTTCACCACCTTGAGCTCCAAGCCTTGCTTCGAATTTGGTCTCCCTGAGCACTTTTGATGTCACGCTTGGAAGTTCTACGCCCGTTTAAATAGGTGTGTCTTGCCTTGATTGCCTGGCTCCGTTTTCCATCTACGGCCGGCCGGCTGGGTTATCACCTACTACTGGATGACAACAGGGACTAGGATGAGGCTAGACATCGTCTCCCAGTCTATACAGAATTTAGGTTTTTCTTTCTCCCCTCCCTGCCCGTGTGGACTTCACAGGAGTCACATGAGGGTTCCATAGCTGCAGAAAACCCTCCAACCAGCCGGTCTCTTGGCTAACTCTACAAGGTATCACTGTAGTGCTGAGAAAGCTTACTGTTTACCATTTATGCAAAGGAAAATGTTATTGTTTTTTTAAACAAATCAATCCATGACAACAATAAATCGATAAATGATTCTTCATATTGATTTTCTCCTGTTTATTTGTCCGCACAAGACCGGCCCAAATACAGTGTTTTTGTATGGTTGTAGTTACAGGCATCATTCAGATATCTTCTTTTAGAGCCAGTAATTCCCTGCACCAAAAGAATGATCATACCGGCTGTTCAGCCACTTTATCATTCTTACAGGTGGCGGGAATGGGAAGCCCCCCCCCCGCTGCCCTCCTGTGCTTCTACTGACTCACCTGTGCGATTAGTAAACTGGAGAAGCAACCGACCGGTGCTGGATGTTGCCAATAGAGATTTATGGTGGGCCAGATGGTCCCCGAAGTCTCTATGATCGCTCATATGCCGGGCACGATGTTATAACGTCACATCTGGCCTCTGCATTTGAAAGAAACTCAGCTGCCTTGGCTGGGAAGCTGAGATCTTTTTTTTTTCAGGTATCCTAGCCTAGAGGTGAGATCTGGGGACTTATAATGAAGATATTTGCCAGCACACCATGGAACGACATAAATAGTGTCCAAATGAATACTTTATTGCATGATCACAACACAAGGAGAGTGCAACGTTTTGGAGTCACACAGGACCCCTTCGTCAGGCATGTCATCCAGTATCTAGCTGGTTGTTGCTGCAGCACCCAAATTTAAGAGCTCATCCAGGAATGTGTGTGATGGGAATATGAAGTATTATCTGGGGACTTCTAGACCCAGATCTCACTGTAAAAATGACCTTTCATGCCATATTCCTATTACAAGGGATGTTTACATTCCTTGTAATAGGCATAAAATTGATAACAAAAAAATGTAGTATTAAAATAGAAAAAAAAAGTAATTTTTTTTAAAGCGTCCCGTCCCCGCGAGCTCGCTTGCAGAAGCGAATGCATACGTAGGTTGTGCCAGCATATGTAAAGAATGTTCAAACCACACATGTTGAGGTATCCCTGCGAACGTTAGAACGAGAGCAATAATTCTAGCATAAGACCTCCTCTGTAACTCTAAAGGGGTAATATTTGTAATGGTCACCACCATTTACGATCTTCCATCAACCCAAGACAGCTTATCCGACAGTCCGACAATCCATGTAGACATGACCCATTCCATTGCCCAGAATCACGAGACTCGCACAGCTCTGTGTTCTGGTTTCAAAATGTATGAACGCGTTAATGGGAAACTCTCAGTCGTATATAGCTACAAATATGTCACAGGGACAATGAAACTCTCCACCCCCCTCATCACACAGTGGGGCTTCATACACATTCTTTTATATAATGACATTCAGGTGAGTTAATTATCCCCCAGAAGTCCCGTCTCCGACAACAGCTATTCACCTGCAAAATAGACATACCTATGTCAGACGTTCGGGCACCGAATTACAGGAGTTAATTACTACAGCTGACAAGACACATTCCACACCTATTATCAATAGAATTCACACAAAACAACATCACACAATGAGTTCCCCTCAATCCACATCTTAGACAGACATAATTAGCATCTCAACAGTCTGTGTTAAGCATTGAAGGAGACACTCTTATTGACCGGTTGTGGGTCAGCATGAAATCACCTGTATAATGTCCAGATCTCCTGCAATACTTGAATTATCATTTATGACCCATCTCATGTAATTTATGATATAATTTCTCAGTCACCCTATGCCCCTATCGGACATAGGGTGACCCTAGACATAAGAGTCATTCGTGACGCCGGCACGGAGCACCCCCCATCCCTCAAAAGTCTCTGGGTGTCACGGGCCATTCTGCTACAATATTGTTGTTGTTTTTTTTTTATTTGCATTCTTTTTGTTTATAAAAAAAAACCGCAGAGGTGATCAAATGCCACCAAAACAAAGCTCTTTATATTTGGGTACAGCGTCGCTGGACCGCACAATTGTCAGTTAAAGTAACACAGTGCCGTATCACAAGAAAATGTACTGGTCAAACCTTCCGGGGCTGAAGTGGTTAAAGTAAAAAAAATGGCCTTGAAATGCACCCCAGGCTTCTTTATCCATCAAGACACAGCAGTGGTGCACAAGCCAGTTTTGTCATTGATTTAGTAATCTAGAAAAATGTTTTGCTTACCTGTTTGTAATGCATCAGATATGTTCCCAAACAAAGATTGCCCACTAGTAAGATATTCTCTTAGGCACTAATCAAATTCAAACTTGCCTTAGGAGTCTGAATCTAACTGGTGATATAGCAGGTAAAAGAGAGAGCCAGGGAATAACAAATCACAAATTCCAGAAAGCAAACTTACCCATCACTCCACAAGTGAATTCTTTGCAATTTGGCTGCAATAGATTACATGGAAATCAGATTATGACTTAGTGATATTCTTGGTTAGCATGGTTACAGTTCTTGCAGGATATCATTAGCAGCTTGTCAATTGGCTTCACATATCCAGGACCTAAAAATGTAAACATAAAAAGAAAATACATTTTTAGGTAATAATGAAATATTGTAAATCTATTTATATTAAATATGTCCGGCTGGTGGTAGAACACCCAATTAGCACCTCATCCCAGATAGTAAAATATGTGAAATGGGAAAGAGAAAGGGGATTGTCACAGTGCTTACAGAAAATAATGGAAACCAATTATTAAAAAGTATATAATTTTAGTGAGAATAGCGTTAAAAAAATACAACAGAACAGGTTTGTTTCAAGATATTTAAAATTTCATGGTAAAGGTGCTCAAAAAACAAATGTTCGATATAGGCAGAGATTTCATATTTGTATATTAGCCCAACATGTTTCACCTAATAGCTTCATCGGGAATATACAAATCAATCAGGGAATGTGTAAGACTGCACACAAATACAACGAAAAATTATTTGAGTGCAAACCAATAAAGTGGTTGTAAACCCACTTTAAAAAAAAAAAAAAAAAACACAACCTGCAAGACAAAGGCAGAATGAGATAGTATGCATAGCATTCGCATGATATCCGCCAGTCACGGCACGGCCTACTTTAGAAACGGCACGATTGCTGTTTCTAGAGTTCGCCTGCGCCATTGTTTACGACGCTTGTGCCATAGACATTGGCACCCTTCAATATTGTAAATATATCCTAAACCATGAAGTTTTAGGAGATATTTCAAGCATCTACAGTACAGGTAAGCCTTCATCGAGACTTATATGTAGGTAAAAGTGGTTGTAAAGGGTTTACAACCCCTTTAAGGAAATACCATTGTAAGCAGAGAAGGTACATATAGTTGCCAAAGATTGCCCCGAAGGGAGGAAAGCTTACCACACCAGGATTCCCAGAAATGATCACTGCCAATGAGGGGAGGAGACCAACCTAACCCAGGATCGTAGAGCTCTGTGCGGCCACAGAGGGCACACAGTGACCAGGCTAGAAGATGAACAAAGGGATACAGGGAAGTATAAGATATGTGTAAATATGACATTTCTACTAGGGAGGATTTTAGCACCGAAATCACAGCAGGGTATCAAGGTGTTCTCAATAATGTAATGGGAAGGTAGGAAATAAAAATAAGATCCTCACTTAAAACAAGTAGATTCAGAGCTTGGGGTGGAGCACGATTTAGAAGTGCATCAAATTATATCCGATTGAAGTGAGGAAAATAATTCTGAATCGGAAGAAGAGGGGAGGGATGGATAATAAATAAAGGAATGGAGAAATAATGGAAGGGCAAATTTATGTTTCGTGTTTACCATCTGCATACAGTAGGTAGCGCAATCAAGTCAATTTACCATCTTTCCTGGGCCATTTTACTGAGTATTAAAGTGTTTGTAAAGTCACATGTATTAATTACTTTGAATATGGCTGTTTTAGGTCCCTGTTCAGTACAATGTGAGAGTGTGTTTTCCTAAAATTATAATGCAGAGCCCTGCTGTGTTATCATGTGACCTCCCTCTATTTTTCTCCCTGATGTGAGTGCAGTGGGAGGGGCTGAGATTCCCTATGATGAATGCAAGCTGGCAGAGGGAGGTCACATGTCTGCACAGCAGTGCTTTGCAAAGAAGGTACTTAGCATTGTAATTTTATTAAAAAAACACACACTGTTCTCAACAGGGACCTATAACTGGGAGGACAAAGGAATACATACAGTACATGTTTTTTTTACTTTACAAGCACTACAGGAGATAAAATTACGAGGAGAGAAGATTGGCTCACACACGGACTACAGAAGTTACAGGGAGAGAGGGTGGGGAAGATGCAGAGATGCTGAGGAGAGAGCTGGCCCCGCTGACAACTGATGACTCACCGATTGTTAAGAACACAGCGGCCGGCTTCCTGGCCCCCTCCTTAGCAACCAGCTATATACAATGTGATTATTGGTATTTCTCTCATTATAGAGCCACTAGCCATCGGTTCCATTGAACTGGCAAAATGCTACAAAAGTTCAAGACTAAGCAGCCTTATTTCAGTTTTCCACATTTAGGAGGCATTACAAAAGCCTCTACATACATACAGTGCAGCCAGTTTAAAAACAAACTGACACACTCTAAGAGGGTGAGCTCACAGTGCCTCTCACTTCTTGTCAGAGGCACTGAGCTCAATAGATAACTTGGAGCCTTGGACCAATGGTAAAGCACCATTGGCCCAAGCTATCCAATAAAAATGCTGCAGTAGAGGCAGGCCTCTCACTGCTGTGTCATAGAAGGGGAATGTGTCTAAAAGACAAATGCTCCCTTCCAGTCCAGCCATTTTAACTACAAGGAAATACATGGGTTTATGTGTATAAGATTTACCCACAATCCCATTTTTTTCTCACACAGTTAAGATGGAGAATGAGAATTTGTTGCTGCTGAAAAGGTACAAACTAAATTGTATATTATTATGCTACATGTTATAAGATATTAATTGATTATCTATTTAGTGTGAAACTACTGGTTTGAAGTTATAATTTCAAACTTCAGTAATTTGTCCGTTAAACAACCTGCTTGAGTACTGTTTTTGAAAATATAGTAAATTGCCGTAAAAACAATATATAGGGGGATTTCTATATCCCCCTTAAAACAATAACGCATAGGAACCACAGGGAATAGATATGGGGTAAACAAACACGCAGCACTTTAACAGAGTAGGGATGGGAGACGGGGTTTAGTCTCCTTCCACTACCCTTACTCCCTCTTTTTTCATGAGGAGATTTTGAAAGAATAAGGGGATTTTTATATCCCCCTTAAAACAACAATATATAGGAACCACAGAGAAATAGATATGGGGTAAACAAACACACAGCACTTTAATAATATAGTGAGTTAAAAAAAATATATTTTTTTTTTTCGAGGAAGGGGTGAGGACTGAGGCCAAAAGTAGGAATAAGTGTGGGAAAAAAAGAGAAAACAAGATGAAAGATTGAGGTATAGGATAGAGCCATATTGTCAATGTTGTTATTGTTGTTATGTTACAGTAGTTAAGTGTGTTTATGAAATGTTAAATGTAATTTATATAAACTTTTGATGTATGCTTATAGGAAATGTAATGTTAATCATGTCTATGTTTTAAAAAATTTGAATAAAAACAAGTTAAAAATAAAAAAAAACAATATATAATAATTATTTGTATATTACTTATGGTAATTAACCCCTTGCCACCCAGGCCAATTCTGACACGTCTCTCCTACATGAAAAAAATATATATTTTTTGCTTGAAAATTACTCAGAACCCCCAAACATTATATATATTGTTTTAGCAGACACCCTATGGAATAAAATGGCAATCATTGCAACTTTTCATGTTAAATGGTATTTGCTCAGCAATTTTTCAAACGTGTTTGTTTCATGAATAATAAAAACAAAAAAAAACACTAAAGTTAGCCCCGAATTTTCTGTATAATGTGAAAGATGATGTTACATCGAGTAAATAGATACCTAACATGTCAAACTTTAAAATTGTGCACACTTGTGGAATGGCGCCACACTTCAGTACTTAAAAATCTCCATAGACGGTACATAAAAAAGTTTTTACGGGTGACATGTTTAGACTTACAGAGGAGGTCTAGTGGTAGAATTATTGATCTCGTTCTAACGATCGTAGTGTATGTAACCTGTGTGTATCTGGCTCTGATACTAGCCAGTGCCTCATCAGCCACTGACCTCTCCTCACGTCCCTGACACACAGTATGCCTAATTTTGCTGTTATCTCGTATTCTGTGTTATACCACAGCTAACAAGCAGTTGGGACATACATGCTGGCGTTCGTACTTTCATACTTGAAAAGGAAACTGATCTTTTCCTCACCTTTGCCATGCAGAAGTTATATTTATACACACTATACATTCTAATGGAAAGATCACAGATTTAGGAAACAACTGATCCCTCTGTGAAGATGGGTAATGATATTGCTCCTGAGTGTTCTTTTTCTTAAAAATATATTTTAAGAAACTTAACATGCATGCAAACGTTGCCAGCTTAGAGGATGGTATCAAAAGAGCATAGTAATCTTGTCATGGAGAGTCATGGGATACAGTTACACATGGATGTTTCTTTGAAGGGAAAGTTTAAAAAAGGAGTAACTCATTTGTAAGATGTTTTCTTTTTTTCTTTCGCCAAAGGATAAACATATTGTTATTCTTGTAGCTTCATAGTTTTCATAACCAACAACTAGCAAATTAAAAACTAGATTCTTTTCTGTTGATTACAGTCTCAGTTTGAGAATGGATAGCATTCTACAGCTCTAGGAAAGGAAGTAAAAAAGACACAGGCAGCAAACAAATGGCATAATAGGGATGTTACTTCTTCTCTACTTAAAAAAATACTTTACCAACAGAAATTATGCCGTCTGGAAACCCTGGGCCAATTACATTTCCTGGTCACCCGCCCCTACTGCGCCATTTGGTTAGGTGTGGAGGAGCGAGCACTACACCGTCTTCCAAAGTTTTGCCATCGTCTCTCTTTCTCTTCTTCTTCCCATAGTCTTTTCTGTCCCCTCTATCGATCTCTTTTTTACGCTTGATCCACAGGTACAGCTTTGACCTAGTTTGGTCGCAGGCTTTAGGTGCAACAGAGCTCTAAAATACACCATGCAGTTGACTGTATCTTCCACTGGACTCATAGCTCTGGTCTTCCCCATACTATCGTTCCTTGCTGGCTAGTCAGAACACGAGCAACAGACGAGTGATCTGCTATTGGGAAGGTGACATCCCTCAATTCCCAACACAGTTAGATCCCGTTAGGGGTGCTGGACTTGAGGAGTCCTCACCTTCTTTAGATACTGGCGAAGGCCACAATAAGGGCAAGATATGCACTTAAATATGCAGTAATGTTTTTCACTAGAAGTTTAAATGGGTACTAACATTTATAGGTAAAGTTAATTTGGAGAAAATCTGATTGCCTCTCGGGGGATCGGGAAGGAATTTTTTCCCTGCTGTAGCAAATTGGATCATGCTCTGCTGGGGTTTTTCGCCTTCCTCTTGATCAACTATGGGTATAGAATTGGGTATATTGGATTGGATTTTTTTCTTATATGGGTATTTTGGATTGTATGATATTATTTTTTATTTATTTTGTATGGTTGAACTGGATGAACTTTTTTTAACCTGACTTACTAAGTAGCTATGTAACTATGCTGTACCGTGTTATATTATTCTTACTTATACCTCAATAAAAATCAATTGAAAGTAAAAAAAAAAATACTTTACATATATTAATATAGGCATGAGACAGGATCGACAGGAACACTGACTGTCTACAGTGGAAGAACAGCAGAAGCTGTTTTTCTTTTTTTTTCTCAAACAAAGGTTTTTATTAAACAAAAAAATAACAACAATACAGGCGATGAGTTCCAGAGCAGACATATACCATCAGGAGAGTGTGGCGCAGCACACCCAAAAACAGAAGGATAATTAAAAGACGAGGTAAAACTTTACATACAAATGTGTGTCCCCGACTCGTCCCCCCGACATCTCACATATATTAACTCCAGCACAAGCCTCCGCCCCCCTTCGCCCAAATGTGATACCCCACATAATCAGCATTCTGTATAGTGTTATGGCCCTGGGGCCCACTCCCATCCCACAGCTCTAGAACAGCCGATCATATACTAAATCAATCGGGGCCAGACCCGGGACGTCAAGCCAAGGGGCCCATACTTTCTCAAATTTAGTGTCAGTGCCTCTATGTTGAAATATTACTTTTTCCAGCCTCAATGTGATCCACATCTGTTTGATCCATTCGTGCACAGTGGGGGGCTCGGTGTCCTTCCAGTGCCTTAGTATCATCAGGCGGGCCTGAAACAGGGCTCTGCAGATCGCCTGCCCAGAGCCACCCTCCACATTCAAGGTGTCACAGATTCCCAGCAGGCAGATCTTGGGGTCTAGCGGTATCTGTGTCTGAAAAGCCCCGTTAAGGGTATCGATGACCTTCGCCCAGTAGAGATGCAGTTTCGGGCATCTCCATAGTAGGTGAATAAGATCGCCATGATCCCTGCAGCACCGAACGCAGATGGGGTCAACCCCCAGCCCCATCCGTGCCAGTCTAGCTGGTGTGTAGTGTACTCTCAGGAGAATGTAAAGTTGCGACAGTCTGTGTGCTACGTTCAAGGAGCACACAGGAACTGCCTGCATCGCCTCCTCCCACTGTCCCTCCTCAAATGCCCCCACGTCTTGTTCCCACCGGGCCATTGCCCTCAAAGGGGCGTCCGGTAGGAAGAGACTCAGAAGCATAGCGTAGCAACTAGATATAAAGCCCTTGTATGTGTCCACCCCAGATAGATAGTTGAAGACAGGTGCCGGGTTCAGGGACCAGACATCTGCCTCTCTCTGAGCGCCCACTGCATGCTTAAGTTGAAGGTAATAAAATTGCATAGAGGCCTGCAAACGGTAGTCTGCGCTAAGCTCTTGGAATGGCCTAAGCTTACCATCCCTAATCACATGGGTCATAAGGGTAATGCCATATTGTTTCCATCTAGAGCCATAAGGTATTTTAGCCAGTTCTCTGTAATAATGATTGTCCCAAATAGGGCTATACTTAGTGAACCCCGTCACCCCCTGTAGCATTCTAACCTTATTCCATGTCTTCTGCATTAGTACATACGTGGGGAAAAGTTTGTTAGACTTAGTGTATCGTAGGGCCTCTAGACCTTCCGCCACCTCCCCTCCAGTGGTGAAGCTGAGCAGCTGGACAGAGGAGTCCCTCAAATTCAGTTCCCGGTCCCTTTCGGGCCTCACGAGTCGTGCAATATGTTGCATTTGGGAGGCTAAATAGTAGATCCAGGGATTGGGCAATGCCAACCCGCCAGCATCCTTTGGCCGCTGGAGCTGTTCAAGCCTAACCCTCGGGGGTTTAGCAAGCCATATAAGTGAACGGAAGACAGAGTTGATAATTCTGAATTTCTTAAGGGGAATGACCATTGGGGAGTTGTGAAGGACATATAACAACTGTGGCATGAGGATCATCTTTATCAAGTTTACTCTACCCACAGGGGACAGCCTGAGCCTACTCCACACCTTAACCCGGTCGCGGCATCTGTTAATCAGGGGGGTGAGATTAAGACTAACGTAATCCAGCAAGCGTGCAGTAACCTGAACACCAAGGTATCGAAATGACCTGGAAACAGGAATGTCCTGCACAGTCGCTGGGGATAGGGAGGGGTCCCGATCTAGTAACAGGAGGGAGGATTTCGTCCAGTTAATAACCAATCCCGAGTATTCTCCAAAGATCCGAACGACCCTCATGGCCTCCGACAGCGAAGCCGAGGTATCACTTAGGAGAAGCATGGTGTCGTCCGCATATAGCATGATCTTTTCATGTAAATCACCGTACTGGAATCCCGGGATCGAGGGGCTCGTTCTGATTATTGCAGCCAGGGGCTCTATGGCTAGGGCGAACAAGAGGGGGGACAGAGGGCACCCCTGTCGCGTACCCCTGTGTAAGGGAAAGGTGTGTGATACCCTTCCCCCCTCCCGTATAGCAGCAATGGGGGATGAGTACAAGAGCTGTACCCACGCAATGAAATTGTCGCCAAACCCGAATTTCCGCATCACCGCCCATAGGAACTCCCATTCGACACTATCAAATGCCTTATGGGCATCTAGGGACAATAAGACTCTGTCTCCCATGTTATCCGCTCTGGACTGGATATTCAAAAAAAGTCGCCGCAGGTTTATTGCCGTCGATTTTTGGGGCATGAAACCGGATTGGTCGGAGTGAATTATGGTAGAGATGGCACTGTTTAGTCTGACCGCCAGCACTTTGGCAAGGATCTTAACGTCATTTTGTAGTAATGAAATCGGCCTGTATGAGCTTGGGTCAAGAGGGTCCTTATCTGGCTTCAGAATTAGCACTATATTGGCTCTAGACATAGAACGTGGTAGTGTACTAGTCCTTTTTGCCTCATTAAACACCTTTAAGAGGTGCGGGAGTATTGTTTCCCCATATTGCTTGTACACCTCCGCTGGGAGGCCATCATCCCCCGGGGCCTTCGAGTTAGGGAAAAAACTGGTCGCCGCCTGCAGTTCCCCCAGAGAGAGGGGGGCGTCAAGCATCTTTCTGTTTGAGGCTGACAAAACTGGGAGTTGGACCGGGTCCAGGTATTCAGCTAGGGAGTCCAGCGAGTACGCTTGGCGGGACTCATATAGAGATGAATAAAAGCTCACAAGTTCGGATAGTACATGGTCTGGGGAACTAGTCAACCCACCGGCCCGGGTGCGCAATGCCCCAATAGAAGGGGACATCTGTTGAGAATGGGCAATAGTTGCCAGCATGCGACCAGTGTGCTCACCCTCCTCATAGAATGCCGCCTTCTGAAAGAAGCGCTTCTTCTCTGCCCCTGACGTCGTGACTCGGTACAGCGCGTCCTGCGCCGAGAGCCACGCCTCCCTACTGGTATCAGATGGGTCAGCAATAAATGCGTCCTCCAGCCTCCCGGCCATCACTTCTATATCCTCCCTCTGAGCACTGGTCTGTCTTTTAATGGCTTGGATCTCTGTAATAAACAGGCCCCTGAGAACCGCCTTAAAGGCCTCCCAGGTTACTGCTATGTCCTCCGATACAGCATGAACATGCCAGAACTCCGAAATGCAGGATTCTATGCGTTCATGCGAAGGGAAGAGATTCAGCCAAAAGGCGTTCATCTTCCACGGGGCCTTGGTCCCCGCAGAAGGGGGACGCACATCCAAGGAAGTCACCAATGGGGAATGATCTGATACACTCCTAGGAGCGTACACCAATTCACCAATATATCGCTCAGCTGCGTGTGAGCAGAGACACCGATCAATCCTAGACAAAGAGGAGTAACTCTTGGAAAAGCAGGAAAACTGTTTCACACCCGGGTTCCTGGCTCTCCACGGGTCACGCCACCCCACCTCCTCCATGAATCTACCCAGAGCAGAGCGGGTCACTTTCCTCCCTCCTCCCCCCTGTGGGTGTCTGTCCAACTGAGGGTCCGTGCAGCAGTTGAAGTCCCCAAAGGCGTACAATGGCACCTCTGGAAACCGCACCTGGAACTCCACCAATGCCCTCAGTACCTGGTTGTTATACGGGGGTGGTATATACACAAAGGCAAGAATACATTTGAAATCAAACAGCTTACATAGTAAAAACACATATCTACCGTCAGTGTCAATCTCAGAGCACAGTTCCTCGTATTTGATCGAGCAATGTATCAGCACACTCACACCCCTAGAATATGAGGTGTGAGTGGAATGGTAACTCTGACCTACCCATCGGTATTTCAAGCATGACAATGAGTCAGCAGTGAGATGGGTCTCTTGTAGGGCACATATGGCCGGCAGCCTGGCTCTCAGTAGGGTCGAGACCATAGTGCGTTTAAGAGGGTCTTGCAGCCCCCTGACATTCCAGGAGAGTATCTTAACCGCTGCCATCAGGGGGGGTCAAACACACATCCATCAGGGGGATAACCGCCACCCACAACCCACCCCACCTCCCTCTCAGTGGCCGTGAATGTCACAACATATTGGGGTGCAAGTAGGGACAGAGCAGTTCGCTGGGCAAAAAAGGAATTTGGGAAGCCACTCCGCAAGTAGTAGGAAGTATCCGCTCCGGGGAAGTCCATCGCATAACAGGAACTGTAATCGCACAACGGTGCTTCGGTGGGACACGCAGAGCCCTGTCGCATAGGGGCTTGTCGTCGTACCAACCTCTGGGGAGCCAACGGGCAGTCCCTCCACAACTGGGACAACTGATCCCACACACCTTCAACTGGGCCATCAAACGTGGCTGTACATTCACTGGCCAACTTCACTGGGTGGAGTGGCATCATTAATCACATTTCCGAACTCACATTTTGTAGGAAGAATCATTGTACGTTTCCGGCAGGTTTCTCAAACAGGGAGAAGCTGTTTTTCTTTACTCTCTATGAAACTTCATGAGGAGCCATCTGAACAGAGCAGGCAGTATGGAGAGGAGCCACTGCTCCCAATTATCTGTGTGTAACTTTCAGATTGAGCTCTACAAGAATCATTTACTACTGTCTCTTTGTAAAGTGATTTGCGATGGCTTGTTTTTTGAAGAGTGGTATAGCATCTACTACCAGGGCATTCAGGAGGCAACTCCTGATGCCTGTTACTTTTCAGCAGATGTGTTTGGTTTTCAAGCAAACAATTTTCGAAAACATACTCATGAGCTATATTTTTTATAGTTACCCAGTTAACGACCGGCTCCTGCACATATATGTTGGCAAAATGGCACAGCTGGGCAGAGTAATGTATATTTACGTCACTTTAAAATTCCCGCTGTGTGGGTGAGTGCGCCCCTTCCGCTAGCTCTGTGACCGTGCCCGCGGGACCCGTGGACTCGATGTCCACCGGTGTCCTGCGATCGGGTCACAGAGCTGCAGAACGGGGAGAGGCCAGTGTAAACAAGCATTTCCCCATTCTGCCTAGTGACACTGTCGGGAGCAGTGATCAGTGACGTATCACTCGTAGCCACGCCCAATAACAGATATAATCACTCCCTAGGACACACTTAACCCCTTCCTAGCCCCCTAGTGGTTAATCCCTTCACTGACAGTCACATTTATACAGTAATCCATGCATATTCATAGCACTGATCAATGTATAAATGTGAATGGTTCCTAAATAGCGACAAAGGTGTCTGCCATAATGTTGCAGTCACTATAATAATCACAAATGGCCACCATAACAAGTAGAAAAAAAATAATAATAAAAATGCCATAAAACTACCCCTATTTTCTAGACCAGTGTTTTTCAACTCCAGTCCTCAAGGCACACCAACAGGTCAAGTTTTCAGGATTTCCCTCAGATGAAATGGCTGTGGTGATTACTAAGGCAGTGAAACTGATCAAATCACCTGTGCAAAATAATGGAAAGCCTGAAAACATGACCTGTTGGTGTGCCTTGAGGACTGGAGTTGAAAAACACTGTTCTAGACGCTATAACTTTTGCGCAAACCAATCAATATACGATTATTGCATTTTTTTTTTTTTACCAAAAATATGTAGAAGAATATATATCGGCCTAAACTGTATACTATAAAAAAAACAATAAAAAATATTGTATAGATTTTTTGGGGATATTTATTATAGCAAAAAGTAAAAAATATTGAATTATTTTCAAAATTGTCGAAATATTTTTGTTTATAGCGCAAAAAATAAAAACCGCAGAGGTGATCAAATACCACCAAAAGAAAGCTCTATTTTTGGCAAAAAAAGGACGTCAATTTTGTTTAGGAGCCATGTCGGTCATTTGGCAGCCAAATCCTCCTGGGGCTGAAGTGGTATGACTGTGGGATCTGATGTAATATATCCAAGTTATGTTGGCAAAATATAGTTCTAAAACAAGTTTGGAATTGTCCAGAATGGGTTATATGAATTGAACATACAGACGGAATACCACTCCCCATGAAAAAGTGTATAAAGTTGAATCTCTCATAAGATAGACTTAGCTGGATGTTTGGAGTGTGGATCTTCAGTGTAGTGTAGAGATGCTGTTTTGACTTACTTTGGAAAAAAAAACATTCTTTGCAGACACCTTCCCCTGTGTATATGGACTGAAACATCTGATTTGAGTTGATAAGTGTTGTTGGTGTTGGTAATGTACGACATATATGATATCTTGTTCCTTTCTGTAGCATTCCATCCGTGTAGCGATGTAGGTAGTTGCTAGCCCTGGAAGATGAGCAGGTAAAGGGAACAGACAAATGTGACCTGCATACCACCATACTGCATTAAAGTAGTTTTTCTCCCGTAAGCAACTGTATGATAGAGATGGACTCTAGGGAGTAGAGGAGAATGGCAAAGCTTTCAGAAATTGGAAAAGAGAAAGGAAAGGAAGGAACATAAAAGTGCCTTGCAAAAAAAAACATATGACAAACAGGGAAAGGGATAAAGGTCACAGTACAGAGGGAAGAGTAACTACATGAAGTGAGATGTGGGAAAAAAATAATAATAGGGAAAGCAAGGACGTTGTTGTATATACTGTACTTAATGCCTTCTTATGGCTTGTTATGCTCATTACTCTGAGCGCTGTCAGTTGGTTCCTGGAAATGACACATGGCACTGTGCAGATTATTATTATTTTACAAGATTTATATAGTGCCAACAGTCTGTGCAGTGCTTTACTACATGAGGGGAGACAGTACAATTACAACACAATTCAATGAAAGAGGAATGAGAGGTCCCTACTCGTTAGAGCTTACAATCTTAAAGGGATGGCATTAACTGTGGGGAATGAGCTGATGAAGAAAATAAAAACACAGTTGTAAGGTGCAGAAAGGATAGGCTTTTCTTAAGAGATGAGTTTTCAGGGATCACCTAAAAGGGGACAGAGTAGGAGAGAGTCACACAGATTGGAGCTCCAGAGAATGGCAGAGGCTCTGGAAAAGTCCTGGAGGTGAGCATGGGAGAGAGTGAAAAGGGAGCTAAAGTGCAGGAAGTCTTGTAGGGAACAAAGAACAGTGGGCCAGATTCAGGTACACGTACATTTGCGTAGCGTATCCGAGATACGCTACGCAGCCGTATTTTACCAGCCTCTACACCGAATCCTGGTTGATTTTTGCCCGTACGATACGGCGGTGTAGTCTATTTCTCGCCGCGTAATCGAAATACGCGATTAGGGGGCGTGAAGCATTTAAATGAGGCGCGTCCCCGCGGCGATCGAACTGCGCATGCTCCGTTCAGAAATTTCCCGCCGTGCATTGTGCGAAATAACGTCAATACGTCATTCGTTGTTTGAGTAGCGTCGTTTACGGACATTCCTATTCCCGGACGTTTTACGTCAAAAATAAAAAAAGACGTCGGAAAACGTTGATATTCGACGCGGGAACGACGGCCATACTTAACATGGGCTGTCTAATATTTGACCAGCAAAAAGCTGGTATAGTTTTACGCAGCAAATAGATGACTAAAGATGCCGTAAGAGATTGCGATAGACGTTCGTAATTTCGTGGATAGTCGGCAAAAGCTCATTTGCATACCCCGACGCGGAAAACGACGGGAACTCCACCCAGCGGCCGCAATTTTATTGCAGCGTAGATCCGAAGGCGTACGAACACGTAAGCCAGTCGGATTGAAGAGCAAAGCCGTCTTTTCATGGTTTGAGGATTCAAACTAGTGAAAAAAAGCCCGTAATTAGAAAGTACTCCAGTCTAACACCAGTTAGACAGGAGTTACGGCTCTCTGAATCTGGCCCAGTGTGTTTGGTATTTTGAGATACGGTTAGTAATGTAGCTGGGGAGAGAGTCATGGATGGCTTTGTAGGTTGTTGTTAGCATTTTAAATTTTATTTGTAAGATGAGCAAAAGCCAGTGGAGGGATTGGCAGAGAGGGGTAGCAGACACTGAACAGCTGGTAAGGTGGATGAGTCTGACAGTGGCATTCACAATGGACTGAAAAAGGGATAGCCTATTTAAGGGGAAGCCAATGAGGAGGGAGTTGCAGTAGTCGATGCAAGAGATAACCAGTAGACATGTGCATTCATTTTTGTGTGCATTATTTTCATGGCTACACCAGTTTGATATAGATAGAAGATCTGACATGACACTGACAATAGCGATCTGTTTCCATCTAACCTGTGGTCGAATGTGTCTAACCTTAACTCTATTAGTCCAAGATTATTCTACATAGAGAGGAAAGATTCGACATTATAGAGACAGTGTTGGGGTAGACCATTCAACATGAACGACGAAGATTCGATGAAGCAAAGAAAAACATACAAACGTTGAATCTGTCATTGAAGTTAATGGTGTCTGTTGAAAGTTCTAAGAAGATTTGACGGAGCAGCTAAACTGTACGATGCCGCAATCGAACATTTCCGGTCAATTGCTCGGCCCATAGGCTATAGAAGAATTCAAATGTTGGTTGACTAGTAATAATAATTTATAAATATAAGTAATAGTGTCATACAACATTAGAATTCTTCTATGGCTTGTAGGCGGAAAATTCGACCAGAAATGAACAATTGCGGCGTCGTACAGTTTAGCTGCTCCGTCAAATCTTCTTAAAATATTCGACAGATGCCATAGGCCTTCAATTGACAGATTGGACCTTAATTAATTCGGATTTTTGGACGAATGCATTCTATAACAAAACAAAATAAATAAATGCATTTTTCGGACGAAAACTAAATTCCGAAATTAAATATATTTGTGTGGGCACCTGTCTAAAAAACAGGGAGTGAACTAGGGACTTTGTGGATTCATTGGTTAGGACGGGGCGTATTTTGGAGATCTTGCAGATGTTGAGCTGGAAAGATTTGGATAGTGATTGGATGTGTGGCTGAAAGGTGGCATGAGTGAACAGCCTGATAGTTGTGTCAATGATCTTGACAAAGAAGTCAGGGGAAAGGGGCACATTGGGGAGGAAAGATTATAAACTCAGTTTTGGATAGACTGAGTTTGAGGATGTGGAGTGACATCCAGACTGATATGTCTTTCATTAAATTAGTGAAGCATGAGGAGACTGATGGAATGTGCTGAGGGGTACAAAGATAGATGTGGGTGTCATCAGCATAGAAATGGTATTTAAAGCCATGGGAGGCTATCAGCTGACCCAGGGTGGAGGTGTAGATTAGGAATAAGAGAGGTGCAAAAACAGAATCTTAAGGGAGCCTGATGTTAATGAAAGAGGAGAGCAGGGGGCAGTGAAGTGACACTGAAGGTGAGGATAGGTAAGATGAGAACCACTGAAGAGCACAATCACAGAGAGCAAAGGAGTGGTTTTCTTTTAAGTTAGAGGGGGTGGTCAACTGTATCAAAGGCAACAGAAAGGCCAAAGATTAGGAGTACAGAATAGTGACCAATGGTTTTAGCCATTAATAAATAATTAGTACATTTTATTAGAGCAGTTTCTGTGGAGTGTTGTGGGTGAAATCTAGACTGAACGGGATCAAGAAGGTTATTCTCGGTGAGGTGGTAACTCAGACGACTGTAGACCAGGCCTTCAAGGAGTTTTAAGGTAAAGGGGAGCAAGGAGATGGATCATAGGTGAGATAACAATGGTGGAATTCAGCTAGGGCTTTTTAAATATGGGGGTGTTTTAGAGCAGGGGTGTCAAACTCAATTTCAACGTGAGCCGCCTCAGCATTATGATTGTTCTCAAAAGGGCCAGTTGTATCTGTAAGATTAGATGTCCAGCGCATCCCCTCCCCTTATATTATATGTCAAGAGCCATCCAACCATCAGAAGTTGAGTCCCCCACTCTCCCTTACATCACAGTGCACCCTCCTTTCATTATGCTGCTGCTGGGAAGAAGCTAGATGCATTGCTTGAAAGCAGAAAGTAGGGGCCTGGAGGTGGACCAGAGGAGGTGCGCGAGCCACATGAAATGTCCTGGAGGGCTGGATTCGGCCCTTGTGTTTGACACCTGTGTTTTAGAGATTTGGTGAAGAAGATGCCAGAAATGAGGGAGAGATTAAAGATGTACATTAGAGTGTGGGATAAACCCAGAGGGTGACCTTGGTATACAAGGCTTCTCTATGGAATAAGTAGCCTGTGATCCCACCTAGTAAACAAAGCAGTCAGAACCGGTTATAACTGCATGCGTGGTGACCTTGAACATGTTTGAACCTGCATGACAAGTAATACTCTATGACGTTCAATTAATTGTGAGTCGCCATTTAGTTTGGTTGTGTTTTCTGTAGAGTGCAGAAAAAATGCTAAGTTTAAAAGTTGAACAACGTGCCAATTTTTTTTTTTTTGTGTAAATTGCACAAAAAAACTGAATGTTTTCAAATGCTTAGTATAGCTAAAAGGAATGACAGCCTGTCTCATGCACATGTGTTTGGGTGGCACAAACGATTTAGCGAGGGACGTGAGCATGAATTCCCAAAAGTTAAATCAATGCTTAAAGGGACACGTTTTGAGTCAGTTAATGCTGTAAAGAATAAAACGGCAGATGTGTTGAAAAAGCTGACAGAAATAGATTTTCTTCATACCTTCGACCAGTGGAAAACAAGCCTACAGCAATATATTAGTGCAAATGGGGAATATATTGAAGGGGACAAGCATTGTAATATATTTAAATAAAGGTGAGTTATTTAATCAGTCTTGTTTTTTTTTTTTTTAGACACACCTCGTATATGAGAGAACAGGGTCCAGGTGGTTAGGTGGGCATTAGGAAACATTTTTTTGCAACCTAGTCTATGGTAACAAGGTTAAATGAGGACAGTTTTGAGTGTACATGTGCCAGGGCTTGGATTTCAACCTGGAACCTCTGCTGTGTCAGGCAATGCCTCTTCTTGCTGAGCAATCCGGAATGCTGGACAGTTCAATAAACAATTCTTTGAATGATCTTACCTTGAACCTTATTTGTCTTGAACCTTGAACTTCCTGATTTAAACCATGTCTCTGCACTTCCTATTTGCCAGATTATTGTACTCTCTCCAGTTAATTTTTTCTCTGCTGGCATTCATATCTTTTTTTTTTTACTTGTTACCGATCCTTAACTTGTTCCTGAACTACACTTCTGCCTGCAACTACTCATTACTGACCTTTGACCTGTTTACTGATTATGCTTATGTTTGATCCTTACATGGTATATCCACCACTGGACCCCGACTTGCTCACCTTCTGGTGGGTCATCCTGAGGACCACAACCTGGTACTAACATGCAACTAATGCCATCTCCATCATCAGGAGCTCTGATGAACACCCTTTAGTACTTAGATCCTGAACCTCAGATGAGTCTGCGTCATTCACCAGGGGGACCCGCTTGTATACCTATCCTGCTGGTCAGTCACTCTACCACTATAGCAACTGGTCTTTGAGCCTGACCCCTGATTGTGACAACCTGTGAACATGGAATGTTAACTGGAGGAGATATATGTAAAATAGAGATCTCATCACAAATTGTATAATTCTTATTTTTGAAGTGATTAGCGATCTCCTGGGCAGTGAGTGAGTGGGGAGAGGCAGTGGAAGACGAAGTGGAGAATTAAACGTAGAAAAGAGTTGATGGGGACTACATGAGAAGGAGTTAATAAGAGTAAAATTATAGGTCTATTTGGCAATGTGGAGGCAGGAATTGTATTTTTGGAGGGCAGATTTACATTGGTTGAAGTCTTGCTGAGCCTTTTTCTTATGCCACAGATGCTCAACACTTCAGGTGCCCTCTGTTTTCCAAAGATATAACGGTCGGGGCCTGATTCTGTGTGTAGTGGGGGGGGGGGGGGGTCGAGTGTGTCAAGTGAGGATTACAGTTAACT
Organism: Rana kukunoris; assembly: GCA_029574335.1. Classification (NCBI taxonomy): domain Eukaryota; kingdom Metazoa; phylum Chordata; class Amphibia; order Anura; family Ranidae; genus Rana; species Rana kukunoris. The sequence continues at coordinate 38,344,755 of CM056056.1, read as the reverse complement.
GTTGTAAGTGAGTGAGTGAGAAACGTGTATAGCGCTACATATGCAAACTGAATCGCCTCAAGGCCTGGTCATTCCCTTCCGTTCAGATGCTGGTTGGTAAAGTGTTCCATAGTCGAGGTCCTTGGACTGCAAATCTTTGTTCTCCTTTGGACTTGTAGTGGGTCTTGGGTATTTGGAGTAGATTTTGGTTGGTAGATCGGAGGACGCGATTTGGGTTGTGACATTTTAATTTTTTGCATAGATATTGGGGTGCACTGTTTTGTACACATTTGTTCATCAGGCAGAGTGCCTTGAACATGATTCAATCTTTTACAGGCAACCAAAAGATTGAAATTTGACGCAATTAGCAGAGATTTTGGAGGCAATACAAACCCAGTATTCCAAGGTGGGAGTTCTAACCCGTTAGCCACCACATTGTCCCATATACAGTCGTATGCAAAAGTTTAGGAACCCCTGACAATTTCCAAGATTATCATTTAAAAAATGTTAGGTGTTTTGATCAGCAATTTCATTTATAATCTATCAAATAACTGAAGGAGGCAGTAATATTTCAGTAGTAAAATGAGGTTTATTGGATTAACAGAAAATTCGCAATATGTATCATAACAAAATTGGATAGTTGCATACATTTGGGCACCCCAATAGAAAAATCACATCAATATTTAGTAGAGCTGAAATAACATCTTCTAGATTCCTTCTATAGCCTGTAATGAGTGTCTGAATTCCGGATGAATGTATTTTGGACCATTCCTCTTTACAAAAAATCTCCAGTTCAGTTAGGTTTGATGGTTGCCGAGCATGGTCAGCCCACTTCAAATCACCCCACAGATGTTCAATGATCAGGTCTGGGGACTGGGATGGCCATTCCAGAACATTTTACTTGCCCCTCTGCATAAATGCCCGAGTAGATTTTGAGCAGTGTTTTGGGTCGTTGTCTTGTTGAAATATCCAGCCCCGGGTAACTTCAACTTTGTGACTGATTCCTTAACATTATTCTCAAGAATCTGCTGATATTGAGTGGAATCCATGCGACCCTCAACTTTAACCAGATTCTTAGTACCGCCACTGGCCACACAGCCCCACAGCGTGATGGAACCTCCACCAAATTTTACTGTGGGTAGCAAGTGTTTTTCTTGCAATGTGGTGTTCTTTTCCCGCCATGCATAACGCCCCTTGTTATGACCAAATAACTCAATCTTTGTTTCATCAGTCCACAGCACCTTATTCCAAAATGAAGCTGGCTTGTCTAAATGTGCATTTGCATACCTCAAGCGACTCCGTTTGTGGTGTGTGTGCAGAAAAGGCTTCTTTCCCATCACTCTCCCATACAGCTTCTCCCTGTGCAAAATGCGCTGAATTGTAGAAGGATGCACAGTGACACCATCTGCAGCAAGTTGATGTTGTAGGTCTTTGGAGGTGGTCCACGGGCTGTTTTTGACCATGCTCACCATCCTTCGTCTTCGCCTATCGAATATTTTATGTGGCCTGCCACTTCTGGCCTTAAAAAGAACTGTGCCTGTGGTCTTCCATTTCCTCACTATGTCCCTCACAGTGGACACTGACCCCTTATATCTCTGCGATAACTTTTTGTAGCCTTCCCCTAAACCATAATGTAGAACAATCTTTGTTTTCAGATCATTTGAGAGTTGTTTTGAGACCCCCGTGTTGCCACTCTTCAAAGGAAAGTCAAAGAGAACAACAAATTGCAATTGGCCACCTTAACCACTTTAGCCCCGGACCATATTGCTGTCCAAAGACCAGAGCATTTTTTGTGATTCGGCACTGCGTCGCTTTAACTGACAATTGCGCGGTCGTGCGACGTGGCTCCCAAACAAAATTGGCGTCCTTTTTTCCCACAAATAGAGCTTTCTTTTGGTGGTATTTGATCATCTCTGCGGTTTTTATTTTTTGCGCTATAAACAAAAATAGAGCGACTATTTTGAAAAAAATGCAATATTTTTTACATTTTGCTATAATAAATATCCCCAAAAAAGATATAAAAAAAAAAATTTTTTTCCTCAGTTTAGGCCGATACGTATTTTTCTACATATTTTTTGTAAAAAAAAAAAACAATTAGCGTTTATTGATTGGTTTGCGCAAAATTTATAGCGTTTACATAAAAGGGGGTAGTTTTATGGCATTTTTATTAATATTTTTTTTTTTACTAGTAATGGCGGCTATCAGCGTTTTTTTTCGGTACTGCGATATTATGGCGGACACATCGGACACTTTTGACACATTTTTGGGACCATTGGCATTTTTATAGCGATCAATGCTATAAAAATGCATTGGATTACTATAAAAATGCCATTGGCAGTGAAGGGGTTAACACTAGGGGGCGGGGAAGGGGTTAAGTGTGTTCCTATTTGTGTTCTAACTGTATGGGGGGGGTGGACTCACTAGGGGGAATCACTGATCTTCCGTTCATACATTGTATGAACGGAAGATCAGCGTTTCCCCCGCTGACAGGAACGAGCGCTGTGTGTTTACACTCACAGCTCTCGTTCCCCGCTCTGTAACGAACGAGCGCACGTGCCCGGTGGCGATCGCGCCCGCCGGGCACGCGCGCGGGACTCGGGGGCGAGCGGGGGGCGCGCGTGCGGGCCGCCGCCGGCGCGCACACGCCCCCTAGCGGCCGCGAAAGTCCCGACGTACAGCTACGGGCTCTCGCCCAGGAGATCCGACCTGCCGCCGTAGAACGACGGCGGCTGGTCGGCTAGTGGTTAACAATGCACTAGCTTAACCACTTAAGCCCCCGACCATTATGCACGTTAAGGACCTTGCCCCTTTTTGTGATTCGGCACTGCGTTGCTTTAAGTGACAATTGCGCGGTCGTGCGACGTGGCTCCCAAACAAAATTGGTGTCCTTTTTTCCTACAAATAGAGCTTTCTTTTGGAGGTATTTGATCACCTCTGCGTTTTTTATTTTTTGCGCTATAAACAAAAATAGAGCAACAATTTTGAAAAAAAATAATATTTTTTACTTTTTGCTATAATAAATATCCCCCAAAAATATATAACAGACGATAAATAACACTGCCACTGTGAAGAACGGGGAAGGTGTGTTTACACTCGCCTCTCCCCGTTCTTCAGCTCCGGTGATCGATCGCGGACACCGGCGGTGATCGGGTCCGCGGGTCCCACAGGCACGGTTACGTAGCTTCGGACTGGGTCGTGTGCGCGACCCCACGGCTGGGCTTAAAGAGACACGTACAGGTACGTGATTGTGCCCAGCCGTGCCATTCTGCCGACGTATATTGGCGTGAAGGGGTCCTTAAGTGGTTAAAGGAAAGTATTTAAAAAATAAAAAATCTTCTAAATGTTTTATTTTATTTTTTATCATATACTAAAAATTGGAAATTAAATACGTCAAATTTAATAGAACGGAACTCATGTAGGAAATGTAGCCAGCAGAAATCAAAGTAAACTCATTAGATCTTTTGTCAGGTTCATTTGTGCTTTAGCTAGCCTGCCAAATTACCGAGAACAGTAATGTCACCTGAAATGATGGTGCCACCATTGACCTACATTATACTCAGCACACTTTGAGCGGAGCAGCGATTTCATACTGTGCTGAGCATTCCGTAGAGCTTCCAGGAACTGCCAGGGTCATGCCGAAAACAATGGGAGCTGGTATAACTTCACTATGCTCCACTGACATATATTATGGCACCATTTAGAATGATAATGATTCCGCTATGTATGGGAACAAATCACAGACACATATCAAAAACATCCGCATGCCCGAGGTCAGTTACTGCCAAGGTTAGAAAAGACCGGCTGAATAAACACTTAACAATGAACTGAAAGCACTATATACTTTAAGTACATTTTCGACTCAAGTGCCATGGATAAAAGTTTAACCTTCAAATCTTTATGATTCATTACTTCACATTTTAGAAAATGAAAGAAAAAATATAATATAATTTATTTAATTTATTTTTTTATTTTGACTTACTTGGTAAAGCACTAAAAATAACATAAACATACAAACTTTTCAAATGAGTGAGTATTCCATGGAATGTCTATTCTCTCTGAAGGCTCCAATTCACAGCTGTATTCAGGGGTGTATTTACCACGAGGCAAACAAGGCGTTTGCCTTGGATGGCATTTTTCATGGGGACAGCACCGCCCCCCCCCCCCCCCAGGCAGAAGGGACACTACCAGCAGTGGCGTCACTACGGGGGTGCAGGGGGTGCAGACCGCACTTCACACTAACCCTCTGACAGTCCCATTTTTTTTTTTTAATTTTATATTTTTATTTCTCAAAAATCAATACTAGTTGATAAATTGTTTACTTGAGCTTCTTCTTGGGACGCAGGTTGTTTGTGTGTCCACACTTGTTCTTCTTACGCCGAACGTAAAACTTACGCAAACCGCGTAAATCATGCGCCGGACGCAAGTACGTTTGTGAATCTGCGTATCTCCCTCATTTGCATATTTGAATTGAAAATCAATGGGAGCGCCAAATGCGTCCAGCGTAAATATGCGCCCACTCTACGCCGGCGTAGGCAAGTTACGTCGGTGGGATGAAGTCTGTTTTTAGGCGTATCTAAGTTTGTGGGTTCGGCGCACAGATACGACGGCGCATATTTGTACTTACGCATCGTATCTGGAGATACGTCGGCGTAAGTGCTTTGTGAATCCGGGCCCATGTGTCCACATACCTACAGTCCCTTGACTCTACTGCCCTATCAGCTCCGACCCTTTTCTATATTACCTACTGCACTATGGACACCTACCCTTTTCTATACTACCTGCTGCTCTATGGGCACCTACCCTTCTCTATACTACCTACTGCTCTATGGACACCTGCCCTTCTACAGTTTACCTCCTGCTTTATTGAAATCTGCCCTACCATTAGCTTCTCATGTTTTTGACACCTACCCGTTTCTGTATTAGGCATTGCTTTATGTTTAGCACAATGGCCACCTTTTCACTCTCCTCTACTTCCTTCTCCCCCCACTTTTTTTTTTATTCATTCCCTTTGTTTGTCACGTTTTTTGTATTTTTTTATTTTTTTTTGTCTGTAGCACTGTGTGACTGGTAGGGTGTAGGTCCTTGCCTGAAAGTCTTGGGGGGCGGTGGACATGGCCTTCTGGGTTAGTTCGCCCTCTCTCATGGGGTCTCCCTTTGGCGGAGCCCCACCTAGTACTTGGGTTGGTCTGTTTTGGCAGACCTTCCAGAGAGAGGGGGCCGTCTGGTTTTCGCCAGATGGACCAAGTGTAAGTACCCTTGTCACCGTCAGGAGCCTAACGCCCCGGGGGATTCAGGGCAAGGCCCTCTGATTGTAGAGGGCTTGTGTACACCCGTTGCACATTTTTGTGTCACCTCTTTATGTTGTGCACTTTGATTTTTTCACTGGGTGAAGTTTTTGAGTGTGTGTCACATGCAATGGGCTTTAAAAAGAAAAAAATATAGATTTCTCATAAAATGACATATGAGCATGGTTCTGTGTTGCAGTACTGGTAACTTAGACCGTGTGGGGGCTCAGCAACCTGTAGATTGCAATCTACCAGTAGATGGTTGACAGGTGACTGGTAGATTGAGGTCTGGGCTTGCTAGCCTGCCATTCCAGAGCATCACAGAGTGTAATGCAGAGGGACTAAAGAGTCAGCTGTATTTTTGTAAATAAAATTATGTAAATTTAGTGTGCGTAAAGCGGACCACTCAGTGATCAGTTAAAGTAGCGCAGTGCTGAATAGCAAAAAATGGCCTGGTCCTGGCCCGGCACCAAAATTTGCCCCATGAATGGGGGGAAATATCTTCTGGAGCTAAAGTGGTTAAAAGTTGTAAAAAATGAAGGGTTGGGACTTTAAATGAGATGCGATTAGCGAAATGCGATTAAGTATATATATGGAAAAAAAAAATTAATTCCATAATGACCAGGCTCAAAAATACCAAACCAAGAAGCCTCCAAAGGAGGAGCACAGGTGTGCTAATTAATAGACAGGGAGCAGATGGAAACCTAGACCTGCCCCTATCTATAGTTGGTCTGGCAAATGAGAGCACTGGAAAGACAAAAAAACAGGGGTGAAACCAATACATGCCTGCCAAACCAAAATACCACCAAAATAGGTGCGGACCACATCAAACTGGGTCAGCTAGTCAAAAAATGACAATGCATAAATTAACTGTTGGTGGTAGATCTGTGGAGGCACTCTGTTAAACTCCTGAAAATCGCAACTCCATCCCTGGCTAATATTAGAAAAATAAAGAGGGGTTGGGACTTTGTATGAGGCATGTGGTATGCACCACCACAGGCCTCCATCCTCCTTTGGAGGCTATAAAAATCATAGTTAGGACTGCAGTTACACAGAGTGCCTTGACGCTTGGCCTGCAGCTTCCCAGGTATTTGCAAATCTCTGCAACTAAACCTCTGTTTTAATTACACACAGTTAGACAGTTTAATTTGGTTTGTGCTTCTTGGTTTGGTATTTTTGAGCCTGGTCATTATGGAATAATTTTTTTATTTTTTTATTTTTTTTTCCATATATATACTTAATCGCATTTCGCTAATCGCATCTCATTTAAAGTCCCAACCCTTCATTTTTTACACCCTTACAGGGATGGAGGCCTGTGGTGGTGCATACCACATGCCTCATACAAAGTCCCAACCCCTCTTTATTTTTCTAAGTGGTTAAAAGTTTTTCAAGAGCTTGTTTTTTTGTTGAAATAAAAGCTGGAGACAGAAACAATATTGTGATTGTGCCAAACTGATACAAATCTTAATCTAGTGTCTTTGGATTTTATTCAGTACAAGAAAAAAAAAACCCTGCCGCATAAACAAATAGCTGAAACATGATTCACGTTAATATTAGAAACAGTAGATTGATGTGTCTCTTTACAAACTGTCTCACAGACAAAGCAATAGAGAAACAAATTCCTAACTTTCAGATTTTGTGCGTCTGATAAATATTGAGGATGATGATGTTCAGACATTAGTTTGTAATCCACAGGTGACTTGTTTGTTTGTTTCCAATATTTATGTTGTTCCGGTATATAAGGCGCTCCGTGCTGGCCAATACACAATGTGTGATCTGAGCCATGCTGCTAGGTTACTGCAGCCGGGGGAGCGTTCATAAAACTGTCAAACAGCTGAACCTTCAGATTTCCTCCCTGTAATACTGAAAGCATCCTTATTATTTGACGTTTTTATGAACAATCCTTCTGCTGCAGAAGCCTGGAGAGAGTGTCATCAGGCAGGAAATAAGACAGCCTCTGTGGGGGCTTACCGCCAACTTTTAGGACAAGCGCGTTAGCGTCAAAGGGAGAGAATAAAATGATGGATGAACTCCACATATCAAATAAATACCAATAAATACCATTATAAAATCTTTAAAAACATCCATTTTGTTTTTTAAATGCATTTTTTAAATATGTTATATGCCATATTTATCAGCGTATAACACGCACAGGGGTATAAAACGCACCCTAACTTTAAGGCCTCGTACACACGAGGCAATCGATTTGTTCAAAACGGTCTGTCCGAACGATTTGAACAAATGTCTGCTGGCATTTTGGTTTACGTGTCACACGGCAAACCAAAATCCCCGACGACAGCGTGGCGGTGACGTGGCGGTGATTGACGCCGCCACGTCACCGCACCAGGAAGTAAAACACTTCCGCGCATGCGTCCAAATCATTTGGCGCGTGTGCGAGAAGACATGTCTGCTGGTTAGCATACTAACCAGCAGACATGTCGGGCGGACGGGTTCCCAGCCGACAGATTTCAAAGCATGCTTTGAAATCTGTCGGGTGGCCAAATCCGTCGGCTTGCCCATACACACGGTCGAATCTGTTTGCTGGGACGGTCGGGCCGACCGTTTCCATCAGACAGATTTGATCGTGTGTACGAGGCCTAAGAGGGAAGTTTCAGGAAAAACCCTTGCGTAAAAAAGTGAGTGTTATACACCAATAAATACAGGATAAATACATATATATATATATATATATATATGAAAGGAAATCAGGTAAATCAGTGTGTGTGTGTTGTCCCAGACGGGAGATATATTTCTGCCTTGTTTAGACAATACACCAATTACTATTGGGCGTCGGCTGCAGAGATGGCCAGAGAGGTTTGGGACGTTAAAAGCCTTCAGCTGTTCAAAATGAGGCAATTAAAGCCCCTATAAAGAAAGCCTAAGGATGACGACTGATGGCTGCATCCTGAGGCTGTGTGAGTGAAGGTGCAGTCACAACCAGTACTGAAGAGATGAGGTGCTGATGGATATTTCTGTGTGAGAAATATCAAAGAGACTTTTTGTTTTCTGCTGTAGGACCAGCAGTGTCTGCCCAGCAGTAGGCTGTGCCAGACTCCATAGGTAGGTTCCTGTGTTGGGAAGGTAGAAGCCCCAAGTGGAAAGGGTTTATTTTATGTTTTGTTTTGTTTATGCTGTTTTGATGCTTGCACTTGTATCCAGCAATATGGAAAAATAAACCATATCCTTTGTTTTCAATCATCCCCAACTGCCTTTTTGTATTATATACGGATGTGGAAAATGTGAGTGCTTTCCCTGTGTATTCTGTCCCATCTGCCCCTTTTTACCCCTCCCCTTACCTTTCCTTTTTTTCTTTTTTCCTTTCCCCTTCTCCTTCTCCCCCTCCTTCCCCTTATTTTGATTGCCTTTGTATACAGTTCAGCTTGTAGTGAACCCATCCAGGGGGTCAACCAGATAGCAGTGATGGAGGAATTTGCACCGCGCAGGACAAAATAGCTTGCTTTTCGGCAACATGGACGCCCTGGCTTGATTACCGAAAATCGCAACGTTATCAGGACTTGACAAATATAGTACTGATTAGGATATAAGGAAGTGTGAAAAGTTAAAGCAACTAATTAAGAAATATGTTTTCAACCTAAGGAGATGTAGAAATCCAAACAGTAAATGATTTTAATAGCTATGTGTAACTGAATAAAGACTTCCTGAGTTATTTCGGTAATTCAATTCAAAAAGTGAAACTCATATATTTTATATATAGATGCATTACACACAAAGTGATATATTTCAAGCATTTATTTTTTTATTTTTATGATTACACCTAGTGGAAACCCAAAATTCATCATTTCAGAAAATTGTAATTTTACATAAGTGATGTAATGAGTTTCACTTTTTGAATTGAATTACTGAAATAAATAAATGTTTAATGATATTATAATTTTTTGAGATACACCTGTATGTGTGTATATATATATATATATATATATATATATATATATACACACCGTATTTTTCGCTCCATAAGATGCACCTGACCATAAAACGCACCTTGGTTTTAGAGGAGGAAAACAAGAAAAAAATATTCTGAAACCAAATGGTGTACCAAAATATTTACCAGTGCCCATGAAATGCAGCCTGACTTGTGCCATTAAAGGCAGCCTGACTTGTGCCCATTAAATCCAGCCTGACTTGCAGCCTTAACTGTGTCCATTAAATGCCGCATGTTCTCTGCCTGGTGACTGGCAAGGACGTCATCACAGTCACCTGTCCATCTGTCACTCAAAAGACAGAGCAGCCCAAGCGGCAGTACTCCAATGGCCACTGGGGCTGCTCAGTTTTCTTTTTACTGTGAGTGACATGAGATCGCCCAACGCTCGAGGGAGACAGGGATTTTGTTAGTATTCGCTCCAAAAGAAGCACAGGTATTTCTCCCATTTTTTGGGGGGGAAAAAGTGTGTCTTATGAAGCGAAAAATACGGTATATAGATATATAAAACTATATTGCCAAAAGTATTGGGATGCCTGTCTTTACACACTTCCAGTCTTAGTCTGTAGGGTTCAAAATTGAGGTGGCCCAACCCTTTGCAGCTATAACAGCTTTAACTCTTCTGGGAAGGCTGTCCACAAGGTTTAGTAGTGTGTCTATGGGAATGCTTGACCATTCTTCCAGAAGAGCATTTGTGAGGTGAGGCACTGATGTGGACAAGAAGGCCTGGTTGCGGTCTCTGCTCTAATTAATCCCAAAGGTTCTATCTGGTTAAGGTCAGGACTCTGTGCAGCCCAGTCATGTTCCATCACCCCAAACTCACTTATCCATGTTTTTATGGACCTTGCTTTGTACCCGGGCGTGCAGTCATGTTGGAACAGGAAGGGGGGCATCCCCAAACTGTTACTACAAAGTTGGTCACATGAAATTGTCCAAAATGTCTTGGTATGCTGACTAGGGTTGAGCGAACCCGAACTGTAAAGTTCGGGTTCGGTACGGACTTTGGGTTTTTCCCGAACCCAAACCCGAATAATTGGTGAAAGTTTGGGTCCGGGTTCGGAGTTCGGAGAAAAAAAAATGTGCGGGGTCCCCCCAAAATCAATAACCAGAACCTTTAGGTCTGGTATGGATATCAAGGGGAACCCCGCCATCAATTTAAAAAAAAATGACGTGGGGTTCCCCCCAAATATCCATAACCAGACCCTTCAGGTCTGGTGTGGAATTTAAGGGGAACTCCACCCCAAATTTAAAAAAAATGGCGTGGAGTTTCCCCTAAAATCCACACCAGACCCCTTATCCGAGCATGTTGACCTGGCCGGCCGCAGAAAAGCGGGTGGGACAGAGTGCCCCCCCTCCTGAACCGCACCAGGCCACATGCCCTCAACATTGGGAGGGTGCTTTGGGGTGCCCCCAAAGCACCTTGTCCCCATGTTGATGTGGACAAGGGTCTCATCCTCACAACCCTTGCCTGGTGGTTGTGGGGGTATGCGGCCAGGGGGCTTATCAGAATCTGGAAGACCCCTTTAACAAAGGGGACCGCCAGATCCTGCCCCCCCGTGTGAATGACGCGCCGGAGCTTGGCGTTTCTTTCATAGGGGAGACGAGCCACGCGTCACGTGACCCCGTCCCCCTCTGATGCACACTGTGCTACATCACTGGGACAGCCCAGACATGCCCCTTGCGTCAGAGGGGGATGGGGTCACGTGACGCGTGGCCCGCCTCCCCTATAAAAGAAACGTCGAGCTCCAGCGCATCATTCGCGGAGCTGTGATCTAAATGGATGGATATTCTTATCGCTGGACCAACCGGTTGTCGCTGGAGAGATCACCCGTCGCTGGATACAAGACAACGTTGGAGCAGGGAGCAGCATCGATCGTCTATTTTCACCACTGGATTTTTATTTGGTTTAATTAATAAAGTAATTTGTTCTACGGTGTGTGTTTTTTCCTGAAAACTACTATTTACACTTCCTTCGTGAAATGGTAGGGGTACAGTGTACCCCATTACCATTTCACACAGGGGGGCAGGATCTGGGGGTCCCCTTTGTTAAAGGGGTCTTCCAGATTCTGATAAGCCCCCTGCCCGCATACCCCCACAACCACCGGGCAAGGGTTGTGGGGATGAGACCCTTGTCCCCCTTGTCCCCTCTTTTCTGCGGCCGGCCAGGTCAACGTGCTCGGATAAGGGGTCTGGTGTGGATTTTAGAGGGAACTCCACACCAGACCTAAAGGGTCTGGTTTTGGATATTTGGGGGGGGACCCCACGTCATTTTTTTTTAAATTGACCGCGGGGTTCCCCTTAATATCCATACCAGACCTAAAGGGTCCCATTGACTTCAATGGGGTTCGGAGTTCGGGTCCGAACCCGAACATCCAGGTGTCTGCTCAACTGACGCCTTAAAGTGGTTGTAAACACTCATTTAAAAAATAAATAAAAAACATGCCTATACGTACGCCCTGATCCTTTTCTTCTGGGGTGACCCAGAAGAAGAGGATCCTCTTCATCGGTTGCTCCCATGAAAAGTTGCTTTAGCTGGGGGCACATGTGAGGGCTCGAACTTGGCCCAGGCCCCTGCTCCCGTTTCACTGGATTTGATTGACAGCAGTGGGAGCCAATGACTTCAATCAATCAGTCCAATGAGAAGAGAGACAGCGGTGGGAGCCACTGCACTCCTACACATCACTGGATTATATCAGGCTCAGCTAAGAAAAAGGAGGGTCTGGGGGTAAGCTGCTGCACAGAAGGTTTTTCAACTTAATGCATAGAATACATTAAGGTGAAAAACCTTGAGCCTTAATGCAAACCTTGAGCCTTTAAAACCACCTGAAGAGTTCCTTTCACTGGAACTAAGGGGCCAAGCCAAACCCCTGAAAAACAACCCCACACCATAATCCCCCTCCACCAAATGAAAGGCCTATTAACCCCTTTAACCCCTGAAGAATTGGCTGCTCAATGACTAGGACATTTTTTGAGATACGGCACTGTGTCACTTTAACTGACAATTGCATGCCTTTACAACGGTGTACCCAAACAAAATTGACATCCTTTTTTCCCCTCAAATTGAGCTTTCTTTGGTGGCATTTGATCATCTCTGCGTTTTTATTTTTTGCGCTACAAACAAAAGGTTAACGGCTATTTTGAAAAAAGAAAAAAAAATTACCTTTTGCTATAATAAATATCTCCCATTTAAAAAAAAAAAAAATCCTCAGTTTAAACCGATATTTATTCTTCTACATATTTTTTGTAATAAAAATCATAATAAGCGTATATTGATTGGTTTGCGCAAAAGTTATAGCGTCTACAAACAAGGAGATAGATTTATAGCATTTTATTATTTTTTTTACTGGTAATAGCGGCGATCTGCGATTTTTATCGTGACTGCGACATTATGGCGGACATATCGGACACTTTTAACACCATTTTGGGATCATGTATACAGCGAACAGTGCTATAAAAATGCACTGATTACTGTGAAACTGTCACTGGCAGGGAAGGGGTTAACTGTAGGAGTAGATCAATGGGTTAAATGTGTTCCCTAGTGTGTGTTCTAACTGTATGGGGGATGGAAGTGACTGGAGGAATTGACAGATCGTGGTTCCTATCTTGTAGGAACTCACAATATGCCTTTCCCCTCCTCACAGAACTGAGATGTGTGTGTTTACACACACGTCCCTGTTCTGCCTATCGTGCTCGCGATCGCGCATGGTCAGCAGTCATCACGATTGGAATCCGCTGATTCCAATCTAATCAGTGGCTCCTGAATGGGGTAGCGCTATATATATATATATATATATATATATATATATATATATATATATATATATATATATATATAGATAGATAGATAGAGAGAGAGAGAGAGAGAGAGAGAGAGAGAGATAGATAGATAGATAGATAGATAGATAGATAGATAGAGAGATATAGATAGAGATAGATAGATAGGAAGATATAGATAGAGATAGATAGATAGAGATAGATAGATATAGATAGATAGAGATAGATATATGTATATATATTGTGAGAGATCAGCTCGGCAGTCGGTGTGTGTGACCCCCTGGATGGGTTCACTACACGCTGAACTGTACAGAAAGGCAGTTGAGGATGGTTAAAAACAAAGGATATGGTTTATTCTTCCATATTTCTGGATACAAGTGCAAGCATCAAAACAGCATTAAACAAAACATAACATAAAATAAACCCTGGCCACTTGGGGCGTCTATCTTCACAACACAGGAACCTACCTATGGAGTCTGGCACAGCCTACTGCTGGGCAGACACTGCAGGTCATAGAGCAGAAAACAAAAAGTCTCTTTGATATTTATCACACAGAAATATCAACAAGCACCTCACCCCTTCAGAAGTCACTGCTCTCCTTTATTTAAAAAGCCTCAGGATGCAGCAATCAGTAGTCATCCTTTTGGATGATTTATAGAGGCCTTAATTACCTCATTCTGAACAGCTGAAGTTTTCCAACGCCCTAAACCTTTCTGGCTATTTCTGCAGCCGACGCCTAATAGTAATTGGTGTATTGTCTAAACAAGGCAGAAATGTTTCTCCCGTCTGTGACAGCACCCACAGATTTACCTGACTTCCTGTCACAATATATATATATATATAGATATAGATAGATAGATAGATAGATAGATAGATAGATAGATAGAAATATAGATTTATATGGTATATACTGTATATATCCATACAGCTTGTTTGATGGACAAATTGTCCTTGTGACATCCCCTGTACTATTTGCCTATATTTACAAAATGATATATTCTTTACTTACAGGCAGCTGTCAGAATAGAATGAAGCCAGCCAGCAGCAATCAGTCCATCGCAATTGTGGGTGCAGTAAGTGGACCCCCTGCGGCATTAATAGGATTGGATGCCGAGTCATCACCGAGCCTTACTACACACAGAGCTCCTCCATATCATATGCTGACCCTCTCTCCAATCAAGATACCATTTCTAACCTCTCAACTGCCTGGTAAGTTCTAATAGCATTATACTGAGATGAGGCCACTTACACAAACAACAATTCCAAAGTGGACGGATGTTTTTTTCCAGACAGATATGTCAAACATGAATGAACTAGGTGCCAGTCTGGAGATGCAAGGGTAAATCTGGTTGATTATCAGGAAGCAATCAGTTGTTGGAGCTGTCATGCAAAGAGTTTACAATACTGTTCTTTTTTTAACCACTTCAGCCCCAGACCATAGTGCTGGTCAATGACTGGGCCACTTTTTGCGATTCGGCACTGCGTGGCTTTAACTGACAATTTCACGGTTGTGCGACGTGGCGACGTGGCGTCCTTTTTTCCCCACAAATAGAGCTTTCTTTTGGTGGTATTTGATCATCTCTGTGGTTTTTATTTTTTTGCACTATAAACAAAAATAGAGCGACAATTTTGAAAAAAATAAATATTTTTTACTTTTTGCTGTAATAAATATCCCCCAAAAATATATAAAACATTTTTTTTTTCCTCAGTTTTGGCCGATACGTATTCTTCTACATATTTTTCTTAAAAAAAATTGCATTAAGCGTTTATTGATTGGTTTGCGCAAAAGTTATAGCGTCTACAAAATAGGGGATAGTTTTATGGCATTGTTATTAATATTTTTTTTCACTAGTAATGGCGGCGATCAGCGATTTTTATCGGTACTGCGACATTATTGTGGACACTTCGGACACTTTTGACACATTTTTGGGACCATTGGCATTTTTATAGCGATCAGTGCTATAAAAATGCATTTATTACTATAAAAATGCCACTGGCAGGGAAGGGGTTAACACTAGGGGGCAAGGAAGGGGTTAAGTATGTTCCCTGGGTGTGTTCTAACTGAAGGGGGGTGGGACTGACATGGGGAAATGACAGATCGCTGTTCATACATGGTATGAACAGACGATAATTAATTTCTCCCCCTGACAGGACCGGGAGCTGTGTGTGTATGTTTACACACACAGCTCCCGGTTCTCGCTCTGTAACGAGCGACCGCAGGTGCCCGGTGGTGATTGCGCCCGCTGGGCACGTGCATTGGCATCAGGGGCGCGCGGGGGGCGCGCGCGCGCCCCAATTGGTTAAACGGCGAGATGACGCGTATAGCTACGTGATCTTGCCCAGCAGAGCCGACCTGCCGCCGTATAACTGCAGCGGATGGTCGGCAAGCAGTTAATGGTTCTCAATGTGGGCCCTCAAGTTATAAGTACATGTTTTCACATTTCTTCATACTCACAGGTGCATTAGATTTAATACAGCATGGCAAAGAGTAAGGCCGCGTACACACGATCGGTTTTGACGGATGAAACCGATCGTGTGTACGGCCCATCGCACTGTCGTCTATCGGACCAAAGTTTTAAAACATGCTTTAAAATCGGACCGATGGACGCCTGACCATCGGGCCAAACCGATGGTTAGTACGCAAAAGCATCGGTCCTAAAACCTGCGAATGCTCAGAATCAAGTCGACGCATGCTTGGAAGCATTGAACTTCGTTTTTTCAGCACGTTGTTGTGTTCTACGTCACCGCGTTCTGGCCAAAACGGATTTTGGACCGATGGTGTGTACGCACATCAGACCATCAGCCACTTCAGCGGTGAACCGATGAAAACGGTAGGTCGGACCATTCTCATCGGGTTGGACTGATCGTGTGTACGCGGCCTAACAGTAAAGCGTAACACACAAAAAAAATTAAAGCACAACTCCATTCTTCACCACACCTTCGCCCTCCCTTCTTGAAGCCCCCCCCCCCCAATTGTGCATCCTTTACCCCTATAGTCCTTTTGATTTCACATGTCCTTCTTCTTCTGCTCCAGCAGTGGCAGTGGGTTGCTTTTCCTCCTGAGCAGTGATCACCACAACAGCATGCCAAGCATCAAACAGATGTGACATGTTATTTCAATGTAAAATCTCCACTGGGAGCAAAAAAAAAGAAACAGGCATTCACAAGCCCCCTGAACACCTGCAAGCCACCAGAACGTGATACATGATGGATTGCTTTTTAAGGGGGCGGTAAATTCCACTGCCTGTGTGAAAGAAGCCCTAAAGTGGCAGTTGATCCACAAAGAATATATCAGTTGAAACATGGAGAGTAGGGATGAGCCGAACACCCCCCCCCCCCCCCTTCGGTTCGCACCAGAACCTTCAAACGGACCGAATGTTCACGCGAACATTTAGAACCCCATTGACCTCTATGGGACTCGAACGTTCAAATTCTAAAGTGCTAATTTTAAAGCCTAATATGCAAGTTATTGTCGTAAAACGTCTTTGAGAACCCGGGTCTTGCCCCAGGGAACATTTATCAATGGAAAAACGTTTAAAAAACTGCAGTTTTTTTAGGAGCAGGATACATGTTACATTGATACATGTTCCCTCGGGCAAGACCCGGGTTCTCAAAGACGTTTTCACAGGCAAACTATGGACACCCAGCAGGTACAATATTTAAAGGAATTTTTCATTTATTTTAATTTTTTTATTTAAGCATCATTAAAATCACTGCTCCTGGAGCAGTGATTTTAATGATGCTTAAATAAAAAAAAAAAATAATGAAAAATTCCTTTAAATATTGTACCTGATGGGTGTCTATACCTGTGATAACTTCTTTAAATATCACAATCACCTGCCTGCCAGTAAATTGATTGAAGAACTGATCTAGCTAAGCTATACAGTGTATAAATATATGTACAACACCTGGGATGTATATATATCATCTACACACTGTAACATTAACTGACTAGCCTGCCTGCTCTATCTACCTGCAAAAAATGACACTCTCTCTGCCTCTCTCTGTTCTCTGTTAACTCCAACAACACACTACACAAGGCCGCCCTGCAGGCAGCCTTTTATAGTGTGGGGCATGTCCTAAACCCCCTGAGCCATAATTGGCCAAAGCCACCCTGGCTTTGGGCAGTTATGGCTCTCCGTTTTTTGCGCGCTGTGATTGGCCAAGCATGCGGGTCATAGTGCATGCTTGGCCAATCAATTATGGGCCGTGACACACCACTCGAATTTGGCGTGAACGGCCCATAACGTTTGAATTTTGACGAACGGTCGAACAGACGATGTTTGAGTCGAACATACGTTCGAATTGAACACAGAGCTCATCACTAATGGAGAGCTACATCATCCTAATAGTACTTAGGAGCTCTATTGATGTACTACTTGAGTATCAATGGTATATTTTCAGAAGTAGTCAAGCTAAGTGAATGCTTGCTTATGCAAATGCCCATTGTAGGGTAACATCTTCATTCTTATTGTGGCAAATACGTATAAAGGTAGGCTTAGACTAGCGAGTGTGGTGATTCTGCATGTGAAATCAATGATATGATGAATAATTTACCATTTGAAAATTCCAAACAATTGTAAATGATGAATGTAACACTGGTCTCATGTTAATATTTTTTGTATATATTTATGTAGTATTCAGAGATACCGTGCTTCCCTCAAAATAAGCCCGGGTCTTATATACATTTTTGCAACAAAAGACACAGTAGGGCTTATTTCTGGGATAGGTCTTACCATGTAATGTGCTGTCTTCTCCCCCCCCCTCTCCCCAGTTTGAACTGAGTTAAAATGTTTGTAAAATCCTATAATCCACTCTATTACAGTATTATATAATGTACAATGTGTGTGAGTGAGTGAGTAACTTGTATAGCGCAACAAATGCGAACTTAATCGCCTCAAGGCACTTTCCTTCCAGTGACGTCCTGGTCCTTCAGAAGAGATGGGTCTTTCGTTTTTTCCTAAAAAACAGATGGTTTTCTTCCAGGCGGATGGTCGTGGGTAGAGCATTCCAGAGCCGTGGTCCTTGAACTGCAAATCTGCGTTCTCCCTTAGATTTGTAGCGGGATTTAGGGATTTGGAGAAGGTTTTGGTTGGTTGACCGGAGCATGCGGTTGGTGACGTAGGGTTTTATTTTCTCACTTAAGTATTGTGGGGAGTTTCCTTGTGTACATTTGTGAGTTAGGCAGAGTGTCTTGAAAGTCACCCGGTCCTGTACGGGCAGCCAGTGGAGGGCCCTCAAGAAAGGGGAGATTGATTCTCAAGTTTTTTTTCCTGCTACCAGTCTGGCTGCCGTATTCTGGATGACTTGAAGACGTGAGATTTGGTATTTCGGGAGTCCTGAGTACAGGGAGTTTGCGTAGTCGAGCCGTGAGTTGATGATTGTTCCCACCACTACTGCGGTGACTTCTTCCGGGATGAAGGGGATGAGTCTACGTAGCATGCGGAGCAAATGATGAGTTCCGCTGACGACTGATCCTATTTGTGCATCCATCGTCATGTCTGAGTCAAAGATGACTCCTAGACTTTTGGCTTTGTTGCTTGGCGCAATGATTTGTCCGAGGATGGTGTGTTTCTGTAATATAATTGTGCCAAATTAATTTGTTATAGCGCCGATCTGTGCTTCTGTGACCCACTGGAGCCCTCTTCCCCACAATTATATTACAGAAACACACACATTGTACAATATATACTACTGTAATAGAGTGGATTAGAAGATTTTACAAACATTTTAAACTAGGGCTTATTTTCGGCCCTCCTGGAAAATAACACTAGGTCTTATTTTCGGGGTAGGTCTTACTAAAAACAGCACCGTGGTTATGTGGTTAGCATTTTGGTCTAGCAGCACTAGGGTTGCCGCTTTAAATCCCAAGCATGGCACTACCTGCCCGGAGTTTGCATGTTCTTCCTGGCCTTCGATTGTAAACTCCTTAAGGGCAGGGACTGATGTAATTGTACATGTAAAGCGCTGCTTAAATTGACAGCGCTCTAAAAAGTCCTTGACATAATTAATAAAACAGTGTAACTGATTACTAGAGATGAGCCAAATTAACCTGGGTCTGGTTCAAGGTTGGGTTGGCGAGCATTGCTGAAGTTCATGTGCCGAATCTGAACCCAATGAGAGATGAATGTTAAAAAACAGTAATGGCATTTTCTAGGCTAATAGGTAACAGTTGGTCAAACAAATGGCTTGGGGGCTGAGAACTGCCCTGTAGGTAAGGTTACCAATACAAAAACATTAAAAGCTCAGTTTGGCAGGGAGCAGTGATTGTAGTAATGCTTAAAAGAGAAGTATGGACTTTTTTTTACATTTTTAGAATCATACCTACTTGGGTGGATTGCAGGATTGGTCTGATGCTGCATCTGTCCCCTGTCAGCTTTAACACTGAGAACTGAGCGATCTAACACCACAGATTGCTCGGTTCTCAGACTGTCAGTCATCGGCTCTCTGCTCTGCCCCCTCCTTACTCACTGGAGCACTAGGCTGTGGAGGGGGCAACCAGCTCAGGCTCTCAGTGGCTTGCTAAGAGGCTTAGCTTGGTGCAGGTCCAGGAATGTGAACCGAGCCTGACATCATTGTTGCGATCTTACCTGGTTTATGACTGGCTCTGTGATATCAGCTGACAGCGGGCTTCAGCAGAACGAAGTGCACTCCTGTGATCCACAGGAAAAGTACAGGCAAACAAGCTTTGGCTGTACTTCTTCTTCAAATTGAAAAATGACCTGACTCTGCCTGTGAAGTGGCACCTCTGTACCATATATACAACTTAATTCAGCAAAACTGACAACTACAAAGAACAGGGTGTGCCCATCTGGGCCAATTCTGGCACTCCTCTCCGACATGTAAGAATCATAATTTTTTGTCTAGAAAATTACTCAGAACCCCCAAACATTGTATTTTTATTTTTATTTTATTTTTTTGCAGAGATGCTAGGGAATAAAATGGCGGTCGTTGCAACTTTTTATGTCACACGGTATTTGCGCAACGTTTTTTCAAACACGTTTTTTTGGGCGGGAGAGAAACAAGATTGTAAAGTTAGCACAATTTTTTTGTATAATGTGAAAGATGATGTTACGTCGAGTAATTAGATACCTAACATGTCACGCTTTAAAATTGCCCACACTCGTGGAATAGCGCCAAACTTCAGTACTTAATCTCCATAGGTGATGTTTTAACATTTTTACAGGTTACCTGTTTAGAGTTACAGAGGAGACCTTGGGATTGAATTGTTGCTCTCGCTCTAACGTACATGCAATACCTTACATTTGTGATTGTGATCTGTTTACATATGTGGCCGTGACTGGGATGGGGGCGCTTTGAATCCCCCACATCTCTCCTTCAGGCCGGAAAGGCTGAGATAAAAAAAAAAAACACTCTCGCTGCCTTTCCAGCCACAATCCCCAGCCTTGTTTACTTCCGCCGGCCTGGACCTGACATCATACCATCATGCCCGGGCCTCCGAGGGCCATAGAGATGACTGCGGACCATCTGATCCCTGGCAACTTCAACTTCCGGTGGTGACCAATTCATTCTCCAGCTCGCCGATCCCTCCCTCCTCCTATAAGAACGATGAAGTGGCTGAACTGTCGATATGATTGTTGTTATGGTGCAGGGAATCACCAGCTGAAAACGATGATACCTGGATGATGCCTGTAGCTGTACCCATCATTCAGATATCACCACTCGAATCCAGGGCGTCATATGACGGCCTATGGTTGGGAAGTGGTTAAATTGACAGTAAATGACAGCTCCCAGTCACTTAATAAGAAGAAAACTGGTGGGGATTCCCTTTATCTATACCAGACCCTAATCCTAGATGAGGACCTCATATAGATACATATATATATAAAAAAAAAGAAACAGAATGGGGTTTCTCCTAAATCATCCCAGGCCCTTCAGGTTTGGTATGGATTTTAACCACTTGATACCCGCCCACCGTCATATGACGTCCAAAACGGGAACCTGTTATCCGGGGTGGACGTCATATGACGGCCTGCACTTTGTGGGGGGGGGGGGATGCCTGCACCCAGAGGCATGGCGGCGATTGTGCGCATCGTAAGAATGATCATAGCCGCGGTTCCGCTGCTAGATCGTTCCTACAGGCGGCGGGAGGGGACATCCCACCCTCCCGCCGCCATCCAGTGCTTCTCCGGGCTCTCCCGTCCCATCGGGAGCCCGGAGAGATGATCGCCATCCGCCGGATGTTTTCCATAGAGATGTTTTCCATAGAGATGACTGGTGACCAGATGGTCACCAGTCATCTCTTTGACCGTCGGAGGCCCGGGCGCGATGTGATGACGTCACGCCCGGGTCCCCGTAAGTCCAAAACCGCAATTGCGGCTAGTTTGAATGAGATCTGTAAAAAAAAAATCACGATCTCATTCTTTCCAGCCTGGAGGAGAGAAGTGGGGTCTCATTGACACCGCCTCTCTCCATAAAGAGGACCTGTCACACACATTTCCTATTACAAGGGATGTTTACATTCCTTGTAATAGGAATAAAAGCGATTGAAAAAAAAAGTGTAAAAAATTAAAAAATAAGTAAAATAAAAAATAAATAATAATAATAAAAAAATGTAAATGCCCCTGTCACCGGTAGCTCGTGCTCAGATGCGTACGTACACCTAAGTCCCGCCCACGTATGTAAACGTCGTTCAAACCACACATGTGAGGTGTCGCCGCGTGCGTTAGAGCGTGTGTAACAATTCTAGACCTCCTCTGTAACTCTAAACTGGTAACCTGTAAGTGGTAAAGTGTCGCCTATCGAGATTTTTAAGTAACGAAGTTTGGCGCCATTCCATAAGTGTACGCAATTTTAAAGCATGACATGTTAGGTATCTATTTACATCATCTTTCATATTTTACCAAAAAATTGGGCTAACGTTACTGTTTTGTTGTTTTTTTAATTTATGAAACCATTTTTTTTTACAAAAAAAGTCGTTTGAAAAATGATTGCGCAAAAACGGTGCAAGATAAAAAGTTGCAATGGCCGCCATTTTATTCCCTAGGGTGTCTGCTAAAAAAACATATATAATGTTTGGGGGTTCTGAGTAATTTTCTAGCAAAAGAATGATGATTTGTACATGTAGGAAAGAAGTGCCAGAATAGGCCCGGGAAGGAGGTGGGTTTTAAAGCCCGTTATTGAAGTGGTTAAAGGGGTTGTAAAGCTTTGTGTTAGCATAGGATGCATTAAGGTGAAAAAACACCTTGCAGTCACTGGCCCCCCGGAGCCCCAATTTTACTTACCTGCAGGGCTTTTTCCACCACCTCTGGCTCAGACCCTTTGGTGCCTGCTCACCACAATCATTTGTAAACACAGAAGTCCGTTTTTTTGTGTTTACAAGTGACAGCTATGCACTCTGTGTGTAACCCCCCTGAACTCTGCACTCTGTATGTAATGCAATCCTGGTATTTAATGCCCTTTTAAGACCCGTGTACTGTTTGTGAAATCTGAACGGGTCGTGGTTGAGTACCTGCACCTATTTTCTGAGAAAAAAAGCTCTGCTTACCTGAGCCCTGAATCTCCTTGGGCACGATCCCGCATTGCTTTCCCCGAGCTCTTCATTGGATGATTGATAGCAGCGCAGCCATTGGCTCCCGCTGCTGTCAATCAAATCAATGTCGCGGCGGGCCGGGGGTGGGGCCGAGTCATACACTTGGCGGCTATGGCCACCGAGTGTATCACACGGGAGCACGCCCGCAAGGTAACCCCTTCAGGAGAGAGCTTCCCAGAGGGGGTTAGCTCTTGCGGGGAGGACCCGCCGTGGGACCCCATAAGAGGATGTGCGGGGCCACTCTGTGCAAAACGAACTGCACAGTGGAGCTAAGTATGACATATTTGTTTAAAAAAAAAAAAAAACTTTAGTATCCCTTTAAGGGGAAACCCCACACAAAAATCAATAGGGTCCAACCTTAAAATTCATGCCAGACCTGCAGGGTCTCATCAAGGGAAAAACACTCCACGCCATTTTTTTTCTAAACTAATCCCGACTCCCCTGCTTACATGTTCCTGGTCTCTCCCACCAGAAATGATCTTATTTTATTGCAAATAGAAGCACAGAGACCCAGTGACAGGTAGGCAACAATTTTTTTTTTCTTGGTATCTGAATGTTCAGTACATGTAATCATTGCCAGCTAGGATACGTTTCCCTTGTGCCGTTGCCTTCTGGCAGGAACTGTTCTTTCACGCTATCCTCAGGTGTGGATGTGAAGTAGAGAGGTATTCTTGATGCGCTCTGAAAGATCCGCTTTCCATCTCTCATCCTGGCTTATTGTTTGGTGGTGAAAGTTCTACTGCACACTTCTTTTCACAGAAGAGCAATTTACAAAAAAATCAATACCACATTTTTCACCTTCCACGTAAAGACTTTAAATGTAATAAGTGGTGTAAACTCTGAACTGCTTTCTTCTAATCTCTTGTATAGATTAAAGGCTCCTGGAAGAAAATAGCTCCTAAAGTCTAACTATTGCCTACATTTCATTTTTTAGGTTTGAATAGAGTGGGGATGAGTTAACACTTTTTTCACAGTTTTCTTTCTCTAGCAATGATAGTGGCACTGAATCAAGGTAGGATAGGTAATGCTTTTAGGTGAATCACTTTTAAGAGATTTTTAGGATTCAATTTAGGCTTTTTATAAAGACAGGCTCCTTTCATTATGGAGGGTTTATGTAACTCTAAGGCCGCGTACACACGATCGAACATATCTGCTGAAACTGGTCCGCAGACCAGTTTCAGCGGACATAACCGATCGTGTGTACAGGCTAGCAGACAGATTTCCAGCAGACAAAAGTTTTAAAACATGCTTTAAAACTTATCTGCTGAAAAACTGTCCATCGGATATGTCCGCTGGTTAGTACGTCTAATCAGCGGACCGAAATCTCTCGCATGCGTCAAATCCATTCGACGCATGCGTGGAAGCATTTTACTTCCTGGTTTGCGGTCGTCGCGGCCTCATTGTCACCGCCACGTCACCGCGCTGTCTGTCCGCGGGGATTTGGGTTTGATCGTGTGTACACACATCAAACCAAAACATCCCTAAGGCCGAGTACACACGACCATTATTCATGACGAGAAAAATTACATTTTCTAAATTGGTCATTAAAAACGGTCGTGTGTAGGCTCCAGAACATTTTTCTTGTCGAGAAAAATGGCCATTAAATGCTCTTTTAAATAAATGGTAATACACTATGGTATCCCTTTTGTTTCTCTGTTTTTGGATTTGAGTACATATCTATCTGAAGACTGAAGTCAGAGTTGCAGCGTATGCCCTAGAGTGCGCAGGCACTTTATCCTGCCAAGCCCTATTGACCTACTTTTTTGGTAAAGTGGTCAAATCCATGTGGTAAGCGCAACTATTTTACTGAACACTTCGGGTGTACCGGGTCCTTTCTATGGTGAAGGCTTATTGAGCACGGTGGAGCCAGATTGGAAGACCGATCCAAATTTCTCTTCTATCGTTTCCTATACCTACCCTATGCGTATTTCTCTCCATGTTCTAATAACAGACTTAAAACCTATGTTATCTATATCCAGGATTATATATCACAATTGTAATATCAGTTGGTGATCTTTTGGGAAAGATCCACGTGTTCACTGTCATAAGTGTTTTGCACATAGGTGTTTTTGCACATCTTATCAGGCAGTCACTTAGTGGTTTTCCACTAGGAACCTTAGTGCCCTCTTCCTTACCCCTTTATAAAAATGCACTGCTTACTGTGAAAATTACAATGGCAGTGAAGGGGTTAACCACTAGGGGGCTTTAGGGGTTAAGTGTGCCCTAAGGGAGTGATTCTTACTGTAGGGGGCGTGGCTGGATGTGTGATGTCACTGATCGTCGTTCCCTATAACAGGGAACAGACGATCAGTGACAAGCCACAGAGAAGAACGGTGAAGGTTTCTTTACACTCACCTCTCCCCGTTCTTCAGCTCCTGTGACCCCATCCGGTCCTGTGGGCACGGTCACAGAGCTTCGGACAGAGTCGCAAGCTTACCACCGGCGGCGCGTGGGACCCACAGCTGGGCTCTTAAAGGGCAATGTACCTGTACGTGCCTGTGCCCAGCCGTGCCATTCTGCCGACGTATATCGACGTTAGGCTGTCCACAAGTGGTTAACGACAGGGAAAAAAACTTGCATGCTCAGAAGCAAGTTATGAGATGGCAAATTGGTATAATCAGCCCAAAGGGTGGCGCCATGCGAATGGAACTTCCCCTTTATAGTGCCGTCGTACGTGTTGTATGTCACCGCACTTTGCTCGAGCATTTTTTATCACGATCGTGCGTATGCAAGGCAGGCTTGAGAGGAATCACCTCGAGAAAAACTTTGTTTTTTCCATGCCATGAAAAACGGTCGTGTGTACACGGCATGAAAAGTGTAGGAACACAAAAGAAAAGAAAAATAGGAATAGCATAGGATTTTACTGGTTGCCACTAATGATCCCATATAGGAAGAGAGATGATGTACAATGTCTTTTGATATGTTTTTATGATGTTTTATCATGTTGTCAAAATACATTTTGGATTTTATATCTAATTGAGTGCTCTCTCTCTCTCTCTCTTCGTATTTGGAACCAGGGGCATTGCTAGGTCTGCAAAAGACATGGGGCTATAGCCCATAGCAGCGGTCACCAACCTTTTTGCAGGCCCAGGGGTGGGGAGCCGTGGGTGGTGCGCAATTTTTCGTGGGCAGTGGCTGGTGTTGGCACTTTAATTATCAGGGCCACACCTCTGACATTGAAGTGGCCTGGCTGTGAGACTGGAAGAGCGGTGATGCAGGGCAGGCGGAGAGAGATGATTCCATCTCTGCTCGTCCGCACGTTTACATCTCTTATCCACCTGCCCAACTCTCTCATCCAGGCGCCTGCTTGCTGCACCCGCTGCAGAGAGGCCACGGCCTGCTGGTTAGGCAGTGACCCCTACGGTAAGAGACTTGGGGCTATGGGCCCCATATTTAGGGCTATAGCGCCAATAGCCACCCCCTAGCGACGCCACTGGTGGCAACCAACTAAAGTCCTATGATATTCCTGTTTTCCTTCTATGATCCTTTTTTGGACATGGTGCCACATATAATGAGTTATGTCTCTGCATTCCTAAAGTGTAGGAACACCAAACACAAGAAGTCTGAAGGCAATGCAGTACTGAGGTTGGTGTGCTGTATGTCATCAATGGGGTAAACAGAACGCTAGCAACAAGATTTCACTCGAGGCTGTATAATCTGTTCTTGTTCACATCTGTGAGACATTTCCATTTTAGTAGTTCTAGACAGCTGGCCAGACTCATAAGCCCTAAAGAGGGCATTTTAAAATGCATCAAATGCAATGTTTTTTTTGATTGTGCTCGTGGCAGGGGCAGCATACGTGCTCCCGCACCGCAGGAATTTTAAAGTAAAGTAAGGAATTGAGTAAATAAAAGGACATAAAAATCCTTGTGTTTGTGGAAGGTACCTGTGGTAGGTAGTGTCCGAAGTGGAGCTGGTGTGCTGAGGATTCAGGTGAAAACATAGTCAGGCAGATCAGGTTGGCAACAGATCAGGCAAAGCAGTACACGATTGAAATCTAGAGAGTCAGGCAGGCAGAGGTCATACATGAGCTCCAAACTACAAGTGAATGGTCTTAATAAAGGGTGGGGAACTCCAGCCTTACCCAGGCCACAGAGCTGACTGGCAGGCCACTGTTCTCCCTATGGTTTCCATACTTAGTGGACACTGTGCCAGTATTGTTGGTACAAGGTACTGTTGCTGGATCTATAGAGTTGGGCATACATGGTAATATCTAAGTGTAAAATCTCTTGAGCTATATAATCAACTATGTAGTACAAGGTTCTACCTAAGTAATCTAGTAAATTGATGTCCCATCAGGTAGGCATTTGCACTTCATCATTGTTTGTAGAGCCAAAAAACATTATACGTATGCTGTAGTTTGTAATCTGTATAGTCAGCTTAAAGATTAAAGGGGTGTTCCAGCCCAAAATTGTGTTTATTAAAAGTCAGCAGCTACAAAAAGTGTAGCTGCTGGCTTTTAATAAACACTCACTTACCTGCTCCTGCGTTCCAGCGACGCGCCGACCGGGGCTCCGCTCCTCTCCCCCCCTCCCCAGCCGGTGTCTCGATCCCGACTGTGGGCACCCAGCCGTGACAGCCTTCGGCTTCACGGCCGGGCACCCACTGCGCATGGGCGAGCCGCACTGCGCATGCGCGCGCTGATTGGAGAGGCGATCGCATGGGACCTGTCAGTGTCCCATGTGATCGCCTACAGGGAGGGGCTGGTGTAGGCGATTAAGGCTTAATCGCCTAACCAGCCCCTCGGCGGAAGCAGGAAGTGGGACAGGAAGTCCCACTCCTACTGAAGCCCCCACTCCCCCCCCAAAAAAATTACATGCCAAATGTGGCATGTAAGGGGGAGGGGAGTGGATTAAAAAAAAGTAAAAATTTAGGGTGGAACTCCTCTTTAACTCCAGCACTGTATCATTTTGTTGGTAAATATTATGTTCCTCTTCCTGTGTGTGGAAAATGTATTCTTTGGTCCTCTAGGTTAAAGCGGTTCCCTACGGCGCATGCACAAGTCGCGCTGCGCCGTGCTGACTGGCTCCCGCTGTGTTCCCAGAGCCGAGTGTTTCCCAGAACACAACAGGGGGATGGGATCTGACATCCTGCCCGCAGTCTACCTGCAGACTGTGTGGTCGGAAGTGGGTGCAAATACCTGTCTTTTGACAGGTATCTGCACCCCCCTCCCCCTGAAAGGTGTCAAATGTGACACCGGAGGGAGGGTTTGGATTTGCGGGAGTGGAGGTGGAGGGTGGACGTCCGCTTTAAATTATGCCCAGGTTTCAGAAACTCATATTTCTGTGACCCAGCACACCCCATTGAGGATTTGTTATCCCACGGCCTGAATTCACAGGTGGATAATGTAGAGAACGGTGCTCACATGTCACACTTGAGCGCTGCTCTCTGCGGTTTTAAAGACAGTGGTGTGGGACAGGCCGAGAAATCCACGGAAGCCGATAGGATCCTTGTTAGTCGCTAGGATTGCTTTTACAAGGGAGCCGACGATAAAAAAACGGTACCGGGTTGATTCCTGTAGCTGCAGATTCAGAGGGTATTCTGAATATGTAAGCATAACTGAATTTGGAAATCTATCCTATCTATCTATCTAGTTAACTGCGTCTATCTTTTTATCTTTTTATCTATCTAGTTGACTGTGTCCTATCTATCTACCTATCTAGTTGACTCTATGGTCCAGATTCAGAAAGAAAATTGTCTACGTTTTTTGCGGGTGTAGCGTATCTCATATACACTATGCCACTGTAACTTAGAGGCAGGTTCCGTATTCAGAAAGAACTTGCGCCCTAAGTTACGGCGGCACACTGTAAATGGGCCGGCTTAAGCCCGCGTAATTCAAAGAAGGCTTGTAGTGGGCGCGTTGTATTACAATGAGCTGTGACCCCATGCAAATGAGTGTGCGAACAAACGGTGCATGCACCGTCTGTAGGCGTATCCCAGTGCACATGCTCAAAAATCACGTCGGCTAGAGATACGTCGAACACTGCCTACGATGTGAACGTAACTTATGCACAGCCCTATTCGCGTACGACTTACACAAACAACGTAAACGACGTACAATTTGACGCTGTTCCAACGTCCATACTTAACATTGCCTGCACCTCATATAGCAGGTGTAACTTTACGTCGGTCGAACGCCTTACGTAAACGATGTATATCAATACGCCGGGCGCAACTACGTTCGTGAATCGGCGTATCTATCTTTTTTGCATATTTTTAATGGGAACGCCGAATGCATCCAGCGTAACTATGCGCCCACGATACGCTTGCGTAGGCAAGTTAAGTTGGACGCCTGAAGCCATGTTTTTCGGCGTATCTTGCTTTCGAAATCGGCATAAAGATGCGACACCGCACATTTGAATTAACAGCGGCGTATCAGGACATACGCCGGTGTACATTCTTTCTGAATCTGGCCCTGTCTATCTATCTATCTATCTATCTATCTATCTATCTATCTATCTATCTATCTATCTATCTATCTATCTATCTATCTATCTATCTATCTATCTATCTATCTATTTGTCTACATATCTATTCAGTATCTATCTTTCTGGGATATGGACAATATGCACACACACACATATCAGGGGTGCCACTTTACCCCCCGGACCATTTGGCTGGCCAAAGACCAGAGGAATTTTTGCGATTCAACACTGCGTTGCTTTAACTGACAATTGCGCGGTCATGCGACGTGGCTCCCAAACAAAATTGACGCCCTTTTTTTTGCGCTATAAACAACAATAGAGCGACAATTTGAAAAAAATTCAATATTTTTAACTTTTTTCTATAATAGATATCCACAAAAAATCTCTAAAAAAAAATAAAAAATCATATTACGTATTCTTCCATATATTTTTGGTAAAAAAAAAAAAATCGCAATAATGTATAGCGTATGATTGGTTTGCGCAAAGGTTATAGATCTACAAAATAGGGGTAGCTTATGGCATTTTTAATATGTATTATTTTACTAGTAATGGCGATGATCAGCGATTTTTTTTTTTATCATGACTGCGACTTTATAGTGGACACTTTTGACACATTTTTGCAACCATTGTCATTTTTACAGCGATCAGTGCTATAAAAATGCACTGACTAATGTGAAAATTACACTGGCAGTGAAGGGGTTAGCCCCTAGGTGGCGCTGAAGGGGTTAAGTGTGTCCTAGGGAGTGATTCTTTTTTTTATATCAAAGAAAACAAAGAGTAATTATCAAGAGGGGGTACAGAATCATAATCATATTACAACCCGAAGAACATATCTATATCTATCTCCCCCTTTAATAGTTATACTAAAAATAATGGCCCAGATTCACGTACATCTGCGCATTATTGGACGGGCGTAGCGCACCGCCTTTACGTTAGACGTGCGCAATTTTGCCGCGTAATCACCCTATTCTCGTAGCTTTTGCGCAGGAAATTGCGCATACGTAACGTTTTTCCAGAGGCGTAAGGAGGAGTAATACAAATTGGGAGGGACGTGGGCGTGTTACATTGAAATGAGCCGTGACCCCATGCAAATGAAAGGCCGGCCGGCTCGCGCATGCGCGCTTGAACGAGACCATGTCAGCTCCGATGTGCGCATGCTCACAACTCGGGAGCGGCGCAATCAGTGAAATTGGAAATGGACTAGGGCAACGTTGTGAACTACGCGAACAGTATAAATAGACACACACAAACGCACTTCCTTTGCAAAAGTACATCCCTTTGTCCCTTCCCATTTAACAAAGTGCTTTTGTTCTTGTTGTTCGTTGCGGTGTGTTTTGTAGTTGTCAGATTAGTGTTCTGTGTGATCAAGTGGTTGTTGTTAGATTTTTGAAAGTGGTTTTTGATAAGTGTTTGAGAGACTGTTTGTTTGATTGATATATTTCTTTTTGTTTCTTTTCCTGCTGTATATATATATTTTTTTTTTGGGGACTGTTTCTTGGTGAGTAGTTTTCTCTCTGTGTGTGTGTTTTTTTGTGATTGGTTGTGCTTGTTTGTGTGCGTGAATTTTGTTGACTGGGACTGTTTTTTTTGGAAGGATGACTGAGAGAAAACGAAAGCTTAATTTTACAGTTGTGGAAAAACAGATTCTTGCCCGGGCCATTAGCGAGTATGGGCGTTACCTCCACGGCCCAGAGAGTGCCAACACCACCCCGGCCAGGAGGAGGGAGATATTGGATAGGATCACTGACCAGGTGAATTCTGCGGGGCAGGGGGAGACACGGACCAGGTCTGGGATTGACAAAAAAATCAATGACCTCTGGCGTCTGGTCAAAAAGAAGTTGGCCAGAATGCATGCCCATGCCAGGGGCACAGGAGGGGGCCTACCATGCCGTATTAGACTGACAGCGGAGGAGCGTGCGGTGGCCCTGACCTTTCATCGGCATGAAGTTGAGGGCCTGCCCGGCTTTGACTCCAGTCCCCAGCCTGTGGTGCCAGGTAAGTTGTTTTCATTTTTAATATCAGGTGTGTAGCATGTGTGGGGGAGGGGGTGAAAGGGAATATGTGGCAAGTGTGTGGATCCTCCAACCTGTGAATGTTTTGTGTCATCCACAGATGTGCAGGAGGGTGCAGGGCCATCTGGCCTGACCGCACCAACCCCAGGACAGCAGCCTAATGAGGCCCCCCCAACAAGGCCGGAGTCCGCGGAGGAGGTTCAAGAGGAGGAGGACCATCATGAGGAGCAGGACAATCATGAGGAGGAGGAGAATCATGAGGAGGAGGCACTGGACGTTTGGGTTTTGAGGACTCCTCCCCTCTGGCTGCCAGCAGGCAGGCCTCCCTAAGGGGGAGCCCCCCCCCTCCTCCCCCAACATGGCTCCCCTCACAAGGGCCTCCCCTTCTCCCCGGCCACAAGCATCAGCTGGAGGCAGGATGTCATCCCAGACCACCAGGGGGTTGGCCGATCTCCTGCCCACCACCCTGAGAAGGGACCAGTTCCTCCAGACCCGCCATCTGGGACAGGTCAGCCAGACATTGGTGCGGATGGAGGAGAGCCTGTCCTCCATCAAGGATACGCTGGGGAACCTGGACTCCCACTCCCGGGCTTTCACAACCTGCCTAAATGAACTGCAGACGACATCAGCAGGCGTTGGGCAGGATGTGAGGGCCCTTACCCTGGCTATCCAGGCCAACACGGCAACAGTTGGTGCTGCCCTGGACAGAATTGCCGTGGCCTTGGAGGGCAGGCCACCAGGTGGGCAGAGATCCTCCTTCCCCGGTTTTACCCCTTCCCCATGAGTCTCCCCTGAGAAGCCGGGGCCGTGGCCGGGGGCGCCCCCAGGCGTGGCTCACGCAGAGGGCAGTAATTTGTTTTTCCCCCAAATTTTTTTTTTTTTCAAATGTTTTTTTTTTTTTTTTGCCTTTTTTTTTTTGCTGGAAATTTTTTGATTTTGCAGGTAATTTTTTTTTTTTTTTGGGTTGTGAATGCTGTGTGAATGTGGGGGTGACATTCCTGCCGGAAAAGGGGTGTCACCCTCAATTTTGGTGGAGAAGGGTTCCCCAGGACCAGGGAGAAGTGATCCCCAGGTCCGTGTGAATGGTGTATGAATGTACAGTGACATAATTGGAGCCTTGGCGTGGCGTTGCTGCTCACAAGTCCAGCATGGTGGACTGGTGCCAATCCAATTTGATGTGGATGTGGGGTGTGTGTGCTAGGGACCACAGTGGTGTGCATGCATGCATTCTCATTGTGCCATGATTAATGTGTATGTTTAACGTGCAAAGATGCCCAATGTGAGCTGTCTCCTGGCTGCTCTTCCCTCAGAAGACGGGTTAACCTCGGTTGGGGGGGATTGTCTGGTTCAGGGGTCAGGTCATCACGTAGGTCAATCTGCAGGCCCTTTCTTTCTGCAAAGTTGTGCAGCATGCAACATGCACCGATGATCTGGCACACGAAGTTTGGGGAGTACAAGAGGGTACCCCCCAGACTTATCCAGGCATCGGAAACGTGACTTTAGGATGCCAAAGGTGCGCTCCACCACTGCTCGTGTTTGAGCATGTGCTTGATTGTATCTTTCCTCTCCTGGAGTTTGGGGTTCCGGATAGGAGTCATGAGATGGGGTCCCAGTGGATATGCAGAGTCACCTGGAAGGGAAAAGACAGGAGGATGTTAGTCATGCATGTGCCCCTTGTGATGTGCATCATGGGAGGGGATAGTCATGCCTGCCACCCATGTCACTCACCAACCAGCCAGGTGTCCCCATACATACACGTTCTGATCGAATTCCATTCGGATGTGGCATTGATTGTATATGTAGCTGTCATGGCTGGACCCTGGGTGTTTGGCACGGACGTGCCATATGAGGCCTTGGGCATCGACTATCACCTGTACATTGATGGAATGCCAATGCTTCCGATTGCGGTACATGTGCTCTGTCTCCTGGGGGAGCTGGAGTGCCACATGTGTGCAATCAATGGCCCCCACAGTGCGTGGGAATCTGGCAATTCTGTAGAAATCTGTCATTGCCTTCAGCCGCAGGTCCTCAGTGGTGGGTTTGATGATTTGGTTGGCCATGCGTCTGAGTATTGCAGGGACAACCTGGAGTCAGTAGTATAGCTATGCGCGACGATGCCCCTGGCATGTTGGCATACAGATTGTTGAGCAACACGTGTGACTGCTGAGCTGCTCACTAACAGTGTTGCTTTATCTAACAAGTAGACTTTTTTTCTTTTTTTAGACCAGCTTTTATCAGCTCTAATTTTAGACAGGACATTTTGCTGTTGCGCACACTGCGTCGCCTGCGCTGCCCCAACGTTGTTTTGTGGATCCCCGTAAGTCCCTCATTAGCATATTTGACTAGCAAATCAATGGTGTGTCTATCGCACTTTTGCGCGGACGGATGCGCCAGTCTAACGAAATTACGCGGGACAAAATTTTTTTTCGATTTTTTGCGTATCTCGTTCTGGGGATGCCGCGCAACGAAACGCACGCGCACATTTAGACTTACGCACGCGCATCTCCTGTTGCGCAGGCGTAATCGCTCTGTGAATCTGGGCCAATATCTTAATCCACCTTACACCCACCTCTAAATTTACTTTTATTTTTATTTCCATCTTTCACCCTTACCTCTTTATTTCCCCTTCCTTACATACCCCACCCTTCCCTCCCTCACCCCGAAAAAAGGGAGTGATTCTAACTGTTAGGGGGCATGGCTACGAGTGACACGTGACTGAAGAGGGATCAGTGTCACTAGGCAGAACGGGGAGATGCTTGTTTACACTTGTCTCTCCCCGTTCTGTAGCTCTGTGACCTGATTGCAGGACACTGGTGGACATTGAGTCCTTGGATTCCATGGGCACGGTCACAAAGCTCGCGGCAGGGGGCGGCGCACAAGCTCCCGCACCACGGAAATTTTAAAGTAATGTAAATATACTTGCCATTCTGCCAATGTATGTGCAGGAGCCGGTCGTTAACCGGTTAAGAGAAGCTAATAAACACCAAGGGAGTATTTGGAGTCATTTGTTACTGGTGAGAAAGGATGATATAGGCAACACCTGCTCTTCCTTCTATCCGGTGTTTCTATTTATTCTCCTTTTCCTATGATATAACAAAATCCAGTAGAAATCTCAGATCCACGGAAGAACATGTCCAATGGGAAAACATAACAGCTCCCCAGAGCTGGTAAGGAGATGACTGTACAAACTTTCATTGGGAAACCAAATTAGCCAACATACAAAAAAAACAAATCTGAGATAAATGTGAAAATTCTGCAAGCAGCATTTCCTAGTTTCCATTGTGTAAGCACCAGATGGTCTTAGTTTTTAATCTTCAGCACAACGAGATGCATCTTTCTATTGTCAACTCAACATATTTTTTCTGTTATGTTAATGTCGTTGTAGTAGATAAAAGAAAACCTGATCCTGTGTTTTTAATATTTATATCGTGTTTCTGCTTAAAGTGTGTCTGTACTGGAGTTATAAAGGACAAAGTGACAGGTTCTCTTTATGCCGCGTACACACGATCGGAATTTCAGATGGAATTTTCCATCGGAATTCCGATGAAGCTGACTTCAATCAGTCTTGCATACACACTGTCAGACTAAATTCTGACTGTCCAAAACGCGGTGATGTAAAACACTACAACGAGAATGCGTCGACTTGATTCTGAGCATGCAGGGGTTTTCTCTCCGTCGGAGTTGCACACAGACGATAGGAATTTCCATTGGAAAAATTTAAAACATGTTCAATTTTTTTATTCCGATGGAAAAAATTCTGATGGGGCCCACACACGTTCGGAATTTCCGATGAAACAAGTCCATCTGACTTTTTTTTTTATCGGAAAATCCGATTGTGT
Source organism: Rana kukunoris (assembly GCA_029574335.1). Taxonomy (NCBI): domain Eukaryota; kingdom Metazoa; phylum Chordata; class Amphibia; order Anura; family Ranidae; genus Rana; species Rana kukunoris. Next base: position 38,309,948 of record CM056056.1, on the reverse strand, counting down.
GTATGCAGCATAAGGCCGTGTACACACGGCAGAGATCCTCGACGGGCAGAACACATCGTTCCGCCCGTCAAGGTTCTCTGCCGGCCGTCGAAATCGGCGACCCGCCCGTCGGGAATGGCAACCAGCCATTCATCCAGGCGGGCCGTCGAGCAAATAGAGAGCGTGCTCTCTATTTCTGCTCGACGGGCTTCCCGACGGGAAGCTCGCCGAGAGCGTACACACGGCCGAGGTCCTCGCTGGAATGCAGCTTCCAGCGAGGTTCTCGCTGGTTTCCAGCGAGAACCTCGGTCGTGTGTACGCCGCCTAAGAGTTGGCCTTTGCAGGATCATTTGTTATCATCCTTTCTCATTCATTTTGCTCTGTGTATTGCCTGGAGAGGAGAGAAAGCACCATGTAAGAGGAAGGAAGGGTAGTTATTCAGACCTTCCAGCTTTTTGAGATGGGAATGAGGGACACCTATCAACACACCCTGCCACACCCCTTAAAGGAGAATTGTACAAAAAAACTGAGCATTTAATACTTACCTTTCTGTAATTTTCCTTTCCTGGTGCTTACCCATGGCAGCATACCAATGACCATTGGTATGCTGCCATAGAGGCACCAGGAAAACAAGATTGGTTGGATCCATAAGTGCTTTTTTGTAGCACTATTCATCCTTTATATTGGCTTTTGGAATTTTCAAATGCAGCAATTTAGAAATCAGATGAAAGGTTTAGTGCTGGAAAACACTTTTTGATGGATAAAAAGTGTATTTTATATACAACTATGTAGATAAGACAAAAATGAGGGACACATGAGGAGGAAAGCAGGACAGAGGGACATTGCTCCAAATTAGAGACAGTCCCTCAAAATCAGGGACAGTTGGGAGCTATGGTTATTGACTGGATCACCACACCTGGTACCAGGTACCAGGTATTTATTTTCGCTCCTAGAGATAAATGGAGGGGCAGGGGAGTAAATGGAAGATGCGTTGTCAAAAAAACAGGGTTCATGTTAAAAAGCAGCTCCACATGAAAATCTTCATGGTCATGGAATTGATCCTAAAGCCCTGTACACACAATCGGATATCTGATGGAATCTAATCCGATGGATTTTTTCGTCGGATATCCGATGAAGCTGACTCTCAGTCTTGCCTACACACCATCTGTTAAAAATCCGATCGTGTCCAACACGGTGACGTAAAATGAAGTTCAATGCTTCCGAGAATGCGTCGACTTGATTCAGAGCATGCGTGGATTTTTGACGGATGTATTTCCCCACAGACGATCGTTTTTTTTCTATCGTTTTTTTAACCATATGGAAAATTTAAAACAGGTTCTATTTTTTTTCACCGATGGATACAAAAGCAATGGGGCCCACACACGATCGGTTCGTCCAGTGTAAATGGTCCATCGTCCGTTTTCATCAGACGAAACGATAGTGTGTACAGGGCTTAACACTTTTTTTTTTTTATTATTTTGTGAAAACCCCTCATCATAGGCATGCGCACAGGGTGTGCCAGATGTGCCAGGGCACACCCTAATCACCCTGTGCGGTGCCTATTTCTCTCTGTTTCCCCCCTGCAATGCTACCCGCTTCTCTTCTCCCCCGCCTGCTGCTGCGGGGGATGATTTGGGATAGCCAAATTAATGAACACAATGAGTGATCTGTGGGGGGTGTATAGTAATAAGGGGGCGCTAATAATAGGTGATAAATAAATTCCAAATTCTAGTGTAAAACAATGTGTTAACTAGAAGGTCCAAAAAATGCAGCAATGGTCACTAAGTGATAAGCAATTGGTAAGTCCATGCAAAAAAATTGCAAATAACATAGGCAAAAATGACTCTATGAGCCAGATTAAAAAGTTATACAGGTAGGTTTCAACAAAGCAGACACATAGCATGCCAAAATTAAATTGTATATGAGGTAGTGGTGTTTAGGTGTTAACATCCTAGGAGAGGGAAAGAAAGAAAGAAAGAAAGAAAGAACGAAAGAAAGAAAGAACGAAAGAAGGAAAGAAAGAAAGAAAGAAAGAAAGAAAGAAAGAAAGAAAGAAAGAAAGAAAGAAAGAGGGAATTAAAGAAAGCGAGAAAGAGGGAATAAAAGAAAGCAAGAAAGAGAGAAAGAGGGAATAAAAGAAAGAAAGAAAGAGAGAAAGAGGGAATAAAAGAAAGAAAGAAAGAGAGAAAGAGGGAATAAAAGAAAGAAAGAAAGAGAGAAAGAGGGAATAAAAGAAAGAGAGAAAGAAGGAATAAAAGAAAGAGAGAAAGAAGGAATAAAAGAAAGAGAGAAAGAAGGAATAAGGGGGAGCGGGGGAAGAAAAGTGGGGGGAGGAGGGAAGGGTGAGGAAGAGGACAGAGCTTAATGAGGAGAGGGGGTGCAGAAGTCACCAACTGGTCAAAACACTAAGAGCCGGTTCACACTGCGGCAGCACGACTTCGGGGGCGACTCTGCAAGTCGTCCTGAAGACAACTTCAGAGGCGATAAGGGGGGGCTGGCGGTGGGTGGGGCTCTGTTCTCTTCCTCCCAGCACAGTTAGTACCTATTAGGGGTGCGGGAGGGGGGGTTTGGGACTGGACTCACTCTCAGGGGTCCACAGGGCATAAAGTCTACCAGGTATTGTTCAACAGGCGCTCTCGCTAGCAGACTTTCACAAGGGGTAGCTTACTCTAACCTTATTGCAATATGTACATTGATCTTGTACCGTTGTCACTTTTCTTACGGCTGCTTTGTTGTGTCATGTATAATTTTTGGAAATAATAAAATTTTGAATATAAAAAAAAAAGGAATTAGAGGGCAGATGTGAAGAATAGCTTAAGGCTTCCTTCCGTCAGCATATACAGTGGGTTCCGCACCTCTGTCTACCCACTGAGACCATTTCAAAACTGAGATCAATTGTTCAAACTTTGACAATTGCAGATGTTTCTTATTTTCCATTAGACCCTTCTGGACAAAAAGGCTCTTTAAATCTCCCAAGTTGTACCCAAGTTCAATTGTATCTGTCAGATAAAATTAAGATGAACTGTCATATCGCACTTTGGCAGAGTGCGTTCTACATATTGAACAGCAACCGACACTACTGACAGGAAAGCCTTATCATTTTCTTTATTCTTTTTCCCAACTCAAATAAAACAAAGCGGTGTAAAATGTGACTGTTCAAATTGCAGCAGTGTAGCAGACAGAAAGATTTCATTAACCTTGCAGCTACTTCCTTTCCTTCATCAAATTGAGTGGCAAACGGCATAATAACAAAGGTAAATAAAAGTTATAGACTATAGATTGGAAAATTTGAAGTGAGTACATAGAAATATGAAACAGAAAGCACCATCTGTTTAGGCAACTCATTGCCACCTGTTCATTGGCTCCCGAAATGATTTAGTGCTTTCGGTGTAATTTTCCTTTCTGGTGTGGAACAGCTGGGATGTGCCCGAGCCTTCTATTTGTCTGCTGTACAACAGCCAAGCGCTCCTGCTACATTGCAAAAACAATTCTGTTCTATGGCCTTTCTTGTTCTATCAGTTTACCTCATTAGAGAGGTTTGTTGATAGCAAACAAATCGAGATCTCAGTTATGTTTTGATGCTCTTTATTCAGCAGCTGTGTGATGGTTGAGAGCGCCATAAAAAAAAAGTAGAACTGAGGAAAGGTAATGCGTTTCGCTACATACCTGGCTTGCGTTGACTTTTAGAAAAGACTAAACAACCCGTCTGTTGGCATTACTCTACCAGTTCCAGTTGATAAAAGTTGCAGTGTGTTTCTGACCAAAATGTTTTAATTAGTTTACAAAAGAGTAGGGAAGGCGTACAATCTCTGCTAGGTATTTATTAGATATAGGCACACTGAAATATTTAGTTTCGTAATTTCATTTTCATCCGAAAAAATAATTTATTTAGTTACTCCCGAAATTCGTTTTAATTTATTTTGTTTTTCGTAAAAAAAAATGTATTCGTCCGAAAATCCAAATTAAGGTTAAATCTGTCATTGAAGGCTTATGGTGTCTGTCGAATGTTCTAAGAAAAAAAAAAAGATTCAACAGAATCTTAAAAAAAAAAAAAATTGACTCTTCATGTCTCTCTATGTCGAATCTTCAAATCTTCATGTCTCTGTGTATCGAATCTTCATGTCTCTCTATGTCGAATCTTCATGTCACTCTATGTCGAATCTTCATGTCTCTCTATGTCGAATCTGTCATTGAAGGCTTATGGTGTCTGTCAAATGTTCTAAGAAAAAAAAAAAAAAGATTCGATAGAATCTTAAAAAAAAAAAAATTGACTCTTCATGTCTCTCAATGTCGAATCTTCATGTCTCTCTATGTTGAATTTTTTCTCTCTATGTTGAATCTTTTCTCTCTATGTAGAATAATATTGGACTAATAGAGTTAAGGTTAGGCACATTCGACCGCAACAAAAAAGTGTGTTTCTGACCAAAATGTTTTAATTAGTTTACAAAAGAGTAGGGAAGGCGTACAATCTCTGCTAGGTATTTATTAGATATAGGCACACTGAAATATTTAGTTTCGTAATTTCATTTTCATCCGAAAAAATAATTTATTTAGTTACTCCCGAAATTCGTTTTAATTTATTTTGTTTTTCGTAAAAAAAAATGTATTCGTCCGAAAATCCAAATTAAGGTTAAATCTGTCATTGAAGGCTTATGGTGTCTGTCGAATGTTCTAAGAAAAAAAAAAAGATTCAACAGAATCTTAAAAAAAAAAAAAATTGACTCTTCATGTCTCTCTATGTCGAATCTTCATGTCTCTGTGTATCGAATCTTCATGTCTCTCTATGTCGAATCTTCATGTCACTCTATGTCGAATCTTCATGTCTCTCTATGTCGAATCTGTCATTGAAGGCTTATGGTGTCTGTCAAATGTTCTAAGAAAAAAAAAAAAAAGATTCGATAGAATCTTAAAAAAAAAAAAATTGACTCTTCATGTCTCTCAATGTCGAATCTTCATGTCTCTCTATGTTGAATTTTTTCTCTCTATGTTGAATCTTTTCTCTCTATGTAGAATAATATTGGACTAATAGAGTTAAGGTTAGGCACATTCGACCGCAACAAAAAAGTGTGTTTCTGACCAAAATGTTTTAATTAGTTTACAAAAGAGTAGGGAAGGCGTACAATCTCTGCTAGGTATTTATTAGATATAGGCACACTGAAATATTTAGTTTCGTAATTTCATTTTCATCCGAAAAAATTATTTATTTAGTTACTCCCGAAATTCGTTTTAATTTATTTTGTTTTTCGTAAAAAAAAAAGGATTCGTCCGAAAATCCAAATTAAGGTTAAATCTGTCATTGAAGGCTTATGGTGTCTGTCGAATGTTCTAAGAAAAAAAAAAAGATTCAACAGAATCTTAGAAAAAAAAAATTGACTCTTCATGTCTCTCTATGTCGAATCTTCATGTCTCTGTGTATCGAATCTTCATGTCTCTCTATGTCGAATCTTCATGTCTCTCTATGTCGAATCTTCATGTCTCTCTATGTCAAATCTTCATGTCTCTCTATGTCGAATCTTCATGTCTCTCTATGTCGAATCTTCATGTCTCTCTATGTCGAATCTTCATGTCTCTCTATGTCGAATCTGTCATTGAAGGTGTCTGTCAAATGTTCTAAGAAAAAAAAAAAAAAAGATTCGACAGAATCTTAAAAAAAAAAAAAAATTGACTCTTCATGTCTCTCAATGTCGAATCTTCATGTCTCTCTATGTTGAATCTTTTCTCTCTATGTTGAATCTTTTCTCTCTATGTAGAATAATATTGGACTAATAGAGTTAAGGTTAGGCACATTCGACCGCAACAAAAACGAAAATAAAGCATTTGTTTATGTCAGATCTTTCGGTTTTAATTTTCTGTGCTTTCGTTATCGTTTGTTAAAACGATAACGAAAATACCTGAAATTTGGACGAAAATGCATTGGGACAAAAACGAATGCACATGTCTAGTGTTTAAAGGGGTTGTAAAGGTTTGTTTTTTATTTTCTAAATAGGTTCCTTTAAGCTAGTGCATTGTTGGTTCACTTACCTTTTCCTTTGATTTCCCTTCTAAATGTTTTTTTCTTTGTCTGAATTTCTTACTTCCTGTTCCTCCTCATTAAAGGGTTAACAAAGGAAAAAAAAATCTTTAAAATAACAAACATGTTATACTTACCTTCACTGTGCAGTTCGTTTTGCACAGAGTGGCCCCTGATCCACATCTTCTGGGGTCCCTCGGTGGCTGTCTCTGGTCCTCCCCGTAAGAATTCACCACATTCATGCAAAGAGCTCGCATGGTGATGAGTTCTTTGCGTGCGCGCTCCTGTGATACAGCGAACGGCCATAGCCGCTCGCTGTATCACGTGGCCCCACCCCTCGGCGTGTCGCATCACTGGATGTGACTGAAAGCAGCGCCAGCCAATGGCTGCTCTCAATCTATCCGCTCTAGCCAATCAGCGGCCAAGCTGAGCGGCGAAGAGGATCTCGGGACCAAGTTTTACTTACCTGACCCCTCAAAAGTCCCTTTCGAGGGGTCAGGTAAGTAAAACAGAGAATTGGGAGGGGGGGGGAGTGTGGTTGTCATCATCAGATGTTTTTTTACCTTAATGCATAGATTGCATTAAGGTGAAAAATACATTTCCTTTACAACTCCTTTAAGCTTGCCCCCATCATCCGAGCCGTGCTGGCTGGGGGTTAGTCAGCATGCTCGCCGCCTCCCTTGACTATACATCTGTGACTATACTGTGAACACTACAAGTGTTCATAGCTTCTCCCCACAGGGATGTAGTCCCAAGGGAGGGGGCGAGCACGCAGACTAACCCCAGAGAGAACGGCTCGGATGATGAGGGCAAGCTTACTGAGGTGGAACAGGAAGTGAGAAATTTAGACAAAGAAAAGAACATCCTAGTGACACTGATCTCCGTCGACGTCTAAAAGCATTGCTGGCATGATTAGAGACCCTGGGCCGAGTAGCTGAGGCGATCCTTTTATGTTGCCGAATATTCATAATGCGAATATTCGTATTACGAATATTCGCGAATACTTTCTCTGCCCTTCTTTTGCATCAGAGCCAATCAGAGTTCTCCTACCACAGTTGTCAGAGGTTAGCAACCTCCATGGCAACCAATAGGAACCTGCCTGCACGACCATGCGCATGCGCGGACGAGAATTTCGCAATCAATTTCGCATTCGCATTAGCGAAATTTCGCAAATTTTTTTGATAAAATATCACGAATATTCGATATTAACGAATATTTCACGAATATTCTTCTATATATTCGTGAAATATCGCGAAATCGAATATTGCGTATTCCGCTCAACACTACTCAGTTACTGGGCAATCGCGGGTGCCCGGCGAACATCTTGTGGCTGCCTGGAACGCTGGGTTCCCAGTAACGCCCCCTAGTGGCTCGGCATATGACGTCCTCCCAGAACTAAAGCATTATTGTGCCGCCGGTAGTAAAGTGGTTAAAGGAACTTATTTAGAAAATGAAAAACAAACCTTTACAACACCTTTAATGCAGTCTGGGGCTACACTGGAGAGCCTGTAAGCATTGCCTAAATACCATTTTTGGGAGGAATCAGACCCACAATGGACATTTCCCCTTTATTGTCATCTTGATAGCAATATTGACATTGGGACAGAAAAGAAAGTGTGAGGCGGCGTATACACGACCGAGGTTCTCGCTAGAAACCAGCGAGAACCTCGCTGGGAGCTGCATTCCAGCGAGAACCTCGGCCGTGTGTACGCTCCTGGCTCGCCCCGCCCATCGGGAATCCCATCGAGCGAATAGAGCGAATAGAGAGCAGGCTCTCTATTTGCTCGACGGCCCGTCGGGATGAATGGCTGGTTGCCATTCCCGACGGGCGGGTCACCGATTTCGATGGCCGGGCGACAACCTCGACGGGCGGAACGATGTGTTCCGCCCGTCGAGGTTCTCGTACGTGTGTACGCCGCCTAAGACATTAGAAAACAGTAAAAACTCCATCACTGGCTACAACCCTTTTCTCCTCTATCGAAAACTGATCTTTGGCAAAGTTGTAAAATGGTTCACTGAATAAACATTGTCTGCAGGACTCCTGCAGCCTGCCCTGTCTCCATGCTCCTGTACTGATTACTGGAGTGTTTGAAGTGATGTGGGAGCCTTCTGGGATCTAACTCAGCTTGACTGGAACTTCTCTTTAGATTGTGCTTTCCTTCACATAACCAGTCACTCACCCAAAAAGTGCCCCAAAATTATGTGGGTTCCCTTGTTTAAAAAGTTTCATGACCAAAATGGCCACCAAACTCTCTGGCAATTTCTGTGTCCAGTTGGGCAACTTCCCTTAAACTGCCCGAATACCCTTATGAGATCTCTCTTCCAGTATAGTGATGGCACAAGTTCCCCTACAGTTGTGAAGACTACCAGCAATAACAAGGTTGTCATCAAGACAAAACGTGAGAGACATCTCCAAAAGAGACAAAGGCGGCAATCAAATAGTAGTAGAATAGGGAAAGGCAAAAACCCAAATTTAGCTTAATTCTTTTTGGATTGCCAATGGACATTTCCCCTTTATTCTCATCTTGATAATGTTATTTCCATTGGGACAGGAAAGAAACAGAAAGACCTTAGAGAACAGTAAAACTCCATCACTGGCTCCAACCCTTTCCCCTCTATCCAAAACTAAAAAGAAAAAAAGAAAGCAACCCGCTAGTAGAGAAAATGTAATGTTCCAGTTCCTGAAAATCTGCCACATCCCATCCATCACCACATGTCCTGTTTTCCAATATACCAGATCCTGAGAGTTATTCTGCAGGGTAATGCAAATTTAGACAAGCAGTTGATAGGGACAGACTATAAGGCTGGGTTCACACCTAATACCGATGCGGCTCCCAGCAGGGGTCCTGTGCGTCCCCGTTTACCATTTCAAGTCCGATTTCAGCCTGAAATGTTTGGCTGAATTAGGACTCAAAACGGACCAAAAGACGCACAGGGCTCCTGTGCAAATTCACACCGGAGCTGCAGTGGAGATATGTGAACCGGCTCCATAGAGAGCTGGTCAAAATCTCCTGCTATCGCAAATTGGATGCGGGGAGACCGCATCCAATTTGCAATGGTGTGAACCCAGCCTCAAGATCAGGTAGCAGTCTTAGATCTTGGTTCATTACCTACTTGAACAGACTCTACAGTCTTTCACGGACCTGTGATGCTGAAAGTGAATTAAATAGTTTCTACCTCTTCAAATGCCATAAAGAATCCTAGCTGTACAGTATGTGCATTTTATTTAAGAAGACTTCTGCTGATCCCTGGTCACAGTATGGGCAGTGATAACAACCTAAATTAATATAAATAGTGATCAGCGCAGATTCCTAAAGACAATAATAACTACAGAAATGAATAGATAAATAAATATAGAATACGGGAATAAAAACGTCCACTATTAACAAATATAAACAATGATTTTTCCAAAATGGTGTTCAAACAGTCTTGTTAAAGTGACAAGTTGCTTCTATGTGAAGTGTCAAACAATTCTTCTGTGAAATAACTTTGGTGGTGATCCAAATAACTTAATGCTCACAGAGCGCTTACCTCAAAGAGGAATAAATGAGCCTTTTGAATCTAATCCAATAATTCAAACTCCTACCGTAATCTGACAGGACCTCTGGTGTACAATGAGGAGGAATTAACTGTCAGTCTCCCGGTTTTTAAAACACATATGGGGTAAAGAAAAATCCTCCATAGTGTAAAACTGTAGGGCTAAAAGGTTTATTAGGAAAGCAAAATGTTCTTTTACATTTAAAACAGGACAAATCAGAAAATAAGGTGCAACAGAGCGCAATGAATGGCATTGTAGATGCCTCTTACGTCACTTCCGGTTGTTTTGATCTGCTTGGCCACTCCCTACGCGTTACGTCACGTCTCGTATCGTCACTTTGTCTGGGGAACTGGATTGGCTCTCAGATGCCTATTCTTATAGTGGACAACAGGAAGTGGATAAATGGCCATTTTGTTGGATAAAACGTCTCCATAGCCATAGCCTTATGCAGCGTACACACAACTGTTTTTCGGGTTCTAAAAAATTACGTTTTTTTTTTAATGTCATTAAAAACGATCGTGTGTGGGCTTCAGAGCCTTTTTAAAGATCTAAAAAATGGGCATTAAAAATTTCGAACATGCTCTATTTTTTCACAACGTTTTTAAGGTTGACGTTTTTAAGGTTGTAAAAAAATGGTCGTGTGTGGGCTTTAACGACGTGAAAAAAACACGCATGTTTAGAAGCAAGTTATGCGATGGGAGCGCTCGTTCTGGTAAAACTAGCATTCGTTATGGAGTAAGCACATCACGCTGTAACAGACAGAAAAGCGCAAATCGTCTTTTACTAACACAAAATCGGCTAAAGCAGCCCAAAGGGTGGCGCCATCCAAATGGAACTTCCCATTTATAGTGCCATCGTACGTGTTGTACGTCATCATGCTTTGCTAGAGAGTTTTTTTCACGATCGTGTGTAGGCAAGGCTGTTTTAATGATTGGGTTGAAAAAAACATTGTTTTTTCTAGACCTCTAAAATGTGTGCATTTTTTTCTATAACTACAAAGCAAAGAACATTGCATGTAGCAACACATGGCAATTATCCTTGCTTTAGCTCAGGTTCACAGTGGGCTGCAGGAATGAAGCTGTGCGAGATCAGCTGAACACGCACAATTTCACTCCCGCCTGTCAGTCCTGATTTCGGCCGCGATTACAGAGACAGAAACTACTTTTTGAAATCAGTGCAGTGCCGCAGATGTGGGGGTCGCACCAATTAGGATGGTGCCATTGCTGGCGAAAGCCACCTATTTGACCAATGTGAACCATGGCTTAAAGGAGTTGTAAATAAAAAAAAAAATCTTGATGAAAGAAGCAAGTTATGAGACGTTCTGGTAAAACTACCGTTTGTAATGGAGTAAGCACATTCATCTAGCTGTAACAGACAGAAAAGCGTGAATCGTCTTTTACTATATATGAAATTAGCTAAAGCAGCCCAAAGGGTGGCGCCATCCGAATGGAACTTCTCCTTTATAGTGCCGTCGTATGTGTTGTACGTCACGTGCTTTGCTAGAGCATTTTTTTTTTCACGACCGTGTGTACGCGGCATTAGAATACTTGGCACCTTGATTGACGCCCAATTAAAGGATATTTTTTCTTAAAACATAAATCCTTTATTTGCCTCATAGCTTCCTTCTCCCTCTTTCAAATATATTTATATATACACGATTCCCAATATCGGCATTCTGTAAAATCTCATTGGCACAATAGGGTTGATTAAGTAAAGGCAACTAGACTATCCTTGAAAATTCCCTGCAATGTGTAACTTCACTTGAAAAGTGATAACTTTCACCCCCCAGAAGTTGAATGTTCTTTCCGCAGTTCATGTGTCATTCTGATTTAGGTGTCCCAGAGTAAGGTAGTGTACTCATGGTCAGCATTCATTTTAAAATATGAGGAGCATCATGATGATGGATGTTTACTACATGCCCCCTCTCTGATGTACCTGAATATACTCAACATGCTGCAACATAATGCAATAATTTTATATATACTTTTATTTAACCACTTTACCCCCGGAAGGAATTTCCCCCTTAGTGACCAGTCCATTTTTTTTCGATGCGGGACTGCGTCGCTTTAACTGTCAATTGCATGGTCATGCATCGATGTACCCAAATAAAATTGTCAACTTTTTTTTCACACAAATAGAGCTTTCTTTTGGTGGTATTTGATCACCTCTGCAGCTTTTTATTTTATGTGCTATAAACAAACAAAGACCGACAATTTTGAAAAAAAAATATTTACTTTCTGCTATAATACACATAAAATATATATATATAAATATGTATTCATCAATTCAGGCTGATATTTATTCTTCTACATATTTTTGGTAAAAAAAATTGCAGCAGGCGTATATTGATTAGTTTGCGCAAAAGTTATCATGTCTACAAACTACGGGATAGAGACTTTTATTTTTTGATCTTTTTTTATTGTTTTTACTAGTAGTAGCGGCGTACACATCTGACCCCGAATGACACTTTTTGGGGACCAGTGACATTATTACATTGATCAGTGCTATAATAATGCACTGGTCAATGTATAAATTGTACTGGCAGGGAAGAGGTTAACAATACGGGGCGATCAAGTGTGTTCCCTGAGTGTGATCTGTCTGTAGGGGGGGTGGGCTCAGTGGGACATGACAGAGATCACTGTTCCCGATCACTGGGAACAGAAGATCTCTGACATGTCATTAGGCAGAACAAGGAGTTATCTTGTTAACATAGGCAGTTCCCCAATTACAGTATATATTAGAACTATTTAGGCTGCTGGATTTTCTAATTACTTTGGCATGCAACTTTCATAAAAGCTGACTTTTTTTTATATAAGAAACTCTATCTTGTGAACAAACAGTACCAAGGACAATGTAGCAAATTAACATGTGGATAAAACTATCATGGAGCAGACTACGTGTCAAAGGTGGTATTGTCTGAGGGAGGAAGGAGGGGGAAGGAATTGGGTAGGAAGGAGGGGATGAACCCAAGCTTGACTTTGCATAAACTGAGCATAGACCTTGGATAGATCAAGCAAACATACAATGATAAACCATAGTGTAGGCAGATACCTACCAACATGTACAGGTTGGAAGAATAAAATAGATGTGACCATAGAACAAAAGGACCAGTCATGTCATAGTTAAGGCAATATGAGTGCAAAATAGCAGGTGGGTCGATGAGTTAGTGGTGTCAGTCCGGAGGGGATATGATGTGAAACTTGAGCTGGGGCTGATAACTCTCTATTAACAAATACGTCTCATATCGGTGGAAGCGAGGCAACTGGTGGTGATGCGACAGGATTAAGTCCAACTTTTCCTTATTTAGGAGCCCAAGTTGATCAGATATAGCGTCCCTGATGGTGGGAGTAGAGGAGGATGTCCACTTTTGAGGATGGCCCTTCTGGCAGCCATGTAGCAGGTGGATAACCATTCCTTGTTTTACTGGATAGCTTTAATCAGTGGTTTTGGCGTACTGAGGGAGGGAGCCTCCAGATATTCAAACAGGGAATAGAGGTCTTTGTGAGGTTGAAGGCTTGTCACTAATGCAACAAAAAGATCAACTTGGTCCCAGAAGCATGAAACACATGGACAGTACCAGAACCTGTGTAGGCCTTTGATCCCCACATAGTGAGCAGTTTTGGCGTTCTGGCAGATTTTTAGAAGTTTGGTAGGAGATATAAGCCCGGTGCACAATTTTGAATTGTTGTTGTCGCCAGAACTCATTCTTGATGAAAATACAAGTAGAATTAAAATTGGCCATTATTTGTGTCAATGCTTCAGGTGTAAAGCCTCGGACACACGATCAGATTGTTGGCCAACAAAGCGTCAGACTTTTGTCCAAAGGGCGTGTGCCTGGATTTTGTCTTGCAAGCTAACGGCACACAATTGTCGGCTAACAAACACAAACGTAGTGACATACTACATGGAATTTCAGCTCTTGAGCGCCACTCTTTGGGCACCTTCTGCTAATGTTGTGTTTGGTGAGAATTGATTCCGAGCATGCGTGTTTGCACTTTCGACTTTTGTGTGAAAGACTTGTGTACAGACAATACGAAAATCAGAAAAAACTGATTGTTGTCCACAGAAAATTTACTAGCCTGCCATCCAACATTTGTTGGCCAAAAGTTGGACAACATACGTCTGAAGGAGCGTACTAACGGTCGGATTTTAGACCAACAGTCTGTGATCAGACAATCCCCTGCCAACAATCTGATCGTGCGTACAAGGCTTTAGTCTTTATTCCAGGAGGCAGTTGAGCAGGCATGAGGTTTTGAGAAGCGGGAGAGCAGAGGTTTATATATGTCGTGGTGAAGCTGACCTTTTTGATGTATAAGTTGAAGATAGTATAAAATGACTTGCGTTGTGGCAGGTGTACTTTCAGCACAAAGTGGTCAAACCAGGATATGTGACTTCAGTCCAGCCTTGCATCTTATTTTGGATTATCTATTGTGTTTTATTCTTTGTTGTTCTTATGATTTAAAATCTAGTTCCTTTGACAATTCCCGGGTGGATTCTCCAAAATGGCTTTTCATGTGCATTTTGCTCATTTTGCGTTTTTTATCAATGTAGCCCTAGGAAATTTATCTTTAAAGCCCTCTGTGTAAAAAGCAAAGTCAAACTGTGCAGCAAATAATGTAACCCCAGGCTAGAAGAATATTGATTGTATAAAAGGGAAATAGGGGACATGTTTGATAAAGTATGATTGTAGAATGCAGGAATTTACCCAAGCCGGGGGAACAGTGACAGATGGTGCTTTCAAGAGTTAAATGATTTTCTTTTCTGGCTTAAATACTTTATTAATAACACTGGGATGTTGGGTCTGGGTATTCCAATGTATCAAATCATGATGAAGGCTTCTCCTGTTGATCCCATAGAATACATTTTTCAATCAATTGGGACCTTTAGAATTTTCATCACTATATCTGCAGCAGAAGTGATGAGAAAATGTGTAAATCTTAAAAAAAATTGTTAAGTCTCACTCTATTTGTTAAAAGGTTAAGCGCTAGCACACATCTGTGTGCACAGATCTATGCATATAAACCATATGTAAATACCAATCCAATAATCGTGAGAAGAACAAAAGATAGCAAAAAACTCAACAGTCTAAAGGATAAAATTAAAAATAAATAAAATGTCTTTGAAGAATTCCAACCATCGTGCTTCTGGTGTTAAAGTGCCTTAAAGCGGAGTTCCGCCCAAAAGTGTAACTCTTGCTTATACGCTTCCTCCCTCCTCCGGTGCCACATTTGGCACCTTTCAGGTAGGAGGGGGGAATGGGGGACCTGTTTTTGACAGGTCCCCTTCCCCACTTCTGGACACAGGCTACCTTCAGATCTCCCAGGAAGTTTGGCCCCCTCCTCCTTCCCCCTCTGCCGGGCCATCTAGAAAGCGCAGTGTGCTTTGCGCATGTGCAGTATGGAGACCACTGTGAAGCCGAAAGACAACTTGCTTTAAAATTTAACCGATGGACGCCTAACCGTTAGGTCAAAACCGATCGTTAGTATGCACGGGCATCAGTTAAAAATCCATGTGTAACGGAATAACATGTGACAACCAGAGACTTTGGAAGGATGGGGTATACTCCTGTGTCAGCGTCACTGATAACTCTTGGGTCTGAGTCCACCCTGTGCCCCTTTGGGCATGGGGTGGCTAGTGAATCATACTTCATGTATTGCAGAAGATGGGACATTACTGACAGTTCATTGCAGGAGATACTGGACATATTACAAGTGGTTTATTTTGTCCTGACTAGGTCAATAGGACAATGACCCTTCAATGCTTAGCTCAGGCTATTGAAATGCTAAGTGGAGCCGGCTTGTGAAATACCTTTTATTGTGTTTTGCAGGTGAATAGCTGTTGTCAGAGACGGGACATCTCTGGGAGATAATTACCTCAACTAAATGTCTTTTAGAATGTGATTGAAGTTCATTGTATGTGTGTTGTAGTTAGCAGTCTCCTGTCAGGTGTATTAAATTAGCATGTCAATTATGTTCAAGGGAACTTGACAAGCTATGCGGAGCCAAGCTGTCTAGATAACGCATTTTGTTACAATTAGTAATTAACTTTACTGATGTCATTATCTAAAGGAATGTGTCTCATCAAGATCGGTGCCGAAATGTCTGGATACTAATTAGTAATTAGCCATAGTGTGTGATGAGGGGGGTGGAGATTTCTGTGATTAACTTTAATATGCTGTACTGGATATATAAGCAAGCTAAGGATACCATTAAAGTGTTCATACATTTGACCCAGAACACAGAGCTGTCAGTCTCGTGATTCTGGGGAATGGATCGTGTATGCAGGACTGTCAGATAAGCTTGTCGTGGGTGGATGGAAGGTCGTAAACGGCATACAGAAAATCAGACATTCTGACAACAAAATTGTAAAAACGTGTATAAATTTACGACGGATGTTGGCTCAAACTTGTGTTGCATACACACGGTCACACAAATGCTGTCAGAAATTCCGAACGTCAAGAACGCGGTGACGTACAACACTACGATGAGCCGAGAAAAATTAAGTTCAATGATTCTGAGCATGCCTCAAATTGATTTCAAGCATGCGTAGAATTTTTGTGCGTTGATTTGTGTACACACGGTCGGAATTTCCGACAACAACTTTTGTTGTTGGAAAATTTGAGAACCAGCGCTCAAATGTTTGTTGTCGGATGGAGCATACACATGGTCAGATTTTCCGACAACAAGCTCACATCGAACATTTATTGTCGGAAATTCCGACCGTGTGTACGCGGCACAACATTGTGAATAAGTAAGGGGGAAATTTACCTGGAGATTGGGAGGGGGGGGGAATTTGTCTAGAGATTGGCTTGACGGCTTACCTGTCACAACAAACCTTTTCCAATCCAATACCCCACCGGTGACATGTTGAGTGGAGCAACCAACAAGACCTTCTACTGTAGCAATTACTTAGTAAAGGGAAATCTACCCATATAAGGAATATTGCAACTAGTTAAAAGAAGCAAATGGCTTTTGTTGTGTTAGCTCCCCAATTTTATTTTTTAAAGATATATATATATATTAAATATGCCATCTCTCTTCCCATGCCCCCTGTATCACCTACTGCAGGTTGTAGACCAGCTAGCGGCCTCCTTCACTGGCCATGTCCTCCACCAGCTCTGACAGAACTCTGGTCATTCTTTTGAGTGGATGGGCAGCATACTGCACACATGAATCTTTTCTCCATAGGCACCATACAAGAATTCATCTCCTGGCAGTTTGGATCTTGAAAATTGAAATGTTTATTTTAACCATTTAGGTTTTCATCTCATTACAAATACACTTTCAGTGTGGCATAAGAACCTCTTTGACACCAGCCTGCCAAGAAGTCAGGAACAGTGGGACTGTGGGAGAAGGGATTCTTGCGGCGGTCTAATAATGGATTCCTTTTTTTGTAGCACATCTGTTGAACTTCTAATAGCCAAAAAATCCTTTCTAAAGCAAGCCAGGAAAAAAAAAAAACTAAAACCTGGCAACAAAACGTATCTTCAGTGAATTAATGCCTAGTTATGTCCTCCAGAACCAATACAGGTATTTAAAGGAAGAAATTGTCCATTGTCTAAATCACTCGGAGCAAACCCATCATATATTAAAGCATGAAATCAAAGCTAAAGTTTTTCTATGTAATGTAGGTAGGATCGCAGAATCCATTTGTTAATAAAATCAGAGTCTTCGAGGAATACATGTCAAACAACTTTCTGCAATTTAATCCTGTTTCATGCTCATGGTTGAATAGTTTGCTCTGCCTGCACCGTCCCTGATAATCTGCACACGACTAGCTGGTGCGTGTCGTAACAGCTTTTTGCATTTCAAAATTGCCCTTTACACTGACATAAACTTCTGCATGTGAAATTTTCATCACTTAGCATGCAAAAGCTTGACATGAGATTAACTAATTACTTTAAACTTTTAAATTTATTAAAAAAAGAAATCAGCAAAATTAGTGAGAATTTATGCTATTTGTCCCTTATTCTGCTGTCTCCTACTTTGGTAGAAATCTTTCTGTTCCGATTTTTGAGAACCAGCTTTCAATCTTTTGTCGGTGGAAATTTTGACAGCAAAAGTCCAATGGAGCATACACACGGTCGGAATTTCCATTCAAAAGATCACATCGGACTTTTGCTGTAGGAATTTCCGATCGCGTTTATGGGGCATTAGGCTACCAGCTCTCAGATATTAGTAAACTAACCTCCATGTTTCATTCATAGACGCTGTAGGATGGTTTCTATGAATAGAGAAAGTGGGCAGAAAGGGTGGGTATAGTCAGGCACTATTGACAAGAGCTTATCACATCCAATGGCTTCATGAACGCCTGCCACACCAGAAGATTAAGGTGCCAAGGGTGGAAGGAAATTGGAGGAGGAAGATTTCTACTAAAGGGGGAGACAGCAACACAAAGAACACATTGCATTGATGGTAAGAAATGTGCCTTCTGCTGATTTATTTTATTTTATTTGAGTGAATGTTGGCTTAAAAGTAACTGGTTAATCTTATGTTAAATTTTTTGGATGAGTAAACCTGTGCTTGAAAGGGTGAAGCAACAGGTAAGGTTTGGAGTATGTAAAAAATAAACATACATACTCTATGCTGCAGCATTGGTTTTCTGCTGGCCCTTAGTAAGAGAACTAATGCCCCGCACACACGATCGTTTTTCGGCATTGAAAAAAAAAACGTTTTTAAAAACGTTTTTTAAAATAATGCGGGCTTCACAAAAAAAAAATAATAATTGAGCTGGTGCGTGTCGTAACAGCTTTTTGCATTAACCTTCTGTTTGTGTGCATCGCCTTCTGTTTGTGTGCGAGGCTTGGAGCGCATCCAGTCATTGGTGTGCTTTGTGAGGGCGGAAGCGCTGTGATGCCAGCTCAGCGCCCGCCCACGTTGGATGGATAGACGCCGTTACGTCTGTGCGTCCTGACGTCACTACGCGTGTACGTCCAGCGTTGCCCTCCAGCTAGCTCTCTCAGAGCGAGATTTGGAACGCACGCCGGTTACACGCTATCGCCATACCCGGAAGTCATTGGTTATCAATGATTTTCTGAAGCTGGAGCCGTGATTAAGGTAGGGGGGCATAGCTATATATATTGTTCTAGTACAGCAGTCAGTCAGCACCCCAGATGATGATCGTTTGATCGAAACGCGTCGGGTCCGTTGCTGATTTACTGCTAGATGTGTTTTTATGCTTCTGATTTTCCTGCTGAAATGTGAGTGCAACCATTTGGATTTTGTATATTTTAGTAAACAGTTTATACGTTATCACACTATGTCTGCATCCATTTCTTTCCTCCCATAACTGTGGCATCTGAGCATTTTGGATCCCTTGCAAAGAATTGAAGAGTCTTATGTACCAGCCTTGGTACTACTGCAATTTTTTGGTCCCTTATTTATTATATGAAGATCTGGTTCCTATTCAAAAACCCATCCCTGTTTCTCAATGGAAGGTTGATGTCCGGATACCATTACATTAAGCCCTAGCGACTCATTAGGTGTAAACTTAGTTGAGTCCACGCTTTCCGGTAAGCCTCCTGTTTACTCTTTGGTGGTGGATCTGCTATCAAAAATCTCCTTCACTCATCATTTCGTTTGTTTGGACACTTTGAGTCAATCACTATATTCATATCTATTGATATGACTGTTTGAACACTTGGTGATTAATTTATGTGACGGTTCACTTATTACATGGGTTATTTCACTTCATGTTTTGTATGATGTTTTACAGTGTTATATGTTTATTCCTCACATTTTTAGCGCTACACTTTTTGTGTTCTATAGGATGATGGGTATGGAATCATCACTGAGGAGGAAGCTAATTGATGCACAATGCACTTTTCAAATGTTATAATTGTCTGGAATTGGACTTTAATTTCTTCCCTCTCTGCCCCCTCTCCTCTCTATTGTTCTATTTGCCCACTGGGAATAAAGAGTGCAAGCTCTGTTTAAGTTCCAGGTTGTGATTTGGAACTTACACAGTACCGAAAACTTTCTGCCCGCCCCCCCAGTGCTGGGTGCACCAGCAGCCAGTCCCCAAGCCCCTGTGCTGTCATGTAGATGGAAGAGGTGGGGTCACATGTTTCCCATACCTGTGAATAACGATTATGTCACAGGTATAAATGCAAAAACAAAATATCACTAGTAAAAAGTAAAGGATCCTTACTTTACACTCCAATTTTGGGTCACTTAGTTAGGGGAGGCTTAAGTGCCTTCCCATGAGATATGGATCTTCAGGCTTTCCAGGATCCCGTGGTGTCCTGAGTGATGTTACCATCATCTAGGAGACATTGCCAGAAGCTGGGGAGTAAGGTTAAAGCCCATTTCAATGAATTAGCCAAAATGTACTCTTGCAGTGAGACCCCCTGCCCTCCCTATTCACTGCAAGTGTTAAATGCTAAATATGTCTACAGGGTAGAGGAAGAGACTGTATAACCCACTGAGATTCTCCAGCGTAAAGACACGTACATCAATTCGTTACTATAAGCTACTGCACAAAGAAGCTGTGCCTCCCAGAATTACAACCACAAACTATGCTAGATCCCCTGTGTGAGGAAGGCTAAGGCATGTTAATTTTTTTTGGCTCTTTCATTCACTGACTCAATCGACAGCCGGTTGATTGAAAAAAGTGCATTTTTTTATTCTCCTTTCTATTTTAATGGATAATCAAATAAAAATAAAGATAAGTTGATTTGATTTCTATACTAGAACATGTTAGATGACTTGGACAAGGAAAGTCAGAAACTGGAAGTTAACACTGGAGAGGCACAGCATGCTGTAGAGCAGAAGTAACTCGGGGTATAGGAGCATAAAGAACAAAGAGCAATGCCAATCTAAATGTATCAATTTAAAAGGAAAGATTTAATCCAAAAATAATTTACTCACTAGACAGTGGTGGCTAACAGGCACATCAATATCAGTGACCAATAGGTTACAGATGTCCAGGGTGGCTTCAGTGCAGCACGGTCTCATCACACTTGGTGGCGCCGGTGGCTTTCCAGGGTCCCAGGCTGAATGTGGAGGGTGCAGGAGGAAGTCGTTAGCAGGACGTCTCTGGTGTCAGGTTGTCACTGTTGGGCGACTACAGAATCATGCACACGTTTGAAGCATTGCTCTGAATGCCTGCATGATTCTGTAGCTGTCCACCAGTGACCACCTGAAACAAGAGATGTCCTGCTGACAACTTCCTCCTGCACCCTCCACATCCAACCCAGGACCCTGGAAAGCCACCGGCACCACCGAGTGTGATGAGACCACAATGCACTGGAGCCATCCTGGACATCTGGAACCTATTGGTCACTGATATCGATGTGAGCGTTACCACCACTCTCTAGTGAAGTTATTATTTTTGGATTAAATATTGCCTTATTTTTTTAGTACAATTCTAATTTAAGGGGGCGTGGCAAGGGCTGTGCCTGCATACTTTTGCTGATAGGTGTCCCTCATTCCCATCTCAAAAAAGTTGGGAGGTATGGGTCAACAATCCATTGATCACGATCTGGCCTTGCTGACCAGCAACCCCAAAGCATACCCATGCCCTTCTGGCAGGATGGCAATTCGTTGATCACGATCTGGCCTTGCTATCCAACCATCCCAGAGCATATCCATGCCATTTCCTGGTTTGAGGTTGCAGGCCACATCAGAGGGCTCAGTGGGCCAATGTATATAGTTGATTTGGAGTATTTAAAGTTGCAAAAAATAAATACGAGTAAAAAAAGAAGGAGAAGATGTGAAAGCTCATTCATAAGACTAATACCTCTATACATAAACATTTTAGGCCTTAGGCGCTCACCTTGTTTGCCTTGTGGCTAATCTGGGCTTCTTTTCTTTTAAGTCTGACAGTGATTAAACATCTGTCCAAGGTAGATCCAATGTTTAATGTTTCCTCTCATGCTTTGCTCACATACATATATTCATGAGAAACAGAGGGTGTCAGCATGCAGTGCCTGCTAGGAATGAATGGAAAGAAGAGCTTGCTGGCTTGCTATCACTATAAATGTAGACGTCCTATGGTTGCATTCTGCAGAGGATGTATACAGAGCTAGTTAAATTTTACCAAGGCTTTTATATAGCACAATTATTGCTGTTTAAAGTGAACCTGTCAGAACAGGGGGTGACATTACTAATTTCTTTCTGAAAATGAAAATTGCCTGGTGTTTATGCTGCCAACTGACTGCAATATTAACCACTTATCCCCCGGACCATATTGCTGCCCAATGACCAGAGCACTTTTTGTGATTCGGCACTGCGTCGCTTTAACTGACAATTGCGCGGTCGTGTAATGTGGCTCCCAAACAAAATTGGCGTCTTTTTTTTCCCACAAATAGAGCTTTCTTTTAGTGGTATTTGATCATCTCTGCGGTTTTTATTTTTTGCGCTATAAACAAAAATAGAGCGACTATTTTGAAAAAAATACAATATTTTTTACATTTTGCTATAATAAATATCTCCAAAAAATATATTAAAAAAACATTTTTTTTCCTCAGTTTAGGCTGATACGTATTCTTCTACATATTTTTCTAAAAAAAGCGTTTATTGATTGGTTTGTGCAAAATTTATAGCGTTTACAAAAAAGGGGGTAGTTTTATGGCATTTTTATTAATATTTTTTTTTTACTAGTAATGGCGGCGATCAGCATTTTTTTCAGTACTGAGACATTATAGCGGACACATCGGACAATTTTGACAATTTTTTGGGACCATTGGCATTTTTATAGCGATCAATGCTATAAAAATGCATTGGATTACTATAAAAATGCCATTGGCAGTGAAGGGGTTAACACTAGGGGGCGGGGAAGGGGTTAAGTGTGTTCCTGGGTGTGTTCTAACTGTATGGGGGGGGGTGGACTCACTAGGGGAAATCACTGATCTTCTGTTCATACATTGACCGCTGACAGGACCAAAGAGCTTTGTGTTTACACACAAAGCTGCCGGTCCCCACTCTGTAACGAATGATCGTGCGTGCCCGGCGGCGATCGCGCCCGCCGGGCACGCGCGCGGGACTTGGGGAACGAGCGGGGGCGCGTGCGGGCCGCCCCCTAGCGGCCGCAAAAATGCGGACATATAGCTACGGGCTCTCGCCCAGGAGAGCCACCGTCCTGCAGTAAAATGACGGCGGGCGGTCGGCTAGTTTTTAAGAATACATATCGACCTAAATTGAGGAAACAAGATTTTTTTTATACATTTTTGGGGGATATTTATTACAGCAAAAAGTAAAAAATATATATATATTTTTTTAAATTGTCGCTCTATTTTTGTTTACAGCGCAAAAATAAAAACCGCAGAGGTGATTAAATACCACCAAAAGAAAGCTCTATTTGTGGGAAAAAAAAGGATGCCAATTTTGTTTGGGAGCCACGTTGCATGATCGCGCAATTGTCAGGTAAAGCAACGCAGTGCCGAATCGAAAGGTGAAAGGTGGCTCAGTCATTGACCAGCAAAATGGTTCGGGGCTGAAGTGGTTAATATGTATTGTCATAGTGTCTTCCTGTGTTAGTACTCTCGCAGCGCACTCTAAAAAGCTGACTAGGGCAGACTAACGCTGGCTGAGTCCCATCTGGTGGAAAACTTTCTGAGGTTGGAGAGAGGTGTTCGCAGAGTGGGGATATGTTTGCCAGTGAAAGGGCCCCTGTGCAATGCACAGAACGTTTGTCTGAGGGGGGATGTGTCTACTCTGCAAAGACACTATAGGTTATGAGCAGATGCATGCTCATGCCACCCCTGTGTGCCTGATCAACACATTCGGGGGGCCAGGGCGTGACCCTGCAGATAATCTCCCATCCACAGGAACGGTAGTATAATCCGGGTATGTGTTGTTCTCTCAACAACGCAGAATAAGGATTCATGCCAACAGTAAAAACGGGAGCTTTTGAATTGTTATGGTCGAGTTCATTTTTCCAAGACCAGACATGATGATGGCTTCCAGGTACAGGGGGCGGAAAATCATACACACTGTCCCTGCCCAGGCACCCCATAAGACTCCCTTAGTCATTGTTCATTGGTTGTTGTATAAACTCCTCCTGTTGGAAGGATTACCTGTGCCTGATTGGCCTATTGTTAGATAAATAAAGAGTACCCGGAGCGTTTAGGTCGGGTGTTCGAGCTGAGGAGCGAGGGTACTGAGATGAGGACATAAGCTCTGGTCATGTCTGTTTACTTGGGGATATGCAGAAAATAGAGTGATTTTAAGATGCATTATACCATTATACTGAATGGGTGCTATTGGTACAGGAGATATGGATTACATGTAGCGTATAACCATATTTCTTTATCGTACATCACGGGACACAGAGCGCATAGCCATTACACTTGGGTTATATGGGTACCTTCAGGTGTGGACACTGGTGTAATCAATTTCACAGGAAGTTTCCTCCCTATATAACCCCCTCCCACTGGGAGTGCTTCAGTTTTTTCGCCAGTGTCTTAGGTGTTGGTCACGTCTAGCTGTCCCTCGGAGGTCTCGGGACCCAGGATAGCTAGCCGGATCCGTCCGAAGTGCTTCAAAGCCAAGGTGTACGGTACCCGGGCCCTGCTGGAGTGGGGTTTTGCCTATAATGCCTCTCCTTGGAGGGCTGGATTCTGGGCTCCAGTGCCTTAGTCTCTTCCAAGAACTAAACGCTACTGATGCCAGGATGCTATATAGGTCCAGGTGTGTGGGTTCCTTAACACAGGACCCCGGTCCCTGAAGGTCCAAGACAATACCCACGGAGATGGGGGAAGGTTGGGCCTCTTGCATTTTGCAATACCCTGCGGCGTGGAGCAGGTAAGAGGGAACCTGTGGGACTTGGTTCGACAGTAGGTATCCCCCTGGGGGTTCTGGGTCGGCTAATGGTATGCTTGTGCATCAGCCACTATCTCCACTATGTCTTTTGAGGCAGGATGGGATGTACTAATGTTTACCCAGATAACATGTAGGTATATGTATGCTTTTAAAGATATGTATTTGCTACTCCCCCCAGATCTGCCTGTTAGCATGATACTGCAGCCCCACGTGCTATAGGAAGGAAAATGCTGACAAAACTCCTGTTTTTTAGGAAGCCTATGGGGACAGCTTCCTCTATGTGTGCACTACAATAAGATTAGTGTCTTGTCTGGTGTCTGTTGGGTTGCTAGCGCTGGTCCAGGCTTCTCCTCTGCTTTCTGCTTCCTCCATGTTGGTTTCAGCGTGGGGGGGGGGGGGCGCGCGCGCGCGTGCGCGCCGCCTTTTACAGCGTCAGCGTGCGTGGGGGGGGCGGGCCAGCAGCGTCAGGTCTCAATTAAAGCAGCAAAGCATTTCCTGGCTGGTCATTCCCTCCTGAAAGCAGAGGAGGCTGAGGACACAGAGCGCGCAGCTGAGCTATTTCTGGCTAACAGTGACACCCAGTGGGGGTTTGTGGATCTTCAGGTCTGGACTTAGCTCCATACTGACCAGAAAAAAAAAAAAAAAAGTTTTTTTTCTTAAAGGGACTCAGCCTTAGATCTGGCAGTATCTGAGTCGGTGCAACCTTGGGCTCCAGCTAATGGGCATTGGTGTGGCAATACTCACAGGACTTTCCTCGGTATTGCCGCCTTCTCGGGCGTATGAAAATTTGGAAAAATGTTACCATAGCCTGTTCTTATTAATGGTTCACTTCTAGCTACAACAGTTGGGTGTTGGCTTTAGGGGTGTCTCAAGGTTGTGCAATGGCTCCCAAGGGATCAGGACCAGCTAAGGCTGCAAAAGGTACCAAAAAACTAAAGGGGTCTCCATCGGGGTCAGAGGATTTGGGCCAGGCTCTAGCGGTCCCACCCTCACCAGATAGACCACCGAACAGCATGTTGCAGGAGCCATTGAGGGTGCTAGGGGCACAGGCGGCCCCCAATCAACCCATTCCCGTTTACGTTACGGAAGAAATGCTAACGACCACCCTGGGTGTGCTAGAGGAAAGGTTAACTGCTTTAATTGCCCGCTCTTTGCCAGGTGGCAAACGGGCTAGATCCCCGTCACCTAGATTGGTGTTTTCAGATGCAGAGGTCCTCTCTTCGGAGGAATTGGACCCACAGGGGGATCAAGCGGACCCGAGTCCCGAGGGTTCAGACATTGAAGGTTCCACTATAGATGAAATTTTTTCTGCTTCTCAAGCAGAGAGCCTGTGGATCCAGTCTCTGACAGATATGGTTCGCACTGCTTTTAAACTTCCAGTGTCAGAACAATTAGCCCCCGCGGTATCCTCTTTAGGTTCCTTGAAGGCACCGTTGAGTGGTGCGTCTTTTCCGGTTCACCCCCTTCTGGAGAGCGTGATTTTTCAGGATTGGGCTCGACCTGATAGGATTTTTATCCCTCCTAAAAGGTTCACTATTCTCTATCCTATGGAAGAAGAATTTGCAAAGAAATGGGCACTCCCTACCGTAGACGCAGCCATTTCCTGCGTAAATAAATCCCTGACCTGTCCGGTTGAAAATGTCCAGATGTTTAAAGATCCAGTCGACAAAAAGTTGGAGACCCTACTGAAGGCTTCTTTTACCACAGTAGGTGCCGTGGTTCAGCCAGCGGTGGCAGCCATTGGCGTTTGTCAGGCTTTAAAGGATCAGACTAAACAGATATTAACCACTTAAGACCCGGACACATACGCTGCTAAATGACCCAAGGTGTTTTTACAATTCGGCGCTGTGTCGCTTTAACAGACAATTGCGCGGTCGTGCGACGTGGCTCCCAAACAAAATTTGCGTCCTTTTCTTCCCACAAATAGAGCTTTCTTTTGGTGGTATTTGATCGCCTCTGCGATTTTTATTTTTTGCGCTATAAACTAAAATAGAGCGACAATTTTGAAAAAAATCACTATTTTTTTACTTTTTGTTATAAAAAAAATCAAATAAACTAAATTTTAGTAAAACATTTAGGCCAAAATTAATTCAGCCACATGTCTTTAGTAAAAAAAAAAAAATCGCAATAAAAAAAATAGCTACCTAGCGGGAACAGCGACACTAATACAGCGATCAGAAAAATTATCGCTTAGTGATGCTGGCAATAGGGAGTGAAAGGGTTAACTAGGGCAGTGATCAGGGGGTTAAAACTTTATTAGGGGGGGTGGGGGGGCTATCCTGGACCTAACACTAACTGATTTTACACTGCCTGTCACACTGACACTAAATGCAGTGATTAGATCACTGCATTCAGTGACACTATGACAGGGGGTGGGGGGGGGGCGATCACAAGGGGTTAATGTGCCTATGTGAGTGTGTGTCAGTGTTGTGTTGGTGCACACTTACTGTGGATGTCTTCTCTCATCAGCAGCGGTGGGAAACACCGCTGCGATGAGAGGTGACATCATTTCCTCCTTCCTGTGTAAACACAGGAGGAGGAACTGACACGAAGGGGGAGCGCTCCCATTGGCTGGGAGCCATCGCGGGGGGGCGGAAAACACGGACATCCGCCCCCTCGTCGGCGATCGCTCCCAGAGCCAGGGGGACCCCCGCACGCCGCGGAGGGGGTCCCGATGGGACCCCCGAACCGCACGAAGGCGGGGACGTAAATTTACGCCCTTGTGCCTGTATGAGCTATTCTGTGGCCGTATATGTGCGTGCGGGGGTCCTTAAGTGGTTAAGGGACATACCGGCTCAGCAAGCTCGTGAATTGGCTGACCTCCCAAGGGCTCTCTGCTTTGCAGTAGATGCTATTAAGGACTCCATTCAACAGGCGTCCCGTTTATCTCTGCTGTTGGTTCATATGCGTCGCCTTTTGTGGCTGAAAAACTGGTCAGCAGAGGCACCCTGCAAAAGGCTTTTAGCAGGATTTCCCTTTCATGGTGGGAGACTATTCGGTGAAGACCTAGATAAATATATCCAGACCATATCAAGTGGTAAAAGTTCTTTCTTGCCTGTCAAGAAAAGATCGCGTGGGCCCGCGTTTAAGCGACAGGCCTTCGCAGGCTCGGCCCCTTTAACTTCCCGTCAGTATCGACGGCCTCCCGGGCGTTCAGCATTTAATAGCTGCCCACAAGGACAAGCCTCGGCAGGCAAGAGGCCATGGTCTCGCAAGCCGGTTAAACCAGTCATCAAGTCAGATTCATGAAGGGGCACCCCCACTCTCTTGGGTGGGGGGAAGACTTCGGTTTTTCTCCGAAGTGTGGAAGGCCAGAATTCCCGACTCTTGGGTACTGTCTGTGGTAGCCACGGGCTACAAGCTAGAGTTTCGGGAAGTCCCCCCTCCTCATTTTCAGGGGTCAAGTCTTCCAAGCGACCCATTAAAGAGGGCCTCTCTTGTAAAAGCATTGGATCGTCTCTTGCTCCAAGGAGTAATTGTAGAAGTACCAACCCAGGAATGGGGTCTGGGATCCTACTCCAACCTTTTCATAATACCAAAGCCCAATGGCGACGTCAGGCCTATCTTAGACCTCAAACGCCTAAATCGCTTTCTAAAGATTCAGACCTTTCGTATGGAGTCCATACGTTCGGTAGCAGCCAGCCTACATCAAGACGACTTTCTAGCATCTATAGACATAAAGGATGCGTATCTGCACGTGCCGATCTACCCGGCACATCACAAGTTTCTTCGTTTTATGATAGATCACCGTCATTACCAGTTCGTAGCCCTCCCTTTCGGGTTGGCAACAGCTCCGCGGGTATTCACAAAGGTGTTAGCCCCGGTGCTAGCCGTCCTAAGGACAGAAGGCATTTTGGTCCTGGCATACCTGAACGATCTTCTGGTTATCGACAGCTCAGCTTCCAGCCTCAATCATGCAGTAGTTCGCACAGTTCAGCATCTAGAGGAATTCGGGTGGATTGTGAACCAAGAAAAATCGATATTGAAACCCACAAAGCAGTTGGAATATCTAGGCCTTCGGCTAGATACAGACTGCCAGAGGATATTTTTACCTCAAGCAAAGGTCAGATCAATAACTCAAGCAGTTCAAGTGATCTTAGGCAAGAAGAGGCCGACTATTCGCCTATGTATGCGACTGCTGGGGAAGATGGTGGCCGCCTTCGAGGCAGTGCCCTATGCCCAGATCCATACCAGATATCTTCAGGCAGCCATTCTCTCTGCTTGGAACAAGTCCATTCAGGCGTTAGATCGTCCGTTAGTGCTCTCCCTAGGAGTCCGGCGCAGCCTGTTTTGGTGGCTGGTCCCTCAAAATTTGTCAAAGGGGAAATCCTTTTGCCCCATCACGTGGAAGATAGTAACCACGGATGCCAGCCTATCAGGTTGGGGGGCAGTTCTAGAAGGACAGACCCAGCAAGGGCAGTGGTCGGAGGCAGAAATACTGCTTCCCATCAATATCCTAGAGATCAGAGCTGCTCGACTGGCCCTGATCGCCTGGACTCTCCCCCTTCATGGTCTGCCAGTAAGGATACAGTCCGACAATGCCACTGCGGTGGCATACATAAACCACCAGGGGGGCACGAGGAACCTAGCAGCCCAAAGGGAAGTAAACCTGATTTTCTCATGGGCCGAAGCCCATGTACCCTGCATCTCGGCAGTGTTCATCCCAGGGATAGACAATTCTCAAGCAGATTTTTTGAGTCGTCAACAGTTGCTCCCGGGGGAGTGGTCTCTTCACCCCCAGGTATTCCAAGAGATTTGCCAAAGATTCAGAGTCCCAGATGTGGACATTATGGCAACGAGATCCAACAAAACGTTGGACAAATTCATATCCCGAGCCAGGGATCCCTCGGCCTACAGGACCGATGCGTTGGTTTGCCCTTGGCACCAGTTTTCTCTCCTGTATGCGTTCCCTCCACTGCAGATGATTCCCCGCCTTCTACGGAGGATCAGGGTGGAGCGCAGGCCTGTGATCCTGGTGGCCCCAGCCTGGCCCAGGAGGGCTTGGTACGCACTCATCGTGAAGATGTCAGTCGGGGCGCCGTGGCCGCTCCCCCTGCGCCCAGATCTGCTGTCTCAGGGCCCAATCTGCCACCCTGCTTCACAGCAGCTAAATTTGACGGCTTGGCGGCTGAATCCCTAATTCTTAAGGGCAGAGGCCTCTCAGCTCAAGTCATATCTACGTTGATTCAGGCTAGGAAACCGGTCTCCAGAAATATTTATTACAGAGTCTGGAGAACCTATGTGGAGTGGTGCGAGTCTCAAAAATGGCATCCTCGAAAGTTTTTTATTGACAGGATCTTGCGATTCCTCCAGGTTGGCGTTGACAAAGGGTTGGCTCTTAGTACTCTAAAGGGGCAGGTGTCGGCTTTATCGATATGGTTTCAAAGACCCTTGGCCACCCATTCGCTTATGAAAACCTTCTTGCAGGGGGTCTTGCATGTGAATCCCCCTATTAGAGCTCCCCTCTGCCCCTGGAATTTAAATCTGGTCTTGTCAGCTTTACAAAGGCAGCCGTTTGAACCTCTGACAGAAATCCCTCTTGTGCTACTAACCCGAAAGTTGGTTTCTTGGTGGCTATGGCTTCGGCCAGAAGGGTTTCCGAGCTGGCAGCCTTGTCATGCAGGGAGCCATACCTTATTCTGCATAAGGACAGAGTGGTTCTGCGGCCTCAACCTTCTTTCCTTCCTAAGGTCATATCCAGTTTTCACTTGAATCAGGACCTAGTCCTACCATCCTTCTTTCCTACTCCCCAGTCCAGAGAGGAAAGACTGCTTCATATTTTGGACGTGGTTCGAGCCATGAGGGTCTATCTCAAGGCTACAGAGAAGATTCGGAAAACAGATGTGCTTTTTGTTCTTCCGGATGGCCCCAAGAAGGGTCAGCCGGCTGCCAAGTCTTCCTTGGCTAGGTGGATTAAGCAGCTGATTTTTCAGGCCTATGGTCTGAAGCGCGTTCCACCTCCCTTATCAGTTAAAGCCTATTCTACGAGGGCCATGAGTGCCTCCTGGGCGGCACACCATCAGATCTCTATGGCACAGGTTTGCAAGGCGGCAACCTGGTCTTCCGTACATACGTTTACTAAATTTTATAAGTTGGACGTTGCAAAGGGTACGGACGCAGCTTTTGGGCAGACGGTCCTACCGGCAGCAGTATAGAATCCTCTGGTCCGGGTCACGCCCCCTTTTTTTCTGTTGGTGGAGTTACGTTACTTCCTGATAATTTTTTATTTGGCTATTCTTGGCCTTACGGTCTCCCTCCCTTCATAGAGCATTGCTTTAGGACATCCCAAGTGTAATGGCTATGCGCTCTGTGTCCCGTGATGTACGATAAAGAAAAAAGGATTTTTAATAAACAGCTTACCTGTAAAATCCTTTTCTTGAAGTACATCACGGGACACAGAGCTCCCACCCCTCTTTTGGGGAACATTGTGTAACCTCGGAGGAATTGCTTGCTACAAAACTGAAGCACTCCCAGTGGGAGGGGGTTATATAGGGAGGAAACTTCCTGTGAAATTGATTACACCAGTGTCCACACCTGAAGGTACCCATATAACCCAAGTGTAATGGCTATGCGCTCTGTGTCCCGTGATGTACTTCAAGAAAAGGATTTTACAGGTAAGCTGTTTATTAAAAATCCTTTTTTCCATAACAAGGTACTGATAAATGTTTCACAGAATTAATAAACACACACTTAAATACAATTGTCTTTATGGGGGTGGATTTACTAAAAGTGGAGAATGCAAAATCTGTTGAAGCACTGCATAGAAACCAATCAGCTTCCAGGTATTTTTGTCAAAGCTTAATTTAACAAGCTGAAGTTAGAAGTTGATTGGTTTCTATGCAGAGCTGCACTGGAATTTGCCTTCTCTGCTTTTAGTAAATCAACCCCATTTTGTCTTGCCTAAATAATTAAGACCAAGTAAGGATGGACATGTATGGTATTTAGGAAAAGAAGATGAGCCCTATGTGCTAAGATAAGAAAAACAGGGCATAGCCATCAATGGGCAGTATACACAAATTCCTTACTCGTACAGCCCTGCAAGGGATATATGTAGGAACAATAATTAAGGATCATAGATTTAATGGGCATTAGTCCTCCTGGGACACCTTTTTTGGTTCATGGTTAAAGAATAACTTCACCTTTTGCACCATTTTACATGCTACACTCAAATTTAGGCTGGGACCTTACCCCCCCCCCCCCCAAAAAAAAAATGTCCACCTTCCCATCCCCCAATCATTTATTCACAGAGATATATGAATGAATAAACCACACATACATTCATCACACTTGTAGTCCATTGACACCTCTTCCAGCTATCCAACTGAAGGATATACACTACACCTAGACTAACTTTCTCCAGTGTATACAACATCACTAGCAATACAGTACTCTAACCACTTAAGGACTGCCTAACGCCGATATACGTTGGCAGAATGGCATGGCTGGGCACAGGCACGTACCTGTACGTCCAGTCCAAAGCTCTGTCCAAAGCTCTTTGACCGCGCCCGCAGGACCCACGGACTACAACTCCCCCCCCCTTATCAGCCGGACGTACAATGATTTGTTTATTGGTCTCTTATCTAGTGCTGAAGGACATAGAGGAACTCCCACAAAAGAAAAATGTGAACCCCCAGTATATTAGAGAAGGCATTAAAGCTTTAGAGACCAATAAACAAATCATTGTACGTCCGGCTGATAAGGGGGGGGAGTTGTAGTACTAGATAAGTCCTTTTATCTTGATCAATTATCCACTCTATTGAATGATCGAACGGCCTATAGAAGATTGACAACTGATCCAACTGAATCTTACAAAATGCAGCTTGAATCGCTTGTCAATGCAGGCTTCCAGTCGAATGCTCTTAATGCTAAAGAAAAGGCTTATCTGGCACCTTCTGTATGCAGGATCCCAGTCATTTACACGCTTCCCAAGATACATAAACATGCAACTGTACCACCAGCTTGCCCAATTGTTAATGGGATTGGATCGGTAACTGCGAGACTTGGCGAATACTTAGACAAGTTTCTCCAACCCAGTGTTCGTGAAACTAAAGCTTATTTGAAAGACACCACTGATTTACTAATGTCTTTGGAGAAAGTAAATATCAACACAAACTCAGAAATCTTTCTAGTAACAGCGGATGTAGCATCCCTGTATACTATAATCCAATATGATGACGCTGCACTTGCACTTAATTGGGCATTGAGCAAGAGGGATGACATCCCCCACACCCAGAAGAGATTCTTGGGTCAAGCTCTAGAGTTCTGTATGACCCATAATTATTTCTGGTTCAATGGTTACTTTTTCTCCCAACAAGTAGGTGTGGCAATGGGCGCCAAGTTCGCTCCCAGCTTGGCGAACCTGTTTATGGCTGAGTGGGAGGATAGACGAATCTTTAGAAACCAGAAGCCACAACTAATCTTCTACCGAAGATTTATTGATGATCTTCTAATTATCTGGGAAGGAGCTGAACCAGATGTTAGACTCTTTTTGGAGGATCTCAATGATAATAATAACAACATCAAACTTGAATATGTCATTAGCAAGTGCTCAGTGAGCTTTTTAGATGTTCTGATTGAATACTCTGAAAAGAAATTAAAAACAAAGGTGTTTTTCAAAGCGACCGATCGAAATAGCTACCTATCAATCCGGAGTGGGCACCACCCGGCCTGGATCAAGAATATTCCAAAAGGCCAATTCCTACGGGTACGACGGAACTGCACAGAAGTGAATGATTATGTAGAACAGTCTTTGAAACTAAAAGGGAGATTCATCCACAAGGGATATGATGAATCTAACCTGGATACTATGATCCACCAAGTTGCAAATATACCAAGAGAACAGTGCTTGAAAAAGAGGGAGGTGAAACAAACTGACACACAGCATCAACTGAGCTTTCTATCTGGGTTCCATAACCAATATAAAGAGATAGAGACCATCTTTAGGAATCACTGGCCCATTCTGGCTAGAGATAGACACTTGGGGGAGATACTATCAGATGAACCAAGATTCATTTATCGCCAAGCCCCCAATTTTGGTGATCAAGTGGTACGTAAAATTCTTGACCCACCAGATCAACGCCTCAAAATTGATCTTAAAGGCTTCTTCCCTTGCAGAAAGTGCATATGTTGTCGAACCGTGAAGGTTCACAATAGAGGAATAAATGAAGTAACAAGCTCTGATGGGAAAGTATTTGCCATTAAAGAATTTAGTACGTGCAATTCCTCTCACATTGTTTACTTGCTTTGGTGCCCATGTGGGTTACTTTATGTGGGTAGAACTAAAAGATTGCTGCGAGTGCGGATAGCTGAACATTTGGCCAACATTAAAAAAGAGTACACGGATCATAGTGTCTCCATGCACTTTAAAAAGAAACACAACAGTGATCCATCTTTGGCACAATTTTGTGGGATCGAGTGTGTTTACCCCTCTTGGAGGGGATCTAATAGAGTGAGGGATTTATCCCAACGTGAGACCCAATGTATTTTTTTGCTCAAATGTTTATGGCCTAGGGGCCTTAATATAGAGGTAGACGTTAATTGCTTTATTAATAACTCTTAGAAACTTTATCCACTCTTCTGTACCTATTGGGGAGATTATTTCTTCCAGGTTTATCCTCCAATTTAGGTTTAGTTGTATTTTCACCTTCATTTTTATAGTTTTATATTTTACATATATTTTTTATTTTTTGTACATACACAGATATATTTTCACCTTGTCCTGTACTTATGCTTGGCAGTACGTTAATCAGTTTTTAACTGTATGTACAAGATGGGGGAAAGTATAATGATACCTTGCATCCCTTATGGTGATGGAGATGCTCTCTGGTTACATATATACTCTTTTGAATAGTAGAGCAGGAGTTTTAATCTCAAGTTTAATTTTAAATTATTATTTTTTTTTATTTATGGGCACTCACCCAGTGAGCCTATGCATGCATTAGACTTTATGTAAATAACGTCTTTAATCATTCATCCATTGATTAAGTAATATCTTCTATATAATATACCCATTTTACCTTTACTAATGTTCATACATTTATTTGGTGTATAGTTTCTACAATGCATCCAGTTATTTTAGGAACTTACTTTGAGTATGTTATTGTGTAATTTAATGTATGTTCCCTATGTGAAACATATATGAATTTTAAATTGTGATTTGGGTAGTCTTTGGCCACGGGGACACCCGATCAGTTTTAGTTATACACCTATATATTTTCTACTAGCGCTCCCGCAATGTTTTCAAACACTTCCGCCCTTAGTAATGGCGGCGGGCATCCGGCATTGGAACTTGCGCTTCCGCCCTAGACCCTATGTGTGACACTCCATGTCACATGACCATAGGAGGGGCTTTCCGGGAACGTTGGCTGATTATCAAACTCGTCCCCCAATTAGATAGCTCAGAGCGCACACGCGCCGCAAGTCATGGGAGGCGGGACAGCCTAAGCGTGACGCATGACGTCATCGGAACGTAGGCGCGCTGCCTGCTGTTATGGGGAGCGATGGGTAAGCTATTTCTGCCTATCACTTAGGAATAGGGGATTGCGCACGCGCTGAACGTCAAGGGAGGCGGGGAATTCAAACTACACACTGACTTTAAAAGGGAGGGTTATTCACTATGTGGCCAACCCCATGATTAAATCATCAATGATGAAACATGTCGGGGCGTGGCTACATAGTCAGTGATTGATTGACTGCTGTGCTTGTTGTGCTGTGCAGTGTTTGGAGCCATTCACCAACTAGGAGAATCAGTCTTCAGCAAAATTCAAGCTGTCAAGTGGTGAGACCGTATTTGTTTGATCGTGGGTCCGTCGTGGCCAATTGCTATACCTTGCAAAGATGTCTGTAGGATGACGGTGACTGCTGTGTTACATTGCTCATACTTTGAGTGTGTTTGTGAGTTTAACCTTTGGATTTGCTTTTTTTGGTGTGCTATTAAAACTGCTTGACGATATCACACTATTGTACAATTCCTTTTTTTCCCTACACGTTGAAATAATTTGGAGCACTACATAGGATCCCACATGATCTTTGGAAGATTTCTTATGGTGATTACAAGCTTATCTGCCTAGGCACGCGAGTGCTGAGGCAATTAGTTCTGGTGAGTGACCATTCTGACGGGTGGTGGAAGCACTGTTCTCTTTTGGTGTGGTGGAAGACCTTTGAAGATTTTTGGATCACTCTTTATGGACTGTTGTCTTATATTCACGGATTGATTTATATCTACACTCACATTTATACCATTATTATTATTCACTGTGAGCTTCTCTAACCACTTGCCTACTGTGCACCTACACCCCCTTCCTGCCCAGACAAAATATAAGCTTCCGGCACTGCGTCGCTTTAACTGACAATTGCGCGGTCGTGCGACGTGGCTCCCAAACAAAATTGGCGTCCTTTTTTTCCCACAAATAGAGCTTTCTTTTGGTGGTATTTGATCACCTCTGCGGTTTTTATTTTTTGCGCTATAAACAAAAATAGAGCGTCAATTTTTAAAAAAATGCAATATTTTTTCCTTTTTGCTATAATAAATAACCCAAAAAATATATATAAAAAATTTTTTTTCCCTCAGTTTAGGCCGATACGTATTCTTCTACATATTTTTGGTAAAAAAAAAATGCAATAAGCGTTTATCGATTGGTTTGCGCAAAATTTATAGCGTTTATAAAATAGGGGATCGTTTATGGCATTTTTTTTTACTATAGATGGTGGCGATCTGCGATTTTTTATTGGGACTGCGACGTTATGGCGGACATTTCGGACACTTTTCTGACATTTTTGGGACCATTTACATTTATACAGTGAACAATGCTATAAATATGCATTGATTACTGTATAAATGTGACTGGCAGTGAAGGGGTTAACCACTAGGGGGCGGGGAAGGGATTAAATGTGTGTCCTATGAGTGTTCTAACTGTGGGGGGAGGGGGGGGGGTGACTGGGGGAGGTGACCGATTGTGTCCCTATGTACAAGGAACACAATCGATCTCCTCTCTCCCTGACAGGGATGTGCAGCTCTGTGTTTACACACAGAGCTGCACGTCCCAGCTCAGTTACTGAGCAATCGCGTGTGCCCGGCGGCGATCGTTGCCGCCGGGCACTCGCACGGGATCCCCGCAGAGCGGCGGGTGCGCGCGCGCGCGCCGCCGGCGACGCGCGCGCGCGCGCCCGCCCGCGGCTTTAAAGGGACATCACGTCATATGACGTGATGTCAGAACAATGTAGTCATCTGCCCGCCGTCATTTGACGGTGGGCAGATGACAAGTGGCTAAACACCTTAGGAGAATTTCACTATTTCTCACAGCGCTGTTTAATGGACTGACACATTATATGCTTATAGTGTTTGTTTTTTCTGTTTACTTTTCACAGATATTTATTATAGCAAAAAGTTAAAAAAAAAAATATTTTTCAAAATTGTTGCTATATTTTTGTTTATAGCGCAAAAAATAAAAAACGCAAAGGGGTACCACCAAATACCACCAAAAGTAATCTCTATTTGTGGGGAAAAAAAGACGCCAATTTTGTTTGGGAGCCACGTCGCACGACCGCGCAATTGTCAGTTAAAGCGACGCAGTGCGCAATCGCAAAAAGGGGCCAGGTCCTTAACCTGCATAATGGTCCGGGTCTTAAGTGGTTAAGATCCCTAATTCTCTCTGTAGGATTCCCAAAGCTTACTGTGCAGTTGCCCATACTAAAAACAATAGGTCTGACCACACCTTAATAATGTACAAAGCTGATATCTTATTTATGACCACTTTGTATTTGGAACCCTTCTTTATGAACCACTACAGGGCTATAAGGCAAACCCTCCATAAAACCATCTCACATCTAATGCTGAATATATGCATGGGGAAACACTGCTTAGTAATGGTTCCCTTCCAGTACATCTAATTACTAAGCTTTATCTTTTAAGGCACATCTGGTTTACAAGAACTATGCTGGAAATGTACGAGTCAACAGAAGTATTTATTTTTTCATAAACAGAAGTCTGGGTGCAGTAATTGCTTGTATTTGAATTTTATGTTAAAGATGCGTCTGTAGAAATTGCAGAAATGGCAATATGTCTTATATCAGATGCTAATAGTTATATAATTATACTGGCAGATGGACAGATGTTACTGTAGAGGCCACCCAGCCCAAGGTTTGTTTTATTTTAAAAGTTTAAATCTGGCAAAAAAAAAAAAATTAGTCTTGGAAGGAAAGGAAGGATTTTCGTGAAACATACTTTAAAAAAAAAGACAACTATTTTGTAAGGCTGTTACTGATTAAAATGTTCGTGTTCGATTAATAGATTTTTTTTTTAATCGACTAATTTTGATTCATTATAAGGCACTTACAGATCCAACTACTTTTAGCTGATCTCCTTGCATTGCAATTAGTCAGTGGTAAATGTGGTATACACTATATACAATCACCCGTCACTAGTTAGTTTCCACAATCCATGACTTATTATCATACTTCACACAAATATGTTTTAAATTCAAACTGTAGCACTGACATAAGTATGTTTTTCTTGTTAAACTTTAAGAAAAACGTAGAAAGTTAGTTTAACTTTAATTATAAAACGTATCTAGTAGGGCTGTGCAAATTAACTTTTAATTAATCGATTAATCTTTAATTTTTTTGATCGATCAAAATCTTTTTGATCGATTAAAATTCTTTTGATTGGTACTCACCTCTCCGCCGGCTTCTGGGCCTTCAGGGAGTTCCGTCGGAGATCCGGTAACGTCATGGACACCAGCGGGGGTTGCCGTGTCCATCTGAGGGGCTCCTTTGCTGTGCCTTCATATGTGCATGCCAGCGGGACCTTACTGTCTGTCACACGCAAGGGCTGTTACACTTCCCTCTATCAACCTGGGATTCTACAGCCATCCACTGGGAGTTGTGATAGTTCCCTTCACGGGACATCTACATGCCGACGGACTGATGTTAACCTCTCCTTATCTGGATTCAGCAGTGGTATCATTGTACACATTTTTATACCAGTATCATACTTAGCTACATGTTTTTATGACTGCTTTTGGTACCGTTTGGTATTACTCGCACCTTTTTTACAGTTTATGTAGCTACATCCATTTTATCTCCAGTGCAATATTTATTTTGTTACCTACTTGAAGACTATAAAAGTTTTAATGCTAATCCCATCGAGCGCTGCCTTTGTGTGTTTTTTTTTATCCTGCTATCCATTTTTCCAGTGGTTGGTAGCTGCACTGGGAATCAGCCTGCAAGAAGATCAGCTAAAAGTAGTTGGATCTGTATGAGCGTTATAATTGTAGCGCTGATGTATATAAATGTGTATATTGCATTCCCTAGATGGCATTCATGGACATTGAGATTGTTGAGTGCTTGGAGCCATCTAGTGGCCAATTGTTGTTAATGCAAGAAGCATTCCACTATCTGAGGAATAAAGAAGAAAGACTATTGGTTCTCAGAGTTGACCTTTGTAAATAGGAAGTTGATCAAAGACCCAGGAACAATTTCTTGCGCAGTCCATGCTGGGATTTGCTATATAAGGAGTGGGAGCAGCCATCTTGGGTCCTTTTGGAACCGCATGGGCAGCCGGAGAGGATCTGTGAGGAGACGGGACCGAACAACAAGGCCCACGGACATTTCCATTGAGCATCGGAGGACGGGAGTCCCCCAGCAGAGTTGGCCTGGTGTTTGATCCAGCTGACGGAGCAACGGGAGGAGGTCGCCGGACTGTACGGAGCCTGTGTCCAGTTAGGTGAGTGGGTTACGGCCCACAGTTTGTTATGCCTCACACGCCATTAGACTAACACACAGGCCTCACTACATACTTCCAAGAAGAAGCGGAGGGGTTGCCTTTAGGAAGGTTGAAGGCCTAGTTGTTCGGGACGCTCTCCAGAAGGCCAAGGCAGTTAACCCACTCATTGCGGAGACATTTTTTTCAGGAAGTTTATTCGTTTTGTTTGGATTACAAATTACTTGGGAAACATTATTAGCTAGCGAAGAAAGAAGATCAAGAACTGACTGTTTGTTTTTTTTGTGAGATCTCACGGTTACCTTACAAAGTAGGGGGAGCTCCTAGGCTTAGTTTTATTTTCTTATTCATATACCTGCAGGTATACTGTTTGTTATTTGATTGCTGTATAGATTTAATTTTTTGTGCTCTCATCCCATGTTAGGAGGATAGCACAGTTTATGTACTGGTGTTTCTTTACTTGCCAATTATCAACAGTAAAAGAATACTACTGTTTAAGCATATCAGGGTTGTGGCGTATTGCTTTATTCACTCTAGGTGCCGCTCGTGGATCCTGAAGTTACAAACAGGTATCTGGTATCACAGTGTACAGTATTGTATTGTATTGCACCACAGCTGTGTAAAGGGGATTGAGCCTTATCATTGGGGTTGTAGTTAGAGAGTGCAGGCCCAAAATTTAATCAGCAGCTCCTGCGGGGGTCAGTGCTACACGTGGGGGCTCGTCCGGGATCCTGTCACTCTACAAGAAACCCACCCCCCCCTTGAGATCACCATGGACCCCATCACAGTAGTCCGTTGGTGCGAAGCAGAAGGGACACGCTCAGAAGCGAGCGTGGCCATTGAACTCCCAGGGAGCTACTGGGAGAAGAAGCAAATCAAAGAGGTGGTACAGACATTGTCTCCAGACAGAAAGGCCTACGTGGTTGCAGTGAAACCAGACTTTGGGACTGATTGCACCTATGCCCTGATAGAGTGGGGACGGGGTGTCCCTGAAAATTTCCACGGTGCTACCATAAAATTGTCCGAGAAGACAGTGTTCCACCTGACACACCCCTGCAAAAAGCAGTTAGAACCCCTAGACAGGAACGCAGGAGCCGCCGCCCAGCGGCAGGCGGAACAACAACTGGCTGAGTTACAGCGACAATACCGTGAAATACAGGAAAAGTTTCAGGAGACATCCAGCATCATAGCAGATCGCATGGATGGACTGCGCGTCGGCTCAGAAGACCAGAGAGCTGGCCAGATGACACCAAACCCAAGGAGGGAGCCAAGAAGACGCAGCAGGGGCTATCTGCAAGAAGTAACTATTAGGAAGGATTTCCGCATTGATGGCCAGATAGGAGAAAAGGGACAGAAGGGCAAACTGTCTTACACCAGCCTCCTACACCAAATAGAGCTGGGGCTACAAAAAGGATATCTGGAATCGGAAATCAGAGAGGCTGTGATCCACGCCATCAGCCCAGGCTCAAGTGTTAGGGGCATGTTAGAGAGAAAGAGTGATTTGACTTTGAACCAGCTTAAGAGGATTCTAAAAAGTTACTATGAGGAGGAAGATGCCACAGAGCTATTCCACCAACTGATAAATATTGCACAGGACAGTAAAGAGACTCCTCAGAACTTTCTGTTTCGGGCCATTGAACTCAAGGACCGCCTGCTGTTTACCTCAGGAGAGAGAGGGAGCGGGGAACAATTTGGAGCTGAGCTGGTACAGAAGAAATTCCGGAGATCCGTGACCACGGGGCTGAGGAGCGACTATGTCAAGCTCCACTTGAAGCAGTACTTGGAAGATCCCTTAACTCCAGACGAGGTCCTTCTTGAAAAAGTGAACGAAGCGGATAAGATGGAGATTGAGAGAGACCAGAAACAGAGAAAGCTTCAAGCTTCAAACACCACAAGTGTTAAAATACAGCAGGTAGGTGTCCCCTTAGACACCCAGGAGTTGAATGTGCTGGCGGCAACCATTGACCAGGGATCATGGCTTTCGTCTGTACACCACCCACCCGCGAGTCAGACGGAGCTGGAGAGGCTTATGCAGACCCAGAAAGAGATACTGGAGATGATGGCCATGATGATGACTCAGCTGGTGAAACTAAAGGCAGAAGGAGTTATGCCAAGGAAGGTCCCAAAAGCTACCACCATTACCAGCCCTACGAAACAAACACAAAGAGTCTGTTTCAAATGCGGAGGGATGGGACATTTCAGGCGAGTGTGCCCCAGCCCACTACCCGAGGAAAACCCACATCAGTCGGAGGGAAACTTCAGAGGGCCTCAGTGAAGGAGTCAACTGGGCGCCCGGGTGCAGTAGCGAACTCCACACCGACTCACGTGCCACGGCCCACTGGAGCCACCAACAAGGCGGGGCAGAAGAAAAAGAGGCCCTCAAAGGCCAAAGTCCGAGCCACAAAGCAGGCTAAGGGTACAGCTACCAGTGGATTTCCTCCCAAGCTAGTGGGACCTTCCCCAATTGTCCCCATCCAAGTGGAAGGGATCTACACAAAAGCCCTGCTGGATACTGGAGCCCAAGTAACCTTATTATACAGGGACTTCTATGACAAGCATCTCAAGCACCTGCCACTACGGAAATTGGAGGAGTTGGAGATATGGGGTTTGGGCACTCAGAACTTTCCATATGATGGTTACCTGCCAGTCAGACTCACCTTCGACCCAAGTACAGTAGGAGAGACGGAGACCTTTGACACATTGGCCATAGTGTGCCCTCGTCCTCCAGGAGCTGACAAGAGCTCTCTTATCATTGGGACAGACACTGACTTAGTGAGGAGACTACTTGCACCGCTGGTAATTAAGAAGGATACCCGCCCCACTGAAATACATCCCATGTTGGCCCAGACATACCGAGACCTTATCCAGGAGTAGTGTTGCTCACGAATATTCGCATTGCGAATATTCGCTACGAATATTGCATATTCGAGTATTCGCGAATATCTCGAATATCGCGGCGAATATTCGCTATTTCGAATATTCGTATTTTTCAAATTTCGCAATAAATTTCGCAAAAACATTCGCAATCAATTTCGCATTCGCGAATTTCGCAATAGCAATTTTTTTTTTTTATAAAATATCACGAATATTCGATATTAACGAATATTCGCGACCGCATATGTGA
Source organism: Rana kukunoris (assembly GCA_029574335.1). Taxonomy (NCBI): domain Eukaryota; kingdom Metazoa; phylum Chordata; class Amphibia; order Anura; family Ranidae; genus Rana; species Rana kukunoris. The sequence continues at coordinate 38,267,816 of CM056056.1, read as the reverse complement.
AATTTCGCTTTTTTTTTTTTTTTTTTATAAAATATACCGAATATTCGTAAATATCGAATATTCGTGATATTTTATAAAAAAAAAAAAAAAAAAAACGCGAAATTTCGCATTAGCGAATTTCGCATTGGCGAAAATTCGCAATTTTTTTTTTTTATAAAATATCACGAATATTCGATATTAACGAATATTCGCGACCGCATATGTGAAATTTCGCTTTTTTTTTTTTTTATAAAATATACCGAATATTCGTAAATATCGAATATTCGTGATATTTTATAAAAAAAAAAAAAAATCGCGAAATTTCGCATTAGCGAAAATTCGCTTTGTCGAAAATTTGCATTGGCGAAAATTCGCAATTTTTTTTTTATTTTTTTTTATAAAATATCACGAATATTCGATATTAACGAATATTCGCGAATATTCTTCAAAATATTCGCGAAATATCGCGAAATCGAATATGGCGTATTCCGCTCATCACTATCCAGGAGGAGAAGGCTCCTGAAGAGGGAGTGGGAAAAATCTGGCTGCTGAACAGAGGAGAGAAAATAGTCCAGCCGGGTGAAGTAATCTGCCTAAAAGCCTCGGTCAAATTGAGCTGGAAGAAACCAGGCCCTTTCATTGTCCTGGAAAACCGCAAAGAGGGGAGAAACGGACTAGAACTCATCACTGAAGTGTTGCCCACCAGAGTATTGGAGAGAACTCACGGCAAAGTTCCAGTCAGTGTCCGCAACACAGCGACAGTGCCAGTGAGAGTGCCAGCCAGGCTACTGTTGGGACGGGTCAGTCCGGCTGTTCCAGTCGAACCAGGAGGTTTGAAAGGAGGGTCAGCCCCAGAAATCCCTGAAGAAGAGTTCAGCCCAAAAAATACGCCTCTTACTCCTGCATGGAGGGAAAGGGCCAAAGCCCAACTGCTGAGATGGAGAGCAGCCTTCTCGAAAAGTGAATTTGACGTAGGATTGGCAAAGAGTGCCACCCATCGAATTCGTCTGGAGGAAGACAAGCCATTTCGGGAAAGGGTCCGGCGGATCCCCCTAGGAGATCTGGAAGACTTGAGGGAACAATTGGCTGAACTTAAGAGGACGGGCATTATCCGAGAGTCCAGGAGTCCCTACGCCTCCCCTATAGTGGTGGTCAGGAAGAAGAATGGGTCCCTACGCCTGTGCATTGACTACAGGACCCTGAATCGGAGGACCATCCCAGACCAGTACACCACACCCCGAATTGAGGATGCCTTACAGAGTCTGTCAGGAGCAAAGTGGTTCAGCGTACTGGACCTGAAGAGTGGGTATTACCAGATTCCTATGTGCCCTGAAGACAAGGAGAAAACCGCTTTCATCACCCCAGTTGGGTTCTTTGAGTTCAACCGGATGCCGCAAGGCCTGACTGGGGCCCCAGCAACTTTCCAGAGGTTGATGGAGAAGACAGTGGGTGACATGAATCTCCTTGAAGTCCTGGTATACCTGGATGATGTCATAGTCTTTGGGAGGACGTTGGAAGAACATGAAGAACGCCTTGAGAAGGTCTTGAAGAGACTTCATGATGAAGGCCTGAAACTCTCTATGGAGAAGTGCCAGTTCTACCAACCCTCGGTGAGTTACCTGGGACACATTGTGTCTGAAGAAGGAGTGGCAACTGATCCCAAGAAACTAGAAGCTGTCACTTTCTGGCCCAGGCCCACCAACGTAACTGAGCTCAGGTCATTCTTGGGTTTCTGCTCATACTACCGAAGATTCGTAGAGGGATTCGCAAAAATAGCCCACCCACTCACTGAACTCTTAAAGAAGCAGGAAGAAGCTGGTGAAAGCGCGGGTCAGCCGAAGAAGCCTAAAGAGGGGTCTAGAAGGAAAAAAGAGTCCATCCAGGATCAGTGGACTCCAGAATGTGAAGAGGCCTGCAGGAGGCTGAAGTGGAGTCTTACTACTGCCCCAGTGTTGGCCTATGCAGACCCTGCCAAACCATATGAGTTACATGTGGATGCCAGCCGCGACGGGCTGGGGGGAGTGCTTTACCAGGAGCATGAAGAGCACTTACGGCCAGTTGCCTATGTGAGTAGAAGTCTGACCCCTGCTGAAAGAAACTATCCAACTCACAAGCTTGAATTTCTGGCTTTAAAATGGGCAGTGGTGGACAAGTTGAAGGACTACCTTTACGGGGCTGAATTTGTGGTCAAGACGGACAACAACCCCCTCACATATCTACTCACCACTGCAAAGCTGGATGCCACCAGTCACAGGTGGTTAGCTGCCCTCTCAGCCTTTACCTTCAGCCTGAAGTACAGACCAGGAGTTGGTAACCGAGATGCGGATGCCCTGTCAAGAAGACCCCATGACCCCTTGGAAGAATGGACCCAGCTTACCCCAGAAGGAGTGAGGGCCCTATGGGAGGGCACAAGTCAGTACCAGAAAGGTGGAGCCAGAGCTGAAGAAGTAGGAGTATCCTCAGCGGCAGTACCCAGGTGCTACTGTAACGTCTCCCAGGTCACACAGGAGGGCCTACCCAAGTTATCCAGGAAGGATCTCAGGAGAGATCAGCAGGGAGATCCACTGTGTGGGCTGGTGCTGGAAGCATTGGAATGTCAACAGCCTGATGTACTGCGGAAGAGTCCTGAGAGGGAAGCCCAGGTGTTATTGAGAGAATGGGATCATTTGCAGCTGCAGCAAGGGGTGGTCTACCGAAGGGGCCCCTCTGATGATCCAGAAGCAAAGTGGCAGTTACTCTTGCCTGAAAAGCACAGAGAGACGGTACTGATTGCTTTACATGATCACCATGGACACTTGGGAGCCGAGAGAACTCTCCAACTAGTAAGGGATAGGTTCTACTGGCCTCACATGAGAAAAGAAGTGGAGAGCTACTGTCACTCCTGCCTCAGATGCATCCAACGGAAGACATTGCCAAAGAGGGCTGCCCCAATGGGCCATTTAGAGAGTCAGGGCCCAATGGACCTGGTTTGCATAGACTTTCTTTGTCTGGAATCCGATCTGAGTGGGCAAGGTGACATCTTAGTGGTGACAGATCACTTCACCCGTTATGCTCAAGCTTTCCCTACTAGGGATCAGCAAGCAACCACAGTAGCAAAGACTCTCGTGGAAAAGTTCTTCGTACACTATGGCCTGCCTCAACGCATACATTCAGACCAAGGAAGGGACTTTGAGAGCAGACTAATCAAAAGGCTGTTGGATCTGTTAGGCATACAAAAGTCCAGGACTACTCCTTACCACCCACAAGGGGACCCCCAACCGGAAAGGTTCAACAGGACTCTCTTGAACATGTTGGGGACCTTGACTGCCGAGCAAAAACCTCACTGGAGTAAACACATTGCTGCATTAGTCCATGCCTATAATAGTACCAAAAGTGATGCCACTGGATATTCCCCATACCGACTGATGTTCGGCCGTGAAGCAAGATTGCCAGTGGACCTGGCGTTTGGTTCCTCCTTGGACCACACCTCCGAGGCCTCCCATAAAGGGTATGTGGACAGACTACGGCGGAGCCTGAAGACAGCTTACGAGCAGGCTCACGCCACCTCGGATTCCAGGGGGGAGAGGAACAAGAGGAACTTTGACCTGAAAGTGAGAGTCCAGGATCTTCAGCCAGGTGACCGGGTCTTGTTGAGGAACTTAGGCATTCCAGGCAAACACAAGTTGGCTGATCGCTGGAAATCACAGCCATTTGTAGTGTGCAGGAAACTTCCAGGGCTCCCAGTGTATGAGATCAAGCCAGAAGGAAAAACTGGGCCAGTAAAAACATGGCACCGAAATCACCTCTTACCTCTCACTGAGGCAGTCAGGACAAGCACAGAGAAGGAATCCACACCCACTGATGTGTGTAGACCAGTAACCAGGTCCCAACCTGCACCTTCTATAGATGAGGGAGTGGAGATGAGCTGGCTGTGGCTTCCTGAAGATTCAGAAACAGATGCTGATGTCCTTTCGGAGGTAGAGGAGGATGATAATGGAACTCTTAGGGCAGAGGCCCCGGAATTTGTGCCGACCACTCACTCTGTAGGAGAGCCCAGTGCTTCCATTCATTCCCCACCCTTAAGCATTGAACGGAATGATGACCTTGGCCCAGAAGGAATGGACACTCCAAAAGTGCCCAGAGCAAAGAGAGACATTCGCCCACCACGCAGACTGACTTATGACACATTGGGCGAATGCTCTGAAGCCTCACAGTTTGTGAGCAGAAGAAACTTTGAACTGCCTGGTCCCTCTACTCTTGATTTAGTAAGGGACAGCCCCAGCTCACCCCTTGACACATCTGTACCAGACATGGTAGTATCAGCTGTGGGTGCACAGGATAGCTTCCCACTGTATGACAATTGGTGGAAAGCTCCTCTGTCCGTTTTGTGTGAACGTATAGAAACTAGAATGCAAGATAGGATTAGCAATTTGGACCTCTTTGGGGGACCAAAGAGACAAAGTAGGGGGAGTGTGTAGCGCTGATGTATATAAATGTGTATATTGCATTTCCTAGATGGCATTCATGGACATTGAGATTGTTGAGTGCTTGGAGCCATCTAGTGGCCAATTGTTGTTAATGCAAGAAGCATTCCACTATCTGAGGAATAAAGAAGAAAGACTATTGGTTCTCAGAGTTGACCTTTGTAAATAGGAAGTAGATCAAAGACCCAGGAACAATTTCTTGCGCAGTGCATGCTGGGATTTGCTATATAAGGAGTGGGAGCAGCCATCTTGGGTCCTTTTGGAACCGCATGGGCAGCCGGAGAGGATCTGTGAGGAGACGGGACCGAACAACAAGGCCCACAGACATTTCCATTGAGCATCGGAGGACGGGAGTCCCCCAGCAGAGTTGGCCTGGTGTTTGATCCAGCTGACGGAGCAACGGGAGGAGGTCGCCGGACTGTACGGAGCCTGTGTCCAGTTAGGTGAGTGGGTTACGGCCCACAGTTTGTTATGCCTCACACGCCATTAGACTAACACACAGGCCTCACTACATACTTCCAAGAAGAAGCGGAGGGGTTGCCTTTAGGAAGGTTGAAGGCCTAGTTGTTCGGGACGCTCTCCAGAAGGCCAAGGCAGTTAACCCACTCATTGCGGAGACATTTTTTTCAGGAAGTTTATTCGTTTTGTTTGGATTACAAATTACTTGGGAAACATTATTAGCTAGCGAAGAAAGAAGATCAAGAACTGACTGTTTGTTTTTTTTGTGAGATCTCACGGTTACCTTACAAAGTAGGGGGAGCTCCTAGGCTTAGTTTTATTTTCTTATTCATATACCTGCAGGTATACTGTTTGTTATTTGATTGCTGTATAGATTTAATTTTTTGTGCTCTCATCCCATGTTAGGAGGATAGCACAGTTTATGTACTGGTGCTTCTTTACTTGCCAATTATCAACAGTAAAAGAATACTACTGTTTAAGCATATCAGGGTTGTGGCGTATTGCTTTATTCACTCTAGGTGCCGCTCGTGGATCCTGAAGTTACAAACAGGTATCTGGTATCACAGTGTACAGTATTGTATTGTATTGCACCACAGCTGTGTAAAGGGGATTGAGCCTTATCATTGGGGTTGTAGTTAGAGAGTGCAGGCCCAAAATTTAATCAGCAGCTCCTGCGGGGGTCAGTGCTACATAATTAATCGAAATTAGTCGATTAATCGATTAAAAAAAAAAATCGATTAATCGAACACAAAAATTTTGATCAGTAACAGCCCTAGTATCTAGTATATTGACTGTCAGTCACCTTATAGTAGGGAAGTAGGCGTCACTTTAGCCAGTCACGCAGACATACCAGAGTGTTAACATTTTCTGGAAGCAGACATGATCGCATTTTATTGACATATACCCTGAAGAACTGAACAGTCTTTTGCACGGAACAGATGTTGTCAATATACAAAGAATTGTCTGCACAAAACTGCTTAGGACAGGAAAACGATGGTTATTTTTAGCCCCTTTCCCCCGATGGAGCCTGATGCATCCTCCTGCTCAACAGATGCAAAGGTACTTCAATCCAATGGGTGCAGTTTGCTTGCATCCAGCAGGATAAGTTTTACTGTCCAGGCTGTCCGGTGATGTCAACAAAATTTGATCGATCAAAAAAATTTAAATCGATCAAAAAAATGTAAGATTAATCGAGGAATTAATCTTTAATTTCCCCAGCCCTACTATTTTTGCCTTTGTCAAAATCAACTTCTGATTGTCTCGCCAAAGTGAAAACTAATTTCACCCATCTGTACTAAGTATGATGCTCCGTACACGTGCGGAATTTCCGACGGGAAAAGTTCTTGTCGGAAATCCCGAGGGGAAAGCCGAGAATCTGCTCAGTCTGCTTGGTCGGGAAAACTGCCAAAAACCGCCGGGCAAATGTCTGCCAGTTTTCCTGGCAGGAAAAAAGAGAGTTGGTTCTCTTTTTTTTTTTGTCCGGCAGTTTTTGGGCAGTTTTCCCGTCGCATACACACGGCTGGGTTTCCTGGCCAAAAGCTCTCCTCACAGTTTTCCCGTCAGCACGAGGCTTGAGAGAGATTTGAAGTCTTAATTTCGCTGACATTTTGGCAGAATACACTGGAGTGAACTTCAGTCTAATTTGGACTTAATATACTGTAGCTGAAATCACTTTACTCATTCCTAGTTTTGGTTAGAGTTTGGTAGAGTTGAAGAGAAACGTTGCACCCCCCCCCCACATTCCCCTGTGATATATTTTTGTATCTCCTTTTACCTAACTTGATTCGGCTAACCTCAATCCACATACCTACACTCCCATTGTCCTGTTGTGATCAACTGCTCTGCTGTTGAATTTTGGGTTCTGTGCCTCCATATTCTTTTCTGACGTTATTTGCAGCCAGCTGTCTCATCCAGGTTTAAGCAGCTGGCCCCCTGATGATGCACACCAGGTCCACCCTCCTCGGGCACCATGTATTTCCTCCTCCAGCATTGTGTAGAAGCTCTAAAATCTCTTAGGATATGTGATTTGCACACCCCTTGAGGCACCAGAAACAGGGACTAGTGTTGAGCGGAATACGCCATATTCGATTTCGTGATATTGCGCGAATATATAGAAGAATATTTGCGAATATTCGCTAATATCGAATATTCGTGATATTTTATCCAAAAAAAATTGTACGAAATTTCGCTAATGCGAAATTTCGCTAATGCGAAAATGATTGCGAAATTCTCATAAACGGAGATCATTTCCTGTATTACTAAACTAATATGCACTAAACACTAACTCTACACTAACTCTACTTAAAAGAAAGGAGAATAAGGGGGCAAAAGAAGGGCGGAGAAGATAATCGCGCAATATTCCTATTGCGCGATTATCTTCTCCGCCCTTCTTTTGCATCAGAGCCAATCAGAATAACTCGAATATTCGGCAAAAGGAATATCGCGCAATATTCCTTTTGCCGAATATTCGAGTTATTCTGATTGGCTCTGATGCGTGCATCAGAGCCAATCAGAATAACTCGAATATTCGGCAAACGGAATATTGCACGATTATCTTCTCCGCCCCTCTTTTGCATCAGAGCCAATCAGAATAACTCGAATATTCGGCAAAAGGAATATCGCGCAATATTCCTTTTGCCGAATATTCAAGTTATTCTGATTGGCTCTGATGCAAAAGAGGGGCGGAGAAGATAATCGCGCAATATTCCGTTTGCCGAATATTCGAGTTATTCTGATTGGCCCCCCTCAAGCCAACAGCCGCGCTCGACCAGGATTGGGGTGCGTTTGGCGACCTACTTCACGATTGGAGATTCTCTCTTCTATATCCCACATTCACCACATCAACTCTGTGGATGGCTGAGCCTGGAGCAGCAACACCACCTGGATACAACAGAGGGAATCCATCTGGGAAAGCGAGATCTCCATACCTGATGAATCCAACTATATGCCTATATATAGCATCTTGAAGGTAAGGGAACTACATCACCTGTTGGCGACTCCCAGTACTGAACAGCATCTAGAGTGAAGTCATCCATCATATTATCATCTAGCCCGCCAGCTGTTACCAGCAAGATACCGCTTGGCACAATTGTCCACAGCCCAGCACATCCCCCACCGGTCCCTAAGGACCTCACTCCTGGTTTTCAGCAGTGTCTGACACATGGAACTCTATTTATCCACTATACTCGTTTTTTGCTCCCATTCACATATATGAGCCTTTGTATTCACATAGCACTTTTGAGTGTTTTGAGTTTTTTGTCTTTGACATTTCATGTATTGTGTAATTTAGTGCTCACGCACCACTATTTGTAGCGCTTATCACCTATTTTATTCATATGTTATTTTGTGTTTTGTGGACACTATAGATTGAGCTGCCTCTTAAGTGTGGTTGCTACCCATTCATTCACCACTGTTTACTCACAGTAGCACATTAGTTTTTCCCAAACATTTTGTTTTAAAAATAAATTTGAAAAAATACGAATATTCGCCGCGTTATTCGCGAATACTCTAATATGCAATATTCGTAGCGAATATTCGCAATGCGAATATTCGTGAGCAACACTAGCAGGGACATGTCAATCTTATTTAGACAAAGATGGAGGTGGGGGCAGGTGCTGTGGCTGCCTGCAGTAGTTTTCAGCATCGACGGTGTTCAATATAGATGGAGGAATTTTTTGGATTTTTTGTTTGACTACCTTTAGAGCAATGCTTTGCAACCTCAGTGATCCAGTGCCCTCAGCAGGTCATGCTTGGGGAATTCCCCTTAAAATACCAAGTCAATGACATTGAATCATTTGTGTAAGATTAAGGAAATTCTAAAAACATGACCTGTTGGGGAGTACTTGAGGACACGGCGTCCGCAGGTAGGGGCAAGGGGGGTCAAGTGATCAGATCGGCACATTCAACACAGTGGCGTCGCTATGGGGTGCGGGCAGCCAGCTGTGTGACACCATCAAGGTGCTGTCACCCCCCCATCAGTGTAGTGTGAATGCAGGCTTTTTTCCCTGCTCAGTCCAGCAGGGAACTTAGAGGTGCTGTGTCAGGAGAAAGTCAAGCTGTGGTTTGTCAGAGGTTTCCCCAGCTCACCCACTCTTTCTTCTGTCAGGCAGAGGAGACAGCGGCTCTCACCAGGTTCCACGCCCAGCTTCATGCCCGCTCCGTTCATTCCCCATTGGTCGTAAGTGAGGGCCAATCAAAGGATAGGAGAGCATCATGGGACATGTAGTCACGAAGATTGGAGGACCTATTTTCCACAGGAAGGAGGCTACAGCTAGATCAAGAGAGAGATTGATAGACTGCAGCCTGGAAAAAAGGTGAGGGAGTGAGTGCTACAGGACGAACAAAGAGGTGTGTGCTGGGCGGAAGCCAGAGAGAGAGCTACACTGCCCAGCGCCACCAGAGAGAGAGCTACACTGTCCAGCACCACCAGAGAGAGAGCTACACTGCCAAGCGCCACCAGAGAGAGAGCCACGCTACCCAGCGCCACCAGAGAGAGAGCCACGCTACCCAGCTAGAGAGAGAAAGACTGAGCCACTGCCAGGGTACACCCCGTGCCAATGTGTTTTTTTTTAACTCTTTTACTGGACAGAATTCTTCATAATAGCAAAACAAGCAATAACTTGCTGTCCCAAATCAATTGTAGTATTAGTCCCAAACACATGGATAGAGTCTATAACCATGGAAGAAGAACATACATTGTATAACTGGTCCCATCCAAGGGTAGTGACAGAGAGAAGACTGCTGTGTGCCATACTGTTTCAAACTTATGGTCTGGGTGTCTTTCAGGCCATAGGCCTTGCCATGTGTGCCCCTCCAAAGTGGTCAACACCCTTCCTGGCTCTCCATCTAAGCTCTCACCTTTACATCTCAAGACTTTCTCTGTTTTCAACCTCCCCGTGCCCACTTTTAGATCCATTCCCATGGGTGGTTAAAAAAGAAAAAGGCAACAACCCATTTTTTTTACAGTTTTTATATATCAGCCAAAAATTCTGAAGCTAGTTAATGAAATCTGTAAAATTGACGTGGAACGTTGTCCACGGCAATCAATCATCTTTTAGATCCAAGAAGAAATATGGTTATCAGTAACAGCTGCAGTTTTGTTCCCATTTATTTGCTTCATTTGTCACACATTAGCCCCGCTGGGTCCGTACTTGAATTTTAGCTTCATCTACAGCTTCTGCATGTTCCTCAGTAGCCCGTATTTGGCATGACCTTATCTGCCTGTGAGCGCCATCCTGTCAGCCAGATGAAACATTTTCTCTCTCAGGTTTCACATAAATCCAGCAAATGTAGTGCAATTCCCAGCACCCTGCTTAAAGGGTATGCTTAGTTTGCAGAACTATATATGTCATGTAATATTACTCTCACAGATTTGTCACTGACATATGGTGATTGCCCTTCGCTGGTAGCTGCACTAGAGAAATGTCATCTAATAAACTCTAAATTCCTAAATACAGAAAATGGAAACGATTCATCGAATATTATTGTGTATGTCAAATCTTCACAGTCTAGATTTCTGCTGCTTAAAGCTGAACTCTAGTCATATATAAAAGACACACATTAACCATTTCAGCCGCGGAAGGGTTTACCCCCTTAATGACTGGGACATTTTTTGCGATACGGCACTGCGTCGCTTTAACTGACAATTGCGTGGTTGTGCGACATTGTACCCAACCAAAATTTATGTCCTTTTTTTCTCACAAGTAGAGCTTTCTTTTGGTGGTATTTGATCACCTCTGCGGTTTTTATTTTTTGCGCTATAAACAAAAAAAAGGCCAATTTTTTACTTTTTGCTATAATAAATATCCCAATATTTTTTTTTTTTTTTAACCAATTTATTCATCAGTTTAGGCCAATATGTATTCTTCTACATATTTTTGGTAAAATTGAAATAAGCGTATAGAGATTGGTTTGCACAAAGGTTATAGCGTCTACAAAATAGGGGATAGATTTATGGCATTTTTATGATAATTTTTTTTACTTGTAATGGTGGCGAGCTGCGGAAAGATTTATGGCATTTTTATGGCATTTTTATTATTATTATTATTGTTTTTATTAGTAATGGCGGTGATCTGCGATTTTTTTGCGGTATTGCGACATTGCAGCAGACAGATCGGACACTTTTTTGGGACCATTGACATTTATGCAGCGATCAGTGCTATAAAATTGAACTGATTACTGTCTAAATGTCATCAACAGGGAAGGGGTTAACACTAGGGGGTATTCAAGGGGTTAAATGTGTTTCCTCACATGTGTTTCTAACTGTGGGGGCAGTGTACTGACTAGAGGAGGAGACAGATCGCCCTTCCTAACTACTAGGAAGAGACAATCTGTTTCTCCTCTCCTGTCAGAACAGGGATTTGTGTGTTTACACACACAAATCCCCATTCTGGATCTAAAGGAGCCGACATGCAGGTACGGCGATTCGCGCAGGGGAGCAAACCTGCTGCCATCAATGTACATGGTACAGTCGGGAAGTGGTTAATGTAATTTTCTAATTATTAAAAGAGAAGTATGGGTATATATATATATATATATTTTAATCATACTAATCTAGGTGAACGCAACATCAGTCCGATGCTGCATCTGACCCCCCCCGCCAGCTCTAACACTAAGATCGAACACCACTGATCACTCAGTTCTCACAACTCCCTGATCAGAGAGCTGCTGAATGTAAGTCAGCATCTCTCTGCTCTGCCCCCAAGTTAGGCTTTGCAGCACAAATAAATTACATTCGTTTAAAAAGTGAATAATGTCCAATTGTAAGAGTGAGAGAGGGGAGGAGGAGGGAGATAAGATGACATAAAATTTAGGGTGATGGCATATGTCCCAACTTTTTGAGATGGGAATGAGGGACACCTATCAGCAAAAGTATGCAGCCATAGGACACACCCCTTGCCACGCCCCCTTAAAGGAGAATTGTACAAAAAAAAAAGATTGGTTAAACACATAAGTGCTTATTTTACCTCTACTATTACTTTATATTGGCTTTTGGAATTTACAAATGCAGCAATTTAGAAATCAGATAAAAGGTTTAGCACTGGAAAACACTTTTTGATAGATAAGAAGTTAACTTTATATACATCTATATATATAGATCCGACCAAAATGAGGGACAAATGAGGAGGAAAGAGGGAGAGAGGGACATTGCTCCAAATCAGGGACAGTCCCTCAAAATCAGAGATAGTTGGGAGGTATGCTGTACAGCAGAACTTAGAGAGGCATACCTCCCAACTTTTTTAGATGGGAATGAGGGACGCCTATCAGCAAAAGTATGCAGGCATTGGGCACACCCCTTGCCACGCCCCCTTAAAGGAGAATTTAACAAAAAAATAAGATTGGTTAAACCCACAAGTGCTTTTTTTTACCACTACTATTCCTTTATATTGGCTTTTAGAATTTACAAATGCATCAATTTTAAAATCAGATGAAAGGTTTAGCTCTGGGGAACACTTTTTGATAGATAAAAAGTGAATTTTATATACAACTATACGGATCAGACCAAAATGAGGGACAAATGGAGAGGAATGAGGGGCATTGCTCCAAATCAGGGACAGTCCCTTGAAATCAGGGACAGTTGGGAGGTATGCTGTACAGCAGAGCTTAGAGAGGGGAAAGTAGAAGCTGCACAAGGAGCCATTCAGGTGTGCTGTAGTACAAGAAGCATGCTGATAGGAGCAGAGTGACAGAGAGGCAAGATCATCAAGAAGGAAAGTGCTGCTTCTCCATGCATTGCTCAGCCACAAACTATGAATGGGATTGGGGGGGGTAGGGTGACCACATTTCCAAACTACCATTCAGGGACACCCTCCCTTCCCAAAAATCAGCTTGTGCTGTAAAGAATTACAGCACAGTGATTGGACACAAAAGGAGGGATTTATGATTTCTCCAATCACAAGCAGGGGGCGGGATTGTGCTCCTCCAGACATTCCCGGCCAGGACAAATACTGTCAGTGAGTAAAGCGGTTATGTGGCAGCATCAGATTGGCCTGGGGAGTGGCTGTGGTCCAGTTTCATTCCGGGACACTGTATTGTCCTGGAATGAATGTTCCCGGGACAGACCTGCAAAATGCGGGACTGTCCTGGGCAATCCGTGACACGTGGTCACCCTATTGGGGAGGAGTCTGATAAATGAAAGTGAAACTGCAGCAGGGAAAAATTAGGTGTCTTCCCCTACTAGACAGGGATCTGCTATGTGACAAATCCGTGTTAATGCCAGGAAAAGATGTACAGAAATACAAATCCTTTGGCAGGTAAAACTGCTTTCCCATAAGTATTTCGAGTATTGAGCTGTTTGCCTGGGGTTTAGCTTTGAAAAGTCTCCTGTCCTGACCTAAAAAAGGAAATGAATACAGTATAGTAAAATGCATTTATAATACCTGCCAGTTCTGCCTCTGTTAAAGCTGATCTTTGCTCTCTTGCGGAGTTAGAAGTGACAGGATAATCTTTTAGTATCCTGGTGTGCCAGAGGCCTGCGACTCCATGTACGGTGGCTCCCCTCCTCTGCCATTACAACTCTAGAGACATAGCTGCCGGTGGGAAGAACATCAGTCTGATTAAATACTGGTAACTCAATCCAGCCAACAGCAGGCTGGTCACTTTCTTGTTTTACAGGGGCCTGGAAGTAAAATGTTATTTAGGTCAGTGGATCAGTGGTTCTCAACCTTATTGAGATCAGGGCTTGGGATATTATTCTATGTCCCAATTTGGAAAATAAAATAAGATAGAATGGATTGAAATGCTACAAGAGGCCTGGATGGGTCTGGGTTAGACATACCTCCCAACATTTTAAGATGGGAATGAGGGATGCCTATCAGCAAACGTATATGGGCTTGGGACACGCCCCCTGCCACACCCCCTTAAAGGAGAATTAACCCCAAAAAAGGTTAATTAAATCCACAAGGGCTTTTTTTTCCACTACTATTCTTTTATATTGGCTTTTTAAATTTACAAATACAGCAATTTAGAAATTGGATGAAAGGTTTAGCACTGGGAAACACATTTTGATAGACAAAAAGTGCATTTTATATCCAACTATATAGATCAAACCAAAATGAGGGACAAATGAGGAGGACTGAGGGACAGAGGGACATTGTTCCAAATCAGGGACAGTCCCTCCAAATCAGGGAGAGTTGGAAGCTATGGGGTTAGGGTTTCCAACTGTCCGAAACTGTCTGAAACCTGGACACACTATTCAGATGGGACTGAAACTCCCCTCGAACTTAGGCGTGCCAGGGCACACCCTATTCACCCAGTGCAGCTCAAATTCCCCCGGGTTGCATCCACCTATGCTCCCCATTAACCAAGTACCACAACCACACAGTGCATAGGCCCTCCCTTTCTTCTATGTCCTGCCCCTGAGCAAGTAAGTACACTAAGGCAGTGTTTTTCAACTCCAGTCCTCAAGGCACACCAACAGGTCATGTTTTCAGGCTTTCCATTATTTTGCACAGGTGATTTGATCAGTTTCACTGCCTTAGTAATCACCACAGCCATTTCACCTGAGGGAAATCCTGAAAACCTGACCTGTTGGTGTGCCTTGAGGACTGGAGTTGAAAAACACTGCACTAAGGTAAGGGGGACTCAGATGTAAGGGGTGCTCTGTGGAAGGGGGAGCTTTGGGAACTCTGATTTAATGGGTAATGCTGGGAATTCTGATCTAAGTGGGGGCTTTGTTAAACAGAAACCCCCTTACATCAGAGTTCCATTGTATACCACAATCCACAGTGTTCCCCCTAAACAGAAAAAACATCTGTTTCCAGCTAAAGTGTTTGGGTTTGGCTTGAAGAAAAGGTGGCAACCCTAGTCTGGGTGTCACTGTGTGGGGGGGGGGGGGGGGTTCTGGAGGGAGTTAGAAGACTCTGCAGCAGACCTAATCCTGTAGGGGTAAGGTTCCTGGAGGGATCTGGGGGAAACTGGCTGTGATCTTTGTAGGGTAACTCTGGGAGACTGTAGGCTACTGTGACAGCTAGAGGACACTGTTGAAGGTTAAGGGATCTATGGGGGAGTAGGAGCCTCTGCAGCAAGCTGGGGAGACACTGCAGGTTGCTGAGTTGCACTGTGGGAGGTTTGGGGGCACTATGGGCGCAGAATGCTCTAAGGACATTTTGGGGGTACTGTGGGAGGTTTGAGGACACGATAGGCGATTAGAGTTCTCAGGACATTTAGGGGCACTGTAGGAGGTTTGGGGGCACTATGGGTACTGAGAGTTCTCAGGGCATTTGGGGGCACTTTGGGGGGTTAAAAGGCACAGCAGGCCACTATGGGAGGTTGGGGACACTATGGGAGCTGAAAGGGACTGTGGGAGGTTAGGGGATCTTCAGCTGATTGGAGGCCTGGAAGGAGGGAGGGTGGTCCAGTAGATGAGGACCAATACCAGCAGAATAAAATGGGCACACAGCTATGGTGAGCTATTACTAAGCACTAAGGCTCGCGTACATATATGGGTGGCCGAATGGCTCTCCTGCACAAAACCCGTACAGGTACGGGGTTCCTTTAACAGCCGCCAGAGGTTGCACGTGTGCCTGCTGCAAGGAGGGGGACCCGATCCGCCAGCACAGGGATTTATGTGTGTAAACACAGAAATTCCTGTGCTGTCAGAGGAGAGGAGACATGTCGTTTGTTCCTATGAAGTAGGGGACGCAAAATGTCTCCTCTCCTACTTATTCCTATCCACATACAGTTAGAACACACTGAGGGAACACATATTTAACCCCTTGATCGCTCCCTAGTGTTAATTTCTTCCCTGCCAGTAATCATCTTCCGTTGAGCTTCAGCTGGTGGACAGATGGCCTTGCGTTCTCCTGAAAAATGTCTCGATAAACTTGGGAATTCATTTTTCCTTTGATTATAGCAATCTGTCCAGGCCCTGAAGCATCAAAGCAGCCCCAAACCATGATGCCCCCACCACCATACTTCACAGTTGGGATGATGTTTTGATGTTGGTTGCTGTGCCTCTTTTTCTCCACACATAGTGTTGTGTGTTTCTTCCAAACAACTCAACTTTGGTTATATCTGTCCACAGAATATTTTGCCAGTACTGCTGTGGAACATCCAGGTGCTCTTGTGCAAACTGTAAACGTGCAGCAATGTTTTTTTTGGACAGCAGTGGCTTCCTATGTGGTGTCCTCCCATGAAATCCATTCTTGTTTAGTGTTTTACGTATCATAGATTCGCTAACAGGGATGTTAGCATATGCCAGAGACTTTTGTAAGTCTTTAGCACACACTTTAGGATCCTTCTTCACCTCATTGAGCACTCTGCGCTGTTCTCTTGCAGTCATCTTTACAGGACGGCCACTCCTAGGGAGAGTAGCAGCAGTGCTGAACTTTATCCATTTATAAATAATTTGTCTTAAGGTGGACTGATGAACAGCAAGGCTTTTGGAGATACCTTTATAACCCTTTCCAGCTCAATGCAAGTCAACAATTCTTAATCATAGGTCTTCTGAAAGCTCTTTTGTGCGAGACATCATTCACATCAGGCAATGCTTCTTGTGAAAAGCAAACCCAGAACTAGTGTGTATTTTTTTTATAGGGCAGGGCAGCTGTAACCAGCACCTTCAATTTCATCTTATTGATTGGACTCCGGTTGGCTGACACCTCACTCCAATTAGCTCTTGGAGATGTCATTAGTCGAGGGGTTCACATACTTGTTCCACCTGCACTGTAAATGTTTACATAATGCGTTCAAAAAAAACATGGTAGAATGTAATTCTTTTTGTGTAATTAGTTTAAGCAGACTGTGATTGTCTATTGTTGTGACTTAGATGAAGATCAAATCACATTTTGTATGTCCAATTTGTGCAGAAATCCATATCATTCCAAAAGGGTTCACATACTTTTTATTGCAACTGTATTAAAGGCTAGGTTCAACTGTAGGAACACATTACATCTATACTTAGGATGTAAGTTAATATGCTTCCAATCAACTGTCTCCCACATTCAGAACCTTCTCCCTGTGACAGCAGGTGGTGTTCATGTGTGTTTGAGCTGTGGGGTGCACACTCTAATGCAATAGGCTGCGCACACCTATGCCTATCACATTATTTTATCACACAGATAGGATATCTTTGCATACATTTATTTTTAAAAAATTGTTAATAAGTTAGGTTATAATGTCCTTTTAACAATATTTTGTGACAATTTGCTCTTTTCGTAAATCATTATGATTACATTGTGGTTCTTTTTTTTTAATCAATTAATTAATTTTTTTTCCCCGTTGTTGGTCTGTTATTATGTGCTAGCAACATTTTGAAGTATCACACAGAGCTGCCTTCCACACTAGTAACACTGCTGAGTATCTTCGAGTCATGCTCTTGAGTACAATTCGTAGAAAATATGCGCTTTGTGTATATGATGCTTTGGCTTAGGGCCAAATGTGACGCCAACTGTTTCAATATGAGATTTTTTTATGTTGCTTTGTGTGATTCATTTTACTGTGTACACAAGAGACTTCCCACTTTTTTTTTTTTTTTTTCTGCTGCGGCTGCTATTTTCATGCAAGCTCAGTATCAGGACACACATTTTATTTAGAGAAGGTAAGAAGTGGGAAAATTGATGCAAATGCCTCTGCTGATATTTCCCTCTGCAATCTTCTGATTTCTGTGACTTCAGGAATAAGATGGTGCTGGACGTGTTCTGTTTGTAAAGTTTGTTTCTCTGTATCACTGCCCGCTGTCTCCATGTGGTGTTAACACTTTATAAAAGAACATGAATATCTGTGGATAAATCACGGGCAAAATCACAGCAGCCTCCGCTGAGCTGACCCAAGGAAGACAGCAAAGTTTAAATATGTCGTAAATAAAGAGATACTTTCAGGGTTATTTAAAAAGTACCTCTCATGAGATAAAGAAACTGGCCTGCTCTTGCTGGTTCTGTGGAAGTTAACGAGCATGCCAATGGACAATAAAAGGTTACCAAGATTGATTGAAGTCTTAGGGCCTATTTCCATTTTTATAGTGCGTTAATCATTAGACATGTGCATTCATTTTCGTCCGAATTTTGGGTATTTTCGTTATCGTTTTAACAAACGAAAACGAACGCGCAGAATCCGAATGATCCGACATAATTTTTTTTATTTTTTTTTGTTTTCGTTGCTACAACAGGTCGATATAGATAGGGGATTCAACATGATGCTGACAATAGCAATCTGTGTCTATGGAACCCGCGCTTGAATGTGCCTAACCTTAACTATATTAGTCCAAGATTATTCTACATAGAGAGGAAAGATTCCACATAGAGAGAAAAGATTCGACATTATAGAGACAGTGTTGGGCTAGACCATGGGTCTTCAAACTACGGCCCTCAAGTTGTTCAGGAACTACAATTCCCATCATGCCTAGTCATGTCTGTGAATGTCAGAGTTTTACAATGCCTCATGGGATGTGTAGTTCCACAACAGCTGGAGGGCCGTAGTTTGAGGATCACTGGGCTAGACTATTCGACATGAATGACAAAGATTCAACGGAGCAGCGAAAAACATACAAACATTGAATCTGTCATTGAAGGTTTATGGTGTCACGACCGCGCAATTGAATAAAGTGTTATGCCACGTACACACGACCGTTATTCATGTCATGAAAAAAAAAGTTTTTCTCTATGTGATTCCTCTCAAGCCTGCCTTGCATAAACACGTTCGTAAAAAAAAAATGCTTGAGCAAAGCGCGGTGACGTACAACGCGTACGAAGGCACTATAAAGGGAAAGTTCCATTTGAATGGCGCCACCCTTTGGGTGGCTTTTGCCAATTTCATCGTCTCATAAATTGCTTCTGAGCACAAGCATTTTTTCCCCCTCGTTAAAGCCTACACGCGACTGTTTTTCACGACGTGAAAAAGGACGACGTGGAAAAAATAGACACAAAAAAATAGAGCAGGTTCTAAATTTTAAACTGCCATTTTTCTCATCAAGAAAAATGCTCTGGAGCCTACACATGACCGTTTTTTATTATTTTAATTTAAAAAATTGCATTATTCTCGTCATGAAAAACGGTCGTGTGTACGTGGCATTAGATGTTCCTATCTTGCACTTGTCTTTGGCTTCTCCTACAGTATCTCTCGCTTTCCTCTGTGCCCTACAAACACCTGAGATCTCATCTTGCTCATCATCACCCTGTCATCACCTCCATCATTCATTACATTTCTACACCTATTATCCATTCCTCTCCCTCACATCTGTCCAATGTTTGCACTAATTCATTTGACTTGTTACACATTTCCTTCTTATTCAGTGACTTGTACAATACACACATCCACTTTAAATATTTAATTTAAGAGCTTTTTCTACGACTTTATCATCAGGTTGTCTTGCCTAATCAACAAATACATCACAATGCAGTACAATTCTCAGCTTTGCCATCAGCATCTGACATTTTTCTATTCTGGCTATTTCTTTTGGCCTTCAATCCCACCGGAGATGATTTTGACCCAAACAACCTCATCTCATAATCTTTCTGCTCACCAAATCGTATTTAGCAGGAAAATGATACCTAATAGTCATTCCACACGTACTGCTTTCATATTGCTCATCAATTCTAATCTCAAATAAGGACCACTATCTGACATCGAAAAGGTTCTTCCCACAGAGAGCTAGCTTCCATCATAACCTGAATGAAGCCTATACTATTATCAGCAACATATTCAGATTGCAGATATCAACATATAGAGTCATTTACGCCTTTCTTCTCTCGTGCTTCTGGTAGTGTCGACCTTTAGGGCCCATTCACAGCTTTTGTGTTGGGATGAGCTGGGATGTGTTGTTCAGTGCAGTCACAATGCAAAAGACAAGATGACTTGCTTTTTTCCCATCATGTCAGTTCAAGATGTCATTCAGTACTATTTGAAAGTGATCAGCACTTTGGCACTAAGTTCTCCCAGCACCCAACAGCAGCCGTGCGTTCGGTGTAGCTGCTGGTGTGAATCAGACCTAAGCCCAGCCATGTTGACCTTTGGGCCAAACATTAATTTTGTCCTATTGGCTGCTGTTTTAATAATTACTGCTAACATGTGTGACTTTGTAGTAATAGAGTTCCTTTACAACATAAAAAAATAAAATAAATTAAGAAGAAAAAAATGTGTAGGTCTCTCTGGGGTTGATTTACTAAAACTAGAGAGTGCAAAATCTGGTCCAGCTCTTCATAGAAACCAATCAGCTTCCAGATTTTTTTGTCAAAGCTTAATTGCACAAGTTCCAATTAGAAGCTGATTGGCTACCATGCATAGCCGCACCAGATTTTGCATTCTTCAGAGTCATAGGATGAGCTAATCTGTAGGGATGGGCCGAACGGACCCCTGTTTGGTTTGGACCCGAACGTTCCAAACACCGCAAAAGTTCATACCGAATAACAAACCTTATTAAAGTCAATAGGACCCGATGTCAAATATCAAAAGTGCCCATTTTGAAGGCTTAAATGCAAGTATTTGGGCATACAATGGTTATAGGTAGGGGTGCAACGGATCAAAAAACTCACAGTTCAGCTCGTTCCTCGGATCAGGAGTGACGGATCGGATCATTTTTCGGATCAGCAAAAAAAATCCCCCCCACTGTAATATCCACATCTCCCTCCCCCCACTGCAATAGGGTTGGTGTCACCTGTTGCAAAAAAAAAAAATGGTGTTGTCCCCCCCTCAGTACAGACACCCCAGTAGTACCCCCCCCCTCTTAGTGCACCCCCCAGTAGTAAAGACAGTGACCCCCCCAGTAGTACAGGCAGACAGTGACCCCCCCAGTATAGGCACACAGTGACCCCCCCAGTAGTACAGACACACAGTGACCCCCCCCCCAGTAGTACAGGCACACAGTGACCTCCTCGTAGTACAGGCACACAGTGACCCCCCCCCAGTAGTACAGGCAGACAGTGACCCCCCAGTAGTACAGGCAGACAGTGACCCCCCCAGTAGTACAGGCAGACAGTGACCCCCCGTGCAGACCTCAGAGCACGGGCTCCTCCTCCTCTGTGGGTGTAAACAGAGAGGAGGGCCGCCGCCGGGTGTACCAAGATGGCCGCGGCTCCGGAGCTAGGCTGAATCCGAACGAGTCACCCCCTTTGGATCGGCACACTATGCGATACGCGGATTGCCATCACGGACATAGCATTAGGAAAGGCCGCGGCGGCTATCCACGGATCACATAGAGTGCCGATCCGAAGGGGGTGACCCGTTGCACCCCTAGTAATAGGGGTCCGGGTCCTGCCCTGGGGGACATGTATCAATACGAAAAAAGTTTGTGAAAAACTTCATTTTTAAATGAGCAGTGATTTTTTGATTTTTAAAGTGAAAACCTAAGAATGAAAAATTCCTTTTAATAAAAAAATATATATATATATATATGTATAATAGACACATTCTCACTACACTACAGTGAAACTATCTGAGATGTCCCTATTCTAGCTGCACACTATGCAAAGCTGAATGATGGTCCTCCTCACTACACTCACACTATCCCTAGACTGACACTAAACTAATATACTACACTAACAATTTAAACAACATAGCACAGTATAGCACACTAACTAATAACACTGAACAGAACCCTGTTCTATCTCTCTCCACTCCAAAATCACACTAATAATGGCTGCAATTGCAAGAATACTTTTATATTGTGGGGCAGGAATGAGCCATGATTGGATAAAGTCATGATGATATTGTCCAATCATGACTCTGACGTTGCTCTGTGCCCTGATTGGCTGAAGTTTTCACTGCTTCAGCCAATCAGGGCTTGCAATGCACTGTTCAGCGCCACAATGCAGTGTAAAAGGAGCTGAAGTCTCCGAGCGCGTAGCCTGTTGTTTCCAGTCCCTCCTCTCTCTTGGTGCCTTCCTTGGTTCCATTTCCGGTGACGTTATCGCCTGCGCTCCGCGCTAGACTTGGCCGATTTCCTGGTGGCCACAGGATAGACATTTGTTATACATCTGCCAACCCGTGGAACGAGATGCACCCGAGACCTGACCGCACCGTGGACTATATGACATAGATGAGCCTGTTTTTACTTCTGTCTGTAAGTGCATTACCTTTTAAACCAATACATTTCATTAAAAATATTGCACTTAGGTGGCACTTCCTGTTTTGCTCCCTTGTGCCATTTTCACAGAGACGGCTTTTCTCTGAGGACAGCTGCCGCCTACTATCACTCATCCCCCCTCTTTTGGATTTGTCATTGTACTATTATATGGACTAATGAACTGTGACTGTTATTAGACATATATATCGCCTATTGATAATATATTATATAGGTACACTAGTTTTTGCGCTAACAGTTAACCCTCCCTTTTTTCCACTGTATAAAGAGAGCATGCTTATATCTATGTTACTACAGGACACAGTAGTGACGTAGGGGCCAGTTTACGGAACCTCAACACTTGGCAGGGGATCAGTATTCTAACATTCCCAGAAATGTGTCAGATTAAGTTTTTCTTGGCACTTTATCTTGCAAAATGGTGGTGTGGGCATTGGGACAGTTAAGTACAACATCTTTTTCTTACAGGAGAACATTAATTTACATTTATACATTTTGCAACCAAGTCACTTAAAGCCCTATTGTTATATTTTTAGCCCAGATGAGGGGGGACCTTTGAATGCCCCTTGAACAATGAGTGGGATATAAGAATAGTGTGTCGGTCTTCCTCCTTCAATTCCTCAATGTAGTGTTTAATCCCCTCAGCGGTAATCCCGAGTTAGGCTCAGGGTGGAATTTCAGAATCAAAAGCGGTATCCCCGAGCCCGACTCGGGATCGCCTTGCAGGGTCCACAGGCAGGGAATTACTTACCTTGTCCCTGGATCCTGCGATGTCTCCCAGCTGTGTGATAGAGCAGTGTCCTCGCTCAATTTACACAGTGCCCGTGTGCCGCCGAGCTCCGTTCCCTGCGACGCTACGAAGCACGGGGGTGGAGATCGGCGCCAAATTCAAAAAAGTAAATACACACAATACATACAATATACTGTATTCTTATAGATTACAGTACTGTATGTAAAAAATACACACCCCCCTTTGTCCCTAGTGGTCTGCCCAGTATCCTACATGTACTTTTATATAATAGAAACTGTTCTTTCTGCCTGGAAACTGGAGATTGTCCATAGCAACCAAAAAGTATCCCTTCACATCCAAAGTGGTTTTAGAGCAGCTAGAAAACAGCGATAATAAATTATAATCACTTGCAGAATTGAGCGATAGTGATTTGTGGGGAAATTCGTCATCAAACAATAAAAGAAATGACAGCGACAATTCTGCAACTGAGCAAATTTCAGTGTTTTTGATTAGATTACATTATTGAATAATTTTTATTATGATGACATTATTATTTGTTATGATTATCTATAGTTATTGATTATATTATAATTTATGATTTTGTTTTTCAAACATTATCATACCCGAGATGTCTACTACACTCTTGTTTGGACAGATTTAAGTGATTTATTTCTATGAATTACAGGCCTACAATATAAAATGCCAAATTTCCATGAAAAATAATAGTACCGCTTTCAGCACCTAAAATCTGAAATAATCATACCGCCAGGGAGGTTAAGGGCCCAACCACAGCTGTTTGTACTCAGGACCTATTGGAAAATTGGGATGTCCATTCTGTACAAGGGATTGGAAGCTCTTTTTCTCTGTCTGTCAAGACTTATCCAGCATGACCTAGAAAACAAGCACAGACATATCAACACAAGAGTAACTGAAAGAGAAAATAATGCTGAGAATGAATTCTCCAGCATCTATCTATTGGTTTTACATGGACTCACACGTCACATACAATTATAATTTTTTTTAAATAATAATAGGAAAAAGAAGATGTTCCCTCCGCAACTAAGATTAGTAACAGACTTCTAATTTACACCTAGATAGATAAATCCATCCTTAATTAGGTTTGGACTTTGCTTTGCTGTCCTTTTCATTTTCACTGATAATTGAATTTCTGTATAATCTGTTATGCCTAGTGATATATAATAACCCCAATCAGTACTTTGTAGTTAGCTGATGTGTATTTGCTTTCAAGATACACCGCGGCAGTTTTTGTCTACGCAGATATTTGTAACAATGTCTAATTTTAGCCTGATAAATGTATTTGGAGATCACTGAGATGTATCTTTGTAGATGTTTTTTTGTTCATTTTTCATGGAAACAAATGCCACATTGTTAGCGTTGGATAGTCTTGTTTTTTTGTACTGAATGGGGGACATTTGTAAATTTGGTTGCACAGCAAAGCGAAGGTAAAAAGAAGCAGTAAAGCTGACTCAACACCAGTTGATTTTTTTTTTAAAACATTCATGCGATTTTCCCATTGTTAGTGGGGTCAAGATGATAAGTGTTTTTACTCAGGCCTCGTACACACCCCCGTTTTCCTTGGCAAAATCCATCAAGAAAAATGCTGCCGAGCATTTTTGCAGAGAAATCCGGTCGTGTGTATGTTTTTCGTCGAGAAAACTGCTGTGGATCTCGACAAGAAAAAAAGAGAACATGTTTTTCTCGTCGGGAGTCTCAATTTCCTCATCATGTTTCTCGTCGGGCTGGTTTACGACGAGAAACATGTTCGTGTGTATGCTTAGAAACCCGCGCATGCTCAGAATAAAGTATGAGACGGGAGCGCACCTTCTGTAAAAGTAGCGTTCGTAATGATAGCACATTTGTCACGCTGTAACAGACTGAAAAGCGCGAATCGTCTCATACCAAACTTTTACTTAACACGCAGTAACATGAGATTAACAAAAGCAGCCCCAAGGGTTGTGCCAGTGGAATCGAACTTCCACTTTATAGTGCCATTGTACGTGTTGTACGTCACCGCGTTTGAGAACGACAAGATTTTGTCTTGGTAGTATGTATGCAAAGAAAGCTTGACAAGATTCTCGACAAGCCTGACAAGAACCTTGTCGTGGAAAACGATGTTTCTTTTACGGGGAGATTCTCGGTCGTGTTAACGAGGCCTTAGGCCTCGTACACACGATCGGACATATCCGATGAAAACGGTCCGCGGACCATTTCCATCGGATATGTCCGATCGGGAGTTTGATCCGATGGCGTGTGAACACCATCGGATCAAATTCCCCGCCGCCGGACGGCGCGGTGACGTGGCGGTGACACCGCCACGTCACCGCACCAGGAAGTTAAACACTTAGGCCGCGTACACACGAGGGGATATGTCCGCTGAAAACGGTCCGATGGACCGTTTCAGCAGACATCTCCGCTCGTGTGTATGGGCTAGCGGACAGATTTCTCCACCCGACAGATTTCAAAGCATGCTTTGAAATCTATCCGGTGGGAATCTGTCCGCCCGACATGTCTGCTGGTTAGTACACTTACCAGCAGACATGTCGGCTCCCACCACCGCCGCGCCGCTGCCGAATGGATTCGGCGCATGCGCGGAAGTGTTTTACTTCCTGGTGCGGTGACGTTGCGGTGACGCGGCGGCGTCAACGTCACCGCCGCGTCACCGCCACGTCACCGCGCCTTCCGGCGGCGGGGAATTTGATCCGATGGTGTGTACACGCCATCGGATCAAACTCCCGATCGGACATATCCGATGGAAATGGTCCGCGGACCGTTTTCATCGGATATATCCGATCGTGTGTACGCCGCCTTACGCGCATGCGCCGAATCCATTCGGCGGCGGCGGTGGAGGACGACATGTCTGCTGGTAAGTGTACTAACCAGCAGACATGTCGGGCGGACAGATTCCCACCGGATAGATTTCAAAGCATGCTTTGAAATCTGTCGGGTGGAGAAATCTGTCCGCTAGCCCATACACACGAGCGGAGATGTCTGCTGAAACGGTCCATCGGACCGTTTTCAGCGGACATATCCCCTCGTGTGTACGAGGCCTTAGAGTAATGGAAGAATTGAAGGAGCAGGGTGGAAAATGTTTCCCCAATGAACTAAATTCCAACAGTAATTGTGTTTTTGGTTTAGGAAAGTCCATTCATTCCAAAATTGAATGTTTAAAACATTTTCAATTTTGAAGTATTTTCCAACGACATTCATCAAGACTCTGATGACATCATCAAATGAACTGATGTATAAAAATCTCAACTTAAAAAAAAAATTATCTCAAGTACTAAATTACAACCCCTGGAAAAAAAATATGAAATCACCACCCTTGGAAAATGTTCATTTAATTGTTTAATTGTGTAGGAAAAAAAAGAATTACAGACATGCCCCAAACCTTTTTTCATTTAACATTCTAACCTTTTGGCTTTAGGATAAAGTAAAAAAAAAAAAAAAAAAGAGAGAAAACCAGTCAGTTACTGTTTTTGCAGAGGAAAAGGCAGAGGTAAAATAATATAGAATCACTAAATTCTGAGAAAAATATTATGGAATCACAATGTACTTTGCAGTTCTAAAACAAACATCTGCATCAGATTACATCCTAAAAAAAGATGTAATTTTTCACCAAACATCCTTTCAATTGATGAAATAAGAAAAGTGTCCAAAATCTCAATATGAACTTGTCCATTCATTGAAGATTTAATGTCATCTCCCTTGTACATTCCCTTTACCTGACATGCAACCTCATATCCTCAGTGATTGTGGAAATGTGCATGTTTTCTTCAGGCAGTAGTCTTCATACATTTCATCAGGTCCTGATTGGATAGATTTATAGAAGCACAGCCATTGGCTTTCACTGCTGTCAATCAAATGCAATGACGCGGGATCCAGGCGGCAGAGCCAAGTCCAGCTGTCTGTATCAATGGACACAGCAGCAGGACACGGGAGCATGGGCGCACGAGTGCCTCGAGGGAGAGTAGCTCTGCAACGAGAAGAGGAGGAGCCAGGTGCGCCGCTGAGGGACCCCAGAAGAGGATGATCGGGGCCACTCTGTGCAAAACCAACTGCACAGAGGAGGTAAGTATGACATGTTTTTTGTTGTTGTTTGTTTTTTCTTTTTTTAGGAACTTTTACATATCTTTTAAGGTGTAACAGAGACAGAGGCAGAGTCAGAGTAACAGAGATACCTTCGGACAGCAGAATTGTCAGTCTGGATAGAGGGTAGTATTGGATGCACTGGCACATTTAGATGGACTTGACCAAGAAATTAAACTTAAACTCCAATTAACACTTTTTAGTTAGTTACAGCAACAGTTATTTTTTCCTTTTGGGATACATGGACTCCCGTGTTACGAACAAGATGGGGAATGTAATTTTGTTCTTAAGTTGAATTTGTTTGTAAGTCGGAACAGTGGCGCAGGGTAGAGCAGTGATCTGCAGGCTTCACTAGGCCAGACCAGGCCGCGGCCGCAACTGGCAGTTTTAGCGCCCTGGCATGCCAGGTGTGTGGATGGGCAGGCAGGATGGCGAGGGGGGCCCTTAACTTGCAGCCAGGCCAGGAACGGCTCACTCCAGCAAGGCACAGGCCAGGAAGATGGCGACGGCCGCGGGTGTGCGGGATTGCCGCAATACAGGCACAGGACACAGCAGGGTATGGAGAGGAACAGGCAGGCAGGTAATTGGGTTGTTTTTCAGCGTTTATGTTCAAGGATGGCTAAGGATGGAGTGCAGGATTCTTGGAGCTCCTCACTAGCACCCCATTCTAGTGTCATTCGCAATTCAGATGTTCGTAACTCGGGGACCCCCTGTAAACGTTTTGCATAAATTAATAAAAGCTGAGCATTGAATGCTCCCCTGTCAGTGGTAAATGGTTTGTCCCAAACCTCCAATTGCCACTTTTACTTGTCAGCTTCTTCTCTTAAAATAGATTGAAAAATAATAGACTTAGTGCCTAGATCACCAATTGAAAATAAAGGGGAAAAAAAAAAAGAAAATTAACCTGATCTAAGAACTGGTAAAATGCACATTTTTGCTATTGGGATTAGATACATTTTAAGTATAATGCCGCGTACACACGATCATTTTTTGTGATAAAAAAACAACGTTTTCTGTGAAGTAAAAAACGACGTTTTTGAAACGTCACTTTTCAAAGACGATGTTGCATACACACCATCGTTTTTTTCACAAAAAGCGAGGTTACGTTCACCACTCTTTTCCATTGAAGCTCGCTTCATAACTAGCTTCTGGGCATGCGCGGGTTGAAAAACGTCGTTTTAAACGACGTTTTTGCTACACACGGTGACTTTTTGTGAAAGTAGGTGTGTCAGTAGGGTGTGCAGCAGACGTGCAGCAGACACTCTCTCCTCAGTCTGCCTAGTCTGCTCACTGCAGGGATAGTGACAAGTCAGCTCCCCCTAGGGATATCATCAGCTAGCTAGGCAGGATCTTCTCACAGCTCTCACCTTCTACTCCAGGTAGGTTCTACTTTTTATCACCTTCCCTGGAACCGATTGGCGGCCGTCCTTATCAGGATAAGCCGCCGAATCGGCTGAACGCTGGGGCCTCTTTCCCTCTACCACCCCACATTACCACCCGCCAACCATCCACCTACCATTACAACCTTCCCCCACCGCCTCCCCGCGATTCCCCGTTTTTCCCCCTGAACCGCGCCAGCCTCTGCTGATTTGCGGCCGCCGCACCTTAGGAAAGGCCGCGGCTTCATCTGCGGCCTAGCGGCGCGCCGCACTTTCGGCCAAAAACACCAGCAGTAACCCCCTAGGAGCTCACCCCCACCCCCAGTAGGATTCATCCCCTGGCCTCAACAACCAGCCCCCCCCCTGCTCACCTACCCACCCAGCTGGCTACACACCAGCCTGGGTCCCATGTCCTGCTCCTGGTCGGCGGCCATCTTGGTACACCCCAGCAGCAGTGTCAGTTCTCCCCCCCCCCCCCAGCCCCCTTTCTTTTTTCACAAACTTAACAGCACTTGATCCAGGGGTTCGCCCGATCGCCTTTCAGGGATCAGGAAGGAATTTTTTCCCCAACCAAAGCAAATTGGCATAGCACGGTTAGGGGTTTTTTGCCTTCCTCTGGACCAAGCCGGGAGGATTCACTGAATCCTCTCTCCATCGCCACCATAAAAAACATTTCCCCCGGTGAATGGCGACCATGGCTAATTTGCGGTACTCCGCAGAGACCATTTGGAATCTGAGGCGTTTCGCCGCAATACTGCCAGCCTGCACCAAAAAGACCCTAAGAATTGAGCAACTTTTGAGGATCGATCGACGATCGACGATCAAAAATTTTAGCCGGTTACCCCAGCCTAAGCACATTTTATGTGCTATGGTCAACACAAGATCGGCAGTAAAACACCGACTTGAAATCCATGATTTCATTCTACAACACAATCTAGACTGCCTCTTCATTACAGAGAGCTGGCTTACAGCCGACTGTAACACCATTCTAGGAGAATTGGTGCCAGAAAACTACCGTATTATAACGGAAAACAGAATAGGGCAGAGAGGAGGAGGCCTGGCGGTAATTTGCAAAACTCAGCTTGCAATCACAAAACCAGCCCTTCAAAATCCTCTTCCATTCATGGAAACCCTTACGCTACAACTGCAAACAAATTCAAAGGAGACCATCCACATTCTGCTCTGCTATAGGCCGCCCGGCCCAAAATCGCAGCTGCTATCATCATGGACGGATTTCTTTTCCACTTACACCCTCAACAGCAAACATTTTCTGCTGCTAGGGGATTTCAACCTCTGGGCCAATTCCGCACAAGACCCCATTGCCGATGCCTGTATTAACCACCTGGTGGATCTAGGGTCACAGCAACTAGTATGTGGGCCCACACATGCTTCAGGTCACACACTCGATCTTATTTTCAGACAAGCTCTGGAAATAAAAATTTTGGAAAATGAAAAGTTGCCATGGACAGACCACCATGCAATTAAATTCATTATTTCCACAATCCCCCCCGCAACAAAAACATCAAATCCAGCGACAACACACTGGACTAGATGTCAGAAGAAGCTCCACTCGGAACTCTTCAAAACCACTTTAAGGGAAAAAATAGAAACAATTCAACCGCATCAAACGGCCGTTGAAACGCTGGAGGCCATAAATTCGGCCATGCTACAGTCAGCCGACTTGGTAGCGCCGAAACGCAAAACCCGCATCCGGAAAAACAACCGCAGCTGGTTTAACAACCAGCTGTCGTTACTGAAGCAAGAACGCAGAAGGGCCGAATCGGCCTGGAAAAGAAGTGCCTCAGAGCTAAACCTGTCCATCTACAAGGCGGCGACAAGAAAATACCACAAAGGAATTTTCCAAGCCAAGAAAAATTATTTTTCAGAGGTTATCAACAGCGCCTTAAACCGCCCCCGCGAACTCTTCAAGATGGTCACTCAGACCATGAAACCAGGATGTATTGAAGCCCCCAATACAGACACACAAGAATTTTGCAATGAACTATCGGATTGCTTCATTAATAAAATTGAGGCAATCCGTGAAAGCATTCAGCAAAACAATCCCCCCCTTAGCCCCCCCTGCAGCCTCTCACATAACACCCATAGTAATTCTCTTATATCAGGTAAGTTCACCCTGGAACCCATCTCCATCGAGGCCACCAAGAATGTTATTGACACTTTGCGTAACGGCACAGCGCCAAATGACATTATCCCCACAAAACTGCTAAAGGAATGCGCCTACATCTTGGCTCCTCCCATCACGCAGCTTATCAACCAGTCTTTCTTGGAGGGCATAGTACCCTCACAGTTGAAAGAGGGTATAATCCAACCCATCCTTAAGAAACCCTCCCTGGACCCCAAGGACCCACTCCACCGCCGTCCCATAACAAGCCTCAATGTACTCTCAAAGGTAATGGAGAAAGTAGTGGTACAACAGCTGCAACAGCATCTGGATACCCACAAGCTACTTGACCCATTGCAATCAGGGTTCCGTCCCGGACACGGGACTGAAACCGCGCTGCTCAAAGTATGGGACGATGTTCTCGAGGCCGCAGACGAAGGAGAATCTTGTCTTCTAGTTCTGTTGGACCTTAGTGCAGCTTTCGACACCGTAGATCACAAACTGTTACTGACGCGACTTGCTGAAGTAGCCAGAGTCGCAGAAGGCGATTTATCTTGGTTCTCCTCTTTTTTGGAAAACCGATCGCAAACAGTGAAATTAGGACCCTTCACATCTGAGAAACGCACAGTAACATGCGGAGTCCCTCAAGGATCGCCTCTGTCACCAGTGCTGTTTAACATTTATCTTCGTCCTCTTTTTGAGATTATCAACAGCCAAAACCTGCTGTATCACTCATACGCAGACGACACACAACTTTATTTCCGCATTTGCAACAGAAAGGATCACCACCTCAATCTAGAGACATGCCTCTCTTTGATAGAGGACTGGATGACAAAGAGTTATCTTAAACTCAATGGAGCGAAAACAGAACTTCTTCTGTTTCACGCCAAGCAAAGGAATCAACCTGCAACAACCTGGACACCCCCGCCCATTCTGGGCAAAATCATCACCCCTAGCGCCAAAGTCAAAAGTCTCGGGGTCATCTTTGACTCCTTTATGACAATGGACGCACAAATAGGATCAGTAGTCAGCGGATCTCACCATCTGTTGCGCCTACTACGCAGACTTACCCCCTTCATCCCCAAAGAAGACTTAGCGGTCGTGGTGGGAGCAATTGTCAACTCCAGATTGGACTATGCAAATGCCCTTTACCTCGGACTCCCCAAGTACCAAATCGCTCGTCTGCAAGTCGTTCAAAATACGGCCGCCAGACTTGTGACTGGAAAAAAACCCTGGGAATCAATCTCACCTTCACTGAGATCCCTTCACTGGCTACCAGTTAAAGACAGGATTGCTTTTAAAGCTCTCTGTCTAACGCATAGATGTGTCCATGGGAATGCCCCCCAATATCTATGCGATAAAATAAAAGCTCACAATCCCAATCGCATCTTGCGATCCACCAATCAGAACCTACTACAGATCCCAAAAGCCAACTACAAGTCCAAAGGAGAAAGAAGATTCGCCGTCCAAGGTCCCAGACTATGGAACGCTTTACCAGCCAGCATTCGGTTGGAGGCGAATCACTTAGCCTTTAGGAGAAAGATCAAGACTCATCTCTTTTGATATCAAAGGAGACAGGAACAACAAGCGCCCAGAGGCGATTCAGTTCGCATGTGCCGCGCTCTATAAGTTTTTCATTCATTCATTCATTCATTCATTCATTCAACGTTTTGAAAAAGGACACAAAAAATTCAAGCATGTTGGAATTTTTTTTTGGTCGTTTTTTTTAAGACAAAAAACTACGTTTTGCCCACACACGATCAATTTAAATGACGTTTTAAAAAACGATGTTTTTTTTCATCGCAAAAAACGACCATGTGTACGCGGCATAAGGAACCCTTTGTTCTTTTTTATAGAGATGATGGATTTTCTTGTGATGATTTAGACCCAGAATATATAAGCAAGGATGACCGTGACACACACACAATGTATACACAATCTATACACCCTACTTATACAAGCAAGATGTGCTTTAAATAGCAGCTGTCCAAAGTGTGAAGTGTGGAGACAACTGTAATCAAGTCTGCTTTTTGTTAACTAGTTTAATCATCATAATTAATGGTAACCTAGGAACTAGTTGCCCTTTGAAGTTACTGATGATCATTTTAATTAACATATGGATTCGTGGCTAACAGCTGCTACAGCTTATAAATCAAAAAAGGATCCCCAACGTAATGAAAAAGCAGGATATGTTTTCAGGATCAGCGCCTGAAATGGCAAAATCTATTGTTTTAGGGATCATTTATACCAGCAGCAGTCTCTATAAAGCAATATATGGCATATTGCTTTTTAGAGAGCTGCACAATTTTTTTTTTTTTTTTAATAATATACAATGAGAATGTGAAGATAGGGTGATAACCTACATAACCAACACAATAAAGCCAAACAAATACAACTAAATTCAGATATTGTCCTTTATGGTACTGCAAATCCTTCTACTTGCATTATTCATCAATTCTCTTTGTTTTATGTTTAATTTTTTTTTTTTTACATTTAAAAAAAAAAGAGGACAAACAGTACATAACAATCAAGAATCTCAACATACAAAAATACAAAACATTTACATCACAATAAACATAATACATAACATTCCTAAAATATATACAGTAGATCATACAGTATTGCCATTTCCTGTAGATGAACATATACCGTATATACTTGAGTATAAGCCGACCCAAATATAAGCCGAGGCACCTAATTTTACTACAAAAAACGGGGAAAAATTATTGACTCAAGTGTAAGCCTAGGGTGTCAATCTGCTTGCCTCACTGTGCCTCAGTTTGATTCACTGTGCCCATGTGCATGCCTCACTGTGCCCATGCCTCACTGTGCCCATGCCTCACTGTGCCCATGCCTCACTGTGTAAATGACTAGACTAACGTTTAACATGGGAATAGAAGGGTTGCATGGATTTGAAAAATCTGTGCTCCCCAGCCGTAAGTCCTCCAGGCAGCAAACTTTGCCCACTTGTAGAGGAGAACTGGGGCTACATGTGTGCAAAGTCCAGAGAACCTACGGCCAGCCGGTACCGGGTCCCCAAACCGTTTAACATGGGAGTCTATGGAAGGGGTGCCCAAATTTGAAAAATCGTTGCACCCCAGCCATACGTCCCCCGGACAACAAAATTTGCACACTTGTATAGGAAGAGTGGGGCTACATGTGTGCCAAGTTTGTTCCCAAATTTCAGGAGATCAGGCGCAAAAAGGTGACACAAGTATAAGCAGAGGGGGCATTTTCAGCACAATGTGCTGAAAAACTCGGCTTATACTCGAGTATATATGGTAATTCTTATTCTAAGGTTCCCCCTTCCATATATTCAACTTTTAAGAGGTGGGTAAGAGAGGGGA
Source organism: Rana kukunoris (assembly GCA_029574335.1). Lineage (NCBI taxonomy): Eukaryota > Metazoa > Chordata > Amphibia > Anura > Ranidae > Rana > Rana kukunoris. Next base: position 38,234,219 of record CM056056.1, on the reverse strand, counting down.
ACCCCCCACGTCCCACCTATACTATTCCAATCTTATTATCCCTGTGAACCTAAAAATGTATACTTAATTCAGTTTAAATTAAGGGGTGGATCTCCAGAGGATTGCACAAAGGGTCTACCTCTCATTCCCCCCTGATTCCGTGTTTCCCTCTTCCCTTTCTCCTAAAACCTCAATCCCGCTTACCCCAATCCTTTTAAACAAGTGAACCAAAAAGTGTTTAATATTTGATTAATTTAAATTAAGGGGTGGCACTAGAGATGGTCACACACAAGGCCACCACCCTAGGTCCACCTTCATTCTGTCCTCTTTTACCCCCCTCTCTCCTTAATTCTATTTATATGACCTCCCCCTTTTAACTATCCTAGCCCCGTGAAAAAAATAAAACCAACCCCACACACACACACACACACAGCCCCCCCCCCCCCCTCAGGCAATACTTAAATCACTCATATAGTTTAAGTAAGTTTGAACTTAAGCCAACCTCTCCAAGTTCTATAAAATCTCTGTTTGAAATCATTTTGCAAATATATTATTTCTTCCATCAATTAAGTTTTATCTACTTACCTAAACCAACTCTTCATTAACGTGATTTTCTTTAGTTTCCATTGACTCTGTATTAGGGCTTTCGCTGCATTCAACAGAAACGGAATCACTGCTGCTCTATATTTTTTCCTTGACTCCCCCTTGGCATGGAACAAACACTACCAGGGATCTTTCCTGATCTCAACACCACTAATCTTCTTATTCATTTTTAATGTCTCTCTCCAAAATGGTTGAATCCACCATAAATGGGAAATGCCCTTCAACCCACACTCCCTTTAAAGCTGCGTACACACGATTGGTTTGAACCGATGAAAACGGACTGAAGTCAGTTTTCATCGGTCCAAACCGATCGTGTGTAGGCCCCATCGGTCCGTTATCCTTCGGTCCAAAAACATTTTTTGCTTTAAGATTGAACCGATGGACGGCTAACCGATAGGTCAAAACCGATCGTTAGTACGCACGAGCATCGGTTAAAAATCCACGCATGCTCAGAATAAAGTCGACGCATGCTTGAAAGCATTGAACTTCTTTTTTTTTCAGCACGTCGTTGCGTTTTATGAACCGATGGTGTGTAGGCACAGCAGTCAGCTTCATCGGTGAACCAATGAAAGTGGTCCGTCGGACCGTTGTCATCGGATGGACCGATCGTGTGTACAGGGCTTTAAACAGCAGTGATACCTCTGGATTGATCTTATAAAGTTTTGTTGGGACATAATACAATTTAGTTAACAATTTATAATTCATTTCTTTTATTCTCGCATCTGTTGACATGGAATGTATATAATCTATAACATTACATTTAATTTTCTCTGATATGGTTTGATTTAATTCAAGTTCCCAACTCTCCAGAAGGCATGATGGCCCAGGTTCCAGGAGAGAAATCCACTTCCCATTTATATTAGATATGCATGTCCATTTACCCCACCCCCCCCCCCCCCGGGTCCATGACAATAGTCTTTTTTTTTTTTTCACTTGCTCCTTCCACTGACCTCAATGTCCCTACTGGGTTCTTTAGTGACATTGTGGGTTGGCTGAAGTAGCCATTGACTGCCAGAAGTGTTGGTTGAAGAAGAAACTTTATTCAGCTAATTCTTATAAACTGAGCAGTGTTGGAGGCAGGATAGGATAGAATTATTAATATATTGTTTCACAGGGGAAGTTTATTTTTTTTAAGAATTTCCACATATGTGAACTGGTAACTTTAAAATAAGAGAGGTTTTATGAATGCAATTTTCGGATCTTGTCTAGGTGCTATCTATGCCCTACACTTTTACATAAAATTGATCCATCTATCCCTGATACCTCCTGGCGATTTTTATGGGAGTCTGGCACCATGACCCATATTTGGGGCACATGTCCAAAAATGATCATGTTTTGGGATAAAATACTACGCTTGTTTGGCCCCAAATGAACCTCAGATTACAGTGTTATCCATGTTGCCAGGCTCTTTTAGACAAAATAAAAGAAACGTAATTAGGGATTTTCTTACAGTGGCTCGTTCTGTGATAGCCAGGCATTGGCGCCAAACTGAGGCTCCATTAGTGACTGAATGGGCTTGTGAATTGGACAAGATTGAGCTCATGGAGCATATGGTCACATGGGATGAGGATAAATCTGACTCACATAAACTTATGTAGACAGTAAGGTCTCATTTAAAATATTCCTCTGATTTTGACTCCTTTACCTCTAACAATGTCTAAGGTGTCAATTTTGCCAACGACCTCCTCATGGTACACCCTCCTCTTTTCACCCCTCCCCCCTTCTTTCACCCCTTCTTTCTCCTTTCTTCTTCCTCAGTATCTCCTCCTTCCTTCCTTTCTTTACATTATAATTTACACCATTATCTTTTTACAAGTTCAGTATAAGCTAACACCATTGTGTTACCTACTAACCCAGATATCATGTCTCTGGTAGACATGTGCAGACTGGAATATTTTTTTTTTTTTTTTTCGTTTTCGTTTGGAAAATAAATGTATTTAGTTACTCCCGAAAAGCGTTTTGATTTATTTCGTTTTTCGTTGGGGAATAACTTTCGTCCGAAAATCAAATAATACTTGGTTTCTGTTGAATGGTCAAAAGAATATTCGACAGAACGTCGAATCTTTACTTTGAAACGTACATTTCCGTTCAAATATTCCGCCTACAAGAATTCTAATGTTGTATGACTAGTAATAATGTCGAATCTATTTTCTCATAAATCGAAATCTATTCTCTGTAATGTCGAATCTATTATTTCTATAGCGTCTAATCTTTTCTCTATAATGTCAAATCTTTTCCCTATAGTGTCAAATCTTTTACCTATAATGTCGAATCTCTCTATATCGAATTTTTACCGCAACGAAAATGAAAATAAAGTATTTTTTATGTAGGATCTTTCGGTTTTAACTCCTTGTGCTTTCGTTATCGTTTGTTAAAACGATAACGAAAAAAACAGATTTTCAGACGAAAATGCATTCTAACGAAAACGAATGCACATGTCTAGTCTCTGGCTAAAACGTTATTACTGTGGGAGTTCCATCATAGTTGCTGTTTTTTTCCTTGTAGTTCAATGTCTTATGTTACCCTGTAGGCATGAATCCTACTTTGGGCATCTGTTTCTTTTAAACAGTGTTTAACCACTTGCCAACCGCTGACAGTAGATAAACGTCGGCAGAATAGCTGGTGTGCGCAAAGCAACGTACAGGCATGTTGCTTTGAAATTTCCGCCTTGCAGGCGTGCACTTGCTGCCGGCGGTGCGTGCGCACCCGCCGCAAGCTCTGTAACCGTGCCCATGGGACCTGTGGACTCGATGACTGCTGGTTTGCCGCAATTGTGTCACAGAGCTGCAGAACGGGGGAATGCCTGTGTAAACAAGGCATCTCCCTGTTCTGCCTAGTGACAGGACACTGGTCATCTGCTCCCCCTCATCGGGAGCAGCGATCAGTGTCGTGTCACAGTAAGCTCAGCCCCCACACAGTTAGAATCACTCCCTAGGACACACTTCCTAGCCCCCTAGTGATTAACCCCTTACCTGCCAGTCGCATTTACACTGTAATCAGTGCATTTTTATAGCACTGATCGCTGTATAAATGTAAATAGTCCCAAAGAAGCGTCAAAAGTGTCCGCCATAATGTTGCAGTCACGATAAAAGTCGATGATCGCCACCATTACTAGTAAAAAAAAAAAATAATAATAATAAAAATGCCATAAAACTATCTCCTATTTTGTAGACACTATGGGGTTGCTTTACTAAAGGAAAAATTACTGTGCGCATTGCAAAGTGCAGCTGCACTCTGTATGTAATGAGCAGAAGCTCTGCTAAATTCCATCCAATCATTTGCAGGCCAAAATGCATTTTTTTTCCTTGCCTGTGGTTGGGTTTTCTTTGCAAAATGAAGCCCTACCTCATTTACTAATCTCTGGAGAAACTGCACTTGCAGAGGGCAACTGATCTCTGCAATGTGCACGGTAATTTTGCCTTTAGTAAATCAACCCCTATAACTTTTGCGCAAACCAATCAATAAAAGCTTATTGGGATTTTTTTTTTTTTACAAAAAATATGTAGAAGAATACATATCGGCCTAAACCGAGGAAAAAAAATTATCTATATTTTGGGAATATTTATTATAGCAAAAAGTAAAAAATATAGCTTAACCACTTAAGGACCGCCTACTGCACATTTATGTCGGCAGAATGGCACGGCTGGGCACATCAACGTATATATATACGTTGATTTTAGTACCCAGCCGTGGGTCACGGGCGCGAGCCCGCGGCGCGCTCCCGTGACCCGGTCCGAAGCTCCAGGACCGGGACTCGTGGACCCGATCGCCGCTGCAGTGCGGCGATCCGTCCCTGGAGCTGAAGAACGGGGAGAGCCGTGTGTAAACACGGCTTCCCCGTGCTTCTCTGTGGCCGCAGCATCGATCGTGTTATCCCTGTTATAGGGGGACGCGATCGATAACGTCACACCTACAGCCACACCCCCCTGCAGTTGTAAACACACACACAGGAAACACTAAAATTCACAGCGCCCCTTGTGGTTTAAATGCATTTTTTGCTGTGAAAATGACAATTGTCCCAAAAATGTGTCAAAATTGTCCGAAGTGTCCGCCATAATGTCGCAGTCATGAAAAAAATCGCTGATCGCCGCTATTAGTAGTAAAAAAAAAATAATTAATAAAAATGCAATAAAGCTATCCCTTATTTTGTAAACGCTATAAATTTTGCGAAAACCAACCGATAAATGCTTATTGCGATTTTTTTTACCAAAAATATGAAGAAGAATACGTATCGGCCTAAACTGAGGAAAAAAATTTTTTTTTATATATTTTTGGGGGATATTTATTTTAGCAAAAAGTAAAAAATATTGCATTTTTTTTAAAATTGTCGCTCTATTTTTGTTTATAGTGCAAAAAATAAAAACCGCAGAGGTGATCAAATACCACCAAAAGAAAGCTCTATTTGTGGGGAAAAAAGGACGCCAATTTTGTTTGGGAGCCACGTCGCACGACCGCGCAATTGTCAGTTAAAACGACGGAGTGCTGGATCGCAAAAAGGGGCAAGGTCCTTTACCTGCATTTTGGTCCGGGTCTTATGTGGTAAACAAAAAAAAAAAAGAAATCGCTATATTTTTGTTTATAGCGCAAACAATAAAAACCGCAGAGGTGATTAAATACCACCAAAAGAAATCTCTATTTGTGGGAAAAAAGGACGTCAATTTTGTTTGGTAGCCACGTCACACAGCCGTGCAATTGTAAGTTAAAGCGACGCAGTGCGAATCGCAAAAACTGCTCTGGTCATTTGGCATCCAAAATTCTCTGAGGCTGAAGTGGTTAACATTTTTTTTTTTTTTTAATATTCTGTTCTACATTGCTTGTAGCTCACCATGTTATGAATGTCCGAATTCGGACAACTGGTATTTGTATTATAACCTTATGTTTTCTATGAATACTCAATACAAAATGGGATTAAACCAAAATACGAGAGGTTTTACAGAGACTTCTCCCTTGAGTACTATTAGCCGACTTCCTATGTGGAGACCTTCTATAGGCTGTGTTTTTCGAGCCTTGATATACCCAGCTCTAGTCGTTTTTTCCACCCGTACAAGCTGCCAGATTTGTTTTCCTGCTTAATTACGTTGTCTCCCAGCCCGTAGCAGTAAAGCCCGGATACCATCACACCGTTCTGCCTTGTCTAAGTGGTGAATTACATTGATGTGTTGTTTCAATGTGTTTTGGATGCAGAGATATCTGTTTGATTCAGTAGTTTACATGTACTTGTGCTAGAATTAAATATTTTACATCTTTATAGATAGAAACTAGATTGTCTTCTCTATGAATATTCTCTAGGTCTATTCTTTTATTGTTTTTTGGCTTGTTGAAATAAGCAGTGAGTACACAGGATACCCAGAGTTACTGCAAATCAGAGTCCCGTCTCTCAGGATCCTCTCAGTCATGTCCTGTGGCTTGCTAAGGAAATAGAAAGTTCTATATCCTGCTGTATGAAATGAATTGTATTTTGCTGCATAACTCTGAAATAAATTGTTAGTATACTTAGAGCTCAAATAATTCAGAATAGAAACTCAAAAAAAACTTCTATTTTATTTTAGCACGCTTTAATTTTCTTTAGTTATTGTTGACAATAGGGAAGCATAGAAGGGAAGTTTGAACAACTATAATAACGAATAATAACATTCAATATTTTACTATGACAACCCCAGTTTCTGTTAAAGCTTATAGGCAGGTAATAAATAAATACAAAGAGAAGGGAAGAAAGCACCAAACTGGCATATGGGGTTATTTACGAAAGGCACGTCCACTTTGCAGTACAAGTGCAAACACATGATTGGATAATAAAATCAGCAGAGCTTCCCCTCATTCCAGATCTACCCCTCAGATCTAAAGTGACTGCACTTCAAAGTGCACTTTCAGTGCAATTTCAAGTGCACTTTGCACTTGTAGTGCAAAGTGGATTTTCCTTCTGAAATAACCCCCATAGTCTAGCACAATTTATTAAAGGGGAGTTCCAGCCTTTTTTTTATGTTTATTAAAAGTCAGCAGCTACAAAGAGTGTAGCTGCTGGCTTTTAATAAACATACACTTACCTGTTCCACGGTCCAGCGATGTGCCGCCCGGAGTTTCGCTCCTCTCCCCCCCCCCTTCTCTGCCGACACCTCTATTGCAACTAAAGGCACCTGGCCATGACAGCTTTCGGCTTCACGGCTGGGCACTCACTGCGCAGCGCTCCCTGAGTGGACAGGCGATCACCTGGGACCTGTCACGTGTCCCAGGTGATCGCCTACAGGAAGGGCCGCTGTAGGCGATATGACTTATCGCCTAAGTGGTCCCTGGGCGGAAGGAGGAAGTGGGAAGTCCCACTCCTAATGAAGCCCCCACCCCCCCCCCCCAAAAAAATGACATGCCAAATGTGCATGTAAGGGGCGAGGAGTGAATTAAGCGGAAGTTCCACTTTTGGGTCGAACTCCGCTTTGAGTAAAATACCATATAAAACAAATGGAACTCACAAGCGGTTGAAGGGGAGAGAAAGGACGACAGTCTGCAGTCCTTGGTGAAGAAGAAAGCCAGCTATGTTGGGGAGCAAGATGAGCCTGGATCCATGCAGGGAGACTGGCGTCAGGCTGCCCTGTGTGGACATGATGTTATGTCCAGAAATTTGATGTCTAACCAAATACGGTGTGACAAAAAGTATTGCAATGACTGCCATTTTATTCTCTAGGGTGTTAGAAAAAGAAAATATTTAATGTTTGGGGGTTTTAAGTAATTTTATAGCAAAAAAAAATGTTTTAGGGTCCTTTCACACGTGTAGACTGTTTTTTAGATCCGTTTTTTTATCATCAGTTGATCCGTTTTTCATCAGTTTTTCATCCGTTTTCATCCATTTTTCATCCGTTTTTTCATCCGTTTTTTTTTTGGTTAGAACTTTTTTTTATTACATATTTTAATGAAAAACGGACGTTAGCGGATCGGATGTTAAACGGATCGTCCGCTAACGTCCGTTTTTCGTCCGTTCCGTTTTTTTGACGGAAGAAAAATAGGGTTTTCTTCCGTTCAAAAAAACGGAGCTTAACGGAGATGGACGTTAGCGGATGCGTGTGAAAGGACCCATAGGAAAGCATTGCGGTCAAAAAACGGACGTCTAAAAACAGACGAACGGTCCGCACGTGTGAAAGGACCCTTAGTCTCGTAAAAACACCGAATCTGAAAAACAGGCCCGGGGCTTAAGTGGTTAAAAAAATACCCGGGATGCCTACTAGACTCTTGTTTGGTCAGATTTAAGTGAGTTATTCCTAAGAATTACAGGCCTACAGTATAAAACGCCAAATTTCCTTGCAAATAATGGTACCGCTTTCAGCACCTATAATCAGAAAGAATCATACCGCCAGGGAGGTTAAGAACCTGTGAAAATCTATATCCAGTGTCTCACCATCCTGATCTTTTGCCCTTCTTTGTAATTTCAGAATTGTTGAGTTTTTTGCATTTATTTTTTCACCAAACATATGTAAAAGAATACGTATCGGCCTAAACTGAAGAAAAAAGCTTTTTTTATATATTTTTGGGGGATATTTATTATAGCAAAAAGTAAAAAATATTGCTTTTTTTCAAAACTGTCACTACTTTTTTGTTTATAGCACAAAAAGTAAAAGCCGCACAGGTGATCAAATACCACCAAAAGAAAGCTCTATTTGTGGGAAAAAACATGACCGCGCAATTGTCAGCTAAAGAGACGCAGTGCCGAATTGCAAAAAGTGCTCTGGTCAGGAAGGGGGTAAACCCTTCTGGGGCTGAAGTGGTTAATGAGTGTCTTTTATATTTGCCTAGAGTTCAGCTTTAAGTAGCGGTGATCAAATACAACCAATGGGGGGAAAAAGGATGTCAATTTTGTTTGGGTAAAACGTCGCACGACCGCGCAATTGTCAGCTAAAGCGACGCAGTGCCGAATCGCAAAAAGTGCTCTGGTCAGGAAGGGGGTAAATTCTTCCGGGGCTGAAGTGGTTAAGGATCTACTTAGCAATTGGAAAACAGGAAATGATGACCTTATTTGTTGTCTGGAGAGAACAACACAACTGAAATAAAATTATGCATACTACAAAAATGTTGCGGGGGAAGGCATTTAAAAATAGACATAATTGTTTTGTTTTTTTATGTATTTTAATTTTATGGTTTTTTTTTTATATATATATATATAATGATTAAATATGCAAAAAAGGTGTACTCTCTCTTATTTAAAAGTTACTATTCCTATTTGGACTACTGTCTAAAAAGCCTAAAAAAATGTTCTAGAAATTCTTGGATGTAAACCAACTAATTTGACTGCAAAATCAGGTTTATCAAAATGTCAGGCTTATTGCTAGCAGTGAACCATTTTTTTTGTTAATGATTTCCTGATTTCCTGTATCAGCGTCTGTTCAATCATTTCTTCTAAGTGCAAGAGTTTAATCCATTTCATAACCACTACATCCTCTAACTTGACAATTATGGCTGATGGTGCAATTTTAAAATTCAACAGCATGCGCGCAATAGGAAAACAAACCTCTAGAAATAAGATCTGATGAAGGAAAAACATGCCGCTGTGCCTTTTCATAGTCAGCGCAGATCTACATCTTGTCTTCAAAGTGCCGTCATAATCTCTCATTGCTGGGTGTAAAATCGCAGCTGCCTGGCAGTAAAGGGAGCACAGCGATGAATGCTACAGCATCTCACATCATTTTCTGATTAGATTTATTTTCTTGGAGAAACATATGGACCCATATTTATTTTGGATGCATAACAGGTTTTATTTGCATATTTTCCCGAGTGTGAATCTGGCACATAAAATCTTAAAACCTTTATGTCCTCCATTGATGGCAATGTCAGTGCAACAAAAACTTGATTTCAGTACATAAATCAGCCTTTATCAGTTACAAAGCTGCTATTCTGAAGTCAACTCAACTTGTTATAGAAAAATTCCAAAGTTAAATGGCATGTTGACCATGCTTTATTTTCTCACTCCTTCCCTCATTTGAATATAATGATTTATTAAAGGAAAAGAGCAAGAACAAGAGCAAGAACAAGGATAAATTGCTACACTATACTTTCCATTGTGGGCTTGCTGGAGCACATAGATGTAATCAGGCATAGCAAACGCGATCACTGAACCAATCTAACAAATTGTACACCGCAGTGGCGGCTGGTGCTAAAAAAAAAAAAAACATCAATTGCAGCCACTGTGCCCATCAATTGCCATTTTTTTACTTTTTTATTGAAAAAAAAAAACACATTTAACCACTTCAATACCAGGCACTTTGCCCCCCTTAGGGCCCTTTCACACGGGGAGGATCAGTATTGATCCGCTCCGTGTGTGTCCGTAAGCTCAGCGGGGATCCTCCGTAAAATCCCCGCTGAGCCGTCGGCTGACAGGGCGGTCCCCACACACTGTGCAGGGACCGCCCTGTCTTTCCTCCGCTCTCCCCTATGGGGGGATCGGATGAACACGGACCGTATGTCCGTATTCATCCGATCCGATCCGCCAGACGGAAGAACAATAGTATTTTATTCCGTCCGAAAAATCGGATCATTGCGGAGGCGGACAATTACAGGTGTCAGCGGATGGTCATCCGCTGACACTCATAATCACATAGGGACCAATGTATGTCCCGTTTTCATCCGCAACGGATGGATGAAAATGCGGACATACGGTCCGTACGTGTGAAAGGGCCCTTACTGCCCAGGACAATTTTCAACTTTCAGCGCTGTCACATTTTGTATGACAATTGCGCGGTCATACAGCGTTTTTTTTTTTTTGCTTAACAAACTTTCTCCTTTACTGATGGGCACTGATGAGGCTGCATTAATGGGCACTGATGGGGTGGCACTGACGGGCACTGATGAGGTAGCACTGATAATGTGGCACTGATGGACACTGATGAGGAGGCACTAATATTTAGAATTGATGGGCACTGATAGGGCGGCACTGATATGCAGCACTGATGGGCACCGATAGGCTACACTGATATGAAGCACTGATGGGCACTAGTAGGCATCACTGATAGGTGACACTGATGGGCTCTGATAAGCAGCACTGATGAGGAGGTACTGACAGGCATTACTGATGGGCATCTAAAGGGCACTGACAGGCATTACAGATGGGGCACTGATTGGCACTTTTACAGGCACTGATTGACAATTTGGGTGGGCACTGACTGGCAGCTGATGGGCACTGATTTGCAGCTGTGGTGGGCGCCTCTGATGGGGGCTGCGCTGATAATCAATGTGCTGATTATCAGCGCACATCCCCCACTCTGACAGGAGAGCCACCGATCAGCTCTCCTTGTCAGAGCAAACTGAGGAAAAACTGATTAGCGCACTTCCTGGTTCACCAGGCAGGATTGACTTCTAATTGTGATCCATTCAATCCTGCCCAGCAGCAGCACATCTAGCTTTCAGAACAGGCTGTGAATGAAGATGTTTCCTTCTTAAATAAAGCTTTGATCTTCGAGGTGGGACTTGGGAGGTTTGGACTTTTTTTGTAGGTGTGACTGAGCAAGATTTAAAGCGGAGTTCCACCCAAAAATGGAACTTCCGCTAATCCCACTCCTCACCCCCTTACATGCCACATTTGGCATGTAATTTTTTTTGGGGGGGAGTGGTGGCTTCAGGAGGAGTGGGACTTCCTGTCCCACTTCCTGCTTCCGCCGGGGGGCTGGTTAGGCGATTAAGCTTAATCGCCTTATTGCAGCCCCTCCCTGTAGGCAATTGCATGGGACACATGACAGGTCCCATGCGATCGCCTGTCCAATCAGCGGCGGGACGCGCCGCTCGCGCATGTGCAGTTCTGCTCGCGCATGCGCAGTGGTTGCCCGGCCGTGAAGCCGAAGGCTGTCACGGCTGGGTGCCCACAGTCGGAATGAAGACGCCGGCCGGGGAGGGGGGGAGAGGAGTGAAGCCCCAGTCGGCGCGTCGCTGGAACGTGGAGAAGGTAAGTGAATGTTTATTAAAAGCCAGCAGCTACACTTTTTGTAGCTGCTGACTTTTAATAAACATTACATTTGGCTGGAACATCCCTTTAATGCTAATTAGGATGTATTCAATCCCACCTACCATCAGATCTGTGATGGAAGTTACATTATTTGCAGAGTCTGTGAGGAAGTAACTGTGGAAGGGACAGAGTTTATCAGCCGGATATAAAGAGTGTCACGTGATACAAAGCCACAACTAAACCCAGCAGATCAGGTGATCTGAAGATAACATTGCCACATGGTACAGAGGCATGATATATGCTGGGATTGATCATTCCATTCAGTTCTAGTGAAAAGAAAGTTGGAATTCAGCTTTAAAGCCAAAACCATTATAAGTTTTGCATAGAAGTAGGATATTATTAAATACCTTGTCAATTTTTTTCCCCATTATTTGTCAATACTTTGAGCAATTGACCTGATACTGTAAATGCAATGGCCGCATTATGTGTGTTTTTTTCTTTTCTTTTAACTTGATCCTGCTAGAAACACTCTTTCTATCATAAGGTGTCAATGAGGAGCAGAGTTGTTGTGTTAGGACCACAAAACTGCTCCATCTTTCATAGGGGGACATAAGGGACTGTGGACTGTAGTTAACAGAGGTGACCTGGGCAGAGCTGATAAAAACAAAACAGATCATGCAGGCACTTGGAAGCCTATTGGATTTTTTAGGATCAGCAGGTACCTTTTCAATGATAAAATATAAATAACAAACATTTTTAATAGTATATTTACTATTCCAAAAGGCAGCAAATAAAAGTTAATTGTTAGGGTTGTAAAGGTAAAAAAAAAAAAAATCCCTAAATAGCTTCCTTTACCTTAGTGCAGTCCTCCTTCACTTACCTCATCCTTCCATTTTGCTTTTAAATGTCCTTATTTCTTCTGAGAAATCCTCACTTCCTGTTCTTCAGTCTGTTACTACACACCGTAATGCAAGGCTTTCTCCCTGGTGTGGAGTGTCGTGCTCGCCCTCTCCCTTAACCACTTTAGCCCCGGACCATATTGCTGTCCAAAGACCAGAGCACTTTTTGTGATTCAGGACTGCGTCGCTTTAACTGACAATTGCGCGGTCGTGCGGCGTTGCTCCCAAACAAAATTGGCGTCCTTTTTTTTTTTGAAAAAAATTCTATATTTTTTACATTTTGCTATAATAAATATCCCCAAAAAAGATATAAAAAAACATTTTTTTTCCTCAGTTTAGGCCGATATGTATTCTTCTACATATTTTTCATTAAAAAAAAAAAATCGCAATTAGCGCTTATTGATTGGTTAGCGCAAAATTTATAGCGTTTACCCAAAAGGGGGTAGTTTTATGCCATTTTTATTAATATTTTTTTTTTACTAGTAATGGCGGCGATCAGCGTTTTTTTTTCGGTACTGCGATATTATGGCGGACACTTTTGACACATTTTTGGGACCATTGGCATTTTTATAGCGATCAATGCTATAAAAATGCATTGGATTACTATAAAAATGCCATTGGCAGTGAAGGGGTTAACATTAGGGGGCAGGGAAGGGGTTAAGTGTGTTCCTATTTGTGTTCTAACTGTATTGGGGGGTGGACTCACTAGGGGTAATCACTGATCTTCTGTTCATACATTGTATGAACAGAAAATCAGCGTTTCCCCCGCTGACAGGAACGGGAGGTATGTGTTTACACACATACCTCCCGTTCCCCGCTCTGTAACGAGCAATCGCGGGTGCCCGGCGGCTATCGTACCCGCCGGGCACGCGCGCGGGACTCGGGGGCGTGCGGGGGGCGCGAGCCACCCGCCGGCGGCGCGCGCGCGCCCCCTAGTGGCCAAAAAGAATAGGACGTAGAGCTACGTGCTCCCGCGAGACCGCGCCACCGTCCCGCAGTAATATGGCGGTGGGCGGTCGGGAACAAGTTAAAGGGGGGCGAGCAGGAGAGTCAGGACGCTCTCTACGTTGCAGATAGAGTAAGTAGCTATGTGTTAGTGGGTGTCCTGACTCTCCTGTAGTCCAAGGGAGGGGGCAAACATGACACTCCACACCAGGGAGAAAGCCTCCCATTACGATGTGGAGTTAGACAGAAAAACAGGAAGTGAGGATTTCTCAGAAGGAATAAGGACATTTAAAAGCAAAATGGAAGGATGAGGTAAGTGAAGGAGGACTGCACTAAGGTAAAGGAAGCTATTTAGGAAAACATTTTTTACCTTTACAACCCTGTTTATAGACAATTTAACTTCTAGTGATGAACAGAGTGAAAATCAGTCAATTTTAAAGGTTCAACAAATTCCTACCACGATCTTGTACCAAAACAGAACACTTCTTTGTATCTGCTTCAGTATTTGTTCAGGTACCATTCATTTGGGGTGGAGCAGGTAGCCGTTTTGAATTTTTTTGCAATTACTGAACATGATTAATGGCCACCTTAGAAACTTTTTAGAGCCAATTTACGTTAAAACATTGATATATATGTCACAGATGATAAATGTTCTTTAGTTGGAAAGTTATAGTAATTAATAATACCAGATTTCTGCTTTGTGTAAGGAGTGAAAGGAACCAGAAACTTTTGTGTTTAAAGAGATTCATTTTTTAAATTAAAAAACAATCCAATATACCAGCTATAATTTACACAGCAATTCTTGTCAAGCTGAAAGATGGTTTTCGTGTGTAGGAGACAGAAAGGAGTTTATCTGGGGTCCTACAGGTCATTCTACAGACAGCTTCATCAAATATCCAGTTTTTAAAGGTTCCTACAATTCTCTAGCATACAAAGAGTGTATATATATATATATATATATATATATATATATATATATATATATATATATATATATATATATATGTGTGTATATATATATATATATATATATATATAATATACTTGAGTATAAGCCAAGTTTTTTAGCAATTTTTTTTGTGCCCGGGTTACCTTTTTGTTTGCGCCTGATCTCCCAGACTTTGTGGACCCGGGACACATGTAGCCCCACTCTTCCTCTACAAGTGTGCAACGTTTGTTGTCCGAGGGACCTATGGCCGGGGAGCACCGATTTTTCAAAGCCTCCCAAAGCCCTTCCGTAGATTCCCATGTTAAACAGTAATTTCTCCGGTGAATTTGGGGACCTGGTACTGGCCGGTCGCAGATCCCCCTGGACCCAGAACTTGGCACACATGTAGCCTCTACAGGGTTGCAAAGTTTGTTGACGAGAGGTCCTACGGATGGGGAGCACCAATTTTTCAAAGCCGGGCAACCTTTCCATAGACTCTCATGTTAAACATCAGTCTAGGCATGGGCACAGTGAGGCATGGGCACAGTGAGGCATGGACACAGTGAGGCATGCACATGGACACAGTGAAGCATGGACACAGTGAAGCATGTACACAGTGAGGCATGCACATGGACACAGTTAGGTAAAGTGTGGCACAGTGAGCCATACACATGGACAGAGTAAAGCATGCAGATGGACACCCTAGGCTTATACTCGAATATATACGGTATACGTAAGGGGAAAAAGTATTTGATCCCCTGCTGATTTTGTATGGTTGCCCACTGACAGAGAAATGTTCAGTCTATAATTTTAATGGTTGGTCTATTTTAACAGTGAGAGAATAACAACAAAAAAATCCAGAAAAAAAGTTATCAATTGATTTGCATTTTATTGAGTGAAATAAGTGTTTGATCTCTCCGCAAAACATGACTTAGTACTTGGTAGCAAAATCCTAGTTGGTAATCACAGAGGTCAGACTTTTCTTGTAGTTGGCTACCACATCTCAGGAGGGATGTTGTCCCACTCCTCTTTGCAGATCCTCTCAAAGTCATTAGTGAAAGAAATCACGCCTCAGAAAAGTTGGGACTTTTTGGGCTCAAGGAATGTGCAAAGGTCAGGCACAATAGTATTAAATATATTGTATTTATTGATATAAAAAATAAATAAAATAAAAAAATATCGTACAATCCCATATACTCAATTCTATACCCACAGTTGATCCAGAGGAAGGCAAAAAAGAGCATGTTCCAATTTGCTAAAGCAGGGGGAAAAAATTCTTCCTGATCACCCGAGAGGCAATCGGATTTTATCTGGATCAACTTTACCTATAAATGTTAGTACCCAGTTATATTATGTACATTTAGGAAAGTATCCAGGCCTTTCTTAAAGAAATCTACTGAGATGGCCAGAACCACCTCTGGAGGGAGTCTATTCCACATTTTCACAGCACATATTCCACATTTTCACAATCTTTCCGTATTTGGAGATGAAATCTCTTTTCCTCTAGACGTAAAGAGTGCCCCCTTGTCCTTTGTGTTGACTCAACATCAAGTTCACTATATGGACCCCTTATATATTTGTACATGTTGATCATATCCCCCCTTATTCTCCTCTTCTCAAGAGAGAATAAATTCAGTTCCTGTAATCTTTCCTCATAGTTGAGCTCCTCCATGCCTCTTATCAGTTTGGTTGCCCTTCTCTACACTTTTTCCAGTCCCCTGATATCCCTTTTGAGAACTGGAGCCCAAAACTGGACTGCATATTCCAGATGAGGTCTTACTAATGATTTGTACTGGGGGGGGGGGGGGATTTATATCTCTCTCTCTGGAGTCCATACCTCTCTTAATACAAGAAAGGACTTTGCTCGCTTTGGGAACCGCAGCTTGGCATTGCATGTTATTATCGAGCTTATGATCTACCAAAATCATTCTCCACTACAGATCCCCCCAGTTGTACTCCCCCTAGTATGTATGACGCATATTCTTTGCCCCCAAGTGCATAACTTTACATTTATCAACATTAAACCTCATCTGCCACATAGTCGCCCAATCAGACAGAGCATTGAGGTTGGGTTGTAAATTGGAGACATCCTTTAAGGATGTTATTTCACTGCATAGCTTGGTGTCATCTACAAAGACAGAAATTTTACTTTTGATCTTAGAACCAATATCCTTAATAAAGATGTTAAAAAGTAAGGTTCCCAACACTGAACCTTGGGGTACTGTAACATATAACAATAGTTGTATAGCATTCTATCTTTTCTTTCTGTCCCAACACCTTATCGTTCCTTCTATGCTACGCAGTGGTTTCTGATGCTTACTGCCTCACTTTTCATGATTAATACTCTGTTTTGACTAAACTGAATGACCTTTTTATTGTTATATCAACCCCATAGTTTATGTTTGTACCCCCATCATTTTTGGGAGGATTTTCTTATCTGTTCACGTTTTTGATCAAAATTGAATAAAGACCTATGTGAAAAAAAAAAACTAAAGATGTTGGAACCCAAACAGAGGCAACATTTTATTTCCTGACATTGATTGTGTTTCTTCTTGTCTTTCTTCGACATTTTATCTGTACTGCTTGGACCTTGAAAAAGGGGACATACTCCGAAAGCTTATTAAAAAAGTATCACGGACAGTACTGAATTTTCTCAATCTGTTCATATGGTATGGTGAACAAACTAAGTGCAGTTTAAAAAAGTTTTGAATGATGGTCTTTTTTTTTTTTCTTTTCCCAGGAGGCAATTCAAGAATTGAAGCTCAAGTCAAACCACTGCTACCAGCTCAAATGGCCAGATTAGCCAAATCGCCAGCAGTTACTTTTGTGACTAGTTTGGCAGATCACGCATCAAACAGTAAGTTCATTAAGTACACTGCTGTCAAAACTGAATATACTGTATGGTATATCCTTGGAGAGGAAATTATCTACCTGGCCTGTATTTTTTTTTATATAGTCTTTCCTGTAATGCATTATACCACACATTACTGCTAATTGAACGTTCTTGGAACACTAACTGCTGAATCTTGTGATGTGCTTTTTCTAATGCCACCCATTATTGTTACTGTTCTGCCAGGGGAGAGAGGATCAGCAAAGCACACAATTAAATTATAAGAGGTTGTATCCCAATCTAGAAGGACACATGACAGTTTGCCCAAATTTGGCTCAAATATGTTTTACGTAGAACTCCAGATTAAGGTAAATTGAGGCAACTTTTTAAAATTAAACACCATTTATTAACCACGTTCTGCTCCGATCCTTAGTCTTTTTATAGAAGGTGGTCTGTAATGGCAGCCTTTGTATTCCACTTAGTACAGTTTTCCATTAAGATAATTAAATCACATTAAACTACACATGCATGCTTTCTGTATCTGGAGTTAGAAAAATCCTGGGCAATTCTGTGTAATTGGAGGTAGACCCAGGAAAAAATCACAAGGACCATGGTAGATTTAACCCCTTAAGCAACAGCAGTATAGTTCCTGATTTCACCTTCTTGCACAAGTAATATTTAGATACTTATTGGTCAGTATAGCCATATACTAAAGATTAGCAGTTTTGTTTTATCTCTATAGCTCAGCTAACAAAACAACTGAGTAAACTCTGTGATGCTTTTTTATTTGCAATGATATTTACACTTTCGGGACAAGCATTTGGGGAGTTCCCTTCTTCTTGGTACAAGAAGTACTCTTGGCCAAGCTAACAATCTTTAGCAATCTTTTTTCATATTCCCTCATTATGTACAGCTAGATATTGGCAGTAGATATTGTTATTAAATGTCCTAGTCTAATGATAAATGTACCATTTTTCCTGACTACTTCCATTTTTCTGTTCCTGAGCTTTAGTCTGATTTCACTTAGTCATCTGACATGGTCAGAATCACTTTCATGTCTGTATATAGTAACTTTTTGTCCTTAGCCACTTGAGGACCGTAAGGTTTTACTTTTACCCCCTTAATGACCAGGGCATTTTTTGTGATATGGCGCTGTGTTGCTTTAACTGACAATTGCGTGGTTGTGCGATGCTGTACCCAAACAAAATGTATGTCCTTTTTTTACCCACAAATAGAGCTTTCTATCGGTGGTATTTGATCACCTCTGCGGTTTTTATTTTACAAAAAAACTGTGACAATTTTGCAATATTTTTTTTACTTTTTTGCTATAATAAATATCCACAAAAAAATATATAAAAAAAATAATTCTTCCTCAGTTTAGACAGATATATATTCTTCTTCATATCTTTGGTAAAAAAAATCCAATAATCCTATATTGATTGATTTGCGCAAAAGTTATAGCGTCTACAAAATAGGGGATAGATTTATGGCATTTGTCATTCACTGTTGTAACACATCTGGATGGGATCTCTGCAACCCACCCGAGCCCATCCTATTTTGAGCCTCTAGCCCTGTAAACGCGGCTGGGATTCTTGTCAGGAAAAAAAACATAGTTTATCCTGACAAGATTCCTGGCAAGATTGTCTTATCGGCCGAGTGCACACACATACGATTCAAAAGAACCGCCGTTATTTTGAATGCCACGAACACAGTGACGTCATTGACAACGACAAGCATGTGCTCGTCACATTCAATGTCTAGGGATAATATTAGTGAAGGTGGTTCAAGAGCAAGTGTCCAGACGTCAACTTGAGTTTTAAATGCTTTATTCCAAGGCCCAACACGGCCAACATCAACATGACACACAATAGAGAAAAGGTTGATGAGCAAGGAGAGAACTGCAGTATCAGGCCTTGGATATCAAAGAGAGAGCAAGCCTGCTCTTAGCACAGTCAAATTTAAATGTCGCCACTCTCGCCAGAGTGGGTAAAGCGCCCCTGGACAGGCGATTTACGTGAGCCCGGCAGCCGAAAGGGCCACTTTTAAACAAAGTTACTGGGAGCAAACAGGGCCTCTGCCACAGGCCTGATGAATTTCTCTTAGGTTTGTCAAGGGTTAGAACCAATGAATCCTCCCAGTAATTCCAATTTCAAGGTCACCGATTGACAGCTAAAGTGTACCTGTCATGTGGCGTGGTGACCGGATCCCCGGTGGTTCGTCCAGGCCTCGCAGACAACCTCTGCCTCTGGGTTCTCCCAAGCCGATCCCCCACCGTTCAGCTCCTGCTTAGGATCTGGGACCCAGCAAGCCGCTGGGGCCCCTCTCTGCATCAGAATAAGGTTCCGCTGGGTACGCAACCTCGGCCAGGCGGGCCTCGATGGCAGGGACCCATGGATGCACGCACCCTGAAGGTGGATGCCGCACCTTGAACTCGGGCCCCGCATAGCACAACTCTCATAGGCGACTGCCCCAGATATACCCTCCCGCCAGCACGTCCAGAGAAGAAAAACGCTCCTCTGATTGTCTGCTGGGAGAAGGTGGGTCCGTCAGAACCCCCTCTAGCACCGACTGTCACTCAGGGGTAATAACACCCCCCTGACGTGCAGACCGACCTACAAGGCAGTTCCAAATGGCAGTGGCCCAAATTTAGGCAATTTGTGAATGGGAGTAAATTAACTCTCCCATTCCCCAATAACTTTAGCGTAGCACCCTACCAAAAAAGGGGGGGGCGCTACACACGCATGTGTCAAAGTCATTTCGAGCATACGTGGGTTTCCATGAAGGCAGGTAATTATACACACGCTCGGGTTTCTTGTCAGGAAAACACTGCCGGGAATCCTGATGAGAAAAAAAGAGAGCAGGTTCTCTATTTTTCTCATCTAGATTCTGGGCAGTTCTCTCGGCGAGAAACCTCAAAGCCTCATGCACACGCATGGTTTACTCGGCAAGAAAGCTCTGCCAGCAGTTTTCTTGCTGTTTCTGGCTGAGAAAAACATGCGTGTGTACAAGGCTTCTGGCTCTAATTAGGTGCTTAAAAAAAGCCCTGGCCACTGTAATTCATGCGCCCAGTGTCTATCGATTATGCATATAGGGGGTGACGAGGGGGGGGCACCCGGGCACCCCTAGTGGGCAGGCCACCACTGCGTTTGGGGAAAAAAACGACGAGCAACGAACCCCAATTGAACAGTAGACAAACTTGTGTACAATCAGCAAGCCGATACATGGATCAAAATTTGTCTGGCCTCTGATGAAATGGCAACATTGGGATCCATGTATGGCCGTCTTAAAGGATAATGTATGGCCTCCATTGTACACCTAAACTCAACTAGTCACGCTTTTTGATGCCATTAATTATCTGACAGCAATGTCTTCTTCAATAAATAACATTGTGCGAGTTATTGTAATCACAAAGGGACATGAAGTGTGTTATGTTGAGAATCACCAGGTGAAAATAATGGTAAGGAAACCTGAAAATGAAATTTTTGATTTTCAGTTTATATACTTTAAATACACGTTTCTGATACTTTAATGCTGGTGTAGAGGGCTTTTACAGTAAATCGTTGTCACCGATAATTTAAAGTTTTTTAATCAGTATTTAGCGGATAAAATGGTCTTTCCGCATTCCTTTTTATCTTGGTAATGGCCTGTCATATTAAACAAGCTGCACATCAAATATTCTATGCGATATTGTATATTACATGCTAGGCTAGAGAACTGTACATTTATTCCCCATTATTGTTACAACTGATACAGAATGAAGCCTGTGGAGAAACATTTTATCTCATTAGCTGTGTGAATATGGTTACAAATGACTCTGGCGGTCACCTTGTTTGGACCAGTTATGTAAGACTCCCTCTAAATTATTCTAAACTCCTATTTGCATTTTTGTTATCTTCTCCCAAATTTTCAGTTTTCCTCTGCACTAATGATAATTTAATTCGCAATTTACGTTGATGCAAGGAGCTAACTCACTCATCTAGGTCAAATAGAAAAGTCAATTTACATGCTTAATGCATATAGAAGTTGAAAATATGCTGACAAAATGGGTGAATTTTTATGGTCTCAATTATGCCACTAATGAGCCCACTTTAAACCAATCACCCCTTCCTCGGATTGGTCTAGATAACGGCATTAGATGATAATTATCAATAAGGATTTTGCCTTTTTGACGTTTGGTCAATAGCGGAGCAGGGAGGATAAAATGATATTAACAGAACACAAGCTGCTAACAGGAGGTATATGAAAGATGCTATGACCTTTAATTACTATCAGGAATCAAGCTTTTCATCATGGTAATGTACGTTCTTTTGAGAGTGTTTTGTTTAAAAATTGAACAGAAAATCAAAGTGATTTTGGTAAAGCATGCTGGTTATGTTAGTAAATGATGTAAAAAATGTATACTTCAAATAAAAACATAGAAATGTAGCTAAGAGGTACACCAATATGGGTTTTTCTCTGGCCGATGCCGATATTTAGAAATCAGGGAGGCCAATGGCCGATACATGATGCCGATTTTTGTGGCCGATATTTTAGGCCGATTTAAAAAAAAAAAAAAACCTTACCGACTCCACGTTGCATACTCCTGTGACTCTAGCACACACTTGATGTCCTCAGTACAGATAGCACTGGTTGGCACCACTGGTGGGTGGCATTGGTTTGAAACTGACAGGTGGCACTGGTTTGGAACTGACAGGTGGCACTGATTGGCACTAGCAGGTGGCACTGATTTGGAACTGACAGATGGCACTAGTTTGGGACAGATTGCACTGTCAGGTGGCACTGATTGGAAGTGGCACTGGCAATTGAAACTGGTTAGCACTGGCAGGTGGCACTGATTGGTGGTGGCACTGGCTGGCAGTGGTTGGGACTGGCAGGTGACACTGGTTGGCGCTGGTGAGTAGCACTGACAGATGGCACTGATTGGCACTGACTGGTGGCACTGGCAGGTTTCACATTAAGCCAAGTGTAACTGTAACTGTGTGAAACTGAGAGAGAGGAGCTATCAGCTCGATGTCGGAGGTGGGCGGGACTCAGCAGCTAAATTACACCAGCCAATGATTGGGCTGCTTTAGAAAGGGGTGGGGCCACATACACGTAGCGGCCCGCTCAGATACCATCCCATTGGCTGGTGTAATATAGCTGCTGGGTCCCACCCACCCCCGATATTGAGCTGACAGCTCCTTCCTGTTACTAGTCAGTTTCATGCTTGATGCTGCCAGAGCCAATGAGTGTGGAAAAGGGAGGAGGAACGGCGGTCAGTGTAAAATATAGGCCTAATTTTGATAATAATCGGGCGATGTCGATTTATCAAAAATGCCCAAATATCGGCCAATATATCGGTGATTTCTTGTAATGCAAGGCTGGTGATGCCCTGTACACATGACCGGATTTTCGAATTCCGCTCAAGCTTGGCTTGCATACACACGGTCACACAAAAGTTCTCTGAACTTTGGACCGTCAAGAACGCGGTGATGTACAACACTACGACGAGCCGAGAAAATTAAGTTCAATGCTTCCGAGCATGCGTCAAATTGTTTCCGAGCATGCGTCAGAATTTTGCGCATTGGAATTGCTACAGATGAACGGAATTTCTGACAGGATTTTGATAATCTTTTGTTGGCGGAAATTCCGACAGCAAAAGTCCGAAGGAGAATACACACAGTTGAAATTTCGGACCAAAAGGTCACATCGGACTTTTCTTGAAATTTGCGATCGTGTGTACACGGCATAAGGGTGTGCACTTCATCCTATGACCATAGACACTGATCACTTGCTATCTGTTGAAGGTCATTTAAAATTATTACCTTTATGATGATTCAAAAGCCATATTCGAGATATTTTGTGACACACTCCTGCTGTCACTGCAGGATACCTTTTAACTGCAGGATCTCTACCAATGAGAATTTAATGCTACAATACATGATGAAACAAGTCTATGAGCTTCTTTGTACACTACATTGAGAAACCAGTCTATCAGATTCTCTGTAAACTACATGGGAATACCAGTCTATGAGCTTCTCGGTATACCACAGGGGAATCAGTGCATGGGCTTCTCTGTACACAACATGGGGAAACCAGTCTATGAGCTTCTCTGTATACAACATGGGGAACCAGTCTATGAGCTTCTCTGTACACAACATGGAGAAACCAGTCTATGATCTTCTCTGTACACAACATGGAGAAACCAGTCTATGATCTTCTCTGTATACAACATGGGGAACCAGTCTATGAGCTTCTCTGTACACTACATGGAGAAACCAGTCTATGAGATTCTTTGTACACCTCACGGGGAAACCAGTCTATGAGCTTCTCTGTACACTACATGGAGAAACAAATCTATGAGCTTCTCTGTACACCACATGGGGAACCAGTCTATGAGCTTCTCTTTACACCCCATGGGGAAACCAGTCTATGAGCTTCCCTGTACACCACATGGAGAAACCAGTCTATGCGCTTCTCTGTACACTACATAAGAAAACCACATAGGGAGTGTAGACTATAACCTTCTTTGTACACTCCATGGGGAAGACATCCCGAAAAAGTTTTTGTTTCTTTGTAAATGAGGATGTTGCCTAAAACGGTCTTTTATTATCTATAGGACCACATGATAAATACAGTCCTTAAACTTTTCTGTATACTACACAGGCAGGCCTTTCACAAACTCCTCTGTATATTTTATAGGGAAAATTACCCATAAACTTCTTCATACAGTACATCAAAACAACAATCTATAAACTTCTCTGTGCACTACAGTACATGAAAATCACGAGAAGGACAGTTCTTAAACTTCTTTGTATGCATCACATAAAAAAATGTTCAGTACATAGGGAGGGCAGTCCAAAAGCTTCTCTGTACACTGCATAAGACAGTCCATACACTTCTCAGTACAAAACACATAGAGGACGTATTTGTACACTACACAGGGAGGGTGGCCTGTACACATAGGCTAGTCACAATGTCCAGAAATATATTCATGTCCAGACATATATTCATGATGCCCACTGAGGCCCCCTCATTTTCTGGCTGAAAGGATATACAGAGCCAAGCAATTTAGTGCTCTTCTATACTCAACAAAGCATTCCACTGCCTGGAATGATGCTGATATATTGAATCTTGCATCTCCACTGACTTACATTTCCAATTCCAGTGGGTTACACTGCAAAAAAAATTGGTCAGAGTGTCTCTTTGAGCTCTGCATGTCCTGGAGTTTATAGTGAGGAAGACTCCATTGTAAGCATCAATGATTATATACATGGTGCTCTAACCTATAGTGACCATTTAGACTTAGAATGTATGGTAAATAGATGAGTAAAGATCACTTCTAATTGGGCACTTAAGGTACTGCACATCATTCTTTGCTTTATAAAGCAGGTGTGACAGAACGCCAATGTAATCCGATCATTCTGTGTCAATTACATTTAAAGGGTAGTGTAAAAAGGAATGCCTTTACAGGATGACATAGTATCTTTAAAGATTTGCAATGGTATTCTCCTACAGCACAGCTTACAATCACAATTGGCCTGTCCTACTGCTTCCAGTAGAGATAGACCAGCTGTATCTATGAATTGAAACCAGGTGGGCCAGGTCTACCTTTAAAGTTGTACTAAAGGCAAAATAAAAATATGACATAATATATAATTTGACTATCACAAGCATTAACAAAGCAGGCTGTGTGAGGCCGCGTACACACGATCGAATTTCCGACGGACCAGTTCAGCGGACAAATCCGATCATGTGTATGGCCTAGTGGACATGTCTGACCGGCGGACAAATTTTAAAGCATGCTTTAAAATTTGTCCGCCGGAGACATGTCCGTCGGATATGTCCGCTGGTTAGTACACTAACCAGCGGACATATCTGCCCGCAAAAGCGTCGAATGGATGCGACGCATGCGTGGAAGTTTTTTACTTCCTG
This sequence comes from Rana kukunoris, assembly GCA_029574335.1. Classification (NCBI taxonomy): domain Eukaryota; kingdom Metazoa; phylum Chordata; class Amphibia; order Anura; family Ranidae; genus Rana; species Rana kukunoris. Next base: position 38,209,206 of record CM056056.1, on the reverse strand, counting down.
GTGCGGTGACGTGGCGGCGTCAACATCACCGCCACGTCACTGTACTGTCTACCAGCGGGGATTTTGATCCGATGGTGTGTACAAGCGACAATCGAATCAATTACAACTCTACCAAACCCTACAGCTTTCCAAGGGTGACACTGTTTCCCCCACCTCCATAGACGGAGGAGCCACCCTAATTCAGGAAGTCTCTTACTAGCCAGATCACCAGATGAAAAATAAAAAAAAACAAAAGCCTAAAAAAAATGAATGTGGCCATCATATTTAAGGATTGGTAAGCTTTAACTGCTTTTTAGAGAATAGAAAATATGAACAAATATTTGCAGGTACAACATATGTAGGAGGATTTGTAATATCTGTATATCACCTAGACACAGTCACTTGTCTGGGTATATGTAAGGGTTTACAACCACTTTAAGGCAAGTTATAATTAAGCAGCCTTACCTGAAAGTAAAAACAATGAAAAAACAATGAGGGGAGAGCAATAATCAATAGAGAGCAGTCTGAGCACAGTGCAGCTGGATACAAACCATAGCTGGAAGATACAGATACAAACAGTCAAAACACAATAATCCAGTGCTCAATGGTGGGCAAGTGGAGCAGGCAGTCTTGTGGCAGATGAAAAACATAAGTGAGGATGAAAAAACAGTCCTAGATAGAAACAAGGAATGTTAAGGGATAAGCTAACAAAATCACCTGGCTATCACTGAGCAACAAGGAGCCAACAGTTCCAGTTCTGGTTAGATCTATCCCAGGAAGTGATTTCACGACGTCGCTTCCGGCCTCCCAGGATCATAAAGATGGCTGGGGACCATTCAGTCCCTGACCAGCTCTATAATAATTTGGGATTGGTTCTCCGATTACCCAAATGCAGAGAGCCCGTTTAGTTACAGGCATCATATATACCGTGTTTCCCCGAAAATAAGACACTGTGAATGAATGAATGAAAACTTGTATAGCGCGGCACATGCGAACTGAATCGCCTCTGGGCGCTTGTTGTTCCTGTCTCCTTTGATATCAAAAGAGAAAGTCTTGACCTTTTTCCTAAATGCTAGGTGGTTCTCCTCCAACCGAATGCTGGTTGGCAAAGCGTTCCATAGTCTGGGACCTTGGATCGCAAATCTTCTTTCTCCTTTGGACTTGAAGTTGGCTTTCGGAACCTGGAGCAGGTTCTGATTCGTGGATCGCAAAACGCGATTGGGATTATGCACTTTTATTATTTCGCATAAATAAAGGGGGGCATTCCCATGGACACATCTATGCGTAAGACAGAGAGCTTTAAAAGCAATTCTGTCTTTGACTGGCAGCCAATGAAGGGCTCTCAGTGAAGGTGAAATGGATTCCCAGGGTTTTTTCCCAGTCACAAGTCTGGCGGCCGTATTCTGAACGACTTGCAGGCGAGCGATTTGGTACTTGGGGAGTCCGAGGTAAAGGGCATTTGCATAATCCAGCCTGGAGTTTACAATTGCTCCCACCCCCGCTAAATCTTCTTTAGGAATGAACGGAGTGAGTCTGCGTAGTAGGCGCAGTAGATGGTGAGATCCGCTGACTACTGACCCTATTTGTGCGTCCATTGTCATAAAGGAGTCAAAAATGACCCCTAGGCTTTTGACTTTGGCGCTAGGGGTGATGAGCTTGCCCAAAATAGGCGGGGGGGGTCCACGCTGTTGAAAGTTGATTCCTGCGCTTGGCGTGAAACAGGAGAAGTTCTGTTTTCGCTCCATTGAGTTTAAGATAACTCTTTGTCATCCAGTCCTCTATCAAAGAGAGACATGTCTCTAGATTGAGGTGGTGATCCTGTCTGTTGCAGATGCGGAAATACAGTTGCGTATCATCTGCATATGAGTGATAGAGCAGTTTTTGGCTGCTGATAATCTCAAAAAGAGGACGAAGATATATGTTAAACAGCACTGGTGACAGAGGCGATCCTTGAGGGACTCCGCATGTTACTGTGCGTTTCTCAGACGTAAAAGGTCCTAACTTTACTGTTTGCGATCGGTTTTCCAGAAAAGAGGAGAACCAAGATAAATCGCCTTCTGCGACTCTGGCTACTTCAGCAAGCCGGGTCAGTAACATATTGTGGTCTACAGTGTCGAAAGCTGCGCTTAGGTCCAACAGAACTAGAAGACAAGATTCTCCTTCGTCTGCGGCCTTGAGAACATCGTCCCATACTTTCAGCAATGCTGTTTCCGTCCCGTGTCCGGGACGGAAGCCTGATTGCAATGGTTCAAGTAGCTTGTAGGTATCTAGATGCAGTTGCAGCTGTTGTAGCACTACTTTTTCCATTATCTTAGAGAGTACGTTGAGGCTTGTTATGGGACGGCGGTGGAGTGGGTCCTTGGGGTCTAGGGAGGGTTTCTTCATGATGGGTTGGATTATACCCTCTTTCAACTGTGAGGGCACTATGCCCTCCAAGAAAGACTGGTTGATAAGCTGCGTGATGGGAGGAGCCAGGATGTAGGCGCATTCCTTCAGCAGTTTTGTGGGGATAATGTCATTTGGCGCTGTGCCATTACTGTATATTTATTTTTCCTCAAGAAAACACACTATGGCTTATTTTCAGGGGATGTCTTATTTTTATCACCGGCAAGTATGGTACAACAATCTACATTTGTTTGTGTGGGGTGAGAGACTGTTGCTGGTCAGTGCTTCTTCTGATGTGGAGCACAGTGGAGCTGGGGTGATCTCTTTGGGCTCAGTAGCATACTGTTTGCTGAAGCTTTTCCCCCAACCCCCTGGTGTTTGTGTGGGGTGAGAGACTGTTGCTGGTCAGTGCTGGGGAGCAGCTTTACTTCTTCCCCTGAGGACAGAGAGTCCAGCTTCTCACTTCACTGAGGAGACTTTTTTTACTTTCACTTTCACAGACCGGGACCTGACAGGGGGAGCTGACCTTATTGATGGTGCTGCTGACCCCTCTCCGGTCACCATAGCAGCTGTCACGATGGAGCAGATAAGAAGGGCTGCACGACTTCTTTACAGCTCTGCACCAGTACACTACAGTACATACGCCTATCACTTCTTGTTTACCGATACGCTCTGCTACGCATAGTCACGCCCATCACTACGTCTTTTTTCGGGGGTATGGCTTATATTTCGGAAATGCTTAGAAATCCTGCTACGGCTTATTTTAAGAGTATGTCTTATTTTCGGGGAAATACGGTAGTTACATAGTTAGGTTAAAAAAGACACAAGTCCATCCATTTTAACCATAAAAAATAAACAATATGGTCCAGATTCATGTAGGGTGGCGTATATTTGTGCGGGCGTAGAGCATCTCATATGCGCTACACCGAGGTAACATAGAGAGGCAAGAACAGTATTCACAAAGCACTTGCTCCATAAGTTGCAGCGACGTAGCGTAAATTGGCCGGCGTAAGCCCGCCTAATTCAAACTAGGAAGGAGGTGGGCGTGATCTATTTAAATTAAGCATGACCCCATGCAAATAAATGGCTGAATGAACGGCGCATGCGCACGCATGCTCAGAATCACGTTGCATATACTCCCAAAGATACGAAGGCTCAATGCCTACGACGTGAACGTAACCTACACCCAGCCCCATTCACCTACGACTTACGTAAACGATGTAAAATTCGATGGCTGTTCCGACATCCATACCTTTGAATGACCTGCACCTCATATAGCAGGGGTAACGTTACGCCGGACGTACGCCTTACCTATAATATCATACAATATCAATATCATACAATCCCATATATCCAATTCTATACCCACAGTTGATCCAGAGGAAGGCGAAAAACCCCAGTAGAGCAGGATCCAATTTGCTACAGCAGGGGAAACATATTCCTTCCTGATCCCCCGGATCAACTTTACCTATGTTAGTACCCAGTTATATTATGTACATTTAGGAAATAATCCAGGCCATTCTTAAAACAATCTACTGAGCTGGCCAGAACCACCTCTGGAGGGAGTCTATTCCACATTTTCACAGTTCTTACTGTGAAGAAACCTTTCAGTATTTGGAGATTAAATCCATTTTCCTCTAGACAAAAATAGTGTCCCCTTGTCCTTTGTGTTGACTGTAAAGTGAATAACTAAACACCAAGTTCACTATATGGACCCCTATATGATATATGCAGATATCACCACTTCAAAACTAAAGACGCCATATGACTGCCTTCATGGCAGAAAGTGGTTAAAGCTGAACTCCAGGGATGGATATTTGTGCATAGTAACATTGGACCAGCTTGGACCAATGTAAGTATGCATATGCCATACCTTGCCAATCTCTGTGGAAGTGGAGAATCACTGTAGTAGCCTACTAGCCACCACTGCTATAATGATCCTTGCTGTGTTCTCTGTCCCTTGTCAAGCAGTAGTCACTCACTCAGAGCCATTCATAGTACGTCTTTAATTTTTCACAATGAGTACAAAGCATTGGACTAAGTGAAGAGTTGAAATTTCACAGGGTTACAGAGTCAGTGTCTTAAATATACTGTTCATTTATGGATTTGTGTTATCTTCAGGCACACGCAGATTTTCAGTTTAAACTGCCTTAGCAAGCCCATTAATGCGGTCCCCTTCGAGGCCCATAGCATCAGTGATGGGCTGTTATGGCTTTTGGTATGCTCCTGCTTGCAATTGCACCTTTGGTGAAGTTGGTGAGGCAAAGGAAATCTTTGAGTAGGCACAACCATTAAGAAGTTTCCTCCTCTACATTTGACATCAATCTTTCTTGACTGGAATTATCATAGAGGGTACAGGTTCAGTGTCAACAGCAACCTCTGTGTCATGATCACTTAATGCCCCTGTTCCTCATTTCAGTACCCTGGTGTTGGCTGTTGCTTTCCTCCCTTTCTGTGTTCACCTGTTAGATGATTGATTTCTCAGTCACCTGCAAACCGAACACTCTATCTCTTGCTTGTGATAGAGACAGACTTACCTGCATTGTTCAAGATCAGGGGTCTCCAAACATTCTAAACAAAGGGCCAGTTTACTGTCCTTAAGACTTGCATTGGGGGGGGCAGACTGTGGCCCCTGGGAGTAGTTGTGCCCCATCGTTGGTGTCATCGGCCCCCATTTTTGGTTTCATTGGGAGGAATTATGGCTCCAAGGGTAAAAGCAAGCAAAGGGTCACATCTGGCCCCCGGGCCATAGTTTGGAGAGCAATGTTCTAGATTAAGCCTCTTGTTAGTCTGCCTTGCTTGCTGTTGGATCCCCTGTGTATGACTCGGAATGGACTAGATTATACCCTGAACTCAGCCTGCCTTTTTTCCTGGAACAGATACTGAATTATCACCTAAACTTTGAACCACGCTATCTGTTAAAAGGCAAGTACCTGTTTGCTTTGCTCAGTTCGCATTTGCCTGGGCATAGTGGCCAGACACTATAGCAAGTCCTGGGGGAAAACAAGTACCGGTAGACCTGCTTGTCTTAAGGGAAAGGGGGCTGCTATAGGCGAGTCGCACAGTAGCCAGCTATAGTCTCTGGCCACCTGCGTTGGGGTAGACATGGCATTCGTGACACTCTGCCATCCTTAATTATACATGATATATGTTTTCTTCACACACATATGCATTTTCTAATTAAACTGCCTCAACGGGCCTCTTAATAGGGTCCTTTTCCACCCACACACCCCAATGCAACCATGTGGGCTGTTATGGCTATTGTTAAGCTCCTGCCTGCAATATAAATGCAATTACACCTTTGGTGAAATTAAACTTTCATATTTTTTTTTTTCTCACTACAAATTGATATCAAATCTTCTAGTAAGTGAAAAAGCTTCTTGAGTCAAAAACCTCTCTGTCTTGAAGAGCTCGCAGGAAAAAAAAATGCACTTTTGCATTGAGATTTCTTTAAGAGTAAAAGGCAGCCTCACTTGACTCACTGGTTTATTAAATGACATTTTCTACTTCATTAAGACTTCAGTACAGCCTGTGCATTGTTAGGTGTCACGACTTATCTGCTAACTCATCTGCAATATAATGTGCATTTATGCCTTCATCTATTCCACCTGGTATCGAGACAAACCTATGACACACATTTCCCACACACCGCCTGCATAATGGTATCTCAATCTCCCTCTCTCTTTATTATCCATTCTAAAGCTGACACAAAAATTTTAACCAACTGCTGGTAACACGTAATGGCCCATTAGCAGGTCAGCAATGTCTCAATGCTAAATATTACAAAAGAAGCTTATAATTAGTGTTACATTAGCCTTGTTTGCACTATTAAACCATGCAGAATGGGCCTTTTAGCTGGACTGCCACTGATGAATCAGATTGGGTTTTCTGGCCTTCTCTTTTCAGTGTTCCAATTTATTCAGTGAGTGTTACATAACCACTGAGTGTTATCAGTTAAAGAGGCCCAGTCATGACTAGACTTATACAAGAAACAGAATATTCAGCATTTATAATGTTCTCAATTCCTAAAACAGCTTTTCTCAACCTTTTTTACCACAGAGGAAACCCTAAAATATTTTTTAGGTCTTGAGGAAAAATGTGTTAAAAGGAAAAAACTGCGCTAAACCAAACAATATGTGAAAAAGCAGCCAGCACTCAAACAAAGTAAATAAGGAATAGAGAACAATAGTGCAGCGTTAGAATTTGTTGTACACAATACTTATAGTGACATAAGATCTGAAGTGAAATATACAGTAAATAGCAACTTTTTTTTCTTTCTTCATCAAATATTTTATTGAGGTTTCACAGATAACAGAATACAGTGTACAATTAAATATTGTACGTCGTGCAACGACGTTGTTCGTAATAACTGAGAGTATGTTTGCGTGTTCACTAACTTGACATCAAAATATAACTAAGATAAGAACAAACATAACAGAACCACATTCTTAGTAATCTGGAGCATAACCGGTCCCCCTCACCAGAGCGGCACCCCATATGGGAGCACTAGTGTCACCCAAGCGGAAGGGGGCCTTCTTATAGGCGGTTCATCTTTCACCAAGTTTCCTCTATAGTCGAAGATATCAGGGTATAGAATAAATATCAACACGTTGGTCAAACGTATGGCTCGGTCATGAGCAAAACAGTTTTCATAGATTATGGATCAATTTGTCAGGGGTTAATCGCAGCACTAGTCCAGTCGGTCCAAGGTCGCCAGTCGATGTCGTTTTTCTCCACCTTATTTCTGCCAGAGGCAGTTATTGTCTCGTAGCTGTAGTGCAAGGCTACTAGTTCCCTAGTTTGGGCCAGAGTCGGGCTGGTGGTGGATTTCCAGAGTCGCATTATAGTAAGTCTGGCTGCAAGTAATATGTGGGTAGTGACATGTCTGATGGGGTGGGGTATGTTTTCGATGCCGAGGTTCAGAATCGCCAGTGCAGGGGATGGGGGAATAGAAGTTTTAGCGACACGCGATATGAATCCAAAGATGTCAGTCCAGTACTTCCTAATGGCAGGGCATGTCCAGAAAATATGGATCATATTTCCCACGTCGGTCCCGCATCTCCAGCAAGAGCTGGATACGTGAGATCCGAAGGAGGACAATCTGGACGGAATCATGTACCATCGCAGTGAGATCTTTTGTGTAAGTTCCCAGAGGGTCGAACACTTGGTGGATTTGTAGATGGTTTTGAGAGCAGTTTGCCACTGGGTGTCGTCAAAGGTGAACTCTAGGTCAGCTTCCCATAGATGATGAGAGCGTGTCTTGGTGAAGGTGCGTTTTTGGTGGAGGGTATTGTAGAAATGGAATATGTGGGGGAATTTGTTATACTTGCACAAGGAAGTGGATGTAGGTAGTAGGTGAGTCTCTTGTATACATAGGACGTCACTGTGGAGATCTACAGCAGTCCTCCACAGTGAGTGACGTTTGGCTGGATGATTTAGCCCATTGGCATTTAGGGAGAGAATAGTGAGCGGCATCTTGAGATCGTGTAGGTGGCAAGGATATAAAGAAGCACTTACAGTCAGATGTTGTAGATCGTAGCTGAGGGTATTCAATGGCGATGGTAAGCGTTAGGCTGGTGGCAGACCAAGGATCTGGCGATAAGAAGAGTCTTTAGGCTGCAGATAGAGCGATACGTTATTCAAGAAGAAAAAAAAACATCAAATGTAACCGGGGGTATACAAAAAAGAAAAGAGAAAAAAATTAGTAACAACTGAGAGAGGAAACTGCAATGTGTTCGTCAGTGGACTATCACAGATGACCTGCGTTCTCAGTGGGCAGGCAAGGTGAAGAGGGGGTGTCTAGCATCGTGCAAACCTCTAGGTGGGGGTAAAAACAGTTAGTAGGTACCGAAAGTCAAACAAGAAACAAGAATAACAACTGGTGCAGAACTCAGGGGAACTTCAGAGTGTTGTAGTGATCGGCCACATATAACGTTGAAATTGCCTCTTCAGGTGTAGCTTCCATCCGTGGGCCTGCGGGATGTAGTTGAACTCTTTTCAAGAGGTGCAGGTTTGGGGGGTTCCAGTAGTATACCCCAAGTATGTAGTAGGTGCATGCCTTTTCCAAGGTCGTTAACGACGTGAGTTTGGCCAATTCTTGTGATGAGAAGGGTGGCAGGGTAGCGCCATTTGTATGGTAGCTTGTGGTTCTGGAGCCCCTTGGTGATAGGGTTTAGTTGGCGGCGTTGTTGGAGAGTGAACTTAGAGAGATCAGGAAAAAATTGGACTCCTGTGAAAGGAGCCGGTAGTGGTGTTTTCGCCTTGGCCCCCATTAACAGTTGTTCTTTAGTGTGGTAGAAGTGGACCCTCATTAATATGTCTCTAGGCACCGATGCAGCCAGGTGAGCAGGCTTTGCGATCCTATGGATCCTGTTAATGAAAACATCTCTTGGGGAAGCGTCAGGGATAATAATATGCATCAGCTCTTTGGCATACTTATTCAGATCCGTAGGCAGTACAGACTCAGGGACCCCGCGTAATTTAATGTTATTGCGGCGAGATCTGTCTTCTAAATCTGCCAGCTTGGCGCGGAGCCAGGTTTGTTCTTTCTTAACCTCTTCATAGCAATCAATAACATCATTAACAGTGGATGTACATTCAGTAAGGCCTTTCTCTACATTAGACACTCTGTCATCAAGAGAGTGTATATCAGATGTGATTTTAGTGAACAATGAGGAGAGATCTGTCATAAGGGATGTTTGTAGGTAGAGTAACATGTCCTTTAAAGTTGTGTCCATCACAGGTTGGCCTGAGGTGGGGAAGGACGCCATGGATGAGTGTAGGGCCTGGTTAGAGAGAAGGGGATTGAAAGCCTGGGCCTCGATTTGTGAGTGCAGCGGCTGCTGCAGCGGCACGTCAAGCCGCATTTTTGCCTTTGCTGGGCTGCTAGGAAGGGTGTCACTGCCCGGGGGATAGGGGGCTCGGTCTGAGGTACCTGTATCAGGCGAATCCTCCGGGTATTCATCCGGGAGGTCTGTGTAGGAGCCGCGCTGCGTGGACGGGACGGCGCCATCTTGGTTCCCTCCGTTCCTCCCCGCTGGCTTGTAGGCAAACTCAGTGAGTTTCTGGGGCTTGTATTCTGTCAATCTCTTTTGGGATGCGCTCATGGTGTTCCCCGGTGTGTGCTCTCTGTGGATGGCCGTGGATGGAGCAAGGATTGCGGCCGTAGTCGCTGGATTGTGTCCCCTGTTCTGCAGAGCAAAGTGCTTAAGCGTCCATCGCTGTCTCCGGCCGGCCACGCCCCCCAGTAAATAGCAACTTTAAGGGGAGTCTCACCCACAATTTCACTTTTTAAATATAAATACCCCTGTAATACACAAGCTTAATGTATTCTAGTAAAGTTAGTCTGTAAACTAAGGTCCGTTTTGTTAGGTTGTTACAGCATTTAGATGTGGGCATCATGAAGCCAGACTGTATGACTTCCTGGATTTCTCGCACATGCTCAGTGCTGCACAAGCAATGTAATAGGTTTCAGTCAGGTTTGCAAGGACTACTGGGAAACATGATGCCTATCCCAGAAACCCTTGCGAATAGCCTTGTGACTTAATAGCCTAGGCTAATAAGGAGGAGGAAGTAATGAAGAACTACAAAATAAAGGTATTTACAAGCAACAAAATAAATAAAAATTGTCCATTCTGAACACTATGAGATTAGGGCATGCAGCACAGACAAACATAAAAAAAATGGGTGGAACTCCACTTTAATGAATGTGAAGAAGTCCATATAAAGGCCATACACCACAAAAATGTGATGCTGGATCAGTGAAACAATCACATAGACTGATGTGTGAAATAATAGTTGCTTTCGAATTGTTGACATTTGATGTTAAATGTCTGGTTGCCTGAAGGGATCACCAAGGCATTGAAGTATAGATAAAAGTAAAATGAGGTACTCTTACCGTAGGGTGCGAACAGTAAGTCTCATACGCTTGAGGGTCTCAACGGACCTGGATCGCTGCAACACAGGACTCCCTGGATGATGGTATGTACTTCAATCACTCAGGTAGGATGAATACCGAAAGAGACAGGAACCGGACGGATGAGCCTTCCAATGCAGGATACAAATGAAGAAATTCCAACAAGCTCACAGAGCAAACGAAAAAAGAGTGCTCCAGATTGTGCAGGTCAAAAATATAAACTGTGACAGGTTTTTATTTAAAATTCATGTAACAAAATGAACAGATAAAAAGTGATCACATAGATTAGAATGCTGTAAAGCGGAATCCGACACGTTTCGGCTTAGAGAGCCATCAATAGGTCTTAAGGAACCCTTTCTGAAACCAATTCATTGGGGGTCAATGAGAAAAAAATGTCTCTTGCATTGGTGATCAGTAGGAAGAATTTAACCTTACAGTGATGGGAGGAATGCCACCTTTATGGTCAGTTACAGTGCCTTGCAAATGTATTCACCCCCTTTTCATGTTTTGTTGCCTCACAACCTGGAATTAACATGGATTGTTTGAGGATTTGCATCATTTATTTACCGAACATGCCCACAACTTTGAAGATTTTTAGTATTTATTTTTTTATTGTGAACAAATAGGACAAAATAACAGTAAAAGTCAATGTGCATAACTATTCACACCCCTAAAGTCAATACTTTGTAGAGCCACCTTTTGCGGCTATCACAGCTCCAAGTCGCTTTAGATAAGTCTCTATGAGCTTGCCACATCTTACCATTGGGATTTTTGCCCATTTCTCCTTGCAAAACTGCTCCAGCTCCTTCAAGTTGGATGGTTTGCTCTTGTGAACAGCAATCTTTAATTCTGACCACAGATTTTCTATTGAATTGAGGTCTGGGAGTTGACTAGGCCATTCCAACACATTTACATGTTTCTTCTTAAACCACTCAAGTGTTGCCTTAGCAGTGTGTTTGGGGTCATTGTCCTGCTGGAAGGTGAACCTCTGTCCTACCCTCAAATCACACACAGAGTGGTACAGGTTTTTCTCAAGAATATCCCTGTATTTAGCTCCGTCCATCTTTCTCTCTGACCAGTTTCCCAGTCCTGCCGATATTCCAATCGCACACGTTCCTAGAAAAACGTCTCATAGAGGAAAAGTGGGTGCTGAAACGATCACCAGCTGGGCACTGGAACCATCAAACAAACGAACATATTCGCCAGCACACCATGGATCATAGATTACGTCCAAAAATTTAATGCAAAACAAACATCACAATAGTGCAATATTTTGAGGTCACACGGGGCCTCTTTGTCAGGCGATTGATAACGAACTTGCCTGATGAAGAGGTCCTGTGTGACCCACAGCATGATGCTGCCAGCACCATGTTTCACAGTGGGGATGGTGTTCTTTGGGTGATGTGATGTGTTGAGTTTGCGCCAGACATAGCGTTTTCTTTGATGGCCAAAAGTTAAATTTTAGTTTCAACAGACCAGAGCACCTTCCTCCATAAATTTTTGAGTCCCCCACATGCCTTTTCGCAAACTCAAAAACGTGCCATTTTGTTTTTCGCTGAAAGTAATGTCTTTCTTCTGGCCACTCTGCCATAAAGCCCAACTCTATGGAGCATACGCCTTATTGTGGTCCTATGTACAGATACTCCAGTTTCTGCTGTGGAACTCTGCACCTCCTCCAGTGTTACCTTAGGTCTCTGTGCCCGCCTCTCTAATTAATGCCCTCCTTGCCCGGTCTGTGAGTTTTGGTGTGCGGCCGTCTCTTGGCGGGTTTGCTGTTGTGCCATGTTCTTTCCATTTGGTTATGATAAATTGGATGGGGCTCCTAGGGATCATCAAATACTTGGATATTTTTTATAACCTAACCCTGACTTGTACTTCTCAACAACATTGTCACTTATGTGACTTCTGAAGGTAATTGGTTGCAACAGAGCTTTTTATGGGCTTCATAACAAAGGGGGTGAATACATACGCACATTCTATTTTACTTCACTAACTTAGACTATTGTGTTCTGGTTCATCACATTTAATTCAGATTGATATAACATTGAACTAAAATGTAACAAAATAGGTAAAAAGCCAAGGGGGGTGAATACTTTTGCAAGGCACTGTAAAATTATAATTGCTGTCATGCTGCTAACTGTGCCAAGTGGCAATTGCCCTGGAAGTGAACTATGAAGGCACCATCAAATAGGAGGTCAATCAGACACAGCTCAAGGAACCTCCAGCCTCCTTAGGGTGCCACAGAATCCTTGTTGAGAATGACTGCTCTATAATGTTACAGGTTTGCCAATTCAAGATCAGTATTTTCCTTTACATTTATATGTATTGGTGTTAATTTACGAAGGCAGTATAAACTCTTCACTTAGCAAAGTGGAAGTAAATTAGTAAGAAAGGTAACAGTTCATGTTGAATATATAGTCATATACTAGCAAAATCTGTATTTTTTTTAATTTCTGCACATGATTGGGTATTCAAAGTTAACTCAGGTTTGCTTTATTTGCCATCTTACAGTTTGAAAAGTGAAATTACACTTTGTATGGTAAACATTTACTGTCTTAAATTAATCTTGGGGGGGGGGGGGGCTCACACTGGCAGTTTTAACCGAGCCTGGGTGCTGTTCTTCTTCTGGGTCTGGTTGGTTTGTGCAGTGTGGGTGATTCAAACCTTGCCCAAGAACAGTTGGGTGTATCGTACTTTGAATTAGTTGATAGAGATGATGATGTAAGTGTGACCAGGAACACTTGCTGATAGCCCATTGTGAGTGCAGACCAGTGGGGGAGCTAGTGGGGGGCAATGTAACTTTGGTATTGTTCAGTACAACAGTTCCCAATGTGAGGCACTCTTATCGGCTTTGTCTGACTCTGTAAATTGTGTATGGGGGACAAACAGTCATTCTAAGAACCCATTCACACAGGGACGACTTTGGATCCAAATTCAAGTCGCCTCAAGTCACGCTGCATGAGAAAATCAATGTAAGTGAATGGAGCCGTCTTAATGCACACTACTGCAGTTGCTCCGACTTCAAAAAAGGTTCCTGTACTACTTCAATTCGACTTCTAGGCGACTTGTAGGCAATTTATACCCATTGATTTCAATGGAAGTTGCCTCAGAAGTCGGATCACTGTCTAAACTGAAGCAACAATCTCCCCTCCCTCCCACAGAGCTGATTGTTGTTCGATTGGCAACTGGAAAGTCTCCTGTCCTGGAGGCGACTTGAAGTTGCCTCGTAAGTTGTCTGATGGTTCATACTCAAGTCGTGTCCAAGTTGCCTCCCAAAGTCGTGCTGGACGTTGTGCTGTCTTGTGCTGTCTTTCCAACGAGAATTGTGTGATGACAGTCTGTTGTTGGAAAATCTGACCATTTGTATGCTCCATCGGACAATTGTTGTCGGATTTTCCACCAACAAATATTGGATAGCATGCTTTAGAATTTTTCCAACAACAAATGTGTCTTGTTGGATTATCGAATTGTGTGTACACAAGTCCTTCAGACACAAATCCAAAGTAAAGCCACGCATGCTCAGAAGCAATGCTCATCATAACACAATATTAGCAGAAGTTGCCTTAAGGGTGGCCCTAAAGTGCTGAATAACTACATAGTTTTGTGTTTATTGGCTGACAATTCTTTGATGTTTGTATGCAATACATGTTCACGGCCAACACCCTTCAGACAAAAGTCCTACGTTTTGTCTGATGGAAATCCGATCATGTGTACGACGCTTAAGGCTGGGTTTACATATGTGTGAAGTGGATGCAAGTTTCCCCCGTATCCAATTTGAAAGACATGCGAGCATACGTGGAGCGGATTGCAAAAGATTCCTGTGCGTGTTTGGGTCAGGTTCAGGTGCTAATTTAAACAAAAATACCGACCTGAATCGCGCCTGTACCGGTGAACAGACACGCAACGGACCCCAGGCACGAACCCACGGCTGCCCATATATGAACCCAGCCTTGTAAAGGTTTGTGTTTTTTCACCTTAATGCATCCTGTGCATTAAGGTGAAAAAACACCTGGCAATCACCGGCCCCCCAGCCCTCCTGTTTTACTCACCTGAGCCAGTTCACCTGCTCGGCGCATTCTCTTCTGGCGTTGATTGGCCGCCGCTGTCAATCTAATCCAATTAAGCGGCCGTCGGGGGCGGGGTCGAGTCATACACTCAGCGTCTATGGTAACCCCCTCTGGAGAGCTCTTCTCCAATGGGGTTATCTAATGTGGGGAGGAGCCGCGAGAGCCACGAGGGACCCCAGAAGAGGATGTTCGCGCTGCACAGTGGAGGTAAGTATGAAGCCCCATACACACTATCAGTTTTCCTGACAGTTTTCTCTTCAGGTTTACCAAAACCATGTAGTACAAGGGCATGCCTGATTACATACAAATTGAAACTCATGAGGTTTGACCTTATATTAAATGGTTTTGGTAAACCTGAAGAGAAAACCGTCAGGAAAACTGATAGTGTGTATGACGGCGTACACACGACCAAGGTTCTCGCTGGAAACCAGCGAGAACCTCGCTGGAAGCTGCATTCCAGCAAGGACCTCGGCCGTGTGTACGCTTCTGGCTCGCCCCGCCCGTCGGGAATCCCGTCGAGCGAAAAGAGAGCACGCTCTCTTTTTGCTCGACGGCCCGCCTGGATGAATGGCTGGTTGCCATTTCCGACGGGCGGGTCGCCGATTTCGACGGCCGGCAGAGAACCTCGACGGGCGGAACGATGTGTTCTGCCCATCGAGGTTCTCTACCGTGTGTACGCAGCCTCAGGGGCTTGACATGTTTGTTATAAAAAAAAAAAGGAACCTTTAGTGTTCCTTTAATACCTAATCCACCCTTGCACAATGCCATGCAATCATCGCTGGAGTGCTTGTAGACAGGACATGACTGCAAAGGCTGCATTGACAACAGAGCAGAAAAAGGATAAAAATTACACACAATGATACACAGTACCTTAGTAAGCTAAATGTCATCCAGCTGGAGTTTTCAGCTGCTGTAGGTTTGCTTAGGCATAGGTACTTCAAGACTGAACGTGAGGCAGTTTTTTAGGGCACAGGTACATAAGATATTTAGCAGTGCAACTGAAATTGTTAGATCTCTCGAAATCAATCACATTGGTTTCTGTGGAACTTGGAGCAGAGAACACTCCAGATCAATCTTGCATGACCAGTCTGCTAAAATCCCATGGTGTAGAAATTTAAGCTGATCAGTAATATTGGCAATGAATTACTCCATAGACTTGAATGGAATAAATAGAGTAATAGAAGCACCCCCCTTCATAATCTTATCTCACAAGCAGGGCTTTTTTTTTCAAAGGGAACGTATGGGAATGTAGTTTGGACACCTCCAGCACTGAATGTATGTAATGGCAAAGGGCGCTGGTGTATGCTGGAGGATCTATTGTTGCTGGCTGCCGTGGATCTATTTTCGCTGTTGGTTATTTATTTTTGTGTGGCGAGTCTATTGTTGCTAGTGGGGGTCTTTTATTGCTGTGGTGTCCATTGTTGTTGGGAGGGATCTACTGTTGAGGGAGGGGTCTGGCTGCTGAAGGGTCTATCGATGCTGGCTGCTGGAAGATCTGTTGTTGTTGCTGGGAGTTTATTGTTGCTGAAGTGTTATTTTGTTGTGGGGGTCCATTGTTACTGGGGTGGAAGTCTATTGTTGTGTAAGGGAACTAGTGTTGCTGGGAGGTGGGGGGCTATATTGCTTCTGGGGTGGGGGTCTACTGTTGCTGGCTTTGGGGTCTATTGTTGCTCACTGTTTTACTGTCTTTGTTATCATTAACACATTCCATAAAAAAAATTACTTAGCAGCACCAAATATTTGTTTCTGTATTCTATAAAAGGGGCGGTACTAGGAGGTGGATAGGGGGTGGAACCAAAAGATGGTGCTCAGAGGTAGGTAGGGGGCAGAGATGAGGGGTGACTCAGAAGGAGGGAAGTTGCTGCACCTGTTCTCTAAGAAAAAAAGACCTGCTTACAATAGTTGGCCAACTATCACTTGTTGTATCACAATATATCACTTTTGATTTAGGAGGATTTTACAATACCATAGTTTAAAATTGCAGAATTCTTAGGACTCATTTACACTTGCCATAGGCCCCTCAAGAGGGATCCTTGGTCAATCACTTTTCAGAAGGTGTTTGACAGGCGGTTACTGTGTGGGCATTGCACCATTGGGTGGTTGCAGTGCAGTCCTATTCACAATACTGCCTGCCGTGCATGAAAGAGATGTACTTCTTGCTTTGCATCACGGCTGTGGCATATATATACCTTTGTACAGCTGCCTTTGCAGCTTAGGGAGGATGGTTGGGGAGTGGTATAAATGTGTTTTAACTTCCTGTTTTTATGCGTTTCAACTTCCAGTCTAAATCTATATACAGTGGGGTAGATTCATATAGAGATACGACGGCGTATCTACTGATACGCCGTCATATCTCTGAGTTCCGTCACTCGGATCTATGCGGCTGATTCTTCAAATCAGGTTCCGCATAGATCTTCCTAAGATATGACAGGTGTAAGTGACTTACACCGTCGGATCTTAGGCTGCAATCTCCCGCTGGCCTCTAGGTGGCGCTTCCGTTTGTATACGCAACGAATATGCAAATGAGGAGATCCGCCGATTCAGAAACGAACGCTCGCCCGTCGCTGTTTTTTTACGTCGTTTGCGTTCGGCTTTTTCCGGCGGATAGTTACCCCTGCTATATGAGGGATAAGTGCGGTGTATCCTATGTTAAGTATAGGCGTCGTTCCCGCGCCGAGTTTTGAATTTTTTACGTCGTTTGCGTAAGTCGTTTGCGAGTACGGCCATACATAATTTGTGTTAACGACGAAATCAATGACGTCCTTGCGACGTCATTTGGAGCAATGCACGCTGGGAAATTTAGCCGGCGGGGCATTCGCAGTTAAATCGGCGCGGGGACGCGGAATTTGAATTCCACCGGGGGATTTACGATCCGCCGGCGCCACTTTAGAGGCAAGTGCTTTGTGAATACAGCACTTGGCTCAAAAACTGGCGCTGGCGGATCGTAAATAAGATAGATTACGTGGATCTAAAGATCCGCTGATCTATGTGAATCTACCCCAGTATATGTATTTTCTAATACTAATATCATTCATAGTGACCGTTTAAGGGGGTGGTGGTCGGGGGTTCTGCTTTAAAACCACTTATGGACCAGCTCACGCCAATATTCGGAACTTTGAAGAGGGAAATCTTTGTTATGACAGCAGATAGCTACCATAACCCCAGTATTCTCTTCTTCAGTGAGCGGTCCTCTTTTAAATAAAAGTGGTCTCTGTGGCAGATTCGTAACAAAATCACTTTTATCAGCGGCGGGAGAGGGCTCCCACCGCTCTACGGTGGCCGCTGCCGGCGGCTCCGGTGGCATGCGGAGTATCAATTTACTTAACTGTTGAATTATTTTTTAATTAAAAAAAGTGTATTTTTTCTAAAAATAGTGCGCTTGTAAGACCGCTGTGCAAATACAGTGTGACAGAAAGTATTGCAACGACCGCCATTTTATTCTCTAGGGTGTTATAAAAAAAACTATAATCTTTAGGGGTTCTAAGTAATTTTCTAGCAAACAAACCTGTTTTTAACGGTCCTTAATGCCACGTACACACGATCGGTTCATCCAATGAAAACGGACCAATGGATTTTTTCATCAGATACCTGATGAAGCTGACTTTCATCACTCTTGCCTACACACCATCAGTTAAAAATCTGATCATGTCCAATGCGGTGACGTAAAACACAATGACGTGCAGAGAGAAATGAAGTTCAATGCTTCCGAGCATGTGTCGACCTGATTCTGAGCATGCGTGGATTTTTGACTGATGGATTTCCCCACAGACGATCGTTCTTTTTCTATCGTTTTTTTAACCATCAGAAAATTTTAAAACGGGTTTTATTTTTTTTTAACCGATGGGGGAAAAAACTGATGGGACCCACACTATCGGTTCGTCCGATGAAAACTTTTTCATCAGACGAACCGATCGTGTGTACAGGGCATTAGTGTTTAAAGAATGTGATTTGTTATTAAATTACAGATCTTGTTAGTTTTATTGAACTAATAAGAAATTAATTAAATTTTCTGAAACAGTCCGCACCTCTCCATTATTTTGAAACTTTGTTTAATATAGAAGTAAACCCTTACTGAATGACATTTATTTTACTAAGTCACTGTGCATCATAGAATTCCATTTTTAATGAAATAGTTGTCTTACCTCTTATGCTTGATTAAAATTATTGTTTTTTTCTCTGTTGTTTTTTTTATATTAACACGTTTAATCTCAGCACTTTAAATTTCAGCACTCAGGCACAGGGGTTTATTTAATCATACATTAAATCAACATTAAAGTACAACTAAAGAATTATGTATGACAGTCTACACAAGTATCGAATCCAGTTACTATGTGATGTACAAGCCTCATAAAAGTTATCAAAAATTTCCCTTTACCTTTCCTGACTGAGCCAAATCCCCCTCCATTCATCTATATCAAGTGTTACCCATCCCAGACACTGCAGCTCACATTGGGAGGGTTTTAGCAACATAGGCAGTGCTGTCAATCCAGAAAATTTAAAAATAAGCAATCCGTTTTGGTAAAAGATTATATAATGTCCAGTGTGTTTCCTTTAGTAACTTTATTGTCGAAAGTACCTTATTTACAGCGCCGCTGAGCGCTCACATGATCTTTGCACTGCCAAGGAAAGGCCAAGATCTCCGCTGATGTCACCCCCCTTCAAGCACTGCAGAGGGAGGTGCCACTGATGTCACCTGGGAGGAGAGGAGAAGATCTCTGGCAGATCACATGAGCGCCCAGTGGCACTGTAAATAAGGTACTTTCAACAATAAAGTTACAAAAGTAGACACAGGGCCAGATTCTCATAGAATTTTGCTTGCGTATCGTAAGCCAATCTGGCCCTATATGATCTTTTTACAAAATCAATTATATGTTTTTAAAGGGACTTTACGAGGGCTTGTTTTCTGGGTAGGTCTTATATTTTAGCCCTCCCTGATAATCAGACTAGGTCTTATTTTCAGGGTAGTTTTTTTTTTTTTGGAGAAACACATTATCTTCCCCATTCACAGAGAAAGAAAACACAAGGAGGGCTTTGCAGCCAATCAGAGACTATCACAGTGATCAGGTGACCCAGGATTTCTGGGTCCTGATCATTAGTACAGGCTTCAACTGAGACCGTGCAGTATGCTCACAGCATAAAGGGAGATACGCAAATATGCGGCCCCAGGAAAATAATCACAGCCTAGTGGGGCCACGTATTTGCGTACGGTCAGGTTGCAGGGGTTAAGGACAAATAATCCTCTTTTGATTAGAAAAAATAGTTTAGGCACATTTAAGTATATTTTTGCTTGGTAAACATATGAAAACACACAACCATGCAAACATGGACACTGCACAGCAATGCCTCTGTGTCTTAATCAGGATAACATGCATAGCATAGTCTCTGTAAGTCTCTATTACAATAGACTAGAGAGTGACGCTGAGAATTCCTACTTTAGTAAGCTAGAACAAACACAAACTGTTACTTGTGATACTTGTGAATATTCTCATAAACAGTGTCGCTCCTAGAAAAGTCCAGGATAGTCTTGGTAAGTGAGCTGGAGGGATCCAAAAACCAAGGGTCACCAAACTGGAACTGGAGCACTCTGGTAGTAGTCAGTTTAATGCTCCCCACAGTAGCTTGGTCTATTGAATCTGAATCTGCACCCTGTACATAGCACACGTCTGGAATCTGCACCCTGTACATAGCACACGACTGGAATCTGCACCCTGTACATAGCACACGACTGGAATCTGCACCCTGTACATAGCACACGACTGGAATCTGCACCCTGTACATAGCACACGACTGGAATCTGCACCCTGTACATAGCACACATCTGGAATCTGCACCCTGTTCATAGCACACATCTGGAATCTGCACCCTGTTCATAGCACACATCTGGAATCTGCACCCTGTTCATAGCACACATCTGGAATCTGCACCCTGTTCATAGCACACATCTGGAATCTGTACCCTGTTCATAGCACACATCTGGAATCTGCACCCTGTACATAGCACACATATGGAATCTGCACCCTGTTCATAGCACACATCTGGAATTTGCACCCTGCACATAGCACACATCTGGAATCTGCACCCTGTACATAGCACACGTCTGGAATAAAGTCTGCCGTTTCCCCTTTAAAAATAAGTACTTACGAGTCACGGCTAAGCCCATCCCCTTCATGACATTGTCGAAAGGGGCGGAGCATGGTGACTTTAAAATGATGCCCCCCCCCCTGAAAAAACTTCTGCGGACACTCATGCCTGCAACCACAGGTTGTAGGAAAGAAATCGCTCAATTTGAATCCCTTCCCAGCGGGAAGAACACACAGAGATTATTGCCAGCAGCTATAGTCACTGACAATAATCACATAAAAAAAAATTAGACAGGCTGGTTGTACCCAAGTTTGATCGATTAACTTGGGTACAACCAGCCTGCCCATATATGGTTTGAATCTTGGCCAGTCTCTGCTGAACCAGCCAAGCTCCGAACAGTCTATGACTGGCTTTAGTGTTCTGAAGAAATGACTGGAATGTTTCACTGGATACATTAGTTCTCAAACTTTGCTTCTTCTATTACCACAAATTATGCATGTAGCCAAACCACAGATTATTCATGCCTTGGTCAACTATTGTTTTATGTTTTTAAAGCATAATGCTTGCTGCTATGTAGAGAGGAATCAACATATGCATTACTATAGATAAACTGAGAGATTGTTTGGTACAGAGACTGGATGGAGACAATAAACTTTCTGCTTCTGTTTGTTTTTTCGGAGTCATTGCTCAGACTGATGGCACAGCAAGGTTTTTCCCCATGATTCCATTCGCCCTTCAGGGCCAAGAATACTGGAACATTATTCTTTCTGCTGAGGTGACTCTTGCACACAGCTTGTTAATGAAAGCGTTCTTTGGCGTGGCAGTAGCTGAGTCATAGTCACCAAATCAAAGACATCTGTGATTAATTAGAAGGATGATATGAATCAAGATATTTGTAGCACTGAACTGAAAACTTCTTTGTAAAGTTGTCCACTGTTACATAGTTACATAATGTGGTTAAAAAAGACACAAGTCCATCGAGTTTAACCAATAAACCAACCATTTGTTGTTTACTTCAGGAACATCTATAATTTTTGAAATTCCTTATACAATCACTAAGCTTAAAAGAGAAGTTTGGTCCGATGTTGCATCTGTTTCCCACTGACTCTCAGACTGGGAACCAAATGATCAAAGACTGCAGATTGCTCGGTTCTCAGAGCTCCATTAACAGAGCTCTCTGCTCTGCCCCCCACATTCACTGGAGTGCTGGGCTGTTCAGGGGGTGGGAGCTGATGGCTCAGGTTCTTTGCTCTCCCCCCATGCTCACTGGAGCGCTGGACTGTGGAGGGGGTGGGAGCGGCTAGCTCAGTCTCTCACCTGCTCGCCAAGTAGCTGAGCCAGGTGCCGGTCCAGGGTTGTGGGTGGATCCCAACTTTATTGTTGCAATCTTGCCCCACCCCAGACCGGCTCTGTGATGCCAGCCAGCAGCGTGGCTCAGCCCGCTGTCTGTTGAAAATGGGTCACGAGAGTGCAGAATGTCCCCCGCCGGCTCTAAGATTGGGAACCAAGCGATTAAAGACTGCTGATCACTCGGTTCTCAGAGCTCAATGAGCAGAGAGCTGGCGACTGTCAATCACCAGCTCTCTGCTCTCCCCCCAAGCTCACTGAAGTGCTGGGCTGTGGAAGGGGTGGGAGTGGCTGGCTCAGGCTCTCAGCGGCTAGCTAAGTGGCTAAGCCAGGTGCCTGTCCAGGTTTATGGGTGCATCCCGACTTTATTGTTTATTGATCTTGTCCCATCCTGGATTGGCTCTGTGATGTCAGCTGACAGCGGGCTTCAGCCCACTGTCTGCTGAAAATGGGTCATAGGAGTGCAGAATGAACTGCACTCCTGTGATCCACATGAGAAGTACAGCCAAACAAGCTTTGGCTGTACTTATCCTAAAAAGTGGATGTAAACCCAAATTATTTTAATTTTGTTGATGTCACAATGTAGAGAATACGATTTCCTATCATCTGTGCCCAGTCTTGCCACACAGAGTTAATCCAGCGCTGAGCAATCCTCTTTTTATTGTTCAGTGAAATAAAATGGACTTCCAGATAAAGACCAAAGTCCTTGCTTGAGTGACAGGTTATTTACATATCTCGTGCACTAGCTTGCAGACATGCACAGCTTCTTGTCTATGTATATTCTGATGGCTGTTTACACTGAACTGTGAATCACCCCATATTTTGAAAACATTTAATCAAAACACAGGAAAGACAGCCAATCCTGGGAGAGCTGGACGGGGGAGGAGGAGAGGGGAGGGGGATGTGAATTGTGCACTTTACAGAAGCTGTGCATGTCTGCAAGCTAGTGCACGAGATATGTAAATAACCTGTCACTCAAGCAAGGACTTTGGTCTTTATCTGGGTTTACAACCACTTTAACTTAACTTCTGAGCAACTCAACTGCAGGGCACTGTTTAGTACATGAAGCCTTTTATCAGGGAAGAAGTAGGTTTTCAGGAAGGGATGAGGGGATTAATAAAAAAGAGAGATGAGTATATGTGGAAATATGCAGGAGGAATGTCAGATTAACTGTTATAGAAAGTACCAAGCCCTAAAAACTGTCATCTGGGCAAGTTAAGTATAGTGGAATTCCATAAATTGCATCGTGCAAAAAAATACCACAAACATGGTCCTAGCTAAATGGAGATATTTTTTGTTTCTCAAGATTACAAAATATTTATGCAGCTGTATGGCAACTGATGGGTGATCTGTTTGGGTGGGAGATTGGAATTGTATTGTATTACTCCTATGCAGAGCTTTTTTTCTCAGAAAATAGGTACAGGAACTCAACCACGCCCCTTTCAGATTTCACAAACAGTAGAAGGGTCTTAAAGGGGCATTAAATACCAGAATTGCATTACATACAGAGTGCAGAGTTCAGGGGGTTACAAAGCTGTCACTTGCAAACACAGAAACCAGACTTCTGTGTTTACAAGTGATTGTGGTGAGCAGGCACCAAAGGGTCTGAGCCAAAGGTGGTGGAACTCAGTTCCCCCAAGTTCCCCCAGAAAAAAAGCCCTGCTCCTATGGCACTCCTTACATTCAATTGGGCCTTGTGTTTGAAAGTAGTGTTCCTAGTTGAGATATGTTTTTATCATTCCAACACATTCACTTATGCCGCGTACACAGGAAAGGATGGTTTTTCCGACCAAATTCCACTCAAGTTTGGCTTGCATACAGACGGCCACACAAAAGTTCTCTGAACTTTCGACCGTCAAGAACGCAGAGATGTACAACACTAAGACAAGCCAAGAAAAATTAAGTTTAATGCTTCCGAGCATGCGTCAAATTGTTTCCGAGCATGCGTCGGAATTGCTACAGACGATCAGAATTTTTTCATGTAGAATCTTGAGGTAGATAGTACACTCAAAATATAGTAGCAGTATGCTTTATCTGGTTGATATCCTCTGAATGGATCCTTGGACCTCCCTTTTTGATTAACTCTCACAGCAGTTTAAAGTAACTTTCAACACATCAGACCAGCGTTATTATTATTTATTTTTTTCAGTATCAGGTAGATGACTACACCAATCAGACCGGTTTAGAATCTTGTGTATACAATACTTTTTGTCACCTAGCTCCTGTGTCCCACACGGGAAGTGCTTGGATTAGATCCTCAAGTATCAACCAGCTTTCTCTCAATTCTCAGACGGCTGAGCCCCAAGGGCTTGCACTCACAGGCAGGATCTTAAGCTGGCCATACACTAGTAGTATTGTGTTAAAAATATTTCATAAAAATAACATTTGTTAAATTTTCTAGTTGTTAGTGGGGTCAAATTTAAGTTAGTTTTCAACCACAGTGAGGGCAAAATTAGAAGGAGCAGGATGGAACATTTTTCTTGAACAAACTCCAACAGTGTTGGATCGAATGTTAAAAGTACTTTTTTTAAGTACTTTGAGATGTTGTTCGTCTAGTTATTGAATGTACAAAGAATTTTCATATGAATGTTTGTAGGAATAGATAGACAAACATTTGTTTAAAAATCCACTAGTGTATGACCAGCTTTACACTTAGGCCACATCTGCTTCTAGAGCAGTGGTTCTCAACCTGGGGGTCGCGGCCCCCTCGGGGATCGAATGATGATTAGCCAGGGGTCACTAAATCCTGGGCTGTTCCTGAAGCCTGCACCGATCTCCCATCCTTTTTGTGGCTGCCCAGCAAGACTGTGCCTGGAGCTTGTGGCCGCCCAGCTGGGCTGTTCCTGCAGCCTGCGGCCGCTCATTCAGTCTCTTGGCAGCTGCCCATTCAATTCACAGGATGGCTGAGGGCCAGAGACTAGAGGTCAGCTGACTGGTGAGGAATGTGAAGTGGGAGGGGCTGGAGGAGACCCCACCTTCTGATTTTGCCATAGGTGTCACTGCTGCGGGACACCACAGAGCTGGAGACACAGTGAGTAAAACTACCCAGGATTAGAGTTGCCATTAAAAGTCCCCACTACAGTTCTCAGATGACTTTGATCAAGAGCACCTAAGTTGGCTGATTAGAACCCCCCCCAGCACTGCCACTCATTCCGACCCCCCACCCCCCCACCAAGGTGTAAGAGAAGGAATGAAAATAGAGAATACATTGAAGGGAGAGGAAAAGAAGGGGAGGAACAAAAGGGAGAGAAAGAATAAGAGAAAGAACAAGAAATATGGCTACAGAGAGGGATGGGGGAGGGGGAACAAGACATTGGGATAGAGAGAGATAAAGGGGAAAGAAATGAGAACGAAGGAAAGATTGGTACATCCTAAAATGTACCATAAGGGGTTTTAATTCTGTATGAGTGGAAGAGCGCTAAATGTCTGTGTGTTAGAAGTGCAAATAACTTTTGGTGCTGACAACCCACACTATGAAAATTTTTGTTTTAGTTGTCCCCACAATTTGGGAAATGTTATCAAGGGGTCACGGCACTAGAGAGGTTGAGAACCGCTATTCTAGAGGCATGCTGCGGGTATTTAGCAATGCAGTCTAGTCCTTCCAACTAGAAAAAACTACCGAGCACAACTAAACTGGAAGGTGCCTTGCAAAATAACACAAGTGCCAACGAAAACAGAACTTCCAGGCAACTCAACCATATAAAACAATATTTAGAAATATTTTAAAGAATGCATTTCTTTTAGTCTGATGCATATGCTGTACATGATAACAGAGTAGTGTATGATAGCACAAATAACTACAGGGGGTCATAGTGAGAAAAAAGTAAATTTGAGTGAATGAGAATAACAGTCAAATCCCTGTTGTGCTTGGTGCTTACTGCTCCACGGTCTATGAAAAACAAATTTTACCTTGTCTACCTTGTATTGTATTGCCACAATGATGTAATTGATGAACGTACAAGGGATCTTCCAGTATGTTTGTTCTCCTAAGGCAGGCAAAGCTATAAGGATGTACTTCCAGCTTATACCAAAAATAATAAAAAAATAAAAACTACTGACACCATCCACTGCCTTATTGACACGAATCTCTGCCTTACTGACACCATCCTTTGCCACCTACCCTGCCACTACATAAATGGGTTGAAGACTCAAAAAAAGAATGGGGTGGGACAAAGCCTTCAGTCCTGGGTCCAGGCTTTGCTAATTGCCTACAGCCTGTGTGAGTGCACAGGTGGACAGGTGGGCAAGATTGTTATATGCCAGGTCTGAGCATAGGTCAGGGCAGTTTCTGCCATTTGTAGACAGACCCCTGTCAGGAGATCTGGTTGTGTCAGAGACCACATCCATAGAGAGGAAGGTCAGGATGACTACGTGGGCCAGGGAGACCAAGAGATAAGCAGGGAAAAGTTAGGTGGCTAGTAAGTCCGGGGAGGCTGGAGAAAGTCTGGAAGTCTCATGCCTTGTACACACGATAGGAATTTCTGATGAAAACAGTCTGATGGAATTTTTTCATCTGAAATTCCTTTAGTGTGTGGGCCCATATGATTTTTTTCCATCAGAGTAAAAAAATAGAACATGTTTTAAAATTTTCTGATGGAATAAAACCCTATGGGAAATTCCGATTGTCTTTGTGGAACTCTGTCAGAGAAAATTCCTATGCATGCTCAGAATCAAGTCGATGCATGCTCGGAAGCATCGAACTTCCTTTTTCTCGGCTCGTCGTAGCGTTTTACGTCACTGGGTTTTGTACCGTTGGAACCGTGTGTATGCAAGACTGATGGAAGACAGCTTGATCGAAATTCTGACGAAAAATTTCATCAGATTTTAGTCCATCAGAAATTCCTATCGTGTGTACAAGGCATCAGAAAGTGCGAGCAAACCCCGGGGATGGGGAGGGCCTCGAAGGCCATATTTGGAGGCCAGGAGTGATCCACCAGGTACTGCAATTGAGGCTGAGTGAGCCTAAGAGCCAGGTGGCTCAGTATTTTTCATCATTTGTGTTTTGTTTTTTTTGCTGAAGAAGTGTGAGAACTGTTATGTTGTATGGACGTTTGCTTTGTTTTTCCTTTGTTTTGTTTTTGTGTTTTTTTTTTAAATAAAATTGGGTTGCCACTCCTTTAAACTGAAGTGCTGACTGACATGGGTTCACTTGACAAATGCACCTACCACGAGAGCTAAACACCCCCATATCACAAAACGTACACTTTGTGGTGCACACCCTAACACAATAGGCTGTGCACATCAATGCTTTCATGTATGAACTTAAAATGATGCCTTTTGTAAGTTCATGTGATGCTATTGCAGCACTGTGCCCCAACAGCTATAATAGTATCTTCTGGATTCTTAATCTATTCTCATATTTGTGGCCGTATGTTTCTTCAAGTTACAACTGGAATCAGAGCCATATGGTGTCTATGATTGCTGTCTTCTTCTTTCTGCTTCCCTTCCTCTTCATTTGCCTTGATGTGGCTACCTTAGTATTTAAGAGTCACAAACCAGAACATGAGTATCTAAAAATTATCATATTTCCTAGATGTGTTCTGATTACTCTGAAAGTACTGAAGCCAAAGAATGACCATGACAACCAGGCAAGTGGTAGGCAAATGGCTAAATAACACCCCGGATGGGGTGTCCTAATTCTGCCTGTGAAGATGTGAATCTCTGTGATGTACGTAGAAAGTGTGCCGCATTGTACAGTGGGGATCGAAAGTTTGGGCACCCCAGGTAAAAATTTGTATTAATGTGCATAACGAAGCCAAGGAAAGATGGAAAAATCTCCAAAAGGCATAAAATTACAGATTAGACATTCTTATAATATGTAAAAAAAAGTTAGATTTTATTTCCATCATTTACACTTTCAAAATTAAAGAAAACAAAAAAATGGCGTCTACAAAAGTTTGGGCACCCTGCAGAATTTATAGCATGCACTGCCCCCTTTGCAAAGCTGAGACCTGCCAGTGTCATGGATTGTTCTCAATAATCATCTGGGAAGACCAGGTGATGTCAATCTTAAAGATTTTAAATGCCCAGACTCATCTGACCTTGCCCCAACAATCAGCACCATGGGTTCTTCTAAGCAGTTGTCTAGAAAACTTAAACTGAAAATAGTTGACGCTCACAAAGCTGGAGAAGGCTATAAGAAGATAGCAAAGTGTTTTCAGATGTCAATATTCCTCTGTTCGGAATGTAATTAAGAAATGGCAGTCATCACGTTTGGCTTTACGATCCCTCCAGAATGATCTGGCAGACACTGGAGTTGTGGTACATTATTCCACTATAAAGAGATACTTGTACAAATATGGTCTTCATGGAAGAGTCATCAGAAGAAAACCTTTTCTACGTCCTCACCACAAAAATCAGTGTTTGAACTTTGCAAATGAACATATAGACAAGCCTGATGCATTTTGGAAACAAGTCCTGTGGACCGATGAGGTTAAAATAGATCTTTTTGGCCGGAATGAGAAAAGGTACGTTTGGAGAAGAAAGGGCACAGAATTTTAATGAAAAGAACCTCTGTTCAACTGTTAAGCATGGGATTGGATCAATCATGCTTTGGGGTCGTATTGCAGAGAGTGGCACAGAGAACATTTCACAAGTAGAAGGAAAAATGAATTCAATAAAATTTCAGCAAATTTTGGATGGTAACTTGATGCCATCTGTGAAAAAGCTGAAGTTAAAGAGAGGATGGCTTCTACAAATGGATAATGATCCTAAACACACCTCAAAATCCACGGGGGATTACATCAAGAGGCGTTAACTAAAGGTTTTGCCATGGCCTTCACAATCTCCTGACCTCAACATAGTTGAAAATCTATGGATAGACCTTAAAAGAGCAGTGCGTGACAGACAGCCCAGAAATCTCAAATAACTGGAAGACTTTTGTAAGGAAGAATGGGCAAAGATACCTCAAACAAGAAGTGAAAGACTCTTGGCTGGCTACAAAAAGCATTTACAAGCTGTGATACTTGCCAAAGAGGGCAGTACAATATATTAACTCTGCAGGGTGCCCAAACGTTTGCAGACGCCATTTTTTTGTTTTCTGTAATTTTGAAAGTGTAAATGATGGAAATAAAATCTGACTTTTTTTGACATATAATAATGTCTAATCTGTAATTTGATGCCTTTTGGAGATTTTTCCATCTTTCCTTGGCTTCGTTATGCACATTAATACAAATTTTTACTTGGGGTGCCCAAACTTTCGATCCCCACTGTAAATCCATTGTCAATCACAATGCTTGTCATCCACCGACTCACTTAAAAAACAAAAAAGAAAAAGACCAAGCTAGCCAAATGACAGTTCTCCCAAGCTCCGATCACCTATATAACCCATCACCGCTCCAAAATATCAAATAAAGGTTTGATTTCAGATACACTTTAATTTATTCTCCCACAGCTACCAGAAGATTTATGTTATTTTCATTATAAACATTACTGCAGCTTACAATTTAGTTGGCATATGTGTATACAGTATATGTCATAATGTTTTATCATTTCTTTCAGTGAAAGTTGATTGGTTTAAATGATATAAAATGGCTGTATGTCTTTTATTCTAAAACTTTACTATTATATGTCTCTAACTGTCAAAAAAGTACAGTAACTTGCATATAGAAAAGCCCATTTCAATCCATTATGTTCATTAGAGAAATAAAAAGGGCTTTTTTTTTTTTTTTATATTTGTGATCTTAAGAAATCTGTCGCCCATTCTAAACGCTTACAATAAAATGATTGCAGTCATCGAGTTTATGATGCGGGGCCAATCTCTCCCCGTATACAATTGAGGTTAAGGTTTCAGTTATTGTATTTTGTAATTGTTACAGCAGGGTGATTAGTGGCCTGTAATGTTCCATCTGGGCCGGGGAACATAAGTGTTCTGCTTCAAAGCCTTTGATTCACTGTGCAGGTTAGACTTTGTGTGAGACCAATATGTTACTTTTTTATTACCATCGGGATGCTGTGACAGGAGCAAAGGATGTATATAAAAAAGTGAAAAACCAATGGTATTAGACAGAAATTGTTTCAAAAGAGAACTTAGAGAAACAGAGCAAGATGGGGTTGAAAGGGCAGTTGCTGAGGCTGACCATAGACATATACCCGTCAATTAGATTGTAATGGACTATCTCAGTACTGATATACAAACAAGTACTTTAATATAAATATAAATATATAAATGTAAATATATTGTGAATCCCGCGATATATTTACGAAAGTACAAAATGACGAAAATCCTTTTTCTGTTCATATTTTTAGTCGCATGTTCATATGACATAGGACATAGGATTTTCGTCATTTTGTACTTTCGTAAATAAATCGCGGGATTTGCAGCACTTTCAACACTCGGCTCATCCATGTTAAGCCCCATACACTTGGTCAGATTTTTTAACCACAAACATAAAAACGATCGTTTTCCGTTCGTTCTCAGAAAATTTGTTCGTTTTCAAACTACATCAGAAAACCATTTTTGGGTTCAAAAGTCTGGCCAACTGATCTCCCTTCAGATGAAAATCCACAGAAAAGTTTATTTGGCTTTACTGTACTACTCACTGTACTAGTGTACTCAGCACAAAAGAGAAACTGCTTCACTAACTACACTCACTCACTGCCCATTCAAAAAAACGAAAATGACATCTATAACAAAAGATTTTCATTCTGTATCTTGAAACCCTTTTCTTTTGCTATTTTTAGTCGTATGTTCATATGACATCTATAACAAAAGATTTGCATTCTGAATACGACTGAAAATAGCAAAAGAAAAGGGTTTCAAGACACAGAATGCAAATCATTG
Source organism: Rana kukunoris (assembly GCA_029574335.1). Taxonomy (NCBI): domain Eukaryota; kingdom Metazoa; phylum Chordata; class Amphibia; order Anura; family Ranidae; genus Rana; species Rana kukunoris. Next base: position 38,178,650 of record CM056056.1, on the reverse strand, counting down.
ATGAAAATTCACGAAAATTATTGTCTAACAAGTAACGAACATGAATTAAACAGAATAACGAACCATCCCGCATGTACAAAAATAAAACGGTAACGAAAATACGAAATGATCGGAACCCGAAAAAATCACGTCGTACGAAAAACGAACGGGAACAAACAGGAAAATGGGCGTCTTACGAAAAACGAACGGAAACGTAAAAACGGAACGATACGAAACGGAACAAAAAAAAAGATTTTTTTTTCTGTGCACATGTCTAGTAAACACAACATCTCCCAGTTCTGCCTAGTGACACTGTCACTGATCTGTCAACGGGAACAGCGATCAGAGATGTGTCATGGCAAGCCACACTCCCTAACAGTTAGAAGCACTCCCGAGGTCACGCGTAACCCCTTCAGCGCCCCCTATAGGTTAACCCCTTAATTGCCAGTGTCGTACGCGACCTAACAGTGCATTTTAATAGCACTGATCGCTGTAAAAATTACAATGGTCTCAAAATGGTGTCAAAAGTGTCCGATGTGTCTGCCATAATGTCACAGTCATGATAAAAATCACTGATCGCCACCATAATTAGTAAAAAAAATATATATATATTAATAATAATGCCATAAAACAGTCCCCTATTATGTAGAAGCTATAACTTTTGTGCAAACTAATCAAACGCTTATTGAGATTTTTTTTTACCAAGAATATGTAGAATACGTATCCGCTTAAACTGAGGGAAATTTTTTTTTTTTTTTTTAATTTTTGGGGGATATTTATTATAGCAAAAAGTAAAAAAAAATGCATTTGTTTTTTTATTATTAATTTATTCGTTTAGATACAGCATTCATTATTTTGGATAGTTCGTAACTTTGGATACATTTGTATACCCTACATTCACTAGCAGCCACATTTGAAAAGAAAATTCCAATACCTATAATTTAATAGTTAGTTAGTAATAGTTAATAAGAAAAAGAGAGCAAAAAGGACGGGACATTAAATTAAGTATGTGTGGGATAAGGGTCTAGTTATTTTTATAGTGGTAAATATATCTATTGTACACTGTATATCATAATATCACATAATTAATAAATGACTGACATATTCTATGATTCATAAATATACAAAAGCATAAGTGCCCACTAGGCGATTAAGTTTGTAGTGCTATAAAAGTCACTCATTCATTCATTCATACTAGATTAGCTGTTATTAGACTACTCCATAACAAGAAAAGGTAAGAGAGTATACAGAATTAAAATGTAACAGCTATATAAAAATAAAATCAGTGTATGGTACACAGGGGTCCATACAGTAATAGACAAGAATAAACAGCAATACACAAGCAAAAAATATATTAGTAATGCATTAAGGAGATTCTGGTTATGACACATAGTTGACACACAGTATTTGTAGGCTCTACGCATTTTGTGACTTATTGTTGCTCATCGAGAGAAAACGTGTATTGTGTCTCTGCAATTACAAATGTAAAATTAAAAAATTGGTCCAGGGCATTCACACGTTTAGGGAACAGTGAGCACATGGTCAGAGCCCCAGCTGGTACTTACAGGGTATCTGTGCACTGCTGGTGTGGGAGCCAGGCCACCGAAGCCACCATTAGCGGGCACCCCTCTCTAAGTAATAGTTAATTTATTATTAGTTATTATTTCAGATTTTCGAAATTTTCGGGTTTACGGATTTTCAAATTTTTCAAATTATCGAATTGACCGATTTATCAAAATTTGTTAAACAAATTCGGAACAAAACAAATTGCACATGTCTACTGAGCTCTGCAATGTGTGATGTCAGATCCCCACCCTTGCCTGTTGGAGTTGAGAAAAATCCTTATAAGGCTACGCCCAATAAGTTTAGGAATACGGATCTCAACTGCGGAGACTTCTCAGGTTCGGACCCAGGTTTCACTCTCTTTTGTGCAGAGAGTTTGGTATCCTAGCATCACAGTCTCAGTCACGCAGTATGGCGCATATTCCTTCATAGGCGCCTATGCGATTTAAGGAAGATACCGGACGCTAGGTCCAAGGCAAGTTAAGGTTACTCTAGATACAATAGTTGGCGTGATCCCGAATGGGGATACGGCTACTAGAGCACTAGACATTAAACACAATACTTCATAGCAAGGTATATAGAGCTAACGCCATATGCCTCAATTGTGGTGGACTGATACAGCGCAGCAATATTGAGGGAATGGCGGATAGGAACGTTATAGTAGGTATGCAGAGATTACGGACCAAACTCTGGTAATTGCAGGTGGCCGAGCATGCATGCATGTGAGTAACGGTACAACAAGTCCTCAGGTAATAGGCAGTTTGCACGAAAGCATTTTAGAAGGAGATACGTGAACATGAAAGGACTTCCCATATACCTGGTAATATCAAGGATGCAGAAATCATGGAAAAGTCCCCTTGAGGCATAAACACAGAAAGGCTATGGCTGCAGCAATTCCTGACACAGTATAGCATACACAGTAGCACAGTTCACAGGGCAGCAACACATTGCATAGATCAGGGTACTTGCGATACTGAAGAACTGGCTGGCAGAGTCCAGGATCCGGGTTGCTGGGACTTGTAGTTCCAATGAGTAGGATTTGTGGAGTCCTGGTTGGTGCTGCAGGGTGATGCTGATCAGGTCCCTGGGTGACAGGCCAGTGGTGCTGGAGGAAACAGCTGACAGTGGGGCGTCCCCACGCAATAGAGCAACACCACACTGACAGCCTGGCCAGTTTAAATAGGCCGCGCAGCCACTTAACAGGAAGTCACAGGCTAATCAGGAAGTAACTAGCTGAACTCCAAGTGCGAGACTCTTCAGGAAGAAGGTTTGGGAAGGAAGTAACGGGTGAGAGTAACTGGGAAAGAAGTACATATAACTGTACTCAAGGAAGGTTAGCGGTGAGACGTTACAATCCTTTTATCTGCGTGTTGTACAGGGTACAACTTATGATGGAGGATGTGTTTCACCTCTCTGTATCACCTGAGGCTAGTTACTTCACTGGGTATATGTTAGGGTTTACAACCACTTCAAGATGCTTATGGTTCAATATAAATTAGGATAAGCCATCACGCATAGAAGGAAGCATCCAGTTGAAATGTGCACCAAATGATCTCCATTGAACCACATAAAAAGCAAGGGAAGATCTCTGCTTGTCTCTTATGGGAGGACACTGAATGCCCATTATTCACCACAAAAGACTGAATGCAGAAATTCTTATAGTCTATTCCAATCTGCCTGGGGTAGTGACTACTGCAATGCGACCCAATGGGTGGAGGTATCGGAAGGAAAATGTGGAAGGTTCCATTAGTCACTTAGAAGAAGACCTTTTTCTAAGTGACTAATGGAACCTTCCACATTTTCCTTACGATATAGCTAAGGATTGGAAGCAACCCATGGACTCCATCTTAACAACTAAGGCCGCGTACACCGATCGATCATCGGATCTAGTCTGGCTGGGATCAACACGTGACTGACACGACGTCGTCTCAGCATGAATCCAGATGTCGAAGTGTACGCAGACATGTGTTCCACCGTGGATGCATGCCTGACGTCCGCTAGTTTGTCTGCCATCGCCGTTTTCAGACAGATTTTAAAACAGTCTGACTGCTTTAAAATCTGTCTGCTGGGAACCCGTCGGACCGCATGCGTGGAAGTGTTTTACTTCCTGGTGCAGTGACGTGGCGGCGTAAACGTCACCGCCACGTCACCGTGTCAAGTCAACGCATGCTCAGAAGAATTGAACTTAATTTTTCTCAACACGTCGTTGTGTTTTACGTCACCGCGTTCTGACACGATCATTTTTTTTTTTTTAACCAATGGCGTGTAGGCAAGACTGATGAAAGGCAGCTTCATCGGATTTCTGATGAAAAAATCCATCAGTCCGTTTTCATCGGATGAACCGATCGTGTGTACAGGGCATTACGCTACAAGATTACAAGGACCCATGACATTGACAATGTAGTTTTGAGTTCCTTTTTTTTATGACAAAACCGGGAACCCACTGGTTGTAAGTTTTCTTTAATCGAGTGGTTCTCAATTTTAAATTCTTTAATTGCTATCTTACCAGACTAGCTTTCCAGTTGTTCACTACTTTCTAGTATCAAGACATGTCCCGGATGAACGTAGCCCAAAGCTTCCTAAGGACGGGTGATTGTTGGGGGTCTTACTAGCTGCCCCATGAGACAGTATGTTCCCAATTGGGGTGTCTGGGGTAGAAGGTAGTCTCACCTATTCACTATTACTAGGCTTTAGTCTGCTTGGTTTAGGGATGTCTCTAGTAATCTGTACATTTAATAACTTGTTGTAAAAGTCTGTATTTATAAATGTGTTTCCTCTGAAATGGTCGATATCATTGTTTTTCTCTTTTTTTGCATTAACGTTTTTCTAAAAAATCTATAAAATTTTGAAACTTAAAAAAAAAAGAAGCTCTTTTATTTGCATTTTCATAAAGATTCTGTTTTTCAGACAGTACTTTACAAATTTGCACAAGCTGTGCTAATTTAAGTCATAGTGCAAGGTTAATGAATAGACTTGACCAAAGGTTTACTGTAAATTATTAAAAGGTTTAAGAGAGTATCAAAGTGTATGTAAACCTTGAGAATTAAATTCTCTTTTTTTGCTGTCTTTTGGTCTGTTAAATACTGTATACCATTAAAAGGGCTTGATGAGCTAAAAACTTCCTGTGCCCCTTTCTGTGCTGCATTCTTATTATGGAGAGAAAGGAGAATAAATAAGGGTGAGGTATCCCATCATAGGGTGACAACGCTCCTCAATATTTATTTAAAAACTGCGCAAAGGAGAAGTTTGGAAGGTACCACATCCCGACAGAAAATACATTTTTTAAAGAGGATGATGGGACTTTAAAGGTACCAAAATAATATTTAAACAGAATATATATATATATGTACATGCTGTCAATTGAATAAAAGATCACCCATTAGGTTTTGGAGTGCGGCTATCCATTTTTCTTTGTCCTCAGACAATCTGTCTGCTGGGAACCGGTCGGACCGATATGTCTGCTGGTTAGTACGCTAACCAGTAGACATATCTACCCGCACATGCGTCGAATGGATTCGACGCATGCGCGGAAGTGTTTTACTTCCTGGTGCGGTGACGTGGCAGCGTCAACGTCACCGCCACGTCACCACGCTGTCTGCCAGCGGGGATTTTGGTTTGATCGTGTGTACAGTAATCAAACCAAAACAGCCAGCAGACAAATCTGACCAAATCGGTCTGTCAGACCGATTTGATCAGATTAATTTGCTCGTGTGTACGGGGCCTTAGAGGTTCCTCTCTTCTCTTTTATACCCTGTAAAAAATGGATTTGATATACAAGTGTTTTGGATTACAAGCATGTTTCTGGAACGAATTATGCTTGTAATACAAGGTTGTACTGTAGTTTCTTTAAATCAACATTACATGTTGTCAGAAAGGTTCCATAATATTTATTATTATTTGGCCAGCAGTACTGTGGTTCGCCAGCAGGTGTCTCCTGGCAGTTTTGAACTGTCGGTGTCACGTACCTTACCAGAGGCTGAAGTGCTGAGAGGGCTTCCCTTGCGACTAAGTGCAGAACGCCCCCTGGAGGTGACACAGGGGGGTCTGTCTTTGATCAGATTCCAGAGATGCAGGAGTTGCCAGCTGCGACTTGCTGAGTTGATGTTGGAGATCAGCTGTATACCAGGATACGTAGTCAGGCAGGGGTACCACGGAAGTACCAGATGAGGTAGACTGGCAGGAAACCCTGGGGCAGAGTCAGGAGCCAAGCCGGTGGTCATACACAGAAAGCAGGAAGTGACTGAAACAGGTCAGAAGGCAAGCCGAGGTCATACACTGGAACAAGCAGATCGGAACAGGACAAAGTATTAGCCCAGAGACAAGCCGGGGGTCATGCACGGAGAAGTCTGGTCAGGCAAGCCAGGTCCTCAACAGGAACTCAGGATCACATCAAGGGCTGAAGATCATGCAGCAGTTGGTCACTGCTGCAGCAAGCTTTAAATAGGGCACTGACGCCACGAGTCCCGCCTGCATTGCGTGCGTACTGGCGCACGCGCAGTAAAGAACAATGAATTCAGAGTTGTTGCTCGTGTGCACGCACATGCGCATTGTGCTCGTTGGTCCGTGCAGGACAGGTCTGCCAGTTCTTTCATGGTTGGTTCTCTGACAGTTAGAAGAACTTCTCCCTGCTGGTGTTATATCATCTTTGGGATGCAGTACTGGTCTCCACCAGTGGATGGATCCTGGCAGTATGGAGCGGACGACTCTTTCTGCACTCAGGTGTAACGTGAAGCAAATTACTGATCCCTATTTATACTCGGCGAGTGCAAGCACACCTCGCCTTGGTATCTCCGCTCCCTGACCTTGAGCCTGGGATCCTGATTTGAGCTTGTATGTTCCTGACCTGATCCGACCATGATCCCTATCCTGAACCCATTCTGGTCTTTCCCTTCCTGCTCCCCTATTGCCTTGGATCCCTGTCCCCTTGTTACCTGGATCCCTGCTTTGCAGCACATCCATCCGTCATCTCCTGTTCCTGCTCATCCCCCTTCCTCGTCTATTGTCTCATCTCCCTGTGTATGACCTTGGCCTGGCCTGTTTACGATTACGGTATCTCCCTTCTCTGTACATATTGTGTTCTGTTGGAGGTGGTTGTGTGTTATTTCCTTTTCTTAATAAATTATTATATTTCTACCTATATACAGTATGTTTTGGGTCTCCTCTTTGCAGTCACACAGTCTGGTCCACTAGATTCCCTGACACATGTTCATAAAAAAACATACTGTCTGTGTGACACATGCAACCACTTCTTACTCTGCATGTTTCACTCAAAGAGCTTCCTTGGGAGATTTTGACAGTGTTGCAAGGAGTTTTTAAACGTGTTTTGTAGTATTTAAAAACTCCTTGCAGCACTGTCAAAGTTCCCTGAGGAAGCTTTTTGAGTGAAACATGTAGAGTAAGTAGTGGTTGCATGTGTCACACAGACAGTATGTTTTTTATGAACATGTAATGTTGTTTTAAACAAACTGTTTATCAATAATAAAATATATATATATATATTCTGTTTAAATATTATTATGGTAACCTTAACGTCCCACCACCCTCTTTAAAAAAAATGTTCCTCAATAGATACCATAAGTTGAGTAAGTATTACCCTTATAGGACAGGAAGCGTGTTGTTGTCAGGATCACTAGGCAAAAATAAATGAAAAATAAAGCTTAAAAAAGTAAACTAATGCAGCCAATAAATATAAGGACTGGTAAGCTGCAATATGTTTAATATTTTGTTCTTGGGTATAAATAAGCTTGAAAATAAATCTGCAGGAAAAAAAAAAGAATGCACTGCTAAATTCATATACAGGTTTGTTTAAATCTAAATCTATTTTTCTTTTTCTTTTTTACAATTACAGATAAAAACAAAGAAGCAAACAGAGCCCCTTGCTCAGCCACCTTCATTTTACATTCTGAGAGGAAAAATAAAGCTGCCAAGGCAGATGAAAAGGTTTGTCTTCTCCAGTCTTCAAGTACTAAGAAACTTTTATTAGCCTGTCAAAGACAGGAGCCAAGTTACCTAGTTATTTATTTCTCTTAATTGAAAATGTCTGCCCCATAATTATTATGATAGGAAATGTACCGAACGAATCCATCATCGGCAATTAGAGGCTTACTAGTCTAATTCTTTTTTATTTCCCAGAAACTAGTGTTTTAATGTGAACTCAGTGAACAGTATATTATGTATAATAAAAAACGCCTGGTATTTATTTCATGTAAGTTACTTTTCCAAGTTTATTAGATAATAATATTTGAAACTTTGAAATATTGGTTTGTGGCCTTTACTAAACTTTTTCATGTATTGGATTATAGGATGTTGGTATTAAGGTATCAAGTAGTGAGGATTATACGACTAAAGGCAACAAGCCAGTGGCATCAACGCCAGTTCCAGGATCACCATGGTAAGAATATTACATTAAATATGAATAACATAATAATCTCACCTTCTTTGACTATGATATTGTAATGGATTTTCCCTGGTTCAATTCCAGGACACATGTTCTATTCTGCCGCTGAGCCAAATCTATGATGATGTGAGCATGCAAACACGAGGAAATAGTCACGCAGCAGTCATCATCGTTTTCCAACGGCAAAAGAGGAAAAGCTTTATTCAAATCAGTTTTATAGCCAAAGTGACATAAGCAAGCATCATATATGGGTGCATCTGATTGGTTCATCCACATATGGTATTCTCTTGTGACACCTATTCTTGGCCGCATTCTACAGCTCAGCATCATCTTCCCTTTGCTCGATGGGAGGGGTAGGAGTTGTTTAGGAGTAGTAGTTAAAAGACATCTGTTTTTTATCTTCATGATGACTAACTCTGTCATGATTTTTCATTCAAGGAAAATAATACTGTCTTGTCACAGAATACTGAAATATGCATATATATATATATCTTAAGAAATAAAACAATAAAAGAAAGGAAAGCAATATTTTAGTGGTTAGGAGAAAGAGAACATAGACACAAAATAATAATTTTATCAACTCCATCACAATATGTGCTATAGAGATTGACGATTTGTAACCCACATTCATTTCTGCCTCCATTTTTGGTACTGTTTATACATGGTGATTTTTTTTCTTGTATGATCACATTTTTGTAAATTTTGTATAGTGGATCCTTATTTGAAAGATGATCTTCCATTGGTAATGTTGCTGTTGTTGTGACACCAGGAAGGGAACATTTTGCGTTTGGCTTTTTGATGTTTTCTGCCATGATTGAAGATTTAACATTGTGACCATATCAGCATTTGGAAGCTGCTCATTACCTTTTCAGCTGTTTGTGGCTATACTGGGGAAATTTCTCACAGTGCAGCATGGCAGAACTTTGATGAATTTAGCTTGGAATCGCAATTTGCTGTGTATGGGATTTCTGATGTGCTTTGTGGGACAGCTTTTCTTGGGCTGGTTTCAGACCTACATGATTGCAACAGACATTTGACCCATTCTGCAGTAGCCTTGGTGGGAACATGCAATGCCTCTTTTTAGGTTTCCCAGAACTACTACTTACTGAATCAGCTCTAGTGCACCGACCTCTCTGTCAAAAAAAACCCCTGAAGAAGCTACCATGCGAAACACGTTGGACTGTATCTCTTTTCTCATACATGGTTCATGATTACACATATATATGAATATTGAGAAAATTGTTCACCTTGTTGTTTTATTTACCCACTTGCCGACCGCTGCACACCGATATACGTTGGCAGATGGATTTACATGTACGTCCCCTTTAAGAAGCCGTGCAGCGGGCGCACGCCTGCCACACTCTCCATGACCACAGGTCCCGTGAACTCAATGTTTGCCGGCAGCCCGTGATCGTGTCACGGAGAGGCAGAATGGTGAGATACCTATGTAAACAAGGCATTTCCCTGTTCTGCCTAGTGACGGGACATTGATCTACTGCTCCCTGTGATCGGGAGCAGTGATCACTGTAGTCCAAGGGAGGTGGCGAGCATGACATTCCACACCAGGGAGAAAGCCTTGCATTACTGTGTGGAGTTACAGACAGAAGAACAGGAAATGAGGATTTCTCAGAAGAAATAAGGACATTTATAAGCAAAATGGAAGGATGAGGTAAGTGAAGGAGGACTGCACTAAGGTAAAGGATGCTATTTAGGAAAAAAAATATACCTTTACAACCCCTTTAAGAAATGTAGCCCCTCATACTTTTCTTCTTAGCCTATACAATGTCAGCCTTTACTCTAGGTAAATGACTCTGACAGATGTCTTTCTTTTCTCTTTCTAACTAAAATGTAGAGTTTTCAATACTAAAGATATCCTTTAAAGGAAATCTGCAGGCAAAACACAAACATTCAGCCATGAATATGCACAAAGTAAAAAGCTGTTTTTTCTTTATGAACTGTTCAGCCGAAAGGTAACGGTCCATAGCTCTTTTCGATCAGGAACAGGTAGCATTCTGCTTTTGTAGGTTCTGAACAGCAAAATAGCCATTATTCACAGACAGAAGGCAGAAAACCTTCTGGATCAATAATTAAGCAATATCAAACAGTAGATAAGTAATATATACTGTATTTATTGGCCTATAACACGCACAGGCATATAATACATACCATAATTTTAAGAGGGTAATTTCAGGAAAACAAACTTTACACTCTTTACACCCTTTACCTCTGTACAGTACACAACATCCACCTCTGCACAATACACAGCCCCCAACTCTGCACAGTATACAACATCCACCTCTGCACAATACACAGCCCCCCACCTCTGCACAATACACAGCCCCCAACTCTGCACAGTACACAACATCCACCTCTGCACAATACACAGTCCCCCCACCTCTGCACAATACACAGCCTTCCCACCTCTGGACAATACACAGTCCCCCACCTCTGTACAATACACAGTCCCCCCACCTCTGCACAATACACAGTCCCCCCACCTCTGCACAATACACAGCCTTCCCACCTCTGCACAATCCACAGTGCCCCCCACCTCTGCACAATACACAGTCCCCCCACCTCTGCACAATACACAGCCACCCCACCTCTGCACAATACACAGCATCCCCACCTCTGCACAATACACAGCCCCCACATCTTCACAGTACACAGCCCTTTACCTCTGCACAATACACATCCCCCTCACCTCTGCACAATACACAGCCTCCCAACCTCTGCACAATACACAGCAGCCCCACCTCTGCACAAAACACAACAGCTCGACCGCTGCACAATACACAGCAGGCCCCCCACCTCTGCACAATACACAACAGCCCCACCTCTGCACAATACACAACCCCCCAACCTCTGGACAATACACAGCCCCCACCTCTGCACAATACACAGCCCCTACCTCTGCACAATACACTAAGGTAAATCAGGGTTCTCAGAGAACCCCTAACATTAGAGTTCTCCTTTACACCAGAGGCCACAGTGTTTCCCCTTACATCAGAGTCCTCTCCGAACATCAGAGTTCTCAGTGTTCCCCCTTAAATCAGGGTTCCCAGAGCATCCCCTTATGTTGGAGATCACAGAGTTCTCCCTTACATCAGAGTCTGCAGAGTCCCCCCTTACATTGTAAGAGAACTCTGTGGACGGATGTAAAGGGGGACTCTTGTGATCAAATTTATATGATTAGAAATGTTATTTAATTGCAAAATGTATGTATAGTTTATACTATAAAAAAAATGCTGTGTGCCACTAAAGTGTTCGGGTCTGACTTGAAGAAAAGGTGGCAACCCTATTTGAGGTAGAAACAGTTAAATGTAAACTATTTTCTTTAGAGTCACAAGAGCAGAGTCCCTTTACACCGAACTAGGTGGACTAAGCTCTTCAGTACACCAGTTGGTGTTCCGTTTAACAGACCCACAGCTGACTCTCTATAGCACCAGAGGGGTGGCCGCAGCTGAAAAGTCTCTATGGATGCTTAGAACTGTACTCATACAAGACCCAAGGACAGCTGGTTGCCTCCTCCCAACACCTGTTTCCAATGATACCAGACCAGATCTTCAGCAGACAGCCCCTTAGTCAACTTTCTGAGGTTTCAGCATCCAGGCTCTCGGGTCGCCCACCTGAGGCATCACAGACAGCAAGCACATAGCAGTATTGCCCTCCAAGCTGGATTGATCCTTTCCAGAAAAAAAACATCGAGCTCAGTGTGCTCAGAGAATATATAAAGTCTCCCAGCATGCCTTCGGTATCAAGTTCCCAGGGTTTGGCCAGGGCTGTTTAAATATTAATGCTGTGTAGTGCAATGTACTATAATGTAATGTACTATATAGTACTGGTGCTATCTAAATTTATGTGTAGATCAGAGTGTAGTTAAACTTTGATCCTGATTGTTAGATCAATTATGCGGTCTCTGTCTCAGCTGGGCTGTGCTGTGAGTCCATTCTGCTGTACTGGGGTGTTCTTCCAGCCCCGGTGCTGCAGGTGGCAGCAGTGGAGTCAAAGTTTGGGTGCTCTTTCCCAGCAGCCAATCACGGGGGTTTGTCCTCGCTGTGCATGCTGGGAGGGGTATTTGGTTCTGGGTCTTCTCCTTCGAGTGTGGCACCCACCTTTAGGGTGGCCACACCACAGCGCCCTGGCGCTATGGCCTACCCAGCTGGGGCGTGCGTGCCACGCAGTGTTCCTGAACCATGCTGGCCTGGAGCATCTGAACCAGCGATGGGGATCCAGTGAGCGACCGGGTTCCCTATTTTGAAGATCCCAAGCTGTGTGCTGTTCCGTGGGGGAATTGGTCTGAGGAGCGCCATTGAGAGACTAGTGGTCCAATAGGGCTTGGATGAAACCACCAGGGATCGAGGTAGCCGGACACTGCGGGACTGATCACCTCTCAGTCGGTACCTGGACGACAAGCTGAAGGAGATCCAGACGTAACTCAATTAAGGAGGCATATCTCCAGGAATTCAACCCAGAAGGGACCTGTGGCAGCGGTATCTTCTGAGGCTCATTGAGAGGGATCTGTGGCAGAGACTTTCTCCCAAGTTCAAGTTCACCTAGGAGGGTCTGTGGCAGAGACTTTCTCCCAAGTTCAAGTTCGCCTAGGAGGGTCTGTGGCAGAGACTTATTCCTATAATTGTCCGAGTGATACTGCCAGGTCAGTGAGAGATGCCTGTCCGGGTACACTAAACCCATTTCGGCAGGAGTGGTGAAGTGGTGAAGAGAAGTGTTATGTTTGGGAGCAGGACTGTTTCCTATCATTACGCCTGAATCTGCAATGCTCCTATCTTCCTCAGCTTTACTTTCCTCACCACAAGTTTACTGTTTTTACCTGGCTGGGTAATAAAGGGCACAGCAAAGAGCACATGTCTGGACATTCCTTTTACTTCTACCAAATGTACAACACATCAATTACCCCTAGGAATTTCGGAGGAGCCAAGAGGTAACACGCCACCCAAAAATCCAGCAGCTCCTCCAGGGGTAGTGCTACAGCTACTATCAGCATAGCTCCACACCTATGATCCAGAAACACTGAGCAGATCCAACTAGTCAAAGGCAGCTACACTGAATACAGTGAGCAACAACATTTACCTAACACAGCAATTCCAGCCACGCCGACTACAGTGAGACAAGCTAAATTAACCTAACAAAAACAAAGCTTCCCAAAACACAGTGAGCATACCTGCCAAAGTTATGAGATGGAAACAAGGGACACCTATTAGCAAAAGTATGCAGGCATAGGACACACTCAGTGTCACACTTCCTTAAAGGAGAATTATAATTATTATTATTAGGACCGCTCACTGCTGCTCTATCTTCCTATGCAGGGTGACTGGTCTTGTTTATGCCCCACCCCCTGTAATTTTCTGCAGGCAATCTGTAATGGCGGAAGATTAATGGTGGGTCCCTCCCACAGCTATTGCCAAGCTAAGTGATCTTTTAATCCCCGTTCTCAGCTGCATAATGGGCTTGGAGAGGTGGGGGTGGAGAAACAGCAGTACACTAATCTTCCAAGTGAATGGCTGTGCAGGGGAAACATGTCAGCAGAATTCGGACCATTGGAGGACAAACAGGCTGAACTCCCAGCACATCCACAAAACTGACCATGCAGGGGATGGATGAACTTCTTTGCCTAGCGTGGTTAGTTTGAAATTGGAAAGCTGACAGGATCACCAGGTATTTAACACAAATTAAGGAGTACAAAGAGAACAGGAAACTTTTTAACACAAGTACATGTTACAACAGAAGCATATCTGGAATCTGAAGTGTTGGGGTAATGTAATCTTTAAATGTAAATTAAAAGTTTTTGTTATGGACATTCAGCTATTTGAAAATTCCTAACAAACTGTACATAGGCTATAAAACGTGTTCTCTGTAGCTCTGGGCACTGTGGAGAAATTCATTCTCAAAATATACAGCAGAAAGTACTTTTCTTTCTCGTACATCATGGGACACAGAGCAGCATATTCATTACTATATGGGTTATATGGAGTACCTTCAGGTGTGGACACTGGCAATCTCAAACAGGAAGTCCCCTCCCTATATAACCCCCTCCCATAGAGGAAGTACCTCAGTTTTTTCGCCAGTGTCTTAGGTGTTGGTCACGGAATAGCTTTGCCTCCACATCCTTGGGATTAAGGCGGGCTAACCGGATCTGTCCAAGGAGCCTCAGTGCCAAAGTGGACAGTACCCGGGCCCCAAACCGTGGGGTTTTGCCTATAATGCTCCTCTCTAGAGGGCTGGACCCTGGGCCCAGGACTTGGAGTTTTTCTAAACCAAAAGATCCTGTTTGCCAGGGTGCTGTATAGGTCCAGGACAGTCGGTTCCTTCCAGGACCCCAGTGCCTGAAGGTCTACTACGCTACCCACGGAGATGGGAGAAGATTGGACCGTTTTGCAAACGTCCTGCGGCATGGAGCAGGTAAGAGGGGAGCCTGCGGGACTTGGTTCGGCAGCAGGCTCTCCAGGGGAGATCTTAAGGGGGGTAGCCTGAGTATGCTCTGCATTGGCACCATGGTCACTATGTCTGATGGACAGGATGGCCTGAAATGTTCCCCCCCCATCACTTGATCCCCCTACCTATCTATGTATGTTTGCTAGCTACCTGCTGCTCGCTGGTTGAAGGTCTTTTAAAAAAAAAAAAAAAGAGATCTGTCTCTAGGCTAAAGGGACTCCTTAGGGGCCTGTTTTAAGCCTTACCTAGCCGGGATTCAAATCTGCCGCCTGATGCGTCCTCCAGCCTGCATTCCTGGGCTCCAGAGTGCGTCTCCGCCTGGGCTCTCCTCCCCCGACAGGCGCGCGCGCACGCACGCATGTATATAGAAAAATTTTCGCGCCGTTCGGGAGGGGGGGGGGGGGGGGTGGGGGGGCAGGGAGCGTGACTGCAGTGTAGAGTGGGCGTGCCTTCAATTGCTGTTATACACAGCAGGCGCGATCTTAGCTCAGTTCAAAGCTGAGCTGGAAGAGAGAGGACGCAGAGCTGGCAGCACAGTGACTCCCGGTGGCGAGAAGGGGTACTACATGCTGGAGTCAGCTCCAATGTTTTTTGTTAAGCCAAAAATCCCCTTGGCAACAGGTTGAATGCTGGCAAACATGTTGGGGTGGGGCTGTATGTTGTGAAAAACAATAATATTATAAAGGAAAACATACTGAGCCCCACCGTTTTTGGGCATTAGTGATCCTATTGTCCCCTAAACCTTATTTTTTTGTACTCCTGGCTATAACAGTCTGTTGTTGTAGGCGGAGTCCCTCGGGTTCGTATTATGGCTTCCAAAGGTTCAGGATCAAAACACAAAAAAAAAAAAAGGGCAAAGACAAAGGGGTTCCTCCTCTGGTTCTGATGATATGCCAATACTTTCCCCACAGGTTATTCCTATAGGGGTCACCTTGGATAAGCCATTAAGGGGGTCTGGTGCTGAGGCTGGCCCAGATCGGCCCAACCCTGTGTTATCACAGAGGAGATGCTAGCCATCACCCTAGGGGGGCTAGAGAAAAAAGTTAACAGCTATGATCGCTGGCTCTATTTCTGGCAAGAAGCGGACTAGATCCCCATCGCCAAAAGGTGTATCCTCGGATGCTGAGATTCTCTCTCTGGAGGAATTAGAATTTCAGGAGGATCGGTTAGACCAGAACCTAGAGGAAGGATCTACCACTGAGGAATCGTTTTCAGCCTCCCAGACGGAGAGTCTGTGGGTCCAGTCTTTGACAGACATGGTCCGCTCGGCATTTAATTTGCCATTTCCAGAGCCTCAGGTTCCTGCGGTATCCTCTTTGGGTTCTTTTAAAGCGCCTTTAAGCAACTCAGCTTTTCCGGTCCATCCTCTGTTAGAGGAATTGGTTTTTCCAGGATTGGGACGACCGGGCAGAACTTTTTCTGCCGCCTAAAGCCTACGGCCACATCACCCTGAAAGCGCCCGATCTCGTCTGATCTCGGAGGCTAAGCAGGGTCGGGCCTGGTTAGTGCCTGGATGGGAGACCGCCTGGAAGGTTTTCTGTTATTTACCCTATGGAAGAGAAATTTTTCTAAGAAATGGGCGCTCCCAACTGTGGACGCAGCCATCTCATGTGTGAATAAATCATTAACTGGCCCGGGGGGGAAAACATACAAATGTTTAAGGTCCCGGTCGATAGACGTTTAGAGACATGTTTTCAAGCATCCTTTGCTACGGCAGGAGCAGTGGTACAGCCAGCAGTGGCTGCAATTGGAGTTTGTCAGGCGTTAAAGGACCAGACAAAACAGATGCTTAAAGACATCCCTGCCCAATAGGCAGAGGAGTTATTGGATATTCCCAGAGCTCTGTGCTTTGCGGTAGAGGCTATAAAAGACTCCATCCAGCAGGCGTCTCGTTTGTCACTATTTTTAGTGCATATGAGAAGGCTCTTATGGTTGAAGAACTGGGCGGCCGAGCCCCATGCAAAAGACTACTGGCAGGTTTTCCCTTCCATGGAAAGATCTGGATAAATACATTCAGACTGTTCAAGTGGCAAAAGTACCCTTTTACCAGTCAAAAGAAGTTCCGGGGTCCTGCGTTTAAAAGGCAGCTCCCCCCTGTTCCGGGGCCCTCAAATTCCAGGCAGTATCGGGCCTCCTGCGCGATCAAACTTTTAACAATGGATCGCAAGGACAGGCCTCTGGGGGCAAGAGGCCATGGTATCGATCCCTGACAGAGGGGGTCCGATCATCTGTGGCCACAGGCTACAGATTAGAATTTCTAAAGTTTCCTCCACAAGGAAGGCCTCAATGCGGGCGGCATTGGATCATCTGCTTTACCAGGGCATAAGGGTAGAGGTACCAGCCCAAGAACAGGGGCTAGGTTTCTATTCCAATCTGTTTGTCATACCAAAGCCCATCGGCGATGTCAGACCAATTTTGGACCTAAAAGGTTTAAATGCTTACCTAAGGGTTCGCTCTTTCCGGATGGAATCCGTTCGGTCAGCAGCCGCCACACTCCAGAAGGACGACTTTCTGGCTTCTATAGACATGAAGGATGGTTACCTTCATGTACCAATCTTTCAGCCACATCAAAGATTTTTTACGCTTCGCAGTGATACAGCGTCACTTCCAATTCGTGGCGCTCCCCTTCGGGCTGGCTATGGCCCCCGGGTATTCACGAAGGTCCTAGCTCCAATTCTAGTCAATCTAAGGATCCAAGGGGTCTCTGTCCTAGCATACCTGAACGACCTCTTAATCATAGATCACTCGCTTCCTTGGCTGGAATGCGCAGTAGCCCTCATGGTTCAGTACCTCGAGAGGTTCGGCTGGGTCCTAAACCGGGGAAAAATCAGCATTTCAACCTACAAAGCAGTTGGAATATCTCGGCATGAGATTAGACACAGAACAGCAAAAGGTGTTCCTGCCCCTGGTAAAGGTCGAGGCTATCAAAAAATTCATTCAGTTGGTTCTAAGCAAAAGAGAACCAACTATTCGCCTATGTATGCGATTACTAGGCAAACTAATGGCCATGTTCGAGGCGATACCGCACGCTTCCACACTCGCGTCCTACAGAAGCGAGGCGCTGTGGCTTAGTTGGTGAAAGTGCCTGTCTAGTAAACTGGAGATCCTGAGTTCAGATCTCAGCAGTGCCTGCCGTGGCGTCCTTCCAAACAATTCTAGCAGCTTGGAGCAAGGGAGCAAAGGCCTTGGAGTTGCCTGTGACGCCGTCATTAATGGTCCGGCAGAGTCTATGCTGGTGGTTAAACCCTCAGAACCTTCTGAAGGGGAGTCTTTCTGCCCAGTGGTCTGGAAGGCTAGAGAGCGGTCTTGAACGAGTTCACTCGCCAAGGAACTTGGGCAGAGGCGGAGAGGCAGCTGCCCATCAATATCTGGGAGATCGGAGCGGCTCGGCTAGCCCTCCTGACGTAGACATCCAGATTACAGGGGTCCTCGTGAGAATTCATTCAGACAATGCCACAGCGGTGGCATATATGTGAACCACCAAGGGGGAACCAAGAGTCAAGCCACTCAGAGAGAGATGAGCTTGGTTTTTCGGTGGGCAGAGGTTTATGTACCCTGCATATCGGCGATATTCATTCCCGGGGTGGACAACCTGCAGGCGTACTTCCTAAGTCGCCAAACCTTGTCGCCGGGGGAGTGGTCTCTGCATCCACAGGTATTTCAGACAATCTGCCAGAAGTGGGGAGTGCCAGACGTGGACGTCGTGGCATCAGGATTCAACAAGAAGCTAGACATGTTCATGTCTCGAACGAGGGACCCTATGGCCTGCGGAACCGATGCGTTGGTTTGCCCTTGGCATCAATCATAACTTCTATATGCATTTCCCCCGCTGCAGTTACTACCCCGCCTGTTGCGCAGGATCATAGCACAGGCCGGTTATCCTGGTAGCCCCAGCTTGGTACCGGAGGGCATGGTACTCACTAGTCCTGAAATTGGCAGCGGGAGGCCCTTGGACTCTTCCTCTATGGCCAGACCTACTCTCACAAGGCCCGATCCTCCACCCTGCATTACGGCGTCTAAATTTGACGGCCTGGCGGCTGAATCCCTGATTCTCAGGGGTAGAGGTCTGTCTAGGCAGGTAATCCCTACCCTCATTAAGGCTAGAAAGCCGGCCTCCAGGGTAATTTGTTACAGGGTTTGGAGGGCCTACGTAGGCTGGTGTGAGTCTAAGAGATGGTTTTCCCGCAAGTATACCATTGATAGAGTATTACGTTTTCTCCAGCTAGGAGTGGATAAAGGCCTGGCATTAAGCACGATCTAGGGACAGATTTCAGCCTTATCAGTGTGGTTTCAGAGGCCGCTGGCCGACCCACTCGCTGGTTAAGACCTTCATACAGGGAGTCTTACGTGTTAATCCTCCAGTCAAATCACCACTTTGTCCATGGGACTTAAATCTTGTTCTGTCAACTCTACAGAAACAACCCTTTGAGCCGTTGGCTGAGGTACCTTTGGTTTTACTGACTAGAAAGTCGGTATTTCTGATCGCCATAGTTTCGGCCAGGAGAGTATCGGAATTGGCAGCCTTATCTTGTAAGGAACCATATCTCATTTTTATAGGGCGGTTTTCCGTCCTCATCCTTCCTTTCTACCAAAGGTTATATCCAGTTCCACCTGGACCAGGATGTGGTACTTCCATCCTTCTTTCCAAAACCCACCTCTAGAAAGGAGGGGTTGCTGCATACATTGGATATTGTCAGGGCCATAAAGGCCTATCTTAAAGCTACAGAGAAGGTTCGGAAAACAGATGTGGTGTTCGTTTTACCGGAGGGGCCCAAGATGGGTCAGGCAGCTGCTAGATCCACCATCGCAAGATGGATTAAACAATTAATCATTCAGGCCTGCGGTTTGAAGAGGTTGCCTCCTCCTTTGTCGGTAAAGGCCCATTCTACCAGGGCCATGGGCACCTCCTGGGCAGCACGTCATCAGATCTCTATGGCTCAAATATGCAAGGCAGCAACGTGGTCGTCAGTCCACACGTTTACAACATTTTTATCAATTGGACGTAAGAAGGAATGCAGATACAGCCTTTGGGGCAGGCAGTACTGCAGGCCGCGATTCAAGCTCCTCAGGATCTGAGGGGGCTCCCTTGATTTAGATTTGAGATTTACATTTCTTGACTAAGTTGGATTTATTATTATTTGAGTATACCTCTAAATGAAATCCTTTTTTGGAAGATGTCTCCCTCCCCTCATTAAAGCACTGCTTTTGGACATCCCATATAGTAATGAATATGCTGCTCTGTGTCCCGTGATGTACGAGAAAGAAAAAGAGATTTTTAAATACAGCTTACCTGTAAAATCTTTTTCTTGGAGTACATCACGGGACACAGAGCTCCCACCCCTCTTTTGGGGAACATTTTTGGGAGGCATACTGCTTGCTACAAAACTGAGGTACTTCCTCTATGGGAGGGGGTTATATAGGGAGGGGACTTCCTGTTTGAGATTGCCAGTGTCCACACCTGAAGGTACTCCATATAACCCATATAGTAATGAATATGCTGCTCTGTGTCCCATGATGTACTCCAAGAAAAAGATTTTACAGGTAAGCTGTATTTAAAAATCTCTTTTTCATTTCAACAGCTAAAATTTCCCTATACCCCCCCCCCCCCCAACAATTACTTATCAGCCTAATATCCTTCTTATCTATCATCTCATCTGTATTGCTGTATGTTAAAATATATATATATATATATATATATATATATATATACTGTATATATCTATCTATATCTATATGTGTATGTATACAGTATATACTGTGTATATATATATATATATATACTATATATATATACACACACACACACACTTTGGACCGAAAGGGTTGGAACCCCTGTTAGGTATTAGTTTCTGTCTGTTTTTACTTACATTGGGCTGATCTTTTTACAATTATTTCCAAAAAAAGAAAGGATTATATTTTCCTTTTTTAATTATTTGGAAAATGAATTCCCTGTAAGGATTAATCATTATGCATCCAGTCAGGTTCATTTAGGTCAAACGCTTTTCAGTGTGTGAGAAGAGTAATTGCTAGAGGTTATAGTTGTCTCTTGGCATATTATAAATTTAAAGCGGATGGTTCACCTCAAAAAGATATTAAAAGCCAGCAGCAACAAATACTGCAGCTGCTGACTTTTAATATTAGGACACTTACCTGTCCTGGAGTCCAGCGATCGCTCGTCACCCTGCTGCTCCCCCCTCCATCCACGGTGAGGGAACCAGGAAGTGAAGCGCTGCGGCTTCACTGCCCGGTTCCCTACGGCGCATGCGCGAGTCGCGCTGCGCCCGGCGATTGGCTCCCGCTGTGTGCTGGGAGCCGAGAGTTCCCAGCACACAACGGGAAAAGCCCGTCTTTTGCCCGAGACTGCGGGCCGGAAGTGGGTGCAGATACCTGTCTTTAGACAGGTATCTGCACCCCCCTCCCCCCTGAAAGGTGTCAAATGTGACGCCGGAGGGGGGGAGGGTTCCGATCAGCGGATCTTCACTTTAGGGTGGAGATCCACTTTAAGTGCAATAACATTTCTGTTTTTTGTTGGTGGACAGTTTTATGCCAGATGAAATCACATTGTATGTAATGCTCAATAACTTGCATCCCTAAGAAGTAGGGTATAACTAGCTCAAGATCAAAGCTTTAGGCCTGGTTCACACCTACAATATGCATTTTGCAGAAAGGGCCAGGGACTTTTTTCTTGTTTTTGGTTCTATAGACTTCAGTGGATTCCCTTCTCATTGGCCTGCCTCTCCATAGGCTTTCCCCTTTTAAGTCTATTATGAATGTCGCTGCCAGACGTATCCACCTTACCAATCGCTCAGTGTTTGCCAACCCTCTCCTCCAATCCCTACACTGGCTCCCGATCGCCCAGCAAATTAAATTCAAAATACTAACCACAACATACAAAGCCATCCACAACCCGAGCTACAGCACCAATCTTGTCTCCAAACATATCTCAAAACGTCCTCTCCGCTCTTCTTAAGACCTCCTACTCTCAAGCTCTCTCGTCTCCTCCTCCCATGCTCGTCTCCAGGATTTCTCCAGAGCCTCTCCCATCCTCTGGAACTCGCTACCTCAACCTGTCCAGCTATCCCCTACTCTTGCTATCACATCTTTAACTAATCTTTTACCACTTTCATCAGCTCATTCCCCACAGTTACAACCTTTTTGTACCACCTTCCCCACCCTATTAGATTGTAAGCTCTTCTGAGCAGGGCCCTCTTAATCCTCTTTTTTTTTAATTGTATTATAACTGTATTGTCTCCCTTTTATACTGTAAAGTGCTGCGTAAACTGCTGGTGCTATTTAAATCCTGTATAATAATAGTAATAATAATGGATTAAAAGCATGTATTGAAAAGCGCAAAATGCAACTGGAATATGCCAACTGCAACCTGCACAAGTGTGAATCGGGCCTAAAAACTGATCCCTTGGAACAAATTATATATATCCATATATATATATATATATATATATATATATATATATATATATATATATATATATATATATATATATATATATATATATATAGATAGATATATAGATATATAGATATATATATATATATCATATATATATATATCATATATATCATATATATCTATCTATATATATATAGATATATATATATATATATATATATATATATAAAAACTCAGACAACCCTCCCCCCCTTACACAGCTTGCCCCATGAGAAAGTTTGTACTTACATCTTTCCATTGCCTCGATTGTCTTCTTTTTAGCCAATCAGAAGGGTGTAAACATGTTTGTTCCCAGTGACAGCCTGAAGAAGAGGGTGCCTGCAGGGTGCTGACATCATATGCAGTCATGTAGGCACACCCAAAAATTCTGTAACCCACAAGAACCCTCTAAAGACTAGAGTCTGGCCCTTGGGAGTCCAAAGTGATGCTGTAGGGACATGTGTCAGTGGTGATAGAGAGTAGAGATACTCCCTGTCATTATCCACCCATACTAGCATCTGTTACCATGATGACCCATCAAACCTAGAGAGGATAACAGCAATTCTTGCAGTAACACTCCAGAACTCTATGGTTGGCCATAGTGCCAGTCTTGGTGATGTCACATATAAAGCTATTGAACTTCTTTCTCTCTGCCTCCTGGGCACAGCTGCAGCCTTTAATTCCTCCCTCTATTGTAGACACCAGGGGCGTTTGTACAGGGGTTGCTATTGCGACCCGGCCCCCCATGCTCCAGGGGGCCCGTGAGGCTGACTGTGCACCTACCTGTACACCTAGAGAGGAGGAGTGGCAGGGCATGTAGAGGAACCGATTCCTCCATGCAACCACTGAATGGCCTCCTCTGCAGACATTCAGCAACTGCAGGAAGGAAATGGAGGGTATCTGTTGCTCTACATGCCACTGCCTCCACCTGCTGACCCAGGCCCCTATGTGCTCACTTGCCCCCTCCCCCCTTAGCTCTGGTGGTTTTCCCCTTTCCAACTCCCGCTGGCTCCCACAGGGGATACTGTCAGGATGGAGAGGGGGAAAGGAGCCAGTAAATGTGTAATTTACTGGTCCCTGCCTTGTCTTAATCAATAGAGTCAGTGATTGGTTATTTTGTTTTTTCCATTATTCATAGCTGAGACATAGAATATTATGTTTGCTATGCTTCAGTTTATGAATGAATGGGAAGCTCTGCACAGAGCTATTCCTGTTCATTCATCTTGTGTTGCTGAGACTGCAGAGATGGAGATTGATATGTCCTCAATCTCTTTTCTCAGTCTCAAAACTAAAACATCAGGGGTTAGACCCCCCCCCCCCAATATTTCACCAAAGCACCCCCCCCCCCCAACGGAGGCCCTAAAAAAATTGTAAAATAAATAAATAACATAAAATGGTTTTAAAATAATAATAAAACAATAAAAAAAAAACACTACTGACAATAGTGGCTGAACTACTGGGTTTGCAAAAGACGCACTTGCGAGGACCCCAAGACGGCAGGAAGGGGGGCACGCAGCAGTATGGTAATAAAGTGTTTCACAATGAGAGTAAAGGGCCCTGGGATCACTGGAAACGGCCCCAGGATCAGGGGAAAGGACCTCTGGCTGGGGGCCAGGGAGGCCATTCTTGCTTTCCTGCACAGGGGCCCTTAAAATTCTAGTTACGCCCTTGGTAAATACAATGAATATATGAGTATATGCAAAGTGACAGCAAAGGTAAAACCAGTCATACATAGATCGTCTGGTTCAGCGGAGACGTAATCTATGGATTGACTTCTGTACAACCGCCCGGTTGGATTTTTCCTGCTCGATCAGCAAGTCTTCCTGCTGTCATAATACAATAGATCATCAGGGAGGATTCCTCCATCAACAGAGTGTGTGGTTGAAGAATTGAGTCAGGTTTTTGTTCAACCCGCTGGCTTATTAACCGCTTGCAGGTCAGCCGCCGCAGTTATACCGCGGCAGGTTGGCTGCGCTGTGCAAACTGTCGTAGCTGTATGTCGATTGCTTTAAGCAAAATAGCAGGCGCACGTGCGCTGCATTGTGGAGGTACTGATGCTCGTGACTGGCGGCCACGAGCGATCTCTGGGCATGAGAGGCAGAACAGAGGCGAGGAAAGACAGATCGTGAGTTTCTAATAGCTAGGAACCATGATCTGTCATTTCCTCTAGGTCACTCCCATTGCCCACAGTTAGAATACAAATTAGGGAACACAATTAATCCCTTAATCTCCCCCTAGTGGTAACCCCTTCCCTGCCACTGACATTTTTACAGTAATCAATGCATTTTAATAGCACTGATCACTGTATAAATGGTCCCAAAAATGTGTCAAAAGTGTTCGATGTGCTCGCCATAATGTTGAAAGACCCGATAAAAATCGCAGATCACCGCTATTACTAGTAAAAATAATAATAATAGTAAAAATGTTATAAATCTACCCCCTATTTTGTAGACGCTATGGGCCAGATTCTCAAAAGAGATACGACGGTGTATCGCAGGAAACACCGTCGTATCTGTTTTTTCTTACTGGGTATCTATGCGTGTGATTCCTAGAATCACTTACGCATAGATACAGTGAAGATCCGACACAATTACACCGTCGGATCGTAGATGTAATTACTTTTCTGGCCGCTAGGTGGCCTTTACATTGTTTTCTCATTTGCCTATGCAAATGAGCCTAATACGATGATTCCCGAACGTTTTTACGACGCCCTGTTATCGTTTACGTTGTTTCCGTAAGCTTAAACCTACCCCTGCTATATGAGGGGTAGGTTTACGAAGTTCCGTCGTTGCCATGTTAAGTATGGCATCGGGTCAGCGTCGTCTTTTTCCGTCGGTTACGTCGTTTTACTAAGTCATTCACGAATAGGGCATT
Organism: Rana kukunoris; assembly: GCA_029574335.1. Taxonomy (NCBI): domain Eukaryota; kingdom Metazoa; phylum Chordata; class Amphibia; order Anura; family Ranidae; genus Rana; species Rana kukunoris. The sequence goes on along the minus strand of CM056056.1, from coordinate 38,153,934 downwards.
GCGTAAGTGACGATCACGTCGTTTTGACGTCGGTTTCAACGACGCTTTCCGACATGAGCTGTTCGATCGACGCGGGGGCGCGCTTAATTTAAATACAAGCCGCCCCCTTTGAATTACCCAGGGATACGCAGGGCCATTTACACTACGCCGCCGCAAACTACGAGCAAGTGCTTTGAGAATACGGCACTTGCTCCATTAAGTTGTGGCGGCGTAGTGTAAATGGCTTACGCTACGCCGCCGCAGATTGTATGTGAATCTGGCCCTATAACTTTTGCGCAAACCAATCAATATATATGCTTATTGCGATTTTTATTGGCAAAAATATGTAGAAGAATACGTATCGGTCTAAACTGAGAAAAGATTCACTTGAAAAAAAATGAGGATATTTATTATAGCAAAAAGTAAAAAATATTGTGTTTTTTTTTTCTAAATTATCACTCTTATTTTGGTTATAGCGCAACAAATAAAATCTGCAGAGGTGATCAAATACCACCAAAAGAAAGCTCTATTTGTGGGAAAAAAAGGACGTAAATGTTGTTTGGGTACAACGTCGCATGACCGCGCAATTGTCAGTTAAATCGACGCAGTGCTGTATCGCAAAAAATGGCTGGTCATTGAGCAGCCGATTGTTCCGGGGCTGAAGTGGTTAAAAACAAGTATGGGCTGCCTAAGTCTTGCTGCTGTTCGCATTTTGATGGACTTGCTGTTCTTCCCCATTATTTAACAGACTTTGAACTTGAATAAGAACACTCCTGGGCAAACAGCATAGGTAAAAATAGGCATTCTACATTTTCACACAACAACTGGCACTGCACAGTAAGTAGGATAACAATGACGTAAAACCTAGTTTTAGACAGGCTACTGTCAGTAGACAAAGAAAACAGCAGATAATTCAATCTGGAAGACATTAGGAACTCCAAAACTTGCACCATGTACATTAACCACTCGACCTTCGGAAGGTTTTACCCCCTTCGTGACCCTTTTTTTGCTATTCAGCACTGTGCTACTTTAACTGGCTATTGCACGGTCATACAACACTGTATGCAAATAACATTTATAATAATTTTTTGCACACAAATTGAGTTTTCTTTTGGGGGTATTCGGTCACCACTGTTTTTTTTTATTTTTTATCATACAAACAAAAAAAGAGAAAAAAAGATATATTCTACGTTCTGTTATAAAGAAATGATTAGGCACAGTTGTGTGAAACGCGTCTGCTGAACATTTCAGCTAGCTGCATGTCATGACATGTCCTCGTTTTAATGGATTTACAATGAAGATACTTTTTTTTTATGCCTGGAAGTGCAGCCACCTTCTTCTTCCTATAAAACATCTCCAATAAAAAATAAAATAAAAGTCTTCATAAATTTAGGCCAAAATGTATTCTGCTACATGTCTTTGGTATACAGTATCTCACAAAAGCGAGTACACCCCTTACACTTTTGTAAAAATTTTATTCTACCTTTTCATGTGACAACACTGAAGAAATGACACTTCGCTACAATGTTGTGTAGTGAGTGTACAGCTTGTATAACAGTGTAAATTTGCTATCCCCTCAAAATAACTCAACACACAGCTATTAATGTCTAAACCGCTGGCAACAAAAGTCAGAACACCCCTAAGTTAAAATGTCCTAATTGGTAAAGGACCCCAAACACACCTCCAAGACGACCACTGCCTTGCTAAAGAAGCTGAGGGTAAAGGTGATTGGACTGGGCAAGCATGTCTCCAGACTAGGGTGACTACATGTCCTGGTTTGTTCGGGACAGTCCCGCATTTTGCAGGTCTGTCCCGGGCACCTTCATTCCAGGACAATACAGTGTCCCGGGAAGGAAGCTAACACAGCCACCCCCTGGGCCAAAATTATGCCCCAAAACAAAGCCGCCACATCACCGCTTTACTCACTGACAGTACTTGTCCTGGCCGGGAAAGCCAGGAGGAGCACAATCCCCGCCCCCTGTTGTGATTGGAGAAATTATAAATCCCACCTCTTGTGTCCAATCACTGTGCTGTGATTTGTTACAGCACAAGCTGATTTCTGGGAAGGGGGTGTCATTTTTGGGAAGGGGGGTGTCCCTGAATTGTAGTTTGGAAATGTGGTCACACTACTCCAGAGCCAACCCCTATTGAGCATCTATGGGGCGTCCTCAAATGAAAAGTGAAGGAGAGCAATGTCTCTAACATCCACCAGCTCTGTGATGTCATCATGGATGAATGGAACAGGACTCCAGTGGCAACCTGTGAAGCTCTGGTGAACTCCATGCCCAAGAGGGTTAAGGCAGTGCTGGAAAATAATGGTGGCCACACAAAATGTTGACACTTTGGGTCCAATGTGAACATTTTCACTTAGGGGTGTACTCACTTTTGTTGCCAGCGGTATAGACATTAATGGATGTGTGTTGAGCTATTTTGAGGGGCAGCAAATTTACGCTGTTATACAAGCTGTACACTCACTACTTTACATTGTAGCAAAGTGTAATTTCTTCAGTGTTGTCACATGAAAAGTTATAAAATATTTACAAAAATGTGAAGGTGTACTCACTGTTGTGATATACTGTACATACTGGAATTTATGCAGCTATAGAGGCTAAACTGACACGACACGAACTTCACTAGTGACACTAATACAGTGATCAGTAGACATGTGCAATTTGTTTAGTCGCAAATTCGTTTTTGAACAAATTTTGACAAATTAGTTAATTCCGAAATTTACAAATTTCCGAATTTTTCAATTTCTGAATTTTTGGATTTTCAGATTTCCAAAATTTCGACATTTTTGAAATTTGGAATTTCCGAAATTTGAAATATTCGAAAATTCAAAACTTCGGGAATTTGGAAATTCAAAAATTTCTGAGATTTCAGAAAAATAAAAATAAAATGTGAAATTAGGAAATTCAAAAACATATGAAATTAGGAAATTCTGAAATTATACAATTCAGAAATTTGAAATTCGGGAAATGTAAATGTTTTTTGAACTTTTTTCGAATTTCCAAATTCTGAATCTTCTAAATTTTCGTATTACCGAAATTCCAAATTCCGGATATGGAATTCTAAAATTCGGTAATTCAAAAATGTCCAAATTTCAAATTTTTAAATTTCCTAAAAAAGCAAAAAACAAATAAAACAAAAACAAACACATTTTTCGGCAGTGCACATGTCTAGTGATCAGTAATAATACTGTTGACACTGTACTAATGGCACTGGCTGAGAAAGGGTTAACATCTAGGGGTAATCAAGGGGTTAACTGGGTGCCTAACAAGTGTAATGTGTGTAATGTGTAAATGTAGAAGTAGTGCTGCACTGTGCATAAAGTGATAAAGTGCAAATGTGCTCACGTGACAGGTACACTTGAAAGGCAATAAATTAATGGTCAAAATAGCAACAATAAAATATAAATAATCAGCTGCGACAGTATAAATGATGGACTAGTAAAGTGTCCAAATACTGTGAAAAGTGTACCACAAAATAGATGTGAGAATAAAACTCATAAAATCTTTAAAACTGCATCATCATGTGACAAGTGCAACCATAAATAAATATATTCACACTTAAATTCCATCAAATTAAATAAAAATGAATAATAAAAATAAAAAAAACCAGTGCAGATAATGTCCATAAGGTGCAAGCTGGATGTGTGCAATGTGTAATGTGTGCTGCTTTTACTTTACTATCTGGCTGTTTTTTCTCCCTGCTTTTTAAACACTGAACTCTGTGTGGGATTGGGCACAGACAATAAGATGATTTCAACCAAAACCATTGGCTGAAATCAGCTGCCAAACCTGTGCTGTGCCCAATCACAGCACAAGTGAGCAGGGGACATACGCATGCATGCCCCAAACCCGGTCACAGTCAAAAATCGATGATCGCCGCCATTACTAATAAAAAATAATAAAAATGCCAAAACTATCCCCTATTTTGTAGAAACTATGGGCCAGATTCAGATAGAATCGTGGAACTTTCCGGCGGCGTAGCGTATCTCATTTACACTACGCCGCCGTAACTTTGAGAGGCAGGTGCCGTATTTACAGAGAACTTGCGCCCAAAGTTACGGCGGCGTAGTGTAAATGTGCAGGCGTAAGCCCGCGTAATTCAAAGTAGGCTGGTAGTGGGCGTGTTGTATGTAAACTAATTGTGACCCCACGTAAGTGATGCGCCAAACAAACTGGGCATGCGCCGGCCGTGGACGTATCCCAGTGCGCATGCTCCAAAATCATTTTGATATAGACTATCATTGATATAGACGTGAACGTAACTTACGCCCACGACGTAAACGACGTACAATTCGACGCTGTTCTGACGTCCATACGTAACATGGGCTGCGCCTCATATAGCAGGGGTAACTTTACCCCGGTCGAACACCTACGTAAACGACGTATATCAATACGACGGGCGCAACTACGTTCGTGAATCGGAGTATCTACCTAATTTGCATATTCAACGCGTAAATCTACGGAAGCGCCACCTAGCGGCCAGTGTAAATATGCAGTTAAAATCCGACGGCATAAGAGATTACGTCGGTCGGATCTTGCCTAAATTCCAGCGTATCTGATTCTTTGAGATACGACGACACTCATTTGGACTTAAGACGGCGTATCTGGAGATACGCCGTCGTAAGTCCTTTCTGAATTTGGCCCTATAACTTTTGCACCAACCAATCAATATACGCTTATTGCAATTTTTTTTCCAAAAATATGTAGAAGAATATGTATCGGCCTAGACTGAGGATTCCGTTTTTTTTTTTTTTTTTATATATTTTTGGGGGATATTTATTGTAGCAAAAAATATTGCTTTTTTTCAAAATTGTCGCCATTTCTTTGTTTGTAGCGCAAAAATAAGAACCGCAGAGGTGATCAAATACCACCAAAAGAAAGCTCTATTTGTGGGGAAAAAAGGATTTAAATTTTGTTTGGATGCCACGTCGCACGACCGCGCAATTGTCAGTTAAAAGGAAGCAGTGCCCGATCGCAAATAGTGCTCTGGTCAGGAAGGGGGTAAATCCTTCCGGGGCTGAAATTGTTAAGCTTTCACTGAACTGTATTGAAACTGCATATGTATCGCTTAGTTTTGAGTTTTAGGTGGTTGATCAAAATAGTATAGTGGGTAGTAGATTGCTAATGTTGGTCAAATGCAACTCGAAACTAAAGGCAAAGATGGTACCTTAAGGAGAAGTCCAGCATGAGCTCATTTGGCTGCTCCCCCGTCCCTCCACAGGTTATCGCTTTTGTGAGCGTGGAGGAACAGAGCCGGAGAGCTGCTGATTAGTGTTGAGCAGAATATGCCATATTCGATTTTGCGATATATCTCGAATATATAGTCGAATATTCGAGATATATTCGTTAAATGCGAATATTCGTGATATTTTTTGGAAATGAAATGATTGCGAAATTTCGCTATTGCGAATGCGAATGCGAATGCGAATTGAGAATGAAATTTCGAGAAATGCGGAAGGAGCACTCTGATTGGCTCAGAATATTCGTGATATATTACAATACAAAATAATTGCGAATATTCGGCAAATGCGGAAGGAGCACTCTGATTGGCTCAGAATATTCGTGATATATTACAATACAAAATAATTGCGAATATTCGGCAAATGCGGAAGGAGCACTCTGATTGGCTCAGAATATTTGTGATATATTACAATACAAAATAATTGTGAATATTCGGCAAATGCGGAAGGAGCACTCTGATTGGCTCAGAATATTCGTGATATTTTATAATACAAAATAATTGCGAAATTTCGAGAAATGCGGAATGGAGCACTCTGATTGGCTCAGAATATTCGTGATATATTACAATACAAAATAATTGCGAATATTCGGCAAATGCGGAAGGAGCACTCTGATTGGCTCAGAATATTCTTGATATTTTATCGTAATTTCGCAAAAATGCGAATGAGAAATTGATTGCGGAATTTCGACAGTAACACTCTGAAATCGAATATATGTGTTATTTTAGCTAAAAACAATATTGCGAATTTCTCGAAAATAATCACGCGATATCGCTATTGCCGAATAATCGCATTGCGATTTTTCGGCAATATAAAATGATCGCTGCAGCTACTCGGCCCAAGGTCTCTAATCATACCAGCAATGCTTTTAGACGTCGATGGGGATCTCTAGGATGTGATCTGTTTTAAAAAAAATTGAAAAAATGCGAATATTCGAAATAGCGAATATTCACCGCGGAATTCGGAATATATCGCGAATACTCGAATATGCCATATTCGAGCCGAATATTCGCAATACGAATATTCGTGAGCAACACTACTGCTGATTGACAGTCAGCAGCTCTCCTCTCTGGGAGCTGTGAGAACCTCCGATTGGTGGCACTCCTGACGAGGGGTCTGTGTTTATAATCAGCGCATTGATTATCAGCACAACCCCCATCAGAGGTGCCAATCACACATTCCAATTAGCGCCCATCAGATTCCAATCAGTGCCCATCAAAATGCCAATCAGTGCCCATCATTAACTCCTGTCAGTGCCCATCTAAGATGCCAATCTTTGCCCATCAGTGATTGCTTTCGGTGCCTCCTCATCAGTGCCCATCAGTGACGCCTATCAGTGCCACTTATTAGTACCCATTAGTGCTGCTTATCAGTGCTGCACATCAGTGCCACCTATCAGTGCCCATCAGTGCCACCTATCAGTGCCCATCAGTGCTGTTTTTTTTAATGCCTATCAGGGCTGCATATTAGTGCTACATCAGTGCTGCATATTAGTGCCTCCTCATGTGCCCATCAGTGCCGCCTATCAGTGCACATCAGTGCCAATCATTGTTGCTTATTAGTGCCTATCAGTGCTGCAAATTAGTGCTGCATCAGTGCTGCATATTAGTGCCTCCTCATCCGTGCCCATCAGTGCCACCTTATCAGTGCCGCCTCATCAGTGCACGTCGGTGCAGCCTGATCAGTGCCCATCAGTGAAGGAGAAAACGATATTTTATAACAGAAACAAAGAAAAAAAATTTTTTTTCAAAAATTTCGAAAAAATATTAATTTGTTTAGCAAAAATAGAAAACCCAGTGGTGATCAAATACTCTATTTGCACTAATATGCAATACTCTATTTGTGGGAGGAAAATTCTAAAAAGTTAGTTTGGATACAGCGTTGCATGACCGCGTAATTGTCATTCAAAGTGTGACAGCTGAAAATTGGCCTGGGCAGGAAGGGAGTAAAAGTGCCCGGTATGGAAGTGCTATTACAGATGCTAAAAGTTCTAAAGAGTCGTTAACCTCACCTCCGCTTTTTGGAAACTGCGTGGCATCCTGCCAGGTCGTGATGAAGGTTTATTGACCTGATTACCGGAAAATAATTTTGCAAAGAAGCATTATTGATTTCTATTCTATAAAGTGGATTGTCTGTCACATTATGTTGAGTAAGGAAACATCCCGACGATCCCGCTAGCATGACACATATTTATCGAAATGCAATCGCAACAAACTATGCCTATATTTAACAAAAAGTCTGTATTTTTTTTGTCAACTTGGAAACTACTAAAGCAATTTTTTATGACAGGTCTGATAATAAAGTTGGATTTGCATTTAAATTTAATGTGCCTGTGAATTTTGTAGCTGGATTTATGCTGAAGTAAAAAACGGCCCTGCAGAGACATCATAAAAAGGCGTTGTACAGCTGGGATAATAAATGCTCCTCTGACAAGAATCATAAGCGCTGTCTATCACAACTACCTGATTTTACTAAGTTACTGATTTTGGTAAAGTTAGAACTGCTCTTCAGAAGTACGGAACATTTCAATGACAAGACGCTAACAAAGTGATCAGCATTGGTTTTGGAACGAGAACTATGGAGAGGCTCTACAGTGACAAAACCACATAAACATTCCTATACAAGGTACACAATAGTTCTCTGCTAGACATGTGCAATTTGTCTCGTTCCGAATTAGTTTTGGGTTCTAAAGGTACAATTATTTTTTCCTAAATAGCTTCCTTTACCTTAGTGCAGTCCTCCTTCACTTACCTCATCCTTCCATTTTGCTTTTAAATGTCCTCATTTCTTCTGAGAAATCCTCACTTCCCTTTCTTCTGTCTGTAACTCCACACCGTAATGCAAGGCTTTCTCCCTGGTGTGGAGAAAGCCTCTTGAGGAGGCGAGCAGGAGTGTCAGGATGCCCACTAACACACAGCTCATTTCTCTATCTGCAAAGTAGAGAGTGTCCTGACCCTCCTGCTCGCCCCCTCCCCCCTCAAGAGGCTTTCTCCACACCAGGGAGAAAGCCTTGCATTACTGTGTGGAGTTACAGACAGAAGATCAGGAAGTGAGGATTTCTCAGAAGAAATAAGGACATTTAAAAGCAAAATGGAAGGATGAGGTAAGTGAAGGAGGACTGCACTAAGGTAAAGGAAGCTATTTAGGAAAAAAATTACCTTTACAACCCCTTTAACCACTTCCTTACTGGGCACTTAAATAGGTGCGTTCCCGCGGCGATCGAACTGCGCATGCTCCGTTCGCAAATTTCCCGCCGTGCATTGCGCGAAATCACGTCGTTACGTCATTCGTTGTTTGAGTAGCGTCGTTTACGGACATTTCTATTCCCGAACGAGTTACGGAAAAAAAATAAAAAATTTAAATTCGATGCGGGAACGACGGCCATACTTAACATGGGCTACGCACCGTTAGACCAGCAAAAAGCTGGTCTAACAGTACGTAAAAAAAAAACAGACGTAAGCGATTGCGAAGACCGCTCGTATCTTCGTGGATCGCCGTAAAAACACATTTGCATATCCCGACGCATGAAAACGACGCAAACTCCTCCCAGCGGCCGCAAAAATATCGCAGCGTAGATCCGAAGGCTTACGAAGACATAAGCCTCTCGGATCGAAGCCCGAAGCCGCCGTATCATGGTTTGAGGATTCAAACTAGTGATACGGCGCGCGTAATATGAAATTACTCCTGTCTAACACCAGTTAGACAGGCGTAATTGCTCTGTGAATCTGGGCCAATGTTTTTTGCTATAATGAATATCCCTAAACAATATATATATATTTAAATACTCCGTTTAGGCCGATACATATTCTTCTACATATTTTTGGTAAAAAAATAAAATAAAATCGCAATAAGCGTATATTGATTGGTTTGTGCAAAAGTTTTTACCAGTAATAGCGGTTATCTGCAATTTTTGTCAGGACTGCGATATTGCGGCGGACACTTTTGAACCGTGCTATAAATATGCACTAATTACTGTATAAATGTAAGTGGCATGGAAGGGGTTAACACTAGGGGGCAATCAAAGGGATTAAATGTGTTCCCTGGGAGTGATTCTTATTGTGGGGGGGGTGACTGACTGGGGTAGGTGACCCATCTGTGTCCCTATGTACAGGAGACACCCTAAAACTCCTCTCCCTGACAGGACGCGGAGCTCTGTGTTTACACGGATCTGAAGTGGTTAACCACTTCGCATCCGGGCCAATTCTGACACTTCGCTCCTACATGTAAAAATCATATTTTTTTTTGCTACAAAATTTTATAGAACCCCCAAACACTATACAGAGTGGCAAGGTGCCGTATTCACAGAGAACTTGAGGCAAAATCCAGCAGGAGCTACAGAGTATAAAAGAGAAGAGAGGCTCCTCTAAGGCCGCGTACACACGACCAAATAAATCCGATCAAATCGGTCTGACAGACCGATTTGATCGGATTTGTCTGCTGGGATGTATTGGTTTGATCGTGTACACACGATCAAACCAAAATCCCTGCCGGCAGACAGCGACGCATTCACGGGCAGATATGTCTGCTGGTTAGCGTACTAACCAGCAGACATGTTGGACGAACGGGTTCCCAGCAGACAGATTTTAAAGCATGCTTTAAAATCTGTCTGATGGAAAAACCCGTCTGTCCGCCCATACACACGATCGAATTTGTCTGCTGAAACGGTCCGTCGGACCGTTTCCAGCAGATAGATTTGATCGTGTGTACGCGGCCTAAGTGTAGCAATATGTTTCTAAATCTTGTACCTTCATTAACTATAACCATTTTGCTACACTAAGGCCTCGTACACACGATGAGATATGTCCGCTCAAACTTGTCCGACGGACAGTTTAGAGCGGACATGTCTCATCGGATTTCGGTCCGATGGCGTGTACACACCATCGGATCAAAATCCCCGCCGGCAGACATCGTGGTGACGCGGCGGTGACGTTGACGCCGCCACGTCACCGCTACGTCACCGCACCAGGAAGTAAACACTTCCGCGCGCATGCGTCGGATCCATTCACAGGATACGACGCATGTGCGGGAGGATATGTCCGCTGGTTTCCCATACAAACCAGCGGACATATCCGACGGACAGTTTTGTAGCGGACAAATTTCAAAGCATGCTTTGAAATTTGTCCGATGGACAAACCTGTCCGCTAGCCCGTACACACGATCGGATTTGTCTGCTGAAATGGTCCATCGGACCGTTTTCAGCGGACAAATTCGATCGTGTGTACGCGGCCTAAGAGGAGCCTTTCTTCTCTTTTATACTCAGTTGTGACATGACGCTACTTGTATATCAAAACAACGCTTGTATATCAAGTCAAAATGTATAAAAAAATGTTGCTTGTCTTACAAAACCCTCTCAAACCAAGTTACTCTCAAACCAAGGTTTTACTGTATATATATATATATGATTTTTAGCAGAGACCCTAGAGAATACAGTGGCAGTCATTGCAACTTTTTAACTTGCACGGTATTTGCGCAGCAATTTTTCAAACATTTTTTTTTAGGGAAAAACACAGTTTAATGCTTAAAAAACAACAAAAAGTTACCCCAATTTTTTTGCATAATGTGAAAGATGAAGTTACGCCGAGTAAATAGATACCTAACATGTCACGTTTCAAAATTGCACACGCTCGTGGAATGGTGCCAAACTTCGGTACTTAAAAAATGCCCATAGGCGATGCTTTAATTATTGCTAGAATTATTGCTCTTGCTTTAACGTTCGCGGCGACACCTCACATGTGTGGTTTGAAACCGTTTTCATATGTGGGCGGGACTTACGTATGTGCTCGGTTCTGCACGCAAGCTCGTCGGGACGTGGAGCTTTAAACTCCTATTTTGTTCTCATTCCTTGTCTATACTGTCTACCCAGGGATGTTGGTGCCTGTCTTGAAATTGTCACCAAACCATATCACCACCCTTGTCTTATTCGTTTTACTTTTTATTTTGACACTGTCCTTTTCAAAACATTTTTTGGGGCCCTTTTATTCCGTTACGTTACTGCGACATTGCGACGGACAGATAAGACGCTTTTGACAAATTTTTGGGACCATTGACATTTATACAGCGATCAGTGCTATAAAAATGTGTAAATGTCATTGGCAAGGAATGGGGTTAACACTAGGGGGCGATCAAGGGTATAAATGTGTGTTCCCTCAGTGTGTTCTAACAGTGTGGGGACTGGACTGACTAGGTGAGGAGACATATCATTGTTCCTACTTAGTAGGAACAAACAATATGTCTGCTCTGCCCTGACAGCACAGACAGGGGCACTTTAAAAAAATATATATAGTTAATTGTACTTAACATTTTTGATTTTGCCACTGTAAAAAAAAAATGTTGATCACTTTTATTCCTATTACAAGGAATGTAAAAATCCCTTGTATAAGGAATATGAAATGACAGGACAGTGAGATATGGGGTCAATGGTGTAGGGAATCGCCGGCTGAAAATGCAGATATGTAGCTGCACCCATCATTCAGATATACCACCACAAAGTCAAGGACTGTGTATGCTGGCCTGGGGTCAGCAAGTGGTTAATGTATTTTGACAAATTTCTTCATTTGGAAATATCCGAATTAGCGAAATTTTGAAATTTGATTATTCATAAATTCAAAAACTTGTAAATCCCTAAATCTGAAAATTCGGAAATTGTAAATTTGAATATTAGAACACACCAATAACAACTAAAGCCTCGTAGACACGAGCAGATTTTCAGATGACCATCATAATAGCCTCAAGTCGAAAGTGAAGAGGTTACTCACCATACGAAAATTCTCTTACGATAGAATACAACTTCAGAAGTGCCGTAATGTGTTGAAAGGTTTTGTATGAATTCTTTGGTTTCTGAGCATGCGTAGTCTTGCTCTTACTGTACGTTTTTTTTCGTATGAAAACCGTACTAATGAAATGAAAATGGGACGTTGAGTTCACATATGCACATCCAGCTTTTGTCTGATGAAAAAAATGGAACCAATGGACATGCTTGGGGGTGGGTTGGAGGAGGAACCAAGGGACATGCTTAGGGCTGGAACCAAGGGGCATGCTTGGGGTGGGTAGGGGCTGGAACCAAGGGACCTGCTTGGGGCTGGAACCAAGGGACATGCTTGGGGGTGGGTAGGGGGTAGAACCAAGGGACATGCTTGGGGCTGGAACCAAGGGACGTGCTTGGAGGTGGGTGGAGGGTGGAGCCAAGGGACATGCTTGGGGGTGGGTAGGGGGAGAAACCAAGGGACATGCTTGGGGCTGGAACCAAAGGACATGCTTGGGGTTGGAACCAAGGGACATGCTTGGGGGTGGGTAGTGGAAGTAACCAAGGGACATGCTTGAGGGTGGGTAGGGGGTTGAACCAAGGGACATGCTTGGGGTGGGTGGGGGGTGGAACCAAGGGACATGCTTGGGGGTGGGTTGGAGGAGGAACCAAGGGACATGCTTAGGGCTGGAACCAAGGGGCATGCTTGGGGTGGGTAGGGGCTGGAACCAAGGGACAGGCTTGGGGCTGGAACCAAGGGCATGCTTGGGGGTGGGTAGGGGGAGGAACCAAGGGACATGCTTAGGGCTGGAACCAAGGGACATGCTTGAGGTGGGTAGGGGGTAGAACCAAGGGACATGCTTGGTGCTGGAACCAAGGGACGTGCTTGTAGGTGGGTGGAGGGTGGAACCAAGGGACATGCTTGGGGGTGGGTAGGGGGAGAAACCAAGGGACATGCTTGGGGCTGGAACCAAAGGACATGCTTGTCTGTGGGTAGAGGAAGGAACCAAGGGACATGTGTGTTGGAACCAAGGGTCATGATTGGGGCTGGAACCAAGGGACATGCTTGGGGGTGTGTAGGGGGAGAAACCAAGGGACATGCTTGGGGCTGGAACCAAGGGACATGCTTGGTTGTTGGTAGGGGGAGGAACCAAGGGACATGCTTGGGGTAGGTAGGGGGAGGAACCAAGGGTCATGATTGGGGCTGGAACCAAGGGACATGCTTGGGGGTGGTAGGGGAAGGAACCAAGGGACATGCTTGGGGCTGGAACCAAGGGACATGCTTGGGGTAGGTAGGGGGAAGAACCAAGGGACATGCTTGGGGTAGGTAGGGGGAGGAACCAAGGGACATGCTTGGGGGTGGAACCAAGGGACATGCTTGGGGGTGGGTAGGGGGAGGAAACAAGGGACATGCTTAAGGGGGGGCCAAGGGATGGAACCAAGGGACAGGCTTTTGGGTGAAACCAAGGCACATGCTTTTGGGTGGAACCAAGTCTAAAGACAGGTATTTGCACCCACTTCCGGCCACACGTCTCGGGCAAAAGACGTTTTTTTTTTCCACATTCCGTCCGTCCCCCGTTGTGTGCTGGAAACACTCGGCTCCCAGCACACAGTGGGAGCCAATCGGCGGGCGCAGCGCGACTCGCGCATGCGCCGTAGGGAACCGGGCACTGAAGCCGGAGCGCTTCACTTCCTGGTTCCCTCACTGTGGATGGAGGGGGGAGCAGCAGGGTGACTGCGGACGCTGCTGGACTCCAGGACAGGTAAGTGTCTTAATATTAAAAGTCAGCAGCTGCAGTATTTGTAGCTGCTGGCTTTTAATATTTTTTTTCAGGAGGACATCCACTTTAACACCTTACAACTGACAAAGTGGTGGCTTTAGGCTTGAAACACATTTTATTGGGTGTAAATAAATCTAAACGCTCTTCATGTACATCATAACACTGATCACCTTAATTGACATCATTATCTACCACAATGGGTGCCTCTGCCATATCAGTATCTGAAGTGTTTTTTTTTTCACTGCACTCCTGATAATCTATCACACTCCGTCCACAATATTAATAGATTTGGGTGGAGTTGAACTAATCATTTGATTTGATAGATCAAATGATTACCAAATGGGAAGGAGTAGTAATCCGTCAATCGTCACACACAAGGGTCTTCCTTGAGTTGGCTAATCGGATTGCTAGCTTGTAAAGAACAATTCCCGTTACAATAGCAAAGCAGTCAATGCTTATTTAAGAAACAATTCCATTCACCAAGGATTTATAGAGAAATTGGCAGCAGGAATTCTTGCAGCGAATTATTCTCTTGCAGAGATACCGATCACCCAGCATTAAAGAGCCTTATAAACATGCTGAGCTCAAGAAATACGGTGCTGATGTACGCTTGCAAGATAGCATTATGGGTGCTAACTGAGATCTGCATAATTTACAATGCATCTTAATTGCTTTCTGCTTTGTTTAATAACACAACTCACACACCCGGCTGCTTTCTGGCACAGACACGTATATTTACTCCATCGGGTGCTTAGTCTGGTTAAGCAGTGCTATTGTGCGCAGGCGCCGTCTACAGCTCATCTTAAATTCTGATGTTCGGTGGCCTTCGGCGGCTCCATACTGCGTATGTGCAGTACCTGGCGGGCATTATTCGACATGGTGCATTTCTCGACAGGACACTGGTATAGGTAGAAAAATAACGAATAAGCATTGCATTCTTAACTGATCTCCTGTTGCCCTGCCCCCCTCTCTTTAAATTGAATGTATACTTTTATATTTTTTATTTTTTTAATGTTTATTGTGCTTTCTCAATTCTCATCTAGGTGATAATGACGTCTGCCCCCCCTCTCTGCCCAATTCCCAGATCCTGTGAGTGAGTGAGTGAGTGAGTGAGTGAGTGAGTGAGTGAGTGAGTGAGTGAATAACTTGTATAGCACTACACATGTGAAAAAAATTGTCTCAAGACGCTTGTACCATCCGTTGTCTTCCTTATCCTTCAAAAGAGATGAGTCTTAAGTTTTTTCCTGAAGGCCCGATGGTTTTCTTCCATGCGGTTGTCCGTTTGGTAGAGCGCTCCATAGCCGTGGTCCTTGGGACTGCAAATCTTTGTTCTCCCTTTGATTTGTAGTGTGACTTGGGAATGTAGCGGAGGTTTTGGTTAGACGATCGGAGAGTGCGATTGGGGGTGTAGTGTTTTATTTTTTCGCATAAGTATTGAGGAGCCTTTCTTTGTGTGCATTTGTGGGTGAGGCAGAGGGTCTTGAATGTAACCCGATCCTTTACTGTTAGCCAATGAAGGAACAAGGATACGTCTTCTGACCTAGTCAGTCCAATCCCCATACAGTTAGAACACACTGAGGGAACACACATTTAAACCCTTGATTGCCCCCTAATGTTAACCCCTTCCCTGCCAGTGACATTTACACAGTAATCAGTGCATGTTTATACCACAGATTGCTGTATAAATATCAATGGTCCCAAAAATGTGTCAAAAGTGTCCGATGTGTCCGTCCGCAATGTCGCAGTAATGCAAAAGGGATTAAAGTGCCCCAAATTTGTTTTAAAAGGACAATGTCTTGGTGTTGGTGTTGAGTTATTCACTTTACGGTCAACACAAAGGACAAGGGTGCACTCTTTACGTCTGGAGGAAAATAGATTTCATCTCCAAATACGGAAAGGTTTCTTCACAGTAAGAGCTGTGAAACTGTGGTATAGACTCCCTGCAGAGGTGGTTCTGGCAAGGCCAGTAAAGTGCTCTAAGAAAGGCATGGATACTTTCCTAAATGTACATAATATAACTGGATACTAACATTTATAAGTAAAGTTGATCCGGGGAATATCCAATTGCCTCTCGGGATATCAGGAAGGAAATTTTTTCCCCTGCTGTAGCAAATTGGATCATGCTCTGCTGTTTTTTTTTGCCTTCCTCTGGGTCAACTGTGGGTATAGAATTGAGTATATGTGATTGTATGATATTATTATTATTTTATTTCTTATGGTTGATCTTGATGGACTGTCTTTTTTCAACCTGACTAACTATGTAACTATGTAAGTGTCAAAATGAAATGTAAAACAAAAAGACAAGGGTGGTGATATGGTTTGGTGACAATTTCAAGACAGGCACCAACATCCCTGGGTAGACAGTATAGACAGGGAATAAGAACAAAATAAGAATTTAAAGCTCCCCATTCCGACGAGCTCGCACATAGACAAGAGCACATACATGAGTAGAGCCCGCATATGAAAACGGTCTTCAAACCACACATGTGAGGTATCACCAAGATCGCTGGAGTGAGAAGAATAATTCTAGCACTAGTCCTCTGTAACTCAAAACTGGTAACCTGTAGACATTTTTCAATGTCACCTATGGATATTTTTAAGAGTAAAAGTTTGTCGCCGTTCCAGTAGTGGGCGCAATTTTGAAGCTTGACATGTTGGATATGAATTTACTTGGCGTAACATCATCTTTTACAATATAAGAAAAAATTATATTAAACTTTTCTTCTGATTTCTAAATTTCTGCATTTGTAAATTCCAAAAACCAATATAAAGAAATAGTAGTGAGAAAAAAAGTACTTGTGGGTTTAACCAAACTTGTTTTTTTGTATAATTCTCCTATAAGGGGGCGTGGTAATGGGTGTGTCCTATTCCTGCATACTTTTGCTGATAGGTGTCCCTCATTCCCATCTCAAAAAGTTGGGCAGTATAAATGAACCGAAAGTTAAAAAAACTCAAGACTCAAATGAGTTAACTTCTATTTGGTTTCACATCTATTCATCTAAAGTCAACTGTCATTTGGTCACAGAATTTCCTTCCTTTATTGTATTTTAATTTACAAGTACGCAGTTTTATTACTTTTTGTGATTTGCACCATATGGAATATGATGTACTTATTGAAAATTACAGCAGATGTCATCTGTTCCCTTCATTTAAATGTGCTTATTTTTTTTTTTCTTTTCATTGCGTTTGCCAGGTGTGTCGTATGGACCAGAGATGACAAAGTCTTTTTCTTCAACCCAACAATCCAGTTGTCGGTGTGGGACAAGCCAATCGATTTGAAGAATCGGGTGGATATAAACCGAATTATCGAGGACCCGCCGCATAAGCGCAAATTGGAATCTCCTCCAAGTAAGTAAACTCTGCGGTTACCATTTACTATTTTATTATGTACGCATGACATGTTGTAATGATATCTATAATGGGATAAATAGTTAATAATGTTGAAGAAGTCCCTTGCCATCCAGTTGAGCTATGGATTGATAAGGTGTTACTTTTCCACATGAGGATTTCCCGTATATCTGGTATTTGAAGAGAACCAATAGCCTTTTTAATGCTTTTAGATATACATATGAAACAGATTAGTCTAATAATCTAATAATAATAATTTTAAAAAACTTGGGCCAGATTCTCCAAAAATGGCATATCTGGCGGCGTAGCGTATCCTATCGTATCGCATTTACACTACGTCTACGCAAATTACTGGAGCGAGTGCTGTATTCTCAAAGCACTTGCTCCGTAATTTTTGGCGGCGTAGCGTAAATGCGGTGTCGTAAGGCCGCGTAATTTAAATACTGAAGGAGGGGGCGTGCTGCATTTAAATTAAGCGCGCCCCCGTGTCAAACGAAGTGCACATGCGCCGGCCGGGAAAAAAGCCCAGTGCGCATGCTCCAGCTCACGTCGGAAAGCGTCGTTGAAACCGACGTCAAAACGACGTGATCGTCACTTACGCAATTCCCTATTCGCGAACGACTTAGTAAAACGACGTAACCGACGGAAAAAGACGACGCTGACCTGACACCATACTTAACATTGCAACGACGGCACTTCGGAAACATACCCCTCATATAACAGGGGTAACCTTACGCGTATGCAACCTACGTAAACTACTTTGCTGCGTCGCAAAAACGTTTGGGAATCGGCGTATTAGGCTTATTTGCATAGGCAAATGAGAAAACAACGTAAAGGCCACCTAGCGGCCGGCGTTGTCATTACATCTAAGATCCGACAGGGTAATTGCTTTACACCTGTCAGATCTTTAGTGTATCTATGCGTAAGTGATTCTAAGAATCACTTGCATAGATACCCATTGAAAAAAACTGCGATACGACGGTGTATCTGAGATACACCGTCGTATCTCTTTTGAGAATCTGGCCCCTTGTGTCTTGTGTATTTGTGTAGTTTCAGTGTACATGGAGAGGCCATTTGCCCTCTTATGTCGCGTACACACGGTTGGAATTTCCGACAACAAATGTTCGATGTGTGCTTTTGGTCGGATATTCCAACCATGTGTAGGCTCCATCAGACATTTGCTGTCGAATTTCCGACAACAAATGTTTGAGAGCTGGTTCTCAATTTTTCCGACAACAAAAGTTCTTGTCATTTCCAAACTACCATTCAGGGATACCCTCCCTTCCCAAAAATCAGCTTGTGCTGTAATGAATCACAGCACAGTGATTGGACACAAGAGGCGGGATTTATGATTTCTCCAATCACAATCAGGGGGCGAGGATTGTGCTCCAGGCATTCCCGGCCAGGACAAGTACTGTCAGTATACTGAGCTGCTAAGCTCAGTATGTAAAAGCTTAGACAGAGGTTTTTCACTGTCGTTCATCAGCTGTCAGTTTCCAGTGTTCAGAAGAGGTTTTCAACTGCCCCCTGTACATGAGGCCTAAGTTTAGAGGCATTTAAAAAATCAAACCGCTTCTAAACGCGGATAAACATGGTAAACCACGTTTAGCCACGTTTCGTTTACAGGCGTTTTTCGTTTCTGGTCATTTAAAAAAAAAAACGGGTTACTCTCTGGTGTCCAGGTGAGGTTGTAAAAATGACAAATGTGCCGTGTACATTAAGCCTAATTACGCAGGCTCTATTTGTTAGTCAGTTTTTCTGATCCGTGACGATCCTTTTCTCTTACTGCAATCCTTATTGAATACAATAGATGCTGCAGAATTGAAAGAGAGCTTGTGGGGATAAAGGTACTGGGGCCGCCATCACTGGTTTAGTTTGATTGGTGCAGGCTCTGGGGATTCACTTCACTGGATGCAATTTTATTTCCAGGTCACTGACTGCCTAGGCAGAAGTAAAAAATGAAAGGAGCATCTAACAGTTTTGACACTTTACATGAAAGGGGATCATTTGGAATTGCTCACCTTAGGGCATGACGGAATCACATATACACTATTAGCCAGATTCAGAAAGACTTACGCCGACGTATCTACAGATACGCCGCGTAAGTGTAAATATGCGCCGTCGTATCTGTGCACTGTACCCACAAAACTAGATTCGCCTGAAAATAGGCTTCTTCCGACCGACGTTACTTTGCTACGCCGGCGTATCGTGGGAATATATTTACGCTGGACGCATCTGGCGCTCCCTTTGATTTCCGATTTAAATATACAAATGAGAGAGATACGGCGATTCATGTTTTTTTGTGCTATTTTCAAGGCCCTGACGAAGCAGGGGGTTCCCACAAAACGGGTCAAAGAAACACATATTGAGAAAATATGAAAGACATAATACTGAAGCCGACCACTCCTGAAAATGCTAGCTGGGGGCCATGTTGATTCTTACGCTTTAAAGCTTTGAGTCACTGACCTGTAACATAAGTAAGCAGATTAAAAGCCCTGACTTCATTCCAAGCTTCCTGGTTTGCGTACTTGTTCAAAATATGTGACTCAAGAAGTGTTCCCGGCCAAAAAAATTATAATTAAAAGCCAGCCGCTATACATACTGCAGCGGCTGGCTTTTAATAAATGGACACTTACCTGTCCTGGAGTACCTCAGTGTCGGCATTGCAGCTGATGTTTCCATCAGCTGTCGGGTGCTGCTGCCGCTGGTAAGGAAACCCGGAAGTGTCGCCTTTTAGCTTTAGGCCAGGAACCCTATGCGCATGCACGAGGCCCCGCTCCTCTCTCCTATTGGGAGACAGAAAATGCCAAAAATGCCGCTCCAGGCAGGTCTTGTTGGGTGCAAATATTCTTCTCAGGAACTGAGGGTGCTAGCAATGCACATGGCAAATAAGAACAAAAGATGATCAGGATAGCCGCACTCCAATCCATCGTAAATTTGATGTAAAAAACTGGAAACAGGCACTGAAAATCACAGCAACGGAACCTAGGACAGCTGACGCGTTTCACACTAACTTCAGTGTTTGCTCATAGCTGAATCTCCTAATGACCCGGCGGCAGGGGGAAAAGGAGGGAGCCCCACGGTGACGTCATGGGCCACGGACTCCCAGATGTGGGAAAGGATACCTGTCAAAGACAGGTGTCCTCCCCCCTGAAAGGTGCCAATTGTGACACCGGAGGGGGGGTAATCAGATGAGCGTAAATTTCACTTTAGGGTTTTGTGGCACTTTTGTGCACTTTTCTGGCATAAAAATTTAGAAGGGGGAAATATTTGTATATGTACTCATTAACAGCTTTGATGCCATTTCATTGTGACTTTAATTGCATTGCTCCTATCCCCTTAAGTATCTAGTCTGATGTGGAAAAAAAAAAACATCTAGGAATATTTAAAAGCATTTGAAGTGTAGCCTCAGATCTGATCGAAAATGAAGTTCCCTGCCAGAAGTCTAGATCACTTGGCACAGGGATATTCTTCAGTATCTCAGACTGAACCGAGGCTTTGTATTCCTAGAACTTATGAGTTCATTAGGTATTTTGCATGTGGCACTGAGATGGGAATTAGTGCTCTCTATCGGGATTGAGATACTTGGCTTCCAAATAGGAACATTAAATTGTCATTAAGTGTGTTAATTTGGGCATTTAAATGTTATGTTCATTCTGGATTAAGGAACTTCTTTTTTCGTTTTGTTGTCTACCAGCTACTAAAAAAGACGGACTTATCCCAGAAGATCTGAATGACGAACATAGCGCAAAGATTAAGAGAAACAAGTGAGTAAAGAGCCCATGATGGTGGTACCTTTCTTTCCTCCCAATGTGAAGCTTATTCAGTGATAAGGAAAATCAACATCCTCGTCTCACGGTGAACGATTTTGAAAGTTTGTTTAAAAGAGAACAATTACAAAGCAAATATTAGGAAGCAGAGAAATTAATATGCAGAGATCGGATCAGAGATCGGATTGGATGTCTTCATCACCGGGAGCTTTTATAAACACCAGTCTTGGATACTTGCCATGCGGAATCTCCTAAAACGTCTTACATGCAAAATCTCTTAAGAATTTGTCCAGACCACACATAACTTAGCTCCAAGAAACATCAATTTGTGTATTTATGAAACGTCTTTACTATTAAACGTAGTCTAAAATGTCTCACTGTACAATATTAGTGCCGGTGTCTTGTCGAGCTGGTTCCTACATCGATATGGTTCCTGCCTCGACTGCGCAGGCGCAGTAGGAGGCCACGGAAACCTCAGAGGCTTAACAGCTGATTGTCAGCTTAGATACGCTTGCTCACGATGCCTGCTTATACACGGCGCTCTATAGTAAACACCGCTCTACTCAGCAAGGGGCGGATGTGATATTAAGCAGTGCTTTTTTGATTGGTTATCCGCGGCGTGGATAACCAATCAAAAATACACTGGTCAATATCACATCCGCCCCTTGCTGGCCCTTGCTGTGTGGAGCGGCGTGTACTGTAGAGTGTATAATCAGCCAACGGGAGCGAGCGTGTCTACAGCTGACGAACAGCTGTTCACTGCTCTGAGTTTTTCATCGGCTCGGAACCATATTGATGGTAGGAGCCAGCTCGTTAGAACACTGGTTCACACGGGGCAACACGACTTCAGCACGACTTGAAGCAACTTACAACGCGACTTCAAGTTGCCTCCAGGACAGGAGACTTTGCCAGTGGCCAATCAAACAATAATCAGCTCTGTGGGAGGGAGGGGTTTGCCTGAAAAACTATTTTCTCTTCCTGTAAAGTTGCATCATTAAGACAGTGATCCGACTTTGGAGGCAACTTCCATTGAAATCTATGGGTACAGGTCACCTAGAAGTCGCCTTGAAGTAGTACAGGAACCTTTTCTGATGTCGGAGCGACTTCAGTAGTGTACATTAAGACAGCTCTCATTCACTTCAATGGAATTTCTCATGTCGCATGACTTGGGGCGACACAAGTCGGATCCCAAGTCGCTGTAGTGTGAAGCGGCATGGAAACTAATTGTCTGTAATTGTTTATCCACAGACTGCACATCAACACATTCCAACAAAATCTTTTTGCAAAGTAGCTTCTAGAAAGTGATCCTGCGATATAAAGAACTTAAAGGGTTTGTAAAGGTAAAAAAAATCCCTAAATAGCTTCCTTTACCTTAGTGCAGTCCTCCTTCACTTACCTCATCCTTCCATTTTGCTTTTAAATGTCCTTATTTCTTCTGAGAAATCCTCACTTCCTGTTCTTCTGTCTGTAACTCCACACAGTAATGCAAGGCTTTCTCGTGCTCGCTCCCTCCACTACAGGAGAATCAGGACGCCCACTAACACACAGCTACTTTCTCTATCTGCAACGTAGAGAGCGTCCTGACTCTCCCGTAGTCCAAGGGAGGGGCCAAGCACGACACTCCACACCAGGAAGAAAACCTTGCATTACTGTGTGGAGTTACAGACAGAAGAACAGGAAGTGAGGATTTCTCAGAAGAAATAAGGACATTTAAAAGCAAAATGTAAGGATGAGGTAAGTGAAGGAGGACTGCACTAAGGTAAAGGGAAAAAAAATTGTACCTTTACAACCCCTTTAACGTTAGCATATAAGCACTTTATATTATCATTTAGCTATTAGTATGTAGCGTTTGGTTGCTACCAGTTACTATCATCCACCATATCACCCTGCTGCCAGACCTCCATATATCACTCTCAGAGACAATGAAAAGTCATTTTGCTTTGTTTTGTTTTTGTTTATTTGGGGGATATAACTTGGTTGGGTAAAGGGGTTATGGGATGCCCATAGAACAGATCACTTTGACATTATGGTTACAGAATTGGTTAAATGAATTGAGCTTTTGAAGAACTGATAGACTCTAATATTCACAGTCACTTCCTCTGCATAAGGAGGAGGAACAGATCATTGCTCCTCCTCTGCATCAACTCCTGCAGTCTGTTAAGCCTCGTACACACGTACGGTTTTCTCATCAAGCAAACTGCTGGCAGAGGTTTTTGCTGAGAAAATCGGTTGTGTGTATGTTTTCTCGTCGAGAAAACTGCCAGGAATCTCGACGAGAAAAATTGAGAACCTGCTCTCTATTTTCTTGTCGGAATTCTCGTCGGCCTGTTTCCCAAGAAAACTGTGTATGTGTACGTGGCTACAAGCTTACCTGTCCTCCTGTAAGCCCACGCATGCTCAATGAGACTTTGACGCATGCGCGGTAGCTTACAAAGGTAGTGTAGGGTGAAGCAAGATGGTGGTGACAGCATCGAATGTTAGGCCCTGTACACACGAGGAGACATGTCCGATGAAATCGGTCCGCGGACCGTTTTCATCGGACATGTCTCCAGGGATATTTTGGTCTGATGTGTGTACACACCATCAGACCAAAATCCCCAAGGACAGAGAACGCGGTGACGTAGAAGACACCGACGTCCTCAAACAAGGAAGTTCAATGCTTCCACGCATGCGTCAAATCAATTCGACGCATGTGCAGGATTTCTGTCCGATGATTGAGCGTACTAACCATCGGACATGTCTGATGGACAGGTTTCCAGTGGACAAGTTTCTAAGCATGCTTAGAAACTTTTGTCCGCTGGAAACCTGTCCGCTAGGCCGTACACACGATCGAACATGTCCGCGGCAACTGGTCTGCGGACCAGTTTCAGCGGACATGTCTCCTCGTGTGTACGCAGCCTGACGAGCACATGCTCATCATGTCGATGACGTCACCGCGTTCTTGCCATTCAAAAGAACGGTGGTTCTTTTGAAAGTGCAGTGTGTACACTTGGCCTTGCAAGAAAAGCTTGCCAGGAATCTCATCGGGGAAAAAAACCTTAGTTTTTCCCGAGCCGTGTGTACTAGGCTTGACTCCCAGGACTCCTCTCCTCCTGCACAAAACTTCACTGTGAAACATAATGCCGCGTACACACGATCAGGCTTTTGCCCGACAAAAGCTCATCGGAATTCTGACGAATTCCATCGGAGTAAAATAAAACATGTTCTATATTTAAGCCCCAAATTCACCAGAGAAATTACCGTTTAACATAGGAGTCTATAGAAGGGGAGCCCGGCTTTGAAAAATCTGTGCTCTCGGACAACAAACTTTGCACACTTGTAGAGGAAGAGGGGGCTATATGTGTGGCAAGTTTGGGGTCCAGGGGACCTATGGCCAGCTGGTACTGGGTCCCCAAAGTCCAGGAGATCACTCGCAAAAAGGTGACTCGAGTATATACCAAGGGGGGCATTTTCAGCACAAAAAAAATGTGCTGAAAAACTTGGCTTATACTCGAGTATATACGGTAAGTGGTTTATAAAAAATAGCCTAAGCAAAATGGTCCACAGTACAAACATGGGTCAAATGTATCTGTATGGTGGTTATCCATAGATGAGGGCCACATGCGAGAGCATTGTGTTATTACCAAATGGATCACTATGCGTTTAGCCAACAGCTTCTTCAGGGAATCTTAATTGGCACAAGGTTAGAACAGAGAGCATGGAATATCTATTCTGTAATGGGAGGGGGGGAGAGGGGCGAGCCGCCAAACCAAGAAGAGGAGGGGCGTACAGTGGAAGACCGCCAAAAATCAGGAGCCCGACCAGGGCAAGCCCTTTGTATTTATATGTCCTGCACTAAAGGTTGCAATAATTATAATTCAAAGGACTGGTGACTGCCACGATTCCAGCTAGAATCAATTCCTGTCAGGAAAAATAGCAGAGCCATCCGCATGGTAGTACAACATACAGTAAGATGTGCTAAAGTGCATTAACCTATTTCAGCAAATTCAATGTCATTTTACCAGAGAGAAATGACCGAATGTTTTAACTCTAATTAGCTGCGTCTTCCCAATATTTCCAGATAAAAACGCGATGAATCAAAGGTAACATGTTGTAAATGGACACTGGAGTGTATGTATATATATATATATATATATATATATATATATATATATATATATATATGTATGTGTGACGGATCTTGAATATCCCAGGTGGGCACATCCACCAGACCTGTGTCTCCTATCCTCCAAATGCACCCGCAGCCTGCAGATTCGTCATAACCAGCCCTTAACGCCTCAATCACGAGACAATCCACACAGGTGTTGAGGGTTACACATGCAGAGCATAAACTGTTTATTAAATACAAGACATACACTTTTACACACAGTTAGGGACACTCCCCTTAGCTTTGTCATAGAGGGGAGGGGGTAGGAGACAAGGAACAACCAATGTGAACTGAACACTTGTACATTGAGACTACAGATAAACATAATGGGATTATGGTAAGCAGGCAGCCTCTCAGTACACATCCCCTGCGGAGAGACGTCTCCAGTCCAGACCATTGTCTATGCTATGTGCCATTTACCAACACAATTAGACACAGCGACAAGAGAGGGGGATGGGGGAGAAGGGATGTAGCATTACATTACATTATCTCAATGATAGCTTGTCCCCAGGTCTCCAGTAGGGTGACCACGTGTGCCGGATTGCCCGGGACAGTCCCGCATTTTGCAGGTCTGTCCCGGGCACATTCATTCCAGCACAATACAGTGTCCCAGAATGAAACTGACACAACTACCCCCCGGGTCAATCTGATGCCCCCAAAAAAGGCTGCCACATCACCGTTTTACTCACTGACAGTACACCCCCTGCTTGTGATTGGAGAAATCATAAATCCCGCCTCTTGTGTCCAATCACTTTTGGGAAGGGAGGTTGTCCCTGAATGGTAGTTTGGAAATGTGGTCACCCTTGTCTCCAGTTTCTTCTGGGCCATAATCTGTGTGTAAGAGGCCCGCCCACAGTCCCTTCCAAAACACACAGTGACAGTGGGTTCTGTCACAATATATATATATACAAACCCCTTTAATAAGGGGTGACAATATACATTTTTTTTTTTAAATAAACAGAGATTTTCTCACCCAAACCTTCATCTACATCCTATACCAAATATACATCACTCTTCTAGTTATAAAGATTCTTGCATCAGTAAACTGTTACTTCATTAAACCTGCACTTCTCTCCATTTTTCTAGTGTTGTCATTTATCATTCAAGCAGAAGCAAGTAATTAATCTCACTGGCATTAAATCAAGCATCTATGTGACACTAATGTTCTAATGGACTTCTTAATTAGATGTTGTGAACAAATAAATGAAGACTTGATTTGTATAGCCTGTAAATGTATAAAACAGGGTTACCTAGAACCATATTGTTCACATCCTTACCAGCTTTTCTTGCATGGTATATCTTTAAAGAGGAAGTAAATCCTCACAAAAATAAAACACCCTGCAAGAGAAATGCATAATGAGCTAGTATGCATAGCATACTAGCTCATTATGAATTACTTACCTGAGATCGAAGCCCACACAGCCCCCGCATCGACCCTTATTCACCTCCTCCATCAGCCGCCATGATACCCGGAGTGACTTCCGGGTTTCGCTGCTCCGGCGCTGTGACTGACAAATATGATTTGCTGGGTTTACCTATTCTTTAACCTCCCTGGCGGTATGATTCTTTCAGATTTTAGGTGCTGAAAGTGGTACCATTATTTTGCAAGGAAATATGGCATTTTATACTGTAGGCTTGTAATTCTTAGGAATCTGACCAAACAAGAGTCTAGTAGGCATCCTGGGTATGATTTTTTTTTTAAAACAAAATGATAAATTATAATATAATAAATAATTATAAATAATCATAACAAATAATAATATAATTATAATAAAAATTATTCAATAATGTAATCAACTCAAAATCACTGAAATTTGCTCAGTTGCAAAATTGTCGCTGTCATTATTTTTTTATTTTTTTATGACGAATTCCCCCACAAATCGCTATCGTTCAATTCTGCAAGTGATTATAATTTATTATCGCTGTTTTCTAGCTGATCTAAAACCATTTTTGACATAAAGGGACACTTTTGGTTGCTATGGACAATCTCCAGTTTGCAGGGAGAAAGAACAGTTTTTATTATATAAAAGTACATGCAGGGCACTGGGCAGACCACTAGGGACAAGGGGGTGTGTATTTTTTACATACAGTACTGTAATCTATAAGATTACAGTATACTGTATGTAATGTGTTTGTTTACTTTTTTGAATATGGCGCCGTTCTCCGCCCCCTGTGCGTCGTAACGTCGCAGGGAACGGAGCTCGGTGGCACATGGAGGCACTGTGTGAATCGAGCGAGCACCCGCTCGCTCACGCAGCATGGATGCATCGCTGGATCCACAGACAAGGTAAGAAAACCATGCCTGTGAAAGCTGTGAGGCGAGCCAGAGTCTGACTCGGGGTTACCGATCGCAGTATAAAAATCTAACCCCGAGTCAGACTCTAGAATACCGCCAGGGAGGCTAATCCTTGAGCATCATAGCCCTCTTCTCTGGGAGTGTTTAATTACTGTGTAGGCTGGCCCAGCTCCTCCATCCTGCCCTCTCCTCCCTACATAAGCTTTTATGTAGTTGTCAGAGAGAAGTGAACGTTTTTCGTACACTTGAGTGATAGTGCGGAGTCTGTTTTCTTTCACATCAAAAAACTGTCACTGCCCCTACCTATGACTGGCCTTCACAGCAACGAGCATTGGAAGGGCGGACGCATGTCAACAAAAACACAGAAAAACCAAGCTCAACTTACCAACCATTTAGCAACCAACCAAATTCACCTGTCTAACAGTGCGTTAAAAACAGGGGTTTAGTTGCACGCATTTGCAAATACATGCGTAAGCTGCAGGCCCCATCAAGGCTCCCTGTGTACTGCAGTCATAACTCTGAAATTTAAAGTCTCCTCAGTGGAAGCACATGTATGCTGATGGTTGGATAAAGGGCAGATGACTGGAGGTAGACCAACCCTCCTTAAAGGAGCAGGAACACACTAAACACCCGGCACATGGAAGCAAAGGTGCTAGTGCGTTGCCTGACCACAATAGCAACAATACAAAAAAACTGCTTCTTTCACATCCAAGATGGTGGCACCCAGCAGCAGTCTCATGCCCTGTACACACGACCGGTTTTCCCGTCGGAATAAACTCTGACGTTTTTTTCCGACAGAGTTCCGACTGAATTCTGCTCAAGCTGTCGTGCATACACACGGTCACACCAAATTCCGACGGTCAAGAACGCAGTGACGTACAACACTACGACAAGCCCGGATTGCATCCAGATTAACAGAAGTTCCGTAAGAATATTTTTTCATCGGAAAAATTGAGAACATGTTCTCTATCTAATTTTGTCTGACTTTCCGACGGTAAAAGTCAGATGAGGCATACACACGGATGGAATAAATCCGATGAAAAGCTTCGGACCGCTCTCTTCGGATGGACTGATCGTGTGTACGAGGCTTAATAGGTAAAAATATATATAAAATACATTAAGTGCACAGATATTCACATTTTTTTTTGTTTAAATAAACAGTCTGGCGAAAGAGTCTCTTTAACCACTTGCCGTCCGCCATATAGCAGAATGACGGCGGCAAATGATGTGATCAAGATATCACAGCCGACACATGCCCGTTGTGATTGGAGGTGCTGTGAGTCAGTATAACACACAGCAACTCTAATCGTGGTATGAAGCCTCTGATCACATTTTTACCACATGATCAGCTGTGACCAATCACAGCTGATCATCGCATGAATCAGGAAGTGCCAGTAAACGATCGGCGGCTCTCCCTGTCAGAGGGGCGGTCTGTTCTGATAATCAGAACATTGATTATCAGCACAGCCCCCATCAAAAGGTGCCAATCAGTGCCCAACACCTGCCAGCCTGTCCCTTAATAAATGCCTGTCAGTGCCCACAACAGTGCTGATCAGTGCCCAAAAAAAGTGCCAATCAGTGCCCTATCAGTAATGCCTGTCAGTGCCCCATCAAAGTGCCAATCAGTGCCACTCAGTAATGCCTGTCAGTAGCTCCTCATCAATGCTGCCTAGCCAGTGTCACCTATAAGTACCCATCAGTGCCGTCTATCAGTGCCGTCAGTGCTGCCTATCAGTCCCATCTATCAGAGTGACCATCAGTTTGTTTTCTTTAAATTGTCTTTTTTTTTAATTTATATCGCAAAAACTAAAAACCACAGAGGTGATCAACTAGCACCAAAAGATTGTTATATTTGTGGGAAGAAAATTATAAAAATTTAGTTTGGGGACAGTGTAGCAGGAACGCGCAATTGTCATTCAAAGTATGAGAGCGATGAAAGCTAAAACTTGTCCTGGGCAGAAAGGGGGGAAAGTGCCCGGTATTGAAGTGGTTAATCATGCAATTCTGGAACAATAATAGGAAATAAAAGAACCCCTTGTGCTTTTTTTGTGCTTTGGTACTGCCTGTCAGAACTCCGTTAGTTTATTCGTATTTCCTGGGGAATTCCTTGTCTATCAGCAATTGTAAATAATAGCAAGGGAAATAGAATTATTGATTTGCCAATTTTTATGGACATAAATTTTAGTGTAAGGAGCTCCGGTGACGGCGGTATTTGATAAATGGCTCCGTGGTTGAACAATGCTTGTTTCCAGCATCTCGGCTCGGTATATCATAGACTGTATCATTCTTTCATGGCTGCACATCTATGAATAAAATATGGAGAGCAAAGCTGGCGTGATTCCTCATTGCTATTCCGGAAAACCGAATGGGGAGCCAGCTCTGGACCTCGAGAGCCCACTAAACCCTTTTTATACCACATTTTATGGATTACGTAAAAAAAAAGACTGGAGCCTTTCCACTTCACAAACCTCCAGCAGCAGTTAAAGCTGCACATTGCTTGGAATAGTAAAACCGGTTTAGAAAGCTCACTGATGTAAACTGCATAAAATCACACGTATCTTATAAACACAACCCGTGCAGAGGTACTTGTTTGTCTTTTAGAACTGACTGGTAAAAATGTTATTTTTCCAATACAATGTAACAGCCGTGACTGGGAACTTTGTGTTATATGAGAAATAAAACCCTTTATTAAGAGAAGAGAAAAAAAGTAGAGGTGTACTTAACACAGGGACAAGACTGGTAGCTTCTTTAGGCTGGGGGTCACATACAGTACAGACCAAAAGTTTGGACACACCTTCTCATTCAAAGAGTTTTCTTTATTTTCATGACTATGAAAATTGTAGAGTCACACTGGAGGCATCAAAACTATGAATTAACACATGTGGATTTATATACATAACAAAAAAGTGTGAAACAACTGAAAATATATGTCATATTCTAGGTTCTTCAAAGTAGCCATCTTTTGCAGCAGACACATCTCTAGAACAACTGATAAGAGGAGACTGTGTGAATCAGGCCTTCATGGTAGAATATCTGCTAGAAACTGCTAGGAAAACACTGCTAAAGAAAGACAACAAGCAGAAGAGACTTGTTTGGGCTAAAGAACACAAGGAATGGACATTAGACCAGTGGAAATCTGTGCTTTGGTCTGATGAGTCCAAATTTGAGATCTTTGGTTCCAACCACCGTGTCTTTGTGCAACGCAGAAAAGGTGAACGGATGGACTCTACATGCGTGGTTCCCACCGTGAAGCATGGAGGAGGAGATGTGATGGTGTGGGGGTGCTTTGCTGGTGACACTGTTGGGGATTCATTCAAAATTGAAGGCATACTGAACCAGCATGTCTACCACAGCATTTTGCAGCGGCATGCTATTCCATCCGGTTTGCGTTTAGTTGGACCATCATTTATTTTTCAACAGGACAATGACCCCAAACACACCTCCAGGCGGGGGAAGGGCTATTTGACCAAGAAGGAGAATGATGGGGTGCTGCACCAGATGACCTGGCCTCCACAGTCACCGGACCTGAACCCAATCGAGATGGTTTGGGGTGAGCTGGACCGCAGAGCTTTGAAGGCAAAAGGGCCAACAAGTGCTAAGCATCTCTGGGAACTCCTTCAAGACTGTTGGAAGACTATTTCAGGTGACTACTAGACATGTGCATTCATTTTCGTTAGAATGCATTTTCTTTCGAAAATCTTTTTTTTTCGTTATCGTTTTTGCAAATGATAACGAAAGCGCAAGAAACGAAAACCAAAAGATCCGACATAAAAAATGCTTTTTTTCTGTTTTCGTTGTGGTAAAAATTTGATATAGAGAGATTCGACATTATAGGGAAAAGATTTGACATTATAGGGAAAAGATTCGACATTATAGAGAGAATAGATTCGACATTACAGAGATTAGATTTCGATTCATGAGAAAATAGATTCAACATTATTACTAGTCATACAACATTAGAATTCCTGTAGGCGGAATATTCGAATGGAAATGTACGATTCGAAGTAAAGATTCGACGTTCCGTCGAATATTCTTTTGACCATTCGACAGAAACCAAGTATTATTGGATTTTCGGACAAAAGCTATTCCCCAACGAAAAACGAAATAAATCAAAACGATTTTCGGGAGTAACTAAATAAATTTATTTTCCAAACGAAAACGAAAAAACTAAACAAAATATTCCAGTCTGTGACTACCTCTTTAAGCTCATCAAGAGAATGCCAAGAGTGTGCAAAGCAGTAATCAAAGCAAAAGGTGGCTACTTTGAAGAACCTAGAATATGACATATTTTCAGTTGTGTCACACTTTTCTGTTATGTATATAATTCCACATGTGTTAATTCATAGTTTTGATGCCTTCAGTGTGACTCTACAATTTTCATAGTCATGAAAATAAAGAAAACTCTTTGAATGAGGTGTGTCCAAACTTTTGGTCTGTACTATATATGCAAATTGGAGGTGGCTTTCCCGTATCCAATTCACATGACAGGTGATTGTGATCGGCTCTCAATGGAACCGGTTCACATACAATGGGCTAGATTCAGGTAGAAGAGCGTAACTTTGTGCGGGCGTAGCGTATCCTATTTACGCTACACCTCCGCAACTTTTACAGGCAAGTGCTGTATTCACAAAGCACTTGCTCCGTAAGTTGCGGCGGCGTAGCGTAAATCTGCCAGCGTATGTGCGTGTAATTCAAATTAGGCATGTAGGGGGCGTGTTGTATTGAAATGAACTGTGACCCCACGTGAATGACTGCGCATGCGCCGGCCGTGGACGTATCCCAGTGTGCATGCTCAAAATTACACCGCAAATGCTCATTGGTTTCGACATTAACGTAACTTACGCAAAGCCCCATTCGCGAACGTTTTACGTAAACAACGGAAAATTCTACGCAGGCCTGAAGTCCATACTTAACATTCCATACGCCTCATATAGCAGGGGTAACTTTACGACGGACTTACGCTTATGCAAACAACGTAAAAAAATACGACAAAAGTACATCCGTGAATCGGCCTATCTAGCTCATTTGCATATTTGACGCGTAAATCGACGGAAACGCCACCTACCGGCCAGCGTAAATATGCAACTAAGATACGACGGCGTAAGAGACTTACGCCGGTCGGATCTAAGACAAATCTATGCATAACTGATTCTAAGAATTAGGCGCATAGATACGACGCCGCACACTCAGAGTTACAACGGCGTATCTGGAGATACGCCGGCATAATTCGTACGTGAATCTAGCCCCATATGTCCGGGGCGGCCATGGTGCAGATTTCAGAAGTCCTGTGCGCCTTTGGGTACGGTTCAAGTGAGAATTCAATGCGGACCTGAATTGCATGTGTAGCACTACCCCCGAAGGAGCTGCTGGTTTGTTTTGGGCGGCATGTTACCTCTATTTCCTGGCCGTCTAGGGTATCAGATGAGAGTTGAGAAAAATGTCAACGTCCACACTTTAGACTTATTTTTCTTTGCTTCATTTGCCCAACTTGGTAAAAGAATAAAATTAGTAGTTGAAGAGGTGGAAGGGTAATAGGTAATGTATAACTTTTGCTCGGAAACACTCCTGCTTCCAGCAACACAGATGAACTATTTTCCTATTACTGGATTTAGTAACACTTTCATGACCACAGTTGTAGGCAGGACTTTCAAACATGCCCCTTTATCTCCACAGTGGACAGCATTCAGTATAGGTGATGGTGGATATGGCTTTTGGGGGGTGGGGTGATAAACATATGAATACCACCTCTACTTACATATGAATGCTGCCAACCTGTCTCTATTTACATATGAATGCTGCTGCTATTTTCATAGCAATGCCGGTTTTTACATGTAAACACAGGGTCTACTGGTGAGTCATCAGTACACAACAATAGCTCAGAGCTGGGCAGCATTAGAAACAGAAATCCACACTGAGATATCAGGATACAACACGGGACTAAAACCTTAAGGAATGAGGGAATTTAAACTGGGATAGTTGACAAGTATAAGTCAGCTTTTTAGGGCCCCACAACAATGACAGGGCCCAGGGTAGATGCCACTTTTGCCCTGCTTTAAAGATGGCCCTGAGTATAAGACAAGTTTGAGGTGCTCTCTTTTCCTGGTCAGAAACAGGGCTGTCTTAATGAGAGGGCACACCTGGGCACTGCCCAGGGGCCCCAGCTGCATGGGGGGCCCCAGCCCTTTTCTAAAAGCAGCTGATCCTTGAGCCCAGGCTGCCCTTCCACATCCAAGATATCCCCCCAGCATTCAGACCCCTCTACACCCTAGATATCCCCTACCTCTTACCTACTTGATTTCTGTTTACCTGCACTTATGCCCATTGTAGGGGTCCCAGAGCATCACTTTGCCCAGGGACCCATGATGCTATGAAGACAGCCCTGGTCTGAAAGAAAATACTTGCAAGGCTTTAGAATGAATAAATACATTACCTAAAAGGTTATTTTTTTATTTTTTTTACATGTGCTGATCTTGAGCTGTTCTTGAAATTACATAGGCAGAGATTTGTACCGGGTCGATCTGCTATAGCTACAACAGTGTGCTATAGTCAGAGGTTTTAAATAGGAATAGGAAGTCAAGTGCTTCTCTTGGCATACAGTAATCCTCGGTTCTCTAGCAGCCTATGAATGACAAGCAGAATATTTGTCATTTTGACATTTCCAGCTGTGTTCAAGTAAGTATATAATTTAAACCTGTGTGTTATGGGCCCTCTGTGGGTCCATTCCTGTGTATGGTGGATTTTTCATTCCGCGCTTCTTCCTTTAAACCAGTGAATAATTTACTCCTATCTATTTGCTGCTCTTTTTATAGCTGATGTAAAACATTTATAAAGCCATATAAATCCTCAGGTGCATAATAGTTTAATTGTGCACATTGTACGACCAGGCATTTTATACCAATCCTTCCATAAGTCAGAGCTAGTTTGCTAAAATATGTATCATAGAAACGCAAAGAGCGTAATTTACATTTTATGCATTGCCTGAATAGGCTTTGTGTGTAGCATGGCTTGGAGTGGTCAGATTATCATGTCTCTTCTCTTAATGTGGCAGAATGATTATTATATTTATTTATTTTCTTTTAACACATTTTTATTAGCCTTTAAAATATATTACAGGTGCTTCTCGGTACACTTAAGGCCCGTACACAAGATTGGATATTCCGACAACAATTGTCCAATGGACGACCGTCTGTATGCTCTGGGAAAATTAGTGTTCCGCCTATCACGGAACAGTCTGAATAGGAGGCGCAGCTTTTGAATCATGGATGCCCGCAGCATCTCCTTTAAATGTGTTTTCTAGAATTTGTATTGCTTTTTCCTCATGCCATTTACAGTATATATTTATATTATACAAAAGACTTATAAAAGAAATCTGTTTTTATTTTTAAGGACTGATGATTCTAATACAACTGAGCAGGCCAGCACTGAGGAGGGAAGTGAGCAGCCCCCATCTCCTAAAGCAGTCCCATCTTTAGATGAAAGGATAACATGTTTCAGGAACATGCTTCTGGAAAGAGGGGTAGGAGAACCAGAGACATCATTATATGACCACACCACAATGGTCACCTTGCATTTTAAGTTTCAGATTTTAAGATGAATTTTAGGCGTATAGTATAATGCATTTTTCGTTTTAGATGGAGTAGGGATGAGTTCAAACCCCTACCAGTGTAGTTTTTTTTGCTTCTGGGAAAATATCCATTTATTCCTTTCCCAGACATGCAACAGGAAGTGAGAGGAATTAAATCAATGTGATGGGATTTAAATCAATGTGATGGAATTTAAATCATTCCCATTGTCCTCATTGGAAGATTTCCTTTTACTACTTCTTCTGGGGACAACTGAAATATTTTACATTTCACCTGACTTTCGATCTTGATGGCAGTGGTCACCAGTACAAAAGAGAGGTTGTACTTGAATCTTTAAATCATGGGTCTTCCAACTGCGGCCCTCCAGTTTTTCAGGAACTACAATTCCCATCATGCTTAGTCATGTCTGTGAATGTCAGTGTGTTATAATGCCTCATGGGATGTGTAGTTCCGCAACAGATGGAGGGCCGTAGTTTGAGGATCCCTGCTTTAAATTGTATGTAAGCCCTATTATTAAATAGAAGTCTGCATTTGTTTTCGTCCGAATTTCTGGGATTTTCGAGTTTGTTTTAACAAACGATAATAAACCCGCAAAATCCGAAATCCAAAAGCTCCGACATAAAAAATGCTTTATTTTCGCTTTGTTTCGTTGTGGCAACAGTTCGATACAGATAGAAGATTCGACATGACGGTGACAATAGCAATCTGTGACTATCTATTAGTCCGAGATTATTCGACATAGAGAGAAAATATTTAAGATTATAGAGAGAAAAGATTTGACATAGAGAGAAAAGATTCTAAATTATAGAGAAAAGATTCGACATAGAGAGACATGAAGATTCGACGAAGCAGCTAAAAACATACAATGGCCGTGAGTGGACATTTATAGTCAAATGCTCGGCCCATAGGCTATAGAAGAACTCTAATGTTGGTTGACTAGTAATAATAATCAATAAATATAATTATTACTAGTGTCATACAACATTAGAATTCTACTATAGCTTGTGGGCGGAACATTACGATTGCGGCGTCGTACAGTTTAGCTGCTCCGCCAAATCTATTTGGAACATTCGACAGACACCATAAGCCTTCAATGACAGAGTCGACCTTAATTAATTTGGATTTTCAGACAAATGCATTTCTTAACTAAACAAAATAAATGTATATTTCGGGCGAAAACAAAATATTTCAGTGTGCACACGTCTTAATAAACTTCTCTTGTTTGCCCCCTTTTGGTCTGTTAATTATAACAATTATATATAATAATTATATAAAAGCAATCAGTGGTGGCTGGTGCTCACAATTTTTGGGGGGGCGCAAACGGAAAAAAAAATATTGCAGCCTCACTGTGCCCATCACATGCAGCCACTGTGCCATGCCACAAAATGCAGCCACTGTGCCATCAATTGTCATCACTGTGCCATGCCATCAAACACAGAAACTGTGCCATCAATTGTCACCACTGTGCCATGCCACCAAATGCAGCCACTGTGCCATCAATTGTCACCACTGTGCCATGCAACACAGCAACTGTGCCATCAATTGTCACCACTGTGCCATGCCACCAAATGCAGCCACTGTGCCATCAATTGTCACCACTGTGCCATGCCATCAAACTCCACCACTGTGCCATCAATTGTCACCACTGTGCCATGCCATCAAACACCACCACTGTGCCATCAATTGTCACCACTGTGCTATGCCATCAAACACAGCTACTGTGCCCATCAATTGTCACCACTGTGCCATGCCATCAAATGCAGTCACTGTGCCATCAATTGTCACCACTGTGCCATGCCATCATATGCAGTCACTGTGCCATCAATTGTCACCACTGTGCCATGCCATTAAATGCAGTCACTGTGCCATCAATTGTCACCACTGTGCCATGCCATCATATGCAGTCACTGTGCCATCAATTGTCACCACTGTGCCATGCCATCAAACGCCATCACTGTGCCATCAATTGTCACCACTGTACCATGCTATCAAACGCAGCTACTGTGCCCATCAATTGTCACCACTGTGCCATGCCATCAAATGCAGACTCTGTGCCATCAATTGTCACCACTGTGCCATGCCATCATATGCAGTCACTGTGCCATCAATTGTCACCACTGTTCCCTTTAATTTTCACCACTGTGCCCCATGCCACTGGCCTCTGTGCCCTTTGTCACCACTGTGCTCCATGATGCCACTGTGCCCCATGATGCCACTGTGCCCCATGATGTCCCTTTCCCTGTAAAAAAAAACACTTACCTGATGCTTCCATGTCCTCCCTCGATGTCTTCTGCCGCCGTGGAGAAGCTTCAGCCAATCAGGTTCCTGATAACCAGAATCTGGGAACCTGATTGGCTGAAACGGCCATCAGTCTTATGCAAGGACCGCAGGTTGCCTGCGCTCCGAGTATAGACTTCCGAGAGCCGGTACTGGAAAAGCCTATCAGATCCGCTGGCTTTGATAGGCAGTTCCCCTCAGTCAACCAGCTGCCGCTATTCAGGTAACC
This sequence comes from Rana kukunoris, assembly GCA_029574335.1. Taxonomy (NCBI): domain Eukaryota; kingdom Metazoa; phylum Chordata; class Amphibia; order Anura; family Ranidae; genus Rana; species Rana kukunoris. The sequence goes on along the minus strand of CM056056.1, from coordinate 38,116,531 downwards.
GGCGACCCATGTCCAGTTATATGAATAGACCAGGCAGCTGGGAACAATAACACACGTTCAATGCATTGCATTGAACGTGTGTTATTTGCGAGAGGGGGTGGCGCTGCAGCGCCCTCTATAGACGGCCGCCAGAACTTCGGCTAAAATGTAAAAATGACATTTTAGCCGAATAAAAGTTCTTAAAGGGCCAGTTTTTTATTTATTTTTGACTGTGGGAGGGGGGGCGGCGCCCGTGCGACCCTATGGATGGGCCGCCACTGAAAGCAATATATTAATTATATCTGTTCAATAGGAGCCTAAAAATTCAGAGCTTTGCTGTGTCCGATCCTCATTTCATGTGTAATTTCAGGAAGCCTAATTAACCCTTCCATTTCCTTTGATGGGACTACAAAACAATAATGGGTTAATTTAATACAACTGGAGCATGCAAAATCTGGTGCAGCTCTGCATAGAAACCAATCAGCTTCCAGTGTTTATTGTCAAAGCTTAATTGAACAAGCTGAAATTAGAAGCTGATTGGCTACTATGCACAGCTGCACCAGATTTTGCATTCTCCAGTTGTAGTAAATCAACCCCTAGGTCTTTGTATTGGTGGGGGGGGGGGTAAATAGTTTTTTAAAAGACAACTAGGCAGGGCTTACACCAATTAGTCTACAGCACAATGATAATTAGGAGATGAGTGCATTTCTAGCAGATCAATGTCCATTTTTGTGTGCTTTCAGGATCGTTAAAGGGATAAAACATATAGTAAAATGTGCATGTATTGTAGAGAGGTACTTCATAGGCTTAATTTATTTATTTTCACTCTGAAATACTCCTTAAGAGCCGGTTCACACAGGGGCGACACGACTCTGCCCGTGACTTTGCCAGGCGACCTGAACACGACCTGACTTGGGGCAACTTACAAGGCAACTTCAAGTCGCCTCCAGGACAGGAGGCTTTACGGTGGCCAATAAAACAATCAGCTCTGTAGGAGGGAGGGGTTTGCCTAAGAAAACTATTTTCTCTTCCTGTATTGTTGCTTCAGTTAAGACAGGAGATCTGACTTGGAGGCAACTTTCATTGAAATCAATGGGTACAAGTTTCCTACAAGTCGCCTAGAAGTCAGATTGAAGTAGTACATGAACCTTTTCTGAAGCCGGAGCGACTTCAGTAGTGTACATTAAGATGGCTCCATTCACTTACATTGACTTTCTCAACCGCACGACTTGGGGCAACTTCAAGTTGGATCCCAAGTTGCCCCTGTGTGAACCGGCTCTGAAGCCCTGTACATACGGCTGAGAATCCCATCATAAAAAAAAATGTGTTTTTCTCGACTGGATTCTTGTCTAGCTTTCCTTGCATACACACTGTCAAGCCAAAATCTTGTCGTTCTCAAATACGGTGACGTACAACACGTACGACGGCACTATAAAGGGGAAGTTCCATTCCACTGGCGCCACCCTTGGGGCTGCTTTTACTAATTTCGTGTTACCGCCTGTTAGTAAAAGTTTTGTGAGATTTGCGATTTTCAGTCTGTTACAGCGTGACGAATGTGCTATCTTTCAAGTACGAACGCTAGTTTTACCGAAGGTGTGCTCCCGTCTCATACTTCATTCTAACCATGCACAGGCTTTTAAGACTCGGAAAAGCGTACACACAAGCGTTTTTCTCGTCGTAAGCCAGCCCTACGAGAATCACGATGAGAAAATAGAGAGCAGGTTCTCTTTTTTTCTTGTCAAGATTCACAACAGTTTTCTCGACCATATACACATACCATGAGAAACCATACACACAAATGGTTTTCTCTGCAAAAAGATCTGCCAGCAGTTTTCTTGCCGTGAAAAACCAACGTGTGTGCAAGGCTTAAGGCTATTTTTTAGACATGTGCACAACAAAAAATTTCGTATTTTTTTGTTCCGTTTTGTCTCGTTCCGTAGATTCGTAAAGATTCGTAATTTCGTAAGATTCAAGTTTTTCCTATTCGGACCCGTTCGTATTTTGTAAGACGCAAGTTTTCCTATTCGGATCCGTTCGTATTTTCGTAACAGTTTTATTTTCGTTTATACTGAATGATTCGTAATTCTGTCTACTTTATGTTCGTTGATTCGAAATTCGTAATTTTGTTAGATAATAATTTTCGTTTAATGGATTCGTAATTTTGTACTTTCGTAAATACATAGCAACACGCGGCTAATCCATATTAAGGTATGCTTTCTCTTAAGCCCTGTACACACGGTCGGACTTTTTGCCAACAAGGTGACTCAGCACAAAAGAGATAAGCTGATTGTCTAAGATATTAAGTAAGATACATCACTTACTAACTACACTGCCCATTCGAAAGAACGTTACAACTTACAAGTACACAAATTTACGAACAGACAAAGAAACAGATTTACAAAACACACAAATGAAAATACGAACATACGAATGAAAATGCTAACAGACAAAGGATTTAAAATGCGGAATGCAAATCGTTCGTTATAGATGTAATTTTCGTTCTTTTGCTTTTTCGGTGTTTCGTATTTTAGTAAGATTGTCCATTCGTACTTTATTTTCGTTTGTTCGTTATTTTGCTTATTCGTAATTCCGTAATTTTCGTATTTTGGGTCTTTCAGCTATTCGGATGTTCGAATTGATACGAATGTACGAATACTAACAAATTCGTACGAAAATCCATTCGTTACGAACGGGAACGCACATATCTACTATTTTTCAAGTACATATTATTTTAGTAAACAGATGCAAACAAGAACTAGCCCTGAGGACCTCAAGACTCCAAACTGAATGGCTCCCAGGTTAAAGTGACCTCCCACTGTGTCAATAAATATGGGGTATCCCTTTAAGTTGACAAAATAAGCATACAGGTTTACTCTAAACAGAACAGTATTGAAAATGGTTCAGAATGCGGTCTGATTGCTTTGCTCTAAAATATTAATGTTTCTGCAACAAAGTCATATGAGAAACTCAAAGGGATCCTCAGCAAGGAATGTTTTAATTAGATAGTTTTCAACTTTATGAAAGTGTTGAAAAATAATAGCAGGATGCGATTTGTACATTCTTGTTATGAGAATAGGGGGGTTAAGCATTCTAACTGTTGGCAATGCTCCACAGGTGTCGGCATTCTCCACATGGGAAAAAGAGCTTCACAAAATCGTGTTTGATCCTCGCTATCTCTTGCTAAACTCTGAGGAACGGAAACAGGTGTGTTCTCATAGCATATAATATATATATATACGGTATATTGATTTTCTGTATTTAAACATTTTTGCAAAGAATATCATAAATTTGCCTGCACTAAGTTCTAGACAATGTACAGCTTTAAAGAGAACCCGTTATGACTGAAATATTGGTGCTGCCATTGCTGACTTCAGTATGATTTTTCCAGTAGGTACCAACCTCTGCTCCCTATTATCTCTACTTATCCGATAACATTTAAGCAGACCTTTCAATGACTAGACCCTGGTTAGTGTAATCTAGACATGTGCAATCGTTTTCATCCGAATGCATTCTTGCCTGAATTTTAGGGATTTTCACGTTTGTTTAACCACTTAAGCCCCAGACCATTATGCAGGTTAAGGACCTGGCTCCTTTTTGTGATTCGGCACTGCGTCGCTTTAACTGACAATTGCGCGGTCGTGCGACGTGGCTCCCAAACAAAATTGGCATATTTTTTTCCTACAAATAGAGCTTTCTTTTGGTGGTATTTGATCACCTCTGTGGTTTTTATTTTTTGCGCCAAAGACAAAAATAGAGCAACAATTTTGAGAAAAATTCAATATTTTTTACTTTTTGCTATAATAAATATCCCCAAATAATATATTAAAAAAAAAAACTTTTTTTCCCCCCTCAGTTTAGGCCGATACGTATTCTTCTACCAATTTTTGGTCAAAAAATCGCAGTAAGTGTTTATCGATTGGTTTACGCAAAAGTTATAGCGTTTACAAAATAGGGGATAGTTTTATGGCATTTTTATTGATATTTTTTTTCTGCGATCAGCGTTTTTTTTCGTGACTGCGACATTATGGCGGAGACATCGGACACTTTTGTCAGCATTTTTTTTCGTGACTGCGACATTATGGCGGAGACATCGGACACTTTTGACACATTTTTGGGACCATTGTCATTTTCACAGCGAAAAGTGCTATACAAATGCACTGATTACTGTGAAAATTACAATGGCAGTGAAGGGGTTAACCAATAGGGGGCGCTAAGGGGTTAAGTGTGCCCTGAGGGCGTGATTCTTACTGTAGGGGGGCATGGCTGTAGGTGTGACATCACTGATCATCGTTCCCTATAACAGGGAACAGACGATTAGTGACATTGCCACAGAGAAGAACTGGGAAGGTGTGTTTACACTCACCTCTCCCTGTTCTCCAGCTCCTGTGACCAGATCGGGTCTACGGGTCCCACGAGAGCATGGTCACGGTGCTCCAGACCAGGTCGCGATCGCGCTGGCGGTGGCGCGCGTGACCCACGGCTGGGCTCTTGAAGGCGACGTACAGGTACGTGCCTATGCCCAGCCGTGCCATTCTGCCGATGTATATCGGCGGTCCTTAAGTGGTTAAAAAAAATGATAACGAATGTGCAAAATCCAAAATCCAAAAGATCCAACATAAAAAATGCTTTATTTTCGTTTCGTTGTGACAACAGTTGGATATAGATAGGAGATTCGACATGACGGTGACAATAGCGATCTGTGTCTATCGGACCTGAAGTTGAATGTGACTATCCTAACTCTATTAGTCCGAGATTATTCTACATAGAGAGAAAAGATTCCACATTATAGAGACATGAAGATTCCACAAAGCAGCGAAAAACATACGATCGCCGCAAGCCGAAATTTATGGTCAAATGCCCGGCCCATTGGCTATAGAAGAATTCTAATGTTGGTTGACTAGTAATAATAATTTATAAATATAATTATTACTAGTGTCATATAACATTAGATTTCTTCTATAACTTGTGGGCGGAGCATTCAACCGGAAATGTATGATTGCTGAGTCGTACAGTTTAGCTGCTCCGTCGAATCCTCTTAGAACATCCGGAATCCCGCTTTAAGTTAATACATTCACCAGCTTCAAGGTGCTCGTGAAAATAAACTGGTATTGGGGCAGAATGGGTTTAAATGATAAATCAGCACTTTTTTATTATAAAAGCAGGCAAAAACAGCTGATTTAAGTACAGTGAAACCTTGGATTGCAAGTAACGCGGTTAACGAGCGTTTCGCAATACGAGCATTTAAAAAAAAAATCCTGACTCAGAGTGTTGTCTCGCAAAACGAGCAGGATTCAAGCCACAACGATGTGCAGTACCGCATTTGGCCAGAGGTGCAGGGGCATCGGAGCTGAGCAGATCTGCTCGGTTCGTAAATACTCGGAAATACGCTGAAAAACTCAAAAAATACTTGGAAATACGCTGAAAAACTCAAAAAATATTTGGAAATACGCTGAAAACCCCGAAGAATACTCAGAAAAACTCGAAAAACACTCTGTTCCATAGCCTTTCCAAGGGTTTCCGAGTTCAGCCTAGCTCTCCGCAGTATTTCTGAGGCTCTCCGGTGCACCCCACCTCTGGCCACATGCGATATTGCATGCCATAGAAGTCAATGCGGAAACAAATTATTTTCGTTGTCCATTGACTTCTATGTGGAAACTCACTTTGATATGCAAGTGCTTTGGATTACACGCAGTCTCCTGGAATGGATTACGCTCGTAATCCAAGGTTCCACTGTAGCTTATTTCAACTGTTATAAACCAAGAACAGTAAAACAAAAAAAACATCAATTTAAAGATGAATAAAACTTAAAAGAAAATGGTTATAGTTTGCCATTAAGTACTTAGTATGAAATGCAGGAACCAATCAAATTTTACATGCGCTCAGGTCAATCCAGTACAAGATGGATATTCATTTCATGGTATGATTCACTTGCAGGTCTTTGAGCAGTTTGTAAAGACTCGAATCAAGGAAGAATCGAAAGAAAAAAGGAGTAAATTAATGCTTGCCAAAGAAGAATTTAAAAAGCTTCTTGAAGAATCCAAGCTGTCTCCAAGGTATTATAATCAGCACTCAGCCAATGGATTGCTTTCCTGACAACTTTACCGTAGTTATGTTCTGTTACTTTTATGTCATTTTTATTTAACATATTTTAAAATTATTGCTAGGTAGGGGGGATGGTTCCACTATAAAGAAAAAAATAAGAAAGAAAGAAGCAGGTAAAAGTTAAAATGCTAAATACATATTTGTCTAGGGGATTCTTTTAGGGGTTTTAAGTTTTTAAAAACACTATATATTCTTTAAACATTATTTTTAAATAAAAGTGTAACATAAATCGTATATTATTTGTGTGTGCTAATGATTTAAAGCCTGTGTTTCGGTATATAGGTTGTAATTACATATTGTATGTGCATAGTGGTAGCCATATCTGCTCATTACATATGCACAGGGCCGCCATCAGGGGGGTACAGGCAGTACACCTGTAAGGAGCCCGGTGGTCCCCAGGGGCCCGGATGGCATCCCCCTTTTTAAAAAGAAAAAATATTGTCAGCACCCAAAGCCCCCCCGACCTCTAAGTGGTCCCCAGGGGCCCAGATGGCATCCCCCTTTTCTTTTTCTTTTAATGTATTTGTTATCAGCACCCAAACCCCCCCGACCTCTAAGGGGCCCGGTGGTCCCCAGGGGCCCAGATGGCATCCCCCTTTTTTTTATTTAATTTTTTCGTCAGCACCTAAAGCCCCCGACCTCTAAAGGCCTACCTGTAGCATGTAGTAAGGGTTTACAACCACTTTTCGGAACCCTCCCCCCCTTCGGTGTCACATTTGACACCTTTCAGGGGGGAGGGGGTGCAGATACCTGTATAAAACAGGTATTTGCACCACTTCTGGGTATAGACTCCCCTGGGGACCATCGGGCCCCTTACAGGTGTAATGGTATTGCAATTTTATTTTACAATTTTAAATAAAACGGGAGGGGGCAGGGCAGCCCTGGAGACCATTGGGCCCCTTACAGGTGTAATGTAATAAATAAATAAATAGAAGAGGGCCAGCCAAACTTGTAAGGGGCCCTGGGGACCATCGGGCCCCTTACAGGTGTAATGCAAAAAAGAAAAGAAAAAGAAATGGGAGAGGGGACAGCCGGGCCCCGGGGGACCATTGGGCCCCTTACAGATGTAATGCCTGTACCCCCCCTGATGGCGGCCCTGCTCACAGGTCTCCCCCGCCTCCACAGCCTGTGACAGGACAGTGAAGAAGAAGCAGCAGGCTAATGAGCTCATCTCTCTGTCACGCTGCTCTTTCCTCCTATCAGCAAGTCCCTTGTTAACACGTAAGAAATGCAACACACCTATCTGGCTCCTTCTGCTATTTTTCCCTCTCCCGGTCTTAGTGCTGCTGTACAGGGGATTGTAAAACCGCGTACACACGATCGAACATGTCCGCTGAAACTGGTCCGCAGACCAGTTTCAGCGGACATGTTCGATCGTGTGTACGGCCTATCAGACCGCTTTCCAGCGGACAAAAGTTTCAAAACAAGCTTAGAAACCTGTCCACTGGAAACCTGTCCGTTGGACAAGTTCTATGGTTAGTACACAAAATCATCGGACCAAAATCCTGCGCATGCTCAGAATCAAGTCGACACATGCTTGGAAGCATTGAACTTTGTTTTTTCATCACGTCGTTGTGTTCCACGTCACCGCTTTCTGGTCTGATTCAATTTTGGTCCGATGATGTGTACACACATCAGACCAACAGACCACTTCAGCATGGTCCAATGAAAACGGTCCGTCGGACATGTTTCATCGGACATGTCTGATCGTGTGTACGTGGCCTAAGAGGCTCATACCAAGTCAAATATTATACAATATATACTGTACGTATTGATGCAATAATGAATACAGCAGTTTTGGAATACTGCATTATTTGGTGCCTTTTATATCTGCGCAGAGTTTCCGTGTTCAAGTAATAGAATACATGACCAGCATCACACATAGACTGCAGCCTTCCCCAGTGGACTTACTTTGAATTATTTATCCATTTCTTTTTCTTTCTTTTTTTTTTAGAACCACCTTTAAAGAATTTGCAGAGAAATATGGAAGAGACCAACGCTTCCGCGTGGTTCAGAAAACGAAAGACCAGGAACATTTTTTCAACCAGTTTATAAATTTGCTGAAAAAAAGGGACAAAGAAAATAGACTGCGCCTAAGAAAAATGAGATAGAATGGCCGCCATACGACACTGTACATTGCAGACACAAGGGAAGTATTTTCTTTATCAGATGGAGAAAATGTCAAGCGGACCGTACATTTTCGGGTGACTAACCTGCCTACTTTATAAAGGGTATCTCTGAAAATAAATAAATGAAAATTCTACACAAAATATTGTTTCATATTGAAGCTATTTTTTATAACATCATGGTCAGTGTCTCTCTATTTGCCATTATGATGTAAGTTAGTTGCTGTATGTTTTTAGTTGCTTTGATTATTATGCAAATTACTGTTATGACGCACAATGTATAAAGTGACAATTATAAGCCTATTATGTTATTCTGTAAGAACTACTTTTTTTTTTGTAAAAGTTAATCCCTTTATTTTTTATTATTTTGTTTATTTTTGTAAAGCACATTCCCGGTTAACCACACATGTAAACTGTATTTCTTGACAAGTAAAATGCTGTATTGATGTTATAATGTCATTGTCTGAGTGATGAAATGATGATTAATCTTGTTGTGAAAGTGTCACCATGTTAAACTGTCATTAGCACAAGGAAGTAGACACAACTGTCACTCTGTACTTGCTCTGACACACTTAAAACATGTAACTTTTCCATCAAAGTTACTTACTGAGTTATTTTGTAAAGCCATTAAAATGTAAAGTTACTTTTTTTTTTATTGTATACCTACAGTATGCATGGGATTTTTCTCATCAACTTTGTATACACAAAATATTTGAACTTTTTTTTTTAAACAATAAACATTTTAAGAAAAGTCCATTCCTGCATCCAGAGCTTATTTTATTATAATGTTGTTATTTCATCTTCGGCTCCTGCTCTTAAAATTATTCCCACTCCTGTTCCTGCTGCTTCCTCCGACTGTTGCCCCTCCTGCCTAAGCTGACCATCCCTTTTCTGGCCCTACTGCTCCCCCCCCCTCCCTCTTGCACTTCTCATACTGCTGCTCTTTCTCCTACAGCCAATGTTCTTCCTCTACTGTAGGGATCTCCAAATTACGGCCCTCCAGCTGCTGCGGAACTACACGTGCCATGACGCATTGCTATACTCTGACATTCACAGACATGACTAGGCATGATGGGAATTGTAGTTCCTGAACAACTGGAGTGCCATAGTTTAGAGACCCCTGCTCTACTGCTACACATCCTCCTGCTTACTCTGCATCTCATCCTTCTTCTGCACTTACACTCACTGCCCTGTGTTCCTCTTACTGAACCTTCTTCTCCTCCTGCTTCCTCTGCTGCTTCTATTTCTGATGCCTCTATTCTCCTCCCACTACCTCTGTGCTACCCCCCCCCCCCCCAGATTCTGCTTTTCCTCCTATTGCCCCTGTGCAACCACCTGTATCTCCTCCCACTGTTCTTGTTGCACCTCCACTCGCTGCACCTGCTGTACTACCCCCCATTTCCCCTGCTGCACCTCCTCCTACTACCCCTTGCGTACCTTCTCCCACTGTTTCTGCTGCACCACCTCTCACTGCCCTTCTTTCACCCCTCCACCTGCCCCTGCTGCTATGCTAACGGTGCCCACTGTTCCACCTTCTACTACCCATTCTGTGTCTCTTTCTTCTGCCTCGACTTTGCCTCCTCAAACTAACCCTGCTACATATTCACCCACTGCCCCTCCTACTCCTCCTTCCACTGCTAATCATTCTCCTACGCTTGCCCCTGCTGTACCTGCTCACATTGCTCCTGCTGTTCCTCCTTTCACTGTGCCTGCTGTTCCTCCTCCTACTGCCCCTTCTGTACCTCTTTCCTCTGCCCCTGCTGTGCCTCCTCAAACTAACCATGCTACATCTTCATCCACTGTCACTCATATTCCTCCTTCCACTGCTAATCTTTCTCCTACACCTGCCCCTGCTGTACCTGCTCCCATTGCTCCTGCTGTTCCTCCTCTCACTGTGCCTGCTGTTCCTCCTCTTACTGCCTCTTCTGTACCTCTTTCCTCTGTTGTGCCTCCTCAAACTAACCCTGCTGCATCTTCACCCACTGCCCTGCCCACTCCTCCTCCAACTGCCAATAATTCTCCTACAGCTGCCCCTGCTGTACCTCCTTCCATTTCTCCTGTTGCTTCTCCTCTCACTGTGCCTGCTGTTTCTCCTCCTACTGCCCCTTCTGTACCTATTTCCTTTGGCCCTGCTGTGCCTCCTCAAACTAACCTGGCTACATCTTCACCCACTGCCCCTTCTTCTCCTCCTCCCACTGCTAATGATTCTCCTCCACCTGCCCCTGCTGTACCTCCTTAAATTGTCCCTGCTGCTCCTCCTCTCATTGTGACTGCTGTTCCTCCTCCTACTGCCCCTTCTGTACCTCTTTCCCCTGCCCCTGCTGTGCCTCCTTAAACTAACCCTGCTACTTCTCCTGCTGCTCCTCCTCTTACTTCCCTTTCTGCTCCTCTTACTCCTACTGCTCCTCCTTCCACTGCTACTGATGCTCCTAACCCTGCCCCTGCTGTACCTTATTCCACTGTCCCAGCTACTAATCCTCTCACTGTGCCTGTTCCTCCTCCTACTGCCCCTTCCGTACCTCTTTCCTCTGCCATTGCTGTGCCTCCTCAAACTAACCCTGCTGCATCTTCTCCCACTGCCCTTTCTGCTCCTCATCCCACTTCCCTTGTTGCTCCTCTTACTCCTCCTCCTCCCACTGCTACTGATGCTCCTCTACCTGCCTCTGACATTTATGCAATGTATTTTTGAAGTCACCTTCTGTAGCCTCTACCAACTACCAGAAATGCTCAGTTCCGTTCATAACAGAGAAGGTGCACCCGGGAAATCAGAAACCTATTTTATATGGAGTTTTGTTTTAAAAATTTGGAAGTTATCTACAAGTGTATTGTTAACCTGGTGCAATGCTCTACAAGAACAAGTCTTTGTTATGATATGAAGTGTATAGGATCATCAGACAACACTTAAGTATTGATTCCTTGTGTATTACATCGATAAATATCTTAAGAATAACAAATTGCTTCTCAGGCATTTGTTCACTGTATCTATTTTATTACACATGGATGTTTTTGCCCTTTCAGCCATACTGATCTTGTTAAACATTGTTGGATGAAAAGACTTCTGAAGCATAGATATACAATGTATAATCTAGTCAATAATATATGATCCTTTTCTTATGCTTAGATTCAGGGATATAAAAGAAAAGTTGCAGAGCCTACAACATCTATCTTGTAGACACAACAGATCATCAGGCACACTGCTAACTAACCGGGAGACAAATACCATATTTTTTCACTCCATAAGACGCACCTGACCATAAGACACACCTAGGTTTTAGAGGAGGAAAACAACAAAAAAATATTCTGAACCAAATGGTGTACTAAAATATTTACCACAAAATAATATTTTTTTTAAATTTTGCTATAATAAATATCCGAAAAAAAAGATGTTTTAACCACTTAAGACCCGGACCAAAATGCTGCTAAAGGACCTTGCCCCTTTTTGCGATTCGGCACTGCGTCGTTTTAACTGACAATTGCGCGGTCGTGCGACGTAGCTCCCAAACACAATTGGCGTCCTTTTTTTCCCCACAAATAGAGCTTTCTTTTGGTGGTATTTGATCACCTCTGCGTTTTTTTATTTTTTGCGCTATAAACAAAAATAGAGCGACAATTTTGAAAAAAAATGCAATATTTTTTACTTTTTGCTATAATAAATATCCCCCCAAAATAAATATATATTTTTTTTCCTCAGTTTAGGCCGGTACGTATTCTCCTACCTATTTTTGGTAAAAAAAATGGCAATAAGCGTTTATCGGTTGGTTTTCGCAAAATTTATAGCGTTTACAAAATAAGGGATAGTTTTATTGCATTTTTATTATTTTATTTTTTTTTACTACTAATAGCGGCGATCAGCGATTTTTTTCGTGACTGCGACATTATGGCGGACACTTCGGACAATTTTGACACATTTTTGGGACAATTGTCATTTTCACAGCAAAAAATGCTTTTAAATTGCATTGTTTACTGTGAAAATGACAGTTGCAGTTTGGGAGTTAACCACAAGGGGGCGCTGTAGGATATGTGTTCACAGGGTCTGTTTACAACTGTAGAGGGGTGTGGCTGTAGATGTGACGTCATTGATCACGTCCCCCTATAACAGGGATGACGTGATCGATGCTGCGGCCACAGTGAAGCACAGGGATGCCGTGTTTACACACGGCTCTCCCCGTTCTTCAGCTCCGGGGACCGATCGGCGCACTCCAGCGGCGATCGGGTCCGCGAGTCCCGCGGTCCCGGTCCCGGAGCTTCGGACCGGATCACGGGAGCGCGCCGCGGGTGCGCGCCCGTGACCCACGGCTGGGTACTAGAAACCAACGTATATATACGTTGATGTGCCCAACCGTGCCATTCTGCTGACGTAAATGTTCAGTAGGCGGTCCTTAAGTGGTTAATAGGTTTGCTCAAAAGTTATAGGGGGAGATTCACGTAGAACGACGCATCTTTATGCCGCCGTAGCGTATCTTCTTTACGCTACGCCGGCGCAACGTTGAGAGGCAAGCCTGCTATTCACAAAGAATATGTGCTCAACGTTGCGCCGGCGTAGCGTATAGTTGTCGGCGTAAGCCAACGTAAGTCAAATTAGCTGGAAGTGGGCGTGATATATTATAATGAAGTGTGACCCCATGCAAATGATGGGCTGAGCTTCAAAAAACGAACTGCGCATGCGTCGGCTCTTGGACGCATCCCAATACTCATGTGCAGAATCACGTCGGGACAAACGCCTAAGATACGTTGAATCACTGAACGTAACCTACGCACAGCCCTATTCAGGTATGACTTACGTAAACAACGTAAAATTCAACGGCTGTTCCGACGTCCATACCTTTGCATGACCTGCTGCTCATATAGCAGGGGTAACGTTACGCCGGACGTACGCCTTACATAAACGGCGTTGATTACAGCGACGGGGGCGCAAGTACGTTCGTGAATTGGCGTATCTTGCTTATTTACATATTTGACACGTAAATCTATGGAAGCGCCCCTTGCGGCCAGCATAAATATGCGCCCAAGATCCGACGGCGTAGGAGACTTACGTTGGTCGGATAAAGCCAAAATTCAGGCGTATCTTATTTCAAGAATAAGGCACATAGATACGACGGCGCATCCGTGGACTTACGCGGTGTATCAGTAGATACGTCGGCGTAAGTCCTTTCTGAATCCGGGCCATAGCGTCTACAAAATAGGGGATAGATTTATGGCATTTTTGTTATTTATTTTTTTACTAGTAATTGTGGCGATCTGTGGTTTTTAGCGGGACTGCGACAATGCGTTAGACAGTTCGGACACTTTTGATACTTTTTTGGCACCATTGACATTAATACAGCAATCAGTGTTATAAAAATATGATGATTACTGTGTAAATGTCACTGACAGGGAAGCGGTTAACACTAGGTGGTGCTGCAAGGGGTTAACTGTGTTCCCTGGGAGGTGTTTCCAACTGTGGCGGGATAGGACTGACTGGAGGAGGAGAGAGATTGCTGTTCCTAATCACTAGGAAAAGCAGATCTGTCTCTCCTTCCCTGTCAGAATGGGGATTTGTTTGTTTAGATTGACAGATCCCCGTTCTGGCTTTGCGGGTGCTCGGCAGACATCACAGCCACTGGCCATGCATAACGGGTCCCTTGCCGTGCGCTTGCTAACGCTCTTAAAGATGTCGAAGTACACCTAGAGCGATTTGCGGGAACAAGCTGACCTGCCGCAGTATAATGACGGCTGCTGGTCGGCAAGTGGTTAACGTAAACTAAAGGAGGATTCAAATTTTATCTCTTGTTGGCTATCATAAATCACCTGTAAGGTTGGGATTCATGACCTAATGCACTCTATTCCGACTACAGGCTGAGCCGTGGCTCTATGTTTCTTATGGATGCAAAGATTGGGGCTCAGGAGTGAGCATGCAGCAGTGCCCCCATAGCAAACGGCTTGCTTTTGGAGGCACTGGTCAAGGGGAGGAGCTAGAAGTGCTTGCGGCCTATAGTTTCACATAAAAAATTAGGAACAATGGTCTGCTATAATGTGACTAAGTTATTTGATGACTTTCAGGTGTAAGCCATCCGGTCCTAGTGATTTATTCATATTAGGTTTTAAGTGTTTCTAGTCTTTTTTGAATAGTGAATAATATTACATAGTCTGGTTGAAAAAATACACAAGTCTAATAAAAAGAAAAAATACAATCCCATATACACAATCCTGTACCCACAGTTCATCCAGAACAAAGCTAAAACCTCAGCAAAGCAGAATCCGATTTGCTCCAGCAGGGAAAACAATCATTCCTGATCCCCCGAGAGGTAAATAGATCTTCTCTGGATCAACTTTATCTACAGTGCCTTGAAAAAGTATTCATACCCCCTGAAATGTTCCACATTTTGTCACGTTACAACCAAAAACGTAAATGTATTATATTGGGATTTTATGTGATAGACCAACACAAAGTGGCACATAATTGTGAAGTGGAAGTAAAATGATAAATGGTTTTCAATTTTTTTTTTACAAATAAATCTGTGAAAAGTGTCAATACTTTGTAGAACCGCCTTTCACTACAATTACAGCTGCAAGTCTTCTTGGGGATGTCTCTACCAGCTTTGCACATCTAGAGAGGGACATTTTTGCCCATTCTTCTTTGAAAAATATCTCAAGCTCTGTCAGATTGGATGGAGAGTTTTCAAGTCTTGCCACAGATTCTCAATTGAATTTAGGTCTGGACTTTGACTGGGCCATTCTAACCCATGAATATGCTTTGATCATTTGATCATTGTAGCTCTGGCTGTATGTTTAGGGTCGTTGTGCTGCTGGAAGGCAAACCTCCGCTCCAGGCTTTTGTAGACTCTAAGGTCCGATGGACCATTTCAGCAGACAAATTTGATCGTGTGTACGGGCGAGCATGCTTTAAAATCTGTCTGCTGGGAACCCGTTTGACCGACATTTCCGCTGGTTAGTACACTAACCAGCGGACATATCTGCCCGCACATGCGCCGAATGGATTCGACGCATGCGTGGATGTTTTTCACTTCCTGGTTCGATGACGTGGCGGCGTCGACGTCACCGCCACGTCACCGCGCTGTCTGCCGGCGGGGATTTTGGTTTGATCGTGTGTACACGATCAAACCAATATATCCCAGCAGACAAATCCGATCAAAACGGTCTGTCAGACTATTTAGTGGTGTGTACGCGGCCTTACAGGTTTTCTTCTAAGATTTCCCTGTATTTGGCTCCATGTTTCACGGTGGGGATGGTGTGTTCAGGGTGATGTACAGTGTTAGTTTTCCACCACACATAGCGTTTTGCTTTTAGGCCAAAAAGTTACATTTTGACTTTATCTGACCAGAGCACCTTCTTCCACATGTTTGCTCTGTCCCCGACATGGCTTTTTGCAAACTGCAAAAAAGTATTCTTATGTCTTTCTTTCAACAATGTCTTTCTTCTTGCCACTCTTCCATAAAGGCCAGATTTGTGAAATACACAACCAATAGTTGTCCTGTGGACAGATTCTCCCACATGATCTCTGCAGCTCCTCCAGTTACCATGGGCCTCTTGGCTGCTTCTGTGATGAATGTTTTCATTGGCCGGCCTGTTAGTTTAGGTGGACGGCCATGTCTTGGTAGGATTGAAGTTGTGCCATACTCTTTACATTTTAGGATGATGAATTGAACAGAGCTTCATGAGATGTTCAAAGCTTAGGATATTTTTTTATAACCTAACCCTGCTTTAACCACTTAACGACCGCCGCATGTACATATATGTCGGCAGAATGGCACGGACAGGCAGATCAACGTACCTGCCTAGACGTGGGTCGGGGGTCCGATCGGGACCCCCCCTGGTACTTGCGCCGGTCGGTAATTCTGTGGGAGCGATCCGGGATGAGGGGGCGGCTATTCATTTCTAGCCACCCCCTGGCGATCACTCCCAGCCAGTGAGAATCCCCCTCTGCCCGCCCTCTCCCTGTGTAACTGTAAACACAGGCAGAGGAAGTGATGTCATCCTCCTCGTGTTGGTCTTTTCGACCGGCGCTGAGGAGAGAAGACATCTCACTGTAAGTTGCACCAACAGACCACTAACACCAGTACACACAGGCACACAAATCACCCCCCCCCCCAGTCACCCCCGATCACCCCCCCAGCCCCCTGTCACAGTGTCACTGATTGCAGTGATCGTTTATTTTCTGCATTTAGTGTCATTTGTGACAAAAAAAAGTGTTAGGGCAGTAAGCTTTAGGCCCCTTTAGGTCCAGGATAGCTCCCTGCCCCCCCCCATATAAAAGTTTAACCCATTGATCACCGCCCTAGTTAACCCCTTCACCCCCTATTGCCAATGTCACTAAGCGATCGGTTTTCTGATCACTGTATTAGTGTCACTGGTGCCGCTAGGTTGCTAGTTTTTTTTTAGGTTCGCCACCAGGTTTCTATAGCATTAGGTACCCCCATAAATAAGGTTTTAACCCCTGATTGCCCCTATAGTTAACCCTTTCACCAGTGATCACCGTATCAGTTTGTCATATTCCCGCAACTTGTGTCAAAATATAAAATATTCCATGGACTCGACATGCCTCTCAGCAAATAGCTTGGGGTGTCTACTTTCCAAAATGGGGTCATTTGGGGGGTTTTGTGCTATTTTGGAATTTATGGCCTTCGAAAATTTGCGCCCTTAGAAATGCTGAAGGCGGTACTTTGGGGCCCCATATGCGGCTAGGCTCCCAAAAAGTCCCAAACATGTGGCATCCTCGTACTCAGGAGAAGCAGCAGAATGTATTTTGGGGTGCAATTCCACATATAACAATGGCATGTGTGAGAAATATATCATTTAGTGACAACTTTTTGTATTTTTTTTTTTTTTTTTTTTGTCATTATTCAATCACTTAGTACTAAAAAAAAAAATATTCAATGGACTCAACATGCAGTTTCCTTGGGGTGTCTACTTTCCAAAATGGGGTCATTTGGGGGGGTTTTGTACTGCCCTGCCATTTTAGCACCTCAAGAAATGAGATAGGCAGTCATAAATTAAAAGCTGTGTAAATTCCAGAAAATGTATCCTAGTTTGTAGACGCTATAACTTTTGCGAAAACCAAAAAATATACGCTTACTGCGATTTTTTTTACTAAAGACATGTGGCTGATAAACATTTTGGCCTAAATGTTTGAATAAAATTTAGTTTATTCGATTTTTCTTATAAAAAAAAAGTAGAAAATATAATCTTTTTTCAAAAATGTTGGTCTTTTTTCGTTTATATCGCAAAAAAAATCACAAAAGCACTCAAATACCATCAAAAGAATGCTCTATTTGTGGGAAGAAAAGGATGCAAATTTTGTTTTGGTACAACAATGACCGTGCAGTTAAAGCAGCGCAGTGCCAAATTGTAAAAACACCTTTGGTCCTTTAGCTGCATATTGGTCCGGGGCTTAAGTGGTTAAACATCTCCACAACTTTATCCCTGACCTGTCTGGTGTGTTCCTTGGCCTTCATGATGATGTTTGTTCACTAAGGTTCTCTAACAAACCTTAGGGCTTCACAGAACTGCTCTATACTCAGAATAAATTACACACAAGTCTCTATTTACTAATTAGGTGACTTCTGAAGGCAATTGGTTCCACTAGATTTTAGATAGGGGTATCAGAGTAATGGTGGCTGAATAAAAATGCACCCCACACTTTTCAGATATTTATTTGGAAAAAATTTGGAAAAACGTTTATAATTTTCCTTACATTTCACAACTATGGGCCACTTTGTGTTGGTCTATCACATAAAATCCCAATAAAATACATTTACGTTTTTGGTTGTAACATGACAAAATGTGGTAGATTTCAAGGGGTATAAATGTTAGTATCCAGTTATATTATGTACTAGACATGTGCATTCGTTTTCGTTAGAATGCATTTTCGTCCGAAAATCTGTCTTTTTTCGTTATCGTTTTAACAAACGATAACGAAAGCGCAAGAAACGAAAACCGAAAGATCCGACATAAAAAAAAAAACTTTTTTGTTGCGGTAACAATTCGATATAGAGAGATTCGACATTATAAGGAAAAGATTCGACATCATAGAGAAAAGATTTGACACTATAGAAATAATAGATTCGACATTACAGAGATTAGATTTCGATTTATGAGAAAATAGATTCGACATTATTACTAGTCATACAACATTAGAATTCCTGTAGGCAGAATATTCGAACGGAAATGTACGATTCAACGTAAAGATTCGACGTTTCGTCGAATATTCTTTTGACCATTCTACAGAAACCAAGTATTTTTTGGATTTTCGGACGAAAGCTATTCCCCAACGAAAAACGAAATAAATCAAACCGATTTTCGGGAGTAACTGAATACATTTATTTTCCAAACTAAGACGAAAAAACAAAACAAAATATTCCAGTCTGCACATGTCTATTATGTACATTTAAGAAACAAATCCAAGCCTTTTTAAGGCCTCGTTCACACATGGATCCGTTCAGGTCCGTCTGTCAGTTTTTCAGGCGGACCTGAACGGGCGCTCCATGCACCCCTATGGAGCGTCGGATGTCAGCGGAGACATGTCCGCTGACATCCAACCTGATCCGATCCGCTAAAAACAAACGTATGGGGCTCACGTCCCCATCCGTCCATGCGGATCGGATCGGGAAAGATCTGATGAAAACGGACATGCTGTCCGTTTTCATCAGATCGCTCCATAGAGGACAGCGGGACTCGACAAGCTCCTCCCCGCTCAGTGAGCAGAGAGGAGCTTGTCATCCGTCGGCTCAGCAGAGATCTGCGGACTGATCTCCCGCTGAGCTGGCAGACACAGGCGGACTCCGTCGGAACGGACTGCGACGGAGTCGGCTATGTGTGAATGAAGCCTAACGCATCCTACTGAGCTGGCCAGAACCAGTTCTTGAGGGAGTCTATTTCACATTTTCACAGCTCTTGTGTGAAGTACTCTTCACTGTGAAGAAACCTTTCCGTATTTGGAAATTAAATCCCTTGTCCTCTGTGCTGGCCTTCAAGTGAATAACTCAACACCAAGTTCACTATATGGACCCCTTATATATTTGTACATGTGGATCATATCCCCCCTTATTCTCCTCTTCTCAAGAGAGAATAAATTCAGTTCCTCTAATCTTTCCTCATAGCTGAGCTCCTCAATGCCTCTTATCAGTTTGGTTGCCCTTCTCTGCACTTTCTCCAGTTCCCTGATATCCTTTTTGAGAACTGGGGCCCAAAACTGAACTGCATATTCCAGATGAGGTCTTACTAATGATTTTTACAGGGGGGCAAAATGATATCTATCTCCCTGGAGTCCATACTTCTCCTAATACAAGAAAGGACTTTGCTCGCTTTGGAAGCCACAGCTTGACAATTCATGCCATTATTAAGCTTATGATCTACCAAAACCCCCAGATCCTTCTTCACTATGGATTCCCATTAGCTGTACCCCCCCCCCCCCCCCTAGTATGTATGATGCATATTCTTAACCCCCAAATGCATAACTTTACATTTATCAACATTAAACCTTGTCTGCCACATAATTATCCAATTAAACAATTCATTGAGATCGGCTTGTAAGTTGGAGACATCCTGTAAGGATGTTATTCCACTCTATAGCTTCATGTCATGTTCATAATATAGTATTATATGTAAAAATGTATAGAAAATATAAAAGGATGGGTATTGGGAATTGATCAGAAACACCTATTTGAGTGAGGTTGAGTAGTTTCCATAACTTTCCACTCCATCTATCAATCATTTTGTGACTGGAAACATGAAAACAATTGATGTTGACTATTGACTGAAAGTGACGCATAATTTTAAACAATTTAATCTGCATTGGCTAACACAAAATTGTCAAGTCAATGAAAATCAAGCTTTGTGAAAGTAGCCAGTAGGTCACAACTGCGGGAAAATGGAAACCAATAGAGCAATTGGTCCAGACTAATGCCCTGTACACACTTCCGGTTTTCCCGTATGAATAAACTCTGACATTTTTTCCGACGGAATTCCTCTTAAGTTGTCTTGCATACACGCGTTCGCACCAAATTCCGACTGCTAAGAACGCAGTGATGTACAACACTATGACGAGTTCAATGCTTCCGATCATGCGTCGACTTGATTCTGAGCATGCATGTTTTTTAGTCCGTCGGTATTGCATCCAGACGAATGAAAATTCTGATTGAGAACACATTCTCTATCTAATCCCATCAGAATTTCCGACGGTAAAAGTCTGATGGGGAATATCCAATCAAAAGCTTTGTCTGATTTTTTCGCTCGTGTGTACAAGGCATTAGAGACCTTTTTTTGCATATACATAAGGGATGGGTGGTCTGAATTTGAATGGAGCTGGAATAATGTTGGTCTTAGAGCATAGTTACAAATGATGATGTACAAACCTAGATTCACAAGAAAATTATGGCACCGTAAGTAAATTCAAAGATCACATCCTACTTTTTTCAGTAGCAGGGCACTTTGAATGGACAATGTTACTACATAAGTTGAAGTCAATGCCAGTTTTGAGAAAGGTCAAGTTCACTTTTCTTCACATTTTTTTATATTGCAGAATTAGAGACGAATGCCGCATACACACGATCGTTTTTTTTTCAACCCGATAGTTAAAACGGCCTTGCCTACACACGATTGTGAAACAAAATGCTCTAGCAAAGCGCGGTGACGTACAACAGGTACGACGGCACTATAAAGGGGAAGATCCATGCGGATGACGCCACCCTTGGGGCTGCTTTAGCTGATTTTGTGTTAGTAAAAGACGATTCTCACGTTTCTGTCTGTTACAGCGTGATGGCAGCTAGCTACCATAACCCCGGTATCCTCTTCAAGAGTGGGGGATCCGGTTTCAGATAAAAGTGGTCTCTGCGGCGGATTTGCCGCAAGATCACTTTTATTGGCGGCAGCAGAGGGCCCTCCTCCTGCCGCACTCCGGTGCTCAACGATGCTTGGCAGGAAAAAAGATTGTCTCTGGACAGCCGCACTCTGAACAAATTGTAGCCTTTATTAAAAGAAGGACAGCACTACAAGTCCCAGCAAAAAATAAAAATAAACCCTGACTGCTCACGCGTTTCGCACTGGAACGAGTGCTTAGTCATAGCATGACTAATTGATGCTTACCGTGGCCATCGGTAGAAGCAGAGGCGATCGGATCCTCTTCCTAGCCTGAAATGGAGACAGGTGAGGGGAAGATGGCCCCCACTCATCTCCATATTAATGCAGGATGGAAGTGACGTCTATTCTGAATCGGCTGCAAAGGCTATGAATGTGGTTTTCAGTAGCACATGGCGCTCATTGCCCTGATGAGATTATTCATACCAAATGACCTTTCCAGATAGTTTACTCAGCCACAACTCACATGAAAGAAGATCTGGCGATGTTTATTCGTCGTATGATCCGTAGAATGCAAGTTACAACAGGTAAAAGAACGATTCTTCCATGCAGGTATAAGAGGAACATACAGGTCACATGAATGTACAGCATAAAATGACTGATACATAAGAGAAGGGGGAGGAGAAACTAAGCAGCATGGTAACTACGGAATCCCACTAGGGACAAACTAGGCAGGCATTAAAGAGACAGTACATAATAATAAAAACAATATCATGTAACATGACACTCCCCGTCTGAAATCTTTAGATTTCAAAGTCTATTACATATGTAAAGATAAGTCCCAATGTCAAGAAGTCCAACTTGAACCTGTAGGGGAAGAAACGTTAAAGTAAAACTGGTGTGTAAACCATAGATACGAGATACCCGCAAAAACAAGAAGGTATGCAGTAAATGAACAACTAAACATGAAGTCCAAAAGACAGATGGCTTGAGTCCTGTAGTCTATCGCTATAATCGTGGGACTTCAACAGCAGCACAGTCAATAGTGATAGTGATATTCTCCCCGCCATAGCGGGTATAGCCGGTACTCCTGCATAAGTCACTCACTTGGGAGAAGGAGCACCAATTCAGTGATTGGTCGTGAGAAAGTCCGAGCGGAACCTCCTTTGGTTATCTTAATCTCAACCTTCCGAACCTTTCCGTCATCGCTGGGTGTTACGCTTGTTACAAGCCCCATAGGCCACTCATTGCGACAGACTTCTCTATCTTTCAGAAGAACAAGGTCGCCAACTTTGAGGTTAGGCTTGGGTGTTTGCCATTTGGAACGGCTTTGAAGGGTATGTAGGTACTCTTTTCTCCAGCGATGCCAAAACACGTTGGCTAGGTGTTGCACCCGTTTCCATTGACGCCTATAGATATCCTTCGGGTCAATCTCGGCAGAAGATATCACGGTCGTTCCAACCTTCTGAGTAAGGAGTGTGGCTGGGGTAAGGATCATTGGAGCGTCAGGATCAAAAGATACTGGTACTAGAGGCCTTGCATTAATGATGGCGGATACTTCTGAGAGAAAGGTACTCAAAGTCTCATGAGTCAATAGTGAAGACTTGTGGTCCTGCAAAATGGAATCGAGAATTCTTCGAGCGATTCCAATCATTCGCTCCCAGGATCCTCCCATATGCGAAGAATGTGGTGAATTAAACAGCCAAGTACATCCATTGTTTGCTAAGAAATTGCCTAGTTGAAGTTCTTTACAGGCTCCGATGAAGTTGGTACCACAATCGGATCTTAGCTGCTTGACAGGTCCTCGGATGGAGAAGAATCTTCGTAAAGCGTTGATGAAACAAGACGAATCCATTGACTCGATCACCTCAATATGTACGGCTCGTATGCTGAGACAGGTAAACAACACAGCCCACCTTTTGCTATTGGCCGCTCCACCGCGAGTCCTACGAGTTACCACATTCCAAGGACCAAATACATCAACTCCAACATAGGTGAAGGGTGGATCTGTACTCAGGCGATCAAATGGCAGGCTTGCCATTTGTTGTAGTTGGTGTCTACCTCTTAATTTGCGACACTTGACACATTTAAAAAGCAGGGAAGAAACACATCTCTTCATTCCAACAATCCACAAGCCAGCTGACCTGATAGCCCCTTCTGTAAATTGTCGGCCTTGGTGTTGTATTAGTTCATGATGGTGCCGGATTAGAAGAGTGGCAATGTGGTGCTGACCTGGTATGATGATAGGGTTTTGTTCCTTGCTGCACAGGTCAGATTTCTCTATTCGACCTCCAACTCGTAGCAACTGATTGTCATCGACTACAGGGTTCAGATTAAATAGTGAACTACCCTTAATACACAGTCATTTTACTCCCGATACGGTAGCTATAGAAGCATCTGGGGGATATGGAACGTATAAATGTGGGAAATGTGACCAATGCCCCTGGATACAGGAGGGTGATGGCTGCTCACTACCAAGAGGAGGCTTTCTAAAATCTAAAACATTTGCCGATTGTACCACTATCGGTATTGTCTATCTAGCTAAATGCCGATGTGGAGCGTTCTACATCGGCAAAACTAAACGACCATTTGCCAAGAGGATCCAGGATCATTTATACTATTTGGATGCTGGCCTCCTATATACGCCAATTTGTAAGCATGTGGGCCTCAACCACAGTTATGATCCATCATACATATCATTTTTTGCCCTAGAAGTCATCCCCCTCCCAGAAAGAGGGGGTGACTTCGATAAGAAAATATTACAGCGTGAGGCACGCTGGATTTTTGATCAAAGGGCCACCTATCCCCCAGGTTTAAATACCTCACTGTCTTTCAGACCATTTCTTTAAAATAAGTACCAATACATAAACATTTTGGAGTGTCTATATGAAATGCAGTGAATGAGTTTGGGCACTAGCATTGCCTCTTGTCTCGTCAACTCACAAAAATTCTCTATTAACAATTTGGCCTCTAGGGGTTCATGCACAGTCTCCTGCTACAATCAATATTATTATTAAATTTCGATTTATTGTCGCTGTTGTGTTGTATATATGGTTTGTTATGTGGTATGTCCCAAAAAAACCTCCCCCTCTCTTTTTCTCCCCCCCCCCTCCCTCCTTTTCCCTTGATGATAAATGCCTTATCTGTTGCTCTATTGATAGACATACAAATTATTTTGATTTTCCCTTGAGCCCATTTAATGTAAATGCCAATATTTTGGCATACATTCTGATTTGTTGGACATAAGTATATGTGTACTACTCTATGATATAGATTTATAACAATGTAACAAAGTAAAAAATGCAATCTCTTATTCCATTATGGTCCCTGTGTAGGGCGCCTTTCTGTAGTTTTCTCCGCTGGCGAGGTGGCAGTTTGAGATTGGACATTGAATTGTGCGGATATTTGTGAGTCCCACAATGGAGGTGAACCTAGACGGAACACCTCAACACTTCCGCCATATTCATATGGCGGAATGCGCGCGCTGCATTCAGCGATTTGTTTGGCCCATTGAGCCAACCAATGCCTATTGAGAGGTGGGGCGCGCTGCGCCTCACGTGCGTTCCACGTCAGTGGAGGCACGCATTGGACGCGGTATGTGCGCGCGCATTAGTTGGGACACACGGACCGGAAGTGAAGTCAGGGGTCATTTATGGCCATTCACTTCCGGTGAAGGTGAATACTTAAGACGGCGCTGACGAATCACATGTCAGACGCCGTCCCGGGTATGAGGAGACTACACAACCAGCAGCGGAGTGGTATTGGACGTATGTGAGGACTATCTATCTGCCTTATAGACTACGGTCGTGTACCGTGCTCTATCTACAGGTAATAGCTATCTAATACATATAACTAACTAGGTAATATGGTCTTTGGCCTTTGAATTTACTTGCTATTTACCTTCTTTATTATATAACATTCCCCTTACAATCTACCCCACTCTGCCTGTTTTGAACAATTTGCAATTATAGCTATACATAGAACTTCTTTAAGTATAACTTCATTACCATAATATCCCCTGACTTATTCGCTACGGGGACTACCATGGGACCTTTTGATTAGTAAAATATGGGATGGTTCGTCCTTTGATACCTCCCACATTTAACCTGCTGTAAGCCATTTCTTGAGTAGCCCTATATACTATCTTTTGTCTGTACCTTGAATAATTTGCAGAATCAACTTTATTGTGGGTTGGATATCTCATCACCTTAATATCCGCACATCAAACAGTTGGTTGGATCTGACCTCCACCGGCCTGTGTCCACCCTCATTGCCATTTGCGCTACCGGGTTTTCTCTGAAAGGCGTCCTGATAATTTGTCCTGTCACAGTGACTGATGGGATTGGTAAGCACACAGATATTTTGCTTTATTTTGTTTTATCTTTAATGTAGAAAATTAATAATGGATTATGTTGTACTATTTTATGTTGTACTAATGGCATCTTTATGTCACACACAGACCACTAAAACTCAGAAAGACTAAAGTTGCAAAGCCCTGATGAAACATAAGAATGTGAAACTAGTCGGCAACCTGCATAACCTACTCTTTTCCCTGTTCTCTGTAACTATTGTGGTCAACCTTTAATGAAATTATTTTATATGTATAACTTTTTTATATGTAAATTAAACTCTTTTTGATATATTTACAATTCTTGTCTTTGGTGTGCTTACCTTAATACAACGATTGACATCTCACGTAAAAATCCCTATATTTGGAAGAGGATTTTCCTCAACCTTATATGTTCTTTGCCCTTTTCTTTTATACTATTAACGGGATTGTGAGTTTTGGTCAATCGATTGGGGAAACATTGCTATCCACCTTGCTCTCTTTCTCTTTTATATGAACTACCCTTTGATAGAGGTATTCCACCTTTGAATCTGTGCAACTCTTCTATGTACACTTCTTGTTGTACACAGCGAATGATAACCCTTTCCGCACACTCAATTTCCGTTGCAGTAGGGAGGTTGGTACAGATATGCCAGCCATGACATTCTGAAGTTGAGCTCCTTTTAAAACAATGGGCAATGTGTGTCAAAAAGGCAACAGCCCTAACAGCTGATGACCAGGTTGAAAAACGTTCAAAACGATGCGACTTGAGTTTCTGTTCTGAACTCGCAGAGGTATGCAGTGTGGTGTACATAGACCTGATTTCTTTATCATCATCAGGATGTACCAGTTCATAGGTAGTGTCCGTGGAAATTGAGTAGGAGTTTTCACAAAGAAATCTTGGAGGCGACAGCCACAAGCAGTCGAGGAGAGCTGATGAAGATATAGCTCTTGTCCCACAATCGGCAGGATTAAGATCAGTGGGAATATGATGCCATTGCTTTGGCAAGGAGAACCTTCTGATGCGTTCTACTCTATTGCTGACGTACACGTAAAATTGTTTAGTTTGGTTGTAAATGTAACCAAGCACTATCTTGCTGTCTGTGTAAAATGTGAAGGAATCAATTTTTATGTCCATTTCACTCTTTATGACTTCGGCTATTTCCACTGCTAGCACAGCTGCACAAAGTTCAAGTCTGGGTATGGTATGTGCAGGTTTTGGTGTTAGCTTTGTCTTGCCTATAACAAAGTTGCAGTGTACGTCTCCATTAACTCCTGAGGTCTTCAAATAGGCCACTGCGGCTATAGCTTCAACTGATGCATCTGAGAAAATATGGATTTCCCTCTGGACAGCGGCTGAGATGGAGACTGAGGCATAGCAACGTGGAATTTGGAGGTGTTCTAGTGTCTTCAGAGAACCTCTCCATTTCTCCCATCTTTGTTGTTTCTCAATAGGTAACGGAGTGTCCCAATCTATGTTATCAGTAGTAAGCTGTCTTAATAGCATCTTACCTTGGATGGTGACTGGGGCTATAAATCCCAGTGGGTCGTAGATGCTGTTCACTATGGACAAGACTCCTCTCTTGGTGAAGGGTTTGTCACAGGTTGACACTTGAAAGGTGAATGTGTCTTCTTTGATGTTCCACAGCAGACCTAGACTTCTCTGCATAGGGGGCGTGTCTGACCCAAGGTCAAGGTCTTTCACACTGGCAGCATAGTCCTCAGGGTGAAATGCATTCATTAGCTCTTGGCTGTTAGATATAATTTTGTGAAGTCTCAAGTTTGCTACAGATAGCATCTCCTTTGTTCTGGTAAGAAGATCAATTGCTTCTTTAGCAGTAGGAAAGGACTTGAGTCCGTCGTCTACGTAAAAGTTCCTTTCAACAAATTGATGAGCGTCTGATCCATACTCAGCTTCTCCAAGCTGAGCTGTCTTTTTTAGTCCATAGATTGCTACAGCTGGAGAAGGGCTGTTCCCAAAGACATGCACTCTCATTCGGTAATCAATTACCTCTTTGTTGATGTCATTGTCCTTGTGCCACAGAAACCTGAGGTAATTTCTGTTATCTTCCTTGACGATGAAGCAGTGGAACATTTGTTGGATGTCGACCATCACCGCTACAGGTTCTTGACGAAAGCGAATTAGGACTCCAATGAGGCTGTTGTTCAAGTTGGGCCCTGTGAGGAGCACGTTGTTATATGAGAAGCCTTCGTGTTGGGCACTGGAGTCAAAGACAACTCTGATTTGGTCTGGCTTTCGTGGGTGATACACACCGAAAGAAGGGAGGTACCAGCATTCTTCTCCTTCTTTCAATGGGGGTGCGGGTTCGGCATGGCCCCTATCAAAGATATTCTGTATGAAGTCCACAAAATGTCTTTCCATCTCTGGCTTCCTGCTTAAGGTACGCTTTAAGGCGGAGAATCTTTTAACTGCTTGATGTAGATTGTTAGGTAGCTTCTCTCTCGGGAGGCGAAAGGGTAGGGGTGCTACCCAGCTATTGGAATCTTCCTGAAAGAACTCATTGTCCATTACTTTAAGGAATTCTTTGTCTTCTACCGAAGGAGCTAACATGTCATCTTCACTGCTTACATTGAAAAATGTAGAACCAAAGCTGTCATCGTAGGTGCAGGAAAGGTTTGTGTTGCAATGTTGCAACTTGCAGCTAGTTACCTTCTCCTTTACCCAGTAGTGATGTGGGCATGGCTCAAAGTGAGTATTACGACCATTTGGCAATACATTTGTCTTGAATGAAGAAATGTTAGTAGGCATTTTCATTTTGCCCATACAGACGTTGCCTATGATGACCCAGCCTAAGTCTAGGTACTGGGCGAATGGGGCCTCTGGAGGTCCGCTGACCTGTCTGTGTACCTTGTGGATCCTTAGAATATCTCTTCCCAGCAGAAGAAGGATATTAGCATCTTTGTCAAGTGGTGGGATTTCACTTGCTATTGACCTTAGGTGGGGGTGGTAGAAGGCAACTTCTGGTGTAGGTATTTCTCCTTTGTTGGCTGGTATCTGGTTACACTCTACAAGTGTAGGTAAGGGTAATTGTAGGTTGTTTTCTAGGGAGGACACAATAAATCCATGGGCCCTTTTTCCAAAAACCTCTGTAGTTCCACTACAAGTGCCTAAGGTGTAAGGGTGAACCCCTCCTTTTATGCAAAATAGATCGAACAGTTCTGATCGGGCAAGTGATCGATTGCTTTGATCATCTAAGATAGCATACACCCTTAAAGTCTTTTCTGGCTGATCCTTGTGATGAATATTCACTAGGCATATTTTAGCGCAAGACTTGTCACAGTGGTCTTCCCCACAGACTTCAGTGCATGAAGAAAATACCATGGTGGAATTAGGTACCTGATCTGTACTCTTCCCGCTGTGATTCTGCCCAGGAGAAAGGTTTGCAGGTTGTGAAGGATTGGACTCAAGGGATGGAGTGCTTGCACATGGTCCTCGGAACCGCACTCTGTGCACTTGATAGGGATTTTACATTCCTTGGCAAAGTGGTCGGTGGAAGCACAGCATCTATAACATACCCCAAAAGTCTTTAGCAGTTCTTTTCGTTCTTGTAGGGGCTTCTTCCTAAAACCGATACATTTTTTGAGAGGATGAGGCTTCTTGTGGATGGGACATAATCGGTTTGGGTTTTCGATCTTGCCGCTCTTGTTTGAGGCGGGAGCTAAGCCGGGAGTGGGGATAATGTCTGTCTTCCTAACAGATACGGGACCTCTACGGTTCCTGTAGCTAGTATGTAGGTCGTCCCCCTTAGGTGAGGGAGTATTGAACTCACCGAATGCAAAACTAGGATCGTTCTTGGTGTCAGCAATGTTCCTGACGAAATCGCAGAAGTAGGAGAACGGGGGAAAGGAAACCTTGTTTTCCCGTTTGTATGATGACCCAACTTGGATCCACCTTTCTTGTAGGCCATGCGGAAGCTTGCAAATGATAGGGTTAACTCCTCGAGCAGTGTCCAGGTAACTGAGGCCAGGTAGCTTAGGGTCGGTTTTGGCGAGCTGGACTTCGAGAAGAAGGTCACTGAGTCTCTGGAACTCTTTATTGTCCTTACCAGATATCCTTGGGAAATTTTCCAATCGTTTGAGCAATGCACTCTCTATGGCTTCAGGACTACCATAAGTCTGTTCTAGACGCTCCCATGCTGCGGCGAGACCTGCAGTCGGATTGTCAATGTAGACTGACCTGAGGCTCTTGACACGCTCTGTAGACTGTGGGCCAAGCAACCCGATCAGCATATCCAGCTCACGGTCGGCAGTAATACCGATACCGCCTATTATAGCTTTGAAAGCGCCTTTCCAGCTTCTGTAGTTTTCAGGATGGTCGTCAAAGTTTACTAGGCCTGACTTGGTGAGCTCACGTCGAAGTTATGCCGTGTACACGCGGTCGTTTTTTGCGATGAAAAAAAAACTACGTTTTCTGTGAAGTAAAAAACGACGTTTTTGAAACGTCACTTTTCAAAGACAATTTTGCATACACACCATCGTTTTTTCACAAAAAGCGAGGTTACGTTCACCACTCTTTTCCATTGAAGCTCACTTCATAAGTAGCTTCTGGGCATGCGCGGGTTGAAAAACGTCGTTTTGAACGACGTTTTTGCTACACACGGTGACTTTTTGTGAAACAAAAAACGACGTTTTGAAAAACGACACAAAAAATTCAAGCATGTTGGAATTTTTTTTTTGGTCGTCTTTTTGAAGACAAAAAACGACGTTTTGCCCACACACGATCAATTTAAATGACGTTTTAAAAAACGTCGTTTTTTTTCATCGCAAAAAACGACCGTGTGTACGCGGCATAAGTGCTTTACGAACTCTGTTGTATCGGTTGCCTCTGACTTTACATAGGAGGTTGTTGGTTGAATGTTGTGGATTGCGTTGTTTATGGTATTGTTGTAAAGAGACGTGGGAAGATATGGTGCAGCAAGGGCATTCAGCTGAATTGTTGGGTTAAGGTCTGGAACAGTACTGTTAGCAGGAGGTTGGTGACTAGCTTGCAGATCAGTGTGCCGTTCTGCGACATATGTAGGATCAGCATGACAGTCGGGAGATGCACTGTGGTGATTTTGCATGTAGGAAGTGGCTGGAACAGCTTTTACCTGATGGTGAGATGAAGTCCTTGCGTTGCCGTGAAACGTGGAGGTAATTGAGTGTTCACTGCCGTGGTTTAGAACATAGTTCTTAGTGCGTTCGAAAGGATCTTCTACATCTGCCTTGACGCTGACCCTTCCGCTAGCATTTTCATCTGCACCGATAGCTTGTTCCAAAACCTTTAGTTTTGCTGCGGCTGCCTCGTAGTTGCTCTGTTCCTTTAAAGCTTCAATCGCTGCCCTTTGACGTGCCGTTTGAGCTTCTACTGCTGCAACCTCAGCTTCCATGTCTGCTTTCTTTTTTGCATATGCGGCCTTTACTTTGATAGCCTCTGCTTCGGCGCGGGCATTTATTAGCTGTTCACTAAGCGTTGAGTGCCTTGAACTTCGGGATCTAGAGGAACCTTTAGAACGTCTGGTGGATACAGATTTGTGAGATACAGTGTCCTGTGGCAGCATTAATTTTGCTTCTGCCTTTACTTTAGTTCGCTGGATAAAGCTTTCTCTTTCCTCATTAAGAAGCTGGGCATTGTGAAGTTGCTCTAAGGACTCCTCAGTGTTGATGCTTTGCAGAATAGTTTTATATTTATTGCTTGTAGTCTGGTACAGTTCATATGAAGCAGAGAGATGCTTTATGGTGCCCTCTAGTTGCAGTACCTCATGTCTGGGACATGAAATCACATCAATGTGGGTGAGGATTTTATCCCAAATCTGCTTCAAACTGGTTGCTAGTTCAGTTCTCATGGATTCAAAGTTCTCTTTAACCTTCCAAGTGGGTTTCACAGAGCGTTTGGTCAATGCAGTGGACTCTGGGTCCTCATCCTGGCTTTCTCTGTGTGAAGCATGCTGTGGTGTTTCATCACACACTGAGCCCTTTCCACTCATGATGGCCTGCAGCACACAGGCTTGGCTGTAGCAGTGAAGAGTGTCTGTATACTGTGAGGAGCTGTAACAAGCTGTGCTGGGGTTGTATGCAGAGTTCTCATGCAATACACACAGTTACACTTCACTATGATCTGTCCTGTGACGTAGTTATCTCTGTGCAGGCTGCTGGATACGTTCTTTTACTATTCTGAATCGGCTGCAAAGGCTATGAATGTGGTTTTCAGTAGCACATGGCGCTCATTGCCCTGATGAGATTATTCATACCAAATGACCTTTCCAGATAGTTTACTCAGCCACAACTCACATGAAAGAAGATCTGGCGATGTTTATTCGTCGTATGATCCGTAGAATGCAAGTTACAACAGGTAAAAGAACGATTCTTCCATGCAGGTATAAGAGGAACATACAGGTCACATGAATGTACAGCATAAAATGACTGATACATTAGTGATGTCCAGTTCATGAACGAATCGTTCTTTTGAATCGGTTCTTTTCAGTGAACTGAGTGAATCGATTCATGTGAGTGAGTGAACCGTCTGTAATGGTTCTCTGTGCACTCAATACAAAGCATAGGAGAGCAGGCTGGTAATATGATCCTAGAGTGAGAGAGCTCGGCCCCTCCCTTCAACCAATCAGAGTGCTCAAGGCACAGAGACACTCAGGAACTGCATACATGAGTCATCATCAGTACACAGTACACCGAGTTAAAAGAATCAAACGAGTTATTGAGTTAAAGAACTGAGTTGAAGAATCGTATGAGCTGTTATAATCCAGTACACTGTAATAACCACGAGTCACCACCAGGAGAACAATACATTAAAATCACAATGATCAGGGAGCAGAAATACACTGTACAGACTGACTGCTTTAAAGACAGAGGACAAAAAGAGTCAGAATAAGAAAATATACTCATTCATATTAATTCTTTAACCCTTTAGAATTTAGTTAGCTTATCCTAAAGGAGATATGTATGTCTGTTTTAAAAGCATTTTTTTTATTTTTTTCATTAAACAATAAAGAAACCCCTTTGGGGCAATTTGTAATATACGGTAGATAGTGATAACGGGTAGTACAGGACATTCATTAACCATGAGTTATATTTCTAGAATTATTGCAGTCTCTCTGACGTTTGTGGTGACACCTAACGTGTGAAGCAATCATCGTTTAAGTATACATGCATGCCCTACACACGTTTAATCACATGCAGATATCAGGGTCCGTGGGGATAGTTTTAATTTTGTTTATTTTTTCACTTAACAAGCCCCGCCCCCTATGTAATAGTTTTTTTTTTTAAGTGACAGGTTCTCTTTATTGCATCTGGGGTCTGTTATACAATCATATGAGTATAAGATTGTGCTCTGTAACCTGGGTAGCAGGTGTTCTGTCAGATCAAGCATCTATAGGATCAGCCAATATTGCCACTTACAGCGACGCACAAACAGTGGTATAAACGAAAAGCGGGTTTTTGTGCATGTGAACTGCATTCTGATGGGCCAACTTCACAGTTAAAATGGCTAGCCATCAGATTTGTCTGTAGTCTTTACAGTGCATAATAAGGCTCCTTTCATACTTGTGCGACTTGGGACTACAAAGTCGCATGACAAGTGCTACCCCATGATTTCCAACGAGTACCGTCCATATCTATGCGACTTCAAAGTAGTCACTGCATTACTTTGGTTCGATTTTGATGCGACTTGAGGCAGAAACCTCAAGATTACATAGGTATTGCTTCAAGTCGCATCAAAGTCACGGTAAAAATCGTGGAAAAAATTGCACGACTTTCAAGTTGCACAAGTGTGAAAGCAGCCTAAAGATTAAATTTTACTACCGTGGGTACTTTGCCCGCCCGCACTAATAAAATCCGATAATTTTTACTGTGCATGCGCTGTGAAGACTACGGAAAAATACAATGGTTAGCAATATTAACTGAAGTTGGCCCATCAGAATTTGATTCACATGCACAAAAATCCACTTTTCATTTAAACAGCTTTTTGTGCATCACCACCTGGCTAATCTGACAAATTGTGATCTGATACTATAGGATTGTCTTCTGAGCACAGAACCAAATACAAGTAAATGTCCCCAGGACCTGCAAACCTGTGAAGAATCGTTCTATTGCTTCTAATCATTTAAGAAGGTTGAATCAGAGCTTTGGTTCACTTGCTTGTCAGTAGACTCAGCAAGTGAACTGAAGAACTGAAGAATCGATTCATTGAATCGGTTCATTTCAGTGAGTGACTCGAAATGAACCGATTCAGTTAAAAGAGTCGAACTTCCCATCACTAGAGAAGGGGGAGGAGAAACTAAGCAGCATGGTAACTACGGAATCCCACTAGGGACAAACTAGGCAGGCATTAAAGAGACAGTACATAATAATAAAAACAATATCATGTAACATGACAACGTCAAAACGTCACTTCTGCCCATAGCTCTTAAAGGGCCATTTTTTTTTCAAATGACAATTTTTTTTTATTGCATTTTAATGTAAATATGAGAACTGAGGTCTTTTTGACCCCAGATCTCATAATTAAGAGGACCTGCCATGCTTTTTTTTTATATTACAAGTGATGTTTACATTCCTTATAATAGGAAAAAAAGTGACCCAATTTTTTTTAAAGAACAGTAAAAAAAAATAAAAAATAAATGAGATTTTTTTTAACCGCACCTTGTCCCGCCAAGCTTGCGTGCAGAAGCGAACGCATACGTGAGTATCACCCGCATATAAAAACGTGTTCAAACTACACATGTGAGGTATCGCCATGATCGGTAGAGCGAGAGCAATAATTGTAGCCCTAAACCTCCTCTGTCACTCCAAATATGCAACCTGTAGAATATTTTAAATGTCGCCCATGGAGATTTTTAAGGGTAAAAGTTTGTCGCCATTCCACGAGCGGGGGCAATTTTGAGCCGTGACATGTTTGTTGGGTATCAATTTACTTGTCGTAACATTATCTTTCACAATATAAAAAAAAATGGGCTAACTTTACTGTACTTATTTTTTAATTCAAAAGAGTGTTTTTTTTTGCCAAAAAAAGTGCGCTTGTAAGACCAATGCTCAAATACGGTGTGACAGAACAACCACCATTTTATTCTCTAGGGTGTTAGAAAAAAATATATAATGTTTTGGGGGGTTCTAAGTAATTTTCTAGCAAAAAGAAAATTGTTTTAACTTGTAAACACCACATCTCAGATAGAGGCTCAGGGCTGTAGTGGTTAAAAGTTAAATAAAACACTTTGGCATTTTCTCAGTTTATACTATAATAATAAAACAATGTATCAATAACAATTATTATTAACAATAGTTGTAGTATTGCATACAAGTGCAGTTTCTATAATACATTATTTGGTTATAATAATAATATATTTTTTGGAGATCAATGGTGTGCTTGCAATATTTGCTTTGCATGTGAAATAGGCAACTTAGATTGTAAGCTTCTTGATGTGAATGTACAATATGTAAAGTGATGCGTAACAGTTGTCAGTGTTATATAAATACCTGTAATTATTAAATAAAGCAGGGCATGCTAGGAAATCTGAAGTCAATTTCATTTTTTGCCCTACTTGTAAAAAAGGCCATAAATTTCAATTAAAATTACAAAAAAGAAGCAAAAGCACATGGAAATCATCGTTCTTCTTTTCTGGGATGTCAAGGTGAGTTTCATGAAAGCCCACAATTGTGAAATGCCATCTTTATTATTCAGTGAGCTGTTTGGAAAATGTCTGCGTGTATTTTAAACTTATAGTCTGTTGTGCCCCGCAGGATCTTCATGCTTGATACGATTTTTTTCTTAGTAAACATCAATCCACTGTGTACTTTCCCATGGGTATAAGTGTGCTTGTTCTATCATAACTCAGATTCTTGTCAGAAATGGGTTCACATAACAACATCTGCGCAGCCAATGCACTGCAGTTTGTTTGACTTAGGCCGCGTACACACGATCAAATCTATCTGCTGGAAACGGTCCGACGGACCGTTTCAGCAGACAAATTCGATCGTGTGTACGGGCGGACAGACGGGTTTTTCTAGCAGACAGATTTTAAAGCATGCTTTAAAATCTGTCTGCTGGGAACCCGTCTGTCCGACATGTCTGCTGGTTAGTACACTAACCAGCAGACATATCTGTCCGCGCATGCGTCGAATGGATTTGACGCATTGCTCAGAAGTGTTTTTTACTTCCTGGTGACGGTGACGCTGTGGCGTCAACGTCACCGCCACGTCAGCGCGCTGTCTGCCGGCGGGGATTTTGGTTTGATCGTGTGTACACGATCAAACCAATACATCCCAGCAGACAAATCCGATCAGACCGATTTGATCGGATTTATTTGGTTGTGTGTACGCGGCCTTAGTGGTTGGAGTCTTCCAAACGGTAGGAGATTCCCCCAGCAAAAAAGGACCTCTTGAACCTGCTTCCAATATAGAAAAAAAACATATTTCTCAGTTGCATACATTTGCAAGTATATGAGGAAGCTGCGTGCCCCCTCAAGTTATCTCCGAGTCTTGCACGCCTACTTTAAAGGGGTTGTAAAGGTGCAATTTCTTCCCTAAATAGCTTCCTTTACCTCAGTGCAGTCCTCCTTCACTTACCTAATCCTTCCATTTTGCTTTTAAATTAGGGTGACCAGACATCCCCAATTTCAGGGGACAGTCCCCTGATTGAGGACACTGTCCCCGGGACCAAGTCTGTCCCTGGTTTTGTCCCCAGATTGGATTTAATAGGGGGCAGGGGCAATTTCAAAGACAGTCAGTGCAGAATTAAAATAAAGAAAAAATAGAATTACACACCCCCGCTCCGCCGTGCCTACTAGCATAGGGGGGTTGTATTTTTCCCATTATCTGTGCCCCTTTCTGATGATCATGTGCTGGTCAGAGGGGAGGGAATATTTCTTCAGTTTCGGATGCATGCCTATTCAGCGTTGCTTGCGTGTTCTTCTGCCTTGGCTCAAATCCTGGCCAGCCACCTGTCTGCTTATCTCCTTGCCTTCCCTGGTGGAGTGATCTTCCTCCGCTCCCCATCCAGTAGTAGCCGGGGCCCGGAGAGTAAGACTTGAGAGACTTGAGGCGAGCGGCGACGGGCAGAGAGTCGCTGATTGTTGCCATTATAGTAAATCAAAAAAATATGTCCCCGGGTTTCATTTAAAAAATCTTGTCACCTGCCGCCGAGAATGTGTTTATAGGGTGACCAGTTTGCCCCCTGCCCCAGAGCACCTGAAGGGCCCAGAGGTCTCCAGGGCCCCCGGATGGCAACCCCCCCTTTTTTTATAAAAAAATACATTATATATATATATATATATATATATATATATATATTTTTTTTTTTTATTTTTTTTTTATTATTATTATTAAAGGGCTCAGAGGTCCCCAGGGCCCCATGTGGCAACCCCCCTTTTTTTTATTTTTATAAATGTTTATTTTTGTTTATATTTTTTTATTTTTTTATTAAAAGGCCCAGAGGTCCCCAGGCCCCCCCCCCCTTTTTATGTATTTTTTATAATATTTTTTTTTAATTTTTTTAGGGGTCTGGAGGCCCCCAGGGCCCTGGAGAGCAAGCCCCACTTTTTTTATAAAAAAAATATGTATATTTATATATATATATATATATATATATATATATATATATATATATAAAGGGCCCAGAGGTCTCCAGGGCCCCCTGGATGGCAACCCCCCTTTATATATATATATATATATATATATATATAGATATATAATATATATTCATATTTTCTTTATATTTTTTTATAAATGTTTATTTTTTTATTATCTTTTTTTTATTAAAGGGCCCAGAGGTTTCTTTTTTCTTTTTATTAAAGGGCCCAGAGATCCCCAGGGCCCCGGATGGCTACCCCCCTTTATATATATATATATATATATATATATAATTTTTTTTTTTTTTGTAAAGGCCCCCCTGCTTCTCAATTTGCGGCAGCCCCCCTGCCTTTAAATTTCAGGCGGCAGCACCCCCCCCGGTTCTCTGCTCCAGGAGGGGGCCTATGCCTTAAGCTGTGTAAGGGGCCCCAAAATTCCTGATGGTGGCCCTGCGCATACCTCCCAACACGCACGGATTCTGCGCGGGACTTTCCGCTTCTTCCCGCAGTCCCGCGAAAGGGTTAATTTTCCCGCACTGCAATAGGAGGCAGCACGGAAGCAGGAGGAACCGGAGCGGTGTGTGGAGGACTGTGGCTGCTGAAGGGAAGCCACAACTTTAATGATGCGCCCCCCCCCCGCTTAACAACTATGACCCCCCCCTCGCTCGCATGTTGAAGGGGGCCCCTTCAACATGCAAGCCCAGGGGCCCCCACCACCCTAAGTCCTGCCCTGGCCACGACTAATATAAGTTAGCTTGTAAAGGGGCAATGTGGCATTTATCTTACTTTCCCAGGACGATAGGATGGGGGGGGGGGGGGGCACAGGGGAGGACCATTTACAGAGAATTTCTTTCTTTGCATAAAAGGTATGAGACCAACGGTTTGCTATGGTGGGGACTTTGCTAAAAAATACCGGACCAATAGGCGGAGACTATTCGGCAAGTCACAACATTTTTGGCAGTCAAAGCAGTTCCAATATATGCATTTCAACTGTATACTAAGCTGCTTATTCAGAGATAAAGGGGTTGTAAAGGTAATAAAAAAATTCCATAAATAGCTTCCTTTACCTTAGTGCAGTCCTCCTTCACTTACCTCATCCTTCCATTTTGCTTTTAAATGTCCTTATTTCTTCTGAGAAATCCTCACTTTCTGTTCTTCTGTCTGTAACTCCACACAGTAATGCGAGGCTTTCTCCTATTCATTATTTTCCTCAAAATTCTACAAACAATACCCCATAACGACAACGTGAAAGAAGTTTGTTTGAAATCTTTGCAAATTTATTAAAAATGTAATAAAAATAAAAAACGAAAAAAATCACTCATAATGGGGAAAAAACCCTGGGAATCAATCAATCTGCTGGGCGGCAGAGTCAAATGAATGTACCTGTACGCCAATCTGCCTGCCTGTGCCATTCTGCCACGTACATTGGCGTGCGGTGGTCGGCAAGTGGTTAAAGTTTCCCATACTTGTATTTTCCATTCTGCTATAGTAGGTGGATGTGGTCATAACCACTTTTGTGCAATGAGCTTATGAGCCTGGAAGAGACTTCTATTTATTGAAACAATATATTCCACCGGGGTTCTTGGTTTGTCCAGTATACCCAGAAGACATCCCCCAGGCTCATTAAGCATCCCGCTCTCAAATACACTATTACATACCACACCTGACCAATAGCGATGGAGTTTAGGGCATCTCCATAGCATGTGTATTGAATACAGTGGGTATTGGGTACAGTGTCGCTTGACTGCGTAAATTGTCATTCAAAGTGCGACCGCTCTGAAAACTTAAAATTGCCCTGGGCTGGAAGGGGGTGAAAATGCCCTTTATTGAAGTGGTTAAGCATGTGGCAACATTTCGAAATCGCTTTATTATTTTGAGTACAATCATACATCTTTCTTGGCATAATTTCAAAGTGCTGCTCCTAAACTCCCTTCTAGCTAAAAAAATAAGGCAGTCTAGATTGCCTCTTGAGAATTATGGGTGTTTCTCCTCATTATAGATGTCAGAGAGTCTTTTGTTTTCAATCAGTCTGAGCCTAGAGAGTAGATTTGAAGGGAGACGCAACCATTAGCAAGGCACAAACTAAGAAGTAAAAGCCACGAGCAACCAAGAATTCCTATTCATATATACATACAAATTGTACCTAGAAGCAAGCTTTCTGAATCATATATGTAGTAAGAAGTATATGTAAATTAAGCCTATCTCTTACAC
The DNA here is from genome assembly GCA_029574335.1 of Rana kukunoris. Classification (NCBI taxonomy): domain Eukaryota; kingdom Metazoa; phylum Chordata; class Amphibia; order Anura; family Ranidae; genus Rana; species Rana kukunoris. The sequence continues at coordinate 38,077,421 of CM056056.1, read as the reverse complement.
ATCTAAAACAGTAGACAAATCAGCGCAATAAAGACCCTAATACTAAGCTGCTGAACACTAGGAGTCAATTTCAAAAAAAAATTCCTATAGTAAATATAAAAGAGATGCAGCGCTAATCAAAGTCCATAAATCAAGAAATCATCCAAGTGATCTTCAAACTTGACTTATAGTTGGTACATGCAGGTGGTAAACGTGGAATATAGTGAGAGACCTCCACCAGGATTGAAAATGGCCGTTCACCTCACAAAATGGCACTTCCGATGTGGAAGGCGGATAAAAGCTGAAGAAGTCCCGCCCTTAGGGACGTAACGTTCGGATGGGACGGACATGACGTCACCCGCAGCCTTCCACACTACTGTCACGCTATTTAGCTGGCACTGGATATAGTGCCTTTGTTTGTAAGTGCTATTCTTTGTTTTTTTATTAAGTACTATTTTCGCGGAGAGCACTATGGTCTGTTATTCTTTTTACATGATATGACACATTTCTCATTGGATCCACCTGTGAGCCTGTCTGTCTGTCCTGTGACTCCTTATATTGGAATACAAGCCTGGATTTTACCCATATGGGAAAGTGCTTTTGACCCTTTGACCATTTTTACTGGTGGAGGTCTCTCACTATTTTCCACGTTTACCACCTGCATGTACCAACTATAAGTCACGTTTGATGATCACTTGGATGATTTCTTAAATTAATGGACTTTGATTAGCGCTGCACTATCTCTTTTATATCTCTTACACATGTATAGCTGAAAAAATAAAATTTTAATAAATATAGAAAAAAATACATATCCCCTTTAAGATTTTCACATTTATATATAAAAAGAAAACATTCTTTGTAATCTACGAGTCTTTGTTTCAGAATCACACCGTACTCACTTTAAAAACAATTCACCCAGTACAGTAAATTACTTTCTAAGTACATTTTGTAGACTTTTAATGTGCCATTTAGAATAACGTATGGATTAATGCATTCGTTCTTGATAGCAAGATCTGCAATTATTACAAAACAATTTGTCTGTTCGGCGGTATAAAACACTCAGGGGACGTCAAAGTGAACTAGCGGAAGCTGAGGAGGGAGAAAAAGGAAACATTTTAAAAGAATTTGGTTTAATGTTTATTACTTCTTGGAGCGGTGAAACACCTCTGTTTGTTTTAATAAATTGGATTAATTACAAAGCAACATTTTTTTTTTTTTTAATCTAATTTGCAGTGCTAGTATTTGTTTTAACTGCTATGAAAAGCAACTTACAAACAGCTGTGAAAATCAAATGGCCATAACTTGAGCTATAAATCAGGCTCAATGAACATCGTTTTGCTGAAAAATTGCTTACCATTCGTAATTCTGATAAACAGCATTGTCTTCTTATGGCAGAAGGGATATACATGTTCTCCTCTCCAGCACGAAGCTCAAAAAACAAGGAGCTCAGTTGCTGCTTATGGGTAGGTGCTAGACATGTGCATTCGTTTTTTGTCCAAATTTGGGGTATTTTCGTTATCATTTTACCAAACGAAAAACTAACGTGCAGAATCCGAAATCCAAAAGATCCGACATAAAAAAATACGTTATTTTCATTTCTACAACAGTTGGATATAGATAGGAGATTTGACATGACGCTGACAATAGCGATCTGTGTCTATCGAGCCTGTGGTCGAATGTGCCTAACCTAACTCTATTAGTCCAAGATTATTCTACATAGAGAGAAAAGATTCGACATTATAGAGACAGTGTTGGGGTAGACCAACGATAAAGAATCGACGAAGCAGCGAAAAACATACAAACGTCAAATCTGTCATTGAAGGCATAAGGTGTCTGTCGAAAGTTCTAAGAAGATTTGACAAGCAGCTAAACTGTACGACACCAAAGAGGAGGAGCAGTAAAATAGCTAGAAGTTTTCACTTGGAGAAACAAATGTGAAAGTCGGCTAACTGTTGGGGTAGACAATTTAACATGAACGACGAAGATTCGCCAAAGCAGCGAAAAACATACAAATGTTGAATCTGTCATTGAAGGCTTCTAAGTTCTAAGAAGATTCGACAAGCAGCAAAATTGTACGACACCACAATCATACATTTCCGGTCAAATGCTTCGCCCATAGGCTATAGAAGATTTTGAATGTTGATTGACTAGTAATAATAATTAATAAATATAATTAATAGTGTCATACAACATTAGAATTCTACTATACAGTAACTTGTAGGCGGAACATTTGACCAGAAATGTTTGATACAGTATTTTGCTCCTGACCTTCTAGAACAATGACCCACTCATAGCCCTCAATGACAGATTCAACCTTAAAGGATCACTAAAGGAAAAAAACATTTTTGCTGAAATGACTGTTTACAGGGTATAGAGACATAAAAGTTAACTCATTCCTTTTAAAAATGATTAAAAATAGATAAAAATCAATCATATAATGTGCCTTTAGTTTCACTTTCGTTTTTACTGGTTTTGTGTTTATGTGAAGTAGAGAGAGAGACAGAACAATGTGAAGTAGAGAGAGAGACAGAACAAAAACAAACAAATCCAGGGCAGTGTTTTGTTTTTAAATTGAATCCCAGGGCAGTGTTTTGTTTTTAAAATGAATCTGATTGGTTGTCTTCTCGCACATGCGTCGAATGGATTCGACGCATGCGCGGAAGTGATTTACTTCCTGGTGCGGTGACGTGGCGGCGTCAACATCACCGCCACGTCACCGCGCCGTCTGCCGGCGGGGATTTTGGTTTGATCGTGTGTACACGATCAAACTAATACGTCCACAGCAGACAGATTTGTTCAAATCGGTCTGCCCGACCGATTTGAACAAATGTGTCTGCTCGTGTGTATGGGGCCTTAGACACACAGCTTGGACCACAGTGAAAAGCTGCCATAAGATTTTTTTATAAGGAGCCAGACAAGCAGGAAGTGTGGAGATCAGAGCAGAATTACAGCAACTTCAAAGCAAAAACGAACAATTAGAACATGAAAACAGCACTGCATTAAGGTAAAGGAAGCTATTTAGCTAAAAAAAAAAATCCTTTAGTGATCCTTTAATTCATTTGCATTTTTTAACAAAACAAAATAAATAAAAAAAAGAATTTTCGGGTGTAACTAGTAAATAAATGTTTTTGTTTTTTTTGTGCTGCAAGTTTGAAAATGACTTGTTAAGCTATTGTTAGACTTGTCAGGCTTCACTCAGGTTGCATAACCACAGCAAGTCTGCATCAGCCAATGACAGCTGATTACGTGATGTAAACAGAAGATCGGTGATCGATATATAAGATCGGTTAAAGCAGATCACCGGCTTCTGTCAGAGGGACATCGGTCCCTCACACAAAGAGCAGCGGTTGCCTCATCTGTGTCCGCCAGTACAACCTATCAATACCTACAGTGCCATCTACCAGTGCCCACTGTGCCACCTACCAGCATCCACAGTGCCACCTACCTTTGTCTACCAGTGCCACCTATCAATACCCATCAATGATCATCATCAGTGCCACCAATCAGTGATACCTATCAGTTTCACCTACCAGTGTTTACCATTGCCTATCAGTGCCACCTATCAGTGCTGTTTATCAGTGCCACCTATCAGTGCCATTCAGTGCTGCCTATCAGTTCCAACTATTAGTGTCACCCCTATCAGTGCTGCCTCATCAGTGCTTTTCAGTGCCACCTATCAGTGCCCATTAGTGCCACCTTATCAGTGCCAATTAGTGAAGCCTATTAGTACCCATCATTTATATACTTTTCATATTCACATCATTTATTTATTTTATAATATAAAATTTCAAAACGACTTTTTTCAATTCTTTTTAGAAAAAATGAAAAGACCAGCAGTGAATAAATACCACCAAAAGAAAGCTCTATTTGTGTGGAAAAATAAATAATAATTTGGGTACAGTGTTGTATGACCACACAATCGTCATTCAAAGTGTGACAGCACGTAAAGCTGAAAATTGGTCTGGGCAGGAAGGGGGTTTAAGTGCCTGGAAGGCAAGTGGTTAAGGCCACAGTGAGATGGTACAAAATGAACCAAGTACTGTACTGAGATTACAGCCTTGCCTTTCAGAGGTTATTTACACATCCTCTCTTCCAGCACTAAACCCAAAAACAAGGAACTCAGTCTCTGAAAGTAAGGATGTATAAATACCTTCTGTTATAGGAAGGTCATGCTGTATCTCACAGAATTTTAGAGGTGGACTTTTTTTTTCTTTGTATTGCCTCACTACAACCTTAACCACTTAAGCCCCGGACCAATATGCTGCTAAATGCCCAGAGGCATTTTTACAATTCGGCACTGCGTCGATTTAACAGACAATTGCGCGGTCGTGCGACGTGGCTCCCAAACAAAATGTGCGTCCTTTTCTTCCCACAAATAGAGCTTTCTTTTGATGGTATTTGATTGCCTCTGCGATTTTTATTTTTTGCGCTATAAACAAAAATAGAGCGTCATTTTTGAAAAAAAAAAAACAATATTTTTTACTTTTTGTTATAAGAAAAATAGAAAAAAACAAAATTTTAGTCAAACATTTAGGCCAAAATGTATTCAGCCACATGTCTATATTAAAAAAAATCGCAATAAACAAAAAATTAGCTACCTAGCGGCAACAGCAACATTAATACAGCGATCAGAAAAATGATCGCTTAGTGACGCTGGTAATAGGGGGTGAAAGGGTTAACTAGGGCGGTGATCAAGGGGTTAAAACTTTATTAGGGGGGGGGGGGTACAGGGCTACCCTGAACCTAACACTAACTGACTGTCACAATAACTGTCACACTGACACTAAATGCAGTTATCGGTAAATATATGATCACTGCATTCAGTGACAGGGGGTGGGGGGGTGATCGCAAGGGGTTAAATGTGCCTATGTGTACTGGTGTCAGTGTAGTGTTGTGCAGACTTACTGTGACTCTTCTCTCCTCTCGGCGGTTTGAAAATATCGCCGAGAGGAGAACTGCATCACTTCCTCTGTCAGTGTTTACATTTTACAGGCAGAGGAAGTGACACAGCAGGGGCTCACAGGATTGGCTGGGAGCGATCACAAGGGGCGGACAGAAACGAACAGCCGCCCCCTCAAGACGGATCGCTCCCGTAGGTAAGCTGCCCGCCGCACGCAGCTGAGGGGGTCCCGGTCGGACCCCTGACCCGCTAGAAGGCAGGGACGTATATATACACCCATCTGCCTGTACGTGCCATTCTGTGGACATACATAGGCGTGTGGTGGGCGTTAAGTGGTTAAAGTAACATTAAAATCTTGATTGGTTTTGTTTAAAAATAACATCATGTTATACCTACCTCCTCTGTGCAGTGGATTGACACAGACCAGCCCCGATCCTCCTCTACGCGGGTTCCTCTTTGGTGCTCCTGGCCCCTCTCTCCTGCTAAATGTCCCCACAGCAAGCAGCTTGCTATGGGGGCACCCGAGCCGATGCTCTTTGTGTCCGTTCAGACATGGAGCCCTGGCTTGGTCCTGCCCCTCTCTCTCTCCTCATTGGCTCACTGACTTTGATTAACAGCAGCGGGGCCAATGTTGCCCCCTGCTGTGTCTCAGGCAACCAGGAGGTGAGTCCCGGACAGCGGAGTCTCTCATGCAACATCGCTGGATCGAAATGGGCCTTAGGTAAGTAGGGGGGCTGAGGGGGGCGCTGCACACAGAAGTTTGTTTTAATTAAATCCATAGAATGCATTAAGATAAAAAAAAAAACTTCTGCCTTTACAATCACTAGACGCAGTCTATCAGGTATGAGATGTATAGTTGCAATACACGAAGCTGGGCTAATGTAGCTAAACAATTAAGATCATACCTGGAGTTCAGCTTTATTAGTTGTATTGTTCACTTGTAACCTGAGAAAAGAGCATGGCAATGCTCCTAGTATATGATTGGATGGTCGTTTAGGATGATCAAAAGTGGCTGGGGAAAACTGATTTCCTTGCAAAATTGCTGTAAACGCTCAAATTTTGCTGATAGAGCTGCTTAGGTGTACATAAAATAACGATGCTAATAATAAAAGAACAGGTTCAGGAAAAATAAAATGAGCTTTATTAACCTTCAGGCTGGGTTCACACCGGAGAACGCAGCGGCTCACAGCAGGAGTCCGGTGCGTCTCCATTCACAAATTCAGGTCCAATTTCAGTCTGATTTTTTGTCTGAATTCGGACCTGAAATGGACCAAAAGACGCGCAGGACTCCTTGTGTAATTCATGCCGGAGCCACTCCGGAGATGTGTGGACCGGCTCAATAGAGAGATGGTCACAATCCCCTCCTATGCGAATTGGATGCGGAGGAAACCCTCATCCATATGGCACTAGTGTCAACTCAGCCTTAAGGCCGCGTACACACGATCAGACCGGTCTGATGAAACTGGTCTGCAGACCAGTTTCATCGGACCAGTTCGATGGTGTGTACGGCCCATCGGACCGGTGTCCGTCGGACCAAAGTTTTAAAAACTGCTTCAAAATCCAGAATTTCAATGATAACAATGAATCTCCTTAACCACCTAAGGACCGCCTCCTGCACATATACGGCAGGGCACATCCACGTACAGGTACGTCCTGCACCAGTACCCAGCCGTGGGTTACGGGCGCACGCCTGCGGCGAGCTCCCGTGACCCGGTCCGAAGCTCCGGGACCGCGGGACTCGCGGACCCGATCGCCGCTGGAGTGCAGCGATCGGTCCCCAGAGCTGAAGAACGGGGAGAGCCGTGTGTAAACACGGCTTCCCTGTTCTTCACTGTGGCGGCGTCATCGCTCGCGTGATCACTTATACAGGGAATCACAATCGATGACGTCACACCTACAGCCACACCCCCCTACAGTTGTAAACACACATTAGTGAACACATAACACCTACAGCTCCCCCTGTGGTTAACTTCCAAACTGCAAATGTCATTTTCGCAATAAACAATGCAATTTAATGCATTTTTTGCTACGAAAATGACAATTGTCCCAAAAATGTGTCAAAATTGTCTGTTTGTCCGCCATAATGTCGCAGTCACGAAAAAAAATCACTAAATCATTAGTAGTAAAAAATAAATAAATTAATAAACATGCAATAAAACCATCCCCTATTTTGTAAACGCTATAAATTGTGCGCTAACCAACCGATAAACGCTTATTGCGATTTTTTTTTTACCAAAAATAGGTAGAAGAATACATATCGGCCTAAACTGAAAAATAAAAAACGGCAGAGGTGATCAAATACCACCAAAAGAAAGCTCTATTAGTGTGAAAAAAAGGACGCCAATTTTGTTTGGGAGTCACGTCGCGCAACCGCGCAATTGTCTGTTAAAGCGACGCAGTGCCGTTTTGCAAAACCTGGCTGGGTCCTATAGCTGACTTTAGCCGGGTCTTAAGTGGTTAATGGGGACACGAACAGCAATAAATACTGACAAGCGCTCTAATCCCTCTTTAATTTTTTTTAATCTGCACCGATGTAAACTGGGGCCATTGAAATATATGGAAAATACTCTTCATACAGAAAAAAACTTTAAATTTTACCTTGGGATCCTGCCAGTAACACATTTTCTGTCCCCCGTGCTGTAAAGCTGCTCCTTTACTTGGCGTACATAAATTTTTTGGGGGGGAGGGTGGGCAGCAAACAAGCACCCATCCCCCGAGCGTCACCCACCCCCCTGCTGTTTGCCGGTCAAAATGCCACTTACCCCATCATGAAGGGTGGCAAGCAGCATGGTATAGCGGCTCGGCTCTGAGTCCTCTCCTCCATGGCGGCTTCCACCTCCTCCCCTCCCCTTCTAGGCATCCAATAGGATTGCCTGTCCTTTCAGCCAAGTGGGTGACCAGTGTCAAAACCTGCTTCTTAAATAGGAGGAGGATCAGTGTTACAACAGTAAATATTGTTGTAACACACCTGGGTGGACTCTGAGCACAATCTCTGTGACCCAAGCCCACCCTATATTGATGCCTATTAGCGCCTCCACAATGGAATCCATGCGCCATTGTCCTGAAAGGGGCCGGACGTATGGATAGGGGAGGTGGCGCCCGTGTGCCCTTAATGGATGGGTCGCCCGTGGGTTTAATAGTTCTATAGTTAACAGAAGATAACTTCTATGCAGGTACAGTCTGCTTCCCCACTGTAGGTGAAGCCTGACCGGAGTAGAATCACAGCTTGGAGAGGAAGTCAGGGGAAATTAGGTTTCTCTGTGGTTTCCAGGTTCATAGAGATGGTGTTCTGGTTGGCTGCACTGCATCCAGGTGACCTTTGGTGGCCATCTTGAGTCAGCAGAGTCTTTTTAAGTCCCTGCTTCCTAGGTTTTGGCTTCGCCTGTGGGTAGTGTAGGGTCAGGTCCTCCATGTGTTAGGGGCAGTATTAGTGGCAGGGAGAGGTTCCAGATGAGAAGATAAAGATTAGGGGCCAGATTCACGAACACTTGCGCTGGAGTATTTGGATATGCGCCGCGTAACTGTGCTGATGCGCCGACGTTTCTATGTGCCCGTACCCACCAAACTAGATGCGCCCAATAACGGCTCATTTGCGACCGGCGGAACGTTCCGACGCCAGAGTATCGTCAGTGTTTATTTTCGCTGGGCGCATCAGTCGCGCCCATTGATTTCCCCTGCAAATATGCAAATGAGGGATTTTTCACAATTCACGAACGGATTAGCACCATACGCTGGCTACATGCGCCGCGCGTATCTGATCCGTCCGGCGCAAAGTTATTTCTACAAAAGGCTGCTTTATCTTTACTCCAGACGGTCACAGGTCAGCAGGAGAGCAGCTACAGCAGCGTTACCGACGATAGGAGCTAGCTGAGCACCCCCACTTGCAAGGACAACACCTCTGTGTGCCAACATGCCAGGGGCACTCGTGGTCCTAGAACTACTGATGGGTCCCCTGGAACCAAGAAGGCGGGCACGTGAGAGGATATATCGCACACGTATGAACCTCTTTGGCATGGGGGATGAGGAGGTGTATCGCCTATTCAGATTCAGCCCAGATGCAATACTTGAACTAACCACAACCCTGCAGGATGACATCACCAGCCCAACACACCGATCACAAGCAGCGCAGCCACTGGTGAAGGTCCTGGCAACACTCCATTTCCTTGCAAGTGGATCATTCCAGCGTACAAGTGGAGTGGTGGCTGGGATGTCACAGTCCTCCATAAGCAGATGTGTGCACCAGGTTGTCCCTGCAATCCTCAGACGCATGTCCAACCAGTTCATCAGACCCACCACTGAGGAGCTGCGGCAGAAGGCAATGACAGATTTCTACAACATTGCCAGATTCCCACGCACTGTGGGGGCCATTGATTGCACACATGTGGCCCTACAGCCCCCCAGTGCCACAGAGCACATATACCGCAATCGGAAGCATTGGCACTCCATCAACGTACAGGTGATAGCCGATGCCCAACGCCTCATATGGCACGTCCGTGCCAAACACCCCGGGTCCAGCCATGACAGTTTCATATACCGTCAGAGCCCCATCCCAGCAGAATTTAACCAGAACATGTATGGGGACAGCTGGCTGGTTGGTGAGTGACAAGGGAGTCAGGCATGACTATCCCCTCCCGTGATGCACAACAGAAATCGCACATGCATGACTAACATTCTCCTGTCTTTTGCCTTACAGGTGACTCTGCATATGCATTGGGACCCCATCTAATGACTCCTTTCCGGAACCCCCAAACCAGAGGAGAGAGAAAATACAATGAAGCACACATCAAAACCCGTGCAGTGGTTGAGCAAACATTTGGGCTCCTGAAGTCCCGTTTCCGATGCTTGGATAAGTCTGGGGGGGCCCTATTGTATTCCCCTACCTTTGTGTGTCAGATCATCGGTGCATGTTGCATACTACATAACTTTGCTATGAAAAAAGGCCTGCATATTGACATACGTGATGACCTGACCCCCGACCCACACAGTCCCCACCTGCCAGAGGACACCCAGTCTGCTGATGGAAGAGCAGTCAGGAGGGTCCTCGCCGAAGGCATCTTTGGACACTAAACCAAAACATTAATCACACAGACAATGCACGCGTGTACACCACTGATGTCCCTAGATCACACACACCACATGCACATCGCATTGGATTAGCCCAAGTCCAGCATGTAGGAGTTGGGAGCAGTAACGCCAGCGTCAAGGCCCCAATGATGTCACTGTCCATTCACACACCTTTCACACATCATTCATTCAGCCGTGGGGTTCACTTCACCACCACGGCCGAGGGTGACACCCCTTACTTTCAGGAGTGCCACCCTCTCACATTCACACACCATTCACACTGTCCCCTGCACTCCTGACCGTGTGCAGTACAAAAAGAAATTAGAAATATCATATCCTGATCATTAAAAGAAAAATAATCTCATAACCTGAGAAAAATAAAAAATAAACTCATGACCTAAGTATGTCAAAAACAATAATATAAAACCAGAAAAAATAAAAGGCCTCATCGGGGATGCCGGGGGCTTCTTCTGGGGGCCCCTCTCTGGCTCCGCAGCTGCCTGGATGGAGTGGGTGGGGGTGGGGGGGCATCTGGAGGTGGCTGATCCCCAGGTGGGCCACTCCTGGCAGGTGTGGCCTGCGTGCCCTCCAAGGCCCTGGCTATCCGTCCAAGGTATGTGTTCGTCTGGGCCTGCATCCGGAGCTGACGGGTCACCTGGTAATGCTGGGCCCGCCGACTCAGCCTCCCCTGCTCCCAGATGGCAGCACTGTTCCCATGGATGGCAGCAGTGTTGGCCTGGACGGCTGCAGTAAGGTGCTGGATATCCCCCTGCACCTCCCCCAAAGTGGTGACCACTGCAGCGCAATTAGAGCTGACATCCTGCACTGCGTTGCTGAGGTTGGCAACGGAGCCCAGGCTGTCAGCCACTTTCTCCAAGTGCACCGCTATGGCCCCCATCTGTTCCGTCTGCCTGGCGTGATCCCTCGCCAACTGGTCCTGGACACCATCAGACACCCCCCTGGTCTTCTGGGTCGCCTTCCTGGGGCCAGAAGATGGATGTCCTCGGGTGGAAGGAGTCGCCCTTGAGGGGCTTCCAAGGATGGGGGAGGGGACGACAGACGGGCCAGGAGAAGGGGAGGAGACAGACAAAACCAAAGAAAAGTCCTGCTCTGCCACAGCAGGATCCTCCACAACCACCTCGGCAGGTGTGGTGTGGCCACTCTCCTCCTCCACAACCTCTTCACCACCCAGTGGCTCGGGCACATGATGGCGTGGGGGGGATGGGGTGGAATGCAGGCTGACAGATGATGGCCCAGCTCCGTCATCTGTGGATGACACAAAGCAGACACATGTTGGTGGTCCCACACACTTGGCACATGTCCCCCCCCCCCCCCAAATGCAAAACAACAAATAGGGGATTATAAAACACTTACCTGTCCTTGTGCCTTCCTCCACGGAGTCATAGCCTGCGACCCCCTCCACCTGCTCCCTCTCCAGGCAGCGAGCAACCACCTCCTCCTCTGCGGTCAGGGTGACAGGACATGGGGGACCACCACCTGTGCCCCTCTCATACCTCCTGATGGAGGCCACCTTGTCCCTCACCTTGCGCCGCAGGTCATTTATTTTCTTTTGTATGTCCCCAGCAGTCCGGGTGGAGTAGCCCAGGACATTGACCCTGGCAGCAATGGACTCCAGGATGCCCTGCTTCCTCTCCCGGCTGGTCTTCCGGCTTTTTTTGCCATGGAGAAATTCATTCTCCGTCTCCATAGCCGAGATAATCACTGAGACCTCCTGGGTATTAAAGTTGAGGTTCCTCCTCTCTCTGGGGGTAGCGGGAGCAGCCATTACAGTGCAAAAGTATCTTCCCTGGGGTGGGGGGAAACGGAACTACTTTTGCGCCGGAATGGCGTTTCCGCCAGCGCTTTTAAGCGCCCAGCGGAACGCATTGCGCTGACGTTTCCCAGGAAGTGGTGCCGACGGAAGTTGTGAGCATGCGCACAAGGGGGCGAGTGGAGCCGCACTCACTGCGCATGCTCCGTGGATGATGCGCTGAACGTAAGCCTCTGCGCCGGGCTCCGCCCATCATTTACATATGATCACACCCACTTCCACTTGCGTCGGGTTACGCCAGCGCGTTATCGTTACTCTGGCGCAAGTTTACGCGCAACTGCTATGTGAATTACAGGACTTGCGCTGAAAGGGTCTTCAGAGTAACGTAAATGAGAAGCGTTACTCCAGAGGAAAGATACTCTCATCTACCTGAATCTGGCCCTAGGACTTGCAATTGCCGAGTTTTGACGCACTTGCAGCTCCCCCCTGACGATTTAGCCTTTAGGCCGCGTACACACGATCAAATCTGTCTGCTGGAAACGGTCTGCCAGACCGTCCCAGCAGACAGATTCGATCGTGTGTACGGGCGAGCCGACGGATTTGGCCAGCCGACAGATTTGAAAGCGTGCTTTCAAATCTGTCGGCTGGGAACCCGTCCGCCCAACATGTCTGCTGGTTAGTACGCTAACCAGCAGACATGTCTTCTCGCACACGCGTCGAATGGCTTTGACGCATGCGCGGAAGTGTTTTACTTCCTGGTGCGATGACGGCGGGGATTTTGGTTTGATCGTGTGTACACGATCAAACCAATACGTCCCCAGTAGACAGATTTGTTCAAATCAGTCTGTCCGACCGATTTGAACAAATCTGTCTGCTCATGTGTATGGGGCCTTAGGCGGCGTACAGACGATCGGATATATCCGATGAAAACGGTCCGCGGACCATTTCCATCGGATATGTCCGATCGGGAGTTTGATCCGATGGCGTGTACACACCATCGGATCAAATTCCCCGCCGCCGGACGGCGCGGTGACGTAGTGGTGACGCGGCGGTGACGTTGACGCCGCCGCGTCACCGCCACGTCACCGCACCAGGAAGTAAAACACTTCCGCGCATGCGCCGAATCCATTCGGCAGCGGCGCGGCGGTGGTGGGAGCCGACATGTCTGCTGGTAAGTGTACTAACCAGCAGACATGTCGGGCGGACAGATTCCCACCGGATAGATTTCAAAGCATGCTTTGAAATCTGTCGGGTGGAGAAATCTGTCCGCTAGCCCATACACACGAGCGGAGATGTCTGCTGAAACGGTCCATCGGACCGTTTTCAGCGGACATATCCCCTCGTGTGTACGCGGCCTGAGAGTTCTGGTTATGCTCGAAATAGAGAAAGCATTTGATTCAAATGATCGAGCATACATGTCGGCCGTGTTGGAAGTCATGGGTTTTGGTCCACGTTTTCGTAACTGGATCAAGATCCTATACAAAGCCCCTTTAGCACAAATTAACCTGGGAGGTGAGTTATCAGAGGAGTTTCCCATTGGCAGAGGGACCAGACAAGAATGCCAATTGTCCCTGGCATTGTTCGCGCTTGTCATGGAACCCATAGCGCAAGCCATATGTAACTCTCCCCTCATTGAAGGCATTCAAGTAGGTACCATCACAGAAAAAGTAGCACTTTATGTGGATGACACAGCCCTCTTTTAAAAAAAAACTCTGAACCCTTTCCTTTAATTCCCCCCTGACAGCGTTAAAGGTCAACTGGGACAAATCTTTGATCCTGCCCATAGATAGGGAGGCTGAGGCCAGGGTTGACCTGGATTTGCCCCTCAAGTGGACTGCTTCTGCCAAATATTTTGGGGTAGTGATTTTTCCAAAAGCATCCGACTATGTGACCCTAAGTTTACTTCCGCTATTAAATCTAATCAAGTAGCGTTTATCAGCATGGTCCCACCTTCCCCTCTAACTAGTGGGAAGGATTAATCTTTTCAAAATGATTTTTATCAATTTTTTATCGTTTTTAACCACTTAAGCCCCGAACCAAAATGCTGCTAAAGGACCAGGCCCCTTTTTCGCGATTCGGGAACTGCGTCGCTTTAACTGAAAATTGTGCGGTCGTGCGACGTTGCTCCCAAACAAAATTGGTGTCCTTTTCCCCCCACAAATAGAGCTTTCTTTTGGTGGTATTTGATCACCTCTGAGGTTTTTATTTTTTGCGCTATAAACAAAAATAGAGCGACAATTTTGAAAAAATGCTGTATTTTTTACTTTTTGCTATAATAAATATCCCCCAAAAATTTATAAAAACTTTTTTTTTCCTCAGTTTAGGCTGATACGTATTCTACTACCTATTTTTGGTAAAAAAAAATTGCAATACGTGTTTATCGGTTGTTTATAGCGTTTACAAAATAGGGGATAGTTTTATTGCATTTTTATACTTTTTTTTTTTTTACTACTAATGGCGGCAATACCCACGGCTGGATACTAGTACAGGACGTACCTGTACGTTGATGTGCCCAGCTGTGCCATTCTGCCCACGTATATGTGCAGGAGGCGGTCCTTAAGTGGTTAAAAGGAATCAGTTAACTATTATGGGCTAGATTCAGCAAATTCTGCGTTAGTGGGGTTGTATCTATGCGCCTGATTCTTAGAATCAGTTAGGCCGCGTACACACGATCAGACCAGTCCGATGAAACTGGTCTCAAGACCAGTTTCATCGGACCAATTCGATGGTGTGTAAGACCTATCGGACCGGTGTCCGTCGGACCAAAGTTTTAAAACTTGCTTTAAAATCTGTCCGGAGGACAACTGTCCGTCGGACAAAAACGATGGTTAGTACACAAAAGCATCGGACCAAAAACCCGTGCATGCTCAGAATCAAGTCGACGCATGCTTGGAAGCATTGAACTTCGTTTTTTCAGCACGTCGTTGTGTTCTACGTCACCGCGTTCTGATCGGATTTTTGGTCCGATGGTGTGTACGCACATCAGACCATCAGACCACTTCAGCGTGGTTCGATGAAAACGGTCCGTCGGACCAGTTTCATCGGACCGGTCTGATCGTGTGTACGTGGCCTAACGCACAGATTTGTGTTAGATCCGACTGGCGTAAGTCTCTTACGCCGTCATACCTAAGTTGCATATTTACGCTGGCCGCTAGGTGGCGTTTCTGTCGATTTACGTGTCGAATATGCAAATGAGCTAGATACGCCGGCCGCAACTACGTTCGTGAATCGGCATATCTATTTGCATCGTTTACGTTAGGCTTACGCCCGGCGTAAAGTTACCCCTGCTATATGAGGCGCAGCCAATGTTAAGTATGGACGTCGGGACAGAGTTGTAGTGTACGTCGTTTACGTCGTTTGTAAGTCGATTCAGAATGGGACTGGGCGTAAGTTACGTTCACGTAGTTTGTATTGACTATTTGCGACGTGATTTGGAGCATGCACACTGGGATACGTCCACGGCAGGCGCATGCGCAGTTCGTTTGGCGCGTCATTTACGCGGGGTCACGGTTCATTTCAATACAACATGCCCCCTACCTGCCTAATTTGAATTACGCGCACTTACGCCGGCACATTTACGCTACGCCGCCGCAACTTATGGAGCAAGTGCTTTGTGAATACAGCACTTGCCTGTAAAAGTTGTGGAGGCGTAGCATAAATCGAATACGCTACGCCCGCACAAAGATACGCTCTCCATCCTGAATCTAGCCCTCTGTCTCTATACCCTGTAAACAGTCATTTCAGCAAAAACATTTTTTTTATTTACAACTCCTTTAATTCTGCTTTTCCCATTGGCAAGAATGATAATAACATCTCTCCACAGATCTCTGGATCCTCAGACAGATCATTATAAAGGTGTTAAACTGTATTGGTGATTTGTTTTTATTCACTCCAGCAAGAAAAATCCCACGACTGCACAATAAAATAGCCGTGAAGAATTTTCCTGCTTAGCCTGTACACTGTTTATATACACTTCCAATATGAGAGAATTGCATGAATAAAGCGTAATTTATAATCTGATATAAGAACATATTTTCTTTTCAATATCCAAGCATGATCGGGTCAAGATGTAAAACGATCCCTATAATTTGAATGAAAATAACTAAATCAGAATAGACTTTTATGTAAATTATTTATAAAAAATAACATACAGCCTACACATTATATATAATACAGAGATGTACTGCCGGGAAGAGCTCTCTTGGCATAGCACCTTGAATATCAATGTTCTTTTGTGTATAATATTTAGTGTGTATTCTTGTGCTCTTTCTGTTAGTATTTTTTATATTCTGCTAGACGGCAGCCTCTAAATTCAGCTCAGCCATATGTTTGCGTGCTCCAGGATTTATGTAACGTGACAAGCTAATAACACCTTATACCGTGCATAGGCTTTTGCGTCTAAAAACAAGAAAAACATTGGGGCAGATTCACGTAGATCGGCGCATTATCATTCCGGCGTAGCGCACCACTTTTCCGTTAGACTTGCGCAATCTAGCCGCGTAATCCGGCGATTCACGTAGCTTTTACGCAAGAGCTTGCGCAAACGTAAGGTTTTTTCCGTAGGCGTAAGGAGGAGTAATACAAATTGGGAGGGACGTGGGCGTGTTACATTGAAATGAGCCGTGACCCCATGCAAATGAAGGGCCGGCCGACTCGCGCATGCGCGCATGAAGGAAACCATGTCAGCTCCGTTGTGCGCATGCTCACAACTCGGGAGCGGCGCAATCATTGAAATTGGAAATGGACTAGGGCAATGTTGTGAACTACGCAGACAGCATAAATAGACACACACAAACGCCCTTCCATTGCAAAAGTACATCCCTTTGTGTCCCTTCCCATTGAATCAAGTGCTTTTGCTCTGTTGTTCGTTAGAGTGTGTTTTGTAGTTGTGAGATTAGTGTTCTGTGTGATCTTGTGCTTGTTGGTAGTTTTGTGAAAGTGTATTTTGATAAGTGTTTGAGACTGTTTGTTTGATTGATAGATTTCTGAGCGTTTGTTTTCTTGCTTTATTTTTTCATCTGATTTTTTTGTGTGTGTTTCTTGCTGAGTGCTAGTGTGATTTTTGGCTGTTCTTTTTCTCTTTGTGTGTGTTCTTGTCTGATTGGTTGTGCTTGTATTTGTGACAGATTTTTGGTGACTGCTAGTGAGTTTGTTTGGAAGTATGACTGAGAGAAAAAGAAAGCTCAATTTTACTGTGGGGGAAAAAAGAATTCTTGCCCGGGCCATTACCGACTATGGGCGTTTTCTCCACGGCCCGCAGAGTGCCACCACCACCCCGGCCAGGAGGAGGGAGATCTTGGATATGATCACAGAGCAGGTCAATTCATCGGGGGAGGGGGAGACACGGACCCGCTCTGGGATAGAAAAGAAAATAAATGACCTCCGGCGTGAGGTGAAAAAAAAACTGGCCGCAATAAATGCCCATGCCAGGGGCACAGGAGGGGGCCCACCATGCCGGGTTAGATTTTCTGAGACGGAGCGTGTGGTGGCCCTGACCTTTCACCGGCATGAAGTGGAGGGCCTGCCAGGCTTTGACACAAGTCCGGTCCCCGCGGTGCCAGGTAAGGTTTTTATTTCTCTCAGGTGTGTAGCATGTGTGGGGGAGGGGGTGAAAGGGAATATGTGGCAAGTGTGTGGATCCTCCAACCTGTGAATGTTTTGTGTCATCCACAGCTGTGCAGGAGGGTGCAGGGCCATCTGGACTGACCGCTCCAACCCCAGGACAGCAGCCTAATGAGGCCCCCCCAACAAGGCCAGAGTCCGCAGAGGAGGAACAAGAGGAGGGGGAGGATCATGCGGAGGACGATCATGAGGAGGAGCAGAATCATGAGGAGGAGGAGTCCATGGAAGGCACTGGCCCTTTGGTTTCTGCGGACTCTTCCCCTCTGGCTGCAAGAAGCCTGCCCTCCCTAAGGGTCAGCCCCCCCCCCTCCTCCCCCAACATGGCTCCCCTCACAAGGGCCTCCCCTTCTCCCCGGCCACAACCATCAGCTGGAGCCAGGAGGTCATCCCCAAGCACCAGGGGGGCGCCCAATCTCATGCCCGCCTGTCTGAGAAGGAACCTGGCCACCCAGACCCGCCTTCTGAGACAGCTCTGCCAGACTATGGGGCGGGTGGATCAGAGCCTGTCCTCCATTAATGATAGCCTGGGTAACCTGGACTCCCACTCCCGGGCCTCCACAACCTGCCTAAATGACCTGCAAACTACAGCAGCAGGCGTTGGGCAGGATGTGAGGGCCCTTACCCAGGCTATCCAGGGCAACACGGCAACACTTGGTGCTGCCCTGGACAGAATAGCCGTGGCCTTGGAGGGCAGGCCGCCAGGTGGGCAGATCTCAGGGGCTGCTCCTCCTTCCCCGGCTTTTCCCCTCCCCCATGCGTCTCCCCTGAGGGTCCGGGGCCGTGGCCGGGGGCGCCCCAGGCGTGGCTCAGGCAGAGGACAATAATTTTTTTTTCCCCCTTTTGTTTGTTTTGAAAGCTTTTTTATTTTTGTTCTCTGCTTTTTTTTGTTTTTTCTAAGCATTTTTTTTTTCCTATGCATTTTTTGTTTTTATGCATTTTTGTTTGTTTGACTTTTTTGGCATATTTTGGGTTGTGAATGATGTTTGAATGTGGGGGTGACATTCCTGCTGGAAAAGGGGTGTCACCCTCAATTTTGGTGGAGAAGGGTTCCCCAGGACCAGGGAGAAGTGATTCCCAGGTCCGTGTGAATGGTGTATGAATGTACAGTGACATAATTGGAGCCTTGACGTGGCGTTACTGCTCACCAGTCTTGCATGGTGGACTGGTGCCAATCCAATTTGATGAGGATGTGGGGTGTGTGTGCTAGGGACCACAGTGGTGTGCATGCATGCATTCTCATTGTGCCATGATTAATGTGTGTGTTTAACGTGCAAAGATGCCCAATATGAGCTGTCTCCTGACTGCTCTTCCCTCAGAAGACGGGGTATCCTCGGTTAGGGGTTGATTTTCTGGTTGGGGGGTCAGATCATCACGTAGCTCAACCTGCAGGCCCTTCCTCACTGCGAGATTGTGTAGCATGCAACATGCAGCGATGATATGGCACACGAAGTTTGGGGAATACAACAGTGTACCCCCTGACTTATCCAGGCATCGGAAACGTGACTTCAGGAGGCCAAAGGTGCGCTCCACCACTGCACGGGTTTTGATGTGTGCTTCATTGTATCGTTCCTCTCCTGGGGTTTGGGGGTTCCGGATAGGAGTCATGAGATGGGGTCCCAGTGCATATGCAGAGTCACCTGTAAAGGAAAAGACAGGAGAATGTTAGTCATGCATGTGCCACTTCTGTTGTGCATCACGGGAGGGGATAGTCATGCCTGACTCCCATGTCACTCACCAACCAGCCAGGTGTTCCCATACACGTTCTGTTCGAATTCTGTTCGGATGTGGCTTTGATTGTAGATGTAGCTGTCATGGCTGGACCCTGGGTGTTTGGCACGGACGTGCCATATGAGGCCTTGGGCATCAACTATCACCTGTACGTTGATGGAGTGCCAATTCTTCCGATTGCGGTACATGTGCTCGGTCTCATGGGGGGGCTGGAGTGCCACATGTGTGCAATCTATGGCCCCCACAGTGCGTGGGAATCTGGCAATTCGGTAGAAATCTGCCATTGCCTTGATTCGAATCTCCTCAGTGGTGGGTTTGATGATTTGGTTGGCCAAGCGTGTGAGGATTGCAGGGACAACCTGGTGCACACATCTGCTCATGGAGGATTGTGACATCCCAGCCACCACTCCACTTGTACGCTGAAAAGAGCCACTGGCAAGGACATGGAGTGTTGCCAGGACCTTCACCAGTGGCTGCACTGCATGTGAGCGTTGTGTTGGGCTGGTGATGTCCTCCTGCAGGGTTGTGGTTAATTCCAGGATGGCATGAGGGGGGAATCTGAAGATGCGATACACCTCAGAATCACTCATGCCAAACAGGTCTATGCGTGTGCGGTATACCCTCTCCCGTGCCATCCTCCGTGCCCTCCTCCTTCTTTGGTCATCTATATTCACTAGTGCAGCTATGAGCGACGATGCCCCTAGCATGTTGGCAGTCAAATTGTAGTGCAACACGTGTGTGTGGTCTGCTCCTCAATAACGGTGTTGCTTTATCTGACAATTAGACTTTTTTTCAAAAGTTAGATCAGCTTTTATGGGCTCTAACTTTAGACAGGACATTTTGCAGTTGCGCACATCGCGTAGCCTGCGCAGCAACTGCGTTTTTTTGTGGATCCCCGTAACTCCCTCATTAGCATATTTGACTAGCAAATCAATGGTGTGTCTAGCGCAGTTTTGCGCGAAGGGAAGCGAATGTCTAACTCAATTACGCCGGACCAAAAAACGTAGATTTCTGGCGTATATTGTTTTGTGAATCGCGTCCAACTATACGCACGCGCACATTTAGACTTACGCACGCGCAACAGCAGTTGCGCACGCGTAATCGCTCTGTGAATCTGGCCCATGGTGTGCTTGGCCTTGACATTCAACGTCACTGAAAATTTGAGAAACTCTTTTTACATCCATTTCTTTTTTTACTGTTATTCGCTTCCTGCACTGCCAGCACTGTACTGTATATCTGAAGCTCTACAACATGCTCTCAGCCATATCTGATTTATTACAGGAACTCTACTCAGTTACAATAAATGGAAATATGAAAATCTGAAGTCAAATATAACGACGTTGTGTTCTACCTATACATTACATATATTAATTATAAAACTTCTGGAGGGGCAAATCATTCCGCTGCAGACATATAAATCTCAATCTTCCAAAATCATCAGATTTTCATGACTGCTAATATCATTAGTCATAAGTAGGGATGAGCCCAACACTCCCGCGTTGGGTTCGCAACAGAACCATCGAACGGACTGATCGTTTGCGCGAACATTTAGAACCCCATTGAAGTCTATGGGACTCGAACGTTCGAATTCAAAACTGCTAATTTTAAAGCCTAATATGCAAGTCATTGTCGTAAAACATCTTTGAGAACCCGGGTCTTGCCCCAAGGAACATGTATCAATGGAAAAAAGTTTAAAAAACTGTAGTTTTTTCAGGAGCAGGACTGAAAAAACAACCGTTTTTAAAACTTTTTTTTCCATTGATACATGTTCCCTCGGACAAGACCCGGGTTCTCAAAGACGTTTTCACAGGCAAACTATAGACACCCAGCAGGTACAATATTTAAAGGAATTTTTCATTTTTTTATTTTTTTTTATTTAAGCATCATTAAAATCACTGCTCCAGGTGCGGTGATTTTAATGATGCTTAAATAAAAAAAAAAAAAGGAAAAATTCCTTTAAACATTGTACCTGCTGGGTGTCTATACCTGTGATAACGTCTTTAAATAGCACAATCACCTGCCTGCCAGTAAATTAGAAACAACTGATCTAGCTAAGCTATACAGTGTATAAATATATGTACAACTCCTAGGGATGTATATATATCCTCTACACACTGTAAATGCTGTATTTGATGGCCCCCGCGTGCATGCGTGGAGTGATGTCTAAGCCACTCTGGCCAATCACAGCGCCGGAGCAGCGATACCGGGAAGTAACCTGCCAGAGCAACGATACCCAGAAATAACCTGTGTATGCGGCCGGAGGGGAGACGAGGACGGCTTTGGGGGCTTCGAACATGCTCCCAGCCATATCTGATTTATTAAAGGAACTCTGCTCAGTTACAATACATGGAAATATGAAAATCTGAAGTCAAATATAACGATGTCGTGTTCTACCTATACATTACATATATTAATTATAAAACTTCTGGAGGGGCAAATCATTCCGCTGCAGATGTATAAATCTCAATCTTCCAAAGGTAAGTAATGCATAATGAGCTAGTATGCTAGTCATTCTAGCTCACCATGGCTTTGTCTTGCAGGTTTGTTTTTTTCCCCCCAGGTTTACAACTACTTTAAGCTTCTAATTCTCCACGTATTCTCCACGTATGCCTTCTAATTATTTTCTTCAGTTGAGCTTGTTTTCTTAGCCTCTCATAATGTCTTCCAAATCTGTACTATTGATGTCCCTCGTGTCCCTGGATTATTTGACCACATCTCTGCTTGTTAAATGATCCTGTCTACTGCCTCTATGGGGTTGATTTACTAACGGCAACTGTGCACTTTGCAAAGTGCAGTTGCACGAGGCTGATGCCAGGTCACATTCAGGTAAATACTAGACATGTTTGTTTTTCGGGTCATTCGTTGTTATGATCACAAGTTGTAAATTCATAAATTCATAAATTCGTAAATCCGAAAACTCATAAATTTTTTAGTTAGAAAATTTAGAATATCTGAAAATAAGAAAGAAAATTTTAAAGTTTGAAAGAACAACTAACTAACAATATCTAACTATTAAATTTTAGGTATTGGAATTTCCTTTCAAATTTGGCTGTTAGTGAACGTAACGAATACAAAGTTATCTAAACGAATGAATGCCGCATCTAAACAAATGGAATGGAACAAATTAATAATAATAACAATAAAAACAAATTATTGTTGTTATTTATTATTATTAATTTGTTACATTCCTTTCGTTTATTTTTTTCAAATTTCTCTTTATTAATCTTACAAAAATACTTAAAACACAGATAATACAAACAAACATAAACAGTCTCAATATAACCCCTTCATAACATTTGACTAATATTTATAATAATTATTATTATACTGGGAGATCCCCTTACCCTATGTAAGTGTAGCGCTCACCCCCGAAGGAGCCGCTGGTTGATTTCGGGGTCGGCGTATTAAGTTACCAATTAGGCCCCATACACACGATCGGACATATCCGATGAAAACGGTCCGCGGACCATTTCCATCGGATATGTCCGATCGGGAGTTTGATCCGATGGCGTGTACACACCATCGGATCAAATTCCCCGCCGCCGGACGGCGCGGTGACGTGGCGGTGACACGGCGGTGACGTTGACGCCGCCGCGTCACCGCCACGTCACCGCACCAGGAAGTAAAACACTTCCGCTCATGCGCCGAATCCATTCGGCAGCGGCGCGGCGGCAGTGGGGGCCGACATGTCTGCTGGTAAGTGTACTAACCAGCAGACATGTCGGGCGGACAGATTCCCACCGGATAGATTTCAAAGCTTGCTTTGAAATCTGTTGGGTGGAGAAATCTGTCCGCTAGCCCATACACACGAGCGGAGATGTCTGCTGAAACGGTCCATCGGACCATTTTCAGCGGACATATCCCCTCGTGTGTACGCGGCCTTATACTTGTCTAGGGGTGAATACTTGTGGAAAGTGAATAAAGCGAGTGTCCAGACATCAGGGTACGTTTTCAAAGTTTTAATCCAAGGCCCAACATGGCCAACATCAACATGGCACACTATAGAGAAAGGTTAATGAGCGGAAGAAAACTGCAGTATCAGGCCTTGGATATTATAGAGAGCAGCTTGCTTTTAGTACAGTCACACTTAAACGTCGCCACTCCTGTCAGAGTGGGTAAAGTGCCCCGGACAGGCACCTAACTTGGGCCTGGCAGCCGAAAGGTCACTTGCATTAGTCACTGGGAGGAATTAGGGCCTCTGCCACAGGCCTGTGGAATTTCCATACTTTTCAAAGGGGTAGAACTAATGGATCCTCCCAGTAAGTCACTTCTCTAGAGTCATCAAAGGACAGTTGAAGTGTACCTGTCATGTAGTGATGACCGGATCCCTGGTGGTTCGCCTAGGCCTTGCGGACAACCTCTGCCTCTGGGTCTCCCGAGCCAATCCCCCACCGTACAACTCCCAGCTTAGGATCTGGGACCCAGCAAGCCGCTGGGGCCCCTTTTCGATGTCAGGGTGAAGCTCCGCTTGGTGCACAGCTTAAGCCAGGCAGGCCTCGGTGGCGGGGCCCATGGATGCGCGCACCCTAAAGGTAGATGCCGCAACTGGAACGCGGGCCCCGCGCAGAACGTCTCCCTCTCTCTAAGGCGTCTACCACAGATATACTCTCCCGCCAGCATGTCCAGAGGGAAAATCCTTCTCTGATTGGCTGCTGGGAGAAAGTGGGTCTGTCAGAACCCCTTCCAGCGCCAACTGTCACCCAGGGGTAAAAACACCTCCCCTGGCATGCAGACTGGCCTAGAAAGCAATTCTAAAGCCTAAACTTAACCAATTTGTGAGTGGGAGCAACTTAACTCTCCCATTTCCCACTAACTTTAGCGTAACGCCCCGCCAAATAGGGGGGGGGGCATTACATAAGATATCCCTAACCCAAAGTTACGAATTTTCCTGAAATAACGAATGCTGTATCTAAACGACTCTAATCTATCTCTGTCCTCCTCTAATCTATTTTTGTCTCGCCTAATTTGAGAATTTAGGGGAGATGAAAATAGATTAGAGGAGGATAGAGATAGATTAGAGCCGTTTACATACAGCATTTGTTATTTCAGGAAAATTCGTAACTTTGGATAAATTCGTATTCGTTACATTCACTAACAGCCAAATTTAAGAGGAAATTCCAGTACCTATAATTTAATAGTTTTTAATGGTTAAGTTATTATTAGTCAGTTATTATTTCCGATTTTCAAATTTTCGGTGTCTGGATTTTCAAATTTTAAATTTACGAATATACAAATTTTCAAAAAAATCTAATGTACCAATATTCTGAAAAATGTGTTTAACAGGTTTAGTAATAGTTAAGTTATTATTAGTAAGTTATTAGTTATAATAGATTTTTCTATTTTAGGGTTTTCAGATTTTCAAATTTCGAATTTCAGAGTCTGTGAGTTTATGAAATGACAAATTTACAAACTTTGGAATTAACGAATTTTCGAATATTCAAATTAACAAATTTGTCAAAATTCATTAAACAAACTGATTTGGAACACACACGGGTTGGACGTGATGGACTTTTTTTTAACCTTGTCTACTATGTAACTATCTAGTTATGTCAATACATTGGTTGTATTTAGGAAAATATATTTAAATGATGAATTACAGAGCTTTATTAATTTTTGTTTATGTCTGCCTAGAGTTCAGCTTTAAAATCTGTGTTTCTTCAGCCATGTAAACACTTAACTGAAGTCTCTTAAAGTTGTGAAACTCTCATTACATCCCAAGACTCTAGTGAATGTAACTGAAGGATAACGAGCAAAAACGTCCAGCGTGCCCTTGAGGAAACGAGTCTCTTGTGGGCCCGGTTTTCGGAAGCCTGCTAGCAAGAAAGAAATGATGTGTATTAGGAGAGACACAAGAGAGCGCTTTATACAGAAACTGACTGTGTTTCATTCTGCACTAATAGTTACATATTGCAGGCAGAGCATGATGTACAATCATCATACACAACATCCTTGGCCATCCAGCAGCACAGTCTGGGGGCAAGACAAAAATGTTGTGTCACTTTGGGCCATACACTCTGCATAATGTGTTGTCAGCCTGATAAATTAATTATGCTCTCAGACGAACAAGAAAACACTTTTAATGTTGGCTTTATAATTATGTTGGGCGTTTGCAATTTTCATTTTTAGGATTGGCACAGAATATTACCAGTTTTAGTGTTTTCTTGTCCTCCGCTCCCACAGAGTGAATCCAGCAGACAGATCTTTTAAAATATTCAGGGCTGCAGCTTGTACATGTTGGACAGTAATGAGATTAAACTTTTTCCAAGTATTGATAAGTCTTTACGGAGGAGTTGGAGAAATATTGTGCTGAGTCAGGATCCAAACTGGTGGAAGCTTATAATAATAATGATATTCTTTAGGAAAAAAACAAAGGAAAGAAGAATGGCTACATAATATGACCAATCAAACGTCTATATTCTATTATAAACTATAAGACGTGCACTGCCGAAAAATGTGTTAGTTTTCGCTTTTGTTGCATTTTTTTTGTTTTGTTTTTTTCAGGTCATTGGTTAAGACAAAATTTGTATATTTGTAAATTAGAAAATTAAAAAATAAAAAAATTAAAAAAATTGGAAACATAATCTGAAAATTCCAAAGAATAACTAACTAACTGATAATAACTATGGGCCGGATCCACAAAGCATTAGCCATAATTTCAAATTTGCGCTGGAGTATCTTTGTTTTGTATCCACAAAACAAGATACGCCGGACATATGCTAAAATACGACTGGCGTAAGTTTATTACGCCGTCGTATCTTAGTTGCATATTTACGCTGGACGCTAGGGGCGCTTCCACGCTTCCGTTGATGTTCAGCGTAAAATATGCAAATGAGATAGATACAGCCGATCAAGGAACGTACGTACGCCCGGCACATTCTTTTTACGTCGTTTGCGTAAGCGTATGTCCGGCGTAAAGTTACCCCTGCTCTATAGAGGTGTACGCAATGTTAAGTATGGACGTCGGGACAGCGTCGAATTTTCCGTCGTTTACGTTGTTTGCGTAAAACGTTCGGGAATAGGGCTTTGAGTAAGTTACGTTCACATCGAAAGCATTGACTATTTGCGACGTGATTTCGCACATGCGCAGTGGGATAGCTCCACGGACGACGCATGCGCAGTAAAAAAAAACGTCATTTACGTCGGGTCACAAATAATTTAAATAAAACATGCCCACCTCTTCCCCATTTGAATTTTAAGCACGTACGCTGGCCCATTTACGCTACGCCGCCGTAACTTAGGACACAAGTGCCTGCCATTCTAATATACAGCGGCATAGCGTAAATGATAAACGCTACGACCGGCAGAGAGTTAAGCCAGGCTTTATGGATCTGGCCCTATCTCTTAAATTATAGGTATTGGAATTACCTTTGAGGCGGCGTACACACGATCGAGATACTCGTCGGGCAAAACTCATCGTTCTCCCCGTTGAGTTCCTAGTTCGGCAGTCGAAAAGCTTGTCGAGCCAAATTTTCCCATTGAACAACGAGGAAATAGAGCTCTCTTTTTTGCTCGACAAGTTTTTCAACGGGTTTCTCTGCGAAAAGTGTACGCACGACCGTTTTTTCTCGGCAGAATACGTCTCCCATCGAGGTTCTTGCTGGATTCTGCCGAGAAAATTGGTCGTGTGTACGCGGCCTCAAATTTGGCTGTTAGTGAACATAAACAAATAGGAATTCATTCGAAATTACGAATTATCCGAAATAACGAATGCTGTATTTAAACAATTGTAATAAATAAATAATAAATAATTAATCATTTTTAATACATAATACATTTTATTAAATGTAATAAATAATAGATTTTATTATTATTATTGTAATATATTATTATTTTGTTACGTTCCATTTTCATTTAGATACTGTAGGGCATTTGTGATTTTAGATAATTCGTAACTTCGGGATAAGTTGGTATTCTAATTTGAAAGAAAATTTCAATACCTATAATTTAATAGTTAGTAATAGTCAAATTTTTATAAGTTAGTTATTATTTGATTTCTGAATTTCCGAATTCTCAAATTTACAAATTTACGAATTTTTGTATATTCAAAATTACGAATATTCAGAAAAACTTGTTAAACGGGTTTGGATATTTCTGAATTTGTTTACACATGTCTATAAACTATGAAAGAAGTGTAATAGCTAGAATTTGTTCCATGGTCGTGTAGAGAAGATGCAAATACAATTTTTGCTATTCACAGTTTTGTGCTAAATATTTTAAAAATTACTCTATGATCGACTGTGTGACCAACCGGCAGCACCATTGGATCATTTCTCAGGTAAACCGTCAGAAATGGTAAGTCCAATAAATACTGGTGAGTGGCAGAAGGGGGACGTCCTCTCCCGCAGCTTCTGAAAGCATTCCAGTGGCTCATAAGCCACTCGGAATGCTTTCATGAGAAATCATTTTCCCTCTTATGTGCTTTTGTTTACATTTGACCCAAACTATTTCCTTTTCTAATACTTGTGGTCTCAGTCGGCACCAGTGTCAGCCCATCCTTAGAGGACACATGGGCGCAGCCTCCCCTATCCATGCGTCCTTCCCATCAATCAGGAGGCAAGTCTGTGAGACATGTTTCCCGATTGGCCAAAGCATCAGGCAATTCTATTAGATGCCTAGCGCTTTTTTAGGAAGAGGAGATACACGAGGGAGGAAGCTGGAGGAGTGGACATCAGAGCCACCTTAGCCTCTGCCCGCACTCCAGGAGAGAAGGAAAGAACACCACAGCTTCACCACATGTAAGTGCCGGACTGCCCATGGCGTGGGGGGGGGGGGTGCTGTTTCCATGCTGCCGGGGGGAGTTGTTTGTTTGCCGCCTCCCAAAAAAAGAACCCACCAGCTATCACTGGAAAAATTGAATGTACCAACAGCTACATACAGTATACAGTGGTGAATTCTAGCAGTGGCACAGAAACTTCCTGTTCTGTTCCTGGAAAAAAAATCAAAACGGGTGGAGTGCCGCTCAGCCATTCACAGAAAGCCTTGTATTTTGTCGATACAGCACTACCTTTGAATGGCTGGGGTGGAGATCATGACGTCATCAGTCCATCTCTCCACCCCAGCCAATCAGAAATATCACCAGGGGCCAAAGGCCCTTTGATTAGCACCAGCAGCCACCCTTTGATGCGCACCAGGAGTCAAATGAAATACAGGCACTTCCAAACATAGAAGAGCATGTAATTCACTCCATGTGTCAATGCCAGGCCAATAAGCACTGTCATACAGGGAGTCCATAGCCCTGTGTATGCAGCAACTCTAGTTGGCACAGGGTTTGGCTTTTTTTCTAGAGCTTAAAGGGGAGTTCCACCCACAATTTCACTTTTTAAATATAAATACCCCTGTAATACACAAGCTTAATGTATTCTAGTAAAGTTAGTCTGTAAACTAAGGTCCGTTTTGTTAGGTTGTTACAGCATTTAGATAGACCGTGGCCATCTTAAGTGTGGGCATCATGAAGCCAGACTGTATGACTTCCTGGATTTCAGCTTTGCATATCACGCACATGCTCAGTGCTGCACAAGCAAGGTAATAGGTTTCAGTCAGGTTTGCAAGGACTACTGGGAAACATGATGCCTATCCCAGAAACCCTTGCGAATAGCCATGTGACTTTAATAGCCTAGACTAAAAAGGAGGAGGAAGTAATGAAGGACTACAAAATAAAGGTATTTACAAACAACAAAATAAATAAAAATTGTCCATTCTGAACACTATAAGATTAGGGCATGCAGCAAAGACAAACATAAAAAAATGGGTGGAACTCCACTTTAAGCAGGGGTGAAAAAGTAAGGTACGCATATGCTACTAGTAAGGGCTATTTTAAATGTTCCCTTTATTTTGTCCAGCATGGGCAAAGCCTAGGCTCACTTTAAAGAGAAAGTAAACCCTAAACATCCTCTTTATTCCCCTGCAGAGTAAAAGCATAATGGGCTAGTATGCATCGCATAGGTTGGGCACCCCTGTCCTAAACTGTGCAAGTTTAGGAGATATTTCCAGTACCTACAGGTAAGGGGTTTGTAAGAGTTTACAACCATGTGAAAAGCCGAACTCTGGAAGCTGTTCTCCAAAAAAAAAAAAAAGTAAAAAAAGGTACCGGTCACCAGAATTGCCAGTGGTCTCCCTGCACCAGATCTTTCCCCATGATGAACTCACCATGTCTTGTTTTGCAAGTGTCGTGTCTTGTGTCTCTTGTAGAGGTGTCCATCTTGGTAGACACAGAGTTTTGCCTCCTCATATTGGAGCTTTAGGAAAAATTATGAAAGCGTTTTTACCTTTCCCTAACCCACGAAAAAGTTTTGAATTTAGATATGCGGTAACAAAAGTATCCATTCACTGTATAATTCATTTAAATGTATTTCCTTCAAGCAAAGTGATACAATGTATATGACTTTTGAGCCACTTACGCCATGAATCATGATTAGATGGGAATTATGTGCAGTGCCTCTATTATATTGTGACAGCTTTAACTGAAATATGAACCGAATCAATAGCCTACTGCTCTACAATCTCACACTTTGTGTCTTTTAACATAGTTTGGTTATTCATTTGGGTAAACAAAGCTTGTCAGGAGTGCATTGTATTATGAAGCACATCAGCTTCTGCTGTAATCAGATACAAATAACATTTGTTGTACTTTGATTACGTGACGTGACCTTGAATTTGTTTCACAGCTCTGCAATAAAACAAAGAAAGAAAAAAGTATCCTTTCAAACCCTCAGATTCTACTGGTGTAGTATTGAATACAGGCATGGCCAGTGGGGTGACCACATTTCCAAACTACCATTCAGGGACACCCCCCTTCCCAAAAATCAGCTTGTGCTATAACGAATCACAGCACAGTGATTGGACACAAGAGGAGGGATTTATGATTTCTCCAATCACAAGCAGGGGGGCGGGATTGTGCTCCTCCAGGCATTCCCGGCCAGGACAAGTACTGTCAGTGAGTAAAGCAGTGATGTGGCGCCCTCTTTTGAGGGTATAAGATTGGCCGGGGGGGTAGCTGTGTCAGTTTCAGTCAGGGACACTGTATTGCCCTGGAATGAATGTGCCTGGGACAGACCTGCAAAATGCGGGACTGTCTCAGGAAATCCGGGACACATGGTCACCTTAACGGCCAGCTTCTGCCTCCCCTTTCGTTGAGGTCCCAAAATATCCCATGGCTAGGGACTGGAAACGGTAGTTCAAGGACCATTCCACACATTACATACATTATTTTAGTTATAGGTGTAGCTTAGTAGGCTGGGTCAGCCCTTGTTTTCTTTTTTCTTTTTTTTCCAAAGTGTTTATTGAATTTTTTAACAGGGATAAAGAGTACAATAATGCACATTGGTGAGCATTGGGAGCATGTGCGGACGCAGCCGCCATATTGTTCTTGTAACATATTGAAATACAAACAAGGAGTCCAGATACTGCAGAACTGTAGCTATTAGTGGTACCAAACAAAATAAACAGAAACATGCACAAAGGAATGAAATGTCACGGGTGGGGTCCCTTGTCTGGGAGGCCATGAGAAGTGTCAGTCACACCCACCCTGGAACAGTCGATCGTGGGAGATGCTTCGTTAGAGGGCGAAGTGTTCGCTTTAGTCTCCCCATTGTCACGGGGGAAACGGCTTGGTGCAGGATATAGGAGACCAACTGACTTCTCATTTAGATACTTACGCCAGTCTCGTTAATAATTGTCTGAGTGGTAAGGTGGTGGTGTCTGGCATTAGACAGCAGACCTTGGAAGCACCTTGTTTTCTTCTACTGTATGTTTTGGGGACTTCAACAATGAGATTTCCCTGCCATATCTCCCAATTATCTTTCTGTGCATTGGGAGTTCTAGGTGTTGCTGCCCACCTTTGTGTGTACCATCTCCCCATTTCTCACAATAGATCACTAAAGGTATGCAGACCCCTGATCTAAGGCTTAGAGCAGTTTTTCTCAACTCCAGTCCTCAAGGCGCCCGACGGGTCATGTTTTTAGGCTGTCCATTATTTTGCACAGGTGATTTGATCAGTTTCACTGCATTAGTAATCACCACAGTCGTTTCATCTGAGGAAAATCCTAAAAATATGACCTGTTGGGGGGCCTTGAGGACTGGAGTTCAGAAACACTGGCATAGAGAACCAACAAAAGATTCATCGAGAGATATAGGAAGTTTTACTTTTCTGCATAAAAAAAAAACTAGAAAAAAGTTTTGGAGCTGTTTATTAAGACAATAATTTCAATTAAAAGACATTAAATCGATATTAGTGCACACAAACATGGTATGAGCTATAAAACTTAGAATTTGTATTGCTTACATGTAAAAACACAATAATACTTCTCTAACATCTTTTGGCTGTAACAAAGTTCCTCATGGACTGTGAAGACAGCTGTTATAGACGAAACGTGTTTGTGTACTAATAATATGTTTTTACATGTAGTCAATAAAGATTCTCGATTTATAGATCATACTGAGTGCCACCTTAAAGCGGTGTTCCGCCCAAAAATATTGAATAAAAACCAGCAGCTACACATACTGCAGCTGCTGGCTTTTAATAAATGGTTACTTACCCATCCTGGAGTCCAGCGATGTCGGCACCTGCAGCTGATGTTTCAGCTGTCGGGTGCTGCCGCCGCCATTGTGGGTAGGGATACATTTTGGCTTCACGCCGGGAACCCTACTGTGCATGTGCGATGCCCGCTCTTCTCTCCTACTTGCCTTGTGGCCGGGGGAGGGAGCCACGCACTGACATCACAGCTGTGGCCCGAAATCCTGGAAGTGGAAAAGGATACCTGTCAAAGACAGGTATCCTGTGTCCCCTCACCCCGAAAAGGTGCCAACTGTGACATTGGGGAGGAATCCGATGAGCGGAAGTTCCACTTTTGGATGGAACTCCGCTTTAATTCCACAATGGACTACTTTGTTTACGTGTGGGAACACTTTTGCCAGAGTACCGGTCTGTGTTAAAAAATGTGTGTAATGGAATAGGGTTGAATGTATATATGTCAGTGTATTTTATTTTTCTTAACTTAAGTACTGTTACCAAGGGTTGACAAGGCCTCTGGTATCCATATATGCAATAATGATAGATCTTCGTTAGGGATATATGAAGGGTGTGAACAGATGTCTCTCCTTCTTTGCTCCCATCCCACACGGCATTCACATGGTACCTGGAAATGCTAATGAATAAGCACTTCCAGGTTTAATTAGACACTGAAGGAGAACTGGCGAACATGGGAGTCATTTTTACCAACCTTAAATAAATCTAGCATAGATCTGCACAGCTCTGAGAGTGCTGCACCAATTGTTGATGCTTATAGTAATTGCAATGGTTGGTGCCATTTGCAGAATCAGTAGTGTGGGAAGTCACCAGCACTCTCAAGAGGCATTTCCAAAATATTTTGAGAACCATGAACTGTTTATTAGAACAAGAATACAGTCTTATATACATTTGAAGAGGAGGTTCCCCCCTCATGCGCATATTACTCACCTGTAACCATAAATTATCATGAGCAGTGCCGATCCTGACCTCCCTGGGGCCCTAAGCAAAATGACATGGCACATTAAAGTGGATGTAAACCCCCCAATTTTTTTTTTTATGTCACAATGTAGAGTAAGATTTCCTATCATCTGTGCCCAGTCTTGCCACACAGAGTTAATCCAGATCTGAGTAATCCTCTTTTAATGATCAGTGAAAATGAACAGCCCTGCAGATAAAAACCTGCCTAAATAAAAAGTCAGTTTAATCTCTTCTTGCTTTGAGTGACAGGTTATTTATATATCTAGCTTGGACATGTTTATAATATGTTATGCTAAGTTTATCATAACATGAGGTATAAAAAGTGAGAAATCCACCCCCCTCCCCCCCACATAACACATCCTGGTAATATACAATGAACTTTGGATCACCTCATGTTACGATAAACAAAACATAGCATATGATAAACATGTCCAAGCTAGATATGTAAATAACCCGTCACTGAAAGCAAAAACAGAGAAACAGACTTTATAATTTGGCAAGTTTTTATCTGGAATTCTGTTAATTTGCACTGAACATTAAAAGAGGATTACTCAGAGCTGGATTAACTCTGTGTGGCAAGACTGGGCACAGATGATAGGAAATCGTATACTCTACATTGTGACATAAAAAAATAAAGTTTTTTGGGGGGGTTTACATCCACTTTAAGCGGTGGGGCGCTGACGACAGTGACATGTCACATTAAAGAGAGTTGAGATGTGAGGGGAGGGGGTGTTCTGCTGTTGGAAATGACATCTTACATTAAATTGAGAAGCAGGGGGTGCTGACTTTTTACCTCTTCTCCAATGCAGCCAGCGAGTTGAGAAGCGTGGTGAGGGGACGAAAATGACTTCTCACCAGGCAGGGCCTCTAATAATTTGGGGGGCCCTTTGTAGCTTTGCGGGGCCCTTAAGAGGCTTGCATAGTGAACCTATAGGGTGGATCGGCCCTGATCATGAGCTAATTAACTAATCCCTTAAAGCAGCCAAGGTGACTCCGTGCCCACCTGGCCATTCTTGTGATTCATCAGGATTTAACTACAGGTCAGACTTGTTGTCACCAAGCTTCACACAGTAGATTATACATTATTGTAAGTATAAACTCAGGACACCTTCTCACAACAGCAGGAGCTCCAGTAGGAGTCGGCCCGTCTCCTAGATTGTACAGAGGCCAATGTGATCAGCTCTTTCAATTAACATGTTGGGCCAGATTCAGAGACAATGGGGTAAATTTGTGCGGGCATAGCGTATCTTCTTTACGCTATGCCGCTGCAACTTAGTCAGGCAAGTGCTGTATTTACAAAGCACTTGCGTCCTAAGTTACGGCGGCGTAGCGTAAATGGGCCGGCGTAAGCCCGGGTAATTCAAAGTAGGCTTGGAGTTGGCGTGTTGTATGGTAATCAACCATGACCCCACGTAAATGACATTTCTAACGAACAGCGCATGCGCCATCCGTGGACGTATCCCAGTGCGCATGCTCAAAATTACGCCGCAAATACTCATTGGTTTCGATGTGAACGTAACTTACGCAAAGCCTTATTCGTGAACGTTTTACGCAAACAACGTAAACTACGGAAAATTTGAGGCTGTCCCGACGTCCATACTAAACATTGCCTACGCCTCATATAGCAGGGGTAACTTTATACCGGAAAAAGCCTTACGCAAACGACGTAAAAAAATGCGCCGGGCGCACGTACGTTTCTGAATCGGCGTATCTAGCTCATTACCATATTTGACGCTTAAATCGACGGAAGCACCACCTAGTGGCCAGCGTAAATATGCAACTTAGATACGACGGCGTAAGAGACTTACGCCGCTCGTATCTTAGCAAAATTCCGCAGTATCTTGCTTTCTGAATACAGAAAAAAGATACGCCAGAGCATCCTAGAATTTACACGGCGTATCAATAGATACGCCGACGTAAATTCTTTCTGAATCTGGTCCGTTGAGTTCAGAATAAAAAGAACAAGAATAGTCTTTATATATATCTTGGGAGATATTGTGGATAAATATTTTATGTAATCATATTTTCTCAGTCATCCTGTGCCCCTAATGGACACAGGGTGGGTTAGACATAGGAGGTGCATGGGATCTGAAACAAGGGTTTCTTTCTCGTACATCACGGGACACAGAGCGGCATATTCATTACTATATGGGTTATATGGAGTACCTTCAGGTGTGGACACTGGCAATCTCAAACAGGAAGTCCCCTCCCTATATAACCCCCTCCCCTAGAGGGAGTCCCTCAGTTTTTTCGCCAGTGTCTTAGGTGTTGGTCACGGAATAGCTTTGCTCCACATCCTTGGGATTAAGGGCGGGCTAACCGGATCTGTCCAAGGAGCCTCAGTGCCAAAGTGGACAGTACCCGGGCCCCAAACCGTGGGGTTTTGCCTATAATGCTCCTCTTTGGAGGGCTGGACCCTGTGCCCAGGACTTGGAGTTCGTAAAGACCATAAGTTCCTGTTTGCCAGGGTGCTATATAGGTCCAGGACAGTGGGTACCTTCATAGGACCCCAGGGCCTGAAGGTCTATTACGCTACCCACGGAGATGGGAGAAGATTGGATCGTTTTGCTAGACAAACATCCTGCAGCATGGAGCAGGTAAGAGGGGAGCCTGCGGGACTTGGTTCGACAGCAGGCTCTCCGGGGTAACCTAAAAGGGGGGTAGCCTAAGTATGCTCTGCATTGGCAACCTTGCTCACTATGTCTGAGAAGACAGGATGATCTCATTCCCCCATCACTAGGTTCCCCTGTCTAAGAAACATTTGTGTTTGCTAGCTACCTGCTGCTTTCTTCCCAGGGCTAGTAAGGACCCCTATGGGGCCTTTTGGAGAGTCCTACCTGGCCGGGGGTTTGATTCTGCCGCCTGGTACTGCAGTCCTGGGTCTCCAGCAGCGCGGCTCCTCCGTGTGCTTCCTTCTCCGGCATACGCGCGCGCGCGTGCGCGCGCACGTCTTATAGACGTTTTTCGCGCCGTTCGGAGGGGAGGGCGGGGGGGGGGGCGTGCCTGCAGCGTCATCAGGGGCGCGCCTTGTGTGCTGTTATAGATCAGCAGGCTATAGTCAGTGCTCAGTCTGAGGCTGATCTGAAAGGGAGAGGACGCAGAGCGGCAGAACAGTGACTCCCGGTGGCGGAAGAGGGGTAGTACATGCTGGACTTGGTTCCAATGCTTTTCTGTTAAGCCAAAAAATCCCCTTTTGCAACAGGTTGGAGGCTGGCAAACTAAGTTTGGGGACGCTGTATGTTTTAAAAAAAAAAAAAAAAAAAAAGACTTATATATTAAAAAAAAAAAAAAAACAACATACGGGGCCCCATCAGTTTTTGGGCATTAGTGATCTATTGTCCCCTAAACCCTAGTTTTGTACTCCTGGCCACTACGGTCTGCTGTTGTAGGCGGAGTCCCTCGATTTTGTATTATGGCTTCCAAAAGTTCGGGGTCAAAGGGTACAAAAAAGACCAAAAAACAAAGGGGTTCCCCCTCTGATTCTGATGATATGCCGATACTTTCCCCGCAGCTTATTCCCATTAAGGTCGCCTTGGATGAGCCATTGGGGGGGGTCTGGTGCTGAGGCTGGCCCAGATCAGCCCAGCCCTGTGTTTATCACAGAGGAGATGCTAGCTGTATCCCTAGGGGGGCTAGAAGAAAAATAAGCAGCGTTGATCGCTAGATCTATTCCTGGCAAGAAACGGGCTAGATCCCCATCACCAAAAGGTGTATCCTCAGATGCTGAAATTCTCTCTCCGGAGGAATTGGAATCGCAGGAGGATCAACTAGACCTGAACCAAGAGGGTTCAGGGATTGAGGGATCTACCTCTGAGGAACCATTTTCAGACTCCCAGACAGAGAGACTGTGGGTGCAGTCTTTGACAGACATGGTCCGCTCGGCATTTAATTTACCATTGCCAGAGCCTCAGGTTCCTGCGGTATCCTCTCTGGGCTCTTTGAAAGCTCCTTTGAGCAACGCGGTTTTTCCGGTCCATCCTCTCTTGGAGAACTTGATCTTTCAGGATTGGGTACGACCGGACAGGATTTTTCTGCCGCCGAAGAGATTTGCGGTCATTTACCCTATGGAGGAAAAATTCTCGAAGAGGTGGAAGCTCCCAGTGGTGGATGCAGCCATCTCATGTGTGAATAAATCACTAACTTGCCCGGTGGAAAACATACAAATGTTTAAAGATCCGGTTGATAAACGGTTAGAGACACTTTTAAAAGCATCCTTTGCTACGGCAGGAGCAGTGGTACAGCCAGCTGTGGCTGCAATTGGAGTTTGTCAGGCGTTAAAGGACCAGACAAAAGAAATGCTAAAAGACATGCCTACCCAACAGGCAGAAGAGTTTTCTGACATTCCCAGAGCTCTGTGTTTTGCGGTAGATGCTATAAAGGATTCCATCCAGCAGGCCTCTCGTTTATCACTATTTTTGGTGCACATGAGAAGGCTCTTATGGTTGAAGAACTGGGCGGCGGAGCCCCCATGCAAAAAGCTTCTGGCAGGGTTTCCCTTCCATGGAGGACGACTCTTCGGAGAGGATCTGGATAAATACATTCAGACTATTTCAAGTGGCAAAAGTACCCTTTTACCAGTCAAAAAGACATTCAGGGGTCCTACATTTAAAAGGCAGCTCTTTCCTGTCTCAGGGCCCTCAAATTCCAGGCAGTATCGACGGCCGCCTGCGCGATCCAACTTTAACAGTAGATCGCAGGGACAGGCCCCTGGGGGTAAGAGACCATGGTATCGCAAGCCGACAAAACCAGCCCCTAAATCTGCCTTATGAAGGGGCGCCCCCACTCTCGCGGGTGGGGGGAAGGCTTCGTTTCTTCTCAGAAGTTTGGGAAGCCAAGATCCCCGACAAATGGGTCCGGGCGTCTGTAACCACAGGCTACAGACTGGAGTTTCTAAAGTTTCCTCCGCCTCATTTTCAAGAGTCAAGGCTACCAAAGGATCCAGCAAAGAAGGCCTCGATGCTGGCAGCTTTGGATCACCTGCTTTGCCAGGGCGTGATAATACAGGTGCCAGCCCAAGAGCAGGGGCTAGGTTTCTATTCCAATCTCTTTGTCATACCAAAGCCCAACGGCGATGTCAGGCCAATCTTGGACCTAAAGAGTTTAAACGTTTACCTAAGGGTTCGTTCCTTCCGGATGGAATCCATCCGGTCAGCAGTCGCCACGCTCCAGAGGGACGATTTTCTGGCTTCCATAGACATAAAGGATGCTTACCTTCATGTACCAATCTTTCAGTCGCATCAAAGATTTTTACGCTTCGCAGTGGGGCAGCGACACTTCCAATTCAGGGCGCTCCCCTTCGGGCTAGCCACGGCCCCCCGGGTATTCACGAAGATCCTAGCCCCAGTTCTGGCCAATCTAAGGATCCAAGGGGTCACAGTCCTAGCATACTTGGACGACCTTTTAATCATAGATCACTCACGGCCGTGTCTGCAACAGGCAGTAAACCTCACGGTTCAGTACCTCGAAAGGTTCGGCTGGGTCCTAAACTGGGAAAAGTCAGCGTTCCATCCTACAAAGCAGTTGGAATACCTCGGCATGAGGTTAGACACAGAACAGCAAAGGGTGTTCCTGCCCCTTGTGAAGGTCGAGGCTATCAAGGGGTTGGTTCAGTTGGTTCTAAGCAAGAAAAAAACAACTATTCGCCAGTGTATGCGATTACTAGGCAAGCTAGTGGCCACGTTCGAGGCAGTACCATACGCTCAGATCCACACTCGCGTCCTACAGGCAGCCATTCTAGCAGCCTGGGGCAAGAGAGCACATGCCTTGGAGTCCCCTTTGACGCTATCATCAAGGGTCCGACAAAGCCTGGCCTGGTGGTTGAACCCTCAGAATCTTCTAAAGGGAAGGTCCTTCAGCCCCGTTGTCTGGAAGGTAGTTACCACAGACGCCAGCCTGGCAGGCTGGGGGGCGGTCTTGGAGGGGTTCTCTCGCCAGGGAACTTGGGTGGAAGCAGAGAGGCAGCTACCCATCAATGTCTTGGAGATCAGAGCTGCTCGCCTAGCCCTCCTGGCATGGACTTCCAGATTACAGGGGTCCCCGGTGAGAATCCAGTCAGACAATGCCACAGCGGTGGCATACATAAACCACCAAGGGGGAACCAGGAGTCAGGCCGCTCAGAGGGAGGTGAGCTTGATTTTTCAGTGGGCAGAGGTTTATGTACCCTGCATTTCGGTGATATTCATTCCCGGAGTGGACAACCTGCAGGCAGACTTCTTAAGTCGCCAGATTCTGTCGCCGGGGGAGTGGTCTCTGCATCCCCAGGTCTTTCGGACAATCTGCCAGAAGTGGGGAATGCCAGACGTAGATATAATGGCATCCAGGTTCAACAAGAAACTAGACAGGTTCGTGTCTCGAGCGAGGGACCCTATGGCCTGCGGAACCGATGCGTTGGTTTGCCCTTGGCATCAATTCAAACTTCTATATGCATTCCCTCCGCTACAGTTACTTCCTCGCCTGTTGCGCAGGATCAGAGTGGAGCACAAGCCAGTCATTCTAGTAGCTCCAGCTTGGCCCCGGAGGACATGGTACTCACTAGTCCTGAAGATGGCAGTGGGAGACCCTTGGACTCTTCCTCTACGACCAGACCTACTCTCACAAGGCCCGATCCTCCACCCTACATTACAGCGTCTACATTTGACGGCCTGGAGGCTGAATCCCTGATTCTCAGGGGTAGAGGTCTGTCTAGGCAGGTAATTCCTACCCTGATTAGGGCTAGAAAGCCGGCCTCCAGGGTGATTTATTACAGGGTGTGGAGGAACTACGTAGGCTGGTGTGAATCCAAAAGATGGAATTCCCGCAAATATACCATTGATAGGGTGTTAAGTTTTCTCCAGCTAGGAGTGGATAAAGGCCTGGCATTAAGCACAATCAAGGGACAGATTTCAGCTCTGTCAGTGTGGTTTCAGAGGCCGCTGGCCACCCACTCGCTGGTAAAGACCTTCATACAGGGGGTCTTGCGTATTAATCCTCCTGTCAAGTCACCAATTTGTCCATGGGACTTAAATCTTGTCCTGTCCACTCTACAGAAACAACCCTTTGAGCCGTTGGCTGAGATTCCTTTAGTTTTACTGACAAGAAAGTTGGTTTTCTTGGTCGCCATAGTTTCGGCCAGGAGAGTGTCAGAGTTGGCAGCCTTATCGTGTAAGGAACCATATCTCATTCTACATAAGGACAGGGCAGTTCTCCGGCCCCATCCTTCCTTTCTACCAAAGGTTATATCCAATTTTCACTTGAACCAGGATTTGGTACTTCCATCCTTCTTTCCGAAACCCACATCTAGAAAGGAGGGGTTGCTGCATACCTTGGATATTGTCCGGGCCATGAAGGCCTATCTTAAAGCTACAGAAAAGATCCGGAAAACAGATGTGTTGTTCGTTCTACCAGATGGCCCCAAGAAGGGGCAGGCAGCTGCAAAATCCACCATCTCGAGATGGATTAGACAATTAATCATTCAGGCCTACGGTTTGAAGAGGTTGCCTCCTCCTTTGTCGGTAAAAGCCCATTCTACCAGGGCCATGGGCGCCTCCTGGGCAGCACACCATCAGATCTCTATGGCTCAGATATGCAAGGCGGCGACGTGGTCATCAGTCCACACGTTTACAAAGTTTTATCAACTAGACGTGAGAAGGAATGCGGATTCAGCCTTTGGGCAGGCAGTACTACAGGCTGCGGTTTAAGATCCTCGGGATCGGGGGCACCCTTGGTTGAAAAAAAAAAAAAAAAAAAAAAAAGTTTTTTCTTGACTAAGTTGGATTTATTATTATTATTTGAGTATACCTCTAAATTAAATCTCTTTTGAGAAGATGTCTCCCTCCCCTCATTAAAGCATTGCTTTCGGACATCCCATATAGTAATGAATATGCCGCTCTGTGTCCCGTGATGTACGAGAAAGAAAAAGGGATTTTTAAATACAGCTTACCTGTAAAATCCTTTTCTTGGAGTACATCACGGGACACAGAGCTCCCACCCCTCTTTTGGGGAACATTTTTGGGAGGCATACTGCTTGCTACAAAACTGAGGGACTCCTTCTAGGGGAGGGGGTTATATAGGGAGGGGACTTCCTGTTTGAGATTGCCAGTGTCCACACCTAAAGGTACTCCATATAACCCATATAGTAATGAATATGCCGCTCTGTGTCCCGTGATGTACTCCAAGAAAAGGATTTTACAGGTAAGCTGTATTTAAAAATCCCTTTTTCCCATCCCTTTCATGGGATTCTGGGTTTCACGGGCCCCCCTGTCACACCAATCACACCATATTAGTGTTGGAGATGGAGATCACATGGCTTTGTTGAAAAAGTATAGACAGATGTAAATAGAGGACCTTGTTTTACCTTCCTATCTATAGCAAAGATTACACTTGTGTTGGCCACATATTTCACATAAAACTGAAACCAGAACATGATATTAGGAGTTGCCTTTTCAAGATACATCCCTGATCTAATAAGCAGATAATTGGCCAGATTCATAAAGAGTTATGATGGTGTATCAGTATGTATCAGTATATGCTTAAAGTGAGATAGACTTAAATGTTGCTAAGATACGACCGGCGTAAGTCTCCTACACCGCCGTACCTTAGCTGCCTATTTACACTGGCCGCTAGGGGCGTGTACGCTGATTTATGCCTAGAATATGTAAATCAGCGAAATACGCCTATTCACGAACGTACGCCCGGCCGTCGCAGTAAAGATACGCCGTTTACATAAGGCGTTTTCAGGCGTAAAGATAAACCACCAAAAAGATGGCGCAGCCAATGTTAAGTATGGACGTCGGGACTGCGTAGAATTTTTCACGTTTTACGTTGTTTGCGTAACTCGTCCGTGAATAGGGCTGGCCGTAAATGACGTTCATGTCGAAACCAATGAGTGTTAGCGGCGTAATTTGGAGCATGCGCACTGGGATACGTCCACGGACGGCGCATGCGCCGTTAGTAAAAAACGGCATTTACGTGGGGTCACACTTAATTTAAATAAAACACGCCCACATCAAACACATTTGAATTAGGCGGGCTTACGCCTCCCCATTTACGCTACGCCGCCGTAACTTAGGGAACAATTGCTTTGTGAATACAGCACTTGCTTCTCTAATTTACGGTGGCGTAGCGTATGTGAGATACGCTACGCCCACATAAATATACGCCGCTCTACGTAAATCTACCCAAATGTCGTTTACTATTTGCAGCTAGACATCAGGACTTTGAGCCCTCGCTCTACTTTCTGTTTATTGTTCTTCTGTACGGCTGGGCCCAGTAGCAGAATTATGAATTGCTATGGATCTAATAGTTATGACTTCATCTACAATATAGCATCCTTCAATTGGTATCATCTATGGGATGTTACAAACCTGGTGCAGCTTCACAACTCAAGTAGTTCATCTCTCAGTAATTTTGATCATTTGTCTTCCAGAGCATGCCCCAAGCAAGAGCCAGCACTGCTTTGATAGTGGCTCCCTACCAATTTGTTTTTGATCAAATATTTATGCATTAACGCGGTTTCTCAACTTAAACTCTTTATGTACTGTACATGTAATATCTCATCTGCTCGACCTTAATGAGAGATCTAATAATGGTTTATGGAGTGACAGTTAAATTAATGACAAGTCATCACTGCCAAGGCCTAAAACTAATTCTGTAATGTAGGAATGTATCCTAAATTTAATCGGCTAGGAAGAGCATAGTAAACTACATTAATTACATTTATTTTTTTGAAAATTGTGCCACATTTATTTATTTATTTTTGTTTACAAACTTAAACTTTTAACTTTTTTATTTAGAGGAAAAATTTGTGGT
Source organism: Rana kukunoris (assembly GCA_029574335.1). Lineage (NCBI taxonomy): Eukaryota > Metazoa > Chordata > Amphibia > Anura > Ranidae > Rana > Rana kukunoris. The sequence goes on along the minus strand of CM056056.1, from coordinate 38,035,088 downwards.
ACAAGAGTATATTACATATAAATAGGAATCGTTCACATAAACTATTGTACAAATGTAATAATATCAGTTTTATAATAAGTATTCTGTTAGCCTGAATACACAAGTACTGGTTGTATAAAAGAAGGGGACACTGATAAAATAAAGAAAAATTTAATTAAATACATTTGAATATGGTACATTGCTTTTAACATTTGACAATATACTATCACTATGATGAATGAGTATTTAAATTCTTCCATAGGTCTTACCAAAATATAACTTCAGTTATTTAGGGGTTGAACGAGAATTTCAGCGTGTTCGAACCATGGATACTATTTTTTTTTTTGTTTCCAATGTTTTTATATTTCAAAAGAAAAAGAAAACAATAAAACACAAACAGCACATATCAGTGTTATAAAAGCCAAAACATAAGTACAAGCCATTGGAGATATAAAAATACAACCGGCATACATCATATTCCTGGGACCGTATTACAGATCCACCAGCTAATGAAATCTGAAGCAAAGCTAGCACAGGACTCCTCAACTGAGTGTCCAACTTATCCTAAGGACCCAGCACACAAAAAATAATTCAAACAGAAAACAAAGAAAAGAAGAAGGAAAAGAATAGTCAAGAAAAGTCAAGAAAATAAGAGAAAACAGAGGAAAGGGGGAGCACTCCAAGTTTTAAAAGGATACATCTTAGATCCTAACGTAGTCGTGAGATAGCCTATCCAAGGGTCCCAGATTTTATGAAACTCATCAACCTTATCCTCTAAAATAGCCGACAACCTCTTATTCACCATTATCCAAGACAATTTATTCTTCAGCAAATAGAAAGGAACAGTGGGGGACTTCCATGATTTTGCTATAGATATTCTTGCCCCTACAAAGATAAAGGCTATCAACTATTTTTTGTTGTAAAAATGGGTAGTGTTATATATAATGAATGAAAAATTATTTTCATGAGACAGTATGAATTCAATATTACTTTCAATTGATTGATAGGGAATATAATAAGAAGGCCAATATGGTGGCCTGAGTTTATGGGAGGAGCCCGGAGGGTACTTAAGCAGCCCACTCGCACCTGCTCTTTGTCGGTTCAGTGTGTGGTACTACACGTCACTGGGCCGACTCTTCCCAGCTCACCTCATGTTCGTGAGTCTGCGCATTCACTCGTATTCGACACCCTCCTGCCCTTCCATTTTTCAGGGCACTTCTCAGCATATACTTCTCCAATTAACTACCCATTACTTACCTTGGGTATGCCCCCTTTTGGGCATACTGACCAGACCACCAAGGCGCACTTCAGGTCTATTTATGTTGTAAGTCTTGTGATCCACATCTCTCTCGGTCAGAGGGCCACGACCATAAATATAAAAAGATTATAGCAATGTGACCAGGTTGTGTAACCATAAAATGTCCATCCACAAATTAAAGCCTCCCCATGGGGATGTATTGATGTAGTTGAACGGGTAGATAATTATTATTTTGTTATTACGATGATGTAAGTATTTTCCAGCAGCAACCCGATTCTTTCAGAGGGTTGCACTTTATTGACTTCCAACACGGAACAAAGTCTATAAGATACTTGCAACAGATGACAAAAATCCAACAGAGTAAATATGACAAAGAATAGTAGCCTTCAGAGTCCCATTTTTCCTAGACAATTTCTAGATATGTGCCTTCACATTCATGGAGAATGAATAGACTGAATGAATGCCAGCTTGAATGTCCTCTCAAGTACTGGTCTGACGCTGTGGGGGGGGGGGGGGGGTTGTGCTGGTAGGGGAAGAAGGGAAGAAGATTTGTAATAAGAGGCTATGAGTATAATGGCAGCCCAGTCACGAAGCAAAACTTATTTTGGGTGACAGGCATCCCACATTTCACCGTAAAATCGTGCCACAGTTGGGGGGGCCATGCCGCGCCCCACCAAAGTGTTCGGGTTTGGCTTGAAGAAAGGGTGGCAACCAGGGTTGATCCTAGGGTCACAGGTGACTGGGTGCAGAAATATTTCTGGCGCCCCCACATGGGTGTGGTCATTTTACTAACTCCTCCCCTTTACACATGTTTCTATGGCAACTACTCAACCACAGAGATGCTCCCCAACAAAGTGAAAAAAAAACAATTTGCAATCCCAGTGTGAGAGCCTGAATGCTTTCACACTGGGGCGCTGCGCTGGAAAGACGTCAAAAAAAATCCTGCAAGTAGCCTCTTTGAGGCGCTTTAGGAGCAGTGTATACACTACTCCTGAAGCGCCCCTGCCTATTGAAATTAAAGGGCAATACCTGCAAACCTTGTGTCAGGAAGAATTGCGGCCTTTCCCCCAAGCACTGCCAGGCTGGACGGGCTGCCCTATACTCACACACCAGTTCTGGACGGACACACACCTAACCTCAGAAAACTAGTTCTGGATGGACACAAACAAGGAGAGAGAGAGAGAAGAAGGGAGAGGAAAACTCTGGCACTTCGGCTCCCCCACCTTTGCAGGCGCCCGGGTGCAAAGCACCCTGTGCACCCTGCCTAGGATTGGCCCTGGTGGCAACCCTAGTGTGTATATATATATGTGTACAGTTAACCTGTTTAGGGAGTTAATATGGAAAGGAGGACCCGCTAGAATAGGACTATAGACTCTGCAGCTGTCAACGAGAGAGGGGGGAATAGCAGTACCCCATCCGTGTTGTGATTTTTTGGCTGCACAGCTGCAGCACATTGGAGTTAAAATGGAACCAGGAGAGGATATGAATGGAAGTTTAATGATCAATGGGGCCCCCCACGAAACAATCATGGAGGTGATGGAGGCCAACTTATTTATCAACCCGACCCCCACGGTCAAGATGATAAATAAAGTGTGGAAAGCCATAGCGATAGAGGGAGGACAGGTGGGAGTGACAGAGTCCGCCCCATTATGGAATAACAGGAACCTGCAAGAGCTCGAAACAGTGGGAGCGATCAAAGAATGGGCAGTAAAAGGGATAACAAGACTGGCTCAGTTATATGAGGGTAGGGCCTTAAAAACATTCTCCTCCCTGAGAGAGGAATATGAAATTCCCAATTGCACGTTCTATAGGTACCTACAAGTTAAGCATGCATTAAATACTCAGTTTAATGGAGTAGGACCAAACTGGATAAAGGCACGAATACCTCAAAGAATGAGAGGAGGGATAGAGAAGAAAGGGTTTATCTCCGTAATCTACCCATATATACTGTATGTGAGGAGAACATAGAGGGACCAATGCAGCTTAAAAGTAAAAAAGAAATGGGAGGAAGACCTGGGAATTATAACAGAAGACCAATGGAAGATGGTACTGGAGAGAGGGCAAATGGTCACAGTTTCACCAGCCCAAAAGATATCCTTTTTAAAGATAATACACAGGGCATACTATACCCCAACAAAAACTATTCAGTTTTGGTTGGAGAACGGACGCAGGGTGTCCCAGATGCCAGGACACGGGGGACTTATTACATATGCTATGGAGATGCCCTAAATTATTCAGGTATTGGCAAGAGATCATTAGAATTATTAACAAAACATATGGGACTAGGCTGGGGATGGAACCTAGAACGTGCATATTGGGAATATGGGAAGAAAAGGGAGGGCTGGCGAGTACGACAAAAGCGGAGCAAGGTGCCTATTCCAGGCAAGAAAATTAATTGCCCAAAGATGGCAAGCAGTAAACCCCCCATCAGTAAGAGAGTGGACTAACAGCGTGACAGAAACAATATGGAAAGAGAAAACCGTCTATATCAAAAGGGGAAACATCAAGGAATTTGATAAAACATGGAAACCGTGGTTACTTGAAATAGGATATTTGGTATGAAAGGCCACGGAGCTAACAGGAAATTCACGATGGGAGGGGGAGGGAGGAGGGGGGGGTAGGGAGGGAAGGGATAAATGAGCAGTCAACAGGGGTTAAATCTAAGATTATGGTATGCGGGGAACGAAAAATGTTTTGTATAAATACATTTTTTTGTATGTAATCTGTTTTTATATGAAAGATAATGAAATAAAGAGAATTAATAAAAAAAAAAAAAAAAACAGTTAGCCTTCAGCCGTTTTCTTTTTACTATAGGCTGTTGTACATTGCATGCAGCATTTTCTTAAGAGTGCAGAAATATGCAAGAAATTAACATTGCATGTCCAAAGCACTATGTGCCTGGAGTCTTTCCCTGAAAATTCACAATTCTTAATAAATGTTTTTTTGGGGGATATTATTATACAATAATCATATATGTTCAAGACAGGGGCTCAGTCTGTCTATGCAAAGTTTGTTGATTAAAATTTTTAAAAACGATTGCATACCTTTTTTTGGTCTCAGTAAGCAGGCACTTCCTGGTTAGTATCCCGCGGGACTGGGCGTGTCGCTTTGTCGCTGCATAGATTCCTGGGATTACTCTGCAGGGTCTCGTGACGCTGACGAGGAGAAGAATCTTTGTTCAACAGCAGAGCAAATCTCGCGTGAGTTTGCACGTCACATGACTCTGCAGCCGGTCATGTGACGAGGGTGGATATAATTCCGCCATTTTAAGTGATGGAAAACAGGTGTAAAGGCCATTACACACCTGGAAACAGTGGGAGAAGGTTGCAGTACAGTACAGTGCCGACGAGTAAGGACGTTCAGACGATCGACAAACGTTATTTAAATAGGAGGTAAGATTTTAAAACATTTTCTAATACTCTGCATCATGATGATTGTTGCCCTTGTCTTTATATAACACTGTCTACATTGGGGCTGGCTGGCTGGCATACACTTACTTCTTTCTCATCAGCTGCTCAGTTCGTTATGAGCTATCGCTGTGAGAAAAAATCTGTTGTGTCTCGTCACAACGGGGCATGTCATTATCATGACGCCGGCCGTTGCGATGGCAACTGTGCAGTGTTGACGGCGCGGCTCGCCGTCAACACTGCCCATGCGCGGGATAGAGCGGTGAATGCTGGGACAGCATTCACCGCATCGCGGAAGTAAATAGCGGTGGGCTTCAGAGTGCCCACAATGAAGATGGAAACGTCCATCTATAATTTTTATAAATTATACTTTGCGGGGAAATGTGAATGCTCACGGCTGCAAAAATAGGACTGGTGAGTAAGATTTGGTATAGTAACAGCGGCAGAATAACATTAAAAAAAAAAATCGTATTCCCGTGGAACCCCCGCTTTAAGAAGACACTAATGGGAACAAATGTGCTTTTGTTCTTTCTTTTTCCTATTTATCCCGGATATACGATGTCACTGACTGAACTTCTATGTAAAGGGATTTAAACAAATGTTTTTTAATTAGCTCTGTGTGCCATTCTTTTTTATTAGCATGAACTATATTCACTTATTTCCCATTCTTTAATACAACGATATTAGAAAGTAAAACATTTCCATGGCTGTAAACTAGTTTGGAAATCAACATAGTTATGGGAAACAGCTAATTTTTATTAGTAGACGGTAAAGTAGATGTAAAATTTAGCATAAAAAATGCCTGTAATTAAGGCTTTTGCATAGAGCAGACTGGTGCATAAAGCCCTTTGGTGCTTACTGTGTGGCCCCAGGGCCCCAAGCAGCCAGTAGTTAGTGTTTTCTCTGCCTAGGTACTTACTCAGGAAAAATATTCATTAAAGGAAGGAAAATGTTAATTAAAGGAAGGAACATATTAATTAAACAATTTTCTGCTTGTTAGATGATTTGGTTTATTTCTTTCACACATTTTTACTTTTTCTGTACTGCCATTTTTTTACACACATTTTGCATTTTTTTTCTGACCTTTAAAAAGAATCTTGCAGAGAATAATTAGAACTATAGTATGAGTATGTTTTAAGGGGTGTGTAGCAGGAACAGCCCGTCTATTGTGGTCGCATGGGCGCCGCCTCCCCTATCCACTGGTGCCACCCTCTCTATCCACACAAAACCCTGCCTATCTTCCGCCACAGGAATTAATGCACCCAGCGTGCTGAAAGGGGCTAGGCACATATATTCCTATAGTGGGAGATGAGCGAGGTTTGTATTTTTTGAAGCACCTGATTAGAGCCAGAGGCTCTAATAAGCTTCAAAATAGGTTGGGCTCTGCGACTGGTACCCAACCAGTTGTGTTTCTACAGCGAATAAATATTATCTGTTGCAACACTGATCCTCCTCCTGGCCAATTGGGAAGCGGGTCTTATACCTGTCACCCGATTGTCTGAAAGGAGTATACAGGCGATCCTACTGTACGCATAAGAGGAGGGAAAGAGACGCACGGCAGAAGCAAGGAGGAGAAGACACAGGAGACAATGTCCGATGCCTGGCCTAGCCTGATGTCCAGCAATGCTCGATTCCCCCCCTCCCCGCGCTGCCCGATGTGCCTGCCAATGCTCAATCCCCACCACTGCCAGATCTGCCTGCCGATGCCCAATCCCCACCGCTGCCCGATGTGCCTGCCAATGCCCAATCCCCACCGCTGCCAGATGTTCCTGCCGATGCCCAATCCCCACCACTGCCAGATCTGCCTGCCGATACCCAATCCCCACCGCTGCCCGATGTGCCTGCCAATGCCCAATCCCCACCGCTGCCAGATGTTCCTGCCGATGCCCAAGGCAGTCATAATTTTCTGTCTAGTCAGTGTAGTTTAGCAATTAATGAAAGTACTGTACTGTATCGTTTTGTTGCTTAAACAAGTAGAACCAGCCAGTACATTCTGTAAAGATGGTTCAGCCTCTGGATGAATGTCTTCTATTCATGTACTGTATTTTCTCAGTAAAGTCAATAGACAATATAGATGATAGAGAAGAATACTGGAGGGAGACTGTCTAGGAATGTGCTTGTTTTACTGCATTACAGAAGTATACCCTAATGCCATGGTTTATAAACATAGGAAAACAGCTTCAGCTTGTTTTGCATACATATAACAGAGCTACATCAATGTAATGTTCTGCTCTATGCATTTCTTCATTATCGGAACAGATCATTTTCTCAAGTCTGTTGTGGCTTGCTTCTTGAATTGTGTCATATTCCTTAATTAGCTGTTCTCTAATGATAATAATAATTCATAGGCTCATCATGTTGCATCACTTCAATATGGAGACATTCTTATGCAGGGTTTGGGTCCTAATTTAAAAAACAAAATGGGCCAGATTCAGACAGCCCGCCGTAACTTTGTAAGGGCGTAGCGTATCTTGTTTATGCTACGCCGCCGTAACTTTGAGAGGCAGGTGCCGTATTCAGAAAGAAGTTGCACCCAAAGTTACGGCGGCGTAGCGTAAATGGGCTGGCGTAAGAGTGCCTAATTCAAAATAGGCAGGTAGGGGGCTTGATCCATGTAAATGAATCGTGGCCCCGCGCAATTGACGGCTTTTACGAACTGCGCAGGCCGTAAACGCATTCCAGTGCGCATGCTCCAAATCACGTCGCAAATATTCATTGATATCTACGTGAACGTAACTTATGCCCAGCCCAATTCCCGAACAACTTACGCAAACGACGTAAACGAAGTACAATACGACGCTGTCCCGACGTCCATACTTAACATTGGCTGCGCCTCATATAGCAGGGGTAACTTTACAACGGAATTACGCTTACGCAAACGATGTAAAATACGATGACCAGGCGCAAGTACACTTGTGAATCGACGTATCTAGCTAATTTGCATATTCAACGTGAAAATCGACGGAAACGCCACCTAGCGGCCAGCGTTAATATGCAACTAAGATACAACGGCGTATCTTAGCTAAATTCCGGCATATCTTGTTTTCTGAATACAGAAAAAAGATACGCCGGCTCTTCTTAGAAGTTACGCGACGTACCTCTATACGCCGACGTTCTGAATCTGGCCCAATATGTTTAACTCTCCAGGACATGACGAAAAGTTCAGTAATGCAAACAGGCTCTAAAATTAGACATTGCTCCTTTGATTCAATGCCGTGTACACACAATCGTTTTTTCCTATGAAAAAAGTCAGATGGACTTTTTTCATCGAAAAAACGATCGTGTAAAAAAAAAAGAACATGTTTTAAATTCTTCCGATTGAAAAAAATCCGATGGGAAATTCTGATCGTCTGTGTGGAATTCCGTCGGAGAAAAATCCACACATGCTCAGAATCAAGTTGACACATGCTCGGAAGCATTGAACTTCATTTTTCTCGGCTTGTCTAAGGCCGCGTACACACGAGGGGATATGTCCGCTGAAAACGGTCCGATGGACCGTTTCAGCAGACATCTCCGCTCGTGTGTATGGGCTAGCGGACAGATTTGTCCACCCGACAGATTTCAAAGCAAGCTTTGAAATCTATCCGGTGGGAATCTGTCCGCCCGACATGTCTGCTGGTTAATACACTAACCAGTAGACATGTCGGCTCCCACCACCGCCGCGCCGCTGCCGAATGGATTCGGCGCATGCGCGGAAGTGTTTTACTTCCTGGTGCGGTGACGTAGCGGTGACGCGGTGGCGTCAACGTCACCGCCGCGTCATCGCCACGTCACCGCGCCGTCCGGCGGCGGGGAATTTGATCCGATGGTGTGTACACGCCATCGGATCAAACTCCCGATCGGACATATCCGATGGAAATGGTCCGCGGACCGTTTTCATCGGATATATCCGATCGTGTGTATGGGGCCTTAGTGTTTTACGTCTCCGCCTTTCGGACGGTCAGAATTCAGTCTGATAGTGTGTATGTAATGCCCGCGTACACACGATAGTTTTTCAGCATGACAAAAAAACTTTGTTTTTCAGCATGTCCAAAAAACAAAGTTTTTCCAATTTTATCATTAAAAACTACGTTGCCCACATACCATTGTTTAAAAAAAATTATGAACAAAGCGCAGTGACGTACAACACGTACAACGGCACTCTAAAGGGGAAATTCTGCTGCTTTAGCTGATTCCGTGTTAGTAAAAGACAATTTGCGCTTTTCTGTCTGTTACACCGTGATGAAGGTGCTTACTCCATTATAAACTGTAGTTTTACCAGAATGAGCGCTCCCATCTCATAACTTGCTTCTGAGCATGCGCGGGTTTAAAACGTTGTTTAAGCCTACACACGATCATTTTTTACAACCCGAAAAACGGCATTGTTTAACCAGTTAAGGACCCCCGCACGCCTATGTACGTCCACAACATGGCTCGTACAGGCACAAGGGCGTAAATTTACGTCCTCGCCTTAGTGCGGTTCGGGGGTCCCATCGGGACCCCCTCCGCGGCGTGCGGCGGTCCCCCTGGCTCTGGGAGCGATCGCCGACGAGCGGGCGGATGTCCGTGTTTTCCGCCCCCCCCGCGATCGCTCCCAGCCAATGGGAGCGCGCTCCCAGCCTGTCACTTCCTCCTCCTGTGTTTACACAGGAAGGAGGAAATGATGTAATCTCTCATCGCAGCGCTGTTTCCCAGCGCTGCTGATGAGAGAAGACATCCACAGTAAGTGTGCACCAACACAACACTGACACACACTCACATAGGCATATTAACCCCTTGTGATCGCCCCCCCCCACCCCCCTGTCACAGTGTCACTGAATGCAGTGATTTAATCACTGCATTTAGTGTCAGTGTGACAGGCACTGTAAAAAAACAGTTAGTGTTAGGTTCAGGATAGCCCCCCCCACCCCCCCTAATAAAGTTTTAACCCCCTGATCACCGCCCTAGTTAACCCTTTCACTCCCTATTGCCAGCGTCACTAAGCGATCATTTTTCTGATCGCTGTATTAGTGTCGCTGTTCCCGCTAGGTAGCTATTTTTTTTATTACGATTTTTTTTTTTTTACTAAAGACATGTGGCTAAATAAATTTTGGCCTAAATGTTTTACTAAAATTTAGTTTATTTGATTTTTTTTTATAACAAATAGTAAAAAAATAGTGATTTTTTTCAAAATTGTCGCTCTATTTTAGTTTATAGCGCAAAAAATAAAAATCGCAGAGGCGAAAGAAAGCTCTATTTGTGGGAAGAAAAGGACGCAAATTTTGTTTGGGAGCCACGTCGCACGACCGCGCAATTGTCTGTTAAAGCGACGCAGCGCCGAATTGTAAAAACACCTTGGGTCATTTACCAGCGTAAGTGTCCGGGTCTTAAGTGGTTAAAACGACGTTAAAAAAATGCAGCATGTTCGAATTTTTGTTTGTCGTTTTTCAGAACCTGAAAAATTATGCGAAGCCCACACACGATCATTTTAAATGACATTTTTGAAAAACTATGTTTTTTCATGCCGAAAAATGATCGTGTGAACGCGGCATCAGACTGATGAAAGTCAGCTTCATCGGATTTCCGACAGAAAACTCCATCGGCTTTTATTCCATCGGAAATCCAATCGTGTGTACGTGGCATAAGAGCTACCAGCTGGGTCGGTTCAGCAGTCTAAAGCCTCATACACATGATCGGACTTCCATCAGACTTTTCGGATTTTGGCCCGAAGAGGCGTTGGCCATGAACCTGGTATGCATACCAACGGCAGAACTTTTTCAGCCAACATTCACCAAATCACGTGGTTTCTCATCTCTTTACCACCACCCTTTGGGCAACTTCTGCTATTGTTGTCTGATATTTAGCATTGGTTCGGAGCATGCGTGTTTGTACTTTGGACTTTAGTCCGATGGAATTGTGTACACACGATCGGATAATCCGTCGTAGGACATTTGTTGCCGGAAAGTTTGAGAGCATGCACAGTGAACATTTTATAAATAAACTAAAACAATTGTCCGATGGATCGTCAACGCGGTCGGATTGTCAGATAAAACACAACCGTTGGACCGTTGTTGCCAAAAAGACAGATCGTGTGTATGGGCCTTTATATGGACAGACTCTGTAATCCAACTGGTACAGTTCCAAATATACCTTCTCTTGGGTGGGCCCAGGATAGTGCCAGAAACTCACCAGATTTGTATATGATAGTGTTGGACCAATAAAAGTGAGGGTTGGTTCTGATATCTATATAATGGAGTGGGTCTTCCTACTACATATAGAGTGGATATGTAAAAGAAGGTATAATGCTACTTCTTAATGCCCATACACACGATCAGACATTCCGACAACAATGGTGCGACGGATTTATCAGACAATCCATCCGTCTGTATGCTCCATTGGACAATTGTTATCAGAAGAAGTTCACGGCCAACACCAACAGCCCTTTGCCAAAAATCCATGGAAAAGTCTGATGGAAGTCCGATTGTGTGTATGAGGCTTTATTGTGACAAAAGGAGCGCTCAGAAGATGATAAACTCAGGGGTGGGTATTGAGCCTTTGCAGGGCCGTCTTTAATGTTGATTGGACCCTGGGCAAAAAAATTATTGGCCCCCCCTGCAATTTAGCTCTTCACCTGCTCTGAGATGTACAATAATTATCACACACAGCTCCCGGTCCTCGCTCTGTACCGAGCAATCGCGGGTTCCCGGCGGCGATCTCTGGGTGGCCGCTTCTAGAGGTCGACGTAGAGCTACGGGCTCTCGCGCAGGGGAGCCGACCTGCCACCGTAAAACTGCGGTGACTGGTCGGCAACCAGTTAATGAAGATAAAACATTTAGCCGATTTTGTGTTTCCAGCACGATGGGATCGCGCTGGAAACTGACGATGCGAGGCTGTCCTTCTCGCGCTCGCCACCCCCACAAGATGCCGCATATCCATAGGAAACCATTGGGTGTGGCGAGCGGGAGGAGCAGCATAGCTCGGCTCTGGCTCCTGCAATGGGGATTGCGGGTGTCAATCCCGACACTAGCAGAGGCGAGATTGACACAATATCGGAGGCAGGTACTGTAAAGGGGCCTCTCTTCTCTTTTACATTTTGTAGCTCCTGACGGATTTTGTTTCTAATCCCCTTCCATTTGTGGATGGACATTTTATGGTTACACAATCACATTGCTATAATCTTTTTATATGGACTATAAACTGAAGGACCTATAAGTAAATGGTTGTGGAACAAATCATTTGATTTTCCATTATTTCTTATGGGGAAATTTGCTTTCATATACAAGTGTCTTGGATTACAAGCATGTTTCTGGAACAAATTATGCTCGCAATCCAAGGTTTTACTGTATATTGAGTAGCATTTCTCAACTTAAGGAAAATCAGAGAGCACATCGTCCTTTATGCACCCCTTATACAATGCTCACCCTAGGTCAGTGTTTTTCAACTCCAGTCCTCAAGGCACACCAACAGGTCATGTTTTCAGGCTTCCCATTATTTTGCACAGGTGATTTGATCAGTTTCACTGCCTTAGGGCTCTTTCACACGTCCGTTCAGTTCGTCCGTTTTTTGGACGTCCGTTAACGGACCTCAATGCTTCCCTATGGGTTAGCGTCCGTTAGCGGATGAGCATCCGCTAACGTCCGTTAACATCCGTCTGCGGTAAGCTCCGTTTTTTTGGACGGAAGAAACCCCTATTTTTCTTCCGTCAAAAAAACGGAACGGACGAAAAACGGACGTTAGCGGATGATCCGTTTACCATCCGATCCGCTAACGTCAGTTTTTCATCAAAATATGTAAAAAAAAAAAAAAGTTCTAAAAAAAAAAAAAAAAAAAAAAACGGATGAAAAAACAGATGAACAAAACTGATGAAAAACGGACGGAAAACGGAACGGAAACGGATGTAAACGGACGGAAAACTGACGAAAAAATGATGAAAAAACGGATCAACTGAAGGGGGAAAAAACTGATCTAAAAAACTGAACGGACGTGTGAAAGAGCCCTTAGTAATTACCACAGCCATTTCATCTGAGGGAAATCCTGAAAACATGACCTGTTGGTGTGCCTTGAGGACTGGAGTTGAAAAACACTGCCCTAGGTGATAGAACAAGCCAGATACAGGACAGATATTAGTCCCTAAATAATCGGGGATTATTGCTCTGTTCCTCCGCTGTTCATAATGGAGACGTTAGCTGAAGCCAGTAGGAAGAGCATTGCTTCACCCAACAGGCACAATTTAGAGAAAAAAAATCATAGTCTTCCTAGAGGCGGTCATGGACAGGGTCATTGATTTTGAGGATCTTCTTATTATTGGATTACATTAAAACCCTAGTGACCGATAACGTGAGCATAGATGAGACTTTAAAATATCTCATCAAAAATGAAATTCCTGTTGCAGAGGATGGCTTTAATTTGACTTGTAGCCCTATACAGACTTCTGTAAAAAGCTCTGAGCTGACCACACAAGCAGAAAATTAGATTTTTAAGGAAGACCTTGATTTATTAAGGCAAAGGAATTAGAGCAGGGATACATTTTTACACATGTGTGTGCATATCTCAACATCTAGAGATCTTCATTCCTGAATCTATCAAAACACACAAATTCTGCTTTTCTGCCATCTGTTCCTACAAGGTTCCTATAACTACAGAATGCACACTTCAACATTTTTCTGAAAAATTAAGTAAAACAAACAAAAGTAATGTGATTGGCGCTCTAAGCAATGACATGTCTATGCACCAAAGTATATATGGTATTGGCATGACAGAAAGTTCTGTATGCAATGTTATCAAAGAAATAAAGGTAACGTATGTACAGTAAAATCTTGATTTGAGAGTAACTTGATTTGAGAGCGTTTTGCAAGACAAGCAAAATGTTTTAATACATTTCGCCTTGATACACAAGCGATGTCTTGATAAAAGAGTAGCGTCATGTCACAACTGAGTATAAAAGAGAGGCACCTCTAAGTGTAGTAATATGGTTAAACTTAACCACTTAAGACCCGGACCATTACGCAGGTTGCGATTCAGCACTGCGTCGCTTTAACTGACAATTGCACGGTCGACGCTCCCAAACAAAATTGGCGTCCTTTTTTTTCCCACAAATAGAGCTTTATTCTGGTGGTATTTGGTCACCTCTGCGATTTTCATTTTTTGCGCTATAAACAAAAATAGAGTGACAATTTTGAAAAAACAAAACAACATTTTTTACTTTTTGCTATAATAAATATCCCCCAAAAAAATATCATTTTTTTTCTCCGTTTAGGTCGATACATATTTTTCTACATATTTTTGGTAAAAAAATTGCAATAAGCGTTTAACGATTGGATTGCGCAAAATTTATACCGTTTACAAAATAGGAGATAGTGTTATGGCATTTTTATAAAAAAAAATTTTTTACTACTAATGGCGGCGATCATTTTTCGTGGCTGCGGCATTATGATGGACAATTTTGACACATTTTTGGGACCATATAAAAATGCACTGATTACTGTGAAAATGACAATTGAAGTTTAGGAGTTAACCACTAGGGGGTTCTGTAGGGGTTAAGTGTGACCTTATATGTGTTTCTAACTGTAGGTGGGCAGGGCTGGACGTGTGATGTCACTGATCGCCTTTCCCTATATCAGGGAACAGATGATCAGTGACATTGCTACTGTGAAGAACGGGGAAGGTGTGTTTACACTCACCTCTCCCCGTTCTTCAGCTCCTGTGACCGATCGCGGGACACCAGCGGCAATCGGGTCTGCACTTAAAGTGGACGTACAGGTATGTGCCTGTGCCCAGCCATGCCATTCTGCCGACGTAAATGTGCAGGAGGCGGTCCTTAAGTGGTTAACCTCCCTGGCGGTCTTCCCGTGTGTGGCACGGGGTGAGATTTTCATGCTACGATCGGTAACCCCGTGCCACACACGAGCTTGCCTCGCTGGATGCAGAAAAATAGTTTTCTTACCTTTTCTCTGCGATCCAGCGATGAATCCCCGCAGTACACGGCGGCCGGATGTCCGCCTGATGCTGTGTACCTCCGATTCCCTTCTCTGCGAGCGTCGCGACGCAGGGGGGCGGAAGGGGGGGGGGAACGGCGCCAAATTCAAATGTATAAGTAGAAACATAGTGAAACACAGTAAAAAAATACAGTGACCTTTGATTGCCCCCCCCCCCAGTGTTTTCTCAAGTGACCTGTCTGCAGATTGCTGCTCAGTATACAGACACTGGTACTGCAATCATGGCAAAGCGCGCCTCTACATCCAAATCGCTATGCGACATGCTGCCAAACAGCGACAGCGATGCAGAATCCCTTGCGGAGGAGCTGAGCGACAGCGACGCGTGGGAAAGCTCGTCATCGGATGAAGAAAGTGATGCGAGTGACGATCCTGCACCTGTGCCCAGCGATGTGCGGACTTGGTGCGCAATTGATTGCGCTACAGAGCGCGTAGCGCCCCCAAGGTTTCCCTTTCACAGGATCACCTGGGATAAAATTGGACATAGTGGGTGACAATCCGTTGGATTACCTCCGGCTTTTTTTGACGGATGAGGTGATCGACAAAATAGTGTTGGAGACTAACAGGTATCAAGATCAGCAAGCTGCTACCCATCAGCTATTTTCGCGGCGCAAAAAATGGGAGCCTGTGACCAGTGATGATATTTGGAAATTCCTTGGCCTCCTAATTTTACAGGGAGTGGTGGGGAAACCACTCCAAAAGTGGTACTGGACCACAAATAAATTATTGGCCACACCTTTTTTTGGATCGGTAATGTCCGAATATCGATTTTCTTTGATTATGAAGTATTTGCACTTCTCAAATAATAAGGAATTCGACGAACAATCTCATCCAGCTCCAAAGCTAAAAAAAAATTGGGATGTTTACCAAATGATACTGCAGAACTTCCAGCAGACCTATATTCCTGAGCGGGACATTACTATTGACGAAAGTCTGATGGCCTATAAAGGTAGGCTCAGTTGGATACAATTTATTGCGTCTAAGCGCGCTCGCTTTGGGATCAAATCCTTTATGCTGTGTGAATCCAGCTCTGGGTATATTTGGAACACAGTAATGTACACTGGGAAAGGGACCAAATTCTCCCCGAGATTTAGTTTTTTTGGGATGGCAAGCGCGTCGGTTCTGTCATTGATAGAGCCCTTGCTCAACCAGAGCTACTGTCTCACTACAGACAATTTCTACACTTCCCCAGAACTGTACGAGTTCCTGCTTATGAACAAGACGGACGCTTATGGAACCGTGAGGCCTAACCGGCGGGACATGCCGGCAGGATTTTACAACAAAAAGCTAGATAAAGGAGAAGTTGCTGCATGGCAAAAAGGGAAAATGTTGGCACTAAAGTGGCGGGACAAAAAGGACATTTCCCTGATGAGCACAGTGCACAATACCTCGACCGTCATGGTGCATACCAGAGGTGGAAAAGATGTGAGAAAGCCCCAAGTTGTATTGGACTACAACCACACGATGGGAGGTGTGGAAAGGGCGGACCAAGCCATGACATTTTATCCAGCTATGCGAAAGCAGCAGAAAAAATATTATAAAAATTTTTTCAGACATCTCTTGGAGCAATGTCTGTGGAATGCATTCATCCTGCTGGAAAAAAAAATGCCAGGTCTATGGTCCATGCAGACTTTATGTGGAAGGTGGCAGAACAAATTTTTCTAAAACGCCAGACGCCAACGGCGGTAAACCATTCTGGACGACGGGCTTCTGGTGTTGTAAATCCTGAGCGCCTGACTGGTCGTCATTTCATGGACTATGTACCACCCACTGCAAAAAAATGCACCCTCATGGATGTGTGTGGTTTGCTGCTCCAAGCGCGACAACAGCGGAAACAAAATACGCAAAGAAACGCGCTTCAGTTGTCTCGACTGCGACGTTGGACTTTGCGCCATTCCTTGCTTCAAAGAATTTCATACCCGAGACATTTACTAAATAATGATTTTGCACACTTTTTTGACCCCCCAAAAAATCTGAGTTTATGAATATATTATTTGTTAAAATTTATTGAATAAAAAGTATTGTTATTATTAAATTATTATTTGTTATTATTTATTATATTATAATTTATGATTTTGTGTTTCAAACTTTGTCATAGTCTACTAGAGACTTTGGTTTGGACAGATTTAGGTGAGTTATTCCTAAGAATTGCAAGCCTGCAATCTAAAACGCCAAATTTCCATGCAAAATAATGGTACCGCTTTCAGCACCTAAAATCTGAAAGAATCATACCGCCAGGGAGGTTAATGAAGGTACAACATTTAGCAACGTATTGCTACACTGAGGCCCTGTACACACGATCAGACCAGTCCGATGAAACTTGTCCGACGGACCGTTTTCATTGGACAACTCTGAACTTGTCTGATGGTCTGATGTGCGTACACACCATCGGACCAAAATCCGATCAGACCAGAACGCGGTGATGTAGAACACAACGACGTGATGAAAAAATTAAGTTCAATGCTTCCAAGCATGCGTTGACTTGATTCTGAGCAAGCGCGGGTTTTTGGTCTGATGCTTTTCAAACCTGTCCGACGGACAGGTGTCCATCGGACAGATTTTAAAGCATGTTTTAAAACTTTGGTCCGACGGACAACAGTCTGATGGGCTGTACACACCATCGAACTGTTCCGATAGAACTGGTCTGCATACCAGTTTCATCGGACATGTCTGATCGTGTGTACGTGGCCTTAGAGGTGCCTCTCTTCTCCTTTATACTCTGTAAAAAAATGCTTTGATATACAAGTGCTTTGAATTACAAGCATGTTTCTGGAACTAATTATGCTCGCAAACCAAGGTTTTGCTGTACGTATTTTTATCACTGAAATCTCTAATTCAAGCACCACTGTTAAGTAAGTTGTACAGTGACTATTGCATGAGCTACTGCACGTTGACAAAAAATATATGATTATGATACAAATCGTGGTATTATTCACTGAGGCTTTTTACAAACTAAGGTAGATACAGCATCCTTTGATGGAAGCTATGTTCCCTTGATGTGGTTTTATTTCTACAGAGGTTAGAATAACCCATTTATTTAAAAAAAATCACATTTTAGGTATTCCTTGTCTGGTGTTCATTCAGATTCTGAAGAATACATTCTATAGCAAAAGGAAATAAATACATTTAAATAAATTTGCATATATACCACATATACTCTAGTATAAGCCGACCCGTATATGCTGAGGTACCTAATTTTACCTTAAAAAAAATGAGAAAACTTATTTACTTGAGTATAAGCCTAGGGTGTCCATCTGCATGCCTCACTGTGCCTCACTTTGCCTCACTGTGTCCATGCGCATGCCTTGCTGTGTCCATGCTTAACTGTGTCCATGCCTCACTGTGCCCATGCCTCACTGTGCCCATTCCTCACTATACCTATGCCTCACTGTGTCCATGACTAGACTAATGTTCAACCAGTGTTGCCAACCGTCTGTATTTTTACGGACAGTTCGTAAAAACAGGCACTTTTTCCCTCCGTTCGTAAAGCCGAGATCGGTTGAGCTTGGAACTGCGTGTGGAGATTGGAGGCAGGGGGTGACGGTGGCAGCAGTGGCTCAGCTTAGATTGGGGGCTCGTGACATCTTACTCATTTCCATCTCGAAATCTATTACTAGGTAAAAATTGCATTGCAACCACAAACGTAGGAGATATAAGGAGGCAAGGGGAGTTAGTGGCAGGGGGTGATTGGAGACAGGGGTTGTTGGTGACACCGCAGAGGGGGATGAAGGCAGGGGACGATGGAGGCAGGGGGCCTGGGGGAGATTGGAGGCAGGGGGAGATTAGAGGCAGGGGGTGATAGTGGCTGCAGTGGCACCGCAGAGGGGGATGGAGGCAGGGGGAGATTGGAGGCAAGGGGAATTAGTGGCAGGGGGTGATTGGAGGCACCACAGAGGGTGGGGGACGGAGACAGGTTGTTGGTGGCACCGCAGAGGAGGATGGAGGCAGGGGGTGATTGGAGGCAGGGGGCCTGGGGGAGATTGGAGGCAGGGGGAGATTGTGACACCACAGAGGGGGATGGAGGCAGGGGGTGATGTAACTAAATAATTTGCCCTTATTATATCGAAAATAACAAAAATATGTTTTTTTTACCTTAATATATACCGTCCGGTAACGCGTCCCCAAATTACCGTTAAACATGGGAGTCTATGGAAGGGGTGCCCGGCTTTGAAAAATTGGTACTCCCCAGCATTAGGTCCAGCAAACAAAAAACTCTGCACACTTGTAGAAAAGAAATTGGGCTACATGTGGGCCAAGTTCCGGATTCAGGGGACCTACGGCCGGCCAGTAACAGGTCCCCAAATTCACAGGTGAAATTACTGTTTAACATGTCAGTCTATGGAAGGGGTACCCAGATTTTGCAAAAATTGGTGCTCCTCGGCCGTAGGTCCCCCGGACGAAAAACTTTGTACACTTGTAGAGGAAGAGTGGATCTATATGTGTGCCGAGTACCGGGTCCCCACAGTCTGGGAGATCAGGCACAAAAAAGTGATTTGAATATAAGCCGAGGGGGACGTTTTCAGCACAGTACGGTACTCTTTTGCCTGTTCACATGGATCTACGTGCATTGCTGATGCATAGTAAATTCTGAAAGCATACGATTTGCTTGTTCACCCATGATCAATGAACTGCCACTCACAAAAGCCTTTAGTAAAAAAGGTCCATGATGTACAGAATATCCCAGTAAGTATGTCTTTTTGCTAGAAAGGGGCATTTACAAGTTTAGATAATCACAACAACCACAGAACGAAATAAAGCATTAAAGCGGACCTTCATTCCAAGACACAAGTTATACACTATCTCACAAAAGTGAGTACACTCCTACAATATAAAGTAGTGAGTGTTCAGCTTGTACTGTATAACAGTGTACATTTGCTGTCCCCTCAAAATAACTCAACACACAGCTATTAATGTCTAAAATGTTGGCAACAAAAGTGAGTACACCCCTGTGAAAATTGGGCCCAATTAGCCATTTTCAATCCCTGATGTCATGTGACTTGTTAGTGTTACAAGGTCTCAGGTGTGAATGTGGTAAATTTGGTGTTATCGCTCTCACTTTCACATACTGGTCACTGGAAGTTCAACATGGCACCTCATGGCAAAGAACTCTCTGGGGATCTGAAAAAAACTATTGTTGCTCTGCATAAAGTTGGCCTAGGCCAGGGATCCTCAAACTATCGCCCTTTAGCTGTTGCGGAACTACACATACCTTCAGGCATTGTAAACCTCTGACATTCACAGACATGACTAGGCATGATGGGAATTGTAGTTTCTGAACAACTGGAGGGCCGTAGTTTGAAGATCCCTGGCCTAGGCTATAAGAAAATTGCCAAGACCTTGAAAATGTGCTGCAGCACACTGGTCAAGACCATACAGCAGTTTAACAGGACAGGTTCCACTCAGAACAGGCCTCGCATGGTCAAGTTGAGGGCACATGCTCAGCGTCATATGCAGAGGTTGTCTTTGTAAAAAAGACATGAGTGCTGCCACCATTGCTGCAGAGGTTGAAAGGGTGGGGGGGGGGTCAGCCTGCCATTTCTCAGACCATACGCCATGCACTGCATCAAATTGGTCTGCATGGCTGTCATCCTAGAAGGAAGCCTCTTCTAAAGATGATGCACACGGAAGCCCACAAACAGTTTGCTTAAGACAAGCAGACTAGGGATATGGATTACTGGAACCATGTCCTGTGGTCTTATGAGACCAAAATAAACGCACTTGGTTCAGATGGTGTCAAGTGTGTGTGGTCGCAACCAGGTGAGGAGTACAAAGACAAGTGTGTCTTGTCTACAGTCAAGCATGGAGGTGGGAGTGTCATTGTCTGGGGCTGCATTAGTGTTGCCAGCACTGGGGAGCTACAGATCATTGAGGGAACCATGAATATCAACATGTACTGTGACATACTGAAGCAGAGTATGATCCCCTCCCTTCTGAGACTGGGCCACAGGGCAGTATTTCAACATGATAACAACCCTAAACACATCTCCAAGATGACCATTGCCTTGCTAAAGAAGCTGAGGGAAAGGTGATGGATTGGTCAAGCATGTCTCCAGACCTAAACCCTATCGAGTTTCTGTGTGGCATCCTCAAATGGAAGGTGGAGAAGAGCAAGGTCTCTAACATCCACCAGCTCCATTAGGCCATCGTGGAGGAGTGGAAGAGGACTCCAGTGGCAACCTGTGAAGCTCTGGTGAACTCCATGACCAAAAAATGGCTTGTAAAGCCATTAAATGCATAAATTGCTTATGAAAAGTTTTACTTAGTATAGATTCTGGTTGACACTCTTAAAGGCTACAGTTGAACTGTATTCATTTTCATATTTTTTTTTACCCAGCCATGAAAAACGATAAGACACAAATCATTTTAAAGTTTTATAAGCTGGGACATAAAATAATACACGTTTCCCTTTTGTCTGAAATCGGCACTGGTGCATATGGTATTGCAGACACTCAGCTATAGACAGTGAAGTAGCAACACATTAACTTGCCTCATAAATCTAACACAGCAGAAGTTGAAAAGATCATTGTGAGTGTTACAGAAATTGATTGCCGAGCCATTCCCAGCAACCTGTGTAAAACAGCAATCTTCCTGGACAATATAATTGTTAAAGCTTCTGCAAGAAAATGCTATTCACAGAGTTCCAGCCTACGATAACAATGTGGGCCCGTTGAAGTACGCTTTACAGATGTCCGCAATAGCCTCATGACCTTGTCCTATTACACATCAAAGGATAAAAGGACAGTATATATATTTATGTGCTATTTGCCTAGCTGGCAGGGCTTTGATTGCAGGTACATGTATTTCTGTGGAAACCTTATAAAATATTATCTGTTCCAAAAATGTTATGAGTGGTTCAAGATAAGACATGAAAGGTAGGTCATTGTGAACTATGCAGTTTATACATTTAACACTTTTAGTATAGATAAAGCACTGTGTGTATTGGAAAGGCAAGCATTTGTTGGAGCCCTGTATATATATATTCAATAGACCTAAGAGGCCCTGTCATGGGGTCTTCTTGAAGCCCAGTGTAACCCTCTTATATATTTACTAGACATGTGCACACTGAAATATTTTGTTTCGGTTTTTGTCCGAAATATTAATTAATTTAGTTACTTCCGAAATGTGTTTTTATTTATTTTATTTCATTAAAAAATGCATTTGTCCAAAAATCCAAATTAATTAAAGGGGTTGTAAAGCAATTTTTTCCCCCCCTAAATAATGTAGCTTCCTTTACCTTAGTGCAATCCTCCTTCACTTACCTCATCCTTCCATTTTGCTTTTAAATGTCCTTATTTCTTCTGAGAAATCCTCACTTCCTGTTCTTCTGTCTGTAACTCCACACAGTAATGCAAGGCTTTCTTCCTGGTGTGAAGAAAGCCTCTTAAGGGGGGGAGGGGGCGAGCAGGAGTGTCAGGATGCCCACTAACACACAGCTCCTTTCTCTATCTGCAAAGTAGAGAGTGTCCTGACTTGCCTGCTCGCCCCCTCACCCCTCAAGAGGCTTTCTTCACACCAGGGCCTCGCATTGCAGTGTTGAGTTACAGACAGAAGAACAGGAAGTGAGGATTTCTCAGAAGAAATAAGGACATTTAAAAGCAAAATCGAAAGGATGAGGTAAGTGAAGGAGGTCTTTAGGGTTGAATCTGTCATTGAAGGCTTATGGTGTCTGACGAATGTTCTAAGAAGATTCGACGAAGCAGCTAAACTGTACAACACCGCAATTGTACATTTCCAGTCGAATGTTCCGTCTACAAGCTATAGAAGAATTCTAATGTTGTATGACACTAGTAATAATTATATTTATAAATTATTATTACTAGTCAACCAACATTTGAATTCTTCTATAGCCTATGGGCCGGCATTTGACCTGAAATGTACAATTGCGGGGTCGTACAGTTTAGCTGCTTGTCAAATCTTCTTAGAACTTTTTGACAGACACCATAAGCCTTCAATGACAGGTTCAACGTTTGTATGTTTTTCGCTGCTTCGTCGACTGTTAGTCGTTCATGTGGAATGGTTCACCCCAACACTGTCGCTATAATGTTGAATCTTTTCTCTCTGTATAGAATAATCTTGGACTAATAGAGTTAGGTTAGGCACATTCGACCACAGGCTCGATAGACACAGATTGCTATTGTCACCGCCATGTCGAATTTCCTATCTATATCCAACTGTTGTAGGCACGAAAATAAATAAAAATCATGTTTTATGTCAAATCTTTCGGATTTCAGATTCTGCGCGTTCATTTTCGATTGTCAAAACGATTACGGAAATACACAAAATCTTGACGAAAATGCATTTGGATAAAAACTAGTGTTGCTCACGAATATTCGCATTGCGAATATTCGTTACGAATATTGCATTTTCGAGTATTCGCGAATAAATCGAATATCGCGGTGAATATTCGCTATTGCGAATATTCGTATTTTTTTAATTTTTTTTTTAAAACAGATCACATCCTAGTGATCTCCATCGACGTCTAAAAGCATTGCTGGTATGATTAGAGACCCTGGGCCGAGTAGCTGAGGCGATCCTTTTATGTTGCCGAATATTCGCAATGCGAATATTCATATTACGAATATTCGCGAATACTTTCTCTGCCCTTCTGTGTTTTGTGTATAAAAAAACAAACAAAAAAAATTAGCTTTAGTTTAGTCATATAAGTTTGTGTAAGTAGAGTTAGTGTTTAGTGCATATTAGTTTAGTAATCCAGGAAATGATCTCCGTTTTCGCGTGTTGACGAGAATTTCGCAATCAATTTCGCATTCGCATTAGCTAAAGTTTGGATTAGCGAAATTTCGCAACATTTTTTTTTGATAAAATATCATGAATATTCGATATTAACGAATATTTCGCGAATATTGTTCTATATATTTGTGAAATATCGCGAAATCGAATATTGCGTATTCCGCTCATCACTAATAAAAACAAATGCACATGTCTAATAATTGCCATAAAAAAGATCTGTCTTCCTTCTCAACACAGAATACAGCATTTCAGGTCTCGATTAGTCCTAGTTCAAGTTTTTTTAATTCATGTTGCCGTCATGTGTCTTTGGGTGTGTCTGAACATGGATCATTCTGGTTTTGATGCTGCAACTCAATTCACTCTACAACAGAAAGATCTGAGTCTTTGGAGCAAGTGTTCTGCTTGATGCTTCTGCCCCTTGGACTCTTTAGAATAGATCTACTTGCCTGACTAGGGTAGATAAGAGTTCACCTGCCAACCTTTTACCTGTGCCAACCCCCTTTTTGGCCCGCCCCCCCCATTGCCTTAAAAAAAAACACCAGAAACGTACTTGGAGTTAAATGGCCGCAAAACGGCCTTTTTTAAAACATACATTTTATTTCATATAACATAACATAAACATACCTAACCTATCAGCTCAAGATTTTGAGGTCACTGACGGTGCCATCTTACCCAATATTCTATCTTGTGTCTGAGGCACCAGATAGCTGATCTGCGACCCCAGCCGCAAACACCGGCTCTGAGCCTAAACCAGCTGACCTCAGACACCCCGGTCTTAAACTGTCTGTATTTTACCGAACACACTTGAGGACTCCATATCTCAGATGGATCCCCACCGTTTTCCCAATAACTGTAAAGAGACCTCCGTCAAGGACCCCAACCGCCAAACACTCAAACATCACCCCTTGGAAAAAACCCTCACAGCAGGGTGGGTGGGAGGGATGATTCACCCTACACTCCTATCTAGCAAGTGTGCCCGGAACCTTCCCTCTGGACTTTTTTAACTCCTGGATCCTCCCTGACACACCCTAATCTAAACCAATCATGACTGACCATATTAATTTTAAAATTATTAACCCCTTAACAGCCCCAGTTCTCCTTCTCACCCTGTCATGCCTGCCCTACACTAATTCCGTTCCTCGCTTTGCTCCAGGCATTTCTTTCCAGCTGCAGTCAATCTGCAATCAGCTCAGCTTTTAAATAACAGGACTTCCTGTGCTCTGTAACTGTCTGGGTGGATTTGTTCCCTTTGGGTGTCTGCCTTCCTGTGTGAACTAATGAACTGCTGGTTTTGGACTTCTGCCTGATTACTTGACCAATGTTCCACTTGATGAATCTGCTTTCCTCTGCCAGACTGTGTATGACCTCTGCCTGCCCTTGACTATTTTTCTGGATACTGATTTTGCACCTTTCCGTCAGATTTGTTGCTGACCTGGCTTGCCTAACTACGCTTAAGGCCGTGTACACACGATCAAATCTATCTGCTGGAAACAGACGGCCCTACCGTCCCAGCAGACAGATTCAACCGTGTGTACGGGCGAGCCGACGGATTTGGCCAGCCGACAGATTTGAAAGCATGCTTTCAAATCTGTCGGCTGGGAACCCGTCCGCCCTACATGTCTGCTGGTTAGTACGCTAACCAGCAGACATGTCTTCTCGCACACGCGTCGAATGGTTTCAACGCATGTGCGGAAGTGTTTTACTTTCTGGTGCGGTGACGTGGCGGCGTCAACGTCACCGCCACGTCAGCGCGCCGTCTGCCGGTGGGGATTTTGGTTTGATCGTGTGTACACGATCAAACCAATACGTCCCCAGCAGACAGATTTGTTCAAATTGGTCTGTCCGACCGATCTGAACAAATCTGTCTGCTCGTGTGTATGGGGCCTAAGCCTCAACCCTCAGCTTAAGCTCCACTTCAGACTCTATCTCACAAGGGCACCTTACAGTTGCCTAGTTTTTTTCAAATCTATGTAAAGCCGGCCATACACGGTTCGAATTTCAAAAGAATTTTCTTTCGAAAATCGTATCAAAGAATTTTCGTTCGTATTTCGCACCGTTAGTGGGCTGCAGCAACAGCCGATTTTCGTGTGGCAAACAAATTTCAGAAATCCGACATGTTGGAAATTTTCCGAAAATCTGCGATTTTCTGATCAATGATGGGAGAATTGTGCGAGAAATGTAATAGAAAAATAAAATGTGCATGTGCAAGAAAAGAAAATCCCCGGAGAGAAACGAATATTTACGGAGAGAAACGAATATTCCCGGAGAGAAACGAATATTCCCGGCAACATGAAAGTTTTGGTCGGCCGAATTTCGAAAATCAATGATGGCATAATCGGATCACAAAAAAAACGAACTTTCTGATTTTGAAAAGAAAATTCTTTCGAAATTCGACCGTGTATGGCCTGCTTAAGTCTTCTGTATTTTGATAAACATTAACAATATTTCCATTTATGGATATTTTTGACATATTGTACAGTGTAATTATGCATATACCAAAGTAGTCTGATGCCCCTGGTGTCATGGTCTGAGGTCTGGAACACCTGGGACTTTAAAACTCAGAGTCGAGCCGAGCTGTAGGGGTGAATAAATGGGTGTGCCAGGGTATGGATCCTGGAAGGTGCAGGAGCAGTGTGACCAAATGCAAACAGGGTGTCGGGAATTGGTAAGAAAAGACTGTGTGGACTGTAAAGAGAGAACTAAAACACATGTAAGTGAATATAAACCAGGAACACTGGTTTCAATTGCTCCTGTGCAGAAATTGTCCCATTTGTTCCTACTACACAGAGTCTATCATACCAAAAAGTATAATACAAGATGCGGCGTTCTAAACATCGTCTTACATCTCCTCTGGTCACTTCCGGTCTGTGTGAGCCTCGCATATCTCTACAGTACTAGGGATGAGCTTCAAGTTCGAGTAGAATTCATGTTCGACTCGAACATTGCCTGTTCGCCGAACAGCGAACTATTTGGGGTGTTCGCGGCAAGTTCGTGTGAACTTTAGAACCCTGTTAAAGTCTATGGGACTCGAACGTTTGAAATCTAAAGTGCTAATTTTAAAGGCTAATAAGCAAGTTATTGTAATTAAAAGTGTTTGGGGACCCGGGTCCTGCCCCAGGGGACATGTATCAATGCAAAAAAAAGTTTTAAAACCTGCAGTTTTTTTGGCAGCAGTGATTTTAATAATTCCTTTAAGTGAAACAATAAAAGTGAAATATTTCTGTAAATTTCATACCTAGGGGGGTTGTATAGTATGCCTGTAAAGTAGCGCTTGTTCCCATGCTTAGAACTGTCCCTGCACAAAGTGTCATTTCTGAAGGAAAAAAAGTAATTTAAAATCACTCGTGGCTATAATGAATTGTCGGCTCCCGGCAGTACAATCAAAAGTCATTCATAAAAAAAAAATGTGGGGGGGTCTGCTGCATTTTTTTTTTAAATTTGGGGTGGAGTTCCCCTTAAAATCCATACCATACCTGAAGGGTCTGGAATGGATATATTAGGGGGGAACCCCACATTATTATTTTTTTTATTTGACGCAGGGTTTCCCTTAATATCCATACCAGACCCGAAGGTGAGTAATTTTAAATTACTTTTTATCTTCAGAAATAACACTTTGTGCATGGACAGTTCTAAGCACAGTAAACAAGTGCTACTTTACAGGCATACTATACACCCCCCTAGGTACGAAATTTAAAGGAATATTTCAATTGTATTGTTTTACTTTAAGCATTATTAAAATGACTGCTCCTGAAAAAACTGACGTTTTTTAAAACTTTTTTTGCATTGATACATGTTCCCTGGGGCAGGACCCGGGTCCCCAAACACTTTTTAAGACAATAACTTGCATATTAGCCTTTAAAATTCGTACTTTAGATTTCAAACGTTCGAGTCCCATAGACTTTAACAGGGTTCTAAAGTTCACACAAACTTTTGGTCTGTTTGCAGGTTCTGGTGCGAACCGAACCCAGGGGTGTTCGGCTCATCCCTAATCTCTACGGCGTTACATCAGGTACCCCGTGACTTCTTCAGGTGGGGCATAAACACGTTCGGGATTCCCGAGGTAAAGCTCTCATCAGAGTTTTCTCAATGGGAAAACCAATCGTCTTTACCTGGGGAAATGTAGAGAGCAGGTTCTCGGTTTTCCCCTCGGGATTTCCGACGAACCTTTTCCCATCGGCATCAGAGAACAAACAGAGGAACTTCCCATTTCTGGTCAGTGATGCCAGAAAATGGGGAATCACATAACAGAGGATCCAGGTAAGATCCCTTAAACAAAATACAGATTGGGTGGCGGTAGATGAGATGGGATCCAGAGGTAACTACTTGAAGCATTACTAAATTTCGACTTTACTGGAAATAAATTTAACTCGGTGGAAAGGCCATCTTCAATTGCCACATGTGTTTTATACATTGACTGTAACAAGCTGTCCCATTTCAAAATTGGATGGCACAGATTAAATAAAAAAAAAAAAAAAACAAGAATTAAAGACTATGAGCAGTGACACATTTCCAATAATGGACAGGTTAAAAGAAAAGGGCAGGTCAAATAATATTTATCTTATTGTGCACAACAATTCAGCTGACTTTCAGAAAAACAACCATATGTCAAGCCGAAAGGAATCAGAAAATGGATTTGTGAGTATTATTGTGGCCAATAACGTAATAGGCGAGTTGCACGATGCCAGCTGAATATAAACTATGAGAATAGCATTCAAGATGTCATCCAAATAATTATTTGTTGTTTATTTATGCTGTGATAGTTTTCAACTGACAATGTATGAGTTGACAATCCCAGTGTAAGCATAGCCTAATACCAGCATTTACTCCTAGCCTAACGATAAAGTGGGGGGGATTAGACTATTGATTAGCTATTTTTGTGTCAAGAAGGATGCACAGTTCAAATGTTATTAAAGGAAAAATCCTATAATATTTTAAAGCATGGCTTTTAAAGAGCTGTAATAAATACTGTCATACAATGTATATTTGACTGGACTGGATTGGAGGCCAGTAAAGCCTAGGGGCCAGATTCTCAAAGACTTACGCCGGCGTGTCTCCACGTATGCCGTCGCAAGTCCGAATCTGCGCCATCGTAAATGCGCGCCTGATTCTCAGAATCAGTTACGCATAAATTCGAGCGCCGTAAGTCTCCTACGCCGTCGTATCTTGGGTGCTTATTTACGCTGGCCGCATGGTGGCGCTTCCGTTGATTTCCGCGTTGAATATGCAAATGAGCTAGATGCGCCGATTCTCTAACATACGTGCGCCCTCGCAATTAGTTACGCCGTTAACATAAGACATACTCCGGTGTAAAGATAAAGCTGCTCTCTAGGTGGCGCAGCCCATGCAAGGTATGGACGTTGGAACAAGCGTATCTTTTTACGTCGTTTGCACAAGTCGTACGCGAATAGGGCTGTGCGTAAGTTACGTTCACGTCGTAGGCAGTTTTCAACGTATCTAAGGCATTCTATCCGACACATGCGCACTGGGATACGTCCACGGACGGCGCATGCGTTCGTTAAAAGCGTCAATTACGTGGGGTCACGATTATTTTGCATAAAACACGCCCACCTCTTCCACATTTGAATTAGGCACGCTTACGCCGGGACATTTACGTTACGCCGCTGTAACTTAGGACACAAGTGCTTTGAGAATACTGCACTTGCGGCGTAGCGTAAATATGATACGCTACGCCCGATCATAGTTACACCGCCCTACGTGAATCTAGGCCTCTCTGTCTAGGCCAAGTCAAATTAAATTAAAAAGGTTGGCTAGAGTCAGTTGCGTGCCTATTTTTTATATATATTTTTTTATATATCAAGGCTTATATTTTGTACAATCTTTAAATAAAACCTGCTTTGTTTTTATTATAGGCTCACAAATGCAAACATACTTGTTAGAGAATAAAATAATGCCAGTTCCAATTTTTTACATCTCACGATATTAACACAGTGGTTTGTGAAATGTAAAATGTCTGTAAAAAATATTCTAAAGTTAATTTTTGGGAACACAAACACAAAAAAAAGTAAGGACGGGCAGCCATTACCGGAGGTGTGTGGAAGTGATCGGGCCACTGTACAGCCACCTGATAGCTTCCATCTGACAGCTGGCAGTAGGCTTGTCGAAAATACATACACTCCTATTTACCGTTGCTATCGAAGTCAGATGTAGCTAAAGGATTTAAAGAGGAGTAAACCCTGATGGGTTTTACTTCTTTTTGTTCAGTGCAAACCCTGCAAAATAAAAGCATAATGGGCTAGTATGCGTCTCATACTAGCCCATTATGTAACACTTACCTGCAAACTAATCCAGCGCTGTCCCCTGTGCAGGCTGCGTCCATCTTCTCGCCCCTCTTCCTTTTTCGGGGCTGTGGACTCCGGCTCTGTGATTAGCCAGTGGCGCGTGACGTCATTCCCACGCATTCACTTGGGAGCCGCCGGTAACATCACAGTATAACAGCATGACGTGCCATTGCTTTAGTGTGCATGTGCCTATGACTCTGGCACATGCAGATACAGGGGGATATCTCCTAAACAGTGCAGCTTTAGAAGATATCCGCGGTAGCTACAGGTAAGCCTTATTATAGGCTTACCTGTAGCAAAAAGTGGTTTCTAAGGCCGCGTACACACGATCAAATCTGTCTGCTGGAAACGGTCTGCCAGACCGTCCCAGCAGACAGATTCGATCGTGTGTACGGGCAAGCCAACGGATTTGGCCAGCCGACAGATTTGAAAGCATGCTTTCAAATCTGTCGGCTGGGAACCCGTCCGCCCGACATGTCTGCTGGTTAGTACGCTAACCAGCAGACATGTCTTCTCGCACACGCGTCGAATGGTTTCGACGCATGCGCGGAAGTGTTTTACTTCCTGGTGCAGTGACGTGGCGGCGTCAATAACACCACCACGTCAGGGCGCCGTCTGCCGGAGGGGATTTTGGTTTGATCGTGTGTACACAATCAACCCAATACATCCCCAGCAGACAGATTTGTTCAATTTTTTTCTGCCAAATCTGTCTGCTCGTGTGTATGGGGCCTAAAGGTTTACAACCTCTTTAAGTGGTTCTAACGTTTTTTTTCCCCCTCATGCATAGAATGTAAAAAACCTTCTCTATGCAGCAGCCCCCCCTTCCAGCCCCCCTAATAATTACTAAAGCCCACCACGATCCAGTGATGTGCACAAAAGCCTCTGCTCTCTGGGGACTCTCCCACCTTCATGTCTGAGACAGCCATTGTCTCCCACTGCTGTCAATCACAGCCAGTAAGCCAATGAGGAGAGAGAGGGGTGGTGCCAGGGTGTGTGTGAATGGGCACGCAGAGCAGCAGCTTGTGAGCGCACCTGCTTGAGTGTCCCCATTGCCAGCTGCTTGCTCTGGGGGGCATTTAGCAGGTATATATATATATATATATATTTTTTTTTATTATTATAGCAAAGGGTAAAAAATTTAGCTTTTTTTAAAAAAAATTGTCACAATATTTTGGTTTATAGTGCAAAGAAATAAAAACCGCAGAGGTGATCAAACACCACCAAAATAAAGCTCTTTTTGTGGGAAAAAAAGGACGTCAATTTTTTTTGGGTGCAATGTCACACGACCGCGCATTTGTCAGTTTAAGCGATGCAGTGCCGAATCGCAAAAAAGTACTCTGGTCAGGAAGGGGGTAAATTCTTTCGGGGCTGAAGTGGTTAAAGATCACCAAATTGAATACACACACAAGGTGGGAAATTGGACACTTTCCATTGGAACTATATTTTTGAGCTAAAGGGGTTGTAAAGGTTTGCTTTTTATTTTATAAATAGGTCCCTTTAAAGGAACACTAAAGGAAAAAATGTTTTTTGGGTAAAATAACAAACATGTTATATTTACCTCCACTGTGCAGCTCGTTTTGCACACAGTGTCCCCGAACCCTGTCTTCTGTGGTCCCTCGACGGCTGTCTCGGCTCCTCCTCGCAAGAGCTTTCCACCTTAATGCAAGCTCCCTCGCATGGTGGAAAGCTCTTGCGAGCGTGCTCCCGTGATACAGCGGCAGCCATAGCCGCTCACTGTATCACTCGGCCCCGCCCCCCATCACGTTGCATCATTAGATGTGATTGACAGCAGCGCCAGCCAATGGCTGCGCTGCAATCAATCCATCCAACCTAGCCAATCAACGGCCACAGACTGAGAACCGAGGAGGATGACGGGGGCGAGCGCAGGACTTTTGAGGGTCAGGTAAGTAAAACGGGGGCTCGGGTGGGGGGCGGTACTGTCTGGTGTTTTCTTACTTCCTGTTCCTCCTCAGTAAGGTGTTCTGGCTGACTAACCACCAGCAAGAACAGCTCGGATAATGGGGGGAAGCTTACTGAGGAGAAACAGGAAGTGAAAAATTCAGACAAAGAAAAAAAAACATTTAGAAGGGAAATGGAGGGAAAAGGTAAGTGAACCAACAATGCACTAGCTTAAAGGAACCTATTCAGAAAATAAAAAACAAAACTTTACAACCTCTCTAAAGGATTTTTTTTTTTTTGTTGAAATGACTGTTTACAGGGTTTAGAGACTTAAAAGTTAACTGATTGCTTTTAAAAATATTAAAAATAGATAAAAATCAATCATATAATGTGCCTGCAGGTTAGTTTCACTTTTAAACTGGCTTCATGTTTCTGTGAAGAAGAGACACACAGAACAAAAACAAACAAATCCAGGGCAGTGCTTTGTTTTTAAAATTAATCTGGTGGATTCTGGGAAGTTTTAGACACACAGTAATGACAGCTTAGACCACCGTGAGAAAGCTCCCAGTACTGTGGTTATAAGGAAACAGACAAGCAGAAAGTGTGGAGAACAGAGCAGGATTACAGCAACTTCAAAGCAAAAATGAACAGTGAGGACATGAAACCAGTACTGCAGTAAGGTAAAGGAAGATTTGGCTAAAAAAAAAAAAATTCTTTAGTGATCATGACCCATTCCATACTTTCTCTACGTCTTACAACTCCTCCAAAACATAGTAAACAAACATAATTCATATAGACATAAGAATTTTTTTTTCCCCAACAGTAATACTCATACATTTAATTCATTCATTTTGTTCTACACCAAACTAAAAATAATATAAATCTGAGTAGTTCCTATAGAGACACTTCCTTTCTTCTATAAATCAGTTGAAACTTGAAAAGTTAGTAAATAGAACCCTGCAGAGGTAAACACAATGCTGTCTACTTTACATATTCAATTTTAACGTTATGGCAATGAGCCTGTCAGACGTAGGTGTTGTGTTTTCAGAAATTCTGCTGGGTATTTCCTTTAATATTTTATAATGTTTTCCTTGATCATTTGAAAAAAAGACTCCCATGCAAATTTATAATGCATGCAAAAAATGGTATGCTTTCACAATAGTACATATTTTTTTTGTATTATTATTGCTTTGAAACAAACACAGTACACCAATCTTGTACAGCCCTACTCATTGTGCATACATTATGGTTGATATTTTACTTCTTCGGTATTTATTAAATGGGGCATATTTTTTTATATTGAAAAGTGAGTTCCTACAAAGATTGATCGAGTCCTCCAGGGGATTCGTGCAAGAAAAATGATTGCACCCTCACCCTCCTCCCATTAATGAGGTTGTAAAGACAAAAATATTTTCCTCTTAAATTAAAGTCTGACAGTAGCTGATAAAATAAAAAGTAATGTTTTGCATTATAACTAGTTTGATACCTGTTGAAATTGAGCTGTTTTATTCACCTCCGTCACTCCTGAATCGTTATTATCATTGACTTCCTGGTTTGCGGTGCGCATTCATTCTTGCTACATCACGGCCTAATGGGAACTACAGTTCCCATTAGGCTTAGCCTCCATGCCTGTGAGGGATAAGAGAGTATCTTCATGCAGGGCTGTAGTTATAGGGAGGGGGTGAGCACATTCTGCTTTCCACCATGCAAAACGGCCCAGATGCTGGTGGAAAGCAAGAAGAGGAGAGTCAGGAAATAGCATTTTCAAACCTGGATTACTGTATTTTGGAGGTCAAAGGGAAAAACTAGGTAAGTGCTATTTAAATGCTCTAGCTTACAGAAATCAATTGATCTAATAAAAAACAAACCTTTAGTGTTCCTTTAAGCACAAATTAATTCTGAATTAAAGGGGTTGTAAAGGTTCATTTTTTATTTTCTAAATAGGTCCCTTTAAGCTAGTGCATTGTTGGTTCACTTCCTATTTCCTTCAATTTCCCTTCTAATTTATTTTCTTTGTTTTCTTTGTCTGAATTTCTCACTTCCTGTTCCTCCTCTGTAAGGTGTTCAGTAAGCTGTTCTAAATGACTTTCCATCGCTCAGATGATGGTGGGAAGCTTACTGAGGAGAAACAGGAAGTGAGAAATTCAAACACAGATGTAGCGCCCCCTTACTTTCAGAAGGGATGCTATTTGCAAGTTTAGTGGGGTGAGAGACTTATCTGCTCTCACCCAGGTTGATTTGTGTGGATTTGGGCTGCTGTCGGCCCTGAATTGTCCTGTGGGTTATTCTGTGCTCCAGAGATGCGGTCTCATCTCTGGGTAGCAGGTGGCGCCAGAGGGGTTCAGGCAGAGCCACTTTTCCTCAGCAGCCAATTAGAGGAGTGTTTCCCTAGCGGGGCATGCTGGGGAAGGGTATATCTGTGGCATACGGCATTTTCCGGGGTTCTTCGGCAGGTTCCTGGTTCCGGGTGCGGCATCCACCTTCAGGGTGTGCACACATCACGGGCCCCACCACTATGGCCTACCTGGCCGGGGCCCGTGCTACGCGGAGTTCCAAACTCTGGGCCCTCATGGCTCAGAGCAACTAGAAGTGCCAAGGGGCCTCAGTGACTTACTGGGTCCCCACACTTCAAGAGATAAGGATCCCAAGCTGGGTGCTGTTCGGTGGGGAGTCGGTCTGAGGTGAACCCGGAGGCAGGTGAACCAATAGGGCGCAGACAAAACCATCAGGGATCTGAGTGACCGGACACTGACAGGTTGTATGCAGCAAACTGTCAGTCAGTGGCTCCCTAATTAGTGACTGAGAGGATTCGTTCTATGTTCATGTTCCTGAGTACTGGGCCTGTGGCAGAGACCCTCTACTAAACCAAGTTCTATTAGAGCCAAGTCGGTGACAGAGACTTGTTCCTTCTCAGCATTCTCAGTGACTTTCTGGCTGCCAGGCCTGTGAGAGGGACCTGTCCAGGGAGCACTGTACCCACTCCGGCTGGAGTGGCGACGAGACAAACATATTCGTTGGAGGTACCTTGAGTTGACTGTTGGTCGTGTTGGACCAGAAATAAAGCATTGAAAAACGTCAACCAGCGGTCTGGACATTTTATCACTGCTCTCATCACCATCATCACCCCTAGACATCATCACAGAGGTAACTTAAATACGCCGATCCCAAATCTAATCAGCGGCTCCTTCGGGGGTAAGCGCTACACAGAAAAAAAACATTTAATCCAACAATGCACTAGCTTAAAGGAACCCATTTATAAAATAAAAGACGAACCTTTACAACCCCCTTTAAGATGGCCACAC
Source organism: Rana kukunoris (assembly GCA_029574335.1). Classification (NCBI taxonomy): domain Eukaryota; kingdom Metazoa; phylum Chordata; class Amphibia; order Anura; family Ranidae; genus Rana; species Rana kukunoris. The sequence continues at coordinate 38,000,246 of CM056056.1, read as the reverse complement.
ATTATACAATTTTGTTGTTCAATTTAGGTTTGACCTTATACTATATGGTTTTGGTAAATCTAAAGGAAAGTTGTAGACGAAAATAGATAGATAGATAGATAGATAGATAGATAGATAGATAGATAGATAGATAGATAGATAGATAGATAGATAGATAGGATAGATAGGATAGATAGATAGATAGATAGATAGATAGATAGATAGATAGATAGATAGATAGATAGATAGATAGGATAGATAGGATAGATAGATAGATAGATAGATAGATAGATAGATAGATAGATAGATAGATAGATAGATAGATAGATAGATAGATAGATAGATAGATAGATAGATAGATAGATAGATAGATAGATAGATAGATAGATAGATAGATAGATAGATAGATAGATAGATAGATAGATAGATAGATAGGATAGATAGATAGATAGATAGATAGATAGATAGATAGATAGATAGGATAGATAGATAGGATAGATAGGATAGATAGATAGATAGATAGATAGATAGATAGATAGATAGATAGATAGATAGATAGGATAGATAGATAGATATCCTGGTCTCAATAACTGCCTAACCTGCTTCAGTTGTCTCTCTGAGTCCATTGCTAGCAGACAGTAAGTGCCAGTTCACACAGAGGCAACCTGACATAGGCCGCGTATACACGATCAGACCGGTCCAATGGGAATGGTCCGACGGACCATTTTCATCGGGTGACCGCTGAAGTGGCCTGATGGTCTGATGTGGGTACACACCATCAGTCCAAAATCCGATCAGACCAGAACGCGGTGACGTAGAACACAACGACGTGCTGAAAAAATGAAGTTCAATGCTTCCAAGCATGCGTCGACTTGATTCTGAGGATGCGCGGGTTTTTGGACCGATGCTTTTGCGTACTAACCATCGGTTTGGTCCGATGGTCAGGCGTCCATCGGTTCGATTTTAAAGCAAGTTTTAAAACTTTGGTCCTACGGACGACGGTCCGATTGGGCCGTACACAAGCTCAGTTTGGAAAGATGAAACTGGCCTTAAGGCCAGTTTCATCGGACAAAACCGATCTTGTGTACGCAGCCTTACAGTGCGACTTTGTAAGGCAACTTTAGCGTGACTTCAGTGTGACTTCAGCGCGACTTGGAGCAACTAACAGGGAACTTTGGCTGTGGCCAATCAGAGAATAATCAGCTCTGTGGGAGGGAGGGGTTTGCCTAAGTAAACTATTTTCTCTTCCTGTAAAGTTGCTTCAGTTAAGACAGAGATCCGACTTGAAGGCAACTTCCATTGAAATCGATGGGTACAAGTTGCCTACAAATCACCTTGAAGTAGTACAGGAACCTTTTCTGAAGTCAGAGCGACTTCAGTAGTGTACATTAAGACAGCTCTCATTCAATTCAATTGCATTTCTCATGTCGCGTGACTTGGGGCGACACAAGTTGGATCCCAAGTCGCGGTAGTGGGAAGCGGCACTAAGAGGTCAAGTTGTAGACCTTTGACTACTTTTTGGGTACAACTTCCTTTCCTGCAAACTCATAGTTCAGATCCTAAACTAATAGGAATTAACACACATGCTAAAAATCTATAAAAAAGGGGGGGGGAGGGTTGGGACTTTGAATGAGATGCTTTTTTAGCAGTATGCAATTAAATATATAAGGACAAAGACAAATGGATAGACAGCATGTACAAAAATAGGGTCACAGCAGTGGAAATCAAGGAGCAGCTGACGCGTTTCGCCTTGGATCAGTGCTTATTCATGGCATATATAATATATACATGGAATATAAAAAATGTTTCCATAGTAGCCAGGCTCAAATTTACCAACCAAAAAAGCACTAAACCAAATTAATCTGTCTAGCTGTATGCATTAAAACAGAGGTTTAGTTGCATGTATTTGCAAATACCTGTGTAAGCTGCAGGCCAACGTCAAGGCACTCCATGTACTGCAGTCCTAACTATGAATTTTAACCACTTGGTTCCTGCCTAACGTCCAAAGACGTCATGTTTTTAAAGATGGATATCTCAGTAACAGCAGCAGCTGCTGCCACAACCAAGATATCCATCTTTAGTGCTAAGGGTCCTCTAAACGATAACGGCTGCCGCTCTCCCGCGCCCTCCGCCGCTTACCAGAGCCGTCGGTAACGGCGGAGGCGATCGGGTCCTTTCGGCAGCTGTGTTGGGATACGAGTGAGGGAAAAATCGCCCCCACCCGTCCCCATAGCTCTGCTGGGCGGGAGTGATGTCAAAACTTCAGTCCCGCCCAGCATTTTTTTTTCCTGTCATTTGAAAAATGACAGTTTAATTTTTTTTTCTTTTTTTGTATTTAAGCCTAAATATGAGATCTGAGGTCTTTTTGACCCTAGATCTCATATTTAAGAGGACCTGTCATGCTTTTTTCTATTACAAGGGATGTTTACATTCCTTGTAATAGGAATAAAAGTGATAATTTTATTTATTTTTTTATTTCAGTGTAAAAAATTATAAAAAAAATTATAAAAAAAAAAAAAAAAAAAATTTTTTAAAACGCCCTGTCCCGACGAGCTCGCGCACAGAGGCGAACGCATACGCAAGTAGCGCCCGCATATGAAAACGGTGTTCAAACCACACAAGTGAGGTATCGCCGCGATCGTTACAGCGAGAGCAATAATTCTAGCCCTAGATCCCCTCTGTCACTCAAAAAATGCAACCTGTAGAATTTTTTAAACGTCGCCTATCAAGATTTTTAAGGGTAAAAGTTTGACGCCATGCCACGAGCGGACACAATTTTTAAGCGTGACATGTTGGGTATGAATTTTTGGCGTAACATTATCTTTCACAATATATAAAAAAATTGGGCAAAATTTATTGTTGTCTTATTTTTTAATTCAAAGAAGTGTTTTTTTCCCAAAAAAAGTGCGCTTGTAAGACCGCTGCGCAAATACGGTGTGACAAAAAGTATTGCAATGACTGCCATTTTATTCTCTATGGTGTTAGAAAAAAAATATATATAATGTTTGGGGGTTTTAAGTAATTTTCTAGCAAAAAAAAACTGTTTTAGTCTCGTAAACACCGAATCTGAAAAACAGGCTCGGGGCTCAAGTAGTTAAAGTCTCCTAAAAAGGAGCACAGGAGTGCTAATCAATAGATTGGGGTCAGGTGATCTCCTAAACCTGCCCCTACCTATAGTTGGTCTAGCAAAAAAAAGCACTGGAAAACGAAAAAAAAAGAGTGGAACCAAACATGCCTACCAAACCAAAATACCACCAAACTAAAGGCAGACCACATCAACCTGGGTCAGCTAGTCAAAGAATGACAATGCATAATTAACTGTCAGTGGTAGATCTGTGGAGGCACTCTATTCCACTCCTAAAACGCATCTCCATCCCTGGATGGTGTTAAAAAAAGGGGGGATAGGGTTGGGACTTTAGATGAGGCATATGATAAAAACTACCACAGGCCTCCATCCCTGTAAATCTATAAAAAAAAGGGGGGGGGGGTTGGGACTTTGAATGAGATGCATTTTTAGCAGTATGTGATTAAATATATACATGGAATACACAGGTAAACACAGGTATTTGCAAATACATGCAACCAAACCTCTGTTTTTAATGCATACAGCTAAAATACAGATTAATTTGGTTTAGTCCTTTTTTGGTTGGTAATTTTAAGCCTGGCTATTATGGAAACATTTTTTAATCTTTCATTTTTTATATTCCATGTATATATTTAATTGCATACTGCTAAAAACGCATCTCATTCAAAGTCCCAACCCCCCCCCCCACCTTTTTTTATAGATTTACAGGGATAGAGGCCTGTGGTAGTTTTTATCATATGCCTCATCTAAAGTCCCAACCCTATCCCCCTATGTTTTAACACATGCTAAAAATCTAACCTTTTCCTTTTAGGCCGCGTTCACACGATGGAATTTTTCCGCTGGAAATGGTCCGACGGACCATTTCAGACGAAAAATCCGCTCGTCTGTAGGGGCAAGCGGACGGATTTGACGGATTTCTCCAGCAGAAAATTTCCAAAGCATGCTTTGAAACTTTTCCGCCGGAGACATGTCCGACGGATATGTCCGCTCTTTAGTACACTAACCAGCGGACATATCTGCCCGCACAAGCGTCGTATGGATGCGACGCATGCGTGGAAGTTGTTTACTTCCTGATGCGGTGACGTGGCGGCGTCAACGTCACCGCCACGTCACAACGCTGTCTGCCGGCGGGGATTTTGATCCGATGGTGTGTACACGCCATCGGACCAAAATAGCCCAGCGGACATATCCAATGAAAACGGTCCGAGGACCGTTTCCATCGGATATGTCCCTCCGTGTGTACGCGGCCTTAATCTTTCATTTTGAATTTAATTTGAGGGCTACAAAAATGTGAAACTACCACCCTCAAGTAGTAGCAGCCTGGTAAAACCTACAGCCGATATGGTAGTAAGGTTGTGGAAGGTGGTCACCGCATTTATAGCTTGGTGTTCGGGTTACACAGTAATACATTACCGTATATATACTAGAGTATAAGCCAACCCTAGTATAAGCCGAGGCACCTAATATTACCACAGAAAAATGGGAAAACGTATTGACTCGAGTTTAAGCCTGGGGTGAGAAATGCAGCAGCTACTGGTACGGTAAATGTCTTTAGAGTTCTAAGCAACCAGCATCCAGTATTAGACCTGGTCAGACTTATTCCCCGTATTCCAGTCTCTCCGGGGATGCTGTGTGCTTTTACTGCGACTGTTGCCGCGGCTACAACAAATAGCGGCGACTCATAAACAATGTAGGCTGCTGTTAGACCTCTAGATGCGTCATATTCTGTATAGAATGACGATCCGCCTCTAGAGGTCTAACAGCGGCTTGCTTTGTTTACGAGTCGCTGCCATTTTGTTGTAGCTCACACTAGTCGCAGTAAAAGCACACAGCGCCCCCGGAGAGACAGGAAAACACCCGCACACACCGAAGTGGCCCCGAAACAGTAAGTGGGGTAAGGTGACCAGATTTTTAAAATGAAATCTGGGGACATATTTTTTTATTACTAGTAATGGAAACAATCAGCGACTCTCTGCCCGTCGCCACCCGCCTCACAGCCTCTTAAGTCTTACTCTTTGGGCCCCGGCTACTACTGGGTGGGGAGCGGAGGAACATCACTCCGCCAGGGAAGGCAAGGAGATAGGCAGATGGCTGGCCAGGATTTGAGCCAAGGCAGAAGAACATGCGAGCGGAGCTGAACGGGCATGTGCCTGTCTTTGAAATTGCCCCTGCCTTCTATTAAATCCAATCTGGGGACAAAACCAGGGACAGACTTGGTCCGGGGACAGTGTCCTCAATCAGGGGACTGTCCCCTGAAACCGGGGATGCCTGGTCACTGACTTGAGTATAAGCCGAGGGGGGCATTTTCAGCCTAAAAAAACCCCTGAAAAACTCAGCTTATACTTGAGTGTATCGGCCCAGATTCACAGAGAGTTGGGTGCATATTACGCCGCCGTAACGCAAACGCCATATGCCACGCCGTACGCAATGCATTGTATTTAGCAAGCTATTGCTCCCAACGCTGCGTCGGCGTGGCGTATTTTTCGAAGGCGCAGACCACACACACCTTGCACAGCATGCATCGGGCGCACGTACGTTCGTGAATCGCCGTATTTCCCTCATTTGCATATTTGAATGTATAATCAATGGGAGTCCAGACGAAAAGTACGCCCACTCTACGCCGGGGTAAGTAAGCTATGTCGGCGTAGAGTGGCCAGTTTTTAGGTGTATGTTGGTTTGTGGGTCCGGCGCACAGATACGCCGGCGCAAATTTGCACTTACGTCGGTGTAAGTGCTTTGTGAATCTGGGCCATCCAATATACGTGAAAACTCAGAAGGATACATCTTTTTTCTTCTTTTTCCATCCTTAGAACAATTTAAACCTTAGCTTGTGGTGTGTAAATGTATGAATAACAGCAGCTATTTATGCCATGAACTGCATTGTGGGGACAAATCGGGCAAAGCATCTGTGAAGCTGATTTTAAACAACAAAAACAATCAAAATAAATATGTTCTGTGCAGAATCTCCAGGCTTAAATATAAATCGAATCTACATCTGCAGCCAATAAGCTGGCAATTCAGCAATAAAACAACTCGTCACTGGGAGATCACAGATTTCAAATAAAAGTGTTTTGTCTGCACAGTGTGGGGTCTTTTCATTATAGGAGGTGGGTGGAAGGAGCCGGTGCAACATCGCTACGAGAACATTAAGCTAAAAATGTAAACAAGATAAAAAAGGATATGTATTTTTTATCCCAATATAAGTAATTTTCTAGTAAAATATTCATGTTTTGCTTTCTAAACACACATTCGTAGCTGAGAGTGTTTCTGTGGTCACAAATACATCTACATTAGCTTAGAGATGTCCATACGGTAAGAACTAAGTATACGCCTGATTGAAAGTGACAATTCTTCAGCAGGCTGAAAAAATAATTTCTAATAAACTCCCTTTTCTACCGCCGTGCTTCCCTTGTTTGTGTGTTTCATAGGCAGAACTGGAGTCTAAAATGTATAACTAGTGAAAGCATTGAGCATTATTATTTCTCATTTTTATTTTATTTTATTTTCCTCAGTTTTATTTACCATGTGTAAAGTGACGGTGAACTTTAACTCCCTGGTGCCCAACCTAGTTTTGACTGGTACCCAGCTCCACTTCGGACCCATGCCACCTAGCCGACTCCTCCTTTCCCCCTCCGTGGGTGACTACAACAGGAAACAGGGTCAGACAGAGCAGAGCTCAGACAGAGCAGACTTTCCTTTTTTTTTTATTCTTAATTTTGTTTCTCATACATTAAACATTGGTTACAAATCTATGTGGTTTACATTAACATTTACACCGTTTTGACAATTATTTTGGGATTATTATTTCAAACCTTGTTCCTCTTGACAAGCTCTTCACAATCCCATTCCTTCCTACCATCTATAGATATAACATCGTGTTTTCCTGTTTCCCCCTAACCCCCCCTTACCTTACCCCCCCCCCCCCAAAAAAAAAAAGATTTTCTCTCTGTTCCTGCCTCATCCGACTCCCCACTGTCCTCCTCCGCCTCCTTAGCTGTGTCTGCCTCATCTGCCTCCCCACTGTCCTCCTCAGCTGTTCCTGCCTCATCCGACTCCCCACTGTCCTCCTCCGCCTCCTTAGCTGTGTCTGCCTCATCTGCCTCCCCACTGTCCTCCTCCGCCTCCTCAGCGGTGTCTGCCTCATCCGCCTCCCCACTGTCCTCTTCTGCCCCCTCAGCTGTGTCTGCCTTATCTGCCTCCCCACTGTCCTCCTCCGCCTCTTCAGCTGTGTCCGCCTCCCCACTGTCCTCCTCCGCCTCCTCAGCTGTGTCTGCCTTATCTGCCTCCCCAATTGTCCTCCTCGGCCTCCTCAGCTGTTCCTGCCTCATCCGACTCCCCACTGTCCTCCTCTGCCTCCTCAGCTGTGTCCGCCTCATCTGCTTCCCCACTGTCCTCTGCCATCTCAACTGTGTCTGCCTCATCCGCCTCCTCATTGTCCTCCTCTGCCTCCTCAGCTGTTCCTGCCTCATCCGACTCTCCACTGTCCTTCTTCACCTCCTCAGCTGTGTCCGCCTCATCTGCTTCCCCACTGTCCTCCTCCGCCTCCTCAGCTGTGTCCGCCTCATCTGCCTCCCCACTGTCCTCCTCCACCTCCTCAACTGTGTCCGCCTCATCTGCTTCCCCACTGTCCTCCTCTGCCTCCTCAGCTGTGTCTGACTCATCCAACTCACCACTGTCCTCCTCTGCTGTGCCCGCCCCATCCGCCTCCCCAATGTCCTCCTCCGCCTACTTAGCTGTGTCTGCCTCATCTGCCTCCCCACTGTCCTCCTCCGCCTCCTCAGCTGTGTCTGTCTCATCCACCTCCCCACTGTCCTCTTCTGCCTCCTCAGCTGTGTCTGGCTTATCTGCCTCCCCACTGTCCTCCTCCGCCTCCTCAGCTGTGTCCGCCTCCCCACTGTCCTCCTCCACCTCCTCAGCTGTGTCTGCCATATCTGCCTCCCCCATTGTCCTCCTCGGCCTCCTCAGCTGTTCCTGCCTCATCTGTTTCCCCACTGTCCTCCTCTGCCTCCTCAGCTGTGTCTGCCTCATCTGCTTCCCCACTGTCCTCCTCTGCCATCTCAACTGTGTCTGCCTCATCCGCCTCCTCATTGTCCTCCTCTGCCTCCTCAGCTGTTCCTGCCTCATCCGACTCTCCACTGACCTCATCCGCCTCCTCAGCTGTGTCCGCCTCATCTGCCTCCCCACTGTCCTCCTCCGCCTCCTCAGCTGTGTCCGCTTCATCCATCTCCCCACTGCCCTCCTCCGCCTCCTTAGCTGGGTCCGCTTCATCCGCCTCCCCACTGTCCTCCTTGGCCTCCTCAGCTGTGCCCGCCTCATCCGCCTCCCCACTGTCCTCCTCCGCCTCCTCAGCGCTGCCAAACTCATCCACCTCCTCACTGTCCACCTCCGCCTCCTCAGCTGTGCCAAACTCATCTGCCTCCCCACTGTCCTCCTCAGCTGTGTCTGCCTCATCCGTCTCTCCACTGTCCTTATCCACCTCCTCAGCTGTACTCGCTGGACATTCTTCAGTCCTTCGTATTCCCCAGCCAAGCTAGAAGGGAAGTCAGCAGTCGTAGCTACGCTCCCTAGGCAGCAGTGTGCCCTAGGTGGCTTCCCAGTCAGTGGCATTAGTACAGTGACAGTGCATGTTTTTCTTTCAAATATGTTTATTGGAATATTCTACATACAGACCTTTATAATATTATTAGGAACCGTTGCATATACAGTACATATGACATTATGAAAGTATAACATGTTTTGGAGAGGTTATGGCTCTGTTTCCCCACTGGTGGTGGTTAATTGCGATTTCCCCATCACCCCTAGCGGGATCATACTGTGACTGACATATGACCGTGTCAGGATACAGGTACCATAGTGCTCGTGGGTTCCCGACAGTGCATATATTTAGCACCGATCACTGTATTAGTGTCACTGGTTCCCGCAAAGTGTCAAAAGTGTCCGATTGTCTGCCGCATTATCGCAGCCCCACTAGAAGTTGCTGATCGCTGTCATTAGTAGTATAAAAAATATAAACAAATAAAATAACAAACCAATAAATATATTGCATAGATTGTAGACGCTATAACGTTCTTGTACACCAATCAATATACGCTTATTGGGATTTATTTTACCAAAAACATGTAGCACAATACATATTGGCCTTTATGAAGATTTTTTTTATTGGATATGTTTTATAGCAGAGAATATATATATATATATATATATATATATATATATATATATATATATATATTTTTTTGTTTTATCTTTTTTTGTTTATAGCGCAAAAAAATATAAAAATCAGCGGTGACAACATGCGATTAAAAGAAAGCTCTATTTGTGGGGGTAAAAATTACAACTTTTGTTTGGGTACACTGTCGCACAACCACACAATTTTCAGTTAAAGTTACGCAGGTCTGTAACAGGCGCCGTCGTGCCACCTCTACTTTGTAAAACAGGTGCTTTCAGCGCCGTATTGCGTTCCATGCTGGAACACATATGGAGCATGCGCGATGACATCATTTCCCGGCACCGTGCTGCGTTCCAGCTTGGAACGCGGAAGTGCGCCGCACACATCGCTTTGTTTGAATTCAGTGCTGATGCACTGCAGCTGCTCACAGCCTATAAAGGCATTCATGATACAAAGTTACTTTGTTCTATTATTGTCATCCATAGCTCGGCCTACGCTACAGACATGGATGCCTTTACTCCCCATGCCGGAACACCGCTCCAGCCTCAACTACTACTTTGAATACCATCTACAGCTACTGTTTTGTGGAGCCTTGCTGGGGACTACTTTACAGACTGATCTATTGTTCATCCTTCACCACAGGATCCCTAGTACCTATACTGAAGCCTGCAAAACAAATAAGTTACATTTCTGTTACTTGTAGTGCTATAGCAATGCCTGCTACTCAAATACCAGCCACTGTATACAATTGCAATTGTCTATCATATCTTCTACTTCTCAACATCTAGGATACTGTTGTGTTATAGGACTGTCTGCTAAGGGATATGTTAAAGGCACATCTGTACTTAAATACACTGAGCTATATTCACCACTCATAGTTAAAACTACAGCTCCTAACTATTATATGTACTCCCGAAGTACCTGAGCTATATTGCTTCTTATACCTTACACAAGTTGTACTGGCAACTAATAGTAATACTACTACTGTACGTGAACACTCAAAGGACCTGAGCTATATTGCCTCTCATACGTAACTATTACTTGTTACTACAGCTCATATTTACTACGTGCTTGACAGAAGTATAAAATACTTATAGGCCTTGTCCTAACTGTTTAAGCATGTTCGCTCTAACTTTTCTATGCTAGGGGTTGATGCTATTTCATAGCATCTCCCCTAGTGGCCTAATACATCCCTACATGCTTATGGTGATATGATGTAGAGAACCCCCAAACTCCTGTTACAAGGAGTGACGCCTGGGGTCCCGTACTGATAATCACCTGCATATGGAGGTGTATTGCAATATTGACCTTTTTGGTCAGATTCAGAAAGCATTTACGACGGCGTATCTCCAGATACGCCGTCGTAAGTCCGAATGAGTGCCGTCGTATCTCGGCGCCTGATTCAAAGAATCAGATACGCCGGATTTTAGGCAAGATCCGACCGACGTAAGTCTATTACACCGTTGGATCTTAACTGCATATTTACGCTGGCCGCTAGGTGGCGCTTCTGTAGATTTACGCATTAAATATGCAAATTAGTTAGATACGCCGATTCACAAACGTAGTTGCGCCCATCGTATTGATATACGTCGTTTACGTAGGTCTTCGACTAGTGTAAAGTTAACCCTGCTATATGAGGCGCAGTCCATGTTAAGTATGGACGTCGGAACAGCGTTGAATTGTACGTCGTTTACGTTGTTTGCGTAAGTCGTTCGGGAATGGGGTTGGGCATAAGTTCCATTCACGTCGATATCAATGAATATTTCCCTAATCAATATTTTTTATTGTTGTAATTTTAAGGAATAACAGAAGAAAAACAAAGGGGAAATAGGGGGGTTAAACAATAAAATATAGTTTAGGATATATGAAATACGCGGGTATAACAGAATGAACAGTATTAATAAACACATGTTAATATTGCAATACATTTCCATGTACAAGGTCAAGAATAACATCTTGTATTCATAGACAGTCTATCTGGAAACTAGTAGAGTCGTGAGGGGACGACGGCCCATTTAACTCTCAAACAGGAGTCATCCTCCCTCCTCGACATCATTCCCTCAGTAAATGTATCTCAAAGGTTAAATATCGAACAACTTCAGTCTAGATATAAGTGAAATGTCAATAAAAAAAAAAAAAAAAGGGGAAATTAAAAATAATAATTCAGTAAGGATATGATAAAATCACTATTAATGAGTTGGAAATTATTTTTACAAAACTACTGTATTTTCTGGCGTATAAGACTACCTTTTACACTTAAAAAAAACGCCCAAAAATCAGGGGTCGTCTTATACGCCGGGGTATAAAATGCCGTACGCTGGATGTCAACCCGCCAGATGTCCGCTGGATGTGCAGTAATACTGTATGTAGCTATGGCTACATATAGTATACACTGCTGAGCCAATCCCAGAGAGTGATGTATTCTATTTGTGAATGTAGAGCCTGCCAATCCGAGCAGGCTACATACAGTAGTCTGCTCGGATTGGCTTTGAGAATCAGAGATTAGAGGGCTGATGATGTTACAGCCTCTGCCAATCCGAGCAGGCTCTGTGTTCATTAATAGAATACATTGTTTACCGGGATTGGCTCAGCGGTGTATACTGTATGTAGCCGAAGCAACCGCACATCCAGCGTAACTGTATGGGACATACAGTAGTGGAAGTGGGCAACTATGTAGTAGGTGTCATGGAGAACAATGTTGATTGAGGAATTGGCTAGGACAATGCCGATGAGTCTCCCTCACTGTAGATAAGAATCCGAGGGCTCATAGTATTGGGACCTCTTATTTAATAATTCCCTGTGCATTGTGATCAGTCAACTAAAGACTTTAAAGCCTGTTTGAATAGCGTTTATTTGTGTGTATGCTCATGTGCCTACACTTAGGTCGGTGGCGAATATGTGGTGGAATCCATGTTTTTTTTAATTGGTGTTGTCTTGGAAGGGGGGTAGTCTTATACGGGGAGTATAGCCTAAAAGCTATGTTTTCAATTGAAAAATAGGGGGTCGTCTTATACGCCCAGTCGCCTTATACGCCGGCAAATACGGTATATTAATTTAGTGAATATGTCTACGTATCATTGAATTTGTATGTAAGTAATCCATGGGGACCATATCTCATCAAATTCCTCTCGTTTGTCTTTGAGGATGCTGGTCAATTTTTCATTGACCATAATCCATGAGAGTTTACTTTCTAACACTCTAATATTTATAACTGAAGTTTTCCATGCACTTGCTATCGCAATCTTGGCTGCAGAAAATATGAAATAAACAAGAGTTCGAAAATTTTTAGGGATCCCGTCAAACAAGTCAACAAATAATGCTGTTTTAGGATTAATGGGTATATTATGTCCAGTCACCGAGTGGATCAACGTAAAAACTTTTACCCAAAAGCGTTGTACTTTGGGACATGTCCACCAGATATGAAACATAGTACCCTCTAGATGAATATTTCCGACGTGATTTTGGAGCATGCGCACTGGGATACGTGGGGTTTACGTGGGGTCATGATTTACATGGGGTCATGATTAGTTTACATACAACACGCCCACTACCAGCCTACTTTGAATTACGCGGGCTTACGCCTGCACATTTACACTACGCCATCGTAACTTTGGGCGCAAGTTCTTAGTGAATACGGCACCTGCCTCTCAAAGTTACGGCGGCGTAATGTATATGAGATAGGCTACGCTGCCGGAAAGTTACGCGATTCTATCTGAATCTGGCCCTTTAACTATAGTTTTAAACGGTAAGCTCTAGTAGCATTTTGTAATGCTTCCAAGCTTAGAAGCGCAATGCCTTTCTTTATGTGATGCAGAAATGATGTATAGATCCCCCAAACTCCTGTTGCGAGGAGTGATACCTGGGGCCTAGTAGTACTGAGTTGTCGCATAGAGAATTGCTGAGCGCAGTTGTGGTCCACTCCGTTCACCAGTGCTGTCGCAAATACAGGCCTGGTCATTAAAGTGGAGTTCCACCCAGGAAAACAACATTTGGCCATATATCCTAAAAAAAAAAAAAAATGTGAAAAAAAAAAAAATATACTCACCCGAAATACCTGTTGCTATGCAGAAGTCCGTAATCTGCCTCTTCCCCACCGCAGTGTGTTTTATTCTGCTTCTTCTCCTTGTTAATGGGGCGCGCTGCTTTCTGGGAACTGTGTGTTCTCAGAGAGCAGCCGCTCATTCACAAGCCAGCGTGAGACTCACGCAGGCGCAGTAGGAAATGGGCAGTGAAGCCGTACGGCGGCGCGGGACCTGGATCGATCGTGGGACCGGCGTCGGGGGGCCATCAGCGCGGGCAAGTAGGACAAGGTAAGTGTCCATATTAAAAGTCAGCAGCTACACTGTTAGTAGCTGCTGACTTAAAATAAAAAATTGAGGGTGGAATCCGGCTTTAAGGGGGTAAATCTTTCGCAGGTCAAGTGGTTAATGTAATCGCTCCATCGTTCTCTTGGTTGGCTAATATATCTCTTTCCACATAATTTTGCTCTCTGGATCTTCTTTGGCATACAATCTTTTATCTTTAATATTATCAGTCTACTTTATACAAGCAAGGCACACTGTATTATTGCTGATAATCTAGTATCCTTATATCTTACATAAAGTTCACTATTATAACCGTATTTCTACAATGCTTTTTCAAGAACCCTTCCATATATTCCTTTAAGCACTTTCCTTTCAAATACATCAAGCCGTTTCTTATCTGTCTGTAACAGTGTCCAACATTCAGCACCATTCATTACAGATTACAAGAGCGTTATATAACGGAACCTTTATTGTCCTCTACAGAAGATGGGAATTAAACTTTTTTTCATTGGGAATATTAACATCTACTGCCTCTTTCTACGTGGTTTAAAATCTTCAGTATTATCCTTCTATGAATTAAGCTTTATATCAGTATCACAAAAAGATTTCTCCGGTGCTAATTCACATGGCCGTACCCTTTAGAATTGAGGGGGTTTGTTTCTCCTTCCTATCTCTTCTATATATAAACATGTACCGTATTTATCGGCATATAACGCACACAGGCATATAACACGCACCCTAACTTTAAGGCTCCATTCACATCTAGGCGTTTTGTCGCCTGAAGCCCGACGCTGAAGCAGCCTGACATACGCTGGAGGGGGGAATTTACATTGTCGGCTATGGAGATGGTTCACATCTCTACGCCGAACGCTGATACGCCTGAAGCGTGAAGCCTGAAACAAGTCCCGGACCCTTTTTTTTCAGGCGTATCGGGCGTTCGGCCATAGCCGACAGTGTAAATTCTGCCCTCCAGCAAAAAAGCAATAGGCGTTTTGTCGCCGCAAATCGCGGGGACAAAACGCCTATTGCATGTCGCCCGAATACGCCTGCTGCCGCCGACGCCTAGATGTGAATGCAGCCTAAGAGGGAAGTTTCAGGAAAAAACACTTTCCACGGCCCCCTGAGTATAACACGCAGGCACAGTTTACCCTCTATTTTCAGGGTAAAAAATGAGTGTTATACGCCAATAAATACAGTACTTGGTTTTCCCATTATACTAAATGCCTAAGGCTGCATTCACACCTTGGCGTATTTACGCCCGACGCTCGTGCCGCTGGAGGGGTGATTTTACATTGTTGTCTATGGAGATGGTTCACATCTCCACGCCGAACGCCAAAACGCCGTACGCCTGAAGCTCAAAACAAGTCCCGGACCCTTTTTTCAGGCGGCATTCGGCATAGACAGCAATGTTATGTAAAAAAAGGTTAAAACTACCTGTTTTGTCGCGGCAAATCGTGGTACAATACGCCGCAATTTGTTGCGGCAAAATATGAGCGTTACAGTGTGAATGCAGCCTTAAAGACCAGCCAAAACTTTTTAAGGGGTTGTAAAGGTTCTGTGACGGTAGTCGAACATATCTCCGTCATCCATTCCCTTCTTCTCCCATAAAAGAAATCACCAATATTCCACGAGTAGGAATATCCCTGGAATCACCGAATAATCCACACATGAGCCAAGGCTTAATGCTGGATGTAACAGTACACACTTTATAGAAAACCACAGCACACTTTTATACAGGATTTGGAACATCCCGCCCCCAACAACCGCTTTCCTTTTGGTCCATTGTAAAGTATGCAGTCTACACTCAGGTCCTCCTAAACCATGCAAATGAGGACTTGAAAATGTCTCAGCAGAGATTGGTCCCAAAGCTTGAATAGCCTGAATGGAAAGACTGATGTGTATTCAGACACAAGCCCCAGGGGGGCAATCAATGTACACAATAGCCAGCCACAGAACAATGGAACTGTCTGGAGAATTGAGACAGGGCAGAAGACATTCACACCTAATAATCAAAAGACTTTAGATAGGGTTATCACACAATGGACAATGAATATCTCTTATGAGTCTGTTGACCTGGCTGGGGTTCAGAATAAAATCTCCTGTAATACATGAATTAGGATTTCAGTATTTCATGGTCCATGACATTACTCCCCCTGGCAAATAGTTCAACATCCACAGTGGGACCCAAACGGGTCACTCGAGGATGTTGGGCAAGTAGTCTTAAGGTTCCAGGACTGTCTGCCAGGATAACCCATCCACCTTCCTGGTTTGAGGCCCTGGCCCATAATCGGACGGCAAGAGGCTCGCATTCAGTCCTCTCCAAAAGCCCCTGTCCCGGCTAGGCCTGTCACACATCTCCCCTTTTGGCAGGGGACTAACCCAGTAGGAGACACCAGATGGGTTGTCTCTGAATTTAGTCAGTAGTTCCATTCCCCCAATGCCGGTATCCATACAGTACCCCAAATCACTTGCTCCAAACCGAGCATTACTCACCCCGCCATCCTCTGCCTCTCTCAGGGAACACGTCTGCTGCTGGGGAGAGGCCTGGACTAGCCCTTCTCCCTGGAGTCCTTTCAGCCGCTGGAGAGATGGCAGGGTGGCTGGGCTCAGTCCATCATGCCGTTGGGGATCTGGGCCAACTGGCCACCATTTATGGGGTATACCAGTGGAGACTGAAGTCCCATCCACTGGTGTGAGGTGAAAATCCCCCAGTGCTTGCAAAGCAAAGCCGACATCCTCCTGTTTCAGTCCTGTACCATTTTCTGGGGTTATGCCAGTGGAGACTGAAGTCCCATCCACTACCCCAGGAACCCCTTCTTCTGTTAGGTGAAAGCAGAGGCCCGGGGCACTCTGCTCTGTTGCCAGCTCTTCTGCTGGGTTGCTGTGAGTGGAGACCACAGTCCCATCCACCGATATCCACTCAAGCTGTAGTGGGGTGCAGCCGCCAGTAGCATCCTGTCCTGCTGCCAGTGATTCAGCTGGGAGTAAGAGCTTTACCACCTCAGCTGGTTGCTGGGGAGGGGGGCCAACCGCCCCGACTCCCTGGAACTCCACAGTTGGTCCCGGTGCTGGGCAGAGATGGCTGGCACTCTGCCCTGTTGCCAGCACTTCTGAAGTTTGGCCCTGATCCCAGCTCTTCTGCTGGAGGCCCATCAGGTTGTTTTTCCTCAGCAGAAAAATCTATTAAATCCCCTGTCTCTGCAACTGGTGTCTGGGGATAGAGGTTCACCATCTCCTGTCCATGTAACCCAGAAGATGCTATAGGTACTGAGCAGAGGTTAGCAAAGCTCGGCCCTGCGGTCAGAACTTCAGCTTTGGGAATGGCAATCTCCAGATTTTCCACTGCCGATTCACTGGCATACTGCTGGACAGGCACATTCCTCCATTCAAGATCGTCCCATGCAGAAACGGGATCATCAAGGTTAGTCGGCACTTGCTGCATCCGCCCTATAACCTCCTGGTCCATAGCTGCAGGGGCGGGTTGGAAAAGCACACTGTTACCCTGCCACATGGACGATTCTTCAGCCAGGATTTCAGCATTGTCCACTGGTATTTCCTGATAGTCCCAGGCAAAGGGAGCCCTGGCGCTGAGCAGAGTCTAGCAGCTGTTTGTAGGCGATCTCCAGGTCCCATTCCCTAGCGGCCAGAAATTCCAAATCTTCCTGTAGCCAGTGCGCTTCCGAGATATTCAATTTTTTCTCTCTGTGCTCCATTATGTCCTCCAAGCGCCACTCCCGATCATCCCCAAAGTCGGGATCACTGGACATCCTCCAATACAACAATCCCAGGCCATCATAGTCATAGCCTTCTGTGGGGCTGTCATCCGCTGACCACGGGCACTCTTGGGCTACATACCACGGGAGGGCTCTGTAGCTCTCATCCAGCTGCATCTCTGCCCGGATCAGCCTGTTTAATTCCGCTATCCACTCCTGCTTCGGTTGTTCCCCCAACAACGGCATTCGTACGTCATACTGCGTCCAGTACCTTGCATAGATGTAGGGTAGGACCTCTCCTTGGTGTTGCTGCTCCAGAGCTAGCGCTTCCTTCCAGAGTTGGCACCGAATCACATCCGCCCATCCCAGCAGGACCTCCTCTGATTCTGGTCCTGTGTGCTGTATCCGCATCTCTTGTAACCTTCTTCTGAATTCCTCTTCCATGGTTACTGGTATCTGTACCTCTCCTCGTCTTTCATTTGGTGCTGCTTCTTTAGGCGTTGTCACCGATCGTCGTATTTCTGCAATTCTCAGCTCATGTTGCCGCTCTCGTTCTTTCTCATCAAAAGCTTTAAAAGCGCTAAACGGAATCTTCCTTGTGTCTGCTGTGCTGTACTCACTGTTTGGAGAATGTGCAGCTGCTTGTTGGACTGCTGCCAGTTTTAACTGTAGCTCTGCGTCTCTTATTTGTTTAGCCTCCTCCGCTAACAGGGTCATCACTTTCAGCACCACATCCGCCGTTGGGTTCGGACCGAACCATGCTAATTTCTCTCTTATTAGCTTGTTGGCTGGTGATTCCTCATCCTGAATCACTGGTGTCTCCATCTCTTGTACTGCTGGCCTTGCTGCAACCAAATTCTCCTGGTCTAGCTCCATTAATTCTGCTATGATGACACGCTCGGTTTTGTTGCTAGCAATCCTTCCACGAACTTCCAGTAGTTCTTTCAGTGTATTTCTTTTAAGCCGGGTGTACTGGTCTTCCATTCACTGTTCCCAGTGTCTGCTTGGAATCCTGGTGTAAAGGAAAGTAGAAGGGAAAATCCCACTGCTGCCACCAGTTGTGACGGTAGTCGAACATATCTCCGTCATCCATTCCCTTCTTCTCCCATAAAAGAAATCACCCAATATTCCACTAGTAGGAATATCCCTGGAATCACCGAATAATCCACACATGAGCCAAGGCTTAATGCTGGATGTAACAGGACACACTTTATTGAAAACCACAGCACACTTTTATACAGGATTTGGAACATCCCGCCCCCAACAACCGCTTTCCTATTGGTCCATTGTAAAGTATGCAGTCTACACTCAGGTCCTCCTAAACCATGCAAATGAGGACTTGAAAATGTCTCAGCAGAGATTGGTCCCAAATCTTGAATAGCCTGAATGGAAAGACTGATGTGTATTCAGACACAAGCCCCAGGGGGGCAATCAATGTACACAATAGCCAGCCACAGAACAATGGAACTGTCTGGAGAATTGAGACAGGGCAGAAGACATTCACACCTGATAATCAAAAGACTTTAGACAGGGTTATCACACAATGGAAAAACAGTGGAAAATACTGCGCAGGTCTAACATAAAACAAAGAATTGGATTGGTGGTAAGACCAAGCAATCTTAATATGAATAAACGTGAGTGCTGCTGCAGCACAAATGTCAGATAAACAAAATGTAAACAGTAAATAGGGTGTGCTGCGGTGCTAAAATTAATACATCAATACTATATGTGATAACAAAATGTGCATTGAATACAAAAAGAAATAATTAGAAAACCAACACCAAGTGCTCCAATGTATAACAAAATCACATAAAAAAGCAAACAGTGTTGACAAAGTTCATAAAGTGTTGGTATTCAGCTCCAGGGAAAATTCAAAGTTCAGTGAGTTCAGAGAAATATCCCAAGTAGGGGATTGTGATTCTACAGGACAGAAGAGAGCCTCCACCTCCACCTCTTAATGCAGATCTGCTTACCAGATAGATAATAATCATAAGCATCAACAGCACAGCAGGCTGGATTGCCTTAACGAATATCAACGTGGAATCCTGTGTGAATCTCCAAACTCAGTCTTAATGCGGCTGGGTCCCAAAAAGCAATCACTCCCAAAGTGTAGCCAAGAAAAGAAAAGGGATGCCAACATAGAGTAGTAAAGTTTTAAAAGATTTAATAAAAGAAATTTGATTGCACTTACAAATAACGAATCCTTTAGAAGAATATAAATAGTAAGCCGGCCGGCTCTCACAATCCGCCCGTCCTTCCGGATGGTCGTGAGGATAAAAACAATGGTGTCGTCAGCACGCCGTTCCTCCCTACGCCGTTTCGTCCAATAGCAGACTTCTTCCAGGGGCACGAGCGGCGTGCTGACTCGCCACCTTTTAATTCGTTTGTAACATTCTAAGACCGCCCTTCTCTGACGTCTGGGGATCATGAATGGCGATCGGCCATCTTTAAAGAGGGATCGCTTGCCAATAGTATAAGCACTGTCAGTGCCTTGAACTTTAAAATTTTAAAATCACCCTTTGTGATAAGGTCATCTTAAACAGACATGCGGGGAACTCAGGCAGCAATCAACCTTTTTAGAAAAGGGATCGCTTGCCTTAAACTTTGAAATCTCCCTTTACAATAAGGTCGCCCTAAACGGACATGCGGGGATCTCAGGCAGCAATCAACCATTTTGGAAAAGGGATCGCTTGCCAGTAATAGGAATTAATATCTAAAAATAAGAATCAACCTGTAGACAGAAAATATATATGAAAAAGCATCAATATGGAGTATGAGAGTTGTATGGCAAATACAGCTGGTATGACCAACTCCAAATCTGCCACACATTAACCACTTAAGGACCGCCTACTGCACATTTACGTCGGCAGAATGGCACGGCTGGGCACATCAACGTATATATACGTTGGTTTTAGTACCCAACCGTGGGTCGCGGGCGCGCGCCCGCGGGCGTGCGCCCGCGACCCGGTCCGAAGCTCCAGGACCGGGACCGCGGGATTCGCGGACCCGATCGCCGCTGCAGTGCGGCGATCCGTCCCTGGAGCGGAAGAACGGGGAGAGCCGTGTGTACACACGGCTTCCCCATGCTTCTCTGTGGCCGGAGCATCGATCGCGTCATCCCTGTAATAGGGGGACGCGATCGATGACGTCACACCTACAGCCACACCCCCCTACAGTTGTAAACACACACATTAGGGCACACATTCCCTACAGCGCCACCTGTGGTTAACTCCCAAACTGCAACTGTCATTTCCACAGTAAACAATGCAATTTAAATGCATTTTTTGCTGTGAAAATGACAATTGTCCCAAAAATGTGTCAAAATTGTCCGAAGTGTCCGCCATATTGTCGCAGTCACGAAAAAAATCGCTGATCGCCGCTATTAGTAGTAAAAAAAAAATAATAATAATAAAAATGCAATAAAACTATCCCTTATTTTGTAAACGCTATAAATTTTGCGAAAACCAACAGATAAACGCTTATTGCGATTTTTTTTACCAAAAATATGTAGAAGAATACGTATCGGCCTAAACTGAGGAAAAAAAATGTTTTTTTATATATTTTTGGGGGATATTTATTATAGCAAAAAGGAAAAAATATTGCATTTTTTTTTAAATTGTCGCTCTATTTTTGTTTATAGCGCAAAAAATAAAAACCGCAGAGGTGATCAAATACCACCAAAAGAAAGCTCTATTTGTGGGAAAAAAAGGACGCAAATTTTGTTTGGGAGCCACGTCGCACGACCGCGCAATTGTCTGTTAAAGCGACGCAGTGCCGAATCGCAAAAACCCCTTGGGTCATTTGCCAGCGTATTGGTCCGGGTCTTAAGTGGTTAACCCACTAATGGAGGGAAAAAAATATATAAAAAAATATATACAGATTTATTCTATATATATGAAAAATATATATTAAAAAGCAACAAAATAAGGACAATCATTCCATATATACTGAAATGCACAAACAAAAGGAAGATTGATAGAGTATTGAGACAAAACGATTCCTTTGTATACAGATAGTGTATATCAATATGGTATAACACTACCAGATAATATATTAGAAAAGAGAATATATATTATGCCCTTTATAAAAAATGAATATAACCAAACAAGGAAAACCACCTGTGTTGGAAATAACTGTAGGAGCAGAAATCCAACTTACAGCATACATTGACCATGTTGGAAAAATCAAAAATAAATGTAAAAATAAAGACAGGAATTAAATTAAAATTCAAAAATGGTTCGAGAGGTTGATGGTGAGAACCATCTAGGCTAGACAATGTAACAGTGTGAAATTGCTGCTAAGCCAGAAGGGCAAGGGGAGGATGAGACTAATTAGAACTTAATGATTATCAGATCTACCCAGACATCAGAGCAGGTACACACTACAATAATGGTAAAGATAGATCAGCTGTTATCTATAAAGGCGTTGACGTCCGTGTCCACATTCAACCCATAAGGTAGGTATGTCCGGACTCAATAAATCCAGGACATTTCAAGTCTGGAGAGTCCTCTAACTAAGGAACTACCCCTCCAGTGGGGATCAAATTTGTCGATCCCCAGAAATATCGTGCCTTCAGGGTTTCGACTATGATATAGATCGTAGTGTGCTGACACTGAATGTTGGGAAAACCCTGATCGAATATTGGTAATGTGTTCCCCCAGTCGTACTTGCATTGTACGTTTGGTCCTACCAATATATTGTTTCCCGCAAGGACATTGCAGCAGGTAAACAATGCCAGTAGAACTACAGGTTATAAAGGGTTCAATCTTATGCTCCCTGGAGGTACTGGTTGAAAAAAATGATGTTGTTTTTTTCGTTTTTAATTTATTTAACGTACAAACCTGGCACCTCCGGCATTGATGGTAACCTACGATACCTCTTTGAAGGAAAGAGACCTTTTTCGCCGGAGGGTCCACCACATTGGGGGCTATTTTGTCCCTCAAAGAAGGTACACCCCTAAAGATCACTTGTGGGTTTGGGGGTAGGAAAGTTTTTAAGACTCTATCGTTTTCAAGTATATGCCAGTGTTTTTTTATAATGTTCTTGATCTTATAATGTTGGCTGGAATATGTAGTGATAAGCGGGACTGTAGGTCCCGCTTGGTTGTTTTTAGCACTACAATTCAAAAGCTGAGAACGATCTATTTCCCCCACTTCTGTTAGAGTGGTTTCAAGCATTCTTTGATCGTATCCTTTTTCAGACAGCCTATTGGCAAGAATATCTGCTTGAGTCTTATAGTCATCCAGGGTTGTGCAATTCCTTCTCATCCTGATGAATTGACTTCTGGGAACAGATTTTAGCCAGTTGTTATGATGGCAACTTCCTATTGGTATGTTGGAGTTTCTGTCTGTCTTTTTAAAGAAAGTTTTTGTTTTAAATGTTCCTTCTTCCTTTACGATGGTGAGGTCTAGAAAGTTAATGACGTCTTGACTGGCTTCGTATGTTAGCACAATACCTCTGTTGTTATTATTCAAAAGGGAAATTAATTTGTCTAATTGAGATCCGGTTCCAGTCCACAGGAGGAGGATGTCGTCGATGTACCTGGCCCATAGTTTGATATGCGGGCTCAGGTCATTATAGACGACATCCTCCTCCCATTTGGCCATAAACAAATTGGCCAAACTAGGTGCATATTTGGCACCCATAGCGACGCCTCTTGTTTGTCGATAGAAATTGTGATCGAACCAGAAATAATTGTGACTGGCCGCATACTCAAGGAGCTCAATCAAATAATCCTTTTGTATCTCAGACAAATCGGAAAGTGCATCTAGATAGTGTTTCACAGCAGATATCCATAGATGATGTGGGATGATGGTGTACAGTGAACTTACATCTGCTGTCACTAACCACATATTTTCGTCTGGTTGAAATTGAGACAGTAAGTTAATGACATGTTTTGTGTCTTTTAGGTAAGAGGGCAATTGCTGAACAAGGGGTTGTAGAAAATGATCTATATACTTACCCACCCTGGACGTGATAGAATCAATCCCACTAATAATGGGACGTCCAGGGGGGCAAGTAAGGCTTTTGTGGATTTTTGGGAGACAATATAACACTGGAAGTCTTGGTGCTCGCGGGACTAAAAAAGTCTGTTCTTTTTCATTAAGAATTCCCTGATCTGCAACTTTTTTTAATCAAGATCTCAAGAGAGCATTTGTATTGAATAACTGGATCTCTCAATAGTGGTGTATAAGTCGCTTGGTCATCCACAATTTTCTTGGTTTCAGTGATGTACATAGACCTGTCCATAACTACTATGCCTCCACCCTTATCCGATGGACGGATGACAAGCTCTTTATTATTACATAGAGAGTCAAGTCCCTTGGTTAGTTCCTGGTCCATTGAGATATTGGAGACTTTGACAGCCTCCAAATCCCTTAACACAACATCTCTAAATACTTTAATTGCAGGGGCCAATGCTCCAGGGGGATTCCATGTAGAAGCATTAGCCAATCCTGAATGTTTGAAAGTTTGTTGGGCCAATGGTCGTTCAGTAGAGGGCAAACCTGCAAAATATCGTTTGATGTTTACCCTACGTATATATTGGTGGATATCCATATACGTTTGGAATTTATTTAGTTTTTTAGGTGGGGCGAATTTTAGTCCTTTGTTCAATAAGATTAGTTCTGATTGGGTCAGAGTGTGCGAGCTAAGATTGAAAATGCCTACATCACTCACATCCTTTGTTTCTTGAGGCTTTGTTCTCCTCCCCCCTCTGCACCCTCTTTGTTTTCTACCTGTCTTTTTACGCCCTGATTTGACCTGGGAAAACCCCAATGTTCACCTGAAGTGTTCTCATATTGGCCTAGAGGAAAGTCCCTTGATGGACCTTGTCTATATGTTCGCTGGGCCTGGCTGACTTGTTCATAGTCTGCAGTGGCATAATTACTAGGCCCATCTCTATCTCTCAAAGGAAAAAAGCGATTCCTTGCTTCTGTGTCGCTATCGAAATCGTATTCATCTCTTTCCCTTTCTCGATCTGAATAGTGTCGAATATACATATTTTGTTCTTGAGAGGGACCATAGTGTTTGATTTTATTATCCATTCTTCCAGAACTTCTATCTCTTCTAGGTGAATCTCTATAATGTTGAAATTGGCCTGGATTTTGAAAACCACTGACACGGTCAGGATTAGCCACATTCCTGCCCTGTGTGGGTTTAGTCCAATTAACATTTTTTCCTTGTTGTTGATTATTATAGGAAGAGCCTGAGGCTCTAATCGGTGATCGGTAAGTCACCTTCTTGGTCTTCTTCCCTGATTTGTTTTTCTTAGGGGTTTTACCCTGATCATTTCTTACCCAGGAACTTTGTGGGGGGGGTTCAGTTTCAACAGGAACTTCATCTCCCTGTACTATAGCCTCCATCCGAGAGATTGCTTCGGTTTGTTCATCAGCCGCAAGTTTTTTCTGCCACTCAAACACTAGGCTAGCTTGATAATCCCCAAAGTCCCTATTGTATTTTTTTCTTTTCTTTATTTTCTGTTCTTTTTCCTCTTTGTCTAAAATGCGTAAAAGGTTACTTGATCTATCCTTGTACTCATCGCTCTCCCTATGGGGTGACATAGTTTCCTTGAGAGCTTTAATCTCAGTGTCTAATTTAGTCAGTTTACTGTTTTTTCTAGAGACCAAAAAGATAAGGAAATTGATTCCAGCCTCATTGAAGTATCGGAACCATTCCTGTAGCTCAAGATCTCCTTTTTGTGGACTCACTTGCCACCTAAGGCTTCTGGGAACCATATTCAATTTGATGTATGTCTCCAAAAAGGCCACATCCCATTGGGTATGGATCTCCGCGATGGTTACGTTTTTCAGTCTAACAAAAAGGCCACTGAGATCGCCTTCTTTGTACATCTGAAAAACTCCATCAGTATTGACAACCTTGGACGCTCTATAATCAAATACATCCATAATGTGTACTAAATACAAATAATAATAATAAAATAATAAGTGAATACTAGACTCCTATCGCAAGGAGATATGACCGCTGCTGTAAGTGGGTATCTAAAAACAAGTGAAAAACAGTGGAAAATACTGCGCAGGTCTAATATAAAACAAAGAATTGGATTGGTGGTAAGACCAAGCAATCTTAATATGAATAAACGTGAGTGCTGCTGCAGCACAAATGTCAGATAAACAAAATGTAAACAGTAAATAGGGTGTGCTGCGCTGCTAAAATTAATACATCAATACTATATGTGATAACAAAATGTGCATTGAATACAAAAAGAAATAATTAGAAAACCAACACCAAGTGCTCCAATGTATAACAAAATCACATAAAAAAGCAAACAGTGTTGACAAAGTTCATAAAGTGTTGGTATTCAGCTCCAGGGAAAATTCAAAGTTCAGTGAGTTCAGAGAAATATCCCAAGTAGGGGATTGTGATTCTACAGGGCAGAAGAGAGCCTCCACCTCCACCTCTTAATGCAGATCTGCTTACCAGATAGATTATAATCATAAGCATCAACAGCACAGCAGGCTGGATTGCCTTAACGAATATCAACGTGGAATCCTGTGTGAATCTCCAAACTCAGTCTTAATGCGGCTGGGTCCCAAAAAGCAATCACTCCCAAAGTGTAGCCAAGAAAAGAAAAGGGATGCCAACATAGAGTAGTAAAGTTTTAAAAGATTTAATAAAAGAAATTTGATTGCACTTACAAATAACGAATCCTTTAGAAGAATATAAATAGTAAGCCGGCCGGCTCTCACAATCCGCCCGTCCTTCCGGATGGTCGTGAGGATAAAAACAATGGTGTCGTCAGCACGCCGTTCCTCCCTACGCCGTTTCGTCCAATAGCAGACTTCTTCCAGGGGCACGAGCGGCGTGCTGACTCGCCACCTTTTAATTCGTTTGTAACATTCTAAGACCGCCCTTCTCTGACGTCTGGGGATCATGAATGGCGATCGGCCATCTTTAAAGAGGGATCGCTTGCCAATAGTATAAGCACTGTCAGTGCCTTGAACTTTAAAATTTTAAAATCACCCTTTGTGATAAGGTCATCTTAAACAGACATGCGGGGAACTCAGGCAGCAATCAACCTTTTTAGAAAAGGGATCGCTTGCCTTAAACTTTGAAATCTCCCTTTACAATAAGGTCGCCCTAAACGGACATGCGGGGATCTCAGGCAGCAATCAACCATTTTGGAAAAGGGATCGCTTGCCAGTAATAGGAATTAATATCTAAAAATAAGAATCAACCTGTAGACAGAAAATATATATGAAAAAGCATCAATATGGAGTATGAGAGTTGTATGGCAAATACAGCTGGTATGACCAACTCCAAATCTGCCACACATTAACCCACTAATGGAGGGAAAAAAAATAAATATATATAAAAAAATATATACAGATTTATTCTATATATATGAAAAATATATATTAAAAAGCAACAAAATAGGGACAATCATTCCATATATACTGAAATGCACAAACAAAAGGAAGATTGATAGAGTATTGAGACAAAACGATTCCTTTGTATACAGATAGTGTATATCAATATGGTATAACACTATCAGATAATATATTAGAAAAGAGAATATATATTATGCCCTTTATATTTATTTATATTAATTATTTCTTTTTGTATTCAATGCACATTTTGTTATCACACAATGGACAATGAATATCTCTTATGAGTCTGTTGACCTGGCTGGGGTTCAGAATAAAATCTCCTGTAATACATGAATTAGGATTTCAGTATTTCATGGTCCATGACAGGTTCATTCTTTATTTTCTAAATTGGTTCCTTTAAGCTAGTGCATTATTGGTTCACTTACCTTTTCCTTCGATTTCCCTTGTAAATGTTTTTTCTTTGTCTGAATTTCTCACTTCCTGTTCCCCCTGAGTAAGCTTTCCCCCCATCATCCAAACCGATTTGGCTGGGGGTTAGTCAGCGTGCTCGCCCCCTCTTTTCCTGCGGCCTGCCAGGTTGCATGCTCAGATAAGGGTCTGGTATGGATTTTTGGGGGGAACCCTACACCATTTATTTTTATTTTGGTGCAGGGTTCCCCTTAAAATCGATATTAGACCTGAAGGGTCTAAGTATGCACTAAGATGCTAGACAGATATTAGGCACCCCCAACAAAAATATCTGTTTTAGTGAGATATTCCCAAGGGGTTAAAGCAGGCATGTCCAAAGTCCGGCCCGCGGGCCAATTGCAGCCCAAGTTACGGTTTAATGTGGCCCCCTGGTAATTTGGATATACATATATTTTGTGGCTCCCATGGCCACAAAAGATATATACTGTATTTATTAGTGCTGCATCAGAGGGGACAGTGAGAGGACGGGACGAGCGCCATAAGATTACATACAGGAGAATCCCCTGTTTACTCTGCGGCATCTGTAAATGGAAGTCCTGTTTCCTGGGCTGCCATTGGATGACTGTTCTGTCTATCATAGGAGGCGGGACTTTGTATTAAAGAGGCCGCCATGTAAACAGGAGATTCTCCTATATATAATCTGTTGGCCGTCTTCCCGCCACCCTGCCTATCCCCCTCCGAGGTTGCAGATGGGCATCAATCAGGCTACGCTGATGTCAATGGTGAGGCTGCACTAATGTCAATGGTGAGGCTGCAATCCTGGCAATAGTGAGGATGCAGATGGGCACTGATTTGGCTGCATTGATGGGCACTGGCCCTTATTTTGCTTCACAGTAATTTAAAATGTACGTTTTTTTTTTTTTCTGTGCTTGAATGAACACATTTAGACCAAATTTTAATGGTTCAAAGAATGTCAGGCAAAATGGTCGGCCCCCATGCATGTTCACTTCATCAAATCTGGCCCTCTTTGAAAAAAGTTTGGCCACCCCTGGGTTAAAGGGATGCAGATACTCCTCATTAGAGAATAGCAAGTGCATCAGCTGAATAATAATGAAATAAAACACTCTCATTCAGATGCACATCACCATTGACAAACAGCTTTTTCTTCAGGGCAGAAACAGGTTTGAATCTGCAACAGAATTTATTAACCACTTCAATACCTAGGCCGTCAATTGACGGCCTGGCTTTCAGTGGGGATATCTGAATGATGGGGGCAGCCACAGGCATCATTCAGATATCCATCTCTTCAGGCGGCGAATCTGCGCACCATAAGAACGATCATAGCGGCGGTTCCGCCGCTTGATCGTTCTTCTAGGCGGCGGGAGGGGACGCCCCCCCTCCCGCCGCCATCCGGTGCTTCTCCGGGCTCTCCTTTGCCATCGGAGACCC
Organism: Rana kukunoris; assembly: GCA_029574335.1. Classification (NCBI taxonomy): domain Eukaryota; kingdom Metazoa; phylum Chordata; class Amphibia; order Anura; family Ranidae; genus Rana; species Rana kukunoris. The sequence goes on along the minus strand of CM056056.1, from coordinate 37,971,789 downwards.
GGAGAAACGATCCGCCGCCGTCCGTCGAAAACCATAGAGTAGACTGGTGACCAGATGGTCACCAGTCATCTCTATGATCGTTGGAGGCCTGGGCGCGATGTTATGACGTCACGCCCGGGTCCTGGAATGTAAACACAGCCGCAACAGCGGCTGAATGCATTAGATCTGTGAATTTTTTTTTCACAATCTAATGCTTTCCAGCCTGGAGGAGAGATGTTGGGTCTTATTGACCCTGCATCTCTCCATAAAGAGTACCTGTCACACACATTCCTATTACAAGGGATGTTTACATTCCTTGTAATAGGAATAAAAGTGATCAAAAAAAAAAAAAATGTCAAAAAAAGTTTAAAAATAAAAGAAATTGTGTAAAATAAAAACTAAAATAATAAAAAAAAAAATTTTAAACGCCCCTATCCCTGGTAGCTCGCGCTCAGAAGCGAACGCACGCGTAAGTCCCGCCCACATATGTAAACGCCGTTCAAATCACACATGTGAGGTATCACCGCGTGCGTTAGAGCGCCAGCAACAATTCTAGCACTAGACCTCCTCTGGAACTCTAAATTTGTAACTTGTAAAAAAAAAATAAGCGTTGCGTATGGAGATTTTTAAGTACTGACGTTTGGCGCCATTTCATGAGTGTGCGCAGTTTTAAAGCGTGACATGTTAGGTATCTATTTACTCGGCGTAACTTAATCTTTCACATTATACCAAAAAATTGGCCTAACTTTACTGTTTTGTTATTTTTTAATTCACAAAACCATTTTTTTCCCCAAAAAAAGGCGTTTGAAAAATGATTGCGCAAATAATGTGCGAGATAAAAGGTTGCAATGGCCGGACACCCTAGGGTGTCTGCTAAAAAAAAATATATAGTGTTTGGGGGTTCTGAGTAATTTTCTAACAAAAAAATTATGATTTATGCATGTACGAGAAGTGCCAAAATAGCCCCGGTATTGAAGCGGTTAAATGTACATTGATCACCCAGAGGAGACTGTTTTTTAAATAAAATGTTGTGTGGAGTGACCCTTTTAGAGATCTGCATCTGTGGATGTAATGACCCCTCTAGTTAGACTGCTAGGTAAATTTTGTTTTTGGGGTTATACTGTGGTGAGTAAAGCAGTAATTGATTGTTCTGGTCTGCATAGGGTTTCCTGAACTAAGAGTTTAATTTTACCCACCTGAGGGAGATTCAAATGATCAGTGTGAATATTTATTATGCCCAAAGCCAATCCCTAGAAGGAAGCATTCATTCAGAAGGTGGGTAAGAAGGTGATACATTTTTAGGTAGCCTTTGCCAGAGTGTTCTTTCCCTCCATGGAGGGTTTCAGTTTTCTAAGGACTGCTGCCCCTGGAGACAGTCCCACCAAGACAAGAACCTATAGTCTAGGCCTAAACAGTTGGTGAAATGTAGGATTGCCAAAGGGTTATATGTCCTGGAGGACACTGCACTGAAGGCCTGGTTTTGAGAATGGTCTTGTTATCTCCCTCACTGAGGATCTATCTGTGAATGCTGGGTGGCAGACAGCTCCTGGGATACTATAAGTCAGGGGTGGGCAACCTCGGCCCTCCAGCTGTGATGAAACTACAAATCCCATCATGCCTCTGCTTTTAGGAGTAATGTCTGTGATTGTCAGGGTCCTGCAATGTCTCATGGGACTTGTAGTTTCACCACAGCTGGAGGACCGAAGTTGCCCACCCCTGCTATAAGTCAAAATCTGGAAGGAGGCGAATAGTTGTGCAAGTGCCAGAGGGGACCTAAGTGCCAGAGATTGCTATATGGACTGCTGCTGTAAGGTCCTAGATATACTCGCCATTCCCTGTTACCTCCTAAAGTGCTGTTATTGTAAGATTACTGAGAGAATTTTGTCCTCCTATCATTTCTACTGATTCCTTTGGAGTATCCTTTGACCCTTAACCCCTCTCTTCTACTAAAAAGGCATCCCCTAGATTGAGCCTGAATTGTTGGTGTGCATGGGACTGGGCTTGTGTGACTGACTGCCTCTGTACTACTAGGGAGAACCTGCCTATTTTGACCCCCCCTGGAGTTGAGCAATACACGTATACCACCGTTTGTCCAAGTGTATTTAATTTGTAGGGCAGGTGGAAGCAGGGCTGGACTGGGACAAAAATTTGGCCCTGGACTTCATCCAGACTGGCCCACTTTAACAGGTCTCTCCCATGGACGCCGGACAACTAACGCCCGACCCCCCCCCCCCGCCACCCAAGCCCCCTCTCACCCTTCACTAGCCACTAGTTGTTCTACTTTATTAGAGTAGAATGGCTTGTACTGGTACTTTTATAGGCAGTTCCAGTGGGGAAGCTAGACATTATTCCCCCCCCCCCCTTATGGGACAAGATTAGGCAGAAGTGAGAAACTCCCAGGCCATAGCTGTTGAGTCAGCTGTCTGTCCCCTTCCCCATGTTCCTCTGTCATCGTCCCTGCTCATCTGGTCTTCCCCCTGCTTCTCTGTCCCCCCCAGGTGAGCGCTGCGGTGAGGGAAAGGAGGTGAGCGCTGGGGGAAGGGAGAGACAAAGGAGCGGACACTACTTTTGTCCCTGTCCCCCCATGTGCCCCTCCTGAATTTGAAAGCTAAGGACGCCACTGTGCCCACCTCTCAATACGATCCTGTTGTGATATGTTGGAATTGTATGCTGCTCTAAAATGCAAACAGACTCTGGGGGTTATTTACTAAAGGCAAATCCACTTTGCACTATAAGTGCAAACTACAAGTGCAAAGTGCAATTAAAATTGCACTAAAAGTGCACTTGGAAGTGCAGTCGTTGTAGATCTGAGGGGGACATGCAAGGAAAATAAAAAGCAGCATTCCCCTCGCTTCAGATCTACCCCTCAGATTTACAGCGACTGCACTTCCAAGTGCACTTTGCACTGGTAGTTTGCACTTGTATTGCAAAGTGGGTTTTTCTTTCGTAAATTACCCCCTCTGTGCAGGGGCAGACTGACAACTCATGGGGCCCTTGGGCAATAGGAGATTATGGTGCCCCCGGGAAATAGGAGATTATGGGGCCACACAGTGTACACACACAGTATACATACACACAGAATACACATACACACACTGAAAAGGTACTGGAGAGGCAGGGCGGCTATAATCTTGGGATTTTTTTCAAATCACAGATTTTTACATACTGTCCCTGGTTTTACTGAGGCTGGCAACCCTGATGGGGCCCCCTAGTGGCATGGGGCCCTCGGGCAGTGCCTGTGTGCCTGAATGGTCAGTCCGCCCCTGCCCCTGTGTCTTTACTCTATACTTGCTGTTGCTGAGTTTCCGGGCCTATTTTTGATTAGTTTTCACTAAGTTTATTTTCTATATGTGGTGTTATTTTTTTTGCTACAACATTAGATAGAATTTCATAGGCATAGCTTAGCGGGGGTATTCCTCTAGTTCCTACAATCCAGGGGGTGTTCTTTCTGATCTATTTGGCATGGAAGACTTATATTGCTGTGTTTCTCATAGTGTTTCCTTTACCAATACCCTCTTAAGAAATACACAGATCTTTTTGTGAAAGCTTTTTTTGAGCTCAACTTGGATGTTCTCTATTTCTGATACTTTGTATTTCTGCTAGAAGAAAAAGAAGAAAATACTTTGGGCAGTGACTTGTGGTTGCTTCCCTTCTGGTGACACCATTGTGCCTGCCAATATATTATAAGAATGTGCTCCAGGGCAATGTAAGAGGAGCACCTTCTTTAACCACTTACCTACTGTGCACCTAGACCCCCTTCCTGCCCAGACAAAATATAAGCTTCCCGCACTGCGTCGCTTTAACTGACAATTGCGCGGTCGTGCAACGTAGCTCCCAAACAAAATTGGCGTCCTTTTTTCCCCACAAATAGAGCTTTCTTTTGGTGGTATTTGATCACCTCTGCGGTTTTTATTTTTTGCGCTATAAACAAAAATAGAGCGTCAATTTTTAAAAAAATGCAATATTTTTTCCTTTTTGCTATAATAAATAACCCCAAAAAATATATAAAATTTTTTTTTTTTCCCTCAGTTTAGGCCGATACGTATTCTTCTACATATTTTTGGTAAAAAAAAAATGCAATAAGCGTTTATCGATTGGTTCGCGCAAAATTTATAGCGTTTACAAAATAGGGGATAGTTTATGGCATTTTTTTTTTTTTTTTTTTACTATTAATGGCGGCGATCTGCGATTTTTTTATTGGGACTGCGACGTTATGGCGGACATTTCGGACACTTTTCTGACATTTTTAGGACCATTTACATTTATACAGTGAAAAATGCTATAAATATGCATTGATTACTGTATAAATGTGACTGGCAGTGAAGGGGTTAACCACTAGGGGGTGGGGAAGGGGTTAAATGTGTGTCCTATGAGTGTTCTAACTGTAGGGGGAGGGGGGGGTGACTGGGGGAGGTGACCGATTGTGTCCCTATGTACAAGGAACACAATCTGTCACCTCTCTCCCTGACAGGGACGTGCAGCTCTGTGTTTACATACAGAGCTGCACGTCCCAGCTCACTTACAGAGCAATCGCGTGTGCCCGGCGGCGATCGTTGCCGCCGGGCACTCGCACGGGATCCCCGCGGAGCGGCGGGTGCGCGCGCGCGCGCCGCCGGCGACGCGCGCGCGCCCGCCCGCGGCTTTAAAGGGACATCACGTCATATGACGTGATGTCAGAACAATGGAGTCGTCTGCCCGCCGTCAATTGACGGCGGGCAGATGACAAGTGGTTAAGGTTATAATCACCTAACACAGGCATGTCCAAAGTCTGGCCCACGGGCCAGTTGCGGCCTGCAGCTCGGTTTTATATGGCCCCCACTTGAAATTTGCTTTTATCACTTTTGTGGCCCCCCAAGCTACAGGGTAGGGGTGTACGACGCCGCAATCATACATTTCCGGTCAAATGTTCCGCCCACAAGCTATAGTAGAATTCTAATGTTGTATGACACTAGTAATAATTATATTTATTAATTATTACTACTACTCAACCAACATTAGAATTCTTCTATAGTCTATGGGTGGAGCATTTGACTGGAAATGTATGATTGCGGCGTCGTACAGTTTAGCTGCTTGTCAAATCTTCTTAGAAATTTCAACAGACACCATAAGCCTTCAATGACAGATTTGAAGTTTGTATGTTTTTCGCTGCTTCGTCGAATCTTCGTCATTCATGTCTGATGGTCTACCCCAACACTGGGCCAGATTCTCGTAGGAGTTAGGTCGGCGTATCTAGAGATACGCCGTGTAACTTCAAAGATGCGCCGGCGTATCTATTTTCTGTAATCAGAAAACAAGATACGCCGGAATTTTGCTTAGAAACGAGCGGCGTAAGTCTCTTACGCCGTCGTATCTTAGTTGCATATTTACGCTGGCCGCTAGGTGGCGCTTCCATCGATTTGCGCAGCGAATATGCAAATGAGCTAGATACGCCGATTCCTGAACGTACTTGCACCCGATCGTCGTATTTTACGTCGTAAGTCCGGTGTAAAGTTACCCCTGCTATATGAGGTGTAGGTGAGGCGTATGCAATGTTAAGTATGGATGTTGGGTCAGCGCAAGATTTTCCGTAGTTTTTGTTGTTTGCGTAAATCGTTCGCGAATAGGGCTTTGCGTAAGTTACATTCACGTTGAAACCAATGAGTACCTGCATGCGATCGTATGTAAATGCCTTCGGTCATTTATTCTTATGCTGTGCTATATGTGTCCCACTTTTTTTGTTAGCCCAACTGCAGTACTCTAATCCCACCACATCACCCTGCGCCATTGAGTTCAATACCAGCACGGCCACGTAAGCCATCAATGGGTCCAGTCTATTGCTTAGTAGTAGGCATTGACATTCGGACCTGCTGGTGGCAATACCCAGATCCCCTCCCCTGTGTTTCAATCTAGGGGATCTGCCCACAAAGTGAGCTAACATTCAAGCTCACGAGCCGCTCTTGCGGCCTTCTGCACATGCGCGATCCGCGCATGCGCATTGGGATTTTTCGGCCGGCCGGAATGACGCAATCACGTTTGTCGTCATATCCGAGGAGTATATTAGGGCAGTTCAGTTCCCCCAATCCTCAGGTGTGGGGAAGGTGAACACACCCAACGCCATGGACAGCATGACTGTTTGTTAATCTGGGATCCCTCTCTCCTTCTAAGGTATGACAAGTCCCTTTTTCTTTGTTCGATGCAGTACCTACAAGCATCTTACTAAGTAATGATAGCTCCAATGCCGTGAAAGCATTGGACAAAATGTCTCTATTTTTCTGACTCTATCATTATGGTGTTTTTCAGACCAGTGCTCAGCTTACACGTTGGGCGCTCGTCTATCGCCATCCACAGCCCGTTTTTGAGAAGGCATTCCTCCTCAACACTATTCAACCTATAGGTCACTGGTAAAATAATACTACAAACAAAAAGATAATCAGTACTTTTGCTAACTTAAGGGAAAATCTTTTTCCTGTTTTCTGTGCTAATCTATTTGATTTAGTTTCTTTCTGCTATAATTAGTCCTTTACCAAACTTTGTGCCCTATCAAAATTCTATCTTTTAGAAGACCACTAACAAGCAATCCTAGCGTACTCTAGAAAATGCATTTTGAGGCCCTGATGGTGTGATTCAGTAGCGTTGGTTTAACAACCTTATCTTTTAAGGTAGTTTTCTTTATTATTTTTTATTCATAACTAGAGAAACTTTTATGGTTCAATGTTAATTATTATTTTCTTGGCTTATCAATTTTTCATTATTCATCAGAATTTTCCTTTTTGACTCTACTGGTGTTGCCGTGACGCACGGTGAGGGATTTAGACTGCATCATCAGCTTCCGCCCCGACAGTATTTGGTGCGGTCTGATAGTCGGGCTCTGATTGTGGGACACAGTATAGCCAGCGTTTTTTCCTGTTCTAAAATATAATAATAAAAAACACCGAGATTCTCGGTGAGTACATCGCAGATACATGCATGCATTTTGTAAAAACCACTGTTTTGCCTACTACACAGGCTAATAATTTAAAAAAATTATTATTTGTGTTAATTTTATGTATATGTTCTTTGATATTTAGAAGCTCCTGAAGAAGCGACACCAACATAGTCGCGAAACATGTAGAGCAGCTCTTATATCGTCTAAGAACCAACCAAGGGTCCTCATCTGAAAGCAGTTCTCTACCCAGCGCATATACTGTTTTTAATTACATATAGCCCTGTGGCTAATAAGTGAACGTTTCCTAGAGTGACCTATGTGGTTCTTATTATTTATGTTCTTTTTTGTCTGTTTTTCTCTAATGTACAGTACAGTGTAAATGTCGTGTTATAACTGCTGTGTCTTTTTCTATTAAATACATATTTATATTTTTTTTAAAAACTCTGGCCTAGATTCACAAAGCGATTACGCCTGTGTAAATGTTGTTAGACAGGAGTAATTTCGATTTACGAGCGTTTTTACGCTAGTCGAAATCCTCAAACCATGAAAAGACACCTGCGTGCTAAATTTCGACTTTATTACGTGTTAGTACGCCTTCAGATCTACGCTGCCTGAAAATTGCGGCCACTGGGCGGACTTCCTGTTGTTTTTCACCTTCATGGTATGCTAATGAGCTTTTGCCTGGAATCCACAAAATTTCGCTCTTCAAACGCAATCTCTTACGGCACCTTTAGTCATCTTTTTTTTCCGTTTCACTATACCAGCTTTTTGCTGGTCTAATATTAGACAGCCCATGTTAAGTATGGCCGTCGTTCCCGCGTCGAATTTCAACGTTTTTCGATTTCTTTTATTATTTTTAACGTAAGTCGTCCGGGAATAGGAATGTTCGTAAACGCCGCTACTCAAACAACGAATGACGTCACGACGTGATTTCGCGCAATGCACGGCGGGAAATTCCTGAACAGAGCATGCGCAGTTCGATCGTCGCGGGGACGCGCTTAATTTAAATGCTTCACGCCCCCTACTCACGTATTTCGATTGCGCGGCGGAAAAAAAATACGATACAATAGCGTACGCGCAAAAAAACTACCTGAATTCGGCGTAGAGTCTGGTGATAGACGGCAGCGTAGCGTATTTCGATTACGCAGCGGAAGATTACATCTATGTGAATCTGCCCCTCTGTGCCTACAAAGTCCAATTTTTCCTAGTTGGAGGCGTGTTTTTCATGCCTCTTACAAAAATCCAATGAGTACTTGCGGCGTAATTTGGAGCATGCGCCCTGGGATACGCCCACGGACGGCGCATGCGTCGTTCGGAAAAAGGGTCAATTACGTGGGGTCACGATTCATTTACATGAATCATGCCCCCTGCCTGCCTATTTTAATTTACGCACGGTTACGCCGGCCCATTTACGCTACGCCACCGTCGGACGCAAGTGCTTTGAGAATACGCCACTTGCGTCCTAAATTGGAGTGGCGTTGTGTAAATACTATACGCTACGCCCCGCTCGTACTTACGCCGCCGTACGAGAATCTGGCCCACTTTTTTTTTTTGATGTCACAATGTAGAGTATAAGATTTCCTATCATCTGTGCCCAGTCTTGCCACACAGAGTTAATCCAGATCTGAGTAATCCTCTTTTAATGTTCAGTTAAATGAACAGCCTTCCAGATAAAAACTCGCCTAAATAAAAAGTCAGTTTTCTCTCTTCTTGCTTTGAGTGACAGGTTATTTACATATCTAGGTTGGACATGTTTATCATATGTTATGTTATGTAAAAATGTATTCTTAACATACAGTTAGAGCAAATGTCCACCTCAGTGCAAAATACCAAACAGCGCTGGTGTTAGATATAAGGGGGCAGATTCACAGAGAATTAGATTCTCGTAGAGTATCAGAAATACACTACGCTGCCGTTTTTTACCTGGCTCTACGTGGAATCCAGGTAGATTTTGTCCAGTAAACGACGGCGGCGTAGTGTATTTCTCCCGTCGCAATCCATCTGCGCGAGTAGGGGGCGTGAAGCATTTAAAATAGGCGCGTTCCCGCGGCGATCGAACTGCGCATGCTCCGTTCCCAAATTTCCCGCCGTGCATTGCGCGAAAACACGTCGTCACGTCATAGTAGCGTCGTTTACGTACATTCCTATTCCCGAACGAGTTACGTTAAAAAAAAAAATATTTTAAAAACGACGCGGGAACGACGGCCATACTTTACATGGGTTACGCACTGTTAGACCAGCAAAAAGCTCCTCTAACATTACGTAGCCAAAAAATGACGTAGGCGATTGCGAGGGACACTCGTACCTTCGTGGATCGCCGTAAAAAGTCATTTGCATATCCCGACGCATGAAAACGACGCAAACTCCTCCCAGCGGCCGCAAAAATATCGCAGCGTAGATCCGAAGGCTTACGAGTACATAAGCCTCTCGGATCGAAGCCCGAAGCCGCCGTATCATGGTTTGAGGATTCAAACTAGTGATACGGCGCGCGAAATTTGAAATTACTCCTGTCTAACACCAGTTAGACAGGCGTAATTGCTCTGTGAATCTGGGCCAAGGTGACTAACAACACCATATAATATAAATCAACAGCGCCGAGCTGTGTATCATAGGCCCTTCAAGAATACACATTTTTACATTATATGTTATGTTATGTTATGTTTATCATAACATGAGGTATAAAAAGTGAGAAATCCACCCCTCCCCCACATAACACATCCTACAATGAACTTTGGATCACCTCATGTTATGATAAACAAAACATAACATATGATAAACATGTCCAAGCTAAATATGTAAATAACCTGTCACTGAAAGCAAAAACAGAGAAACGGACTTTATAATTTGGCAAGTTTTTATCTGGAATTCTGTTCATTTGCACTGAACATTACAAGAGGATTACTCAGCGCTGGATTAACTCTGTGTGGCAAGACTGGGCACAGATGATAGGAGGTCTTATACTCTACATTGTGACATTAAAAAAAAAAAAAATGTTGGGTTTACATCCACTTTAAAGGAACACTAAAGGCAATTTTTTTTATATACCGTCGGATGTTTTTTCACCTTAATGCATAGGATGCATTAAGGTGAAAAAACATTTACCTTTACAACCCCTTTAAGGTTAGGCACATTCGACCACAAGTTCAATAGACACAGATCGCTATTGTCACCGTCATGTCAAATCTCCTATCTGTATCGAACTGATGTAGCAACAAAAAGGAAAATAAAACATTTTTTTATGTCAGATCTTTCGGATTTCGGATTCTGCGCGTTCGTTTCCGTCTGTTAAAAAACGAAAATACCCAAAATGAGGAGGAAAACAAATGCACATGTCTAACAGATAAGCAGACCTTGCCCTTTCGCTTTTTTTCATTCACATTCCGCTAACTCTTCCTGATACATTTTCTCCATCTTTTGGGGACTTTATACTATACTTATACTTATGCCGTGTACACACAACCGTTTTTCGGGTTCTAAAAAAATTAATTTTTTGTTTTAATGTCATTAAAAACGATCATGGGCTCCAGAGCATTTTTCACGATCTTAAAAAATGGGCATAAAAAATTTCGAACATGCTCTATTTTTTCACAACATGTTTAACGTTGTTGTTTTTAAGGTTGTAAAAAATGGTCGTGTGTAGGCTTTAACAGTGTGAAAAAAAAGCGCATGCTCAGAAGCAAGTTATGAGACGGGAGCGCTCGTTCTGGTAAAACTAGCATTCATAATGGAGATAGCACATTAATCACGCTGTAACAGGCTGAAAAGCAGGACTTTTACTAACACAAAATCAGTTAAAGCAGCGCCAAAGGTGGCCCCATCCGCCTGGAACTTCCCGTTTATAGTGCCGCCGTACGCTTTGTACGTCACTGCACTTTGCTAGAGCATTTTTTTTCACAATCGTGTGTAGGCAAGGCCATTTTAATGATCGGGTTTACTTTTTTTCTAGACCCTTAAAAACTTTATTTTTTAGAACCCGGAAAAACGGTCGTGTGTACGCGCCATTATTGTCCTCTGGATTGCCTCATATTGGAGATATCTGCATGTTAAATCAGAAGTTTATAAAAAAGGATTTATGTCTATCTTGATACACCTACAGTATCTGCTCTTTCATCATCAATGCAGGACCCTTGTACCTGTTAGAACAATTCTGCCATCCTGATCCACTCTTCTTCAGTTGGATCTTCTCCAAGTCATTTTGTCTAATGAGGAAACCATGTTCACCAATTGTTGTTTGTAGTAGAAAATGCCACTAAGTGTAGTTATTATCCTTGATCTTTTTTCATGTATGTATTATTTGCTGGCTATAAGAATGAGAAATAGAGATACTTTACTCAGGGTTTAAAGAGAAGACTGTAAAGAACTAAACAAGACAGGGGAAGATTGGTGTGTAACATATAAGGGGGTTCAGTTTACATTTTGCAACATGGTCATTTTAATGGTTACAGAATAGGAAAATTACAGTTACAGTTTAAATCTGGCCAACTGCTGTGGGGCAACACACGCAACTTTTATATGATATACAAACAACAGAAGCAAGAGGGTAAACATAGGGCCCCGTGTACACAGGACGCTGGTGCAAACTGTGCTGAACAAATTTTTTTAAAAGCTAAAACCAGCGTTTTAGAAACGCCCATTTTGCCGCGTCTGCATGCCGCGTTTAGTGTCGTTTTACCGTGCTTGCGTCTATTATGCCCTGTACACACGATCGGTCCATCCGATGAAAATGGTCTGATGGATTTTTCCATCAGTTATCCGATGAAGCTGACGATGATCAGTCATGCCTACACAGCATCGGTTAAAAAAATGATTGTGTCAGAACGCGGTGACGTAAAACACAACGACGTGCTGAGAAAAATGTTCAATGCTTCCAAGCATGCGCCGACTTGATTCTGAGCATGCGTTAATTTTTAACCGATGGACGTGCCCACAGACGATCGTTTTTTTTTTCTATCGGTTTTTTTAACCATCAGATAGTTTTAAAACAAGTTCCTAGTTTTTTTTAACCGATGGATAAATAACCAATGGGGCCCACACACGATCTGTTTAGTCTGATGAAAGCGGTCCATCAGACGGTTTTCATCAGACAAACTGATCGCGTGTACGCAGCATAAGCGTTTAGTTAAGAAACATTATAAGACCCTCCCTAAGCTGAAAAAACAAGTATTATTTAACCATTTCAGCTATTTTTTGAAACCAGAGTGAATAGCAGCAGCTGAGAGAGCAGATTGCCCACTTGCCACGTCACCTACCACAAGTGCTGGATTGTCCACAATGCAATGCAAGCATTTTTTTTTTAATGGTTTTTCATTATTTGAGATTTGTAATGTAAAAAATTAGGTCACCTTTAAAAACGCTTATAAACAAAAACGTGGCTAAACGCCGGTATCGCGTATTTATATGGCGATTATAATTGGTTAAACATTATGCTGTATTTTATATCTGATAAAAATGTGATATCTCTCTCTTCTTCTCTTAACAGGGTCTCTGTCTATAGGCAAGGAAATAAGGAAGCATAAAATAGAAACACGACGGCCTCTTGACCTAAGAGTAACAGATATCAATCTGATATCAACTAAGTGGTCAAATTGATCAGAACTTTAATATATTTCTTGTTTTTATATAAACGTGCAAACATTTAAAAAAAATGTAATAAAGATATTTAGTAAAATTATGTAGTGATTGTCCTTCTCTGGTACCAGTAAAGTCTGCTCAATCTGTCCAAATACTCATGTAATGACATAGGAGGTAATTTACGAAAAGGCAAATCCACTTTGCACTATAAGTGCAAACTACAAGTACAAAGTTCACTTGAAATGGCAGTGAAAGTTGCTGTAGATCCGAGGGGTCATGCAAGGAAAATAAAAAACAGCATTTTAGCTTGCACATGATTGGATGATAAAATCAGCAGAGATTGCCCTCATTTCAGATCTACACCTCGGATCTACAGTGACTGCACCTCCAAGTGCACTTTTCTGTGCAATTTCAAGTGCACTTTGCAGTTGCAGTTCAAAGTGGATTTACCTTTTGTAAATAACCCCCATAGTGTCATTGTTTACAGTATTGCCCTGTAAATGAATGGTGGCTTGATTATGCCCCCCCCCCCCCAATCCCAGGGGTTGAGTGTTGGAAGTTCTGGGCTTGCAAGAAATAGGTTCAAGATACTGGATTTAATTCAACCCAGAAGAGGATAAAGATACATGGTAAAGCCCTGAAGTGTGAAAAGTACTGCTTGGCAAAATATTTCTATTCAGTAGTGATGAGCGGAATACGCCATATTCGATTTCGCGATATTTCACGAATATATAGAAGAATATTCGTGAAATATTCGTTAATATCGAATATTCGTGATATTTTATCAAAAAAAAATTGATTGCGAAATTCTCGTCAACACGCGAAAACGGAGATCATTTCCTGGATTACTAAACTAATATGCACTAAACACTAACTCTACTTACACAAACTAATGACTTTTTTTTTATACACAAAACAAAGAAGGGCAGAGAAAGTATTCGCGAATATTCATAATACGAATATTCGCATTGCGAATATTCGGCAACATAAAAGGATCGCCTTAGCTACTCGGCCCAGGGTCTCTAATCATACCAGCAATGCTTTTAGACGTCGATGGAGATCACTAGGATGTGATCTGTTTTTAAAAAAAAATTGAAAAAATACGAATATTCGCAATATCGAATATTCACCGCGATATTCGATTTATTCGCGAATACTCGAATATGCAATATTGGTAACGAATATTCGCAATGCGAATATTCGTGAGCAACACTACTGTTCAGGAGGGTTTGGGAAACTCATTTATTTTATTTTTTTATAGGAAGATATGGCGGATAGATCAGAACAGACTCCACATCCCAGTATTATTGTAAAGAAGAAAATGAAGAGGGAACAAACCTCAGAACTTTTAAGGTGTCAAATCAAATAATTACAAAATAGATACAATGTTATATTTTTATTACAATAATAAAACATAATAAAAAATGACTTCCTTGTTATTATCATTTGTTCTATTAAAGGCATATACAGACACTACCACTCAATGTGTTTCGCTATTAAAGCTTCTTCAGGAGATTCAGGTGTGTTGTATTAAATGCTATAGATAACAAAGAAAACAAGAATACGTTTCATGCTATTTTATGCAGATTGTTGCATCTACCATATTGAAATACATGTGAGCCTACCCAAACTGATTGGACCTGGACTTGATGAAGTTGAACAGAAAATGTACTCTGTACTACACAAAGGAGCTAACACATAAGACTTATCTGTAGGTTTTTTCTTCCGCTATGTCCCCGGATATGGTAGATGCTCTGTCTAACTAGATGTTGTAAGGTGGAATCCCCATTGCTCCTTGCCACTGTCGGCAGCGGTGAGGGAACCACACACTCTCGGTGAAGGGAAAAGGAGGATGGCGTTCCGTGGAGCACAGCCGTGGGATGATGTCACTTCTGGGTACAAGGTCACAGGGAGGTGCACTCGTTTGAAGCATGCGTGCTTCTTCATTAGGCTCATCAGTGTTACTTTTATATGATTATCTTTTGAATAAAGATTTGAACTAGAAAATGCATTTCCTGAGGAAAATACGTGGGAATGCTGAATAGCTAAATTGCTAAGCCCGCACAAATGCCATTCACCATAACCACTATACTATCTTTAGGACATACAAGCAGTGTTCCTTCAGTACTTATAAAGCCTCTCATTGATCATTAAAGGTGTTGTAAAGGTAAAATAATTTTCCCTAAATAGCTTCCTTTACCTTAGTGCAGTCCTCCTTTACTTACCTCATCCTTTGATTTTGCTTTTAAATGTCCTTATTTCTTCTGAGAAACCCTCACTTCCTGTTCTTCTGTCTGTAACTCCACACAGTAATGCAAGGCTTTTTCCCTGGTGTGAAGAAAGCCTTTAGAGAGGGGAGGGAGTGAGCAGGACGCCCACTAACATACAGCTCCTTTCTCTATCTGCAAAGTAGAGAATGTCCTGACTTCCTGGTCGCCCCTCCCCCTCAAGAGGTCCCCCCCCCCCCAGGTGAGTGAAGAGGAATATTGCACTGAGGTAAAGGAAGCTATTTAGGGAAAGAATTGCCATTACAAACGTCTTTAATAAGTGAAATAACCCTTCAAACAAACCTTAATAAATCCACAACCATATATGCGATCGATACAGCGACTTCACCGTTTAAAAGACACCGTCCTTGTGAACGCATTGATATGAAATTTATGTTGATAAACAACAATTTGGCCATGTCAGCGTTTTAGAAAAGAGCATCATTGTGCGTTTTGCTGGAAAATATTAAAGGCTTTAAAAATGACAGTCAATGGGAGAAATTGTGGAACTCTTGTCCTTTAGAAGCTCCAGCAACTAAAAGTAAAATGCGTATCACAAAACTGATCACATTGCCTGAAACCAGACAAAAATACCTACGATTTGATATATAAATGGTGTATGACAAGTAGATCTTGTGGGCGTGAGAGCAATTTGTTCCCCCCTTTTTTTTTTTTCAATGCTCTCACTGTAATGATCACATGACACACTCTAAGCCAGGTCCATAGAAACACTGTGTAATCGATAACATTTTTTGAAAAAATCAGTAAACGTAAATTGCTTTTTCACAAAAACGATAAAAGATATCAATTTGAAAAGTCATAGCCGGATAGCTGAATATTTTGTGACCGTTTTAAAGTTTGTTTGGTGTCTTTAAGTGAAAGTATGAAGGAGCTGAAACTTTTGATAGCACAAGAGATTTTAAGGGGTAAAAAGGATGCTCTCATTGACTTCAATGTTAAAAAACAGTGTCTAAAAGCTTAAGATTTTAAAAAGTATAAATAGTACAAAAAAACTTGAAGAAGTCCCATCATTAGCTGAACGAGATGAACATTTTAAAAGTTGAATGGTCTCAATCGCTAAAAGTATGCAGAAGTTACGCAGAGCCAAAAAACGTACGGAATAATAATAATAAAAAACGAATATCAATGCTTATTAAGCATTCCCACTAATTACTATGCTTAGAAGGTGCTGCTTTTTTCCCTGTTTTCAGAAGAGAGAGAAAGACCTTTGAGTACTTTGCGCACTGAATTCTGGAGTATCCTAAGGTCCCTTTAACACAGGCGTTTTGTTTATCCTCCCACTGTGTGCCCAGAGTCAGATGCTGCCGGTCACATTCTTACTCGGCTCCCCGATCGCACAGAAGAGCCTGGTAAAGGCGCTGCCACCGCCGCCTGTGAAAGTGATCCAGTGGGTCATTGCCAATTGTCATTGCCAGCCACTTGGATTACTTTGTAGGGAATCACCGGTCCTAAAAAATGGTTTCTCGATCATTGCTGCAGTGATGACCAAGGTAATCACACTTCCTTCCTGAGGACGTTTATAAACGTACGGTCAATGGGAAGCAGTTAAACCTTAAAAAGACACTCGCTGCCCGGTCATTGTGTTGAGAGACTGTGGAAGCTGCTGTGTGTCTGGCTGCCTTGTACTCACATGGGAAGAGAACCTGGGACAAATCTGCAAGGCTCCATTCGGGGTCTGTGCTAAATGTATATACTGTATAAATGGATTGGATTTATCTCTGACAGTAAACTATCCTATTTCCTTCATATAGCCTTCTGGGATTAGATTCTTTCTTAAACTAGGAATCTATAGATAGACTGGATTCCATTGTTTCCCAAATACAGAACAATCAGCAGCAAGACTATGACAAAAAATAACTTGAAAGAAATATGAAACATTTTTTTCCATCTACATAGAGTGTATGAAAGATCAAAAGCTTGGTAGAACATAATGTACTTCAAAAATATGACATAAGCCGCTTTGGCTTGAAAATAAAGATTTTTCCACAAACAAGGAGGAGTCTAATTTGAAACAATACACTAAAAATATAATATCCCTGCAAATGAAAGTGATTGTGAGGGACTTTCACACAGGCGGACTGATCGGCTCTGCCTGTCAGTTTTTCAGGTGGACCCGATTGGACCCTCTAGTTTCCTCTGTGGAGCGGCGGGTGTAAATGGACGTGTGTTCCTTGACACCCGATTCGGCCCTAACCACTAAAAACAGACGGAAGGGGATCCATTCTCCATCCGTTTGGTGGATCAAATTAGATGGCAGTCAGGAGCAAACAGACAGGCAGTCAGTTTACGTCCAATTGACCATAGAGGAGAGCAGGCTGTGTCTGTGTCCACTCTGCATTAGTGGAGCGGACACGGACCAGCCATCTGCTTGCTCAGCGGGGAACAGCAGACAGATACTTCACTGAGCAGGCAGACTCCAATGGAGTGTTTAACCACTTCCGGACTGCCCCGCCGTCGTTTTACCTCACCACTTTGAAGAGGAATACTGTTGTTATGGTAGCAGCTAGCTACCATAACCTTGGTATCCTCTTCAAGAGCGGGCGGTTCGCTTTAAGATAAAAGTGGTCTCTGCGGCGGATTCGCCCGCAAGATCACTTTTATTGGCGGCAAGAGAGGGCCTCCTTCTCCTGTCACTCTCTGGTGCCCTCCGCCGCTTAACGGAGCCGTCGGTAGCGGCGGAGGCAATCGGCTGCTGT
Organism: Rana kukunoris; assembly: GCA_029574335.1. Taxonomy (NCBI): domain Eukaryota; kingdom Metazoa; phylum Chordata; class Amphibia; order Anura; family Ranidae; genus Rana; species Rana kukunoris. The sequence continues at coordinate 37,954,351 of CM056056.1, read as the reverse complement.
AAAATGAGAGAGTATTTAGTGCAGAAACATAAAAACACAAAAACTAGTAACACAAGGTTAAGTCAAATAATGCCTCAAATGAACATATAAAACCAACTAGTGCAGCGCAATTAGATCCAAACAAAGTCCATAAAATGAATCATAAAGGGCCAGATTCTCATACATTTGCCCTGGCGTAGCGTAAGCCATTTACACTACGCCGCCGCAACTTAACAGAGCAAGTATTCTCCAAGCACTTGCTCCGTAGTTTGCGGATGCGTAGAGTAAATGGCCCAGCATAAGGCTGCGTAATTCAAAGGGGGCAGCTTGTATTTAAATTAAGCGCGCCCCCGCGTAGATCGAACTGCGCATGTGCCGGCCGGGCAAAAAGCCCAGTGCGCATGCTCCAGCTCACGTCGGAAAGCGTCATTGAAACCAACGTCATAACGACGTGATCGTCACTTACGCAATGCCCTATTCGCAAACGACTTAGTAAAACGACGTAACCGACGGAAAAAGCCGACGCTGACCCGACGCCATACTTAACATGGCATCCGACGGTATCCGACGGTACTGCGTTAGGTTACTCCACATCTTTGCAGGGGTAACCTTACGCGTACGAAAACGATGTAAGCGACGACGGGGCGGCGTTAAAGCGTTCGGGAATCGGCGTATTAGCCTCATTTGCATCGGCAAATGAGAAAACAACGTAAAGGCCACCTAGTGGCCGGAGTTGTCATTACATCTACGATCCGCAAGTGTAATTGTATTACACTTGTCGGATCTTCACCCGTATCTATGCCTAAGTGATTCTAGGAATCACTCGCATAGATACCCGGGGGAAAAAACGGCGAAACGACGGGGTATCTGAGATACCCCGTCGTAGCGCCTCTGAGAATCTGGCCCAAAAAGTCCATATGATGAAAGTTAGTGCATGTGGAAAAAGTACAAATCAATTGGTGCAATGATGAGCAGGATGATATAACAGGTGATAGTGATCCCTCCACCACAGATAATTTGGCCTCTCACCTCATATACTTTACCTGAAACAGGTCATTCAGCAGTAAACCACACTCAGGGTATGGATCGCAATTCAGCACCTTTGATGAACTCCACAGCATATGGACAGAAGCAGAAGAAGACAATCTAGTACTCTCCGTATGGATCCGTACTGTCTTATTTTTTAATTAAAAAAAGTGTTGTTTTTTTTCCATAAAAGTGCGCTTGCAAGACCACTGCGTAAATAAGGTGTGACAAGAAGCATTGCAACAACCGCCATTTTATTCTCTAGGGTTCAAAGTAATTTTCTAAAATATGTTTTATAGAGGCTCGGTCCTTTAATGGTTAGGCGGCCCCAAAGCTATTTTCTTTTAAATAATAAACATGTTATACTTACCTTCTCTGTGCCATAGTTTTGCACAGAACAGCCCTGATCAACCTCTTCTAGGGTCCCCTGCTGATGCTCCAGGCTCCACTTCTTGGATTGCCACCATAAGAAGCCACTTCCTATCTTGGTACACCTGCAGGCTCATCCTGTGTCCATTGACCTAGACAGTTTGGCTCACACTGCCCTTTGCTTCCTTGTCATGGGATATGATTGACAACAAACTATCATTTTGCCTTATGAGGAGAGAGCACAGCACTTAATCAAGATCGGGCTCAGCCAAGTATATGGGGGGTGGGGAGGGGGGCTGCACACAGTAGTTTTTTTTTTACCAGAATGCATAGAATATGCATATCTCCCTTTGTGCTTGGAGCACACCACTCAGCGAAAGGCCCCATACTAATGATCAGGACCTGAAATTCCTGATTCTGGGTCACCTGACTGCTGCGGTAGCCTGTGATTGGCTACCACAGTGATCAGTCACTGTGACACTCACCCCTCTGTTTCTCTATCTCGCTGAATAGAGGATAGAGATACACTGTATCTCTCTTTCTCTCGCTGCAGAGATAAAAAAAAGTGTGCGCAAAAAAAAAATATAAAAATGGAAAAAACAAAGAAAAAATACCAAGCTCAAGGTTTGATCTAGGTCTGTGCCAAGGTTAGTGGTTGGTTCAAAGGTCAAGATCAGGGTCAAAGGTCAGGTCTGTATATTTTAGGCAGGATTTTTTAATTGGTATTCGTGTCAGTTAGTCAGTTAGGTAGGACAAAAAACAAAATGCGCTTTTATTGTTTCTGGGCTCCTGCTGGGTAAAAGAAACAAATAATATACACATATGTGGTATCGCTGCGATCATCAAGAGCAGGAGAATATATTTTTGGTTGTTGTTACTTGGTGGATGGCTTTGGTAGTAGCAAAAAATATTCAGTTACATATATGTTTTTTCAGTATATAATGGATGTATAGGGGCAGATTCACGTAGATCGGCGCATTATCATTCCGGCGTAGCGCACCACTTTTCCGTTAGACTTGCGCAATCTAGCCGCGTAATCCGGCGATTCACGTAGCTTTTACGCAAGAGCTTGCGCAAACGTAAGGTTTTTTCCTGAGGCGTAAGGAGGAGTAATACAAATTGGGAAGGACGTGGGCGTGTTACATTGAAATGAGCCGTGACCCCATGCAAATGAAGGGCCGGCCGACTCGCGCATGCGCGCGTGAAGGAAACCATGTCAGCTCCGTTGTGCGCATGCTCACAACTCGGGAGCGGCGCAATCAGTGAAATTGGAAATGGACTAGGGCAACTTTATGAACTACGCAGACAGCATAAATAGACAGACACAAATGCACTTCCTTTGCAAAAGTACATCCCTTTGTATCCCTCCCTATACAGCAAGGTGCTTTTGTTTGTTTGTGACGTGTCTTTGAGATATTTGGGGACTGTTTTGCAGAGTGATTTTTGTCTTTTATGTCTTTGTTGTTATTTTGTTTAAATTATATTTTTGCTGGGCATTTTTTATTTTTGCTCGTCATTTATTTAATTTTTTTGGTTCTGTTTGTGTATGATTTTGGAATGTGGGGGTGATATTCCTGCGGGAAAAGGGGTGTCACCCTCATTTGTGGTGGAGAAGTGATCGCCAGGTCTGTGTGAATGGTGTATGAATGTACAGTGACATAATTGGAGCCGTGGCATGGCGTTGCAGCTCACAAGTCCTGCATGGTGGACTGGTGCCAATCCAATGTGATGAGGATGTGGGGTGTGTGTGCTAGGGACCACAGTGGTGTGCATGCATGCATTCTCATTGTGCCATGATTAATGTGTGTGTTTAACGTGCAAAGATGCATAATGTGAGCTGGCATGAGATGGGGTCATGAGATGGGGTACCAGTGCATATGCAGAGTCACCTTGAAGGGAAAAGACAGGAGGATGTTAGTCATGCATGTGCCACTTGTGAGGTGTGCATCACGGGAGGGGATAGTCATGCCTGCCACCCATGTCACTCACCAACCAGCCAGCTGTCCCCATACATGTTCTGTTGGAAATCTGTGGGGATGGGGCTCTGATTGTATATGTAGCTGTCATGGGTGTCATGGGTGGTGCCATGTGTTGGGCTGGTGATGTCCTCCTGCAGGGTTGTGGTAATTCCATGATGGCATGAGGGGTGAATCTGAAGATGCGAGACACCTCAGAATCACTCATGCCATAGATGTCTATGCGTGTGTGATATATCAAGTGAAGAGTGAGGGGCTTGTATCAGATAAGAATATTGTATTAGATTAATTTAAATTGTAAATTTTATATAAGCAAATGAAAAAATTAAAAAAAACATCTCCCGTGCCCTCCTTAGTGCCATCCTCCGTGCCCTCCTCCTTCTTTGTTCATCTAAAGTCAGTAGTATAGCTATGCGCGACGATGCCCCTGGCATGTTGGCATACAGATTGTTGGGCAACACGTGTGACTGCTGAACTCCTCACTAACAGTGTTGCTTTATCTGACAATTAGACTTTTTTTCAAAATTTAGACCAGCTTTTAGGTCCTCTAACTTTAGACAGAACATTTTGCTGTTGCGCACATCGCGTAGCCTGCGCAGCAACTGCGTTTTTTTGTGGATCCCCGTAACTCCCTCATTAGCATATTTGACTAGCAAATCAATGGTGTGTCTAGCGCAGTTTTGCACGAAGGGAAGCGAATGTCTAATTCAATTACGCCGGACCAAAAAACGTAGATTTCTGGCGTATATTGTTTTGTGAATCGCGTCCAACTATACGCACGCGCACATTTAGACTTACGCACGCGCAACAGCAGTTGCGCAGGCGTAATCGCTCTGTGAATCTGGGCCATAATGTATATTTTTATATTTTCTAGATTATTATCATGACTAAAACTGAAGAAGGAGTCTATTTTACTCTGTAACGCGTAGGAATCACAAATGCAAAGAGTATCTTGTGTTTATATCATGCATGCTTTTCATTCATTACGTGCATCTGATGGTGTATGCATGATGGTTTAATATCCCATGTTTTTATAATTCTTTTGTATATGATTGCTACTTTTTTCTGATACTTTTTTGACACTAAAAATACTGAATTTTAAAATATCGTTTCACAATCTGTGCCTAAAAAGTCAAACTCCTAGGGCAAATCTGTATTACATCAGAGTCGAGGGGTAAAATAATTTTTTTCCATCCTGCTCCTTTGAAAAAATGAACACCGATTTGGCCCCACTAACGATTAGCAAACAAAATAACTTTTCTAGAATGTTCTATTTTTCTTCTAAATTCTACCCGTGTATGGTTAGCTTGGTTAGCAGCATAAGGATAACAAATAGGTAAAGCGGAACTTTCCCCTATAGGTCATTTTAAAGAAGATCGAAACAAACAGACTGTCCTCTGATGGAGAAGAAGATAAAAAGCACATGGCCCGAACAAGGGTGTAATGGACTTTTCTCCAGTCTATGAATCATTTGAAGCTTTTGTAGAGAGAATTTGTTAGATGCCACAAATTTATGTTGTTTTTAATATAAACTGACAGTTGAAGGGGGATCTACATACAGTACTTGCCACTTTGTGTCAGCCCCATAAATATCAGGATACACTATGGGGTCGAATTATAAAACATCAGTATGATGAACGTCACACCATTCCTGTAAGCTGGACAAGTTTTTACGCGTTTCCTGTAATAGATTTTATTTTCTATGATCCACCTAGTGGCCAAAATGTTGTTTATTTTCTCATTGAGGTATTTCAGAAATACATATACAGGGTGCGTATATATATATGCAGGGCTTTTTTTCAGCTGGAACTTGGTAGAACTCAGTTCCACCACCTCTGGCTCAGACCCTCTGACGGGTGCCAGATGATATTGCTTGAAGTACCGCTGGATGCAGGGAGGGCAGCAGACCCTAGATGAGCAGCAGGCACAGGGCTAGGTGGTGTAGAGCGAAGAGCCGGAATAAAGGGGAACTCCAACCCCTAGCAAGTCAGGGTGACCCGTGGCAGGAGCCTTGGATGCAGAGGTCTAGGATGGCCGGGTTGGCAGCAGGCAGGCAGCGAAGTACAGACGGATTGAGCAGAGGCAAGGTCAAAGGTCACAGGCCAGTTCGTTAGCAGGCAGGCAGCAGAGTACACGAGGGTTAAGCAGGAGCAAGGTCAAGGTCACAAGCCGGGTGGTTAAACAGGAATCTTGGTAATAGATACGGGCGTCAGGAATTCAGGAACCGCTGAAGACCGGTCATCACCGCCCGGTCATCAGAGCGCCCTTTAAATAGAAAGGAAGGGTCAGGAATGCCCCGTGCGTGTGCGCGCCGTCCACTGCACCCGCGCATGCGCGGAAGTGCGCCGTTGCGGTTGGTGGATGCGCACATGTGTGCGCAAATGCGCGCCATTGGTCAAAAATGTATTCTGCGTTCCAGGTATGCGCGCATGCACGCGTGTGCGTGCCAACGGCGTCTCTGTCCTTTCTATATACATATATATATATATATATATACACACATTATATATATATATATATATATATATATATATATATATATATATATATATATACACACATTTTTATATTTATACGATTAATACCACCAATTGTGCACTTACCATTATATTTTTCAACCTAACTTTGCAACTATATAAAAAGGAGGATCTACTGACCTATAAAAAAATGGCACTGTCACCCTACTAATTTATTTGGTATCAGAGAAAGACCACACAGGTTTTATCTTCCTATCGTCTTTATTCTATTTTAGTGACATTTTTACATACATGGTATACGAGTGTTTTGTAAAACTTGACATGCGAGCGCTGAGCAATAGAAGGATCAGAGTTTTAATGTAAAATACAAATTGGAATTGCACTCAGAAGGTATATCCTGTGTTAAGGAGTGTGGTGCTCATCCATGTAAAGCCGCTGGTGTATACAGTAAAGCCGCTGGTGTATACATTACTGTATGTGGCCGGAGGTCCAGGGGCGCTGGTGCCTCCCAGCATTTCTTGGAGAACTCGGAGGCCCTCCCAGCTGGGTGGGGCGGGTGTAACGTGCAATCAGAGCACCCAGAAGTGTCAACAGTTTCCGAGGGTCTCTGAGTTCTCCGAGCCACCAGTGCCCCTGGACTTCCGGCCACATAAAGTAATGTATACACCAGCAGAATTACTGTATACATGAGCGGCTTTACATGGATGAGCACCAGCAGGGCCACTAATAGAAATCATGGGGCCCTGTACAGCCTACATGACGGGGCCCCCCTTCAGCCCCACCCTCAACCCTATCCATGGCCCCACCCCTCCCTCGACCACACCTTGAAACAAAGTGTAGGAACAGGCTGGATGATGTCCATTTTATAGGCGGACCTGATCTGACCCCCCATTCATTACTATAGAGCGATGGATCTAAACAGACTTGTGTTAATTTACACCCACCTACCTCCAATCTGATTCTCTAAACAAAACGGAAAGGGATTTGTAACCCGCTGTCTAGCAGATCGGATTGGAGGCAGTTGGGTATAAATGGTTAGTTGATTTGTTTACACCAGCTACCCTTAAAGCAGAGCAGGCTGTGTCTACATAAGCTGAGTGGACACGGACCTGTCATCACTCTGCTCAGCGGGGGATCAGCTGACAGATCCCCCACTGAAGAAGTGGATTCCACTCCATGTAAAAGCCTTGATAACAAACAGTAATACAGGCAGAACAATAAAAGGTAGGCAAGGGAGAAAACAATCATGGACACCACATCCCATAGAGCAGTGTTTCCCAACTCCAGTCCTCAAGGCACACCAACAGGTCATGTTTTCAGGATTTCCCTCAGATGAAACAGCTGTGGTAATTACTAAGGCCGTGAAACTGATCGAATCACCTGTGCAAAATAATGGAAATCCTGAAAACATGACCTGTTGGTGTGCCTTGAGGACTGGAGTTGGGAAACACTGCCATAGAGTACAATGAATAGGGAGATGGGGGGAAAAAAGGGCAACAAGCCCCGGGACTTTAAACGGTGTCCAAATGAGACATTAAACTCAAGTAAAGAAAATATACAAAATGTATTTAATTTAGACATTCAAAACATGAAATAACATGATAAAATTAGATAAACAGTTGATGGTCCATAGAAGAACCAGCGTGGCTCACAATAAAGGCCACTGAAATCCTTGTACTTGGCAATTGCCCAACATGTTTCGCCCAGGGCCGGGCTTCATCAGGGGCTTGGTACAGGGAAAGACTATAAAGTAGATAGAAAACACACATTAATTAAACAATAAACAATAAAATCATTGCTCATTGAAATAAATGGGGTTGAATAGAACCAAACCAAAAATATGGTTGAGTATCACAAAAAAAGCTATTAAACAGTAAACGTTTGGCAAAAAAACGATAAACATGGGATAAATGCATAGTGTTAACAACAAAATAGCATGCATAGAATTTGCATAATAGCAATATAAGGCAGACACCACTCACCCTGGGACCTCAGCTGAAATCCAAGTGTATCATAAACCAATTATGCTGGGGCTCATACAGGGCAAAGGGTCAGGCTCCTTCGTTTACTGGGGATGTAGTGGCAATCCTCCAGTATCAAAGATGGCGTCCGGACATCCCGCGCCAACTGCGTCTGCGGGAGGTGTGTCTCTTGCTGCTGGGCGCGCCTATCTGGGCGTGCCTGAGCATACGGGCACACCCTCTCTCTGGCGCCATCATTTACTGGGGATTTAGTGGCAATCCTCCAGTATCTAAGATGGCGCCCGGACATCCCGCGCCAACTACGTCTGCGGGAGGTGTGTCTCTTGCTGCTGGGCGCGCCTATCTAGGCGTGCTTGAGCATACGGGCACGCCCTCTCTCTGGCGCCTGCGGCGCGATTGGTTGTGGCTCTCCTAGCTTTCATTTCTCTGCCCGCCCTCGTCGCATACGTCAGACGCCGCCGGGGGGTATTTAAAAGTTGAATTCAGGCTGTCAACACTCACCTGAAATCCCTGAACTCATGCTGTTCCCCTCAGCATTTTGTTTGCTGTGGATCCAGACGCCCAAGGTAGATGTATTTGTATGCTTCATGTAGGTTCTCTTTAGACCTACATGATGGACTATTTTTGATTTTGTTTTTCTACTATTTATTTATTAATTTATACTTACCCAATTGATGTCTCTTTAGATTGGGCTGTTATGCCCTGGCAAAGATTTAACCACCAATAGAAGATTGCTGAGGTCTTAGTGGCTTTGGATCTTTTTCTTTTGCATCCAACTACATTCAGTGTTGTGACCCTACTAGCATATAATAACCAGGTATTTTGATCAATTTCAAGGTTAAGCTATGCATCTGGGGGGATCCCCTTGCTGCATTCAGTGGCTCCCTTGTTATTTATTTTTCAAACATCTGGTTGATTTTAATTAACCCTTCCTAATAAATGCACTTTTTCTTACTGCAGCCTTTTTATTCGATGGTACTGGACTGAATCTGAGGGTCAATTCTTGCTTCCCCCTTTTTTCCACCTGGCGAATTAGTAATCAGGATTCACATTTTTTCTACCTCGATTTTAAACATAATTGGTTTATGATACACTTGGATTTCAGCTGAGGTCCCAGGGTGAGTGGTGTCTGCCTTATATTGCTATTATGCAAATTCTATGCATGCTATTTTGTTGTTAACACTATACATTTATCCCATGTTTATCGTTTTTTTGTCAAAACGTTTACTGTTTAATAGCTTTTTTTGTGATACTCAACCATATTTTTGGTTTGGTTCTATTCAACCCCATTTATTTCAATGAGCAATGATTTTATTGTTTATTGTTTAATTAATGTGTGTTTTCTATCTACTTTATAGTCTTTCCCTGTACCAAGCCCCTGATGAAGCCCGGCCCTGGCGAAACATGTTGGGCAATTGCCAAGTACAAGGATTTCAGTGGCCTTTATTGTGAGCCACGCTGGTTCTTCTATGGACTATCAACTGTTTATCTAATTTTATCATGTTATTTCATGTTTTGAATGTCTAAATTAAATACATTTTGTATATTTTCTTTATTTGAGTTTAATGTCTCATTTGGACACCGTTTAAAGTCCCGGGGCTTGTTGCCCTTTTTTTTCCCCATCTCCCTATTCAGTAATACAGGCAGGTTAACGTGGTTGTAAACTCTTACAGAACACTTGCACCTACAGGTAAGCCTTAATTTAGGCTTACCTGTAGGTTAAACAAATATCTCCTAAACCTACATGGTTTAGGAGATATTTGCAAAAGAAAGACACCAATGTCTACGGCGCATGTGCCATAGACAACGGCGCACTGAGCGTGATGTTACTACCGGCAATCATGCCGTTAGTGGCGGTATCAGCGTGCATGAGCGGGAGTGACGTCATTGTGGCTCCGGCCAGTCACAACGCCGGAGACATGATATGCAGAAGTGAATCGTACAGAGATAGCGACGGAGGAGGTGAACGAGCACCGCTGCAAGGGCTTCGATCGCAGGTAAGTACTTAATAATGAGCTAGTATGCTGTGCTTTGCAGGATGTTTAAAAATAAATAAATAATAATAGGGTTTACTTCCTGTGTGTTATAGATGGTGATATATTCTTATAAACACCAATAACCACGCTTAGGTGAAATAGCCGATATAATTAAATCCTATGTAAATGAATCCTCGATAAGCTGCTGCTTTTAAATTGCCAGTGTATATGTTTTTTTTTGGCCTAATGAATCCCCACAATATTAACATGATTATACTAGATAAATCATCAAAATGTTATAAAAATCATATATCCATTAACAAAAAATTTCCAATTACCTGTGAAATTAGTGTAAAACAATACATTAGATAATAAGCAAATCTAATTAATAAATGAGTCCGTGTCTTTTCTCCATACATTGACAATTTTGAATGAACCGTGCAATTCTCCAAAGTGCCAGGTGCAGAGAAACATGCTCCCCCTTCTGTGTCAGCACTAACCCACCTCCAGGCACTCCTGTGCTGCAGCAGCCATAAATTCCAGCTTCCCCTCTGCTTCGGGAATTTTTCAGCTGCCTGATACCTCCACCGCGCACCTCACAGCCTCGCTCTCGCCATCTCGCTAGGGGAAGCAAGATCACTCCGACAGGGAAGGAAATAGGCAGCTGCAGGCTGGCGCCCGGGACTCTAAGCAGCAGAGTGCGCGTGGTATTTACTGCACATGCGCCCGAAACAGAAAAAAAAGTCCCTCCACTTCCAGTCTCCCACCGCCACATAATCAGAGAGGAGGGGCCCGAAAAAAAGCAACAATACACCCCCCCCCCCCCCTAAGCTAGCAGGAGTGGCTAAGCAGGGGTGTAATTTAGAAGACATTTTTTTTTTATTCTGCACTGTCTATGAGCGCCGGGCCCGGTACGCCCTGTGGCCCTGAGCACCAGACTCCTTAACACGGGATATTATTTTTAAACGTTGTGAAAGTAATTCCACTTTTTTTGTACATTAAAACTGATCCTTCTACTACTTGTATTGTCCCTGGACCTCTGGCCACGTACTGTATACACCATACACTTTTTACTGGACTGTATTTTGTATTTCTGTAATAATTTTTATATGAATAAATGATTGAGGAATGAATCATCTGAGTTTCCATTATTTCTTATGGGGAAATTTGCTTTTATACATATATATGATACTTTGGATTCCAAGCATGTTTCTGGAATGAAATATACTCGCAATCCAAGGTATTACTGTAGCTTGTTATAGTTACAGTATGTTCATAATTTGTTATAGAAATGTTCATTGGCAACTTTAATAAAAACAGTATACAGTGTTGCAGCGTGAATGTTTATTTAACCCCTTCCTTACCGAGTCATTGTAAAATGACGTCAGCAGGAACCCTCCCTCCGGATGGAAGTCATATGACGTCCTGGGCTTCCCGGGCGGCTAGGAGGCTCGCTCGTGCTCCCGCATCACTCGGGACCCGGTGCGCGTGCCCATCGGCCGCAATGTCTACCGGGCAACCACAATTGCCCGCAACCATGGCAGAACACAGATCTATGTCCTGTCAGAGGAGAGGAGACCAATGTGTGTTCCCACTACAGAGGAACATACATCAGTCTCCTTCCCTTGTGAGCCCCCTTCCCCTACAGTTAGAATCACCCACTAGGGAACATATTTAACCCCTTAATCGCCCCCTAGTGTTACCCCTTCCCTGCCAATCACATTTCCACAGTAATCAGTGCAGTTTCATAGCATTAATCGCTGTATAAATGTGAATGGTCCCAAAAATGTGTCAAAAGTGTCTAATCTGTCCATTGCAATGTCACAGTCACAATAAAAATCGCAGATCGCCGCCATTACTAGTAAAAAAAAAAATGCCATAAATCTAAACTAAAAATTGGTCTGGGCCGGAAGGGGGTGAAAATGCCCGGTATTGAAGTGGTTTAACGTTACAGTATACACCTATCAGCCATACGTTTATGACCACCCACCTAATATTGAGTAGTTTCTCCTTTTGCAACCAAAGCAACCCTAACCCATTGAAGCATGGACACCACTAGACCTCTGAAGGTATGTTGTCTTAGGTCGCGTACACATGATCGGTCAAAACCGATGAAAACAGACTGAAGGACTGTTTCATCGGTCCAAACCGATCGTGTGTGGGCCCCATCTGTCAGTTATCCTTCAGTCAAAAAAAAGAGAACTTGCTTTAAAATTTGACCGATGGACGCCTGACCGATGGGTCAAAACCGATCTTTAGTATGCAAAAGCATCGGTTAAAAGGCCGCGCATGCTCAGAATCAAGTCGACGCATGCTTGGAAGCATTGAACTTCGTTTTTTTCAGCACGTCGTTGTGTTAAAACACGTAAACGTCACCGCGTTCTAACACAATCGTTTTTTTAACCGATGGTGTGTAGGCACATCAGACCATTAGACCTTCGGACCGTTCTCATCGGATGGTCTGATTGTGTCTACCCGGCCTTATGTGGCACCAAGCCTTTAGTAGTAGATCCTTTAATTCCTGTAAGTTGTGAGGTTAGGTCTCCATGGCCCATCCCACAAATGCTTGATTTGTATGAGATCGGGAGAAATTGGGGGCCAAGTCAACACCACACACTCATCAAACCATTCTTGAACCATTTTTGCAGTGTGTCAGGACGCATTATCGATCACTGAAGGGGAATACGGTTTTCATGAAGGGTTGTACTTGATCAGCAACAATGTTTAGGTAGGTGATATGTGCCGAGTAACATCCACATGAATGGGAGGACCCAAGGTTTCCCAGCAGAACATTGCCCAAAGCATCACATTCTGCTTGCTTGTCTTCTTCCCATATAGTTTATCCTGGTGCCATCTTTTCCCCAGGTAAGTGACACACACGCACCCGGCCATCCACATGATGTAAGAGAAACCGTGATTCATCAGAACGAGTCACCTTCTTCCATTTGCAGGGTCCAGTTCTGATGCTCACACGCCCATTGTAGGCTCTTTTGGCTGTGGACACGGGTCAGCATGGACACCCAGACCAGTCTGCGGCTACACATCCCCAAACAAAACAAACTGCGATGCCCATTTTTCTGCTTTCAACTCATCAACTTCAAGCACAAGTTTACTTGTTGCCTAATATATCCCATTGACGTAAGAGGTGGCATTGTAATGAGATAATCATTATTATTCACTTTACCTGTCACTGGTCACATGCACACACGCTCTGCTTAGACTTCACACATTCAAGAAAAGTACACTTAAGCCCCGTACACACGATCAGATATCTGATGGAATCTAATCCGATGAAGCTGACTTTCATCAGTCTTACCTAAACACAATAAGCCAAAAATCGGTCCGTGGCAAAACGCGGTGATGGAAAACACTGAGAAAAATGTTCAATGCTTCCGAGCATGCGTGGATTTTTCTCCGATGGACTTCCACACAGACGATCGGATTTTTCTGCCGTTTTTTTATCCATAGGAAATTTTTAAAACATGTTCTATTTTTTTTCACAAATGGAAAAAAGACTAATGGGGCCGACACACGATCGGTTTGTCTGATGACAAGAGTCCATCGGTCTGTTTTCATTGGACAAACTGATCGTGTGTACACAGCTTTACACACACAGTCACACATCTGTGCACCCGATGAGACAAGAGTAACCAGAGCTCGCCATACAAGGATCAAAATTAGACCGGTTCAGAGTGTGCAAGTCTCCGCTCGAAAGAAGTTGATCAGCAGTTACCACCAATCACCTGCAGCCGCTGTCCTGGCATGGGGATTTCACACAAACAAGGTGGATGGAGGAATCTGTTACCTTTTATTATTCAGCCCTCTGGCAAAACGGAAATAAATAAATAACAGTGTATATACAGCTTAAGGGAATGTACATTTCCACAAATGGAGGGGATACCATTTGAAGAAAGAGCTGTTCCCATCATCACTCTGCCTTATTGAATTGATGAGCCCATCAATCCAAGGTGGCCAAATCTGGAAAAATGTTTTGGCACAATTGTTGAACAAATGTCACACATTTGGGAGGACTGGACTCATCTGTAGCGTTCCCAGATAAGATGCTCAATGACCCAACCTTTTGGCCCCCAATTACTTGTAGAAGGATAGCCCCCCCCCCCCCGATGAGCACCATGATGAACAGGCTGGATCCTCAGCAGGTTGGCCAGGAAGAGCAGGCAGCCCCCCTTGGCTGGAAACGTATACTCCACTAAAAAGAACACTGCAGTCTGTGGCTCTATTTATGCACTCCCCACCATCCGGGCCCTGCCCCCCCCCCCCCCCCAAAAAAAAAAAAAAATTAAAACAATAGTTTAAATATATGAATAAATGAATACAAAATAAATGCACAAAGGACTAAAAATGTTTACACATAAAAAAGAAAATATGTAGTAATACATAAATATTTAACCCTTAAAAAATGTAATCAAAAAAATTATCAATAATACTAATAAACCTGCAAACTCAACAAAAAATAAATACAATAATAATAATATTGTGTGTTAGGTTTAGAGTGTTTAGTTATTTTTTTAAGGGTTAGGGGTTAATTATTTATTTACTATTACACAGTATTATTTATTGTGCTTATTTATTATTTATTTATGATTATTTTTATTTGTGTATTTATTTTACATTTAATTAATTCGTTTATTATTTAGGGTTGTCCCGATACCACTTTTTTAGGACCGAGTACAAGTACCGATACTTTTTTGGGCACAGGGTATGGTGCACATCAGGGTACTGGGCACAGTGTATGGGGCACATCAGGGTACTGGGTGCTGGGCACATCAGGGTACAAGGCATGGCAGGGCACAGGGTACTGGGCACATCAGGGTACTAGACAGGGCACAGGGTACTGGGCACATCAGGGTACTAGGCATGGCAGGGCACAGGGTACTGGGCACGGCACTGAACACATCAGGGTACTGGGAATGGCAGGGCACAGGGTACTGGGCATATCAGTGTACTAGGCAAGGCAGGGCACATGGTACTGGGCACATCAGGGTACTGGGCATGGCAGGGCACAGGGTACTGGGCATGGCAGGGCACAGGGTACTGGGCACATAAGGGTACTGGGTACGGCAGGGCACAGGGCATGGCAGGCCATAGGGTACTGGGCACATCAGGGTACTGGGCACGACAGGGCACAGGGTACTGGGCATATCAGGGTACTAGGCATGGCACAGGGTACTGGGCACAGCAGGAAACACTTTCCTTTCAGTTTCCTCTAATGCAGAGTAGCGCAGGAAGCGGCTCACATCTGTAATAAGTTCTTACTGTCCTCTATCATGTTCCTCTGGTCCATCTCAGATGATGTCACAAGCATACAACTAGAGGAGAGGAGGGGCCACCGGGAACAGCGTGACATGAGAGAAGACAGAACTTATTACAGCCAGTACTCATGCAGCGTTTTTGAGCGTTTTTTAATGTCTGGACATTTTAAACTGTAAAAAAGGCTAAAAAAAATGGCTGTAAAAATGTCCATGGAAATGAAGCCTAAAGCACCCTTAACTTTTTTCAACTCCTCAATACCTAATTTCCAAAAAAAGACACCACTTTGGGTTGTCAGTACTGTCCATGTAATTAAATGATTACATATCTGTATATGAACTGATCCCATATCATCATTCCATCATCATCTCACCAAATATACATCCTGGATCTAAATCAGGACACCGGTCTTTTTTTTTTGTTACTGACAAATTCATGTGTATAGATTTGAATTTTCATATATTATGACAGCTGGTCACATTTCTCTGCCAATAAGGAGTTATTTACAATGAATATTATTACCAGGTGGCAGTTGCAGAGAATGGTGGAAGATATCAGATTTTAAATAATAACTGATAATCAAATTTTATTTCAAATAAGGTTAGAAAATGACATTCATGCTTTTCAAATAAAGCCGCCTCCATAGGAAAGTAATAAAGTGGAACTAAACCTCTCTTTCCTTTTCAGCCAAGGAAGTTCCAATCTTTGTTTGAGATCTTAGTTGTTATGACAACCACAGAACATGCAACAGCCAATCAGCATGCGGTGATGTCATCAGTGACAGTTGGTAAATATAGTTGCACAAGTGTCAGAGGGTCAGTAGATCAGCGACTCTCAAGCAAGCAATACTCTCAGTATTGTGCTCTCTACTATTCTCTGATTAATTAGCGAAAAATTGCATTTATTGTAATTTTTTATAACTATTAACCAGTGCTACACCACTCTGCCCATAAAGGTACTGATTTTATCCACTTTTGGATTTCTTTTTTTTACACATTTTTCCCTTTCTAGAATGGATGTTAAAAGAGAACCTGTGCTCAGATTATCCACATTCAGGAATTTCCATATTCTGAACACACAATACAAGCAATCCATTCACCTCTGTAGTTATAAGTGTTATAGATGAATTATTCACAGAAATCTTCACAATTCACACCCCCGGTAGTGAAATAGCAGCTCCTACCCCCCCTTTTTACAATAGTGGAATAGCCAAATAGACTATAAAAGGTGGCAGGAGATGCCAATAGAGGTGGTCATAAATATTATATTAGGGGGAGGGGGGACAGATGACACCTAAAATGTAATTCTGTAGTATCAACAGGGTTTAATTGTCATTAGTAATCTAGGGTCACTTTAGGCTGGTATTCACATTGCTTTCATAGGAATAAAGGATCTTTATTGCAGTCACCTGACCGTTATTTTTCAACTGTCAACTGGCTGAGCTAAAAATAACCGTTATGTTTTTTAAAGACAATGTGGGGGAGGGAAAGACCAGGTTGACATTTAGAAGTTCAGTCTGTAAATGACCGTTTATCACTATGTTGTGAGAATATTTTGGAAGTACCCCCAATAATGTAGGATGGGGGGGGGGGGTTTAAATGCCACTGAACACCAATGTTGTCAGATTGTATTGGGAAGGTTTTAAGGAGATGCTGACCATCAAACATGGGAAATGGGGGAGAGTTTAAAATACCACGATCACCATTAATTATGGGATTATTGGGGGGGGGGGGAGTACAGCTGACAACCATTAGTTATAAGATTGCTTTGGGGTGGATTAAAATATTTTTCTCCATAACATTTAGCCATGCACATGGCAATGTAATCCTCCAGGGAACTTTCTTCCACTAATAATAATCTTACACTTTGGCTTTAGTTGGGTGATTTTTGAAGGCTTATCACAGCTTCATTTATCCTAAGCCCCCCCCCCCAACCCTGGCAGGTTTCTTCATTTCCAATAAATTGTGTGATAAATGAGATCACCTTGGGGTGTCCACCTTCCAAAAGGAGCACCATTTTAGGGGTGTTGGTACTGCCCTGTCACTACTCCTGACCAAAAACTAAACATGCCAAGGTAAAAATTGCCACTCCATGATGCCAAGCATCACAACCGCAGCACTATGAACTCCCCGCCATCCGCTGCCAAATAAATTAGGAGGTGGGCATTTGGTTACAATCTACCACTTGTTTTTACTGCCCCCTTTACCACCAGTGTGAACCAAGCCTTAGGGTATAAAGAGTTGATAGCCAACATATAGTATATATTAGTGCATATTAGTTAATATTTAGGAATGTTAATACTAATGTTATAATTTCCTTTTTCTAGAGTGAGAAACTTTATTAGTGAAGAAAAGACTTCGTTGGATCAGATCATCATGACAATGCAGAATAAGGCCAAGGTTGGAGCTGGTCTCCAAAACCTCGCCAACAACTGCTTTGTCAACTCCGTCTTGCAGTGTCTCACCCACACTGCCCCACTTGCAGATTACCTGCTCACCGGACAGCATTCCCAAAACTGTAAGCGTTGCTCATCGCAACTTTATATCTCTCATAGGTGTTGGGTATTTGTAGCTCCAAACAGACAACCTGCTGCTGTTCAGTTATTACTATTAATGGTCACTCTGAACTGCTATAGGAGTCCATGATTCCTAATAGTATGATGAGGACCAATGACTGATCAGCAAAAGGCTGTCTCTTCTACCATGGATGGTGTAATTAGAATGAGAAAATTAGGGGATCCTTATAACAGAGAGTGGAAAATGCTCTCTGCTATTTCAGCTATGCACGATGTGGACCTTATTTTACAGCAGAGGGACTTGTAGATCCCAATGAAGCACAGATTGACACATATGTAGTTCACTAATTACTTAATACCACTGCTCTTCCACATTTGGATATTTTTTTTTTGGGGGGGGGGGGAGATACCTAGATTTGGCTAGGCAATTAAAGCATTAGTTCTCCTGCCTCCCCCGCCCCCGCCTAAAACCTTCTAGGACACGTCACATGACCTAGAAGGCTATGGGATCATTCACAAGGTGCAGCTTGCACATGCTCAGTGGGCAATCAGCTGTAAAGCCACAAGGAGTCACAGCCAGCTGCCCACAGTTAGGATGCCAGCACCAGAGATCCAAAGACCAGTAAGAAATTGGTCTAGGTGAGGACGGCGCTGGATCCTTGGTCAAGTTTTAATAAAGTCAGAAGCTACAGTTTTTGTAGCTGCAGACTTTTCATTTTGGAACATCTGACTGAAGCTCCTCATTAAGCAGTGGTAGGCAGCGGTGTGACCATACTGCTGCTTTATAAATGTACCCCTAATCTTTTTCCTAAAATTATAAATTATTACCTCCAAGGGTTTTACACTGAGTGGACCCGATCCTCCTCTTTTGGGGTCCTCCTCTTTTCAAATAGACACTCTCCCTGGGGGCACTCACACAGGCACGCTCCCGAGTCCTGCTGCTGCTTCTATTGACACAGACAGCATGACTCGGCTCCCTCCCACCATGTCACTGGATTTAATTGACAGCAGCAGGACTCAATGGCTCTTGTCACTATGAATCTATCCAATGAGGACCTGAGACATCGGCTGGAGCTGCTGTGCTCGTCCCCATCACTGGAATGATCGGGCTCAGGTAAGAAAAAGTGGGATCTGGGGGGTGCTGCAGCAATGCATTAATGTGAAAAACCCTGAAGGATTTACATCCCCATTCTGTGTGGAACTTGGTGAGATTAAGCACTCAAGAATGCTGACCACGCAGTTTACAATCTAATTGCACGATCCCCCTTAGATAAAAAAGGAGCACAAATAACCCGATTCTGCTTTTCAAACTCATATTTGTATGTTTGTTTCTTGTGTCTAATTGTTTTTCTCTTTTAATTTTAGGTCACACGGAAGGATTTTGCATGATGTGTGTGCTGGAGATACACACAAGCATTGCTTTTGCTGAGTCGGGCCATGTGATCAGCCCCGAATTAGTGACAGACAACCTAAAATGTAAGTACCTTTTCCTGAAAAACTGTATACCATGAATGCTAAGCATTAGGTTTTATTACTATGATCCATTGATGATTGGGGAAATGTCTAGGTAAGTTACTTGCTGTGTATCTCTAAGGCAGTGGTCTTCAAACTGCAGCCCGTGGGCTGATATGGCTCTCTGTGTGCCTTTATCCAGCCCATCAGGTGTCATGCCATTTACTGACACCAATGATGAGGCACCATTCCTCCCACAGACACCAATGATGAGAAACCATTCCTCCCACATAGACCAATGACGGGGCACCATTCCTCCCACATACACCAGTGATGAGGCACCATTCCTCCCACATACACCAATGATGAGGCACCATTCCTCCCAAAGATACCAATGATGGGGTGCCATTACTCACACAGACACCAATGATGAGGCACCATTCCTCCCAAAGACACCAATGATGGGGAGCCATTACTCACACAGACACCAATGGTGAGGCACCATTTTTCCCAAAGACACCAATGATGGGGAGCCATTACTCATGCAGACACCAACGATGAGGCACCATTCCTCCCAAAGACACAAATGATGGGGCACCATTACTCACACAGACCCCAATGATGAGGCACCATTTCTCCCAAAGACCCCAATGATTTAGTGCCGTTACTCACACATATACCAATGATGAGTTACCATTCCTCCTACAGACATCAATGATGAGGCACCATTCCTCCAATAGACACCAATGATGGGGCATAATTCCTATCTCGAATACTAACAATAGGACACTATTCCTTCCACTAAAAGCATTGATGGGACACAGTTTGCTTTTACCAACATCACAGCATTTTCTAATCCCACTGGCCACAGTCTGGCCCCTTCATAGCTTAAAGGACAGTAAACTGGCCCTTTCTTCAGAAAGTTTGGAGACCCCCCTTTCCAAGGCATTGTCAGTTATTATTAATGCAATACATGTCAATGCATGACAAAATGCATTTTAATGTAATGCAAAAAAAACAACAACTAAAAAACGTCTTAATGGTTCATTAAAGTTTGCATACTTAGGGGGGTGGGGGGGTGACATCCCCTTGCCAGGCTCCCCCAACACTCTTTACTTCCATTGGACCTGTGGGCCTTATTCTTGTGTAAGCTTTACACCAGACAGTGTTGGAGCTCATATAGGGTTAGGGGTCCACTCCCTATCAGTACATGATGGCTTTCTAGTCTTGTAATCAGCTGATCAGGCCTGTGCTCAGTATCTTGGAAAGAAGGGAATAAAGACAAATGCTTCACCATACTCAGAAGCACCAGGTATTTCCAGTGGAAAAACAGATTGGTGGGGGAGAGCAGTGAAGTTGGACAATTGAACGATTCTCTTTAAGTGTGCTATTATAGTCATATATCAGTATATTATGATGTCATCGATTTATACATATCTCTTTGTTTTCTCTTTCCTTTTAGTGATTGCAGAGCATTTTGAGTTTGGACGTCAAGAAGACACCCATGAATTTCTGATGTTTCTAATTGCTCACCTGCGGAATTCATCCATCTACGATTCTATAGGACAGGACAGGAACATCGGTCTTATTGAAAACATATTTGCCGGCACTCTACAAACACAAGGTAAGTTTGTGCATTACTATATCTCATCGCATTGCTTTATTAAGAAAATGCTTTGAGTATGAAGATACTTCTAAGAATTACAATTTCATTTTTGTCTACATATATGAATGGAGCCAACTAACAATGTTCTTCTGTTTCTTTTGCAGTGGTTTGTCAGAGTTGTCATTACGCATCCAAGAGATTTGAGGAATTCCTGGACATCCCTCTGGAGATGAACGTAAATATCAGATATACATTATATATTATTTTATATTAGATTACATTTTATTATTTAGCATTTTTAGTTTTCCCTGTACATTGGCAGTCAAGTTACAATTTAGTAACTCCATTGGTCCATGAGAGCCCTCCTTCTCCCAGAACCAACAGGCTATCTCACCAAATTGGGCTGGTGGCAACAACAGTGACCCCTCACTGCTAACTTACTATGAGGTTACATGGGGTGCCCAGCTGGTTTGTTTGGGAGCAGGGTAGGGAGAGGCTATTTCTTCAATACTAAATTGGAGGACAATAAGTTATATTTTGTTTTTAAAAGGTCACTCCTATTTAAGGTGAACACATAACATGTTCCAGCATCTGCATCCCCTCCCCCAATCCCCCTTCCCTGTGACAGCGGGCAGGGGTTCTTCTCCCCACTCGCTGACACAATTTAAAAATGGCACTGGCAGCTCCACCCACACGATCTCATCATTTGTTCACAGAGTTCATTAAATTACTAAACTACAAGTACCGCCAGCCACCTCCACCGATGGCTCGTAGTTCTCAATGGACTACCTGCCCATATCGGAGGTACAGGCAGACAGTGTACTGACAGTCTGCAGGATTCTGGCATTGCACACACTATCTGCTTATCATGGGTGCAATGCTTTTTAGGCTCCGGTGTAAAAAATAATATATTCACATTTAAAGATGAACTTATCCAAAAGTTGCAAAATGTCAGAGATTGTCATTTTCATTGACCCAATACCCTCTTGTTATTGAAAACAATGTGTTTTTATCACGTATTATAAATATGAATAATTATTTTTCTTTTCTTTTTTTGTTTAGTCCTCAAGAACTATTTTGGAATCTCTGAAAAATTTCACCAGAACAGAGAGACTGGAAGGAGACAACGCATACCGATGCAATGGGTAAGACTTTTCTCAGATTATTCGGACTTATGTCCAGAGGATACTTCAGTCCTGCTAATGACAGGCAGTATCTGAGCAGAACTTTTAACCAAAGACTAAACCCGAGAACTATGCTTACATTCAAATTTCTTGTTTCCTTAGGTGTTACCAGTTAGTGTCAGCTGAAATGAGGAGTACCATCTACAACGCTCCGGACATCCTGATCATGAGTCTGAAGAGGTTCAGCGTGTTCAATGGACGAAAGCTGAACAAAGTAAGTTGTGATTAACTTATGGAATTCATGTTGTAATGTCCATTGTTGTGTTATATTTGGATGTATTAAAAAAAATTACATTGCCTAATATGTCTTTTTTGTCTTACAGGATATCAAATACCCCAAAACCTTTGACATCGGACCTTACACTTCGAAGCCGAATGACCATATCAACTACAATCTGTATGCTGTGATTGTGCACAGAGGACACTTTTCCACA
Source organism: Rana kukunoris (assembly GCA_029574335.1). Lineage (NCBI taxonomy): Eukaryota > Metazoa > Chordata > Amphibia > Anura > Ranidae > Rana > Rana kukunoris. The sequence goes on along the minus strand of CM056056.1, from coordinate 37,932,104 downwards.
GAAGGACATTATTATGCCTATGTAAAGGTAAGTTTCTCCAAATCTCTACCGATATAATAAAAATAGATGATTCATTTGTGGTGTGCAGCATGGCTGCCTTTTTTCCTGGCTGTGTTTGGTAATCTAATTATCTTTTTTTCAGGCTGGTGACGATCAGTGGTATAAGATGAACGACAGCGAGGTAACCCCATGCAGCATCGACAAGGTCCTACAAGAACAGGCCTATCTGCTTTTCTACAAAAAGTAAGTCCTTTATATATATTGGGGCTTCTATCCAAGCCTCAATCTCATCTTTTTTTTACTTTAACGTTACCATAACAATTTCTCTTTTTTTTATTTATTTTAGAGCACCAACTAAGCCTTGCCCACCAAAACCAGCCGAAAGCACCCCCAAAGAACCTAAAGTTTTGGAAGTGGAAGAAGAGTCAAAGCAACAACATTTCAAGGACAATGAGAGTGCCATTGTGCCAATACAATCTCTCATCAGGGGCACGATGGATGCATCTGTTTGTGCCACTCAACAGGTTGATGATGTACCAGAACCCCTGGGGCCCGATAAGAATCTACCTGTGGAAACAGAAATTATGGAAGTGGAAGAAAAATCAAAGGAACAACATTTCAAGGACAATGAGAGCGCCATTGTGCCAATACAATCTCTCATCAGGGGCACGATGGATGCATCTGTTTGTGACACTCAACAGGTTGATGATCTACCGGACCCCCTGGGACCCGATAAGAATCTACCTGTGGAAACAGAATATAAGAGTCTCCCAAACACAGAGACTGTACAGGAGGAGGAGAAGAAGAAAGTCAAGAAGAACTGTCTATACAAATTCTTCTGCATAAAGTCCCCCACAAATGATCAGAGGGATGAGGAGGAGAAGAAGAAGAAGAAAAAGTGCTGGCTTCTTAGATTGGTGAGCCCAAAGTCATCCACCAAAGATAACAGCAAAGAGAAGAAGAAGGAAGAGAAGAAGAAGGAGAAGAAGTGCCCATATGGAAGAAAAATATATTTCCAATATATTTATTTAAAAAAATTATATATTTTAAATATATTTACAATATATTGGCCTACGCGAATATATTTTTACATCTATTCCAAAAATGTAAATTCAAATATATTTTCCAAAGGCATATATTTTAAAATATATTTTTTTCAATATATTTGACATATATTTTTGAGCATCTAAAAAAATGCATTTAAACATATATTTTTAAATATACTTGTAAAGGCATTCCAAAATATAATTTAAATGCATTTTCCAAAGACATATATTGAAAAATATATTTTTTAAATATATTCTTCAGATTTTTTTCAACATATATTTTTACATATATTTGTAAATGTGTTCCAAAAATATAATTTTAATATATTTTCCAAAGGCATATATGTGAAAATATATGTTTGAAAATATATTGTCCAGATATTTTTGAACATATAAAAAAATGCATTCAAACATATATCTTTAAATATACTTGTAAATGCATTCCAAAAATATAATTTAAATATATTTTACAAAGCTATATATTAGAAAATATATTTTTAAAATATGTTTTTCTGAAAATATTTAATGTCTAATAAAGACATTTCAACATTTATTTTGTCTGATATTTTTGTAACTATGTCATAGATAACATTCTGAATACATTTATAAGAGACCCACTACCATTTTAAAATGGCTTGTTTTACTCTTTTAAAAAAAATAAAAAAAAAATAAAAGATTCAAATAAAATATATTTTTTTTATAAGATTTTAAGGACATAATCCATTCAATACAAAGCAGATAAACCTCTCGCATCCACTTTCCATTCCCAAAGAATTTTTGTATAAGTCATTCTGAATTGAGAACGCTTGTCGGCGGACCAGCAAGTACAGTTATATTGATTTATTGATTGACCTGAATGAATGAGAACCTTCACAGACATCCACCTCCACAGTCCAAGGGTCTTGTCTGCTTACAGAGTACAGAGAGAAACTCTGGATATAAATCTTCAATGTTCTGTTTAATCCATGAATCAGAAGTTGCGCTATTATTACCAAACTCGCTCATCAGTGTCTTTATGGACCTTGCTTTGTGCACTGGTGGGCAGTCATGTTGGAACAGGAAGGGGCCGTCCCCAAACTGTTCGCACAAAGTTGGGGGCATAACATTTTCCCAAAATGTCTTGGTATGCTGACGCCTTAAGAGTTCCCTTCACTGGAACTAAGGAGCCAAACCCAACCCCTGAAAAACAGCCCCACACCATAATCCCCCCCCCCACACACACACACACCATAATCCACCAAATGATTTGGACCAGTGCACAAAGCAAGGTCCATAAAGACATGGATGAGTGGGTTGGGGTGGAGAAACTTGACTGGCCTACACAGAGTCCTGACCTCAACCTGATAGAACACCTTTGGGATGAATTTGTGTGGAGACTGTGAGCCAGGCCTTCTCATCCAACATCAGTGCCTGAACTCAAAAATGTGCTTTTGGAAGAATGGTCAAACATTCCCATAAGACAGCCTTCTCAGAGGAATTGAAGCTGTTATAGACTGGCATGCTATTAAAACTCATGTGCGTGTAAAGGCAGGCGTCCCAAAACTTTTGGCAATATAATATATATTGTATATATACTGTATATTCTTTTTATACTAAGTCCAGTCCATTGTTTGGACTTCGTACCTGCCGAAGGGTAATTCCAGCAGCAAAAAGTTCCCCCCAGCACAAAATTAAAACTCAGCAGCTACACAAAGGGGGTTATTTACTAAAGGCAAATCCACGTTGCACTACAAGTTCAAACTACAAATTCAAAGTGCACTTGAAATTGCAAGGAAAGTGCACTTGGAAGTGCAGTCGCTGTAGATCTGAGGGGGGCATGGAAGATAAAAAAAACAGCATTTTAGCTTGCACATGATTGGATGATAAAATCAGCAGAGCTTCCCCTCATTTCAGTTCTACCCCTCAGATTTACAGCGCCTGCACTTACAAGTGCACTTTCAGTGCAATTTCAAATGCACTTTGCACTTGTAGTTTGCGCTTGTAGTGCAAAGTGGATTTGCCTTTAGTAAATAACCCCCCATACTGTACACATACTGCAGCTGCTGACTTAATATTAGGACACTTACCTGTCCTGGAATCCGGCGATGTTGGTATCCCAGCCAATGTTTCCATTGGCTCTCGGGTGCTGCTGCCTCCATTGCCTATATATAGGGACAATTCACACCACATGCAGCCCAGTGCGTTTTTTTTTTTGTCTGCATGGAAAGTAAGTTATATGGTTTTCAATGGCATAATTCACTCTAGTGCTTGCAGTTCCAGAAAAAAAGTAGAGCATGCTGCATTTTTCCTGCACTGGACTGTAATGGAACACTGTAAAGCACATCAAAAACGCACTAGAATGCACCTGAACACACTGGAACACACATGTCCTTATCTAAGGTTAAGAAAAAAAAGAGGGGAAAATGCACTGGAATGCTTTAAAAACACACCAAACATACCCTGGAATGCATCAAAAACACACATGCAGAAAAGCATTGGCAAAGTAGGTGGGGGGGGGGGGGGGGGAGAGGCAAATAAGTGGAGCTTCCACTTTTGGGTGGAACTCCGCTTTAAATGTCATATCCCTGCCCAAGCTGCACTGCCAATGCTAGGCTGTGCTGGAAGATAAATATGTAAGTGATGAGAGCTGCATTCTTGTGCGTGTATATATATATATATATATATATATATATATATATATATATATATATATATACTGTGTGTGTGTGTATGTGTGTGTATGTGTGTGTGTATATATATATATATATATATATATATATATACCGTATTTGCTGGCGTATAAGGCGACCAGGCGTATAAGACGACCCCCTAATTTTACAGTTTTTTAACGTTTTTTTTGCCTGTACTCACCGTATAAGACGACCCCCGTTCCGATACTTCATATTTCTTCCTTCTGGAGCCATATACTTCTTCATTCTTACTGGGACTGGAGCCAATCACGGCGAGCGATGTATTCTATTAATGAATACAAAGCCTGCTTGGATTGGCAGAGGTTGTAACATCATCAGCCCGTGCATCTCTGACTCTCAAAGCCAATCCGAGCAGGCTACTGTATGTAGGCACTCGGATTGGCAGAGGTTGTTACCCCAATCTGAGCAGGCTCTGTATTCATTTGAATACATCGCTCACCGGGATTGGCTCAGCGGTATATACTGTATGTAGCCGAAGCTACATGCGATATTACCGCACATCCAGCAGGCATCCGAGCAGCTGACCCGGTGTATAAGATGACCCCTGCTTTTTGCCCAGTTTTTTTAAGTGTAAAAGGTAGTCTTATACGCCAGCAAATACAGTATATATATATATATATATATATATATATATATATATATATATATATATATATATATATATATATACATATACATATATATATCTCAGATATACTGTGTGTGTGTGTGTGTGTATATATATAGGGTGACCAGACATCCCCGGTTTCAGGGGACAGTCCCTGGATTAAGGACACTGTCCCTAGACCAAGTCTGTTCCCAGTTTTGTCCCCATTGGATTTGAACAGGGGCTGGGGCAATTTCAAAGACAGTCAGTGCAGAATTAAAAAAATAATAATTCTGAATTACACCCCCCTACTCTGTCGCTCCTACTAGCTTGGGGGGGGGGGATTTTTTTCCATTACCTGTGCCCCTTTCTGATGATCATGTGTTGGTCGGAGCAGAGGGAATATTTCTTCAGTTTCAGGTGCATTTCTTCTGCTTTTGCTCAAGTCCCGGCCAGCTGCCTGCCTGCTTATCTTCCTCCGCTCCCCACCAAGCAGTAGCGGGGACCCGGAGTGTAAGACTTGGCAGGCTGTGTGGTGGGCGGCTGCAGCGATGGGCAGAGAGACGCTGATTGCCGCCATTACTAGTAAAAAAAAATGTGTCCCTGGATTTAAAAAAAAAAATCTGGTCACCTTAGTATATATATATATATATATATATATATATATATATATATATATATATATACACACACATACACATAGAGTATATCTGATATATATATATATACACACACACATGTACCAGAATGAAGATACAATATATATATATAGAATGCATCTCCTATCACTTACTTACATGTATAAATATTTTTCTCATTTCTTTTATCTCATTCTTTTTATTGGGATATGGGTCTGATTTCTGTGCCTTCGATCTTATAATATGTGAATTCAGCCCTGGGGAAAACTCTTTAAATGAGACTGCAATGATAATACAGGAAACAATACAGGAGGTGTGTGACAGGAAGTGAGCAGTGGGAACCAGAGGGGTGAACTTTCACCTCTCACTTCCTGTTCCTGGTAAGGCCTAGTCTGAAAAGGAAAGCATGGCAGCATGGTGGAGACGTCTCTGTATTCCCCTGGATGTATTCTCCTGGATGAAAGGTGAGCCTTCTATGTAATAATATTAGAATTGTGAAAGTTTGGTGTATGAGTTAAGTTGTATTTGTCTATTTCCTGCTGAATAGTTCTCATTCTGTGTACATTCACCTTCCCAGTTACCATACAGCATGTGCACAGTAATGTAATATTATAGAGCTCCTCTTCCACAGCATGTCACCCTGCTGCATATAATATGTATGGCATCCATGTTATATCCAGTAACTGTGTAACATACTGTCAGTGCACATTGCTGTATATAATATGTATGGCTTCCATGTTATATCCAGTAACTCTGTAACTTACTGTCAGTGCACATTGCTGTATATAATATGTATGGCTTCCATGTTATATCCAGTAACTCTGTAACTTACTGTCAGTGCACATTGCTGTATATAATATGTATGGCTTCTATTCTATATCCAGTAACTGTGTAACATACTGTCAGTGCACATTGCTGTATATAATATGTATGGCTTCCATGTTATATCCAGTAACTGTGTAACTTACTTTCAGTGTACATTGCTGCATACAATATTATATGGCTTCTATTCTATATCCACTCGCCATGCAGCATAGGAGTTGATTTACTAAAGGAAAATCCATTTTGCACTACAAGTGCACTTGGACATGCAGTCGCTGTAGATCTGAGGGGTAGATCTGAAATGAGGGGAAGCCCTGCTGATTTTATCATCCAATCATGTACAGGCAAAAATGATTTTTTTTTGTCCCCTTCAGATTTATAGTGACTGCACTTCCAAGTGCGCTTGTAGTGCAAAGCGGATTTGCCTTTAGTAAATATACCCCATAATGTCAGTGCATAGTGCTACCAATGTTTATGTCTCCCTCCCCTTTTGCATATTATTATCTGCCCTGCTACTAGGTGCCATTAGATATGGATTTTTCCATACAGATACCAATTATGGGCCACCTTTCAGGCCGATAACAATATGAGGTAATGATATTATGTTTACATCCAGCTGCCCCAGAAGTAGCCTGATATCAGTTGACATCTAGGCCTTTTTATGTATTCTAACAGCCACTGGCCACTGTCAGAATGCAGGAAAAAAGAGCAGATAGCAGGGAAATCAATAGCCTGCTGTCAATCAGCAAAGGAGAGGATTTGAAGGAGAACATTCTTCTTCAGGTCTTCCTCTGCTGATTGACAGCAGGCAGTGGGAAGAGGGCACAATAGTCAGCCTAATTTTTAAAATTTGAAACAGCCAATGGCAGTCTGGCTATGGTTCCCCCACTGCCTGCTGTTTACATTCAGCTACCATCAAATAAATTGTGCAGAAGGAGGTTAGCGGTGTCTGGGGTGTGTGTGTGGGCGGGGGGTTTGAAAGATGGGGGTGTGTGTGTGTGTGGGGTGGGGGGGAGTGGATGGGGGGTGTGGAGGTGGAAAGATAATTTTTATTTTTTTTATTTTTGGCGGATTCTGACAGATGGGCCGCCAGCCGCTGTCAAAGCACCTGACCAAGACTAACTGACAGCTGGTGAATATAAAACCAGAATAAGCACTTGGAAGAAGAAAACCAACAACTGAGCTAACTTGCCTTTGGTAAGCGGACAACTTATTTGCGGTTTATATCACTGCATTAAACTGGCACTGTATCTGATCATCATATCTGCATCATCCTTCATTATTCATTTGGTCATCAGCGTTTGAGTTTTGTGGTGATATCATTAAGAATTTTTGAGGTTTGGTTTGCCAATTGTGTGCTGTTGGCATACAATTTTGGGATCACCAATTTGGCGTATTAACCTCTCATTGTTTATACATATAATTTGACATTCATTTTGTGAATTTATATACAAATTTTTCCTTGCACTCTGATTTTTTTGTTTTGGTTAATTATTGTGCACCGTTTTTGGCATATCAGCCCCTGGATGCCAATCTTTCAATGGAATTGGTATTGGTGAAATTTTTTCAATTTTAATTTTCATTGAATCTTTTTTATTGGCACAGTCTTTTATTTTTGTTATCTATTTATTGTGTGTTATTCCACCAGTTCTGCTGCCTTTGTTATTTTTATCTTTATTTTCTGTTTGACCAATCATTTGCCCTTTCATTCTACAGTGTTTTAAGGCAGAGGTAGGCAACCTTAGAGAGTTGGAGATCTACCTGAACAACATGGGAGAAGTCAAAGATCACAGGGCACAGTCTCCTCCAATGTTGCCTCCTCGCACCTGACTAAAACCTATAATTGCCGTACTACCGCGCTGCAATTGTGTGCCTTTCACTGCAATTTTTGGTGTAAACATTTTGCCTCCTCACCACCTTGCAGAATTTCTCAGAGGTGCATTGGAGCATTGCATACCGCACTTGTGAATGAGCCCTAAGTTGCATTTGGCAATAGCACTTTTAAGGCTCATTCACATGTGAATTTGGGGGTGGTAAAACCCTGCCCCCAATCCCTACCCCCTTTAGCTGCTAAGTGGGAGGGGGTCAGGGTGCCATGGGAGGTGGATGCTTGAGAGTTACTATTAGATCTCAAGCAACCAGAAATAACAGTACCAATGGGGATCGTTGAGTAACTGGAAGTTTACTGTACTACATTCATTATAGTATCAGTGAGTGCACTGAGGTAACTACATACTATATGCACAAGTAGGATTTTTGTTTTGTGGAACATCCTTACTTTTACCTTGGGAGAAACCCTCTTGGGGGGGTCAGCAGCAGACTGGAGGAAACCCTCTAATCATTTAAGTACATTTTTCCACAAGTCATCAATTTCTAACAAATGAAATGAATGGATATAGTGAGAAAATAGGCCATTATGTTACTTAAAAAGTTGTTATGCTTTTCCATAGAGTTGCCTGGTGTAATGGATCTTTTGAAAACAACAAGAGCGCAGCTAATAGCACTGAAGAATGATGGTGGAAGTTCATCCTGTGTGGGTGTATCGTGTGCATCACCTTTTGTCCCATCTGAAGACTTGAGCTCATCTCCTTGTCAAGTGTCGTACTCAAGGCCTAAACAGGTAGGTTTTCTTTTGGTATCGAAACATTAAATGGTTGTCTTTTTTTTTAAATATCAAACATATCCTACTCCTATTTACCTGCTCTGTGTAAGGGTTTTTGTACAGAGCAGCTCAGATCCTTCTCTTCTCAGGTCCCATGCCGGTGCTCCTGAACCAGAGCTCTGTGTGTCCAATCACACACTGAGCCTTGCCTTGACCCCATCTCCTAATTAGCTCACTGGCTGTGATTGACAGCACCGTGAGCCAATAGCTCCCACCGCTACAGAAAGCCAATCAGCAGTGCAAGTCCCTGGAGAGACAAGGCTCTCGTGGACATCACTGGATTGAGAGAGGGCTCATGTAAGTATAGGGGGGCTGCACACAGAGGTTTTTTTTTACCTTCATGCATTGAATACATGAAGGTAAAAACCCTTGTACCTTTACAACCACTTCAATAAGGAGGTGCCTCCAAGCGGCTGACAGATGGAGAGAAGCAAGTACAGTTAGACCCTATGAAAACATCAGCTTTGACATGTAGACTGTAAGCCAATTTGACTGTTGTGTCAAAATAAGATATCTTGCTCAGTCTGGTAGTAGTCTGAACTAAAAAGGCAAGTTGTAGGCAAGATGTTGATTTTTATACAGATTTTTTAAAAGTCTACAATATTTTTTTTTTACATGCTTAATTTTGTTCGTTTTATTTACTCAGCTGCATCTATTAGACCCCTTTCACACTGAGCCAGTATTCAGGTGTTTTAGCACTAGAAATAGCCTCTAAAAAGCTCATGAAACTGCATCCCTTTCAGTGCAATGAGTACTTTCACACTGGGGCGATGCGCTTGCGGAACTTTAGAAAGAGTCCTGCAAGCAGCATCTGGGGCGGGTTGGGAGCGCTATAAATAGCGCTCCAAAAAACACACCTGCCTATTGAAATTAATGGGCAGCACTTCCAAAGCACTTTAAAAGCGCATTAAAAACTGTACTTTTTTCCTTTAAAAAAAAAAAAAAACGCCTAAAAAGTGTTGCAAAAACCGCCGGAGCTTTAGCAGCGCTACAGTGTGAAAAGGGTCTTATATGGCTTTTGATTCACAGGGAAAATCTAATAAGTCTAATATTTTCCATTTACTTTTTAAAGCTGCCACTTTGGCAAAGTTTCCTGGGACTTCAAACGATGTGATCAGTGACGCTCTTACGAGAACAATTCCGGTGTTGAAATATCACCTGAAGGGAAACATCGGGAACCATCAGAATACCACAAATAAACTTGTATGTCATTTACCACAGTTAACACCACTTTCTATTCTCTGTGTTGTAGTGTTTGTATATTTACATGATAATAAAGTTGTGTGTATTGTACTGTGTTATCGTTTTTATTTCCAAATATTTGCTGGTTTTATAGGCCTACAATATATAAAAATACAATATATAAATGCACAACATTTCAAAATGTAATAGGAATGTATTTTTTTTTATTTTACATTCAGTACATTTATATTTAAAATATATTTTAAAAAACATTCTTAATATATTTTTTCCCAAATATATTGCCATATATTTGAAATGCTACAATTTTGGCCAGATTCAATATATTTCAAAAATATATTTCAATATATTTGTGAATATATTGGGTAATGCATTGTGAAATATGTTGCAAATATATTCATAAATATATGTTAAATGCATTTAGCAATATATTTATGCAGCCATAAATATATTGCAAAGTGCATTTTGGAATGCATTGTGAATGTATTCAGAAATATATGTTAAATGTACTTCTGAATGCATTTAGCAATATATGTCTGAATATATTCACAATGCATTCCAAAATGCATGTTGCAATATATTTATGGCTGCATAAATATATTGCTAAATGCATTCAGAAGTACATTTAACATATATTTATGAGTATATTTGCAACATATTTCACAATGCATTTCCCAATATATTCAATAATATATTCACAAATATATTGAAATATATTTTTAAAATATATTGAATCTGGCCAAAATTGTAGCATTTCAAATATATTGCAATATATTTGGGAAAAATATATTTAGAATGTTTTTTTTAAATATATTTAAAATATATTTTTCTTCCACGTGGGTGCTGGCTTCGTAAACTAGCCAAACGAAATTGAACAACAATTGACAAGGAGGAGGAGAAAAAGAAGAACAACTGGCATCAGAAGTTGGTCATCCTGAAGTCACCCACAAAGAACGGTGACGCAAATAAGAAGACGATGCACAGCGTGTAGCTGGCTGTGAAACCGACACTCTCCAGTCTCCGGATCTAGCGTTGTGCTTAATCAAGCCACTTTTTTTCACTGGTCCTCAGCAACCGGGGACCGAAGACCAGTGAAAAGTCAGCAGCTACAAAAACGTTCATTTTTTTTAAATATGACTGGAGCTTTTCTTTAAATACTTAGCCCAGCCATGGAGCGCACCACATACCAGTGCACATTTTTGTCTTTTTACTACTGTTCAACAGAAGGGGATCTTAAAAATTGGTTTCCTAGTTTTACCTAGGTGATCCGAGTGCAAGTTCTCTGCACCTTCTTCATCCCAGGTCCCAGAAGACTGTGGGACCACTCACAATGCGCAGCGGGCAGCTGACAGCTGGCTTTGAAACAGACATTCACCAGTCTCCGGATCTAGCGCTGTGCTCACTCGTCTTTGGGACTGGCGAGAGTCTGTTTATTACAAGTCAGTAGCTACAAAAACTTTATTTTTTAGAACTATGACTGGAGCTCTTCTTTAAACACTTATCTGAGTTCTTTCTCAATCCAGTACTGTACCATGTGCAGCAGTGCTGTTCCTCCCTTTTTCCATTTCTTCGGGGGTGGAGGGGTGAAAGGCAACGTACCAGTGCAAACTACTGTCCAATGGGGGAGGATCTTAAATTTGCTTTTCTCTTTCACAAATTACACTTTTTTTGGTGGGGGGAGCGGGAACCTAGTTTTGGCTGTGAAACAGACACTTTGCCAGTCTCAGGATCTAGCGCTGTGGTGCTCACTTGCGCCATTTTTTTTTCACTGGTCTTCGGCACCGGGGACTGAAGACCAGTAAAAAAAAAACGTCTCGAGTGGGCACAGCGCTAGATCCTGAGACTGGCGAGTGTCTGTTTATTACAAGTCAGCAGCTCAGCTACAACATTTTTAGAAATATGACTGGAGCTCCTCTTTAAACACTTATCTGAGTTCTTTCTCAATCCAGTGCTGTCCCATGTGTAGCAGTGCTGCTTCTCTCTTCCTACATTCCTTTGGGGGGAGGAATGAAGGGAGAGGGACGCACACTACCCAGCCATGGAGCATACCTGTACGAGTGCCTTCTCAGCAGCCAGCTTGCTGAGGGGTCACTTGGAGAAGAAGAGGAGCCGTGCTGCATGTGTCTACTGGCTCAAGAGTGTGACACTTTTTTCCATTTTTTTGGTGGGGGGAGCGGGTACCTAGTTTTGCATAGGTGATCCAAGGGCAAGTTCTCTGCCCCCTCCTTCATCACAGGTCCCAGAAGACCGCGAGACCACTCTCAATGTGCAGTATGGCACGGCACATACATGTGCAACTGGCTGTGAAACAGACACTTTTCCAGTCTCTGGATCTAGCACTGTGCTCACTTGAGATGTTTTTTTTTTTCACTGGTCTCCGGGACCGGGGACTGAAGACCAGTGAAAAAAACGTCTCGAGTGTGCACAACGCTAGATCCTGAGACTGGCAAGAGTCTGTTTTTTACAAGTCCTAATCGACAGAAACTTTCATTTTTAGAACTATGACTGGAGCTCTTTTTTAAACACTTATCTGAGTTCTTTCTCAATCCAGTGCTGTCCCATGGGTAGCAGTGCTGCTCCTCTCTTCCTGCATTCCTTTGGGGGAAGGAATAGAGGGAGAGGGACGCACACAGCCCAGCCATGGAGCGCACCTGTACGAGTGCCTCCTTTAGCAGCCAGCTTGCTGAGGGGTCACTTGGAGTTTGCACGTTCTCCCTGTGATTGTGTGGGTTTTCTCCAGGTTCTCCGGTTTCCTCCTACAGCTTTCTTGCTAACAGCTTTAAGAAAGAACAGAGGCTTAATGGTTAACACTTATGCCTTGCAGCATTTGGGTCCTTGATTTGAATACCAACAAGGACTCCGTGTTTGCATGGAGTTTGTACGTTCTTCCTGTGTTTGTGTGGGTTTCCTCTGCGTACTCCGGTTTCCTCCCACAGATGGATTCTCTTGCTATCAGCTTTTGGGCAGCACAGTCGCTTAGTGGCTAACACTTATGCTTGGTGCACTGGATCCTTGGTTTATCTATCAACGAGGATGCTATCTGCATGGAGTTTGCATGTTCTCCCTGTGCTTGCGTGGGTTTTCTCCGGGTACTCCGGTTTCCTCCCACAGGTGGATTTTCTTGCTATCAGCTTTTGGGCAGCACAGTCGCTTAGTGGCTAACACTTATACCTTGCAGCACTGGGGTCCTTGGTTTAACTATCATCAAGGATTGCTGTCTGCATGGAGTTTGCTTGTTCTCCCTGTGCTTTGCGTGGGTTTTCTCCGGGTCCTCCGGTTTCCTCCCACAGATGGATTTTCTTGCTATCAGCTTTTGGGCAGCACAGTTGCTTAGTGGTTAACACTTATGCCTTGCAGCACTGGGGTCCTTGGTTTAACTATCATCAAGGATCACTATCTGCATGGAGTTTGCATGTTCTCCCTGTGCTTGCGTGGGTTTTCTCCGGGTACTCCGGTTTCCTCCCACACTCCAAAGACATGCTAGTTAATAGGTCCTACAATGTATGCATATAGGATGTCCCTTAGCTCAATGATTTTCAGCTTATGATACACATGTTCCTTATAAATACAATGTTTTCCATGGGCCTCCTGATCCCTATAGATTACAAACTTTTGGCAGTTCAGAATAACAGTAGTTTGCTCATGTAATTTCCCCAGTACTCACCCAGGGGTGCTGACTGACAATGGCACTGTTAGACTCACCCACCACCACGTCTTTTTATGGAAACATGCGAATGACAGAGTTCAAAATGCGTTGAATTAAATTAAATTATTAGAGCTCTGGTGCCCAATCTGCGTTGGGTTGATTCCAATTTGTTGGTATTAACCTGGTCAAACCCCTTTAACACCTGATAAGTTTTATATATATATATGTGTAAAGGATTTTGCATTTTGTAGAGTAGAGTAGGGACTGGCCAGAGAGGGATTACTTTGACGCAGTTGGCCAGCTTAAGCATGCATTGCAATGTATGTGAACCAAAAATCCCTGTTTTTATGCAAAGTTATATGTGTAAAGTTGTGTGCAGAGAGTTGATTCAGGTTTTTGGTATTCATGTGGTCACACTCTTTTAGCATCTGATTGGTTAAGCTGGCCATTCAATAGGTGACTGCGATATTGTGTCAATCTCGCTCCCTTTCTCGGCGAGATTGACCACCTACGAGCCCCATCGCGAGAGCCAGTGGCGAGCTGGCTTGCCGCGATGGAGACAAAGCCGTCATAGAAGCGACGGGGATCCGACTTGGATTCCCGCCAATTCTACACATGGCGTTTGGTATGAATCGTGAGGGGGACCTCTCTTCTTCCGATGTTGACACAATGCTTCTTCCTGCTGTTATGATGGGTGCGTGGCTCCCACCAATTTATATAGGCCTCTCTTATGATGTCACAGTCCCATCATGCTCTGATACCTACCCACGTGGTCCCTTCCCACGTGGGTAGGTACCGGAGCATGATGGGACTGTGACATCATAAGAGAGGCCTATATAAATCGGTGGGAGCCGCGCACCTGTCATAACAGTGGGAAGAAGCGTCATGTCAACATCGGAAGAAGAGAAGAAGACAGAAGAATGGCATAGAAGAGCGGACTGGCCGCCGCTAGTAATTGAGCTAACACGGAGATAGCGGCGGCCAGCCCTGAAGGAGAAGAGACCGGAGAGTGCCGAGACAACAGTGGAGAACGGAGAAGATGAAAGAAGACCTCCGGAGAGCGGAGAAGATCCCCAGAGAGCAGAAGAAGAAGGCCCCCCCCTGGTAAAAGAGCTAAAGAAGAGGGGCGGGCCCACTAATAAATTACTTTAAAAAACCCTGTGTTGTGTTTATTTACTTTTACACTTTGCCTCCAGGTGAATAAGTAGGGGTACGATGTACCCCATATTCATTCACGTAGGGTGGGGGTCCAGTAAATGGGCCCCCCTTATTAGAGGGGGCTCCCAGATTCCGATAACCCCCCCGCCCGCAGACCCCGACAACCAACGGCCAGGGTTGTCAAGAAGAGGCCCTGTCCTTATCAACATGGGGACAGGATGCTCTGGGATGGGGGGCCGCTGTGCGCCCCCCTGCCCCAGAGCACCTGACCCCCCCATGTTGAGGGCAAGCGGCCTGGTATGGCTCAGGAGGGGGGGCGCTCGCTCGTCCCCACTCCTTTCCCGACCGGCCGTTTTTTCTCTGCGTAGGGGGGTTCTCCTTACAATACATAGCAGACCTAAGGGCCTGGTATGCCTAATGGGGGGGAACCAATGTCGTATTTTTATTTAAAATTTTGGTGTGGAGTTCCCCCTCATGATTCATACCAAACGCCACATGGAAAATTGGCGGAAATCCAAATCGGATCCCCGTCGCTTCTATGACGCGCTCGCTGGAATTTTCTTTTTCTATTCCAAACACAGGTTAATCTACTTATAAACTTCTGTTCAATCGCCCGGTTGAAAAATAGCTTCTCGATTAGCGCTGCAGACAATAGGCTGCAGCACTGATCTGTGTATTCTGACAGCTGGGTGGTCTCCCCACTGTCAGTATAAAATACTGCAGCAGGGAGGTTTTCACCATCCACCCTGAATGTGAGGATGGGGGAATTGCTTCAGTTTATTCATGCAGCCCGCTGGCTGAACAAAAAAGGTGAACCATGTGTGGTCACCCTATTGGTTAAAAGGTGCTTGATCAGCGCTGCAGGCATAATGTCCACTGGCTGAATGAATGAATGAAAAAACAACCATGTGTGGACAGTTTCATGTAAATGTATAAAGCCATTACGATTTGAATACAGGTATATCTAACTTGATATCATCGGTGTCAGATGGATGAAACAAATTACATTGTTGGTATCAGTTGGATAAAAGAATAACTATTACACTCTAGACTGATGGGGTATCACAGCACCATGTCCCTGTCCCTATATATTGGAAAACACAGAATATCTATTGGTGGGACTTTAACTCTTTCACTGACAGAACAGTTTGGTATTTTTTAACACATTTAAAAAAAAAAAATTATGCCCGGAGATCAATTAAAACCTTAAAAACATTTTCTGAAAGCAGAGTCTCTGGAGAATAAAAGATTAGTAGTTGCAATATGTTACCCATTTTCTGGAAAAATATAAAAGATGATATAAAAGATGATATAGTGCTAAGTAAATAAATACCAAACATGTCAAACCTTAAAATTGCATGTGCCAGTGAAACGGGGACAAAATTCGGCCTCTTAAACTTTCTATGGGCAGCGCTTTAAAAACTGTAAATAATGGACCGACAATTATTGCTCTGACTCCAGCGTGTGTGGTGAGATTTGCCCCCGACAAATGAGATGGGGCTCAGGTTAGTATTAGGGGGCCGCGGGGAGGCTGTTGCTTGCTGCACTTGCTGACCGCTGGCTGTCACATGACGTCCTCGACTTTGTGGTAGTATATCTGAACGATGCCTGCAGCTTCAGCGGTGATTCCCTACACCATGAGAACGATCATGGAGGCTGTTCCGCCGCTTGATCGTTCTTACGGGCGGCGAGAGGGGACGTTCTCCGCCCTTCGGTAAATCTACTGACTCACCTGTGCGATCGGTGAGTCGGTGACAGGATCCGCCAACCCTTGGATTTTGCTCATAGAGATTTCATAGAGAGGAGACCGGGCACGATATTACGACGTCACACCCGGCCTCTGCATTAAAAAAAAATGGCGCCGCTTCAGCTGTGAAGCAGTAATCGTTTTTTTTTTTTATTATTATTTTAGGCTTCCCAGCCTAGAGGTGAGCTGTGGGGTCTTATCATTCCATATTCCTATTACAAGGGATGTTTACCTTCCTTGTAATAGGAATAAAAGTGAGCAAAATTGTATTTATTTTTTAAAGTGTCCAAAAACTAATTTTAAGCTACCCTGTCACCGTGTGCTCGCACGCAGAAGCAAACGCATATGCAAGTCCCGCCCACCTATGAAAACGGTGTTCAAACCACACATGTGAGGTGTTGCCGTGAACATTAGAGGGAGAGCAATAATTCTAGCCCTAGACCTCCTCTGCAACTCAAAACATGTAACCAGTAAAAAAAAATGAACGCGTCGCCTATAGGGATTTTTAGGTACCAAAGTTTGGCGCCATTCCACGAGCGTGTGCAATTTTGAGGCATGAAAGGTTAGGTATCTATTTACTCGATGTAACTTCATCTTTCACATTATGTAAAAAAATTGAGCTAACTTTACTGTCTTTTTTTTAAGCATGAAACTGTTATTTTTCCAATACTTTTTTTACTTTTGCCGATTTCAGGTGCAATTTCTATAGACGTGTGTATGAAGCCACACAAATGTCTATCAAGTAGCCCCTGAAATCGCGCTGACCTTGCTAATTTGAAATCGCGCTACTTCAAGTGAAGTAGAACGATTTCAAAGTAGCATCAGTGTGAACCAGGGCTTAAAGTTGTGGACATGTTCAGTAAATTAAACGATGAAAATCCTCAAACAATTCATGTTAATTCCAAGTTGTGAGGCACCAAAACACAAAAAAATGCCAAGGGGGTGAATACTTTTGCAAGGCACTGTAAATGTACGGTATATAAAAATATTAGTGTGTGACTTTGGTGGGAGATTAGAGTGTAATTTCTCTGGTGCAGAGATTGATTTGAATAGAACAGTGTTTTTGTAGAATAATAGGCAGAGGACGCAGAATGTTCTCCTCACCCCTTAGATACTCTCCTATATAATTATGTGACTCTTGCAGTTTATATTGGCAATGGGGTTGAGCGAACCCGAACTGTAAAGTTCGGGTTCGGTACGGACTTTGGGTTTTTCCCGAACCCGAATAAAAAATAAAACCGAACCCGAATAAAAAAAAAATGCGCAGGGGTCCCCCCAAATTCAATAACCAGACCCTTTAGGTCTGGTATGGATATTAAGGGGAACCCTGCCGTCGATTAAAAAAAAAAATGACGTGGGGGTCCCCCCCAAATACCCATAACCAGACCCTTCAGGTCTGGTGTGGATTTTAAGGGGAACTCCACCCCAAATAAAAAAAAAATGGCGTGGAGTTCCCCCTAAAATCCACACCAGACCCCTTATCCGAGCACGTTGACCTGGCCGGCCACAGAAAAGAGGGGGGGACAGAGTACGGCCCCCCCTCTCCTGAACCGCACCAGGCCACATGCCCTCAACATTGAGAGGGTGCTTTGGGGTGCCCCCCAAAGCACCTTGTCCCCATGTTGATGGGGACAAGGGTCTCATCCCCACAACCCTTGCCCGGTGGTTGTGGGGGTATGCGGGCAGGGGGCTTATCAGATTCTGGAAGACCCCTTTAACAAAGTGGACCCCCATATCCTGGCCCCGCCTGTGTGAAATGGTAATGGGGTACACTGTACCCCTACCATTTCACAAAGGAAGTGTAAATAGTAGTTTTCAGAAAACAAAAAAACACACACACCGTAGAACAAATTACTTTATTAATTAAACCAAATAAAAATCCAGCGGTGAAAATAGACGATCGATGCCCCTCTGACGCAAGGGACATGTCTGGGCTGTCCCAGTGACGTAGCACAGTGTGCGTCAGAGGGGGGCGGGGTCACGTGACGCGTGGCCCGCCTCCCCTATAAAAGAAACGTCAAAGCTCTGGCGCGTCATTCGCTGAGCTGTGCTCTGAATGGATGGATCTTCTCATCGCTGGACCAACCGGCCGTCGCTGGAGAGATCACCCGTCACTGGACCGATCACCCGGCGCTGGATAGAAGACAACGTTGGAGCAGGGAGCAGCATCGATCGTCTATTTTCACCGCTGGATTTTTATTTGGTTTAATTAATAAAGTAATTTTTTC
Source organism: Rana kukunoris (assembly GCA_029574335.1). Classification (NCBI taxonomy): domain Eukaryota; kingdom Metazoa; phylum Chordata; class Amphibia; order Anura; family Ranidae; genus Rana; species Rana kukunoris. The sequence goes on along the minus strand of CM056056.1, from coordinate 37,913,681 downwards.
TACGGTGTGTGTGTTTTTTTTTCTGAAAACTACTATTTACACTTCCTTCGAGAAATGGTAGGGGTACAATGTACCCCATTACCATTTCACACAGGGGGGGCCAGGATCTGGGGGTCCCCTTTGTTAAAGGGGTCTTCCATATTCTGATAAGCCCCCTTCCCGCATACCCCCACAACATCCGGGCAAGGGTTGTGGGGATGAGACCTTTGTCCCCATCAACATGGGGACAAGGTGCCTCCCAATGTTGAGGGCATGTGGCCTGGTGCGGTTCAGGAGAGGGGGGGCGCACTCTGCCCCCCCCCTCTTTTCTGTGTGTCAACGTGGTCAACGTGCTCGGATAAGGGGCCTGGTGTGGATTTTAGGGGGAACTCTACGCCATTTTTTTTTAAATTGACGGCGGGGTTCCCCTTAATATCCATACCAGACCTAAAGGGTCTGGTTATTGAATTTGGGGGGACCCCCGTGCATTTTTTTTTTTTACTAAAAGTCCGTGTCCCATTGACTTCAATGGGGCTCGGAGTCTGGGTTCGGGCTCCCGAACCCGAACTTTTTTTTAATATTTTTTTTACATCCAGGTGTCCGCTCAACTCTAATTGGCAATTAAATCAGGACTTACCTTCTGGAAGTCTTCATAGGAGGAGGCAGGGTACCCGATGAACCCATCCAGCCTAAGAATTCACTCCATGTAATCCATGCAGCTGTGCTTGTCATTGCAGGTGACCTGGTCATCTAAGAGAGACATTGACATTATTCAGGTCCATATGTAACATGATGAAACTGCATATATAAAGGTTCACAGCACAATTCTGGACTGTAATGAGCCAATTAGATGCACTGATAGGGAAACATTGGGACTGTACACCAAGGCAGTGAATAAGGGTCAGGGGGGCAGTAAATTACATTTTTTAAGCCAAGACCAAGAACACGGCCTGGTGCGAACAAGCTGAAGTTAGATGCTAATTAGCTACCATGCACAGCTGCACCAGATTCTGATTGCTCCAGTTTTAGTAAATCAACCCAATAGAGTTAAGTCAAACGCAAAAAACCCTAAAAAAGTAAACGCTTAAAGTGGATGTAAACCCACTCTCATCCTTTCTAAACTACTGCCATAGTGCTGATCTATAAGGATATAGACGCCTCCTGCATGTATCCTTACCTGTCAAATGTCTCCCCTCTGTCTGTTATAAGAACTGAAAAACTGCAGATTCTGTGGGTGGATCTGTTGTCTGGAGCTCGGTGGGTGGAGTTGTGATGTCAGTAGACTCCCCGCTCTCCTCTACACTCCCCTTACACTGAATTCTGCTATGATCACTAACATCCAGTCAAAATCCAGAAAAGTAACCACATGACTTCAGAAAAGGAGTGGGGGTGGGAATTAAAAAATAATGCCTGTCTGAAGCTAGTGCATGAGATATGTAAATAACATGTCACTCACAGCAAGGGAGCGGAAAGGACCACGTTTTTTTTCTGTAAGGCCCCTTTCACATTGGAGAAACAGCCGCGCTGGCGGTATAGCGCCGCTAAAAATAGCGGCGCTATAACGTCGGATTTGCCACGAGTTGCGGCCGCTAGCGGTGCGGTATTAACCCCCGCTAGCGGCCGTGAAAGGGTTAATACCGCCCACAATGCGCCTCTATTGAGGTGCATTGCGGGCGTTATTTCCGCAGTTTCTCATTGTTTACAATAGGAAGGAGAGGTATACACGCCGCTCCTCTCACTGCTCCAAAGATGCTGCTGACAGGAGATTGCCTTAGTGTGAAAGCCCTTGCATTTGCAGATACAGTCGCGTGTTTCCCCCGCCCGATCTGTGCCGTCATTCGGTACAGCACAAGTCAATCAGCAGGCCTCGACCAATGACTTATGGCCAGGACCTGCCGATTAGCAAATCACGGCACAGAACCCTGTGTTTACCAATAACACAGGGCTCTGTACACGGAGCAGTGATGTTGCTGTTTTTTTTCTCCCTGCAGGGAAAAAAATCCTCCACATCTATTAGTAAAAGCAGCACACATTATAAAATGTTAGGCACACAGTTAACCCTCCCCCCCCCCCCTAGATGTTAACCCCTGCCTAGCCAGTGTCATTAATACAGTGACAATGTATAGTATTATCACTGTATTAGTGTCACTGGTGATTAGGGATGAGCTTCGAGTTCGAGTCAAACTCATGTTCGACTCGATCCTTGTACGAACCTGTACGGCGAACAGTAAACAATTTGGGGTGTTCACGCCAAATTCAAAAAGCCGTGGAACACCCTGTAAAGGTCTATGGGAGAAATCTAAAGTGCTCATTTTAAAGGCTAATATGCAAGTTATTGTCTTAAAAAGTGTTTGGGGACCTGGGTCCTGCCCTGGGGGACATGGATCAATGCAAATATTGTTTTTTAAACGGCCGTTTACGGGAGCAGTGATTTTAATAATGCTTAAAGTGAAACAATAAAAGTGAAATATTCCTTTACATTTCGTACCTAGGGGGTGTGTATAGTATGCCTGTAAAGCAGCGCTTGTTTCCCGTGCTTAGACCTGTCTCTGCGTGTCACTTCTGAAGGAAAAAAAGTAATTTAAAACCACTCGCGGCTATAATGAATTGTTGGCTCCTGGCAATAGAGAGAAAAGTCATTCATAAAAAAAAACATAAAAATGTGTGGGGGTCCCCCCAAACTCAATTACCAGGCACTTCAGGTCTAGTATGGATATTAAGGGGAACCCCGCGTCAAAAAATAAAATTACGTGGGGTTCCCCCAAATATCCATACCAGACCTGGTAATTGAATTTGGGGGAACCCCCACGCATTATTTTTTTTTGTATGAATGACTTTTCTCTGTATAGCCGACAATTCATTATAGCCGCGAGAGGTTTTAAATGACTTTTTTTCCTTCAGAAATGACACTTTGTGCAGAGACAGTTCTAAGCACAACAAACAAGCGCTACTTCACAGGCATACTATACACATTACGAAATTTAAAGGAATATTTCACTTTTATTGTTTCACATTAAGCATTATTAAAATCACTGCTCCCGAAAAAACTTCAGTTTTTAAAACTTTTTTTTGCATTGATACTAGTCCCCTGGGGCAGGACCCGGGTCCCTGAACACTTTTTAGGACAATAACTTGCATATTACAATTAGCACTTTAGATTTTAAATGCTCGAGTCCCATAGACTTTAATGGGGTTCTGGTGTGAACCGAACGAGGGGGGGGGGGGTGTTTGGCTCATTCCTACTGGTGATGTCAGTGGCATTTAGTCATTTCCCAACCAGAGTCAGTCAGTGTCAGATTGCTGCCACTATAATGCCGCTTACACACGACCGTTTTTCATGATGTGAAAAATGTTTTTTTTTTTTTTATTATAATGTCATTAAAAACGATTGTGTGTGGGCCCCAGAGCATTTTTCATGACGTGAAAAATGGGCATTAAAAATGTAGAACATGCTCTATTTTTTCATGACGTTTTTCAGGTTGTCATTTTTCACGTCGTAAAAAATGGTCGTGTGTAGGCTTTAATTACGTGAAAAAAACGCGCATGCTCAGAAGCAATTAATGAGACGGGAGCGCTCGTTCTGGTAAAACTAGCGTTCATAATGGAGATAGCACATTCGTCATGCTGTAACAGACTGAAAAGCACGAAGACTGAAAAGCACGAATCGTCTCTCACCAAACTTTTACTAACACAAAATCAGCAAAAGCAGCCCCAAGGGTGGCGCCAATCCGAATGGAACTTCCCCTTTATAGTGCCGTCGTACGTGTTGTACGTCACTGCGCTTTGCTCAAGCATGTGTAGGCAAGGCAGGCTTGAAAAAAACATTGGGCCAGATTCACAGAGCCGTAACTGGTGTTAGACTGGAGTACTTTCTAATTACGCGTTTTTTTTCACTAGTTTGAATCCTCAAACCATGAAAAGACGGCTTTGCGCTTCAATCCGACTGGCTTACGTGTTCGTACGCCTTCGGATCTACGCTGCAATAAAATTGCGGCCGCTGGGTGGACTTCATGTAGTTTTCCGCGTCGGGGTATGCAAATGAGCTTTTGCCGTCGATCCCCGAAATTACGATCTTCAATCGCAATCATTTACGGCATCTTAAGTCATCTTTTCGCTGCGTAATGTTATACCAGCTTTTAGCTGGTCTAATATTAGACAGCCCATGTTAAGTATGGCCGTCGTTCCCGCGTCGAATTTCAACGTTTTCCGACGTCTTTTATTATTTTTTACGTAAGTCGTCCGGGAATAGGAATGTCCGTAAACGACGCTACTGTCCGTAAATGATGTAACAACGTTATTTCGCGCAATGCACGGCGGGAAATTTCTGAACAGAGCATGCGCAGTTCGATCGCCGCGGGGACGCGCCTAATTTAAATGCTTCACGCCCCCTAATCGCGTATTTCGATTACGCGGCGAGAAATAGACTACGCCGCCGTAGCGTACGGGCAAAAATCTACCATAATTCGTTGTAGAGCAAGGTAAAATACGGCTGCGTAGTGTATCTCGGATACGCTGCGCAAATGTACGTGAACCTGAATCTGGCCCATTGTTTTTTTCCAGACCATTAAAAATGGTTGTGTGTACGCGGCATAAGTCGCTGATCACCACCATTACTAGTATAAAATAAATGATAATAATTTTTATATAATAAAAAAACACAGTGGTGATCAAATACAACCAAAAGAAAGCTCTATGTGAAAAAAAAAATACAATTTCATTTGGGTACAGTGTTGCATGACAGCACAATCGCCAATCAAAGTAGCCCAGTGCCGAATAATAAAAGATGCTCAGGTCATAAAGGGGTTACAACCTTTTGGAGCTTAAGTGGTTAAAAAAAAAACCCCACCCCCAAAAATATAAATAAAAAATGGGGAAGACCCAATGGCCCACTTGGTATTTTTTTCTGTCATCACTTTTCTTTGTAACTCACTCACCAGGAATAGGAATCCTTTCACACTGCCACTTATAAAACTCATAGCTTGTTTTAAATATGTTACATTAAAATTTAAGGCATTTATATGCAGCTAATAGCGGGTTGTGAAGGACGGCGGCAGGTGTCGGCTCCTTAACAACCAGTGGATAGCTACACATACAATGCCTGCTCCTCCTTCCCCTATAGTATACCTTCATGATGGTCACCCCCAGCTCCTCTGCTCAGTCTGTTATGTAGGAGTCAGTCCGGATGGTGGTGCCGAAAGCGGACAGAGCAGACACAGAGTGCAGCCCGTCATCGTTACCACCGGACACTGCGCCTGGAAGAAAGGGCTGGACAGCCGAGAACAGCTCAGGAGGCTCTCTGAATATGAGGGGAGATAAGGGGAGTGGCGAATAAACTGATCATAGAGGATCTATGGGTACGGGGGGGGGGGGTTGTTTGTGTAGCTATTTACTGGTTGTTAAAAGGTTTGTTCACCTTTACAAATAAAAAACTGCCTATGTAAAAACAAACTGTGCAGCTCTGACTAAAGTTAAATAATGCTCTTTCTGTAGGAGTATTCTATTCACATACCTCCAGTAGCCTGACTGGAATATTCCCAGGACATTGCTAAGTGAGGCCTAGTCATCACTGCTCATCCTTCACCATCACAGGAATGAGCTCGCAACACTGAGCTCAGAGATACTGCATGAGGGGAGAAAAGAGCATGTGAGGGGGTTTGAATCAGAGAAAAAGCTCCTCACTCCTGTGATGGTGGAGGTGAGCAGGGATTACTAGGCTAGGGTGACCAGACATCCCAGTTTTCAGGGGACAGTCCCCGGATTGAGGACACTGTCCCCGGATCAAGTCTGTCCCCTGTTTTGTCCCTGGATTGTATCTGAACATGGGCATGGGTAATTTTAAAGACAGTCAGTGCAGAATGAAAAAAAATGTTCCCCTTTCTGATGATCAGCTGGTCGGAGCGGAGGGAATATTTCTTCAGTTTCGGGGTGCATGCCCATCCAGCTCCGCTCGCATGTTCTTCTGCCTTGGTTCAAGTCCCGGCCAGCCGCCTGCCTGCTTATCTCCTTGCCTTCCCTGGCAAAGTGATCTTCCTTCACTCCCCACCCAGTAGTAACCGGAGCCTGGTACACACGATCAGATTTTCATCGGACAAATCATAGGACTTTCGTCCGAAGGGCGTTGGCAAGGAACTTGTCTTGCATACAAACGGCACACAATTGTTGGCCAACATTCGTTGGTGGAAAATCCGACAACAATTGTCCGATGGAGCGTACAAACGATCAGATTTTTCCGAAAACAGCCTATCATCCCACAATTGTCGTCGGAAAATCTGATCGTGTGTATTAAGCCTCGTACACACGGCTGGTTTTCCCGACAAGAAAACTGCGAGGAGAGCTTTTGGTCGGGAATCTCGGCGTGTGTATGCTCCTTGCAGTTGTTTTTCCGACGGAAAAACTGCCCAAAAACCGCCGGACAAAAAACGAGAACCAGCTCCCTTTTTCCCCCGCCGGGAAAACCGGTGGACTTTTGCCCAGCGTTTTTTGTCAGTTTTCCCATGGGAACAACTGCGAGGAGCATACACACGGCCGGTTTTTCCGACAGGATTTCGAACTTTTCCCGTCGGAAATCCCACACGTGTATACGGGGCATGAGGCTTTAGACTTGACAGGCAGTGAGGCGGGTAGCAGTGGCGACGACGGGCATTGAGACGCTGATTGCCGCCATTACTAGTAAAAAATAAAAATATGTCCCCGGTTTTCATTTTAAAAATCTGGTCACCTTAGACTAGGCCTCACTTAGCAACATCCTAGCAACTTCCTGGGAGTATTCCAGTCAGGCCTCTGGAGTTATGTAAACAGCCTACACCTATAGGCAAGAGCATTATTTAACTTTAGTCAGAGCTACATAGTCAGTTTTGTTGTAAAGGCGAACTAACCCCTTACAGATGCTGCCATGTGTTGGCTCCTTAACAACCAGCATCTTTAACCACTTTAGCCCTGAGCCTATTTTTCAAACTTGTTGTTTACAAGTCAAAATATTTTTTTTTTGCTAGAAAATGACTTAGAACCCTCAAACATTATATATTTTTTTTTCTAACACCCTTGAGGAAAAAAAATTTGGTCGTTGCAATACTTTTTGTCACATCGTATTTGCGCAGTGCTCTTATAAGCGCACTTTTTTGGGAAAAAATTCACTTTTTTAAATAAAAAGATAAAACAGTAAAGTTATCCCATTTTTTATATATATATATATATATATATATATATATATATATATATATATATATATTGTGAAAGATAATGTTACACTGAGTAAATTACCAGGCACATTCGGCCATTTCTGCCCAGGACAATTTACAGCTTTTAGCGCTGTCGCACTTTGAATGACAATTGCGCGGTCATGCTACACTGTACCCAAACTACATTTTTTTAATTTTCTTAGCCCAAATAGAGCTTTATTTTGGTGGTATTTGATCACCTCTGGGGTTTTTATTTTTTGCTAAACAAACATTTTTTTTCTTTGTTTCTGTCATAAAATATTGTTTTCCCCTTCACTGATGGGCACTGATGAGTTGGCACTGATAAAGTGGCACTGATGGGCACTGATGAGTTGGCACTGATAAAGTGGCACTGATATGTAGAATTGATGGGCACTGATATGCAGCACTGATGGACACCAAAAGGCGGCACTGATATGCAACACTGATAGATGGAACTGATGGGCGCTGAAAGGCGGCACTGGTGGGCACTGACAGGCGGCTGTGATGGGCACTGATAGGCAGCACTGATTGGCACTAATAGGTGGTACTGATTGGGACGGACAGGTGGCACTGATGGGCAGCACTGATAATGAGTTACTGACAGGTTTGACTGTTGGGCACTGATTGGCACTGTGATGGAAACTGACTGGCACTGTGGTGGGTACTGATTAGCACTGATATGGGCACTGTGATGGGCACTGTGAGCTGTGTTTTTATGGGACACTGACTGGCAGCTTAGGTGCACATTTTAGAAGGTGTTGTGGTACATCTAAGGGGGGCTGTTCTAGTAATAAAATTGCTGATTATCAGCACATACCCCCCCTTCTGACAGGGACAGCCGCTGATCAGCTCTCCTTGTCAGCGCAAACCGGGAAATGGCGTTTACTGGCACTTCCTGGTTCACGCGATGATCAGCAGTGATTGGTCACAGCTGATCACGTAGTAAGAAGCCTCTGACAGAGACTTCCTATCACGATCGGAGATGCGGGGTGTCAGACTGACAAGCCGCACTCAAGATCGCCGTGCTGCACACCCTCACGAGATGCACGCCGGCATGTTATCCTGCTGGACGTCAATAGATGTGGTCCAGCCAGGATAACAGAACCACTTCCCAGACGTCAATATGCTATTAACCGGGCAGGAAGTGGTTACATTTTATTTCTTATTTATTTTACCTTTCATTTTAAATATTTACACTGTTCTTTTAAAAAAATCAAAATGGTGTCACTTTTATTCCTATTTTAACTGTTCTTGACACAAAAGATTTTCCAGAGGTGGACTGCTGACCTTATCATACAGACAGTGACAGTGTTTTTCCTCTCATCTGACAGGGCTCCAGTCTAATGCACTGTGCTTCAATAATGGTGCTCTGAAACGCGTCGGGGTCTCTCTCGGTCCCCCGACCAGCTGACGTCACGCGCCAGCATACGAGACTCCAGCCCAGCAGCATTCTATCACCACGGATACAGGCGGCTCCCCCCAGCTCTGAGCGGCTGCAGAAATGTGGCTCAGATGGCAACATCTCGCGATCCTGGCTCCACTGATCGTCATTAAGGTCCATACCAGCTTCCCGGACTTCACCATTGTTTATTTTGATGTACAGTGCCTGCCGCCGAGAATGTGTTTTTAGCATCGCGCTGACTCTCGGCGACAGGGTGCCGACATCTCGCACTCGCTGGAATAGTAAAAACACATTCCAGCGAGCGCGTCATAGAAGCGATGGGGATCCGACGTGGATTCCCGCCAATTCTGCACCTGGGCGGCATTTGTTATGAATCCTGAAGGAGAAGTCCCCTTGGATTTAAAAAAAAAATCCGGCATGGGTTCCCCCCTCAGGAGCATACCGGGCCCTTAGGTCTGTTATGGGTTGTAAGGAGCCCCCCCCCCATGCCGAAAAAACGGTGTGGGGGTCCCCCACAATCCATAACAGACCCGTATCCAAAGCACGCCAGCCGGCCGGTCAGGAGGGGAGTAGGGGCGAGCGAGCGCCCCCCCCCCCCCCCCTGAGCCGTACCTGGCAGCATGCCCTCAACATGGGGGGGTCAGGTGCTCTGGGGCAGGGGGCGCACTGCTGGGGGTCTCCTTACAACCCATAACAGACCTAAAGGCCCGGTATGCTCCTGAGGGGGGAACCCATGCCGGATTTTTTCCTTCCCCTTCAGGATTAATAACAAACGCCGCCCACGTGTAGAATTGGCAGGAATCCACGTCGGATCCCCGTCACTTCTATGACGGCTTTGTCTCCATCGTGGCAAGCCAGCTCCGCGCTGGCTCCCGTGATTGGGCTCGCAGGTGGTCAATCTCGCCGAGAAAGGGAGCGAGATTGACACAATATCGCGGTCACCCACTGTAAGTGCTGGATACTTTTTATTATAAATATTAAATACAGAATACTCAGAGGCTCTTTTCCTCTTGTTTTTTTCTCTTGCATATTCTGAGCTGGCTTCGCTTCTGGAGAGCTGCCCTGAGCACCTGTAACCATCCACACTAGCTATATACAGCTACTAACAATAGCCTAATGGCACTTTGCTTGGTCCTTACTGGACTTATGAATCTTTGGACTATTAGACCATATACGCAGCTGTTGTGGTTTTTATCCTATCATTACCGTATTTATCTGCGTATAACGCGCAATTTTTTCCTCTGAAAACAGAGGGTAAACAGTGCCTGCGCGTTATACGCCCGGACCTTTAGGCAGTGCGTCGCTTTAACAGACAATTGGCATCCTTTTTTTCCCACAAATAGAGTTTTCTTTTGGTGGTATTTGATCACCTCTGTGGTTTTTATTTTTTGCGCTATAAACAAAAATAGAGCGAAAATTTTGAAAAAAATGCAATATTTTTAAATTTTTGCTATAATAAATATCCCCCCAAGATATATAAAAAACATTTTTTTTCCCTCAGTTTAGGCCGCTACGTATTTGTCTACCTATTTTTGGTAAAAAAAAATCGCAATAAGCGTTTATCGGTTGGTTTGCGCAAAGTTTACAAAATAGGGGATAGTTTTATTGCATTTTTTTTACTACTAATGGCGGCGATCAGCAATTTTTTTTGTGACTGCGACATTATGGCGGACACTTCGGACAATTTTGACACATTTTTGGGACCATCGTCTTTTTTTTAACAGCAAAAAATGCATTTAAAATGCATTGTTTATTGTGAAAATGACATTTGCAGTTTGGGAATTAACCACAAGGGGGCGCTGAAGGGGTTATGTATGACCTAATGTGTGTTTATAACTCTAGGGGGGGTGTGGCTGTATGTGTGACATCATCGATTGTGTATCCCTATCAAAGGGATCACACGATCGATGACACCGCCACAGTGAAGAACGGGGAAGCCGTGTTTACACACGGCTCTCCCCGTTCTTCAGCTCCGGGGACCGATCACGGGACTCCAGTGGCGATCGGGTCCACGAGTCCCGCCGTCCGGGTCCTGGAGCTTCGGACCGGGTCACGGGAGCGCCCCGCGGGAATGCGCCTGCGACCCTCGGCTGGGTACTAGCACAGGACGTACCTGTACGTGCATGTGCCCAGCTGTGCCATTCTGCTGACGTAAATGTGCCGGAGGCGATCCTTAAGTGGTTAAGACCTGGATTGACTTTTTGACTTTATCTTTTATAAACACTGAAGTGAGCAATAGAACACAAGAAAACAAATCACCTACAGCCAAGATGTCAGCGTTTTAATTTCCACACAACCAAAGAAGAAGTGCTGAAAGGTTAAGAAACAAGATTACGATTCTCTCCTGAAGTTTAATAATCCTTTATCGTTGTGTCTCGGATCATTCTGGTTGTGTTGACTTTGGTCTGTTGCCTCTTGTAATTATCATTCAAGGGAGCTTGTCTTTATGACCTGTTTCAGTTCACTGATATAATTAAGTATTACAAAATATCTAAGAGCTTCTTCTAGCGTATGCACAAAATAGTTCCCTCTGCAGAAATCAGCACACAGTCATTGTTCGCTGCATTTGACTGATTTGGTTCGTAAACTGAGGAGACCAGATGTCCCTAATTTTCCAGGCTGTCCCTGCTAGAGATGAGAAAAAAATGGAAAGTCTGTTCTTTGGTGGAGCAGATCCCATTATTACTAATCTGCTGGAAAATGATTGAACTGGTAGAAAGTAGTCCTGTTCACTATGGGTCACATTTGAGAGGGTGTCAGTCTCCCAATCAGACCCACCTTTAAAGCTTCTAATGCCCCGTACATGCGATCAGATTTCCCGACGGGAAAACTGTGAGGAGAGCTTTTGGCTGGGAATCCCGGCCGTGTATATACTCCTCGATGGAAAAACAGCCCAAAAACGCCGGACAAAAAAAGAGAATCGGTGGACTTTTGCCCGGCGTTTTTTGGCAGTTTTCCTATTGAAAAACTGCGATGGAGCATACACACGGCCGGGATTCCCGGCCAAAGTTTCATCGCAGTTTTCCTGTCGGGAAAACCGGCTGTGTGTAGGGGAAAGACTGGACCGAGCAGGTTCTCGGCTTTCCCCTCGGGTCTTCCAATGGGAACTTTTCCTGTCGGAAATCCTGCACGTATGTAATAATCCCCATGATAATCTCCCAGTGGAACCAGTGATGGGGCACTATTCCTCCCACTGACACCAGTGATGGGGCACTATTACTCCCACTGACACCTGTGATGGGGCGCTATTCCTTCCACTGACACCAATGATGAGATATTGTTTGCTCCCACACTAGGACATTTTCTACATACACTGACCACAGTCCAGCTACCCTAAAGCCTGAAGGACAGTAAACCGGCCCTTTGTTTAGAAAGTTTAGAGACCCCTGCTATAGATCTTTACTTTCCATGTAGCCACAATGTCCACCATAAAGCCCACCATAAGACTGTACAGTATTACAGTATATCTGTCCTTCGGAAATGTCTAATTATAGAGCCTTGCAATTTCTCATGTACTCCAGAGGTGCCATTGACATTGAGCGTAGCACATGTATTTTTTGTAAGATACTTCAGCTGTATGTTTGAATTCAACATAATGATTAGGGATGAGCCGAACACCCCCTTGTTCGGTTTGCACCAGAACCGTCGAACGGACCGAACATTCGCGCAAACATTTAGAACCCCATTGAAGTCTATGGGACTCGAACGTTCGAATTCAAAAGTGCTAATTTTAAAGCTTAATATGCAAGTCATTGTCGTAAAACGTCTTTGAGAACCCGGGTCTTGCCCAAGGGAACATGTATCAATGGAAAAAAGTTTTAAAAATGGTCGTTTTTTCAGGAGCAGGACTCCTCCAAAAACAACCGTTTTTAAAACTTTTTTTTCATTGATACATGTTCCCTCGGGCAAGACCCGGGTTCTCAAAGACGTTTTCACAGGCAAACTATAGACACCCAGCAGGTACAATATTTAAAGAAATTTTCTTTCTTTTTTTTTTTTAAATTTATGCTCCTGGAGCAGTGATTTTAATGATGTTTAAATTAAAAAAAATGAAAAATTTCTTTAAAAATATTGTACCTGCTGGGTGTCTATACGTGTGATAACGTCTTTAAATAGCACAATCACCTGCCTGCCAGTAAATTAGGAAGTTCTGATATAGCTAAGCTGGGATGTATATATATCCTCTACACACTGTAAATTTAACTAAACTGACTAACCTGTCTGCTCTATCTATCTATCTAGTAATAAAGACACGGGCCCAGATTCAGAGAGCCATTACGCCTGTCTAACTGGTGTTAGACTGGAATAATTTCAAATTACGTGCGTTTTCTAGCTAGTCGAAAACCTCAAACCATGAATAGACGGCTGCGGGCTTCAATTCGACTGGATTACGTTTTCATACGCCTTCGGATCTACGCTGCAATAAAATTGCGGCCACTGGGTGGACTCCCCGTAGTTTTCCGCGTCGGGGTATGCAAATGAGCTTTTGCCGGCGATCCCCGAAATTACGATCTTCAATCGCAATCTCTTACGGCACCTTTAGTCATCTTTTATTTGCGTAACACTATACCAGCTTTTTGCTGCTCTAATATTAGACAGCCCATGTTAAGTATGGCCGTCGTTCCCACGTCGAATTTCTACGTTTTCCGACGTCTTTTATTTTTTTTGACGTAAGTTGTCCGGGAATAGGAATGTTCGTAAACGATGCTACTCAAACAACGAATGATGTAACGATGTGATTTCGCGCAATGCACGGCGGGAAATTTCTGAACGGAGCATGCGCAGTTCGATCGCCGCGGGGACGCGCTTAATTTAAATGCTTCACGCCCCCTAATCGCGTATTTCGATTACGCGGCGAGAAATAGACTACGCCGACGTAGCGTATGGGCAAAAATCTACCAGAATTCGGTGTAGAGCCTGGTAAAATATGGCAGCGTAGAGTATTTCGATTACGCAGCGCAATATTAAGTGTATGTGAATCTGGCCCACTGTCTCTCTCTCTCTCTCTCTCTAGGACTGATCTCTTTAACAATGCCACAACACACTACACGAGGCGGCCTTGCAGGCAGCCTTTTAAAGTGTTGGGCGTGTACTAAACCCCCTGAGCCATAATTGGCCAAAGCCACCCTGGCTTTGGCCAATTATGGCTCTCCGTTTTTTGCACGCTGTGATTGGCCAAGCATGCGGGTCATAGTGCATGCTTGGCCAATCATCAGTGCGCAATGCCGCAGTGAATTGCCGTGACGCGCCACTCGAATTTGGCGTTTTGTTCGAATTTCGACGAAAATAGCAGAAATGAGAGCTACAAACATGATCATACAACTATTTATAATTTGCCAGCATTTTTGATCAGCTCCTAGGTAAGCACTACAATAACGGTAATGAAGTAACATCACTGAGGCGCTACTAGTTCTTTGTCAAAAAACATTGTGATACTGTGCATGCTCAGACCCAAAGTGGTAACAATAAAGTTTCAATTTAGAAAATAAACGTATTTTGCAGGTGCCAATGATCTCTCCATTATCTTTATTGCTTAGCTTTGCATAGTTAATGACAATATTTGATGGCATTTCACTAAGATTGTATCCAATTCGGTTTTATGATCTCTAGTATTCTTTAACAAAAAGTTGATGAGAAATATTTAAATAACTTTAGACAAATGAATAAAAACATAATCTAGTTGATTCTTTTTATTCTGCAAAAAGACTATGAAGTCGTTGCTCAATGCTCAATACAAATAATGTAGTTCACTGTAATTGACACTCAACAGGAGAAGATTGAAATGAGGCTTGTCTGGTGTGTTAGATGATAGCTTTGAGGTGGAATAAGTTGGGGAGGTTAAAAGGAAGGGTACAGCCCAGCACTGTAGAGATGTTCACTAATAGTCCACAGACAAGGCACACTAACATGCCAGGAAAGTAAAAATAGCCCCCCCCCCCCCCTGTGATAGATTGTTTTAAAAATATCTATTTGATAAGTTAATCTTATGTTATGATTAGAATCACTGAAATGTTTTCTCTTTCCCATATTCCTTATACTGTTTATTTGTTTTGTTTCCTTTTTATTGCTTGATCTATGGAGATATTATGTATGTATGGATATATATTGCAATACTGTTATTATCTTTACATGAAGAATAAGATAATGTTTTAAAGTTATGAACCCAGCATTGAAAATATGAAGAAGCAGATATTACATTGCCCTTCACTCTGAGGCTTGTGTGCATATACAGATGGACTTTTCGAGAGGAAGTCAGCCCCCCCACTGCATTTCTGAATAGCTTCTCTTAAGTTACAAGAGAAACTGACACCCTTTCCCCTTTTCCCCTTTTCCTGTCTGCATTTCACTGAAGGAATGTGTGTCTCGTGACCAAGAGAGAACTGATCGAAGGAGCTGACAATGGACTTTTTTATGCCTGTATAAACTGACCAATGAGGGCTCTCATGCTGAGTACAAGAGGGTGTGTTAACTGGGTGTAATCAGTGGGCGTGACATATAATGTGAACCAATCAATGCATATTGTGATGTTGTACGTTTTTAATAAAACTGGAGAGCTGGCTTAGCTCCAGTCTCTTTTGGCTGACAACATTGAAAAGGTGAGATGTGAATCTCTTTGTCTAAGTTTGCATGCTTTCATTTAATTTGGAATCAACCGGTAGAAATGGGATTCACCCTGAGAAATTGTGTCAGGAAATCAATTAATCAAAGAGTCTTCATCACCCCCCCCCCCCCATTACCCCTTTATTGGAAAGTAGAGAGAGAGAGAACGACAGTCCAAGGTATTGAGTACGAGGCCTGATGAGTTTTTCGCAGTTGTATTTTTTTCCCCACAATCCTTTGAAAAATGAAGTTGAATTGATTTTGTAAAATTGTCTTATTAACAACTTATTTCTAACATACGACTTAAGCATACTTGCAATTACATCCCAAAACACATTCTGCTACTTCTCCTGAGTATAAGAATACCACATGTGTGAGACTTTTTCACAGCCTAGCCATATAGAGAGGCCCAAAATCAAAATAGCACCTTCAAGGCCCTTCAGGTCTGACATGGATTTTAAGGGGAACCCCATGCTAAAATGTAAAAAAGAATGACGTGGGGTCCCCCCAAAATCCATACCAGACCCTTAAACACTAATTTTCCCAGCAGAGTCTCTGTTTAGTGTTCAGCCTATCACGGATGCCTTCTCATTCTCAGCCTCGGACAAGAGGACATCCGTGATAGGCGGAACACTGAACAGATGGTCTGCTGGGAAAATTACTGTTCCGCCTATTAAGGACGGTCCGGAACAGTCAGAAGGGGAGGCACGCTTTTTTATTAACGGAGGATGGCCGCAGGAGAAGGTAGGGAGATCGTCGTTGAGGCATTTTACAGGCACAGTGAGGCATGTATGATGGCACAGTGCCTCACTGTGCCTGTAAAATGCCTCACTGTGCCTGTATATGCCTCACTCACTGTGCATGTAACATGCCTCACTCACTGTGCCTGTAACATGCCTCACTGTACCTGTAACATACCTCAATGTACCTGTAACATGCCTCACTCACTGTACCTGTAACATGCCTCCCTCACTGTACCTGTAACATGCCTCCCTCACTGTACCTGTAACATGCCTCACTCACTGTGCCTGTAACATGCCTCACTCACTGTACCTGTAACATGCCTCACTCACTGTGCCTGTAACATGCCTCACTGTGCCTGTAACATGCCTCACTGTACCTGTAACATGCCTCACTCACTGTACCTGTAACATGCCTCACTCACTGTGCCTGTAACATGCCTCACTCACTGTGCCTGTAACATGCCTCACTGTACCTGTAACATGCCTCACTGGCTGTGCCTGTAACATGCCTCACTCACTGTGCCTGTAACATGCCTCACTCACTGTGCCTGTAACATGCCTCACTCACTGTGCCTGTAACATGCCTCACTCACTGTGCCTGTAACATGCCTCACTGTGCCTGTAACATGCCTCACTGTGCCTGTAACATGCCTCACTCACTGTACCTGTAACATGCCTCACTCTCTGTACCTGTAACATGCCTCCCTCACTGTGCCTGTAACATGCCTCACTCACTGTACCTGTAACATGCCCCACTCACTTTGCCTGTAACATGCCTCACTGTGCCTGTAACATGCCTCACTGTGCCTGTAACATGCCTCACTCACTGTGCCTGTAACATGCCTCACTCACTGTGCCTGTAACATGCCTCACTCACTGTGCCTGTAACATGCCTCACTGTCAGTGAGGCATGTTACAGATGGCACAGTGAGGGGTCGTCTTATACGGTGAGTATATCCCAAAACCAAAATTTTAGCTGGAAAATTAGGGGGTCGTCATACGCCGGTGAAAAAAAAAAGTCAGTTACTATGCTGAGTAACTAATTACTTTGCCAATGTAGTAACTGAGTCACTAACTCAATTAATTTTTCGGACAAGTAATTTGTAACTGTAACTAATTACTTTTTTAAAGGACGATGAGCAACACTGTATTCATCTGTCAGTGGGGAAGCCCGCTGACAAAAGATGACTCATGGTAGTTAAGGATGCGGGTGGCCGGCTTCCCGACCCGTTGCTTAACCATCAGCTATTTCTTCACACAGAATTCAAATCGGTTGATTGTTTTTCAACCAATCTGAATTTTAATCGTTCTGAAAAGTTGGAATTTTTTTAGAAAATTTAAAAATGAAACAAATTTTAACTAAAACAACCCGAGACAAAACAAATACCAAAACCAAACTAAAAAAAAATCCATAATGAAGCGAAATTAGTAACATAACTAATCTATTCCGAAACGGAACTAAACACATTTTTCTGTTCTGCACATGGCTACTGCACATGTGATCAGTTACGACACCAGCTATTTGATGTTTTGGCAGTTTGATTGAAATGACAATCAATGTAACTGTTTTTTTTTTTTAAGTGTTAAATTGATGGATGTAGTTCCTCTTTAATAGTAGAGTTTCAGATTCTTACAAAGGTTTCTTACTGATCCTATAACATGTAAAGGATTGAATTTGTTGAATAACCTTTAAGTGTGTGTCCACTATGGAGAGCCCTTTGCTCCAACCCTCTATTGACCAGTAATGTTCTTTTTATCCCCTGATGTGTATAACATTACACTAGGAACAAGGTTAGTGAACTCAGGAGTTCCTTTCCTCTTCCTGATAGTATCATATAGACAGGATGGGTTTGTTATATTGATTTATGGCATCCATAAAGCTTCCTAGTTTTCTATTTTCAAACAATGCAAACTTTTCTTGCAATATTTCACCTAAACAGTTTACTTGTGTAGAAAATTCTCTAGTTATTACTGAGTACATTTGTCACTGTGATGACCAGCTGGACAGCTCTGCTGTAGATTCACCAACTTAAGCAGCAGACATCCAGGAATGATTGCCCTGCTGCTGTCCCCTGGGAACTGCAGAGATTCAAGTTTTGAATCGGACGCACAGCTGAGTTCCTATAGATAACCAGACTGCATGAAAACAAGGCTGATTTCACAGCTTTAAAGGGAAAAATTTAGAATTTTCTGAACATAAAGAGAATGGCCCAGATTCACAGAGAGTTGGGCGCACATTACGCCGCCGTAACGCAAATGCTGTACGCTGCTGAATGCAAGCACTGCATTCAGCAAGTTATTGCTTCCAACGCTGCGTCGACGTGGCATAAGTTTCGAAGGCGCAGGCCGGCGTAGGTGGAAGTGGGAGTTAGCATGCAAATGATGGCCTGAGCATTGTGCAGTGTTTTACGCCTGGCGTATCACGAACTGCGAATGCGCAAACAGCACAAACAGCACCTTATGCGCATGCTCACAACTACGCCAGCACAAATGACTAAGCTACGCCAGATTACCACGTATGCCGTGAACGTAACGTACGCCCAATACGCCGGCCTGTGTTCTCTGGTGCAGACCTTTGCATGTCTATTGCTGGGTTGCGCCTCATCTATGGGGAATAACTTTACGTCGAATGTAAAACTTACACGCACCTTGCGTAGCATGCGCCGGGTGTACGTACGTTCGTGAATCGCCGTATTTCCCTCATTTGCATATTTGAATGCCTAATCAATGGGAGGAGCAAAATGCGTCCAGACGAAAAGTGCGCCCACGCTACGCCGGCGTATGTAAGCTACGTCAGCGTAGGGTGGCCAGTTTTTAGGTGTATGTTGTTTGTGGGTCCGGCGCACAGATACACAGATTGCACTTACCGGCGCAAATTTCCACTTACGCCGGCGTGAGTGCTTTTTGAATCTGGGCCAATGAGTTCAGAGCTTACTAGGTGTAGAACATCAATCAGCACTCTAAAACTGATCAATGTAAAACACGCAATTCTTCCGGTATTTTTCTTTTGTTGTTTGCATAATTCAATTATTTGTATAATCTAAATCAATTTATTACTGTTTAGCCTCTTGTCTCACTGTATATAGTCAAGCAAATATTTTTTGTTAATGTTCTGTTATATGTACATTGTCTGTGTTGTATTCAGGGTACTGTTACTTTTAAGTATGGTGATATCTAGTGGGGATCTAGGGCCACTACAACTTGTTTACTTACGGGACCCACGGAGCATGATGGGACTGTGACGTCATAAGAGGCCTATATAAATCATCGTGCACCGGACACCCGATATTACAGCGGGAGGAAGCGTCTAGTCAACATAAGAAGAAAAGAAAAAGGAAGAAGGCAGCATAGAAGACCGGGCTAGCTGCGGCTAGTAAGAGAGCTACAAAGAAGATAGCAGCGGCCAGCCACGAAGAAGGCACCGGAGAGCAAGCAGGAGAAGAAACGGGGAGCGCCGAGACGACAGCAAATAGCGGAAAAGATGGAAGAAGACCCCCCGGAGAGCGTAGAAGGCCCCCGGAGAGTGGAGAAGACCCCTGGAGCTGACTAATAAATTATTTTAAAAGCCTGTGTTGTGTGTTTATTTTATTGACACTTTTCCTCCAGATGAATGTACCCCATAATCATTCACCTAGGGTGGGGGGCAGGTATCTGGGGGGCCCCCTTATTAAAGGGGCTCCCAGATTCTGATATGCCCGCAGACCCCGACAACCAACGGCCAGGGTTGTCGGGAAGAGGCCCTGTCCTTATCAACATGGGGACAGGGTACTTTGGGTGGGGGGCCACAGGGCTTGCCCCTGCCCCAGAGAACCCACCCCCCCATGTTGAGGGCATGTGGCCTGGTATGGCTCAGGAGGCTCGCTCGTCCCCACTCTTTTCCTGACCGGCCAGGCGGCGTGCTTGGATACGGGTCTGGTATGGATTGTGGGGGAACCCCCATGCCGTTTTTTCGATCATTTTTCGGCATGAAAAAAAACGTAGTTTTTTAAAAACGTCATTTAAAATTGGCTACACATAGGCTACACATATTTTTTCAGGTTCTGAAAAACGTAAAAAGAAACGACGTAAAAAACCTGCGCATGTTCAGAAGCAAGTTATGAGACGGGAGCGCTTGTTCTGGTAAAACTACCGTTCATAATGGAGTAAGCACATTCATCACGCTGTAACAGACAGAAAAGTGCGAATCGTCTTTTACTAACAAGGAATCAGCTAAAGCAGCCCAAAGGGTGGCGTCATCCTCATGGAACTTCCTCTTTAGAGTGTCGTCGTACGTGTTGTACGTCACCGCGCTTTGCTAGATCATTTTTTTTAAACAATGGTGTGTGGGCAACGTCCTTTTAATGATGAAGTTGGGAAAACTTTGTTTTTTGGACATGCTAAAAAACAATGGGCCAGATTCAGATACAATTACATTGGCGCAGAGTATCAGAAATACACTACGCTGCCATATTTTACCAGGCTGTACGACGAATCCTGGTAGATTTTGTCCCTTACGGTACGGCGGCATAGTGTATTTCTCGCCGCGTAATCGAAATACGCGATTAGGGGGCGTGAAGCATTTAAATTAGGCTCGTCCCCGCGGCGATCGAACTGCGCATGCTCCGTTCAGAAATTTCCCGCTGTGCATTGCGCGAAATAACGTCGATACGTCATTCGTTGTTTGAGTAGCGTCGTTTACGGACATTCCTATTCCCGGACGTTTTACGTCAAAAATAAAAAAAGATGTCGGAAAACGTTGATATTCGATGCGGGAACGACGGCCATACTTAACATGGGCTGTCTAATATTAGACCAGCAAAAAGCTGGTATAGTTTTACGCAGCAAAAAGATGACTAAAGATGCTGTAAGAGATTGCGATAGACGTTCGTAATTTCGTGGATAGTCGGCAAAAGCTAATTTGCATACCCCGACGCGGAAAACGACGGGAACTCCACCCAGCGGCCGCAATTTTATTGCAGCGTAGATCCGAAGGCGTACGAACACGTAAACCAGTCGGATTGAAGCCCGCAGCCGTAATTTCATGGTTTGAGATTTCAGAGTAGTGAAAAAACGCGCGTAATTCGAAAGTACTCCAGTCTAACGCGAGATAGACAGGAGTAATCGCTTTGTGAATCTGGCCCATTGTTTTTTTTTCATGCTGAAAAATTATCGTGTTTACAACCCCTTTAATTCATCAATTCATTAATTTTTCCAAAAGAAACGTGTTGGAAAAATTGTTGCACAAATACCGTGTGACATAAAAAGTTGCCATGACCTCCATTTTATTCTTTAGGGTTTCTGCTAAAAAAAACATATACAATGTTTGGAGGTTCTGAGTAATTTTCTAGCAAATAAATGATGTTTACATGTAGGAGATAAGTGCCAGAATAGGTCCCGATATGGAAGTGGTTAAATAGAGAAAAAATAACCACCAATTAAAATTGTGAAAAGCACCGATTTCCTCTGAAGTGCTAAAGTTTACCTGTCTTTTTTTGTGATGCACAGGGGTGATTATATAGCTTGGACTGCTGAACAGCTCATCATTATTTCAGAAAATCAGCATGAAAGAAATGCATAAGTACACAATCTTTATGAAAACAGTACAAAATTCTAGCAAACAGCAAGAGATCCCATCTTACGCAATCACAAAGTAAAATCAAATACATGCCCTGAGAAGTACAAGATAATGAAATGCATCTCCAAGAAGAGCCGTAATAAAGATAATTTCTCTGAGCAAAAATGTGGCGTGAATTTTTATTTTTTATTTTTTATGACAACTGCAGCCAGTAAATAAAATTTGTGAAATGCCAACCAATCACTAATACTATACTAAAGAAGATTTGGGTTGTCTGGTCTGGAACATCTATCGATGGGCAAGTGGTGCTTTGTGGTGCATTTGACCAGCAGTTGACCTCCTTCTGTCTTGCATTTGCTGTATTTATAAGCTGCTTCTGTGTTACCATTAACTTAAAGCGGAGGTTCCGGCAACATTTTTTTTTTTTAAAAGCCAGCAGCTACAAATACTGCAGATACTGTTTTTTTAAAATATGAACACTTACCTATCCGGCGCGCCCGCAATGTCGGCAGCCGAGGACGAGCAATCGCTCGTCCCTCAGCTACACCCACCGCCATCCTCGGTGAGGGAATCTGGAAGTGAAGCGTTGCGGCATTACTGGTTTCCCAGAAGACAGCAGGGGCTGCGGGTAGGGGTGTGGCTGCCGCAGTAGTGTATTCCCGGACGTGAATGCAAATACCTGTCTAAAGGCTCGTACACACGGTAGGACATCCAACAAAATTTCCCTTGGAATTTTGTCCTAATTGATTTGTCCGGGCACACCCATAGCATACACACAGTCAGACTTTTCTGCAAACGTATCCACAGTATGCGCCCTGTGCTGCGCTCTGGCAAATCTTTGTTGTCCCCCTGTACAGTATATGGTTTTACTCCAGTATGGCTTA
This sequence comes from Rana kukunoris, assembly GCA_029574335.1. Taxonomy (NCBI): domain Eukaryota; kingdom Metazoa; phylum Chordata; class Amphibia; order Anura; family Ranidae; genus Rana; species Rana kukunoris. The sequence continues at coordinate 37,891,320 of CM056056.1, read as the reverse complement.
AAAGGAAGAGAGAGGATGCCCAATAGTGTGATACAGTATAATACTGTGTATTTATTGGTTAAAAACAACACTGGGTACTCACATTTAGGAAAACATTTAGGAAAACCGTTCAAGCAAATGTAAAATCGTGGAAGTGTCTGTAACAGCGTGTTTCGTCGTGACAACGTCATCACAACGAAACCGGTCGAGCGGACGCACGCTGTTTTACTAAATGTGAGTATCCAGTGTTGTTTTTAACCAATGAATACACAGTATTATACTGTATCACACTATTGGACATCCTCTCTCTTCCTTTTGAGCCATACTAGAGTAAAACCATATACAGGGGGACAACAAAGATTTGCCAGAGAGCAGCACAGGGCGCATACTGTGGATGCTCGTTACCCCAAGAGGGGGTTAGGATCTGGTGAGTGCGGGCAATATCAGAGCACGGAGGAAGGGTGCACTGAGTGAATCACCAGATCATTTATCAACAGAGGCACACAGCAAGATTTTTGGGAGAAAAAAATAACATACAGAGATTTTGAACAGTAGTTGTATGGTTAACAATTGGTAAAAAAGATTCACAAGTTATTTAACAATGCGTAAACCTTAAAGGGGAGATCCACCCACAATTTCACTTTTTAAATATAAATACCCCTGTAATACACAAGCTTAATGTATTCTAGTAAAGTTAGTCTGTAAACTAAGGTCCGTTTTGTTAGGTTGTTACAGCATTTTATAATCTAGAAATAGACCGTGGCCATCTTAAGTGTGGGCATCATGAAGCCAGACTGTATGACTTCCTGGATTTCAGCTTTGCATATCTCGCACATGCTCAGTGCTGCACAAGCAATGTAATAGGTTTCAGTCAGGTTTGCAAGGACTACTGGGAAACATGATGCCTATCCCAGAAACCCTTGCAAATAGCCCTGTGACTTAATAGCCTAGGCCAATAAGGAGGAGGAAGTAATGAAGGACTACAAAATAAAGGTATTTACAAGCAACAAAATAAATAAAAATTGTCCATTCTGAACACTATGAGATTAGGGCATGCAGCACAGACAAACATAAAAAAATGGGTGGAACTCCACTTTAAGAACATTGGTCCAATTGTGAATCATTCTACGGGTCCATGTGGACAACAGCTATCAGCAACAAGTAACTCAAATAAAAAAGGCATTTAAAGTCTTTTTGTTTATGGATACAGTGGCCATGGTCATTGGTTTCTGAGAGGTTAGTGAGCATACAGTAGAGGAATCGGTTGTGGTTTAGGTTAGGTCTATCGCCAGGGGAGATTCGTAATATATCGGGGGTTATGTTGAATGTGATGAGATGGGCCCAATAACAAATAAAGATATGGGGAAGGGGGGGCATAGACGGGAAAAAGTTGATACTTTCTACTCACTTAAAAACTCAGCATGTTACTGTAAAGCACCGACAGGGCAGGGAGCCCCAATAGTGACTCCACCGGGAGCTGAGGGGGGAAAAAGGCACTCAGGGCATAGAGCAGTAAACGCCTCCCCCCTCAGCTCTCGGTGGAATCACTATTGGGGCTCCCTGCCCTCTCGGTGCTTTACAGTAACATGCTGGTTTTTTAAGTGAGTAGAAAGTATCAACTTTTTCCCGGATTACGAGCATAATCCATTCCAGGAGAATGCTCGTAATCCAAAGCACTCGCATATCAAAGCGAGTTTCCCCATTGAAGTCAATGGAAATGAAAATAATTTGTTCCGCATTGACTTCAATGGAATGCAATACCGCATGCGGCCAGAGGTGGGGGGCACCAGAGAGTCCTGTAAACGTCCGGAGAACACCTCGGTTTACCTCGGCAAACCTCGGAAAGCTCGGGAACAGAGTATTTTCGTGTCTTTGCGAGTCTTTCCGAGCATTACCGAATGGTGCGCCCCCACCTCAGGCCAAAATTGGTACTGCACACCGCTTTGGCCAGAATCCTGCTAGTTTTACGAGACAACACTCGCAAACCGAGTAAGGATGCTCTTACAGTATTGCGTAGCGCTTGTTAACCGCGTTACTCGCAAACCAAGAGTTCCACTGTACCCTCAATGTGCCTCATAAAGTCCCTTGGATGTTGCTATTTTTTTATCAATCTACAGTATAGAAAGTATGTAAGTGAAAAGGGATGTGACATTGTATAGCACATCATCAACTCTTCCTCTATTCTCAATTCATGGACCATGTTAACAAATGCTGACAACAATTCACAACTTCAGCCATACAATTTAAACAATTAACACCTACCTTAGATTTCATGACACTATCACACCTTCTCGAGTTCTTGGACAATCAGTATCTGCCGTTACACAGCTCATGACACCTTGGTGACTGCTATAAGGTGACTAATTGGGTAGCTATTGTCAATTTGCCAGAACATGTTTGGGACACTCATTTGCTCTGAGGAAACCATGTGGAGAAGTAGTGAAATGTCTTCAACATTATGGAACCAGTCCAGTTAACCACTTGCTGACCGATGTCAGTAAATATACATTGGCAGAATGACTGGTGTGCGCAAGAAGCAAGCTCCATGACCGTGCCCGCGAGACCCGCGGACTCGATGTCCGCCGGTGTCCCACGATCATGTCACGGAACGGCAGAACGGGGGATGTAAACAATGCATCTCCTTGTTTTGCCTAGTGACAGGACACTGATCGTCTGCTCCCTGTCATCGGGAGCAGCGATCACTGTCATGTCACAGATAGCCCAGCCCCCCCCACAGTTATGCCCTGTACACACGATTGGTCAAACCGATGAGAATGGTCTGATGGACCGTTTTCATCGGTTAACCGATGAAGCTGACTGATGGTCAGTCATGCCTACACTTCAGTTAAAAAAAATGATCGTGTCAGGACGCAGTGTCATAAAACACAACAACGTGCTAAAAAAAATGAGGTTCAATGCTTCCAAGCATGCGTCGACTTGATTCTGAGCATGCGTGGATTTTTAACTGATGGCCGTGCCTACTAACGATCATTTTTTTTGCTGTCGGTTAGGTATCCATCGGTTAAATTTAAAACAAGTTGGCCTTTTTTTAACCAATGGATTTTTAACCGATTGCGCCCCCAAACACGATCGGTTTGGTCTGATGAAAACGGTCCATCAGATCGTTCTAATCGGTTTGACGAACCATGTGTACGCGGCTTAAGAATCACTCCATAGGTAGACATGTGCATTCATTTTCGTCCGAAAATCTGTTTTTTTCGTTATCGTTTTAACAAACAATAACGAAAGTGCAAGAAACGAAAACCGAAAGATCCGTCATAAAAAATGCTTTATTTTCGTTGCGGTAAAAATTAGATATAGAGAGATTCGACATTATAGGGAAAAGATTCGACATTATAGAGAAAAGATTCGACATTATAGAGAAAAGATTCAACACTATAGAAATAAAAGATTCGACATTACAGAGAATAGATTTCGATTTATGAGAAAATAGATTTGACATTATTACTAGTCATACAACATTAGAATTCTTGTAGGCGGAGTATTCAAACGGAAATGTACGATTCGACGTAAAGATTTGACGTTCCGTTGAATATTCTTTTGACCATTCGACAGAAACCAAGTATTATTGGATTTTCGGACGAAAGTTATTCCCCAACGAAAAACAAAATAAATCAAAACGATTTTCGGGAGTAACTAAATAAATTTATTTTCCAAACGAAAACGAAAAAACAAAACGAAATATTCCAGTCTGCACATGTCTATCCATAGGACACAATTAACCTCTTCCGCGCCCCCTAGTGGTTAACTCCTTCCCTGGCAGCGTAATTTACGCAGTAATCACTGCATTTTTATAGCACTGATCGCCGTATAAATGACAACGGTCGCAAAATAGCATCAAAAGTGTCCGATGTGTCCACCATAATGTCACAGTCATGATAAAAATCGCAGATTGTCGTCATAACTGGTAAAAAAAAAATAATAATAATAAAAATGCCATAAAACCATCGCTTTTTTTGTAGACGCTATAACTTTTGCGCAAACCAATCAATATACGCTTATTGCAATTTTTTTTACTTCAAATATAAATATGTAGAAGAATACGTATCGGCCTAAACTAAGGGAAAAAAACGTTTTTTTATATATATTTTTTGGGGGTATTTATTATAGCAAAAAAAAAAAAATTCAAAATTGTCGCTCTTTTTTTGTTTATAGCGCAAACAATAAAAACCGCAGAGGTGATCAAATACCACCAAAAGAAATTTGTGGGGAAAAAAGGACATAAATTTTTTTGTTTGGGTACAACGTTGCACGACCACGTAATTGTCAGTTAAAGCGACGCAGTGCTGAATCGCAAAAAGTGGCCTGGTCATTTGGCCGCCAAATCCTCCGGGACTGAAGTGGTTAAATGTGACTTACTACTGCTAACTATACCATCATTCTTTAGCCATATCCATCTGTCACTTTCCCTTTTTTTTTTTTGTTTCCTAGCAATCAAAACCAACTTTAACCACTCTAAAGCCTGTTGGAAAGCATCTTTGATTGACTGACGGAAGGCTCCAAAATTGCTAAGTGTACGGTCAGTATAATAGCTAAGTCATTTTCCGTAGCCAACCTAAAATTTGAGTTTAGCTCCACTTTAAGCAAACACTGGTCAACTTGTTTCAGATAAAAGTTTTTCTTTTTTTGCTCGATTTTTTTATTTTTTTTTGAAGGGAGAAACACCTTCTAAAAGATGAGTCTGTAGCACATATCCATCAATTCTGACTAAAAAGCAATCACAGGAGCCAAGGCTGAGGAATACGGTTATGGAAAGGATCCAAGGGGCATGCTGTGCTTTATCTGTCCTTTAAAGAGCACATTCAGCAGATGGGCAGAGCACGGCAACAGGTCTCTAAAGGAGCTTGTTATCTCTGCCGTGTCTTCATTTTATGCTGTTTAAGTGACATCTTAATATTTTTGCTACATTTGTCCAACTAACTGAAACCAAATCCGACTGTTCCTGTTTATTCCTTAAATGTCCTCTTTTTAGTTCTGATGTAGAGAGTAATAATTATCTACAAATGACACTACATTTTCTATTGATCCTTCAAATTTGCATTGGTTATTTTTAAACACTAATGCCGCATACACACGACCATTTTTCGGGTTGTAAAAAATTACCTTTTTTTTTTTTTTTTTCCCCTTTTTCTGAAAATAATGTTTATATTCTTATTATATGATTATTATTATTATATTATATATTTATATTTTATATTCTAATTTTTTTTTTGTCTTATGCCGCATACACATGACCATTTTTCACGATATGAAAAATTACATTTTTTTTAAATGTCATTAAAAACGACCGTGTGTGGGCTCCAGAGCAATTTTTGCGAAGTTAGAAAATGGGCAATAAAAATTTAGAACATACTGTATAAATGCCTGTGGGGCTCTACATGTTTCTCTATAGTGCTTCTTCAGGAGCTGCGTGGCAGATATTGACTACAAGGAAAAAACATATACCGTATTTGCCGGCGTATAAGACGACCCCCTAATTTTCCAGCTAAAATTTTGGTTTTGGGATATACTCACCGTATAAGATGACCCCGCACTGTGCCATTGCCTTACCTCACTGAGCCATTGCCTCACTGTGCCATTGCCTCACTGTTCCATTGCCTCACCGTGCCATTGTCTCACCGTGCCATTGTCTCACTGTGCCATTGCCTCACCGTGCCATTGCCCCACCGTGCCATTGCCTCACCGTGCCATTGCCTCACCGTGCCATTGCCTCACCGTGCCATTGCCTCAATGTGCCATTGCCCAACTGTGCCATTGCCTCACCGTGCCATTGCCTCACCGTGCCATTGCCTCACCGTGCCATTGCCTCACCGTGCCATTGCCTCAATGTGCCATTGCCTCAATGTGCCATTGCCCCACTGTGCCATTGCCTCACCGTGCCATTGCCTTAATGTGCCATTGCCCCACTGTGCCATTGCCTCATCGTGCCATTGCCTCAATGTGCCATTGCCCCACTGTGCCATTGCCTCACGGTGCCATTGCCTCAATGTGCCATTGCCCCACTGTGCCATTGCCCCACTGTGCCATTGCCCCACTGTGCCATTGCCTCACCGTGCCATTGCCTCACCGTGCCATTGCCTCACCGTGCCATTGCCTCACCTGAGTCACCGTGCCATTGCCTCACCTGAGTCACCTCACATTGCTGATCTTCATTAGCATACTTGCCTGGCGTGAGTCAGACTGCAGGCGTCTGTTTTTTAAAGCCGCGCCTCTTCCTCATGCTGTTCCGTGATAGGAGGAACACTGAGTTTCCCAACACAGCCTGTGTTCAGTGTTCCGCCTATCACGGACGTCCTTTCGTCCGAGGCTGAGAACAAGACAGCGTCCATGATAGGCAGATCACTGAGCCTATTAAAGAACAGCACGAGGAGGATGGCTTTTAAAAAAATGGACGCCCGCAGTCTGCATCCGGCATATAAGACGACCCCCGATTTTTGAGCCAAAATTTTAGGTACAAAAGGTCGTCTTATACGCCGGCAAATACAGTACATATGAGATATACAAAATACATGACAATAAAATACAGAGTCATAATGCATAGTAATATTAAATACAAAAAAAAATAAAAAATAACATAGAATAAAACATATGGATAGAAATTAAATAATAATGATGGAAATAAGACCACAGGGTGAGATAATACAAACCCCATTAAATTGGTCTAATTGGCTTTCTAAACTGAGAAATACAAGTGTGATGAAAATTACTGTCCGCCACTGGCCTTGACATCTATTTACTATGTTATGAGTTTGTCTTTATTCAATAAAAAAACATTGTGAAATAAAAAAGTAGATACAAAAAAGTATTCTTGTGTTTGAGTAATTATCTTCACTTTTCCTGGTCCCTCCTGTTTGGGGTGCAGACAGAGTTGTATTTTTCTTATACATTCTATGCAACAATTTGTTCCTCATCACAGAAATATAGAGGGCATGATTCAAACTTATACATTCATGTGTAACAGATGTACTTACCTCTAAGGCTCTGTACAGACGATCAGACATGTCTGACGAACCGTTTTCATCAGACAACTCTGAACTTGTCTGATGGTCTGATGTGTGCAAAAACAAAGTTCAATGCTTCCAAGCATGCGTCGACTTGATTCTGAGCATGCGCGGGTTTTTGGTCTGATGCTTTTGCGTACTAACCATCGAATCTGTCCGACGGACATGTTCCATCAGACAGGTTTTAAAGCATGTTTTAGAACTTTGGTCCGATGGAAAACGGTCCGATAGGCCATACACACCATCGAACTGGTCCGATGAAACTGGTCTGCAGACCAGTTTCATCGGACATGTCCGATCGTGTGTACGCAGCCTAAGGATTATGAGCTATCGGTGAAGTGGTCTGGGGATTTGAAATTCCCGCTCCTCTCTATCTTCTTTCTGCAGGGCTTCTGGGATGGATCAGAGTGATGTTCTGTGCCAGCACTGACCAATCAGGATCACGTTTGGGGCCATTTGAAGGAAGAAAATGGACATGGAGGATCCCCAACCCCCCCCCCCCCCCGCATGCACGCACACACGCATGCAAAGTCTACGGGAACCATAGTCTAGCGATCATAGGCGTGCGCACAGGGTGTGCCAGGTGTGCCCAGGCACACCCTAATAACCCTGTGCAGAACAGATCCCCCTCCTGACCTGGCTCACATTCCCCCCACAGCACTGCCAGCTTCTCTCCTTTCCCACCGGTTGTGACTGTGGATGTTTTAGGATGAGTGGAGGAAGGGGCCAGTAAATAAGCCATTTACTGGCCCCTTTCCTTTCTAAATGAACATTGTGAGTGATTGGTAGAGTGTGTTTGAGCTTTGGGGTGCACACCCTAATGCCTAAGGCTGCGCACACCTATGCTAGCGATACAGTTTAAATTAACCCACACTTTATATAAATAAAAAAGTGTCCTTCTTACTCCCCTCTCCCTCCCTGTGTCCTTCTTACTTCCCCTCCCCCTTACTGTGTCATTCTTACTCCCCTCCTCCCCCTCCCTATGTTCTTTTTACCCCCCCCCCTCATGTCCCCCATGTTCTTTTACATTGCCTCTCCCTCCCTCCCTCCATGTGTGACACAGGGAGAGAGGGAGGGGGGAGTAAAAAGAACATGGGGGGAGTACAAAGAACATAGGGAGGGGAGAGTAAAAAAAAAACATGGAGAGGGGGAGAATAAAAAAACATAGGGGGGGAGTAAAAAGAACACGGGGGAGTAAAAAAACATAGGGAGGTGAAGGGGGAGTAAAAAAAACATGTGGAGGGAGGGAGTAAAAGGAACACAGGGAGGGGGGAGAAGGGGGAGTAAGAAGGACACAGGGAGGGGGAGTAAAAAGAACATGGGGGGGAGTAAAAAAAACACATAGGGAGGGGGAGGAGGAGGAAAAAAACATGTGGAGGGGGAGTAAAAAGAACACAGGGAGGGGGGAGGAGGGGGAGTAAGAAGGATACAGGGAGGGGGGAGTAAAAAGAACATGGAGAGAGTAAAAAAACAAACATAGGGAGGGGGAGGGGGAGAGTAAAAAAACCATGGGGAGGGGCCAGCGCCGCCAGGGAAACAGGGCGGAAAACTGAGTGGGTCACCGCCGGGACAGTCGTAGTGTGTGTGTCTGTGGTGGGCTGGGCTCAGGGCTGCCGCTGCGTGACAATCCGTCCAAAATCTAACTGCTCTGTATGGATGGTGTCACTGGCTGTGCTCTGGGCTTCGGCCACCAGGCTCCATTCAGTGCGCCCGGTGATTGGACGAACGGAGGTCACATGCAGTGGCAGGGCTGGATTGCTCCAGGAGTCCCGCCTCCGCCTTGCTCTGTGAACCGCCACCGTCTTCTCTTCCTCCTCTCTGGATTGGATGATTTCCCCTACGTTGTGGCAGCCACTCTGGCACTGGGGCTGCGGCGCCAGCTCTAGCCCGGTCCTGGCATGCAATGAAATGACATCTCCAGGGATATGGATCTGTGGCTGCCTGACCAAGTGAACGGTGGTATGTGAAACGGATCTACATACACAGAGCATCAACGTCTCCCCCACTTAATGTCCTCAATGTTCCTCCTGTCACCCCAATGTCCCTCCAATGTCCCCCCACTTATCTTTAATGCCTCTCCTCTCCCCCCCCACTTATACACAATGCCCCTCCTCTCTTTGACTTATCCCCAATGTCCCTCCTGTCCCACCACTTATCCCAAATGTTTCTTCTCTCCTCTCATGTATCCCAAATATCCCCCACTTATCCCAAGTATGGTAGCCCCTCTCTCCCCAATTGTCCCAAACATCCCCCCACTTAGCACCAATGCCCCCCTCCTCCCGCTTAGTAGCAATGTTCCAACTCTCCCCAAGTTAGAAATGAGCACATTGCCCCCCCCCCCCCCCATATAGCACCAATGCTCAATTAACTTAGCACCAATATAATTGCCTATACCCCTCATTCTACAAAGTGCATATACAGGAGATTCGATTTGCTGAAAACCTGTGGAGGGAAATCATTTTGGGAAATGCCCCTTCGCCTGAGTTTGCAAAAATCCTTGCACCAGCCCTGATTATGTGCCACTTTGTGTTGGTCTCACATAAAATCATAAAAGGGGTATGAATACTTTTTTTAAAGGCACTGCAGACCAAGGTTAATATGCAAAAAATATAGTACAGCTTTAAAACTCTTCTTTGTATTTATTTACATTTTTTATTTTACCTTTACTAACTTTTCTATTCTGGAAGCATTTCTATCAAGCGTTGATGTTCACAGTAACTTGTTCCTATTGAAAACATAAAATGTAAGCTGTACTGCTTTTTGATTTCAAACTTTTTTTCTAAAACACATTTCATAATACTCCTGCAAACAACATGAAAAGTCCTTCTAGTTACTTAGAAATGTTCTTTTAAATGAAATACATGTTTGTAGCCGACAACGGAGGTGGTTTCATGGGGTGACATCTTTGGTGTACTTGGCGATGTGACATGCTGACTCTTTAACTTAAAGCAGTCACCTCAATGGTGACATTAATCAATAATTTTTTAAGGTCACCAGCTGCTTACATAACCGTTCCTTCTGATCGTACTGCTCGCAGTCAATACTCTTTCAAGTCATACTGCAGCCGTTATATAAGGCTCCTGATCTATATTGAAATGGCCGCTGCTCTCTTTACATTTACTTTGCTCTTCTTTGTGGAGAAGACGGAGTGAATTCCTTTGTTGTGTTTAAACTCTGACTCAACACAGGATTCAAGAGTGCATGCTTCAGGACCAAGGACAGGGCATGGATTTCTCTTCCGAGAGGCAACAGATTCATGCCACGTACACACGATCGGTTCTTCCGATGTAAATGGACCGATAGATTTTTTCATCAGATATCCGATGAAGCTGACTTTCATCAGTCTTGCCTACACACCATCAGTTAAAAATCCGTTTGTGTCACAACGCGATGACGTAAAACACTACAACGTGCAGAGAAAAATTAAGTTTAATGCTTCCGAGCATGCGTGGATTTTTAACTTGGATGGACTTGGATGGACTTGCCCACAGACGATCAGTTTTTTAACCATCAGTTAATTTTAAAACAGGTTCTACGTTTTTTTCCCGATGGGGAAAAAAAACGATGGGGCCCACACACTATCGGTTCGTCCGATGAAATGTCCCTTTTCATCAGACGAACCGATCGTGTGTACAGGGCATCATTCTTTTTGTGGTACTATGGGGTAACCACTAGGGTTGTCCCGATAACCACGAGCATTGGCACCCCCGCTGTGCAGCGGGCCGCGCACCTCCGGCTATCTGGGATCTGCTTAAAGGGACCGACGTACAGCTACGACGGTTCCGCAGGAATGAGCCGACCTACCGCTGTATAATGATGGCAGCTGGTCGGCAAGTGGTTAACAGCACGTGAAAAAGAGCAGCAACTTCCTGTGAGATACGCACAGTAACAAACACTATTCAAAAATAAGTTGCGCTTACAGACAAAATGTGAATAAATTATAACAAGAGATAAAGTTCATCAAATGAAGTGACATCCAATGAAGTGACATCTAACATGACAATATATATCAGTGCACCAAAGGAAAAGTGATGTGCAGAAAGATGACTTTCACCTCTAATCTTACTGCGGCTTACCGACTCCCTATGAACTCCTATTACAGAAGATCACAAGCACTTTTGGCTCTATACCCAGCAAGGGCCTCTGATGGACAAAGCAACAGCGTCTTCACAGACTTCCTCCACCCAATAAGGGCACAATGGGGGGGTGGGAAGTGTATATTGATTGGTTTGCCAAAATGTTACAGTGTCTACAAACTGTGGGATATTCTGTATTTTTCTTTTCTTTTTGTACTGGTAATGACGGCAATCAGTGACTTATAGCAGGACTGCAACATTGTGGCAGACAAATTGGATACTAAGTGACTGGCTCCTGTTATGTTCAACCACAGTGGGAGTGGGTTGCCGGTGGTGGGCGCCCTAGACCCAGAAGTAGGGTTGCACTGATACCGATACTAATATCATTATCGGTGCTGATACAGAGTATTGGCAGGAATACTTGTACTCATGCAATTTCTCCCGATGCCTAATCCAATACCTGGACACTCAGGGATGATAGTTGCAGAGGCAGGGGAAGTTATAATCACTGATCTCCCTGTGTGGCTTTACATAAAGCAACTGACTGCCACTTCTCCTCTTCTCCCCTCCACGGCTTTCAGCTGCTTTATTGAAAGCCACACAGGGAGATCAGTGATTATAACTTCCCCTGCCACTGCAACGATCATCCCTGCATGTCCTCTGTATCCTCCTTTGGCTCCCCTCTGTGTCCTCCTCTGTGCTCCTCATGGGCTCCTCTGGTTCCCCCCGTCCTCTTCCGGCCCCCCTCTGTGTCCTCCTCTGGTCCCCCTTTGAGTCCTCCTCTAGTCGTCGTCCTCTGTCCTCTGTCCTCCTCCAGTCCCCCCTTTCCTCCTCCGGTCCCCACTATCCTCCTCCAGTCCCCCTCCGGTCCCCCCCGTGCTTCTCTGGTCCCCCTCCCCTCTGTCCCTGTTCTTTCAGGATGGAGTCAGTAAATATGTAATTTACCGGCTCCTTCCTTTTCTGAATGATCACTGACTGTCCATTCATAGCATCGAAATGTCGTTTGTGATGCTTCCGTTTATGAATAGAGAGAGAAACCTCTGTCTCCTGTCCATTCATGCCCAGTGCAGACGAGGCTGCTGAGAAAGGGACTGGGGAATCTGTGTCCTGAAGTCCCTTTCCATGTCTCAAAGGAGAGGTCTGTTTAAAAAAAGGAAACATAACAAAAAAATAAAATAAAACACTGACACTGGCCGCCCCTCCCCCCCACCCCCCAAAAAGAGAGCATTATAAATACAGTATATACTACCCATCTCCTGGTCAGATCACGCTCCCATTATTTTGTCCCTTGACCTAGACGCCCCTACTCGCAGGCCCTACAACTGGCGGCTGAATGACTTTCACCTGAAGCATGCCCCCTCGAGGACAGAACTAGAGACCACCCTACAGCTTTACTTTAGTGAAAATGATACGCCTGATGTCTCTACCGCCACCCTGTGGGCCGCCCACAAAACGGTGATTAGAGGGCGCTGCCTGGCTCTCTCCTCGGCCCTCAAGAGGGACGCGGAGTCGGCCAAAAAGCAGGCAGAGGCACCACTCCGGACCTTAGAGTCCCGTTTGCAATCCTCCCCTTCCCTGACACTCCTCAAGCTTGTTGTCCTCGTACGATCGACGCTTCGGGACCTGGCGTTGGGCCGCGTTGAGAAAGCTCTAGTGCGCCTGCGGCAGTTGTATTACGATAAGGGCAATAAAGCACAAGCACTATTAGCAAGAAAACTGGCGGACCGCTCACTCGCCTCCACCCCACATCAGATACAGGACAGATCAGGTAACATCCTATCCCACCCCCAAAGTATAGCAGACGCGTTCGCTGAATTCTATGCAGACCTATATAATAGGCCGGAGATACCCCATAACCCCCCCTCCCCAGACTTGCTTGACAGGATGACGCAATACCTTACTCAGGCGGGCATCCCCCGGCTACAGCCGGCTGATCTTGTCGCTCTCAACTCCCCTATCACTGATGAGGAACTGACTCAGGCCATTAAAGCCCTACCTGCCCACAAATCCCCGGGACCGGACGGACTGCCATACGAATACTACAAGACCTTTCTCCCCATCCTTCTCCCATGCATGACCAAGCTATTTAACGCATTTCTACACCAGACCCCAATCCCGACGGACATGCATCGTTCCTTTATTACCCTGATCCCTAAGCCCGACAAGGACCCTTCGTTGTGCGCCAGCTATAGGCTGATAGCCCTGCTGAATTCGGATCTCAAGATATTCACAAAGGTCCTTTCGCTCCGCCTCAATGTCGTGTTGCCTTCCTTGGTCCACAAAGACCAGGTGGGCTTTGTACCCCTCCGCCAAGCAGGAGACAACACAAGAAGGGTGATAGACCTTATCGATGTGGCGAGCAGGGAGGGCACGGAATCTCTGCTCCTGAGTCTGGACGCAGAAAAGGCGTTTGACCGCCTGGGATGGCCCTTCATGCTTGCCACTCTGAGACACATGGGGTTCAGGGGTCCCTTTCTCCGGGCGGTCCATCACCTTTATACCAACCCAGTCTCGCAGGTGAAGACCCCCTTCGCCACCTCATCCGCTTTTCCTGTTACTAACGGGACCCGTCAGGAGTGCCCGCTCTCCCCCCTTCTTTTTGCCCTCTGTGTCGAACCCTTAGCGGCGACGATCCGCGGCAATCCGAGTATTCGGGGAGTCCCAGTGAGAGGGAGGGAGTTTAAAATCTCCCTCTTCGCTGATGACATTATTCTCACCCTCATTGCCGAACTTGAACGCTACGGGGCCCTTTCGGGTTATAAAACAAACGCCTCCAAATCTATGGTTCTGCCACTTAACTTGCCCGAACCAGAGATCCTTCACCTGCAGTCAGTGTTCCCGTATAACTGGGAGCGAACCTCCTTAAAATATCTAGGAGTCCAGCTGACCCCCACATTTGCCTACTTGTACCAGGCCAACCTCCCTCCCCTGTATAAATCGATCAGGGAGTCGATCCAAAAATAGAAATCCCACCAGATATCCCTCCTAGGCCGAATAGTGGCTGTTAAAATGGTAGTTCTCCCTAAATTGTTGTATCTCTTCCAAACCCTTCTGATCCCGATCCCGTATGCTCATTTACGCGCGCTACAAGCAGATCTTCTCTGTTTTGTGTGGAACCACAAGCGTCACCGGATCCCACGATCGGTCATGACGGCGGCGAGGACTGAAGGGGGCCTGGCATTCCCTGACCTGGTCAAATATTACCAAGCATCCCAACTGCGGGCGATAGTTTCATGGTTCCCCCAGAGGTCCTACAATAAGTGGACAGAGGTAGAAAAACTCTGGCTAGCGCCAGTCCACCCCAACAGCCTACTCTGGAGTGCAGATGTGGAGGTCGAGCCTGGACGGTTGCTGGGCTCTATGCAGCAGCTCCGACGCATGTGGCGAAAGCTGGCTCGAGATCTCAAACTTAAATCTGAGAGCTCGCTGCTGACCTCCTTCCTCTACAACCCCAAGGTTCCCACGAGCCTCACCCACCAGATGTCGTGGCCCTGGGCCTTACGAAATCTTTTTCATTTCGGACACCTGGTGGACCCTAGAACTCGCACCCTGCATTCGTTCGCTGACCTCCAAGCCAAACACGACCTCCCACGACAGGCATTCTTTAGCTATCTACAGATCCGCCATTACGCCCACACAATAGCCCCTCGTTTTCAATTCTCCAAACCATCCCTATTCGAGCGCATTATACTAGAAGGTACAGCCCGTAGGGGACTAATATCGGACATATACAGAATCCTGATAGAATATTCCATACAAGACCGAGGTAAACACACTTACATGCTCCGATGGGAGAGGGAGCTAGGGGAGGAGATACCGGAGGAGGCATGGAGGGCGGTCTGGAGGCAGGCAGCTAAAAGTTCCATTAGCACCCTTTATAGGGAAAATACATACAAAGTACTCTTCTTTTGGTACGTGACTCCAGACGTACTTCATAGGGTTTACCCCTCCACATCTGACAGCTGTTGGCGTTGTCACCAGTCCCGAGGCACCTTATTTCACATATACTGGTCGTGCCCCCTAATTGTCCCGTACTGGTCTTTAACGCAGAACCTCCTCTCCCGCCTATTTGGGGTACCCATACCCCTCTCCCCAAAGCTGTTTCTCCTGGGCCTGTCCCAGCCGCAAATGGCCAAACCCTACAAGAAGCTACTTCGGCATATACTTACTACAGCAAGATGCCTGATAGCCCTTCACTGGAAAAAGCCACAGCCCCCATCCCAGGAGGCCCTCTATGCTAGGGTCAAGGACGTGGAACTTATGGAAAAGATGACTGCTAGGATCCGGGACAGGCTAGATGACCATGAACTTGTCTGGGAGAGGTGGCATTCCCGGGAGGACCCGCTATGAGCCGGCGGCCTGGATATCGAGGTACCAGCTTACTTTCACTCATCCAGTCTGCCTTTTTCTCCAGTCCCTCCCCCCTTTCTTTCTTCGTTCCTTTCTCTTTCTTACTGTCTCTGTCTTTCTCTTCTTTGATCCTCAACTACCATGGATATCATAGAGAGTACAATTAAGTGTGAAGCTACCATGACGTGGTGCTGTGCCATATTGTCCTGTTGTGTGTCTGCTACTAGCGGAGGGGCAGGCGAGGAGAGGGAGAGAATGCCTGTCACTCCCCTTTCCACCGCCGGACCAGCCCTAGACAGACACGGGCACTCTTGAACGAGCACTCTTGTTTCTTTTGTACCTTTATATACGCGTGCATTGCTACTATGTTTTGTACTGAACCTTTTCGAAAAAAAAAAAAATGTTATTTGAAAAAAATAAAATAAATACAGTATATATAAATTGTAAACAATATAAAAAAAATTAAAGATAAAAAACAACAAAGAAAAACGACGGACACAGTCCACTCCTCATTAGTACCAATCAGTGCGGCATATTAGTGCCACTGTCACATGGTATTAAAAAAAATATTGGTAATCAGTATTGGCGAGTATTTGAAAAAAAAAAATTGGCGAGTATTTGAAAAAAAGCATTGGCACTTGTACTCGGTCTTAAAAAAGTAGTATCGGTGCAACCCTACTCGGAAGTGTCGGGTCACGTACTAGGTACTTGATCTGTCACAGAGTTGCCGCCCTGCAGAAGTACATGTGCGTAGGGCAGTCACTAAGTGGTTAAAGAAAGGGACTTTTTAATTTTACTAAAATGACCCAGGATAACCAAATGAAATCACAAATTTGCAGAAAATGTATTAATATATATGTATAAATATATAAATAAATCTAATACAAGAGGTTACATAATTGAATGGAACTACTTAAGGCAAATAAATGTATTTTAATGTCCTTTGCTGAAACATTTTCAGAAGTAATAACATAAAATTGTGGGTAACAAATTACCCATAATAGTAAAATAACTTTTAAATATGAAAGAGTACAAAAACTGGACTGATGTCAATGGACTTGCCGAGTGCAATAACCCCAGGTCAAACCACAGTCCTGTGTGTACTGCCATAAACATCTGCTGACCTGTGTTTTTTTGGGGGGGTTGGTATGAAAGTAAACCTCATTAACCTGAACAATTCAAACTGAACATTTAATAGTTACACAGTTGTATTAAAATAAAATACATGACCCCATCAAGTTCATTCAACAGATACAAATAAATACATGAAAAGCTGTCAGGACCTGGGCTCAAACCTGGGACCTCTTCTGTGTCCAGCATTGACTCCTTCCACTGAGCTATCTGGGATGCTGGACAGCTCCCTGACTGATCTATTGGACAATCCTATCTGATCCATTGGACAACCTTGCCTTGTCTTGATTGCTGTTGAACCTTGAACTCCTTGCTCCTCCCATGAACTTCCTATATAAGCCTTGTCTTAGCACTTCCTCTTTGCCAGGGTATTGTGCCTTCTGAGCCAGTGCCTTGCTTGTGACTTCCCTGCTGCCGTCTGTATTTTGCTACCACTCGTGATTGACCCTGGGCTTGTTCCTTGACTACTCTACTGCCTGATCCCAACCTGCAACTACTCGTTACTGATATTTTGACTTGTTTACTGACCATGCTGCTGTTTAATCCAGGGTGACCAGACGTCCCCGTATTGAGGACACTGTCCCCAGACCAAGTCTGTCCCTGGTTTTATCTCAGGATTGGATTTTAACAGGGGCTGGGGCAATTTCCAAGACAGTCAGTGCAGAATAAAAAAAAAAACGTAATTACACAACCCCACACCTACTAGATTAGGGGGGGGGGTGTATTATTTTCCATTATCTGTGTCTGATGATCATGTGCTGGTCGGAAAGGAGAGAATATTTCTTCAGTTTCGGGTGCATGACCATTAACCCCCCTGCCGGTATCCCCGAGCGCGACTCGGGGTGGATTTTTTATGTAAAAATCGATATCCCCGAGTCGCGCTCGGGGTGAATATGCAGAGCCTGCAGCGCGCGCTGGCTTACCTTGTATCCAGGCAGGGTACTGTACTTACCTTGTCCCTGGATCCAGCGATGCATCCATGCTGTGTGAGCGAGTGGCGTCCTCCATTCGACTCACACACGCGACGTAACGGCGCACGGGGGCGGAGACCGGCGGCAAATTCAAAAAAGTAAACAAACACATTACATACAGAATACTGTAATCTTATAGATTACAGTACTGTATGTAAAAAGTACACACCCCCCCTATCCCTAGTGGTCTGCCCTGTGCACTACATGTACTTTTACATAATAAAAACATTTTTTTTGTGCCTGCAAACTGTAGATTGTCCATAGCAACCAAAAGTGTCCCTTTATGTCAAAAGTGATTTTAGAGCAGGTAGAAAACAGCGATAATAAATGATAATCACTTGCAGAATTGAGCGATAGCGATTTGTGGGGAAATTCGTCATAAAAAAATAAAAGTAATGACAGCGACAATTCTGCAACTGAGCAAATTTCAGTGATTTTGATTTGATTACATTAGTGAATAATTTTTATTATAATTACATTATTATTTGTTATAATTATTTATAGTTATTTATTATATTATAATTTTATGATTTTGTGTTTCAAACTTTATCATACCCGGGATGTCTACTAGACTCTGGTTTGGACAAATTTAAGTGAGTTATTCATAAAAATTGCAGGCCTACAGTATAAAACGCAGAATTTCCATGCAAAATAATTGTACCGCTTTTGGTACGTAATTCCAGACAGAATCATACCGCCAGGGAGGTTAAGCTCCGCTCGCATGTTCTTCTGCCTTGGCTCAAGCCCCGGGCCAGCCGCTTGCCTGCTTATCTCCTTGCCTTCCCTGGCGGAGTGATCTTCCTCCGCTCCCCATCCAGTAGTAGCCGGGGGCCTGGAGAGGGAGACTTGACAGGCTGATTGCCACCATTACTAGTAAAAAAAAAAAATGTCCCCGGATTTCATTTAAAATTTGGTCACCTTTGTTCAGTCCTTATCTGCTCATCTGCTACTGGACCCTGGCTTGCTCACACCCTGGTGGGGGAAACCTGAGGACTGCGAATTGGTACTAGCACGCAGCTAAACCAACTCCACCATCAGGAGCTCTGGTGAACACCGGCTAGTACTTTGACTCCGCACTTTAGGTGAGCCTGTGTCATCTGCCAGAGTAACTGCCTGTATACCTATCCTATAAGTCGGTGGTAGCCCTGCAACTGCTTAAGAAACTGGTCTTCAAGCCCGACACCTGATCGTGACAAAAGTCCTCTTCAGCAAGATAATTAAACCATAGCAGGAAGGCAAAAAATCTTATAAAACATCATACAACTTTCTCCAATGGGAAACACTCCTTCCTGATCCCTTAAGGCAGTGGTTCTCAACCTTTTTAGTGTTGTGACCCCTTAATAAAATTTCCCAAGTTGTGGGAATATTTGTAGCATGGGTTGTCAGTACCCAAGGCAAGACAAGTAATTTGCACCCCTAACCCATGGACATTTAGCGCTCCCTGAGTCCCTTCCGCCCCCACAGTATTAAAACCCTTTATGGTACATTTTCGGATGTACCACTCTTTCTCTTTTGTCTCTTTTCTTTCCGTTTTATCTCTCTCTCTATCCTAATTTATTTTTTTATTTTTTCCCATGCCTCTCTCTAGCCATCTTTCTTTTTTTTCTCTCCCCTTTTCTTTGTTCCTCCCCCTCTATCCTCTCCCTTCCATGTATTCTCTATTTTTATTCCTTTTCTTACTCCTTGGTGGTGGGGGGGGGGGGGTGATTATGGCATGAGTGACAGTGCTAGCGGGAGTTGGGATGAGTGGCAATGCTGCGGGGGGTGATCTGATCAGCCAACTTAGGTGCTCTTGATCAAGGTCATCTGCTGATCGGAGAACTGTAGTGGGGACTTTTAACAGCAACTATAATCACAGGTAGTGTTACTCACTGTGTCTCCGACTTTGTGGTGTCTCGTAGCAATGACACCTATGCCAAAATCAGGAGATAGGGTCTCCTCCAGCCTCCCCCACTTCACATTCCTCACCAGTCAGCTGACCTCTAGTCTCTGCCCCCCAGCCATGCCATGAACTGAAAGGGGTCGGCTACGAAGAGGAACAGCCTAGCTGGGTGACCGCAAAAAGGCTGGGAGAGCGTTTCGGGGTTCAGGAACAGCCCAGCATTCGGTGACCCCTGACAAATCATCATTCGACCCCCAGAGGGGTCCCGACTTCCAGGTTGAGAACCACTGCCTTAAGGCAATCAAATATCCCCCAGATCAAAAATCTAAAGTATTACTTATTGTAAATAATAATGACTCGGTATACTGTAGGCATATAGAGGCACATTTCACTTTTTAATAACCTACTAAGTTGACTAGTTCATGCAGAGGTCAACATTTCGACAGCTCTTACGTCGTAAAGATGTCTTTCCTTATGTGGAGGTTAAACCTTATTTCAGGCAGGTACACAGAGGGTTCCATTATCATTTATAATGACCTAAAATAACTTTTGCACCAAGTTTACTATATAGACCATTTATGTACTGTATGTATTCAAGGTGATTGTAGTAAAGTTCTGGCCATACTAGATTAAAAAATATGCAGAATAACCATGGATTTATTGTAAGAAAGGTGGCATGTTTCTAAAATCTGCTACAGGAATTCATGATGGTATGTAAGTTTCCCTGCTGCTTTGTCAGAGATGCCAGATCTAATGAAGATGGCAGATTGCTCGTAAGGTTTTGAAGAAAATATGGCTTTTAAGTTTAAACAAATGTATGATCCTGGAGAAATGTGTCTTCTTTCTGTTCCAGCCTCTTACAAGTACAGATCTTGGCTCTGCCGTTAGGAAAGTTTCTAAGAAAGTTTGTATCTGCTGTAACAGGAAAACATAATCCAAGCAAAGACTGTAGATAAACACTGTTATTTGTCTACCTGTCTGTAATTTCAGATCTGAATGTTCAGATTCCCTTCAGATTTTCTCTGCTCTCTCCCAGGTGTCCAATATTTTTTTCCCCTTGGAATCAGATCTTTCATTTCTAATCCATTTCACCCCTTAAAGAGAAACACTAGTGGTTTTGGGCCAAGAATGTTATAATATTTACCGTAATATAAGTATTTGCCAACTTAGTAGGCAACTAGGCAACAAGGCATTTCCTGTTGAATGTGACAACATTCTGTTCCTGTTTAACAGTTATGCTCCTGCATCGTCACTCTTTCAGATGGGCCCCATCATGGATACCATTAGTACCCATCTAACACAGACATGATCCACTCTTTACAAACAAAAAAGTGTAACGCTATACCCTATGTTGCTATAAATGATGCAACATAATACAGTAAATGGTGCCAATTGATAAGTGCTCAACATGTATGCTTCATTGTGCAATAAATTGGTGCCATAAATAAATATAAGTGACATTTTATATAGATATATATCTATATCTATCTATCTATCTATCTATCTATCTATCTATCTATCTATCTATATATATATATATATATATATATATATATATATATATATATATATATATATATATATATATATACAGTACAGCCCAAAAGTTTGGACACACCTTCTCATTCCAAGAGTTTTCTTTATTTTCATGAATATGAAAATTGTAGATTCACACTGAAGGCATCAAAACTATGAATTAACACATGTGGAAATATATACATAACAAAAACGTGTGAAACAACTGAAAATATGTCATATTCTAGGTTCTTCAAAGTAGCCACCTTTTGCTTTGATTACTGCTTTGCACACTCTTGGCCTTCTCTTGATGAGCTTCAAGAGGTAGTCACCTGGTCTTTCAACAGTCTTGAAGGAGTTACCAGAGATGCTTAGCACTTGTTGGCCCTTTTGCCTTCACTCTGCGGTCCAGCTCACCCCAAACCATCTCGATTGGGTTCAGGTCCAGTGACTGTGGAGGCCAGGTCATCTGGCGCAGCACCCCATCACTCTCCTTCTTGGTCAAATAGCCCTTACACAGCCTGGAGGTGTGTTTGGGGTCATTGTCCTGTTGAAAAATAAATGATGGTCCAACTAAACGCAAACCGGATGGAATAACATGCTGCTGCAAGATGCTGTGGTGGCCATGCTGGTTGAGTATGCCTTCAATTTTGAATAAATCCCCAACAGTGTCACCAGCAAAGCACCCCCACACCATCACACCTCCTCCTCCATGCTTCACAGTGGGAACCACGCATGTAGAGTCCATCCGTTCACCCTTTCTGCGTCGCACAAAGACACGGTGGTTGGAACCAAAGATCTCAAATTTGGACTCATCAGACCAAAGCACAGATTTCCACTGGTCTAATGTCCATTTCTTGTGTTCTTAAGCCCAAACAAGTCTCGTCTGCTTGTTGCCTTTCTTTAGCAGTGGTTTCCTAGCAGATATTCTACCATGAAGGCCTGATTCACACAGTCTCCTCTTATCAGTTGTTCTAGAGATGTGTCTGCTGCAAAAGGTTTCTTGACTCCTGATAGGCCTTTGCATCTTTCATCCAGTGCTGCACTGACGTTTCTGGATTCTGAGTCATGGGGATAGCAAAAGAATTGTCAAAGGATCTGCAGGGAAAGGTAGTTGAACTGTATAAAACAGGAAAGGGATATAAAAAAGATATCCAAGGAATTGAGAATGCCAATCAGCAGTGTTCAAACTCTAATCAAGAAGTGGAAAATGAGGAAACCAAACCACGGTCAGGTAGATCAACTACAATTTCAGCCACAACTGCCAGGAAAATTGTTCGGGATGCAAAGAAAATCCCACAAATAACTTCAGATTAAATACAGGACTCTCTGAAAACATGTGGTGTGGCTGTTTGAAGATGCACAATAAGGAGGCACTTGAAGAAAGATGGTCGAGTCGCCAGAAGAAAACCATTACTACACGAATAAATGTTACATTTGGAGAGGAGTCAACAAGACCTATGATGAAAGGTCCACCATTCCTACTGTGAAACACGGAGGTGGATCGCTGATGTTTTGGGGATGTGTGAGCTACAAAGGCACAGGAAATTTGGTCAATACTAATGGCAAGATGAATGCAGTATGTTATCAAAAAATACTGGAGGAACATTTGCATTCATCAGCCAGGAAGCTGTGCATGGGACGCACTTGGACATTCCAACATGACAATGATCCAAAACACAAGGCTAAGTTGACCTGTGATTGGCTACAGCAGAATAAAGTGAAGGCTTTGGAGTGGCCATCTCAGTCTCCTGACCACAATATCATTGAGCCACTCTGGGGAGATATCAAACGTGCCTTTCCTGCGAGACAGACCAAGAATTTACAGGAACTGGAGGATTTTTGCCAAGAGGAGTGGGCAGGTTCACCATCTGAGAAGATAAAGAGCCTCATCCACAAATACCACAAAAGCTGTCATTGATGTTAAATGGGGCAATACATGGCATTAAGAACTTATAATCAGGGTCATTTGGGTAGTTTTTGTTTATAAACACTAACCATGAGTGAAAGAAAAGTTTTCATGTTATCATTTATATTCACATATGTGCGATGCATTCGCACTGCGCATTGCCCAAAAAATGTGTGCGCTTTCTAGGCATTGCGATGCGAATTGTATGCACATTATCTTCTGTAAGAACGCATCTGATTCACAAATGTGTTCCGTTCTGAACAGGAATTTTCTCCCTGCTCACTACACCTCCTCCCCCTCTCCCTCACCTCTCCCTGGTCTGCAGAGAAAACAGAGCTGGAATTCGCACTGCACAAGTGTGAACCCAGCCTCAAGGATGGCCATTGATAGGCAGCTTTTAACCTAAAAATTACAGTAGTCATTAGGATTCGCTGCCATGTACTCTGTGATTTGACTGGTCTCTCTCCACAGGAAACAAATGCCCCATCTTCTCTTTAACTACTTAGACTGCCTAACGCAGCTATATTGCAGCAGGGTTGCTCTATTGAGAAATAGATAGCAGGGGTGCGTGGAGGCCATATGGGGAGCCAATCAGCAGGTCTGGCGGATGCAATGTCTGCCGGGACCCGCCAACTGTTCCCCAGAGAGGCAGAACGGTGATGTAAACAAAGCAGATCTCTGTTCTGACAGGTAACAACACAGTGATCTTGGGTTTCTGCAATGCAGGAACACAGATCTCTGTGTTTATCCAGTGCGTCCATTCCCCACACAGTTAGAAAGCATCCCCTAGGCACACACTTAACCCCTTGATTGCCCCTTCCCAGCCAGTTTCATTAGCACAGTAAGGCCACGTACACACGATAGGATAAACCGATGAGAACTGATGGATTGTTTTCATCGGACCAAACCGACCGCGTGTGGGGGCCATTGGTTAGTTATCCATCGGTTAAAAAAAAGCCAACTTGTTTTAAATTTAACCGATGGATTCCTAACCGATAGGTCAAAACCGATCGTTAATACGCACAAGCATCGGTCACAAATCCACGAACGCTCAGAATCAGGTCAACGCATGCTTGATGGTGTGTGGGCGCGACGGGCCATCAGTCAGCTTCATCAGTTAACCGATGGAAACGGTCCATCAGACCGTTCTCATCGGATGGACCGATCGTGTGTACGCGGCATAACAGTGCATCATTTTTAGCACTGATCGCTGTAATAGTGTCATTGGCTCCCAAAAAAGTGTAATGCACAATCGGAAATCCGACAAGTAAAGTCCGATGTGAGCTTTTGGATGGAAATTCCGACCGTGTGTATGCTCCATCGCACTTTTGCTGTCGGAATTTCCGGCAAAAAAAAATGAGAGCAGATTCTCTATGTTTCAGACGGAAAAAGTTCCTATTGGAAAATCTGCTCGTCTGTATGCAGATCCGACGTGCAAAAAAACATGCATGCTCAGAATCAAGCAGAAGAGCCGAACCATCTATTGAACTTCATTGGCACGTCATACATCTTGTACATCACCACGTTCTTGATGGTCGGAATTTCTGACAAGATTTGTGTGACTGTGTGTATGCAAGACAAGTTTGAGCCAACATTCCGTCAGAAAAAATGCACGGTTTTCTTGTCGGAATTTCCAATCGTGTGTATATATAAAACATGTCAGTTAGGTGTCTGATTTGTCCACCGCAATGTCGCAGTCCTGCTAAAAACCACTGATTGCTGTCATTACTGTTAAAAAGATAAAATACCATAAAAATATCCCATAGTTTGTGGACGGGATAACTTTTGCGTAAACCAATCAATATACGCGTATTGGATTTTTTTTTTACCAACAATATGTAGCAGGATACAAATTGATGAAGAAATTCGATTTTTTTTATATTTATTTATTGGATATGTTTTATAGCAGAAAGTAAAAAAAAAAAAATATATATATATATTTAATTGTCATTCTTTTTTTGTTTATAGCGCAAAATATAAAAACCGCAGAGGTGATCAAATACCACCAAAAGAAAGCTCTATTTGTGGGAAAAAAAGGACATACATTTTGTTTGGGAGCCACGTCGCACGACCGCGCAATTGTCAGATAAATCAACACAGTGCCGAAACGCAAAAAGGGGCCAGGTCCTTTAGCAACAAAATGGTCTGGGGCTTAAAGCGGTAGTAAAGCCACTGCTGTTTTTTTTTTTCATACCTGTAAAGCAAAAGCCATAATGACCTAGTATGCACCGCATACTAGCTCATTATGCAATACTTACCTTGGAACGAGGTTAGAGGAACTTACCTGGTCCACGCGGAGAGAGATGTTATATTTCCTCTGCGTGTCTTCCGGGTATCGATTCGCCAGCGCTGTGATTGGCTGGAGCGGCGATGACATCACTCCCGTGAATGCGCGCGGGAGACTTCTGTCCGGCAAGGTCCGGCGTCTGCTGGCCCTTTAGCCAAAGATTGCGTTGCATTGCGAGGGGAATATCTCCTTAACCGTAGAGGTTTAGGAGATATTCTTTATACTAAGGCCGCGTACACACGATCGAACATGTCCGCTGAAACTGGTCCGTGGACCAGTTTCAGCGGACATGTTCGATCGTGTGTACAGCCTATCGGACATGTTCGATCGTGTGTACAGCCTATCGGACATGCTTAGAAACCTGTCCGCTGGAAACCTGTCCGTTTGATATGTTCGATGGTTAGTACACGAAATCAGCGGACCAAAATCCCGCGCATGGTCAGAATCCCGCATGCTTCGAAGCATTGAACTTAATTTTTTCATCACGTCGGTGTGTTCTACGTCACCGCGTTCTGGTCCGAGGGGATTTTTGTCCGATGGTGTGTACGCACTTCAGACCAACAGACCACTTCAGCCTGGTCCGATGAAAACGGTCCGTCGGACAGGTTTCCTCGGACACGTCTCATCGTGTGTACGCGGCCTTACAGGTAAGCCTTATTATAGGCTTACCTGTAAGTAAAAGTGTTAGTACAGAGTATACTACCACTTTAAGTGGATAACACAAATAGTCCTAGAAAATGAAATATTCATACACGTTTCTTTTAATAGTGACACCACACATCTACAGCTGGGACATGAAATATATGAAAATTAGAATCTAATTAATTAGTAAACACAAATACAAAGAGGTTTTTGCACGTAGCATCAAAGCCAATGTTTTGAGCTGATAAAGAAACACGATTTACAAGAACTGGATTACTGTATATATATAAAAAAAAAACATTCAATGTGTAAAAGAAAAAGTTGGATAAAAGGAAGAAATCAGCATCATGTTGACTTGCTTTGCAGGAATCCATTTCTGAAATTGTCATGCACAGTCAAGTTGTTTTATTGATCTGGAGCTGCTGTGAGTGAATACAGAACTCAGTACTATTGAACAAGAATAAAAGAAAAGTTTACCCCAGGAGTTTAACACCTGATCGCAGGCAGCCTTTGAAATAATAGACTGGGGATAGAAGAAACACATTTCAAATGTATTTATAGTTTATTAATGAATGATTGTTGTTGGAATAAGAATAATAACACAAGGCATACACCGCACAAAACCAGCGATAGATTTGAGATACGCCTCCGGCTCCATTGTATGGCTACCAGCAAACTGCACCAGGCTAAGCAATCTCTGGACAGAGAGTACCACTCTGGATGACATTGTAATATATTTTTTTCCCCTAAGATAAACCAGCAGTGGTGATGTCTGGGCCCATCATCTACATCAGTGGTTCTCAACTCTGTCCTCAAGTACCCCCAAACAGGCTAAGTTTTGTGAATTTCTCTTATATAAAATAGCTGTCCAAAATATTAAGCCATTGACTCTGATTTAAAGCACCTGTGCAAGAAGAAGAAAATCCTGCAAACATGGCCTGTTGGGGGTACTTGAGGAGAGGGTTGAGAACCTCTGATCTATGCAAGCCTCGATAAGCATACATATGGCTGTGCCAGGAGTCACTTTAATTGGGGTGCCCGGGAACTCCATTCTGTTCTGTACTAGTCGGACTCTCTTTACAGCCACACTGGAACCTTGTATATATGTATATATTGCATGTCTTATGCTGTTGGACTCTTTTGCTGAGATTGTTTGGGGTGTGGTTGTATTCCATTGTTTTATTGTCTCTGTCTGCCCTGGCTGTGGGAGGGGGGATTCCTCCAACAGCTCTCCTTGCTGATTGGACAATTTACCAGACCCTGAATTTCAAAGGGGGGGGGGAGTGATGGCCCCGAATGTGACGAGCGAAGACGGTTCTTTTGAATGGTGAGTCTGTACACTGGGCCGGCAAGAGAATCTTGCCAGGAATCTCGTCAGGAAAAACAACGTTTTTTTTTCCTGACGAGAATCTGGGCTATGTGTACAGGGCTTGAGTGTTAGCACCTCCCCCATCCTGTCCACATAGTGATGCTGTTTTTGATCTAAGTGTAATGAACAGCTTCTGTACCCTTTTTTTTGGAATATGATCGCTCCTTGATTGTGATTGTATTTGTTTTTTTCTTGTCTTCGGTTCTTTCTACTTTTCACATTTCGTGGAGATTTTTCGTTCTGTATTGTTTGACCCAAAAGCCTCGTACATACGCTCAGGCCTTGTACACAGGACCGAGAAACTCGTCGTAAATGAAACATAATTTTCCTCGACGAGTTCCTTGTCAGGCTTGTCGAGAAACTTGACAAGCTGTCTTTGCGTACACACTGTCAAGACAAAATCTCATTGTTCTCAAACGCGGTGACGTTCAACACGTACGACGGCAGGCAAAGTTCGATTCCACTGGCGCCACCCTTGGGGCTGCTTTTGCTAATCTCATGTTACTGCGTGTTAAGTAAAAGTTTGGTAAGAGACGATTCGCGCTTTTCAGTCTGTAATGAATGTGATATCTCTATTACAAACGCTACTTTCAACAAAGGTGCGCTCCTGTCTCATACTTTATTCTGAGCATGCGCGGGTTTCTAAGCATACACACGAACGTGTTTCTCGTCGAAAATCAGCCCGACGAAAAGATTCTCTTTTTTTCTCATTGAGTTCCACGACAGGTTCCTCGATGAAAAACATTCACACGGCCGTTTTCTTTGGCAAAAAAGCTCTGCACCAAGTTTCCTGATGGATTCTGTCGAGGAAAATGGTCGTGTGTACGAGGCCTCATTCCAAAAAATAGCTTTTTGATCATAAAAAAACATTTGATTTAATATATATACTCAGTAGAGCTGTGTTTACAATATCAAAGCATCCAAATATATCTATTCTTAACTGCCTGCACAAGTCTTCATAGATCAAACCCAAACAGTTTTTATGAGATAAAGCTCTTGTTGTTTTTCACCAAGTTATCAAATGATTTCATTTACTTTGGTTGAAAACTTACCTAACGATGCCATAAACACAAAGCAGGATGATCAAAGATCAATTTGTTCATCATTTATTTCAAAAAGAATTACTTCTCTGTTAGTTTGATGTTTGTGGTTAATAGCAGGGGGTTGAATGTATCAACATTTGCCTCATTACAATTGTAATTAAAATTTGCATAATCCCATATTAATTGCTGTATGTTTATGATAAAACATTTAGAAAGACAGATAAATTAGTCATCATTGACTCATTATACCGGAAATTGATTGTCATCAGTCGTAAACCCGCGTTCCATGTAAACCTGCCCATGTATCAATATTAGTTTGAAATTATTGAAGAGTGGTTTTATTTTGTTTATTTTTTTATTTTTTTCTGTGGTTTATCTTCACCTTTTCACTGAACAGGCAACTAGTTTTTGGAGCTATTTTAAAGGGAATGTACTGTATATTCTTCTCAGTGCCTTATTTATTAGGCATGTATTAAAATTGGTTTGAAGTATACAATTATCTTTTTTATTTATTTTTTTTTATTTTTATTTTTTAAAGTGTATTTTTGTGCGTGAACTCGAGAGAGAGGAGCCGGACTGCAGGAGTTGGGAGTAGGCAGACCCTCCCCCCGGAGGCAATCGCCATCCTTCTCCATGCCCCTGGTGGCAATGGCGGGTGTGAAGGGGGGCCTCCCACTCACCCCGCCCTACCTGCTCCTCTTGGGAGCCCAACTGGGGCCCAACAGGACCCCAATGGGGCAGAGGGACTCCCCCTATGAGGGAGCCTAGCTCACCCAGCCAGCCCCGTAGGTCCTTCGCCTCTCTTTATTTTAGGAGACCGCATGGCCAAAGTGCGTGTGTTTTAAACCAATTTCGTGTGCGTGCAAGTGTGGTGGTTTTTGTGGAGGGGGGGTGGGTGTACTGAGCACAGGCGTACCTTGCATAGCACACCCACCGGGAGCCGGGCTGAGACCACCAAACTCAATTCACATGTAGCCGAGACCGGGATCCGAACCCTTGGCTGCAGAGGTGAATGGCTTGTCAGCGCAGTGCCAATCACGTTGAGCCACCACAGCTCCCTGAAGTATACAATTATATCACTGTACGTTAATGGTTTTTTTTTTTCCATAAATTTATGTTTTATTCACAGTGGGCCAGATTCAGATACACTTAATTTTGCGCAGCGTAATCTAAATACTCTACGCTGCCGTATTTTACCAGGCTCTACATCGAATTCTGGTAGATTTTTGCGCAAAATCACGCCGTTACGTCATTTTGTTTTTGAGTAACGTAGTTTACGAACATTCCTATTCCCGGATGACTTACGTTAAAAATAATAAAAGACGTCGGAAAACGCAGAAATTTGACGCGGGAACGACGGCCATACTTAACCAGGGCTGTCTAATATTAGAGCAGCAAAAAGCTGGTATAGTGTTACGCAAAAAAAAGATGACTAAAGATGCCGTAAGAGATTGCGATTGAACATCGTAATTTCTGGGATCGCCGGCAAAA
Organism: Rana kukunoris; assembly: GCA_029574335.1. Taxonomy (NCBI): domain Eukaryota; kingdom Metazoa; phylum Chordata; class Amphibia; order Anura; family Ranidae; genus Rana; species Rana kukunoris. Next base: position 37,861,653 of record CM056056.1, on the reverse strand, counting down.
GCTCATTAGCATACCCCGACGCGGAAAACTTCGTGAAGTCCACCCAGTGGCCGCAATTTTATTGCAGCATAGATCCGAAGGCGTACGAACACATAATCCAGTCGAATTGAAGCCCGCAGCCTTCTATTCATGGTTTGAGGTTTCAGACTAGCTCAAAAATGCGCGTAATTTGAAATGACTCCAGTCTAACACCAGTTAGACAGGAGTTACGGCTCTCTGAATCTGGCCCAGTGTTTCTGGTTTGCCTAACTATAGTTGCTTATTACATACTCAGATCCCTATTTTACAGATCTACAGGGCTACTGCTCCATTGTTTCTTCTTAAAATGTAAGTCTAAGGCCGCGTACACACGAGGGGATATGTCCGCTGAAAACGGTCCGATGGACCGTTTCAGCAGACATCTCCGCTCGTGTGTATGGGCTAGCGGACAGATTTCTCCACCCGACAGATTTCAAAGCATGCTTTGAAATCTATCCGGTGGGAATCTGTCCGCCCGACATGTCTGCTGGTTAGTACACTTACCAGCAGACATGTCGGCTCCCACCGCCGCCGCGCCGCTGCCGAATGGATTCGGCGCATGCGCGGAAGTGTTTTACTTTCTGGTGCGGTGACGTAGCGGTGACGCGGCGGCGTCAACGTCACCGCCGCGTCATCGCCACGTCACGGCGCCGTCCGGCGGCGGGGAATTTGATCCGATGGTGTGTACACGCCATCGGATCAAACTCCCGATCGGACATATCCGATGGAAATGGTCCGCGGACCGTTTTCATCGGATATATCCGATCGTGTGTACGCCGCCTAAGGCCGTGTCTGACAGACCGTTTTGATCGGATTTGTCTGCTGGGATATATTGGTTTGATCGTGTACACACGATCAAACCAAAATCCCCGCCGGCAGCCAGCGCGGTGACATGGCGGTGACGTTGACGCGTCCACGTCACCGCACCAGGAAGTAAAAAACTTCCACTTATACGTCGAATCCATTCGACGCATGTGCGGGCAGATATGTCCGCTGGTTAGTGTACCTGCGGTCGAATGTGCCTAACCTTAACTCTATTAGTCCAAAATTATTCTTCATAGAGAGGAAAGATTTGACATTATAGAGACAGTGTTGGGGTGGACCATTCGACATGAACGACGAAGATTCGATGAAGCAGAGAAAAACATACAAACGTTGAATCTGTCATTGAAGGCTTATGGTGTCTGTCGAAAGTTCTAAGAAGATTTGACAAGCAGCAAAACTGTACGATGCCGCAATCATACATTTTCGGTCAAATGCTCGGCCCATAAGCTATAGAAGAAATCGAATGTTGGTTGACTAGTTCTAATAATTTATAAATATAATTATTACTAGTGTCATACAACATTAGAATTCTTTTATAGCTTGTAGGCGGAACATTCGACTGGAAATGTACAATTGCTGCGTTGTACAGTTTTGCTGCTCCGTCGAATCTTCTTAGAACATTCGACAGATACCATAAGCCTTCAATGACAGATTCGACCTTAATTAATTCAGATTTTCGAACAAATGCATTTTTTAACGAAACAAAATAAATAAAAACGAATTTCGGGAGTAACTAAATAAATTAATTTTTCAGACGAAAACGAAATTCTGAAACAAAATATTTCAGTGTGCACATGTCTACTGGCTAGTATCACAGGTTACATACACCGCGATCGTTAGAGTGAGAACAATAATTCTAGCACTAGACCTCCTCGGTAACTCGAAACATGTAACCTGTAAATAAAAATTAAAGCGTCGCTTATGGAGAGTCCTGAAGTTTGGCGCCATTCCACAAAGTGTGCGCAATTTTAAAGCGTGACATGTTAGGTATCTATTTACTAGGCGTAACATCGTCTTTCATAGTATACAAAAAAATTGGGCTAACTTTATTTTTTTTATTCGTGAAACTGTTTCTTTCCAAAAAGAAAATGCATTTGAAAAATGACCACTCAAATACAGAGTAACGTAAGAAGTTGCAACGACCACCATTTTATTGCCTAGGGTGTCTGGCAAAACAATATATATATAATGTTTGGGGGTTCTGGGTAATTTTCTAGCAACAAAATGATGATTATTACATGTAGGAGAGAAGTGTCTGAATTGGCCTGGGTGGCGACGGGTTTAATTGCCATAAGTAATATATGCAAAGAATTATTATATATTATTTTTAAGGTAATTTACTATATTTTCAAAAACTGTACTCAAGCAGGTGGCTTAATGGACACATTACTGAAGTTGGAAGTTATAACTTACAACCAGTAATTTCACAGTAAATAGATCAATGATTATCTTACAGTATAACATATAGCGTGTCGGGATCCTCCGGGGTAATTGACCACGCTATAGAAAGTGCACCTCAACTCAACTCAACTCAATATATGATTTATCTTGTACCTTTTCAGCAGCAGCAGCAGCAGATTCTCATTTTCCGTCTTAACTGTGTGAGAAAAACATGGGATTGTGTGTAAATATTATAGACATAATCACATGCTTTTTCCTTCTAGTTAAAAGGGCTGGGCTGGAAGGGAGCATGTATATTTTAGACACGCCCCCTTCTATGACACTGCATTGAGAGGTGTGCCTCTACTGCAGCATTTTTATTGGACAGCTTGGGCCAATGGTGCTTTACCATTGGTCCAAGACTCCAAGCTGTCCATTGAGCTCAGTGTCTCGGACAAGAATTGAGGAGAGGCACTGTGAGCTCATCCTCTCAGTCTGCTACAAACAGAGTGTGCCAGCTTGTATTTAAGATGGGCGCTCTATATTTAGCTTCTGACAGATCCTGCACCTCACTGCCCAGCTGTTGACAACCTTTGACTATACTCCTGCCTTCTGATCAGGTGCTACCTGCAACATCGACCCTTGTGCTACTCTTTATCCTAACATCCTTGCTACCAGTACCATGGTTTTTGGACAACAGGTGCAAAAGAAGCCCCATCTTCAACTCAAGCTCCACCAGGTATTTGACATTCGCACAGCAATTTTTTTTTAAAATAGACCCCAAATTGTGCGGGGATAGTAACAATAAGGATCCACAAATACAACAGTATGAGGTACCCCTAAAAGTGTACTTAAAGCCCCACCACTAGCCGCAGGTGTTATTAAAGTCTATTGGACTCATCCTAGTTACAGATGAACCAACCAACAAAGAAACAAGTTGCATCACTGACAAATGCCTTTTCTCTTCAATAAGCGATATTCCAGCGCATCTATCTTACTCTGATCAACCTTACCGAACGTGTTTCTGAATTGCTGAAAGTGGAGTTCCATCCATTTCTGTGTTAATTAAAAGTCAGCAGCTACACATAGTGTAGCTGCTGACCTTTAATAAACACAAACTCATCTGTCCCAAGGTCCAGCGATGCGACTGCCCGAACCCTCGACTCTCTCCCTCTCCTCTCTGCGGCACCGCCATTGCAAGTGTGGGCACCAGGAGGTGACAGCTTGCGGCTTCTTAATGGCCGGGGCAATCTTCTGGGACCTGTGACGTGGCCCAGAAGATTTCAGGGAGGGAGGGAAGAACTTCCTCTTGAACCGCCTAGCGGAAGTGGGAGCGAGTACCTGTCAAAACTAGGTACCTTCTCGCCCCCCCCCCCCTCCCAAAAAAGTGGCATGTCAAATGTGGCATGTAAGGGGGTATGAAGTGCTTAAAATGGAACTTCAACTTTTTTTTCCACAATCAAAGTTTATTCAAAGATAATTGTAACAATGAAAAAGTGGAACTTCAACTTTTGGTTGGAACTCATAGTAGAGAAGAGTTTGTTGGATGGCATTGCTTGTTATGCATTGCTCTTCAGTAGAAAGAAAGGATTTAGTGGTGATGCGACTTCTTTAATTTTCAACAATGGGCACCCAACCAGATTGCACTGGTATGCCCCATACACACGATTGGACATTCCGACAACAAAACCATGAATTTTTTTCCGACGGAATGTTGGCTCAAACTTGTGTTGCATACACACGGTCACACAAATGTTGTCGGAAATTCCGAACGCCAAGAACACGGTCACGTACAACACTACGACGAGCCGAGAAAAATGAAGTTCAATGATTCTGAACATGCGTCAAATTGATTCCGAGCATGCGTAGGATTTTTGTGCAAAATTGCATACAGACGATCAGAATTTCCGACAAGAACTTTTGTTGTCGGGAAAAATTGAGGACCAGCTCTCAAACATTTATTAGTCGGAAATTCTGACAGCAAATGTCCGATGGAGCCTACACACAGTCGGATTTTCCGACAACAAGCTCACATCGAACATGTGTTAGACAAGGTGTCAACCTAAAACATTTTAGAATGTTTTATAAAAGAGAATTGTGATAGGTGGCTGTGTGCCACCCCTGGCAGCCCTTCCAATCTAGGCCACAATCTTTGTTGGCTGCATAGAGCTCCCGCCCGGAAAATAGCACGATCAATGGCCTTTGCTATGCAATTAAAAAAAAAAGTGCAGTAGAGTGAATGAGCCATAACCTCTTCATGATGAAAAGCACTGTAATATTTTTTTTAACCTCCCTGCTCTAGGATATAGATCTCACATTATGGTTCACTAAGGGGTTGTGACTTGACCTTCAGCCTGCAGAGCGGGCCAACAATGAAACAGCCTCTGTCTTTTTCGATTTTGCGCGCATCTGTTCCGCTGCGTCTCGCCCCGCCATGACCTTTAATACCTAGACTGATATCCCTAGATGTAGGAGATCATGTAAATGTATCAGATATCGCATGTTTCTGGAGTGTGCAGAATCAGAATCATTAAGGTCTTCCGTACGGCAAAGACAGTTCCAAGGAAAAAAACATTAAACCATCATTATGTGTGTAATTATTTGTAATGGGAAGGCCAAGTGCACATTTCAATGGCAATTCAAAATCATATTCTGTATATACAGTACATAGTTATGTAGCCATTAGTAAGTCACACACTGTTCTATATTCACTAGAAGTGCTTATGATTCATTTCAGTTCCTACAGTTTAAAGTGAAATTCCAGCTTTTATTATGTTGTTGTCAATAATACAAAATACCTCTGAGAAAACTAAGAATTGATATTGTGAAAAAGAATACCTTTAACCAATATTTATTTCTAAACTGGCCATATAACATGACCACAATGTGAAACGATGCTATAGCCCAGGCAGATGTAAAATTCACAATTAATGCATTTATTATACATTTTGGCCCGGATTCACAAAGCACTTACGCCGATGTATCTCCAGATCTCCAGGTACAAATATGCACCGTCGTATCTGTGCACCGAACCCACAAACTAAGATACTCCTAAAAAATAGACTTTATCCCACCGATGTAACTTGCTTCATGCAAGGCAGGGAAGCCAAAGATAATGTGACCAAAGCGCTTTTACTAATAAACGCGGCGAGAGAGCGGAACATCAAGGGCCTATTCTCCTGTCTACGGATGCGGAGAAGGCCTTCGATCGCGTGGCGTGGGACTTTATGATGGCGGTGTGCGGTCGGGTGCACCTGGGCCCACGTATGCTTTCATGGATAGCGGCGTTATACCAGAATCCTTCAGCTCGGCTGAGGATTAACGGTACTCTCTCGGAAAGGGTAGTGAGCGCTAATGGGACGAGACAGTGTTGCCCCCTGTCGCCCCTTTTGTTTATACTGTCGCTGGAGTCTTTTATTAGGACGGTCAAATTGAATCCTGCGATATCTGTTTTTTTAGTGGGGGGCATTGAGTTCAAGGTGGCGGCTTATGCCGACGATCTCCTCTTTTTTCTGACTGACCCACACCTCTCTCTTCCTAGTTTGCTGCAGGAATTTGCTCATTACGGGTACATTTAGAACTTAAAGATAAATTATTCAAAGTCAGAGGCGCTTAACGTTTCACTCACGGACAGGGTGTTGGCTTTAGCCAAGGCCAATTTACCCTTTCGCTGGGAAGCTGGCGCTCTCAAATACCTGGGCACTTGGCTGACCCCACGACTCCACGATGTATTTGAAAAGAATTTCCTGAGTCGGTCGGACATAGGGAGAGGTAGTCGGAGGACCTAGGGATGGACATCTCGGGGAGGCAATGGAAATACGCTTGTATCTTGGCCCACAAGTGCTCCATTAGTTCCAAACTGCAGGAAACAAGTTACAAACTCATTACTCAATGGTATAATACCCCAGAGAGGCTCCATAGGTGGGATGCGCAGAGGCCTGGCGTTTGCTGGAGATGTCAGTCGGATGTTGGGACACTGCTTCATATATGGTGGAGCTGCCCCATGATTTCTACGTATTGGAAGGAGGTGATTTGTTTAATTAAACGGATCACAGACACGAACATAATCTTGGACCCTGCGTGTTGTTTGTTACACATGTCCTCCATCTCACTGTCACGCTACAAGAAATCTTTGACTAAACATCTATTGAAGTCGCTAATTCCCCATCACTGGAATTCCGCCAGGATTCCGTCCACCTCCGATTGGCTCCGAAGGGTGGCTGAGATTTGTGAGATGGAGGACACACTGGCTCAAGACAAAGGCACAGTTGATTGTTTTCATGGGACGTGGCAGCCCTGGTTTGTTTATAGGTACTCCCGAGATTATGAGGCTGTCTTGTCCCAATTCCCTGCCTGTGGGGCTACCTCATAGTATAGTACCTGATCAATTATGATCGGTTAGTTGGGATGTTGTTTATTGCTCGCTATCTGGACCCTCCCCCCCTTTTTTTCCCTCTGGTTCTTCTTCAACCCCCCTTCCCTTCTCTTCTTTTCTTGCTATTCTGGCTTTTCTCATTTCTCTTTAACTAGAGCAACAGCGTAATGGTAATTAATGGAAAAAGTCTCTATCCAAGTTGACTTATGCTGCGTGTTTCGTCTATTGAGGTAATGATAGACTTTGTCCACTCTGGGTTCCACTTGTATTTTGATATTGATCTGTTGCTTTTTGAATTGATGAACCGTATACTCCACGTTTATTGTTCACCACTGTATAATGTATGCTATTCTTGTGATATTTTTGGGCCCTTTACATCTGGCTGGGGCTTGTTGCATTTGCATCTGCTTAGGGCCCCAGGCGTTTTACTTGTTTGTATCTCTTACTTCTCTTTTTCTCAATAAAAGCCTTTGAATGAAAAAAAAAAGAATTACTACCCATGGTCTGACATTTGTGGTGATACCTCACATGGGTGGGATAATTGCTATTTAAGTGAGTGGCGGGACCAATGCGCGTGTTTGCTTTTAAACATGAGCACAGGTAATGGGGGCACTTTAATTTTGTTTTATTTATTTTTTACATTGTTGCTTTAATTTTTTTATTTAACTTTTATTACTTTTTTTGCTGTCACAAGGAATGTAAACTTCCTTTGTGACAGCAATAGGTATGTGACAAGTACTCTTTATGGAGGGATCTGGGGTCTAGAAGACATTTATGAAATATATAAATTGTAAGGCCCCGTACACACGACCAAGCTTCTCGGCAGAATCCAGCGAGAAGCTCGCTGGGAGACATATTCTGCCGAGAAAATCGGTCGTGTGTACACTTTCGACGAGCGTCCCGTCGGGAAGCTCGTCGAGCCAAAATAGAGAGCATGTTCTCTATTTCCTCGTTGTTCAATGAGGAAATTTGGCTCGATTACCTTTTCGACCGCTCATCGGGAACCTCGACGGGCGGAACGATGAGTTTAGCCCGACGAGGTTCTCGGACATGTGTACGGGGCCTCAGCCTTGGTCAATATAAATGCAGAAAAAAAAGTACTGTATTATACGCCGGGTCAGCTGCTCAGATGCCCGCTGGATGTGCAGTAATACTTCGGAAACATACAGTATATACCACTTCGGGTATATACTGCTTAGCCAATCCCGGTGAACGATGTATTCAAATGAATACAGAGCCTGCTCGGATGGGACTAACAACCTCTGCCAATCCGAGCAGGCTACATACAGTAGACTGCTTGGATTGGCTTTGAGAGTCAGAGAGGTGTGGGCTTATGATGTTACAGCCTCTGCCAATCCAAGCAGGCTTTGTATTCATTAATCAAATACATTGCTCGCTGTGATTGGCTCCAACTCCAGCAAGAAGGAAGAAGAATATGGCTCCAGAAGGGAGAAATATGAAGCGTTGGAAGTCTCGGAAGGAGGGGTCGTCTTATACAGTGAGTATAGGCAAAAAATCTTTAAAAAAAATGTAAAATTAGGGGGTCGTCTTATACGCCCGGTCGCCTTATACACCGGCAAATACGGTATATCCAAATCCACTGCACATTCCAATTAGGATATATAAAACAAAGATCTTTTTTTTTTTTCTTTTTTTTTCTTTGGCAGGTGTTGTGATTTAGCCCCTGGAAGAGAGTCCAGATTCATGAGTCAGATTTTCCTGGGTCATGCCAGCACTACATAAGCCTAGCACAAAAGAAATTACTTAACAGCCAGTGAAACATTCAGCCTGGGGCTAACAGATCTGTATCATGATGTACAGTATGGATTGCTGTGAGCTTGTTACTACATAATAATGGACCCTTTTATTTCTCTAAGAGTCAGCCTGGGCAATTTGTCCTGTCTACGGCTCAGACACACAAGTGCTGAATTAAAAACATTTCTCAGCTGCAGGTCTACAAGAAATGCGTAAGCCAAAAATATCAATATCTGTGTATTATAATGCCAAGCTACAGGGACCACACACTGCAATAAACCTGTTTATATTTGTTAACATTTGACTTTCATAATTCCTTCAGGTGCTTTGAAAAATTCAGCAGCGTAAGGATGTGTAGACTTCAAGCGCTTTATTGTGTATAAATAATTATTTGCGCTTACCCAAAGTGTAAAAAAAGTGAAAAAGGTGCTGCTGGTGCTTTAAACAGCCTGAACACTCAGCTAAACAAGTATAGATATACAGTGGAACCTTGGATTACGAGCATAATCCGTTCCAGGAAAATGCTTGTAATCCAAAGCACTTGTATATCAAAGTGAGTTTCCCCGTAGAAGTCAATGGAAACAAAGATAATTTGTTCCACATTGATTCTATTGTATGCAGTACCACTTGTGGCCAGAGGTGGGGGGTGCCGAAGACTTTCAGAAACAGTGGTCATCAACCCTGTCCTCAGGGCCCACTAACAGGCCAGATTTTATGTATAACCATAGGGAGATGCAGACTAGAATACTGGGTAGCAAATGATATCACCTGGGATGTATTTCAGTTAGAGTCGGTTCACACTGGGGCGACCTGGGATCCGACTTCAAGTCGTCCCAAGTTGCCCCAAGTCGCGCGGTCGAGAAAAATGAATGGAAGTGAATGGGAGCCGTCTTAATGTACACTACTGACGTCGTTCCAACTTCAGAAAAGGTTCCTGTACTACTTCAATCCGACTTCTAGGCGATTTGTACCCATTGATTTCAATGAAAGTCGTCTCAGAAGTCTGATCACTGTCTTAACTGAAGCAACAACACAGGAAGATAACATACATTCTCAGGAAAACCCACCCTCCCCCTCCCTCCCACACAGCTGATTGTTGTTTGATTGGCCACTGGAAAGCCTCCTGTCCTGGAGTTGCCTCCTATCCTGAAGTTGCCTTGTAAGTTGCCTGATGGTTCATACTCAAGTCGTGTCCAAGTTGCCTCCCAAAGTCGTGCTAGAAGTCGTGTTGCCCCTGTGTGAATGGGCTCTAATCTTGCAAATCTGGCCTGTTATTGGGCTCTGAGGACAAGTTTGTTGACCACTGCTCAGAAATACTCAGAGACCGCTTGGATGCACACAGAAACCCTCAGAAAGGCTTGGAAACACTCAGGAACTGAGAATTTCAGAGTATGTCTGAGTGCATCCAAATGGATCCGAGTGTCACCAGCGCCCCCGCACCTCTGCCCAAAAGCAGTACTGCACACCGTAGAGGCTTGAATCCTACTTATGTTGCAATAAGCTTAAATTGTTTGGTTTGCGCAAAAGTTATAGCGTATGCAAAATAGGGGATAGTTTTATTGCATTTCTATTTATTTTTATTTTTTTTACTAGTAATGGCAGCGATCTGCGATTTTTATTGTGACCGTGACATTGCGACGAACAGATCGGACACTTTTGACACATTTTTGGGACCATTCACATTTATACAGCGATTAGTGCTATAAAAGTGCACTGATTACTGTATAAATATGACTGGCAGAGAAGGGGTTAACACTAGGGTGCACTGAAGGGGTTAATATGTTCCCTAGTGAGTGATTTTAACTGTAGTGGGAGGGGGGACTCACAAGGGGAGGAGACAGATGTGTGTTCCTCTGTACTGGTAACACACATCCGTCTCCTCACCTGACAGGACCATGGATCTGTGTGTGTAGACAGCCAGAAAGTCTAGGACGTCATATGACAATGGGCAATAGGGAAGTGGTTAAAGTAGAGTTCCACCCAAAAATGGAACTTCCACTTTTTGGAATCCTCCCCCCTTCCGGTGTCACAATAGGGAAGAAGGAAATTGCCGCTCCAGGTGAGTGCACTAAGCAATCAGTGTCCTCTCAGAAGCGTGGGTGCAGGCAATGCATGGAACAAAACTTGAAAAGAAAAGGTAGGACAGCCGCACTTCCAAAAATCCTTAAAAAGGTCGCCTTTAATAGTAAAAAGAAACAGCACTACAAATCACAGCAGGCAGTGGGGTTATAAGCTGACACGTTTCGCACTGTAAAGTCAGCGCTTAGTCATAGCTGACATTTATTTTCTAGTTTTCCTCCGGTGTCACATTTGGCACCTTTCAGGGGGGAGCAAATACATGTGTAATCCAGGTATTTGCTCCCACTTTGGGGCATAGGTCGCCTCAGCGATCGAGGTGACCTACGCCACTTCCGGCACTTACTCTGTCCTCCCCCGCTGTCTTCTGGGAGACACACAGGTCCAGTGGCGGTGCATCTATAGAGGGCGCCGGAGCACCGCCCCCTCTGGCTCTCGCACCGCCACTGATTACAATAACATAGATTCATGAATTGCAGGAAGTGCCTATCAGAGCCAGCGGTTTTCCGAGTACAGCCCTCAGCCTCCCGGAAACTTATCTAAGAGACTACGGGGGGTGGGTTCCTTAGATAAGACTGACAGGTGTCTCAGCCAATCAGGTTCACCAGTTCTGGTTACCTGATTGGCTGAAGCGTCATCAAGGGCGGGAGAAGACATCGAGGGACCCCCAGAAAGATAAGTGCCGGGCGGGGGGAGGAACATTTTACAGGGCACGGTGGCGACAATGGGAACAGTGGCGACAATGGGCACAGTGGCGACAATGGGCACAGTGGCATCAACTGGCACAGTGGCGACAATTGATGGGCACAGTGGCGACAATTGATGGGCACAGTGGCTGCGTTTGATGGCATGGCACAGTGGCTGCATTTGATGGTATGGCACAGTGGCTGCGTTTGATGGCATGGCACAGTGGTGACAATTGATGGCACAGTGGCTGCGTTTGATGGCAACTCACAGTGGTGACAATTGATGGCACACACAGTGGCTGCGTTTGATGGCATGGCACAGTGGCTGCATTTGATGGCATGGAACAGTGGCTGCGTTTGATGGCATGGCACAGTGGTGACAATTGATGGCACAGTGGCTGCGTTTGATGGCAACTCACAGTGGTGACAATTGATGGCACACACAGTGGCTGCGTTTGATGGCATGGCACAGTGGCTGCATTTGATGGCATGGCACAGTGGCTGCGTTTGATGGCATGGCACAGTGGTGACAATTGATAGCACAGTGGCTGCGTTTGATGGCAGGACACAGTGGTGACAATTGATAGCACAGAGACTGCGTTTGATGGCATGGCACAGTGGTGACAATTGATGGCACAGCGGCTGCGTTTGTTGGCATGGCACAGTGGTGACATTTTTTTGTTTTTTTCGTTTGCGCCCCCCCCCCAAATTTTGAGCACCAGCCGCCACAGCATAGGTCCCAGAAGACAGCATGGACCAGTGAGGACATGCAGCGTTTTTTAGGCAGACTTGCGATTTAAAATTGTAAATGGTCCCTAAAGGAAACAATATCAACTGGGCTGGCCATCATTTGTATATCTGTGAATGACTGCAGTAGGGACATTAAATCACAAGCTCCCTGGAGAAAAGAGAATTACATGAATGTCTTGTGTACTCAAGAATATGGAAATGTTTAATATAAATAAATAATAGGTCATAAAATATCGATGTTTGCGACTTCATCTAAAAAAAGGACCCTGTACATGTTTCAGCCTTTATAGATGAGTAGCATGTATTCCTCAGTACAGTCCCAAATCCTCATAGAACCTGGCAGGCAGCACAGCCAGCACACCATAGACTTTCACTGCTGCCTGCCCCAGCTTTGTTTTTTCTTCATTTTGTAGGCACAGGGCCGTCTTATTAGCATCATGGGTCCCTGGGTAAAGTAATGCTCTGGGGCCCCTACAATGGAGACAGTGAAGGTAAACAGACATCAAGTAGGTAGGAGGCAGACAAGCAGAGCTTCCCCTTTTGGGTGGAGATCCGCATTAACTACATGAACAATCATTCTGTAACAGCAAATACTACATTCATAAAGTGACAGAGATGCTAGACTGATGCCCCCCAGCACTCTGACCCCTCTACTCCGCAGATATCCCCCCAGCACTCTGACCCCTCTACACCCCAGATATCTCCCCAGCATTCTGATCCCCTCTACACCCCAGATATCCCCCCAGAAGGCTGACCCCTCTACTCCCCAGATATCCCCCCAGCACTCTGACCCCTCTACTCCCCAGATATCCCCCCAGCACTCTGACCCCTCTACTCCCCAGATATCCCTCCAGCACTCTGACCCCTCTACTCCCCAGATATCCCCCCCAACACTCTGGCCCCTCTACTCCCCAGATATCCCCCCAGCACTCTGATCCCTTCTACTCCCCAGATATCCCCCCAGAAGGCTGACCCCCTCTACTCCCCAGATATACCCCCAGCACTCTGACCCCTCTACACCCCAGATATCCCCCCAGCACTCTGACCCCCCTACACCCCAGATATCCCCCCAGCACTCTGACCCCTCTACACCCCAGATATCCCCCCAGCACTCTGACCCCCTCTACTCCCCAGATATCCCCCCAGCACTCTGACCCTTCTATTCCCCAGATATCCCCCTAGCACGCTGACCCCTCTACTCCCCAGATATCCCCCCAGCACGCTGACCCCTCTACTCCCTATATATCCCCCCAGCACTCTGACCCCTCTACACCCCAGATATCCCCCCAGCACTCTGACCACTCTACAACCCAGATATCCCCTAGCACTCTGATCCCTTGTACTCCCCAGATATCCCCCCAGCACTCTGACCCCTCTACTCCCCAGATATCCGCCCAGAAGGGTGACCCCCTCTACTCCCTCAGATATCCCCCCAGCACTCTGACCCCTCTACACCCCAGATATCCCCCCAGCACTCTGACCTCCCTACACCCCAGATATCCCGCCAGCACTCTGACCCCTCTACACCCCAGATATCCCCTCAGCACTCTGACTCTCTCTACTTCCCAGATATCCCCCCAGCACTCTGACCCCCTCTACTCCCCAGATATCCCCCAGCACTCTGACCCCTCTACACCCCGGATATCCCCCCAGCACTCTGACCCCCTCTTCTCCCCAGATATCCCCCCAGCACTCTGACCTCCTCTACTCCCCATATATCCCCCCAGAACTCAGACCCCTCTACACCCCGGATATCCCCCCAGCACTCTGACCCCTCTACTCCCCAGATATCCCCCCAGCACTCTGACCCCTCTACTCCCCAGATATCCCCCCAGCACTCTGACCCCTCTACTCCCCAGATATCCCCCCAGCACTCTGACCCCTCTACACCCTGGATATCCCCCCAGCACTCTGACCCCCTCTACTCCCCAGATATCCCCCCAGCACTCTGACCCCTCTTCACCCCAGATATCCCCCCCAGCACTCTAACCCCTCTACTCCCCAGATATCCCCCCAGCACTCTGACTCCTCTACTCCCCAGATATCCCCCCAGCACTCTGACCCCTCTACTCCCCAGATATCCCCCCAGCACTCTGACCCCTCTACACCCCAGATATCCCCCTAGCACTCTGACTCTCTCTACTTTCCAGATATCCCCCCAGCCCCCTGACCCCCTGTACTCCCCAGATATCCCCCCAGAAGGCTGACCCCCTCTACTCCCTAGATATCCCCCCAGCACTCTGACCCCTATACTCCCCAGATATCCCCCCAGTACTCTGGCCCCTCTACACCCCAGATATCCCCCCAGTACTCTGGCCCCTCTACACCCCAGATATCCCCCCAGCACTCTGACTCCCTCTACTCCCCAGATATCCCCCCAGTACTCTGACCCCCTCTACTCCCCAAATATCCCCCCAGAACTCTGACCCCCTGTACTCCCCAGATATCCCCCCAGAAAGCTGACCCCCTCTACTCCCCAGATATCCCCCCAGCACTCTGACCCCTATACTCCCCAGATATCCCCCCAGCACTCTGGCCCCTCTACACCCCAGATATCCCCCCAGCACTCTGACTCCCTCTACTCCCCAGATATCCCCCCAGTACTCTGACCCCCTCTACCCCCCAAATATTCCCCCAGCACTCTGACCCCCTCTACTCCCCAGATATCCCCCAGCACTCTGACCCCTCTACACCCCAGATATCTCCCCAGCACTCTGATCCCTCTACAGCCCAGATATCCCCCCAGTACTCTGACCCCTCTACACCCCAGATATCCTCCCAGCACTCTGACCCCTCTACACCCTATATATCTATGCTTTGGGGAGAGTGCAGGGGGAGAGTGCAGGGGTCCCCCATGCAGCTGGGGCCCCTGGGCAGTGCCTGGGTGTGCCCTCTCATTAAGACAGCCCTGTGTAGGCGAGGAGGTGTTTGACCTCAGAAAGAAGCAGTTCTGGTTCCTCTACCTTTGTAATTTCCTACAAACCTTTGTGAACTACCCAGCAAGTTTATTCCAAAACTCTGATCTGTAGAACCTCATTAGCTGATCTTCCAGTACGGCGAAGGAATTATATTGAAATATTACTCACTGACACCGTCGTATTGATGTACCTTGGAGCTGCAGTCCTTAATGTTCATTTGCTGATTACGGATGGCAGTAGAACTGTCTGGCACTAGGGAAATTAATAGTGACAACGACCAAATATTTATTTCCTAATTAATCTTCATTAGCGTACAAAGCAAAGTGGAAAGTATGTGTGTTATTGATAGGTCACTGGAGTCATTCCTGATATGTTTACAATATTTGTAATGATGAACAATCCAAGGCATTTTTCCATTCACTTGACATTAGTTACTGTCTGTTTAGCAAGTTGTCTATGACCTTTCATGGGTCCTTTAACCACCTCACAGATAAATTCATGATGCATGCAGCACTGTGTTCCCAACCAAAAATGGCTCAAAAATTATTTACCGTACCGTATATACTCGAGTATAAGCAGACCCGAATATAAGCCGAGGCACCTAATTTTACCACAAAAAAACGTATTGACTCGAATATAAGCCTAGGGTGAGAAATGCAGCAACTACTGTGGGGCCTACACACGCTTGGAATTTCCGACAACAAATGTTCGATGGGAGCTTTTTGTCGGAAAATTCGACCATGTGTAGGCCCCATCGGACATTTTCTATCTGAATTTCTGAAAACAAAAATTTAACAGCTGGTTTCTTAAATTTCCGCCAACAAAATTCGTTCTCATAAATTCTGAGCGTGTGTAGACAATTCCGACGCACAAAATTCCACGCATGCTCTGAATCAAGTACGAGACGGAAGCGATCGGTCTGGTAAAACTAGTGCTCATAATGGAGATAGCACATTTGTCACTGAAAAGCACGAAGATGAAAAAACACGAATCGTCTCTCACCAAACTTCTACTGACACAAGATTAGCAGAAGGAGCCCAAAGGGTGGCGCAATTGGTATTGAACTTCCGTTTTATTGTGCCATCATACGTGTTGTATGTGACCATGTTCTTGACGTTCGCAATTTCTTTTGTTGACGAAATGTCCGATCGTGCGTATGCGGCATTAGTTGAAAAGAGGGTCAACAATGTCCATCTGAAGCCTCACTGTGCCTATTTTTAGCCTCACTGTGCCCTTCTGCATGTCTCACTATGCCCATCTGCATGCCTCACTGTGTCCATCTGCAGCCTCACTGTGCCCATCTGCATGCCTCACTGTGCCTATCTGCATGCCTCACTGTACTCATCCTAATGCCTCACTGTGTCCATCTGCAGCCTCACTGTGTCCATCTGCAGCCTCACTGTGTCCATCTGCAGCCTCACTGTGTCCATCTGCAGCCTCACTGTGTCCATCTGTAACCTCACTGTGTCCATTTGCAGCCTCACTGTGTCCATCTGCAGCCACACTGTGTCCATCTGCAGCCTCACTGTGCCTACTGAGCCTCACTGTGCCCATCTACCTGCATCACCCCCATCTCCAGAACACCGGTGCTGTGACATGTAGTCAGTCTAGTCGGTGGCCACCCAGTGTAACAAAGCCCCGCCTCCTCCTCGTATGTGATGGAACACTGATCAGTTTCCCAGCAGCGAGTCAGTGTTCCACCTATCATGGACAAGGACGAGGAGGCGGCAGGGCTTTGTTACACTGGACGGCCCCCGACTAGACTGCAAGTCACATCCCTGGGAGATCAGGCACAGATGGACACAGTGAGACTCGAGTATAAGCCGAGGGGGGCTTTTTCAGTACAAAAAAAAAATGCTGAAAAACTTGGCTTATACACAAGTATATACGGTATTACATAAAACACTTTTGACAAACTTATATTTTCTTTATTTTTTAAGGTTTTCCTGAGGTGTGTCAATGTTCCCATCCTATATGTTCCTGGAGTACATTAATGCTTGGTTCACACTGGATACCGATGCAGCTCCCAGCAGGGGTCCTGTGCGTCCTGGTTTACTGTTTCAGGTCCGATTTCAGCTAAATTTTGGTCTGAATTCAGACCTGTAACAGACCAAAAGCTGCTGCGCTTTGTGAGCCTAACCCATTTACTCTACGCCGCTGTAAGTAACATTGGCGTATTACTTATCCTCAAAGAAATAGCGCTGTTACTTACGGTGGTGTAGAGTAAATGGGCTGGCGTTAGCGTGTGTAATTCAAATGTGTTGTTGGTGGGCGTATTTTATTAAAATTATCAATGACCCGATGCAAACGACGCTTTTTTTACACTGCGCATGCGCCGGCCATGGACGTATCCTAGTGCGCATGCGTGAAATCACGTCGCAAATAGTCAATGAAAACGACGTGAACGTAACTCATGCCCAGGCCCATTCTGGATCGGCATACGCAAACGACGTAAACGGCGTACAACACGACGCTGTCCTGACGTCCATACTTAACATTGGCTGCGCCTCCATATAGCAGGGGTAGCTTTACGCCCGAGATACGCTTACGCAAATGACGTAAAGGGAACGCCCTGGCCGCTCGTATGTTCGTGGATTAGCGTAACTCGCTAATTTGCATATTCAACGCAGAGATCCGACGGGAGCACCCCTAGGATCCAGCGTAACACTACAACTAAGAGACGACGGTGTAATATACTTACGCCAGTCGTCTCTTAGCGTTATTCCGGCGTAATTCTTTGTGGATCTGGCCCTATGTGTTCTAGTTCCTCTTGTTGTTTTCTCCAAAATAAAAAATAAATAAAAAATAATCTAATAGAAAATCTGAGAACCTTTCATAATAGCCTCAACAGATGTGTGTGCAGACCAAGTTGTGGCACAGCTGAGTGTACATTTAAAGAGGTTTGCGAGCAGGGATGTAAGAAGCTTTTATTGCCAAAGAGACAAAGTATGTCTCTTCTGCAATAAAAAGCCTGCCTTCTAGCACTTTCTTAACAGGTAAAGTTCTACTTTAAGTTTTTATCCTAGCAACAAAGTTGCTTTAAGTAGTTTTCTTATTCTTTTCCAGTTTGCTTAAGCCTTCCATTGTCCTCCATTCTTCTCTACTCTTACCTTGCATGTACAGTAAATAGTAGTATAGTTGGCTTTTTCACTGGTTCTTTGTTCA
This sequence comes from Rana kukunoris, assembly GCA_029574335.1. Classification (NCBI taxonomy): domain Eukaryota; kingdom Metazoa; phylum Chordata; class Amphibia; order Anura; family Ranidae; genus Rana; species Rana kukunoris. Next base: position 37,843,705 of record CM056056.1, on the reverse strand, counting down.
TTCACTTGCGTTTGCCAACAATTGTGCTGTGTTTCTGTTCATCATTATATTTTTTATCTTGTTGCTCACTGTTAAGTTTGCATTCTTGTTTGTAAGCTTCCACTTCTCTCAATGTTAAAGCGGAGGTTCACCCAAAAGTGAAGCTCCGCTTTTTGGAACCTTCCCCCCCTCCGGTGTGACATTTGACACCTTTCAGGGTGGAGGGGGTGCAGATAACTGTATAAAACAGGTATTTGCACCACTTCCGGGTATAGACTCCCGCGGGAGTCCGGCCCCTTCGCGTCACACCCCATTGTGTTCTGGGAAACACTCGGCTCCCAGAACACAGCGGGGACCAGTGGGAACTGCACAGCGCGACTCGCGCATGCGCTGTAGGGAACCGGGAAGTGAAGCCGCAGCGCTTCACTTCCTGATTCCCTTACCGAGGATGGCGGTGGGGAAGCCGAGAGCCGAGCTACCGATCGGCTTCGGCTGCCGACGTCGCGGACGACCTGGACAGGTAAGCGTCCATTTTTTAATGGTCAGCAGCTGCTGGCTTTTGAAAAAAATAAAAACATTTCAAGTGAACCACTGCTTTAAGCACTAGTGTTGTTATGGGTTCTGGATTCTTTGGGCCAGATTCACAGAGCCCTTACTCCGGTCTATCTCACGTACCGGAGTACTTTCAAATTACGCGCGTCGTATCATTAGTTTGAATCCTCAAACCATGATACGACGGCTTCGGGCTTCAATCCAACTGGCTTATGTGTTCGTACGCCTTCGGATCTACGCTGCAATAATTTTGCGGCCGCTGGGTGGAGTTCACGTCGTTTTCCGCGTCGGGGTATGCAAATGAGCTTTTCCCGACGATCCACGAAGTTACGATCGTCCTTCGCAATCTCTTACGGCATCTGCAGTCATCTTTTTGCTGCATAAAGTTATTCCAGCTATTAGCTGGTCTATAGTTAGACGGCCCATGTTAAGTATGGCCGTCGTTCCCGCTTTGAGTTTCAAATGTTTTATTTTTTTTTGCGTAAGTCGTCCGGGAATAGGAATGTACGGAAACGAAAAAAAAAATGACGTAACAACGTTATTTCGCGCAATGCACGGCGGGAAATTTCAGAACGGAGCATGCGCAGTTCGATCGCCGCGGGGACGCACCTAATTTAAATGCTTCACGCCCCCTAATCGCGTATTTCGATTCCGCCTCGGGAAAAAACTACACCGCCATACTTTACGGGCCAAAATCTACCTGAATTTGTCGTAGAGCCAGGTAAAATACGGCGGCGTAGTGTATCTCTGATACTCTGCGCCGATGTAATTGTACCTGAATCTGGCCCTTTGTTTGCAATTTTCAATTCTGGCTATACAGTACTTCACAAGTCAGATTAGTGAATTGGTCTCTTGACATTCTATGGGGTCTATTTATCAATGACACAAGATGTGCACACATGATTGAATCATCTGTGAAAAATGTGTGAATCTAGGGTGAGAACGTTGATAAATACCAGTACAAAATAACACCAAATATCACCAGTAGAGATGGGTCGAACACTCGAAACCGAACGGCGAATCCCATTAAAGTCTTATGCTGCATACACACGATTGGAATTTCTGACAACAAATGTTCAATGGGAGCTTGTTGTAGGCATTTGCTTCGGAATTTGCGACGGCAAAAATTGAAGAGCTGGTTCTCAAATTTTTTCCGACAACAAGTTTTGATGTCGGAAATTGTGTGTACACACTTCCGACGCACAGAATTCCACGCATGCTCGGAATCAAGCAGAAGAGCCGCGCTGGCTATTAAACTTCATTTTTATCGGCTCGTCATATGTGTTGTACGTCACCTCGTTCTTGACGTTTCGGAATCTCCGTCAACATTTGTGTGACCGTGTGTATGCAAGACAAGTTTGAGCCAACATCAGTTGGAAAAAAATCCACAGTTTTGTTGTCGGAAGGTCCGATCGTGTGTACGCGGCATAAGGGAGTGGAACAGGAAAAACCTAAAGTGCCCATTTTGAAAGCTTATATGCAAGTAATTGGCCATAAAAGGGGTATGGGGTCCATGTACTGCCCTGGTGGACATGTATCAATGGAATTTTGTTTTTTTAAACAATCCTTTTTTCAGGAGCAGTGATTTTAATCATGCTTAAAGTGTAACAATAACAACAAAATATTCTTTTAAATACAGTGCATCTGGAAAGTATTCACAACACTTCACTTTTTCCACATTTTGTTATGTTACAGCCTTAGGGCCCTTTCACACTAGCGGACGAACGGTCCGCTCATTACAAGTCCGTTTACGGACTTGTAATGGGTCCCTATGGGAGCAGATCCGTTAGCGGATGATGCATCCGCTAACGTCCGCTCGATCCGCATCCGTTTTTGCGGACGGAAGAATGTCCTATTTTTCTTCCGTCCGGGCAAACGGATCGGATGCAAACGGACAGACGGTCCGTTTCCATCCGACTCCCCATAGGGGTCCCCACTGTGCAGGGACCGCCCCGTCCGCCCGACAGCTCAGCGGAGACCCCCCGCTGAGCTGACGGACACACGGAGCGGACCGAAAAACGGACCACTCCGTGTGTAAGGACCCTTATTCCAAAATGGATTCAATTCATATTTTCCACAAAATACCACAAACTATACCCCGTAATGACAACCTGACAGGACATAAGTATTCACAGCCTTTGCAATTACACTCAAAATTTAGCTCAGCTGCCTCCTGTTTCTACTGATCATCTTTGAGATGTTTCTACAACTTGATTGGAGTCCACCTGTGGTAAATTCAGTTGATTGGACATGATTTGGAAAGGCACACACCTGTCTGTAGAAGGTCCCACAGTTAACAGTGCATGTCAGAGCACAAAACAAGACAACCATGAAGTCCAAGGAATTGTCTTCAGACCTTGGAGACAAATTTGTATTGAGGCACAGATCTGGGGAAGGGTACAGAAACATTTCTGCAGCAGTGAAGGTCCCAATGAGCACAGTGACCTCCATCTTTCATAAATGAAATAAGTTTGGAACCACTAGGACTCTTCCTACAGCTAGCCAACGGGGGAAAAGGGCCTTAGTCAGAGAGGTGACCAAAAGCCTGATGGTCACTTTGACAGAGCTCCAGCATTTCTCTGTCGAGAGAGGAGAACCTTCCAGAAGAACAATATCTGCAGCACTCCACCAATCAGGCCTGTATGGTAGAGTTTCCAGACAGAAGTAGACATGTGCACACTGAAATGTTTGTTTCGTAATTTCGTTTTCGTCCGAAAAATAAATGTATTTAGTTACTCCCGAACTTCGTTTTTATTTATTTTGTTTTTCGTTAAAAAAATGCATTTGTCCAAAAATCCAAATTAAGGTCGAATCTGTCATTGAAGGCTTATGGTGTCTGTCGAATGTTCTAAGAAAAAAAAAAAAAGAAGAAGATTCGTCAGAATCTTAAAAAAAAAAAAAAAATTGACTCTTCATGTCTCTCTTTGTCGAATCTTCATGTCTCTCTATGTCGAATCTTCATGTCTCTCTATGTCTAATCTTCATGTCGCTCTTTGTCGAATCTTCATGTCTCTCTATGTCGAATCTGTCATTGAAGGCTTATGGTGTCTGTCGAATGTTCTAATAAAAAAAAAAAAAGATTCGACAGAATCTTAAAAAAAAAAAAAAAAATTTGACTCTTCATGTCTCTCAATGTCAAATCTTTATGTCTCTCTATGTTGAACAGGGATGGACTGGCCATTGGGACTACAGGGAGTTTCCCGGTGGGCCAATGGGTCAGTGGGCCGGCTTCAGTGACAGCAGACCGCCCCCCCATCCGCTCCTGTCTCTCCCTTCTTGCAGCGCTCACCTCCTCTCCCTCCCTGCAGTGCTCATCTGGGGGGAACAAAGAAGCAGAGGGAGGACCAGAGGAGCAGGGGGGAAGACATAGGAGAATGGGGGAGGGGACAGACAGCTGACTCAACAGCTATGGCCTGGGAGTTTCTCACTTCTGCCTAATCTTGTCCCATAAGGGGGGGCACCAAACTGATTCTTTGCCCCGGGTGAAATAATGTCTAGCTTCCCCACTGGTACTGCCTATAAGAGGACCAGTACCAGCCGTTCTACTCTAATAAAGTAGAACAGCTAGTGGCTAGTGAAGGGGGGGGGGGGTGTGCGGGAGTTGTCCGGCCGCCATGAAAGAGACCTGTCAAAGTGGGCCAGTCTGGATAAAGTCCAGGGCCAAATTTTTGTCCCAGTCCAGCCCTGATGTCGAATCTTATCTCTCTATATCAAATTTTTTTTCTTTCTATGTAGAATAATATTGGACTAATAGAGTTAAGGTTAGGCACATTTGACCGCAACGAAAATGAACATAAAGCATTTGTTTATGTCGGATCTTTCGGTTTTCGTTTTCTGTGCTTTCGTTATCGTTTGTTAAAACGATAACGAAAATACCTGAAATTCGGACGAAAAATGCATTTTGGCAGTGAGCTTCATGTCCTTCATGATCCGTCATGTCCGTCGGACAGATTCGATGGTTAGTACACAAAAGCATCGGACCAAAAACCCGCGCATGCTCTGAATCAAGTCGACGCATGCTTGGAAGCATTGAACTTTGTTTTTTCAGCACGTCGTTGTGTTCTACGTCACCGCGTTCTGGTCTGATCAGATTTTTGGCCCGATGGTGTGTACGCACATCAGACCATCAGACCACTTCAGCCTGGTCCGATGAAAACGGTCCGTCTGACCAGTTTCATCGGACCCTCTGATCGTGTGTACGTGGCCTTCGAGTTTGATTTACTAAAGGTAAATATACTGTGCACTGCAAATGTTGTCACTCTAGAGCTGAGGGGAAGCTCTGCTAATTTCTTTCATCCAATCATGTGCAAGTTGCTGTTTTTTTATTGTTCTTGCATGTGATTGGATATTCCTTGCAAATTGAAGCTTTACCCCATTTACTAATTTCTGGATAAAGTGCACTTGCAGTGCACAGTATATTTGCCTTTAGTAAATAAACCCCCATGGTAAAACATATGAACAGGACACCTTTATTGCCACAAAAAATAAAAATAAAATAATAATCTTTCAAGGCATGTCTCTTCTTCTGCATTAAAAATCTTGGCTGTTCACAATTTTTTTCATTTTTTTTTTATTAAGGTTTCACTATGTGATGTGAGACCGACTGCACACACTTGGTTTAATGTAATCTGAAGATTTAGAGTAAAAAAGCTTTGAAATAATAACCTCAAATCATTAACCTAATGATAAAGTCATACACGAATGACAACACTAAATATATTAACGTCTTTTGCCTATTCTTTTTATTTAATACAATTTCAAATACGGAATATCAATTGCAGTGTTGTTCAGCCAAATCGTCTGTGATAATTGAAAGTTGATGGGTCAGAAGCCATTACCACATTTTGTCAACAGTTTTCATTTTTCTTTAAAGAATAAGCTAGTCTTTCCAAAAAAAAAAAAAAATATGTATTTTTTTTTACGGGTTAAAACAATATGCATTTATTTATTTTTTTGCTAGGAGCCTGCAGACTGTCTGTGTAGCTGTTTGCTCATGCCTCTGATACGGGGAGGCAATTACTGAATAGGCATGTGCAATATGTTTTGTTCCAAATTAGTTTTTTAATGAATTTCAACAAATTCGTTAATTTCGAAATATTCAAATTACCGAAAACCCTTTTAACAAATTTTTCAGAATATTCATAAATTCGTAAATGAAAAAATTAGTAAATTCGAAATTAGAAAATTTGAAAACTCAAAAATCTGAAATAATAACTTAACCATTACTAACTATTAATTTATAGGTATGGGAATTTAATTTCAAATTTGGCAGTGAGCTTCCTGTCATTCAGTAATAGACATGTGCACTGGCAAAAAATGTGTTGGTTTTCATTTTTTGTTAAATTTTTCAGGTCATTTATTATGATCGCAATTGGTAAATTCGAAAATTAGTAAATTTGTAAATTCGTAAATTTGAAAATTTGAAAATTCGTAAATTAGAAAATTTGAAAATAAGGAAGAAAATCCGATTTTTTTTTAAGTATAACTAACTAACTAATAATAACTAACTATTAAATTATAGATATTGGAATTTCCTTTCAAATTTGTCTGTTAGTAAACATAACAAATACAAATTTATGCAAAGTTACGAATTAACTGAAATAACGAATGCCGTATCTAAACAAATGAAATGTAACAAATTAATAATAATAAATAATAATAATAAAAACTTTTTATTATTATCATCTATTATTAAATTGTTCCATTCCCTTTGTTTAGTTGCGGCAATGGTTATTTTGGATAATTTGTAACTTTGTATAAATTCGTATTCCTTACGTTCACTAACAGACGAATTTGAAAGGAAATTCCAATACCTATAATATAATAGTTAGTTATTATTAGTTAGTTAGATAGTTATACTTTCGAATTTTTGGATTTTCTTTCTTATTTTCGAATTTTCAAATTTGCAAATTTACCAATTGCAATCATAATGAACGACCTGAAAAATGTAACAACAAATAAAAACCAAACATTTTTTGCCAGTGCACACGTCTATTACTGAATGACAAGAAGCTCACTAAGCTATCTAGAGAGCTCAACAGTGCCCTGGTAGTTCATTACGAAATCACAAGCCGACAGCCCAAAGGTTGTTATGATGCGGCCGGGTGGGCAGAGCATTTTTTTTTTAATTGTGACAGCGAACAGAGGGAGAAGATCCCCGTTCACTGTCAAAATGGGGGATCAGGGGGTGCGGTGCATCTGTACAATGTTACAAATGGCGAACATATCCTTTAACCACTTGCTGACCGTATAACTTGGACATATGGCAGCAAAGTGGCACGGCTGCGCCGGATCTCATACTAGGTACACTTCCGGGTCTGAGGCATGCATGCACGTGTGTATAATCGCAGCGGGAGCTGATTGGTGGGTACTGTGGACTCGATGTTTTCCGGCACACACTAATCCTTCGATACAGAGGGAGAATGGCGGTCTGCCTATGTAAATAAGGCAGATTACAATTCTGTCAGTACAGATGCCATGAATCCTTTGTTCCTGCAAAGCAGGATCACATGGATCCATGCCTTCCCCCAGTACAAGCACCATGTTTTACAAGCCTCTAAGGAAACTGAAAATCTAGCTTCCTCTAAATGAGAAAATTACCCTGTATTCCCTTCACCTACCTAGAAGGTCCCAGTGTGTGTGTGTGTGTGTGTGTGTGTGTGTGTGTATACATAATGCCCCCAACTACTATTTCCTACCATATTTATTCATCACAGGAACTTATATAGCACTGTAAATTTTCACAGAACTTTACACATTGTACATTCAAATCAGTTCCCGCCCCCAAGGAGCTTACATTCTAAGATCCCTAAATCCCTTTCATACATACATATACTAGAGACAATTTTCCTACCAACATGCCTTTGGAGTATAGGAGGAAAACCACACAGGCATAGGGAGAACATGCAAATTCCATAGTGTCGTGGTTGGGCTTAAACCGATGACCCTACTGCTAGGTGGAAGTGCTAACCACTTAGCCCACTGGGCTATAGTCCATTGCTGTTCCTGACTTGAGTCCTTGATGGCCTCCATGCTTGCTTCCTATTTGTATAATGAAAGACAACGAGCTTGCTATCACTCAGTTGGCTGAACCCTGCTCACTCCTAGTGCTTTGTGGACAGGGCAAAAAAGGCATCAGCAAGCTGAGAAATTTTAACCACTGCAATGGCTACAGCATGGTCCTCCATTTCTAGTTGGGTGTTCATAGACATCCTCCCAGAACCCCATCTTGTGCATGCTCACAAGGACACGCATCGGCCACATTCTGTGACTAGTGTGTCCTTTAAATACAGCTATTTACAGATTTCAGTAAAGGGTCAATCACAGTAGCCCTTTACCATTTGATTAGCTGTGCCCAATTACAGATGATCACATATAAACAGCCCTTTCCTCACCTGCTGTGTCTGTCTGAGAAAGGGAGAGCCGATAACTGGCAAGGCTGTCATTCAAAGTGTGACAGCGCTGAAAGCTGAAAATTGGCCTGGGCAGGAAGTGGATGAAAAGTGCCCAGTATTGAAGTGGTTAAGAACACTTGCCAGTCAAAACCATTAATTACTTTTTTCCACCTCAATTCTTTTTTCACATCAAAATTATGTCAAGACAATAACTATAGCTGAAAAAAAGGAACTGATTTATTAAAAGATTCTATAGATCTCTATTGTGTAAAAAAAAAAAAAAAAATCATTTTCAAGTACTGAACATGTTTTCGTATTTTCACCATCTTCACTCCTCGATGCAAGACGAGTTCCTGAGGTTGGCTGGATCAGCAGCCGCATTTCATCAATTAACCATACTCTTTGTTCATAACCTTGCAATCCATCAGTGCTTGACAAAACGCACTGTATAGGTGCAATGAGAAAATGAATTGTCGAAATTGTTTACTTTGCTTTTTGGAACTTTGACCTGCAGAGATTATAATGTATTGTGTTTGCTGGCAGGAAAATCCCAACAGATAAAAAGAATGTTTATGTAAATATTCATTGGACTGTAGCTTACTTAAAGGAAACGTCCTGTTCTTCTAAAAAAAATAGCATACATTACCTGTCATGTCATGTTCATTCGGTGACCTTAGTATATTCCTTGTATATTGCCGCGTACACACGACCGCTTTTCATGACGAGAATAACGCCATTTTTTAAATTGGTCATTAACCCCTCAGCGGTATTCCCGAGTCGGGTTTGGGGTGGAATTTCAGAACCAAAAGCGGTAATTCCGAGCCAGACTCGGGATCGCCTCGCAGTGTCCACAGGCAGGGTGTTACTTACCTTGTCCCTGGATCCTGCGATGCCTCCCAGCTGTGTGAGCGAGCGGTGTCCTCGCTCGATTCACACAGTGCCTGTGTGCCGCCGAGCAACGTTCCCTGGGACGTTGCGACGCACAGGGGCAGAGATCGGCGCCAAATTTCTGCGATCCACCAATCAAAACCTGCTCCAGAATCCGAAAGCCAACTACAAGTCCAAAGGAGAAAGAAGATTCGCGGTCCAAGGTCCCAGACTATGGAACGCTTTACCAACCAGCATTCGGTTGGAGGAGAATCACTTAGCATTCAGGAGAAAGATCAAGACTCATCTCTTTTAATATCAAAGGAGACAGGAACAACAAGCGCCCAGAGGCAATTTAGTTTGCATGTGCTGCGCTATATAAGTTTTCATTCATTCAAATTTAAAAAAGTAAATAAACACAATACATACAGTATACTGTAATCTTACAGATTACAGTACTGTATGAAAAAAATACACACCCCCATTTGTCCCTAGTGGTCTGCCCAGTGTCCTACATGCACTTTTATATAATAAATAATGTTCTTTCTGCCTGGAAACTGGAGATTGTCCATAGGAACCCAAAAGTGTCCCTTTATGTCAAAAGTGGTTTTGGACCAGCTAAAAAAAACAGCGATAATAAATTATTTACACTTGCAGAATTGAGCGATAGTGATTTGTGGGGAAATTCGTCATCAAACACTGAAAGTAATAATTGTTATTATTATTTGTTATAATTATTTATATTTATTTATTATATTATAATTTATGATTTTGTTTTTCCAATTTTTTTATACCCGGGATGTCTACTAAATTCTTGTTTGGACAGATTTAAGTGAGTTATTCCTTAGGCCGCGTACACACGATCAGTCCAAATCGATGAAAACGGACTGAAGTTCAGTTTCATCGGTCCAATCCGACCGTGTGTAGGCCCCATCAGTCTGTTGTCCTTCAGTCCAAAAATTTAAAACTTGCTTTAAAATCGGACCAATGGACGCCTAACGATCGTTCAAAACCGATGGTTAGTACGCAAAAGCATCGGTTCAAAACCCGCGCATGCTCAGAATCAAGTCAACGCATGTTTGGAAGCATTGAACCGATGAAACTGTACTTCAGTCCGTTTTCATCAGTTTGGACTGATAGTGTGTACAAGGCCTAATCGTGTACACACGATCACTTTTTTGTGATGTAAAAAAACGTTGTTTTATCTCACAAAACAAAACAGCGTTTTTCAAACCTCATTTTAAAAAACACTGTTGCCTACACACCATCGTTTTCTGAAAATGCTCTTGCAAAGTGCGGTTACGTACAGCACGTACGACGGCACTCTGTTCCATTGAGGCTCCCGTCTCATAACTTGCTTCTGAGCATGCGCGGGTTTAAAACGTTGCTTTAAACGTCGTTTTGCCCACACACGATCATTTTTTATGACACAAAAAACGACATTCAAAAAAAGACATAAAAAAATTGAAGCATGTTCGAAGTTTTATTTGGTCGTTTTTCAGAAGACATAAAAAGACGATTTGCACACACACGATCATTTTAAATTAAGTTTTTTAAAACGTTGTTGTTTTATTTCATTACAAAAAACCACCGTGTGTACGCGGCATAAGAATTGCAGGCCTACAATATAAAACGCCAAATTATCCAGCAAAATAATGGTGCCGCTTTCAGCACCTAAAATCTGAAAGAATCATACCGCCAGGGAGGTTAAAAATGACCGTATGTAGGCTCCAGAGCATTTTTCTTGTCGTTTTTCACATCGTGTGTGGGCTTTAACGACGGGGAAAAAACGAGCATGCTCAGAAGCAAGTTATGAGACGGGAGCACTTGTTCTGGTAAAACTAGCATTTGTAATGGAGATAGCATATTCGTCATGCTGTAACAGACTGAAAAGCGCAAATCGTCTCTCACCAAAATTTTACTAACACAAAATCAGCAAAAGCAGCCCCAAGGGTGGCGCCATCGGAATGGAACTTCCCCTTTATAGTGCCGTTGTACGTGTTGTACGTCACCCCGCTTTGCTCCAGATTTTTTTTCACGATCGTGTGTATGCAAGGCAGGCTTGACAAGAATCACGTAGAGAAAAACTTTGTTTTTTTTTCATGACATTAAAAACGGTCGTGTGTACACGGCATTGGACTTAGAACAAATATGCAGAAGAAAAGTTTGGACTTCATTCTGACTTTCTTGGTTTTGATCCTAGTTCCAGGTCAGCATTTTTCAAAGCTTTAAAAACAAAGACAAGTTTTAAAAATATTGTAAAAAATGTAAGTTACACCCAAGCATTTAAAATCAACCACCCCCCCCCCAAAAAAAAAAATTGTCCCACCCCATATGCACATATGAATATAAATGCAGTGTCGGGGTGCCTATGCATGAAAACCTTGATTGCCCCACACAGGTTACTTATCACTGTGCACGCCTGAGTGAGAGTAATATTTCTACCACCAGAGCTCCAGGGTAGCTCTAAACCATGGGTCTTCAAACTATGACCCTCCAGATGTTCAAGAACTACAATTCCCATCATGCCTAGTCATGTCTGTGAATGTCAGAGTTTTACAATGCCTCATGGGATGTGTAGTTCCGCAACAGCTGGAGGGCCATAGTTTGAGGATCCCTGCTCTAAACTGATGAAGTGTAGGGATTGTTAAAAACGCCACCTTTAGAAAAAAAACGAGGATTGGTGGAATTTCACAGGTGTACCCAATTTTACGGTTTTGCATGTTTGGTATGCATTACATCTATACATAAGTTTGTTTCCGGGAATAGAAGCTAAGTAGGGAAGCCTATGGACATAAGATAACATTACCAACACACGGGGACCGAACCCGTTAACCTAACTCCGTAACTTAAGAACAAGAAAAAAATTCATCCAGGAGGGGGCGCGCATCGGCAGGGCATATAGGAGCGATGCACGTCAACCCCCCTATCGTCCAGAAGAAGCCGTTGACGTCACGGGTCCCGGAGGGCAGAGTGTCTGATCCCCGGAGCACTTTGGAATAGGAGACGCAATACGGAGATACCCGCAGCTGGCAGCCGCTTGTGTACGAGACACCCCCTCCAGGGGGTTGTGCGGTGCAACGTTTATCTCAACAACTCTTTGGTTGCAACCACAAAACCGGAGTCTCTCTCTCCCTGTGATACAACGCAAATCCATTTAGCCACCACCGTGAATAAAGAAACTATAAGTGTTACCTTACCCATACAACGATGGACACGGTAAGGTGATACACACATGGCTCATGCAGGGATCTTTGCATGGCTCGCATTAGAGCCTCATCACAGTATCTATAGGAGAGGTATCCCTAATAAGGAAATTAACAGCGAACACGAACTGCCCTTTGTTTCTGCTTAATTGGTGCCTGTTTAAAACTTAATTTACACAGACACCTTTCTGTGGTGCATCTATCTCCAGGTTTTAAACTATTTTTTGATTGATTTTTATGGAATCTATTATAAACGGGACTACATCATTTATCACCTGATTTACCAGCAACATATAATCATTTACTACATCTGATGCCGCGTACACACGGTCGTTTTTTGCGATGAAAAAAACGACGTTTTTTGTGAAGTAAAAAACAACGTTTTTGAAACGTCACTTTCAAAGACGATGTTGCCTACACACCATCGTTTTTTTCACAAAAAACAAGGTTACGTTCACCACTCTTTTCCATTGAAGCTCGCTTCATAACTAGCTTCTGGGCATGCGCGGGTTGAAAAACTTTGTTTTAAACGACGTCTTTGCTACACACGGTGACTTTTTGTGAAACAAAAAACGACGTTTTGAAAAACGACACAAAAAATTCAAGCATGTTGGAATTTTTTTTGGGTCGTTTTTTTTAAGACAAAAAATGACGTTTTGCCCACACACGATCAATTTAAATGACGTTTTAAAAAACGACGTTTTTTTTCATCGCAAAAAACGACCGTGTGTACGCGGCATGAGACTTCATTACCATTAGCATCTACATGTCTTTGATGATGCTGGCCTCATAGCTACAGGGTTGCTGCTTTACGTCCCACCTGACACCAGCCTCCGCTATTTCTATTCCCCGCGGGGACGCACTGATTGGATTCTGGTCCCGATTATTTCATATTTGATTTTTAATTTATTGCGGTGTATTACCGCTGGGAACTCCAATCAGTGCGTACACCTACGTCCGGACACCTGTTTTTACTGTTGTTTCATGTTTGTATTTGTCTTTGTGTGTTGGTCACCAATTCATATACAGTGGACTGTCTGTTCACTGGTGCACCTCTGTTTGTCAATAAAGAGACCAATTGGTCATTAACTGTTTTCAACTACCTTTCATTAGATTGGGGGAAGTTCTTATGTATCTCTAAATAAATGTATATATATTTTATATGTAGTATTGAGTATGGCCCGTTATTACCTATAGTAGCTTCTTTTATCATCAGAGATCCCTTCCACTCTTGGAGACCCTTTGCTTGAAAGTCCGCCCTTTTTTGTCCTCTTGGTATCCATTTACTTAGCACAATCTCATCTTCAATTGTTTACAAAAAACTTGGGAAATATATTGCATTTGTATTCCCTAAAATTTAACTTTAGTGTATTTTCCAGTGAAAGTTTGCATTTCTAAACTGTGGAGCTAATAATGTGGAACATAAATAATTGGAGGTACCACCATTTTATTCTCTAGAGCAGGAGTTCCCAACCACCGGGCCGCAGCCTCTCTGCAGCCGGTCAGTATGGTGATGGGGCAGGGAGGCAGAGCCCTGCCACTTGCTTAAAGCGGAGGTTCACCCTAAATATAAGCCCTCCCATGTGATCCAGCATACTGGCGTCAGTGCCAGTATGCTGTTTTTTTTTTTTTTAAATCCATGTACTTACTGTCTTATGCAGAATTTTATTTTTTTTACCCCGCGGTGGACGGCGCCAGTATAGCGCGTCACATCTTACGAACTAACTAACATTGCTGATTGGAGGAAAGGCACACACCCCCTCTCATCATAGACTCTCGGAGGTGTTTTGTAACAGGACCAGCTTCCTGCTAATCTATTTTAGCATTCTCCCCTGACAGACATTTCAGGCTGCATTTGTCTAACGTGTTAGAGAATTTGTCAGGAGTTATCAGGCTGATAACGGAGGAATGGGTCAGGAGAGAGCTATGGGACCCAGCTCATTGAAGAGAGATAACAAAACACTGCAGATATATGTGCCCAGCTCAAATTTCATGAATCAGGTTTACATCCACTTTAAAGCGGAGGTTCACCCTAAATATAAGCCCTCCATGTACTTACTGTATTATGCAGAATTGTATTCTTTTTACCCCGCGGTGGACGGCGCCAGTATAGCGCGTCACATCTTACGAAAGTACCCGAAAAGGACTCGGGTAATCTCGGCGAAAATGTGGCGCCTGCGCACAGACCTAGGAGCTGACTGCGCAGGCGCCGTATTTCTCCGAGTCCTATTTCGGCGTTTTTCCCAGGGCGTGACGCGCCATAGCCGTAGGACTCGGAGAAATACGGCGCCTGCGCAGTCAGCTCCTAGGTCTGTGCGCAGGCGCCGCATTTTCGCCGAGATTACCCGAGTCCTTTTCGGGTACTTTCGTAAGATGTGACGCGCTATACTGGCGCCGTCCACCGCGGGGTAAAAAGAATAAAATTCTGCATAATACAGTAAGTACATGGAGGGCTTATATTTAGGGTGAACCTCTGCTTTAAAGTGGATGTAAACCTGATTCATGAAATTTGAGCTGGGCACATATATCTGCAGTGTTTTGTTATCTCTCTTCAATGAGCTGGGTCCCATAGCTCTCTCCTGACCCATTCCTCCGTTATCAGCCTGATAACTCCTGACAAATTCTCTAACACGTTAGACAAATGCAGCCTGAAATGTCTGTCAGGGGAGAATGCTAAAATAGATTAGCAGGAAGCTGGTCCTGTTACAAAACACCTCCGAGAGTCTATGATGAGAGGGGGTGTGTGCCTTTCCTCCAATCAGCAATGTTAGTTAGTTTGGCTGTATGCCCAGACATCACACTCTGATAAACACTGTGTTAAACAAAGAAAATCTCCTATCATCATCTGAACTTTCTAAACAGTATATAAATGTGAAGACAGCAGATATACTGTACATGTAAAACTTATGTAGGGAGATTTGGTTCATCCCGGTGTATCATCTGAAGCTCTTCACTTCTCTGGGTGTATGGAGGGTTTTCTTCCACTTTAAGTTAGAAACATACATGAGCTTCAATTAGGGTTGCCATCTGTTCAGGATTCACCGGGACAGTTCGGGTTTAGAATCATGTGTCCGGGTTTCAGACTGAGACCAGAACTCATTATTCAGACCGGACTAAGTCTCCCCCTCCCCCTTCTCTCTCCTGCCTCTAAGTGAGTAAGCTAAAGAAAATCAGGGTTCTCAGAGCACTCGTTACATCAGATCTCCCCTTTACACCAGAGGCTATGCCTTCCAACATTTTGAGATGGGAATGATGGCCACCTATCAGCAAAAGTATGCAGGCATAGGACATGCCCCATACCACGCCCCCTTAAAGGAGAATTGTACAAAAAAACAAGATTGATTAAACCCACAAGTGCTTTTTTACCGCTACTATTCCTTTTATATTGGCTTTTGGAATTTACAAATGCAGCAATTTAGAAATCAGATGAAAGGTTTAGCACTGGGAAAAAAAATTGAGAGATAAGAAGTGCATTTTATATACATCTATATAGATCACACCAAAATGAGGGACAAATGGGGAGGAATGAGGGATAGCGGGACATTGCTCCAAATCAGGGACAGTCCCTTGAAATCAGGGACTGTTGGGAGCTATACCAGGGGAGCTATGCTATGCCTATGCTACAGTGTTCCTCCTTACATCAGAGTCCTCTCCGTACACCAGAGCATCCCTTATGTTTGAGTCCTCAGAGTTCTCCTTTACATCAGTGTCTGCAAAGTCCCCCATTAGAGTGAAAGGGAACTCTGCGAGTTCAGATGTAAAAGGGGAACTCTGCAGATTCAGATGTAAAAGGGGAAGCGCTGCAGATTCAGATGTAAAAGGGGAACTCTGCAGATTCAGATGTAAAAGGGGAACTCTGCAGATTTAGATGTAAAAGGGGAACTCTGCAGATTCAGATGAAAAAGGGGGAACTCTGCATATTCATATGTAAAAGGGGGAACTCTACGGATTCAGATGTAAAAGGGGAACTCTGCAGATTTGGATGTAAAAGGGGAAATCTGCGGATTCAGATGTAAAAGGGGAACTCTGCAGATTCAGATGTAAAAGGGGAACTCTGCGGATTCAGATGTAAAAGGGGAACTCTACGGATTCAGATGTAAAAGGGGAACTCTGCAAATTCAGATGTAAAAGGGGAACTCTGCGGATTCAGATGAAAAAGGGGGAACTCTGCAGATTCATATGTAAAAGGGGAACTCTACGGATTCAGATGTAAAAGGGGAACTCTGCAAATTCAGATGTAAAAGGGGAACTCTGCGGATTCAGATGAAAAAGGGGGAACTCTGCAGATTCATATGTAAAAGGGGGAACTCTACGGATTCAGATGTAAAAGGGGGAACTCTACGGATTCAGATGTAAAAGGTGAACTCTGCAGATTCAGATGTAAAAGGGCAACTCTATGGATTAAGATGAAAAAGGGGGAGTGCTGCAGATTCAGATGTAAAAGGAGAACTCTGTGAATTCAGATGTAAAAAGAGAACTCTGCGGATTCATATGTAAAAGGGGAACTCTGCGGATTCAGATGTAAAGGGGGAACTCTATTGATTCAGATTTAAGAACTCTGCAGATTTAGATGTAAAAGGGAAACTCTGCAGATTTAGATGTAAAAGGGGAACTCTGCGGATTCAGATGTAAAAGGGGAACTCTGCGGATTCAGATGTAAAAGGGGAACTCTGCGGATTCAGATGTAAAAGGGGAACTCTGCAGATTTAGATGTAAAATGGGGAACTCTGTGGACTCTGATGCATAAGGGGATCTGTGGATTCTGATGTAAAAAGGGAACTCTTGTGATTAACTTCATATGATTAGAAATGTTATTTAATAGAAACATCTATGCATAGTTTATCTATGCATACTATGAAAACAAATTGCTGTGCGACGCTGAAGCGTTCGGGTTTGACTTGAAGAAAAGGTGGCGACCCTAGCTGCACTGCATCTAGAAAACACCCACAAACAGAATCCCTGCCATCTGTTACAAGCCTAGTATTGCCAGAGTCACAGCGTGTTCACACTCGAATGACTGTACTAGGGACATCTGACTGCGAGCATCTCAGGAGCAGGGACTGATATTTATGGATCTATGTACTCTCCGAAGTCTTCCATAATAAGCCATCGAGGACACAAATTAAATTAATATTTTTTCACAGTTTGATTGTTGAACTGCCCTGCTTTCGAATCAGTTCATCTGTCAGAGTTGGACTTTCAATAAAGGACAAAATAGACAAACCTGAAGACTTGTAAAGACAATCATCATGTTAATTACTTATTGAACAGGAGACAGATGGATAATTAAAAGAGGATTGATCTTCAGAGCTGGGCCCGCATGTGCCTATGTGATGTGGCTTTAGACTTGGTATATCAGGGAACGTGGGGTAGGCTTCCATATGCTCACAGTAAATGCTTTGTTGTTCAAATACAAAATAAATCTTGGAAGCTTCCTATCTGCAGCTCTGTCTATTTGTTGCGGATCTGCCTGAAGCTCTTCATGCTGATCACGTGCCGCTGTCCTACTGCGTAAAAAGACTAATGCAAGACTATCATAATCCTATATGGCGGGAGAAGGAATAGCAGACTGGGTTACTTAGGTCAGGCTCAAACAATTCTTTTCATCACACAACGGACTTACATTTTGAGGCATGAATGGCTATTTATTCTTTGCTGTTTACTGTGATAACAACCTAATGCTTTCAACTTGAACTGCTAACATGTAATGTTTCTTCAAGGCGAAGGTTACCTACCACCCTGGGATGTTTGGAGGGCAGACAGGTGATGGCAGGGGTTTGTGATAGGTTTTATATATAACAAAATTCTGTTTAGCTACAGAGAAAGCAGCAACAGATAAATAACGAAACATACATACTGTATTCTATTCTACCATATTTTCCGACGTATAAGACGACTTTTTAACCCATGAAATTCTTCTTAAAAGTCGGGGGTTGTCTTATACGCCGGTAACCTAACATGCAGACCACGGCTGTCCCTTTTTTCAAAAGCCACGCCTCCTCCTTCTTTTGTTCCATTTAAAGGCGGAACACTCGGCTTCCCAGCAGAGCCTCTGATCAGTGTTCCGCCTATCGCGGATGCCCTCTCGTCCTCGGACGAGAGGGCATACGTGATAGGTGGAACACTGAACACAGTGTCTCCTGGAAAGCTGAGTGTTCCATCTATAACAGCACGAGGAGGAGGCGCGGCTGTTGAAAAATAGACGGCCACGGTCTGACAGATTCTGCATGTCAGGGATAAGGTAAGGAATCTTCGAGACATGCAATGGCACAGTGAGGTATGCAGTGACATATTGAGGCATGTAATGGCACAGTGAGGCATGTAATAGTGGCACAGTGAGGCATGTAATGGTGGTACAGTCTGGCATGTAATGGTGGCACAGTCTGGCATGTAATAGTGGCACAGTCTGGCATGTAATGGTGGCACAGTCTGGCATGTAATGGCACAGTGAGGCATGCAATGGCACAGTGAGGCATGTAATGGCACAGTGAGGCATGTAATGGCACAGTGAGGTGAGGCGAGGCATGACTAGTAGAAAGGGGGTAGCCTTACATGGTGAGTCTATGCCAAAACCAACATTTTAGCTGGAAAATTAGGGGGTCATCTTATATGCCCAGTCGTCTTATACGCCGGCAAATACGGTATTCAGATAATGCAAAAAAAAAAAGCATAAAGACCAAATTGGACCTCAAGCTGGCTTCTTCTTTCTGTGGTAAAGCAAGTGTCAAGCCTGTGATAGAGAGTCATAGTTACATCCATAGTTACATAGTTTGTCAGGTTGAAAAAAGACACAAGTCCATCTAGTTCAACCATAAAAATTAATAAAATAAAAAATATCATACAATCCCATCTACCCAATTCTACAGTTGATCCAGAAGAAGGCGAAATACCCCAGCAGAGCATGAGCCAATTTGTTACAACCTGGGAAACAAAATCCTCTGGATCAACTTTACCTATAAATGTTAGTACCCAGTTATATTATGTACATCTAGGAAATAATCCAGACCTTTCTTAAAACAATCTACTGGGCTGGCCAGAACCATCTCTGCAGGGAGTCTATTTCACATTTTTACAGCTCTTACTGTGAAGAAACCTTTCCGTATTTGGAGATGAAATCTCTTTTCCTCTAGATGTAAAGAGTGCCCCCTTGTCCTTTGTGTTGACTGTAAAGAGAATAACTCAGCTCCAAGTTTACTATATGGACCCCTTATATATTTGTATATGTTGTTCATACCCCCCCCCCCCCTTATTCTCCTCTTCTCAAGAGAAAATAAATTCAGTTCCTCTAATCGTTCCTTATAGTTGAGCTCCACGATGCCTCTTATCAGTTTGGTTGCCCTTCTCTGCACTTTCTCCAGTTCTCCGATATCCTTTTTGAGAACTGTGGCCCAAAACTGAACTGCATATTCCAGATGAGGTCTTACTAATGATTTGTACAGGGGCAAAATTATATCTCTCTCTCTGGAGTCCATACCTCTCTTATACAAGAAAGGACTTTTCTGCTCGCTTTGGAAACCGCAGCTTGGCATTGCATGTTATTATTGAGCTTATGATCAACTAAAACCCCCAGATCCTTCTCCACTATGGATCCCCCCCCCCCCGTTGTACTCCCCCTAGTATGTATGATGCATATTTTTAGTCCCCAAGTGCATAACTTTACATTTATCAACATTAAACCTCATCTGCCACATAGTCCACCACTTAGACAGAGCATTGAGGTTGGCTTGTAAATTGGAGACATCCTGCAAGGACGTTATTCCACTGCATAGCTTGGTGTCATCTGCAAACACAGAAATGTTACTTTTGATCTCAGACCCAATATCATTTATAAATATATTAAAAGGTAAGGGACCCAACACTGAACCTTGGGGTACACCACTGATAACCTTCGACCATTCAGAGTAAGAATCATTAACCACAACTCTCTGAATCCTGTCTTTCAGCCAGTTTTCTATCCATTTACAAACTGATATATCTAATCCTGTAGACCTTACCTTACACATGAGCCGTGTGTGGGAAAATGTATCAAATGCTTTTGCAAAATCCAGGTATACCACGTCCACTGCCATGCCTCGGTCCAGGGTTTTACTTTATTTATTTTTTATTTTTTTTACAAAATATTTTATTGAAAGAATAGAGCATCAACAAAAAAGAAATCCAGGTGTACATACTTCTCTTTATACAAATAAATCAGGTTTGTTTGACAACTTCTGTCTTTCGTGAATCCATGTTGTCTGCTGCTTAAATAGTTTTTTTATTTTTTTCAGCAAGAACTCATCCATGTGGTCTTTTATTAATCTCTTCAGTATCTTCCCAACTATAGAAGTTAAACTAACAGGTCTATAGTTACTTGGTAAAGAACTTTTTCCCTTTTTTTAAATATGGGCACTACATTGGCCCTACGCCAATCCAGTGGTACTATTCCCATCATTAATGAGTCCCTAAAAATGAGATACAATGTTTTTGAAATTTCAGAGCTCAATTCTTTTAGGATCTGTGGGTGGATGCCACTGGTCCAGGTGCTTTATCCACCTTTATTCTGCCTAAATATTTCTGGACCATATCACCTTTGAGCCATTGTGGATTTGGGGCTGTGTCACTCCCACCCCCATTATGGACATGAGCTCCCCCATGCTCCATTGTATACACAGAGCTGAAGAAAGTATTTAATACATTTGCCTTCTCTTTGTCCTCAGTCACCCACTCTAGATTATTTTGTAAAGAGCCTACATGCTCAGACCTGACCTTTTTACTATTAATATATTTGAAGATTTTTTTGGGGTTTGTCTGCTTAGTTGTCCATTTAATGTGTGCTCCTTTTCGCTGGAGCTGAGAACTTGCTATATCTATATATTTATAATAAATTTCTCCTCACCAAGCTTATGGTTCTGAAATTGTTAGTCAGGCTGACAAAAGACAAAGGTCCATCTAGTTCTGGGGTCTCCAAACTTTCTAAACAAAGAGCCATTTTATTGTCCTTCAGACTCTAGAGGGGCCGGACTGTGGTCAGTGGGAGTGGAAATGTCCCTGGCATCATTGGAGGTAAACATCACCATATTTGGTATTGGGGAGGAATAGCACTCCATAGTTGGTGTCATTTGGAGAAATACTGCCTCTTTGTTGGTATCAGTGGGAGAAATGGTGCCCCATTGTGGGTGTCAATGGGAGAAATTGTGCCCCACAGTTGGTGTTATTGGGCAGAATAGTGCCCCATTATTGGTATAATTGGGGGAAATGGTGCCCCATTGTTGGTGTCTTTGAGGGAAAAGGTGACCCATTGTTTGTGTCATTGGGGGAAATGGTGACCAATTGTTTGTGTCAGTTGGCAGAATAGTATCACGTATGATGTGCAGCACAGTGGTGTAGTGGTCAGCACTTTCACCTAGCAGCAAAAGGGACGCAGGTTAAAATCCTGACCACATCACCATCTGCCTGGAGTTTGCATGTTCTCCCTGTATCTGCACGAGTTTACTCCGGGTACTTCGGTTTCCTCCCACACTCCAAAGACATGCTGGTAGGTTAATTGGATACTCTCCAAATTGGCCCAGTATATTTGTGTGTATGACGGTGTGTCCCAAGCGTGTCGAGATCCTACAAGGTAAAGAACCGCACCAGCCATGGAAGACACTGGCTGCAAAAAGCACCTAGAGGCGATTCAGTTTGCATGTGTAGCGCTATACAATTCATTCAACAGTGGGAAGAATAGTAACCAAAGTGCCACATCCAGCCCATGGGCTGCAGTTTGGAGACCCCTGATCTGGTTCAACCAAAAGATTCCATATAAAATCTACATTTTGAAGTCTCTACAATGGATGAACATTGGATTGCTCCTAAGTAGGGATGAGCCGAACACCCCCACGTTCGGTTCGCACCAGAACCGTCGAACAGACCGACCGTTCGCGCAAACATCTAGAACCCCATTGAAGTCTATGGGACTCGAGCGTTCAAATTCAAAAACGCTCATTTTAAAGACCAATATTCAAGTTATTGTTGGAAAACGTCTTTGAGAACCCGGGTCTTGCCCGAGGGAACATGTATCAATGGAAAAAAGTTTTAAAGACGTTCAGGAGTCCTGAAAAAACAACAGTTTTTAAAACCTTTTTTCCATTGATACATGTTCCCTCGGGCAAGACCCAGGTTCTTAAAGACGTTTTCACAGGCAAACTATAGACACCCAGCAGGTACAATATTTAAAAGAATCTTTCAATTTTTTTTATTGAAACATTATTAAAATCACTGCTCCAGGAGCAGTGATTTTAACCACTTCAGCCCCGGAAGGATTTACCCCCTTCCTGACCAGAGCACTTTTTGTGATTTGGCACTGCGTTGCTTTAACTGACAATTGCGCGGTCGTGCAATGTGGCTCCCAAACAAAATTGGCGTCCTTTTTTTCCCACAAATAGAGCTTTCTTTTGGTGGTATTTGATCATCTCTGCAGTTTTTATTTTTTTTCGCTCTATACAAAAATAGAGCGACTATTTTGAAAAAAATGCAATATTTTTTACATTTTGCTATAATAAATATCCCCAAAAAATATCTAAAAAAACATTTTTTTTCCTCAGTTTAGGCCGATACGTATTCTTCTACATATTTTTCGTAAAAAAAAAATCGCAATTAGTGTTTATTAATTGGTTTGCGCAAAATGTATAGCGTTTACAAAAAAGGGGGTAGTTTGATGGCATTTTTATTAATATTTTTTTTTTTTACTAGTAATGGCGGCGATCAGCATTTTTTTTCAGCACCGAGACATTATGGCGGACACATCAGACAATTTTGACACATTTTTGGGACCATTGGCATTTTTATAGCGATCAATGCTATAAAAATGCATTGGGTTACTATAAAAATGCCATTGGCAGTGAAAGGGTTAACACTAGGGGTCAGGGAAGGGGTTAAGTGTGTTCCTGGTGTGTTCTAACTGTATGGGGGGGGGGGGGCCTCACTAGGGGGAATCACTGATCTTCTGTTCATACATTGTATGAACAGAAGATCAGCGTTTCCCCCGCTGACAGGAACGAGAGCTATGTGTTTACACACATAGCTCTCGTTCCCCGCTCTGTAACTACGTGCTCTCGCCCAGCAGTGCCACCGCCCCGCCGTATAACTGCGGTGGGCGGTCGGCAAGCAGTTAATGATGCTTAAATTAAAAAAAATTAAATAAAATTCCTTTAAATATTGTACTTGCTGGGTGTCTATACGTGTGATAACGTCTTTAAATAGCACAATCACCTGCTTGCCAGTAAATTAGGAAGAACTGATCTATCTAAGCTATACAGTGTATAAATATATGTACAACTCCTAGGGATGTATATATATGCTCTACACACTGTAAATTAAGCTAAACTGACTAGCCTGCCTGCCTGCTCTATCTAGCTATATAAAAAGACAATCTCTCTGTCTCTCTGACTGCTCTCATTAACAAGCCAGAACACACTACACAAGGCCGCCCAGCAAGCGGCCTTATATAGTGTGGGGCGTGTGCTAAATCCATGAGGCATAATTGGCCAAAGCCACCCAGGCTTTGGCCAATTATGGCTCTTCGTTTTTTGTGTGCTGTGATTGGCCAAGCATGCGGGACATACAGCATGCTTGGCCAATCATCAGCGCGCAATGCCGCAGTGAATTATGGGCCGTTTTGCGCACTTCGAATTTGGCGCGAACGACCGCTTTTGTTCGAATTTCGTTGAACGTACGAACAGACAATGTTCGAGTCGAACATACGTTCGTATCGAATGCGAAGCTCATCCCTACTCCTAAGTATAATTTGTTCTCTACCTCTTGGCGTATGAGCGGTCCCGTGTTTATAATGACCATTTGGAACATGGCAGCTGTCCTTCACAGTGTTAGTACACTTTGCGGTATTCTCTAACTTTCTCTTAGAACATGGGGGCAGTCTTATGTAACGCAACAGCAGTAAAGTGAGTTGCAAGAAAGGCCATGCAGAGCCTCTCTGCACGAGTGTTAATTTTGACGTTAAATTTCAAATTAGTTTTAGTCATAGTGTTTTGACTAAAATGCCTTTTCAGTTTTAGTGCTATTTTAGTCATCTGAATCGTTTTAGTCGTATTTTAGCTAACTAAAATCTCCAGTATTTTAGTCAACTTAAATCAAATAGGTTTAGTTAAATTGTAAGGCATTGTTTAAGCATTTCTCTAGAATTTCCAAACTCATTCTATACTCCTGGAGTAAAAATTGAATAACATGTTATTATTTATGGTATTACGGTTTGAACATGTACTACAGACACAGATTTAGTCGTTGTGATATATGAGGTCTTTGAAAAGAAAGCCAGGTTTCAAACAAACATAGATATTGCTTTTTGACAAATAAAAGTGCAACTTTAAAAAACAAAACAAAAAAAAAAAAATTAACCTCTAATGGCTGTAAAGCCACTGCACATATTACCTGAATATATTGGCAACATCAAATATTAAGAGAAAAAGCCTCTTTCCTATTTTTTTTTTCTTTCAGCACGTTAGTAGATGCAAAATATCAAAAGACCCTTGTGCCAATAACAAAGCGCATTGATAAAAAAAAATACTAGTGAAGCTGCTCCCCTTAGAGTGTAGACGTGCTAAAGTAAAAACTTGCAATACTATACATTCTATTGTAACCTATATAGCTATTGCGTATATGTATCAATTGTATAACCCCTATAATTAGCTAGTCTATCAGAGTATTCTAGGCCTAATGATATAATGTTAGTTATGAAGACATACACATTTGCTTATCAAACAATGTTACATTTATTTCCCAAGAAAATAGGAACATGACAAACATGATAAACAGCAGATATCTATGTAGCCTATAACAATAATAAAGACACTTATCACCTCCTCCAGGTAGAATTCTTGCTGGCTGAGCTAAAGATGGAGAAAGAGTGCTCTCTGTTTCAAACAGTCCTATTTAAAGAACCTCAATCGTAACTCATTCAAACTTCCCCCATTGCCAACCCCTTTGCTTCTGGACCAATTATAGTGTTCACAGGACAATCCTCCTCAATAGATTATATTACTGACTGTCCTGCCATACTTGGCCTCTGGGGGCAGTATTGCCTATATCATCTCCAGTAGCTTGCTGGCCTTTGATCATCGCCATTACTTATGTTGACAGTTACACCTCCTTTTGAAGCTTGCTTGTGGTGGGGCTAATAAAATGAATCTCGCAGACAGATTGTAGCCATTAGTTTCATGTAAATTTAGAGGTTTAACTGGCTACATTCCAACCTGGGGGGGGGAGGGGCATTCTGCCCTCCAGGAAACTGCAAGCCTGGCTTGATGATCGTTGGGAATGGAAACAGATATGTAGAAAATCCAGAAATTATATTAATTCATGTTGCCTTCCAACACATGCTAACTTGCAAAGTGGTAATAAGGAAGCGCCTTACGTTTCGTCGTACAACGTCATCAGGAAGCTTGTTTATGTTTCGTCTTACAACGTCATCAGGAGGTTCCTGATGACGTTGTAAGGTGAAACGTACATTAAGGTGCATTCTGGTCACATCGCATCCAGGTCCCAAACTTCTGGTTCCATTCAAGCCAGGACAGTGGAATGCACACCGACCTACAACGCAAGCTGGGCAGTGATGATTCCTGTTTAGTGGGTTATGCAGATTATGCGGGGAGAAGGCACTTAAGAATGTAATTGGGCATTTTCTTATTTGCGTTTAAACTTATTAAACAATTTTACACTATGGTTCCCTTTTGTTTTCCTTATTTTTGATGACTTCTATGGAGGAGAGGTGGATTTAAACTTAAAGTCTCATGTTATATTTATTGATGTTTAAGCAAGTCTAAAGACACTACCTACTCACTGGACTGGATTATCTTATAATTTTGTCCACAGCATTCATTGAGCACGTTGCACTTTATTTTTGCATTAGAAATTGATAATTGTGCAAAATATCATTGATGTATTTATTGTGTTCACGTGATTGCATCATTAGTGCCACCGCACTCCTGATTACCACCTAGAAGATACCGCTATTTATTCTTATGAGGTGTTAATTTTGACATTTAATTATTTTGATTTCGTTTTAGTCATTGTCTTTTGATTAAAACGGCGTTTTAGTTTTAGTCGTATTTAGTCATCTTAATTGTTTTAATTTTAGTTGTATTACAGTGTTGCCTTATGAGTTTATGTGAAATCTCCATTAATATCTGTAAAATATTGTAATTATGAATACATTTAATTTAGCTTTGTATCTATGTAACAGTAGGTCGAAGAAGTCTAGGTTAAGCAGACAAGATGGTGCCTAGGCTTGTGTATACAAACAATGAAGATCCAAACCTCATTGTTGTACACACACTCACTTCAAAGAATCCCATGCTGGGATATGCAATGAAGGGAGGTCAACCAGTAATCAATACTTAACTTTCTGGGAAAATTCAATTAAATCTCCTGCCCAGAATAGTCACAAGGATTTGCATTAAAGGGGGCTGACTTATGCAAAGTATAGGAATTGGAGATCTAGCCAGTCCATAACCAGTAATAGGTAAGTCTTCTAATCAAGAGCCATGCTATGCCAACCAATGAGGCTTCAGCCTGTAATGATATACATGGACTGGATGGGAGGGAAATCTTTCACTTCATGGGAAAGCAGCCATCAGAATGGAAATATAGGGTAAATATGGGAAAGGTCTGCCTTACTTGTAACTGAATAAGTTTCTAGATTAATGTATTAAGGAATATACTCTGTATTCCTTCATGTAATTCTTTCATTTTAACCTAATATTTTCTCCCTTGTTGTAGACTATAGATAGATACTTTTAACTATTCCCTAATAAATGTTATTGTGTTAAAACTTTCACTCTTGGTCATTTAACCCACATCATATTTTTGAGATATTAAATCTTAAATATAATAAACAGGTAACATTAGTCTACTAAAATAGTGTTCATTTTGTCGACTAAAATATTTTCGTTGATAAAATTAAAACTGCTCAACACATCTGCATGTGCACCAGATTTTAAAAGACTGTGGCACTGATGAGGGGTGTGGGGCCACCATTACAGGGACTGAAGTTCCTTATTAAGCCTCACTTATTAAACTATGGCATGTTTTTTTACCCTCTTCTGAAAACACTCCTTTACCTTTTTTTTGAGACACGGCTCCTGCTACTCTTCAATTTCAAGAAGTTGGGACTTTCCTTAAACACTTAAGGACCGCCGCACAACTATTTACGTTGGCAGAATGGCATGGCTGGGCACATGGACGTACAGGTACGTCCCCTTTAACCACTTAAGACCCGGACCAATACGCTGGTAAATGACCCAAGGTGTTTTTGCGATTCGGCACTGCGTCGCTTTAACAGACAATTGCGCGGTCGTGCGACGTGGCTCCCAAACAAAATTTGCGTCCTTTTCTTCCCACAAATAGAGCTTTCTTTTGGTGGTATTTGATCACCTCTGCGATTTTTATTTTTTGCGCTATATACAAAAATAGAGCGACATTTTTGAAAAAAAAACACTATTTTTTACTTTTTGTTAAAAAAAAAATCAAATAAACTAAATTTTAGTCAAACATTTAGGCCAAAATGTATTTAGCCACATGTCTTTAGTAAAAAAAAAAATCGCAAGAAAAAAAATAGCTACCTAGCGGGAACAGCGACACTAATACAGCGATCAGAAAAATGATCGCTTAGTGACGCTGGCAATAGGGAGTGAAAGGGTTAACTAGGGCGGTTAAAACTTTATTAGGGGGGGTGGGGGGGCTATCCTGAACCTAACACTAACTGTTTTTTACACTGCCTGTCACACTGACACTAAATGCAGTGATTAGATCACTGCATTCAGTGACACTGTGACAGGGGGTGGGGGGGGGCGATCACAAGGGGTTAATATGCCTATGTGAGTGTGTGTCAGTGTTGTGTTGGTGCACACTTACTTGTGATGTCTTCTCTCATCAGCAGCGCTGGGAAACAGCGCTGCGATGAGAGAATACATCATTTCCTCCTTCCTGTGTAAACACAGGAGGAGGAAGTGACAGGTTGGGAGCGCGCTCCCATTGGCTGGGAGCGATCGCGGGGGGGCGGGTATTCGCCGACATCCGCCCCCAGATCCCGGATCGCTCCCGGAGCCAGGGGGACCCCCGCGCGCCGCGGAGGGGATCCCGATGGGACCCCCGAACCGCACTTAGGCGGGGACGTAAATTTACGCCCTTGTGCCTGTACGTGCTATTCTGTGGCCGTATATGTGCGTGCGGGGGTCCTTAAGTGGTTAAGATGCCGAGTTGTGGGCGCGGCCCGGTTCTGTCCTCCATGACCGCGGCTGCGGGTCCCGCAGACCCACTCGCCGCCGGTGTCCCGCGATCGGGTCACAGAGCGAAAGAACGGGGAGAGGTAAGTGTAAACAAACCTTCCCCGTTCTTCCTAGTGTGGCTGTCAGTGATCCTATGTTCCCTGTGTTAGGGAATGACGATTAGCGATGTCACACACACAGCCACGCCCCCCTCAGAAAGAACACTCCCATAGGTCACAGTTAACTCCTACAGCGCCCCCCGCCCCTGGTTAACCGCTTTACTGCCACTGCCATTTTCACAGTAATCAGTGCATTTTTATAGCACTTTTCGCTGTGAAAATGATAATGGTCCCAAAAATGTGTCAAAAGTGTCCGCCATAATGTCGCAGTCATGAAAAAAATCTCTGTTCGCCACCATTAATAGTGAAAAAAAATATTACTAAAAATGCCATAAAACTATCCCCTATTTTGTAAACGCTATAATTTTTGCGCAAACCAATCAATAAATGCTTATTGCGATTTTTTTTACCAGAAATATGTAGAAGAATACGTATCGGCCTAAATTGAGGGGAAACTATTTTTTTTGTTATAATTTTTTTGGTGGGATATTATTATTGAATTTAAAAAAAAATGCAGCGGTGATCAAAGACCACCAACAGAAAGCTCTATTTGTGGGAAAAGAAAACGCCAATTCTGTTTGGAAGCCACGTCGCACGTCCGTCAGTTAAAGCCACGCCGCAGTGCCGAATTGCAAAAAGTGGCCCGGTCATTGACCAGCAAAATGGTCCGGGGCTGAAGTGGTTAAATATAATAAACAGGTAACATTATCCTACTAAAATAGTGTTAAATTTGTCGACTAAAATATTTTCGTTGGTGAAATTAAAACTGCACCACATTTTAAAAGACTGACGCTGATAAGGGGTGTGGAGCCGCCATTACAGGGACTGAAGTTCCTTATTAAGCCTCACTTATTAAACTATGGCATGTTTTTTTACCGCCTTCTGACAACACTCCTTTTTACCTTTTTTTGAGACACGCCTCTTGCTACTTAATTTCAAGAAGTTGTGATTTTCCTCAAAATCTATTATATTTTTATATCTTTGATTTAAAAAAAAAATATATAAATATATATATATATATATATATATATATATATATATATATATATATATATATATATATATATATATATATAATATTATTTCACTAGATTATTTGTTTGTGGTCATTTTGATTTATACTGTACACATCATTATTCAAGAGGTTCTTTGATTTTAAAACTGCTCCATGTTTTTTTTTTTTTTTTTTTGCATACTCCTATTGTTTAAAGCATGTGTGAATAAATAATTTCTTGAATATAAGAAAACAAAGATGTTTGCATTAAAAATAACAAAGCAAAATAATCGTTTAAATTATAGTATTTTATGATTTAATTTTGAATATGTCATGTTTTGTTCCAAATGTTTAAGGTCTGCATAGCTAGATCTTGTATTAAATAAATTTCATATAATAAAATGACATCTTTTAAATGGGTTTTCCAGCACGATCTGTTGTATTGTCACCATGCTCAGATCTATACTGTCCTCTATTTTTCAAATGGACATCCATTTTTCTCTGCTGGCTCTCAGACCGATATTATTTTATGCAGTGCATGTTATGGTTGGAAGTGAATGATAGATTATGTCTTGCAAGAAGGGAATCTAGTTTATAGTGAGAAAACAGCATTGCATCATGTCTGTGAAAGTTCTCATTTATCCAAGTAGTAATGGTATAGCTAGTAATAGTCAGCCTCATTCCACTGGACTTCTTCTGTATTGTTAAAGACATTTCACCACTCATCATCACTATGGTGACTGGATTATAAAAATAGAGCGCCTTTGGTAATGTTTTTGGACAATCAACATCTGCCTTGACCCAATTAACCGCTTAATGGAGGATTTGGCTGCTAAATGACCAGGTCATTTTTTGGGATTTTTTGGGATTTGGCAGCGCCGTTCACTTTAGCGGGACTTTACCGTTGTTTTAGTGGCGCTTTTCGGCTACTAGCGGGGCACTTTTAACCCCCTAGCAGGTGAAGAAATAATTAAAAAACGGCCCGGCGGCAGGTGCTTCTGAAGCACTGCCCATGCATTCCAATGGGCAGGGGCAGTTTAAGAGCGCTATATACAGCGCTCCAAAACCGCCACAAAGATGCTGCTTGCAGGACTTTTCGTAACATTCCGCAAGTGCACCGCCCCAGTGTGAAAGCACTTGGAGTTTCACACTAGGGTGGCATGGGAAATGTTTTTCTGGCGCTTTACAGGCGCTAAAAAGCCTAAAATACACCTTAAGTGTGAAAGTAGCCTTATCGGAATCATCCCTTGAAGTCACTTCAGAAACTGACACTTCTGGAAGTGTCGATTTTCTCCATCCAATGCTGAGCTTAGCGTGTTCTCCCATCCACTCTTATGTCACTACACAAAAGCAGGATATTATCTATTATCTTCATTTTGGAAACAGCATTCATTTCAAGCTTAACAACAGAGTTGCTTTAGGTTATGAGTAAGGGCTCCTTTAGTGTGAAACATGTCAACACATCTCCTTCAGGTTTGGTGTTGTGATGTTTTATTTGTGGATATTGTTTCAATAAAGTTTGGAGTTAATACAGTGTGCAGCGATCCACTTGTGAAGGGTCACTTTAAAGTATAACTAAGGCTGGGTTCACATCTCCGTGTGGAGCAGCTCACAGCAGGGGTCCGGTGTGTCCCTGTTCATCATTTCAGGTCCAATTTCAGTCCAAATTTTGGGCTGAATTCAGACATTTGTTTTTGATGGAGCGGAGAGGGATTAAAACGCCTTTCAGGTTTTTATTGCTGTCTGTGCACCCATTAACCACTTAAGACCCAGACCTTTAGTCAGCTAAAGGACCCGGCCAGGTTTTGCTATTCGGCACTGAGTCGCTTTAACAGACAATTGCGCGGTCGTGCGATGTGGCTCCCAAACAAA
This sequence comes from Rana kukunoris, assembly GCA_029574335.1. NCBI lineage: Eukaryota > Metazoa > Chordata > Amphibia > Anura > Ranidae > Rana > Rana kukunoris. The sequence continues at coordinate 37,812,484 of CM056056.1, read as the reverse complement.
ATTGGCGTCCTTTTTTCCCCACAAATAGAGCTTTCTTTTGGTGGTATTTGATCACCTCTGTGGTTTTATTTTTTTGCGCAAAATAGAGCGACAATTTTGAAAAAAATGCAATATTTTTTACTTTTTGCTATAATAAATATCCCCCAAAAATATATATAAAAAAAGTTTTCCTCAGTTTAGGCCGATACGTATTCTTCTACCTATTTTTGGTAAAAAAAAAATCGCAATAAGCGTTTATCGGTTGGTTTGCGCAAAAATTTGTAGCGTTTACAAAATAGGGGATAGTTTTATTGCATTTTTATAAAAAACATTTTTTTACTACTAATGGCGGCAATCAGCGATTTTTTTCATGACTACGACATTATGTGCTTGACAGAGAAGGTGGTGTCACCCTCCTGGCCGTGCTGTCTGCTATAGGTGTTTGAATCACAAAAATGGGTGGACAAAATTACAAATCCTTTGGAAGATAACACAATCCACATATGTGTTTTCAACTGTTTGAATTATATTTAGCATTATATCACCTGATGGTTTAATTACCCATGTATACCCGAATATAAGTTAACATAAATATATTATATATAACATAAATTTTACCACAAAAAACTGGGAAAACATATTGACTTGAGTATAAGCCTATGGTGGTAAATGCAGCAGCTACTGTAAGTGGAAACGATGGTCAACAATGCCCATCTGCAGCCTCACTGTGCCCATTTGCCTCCTCAATGTGCCCATTTTAAGCCTCACTGTGCCCATTTTCAGCCTCACTGTGCCCATCTATAACCTCACTGTGCCCATTTTCAGCCTCACTGTGCCCATATGTAGCCTCACTGTGCCCCTTTTAAGCCTCGCTGTGCCCATTTGCCTCCTCAATGTGCCCATTTTAAGCCTCACTGTGCCCATTTTCAGCCTCACTGTGCCCATCTATAACCTCACTGTGCCCATTTTCAGCCTCACTGTGCCCATTTGTAGCTTCACTGTGCCCATGTACCTTTGATCCGCTGTGTCAGTATTGATAAGAAGGGAAGGGATTTGCACCTGATTACGCTGTACATTGTCCCTCTCAGATGATTCACAGCAGGGCTGTATGTATAGGAAGTCCGCGCCGTCCATTGTACTGTAACAAAGCCCTGCCTCCTCCTCGTCACGGACAGATGAGGAGGAGGCGGGGCTTTGTTACAGTGTACAGCGTAGACCGTGCCGACTTGCTATACATACAACCCTGCTGTGAATCATCTGAGAGCGACTAGGTGGGGGCTTTGTTACAGTGGACAGCGCAGACTTCCTACACATACAGCACTGTTGAGAATCATCATACTTTGTGGCATTTGTGTAGTAATGGCTTTCTTTTGGTGACTTGACCATGCAGCACATCTTTCTTTAAGTGCCTTCTTATTGTGCATCTTGAAACAGTCACACCACAAGTTTTCAGAGAGTTCTGTATTTCATCTGAAGTTATTTCTGGGATTTTTTTGCATCCTGAACAATTTTTCTGGCAGTTGTGGCTGAAATTTTAGTTGGTCTAACTGACCGTTGTTTGGTTTCAACAGAACCCCTCATTTTCCACTTCTTGATTAGAGTTTGAACACTGCTGATTGACATTCTCTACTCCTTAGATATCTTTTTATATCCCTTTCCTGTTTTATACAGTTCAACTACATTTTCCCACAAATCCTTTGACAATTCTTGCTTTCCCCATGACTGAGAATCCAGAAACGTCAGTGCAGCACTGGATGAAAGATGCAAGGTTCTGTCAGGAGTCAAGAAACTCAATGACCTTTTATACACGCACACTAATTACAAGCAAACAGATCACAGGTGAGGATGGTTACATTTAATAGCCATTCAAACCCCTTTGTGTCAACTTATGTGCATGTTATCAGGCCAAAATCACCAGGGTCTGTAAACTTTTTATCAGGGTCAATGGCGTAGTTTCTGTTGCCATTATGATTTAGAAAGAGTAAACACAGTTGATTGATAATAAATGTGTTATCATTCATATTCTGTGAAAAATGGCCAAGAAATGATCAATTCTACCAGGGTATGTAAACTTATGAGCAGAACTGTAGATGTGTGTGTTCCTACACACAGCTGCAGAAGTACCTGTAGAAGTCAAACTTCCTCTACTGCACTGGTTGGCACATCGGCTCTTGCCTAGACACCCACCTATAGAATATTAACTTCAACCACTGTCCTAGCACCTTTGGCTTACCCACAGGCATTTTTTCCTTGCCATCACTGTCTCTTCCGGTGTCTTTCACCACACTCATACTATGACAACCAGCGCTCCTACTTGAGGATCCAGTTCATTAGTAATGACAAGCATGCAGAGAAGTAAAAACTCTGCCTACCTGCTCAGCTGTGTTTTCATGAAGGTCGTCCGTGTAAATGAGGTTGGGTGACCCCAGCTATGCATGTAATAGAAAAAATAATAGATTGGTGTTTACTTTATACTTGGTGGTATTTCCCGGTTTACTCATTTGTGGTACATCTATGACGGGATGTCATAACAGTGTCAAGTAATAAAGAATTCCTTCCACTGTAGACTTCCTATCTAATAAATCTGTATGGAAATGTCAATACTGGGATGTTCTCTGTGGACTGGGTATCATAAAAATAGGTTGCCTCTCATTGAAATATAACAAGGAGAAAAATAGGCAACAAGAGAATATCAAGATATTAACATCAAGGGCACCTGATTATATTCCGTATTCATCTCTCTGAGAAGGACATGTATGTAAAGGGGAATTACGTGCATCACACCAAACATTTCAAACATTCTTCATATCATAATATCATTCATAGATTCTTCTGTTATAATATTTTGATTAACCACTTAAGGACCGAGTCTCTTTCTGAGATTTGGTGTTTACAAGTTAAAAACATTTTTTTTTTGCTAGAAAATTACTTAGAACCCCCAAACATTATATATATTTTTTTTCTAACACCCTAGAGAATAAAATGGCAGTCGTTGAAATACATTTTGTTACACCGTGCTTGCGCAGCGGTCTTACAAGTGCACTTTTTTGGGAAAAAAATTATTTTCTGAATAAAAAATAAGACAACAGTAAAGTTAGCCTAATTTTTTCTGTATTGTGAAAGATAATGTTACACCGAGTAAATTGATACCCAACATGTCACGCTTCAAAGTTTCGCCCGCTCGTGGAATGGCGACAAACTTTTACCCTTAAAAATCTGCATAGACAACATTATAAATGTTTTACCGGTTGCATGTTTTGAGTTACAAAGGAGGTCTAGGGCTATAATTATTGCTCTTGCACTAACGATTATGATGATACCTCGCATGTGTGGTTTGAACACCGTTTTCATATGCGGGAGCAGCTCACGTGTGCGTTCGCTTCTGCGCGCAAGCTCGTCGGGACGAGGTGCTTTAAAGCAATTTTTTTTCTTATTTATTTTACTTTATTTTATTGACACTGTTTTTTTTATTTTTTTTTAATTGGGTCACTTTTATTCCTATTAGAAAGAATGTAAACATCCCTTTTAAAAAATGATGTCATTCTAAAAAAAAAAGAAAAAATTTCCCTTTAACCACTTGCAGACCAGCCGCCGTCGTTCTACGGCTGCAGGTCGGGTCTCTTGGGCGAGAGCCTGTCATTCTACGTCGGCACTTCGATGGCCACTAGGGGGTGCGTGCCCGCCGCCGGCAGCCCGCGCGCGCGCGCGCCCCCCGCTCGCCCCTGAGTCCCGCGCGCGTGACCGGCGGGTATGGGGGGGTGATTTCCCCTAGTGAGACCACCCCCCCATACAGTTAGAACACACCCAGGAACACACTTAACCCCTTCCCTGCCCCCTAATGTTAACCCCTTCACTGCCAATGGCATTTTTATAGTAATACAATGCATTTTTATAGCATTGATCGCTATAAAAATGCCAATGGTCCCAAAAATGTGTCAACAGTGTCCGAAGTGTCCGCCATAAGGTCGCAGTACTGAAAAAAAACGCTGATCACCGCGATTACTAGTAAAAAAAATAATAATAATAAAAATGCCATAAAACTACCCCCTATTTTGTAAACGCTATAACTTTTGCGCAAACCAATCAATAAATGCTAATTGCGGGTTTTTTTAACGAAAAATATGTAGAAGAATACGTATCGGCCTAAACAGAGGAAAAAAAAGTTTTTTTATATATTTTTGGGGGATATTTATTACAGAAAAAAGTAAAAATTATTGCATTGTTTTCAAAATAGTCGCTCTATTTTTGTTTATAGCGCAAAAAATAAAAACCACAGAGATGATCAAATACCACCAAAAGAAAGCTCTATTTGTGGGAAAAAAAGGACGCCAATTTTGTTTGGGAGCCACGTCGCACGACTGCGCAATTGTCAGTTAAAGCGACGCAGTGCCGAATCACAAAAAGTGATCTGGTCTTTGGACAGCAATATGATCCGGGGCTGAAGTGGTTAAGGCCCTGTACACACGATCAGACATGTCCGATGAAACATGTCCGACGGACCGTTTTAATCGGACCACGCTGAAGTGGTCTGTTGGTCTGATGTGCGTACACACCATTGGACAAAAATCCCCTCGGACCAGAACGCGGTGACGTAGAACACAACGACGTGATGAAAAAACAAAGTTCAATGCTTCCAAGCATGCGTCGACTTGATTCTGAGCATGCGCGGGATTTTGGTCCGATGATTTTGTGTACTAACCATCGAACATGTCCGACGGACAGGTTTCCAGCGGACAGGTTTCTAAGTATGTTTGGAAACTTTTGTCCGCTGGAAAACGGTCCGATAGGCCGTACACACGATCGAACATGTCCGCTGACCTTAGATCTATAAGCGGAAGTAACATTTAAGTGAAGATGCTACTTGTGTACTGATAGTTATAGTTAAAGTGATTGGATCTATGTTTCCATTTTAAAATGTATGCAAACCCTAATGCCCTGTACACACGATCAGTTCATCCGATGAAAACGGACCAATGGATTTTTTCATCAGATATTGCCTACACACCATCGGTTAAAAAAACGATCGTGTCAGAACGCGGTGACGTATAGTGTTGAGCAGAATATGCCATATTCGATTTCGCGATATATCTCGAATATATAGTCGAATATTCGAGATATATTCGCTAAATACGAATATTCGTGATATTTTTTGGAAATTAAATTATTGCGAATTTTCGCTATTGCGATTTTTCGCTATTGCAATTTTTCGCTATTGCGATTTTTCGCTATTGCGAATATTCGAGAAATGCGGAATGGAGCACTCTGATTGGCTCAGAATATTCGTGATATATTACAATATAAAATAATTGCGAATATTCGAGAAATGCGGAAGGAGCACTCTGATTGGCTCAGAATATTCGTGATATATTACAATACACAATAATTGCGAATATTCGAGAAATGCGGAAGGAGCACTCTGATTGGCTCAGAATATTCGTGATATATTACAATATAAAATAATTGCGAATATTCGAGAAATGCGGAATGGAGCACTCTGATTGGCTCAGAATATTCGTGATATATTACAATATAAAATAATTGCGAATATTCGAGAAATGCGGAATGGAGCACTCTGATTGGCTCAGAATATTTGTGATATATTACAATATAAAATAATCGCGCGATATCGCTATTGCCGAATAATCGCATTGCGATTTTTCGGCAATATAAAATGAGCGCTGCAGCTACTCGGCCCAAGGTCTCTAATCATACCAGCAATGCTTTTAGACGTCGATTTGGATCTCTAGGATGTGATCTGTTCTAAAAAAAAAATTGAAAAAATTTGAATATTCGAAATAGCGAATATTCGCCGCGATATTCGTGTTATTCGCGAATACTCGAATATGCAATATTCGTAGCGAATATTCGCAATGCGAATATTCGTGAGCAACACTAGTGACGTAGAACACAACAACGTGCTGAGAAAAATGAAGTTCAATGCTTCCGAGCATGTGTCGACTTGATTCTGAGCATGCGTTGATTTTTAACCGATGGGGTTCCCCACAGACGATCGTTTTTTTCTTTTGGTTTTATAACCATCAGCTAATTTTAAAACAAGTTCCTATTTTTTTCACCGATGGATAAAAAATCGATGGGGCCCACACACGATCAGTTCATCAGACCGTTTTCATCAGACAAACCGATCGTGTGTACATAACAATGAAATTCCCTTATTTGCTCCCTTCTGGTCTTTAAAATATACAGTACCCATGAAAATACTACTTATGGTCCGAATTGCTGCAACAAATGTCCCCCTTGCTGGGCTCCCAACCCCCCCCCCCCCCCACTCCCCTTCCGTTATCTACTTTCTATACTCAAATGTTTATCATACTTCAATACTGCATATACACACCTTGTTTCATGCTTACATGCTTGTTAAAACAAGTTTATGTAAACGTACTTATTCTTGTATAGCTTTTTGCTTGAACAATTCAATGACTTTATAGTTTTAATATTGAAAAATGCAATAAAAATCTATTAAAAAAAATATCTATCTATCTATAGATATAGGGCCAGATTCAGGTAGATGAGAGCATCTTTGCTCCAGAGTAACGCTTCTCATTTACGTTACTCTGACGACCCTTTCAGCGCAAGTACTGTTATTCACATAGCAGTTGCGCGTAAACTTGCGCCAGAGTAACGATAATGCGCTGGCGTAACCCGACGCAAGGGGAAGTGGGTGTGATCATATGTAAATGATGGGCGGAGCCCAGCGCAGAGGCTTACGTTCAGCGCATCAACCACGGAGCATGCGCAATGAGTGAGGCTCCACTCGCCCCCTTTGTGCGCATGCTCACAACTTCCGTCGGCACCACTTCACGGGAAACGTCAGCGCAATGCCTTCCGTTGGGCGTTTAAATGCGCCCGTAGAAGCGCCATTCCGGCACTAAAGTATATCCTGCTCCCCCTCCCCGCAGTGATGTTACTTTTGTTCTGAGATGGCTGCTCCCGTTCCCCGCAAACACACAGGAGAAAGCTGAACTTTAATGGCCAGGAGCTGTCAGCCGTCATCTCGGCTATGAAGACCTATGATGTCTTCCTCCATGGCTGTAAAATTTGACAGACAAGCATGGACAGAGGTGTTGTCCTGCAAGTGGGGGTGCTCAGCTAGCTCTTATCGTCGGTAACGCTGCTGTAGCTGCTCTCCTGCTGACCTGTGGCCATCTGGAGTAAAGATAAAGCAGCCTTTTGTAGAAATAACTTTGCGCCGGACGGACGAGATACGCGCGGCGCATGTAGCCAGTGTATGGTGCTAATCCGTTCGTGAATTGGGAAAAATCCCTCATTTGCATATTTGCAGGGGAAATCAATAGGCGCGACTGATGCGCCAAGCGAAATTAAGCGCTGACGATACTCTGGCGTCGGAACGTTCCGCCGGTCGCAAATGGCCCGTTATTGGGCGCATCTAGTTTGGTGGGTACGGGCACATAGAAACGACGGCGCATCTTCACAGTTACGCGGCGCATATCGAAATACTCCAGCACAAGTGTTGCTGAATCTGGCCCATACATGATTAGCTGGATTTAGGTAGAGCGGCGTATAATTGAGTAGTGTTGAGCGGAATACGCCATATTCGATTTCGCGATATTGCGCGAATATATAGAAGAATATTCGCGAATATTCGCTAATATCGAATATTCGTGATATTTTATCCAAAAAATTTTTTGCTAAATTTCGCTAATGCGAAAATGATTGCGAAATTCTCATAAACGGAGATCATTTCCTGTATTACTAAACTAATATGCACTAAACACTAACTCTACACTAACTCTACTTAAAAGAAAGGAGAATAAGGGGGCAAAAGAAGGGCGAAGAAGATAATCGCGCAATATTCCGTTTGTCGAATATTCAAGTTATTCTGATTGGCTCTGATGCAAAAGAAGGGCGGAGAAGATAATCGCGCAATATTCCTTTTGCCGAATATTCAAGTTATTCTGATTGGCTCTGATGCAAAAGAAGGGCCGAGTAGCTGATGCGATTCTTTTATGTTGCCGAAAATTCGCACTGCAAATTTTCGGCAACATAAAAGAATCGCATCAGCTACTCGGCCCAGGGTCTCTCTCTAAATCATACCAGCAATGCTTTTAGACGTCGATGGAGATCACTAGGATGTGATTTGTTTTACAAATAAATTTGAAAAAATATGAATATTCGCCATAGCGAATATTCGCCGCAATATTCGAGTTATTCGCGAATACTCGAATATGCAATATTCGTAGCGAATATTCGCAATGCGAATATTCGTGAGCAACACTATAATTGTGTGGGCGTAGCGCATCTCATATGCGCTACGCCGACGTAAGACAGAGAGGCAAGAAAGTATTCACAAAGCACTTGCCCCCTAAGTTACGGTGGTGTAGCGTAAATGGGCCGGTGTAAGCCTGCGTAATTCAAAGTAGCAAGGGAGTGGGCGTGTTGTATTCATTATGTTTAGCTATGACTAAGCATCGGTTGTCGATGTGAAACGCGTCAGATTTGGTTACCCCACTGTTTGCTGTTTTTGCTGTTTTAGTTATATTTTTTGACTGGAATAAACAGGCGCTATTTTTAAGTTTTTTCATCCATTGGAGTGCGGCTGTCCATTTATTTTTCCCTACATTGGGCGTGTTGTATTATAATGAACAGTGACCCCATGTAAATGATGGGCCGAACAAACGGTGCATGCGCCGTCCGTGGACGTATCCCAGTGCGCATGCTCAGAATCACGTCGGATAAAATGCCTAAGACACGTCGAACTCTGCCTACGACGTGAACGTAACTTACGGACAGCCCAATTCACGTACGCCTTACGTAAACGACATAAAATTCAACGGGTTTTCCGACGTCCATACCTTTGAATGGGTTGCGCCACCAAAATGGTGGAATAAATTTACGCCGGACGTAACCCTTATGCAAACCGCGTATCTTTTCCGCCTGGTGCATCTACGTTAGTGAATCGGCGTATCTTACTCATTTGCATATTTAACATGGGACTGCCGAATGCGTCCAGCGTAACTATGCACCCAAGATACGCCGGCGTAGGCAAGTTACGCCGGACGGCTGAAGCCTTGTTTTACGGCGTATCTAGCTTCGCAAATCTGCGTAAAAGTATGACGACGCACATTTGTATTTACGACGGCGTATCTGGAGATACCCCGGCATAAAGCTACCTGAATCTGATAGATAGATAGATAGATAGATAGATAGATAGATAGATAGATAGATAGATAGATAGACAGGGCCGATCCTACCTGGGGTGCAAAGGGTGCAGTGCACCCAGGCGCCACAGAGGTGGGGGCGCTGAAGCGCCAGAGTGCCTGTCTCAAATCACTCTCTTTGTTTGTGTAGAGCGGCGCCGGCGGCTCTCCCCGCTGCCACCCAGCCGCTGCTGTGTTTGTCGGACTGTGTTTGTCCCCCTTCCTCCTCCTGTTAGAGAGTGGAGTGAAGAGTCCGGAGATTGGAGCGTCTGTCTCTGTGTGGAGAGACGCTAGCTGCTCAGTGACGTCGCTGAGTGGGCAGTCCATCATGCCTGGCACATATTCTGCTCCTCTCTGTGTGTGTGTCATAAAAAAAACTCCTGTCTGCGGCGATCTGTGATCCACCCGGGCGGCGCGGCTGCACACTGTCCCCTCCTCTGCAGCTGCCGCCCGGGTGGATCACAGATCGCCGCAGACAGGAGTCCTCTTATGACACAGAGAGGAGCAGTGTCAGGCATGATGGACCGTGTGTTTTTATTTGCTGTAATTGCCGAGGGTTTGTCCTGAGGGGAGGGGTCTGTAGTAATGTAGGGGGCATTTTTTTCCTGGGTGGAGTCTGTACTAATGGGGGGGGGGGGTTTGTCCATGGGGTCTGCACTAATGAGGGGGGGGTTGTCCTGGGGGGTCTGTACTAATGGGGGGGGGTTTGTCCTGGGGGTCTGTACTAATGGGGGGGTTTGTCCTGGATGGGTCTGCACTAATGGGGTGGTTTGTCCTGGGGGAGTCTGTACTAATGGGGGGGGTTTGTCCTGGGGGGTCTGCACTAATGGGGTGATTTGTCCTGAGGGGGATCTGTACTAATGGGGGGGAGTCTGTACTAATGGGGGGGCTTATCCTGGGGGGTCGGTACTAAGGGGGGTTTGTCCTGGGGGGTCTGTACTAATGGGGGGTTTGTTCTGGGGGGTCTGCACTAATGGGGTGGTTTGTCCTGGGGGGTCTTTACTAATGGGGGGGCTTGTCCTGGGGTATGCAATAATGGGGGGGGGGGTTATCCTGGGGGGTCGGTACTAATAGGGGTGTTTGTCCTGGAGGTCTGTAATAATGTGGGGTTTGTTCTGGGGGGTTCTGCACTAATGGGGGGGTTTGTTCTGGGGTCTGTTCTAATGAGGAGTTTGTCCTGGTTGGGTCTGTACTAATGGAGGGGTGGTTTGTCCTGGGGGTCTGTACTAATGGAGGGGGGTTGTCCGGGGGGGGTCTGCACTACTGGGGGGGTAGTTTGTCTTGAGGGAGGTCTGTACTAATGGAGGGGGGGTTGTCCTGGGGGAGTCTATACTAATGGGGGGGTTTGTCCTGGGGGAGTCTATACTAATGGGGGGGGGGGGGTTGTCCTGGGGGAGTCTATACTAATGGGGGGGTTTGTCCTGGGGAGTCTGTACTAATAGGGGGGTTTGTCCTTGGGGAGCCTGTACTAATGGGGAGTTTGTACTAATGGAGGGGGATTGGTTTGACCTAGAGGTCTGTACTAATGGGGGGGGGGTGGTTGTTCTGGGGCGGTCTTTAATACTGGAAGTGGGTCTGTACTAATTGGGGGGTGTTTTGTCCTGGGGGTCTGTACTAATGGAGGGGGTGGTTTGTCCTAGGGGGGTCTGTACTAATAGAGGAGGGTCTGTACTAATGGAGGGGGTCTGTACTAATTGAGGGGGATAGTTTGTCCTGGGGGGTCTGTACTAATGGGGGGTGGTTTGTCCTGGGGGGGTCTGTACTGAGGGAGGGGGTTTATACTTAGTTAGGAGTCTGCACTGACAGAGGGGGTCTATACTTAGTGGAGGGGGTCTGTACTGAGGGGCAACTATAGGTGGAGGAAGGGGGTGACACCATGTTTTACCTCAACGGGTGACAACAACCCTAGTGACGCGACTGCAGCTGCGGGCTCTTCATTCCTTCTTCCACTCCCTCTCCTCCTTCTCTTTGCGCGCAATGCTGTACTAGTGAGCGGCGCTTGCCAGCACAGCCACCCTGTATGTTTTTTTACTGCCTTTATATTGGCCAGGGAAGGAATAGAATAGAAAAAGGAGCAGAGAAGAGGATTGTGGGACTTGTAGTTTGAGGACTGGCAACCCCACTGTAACAAAGAAGCTGCAGCCCACATGGCATGTTCAGCACAATGGGGGAGAGAGAGAGAGAGCCAGGACCCCAGGAAAGCTTTCAGGGAAGTGCACCAAGGACTCCAGAGGGAGAGGACAGTGCTGAGAGAACACCATCAGAGAGAGAACCCCGCTGCCGTGCGCCACCAGAGGGAAAGCCACACAGCCGAGTGCCATCCCTGGCGGAGAAAGGAATGGAGTCATTGCCAGAATACAGATCTGGGCTCTACCCAGCGGAGTATCCATGGGCAATTCAGAGTAAGCTGACTCCTGATCAGAGGAACCGTTGTTGCTGTATCGCTGGGTCAGGTGAGAGCCGATCGGCCATTATCTACTAATGCCAATAGGAACTGCAGTCTCTGACCATCTCCTGTATTATATCTGCAGTCTCTGACTGTCTCCTGTATTATTTCTCCAGTCCCTGACCGTCTCCTGTAATATGTCTGCAGTCTCTGACCATCTCCTGTATTATATCTCCAGTCACTGACTGTCTCCTGTAATATGTCTACACTCTCTGATCCTCTCCTGTACTATGATTGCAGTCTCTGACCATCTCTTGTATCATGTCTACAGTCTCTGACCATCTCCTGTACTATGTTTTGGGGCACTTTCTAACAGTATCAGAGAGGTTCCCCTCCAAGTCTCATTAGTGTACGCTCTTCCAGTATTTTCTTTATTGTTAAAAGATCATGGGAGGATCCCAGGGCAACAAATACTTCTTAGAGGAGCATCTCTGTGTTTGAGTCATTGCCATAGAAACATTTGTAAAGGGGAGGAGTTGGTAAGATGACCACGCCCCCTTTGTGGGGGTGCCAGAAATATTTCTGCACCCAGGCGCCTGTCACCCTAGGATCGGCCCTGTAGATAGATAGATAGATAGAACTACATTTTTTAATTCTAAAAGCACAGGTGATTCGATGGAGATTCACCTCAATTCGGCCTACATATCGGTGATTCCCAAACCCGACAAAAATCTTGAACTTGTTGAAAACTATAGACCTATATCCCTACTTAATAATGATCTAAAGATCCTTACGAAAATTTTAGCCAATAGAGTTAGTTCCTTTATTAATTTGTACATTCATAAGGATCAGGTGGGGTTTATACCTGGCAGGCAAGGCCCTGACCAGGTCAGGAGAGCTATTGACATAATTTCTATTCTTCACTCGGGTTGGGATGGGGGCCCTAGTCAAGAAGGCTTTATACTTTCGCTCGACCTCCAGAAAGCCTTTGACTCTCTGTCGTGGACATATTTATTTTCTGTCTTAAAACGCTGGGGTTTCAGAGAATACTTTTTAGGACTACTGAGAGCACTCTATTCCAATCCGGAGGCCAGGATTAAGCTCCAGGGATACTACTCAGATCCCATACATATTGCTAGGGGTACGAGGCAAGGGTGCCCTCTCTCGCCTCTAATTTTTGCCATAGCAATAGAAACACTGGCAATAGCCATCAGATCCGACCTTAATATAGAGGGCGTCAGATGTGGACAAGCGATGCATAAATGTGTGCTTTTTGCTGACGATGTCCTCCTCTTCATCACCTCTCCAAATACTTCTCTTCCAGCTATAAATAATCTCCTTGACACCTTCAGAAATGTTTCCGGTTTGAAGGTAAATATGACTAAATCTCAGGCCCTTAATATTTCACTATCGCCCACCACGGTTGTTCATTTAAAGTCCTCTTTTAGATACAAATGGAACTCTTCCTCGATTCGTTATTTAGGGATCAATTTGACCCCCAATTTTGACCAATTGTATGGTGCTAATTTTCCTCCGATGTACAGGAAATTGGAAAGTGACCTTAAATTGTGGTCTTCCAATAATTTTTCTTGGTTAGGTAGGGTTCACTCGATTAAAATGACTTTACTTCCAAGACTTCTGTATTTATTTAGATGCCTTCCCATTGGGATTAATAGGGGTCATCTTAAATCCTTCCAGGGGAAAGTAATTACATTTGTCTGGGGGCATAAACGTTACAGGCTCTCCCGTTCAGTCCTTTTTAGCCCTAAAACGCGGGGCGGAGTGGGTCTCCCTGACCTCTTTAAGTATTTCCAGGCAGCTAGATTAGCTCAACTCTCAATGATTTACTTTAAATACGAAAAGCCAGATTGGATAAATATTGAGAGGCAGGCAGCCCCCTCCTTTACTTTGGACTTCTTACTTTGGTGCCCCCGTAGGTCTAGACCCTCGGTCTTATCCCCTACATTGTCTCAGTCCCTGGCCCTGTGAGACGGGATGAGGCAATGTCACTCCCTAGTCTCTGATATTGAACCTTTAGCTCATATTTTTCGTAATACATCATTTGGCCCAGGAATGGACATAAAATCTTTTCAGTGGTGGTTGGATAAGGGGATGTATAGAATAGGGCATTTTTTCTCCTCTTCTGGACCCTTTTCTACTAAATATTGTCAAGGCAAATTGGGTATGCCGGACTCAGAAAAATTTAGACACCTCCAGATTTTTCACTTTATTTCTTCCAGTTGGAAGAATAAATCGAAACCCCCAGATTTCACGCCCTATGAGCAATGGTGTGGGCAGGGAAAAGAATATAGAGGAGGCATTTCTATTATTTATCTATCTTTGAAGGAACCCGTTGCCAAGTTCCCCTTTATGGAAGCATGGGAAGCGGATATGCAGGAGACCTGGGATCTACAGGATTGGCACAAAGTTGTATCGAGAGCTTCTAAAGGTATTGTAAATGTACAATTGATTGAAGCTAACATTAAAGTTCTCATGAGGTGGTATCTGGTCCCCACGAGACTTGCATTGATGTTTCCGTCCACGTCTTCGGATTGTTTCAGGGGGTGTCAGGCACGGGGTTCCATGTGGCATACCTGGTGGGAATGCCAAAAAAGCTTTTGGAATAGGTTATTTTGTCTTATAAGAAAAGTTACGAACACTTCCGTACAACAATCCCCCCAAATAGCTTTACTAAATGCCGATATTCCAAAGGCCTCTAAACACAAACGTAAATTGATAGCTTTTATGCTCTTGGGGGCAAAACTTACCCTAGCTAAAGCATGGAAACAACCAACAGTGTCTCTGGCGGCTGCTAAGAGAAAGATATCATGGTTGATGACACAGGAGAAGTTGGTAAGCCGTATTTTGAAGACCACCACTGCTTTTGAAGCAACTTGGGAACCTTGGGCCTCTCATATGGGAATTTCTTTTATTCCCGGAGTGATCGTGAAGTAACTTATTATGATTTTTTTTTTCTTTTTTGTCTTACTGGCTGGCATCTTCTGTCTTTCCTCTTTTTCTATTTCTTTCTTCCTTCTATCCCCTTTTGTTTTTCTTTTTTTTTATATATAAAGTAGATTTTGGAAGATGTATATTTACATATGGTTTTACCATCTAACTTTTTGGCTTTGTATCCTTCTCTTCTTGAGCGGATAATGTTCCTTTTTTGCCTTTTTTACTATTATTTATGATTATCCTATTGTTTTTATTCTATAGGAGGCTATCTTGGAACCTTTTGTTACTCTTTTTCTTTTAATATAGGACGATCTGGAGGGAGCTTTATTTTTATTTTTTACTTTAAGATTTTGCTTCTTCCTATGTCAGGTTAGGTTCTGGGTTGCTCGTGGGGTTCGGGAGACCACTGTTATTCCCGGATCCGGGGAGCGACCCTACTGATGGTGGAGTGTTTAGTTTGGGAAATTTATCTCTCCGGATCCAGGCTATGTTTGCACCCTTAGGGGGCGCTTGGTCCGGTGATTTTTATTACTTTGCTCCACCAAACTCTTGTGTTGCTAGGTCAATTCCCTCAATTGATGTTACTGAAGTAATATTAGATGTCTCTGTTTTGAAGTTGTGATGGTTAGCGATTTAATGACATCTTTCTTGTACTTTGTCTTTATCTTATGCCAAAGAATGTTGCCCTAGTCAGGGCATTATATTGTACTGTTTTGATTTAAAATAAATCTTTTTGAACTTCAAAAAAAAAAAAGATAGATAGATAGATATACAGTACCGTTTATATTAGTTTGATGAGTACAAAAAATATCTCATCTAATGTTATATTAGGCCTACAGAGTTACTCATTTCTCATTTCTATCTTTCGCTTTATTTGTATTCAATAATTCAAAAATTGATTTGAATTTTCAGAATTTGAATTGATTTATCAATTTTAAATACCGTATTTATCGGCGTATACCGTGCACCTTTTTGCCCTGAAAATCAGGGCAAAATCGTGGGCGCGGTATACGCCGATAGCCGCTTTCCCCCGCCGAGTTTCAAATACTGCGCCGGCATATACCGAGCGCAGTACACTCGGGTATAGTCGGGCAGACTCGGCTCCTCTCACGCTGACGTCCTGGACGTACAGGACGTGAGCACGAGAGTAGCCGAGCCTGCCCGACTATACCCGAGTGTACTGTGCTCGGTATATGCCGGCGGAGTATTTGAAACTCGGCACGGGAAAGCGAGGAGGACGCCGCAAGGACGCCGGACCCGCCGAAGAGGACACCGGACCCGCCGAAGAGGACACCGGACCCGACGAAGAGGACACCCGAAGCCGCAGACGGACGCCGGACCGGACGAAGAGGACACCCGAAGCCGCCGATGGACGCCGCGCAAGACACCAAAACTGTAAGTACAAAAATCTTTTTTTCCACAGGAATGGCGGGAACTTTAGGGGTGCGCGCTATACGCGGGAGCGCGCTATACCCCGATAAATACGGTAGTATTCGAATTCGAAAAGTTTTCAAATTCAAATAGTTTTCCAATTTCAAACGAGAATAAAATATAATAGGAATTAAAGGAATGGAATAGAAAAAATATAATAGAATATAATAGAAGATAAAAGAATATAATATACCCACATGTACTCGAGTATAAGCTGACCCGAATATAAGCCGAAGCACCTAATCTTACCACAAAAAAATGGAAAATGTATTGACTCGAGTATAAGCCTAGGGTGGTAAATGCAGCAGCTACTGTAAGGCCCTATGTACACTGCTGCTGTTAAACTATGTTTATAGGCAGTTGGACACTTTTTTTAACTGCCCCTAAACAAATTCAATGTTATCTTATGTGACCATGCACACAGTCTATTTACAGTCGTTTGTAGGCAGTTGCTTCTAACAACGTTTCTTTGAAAGCAAAAAAATTCATTCAGACGCTGGAGATTTTCACATTTCAGATGCCAAACGCGGTACAGGCATTTAGCCATGTCATGGACCTTGGAATGCTAAAGTGTTACACAGGAGAGGGTGGCTAATAAATCATAATTCATGTATTGCAGAAGATGGGACATTACGGATAGTTCATATTGCAGGATATACTGGAATATTACAAGTGGTTTATGTTGACCTGACTAGGTCAATAGAACAGTGACTCATTCCTCTGTGTAACAGGCTTTTAAGATGCTACGTGAGCCGGCTTGTGAAAGACCCTTCATTATGTTCTGCAGGTGAATAGCTGTTGTCGGAGACGGGACGTCTGGGGAGATAATTGCCTCAACTGAATGTCTTTTAGAATGTGATTGAAGTTCGGGGGGCGTGGCTTGGACTCCACCGAGATGGCGGTGTGAATCCTGAGCTCCGGCTACAAGCGGTACATGTGAGCGGCTACCAGCAGACAGAGGCAACACACTGAGCCCTAACGCCAGCCGAACATCCCTTACACACCCGGGCAACATGACGAGGAAGCGGCAAGCGGAGCATCGGCCGAAAAAGCTGACGGACTTCTTCTCCTCCTCACCGCTGCCTCGTGGGCAAGATGGCGCTGGTGCTTCCTCCTCGGCTGGGTCCCGCATCGGCAATCAGCGCGGCAACAAACAACAGCACCACCGGGACTCCCCTGGCCCTGGAGAGACTTCACAGACTCCTTCCCCGCTCAGCAGAAGCCCAGCTAAGGCTCGATTCAGAGCGGATGAATCTGATGTGCAGCACTGCGAGGTAAGATCCAACGCTGATTCGCAGGAAGATACTAGGGAGCTCCATGACTCTATAGTCTCATTCCCCACGCTGCACCAACCAGTCATGGACACCACACTTAAAGATATGTTAATCTCCCTTAGAAGCACTATCCATAGTGACATGATGACATGCATGAGGAAGTTTAGCTCAGAGCTCTCAGCGGTGGGGGACAGAGTTGAGCACATTGAGACCAAAATGGGGGAGTATGCTACCACCATCAATGATCTGGTTGATGCCCATGATGCGGCTGAGGAGGAACAATTGTGGATTAAAGCTAAATTAGCTGACTTAGAGGACAGATCTCGAAGGAACAACGTGAAAATAAGGGGCATCCCAGAGTCCGTGCAACCTCCTGACCTACGCTCATACGCCATGACTATGCTTACTGTCCTCATGCCCGATGGTCCCTGTTATTGAGCTCTCTATAGACAGGATTCATCGTTTACCGAAGCCCTCTTTCATACCGGAGACTGTGCCTAGGGATGTCCTGTTTAGGATGCATTTCTATCAATCAAAGGAGAGGCTGATGTCTTTGACACGTAAAGGGGAACACCGCGGCACTGATTATGCGTCACTACAGTTTTATGCTGACCTATCTCAATTTACCCTACAACTCCGCAAAAATTTGAACACTGTCACTAAGGCCTTGAGGAATCATAATATTGTCTATAAATGGGGTTTTCCGACAAAGCTTATGGTGACTAAAGATGGAACCACACATGTGATCACCTCCCCTACCAAGGGTTTCCGACTACTTCAGAAATGGAAAATCCTACCAGAAGACCAAGTTTATCCAGCAAACCCTGATTCACCCGAGAGGGTACCCCAGGACTGGCAGCGAGTCTCTAAGTCGTAATGACTTTTGTTTTGTCTCTATTTTTCTTTTCGCCCTGTCGACAGCTGATTAAAGGGGTGTTCCAGCCCTAAGTTGTGTTTATTAAAAGTCAGCAGCTACAAAAAGTGTAGCTGCTGGCTTTTAATAAACACTCACTTACCTGCTCCTGCGTTCCAGCGACGCGCCGACCGGGGCTCCGCTCCTCTGCCCCCCTCCCCGGCCGGCGTCTCCATCCTGACTGTGGGCACCCAGCCGTGACAGCCTTCGGCTTCACGGCCGGGCACCCACTGCGCATGCGCGAGCCGTACTGCGAATGCGTGCGCGGCGCGGCTCGCCGCTGATTGGAGAGGCGATCGCATGGGACCTGTCAGTGTCCCATGTGATCGCCTACAGGGAGGGGGCTGGTGTAGGCGATTAAGCTTAATCGCCTAACCAGCCCCTCGGCGGAAGCAGGAAGTGGGACAGGAAGTCCCACTCCTACTGAAGCCCCCACTCCCCCCCCAAAAAAATTACATGCCAAATGTGGCATGTATGGGGGTGAGGAGTGGATTGAGAAGGGGTCATTTTTTTGGGTGGAACACCCCTTTAAGGCCCATCTGTGTGGCCCCGCTTTTGGAGCTTCCCCACATTTAAGCTCCCATTAGTTTGAGCAGTATTCTCTGCACTTGGATCACGATGATCCTCCTTTTAAGATTTAATGTTTGTTTCCTATGGTTTACCTCTTTTCTGTTGTTTTTTGTTACTAATTTTTTTTTTTACAGGAACCGCACTTTCCCAGACCCACAGATTACACCTACCATGAACACCTGCTTGTGAACGTTTGCCACTACTTCTTCATGGACTTGAACTGCTTTATTCATTGGACTTTTTCCTTACCTGAAGCACCCCCTACAGTGCTGGGCTGTGAGTACACATGGCCCCTATTGTTTGTCATGTTAATAATTATCTATAATGCCGGTTAAGATCCTTTCAGTCAATGCCAATGGTTTAAATCACCCTGTCAAGAGGGCATCGCTGTGGCGAGAAGCTGACTCTTCACAGTGTGATGTTCTTTGTGTCCAGGAGACACATTTCCAAAAGAACGCTCCACCCAAATGCACCCACAGGTCTTTCCAACATTATTTTACCTCCAGCATGGAGACTAAAAAAAGAGGTGTCATGGTAGCTATCAAGGACACAGTTTCCTTCGCTCTAGTATCAGAAACTTCTGATCCGATGGGCCGTTTTGTAATCCTAGTATGTGATCTTAATAATGTTAGGTACACTTTAGTCAACGTGTATGTGCCCAATAGGCGCCAAATTCATTTTTTGAATGGCCTAATGCGCAGGGTGAAGAAACTCCAACAGGGTTCGCTTATACTCTGTGGTGATTTTAACCTGATACCTGATCCCCTGTTGGATTCTACTACACGTTCCGCAAAAAAGGTTCCATCTCTAGCAAATTTTTTGCGTTCCCATGATTTGTATGATACTTGGCGCTGCACTCATGCTAACGAAAGGGATTACTCCTTTTTTTCGCATAGACACTGCTCGTACTCTAGGATTGATCTGTTTGTGTCAGACAAGTGGTTGCTTCCTAAAATTATACAGACGGAAATTCGGACAATTGCGTGGTCCGACCATGCTCCCATCCTTATGACATTGGGGGATTCTAACCCTGATACCGCTACCTTTGTGTGGCGTGCAAGCTCGTTAATCATCCAAAATCCAGTGACCAAGGCTACAATTTGTGATCACTTGTCGGAATACTTTCAGATCAATTCCCCCTCCACGGATAGTGTGTTTGCCTTGTGGAATGCCCATAAGGCTTTCATCAGGGGAATATTTATTCAGCTGGGGGCCAGGGCCAAGAAACAGAGACAGCTTACCGTTTCCACTCTCCTTGCGGAAATTAAATCTTTAGAAGACATAAATAAAAAGAATCCCACTACATCCGTTAGTGCTAAACTCTCCACTTTAAGGCATGATTTGAGACTACTTCTCCTCCAAAATTTTGAAAGGAAAGACCGGTGGATGAAAATGTCCTTCTACTCCACCAATAATAAAGCTGGGAAAACATTGGCACGTTATTTACGAGGACAACGTTTTAAAACTAAGATAACCAGACTAATCCACCCTAAAAGCAAAGATCCAGTATATGACCCCCAGAGTATTGCAGACGCTTTTACCGAATATTACAGCTCCCTCTATAATTTAGATAAAGATGAAACTACGTATCAACCTTCCTTAAATGACATTACAGGTTTCTTATCTAAGGTCCATTTACCCAGTCTCTCTCCCGATCAACTCCGAGATTTAAACGCTCCCTTTTCACTGTGTGAAATAATGCGAGTTGTGAAGACTCTTCCCTCTAATAAATCCCCTGGTCCTGATGGACTTACAGGGGAATATTACAAGGCTTTCCAAACTACTCTAGGTCCTCATATGCTGAGGGTTTTTGACGCTGCCGCTGCTTCTGCTTCCTTTCCAGCAGAAATGTTGGAAGCTCTGATAGTCACACTGCCCAAACCTGGGAAGTCACCGGACATGCCTCAGAACTTTCGGCCTATATCTTTGTTGAATAATGACCTTAAAATATATGCCAAAATGTTAGCCTTAAGATTAGTAGACATTTTGCCCACTTTGATTGCTCCCGACCAATCTGGATTTACGAAGGGTAGACAGGCCTCGGATGCTACGAGAAGACTGATCAATATTACTCATGTGGCCAGGGGGACTCGAACGCCTTCTCTGCTCCTAGCCTTGGACGCAGAGAAGGCATTCGATAGGGTGCACTGGTTATACCTGAAGTGCGCGTTAGAAAAATTTGGTTTCGCAAATCACTTGCTCTCAGCAATTCTGGCTCTTTACACTGTCCCATCAGCTAGAGTATATACCTCGGGGGTGTTGTCCAAGCCCTTTGGGATCACGAATGGCACGAGGCAGGGGTGTCCTTTATCCCCCCTCATTTTTAATCTATTAATGGAGCCACTTGCTGCGTGTGTTAGACAGACACCCGAGGTGGAAGGGTTCATGATTAAAAGCAGAAAACACGTCATCAGCCTATTTGCGGATGACGTTATACTAATGCTCACTAATCCGGTGACTTCCCTGGAGAAGGTATCCTGTTTGCTTCGGGATTATGGTAAAATATCATACTATAAGGTGAACGCTACAAAATCTTTTATCTTGGATTTAGGGGTGACGCATTGTGATAAAATATTTATGCAGAATACCTTCCCATATGTTTGGAACGACAGCGCAATTGACTACTTAGGGATACGCCTTACCTCCTACCCGAAACAATTGTTCAATGCCAACTACTTACCCTTAATTGATAAAGTTACTGAGAGCACAAGGTCACTTAGTAAGCACATTCTTTCATGGTCAGGCAAATTGGCCGCTTTTAAAATGCAGATATTGCCCCAGGTCCTATATGTGTTCAGAACCGTTCCTATACCGGCCCCAAAAAAGTTTTTTGCTGATTTACAAGAATGTGATTGAAGTTCATTGTGTGTGTGAAGCTGCTCTCTGTTTACGCTTAAATAATTGAGTATTGTTCTAAAGGTCAGAAGTCTCCTGTCAGGAGTATTGAATTAGCATGTCATTATCTAAAGGAATGCGATCTCTCAGGTGTAGTAATTAAGTCATGTTAAATAGACCGGGCTATTGTGTACATTGATTGCCCCCTGAGGCTTCTGTCTCATTACACACAGTCTTTCTATCCAAGCTTTGGGACAAATCTCTGCTGAGTCATTTTGAAGTCCTCATTTGCATGGGAGAGGACCTGATGAGGGACTTTACAATGGACCAATAGGAAAGCGGTTGTTGGGGGTGGGATGTTCCAAATTCTGTATAAAAGTGTGCTGTGTACTTGAAAATAAAGAGTCTGGTTTGAACGTACATGCAGCCTGCCTGGTGTGTGTTCTAAATGGATCTCAAACGGCACATAGCTGTAGTTCGGATCCCGGAACCTTGGATGACTGGACCATCAGACGTTGCAATCAGCAATCTGATCCAATAGTAGCAGAGGAGTGTCGGGAGAGCAGGACTGAGCGAGCAAGGGTCTCGTCACAAGCCACATTTCCGTTTATAGGCGTTTTTCATTTTTGGCCATTTAAAACATTTTTTTCTTCTTATTTAGAAACACTTCTAAACGCAAATGCGGCAAAACGCTGAAAAAGCGGCAAGTAAACACAGCAACACAGACATTTTAAATGTGGGTTACTATCTGCCAAGTTTAATCATTTGGGAGCAGTTGTAAAAAAAATTCCCATCTGCAGCCTCACTGTGCCCATCTTCAGACTCACTGTGCCCATCTTCAGCCTCGCTGTGCCTATCTGCATGCATGTACCTGATCTCCCGCTGTGTCCACTGTGTCGTGCAGTCTTGACTACAGTCGGTGGCCGTCCAGTGTAAAAAAGCCCCTCCTCGTCCTCGTCCATGACAGACGAAACACTGATTCAGTTTCCCGGCAGTGATTCAGTGTTCCAGCTATCACAGACTACTTTTTTTATATTTTATTCCTCTATTTTCTATCCAGAGATGCTCCTCCTCTAGCATTAAATATAATGCTTTAGCCTCCTAAAGTTTCTTACCTTCTTTAAATTCACAATGTGTGAAGGGTGAGGCGGAACACTGGCAGCAGCCAAGTCTAAATGGGAATGTTCCACACTGGAAGAGAGCGGAGTTAGACAAACTGTGGTTGATTGGTTGAAAGCAACCAACCACTGAAGAGACAGTGAGCCGGGAGGTGTGACAGCAGCCAGCCCAGGACAGGACTGCAAGCTAGGAAAATTCAGCTCTCAGATAAATGACGGGGAATGTCAGTGAGTGGCGAGCAGGAATTGCCACTGCTGCGGCGGGAGTATGGCACCACTGCACCTGGCAAGAGACTTGGGGCTATAGCCCCAGAAACCATCCCCTAGCGACGCCACTGACAGTAACCATGGGCCCTGTGTAAAAATTGGTTCATCCCAGTGTTGCCAACCATCCGTATTTTTACAGACAGTTATTAAAAATGGGCACTTTTTCCCCCGTTCGTAAATGTCCGTGCTTGCGGGAATGTGCCAGTAAAAATAGCCGAGATCGGTTCGGCTTGGAACTGCGCATGGAGATTGGAGGCAGGGGGTGATGGTGGCTGCGGTGGCACCGCAGAGGGGGATGGAGGCAGGGGGCAATGGAGGCAGGGGTAGATTGAAGGCAGGGGGTGTTAGTGTCAGGGTGTGATTGAAAGCAGGGGGTGTTGGTGGCACCGCAGAGGGGGATGGAGGCAGGGGACGATGGAGGCAGGGGACGATGGAGGCAGGGGGTGATTGGAGGCAGGGGGCATGGGGAGATTGGAGGCAGGGGGAGATTGGAGGCCGAGGGAGATTGGAAGCAGGGGGAGATTGGAGGCAGAGGGAGATTGGAGGCAGGGGGAGATTGTGACACCACAGAGGGGGGTGAAGGCAGGGGGTGTTGGTGGCAGAGGGGGATGGCTGCAGAGGGTGATGTGACTAAATAATTTGCCCTTCTTATATTGAAAATAACAAAAATATGTTTTTTTTTTGCCTTAATATCTACGTTAAATCACATTGCTATTTGCCCAGCGTACTTGTTTGTAGCCTAAATACTGAAATTTGCACCTAAAAATGTAATTTAGTAACTTTTGTGAAATGCAAGTAAAAACGTGGCTGCGCCAGTAAATTTCGGGTGTCGTGCCAGTAAATTTTAATCTGGTAGGTTGGCAACACTGCACCACTGCCACTGACAGTAACCATGGGCCCCGTGTAAAAACTGGTTCATCCCTACCATTTGTCCTCCCCTAGCTTTGGCCAGGCTGCACTAATGTACAAATAGTGGCTACTATGAAGTGTCACAAGACAGGCCATACATCCTATGTTGTAAAAACCAAATTGAGAAACCAAACTGCTTCATACATCTGTTCAGATGGAAATGATGTAAAAAAAAATTAAAATACATTCAATATACAGGTCAACAAATAATTGTACGCACAAGTTGACTTTCATTTTCTATACTGCTCTAAAAAAGTGAGATGTTAGAATTGAATTGGTTATGGAGGCCAACATATCCACTTTCTGTCAACGCTCATACATTAGCCTGATTATAAGGGATTCACGTATTGTGGTTTTACAATTTTAACGGTACAAATGCAGAAGCAAAAAAAATAATAAAAAAAATGTATTTCCCTCTTGAGCTGACATATTTAATAAAAGGATTTCAATCGATCATCTCTTATTTTCCCCATGGTTAGAATCTGATTAATCTTACATTATGTATAATGAAAAAAATCTTAATCTCTGTTGAGCTCTTGTAGTTTGAGTGTCGTTTTTCAAACTTTCATAATATTATGTGTATTGACCTCTTCTGGATTAGTTGAAACCGGATTTTTAATACCTAGTTTCAGAGCAATTACTCTTCTGTTAACAGTGCAATTGGATCTTGTTAGCAAATATCCCAATGCAGTAATTATCTTACACTAAATCTTATCTTACAAAAAGTTATGCAGGTCTGGGAATTGAATACTGGGATTGAACATACTGATTATAAAATGCTGTTTATCTGGGGTTATTGTTTTATTTATTTGAATTT
Source organism: Rana kukunoris (assembly GCA_029574335.1). Taxonomy (NCBI): domain Eukaryota; kingdom Metazoa; phylum Chordata; class Amphibia; order Anura; family Ranidae; genus Rana; species Rana kukunoris. Next base: position 37,787,854 of record CM056056.1, on the reverse strand, counting down.
ACAGCTGCCTATACTTGCATGGCCAGTTTGACAAATAATTGTACATCCATTGGCCCCTTTTTTACAAGAAAAGTGTCAACTAGGGCAGACCTCAAATTTTACACTCGCCTACTTGCATTTTGCTAGTGGAAAACGATTTCTGGCGAGGAGCTGGGCTGCCTGGGAGTGGGGGGGGGGTCGATCGGGAGCTGTTCTCCCAGCGATCGCCCCGTTCCCGAGAGCATGAAGGTAGAGGAGAGCCGTGGTATCACCGAGCGGATAGCCCGCTGTAACAGCCTTTCATTGAACTTTCCTCTGCTCTGCTTACTCTCACACACAGCCCTGCCTCCTCCTAACCCTGCGCCTGTAATAGACAGAATACAGGTCCAATGCTGGGAGGTGTTCTGTCTATTACAGGCGCAGGGTTAGAAGGAGGCAGGGCTGTGTGTGAGAGTGAGCAGAGCGGAGGAAAGTTCAATGTAAGCTGTTACAGCGGGCTATACCGCTTGGTGATTCCGTGGCTCTCCTCTTCCTCCTGTCATGCTCTGGCCACCAATGGGGGCACAGTAAGTCTGCAATGGGAGCACAGTGAGGCTGCAATGGGGGCACAATGAGTCTGCAATGGGGGCACAATGAGGTTGCAATGGGGGCACAATGAGTCTGCAATGGGGGCACAATCAGGCTGCAATGGGGGGCAAAGTGAGGCTACAATGGGGGGCACAATAAGGCTGCAATGTGGGGCACAATGAGGCTGCGATGTGGGGCACAGTGAGTCTGCAATGGGGACATTGTGAGGTTGCAATGAGGGCACGGTGAGGCTACAATGAATGGTGAGGCTGCAATGATGGGCACAGATGAGCTTGCATTGATGGGCACAGGTGAGGCTTTGCTGAGGGGAACTTATAAAGTTGTTGTTAATATTTATTTTTGTAACTTAATTCTGCATAAAACATTTAGGTGTAATTTCAGGAGATAATTTATGAGGGCGTGATTAGCAGCAGAATTAGGTGTGGGGCATGGTAGGGGTTGGACGGGGAAACTGGTGGCGAGTAACCCTTAAGGCCTGGCTAGGGGCTCAATTTTGAGCCCTGAACTAGGGTATAAAGTGTGGTTGCACCCTAAGGCCTCTTCCCCACAACCCCAGCCCAGTGGTTGTGAGTGTCAGCAGACAGGTGGATATCTGGAAACTGAATGGCCCCTTTAACAATAAGGACCACCCAAATACAGCCCTCCCCCATTTTCAATGAGTAAGGGGTACATAGCCCTACTCATTCACAAAAAAATTGTAAAGTGTAAGTACACACACAAACACAGGTTGATTTACTAAAACTGGAGAGTGCAAAATAAGGTGTAGCTGTGCACCGTAGCAAACCAGCGCATTGGTTTCTATGCAGAGCCGTACCTGATTTTGTACTTTCCAGTTAGTAGCTCAACTCCAGAGTTTGACAAGTACTTTATTTATTCGAAAAAAAAGTCCCACATTGTACATCTATTATCAATCATGAAAAATGCAGGGCTATGGATAAGTGTGTACATCCTTTATGAGCCCCGATCTAGTAGGGGGGCCCGGGCAGCAGGGTGAGTCATATGTGGGCACAAAGGGTAATTGATGCAGCGCGGGGGGATTATTAAACCAATCCCTTGTATGGCTCTGTCTGCTGCAGCTGAAAGCTGGCTGTTTCTCCCCTCAGCTGCTGCAGAGAGCCATACAGGGGGATCAGTTCCATTAATTGCCCCCCTCCCCTGCCACCATGATCACCCTCCCAGTGCACCATATGTTTCTCCTGCTTCCCAGGCTCCACTGTGTGCCCCCCTACCTCGGCAGTGCTGCCAGCAGCTGCAATTACACAAAAGGATCCTTCAAGATGGAGAGTGGGGGAAAGGTCCACTGCAAATGTCATATTTATCAACTCATTCCTTTCCTGTATGAACACAACGAGTGCACGGTACCGATCATTCTGTTATCGTGTGTACGCGGCCATAGTAGTTACGAAACGCAGAACACTCATCCGAAAAAATAACTCCGGTTGGTTCAATGAAGAGCGGAAGCTGCTTGGAGAAGAAGCTCAACAGAGGAAAACCACAGAATTTACAAACTAATTACTAAGAAATATCATAAAGAAATATTTAAAGCAAAAAAAATATAATTTTGCTAATATTCTCGCAAAAGCCTGTAACCGCCCCTGCAAACTCTTTAACTTGGTCGCTCGGACCATGAACCCAGCATGTCTAGAGGCTCCGGACTAGAGAAATGCCTTACTCTGATAGAAAATTGAATGGACGGAGAGTTATCTTAAACTCAATGGATCGAAAACAGAACTTCTTCTGCTTCACGCCAAACGTAAGAGACTTGCTACGACAACATGGACACCCCCGCCTATTTTGGGACAAACCATCACCCCTAGCACCAAAGTCAAAAGTCTCAGAGTCACCTTTGACTCTGACATGACAATGGATGCACAAATAAGTTCAGTGGTCAGTGGATCACACCATCTACTGCGCCTACTAAGTAGACTCGTTCCCTTCATCCCAAAAGAAGACATAGCAGTCATGTTGGGAACAATAATTAACTTCAGACTCGACTATGCAAACGCCCTTTACCTCGGACTCCCAAAATACCAAATTGCTCGTCTACAAGTCATCCAGAATACAGCGGCACGACTTGTAACAGGAAAAAAAACTGGGAATCAATCTCTCCGTCCCTTAGGCCTCGTACACACGAGGCAATCTATTTGTTCAAATCGGTCGGACCGACCGATTTGAACAAATCTGTCTGATAGGATTTTGGTTTGCTCGCGTGTACACAAGAGCAAACCAAAATCCCCGCCAGCAGACGGCGCGCTGACGTGGCGGTGATGTTGACGCCGCCACGTAACCGCACCAGGAAGTAAAACACTTCCGCGCATGCGCCGAATCCATTTGGCGGCGGTGCGGGAAGACATGTCTGCTGGTAAGTGTACTAACCAGCAGACATGTCGGGCGGACGGATTCCCACCCGATAGATTTCAAAGCATGCTTTGAAATCTGTCGGGTGGCCAAATCCGTCGGCTCGGCCGTACACACGATCGAATCTGTCTGCTGGGACGGTCTAGCAGACCGTTTCCAGCAGACAGATTTGATCGTGTGTACGAGGCCTTAGGGCCCTCCACTGGTTGCCCGTAAAAGACAGAATTACGTTTAAGGCACTATGCTTGACACACAAATGCATGTAAGGAAATGCCCCCCAATATCTATGTGAAAAATTAAAGCATCACAACCCCAATCGCGTTCTTAGATCCACCGACCAAAATCTACTCCAGATACCTAAGGCCCTGATACAAGTTCAAAGGAGAACGAAGATTTGCAGTCCAAGGACCTAGACTATGGAACACCCTACCAACCAGTATCCAAACGGAAGTGGATCACCTGGCCTTAAGGAAAAAACTCAAAACTCATCTATTCTGAAGGCAAAATACAGTAGGAAATGGATACCAAGCGCCCTAAGGCGATTCAGTTTGCATGTGTTGCGTTATACAATTTTCTCACTCACTCACTCACATAGGACCCTGATGGTTTACTTGGACAGTATGTTCTGATGTGAATTGGCCTCTTTGTCAGTTTGGGCAAAGCTCAGTTTGAGGATCCCTGAACACAAGACCATACAGCGGTTTAACAGGACAGGTTCCACTCAGTCAGAACAGGCCTCACCATGGTCGACCATGTGCCCAGTGTCATATCTAGACGTTGTCTTTGAGAAATAGGTGTTTGAATGCTGCCAGCATTGCTACAGAGGTTGAAGGAGTAGGGGGTTAGCCTGTCAGTGCTCAGACTATACGCCTGACACTGCATCAAATTGGTCTGCATGGCTGTCGTCCCAGAGGGAAGCTTCTTCTAAAGATGATGCACAAAAAAGTTTGCTGAAGACAAGCAAATTAAGACATGGATTACTGGAACCATGTCCTGTGGTCTGATGAGACTGAGATAAACTTATTTGGTTCAGATGGTGTCAAGCGTGTGTGGTGGCAACCATGTGAGAAGTACAAAGACAAGTGTATCTTGCCTACAGTCAAGCATGGTGGTGGGAGTGTCATGGTCTGGGGCTGGATGAGTGCTGCCGGCACTGGGGAGCTACAGATCATTGAGGGAACCATTAATGCTAACATGTACTGTGACATACTGAAGCAGAGCATGATACCCTCCCATCAGACACGGGACCACAGGGCAGTATTCCAACAAGATAACGACCCCAAACACAACTCTGATAAGACCACTACCTTGCTAAAGAAGCTGAGGGTAAAGGTGATAGACTGGCCAAGTATGTCTCCAGACCTAAACTCTATTGAGCATCTGTGGAGCATCCTCAAACAGAAGTTTTTTTTTTTTTTTGCCTTACTCTGGATCAACTGTATTGTGTTTTTTTGTTTGATTGTTTATTTTTTATTGTGGTTGAACTGGATGGACTTGTGTCTTTTTTCAACCTGACTAACTACGTAACTCTGTAAGGTGGAGGAGCACAAGGTCTCCAACATCCACCAGCTCCATGATGTCATCACAAAGGAGTGGAAGAGGACTTTAGTGCCAACCTGTGGAGCTCTGGTGAAATCCATACTCAAGAGGGTTAAATGCTGAAAAATAATGGTGGCTACACAAAATATTGACGTTGGGCTAATTTGGACATTTTCACTTAAGGGTGTACTCACTTTTGTTGCCAGCGGTTTAGACATTATAGTATATGTATTTTTTATTTTTTTTTGAAGAGCCACTCTCCCTCAGGGCACACGTACGGGCGTGCTCCCATGTCCTGCTGCTGCAACTATTGACACAGACAGCAGGACTCTGTCCCACCCCCCAGCTCCTGTGTCCTTGGATTTGATTGACATCAGTGGGAGCCAGTGGCTGCGCTGTGATCAATCAATTCAATCAGGACCCAAGACACTGGCTGGAGGTGGTTTGCTCATCCCCGCCGCCATTAAAGACCGGGTTAAGGTAACCCCTGGTTGCAGAAAATAAATTTGCACCATGTGTGACCTGCCTTACTCATTCTGGTTTCTCCTATCAGCTATCCTTGTCAGCACATTTGCATGCCGCACACTGATTTCTTTTTCAGTCCTAACTCACCCTCTGCTAATCTGGGATTTCCAATACAGAGCATTGCAAGAGGCTGATATTAAGTCTGAATCTCATGCTAGTTTAGCTACTTCCTGACCGGCCGATAGCAGATTGACGGCCGGGAAGTGATCTGTTATCCTGACTTGGCATCATATGACGTTGAGCAGAATAACATGCTGACGTGCGCCCGTGGGGACGTGCAGCGAGGCGATTGCGTGTGCGGCGTGTCAATCAGACACGCTGCATCTCTGATCGTGATAAGGAGCCTCTGTCAGAGACTTTTTACAACGTGATCAGCTGTAAACCGATCACAGCCGATCAGCGTGTGAACCAGGAAGTACCAGTAAACAGAATTCCTCGGTTCGCACTGACAGGGAGAGACGATCGGCGGCTCTCCCTGACAGAGGTGGGGGGTGTCTGTGCTGATAATCTGCACATTGATTATCAGCACAGCCCCCTCAGATGTGCTAATCACCTGCCAATCAGTGCCCAGCAGTGTCCCCATAATTAAAAGACTGCCAGTGCCCAGCAGAGTGAGTGAGTGAGTGAGTGAGTGAGTGAGTGAGTGAGTGAGTGAGTGAGAAACTTATATAACGCAGCACATGCGAACTGAATCGCCTCTGGGCACAGTGCCAATCAGTGCCCACCACAGTGCCAATCAGTGCTCAACACAGTGCCAATTAGAGCCCATCACAGAGCCAATCAGTGCCCACAACAGTGCCCAGCAGTATCACGTGTCAGTAATTTTTTAGTACCTATCATCAGTGCTGCCCATCAGTGCCACTAGTCAGTACCAATCAGTATCGCCTATCAGAGCCAATCACAGCTGCCTGTCTGTGCCCTTCAGTGCCACTTGTCAGTCCCCATCAGTGCTGCCTGTCAGTGCCACCTATCAGTACCTATCAGTGCCCATCAGTGCTGCATATCATTGCAGCCTATTGGTGCCCATCAGTGCTGCATATCAGTGCCACCTATCAGTGATCATCAATTCTACATATCAGTGCCTCCTCATCAGTGCCTATCAGTGCCACGTTATCAGTGCCAACTCATCAGTGCCGCCCCATCAGTGTCGATCAGTTAAGGGAAAAACTGTTGTTTTTTAGTTTGTTTAGCACAAAATAAAAATCACAGAGGTGATCAAATACCACCAAAATAAACCTCTATTTGTGGGAAGAAAATGATAAAAATTAAGGCCCAGATTCATAAAGCAATTACGCCTGTCTAACTGGTGTTAGACAGGAGTAATTTTGCGCGCCGTATCACTAGTTTGAATCCTCAAACCATGATACGGCGGCTTCGGGCTTCGATCCGAGAGGCTTACGTCTTCGTAAGCCTTCGGATCTACGCTGCGATATTTTTGCGGCCGCTGGGAGGAGTTTGCGTCGTTTTCATGCGTCGGGATATGCAAATGTGTTTTTACGGCGATCCACGAAGATACGAGCGGTCTTCGCAATCGCTTACGTCTGTTTTTTTTTACGTACTGTTAGACCAGCTTTTTGCTGGTCTAACGGTGCGTAGCCCATGTTAAGTATGGCCGTCGTTCCCGCGTCGAATTTAAATTTTTTTTTTTTTTTTTTGCGTAACTCGTTCGGGAATAGAAATGTCCGTAAACGACGCTACTCAAACAACGAATGACGTAACGACGTGATTTCGCGCAATGCACGGCGGGAAATTTGCGAACGGAGCATGCGCAGTTCGATCGCCGCGGGAACGCGCCTATTTTAAATCCTTCACGCCCCCTACTCGTCTAGATGGATTGCGACGGGAGAAATACACTACGCCGCCGTCGTTTACTGGACAAAATCTACCTGGATTCCACGTAGAGCCAGGTAAAAAACGGCGGCGTAGTGTATTTCTGATACGCTACGAGAATCCAATTCTCTCTGAATCTGGGCCTAAGTTTTTTGGTACAGTGTTGCATGACCGTGCAATTGTCATTCACAGTGCGACAGCGATGAAAGCTGAAAATTGTCCTGAGCAGGAAGGGACAAAAGTGCCTAGGATTGAAGTGGTTAAATATATATATATATGTATGTGGAGATTTACTAGTAAGTACCGTATTTATTGGCGTCTAACACGCACAGGCATATAACACGCACCCTAACTTTAAGAGGGAAGTTTCAGGAAAATAACTTTCCACGGCCCCTGCATATAACACGCAGACACAGGGCCAGATTCAGGTAGATTGGAGCATCTTTAATCTGGAGTAACGTTTCTCATTTACGTTACTCTGGCAAAATTTTAGGAGCAAGTGCTGTTATTCATGAAGCACTTGCTCCTAAAGTTGCGGCAGCGTACGACTCTACTTACACATACACAGGGCAGCAGCGGTGAATAGGGGTGGTTTGGTGTTATCTTTGGATGTGCTGAAGGCCTTTGACACTGTCAACTGGTCCTTTTTGTGGGAAACCATGCACCGCATGGGTATTAGCGCCCAGTTTATTCGGTGGGTCCGCCTGCTATACACTAACCCAACAGCCAGAGTGTGCACTAATAGAGATGTCTCGGCTGTCTTTACTTTGCAGAGGGGCACCAGGCAGGGCTGCCCGCTCTCGCCACTCCTGTTCGCCCTGGCCATTGAGCCTCTGGCTCTGGCGGTGCGGCAGACGGCGGGGGTGGGGGGCATCTGTTATGGTGCCCTCTCTGAAAAGATCTCTCTATATGCGGATGATGCCCTGATTTACCTGGATGGCACGGAGCGGTCTTTTGTCTCACTGATGGACGTGGTGGAGGAATTTGGGAGGGTCTCCGGGCTGAAGGTGGGTTGGGAGAAGTCGGTGGCATTCCCTATAGGTCCAGAGCTGGACTACTCCTACCTCTCTGGGTCTAATCTATCCATCCAACCTACTTTCAAATACTTGGGGATACACGTTAGTGCAGACTTGTCTTCGTATGAGGCCCTAAATGTTGCCCCAATTGTGTCCCATATGGAGACAAGACTTAAGACCTGGGCCTCTCTACCGCTTAATCTTATAGGCCGGGTTAATGTTTTCAAAATGATATACCTACCCAAGTTTCTGTATGTGTTCCGGGCATCCCCTATTTTTTTGCTGAAAAAACTCTTTAAGAAAATTAATTCGCTCCTGTTCACTTTTCTTTGGCAGGGGTCGTGTCCACGCATTGCTAGGGCCTCTCTCCAGGCCCCTAAGCTGGATGGAGGCTTGGCGTGCCCTAACCTGAGACAGTACTTTATAGCGTCACAACTTACATATGTTTATGACTGGTTCCTGGAGGCCTCCCCGTCCTGTTCCACCGCTCTTTTGTCCGCTTTCGTGGGGTCCAGGGACTCGCTGGTCGATGACCTACTTAGGTCTAGGGCCGGGCAATGTTCCCGGGACTCCCCGATAGAGGTTAGCTGGCTGGCCTGGCATGAGGGTAACGGGATACTTGCAGAGTTGGGTGGGGTGTCCCCTAGAGCTCCCCTATGGCATAATCTTAACTTCCCTGAGCTCCTGGGCCACCCGGATTCCGGGTGGTGGATACAAAATGGGGTCTCACGAATCTCACACATTTTTGCAGGAGGCGAGTTTGTTTCATTCGATGTACTGAGGGAGCACAGTGGGGTGCCAGCTAACTCTCTGTTCAGATATATGTCACTCCGTCATGCAATACGGACACAATTTGAGGGTCTGTCACAGGAGCTTGGCGAATCGCCTCTTGAGGCGCTCATGTCATACACCGATCTGGGGAAGCTGGTCACAACGTTTTACTCACGTCTCCAATCGGCGGGGGTTAAGCCCTTTGTGACAGCTCAGCGGAAATGGGAGGTGGACATTCCGGGGCTGTCCGAGGAGGGGTGGGAGGAGGCCTCGGAGGTCTGCTTCCTTGATCTTATTGGGACTAACGATCAATATGTTCAGTTTAGGTTTATCCACCAGTTGCACTATACTCCCGCCAGGTTGGCCCGAATGGGTCTGATTTCTGTTGCTAACTGCCCTAGGTGCGGCTCCACTGAGGCCGATTGCATACATATGTTCTGGTCATGCCCTACTGTAATGTCATATTGGATGGACTTGTTTTCTTTTTTTAAGGACAACCTACATTTTTCTCTACCTTTCACCCCGGAGGTTGGACTGCTGGGGGTGCTCAATGAATTTGTTTCCATGACTCATGCTCGGACTCTGGTACGCATAATCCTTTTCTATGCCAGGAAACTGTTATTACTAAAATGGAAGAGTGCTTCCGCCCCTACTGTTCAAATGTTATATCGTATGGTGAATAAGGTCCTACCCATATTCAAATGCATATACAAAAGCAGGGCCTGCCCCAAAAAGTTTTATAAAATCTGGCAACCCTGGCTGGATATTGAGGACTCCTTTTGGAAGGATGCCCCACTTTCTCAGCCATGAGGGGCCGTGAATGGGGGGACTATGTGAGGATGTAGTAAACCGTAGAGTGTTTGGAGGGTGGCGGGGGGGGGGGCACTGGTAAAGTCTGGGGCGGAGGTGAGGGCCAGGAGGGATGTGTGTGTGTGAGTGGCTATGGATGTTGAATGTGTGGGATGTGATGGGTTGTGTTTCTAATGCAGGGTCAATCCAGTTGGTATAATTGTTATGTGTTTCATTTTCTACCGGTGTTGTAACGACGTATGTGCCATGTGGAGATTGTACTGGTTGAAAATCAATAAACAAAGTTTTAAAAAAAAAAAAAGTTGCGGCAGCGTATCGAAAATGAGCCGGCGGAATTCAAATTGGGCGGGTACGGGGCATGTATTATTTAAACTAAGCGCGATCCCGCGGCGAACGTACTGCGCATGCGTCGACTGTCAATGCATCCCAGTGCGCATGCTCCAAATTCTGTCAGTGAACATCAATGACGTCAAATCCCCATTCATGGACGTTTTACGCAAGCGCCGCAAATTTTTTTTTTTCGACGCATTGACGACGGCTATACTTAACATAGGATACTCCACCTAGGGGGCATGAATTTATTTACGCCGCGTATCTCTTACGGAAACGTCGGAAAGTCACTACGTCGCGCCCGAATACGATCGTGAATTGCCGATTCCCGCTGATTAACATATTTTTTCGGCGTTAATCAGCGGGAACGCCCCCAGCGCCATTTTTAAATTAAATTTGCGATGCGATGGCGAAATTCAATTACGCCGCTCGCATCGGAACTCCAACCCGGCGTTTCTTGTTTTCTGGTTACAGAAAACAAAAACGCCGGCTTAAAGTGACAGTTAGGCTGGAGTATCACTGATACTCCAGCCTAACTCTACCTGAATCTGGCCCACAGTTTACCGTCTATTTTTAGGGTAAAAAAGTGAGTGTTATACGCCAATAAAGACAGTACATAACATCAACAGTTTATGTCTCTTGTATTCTCTTGGAATTCAGCTTAAATTATTTTAATATTGCACCATATTGACTGTAGGAGAAACGAATACACCAGTGTAGGTGTACAATATTATGATGCTGCCCACCCAGTTCTTGTTCACGTCCTACCGCCGAGTCATATGACATTTAATGATTATCACTACATTTTGCCCTTTACATTTATTACAATTCAAATTTTCTGCCATTTCAAACATCCAGCACTTATTTGTCTTCCTATAGTACGGGCAGATTTATATTCTGAGCACATCATTTCTACCAGTCGCGCCAAAGTGTTTGCTCACTATTTGTGTTAAAGAACAGATGGCTGTTTAGATTCAGTTTTATGCAGAACAACACGCCCTAGAAATCCAACTCTGTGCTATGCAAAACAGCATCTTTTATTTGACTGCGAAAACTTCCCGAAAACAATATGTTCTGGGGGTTAAAATCGACGAAAGTGCAACCTTTGCATTAACACATTGTTCCGAATGCATACATTTTCACTGCTTATGGTTATAGCGTTATACAGAAAGTGAGAAACATTCTTAACCCTGTTACCCGCAATACAAGTCCCCAGAAATATGTGATGGTTTCTAAAATAAAATAAATGATGATGATTATTATTATTATTATTATTATTCAGATTATTCATAAAAATAAAAATAGTTTGTCATTCATATACTTTATCAATTGTTCATTATGACTACTCAGCCAAATATTTGTTCTTCTTTGACAATAACTGTTAAAATACCACCTTCGTGTTAACTAATAAATAAACATGAAATGCTAATTTTTTCATTTTTAGCAGCTATTTTGTACTTATGAAGAAGCAGTCAAAGTATATATAAAGCCAACTATTTTTATATTCTATTTTTGTTTTATTATTAGTTATTTATGTATATATTTAGGCTTCCATTTTTTTTATTTAATTACTTTTTATTGCCGTTTCAAACACAAATACAAAAAAAAAAAAAAAACAATATATATACTGTGTTTCCCCGAAAAAAAAACATACCCCAAAAATAAGACCTAGCGTTATTTTCCAGGGCGACTACAATATTAGCCCTACCCCAAAAATAAGCCCTAGTTTAAAATGTTTGTAAAATCCTTTAACCCAATCTATTACAATATTATATATATATATATATATATACACATACACACACACACGTATACACATAATTATGAATTGTAGCTCTTACAGAAAGAAAAAGAAACAACTCAAACAATCAGCAAATATATTATTTAAATATTAATATCTCTGATTATAGAGCTAATTTTTATTTTTACCAAAACAAAAGCAAAAACAAAAAGAAGGGTTAAATGCCAATGCGCGGCGTTTTATTCCAGACTTGGGGTTATAAATAACCAGAGTATTAAACTTCTATTGCATCATATCTATCCAAGTATTATATATTATATCATCTAACGACTTAATGTCATTAGAGTATCATACTATTATCTATTTTTTTTTTTTTTTATATATCTCATGGATCGTGAGATATTAAAGTGTTTCTATGTTAAATCCATATTCATGTATTGCAGAAGAAGAGACATTGTGGATAGGACATATTGCAGGATGCCCCTGTCTGTCTAGATGTGGATTGGAACGGAATCAGCCTATTGAGGACTATAGGAATGCTAAGTGGCTTGTGAAATACCTTTCCATTGTGTTCTGCAGATGAATAGCCGTTGTCAGAGACGAGACACCTAGCCACCTCGTCCGGCTACCTGAATAGATAATTGACTCATGTTAATTGTTGTTCTGATTGCTTCATTGTAGTAATTACCCCCTGGGGGCTTCTGTCTCAATACACATAGTCCTGCTATTCAAGCTTTGGGACCAATCTCTGCTGAGTCATTTTGAAGTCCTCATTTGCATGGAAGAGGACCTGAGTGGAAAACCACAAATGTACTTTACAAATGACCAATAGAAAAGCGGATGTTGGGGGCGGGATGTTCCAAATTTTGTATAAAAGTGTGCTGTGTACTTTCAATAAAGAGTTCTGGTTGAACATACATACAACTCGCTTGGTGTGTGTTCTTCATGGATCCAATCGGCACATAGCTGTAGGTTGGATCCTGGAATCTTGGCTGACTGGACCATCAGATGTTGCAAGCTGCAATCTGATCCGATAGAAGCAGAGGAGTGTCGGGAGAGCAGGACCTGGGCGAGAAAGGGTCTCGTCACAATATATATTTAGGCTTCAATTAATTTATTTTTTCTGTTTGTGTCCAATTGAGGATATATTTCTTTACAATCTATTATGTATTATTTTAACTTTTTTTTCTAAATTTGTTATTATACAAAAAGGAGTGTACAAACCAGTAGAAAAATAGAACATGTCCCAAAATATACATCATAAAGAAATGTAGGAACAGACAATTATCCAAAAGAAGTATGTTGAGTAAGCGGTGTAGGAGAACATGAATAAGTCATTGCAACATATTCCCGAAGATATTCTCACTCTGGGTGAGGCTTTACAAAGAAAATATATAGGAATGGGATCACATAGGACATATAGTCCATGCCCTGTACACGCGAGCGGAATTTACAACAAAAAATTTTTCATCGGATATTTTGTCCGTGCATATGCCCCTTCGGACTTTTTCCGTAGGAAATCCAGACAGAATTAGATAGAGAACAAGTTCTCAATTTTCCAAATTTCCAATCGTCTGGATGCAATTCCGACTGACTAAAAACCATGCATGCTCGGAAGCATTGAACTTCATTTTTCTCGGCTCGACGTAGTGTTGTACGTCACCGCGTTCTTGGCGGTCGGAATTTGGTGTGACCGTGTGTATGCAAGACAGCTTAAGCGGAATTCCGTCTGAGTTTATTCCGACGGGAAAATCGGTCGTGTGTACAGGGCATTAGAAATGCTTATGCCAAGAAGGCTGCCAGCTTACAGATTGAAGAAACTCTGGAAAATAAAAACAGGAACAAAGTAGCGCCTTCTGAGTGTAGCAGTTAAGACATTTAATAAATTAAAATCATAATGGGAACAATCACAAACGAGCCTGGTGTCACTGGCCGGAATGTCTGTGTCCATGCCAGCAGTGGCTATAGAGCCAGAGGGAGAGACTGTGATGTTACTGGCATTGACATCAGGCTGTTGCAGCCAGGAGGGCTGGCAGAGTTTCCAGAGGACTGACTGGGACCAGTAGTTCACCTAGATACAGCTAGCACAAAAAAAATACATTTTCTATTGCTATTGGTTGCTACACCAAAGGGGCACATGGTCTCCTGCCAGCAAATGGCGAATCTACAAAGTTAGGCCTAGTTCAGAGTTGGGCCTAACCATAGAGTGACCAGACATCCCTGGTTTCTGGGGACAGTCCCCGGATTGAGGACATTGTCCCCGGACCAGGTCTGTCCCCGGTTTTGTCCCCGGATTGGATTTGAGGGGTTGGGGCAATTCAATTTCAAAGACAGTCAGTGCAGAATTAAAAAAAAAAAAAAAAATCTGATTTTCACACCCCTGCTTTGCTGCTCCTACTAGCTTAGGGGGGGGGGGGGTATATTTTTTCAATTTGCTGTGCCCCTTTCTGATCATGTGCTGGTTGGAGCAGAGGGAATATTTCTTCAGTTTCGGGTACATGCCCATTCAGCTCCGCTGGCATGTTCTGCTACCTTGGCTCAAGTCCCGGCCAGCCGCCTGCCTGCCTATCTCCTTGCCTTCCCTGGCAGAGTGATCTTCCTCCACTCCCCACCCAGTAGAAGCCGGGGCCTGGAGAGTGAGACTTGACAGGCGGCGGCGATGGGCAGAGAGTCTCTGATTACTGCCATTACTAGTAAAAAATAAATATGTCCCCAGATTTGATTTTAAAAATCTGGTCATCTAACCATGTGCTAGCTGCGAAAAGGGACCAAGTATTGCACAACAAAGGAAGTAACAGTTCATCAAGAAGCATTGTGCTGGAGGAGTCTGGGGCTTGAGATACTGTGAATAGAGGTTCCAATCTACATTTTATTGATTACATTCTATTGATCTGGGCATCCCATATTCACGTTACCCCATCCAAGTTTAATCCCTCAATAAAATAACACAAATAATGCCAGGCTGAGCAGGGTGACAGGTGTACTTACTACACTCAACGGCCCCACAGGGGTACTGCCAGGGCCGTCCTTAAGGCAGGGCAAAAGGGGAAGCTGCCCTGGGCCCTGTCATTGTTGTGGGGCCCAAAGCAGCTGCCTCATACTTGCCAACTATCCCAGTTAAAATTCCATTGTCCCTTGAAGTTTTAGTCCTTTGCTGTGTCCTGATATCTCAGTGTGAAGTGCTGCTACTATTGCTGCCCAGCTCTGCCCTACTGTTGTGTACAGCTGACTCACCTGCAGACCTGCATTTACATGTAAATAACTGTCATTCATATGTAAATAACGGGAGCACTCATATGTAAATAGCTGAGGCCATTGCATTCATATGTAAATAAAGGCGACATTCATACGTATATCATGCAGTGAAGAGTTGATGTGCTGTAACCTCTAGCAACCAATCAGCGAGCAGTATTACTGTACAGTAATCTCTAGCAACCAATCAACAAGAAAAAATCATGTGCTGTAACCTCTAGCAACTAATCAGTGAGCCGTAATGTGTGCTGTAACCTCTAGCAACCAGTCAGTAAGTGATAATGATATGCTGTAACCTCTGGGAACCAATCGCAATCACTGCCTGATCTGATACAGTACACTGATTTTAAGTCTAGCTGATAATTATTGTATGTCTCAGAGCAGGTGGAGAGCAAAATTGCATGGGGTGGGGGGCCCCAAATTTTTTTTTGCCCAGGGTCCAATCAACATTAACCACTTAAGGACCGCCTAACGCCGATATACGTCGGCAGAATGGCACGGCTGGGCACAAGCACGTACCTGTACGTTCTTTTTAAGTGCCCAGCCATGGGGCGCGCTCCCGCGACCCGGTCCGAAGCTCTGTGACCGCGGCCGCATGGCCAGGGGACCCGGTCGCCGACGGAGTCCCGCGATCGGTCCTCTGGAGATGAAGAACAGGGAGAAGTGTGTGTAAAAACACCTTCCCCGTTCTTCACTGTGGCAGTGTCATTGATCGTCTGTTCTCTGATATAGGGAAAGGCGATCAATGACGTCACACGTCCAGCCCCGCCTCCCTACAGTTAGAGACACACATGAGGTCACACTTAACCCCTTCAGCGGCCCGTAGTGGTTAACTCCCAAACTGCAATTGTCATTTTCACAGTAATCCGTTCATTTTTATAGCACTTTTTGCTGTGAAAATGACAATGGTCCCAAAAACATGTCAAAATTGTCCGATGTGTCCGCCATAATGTCGCAGTCACGAAAAAAATCGCTGATCGCCGCCATTAGTAGTAAAAAAATAATTATTAATAAAAATGCCATAAAACTATCCCCTATTTTGTAAACGCTATACATTTTGGGCAAAGCAATCGATAAACGCTTGTTGAATTTTTTTTTACCAAAAATATGTAGAAGAATACGTATCAGCCTAAACTGAGGAAAAAAAAACATTTTTTTTATATTTTTTTGGTAGATATCTATTACAGCAAAAAGTAAAAAATATTGAATTTTTTTCAAAATTGGCGCTCTATTTTTGTTTATAGCGCAAAAAAATTAAAACCGCAGAGGTGATCAAATACCGCCAAAAGAAAGCTCTATTTGTGGGGGAAAAGGGACGCAAATTTTGTTTGAGAGACACGTCGCACGACCGCGCAATTGTCAGTTAAAGCGGCGCAGTGCCAAATCGCAAAAAGGGGCCTGGTCCTTTACCTGCATATTGGTCCGGGTCTTAAGTGGTTAAAGACGGCCCTGGGTACACATGCAACCTTTTGTTACTGAATCATGGTATTAGGAAAGCATTGGTTTCTTAGGTAAGGTGTATTGCAATGGAAGTGTTTGATTTTCAGCAGATCACACCGTGGAGTTCACAGCAAACAAAATACTTGATGCAATACACTTCGAAATCAAACACCTGAAAAGTAAAAACAATGTTTTATTAACCCTCCGTCCTCCTGCATCCCTTCCTTTTGTGAAAACTAGTCTGAAATGTCAGATTTTTAAGAAACTTGATTAAAGCGTCAGACGGAGAACCTCTCTGCCCGGATTGTCAGACATGGCTTCAGAAACATCAGACAAAGTCGTCTACATCACTGCGCCATCCGTCAGAAAGAGAACGAGACGCTGTGAATAATACGGTGTAGTGATAACCTCTTCCCTCTCTTAGGGGGATTGTAAAAGGAGATATTCGCCATCCTTTTTCTGTCCATGAATTTCATTGTGTTTTGGCTAAAATTCTTTGTTTTTTATTGCTTTGCTCCACAGTCTTCCGTAGAATCAATTATATATCAGAACCAGGGAAACGTCTTTATTCTGCCGCACGCTAGGAGAATAGAAAATAACGTGTCATGTTACTGCCAGTGCTGCCGTGTGTTGGAATTAGACGAAATAAAACATTTCTCTAGCCTGATGTAAAATGAATGGGGGACATATGCATAGTAAGTATCCTTTCATAAGAAGGAGAGGGGATGTGGACACGGGCATGGAAAGGAAGGTGCCGGGAAGGACCTGAGGCCGGAATACATTTTTCCAGGTTTGTTTGTGTTATTCAAAGTTAGTGGTGACACAAGAGCTTGCATTTAGGTAAGCGATCTTTAAAGCCACACTGAAATTTTAGATTACTGTATATACTTGAGTATAAGCCGACCCGAATATAAGCCGAGGCACCTAATTTTACCAATAGTGGGAAAACGTATTGACTCGAGTATAAGCCGAGGGTGAGAAATGCAGCAGCTACTGGAAGTGGAAAAGAGAGTGAACAATGGCCATCTGCAGCCTCACTGTGCCCATTTGCAGCCTCACTGTTTCTATTTGCAGCCTCGCTGTGCCTCCCTGTGCCCATCTGTAGCCTCACTGTGCCCATCTGTAGCCTCACTGTGTCCATTTGCAGCCTCACTGTGCCCATTTGCAGCCTCACTGTTCCTATTTGCAGCCTCGCTGTGCCTCACTGTGCCCATCTGTAGCCTCGCTGTGCCCATCTGTAGCCTCACTGTGTCCATTTGCAGCCTCACGGTGTCCATTTTCAACCTTACTGTGTCCATTTGCAGCCTTACTGTTCCCATTTGCAGCCTTACTGTGTCCATTTGCAGCCTCACTGTGCCCATTTGCAGCCTCACTGTTCCCATTTGCAGCCTCACTGTGCCTCCCTGTGCCTATCTGCAGCCTCACTGTGTCCATTTGTAGCCTCACTGTTCCCATTTGCAGCCTCACGGTGTCCATTTTCAGCCTTACTGTGTCCATTTGCAGCCTTACTGTTTCCATTTGCAGCCTTACTGTTTCCATTTGCAGCCTTACTGTTTCCATTTGCAGCCTCACTGTGTCCATTTGCAGCCTCACTGTTCCCATTTGCAGCCATGCTGTGCCTCACTGTTCCCATTTGCAGCCTCGCTGTGCCTCCCTGTGCCTATCTGCAGCCTCACTGTGTCCATTTGTAGCCTCACTGTTCCCATTTGCAGCCACGCTGTGCCTCACTGTGCCCATCTGTAGCCTCACTGTGCCCATCTGTAGCCTCACTGTGTCCATTTGCAGCCTCACTGTGTCCATTTTCAGCCTTACTGTGAACATTTGCAGCCTTACTGTGTCCATTTGCAGCTTCACTGTGCCCATTTGCAGCCTCACTGTGTCCATTTTTAGCCTTACTGTGTCCATTTGCAGCCTTACTGTGTCCATTTGCAGCTTCACTGTGCCCATTTGCAGCCTCGCTGTGCCTGTGTAATCCTACCTCACGCTGATGAAGTCCTGCCTACGGACGTAACGCTTACGAGGGGGAGGAGTCACAGATGTCTGTAAGCACTCGTGTCATTTACAATTAAACACTCCTTATACAGAGAGCACTACATTGTCTTCATTTATGTTTTATATGCATGTTGGAGACAAAGCTCAAGACCTTGATCGACACCTATGGTATGCTGATCGATTGGATGTTCTAAGTAGTTATACTGGGAAGGAGTTACATGCCATCTGACCTATTATAGGTCGAATCAGTGAGATGAGAGGCCACTCTGTGTGCGGTGGCGGGATTTCTGGCCACGTTTGATCCACATTGCATGCCGCCATTTTCATTGTGCCTTTTCACAATCACTTGTGGACTGTTTCTTCTCATGGACATTATTTATTAGTGTTTATATTTACATTTAGGTTGCGCTGCACTGCTTTTATTGTTATAGTTCTTGAGGGATTTTATATGAATTTACCTTGAGTGCTGGCTTACAGTTACATATTTTCCAGCGCTGACTTATTTTCCCATTCACTGTGCCCATTTGCATGCCTCACTGTGCCCATTTACATGCCTCATTGTGCCCATTTGCATGCCTCACTGTGCCCATTTGCATGCCTCCCTGTGCCCATTTGCATGCCTCCCTGTGCCCATTTGCATGCCTCCCTGTGCCCATTTGCATGCCTCCCTGTGCCCATTTACATGCCTCATTGTGCCCATTTGCATGCCTCACTGTGTCCATTTGCATGCTTCACTGTCTCCATTTGCATGCCTCATTGTGCCCATCTCCCTGCCTCGTGTACCTGATCTCCCGGGAATGTGACATGCAGTCTAGTCGGAGGCCATCCAGTGTAGCAAAGCCCCACCTCCTCCTCGTCCTCATCCATGACGGAACACTGATTCAGTTTCTCAGCAGTGAGTCAGTCTTCAGTGTTCCGCCTATAATGGATGAGGACGGGGAGAAGGCGGGGATTTGTTACACTGGACGGTCCCTGACTAGACTGCATGTTACAGCACCGGGAGATCAGGTACATGAGGCCGCAGATGGGCACAGTGAGGCAGGGAGACTCGAGTATAAGTCAAGGGGGGCTTTTTCAGCACACAAAAAAATTGCTGAGAAACTTGGCTTATGCCGCGTACACACAACCGCTTTTCCAGTCATGCAAAAAACTGAAGTTTTTCTCGACGTGATTCGTTGTGATTCCTCTCAAGCCTGCCTTGCATACACACGTTCATGAAAAAAATGCGAGACGATTCGCGCTTTTCAGTCTTCATGCTTTTCAGTCCGTTACAGCGTGATGAATGTGCTATCTCCATTACGAATGCTAGTTTTACCAGAACGAGCGCTCCCGTCTCATACTTGATTCTGAGCATGCACGGTTTTTTTCCCCTCAGAAAAACCTTACACACGAGCGGTTTTTCGCGACGAGAAAAAGAACGACGGGAAAAACGACGAGAAAAAATAGAGCAGGTTCTAATATTTCTGCGGGCAGTTTTCTCATTGAGAAAACTGCTATGGAGCATACACACGACCGGTTTCCTCGTCATGAAAAACGGTCGTGTGTACGCGGCATTGTACTTGAGTATATGCGGTAGGTTTTCCTCATAAAATTGCCACAGCCTAAATTAAAATGCCTGTCATCTGCACGCTGAAGAGTAAGGGCTCATTTACACTTTCTTCAGCGTCAACACACATTAACGGCTAGTTTACAGTTGCTTCAAAACAAGGCTTCGGACAGGCTTTGTTAAAGCTCTCTGAACGCCAATCAAAGCTCCTTTCACTAAATAAAATGGTTAGCTTACAGTCCTGTGTACATCTTGCTTTTGCATTGCTTTGCTTCAGCTTTGCTTAAAAAATTATACTCCATGTAGCTGCTTCAAAGCGTCTTCAAAACCACCATAGAAGTCTATGGCAAAGCTTGCTTGAAGCCCCACCAAAGGTTTATCAAAGCTCCACCGAAGCCTCATCAAAGCACCAAGCAAATGCAATTTGTAAACAGTTTCATGAGGGAGCGCAACACCACTATTTGATTTTTCTTTCTTGGGTAGTGTTTGACCCTTACGGTGTTTGCATCACCCTTTAGCAACCCTATTTACCCATAAAAGCGCAGGAATACCCCCATTTTACAAGTTGTAAACAGGACTGTAGGTTAACCATGTTATTTAGTGACAGGAGCTTTGACTGGCGTTCAGAGCTTTAACACAGCTTGTCCAAAGTTACGTTTTGAAGCAAGTGTAAACTAGACCTAAGAGCATAGGCATGTGCAAGGGGTGTTCCTGGGCACACCCTAATCCTGAGGTTGGCAACCCATCAATCGTGAACTACATGACGATCATGGGCAGGTGACAGGTAAACCGCGATCCTTCCTTGCCCACCTCCGGAATCTGGACAGAAAGGGTAGCAGGGCTGGGATATAGTGGAACCGATCTGTATTTTCCTCCTGCAGCAGCTGAAAGTAGGCATCTCCTCCTCTCCCTCTCCCCGACATTCAGCTGCTACAGAAGCAAAATACAGGGGGATCAGTACCAATATATGCCACTGCCGCCACTCCTCCTGTCCCTGTTCATCTTCACCCTTGCTCCCCCCCCCCATTGTTTCAGGATGGATAGTGAGGAAGAGGCCGGTACATTTATCACACATGCATATGTGTTGAAGCTTTGAGGTGCACACCCTAATGCAATAGACTGTGCACGCCTATGTGTGAAAGCAGTGGTCTTTCTGCAGAATTCAAACACACTGTCTGCCAAGTCAGATCTATAGCTCTGAAATCAGAAAAACAACTCTATCAAAATGTGTTCTGGTGCCCACCATCAACAGGTTGGAAAGTCTGGGAACAACTAAAACTACCAGAACAGGAATAAGAGGGCAATCTTCCAAGGTACCCACTTATTTCAGTGACAACAAATGGGATTTCCCTCACTTTGGAGAAGTTTTCTTTCACTTTCTGTAGTCTCCAAAGGCAGGAAGTGACGGGAAATTTCCCCAATGGGATCTGCATGGCAAAAAGCTTGGGCCTTGGAATTTACCTTTTTAAATGAAAATGGTAGATTGGTCAGAATATCTGGATTATGGGCAGGCAGCTTCTCCAGACCAAAACAATCTTCATTATCCTCCCGGTTTGTAATCAAGGAGATTAGGACTGAAGTGCCACACTGGACATTGCAATTGAATTTGGGATAAAGTTGTATCTGGAGGCTAAAATTTCCCATTAGAAAAATAACAAAAAAAGATGGGAGTTTAGGCATTTCCTACTCTATCCAAGGAGGAAAGAAAAGTTTTGACTAAATACCGGTATTTACTTTAGGTGACTGTAACGGAATGATCTGTGACAACCAGAGACTTTGGAAGGATGGGGGATACTCCTGTGTCAGTGTCACTGATAACTCTTGGGTCTGAGTCCACCCTGTGCCCCTTTGGGCATGGGGTGGCTAGTGAATCATAATTCATGTATTACATGGGATGGGACATTAATAATAATTCATGTTTGCAGGATGTCTTGAGATATCACAAGTTGTTGGTTATTCAATGTGGGAAAAGTGTCAATTGCATCTACTCCTAGACATTTCATTGTCCATTGTGTAAAGGTGTTAATTCAGGTCTGCTCCAAGACCTCTCCATTGTGTGATAACACTGTGCGATAGCCTATTGATGCCCAGTTGTTAAGACCTTTCTGCCGGAGACAGTACGTCTGTCTAAAGATGTGGATGGAGGTCAAATCATTGTGTGATAGTATTTTGTTTTGATGTCATTATCTAAAGGAATGTGTCTCATCAAGATCGGTGCCAAAATGTCTGGACACTAATTAGTAATTAGCCTTAGTGTATGATTAGGGGGGTGGAGATTTCATTGTCCCTTTGATTACTGTCACATGCTTGTAACTGCATAAAAAGCTGAGAAGAAACCATTAAAGCATTCATTTATTTTGAAACCAGAAGATAGAGAGGTCAGTCTCATTTTCTGGGGAATTGATATGGATCGTGTATGCAGCATTGTCTGAGTGTGTCGGATAAGCTTGTCGTGGGTGGATGGAAGGTCGTAAACAGTGGTGACTGTTACAGTGGTGGCACAGCAGTGGGATGATTCCATCTTCAGAAAGACGGCTACAAGGACACAGGACAATGGAGACACAGTATGAACGGCTGAAGCTCTCTACCCTCGAGGACTTACTGGAGAGCCGGGGCAGACCGCCCAGCAACCATAAGAAAAGGGACATTATCGCAGAACTTGTCTAAATGGATAGAGCTGAGAGGCCCAGCGTAACAGACAGGACACCCGAGGAAGATTTTTTTGATCGAGCTGTTAAACGTGGACTGGCACAATATGGTCCTAATCCTCCACCGGAGATCATAGACCGGGTTATAGCGGCTGTGGATGCCACCTTGTTACAGTGAAGAAGTCACAGCAGCACCAACTGAAGAGAGAGGAGAGTTGCAGATATCAGTCTCCAATGAAGAGGAATTCCAAAGGAGGTTAAAAGAGATGCGGATACAGCACAGAGGACCAGTATCAGAGGAGGCCCTGCTGAGATGGTCGGATATGATTCGTTGCCAACTCTGGAAGGAAGCACTAGCTCTGGAGCAGCAACACCAAGGAAAGGTCCTGCCCTCCATCCATGTAAGGTACTGCCCGCAGTATGACGTACGAATGCCGTTGTTGGGGGAACAACCGAAGCAGGAGTGGATAGCGGAGTTAAGCAGGCTGATCCGGGCAGAGATGCAGCTGGACGAGAGCTACAGAGCCCTCCGGTGATGTGTAGCCCAAGAGTGCCTGTGGTCAGCGGATGACAGCCCCACGGAAGGCTATGACTATGATGGCCTGGGATTGTTGTATTGGAAGATGTCCAGTGATCCAGACTTTAGGGATGATCGGGAGTGGTGCTTGGAGGACATAATGGAGCACAGTGAGGAAAAATTGAATATCTCGGAAGGGCACTGGTTACAGGAAGATTTGGAATTTCTGGCCATTCAGGAATGGGATTTGAAAATCGCCTACAGATAGCTGCTAGACTCGGCCCAGCAGCAGGGTAGTGGTCCCGTTGCCAGGGAATATGAGGACATTTCAGGTGACAACTATGAAATCCTGGCTGATGAATCGGCAGTGGAAAATCTGAAGATTGCCATTCCCAAAGCCGAAGTGGATGCAGTGGAGTTCCAGGGAGCCGGGGCAGTTTGCCCTTCTCTCCAGCAACAAGGTGAGGTGTGATTAGGTAGGTGGAGATTTCATTGACCCTTTGATTACTGTCACATGCTTGTAACTGCATAAAAAGCTGAGAAGAAACCATTAAAGCATTCATTCATTTTGAAACCAGAAGATAGAGCGGTCAGTCTCATTTTCTGGGGAATTGATATGGATCGTGTATGCAGGATTGTCGGAGTGTGTCGAATAAGCTTGTCGTGGGTGGATGGAAGGTCGTAAACAGTGGTGACTGTTACAGTGACTTATACCTTTTACTGTGCCTAATGTTCATGAAAGGGGTTGAAATATTCAAGGCTTCAGATAACAATCTCATACCCTCCATTGTGTAATTGATATGATCCTTTCCGATAAATCATTGGCTTTTCAACATACACATTGATAGCTTTGAAACTTTTATGTTTTTTAAATCATGGTATCAATTGTTTTTTTCCTAACAAAGTCCATAGAGACCATCCTATGGGAAAATACACTGCTTGCATAATAAAAGTTCAGGCCTATGTAAGGGCAGTGCAGAGTGCAACTGCTATGTGCAAAGTACACGTAGCAATATCAAGCAATCATAATTAAGGTCCCTATATACAGGTGATGAAATGATTGGTTGCAAGAGTTAAATACACTTTACACACAGCCAGGGCCGTTTGAAGTAATTTGGGGGCCCCAAGCAAAATGGGGGCCCCCAAGCAACCCCTCTGCATGCAAAGCCTACGTTAGCACTATAATATTTTTTTACAAACATGTTCTTACTCCTCCCCCCCTCCCTAGTCCCTATATTTTTTTAATCTCACCTCCACTAATTCCCTGTAGGCTGCCGCTGTAGCGTGGCCGAGCTCCACTTCCTCCTGTCAGTCCAGTATTCTATCATTATGGGTCCCCAGTCCGCTATCAGATAGTGCCTGGGCCGGGCCTGGTACCGCATGGTACAGGAGATTTCGTTTCCTGTGTTCTCGGCTGGACTGAAAGGAAGTGAGCACTTCCTGTCAGTCCAGCCGGGAATAGAAAAAAAAATCTCCTGTACCGCGGACTGACAGGACTCCACGAGGAAGTAAGAATAGCTTGGCCATGCTACAGCCTGGGAAGGGGAAGTTGGGGGCTCTGAGTGTTAATTAACTCGGGCATGTGTAAATTTGACTAAATTTAGCCTCTGTTTCAGCCATGGCTGTGCTGGGAGTAACCACCAATGTTCGTCTGGGGTGTTATTACCACTCCAGGCCAAGGGTGGCAGTAGCAGAGTCAGGGTGTATCGGGTGTCCCCCTCAGCAACCAATTAGTGGGGGTGATCGTCCCACTGTGCATGCTGGGGAGGGGTAATTAAGGAACTGTCGTCCCATGACCTTGTGCCCCACCTGACCGGGGGTGCGTGTTCCTGAAATCCTGGCTCTGGGACCACGTTGGTCCAGGGTTGTGATCTGTCTAAGTGGGCCCAGTAGTCAGACTGGGGTGTGCGCTTTCAAGGTGATCCTGTGCTGTCTGTCCTGGAGTGAGGAAGCTGCTTGATGAAGAAAGCCAGGGGAGGACCTATCCTGGAGAGGACCACGCAAGAGGCTGGCATCTCAGGGGAAAAGGCGTGGAAACGTAATTCAAGGATGCACCGTACACTGAGAGGCTTGATAGTGATCGCCTGTCAGACCTGAGCTCTACAGAAGTAATTCTGGAGAGATCCGGGTGTTAAATCCTGTGTTAAGGGGATTCAGGAACGAAAGTGTCTCATCGTAAAGAAAGGTCTGTGGCAGAGACTGTACTTTATTCCGTCCGCCATTCCGGCTGCTAGGCCAGTGAGAGGGACCTATCCGGGTGAGCAATACCCACTCTGGAGTAGCGACGAGAACTGTTTGTTGGAAACAGGAGTGTTTCCGGATTGAGATTATGCACCTGAATCTACTTGTTTACCCTTCCACCCCATCAACCACTTCTTCTTTCCTTACCAAGTTCTGCAAATAAATCCTAGAAAAAGAAGTGCAAAGTGTGGACATTGAACTTTTTCCACTCTCTTCTACTACCCTGGATGGCGAAGATATAGAGGTAACATGCCGCCCGAAATACTCAGCAGCTTTTTCGGGGGTTAGTGCTACAGTATGAACAGCGATATGTCATTTACCTTAGTAAGTCCCATCCCCCCTTAAGTTAGAACACAGAGAGGGAACACAATTAACCCCTTGATCGCCCACTAGTGTTAACCCCTTCCCTGCGGGTGACATTTTTACAGTAATCATTGCATTTTTATAGCACTGGTCGCTGTAAAACTGTCAATGGTTGCAAAAATGTGTAAAAAGTGTCCGATGTGTCCGCCATAATGTCGAAGTCATGATAAAAATTGCAGATTGCCGCCATTACTAGTAAAAATAATAATAATAATAATAAAAATGTCATAATTCTATCCTCTATTTTTTTTTCCAAATTCGTTCTTTATTTCAAGAATTGCGTTACAGGATATTTACATTCCTTCTGTTACACATTAAATAAATGAAATCAGAGAGTTTACCGGGTGATGAGGAGAGGACCCCCCTCCCCCCTGCTCCCTCCTCCTCTATCCTGGTTACGCATAGACTTCTCATTTTCACATTTCCTACAACTCTAAACCTTCCCCAGCCCCCTTCCCCCCCAAAGAACAAAAAAGAAAAAAGAAAAGAAGAAGGTTTTCTAACAGTCTCTATCTCTATCCTCTATTTTGAAGTTGCTATAACATTTGCGCAAACCAATCAAAAAAGGCTTATTGCAATATTTTTTTACCAAAAAAAATACACATTTTGAAAAAAAATTGGGATATTTATTTTTGCAAAAAGTAAAAGATATTGGGGCTAATTTATTAAGCCTTTGCGCCATGATTCATGGCGCAAAGGCAGAAGTAACAGCCGTTTATAGCAGCACATTTCTTTATTTACTATAATGCCTAGTGCGCCCAGGAGAGGGCGCATGGTGCGTCTCCATAGACCTGGCGCACGGCATTTAGAAATGTAAATAGAAGGGGTTTGGGCGGGAGTTTATTAGGGGGGCATGTGGGGTGATGTGGTGACATGTGTTTGTTTAAGTATTACGAGCCAAATTGAAAGTGATTTTTGTGAAACGTACCGGAAAGTACGCCTAAACCTCTGGGAGGTTTATTTGCATACTGCGCATGCGTACACCGCAATTTCGTCCATTCACGCACGCCGTCTCACTACGCCGGGAAAATCTTGGTAAATACCAAGCGGCGTAGCTGTATTTGCGCGGCGCACATAAATGTCCAAACTGTTTTCAGCTTGTGTTTTCCATGAAGGGGAACTCTGCGCCAAATTTCAAACAAAAAAACGGCGTAAGTTCCCCTCCAGGGGTACATTAGGCCCTTCGGTTTGGTCTGGAACGTAAGGGGGGAAACCTATGCCGAAAAAACAGCGTTGGGGTTCCCCCCAGATCCAGACCAAGCCCTTGTCCAAGCATGCAGTCTGGCCGGACAGGGACAAGCGCCCCCCCCTCCTGAGCCGTACCAGACCGTATGCCCTCAACATGGGGGAGTGTGTGGTTTGGGGAAGGGGGGCACTGCCCCCCATCCCCAAAGCACTCTTGTCCCCATGTCGATAGGGACAAGGGCCTCTTCCCGATAACCCTTGCCGTTGGTTGTCGGGGTCTGCAGGCAGGGGCTTATCAGAATCTGGAAGACCCCTTTACCAAGGGGACCCCCAGATCCTGGCCCCCCCTTGTGTGAAATGGTAATGGAGTACATTGTACCTCTACCATTTCACCAAAAAGTCCTTTATTAATATCTTCTTTCCTCGCTTCTTCTTCTTCTTCTTTTCTGCTTTCATTCGGGTTTCTTCCTCCATCTTCTTCTTCTTCCTCTTCTTCTTTCTTGGGTCTTTTCGTCCGCATCTTAACCACCGTATTTTTCCATCTTCTTCTCCTTCCGTCGGCCTTCTCGTCCCGCATGTTCTTCTTCCCCGGACGCTGCGCTTGAAATTTAATTCCCCGCCGCGTGACGCTCCTGTAATTCTGCCCCCTCTGACGCCACAGGTAAACTCCTAAGAAAGTCCCCATGTGGTACATGTGCGTCAGAGGGGGGCGGGGCCACAGGAGCGTCACACGGCGGGGAATTCAATTGGAAGCTCGTCCGCATCTTACGCGGCTTCTTCTTCCCCGGGCGCTGTGCTTGAAATTGAATTCCCCACCGTGTGACGCTCCTGTGACCACGCCCCCCTCTGATGCACATATACCACACAGGACTTTTTTAGGAGTTTACCCGTGGCGTCAGAGGGGGGCGGGGTCACAGGAACATCACACGGCGGGGAATTTAATTTCAAGCACAGCGGGACGAGAAGGCCGACGGAAGGAGAAGAAGATGGAAGAAGAAACCCAAATGAAAGAAGAAAAGAAGAAGAAGCGGTGAAAGAAGATATTAACGTGCTGGTCCTGACAGCACGTCATATGACGTCCTGTCATTTAAAGCTGCTAGGGGCGCGCGCGTGCGCCCGTCGCGTCACTGAGAACACCGCGCGTGTGCCCGGCGGCCGCGATGGCCGCCGGGCACACGCGATTGCCGACAATTGAGCTGGGATGTGGAGGAGACCGATTGTGCCCCTTGTACATAGGGACACAATCGGTCACCTCCCCCAGTCACCCCCCTCCCCCTACAGTTAGAACACAAACTAGGAGAAACATTTAACCCCTTCCCCGCCCCCTAGTGGTTAACCCCTTCCCTGCCAGTTACATTTATACAGTAATCAATGCATATTTATAGCATTGTTCACTGTGTAAATGTAAATGGTCCCAAAAATGTGTCAAAAGTGTCCGATGTGTCCGCTATAATGTCCCAGTCCCCAGTAACTTTTGCGCAAACCAGTCACTATACGGTTATTGCGATTTTTTTTTTACATATCGGCCTAAACTGAGATAAAAAATGCTTTTTTTTTAAATGGGATATTTATTATAGCAAAAAGCAAAACATATTGTGTCTTTTTTCAAAATTGTCGCTTTTTTTTGCTTATAGCGCAAAAAAAAAAAACCGCACTGGCGATTAAATATCACCAAAAGAAAGCTCTATTTGTGTGGAAAAAAAGGACGTCAATTTTGTTTGGGAGCCACATTGCACGACCGCGCAATTGTCAGTTAAAGCGACGCAGTGCCGGAAGCTAATATTTTGTCTGGGCAGAAAGGGGGTGTAGGTGCACAGTAGGCAAGTGGTTAATAAAGGAATTGTCAAAAACCGGCTATTGTCATTTTTTACATTTTTTTGGGTGAAATGGTAGAGGTATAATGTACCCCATTACCATTTCACACAGGGGGGAGCTGGGATCTGGGGATCCCCTTTGTTAAAGGGGTCTTCCAGATTTCGATAAGCACCCCGCCCGCAGACCCCCACAACCACCGACCAGGGTTGTGGGGATGAGGCCCTTGTCCCCATCAACATGGGGACAAGGTGCTTTGGGGGGGAGAGGGGGAGCCGCACTCTGTCCTCCCCTCTTTTCTGCGACCGGCCACGTTACGTGCTCGGATAAGGGTCTGGTGTGGATTTTTGGGGGGGCCTGGTAATGGAATTTGGGGGGACCCCACTTTTTTTCTTTCTTTTTTTTTATGAATTTGCTGATACTTCCCGGAGCCGACAATTCATTATAGCCGCGAGTGAATTTTAAATGCCTTTTTTTTCTGTCAGAATGTAATTTTGTGCAGGGACAGTTCTAACCACGGGAAACATGCGCTTTTTCACATGCTTACTATACACCCCCACTAGGTATGAAATTTAAAGGAATATTTCACTTTTATTGTTTCACTTTAAGCATTATTAAATTCACTGCTCCTGAAAAAACGTCAGTTTTAAAAAATAAAAAAAGCATTGATACATATTTCCTGGGGCAGGACTCATGTCCCCAAACACTTTTTAGGACTAAACTTGCATATTAACCTTTAGGGTCCTTTCACACGGAGCGGACCGTTTTTCGGTCCGCTCCGTGTGCCCGTCAGCTCAGCGGGGGGGTCTCCGCTCAGCTGTGCAGGGACCGCCCCGTCTCTCCTCCGCTCTCCCCTATGGGGAGTCGGATGGAAACGGACGGTCTGTCCATTTGCATCCGATCCGTATGGCCGGACGGAAGAAAAATAGGACATTCTTCCGTCCGCAAAAACGGATGCGGATCTAGCGGACGTTAGCGGATGCATCATCCGCTAACGGATCCGCTCCCATAGGGAAGCATTACAAGTCCGTTAACGGACTTTTAATTAGCGGACCGTTCGTCCGCTAGTGTGAAAGGGCCCTTAACATGAACACTTTAGATTTCTCCCATAGACTTCTAAAGGGAGTTCGGCGGCGGCTTTACATATTAATTGCATTGCGCCCGCTGCTACGCCGGTTCATGCGCCTAATTACAGATTTATCTGGAATACTAATTAAGCCATAAACCGGCGCAGCGCATTGATAATAGTAAATCAGCCCCATTGTGCTTTTTTTCAAAATTGTTGCTGTTTTTTTTGTTTAGAAGAACCGCAGAGGTGATCAAATACCACCAAAAAAGCTCTATTTGTGGGAAAAAGGGATGCAAATTTTGTTTGGGTATAATGTTGCACGACCGCGCAATTTAAAGTTAAAGCGACGCAGTGCCAAATTGTAAAAAGTGCTCTGGTCAGGAAGGGGGTAAAATCTTCCTGCGGTGAAGCGGTTAAACCCATTCAGCTGTATATTATAGAATTGCATTTAACATTTAAATAAATTATCTTAAAAACTTTACTAAGGGAAGAGAATGGAAAGAAATTTCCCTGTCACAGTTCTCAAATTGATGCTTTGAAACATGAATTTACTAGCACAGCTTTCACACTGCTATTACAAAATCTTCCCTATGGTGCTTCAACTCACATTTTGTTTTATGATTGATGATAACAACGGGAGATTAGATCTGCATTAGCGGCATTACACCCTTCCATGATTAACTATGATACCATTTACACATGCTCCAAAAATTTTGACACCAGGCCTCCAAAAAAAAAGCTTTAAATCTCAGCTTCTCATCTTATTTTCTCCCTTCAACTATGATCGCGAAGATGGCACTCCTGAATTTTAATGTCCTTTGAGATGATAGTTTTTATTTTTTTTCTTACCATCGCTGGGAAATGAAAAGTTTGCACATGAGGTAACTGACATTCAAAGTCTTGTTTCTTATTAAGTAAGCGAGTCATATGCTGTCATATGCCGACTCGGTGTTCTTCAGCAGCCAGAATATTTCACATTCAACTGTTAAATTATCCTGTTGTAATTAAAGTGAACAAAGAAACGTTCAGTGAGCAAACTGGAACCTAAAAAAAAATCAGCTTACGGGATCAAAAGGGAGTAATTTAGTTATATTGTTTCTTTAGATATTCCAACTACTGTATTTTCCGGTGTATAAGGTGACCGGGCGTATGAGGCGACCCCTTAATTAATTAAAAATGGAAAACAATAACTGTGGAGAGGTATTGAAAGTCGGACTATCGAGGCCAAGGAAGTAATTTAAAAATATAGTTTTAATGTAGTCATTAAATAAAACAAATTAAGCATATACATAAAAATAACAATGGTACATATATACAGGTAAACCACTCTATACACAAAATCCCTAAAGTCGCCGACGCACGTTTCGCCGTGGGGCTTCTTCAGGACGGATGTTAAGGATTTTGTAAGGAGATGTATATAAATAGTTGTATGGCCGATGCAGTGTGTCATGCAGATGTACACCCTGGGACACGGACGCCCGTACGAATCAACCCCCTGATCGGCTGGCTCATACTTAGAAGTCTAAAAGTCTATGCGCTGATTGGCTGCTTGGTACCCCTCGAGAACTTGAAGCTCAATATATTTTTTGGCTATGTGTCCCAGTTGGCCCTATGGTCTTCTATCACGGAATGGAGGCTGCCAATAGCACTATACTATTTTTTTTATGAATGTTGGAAATACCCGTACTTTGACTCTACTGTCAATTAACAGATCTATAACAAGCTCTGAGGACTTTTCTGAATCCAGTATTTTACATACTATCGAATATCCGATCGTGGTGTGTGCCCTGTCTTGCATTGGTTGCAGAGTCATCGGCCATACAACTATTTATATACATCTCCTTACAAAATCCTTAACATCCGTCCTGAAGAAGCCCCACGGCGAAACGTGCGTCGGCGACTTTAGGGATTTTGTGTATAGAGTGGTTTACCTGTATATATGTACCATTGTTATTTTTTACGTATATGCTTAATTTGTTTTATTTAATGACTACATTAAAACTATATTTTTAAACTACTTCCTTGGCCTCGATAGTCTGACTTTCAATACCTCTCCACAGTTATTGTTTTCCATTTTTGATTCCATATACGGATGTGGCCCATGTGAGTGCAATCCCTTTGTTTTTTCTTATCCCTTCTACTCCCCCAGTCCATCCCTCCCTTTCCCTTACCATTCTCGTTTTCACATTCACCCTTAATTAATTATTTTTTACAGCTTTTGCGTATACTCACCGTATAAGACGACCCCCCTTTCGAGGTTTCATATTTCATTCTTCTTGCTGGAGCTGGAGCCATCCCGCACTGAGCCAATCACAGCGAGCGATGTATTCTATTAATGAATACATAGCCTGCTTGGATTGGCAGAGGCTGTAACATCATTTGCCCGCGCCTCTCTGACTCTCAAAGTTAATCTGAGCAGGCTACTGCATGTAGTCTGCTCAGATTGGCAGAGGAGGTTACTCCAATCCGAGCAGGCTCTGTATTCATTAACCGCTTAACACCCGCCGCATGACTATGTACGTCCACAGAATGGCACGTACAGGCAGATGGGCGTACATGTACGTCCCTACCTTTTTGCGGGTCGGGGGTCCGATCGGGACCCCCTCCGCTACATGCGGCGGGCGGCTTACCTCCGGGAGCGATCCAGGACGAGGGGGCAGCTCTTCGTTTTTGTCCGCCCCCTCATGATCGCTCCCAGCAAATCCCCTGAGCCTCCGCCGTGTCACTTCCTCTGCCTGTATAATGTAAACACTGGCAGAGGAAATGATGTCAGCTCTCCTCTCGGCGGTATTTCCAATCCACCCAGAGGAGAGAGGACATCACAGTAAGTCGCACCGACACTACACTGACACCACACACATAGGCACATTAACCCCTTCAGATCACACCCCCCCCCAGCCCCCTGTCACAGTGTCACTAATAGCAGTGATCATATATTTACTGATCACTGCATGTAGTGTCAGTGTAACAGTTACTGTGACAGGCAGTTAGTGTTAGAGGGTAGCCCTGTACCCCCCCCTAATAAAGGTTTAACCCCTTGATCACCGCCCTAGTTAACCCTTTCACTCCCTATTGCCAGCGTCACTAAGCGATCGTTTTTCTGATCGCTGTATTAGTGTCGCTGTTGCGCTAGGTAGCAAAAAAAAAAAAGTTATTGCGATTTTTTTTTACTAAAGACATGTGGCTGAATAAATTGTGGCCTAAATGTTTGACTAAAATTTAGTTTATTTGATTTTTCTTATAACAAAAATTAAAAAATATTGTTTTTTTTTCAAAAATGTTGCTCTATTTTTGTTTACAGCGCAAAAAAAGAAAATCGCAGAGGCGATCAAATACCATCAAATGAAAGCTCTATTTGTGGGAAGAAAAGGACGTGAATTTTGTTTGGAAGCCACGTTGCACGACCGCGCAATTGTCTGTTAAAGCGACGCAGTGCCGAATTGTAAAAACGCCTCTGGGCATTTAGCAGCATATTGGTCCGGGGCTAAAGTGGTTAATAGAATACATCTGTAAGAGAACTGTTAGGCCGCATACACATGGTCGGTCAAAACCGATGAAAACGGACTGAAGGACCGTTTCATCGGTCCAAACCGATCGTGTGTGGGCCCCATCGGTCAGTTATACTTCGGTCAAAAAAAAGAGAACTTGCTTTAAAATTTGACCCATGAACGTCTGACCGATGGGTCAAAACTAGGGTTGTGTCCCGATACTGATACTAGTATCGGTATCGGGACCGATACAGAGCATTTGCGCGAGTACTTGTACTTGTGCAAATGCTCCCGATGCCTGATCCGATACCTGGTAGAGAGAGGCAGCGTGTAATACCTGTGTCCGTGTATAATGCTCAGACGGCAGCCATCCAGTGTATAAAAGCTAGATATGTGCATTCCCGTTCGTACGAATGTTATTTTCGTACGAAAATGTTCATTTTCGTACCCGCAGGATAATGTGTACATACGAAAACGGTAAAGCACCAAAATACGAAAACGACGGGATAACGGATGAGCCGCATAACGAACGACCGCAAATACGAACGAACGATCCGACGGGAAAAAACGACAAAACGAAAATGGCAAAATAACGAAAATTAAATCTGTATCAAGAGGTTTGCATTGTGTATTTTGTTTGAATCTGTTTTGTGTTCGTTTTCAGTTGTATGTTCATTGTTCAATGACATCTATAACAAAAGAATTTCATTATGTATATTGAATGAATTCTTTTTTCTGTGTATTCAAAATACTGAAGGCAAATGTTTTGTTATAGGTGTCATATCAACATACGAAAATAACAAAAGAAACATGTTCAAATGCAAATCTTTTGTTTATGGGTTTTTTAATGGCCAGAGAGTTAGGCTGGCCATACATGATTTTCTGTGCAATTTTCTTTAGATTTACCTTCAACTATGTAGTGCAAGGGCCTGCCTGATTGCATACAATTGAAAGTGTTGTTTAGTTTGACCTCATATATGGTTTTTGGTAAATCTAAAAGAAAATTGTACAAGAAAATTGAACATGTATGGCCAGCCTCAGTGACTGAAAGCAGCTTCTCTTTTGTGCAGAATAGTGAGTACACTTGTACAGTAAAGCCTAATAAACTTTTCTGTGGATTTTCATCTGAAGGGAGATCAGTTGGCCAGACTTCTGAACCCAAAAATGGTTTTCTGATGCAGTTTAAAAACGAACGAATTTTCTGAGAACGATCGGAAAACGATCGTTTTTATGTGTGTTGTTAAAATAGTCTGACCAAGTGTATGGGGCTTAACAATAGTATTGTTAAGCCCCATACACTTGGTCAGACTATTTGACTATATGAGGTCAAACTAAACAACACTTTCAATTGTATGCAATCAGGCAAGCCCTTGCACTACATAGTTGAAGGTAAATCTAAAGAAAATTGCACAGAAAATTGTATCATGTATGGCCAGCCTAACTCTCTGGCCATTCAAAAAAACATAAACAAAAGATTTGCATTTGAACCTGTTTCTTTTGTTATTTTCGTATGTTGATATGACACCTATAACAAAAAAAGGAATTCATTCAATATACATAATGAAATTCTTTTGTTATAGATGTCATTGAACAATGAACATACAACTGACACTAACAAAAGAAAAGCATTCAAGATACACAGAATGCAAATTGACGAAAATTCACGATAATTATTGTCTAACAAGAAACGAACATGAATTAAACAGAATAACGAATCATCCCGCATGTACGAAAATAAAACGGTAACGGAAATACGAAACGATCGGAATACGAAAAAATCGCGTCGTACGACAAACGAACGGGAACGAACGGCAAAAACGGGCGTCTTACGAAAAACGAACGGAAACGAACAGACGGGACCATACGAAACGGAACAAAAAAAAAACGAAAAAATTTTCTGTGCACATGTCTAATAAAAGCCACGCCTCCTCGTCTGTGATAGGGGAACACTCCCAGCAAGTGAGTCAGTGTTCTGCCTATCACGGACACCCTCTCATCCTCATCCCATGGACGAGGATGAGAGGATGTCCGTGATAGGCAGAACACTACCTCACTGCTGGGAAACTGAGTTCACCTATCACGGACGAGGAGGAGGCGCGGCTATTGTACACTGGATGGCTGCCGTCTGAGCATTATACACGGACACAGGTATTACACGCTGCCTCTCTCTCCCAGGTATCGGATCAGGCAATCGCCTTATTCATGTAGTTCAGTTCAACAATCTGTACTGTAACCGTCCAGAATCAGTCTGTAATAATCAAAAAAACTTTTTTGATTATTACATTACAATAGAGCACAACTGCTTGTATGAAGTATGCTAACAAGTGCACTTCATTCATCACAGATGTCACATTTTTCTTGATAGTGTGCAGATGGGGCATTAGATGAGTGCTGCTAAGTACAATGTTTTCAAACCTCTAAGAACTCCAACCAGTAAAACATTTGTCATGCTAGGTGTTGGACCACAAGATTACTTCCTTTTTCTGTGTCCTGCTATTAGGGCTGCAGACTGGCTGGTATCTTTTATCAAAGGACTTCTAAACTGAGACAACAGGTTTCAATGCATCACTGTCACATGACATTAAAAAAAGTATTGGTATTCGGTATCGGCGAGTACTTGAAAAAAAGTATCGGTACTTGTACTCGGTCTTAAAAAAGTGGTATCAGGACAACCCTAGTCAAAACCAATCATTAGTATGCAAAAGCATCGGTTAAAAGGCCGCGCATGCTCAGAATCAAGTCGACGCATGCTTGGAAGCATTGAACTTCTTTTTTTTCAGCACGCACGTCGTTGTGTTAAAACAAGTAAACGGCACCGCGTTCTGATACGATCGTTTTTTTAACTGATGGTGTGTAGGCACATCAGACCATCAGTCAGCTTCATCGATTAACCGACGAAAACGGTCCTTGGGATCATTCTCATTGGATGGACTGGTCGTGTGTACGCGGCCTTAGGATGCATCCGGCACGCACGCGCAGGCAATGGCAGATTCTAATACGCGCCAATGCGTGCACACGCAGAAGCGTGCCCCTAGTCACAATTTGTCAGGGTCCCAGCGCTCACAGCGCTCAATCCGTGCACAGGCACACTAGAATCGCGTCACGGCGCGTGCCCGCGCACCTGGGGCGCGCGCGCGTGCGTGGCGCAGCGGCGCGTGCACGAGCGCGCAGACGTGCACGCTTCCTCCCAGGACCAATCACAGACCTGACAGCCCTATTTAAACCAGCCCCTGTCCTTGCACAGGTTGCTGGTTTATCGTCAGCTCTGAGTAAAGTTTTGACACTTTGACTTGTGCCCTTTGACCCGGATTTACTTCCCGACTCAGCTCTCGCCTGGAAACCTGACCTCGGCCTGTTTGTGGACTCTGCTGCCTTCTTGAACCCTTTGACCTCGGACCGTGACCTGGATTTGCTTCTGTCTTCTGCCCTTGAACTTCGGCTTACATACCTGGACTTGTCTTAGCTCTACCCGGAACCCGGACTCTTTACCTGTACCCCGGATCTGCTACCATTAGTCTGTTGGCTTTGAACTGTGCCCTGGACTTTACCACCTTCATCCGCCTTGGTGACCCTCCAGCACCTGCAGCACATCTCAGCCGCTGACCTCCAGTACCTGCATCCCATCTACCTACCCGCCGGTACCGGTACCTCCTTGTGCCTCTGCCTCCTGTCTCAAATTCCAGGGGGCAGGTGCGCTTGGTCGTAAAGGTGAGCCGTCCTCAGCATCTCGGCCTCGGTAAGTACTTGCGTTTCTGACAGTATAAACCAGCCAGATGTCTGAGGCCGACAGGGCGCGCTCACCATTTGAAACACTCTGCCTGCAAGTGTCCGCACTTACTGACGCAGTTCAAAAGCTCCAAGATGGCTACCTCCAAATAGATGGCCGTCTCCAACAGCTGGCCGTGATTCCTGGACCCTCATCTCCACCTGCACCACCATCCTCTGGAGCTACAGCACCTCAAGCCGCCCCTAGCTCGGCCGTAATGGTGACCCACCCGGAACCACGTGTGCCTATCCCGGAAAGTTTTTCAGGTGAGCGCCGGAAATACCGGGCGTTTAAAAATGCTTGCTCCTTATATTTATCTCTTCAGCCCATAACCTTTTGTTCAGAGACTGTCAAAGTGGGTTTCGTCATTTCTCTTCTCTCGGAAGAACCACAAGCCTGGGCTCACACTCTAATGGAGCAACAGAGCCCAATCCTAAACGCAATAGACACCTTTTTTGAACACATGGCGAAGTTATATGATGACCCACAGCGTACGGCCACTGCCGAAACCATTCTCCATAACCTTACCCAAGGTAGGAGGCCTATCGAGGACTATACAGCCGAGTTCCGAAAATGGTCTGCCGACACAGGCTGGAATGAGGCTGCGCTAAAATACCAGTTTCGCCAAGGCTTGTCCGAGTCTCTTAAGGACGAGCTGGCTCGGACAGAAGTCCCGGCCACTCTGGAAGACCTGATTCAAACCGCCACGCAGCTGGATCGACGCCTGAGAGAACGTCGTTCTGAACGATATCAAGTTCCACGCTCTACCTGGGCCCATCCAAGGCTCACTCCGGCTCCACAGCCACCTGCAGCTCCTCAAAACATAAACCTCCCGGATCCTGAACCTATGCTGGATTGGTCCTAACCCCGCTTACCTCCGAGGAGAGACTACGGAGACGTCAAAACAACTTATGTCTGTACTGCGGAGAAGCCGGTCATTTCCTTCACTCCTGTCCAACAAGGCCTCGTAAGTCCAAACTACAACCTACTCTCAGTTACAATATTGCAAACCTTTCTCAGGCTCACGTTATTCTTTTCATTTCCCTGCAGTTACCAGAAGGGGCAACCCGTCTACCGGCCATAGTTGATTCCGGGGCATGCAGTTGTTTCCTGGACGCTACACTGGCTCAAAAGCTTCATGTACCCCTTCGCAACAAAAACCATCCTTTTCAAATTCATTTAGCTGACGGTTCTCTACCCCGATCTGGACTTATCACGCAAGAAACCGCACCTATCTGTGCCACCACCGACTCCGGCCACCAGGAATTTCTACGTCTGGACCTCATTCCTTCCCCACTGTTTCCCATCATCCTGGGTCTTCCCTGGTTACAAGCACACCAACCGGTCATAAACTGGCTAAAGAAAGAGGTCAACTTTACATCCTCATATTGTTCACAGAATTGCCTTCCACCTCCAGTTGTTTCCTGCTCTGCCGTGACAACCTCACCTGAAACTCTCCGGAACGTTCCCTCCGTCTACCTGGAATTCACGGATGTGTTCGACAAACAGCAAGCCGACTGCCTTCCGCCCCACCGACCGTATGATTGCCCCATTGACCTTCTACCCGGCTCCGAGATTCCCTTTGGCCGCATTTTTCCGCTGTCCGAGACAGAATTAAAAGCCCTCAAGGCCTATATTGACGAAAATCTGCAAAAGAAATGTATTCGTCCCTCGTCTTCCCCGGCTGGAGCGGGAATCTTTTTTGTTGAGAAAAAAGATGGAACTCTTAGACCTTGTATTGACTATCGAGAGCTCAATAAAGTTACGATTAAAAACAGATACCCGCTTCCCCTTACAGTAGGTGACTGGGATATTGTGTCAATCTCGCTCCCTTTCTCGGCGAGATTGAGCACTTGCGAGCCCCATCGCGGGAGCCAGCGCCGAGCTGGCTTGCCGCGATGGAGACAAAGCCGTCATAGAAGCGACAGGGATCCGACGCGGATTCCCGCCAATTCTACACGTGGGCGGAGTTTGTTATGAATCCTGAAGGAGAAATCCCCGCCGGATTTAAAAAAAAAATCCGGCATGGGTTCCCCCCTCAGGAGCATAACGGGCCCTTAGGTCTGTTATGGGTTGTAAGGAGACCCCCCCCTACGCCGAAAAAACGGCGTGGGGGTCCCCCACAATCCATAACAGACCCGTATCCAAAGCACGCCGGCCGGCCGGTCAGGAAGGGAGTGGGGGCGAGCGAGCGCCCCCCCCCCTCCTGAGCCGTACCGGGCAGCATGCCCTCAACATGGGGGGGTTAGGTGCTCTGGGGCAGGGGGCTCACTGCGGCCCCCCACCCCAGAGCACCCTGTCCCCATGTTGATGAGGACAGGGCCCCTTCCCGACAACCCTGGCCGTTGGTTGTCGGGGTATGCGGGCGGGAGGCTTATCGGAATCTGGAAGCCCCCTTTAATAAGGGGGCCCCCAGATACCGGCCCCCCACCCTACCCATTCACCTGCAAATAAAAAGTGTAAACACAAATAAACCACACAGGGTATTGAAATATTTTATTAGTTGGCCGCCGGGGGGGGGTGTGTATGATCGCTTTTATAAAAGCGCCCCCCTCCGGCGGGCTTCTGTGGGGGGTGGGTGCCGCCGTCTGGTTCTCTTCCGCCGCCGGGGGGCGGTTTGATAAAAGCGCCCACCACCCGGCGGGCTTCTTTCGACGTCTTCGGCGGCGGGGGGGTCTTCTCCCACTCTCCGGGGTCTTCTCCCACTCTCCGGGGGTCTTCTCCGCTCTCGGGGGGTCTTCTCCCGCTCTCCGGGGTTCTTCTCCGCTCTCCGGGGGTCTTCTTCTTCTTCAGGACTCGCCGCCGCTATCTTCGTGTGTTAGCTCAATTACTAGCGGCGGCGGCCCCCTCTTCTGTGACGTCGTCTTCTTCTTCTTCTTCTTCTGTTCTCCAGATGTTGACGCGACGCTTCCTTCCGCTGTTATGCCGGGCGTGCGGCTCGCAGCGAAATATATAGGCCTGTCTTGTGACGTCGCAGTCCCATCATGCTCCGGTAGGTATCACGTGGGTAGGTAGCACGAAGACCCCCCCGCCGCCGAAGACGTCGAAAGAAGCCCGCCGGGTGGTGGGCGCTTTTATCAAAGCACCCCCCCGGCGGCGGAAGAGAACCAGACGGCGGCACCCACCCCCCACAGAAGCCCGCCGGAGGGGGGCGCTTTTATAAAAGCGATCATACACACCCCCCCCGGCGGCCAACTAATAAAATATTTCAATACCCTGTGTGGTTTATTTGTGTTTACACTTTTTATTTGCAGGTGAATGGGTAGGGGTACGATGTACCCCATACTCATTCACTTAGGGTGGGGGGCCGGTATCTGGGGGCCCCCTTATTAAAGGGGGCTTCCAGATTCCAATAAGCCTCCCGCCCGCATACCCCGACAACCAACGGCCAGGGTTGTCGGGAAGGGGCCCTGTCCTCATCAACATGGGGACAGGGTACTCTGGGGTGGGGGGCCGCAGTGCGCCCCCTGCCCCAGAGCACCTAACCCCCCCATGTTGAGGGCATGCTGCCCGGTACGGCTCAGGAGGGGGGGGGGGGGGGCGCTCGCTCGCCCCCACTCCCTTCCTGACCGGCCGGCCGGCGTGCTTTGGATACGGGTCTGTTATGGATTGTGGGGGACCCCCACGCCGTTTTTTCGACGTAGGGGGGATCTCCTTACAACCCATAACAGACCTAAGGGCCCGTTATGCTCCTGAGGGGGGAACCCATGCCGGATTTTTTTTTTAAATCCGGCGGGGATTTCTCCTTCAGGATTCATAACAAACTCCGCCCACGTGTAGAATTGGCGGGAATCCGCGTCGGATCCCCGTCGCTTCTATGACGCGCTCGCTGGAATGTGCTTTTACTATTCCAGCGAGTGCGAGATATCGGCAGCCTGTCGCCGAGATTCAGCGCGATGCTGTCGTGCTAAAAACACATTCTCGGCGGCAGGCACTGTATATCAGAATTATTCCAGCGGTTCCGATCAGCTCAAGTATTCTCTAAGTTGGACTTATGGGGTGCTTATAATCTTGTCAGAATTAGGGCAGGAGACGAGTGGAAAACCGCCTTCAGGTCAAGATTCGGGCACTTTGAATATCTTGTTATGCCTTTTGGACTTTGCAATGCCCCAGCCACTTTTCAGCATTTAGTTAACGACATTTTCCGTGAACACCTGGACGATTTCCTGGTCGTGTATCTGGACGACATCCTCATTTTCTCACCTTCCTTAGACCTACATAGGAGCCATGTAAAAAGAGTGCTTACCATACTCAGAGAACATAGACTCTACTTAAAAGCTGAGAAATGTGAGTTCGAGAAATCTTCCGTGCAATTCTTGGGATTCATTATATCCACCAGTGGCATCGCCATGGACCCTCAAAAGGTTAAAGCTATTCAGGAATGGCCAGCCCCGGTGGACAAGAAAGGGGTGCAGCGGTTCATCGGCTTCGCCAATTTTTATCGACGGTTCATTGTGGGGTTCTCCTTCATTGTGAGCCCCATCACCCAGCTTACCCGCCAGGGTCATCCTTTTTGCTGGTCGCCGGAGGCCCAAGAAGCATTCAGGAAACTAAAATCAGTTTTTTCTTCCGCTCCTGTTCTGCAACACCCCGATCCAATGCTGCCTTTTACCTTGGAAGTAGACGCCTCTGAGACTGCTACAGGAGCCGTGCTATCTCAGAGACAAGGGCCAAAGTCCCTACTACACCCTGTGGCCTATGCCTCTCGGAGACTAACTCCGCCCGAAAAGAATTATGATGTTGGAGACAGGGAACTGCTTGCTATCAAATTTGCCCTAGAGGAGTGGAGGTATCTGCTAGAAGGATCGGCTCATCCTATAATGATCTTTACCGACCATAAAAACCTTGAATATCTGCGGACAGCGAAACGTTTAAAACCCAGGCAAGCCCGTTGGGCTCTTTTTTTTTCTCGGTTTAATTTTCATCTCACTTACAGGCCTGGTTCAAAGAATGGAAAAGCAGACGCTCTTTCTAGAATGTTCCCTGAAACTCCATCCACAACTGAACCAAGCACCATTTTGT
Organism: Rana kukunoris; assembly: GCA_029574335.1. Taxonomy (NCBI): domain Eukaryota; kingdom Metazoa; phylum Chordata; class Amphibia; order Anura; family Ranidae; genus Rana; species Rana kukunoris. The sequence goes on along the minus strand of CM056056.1, from coordinate 37,746,026 downwards.
CATCTCGGAATTTTCTATTAGTCTCTCAAATCGACCTGTTAAATTCTATTAAGGCTGCATCCAGACAATGTTCTGATCCAGAGGTGTCTTCATTGGTAAAACATCACGATATCTTTTTGTCCCGGGGGAAAATTTTTGTTCCATCAGAATCTAGACAACTGGTCTTGAGCACCTTTCACGACCGTAAACTAGCAGGTCATTTTGGAGCACGAAAGACCACGGAGATGGTTTTACGATACTTTTGGTGGCCAAGCTGCAGACAAGATTGTAAAGCCTACGTTGCATCCTGTACCACTTGCCAACGTAATAAGGGTCCTAAAACCAAGACCTGGGGGTTACTCAAGCCTCTACCAGTTCCAGAACGGCCTTGGTCTGAAATCTCTATGGATTTTATTGTCGACTTACCACCTTCTGTAGGCTTCACCACAATCCTAGTCGTAGTAGATCGTCTCTCCAAAATGGCACATTTTGTGCCCATGATCGGTACTCCCTCTGCCCTAGAGACAGCCAAAGTCTTCTTCAGGGAAATCGTCAGGCTCCATGGGGTGCCCAGGAGCATCGTTTCAGATAGGGGTTCTCAATTCACCTCAAAATTTTGGAGGGAACTTTGTAAATCTTTGGAAGTCAAGACCTGCCTTTCCTCTGCCTACCACCCCCAGAGTAACGGCCAAACGGAAAGGACTAACCAAACGCTGGAGCAGTACCTCCGATGTTTCTGTTCCGCCTCTCAAGATGACTGGTCGTCCCTCTTACCTTCCGCTGAATTCGCCTATAATAATTCCGTCCATGCCACCACAAATCAAACACCCTTTTGGGCCAACTATGGCTTTCACCCGCCCTTTCTTCCTGATGCCCTCCCAGAAACACCTGTTCCGGCGGCCCAAGAGCATTTAACGGCTATCCAATTAAACGTTCTACAATTACAAAGAGTGATGCAACAGGCCCAGGAGGACTACAAAAGATTTTACGACAAAGGAAGGAAGGATTGTCCTACTTTTGAAGTCGGAGAAGAGGTTTGGCTATCTGCTACTAATTTAAAATTACCGGTCCCCTCTCGAAAGTTGGGTCCAAGATTCATTGGCCCTTTCAGGATCAAGCGCAAGATCAACGCGGTGGCCTTTGAACTCTCGTTGCCGGATTCCTACAGGATCCATCCAGTATTCCATGCCTCTCTCCTGAAGCCTGTTACCCCTGATCCTTTCCAAGGAAGAGAAAGACCTCCGCCTCCACCAGTAGAGGTCGAGGGAGAGGAAGAATTTGAAGTTGAGTCCATCATCAGCTGTAGGAAAAGAGGTAGACAGCTTCAGTATTTGATTAAATCCCCCGGAAGATAACTCATGGGAACCCGCAAGAAATCTGCATGCTCCACGTCTAATCCGAACTTTTCATCAGGAACACCCAGAATTGATGTCCAGCTTGGGCGTCCGGAGTCCGCCCCTTGGGGGGGGGCACTGTCAGGGTCCCAGCGCTCACAGCGCTCAATCCGTGCACAGGCACACTAGAATCGCGTCACGGCGCGTGCCCGCGCACCTGGGGCGCGCGCGCGTGCGTGGCGCAGCGGCGCGTGCACGAGCGCGCGGACGTGCACGCCTCCTCCCGGGACCAATCACAGACCTGACAGCCCTATTTAAACCAGCCCCTGTCCTTGCACAGGTTGCTGGTTTATCGTCAGCTCTGAGTAAAGTTTTGACACTTTGCCTTGTGCCCTTTGACCCGGATTTACTTTCCGACTCAGCTCTCGCCTGGAAACCTGACCTCGGCCTGTTTGTGGACTCTGCTGCCTTCTTGAACCCTTTGACCTCGGACCGTGACCTGGATTTGCTTCTGTCTCCTGCCCTTGAACTTCGGCTTACATACCTGGACTTGTCTTAGCTCTACCCGGAACCCGGACTCTTTACCTGTACCCCGGATCTGCTACCTTTAGTCTGTTGGCTTTGAACTGTGCCCTGGACTTTACCACCTTCATCCGCCTTGGTGACCCTCCAGCACCTGCAGCACATCTCAGCCGCTGACCTCCAGTACCTGCATCTCATCTACCTACCCGCTGGTACCGGTACCTCCTTGTGCCTCTGCCTCCTGTCTCAAATTCCAGGGGGCAGGTGCGCTTGGTCGTAAAGGTGAGCCGTCCTCAGCATCTCGGCCTCGGTAAGTACTTGTGTTTCTGACACAATTGGCACCAGACGGCCTATTTAAAGGATGTCCTGACTTCTGACAAGTGCTGACTGGTCTTCAGCGGTGTCCTGATAACCTGAACTTTGAGAAACCGGGCTTGATTCCTGTTGCTGAACCTTGGCTTTCCTTGACCCTGCTTTTGGACTCTGATTACTCTGATTACTGGTTCCTGATCCTGGCTTTGCATCTGACCTTGCTCCTGCCTATGCATTGTTACCTCGCTGCCCGCCTGTTACCGAACTCGGCTATCCTTGTGACCTTGCACCTGTCTCTTGCTTGGCTCAATGCTGTCTCCGAGTGCCTGTGCTGGCTATCCATCCTATCAGCCTTCCTGGGTTCAGCTCCTTACCGGATGCTCTGCCTGCACCTCCAAGCCTGCAACTCCACTTACAAGTTCTGCACGCAACCCTTACAGGCACTTGTATTCCTCCTCACCCTAGCCCCCATCTGTTCCACCTTCAGTGGGGCTTGAATTTGAGAAACAAGGGAGGCCGACCCTGTAATTCCAGACACCTACCAGGTACGTGACCAGGGATTGGCTCAGCAGTATATACTGCATGTAGCTGAAGCTACATACAGATTTACCACTCATCCAGCAGGCATCTGGCAGGCTGACATCTTATAGAATTTAGCATTTTATACCAGGCGTATACCCCACTTTTTGCCCGTTTTTTTTTTTTTTTTTTAAAGTGTTCAAGGTCGTCTTATACGCCAGAAAATACGGTAAATAAAATGTAAGGTTTGGAGGTGCCAAGAAGATGTAGAAAAAACAAAGTACTGTAGTTCATCTTATCATGCAGCCCCCTTAATGCCTAGAATAAAATGCCTGTCTGTGTCGCCACTTTGCCAGGGAGTCCTGACTTTCAGTAGCTTCATCTTAGGACCCAGGAATAGTTGAGGATCCCAAATCTCTCAAGAAGATACTCCAGCACTAAACAGGAGCCTCTTATTTGGATTTTGGAATCCCCGTATGAGAAGGTCCTAGTCACTCTCACATAGATGTACTGGCAGGGAGTAAAAAAAAAAAAAAAACATTTTGTCTTTCCTCCATTCAACTATGATCGCAAAGATGGCACTCCTGAATTTTAATGTCCATTGAGATGATACTTTTTTTTTCTTACCATCGCTGGGAAATGAAAAGTTTGCACATGAGGTAACTGACATTCAGTCTTTTTTCTTATTGAGTAAGCGAGTCATATGCTGTCATATGCTGGCTCAGTGTTCTTCAGCAGCCGACTATTCAACTATTAAATTATCCTGTTGTAATTAAAGTGAACAAAGAAAGTTCAGTGTGCAAACTGGAACCTGAAAAAAAAAATCAGCTTTTAGTCTGTACAGGATCAAAAGGGAGTCATTTTGTTATATTTGTAATAAGAGAAAACTTGCGCGCTACTATGTTCAAATTTTTTTAGGTAAATATAAACCATCAACCTCCAGTGATTATACTTAAAATAAATGCAGAATACAAATATATATAGCATGTATAGTGACCGTGAATTAGCTGCAACCACTTAGTAGTGTACTCGAAAGACACTGCATAATAAATGTAAAAGAAAAAGATGAGAATGGTGTGCTTATTCAATAATGTGCCATAAAGTAATATACTCAAAGAAAAAAATATGCTGAGTATCCATACATACAAATAAATAAATAAATGTGAATAAAGTCCAACTAAAGCCCAATGGTAGGAGTCAGTTCATATAAAGCCAAAAATCTCATAGAGATAACTTGATAGAAGAAAATACAGATGAAACATCTATCCAAACATCGATTGTTAGGCCGCATACACACGACCGAGAAACTCGTCGAGCGAAACACATCGTTTTCCCCGTCGAGTTCCTTGTTCGGCAGTCAAAAAACTCTTCGAGCCAAATTTTCCCATTGCCCATCGAGGAAATAGAGAACATGCTCTCTTTTTGGCTCGACGAGTTCCTCGACGTGTTTCTCGGCGAAAAGTGTACACACGACCGGTTTCCTCGGCAGAAAACGTCTCCCATCAAGTTTCTTGCTGAATTCTGCCGAGGAAACTGGTCGTGTGTACGCGCCCCTAAATTAATGAATTGGCCGCTCACCTCCAACAATGACCCAAGGATCAAACAAGGCTCATCAGATAGTCAGATAAGGAATCCTGCTGATGGATCTGTAAAGGCATCCAGGTTCCAGGTGAAGACAAAGAACTACATCCAAAACTTGGCATGAAAACATCTTGGGTAATTCCATATATAGAGGAAACAGCTCGCTCCAAGGAATGGATTTTTTTGTATAAATGGCGCTCAAAGGAAACAAAGAACAGCCATAGTGCAATATTGCCAAATTAAAAGTAAATTTATTTAGTAATAAAACTGCTTACATCAAGTAAGTATAAAAACCGCAGTAAAAAGCAATGGGAGTAGTGACACACAGGCCTCGCCACGGTAGTTCTGTTAAAACACCACCGGAACTGACCTCACAAGGCTCCACCCAACACGTTGCGTCACTGGTCACGTGACTTCCTCAGGGATAATTTTGTTATATTGCTTCTTTAGATATTTAAACTACCGTATTTATCAGTGTATTACACGCACCTTCACTTTAAGAGGAAAGTTTCAGGAAAAAAACTTACTTTGAAACACTAGGGTCAGTGCCCATATGCAGCCTGATCATTGCCTATCTGCAGCCCCACAAGTGCCATTATTGCAGTCCACCTCAATGCAGCCTCACAAATGCCATCAATGCAGCAGCCTCACCTTTGCCATCAATGCAGCAGTTTCTCGATTGCCATCAATAGAGCAGCCTCAACATTGCCATCAATGCATTCTGATTGATGCCCATCTGCAGCCTTGCAGCAGGGGGGTGGGACAAGCGCTGACAAATTACATACAGTGAGAATCTCTTATGATAGACAGAACAGTGGTCCAATGGAGGCCCAGAAGACGGGACTGCCTATTACAGAGGCCGCAAAGTAAACAGGAGATTCTCACTGTATGTGATCTGACGTCGCTCATTCCGCCCCACCCTGTCCCCTCCGAGGCAGCTAAAATTAAAATATTGGCGTGTAACACGCACACACTATTTGCACCCAATTTTCAGGGTGAAAAAGTGTGTGATATACGTCAAAAAAATACAGTAGATCAAATTTGAGCGTTGGAGGTGCCAAGAAGATATAGCAAAAAACAAAGTGGGTCATCTTATCATGCAACCCCCTCCATGCCCAGAATAAAATGCATGTCGGTCTCGCCACTTTGCCAAGGCCAGGAAGTCCCGACTTGCAGTAGCTTCACCTTGGGATCCAGGAATAGTTGAGAATCCCAAATCTCTCAAGAAGATACTCCAACACTAAACAGGAGCCTCTTATTTGGATTTTGGAATCCTCATATGAGAAGCTGCTACTCACCCTCACTTAGGTGAACTGGCAAGGAATAAAAAAATGCAAAATTTTGCCTTTTTCTAAAAAAAAAAAAAAAAAAATTAAATGAAGCGTGAATTTTTTTATTTGAGGGGGTAGGGAACTGCTCAATAGGCAGACCTTTCATTGTAATGCAATATCCATTTTAAAACATTTTCTAGGCTTGGATAGAATTGGGAAGGATTAGAACTTCTGTTATATGATAAATGGTCACACAGATGTTGCTGGCTAGTAACTCTCCTATTCCGGCAATTACTAGTAAAAAAAAAAAAAAAATCATAAACGTATCCCATAGTTTGTAGACGCTATAACTTTTGCGCAAACAGATCAATATACGTTTACTGGGATTTTTTTGTTTACCAAAAACATATAGCAGAATACATATTGGACTAAATTGATGAAGAAATTTGAGTTCTTACATTTTTTTGGGGATATGTTTTATAGCAGAAAGTAAAACAAATGTTTTTTATTTTTTCAAAATTGACAGCCTTTTTATGTTTATAGAGCAAACATTTAAACTGCAGAGGCGATCAAATACCACCAAAAGAAATCTCTATTTGTGGAAAAAAAAGGTCATGAATTTTATTTGGGTACAGCCTCGCATTACTGCGCAATTGTCAGTTAACCAATTCAGCCTTGGAAGGTTTTGCCCCCTTAATGACCAGGTAATTTTTTGTGTTACGGCACTGCGTTGCTTTAACTGACAATTGCGTGGTCGTGCGACATTGTACCCAAACAAAATTAATGTTCTTTTTTCCCACAAACAGAGCTTTCTTTTGGTGGCATTTGATCTCCTCTGCGGTTTTTAATATTTTGCTCTATAAATAAAAAAAGACCGACAGTTTTGAAAACAAACAATAATATGTACTTTTTGCTATAATAAATATCCCTCAAAAAAGTCTAAAAAAACGGCGCACAGATTGGACACTTTTGACACTTTTTTGGGACCATTGACATTTATACAGCGATCAGAGCTAAAAATATCCACTGATTACTGTATTAATGTCACTGACAGGAAAGGGATTAACGCTAGGGGGCGATCAAGGGGTTAACTGTGTTCTCTGGGAGTGTTTCTAACTCTGGGAGGATGGGAATGACTGGGGCAGGAGACATATCGTTGTTCCTACTTAGTAGGAACACGCAATCTGTCTCTACTCCCCTGACAGAACCGGAATTTGTTACATAAACATATCCCTGCTTCGTTCTGTCAGGAGCGATCGTGGGTGCCTGGCGGACATTGCGCCTGCCGGGAATTCACATCGGCTTTAGCGTCTTAAAGAGCCGACGTATAGCTACGGCGATTTGCGCAGCTGTACCAACCTGCCGCAGTATAACTACAGTGGCTGGTAGTGTTGAGCAGAATATGCCATATTCGATTTCGCGATATATCTCAAATATATAGTCGAATATTCGAGATATATTCGCTAAATACGAATATTCGTGATCTTTTTTGGAAATGAAATGATTGCGAAATTTCGCTATTGCGAATGCGAAAGCGAAATTTCGAGAAATGCGGAAGGAGCACTCTGATTGGCTCAGAATATTCGTGATATTTTATAATACAAAATAATTGCGAATATTCGAGAAATGCGGAATGGAGCACTCTGATTGGCTCAGAATATTCGTGATATATTACAATACAAAATAATTGCGAATATTCGGCAAATGCGGAAGGAGCACTCTGATTGGCTCAGAATATTCGTGATATATTACAATACAAAATAATTGCGAATATTCTGCAAATGCGGAAGGAGCACTCTGATTGGCTCAGAATATTCTTGATATATTACAATACAAAATAATTGTGAATATTCGGCAAATGCGGAAGGAGCACTCTGATTGGCTCAGAATATTCGTGATATATTACAATACAAAATAATTGCGAATATTCGGCAAATGCAGAAGGAGCACTCTGATTGGCTCAGAATATTCTTGATATTTTATCGTAATTTCGCAAAAATGCGAATGAGAAATTTATTGCGGAATTTCGACAGTAACACTCTGAAATCGAATATATGTGTTATTTTAGCTAAAAACAATATTGCGAATTTATCGAAAATAATCGCGCGATATCGCTATTGCCGAATAATCGCATTGCGATTTATCGACAATATAAATTGATCGCTGCAGCTACTCGGCCCAAGGTCTCTAATCATACCAGCAATGCTTTTAGACGTCGATGGGGATCTCTAGGATGTGATCTGTTCTAAAAAAAAAATAGAAAAAATACGAATATTCGAAATAGCGAATATTCACCGCGAAATTCGGAATATATCGCGAATACTCGAATATGCCATATTCGAGCCGAATATTCGCAATACGAATATTCGTGAGCAACACTAGTGGCTGGTCGACAAGCGGTTAAAATAATGCAATGCCGTATCACAATAATTACCAGACCGAAGCCTGCAACCTGGTCCGAAGCTCCGTGACCGCGGGACCCGCGGACCCGATCGCTGCTGGAGACCCGCTATTGGTCCCTGGAGCTGAAGAACTTCACTTTCGCGGCGTCATTGATCGTGTGTTCCCTTATATAGGGAAACACAATCAATGACATCACACCTACAGCCACACCCCCCTACAGTTAGAAACACAAATGAGGTCACACTTAACCCCTTCAGTGCCCCCTTGTGGTTAACTCCCAAACTGCAATTGTCATTTTCACAGTAAACAATGCATTTTTAATGCATTTTTTGCTGTGAAAATTACAATGGTCCCAAAAATGTGTCAACATTGTCCAAAGTGTCCGCCATAATGTCACAGTCACGAAAAAAATTGCTGATCGCCGCCATTAGTAGTATAAAAAAAAAATGCAATAAAACTATCCCCTATTTCGTAAATGCTATAAATTATGCGCAAACCAATCAATATACACTTATTGCGATTTCTTTTTTTTTTTTTTTTACCAAAAATAGGTAGAAGAATACGTATCGGCCTAAACTGAGGAAAAAAAAAAGTTTTTTATATATTTTTGGGGAATATTTATTATAGCAAAAAGTAAAAAATATTGCATTTTTTTCAAAAAATTTCGCTCTATTTTTGTTTATAGTGCAAAAAATAAAAACCGCAGAGGTGATCAAATACTACCAAAAGAAAGCTCTATTTGTGGGGAAAAAAAGGACGCCAATTTTGTTTGGGAGTCACGTCGCACGACCGCGCAATTATCAGTTAAAGCGACGCAGTGCCGAATCACAAAAACTGGACAGGTCCTTTAGCTGCCTAAAGGTCCGGGTCTTAAGTGGTTAAGGACTGTTTTATTTCTATGTACAATTTGGGCATTTGAAGCGGTTTACTTTACTGTAATGACGTCATGAAGACCTAGAGCCATAAGGAGGCTTGTTCCAGAATATATTGCTTCTGTCTATCAAACCGGTAACCTGTCCAAAGGAATCTCTTATCTGACAAATAAAGGCAGCTGACATTTTCCCACGATGCACCCGGTTATCTCCTTCAAAGTGGAAAACAGCAATAAACTTACATTGGAAAATTGTCCAGAAAGAGTGCTTGGGGTGTAATGATAAGTGTGCGGAGCCCATGCATTTCAATATATCTGAAATAGATCAAGGATTTTGCATGTTCTTCCACAAAAGCAATTTGTGCGGAGACTGCTACACCAGCATGTATGTCACCGCAAAACAGTTGATTGCTTCCTACGAGCCTCAGTCAAGGCACATGGGATGATAAGAAGGCACGTCTTTCTTTCCAAATAAAAACCTGGAGTGCTTGCATTTATTTTCCTGTAATACAATGTTTGTACGGGGTAAAGAAAGAGCAATCCTAGAAAAACAACTAAAAACTATAGAAGAAAAAACAAAGCAAACCTCCATTTCTAAGATGCACAGCAGAGCCATGCTATGCCTACAGTGGTCAAGGCAATGAAAAAGCTACTACCGGTAGTCACATATCTACATACTAATCTGAAGTCTAGAGAATCTCAATCTAAATTGAAATTCTGACAAATTTTCCGTTATTACGGAAATTTGGATGCATCCAAACTACAATAATAAGGAATTTAAAGCGGTTGTATAGAACATTTTTTAACTTTTACCTTCAGGTAAGCTGTAAGTAAAAAGAATATCTCCTAAACCTGTACGGTTTAGGAGATATTCCCCTTCCAATGAGCCGATGACTTCAGCGGCGCATGCGCATCAGGGATTCTCGGCTGAAAGCCCAGCAGACGCCGGACCTTGCCGGAAAGAAGTCTCCCACGCACATACACGGGAGTCAACGCTGTATCCTGACCTAGGCCAACAAGACCCAGGCCTGGGGCAACACGGAAAGAGTCCCCGCCGGCTTGAGCTACACTGTTAATGTAGCGTCAGTCTTATGGGGCAGACTGGGGTGAGAGGCAAGTTAGTCTAGCGCCCCCATAAAGCGGCCGCACTGCTTCCAGTGTGCGGGCAGCCAGCATTCCGCAATTGTTGGGGGGGGGTCGCTGCTTCTAATTTTGATTGTCCTATCATCCTGGACAACAAACCTTCCTTACTGTGCTATATGTTTTCTGCTGCACCATTGGCAACACTTTTTTTTCATTTTGGATAGAGTAAGGGAGGATTATAGCCCCTGTCAGTTAATTTTTTTACTATCCCTGTCTCATTGCAGAGATTTTCCTTCACTTCCTGCCGCATAGCCAAACAGGAAGTGAGAGGAAATCTATGCAAATTTAGGGAATCCATTGCCCCCCCCCCCCCAGCTCTCAGAACTAGTGTCCCCACTCAAAAATTTCAGGGTGGGTCTTAAACAGAAAGGGGTGTTGCCTTGACAGGAAGGGGTGGGTCATATTGAAATTAGGGGGGGCATGAGTTTAATTGGGCCTAGGGCAGCACAAAACCTAAATACACTACTGACGGGAGTGACGACATTGCGGCTCCAGCCAGTCAGAGCGCTGGAGCCGCGATACCCGGAAGACATGCCGAGGCAAAATGTCACCTCCCTCAGCGTGGATCCACTGAGATACCGATGCCTTGTTCTGAGGGAAGTATTTCATAATGAGCTAGTATGCGGTGCATACTAGCTCATTATGCCTTTTGCCTTAGGCCGCGTACACACGAGGAGAGATGTCCGCTGAAACTGGTCCGCAGACCAGTTTCCGCGGACATGTCCGATCGTGCGTACGGCCTAGCGGACAGGTTTCCAGCAGACAAAAGCTTCTAAGCATGCTTAGAAACTTGTCCGCTGGAAACCTGTCCGTCGGACATGTCCGCTGGTTAGTACATCTAACCAGCGCACCGAAATCCCCCGCATGCGTTGAATTGATTTGACGCATGCGTGGAAGCATTGAACTTCCTGGATTGAGGACGTCGGTATCGTCTACGTCACCGCATTCTCTGTCCGTGGGGATTTTGGTCTGATGGTGTGTACACACATCAGACCAAAAGATCCCCGGAGACATGTCTGATGAAAACGGTCCGCGGACCGTTTTCATCGGACATGTCTCCTCGTGTGTACAGGGCCTTACAGGTGTAACGAATAAAAAAAACTGTCAGCGGGTATACAACCGCTTTAAACATATCCGAAATAACGAAACTAAATTTTGGACGAAATTCGAATTTAAAATCGCTTTCAAATTAGAATGATGTGAACTGCACATGTTGTATCTTGGATTTTTTGTGGTATACTTATGTAAGTTTCACAATTGGGTGTTTTTACAAATAATTCATATTTATTTAAAGCGCAGATAATTTGTTTTTGTTTTTTTTCTAACAATACCTGGTATTATCTAAAAAAATCTGAGTATTTTAAACACCGAAATCCCATAACACCACAAATCATTCCAATGCAGGTAAACAGCAGCTGCTTAGTTCAATAACTGCAGGGCTCAGATCCCCTTCCAAAAATCAAATGCAGACTCTGTATTTCATCCAAATTCTGTGCACAAAACTCATCTGCATTTTGATGTTTCACAAGCTTGGGGAACATACATTGCTTTATTAACCACTTAAGGACCGCCTACTGAACATTTACGTCTGCAGAACGGCACGGCTGGGCACATCAATGTATATATATACGTTGGTTTTAGTACCCAGCCGTGGGTCACGGGCGCGCGCCCGCGGAGTGCTCCTGTGACCCGGTCCGAAGCTCCGGGACCGCGGGACTCGCGGACCCGATCGCCGCTGGAGTGCGGCGATCGGTCCCCGGAGCTGAAGAATGGGGAGAGCCGTGTGTAAACACGGCTTCCCCGTGCTTCACTGTGGCCGCAGCATCGATCACGTCATCCCTGTTATAGGGGGACTTGATCGATGACATCACACCTACAGCCACACCCCCCTACAGTTGTAAACACACGCAGGGAACACACAAATCCTACAGCGCCCTCTTGTGGTTAACTCCCAAACTGCAACTGTCATTTTCACAGTAAACAATGCAAATCTAAATGCATTTTTTGCTGTGAAAATGACAATTGTCCCAAAAATGTGTCAAAATTGTCCGAAGTGTCCGCCATAATGTCGCAGTCACGAAAAAAATCGCTGATCGCCGCTATTAGTAGTAAAAAAAAAAATAATAAAAATGCAATAAAACTATTCCTTATTTTGTAAACGCTATAAATTTTGCAAAAAGCAACCGATAAACGCTTATTGCGATTTTTTTTACCAAAAATAGGTAGAAGAATACGTATCGGCCTAAACTGAGGAAAAAAAAATTATATATATTTTGGGGGGATATTTATTATAGCAAAAAGAAAAAAATATTGTATTTTTTTCAAAATTGTCGCTCTATTTTTGTTTATAGCGCAAAAAATAAAAACCGCAAAGGTGATCAAATACCACCAAAAGAAAGCTCTATTTGTGGGGAAAAAAAGACGGAAATTTTGTTTGGGAGCCACGTCGCACGACCGCGCAATTGTCAGTTAACAACGCAGTGCCGAATCGCAAAAAGTGGCAAGGTCCTTTAGCAGCATTTTGGTCCGGGTCTTAAGTGGTTAAACACAGATATTCTCCATTCCGCCTTTAGGCTGAACAGAAAAAAAAAACGTAAAGATTCCTCTATCCAGACTGCACAGCGTAGATGGATGAATCTCCTGTATAGCTAATGTATTTTTGACAAGCGGCCTCGTCATCGGGCTGTTCAGCCAACACCTGGCTGCTTAAATTTTTCAATTAACCACTTAAGCCCCGGACCATTATGCAGGTTAAGGACCTTGCTACTTTTTGTGATTCGGCACTGCGTCGCTTTAACTGACAATTGCGCGGTGATGCGACGTGGCTTCCAAACAAAATTAGCGTACTTTTTTTCCCCACAAATAGAGATTTATTTTGGTGGTATTTGGTCAGCTCTGCGGTTTTTATTTTTTGCGCTATAAACAAAAATAGAGCGACAATTTTGAAAAAAAAATCAATATTTTTTACTTTTTGCTGTAATAAATAGCCCTTACTTAATATCTTAGCCAATCAGCTTATCTCTTTTGTGCTGAGTCACATGGGACAGTGTAAAGCCTCGTACAAATGATTGGACTGCAAACAAACTTTTCCGTGGATTTTTGTTTGAAGGAAGTTGGCCGGACTTTTGAAACCAAAAAATGTTGTCCGACACACGGTTGGATTTTTTGGAAAACGCTCATTTTGAAGTTTGTTGGCAAAAAGTCAGACCGTGTGTACGAGACTTAAGAGAAAGTCTATCTTAAGATGGATAAGCCGCGTGTTGAAAATTAAACTAAAATACGAGATTGCGAATGACCGCGCAGCAATGTATTTACGAAAGTACAAAATTACGAATCCATTAACCTCTTTCCCACCGCGCCATAGGCATTTTACTGCTACGGCGCGGTGGAAATATCTTGGGACGACGTCCCTGGGACGTCCCTGGGATGTCGTCCTTCACTTCCGCGATTGCGCGTCCCCTGGGAAAGTGTCCATGCTCGCCGGGTCGAAGAAGACCCGGCGCATCACGGATCACGGTAAATTGCCGCTGATAGCGGCCGTTTACCACGTGATCGCTCCGTCGAATGACGGCGCGATCACTTGTAAACAAATCGGCGTCATTTGATGACGCCGGTTCCTCCCACTCCTGCGTCTCCTCTCTGTACCGTTCGGTACAGTGTGCGAGGAGAGGGGGGGGGGGCGGGGTGTCAGCAGCTGAGCTGTGGCTGGATCTGTGACAAATGCAGTCACAGATCCAGCCATCCCTCAATCCATCCCAGCTTTGCAGTACCCTGCAATCCCCAGTACCCAGCAATCCCCCAGTACTCGGCAATACCCCAATACTCGGCAATACCCCAGTACTCGGCAATACCCCAATACTCAACAATACCCCAATACTCGGCAATACCCCAGTACTCGGCAATACCCCAATACTCGGCAATACCCAAATATTCGGCAATACCCCAATACCCTGCATGATACTTTGCAATACCCCAATACTCTGCAATACCGCCTATGGGGATTTTTAAGTAGCGAAGTTTGGCTCCATTCCACGAGTGTGCGCAATTTTGAAGGGTGACATGTTGGGTATCTATTTACTCGGCGTAACTTCATCTTTCACATTATGAAAAAAAATTGGACTAACTTTAATGTTTTGTTTTGTTTTAAGCACAAAACAGTTTTTTTTTAAAAACACGCGTTCAATAAATTTCTGCGAAAATACCGTGCGAGATAAAAAGTTGTAACCGCCGCCATTGTATTCTCTAGGGTCTTTGCTAAAAAAGCATATATAATGTTTTGGGGTTCTATGTAATTTTCTAGCAAATAAATGATGATTTTTCCATGTAGGAGAGAAATGTCAGAATTGGCCTGGGTGTTCCAGAATGCCTGATGGCGTTCCCTGCATGTTGGGCCTCTGTATGTGGCCACGCTGTGTAAAAGTCTCACACATGGGGTATCGCCATACTCGGGAGGAATAGCAGAATGTGTTTTGGGGTGTAATTTGTGGTATGCATATTCTGTGTGTGAGAAATAACCTGCTAATATGACAGAAACAAGTTTTTTTTTTTTACAGAATTTTCAGTCGTTTTTCTTTTATAGCGCAAAAAATAAAAAACCCAGAGGTGATCAAATACCACCAAAAGAAAGCTCTATTTGTGTGGAAAAAAAGGACAAAAATTTCAAATAGGTACAATGTTCTATGACTGAGTAATTGTCATTCAAATTGTGAGAGCACCGAAAGCTGAAAATTGGTCTGGTTAGGAAGAGGGTTTAAGTGCCCAGTGGTCAAGTGGTTAAACGAAAATTATTGTCTAACAAAATTACGAATTTCAAATCAACGAAAATAAATTAGACAGAATTACAAATCATTCAGTATAAACGAAAATAAAACTGCTACGAAAATACGAACGGGGTTCGAATAGCAAAACTTGCGTCTTACGAAATTACGAATCTTTACGAACCTACGGAACGAGATGAAACAAAAGAAAACAATTTTTTTGTGGTGCACATGTCTAATACACACGGTCACACAAAAGTTCTCTGAACTTTCGACCATCAAGAACGCGGTGACGTACAACACTACGATGAGTCGAGAAAATGCGCCAAATTGTTTCCGAGCATGCGTCGGAATTCTGCGCATCGGATTTGCTACAGACGATCGGATTTTCCTGATAGGAATTTTTTCCATCGGAAAATTTGAGAACCAGCTCTTAATCGGAAATGTCGACAGCAAAAGTCCAATGGAGCATACACACGGTCGGAATTTCTGTTTAAAAGCTCCCATCGGACTTTTGCTGTCGGAATTTCCGATCGTGTGTACGGGGCATACGTTTAAGAATCTACTAGCGTATAGCTAACTTTAGGAACACATGACATTTCCCCTGCCTTCCAATTATTAGGTCCAAGTGTTGTGACATGAGAGCAAGTAGGCCTATGCAGGTTTCCATTATTTTGGAAGGTTAATAGCTCTGGGGTTTCCCCCACCAGCCAAGTAATGGGAGCATGGAGAGGTAAGTGCAGCAAATATAGGAAGCTACAAAGCCTGAGTTACTTCTGTAAGGTTTTCTATAAATGTTTTTTTGAATGTGTAAATTAGACCTATTGTCATATATATTTTTTGACAAGTGCACATATTTTAATTAATCTGTAAGTGCAGTACTTTCAGGTATCTATTAACTTGCACAGTACCCCTTCCCCCCATGCAATTTTGCTCTCCACCTGATCTGAGACATACAATAAATATCAGCTAGACTTAAAATCAGTTTACTGTATTAGATCAGGCAATGATTGCAATTGGTTGCCAGAGGTTACAGTATTTAATTAACACTTACTGACTGGTTGCTAGAGGTTACAGCATATAACTACAACTTACTGACTGGTTTCTAGAGGTTACAGCATATAATTACCAGTTACTGACTGGTTGCTAGAGGTTACAGCACACATTACGGGTCACTGATTAGCTGCTAGAGGTTATAGCACATGATTTCTTCTGGCTGAATGGTTGATTAGATATTACTGTAGAGTAATACTGCTCACTTATTGGTTGCTAGAGGTTACAGCACATCATCTCTTCACTGCAGAGGGGCATGATATACATATGAATGCCACCATTATTTACATATGAATGCTGCCGCTACTTACATGTGAATGATGGTTATTTGCATGTAAACACAGGGGGCCAGATTCAGAAAGACTTACGACGGCGTATCTCCAGATACGCCGTCGTAAGTCCGAATGAGCGCTGTCGTATCTCGGCGCCTGGTTCAAAGAATCAGATACGTGTGGATTTAGCTAAGATACGAGCGTCGTAAGTCTATTACGCCGTCGTATCTTAGTTGCATATTTACGCTGGCCGCTAGGTGGCGCTTCCGTAGATTTACGCGTTGAATATGCAAATTGGGTAGATACGCCGATTCACAAACGTAGTTGCGGCCGGCGTATCTATTTGCATCGTTTACGTAAGGCGTCGGACCGGCGTAAAGTTACCCCTGCTATATGAGGCGCAGGCAATGTTAAGTATGGACATCGGGACAGCGTCGTATTTTACGTCTTTTATGTCGTTTGCGTAAGCCGATTCAGAATGGGGCTGGGCGTAAGTTATGCTCACGTCGATATCATTGACTATTTGCGACGTGATTTTGAGCATGCGCACTGGTATACGTCCACGGCCGGCACATGCGCAGTTCGTTCGGCGCGTCATTTACGTGGGGTCAGGGTTAATTTAAATACAACACGCCCCCTACCTGCCCAATTTGAATTACGCGTGGATACACCGGCCCATTTACGCTACGCTGCCGCAACTTACGGAGCAAGTGCTTTGTGAATACAGCACTTGCCTGTATAAGTTGCAGAGGCGTAGCGTAAATAGGATACGCTACTCCGGCACAAAGATACGCTCTCCTACCTGAATCTGGCCCAGGGTCTGCAGGTGAGTCATCTGTACACAACAATAGGGCAGAGCTGGGCAGCATTAGTAGAAATACTTCACACTGGGACATCAGGACACAGCACATCACTAAAACATCAAGGGACAAAGGAATTTAAATTGGCATAGTTGGCAAGTATGAGGCAGCTGCTTTGGGCCCTTTTGTCCTGCCTAAAAGACGGCCATGAGTGCAAGCCATGTGTATGGTGCCCAACTACTCACCTGCCTCCTTGCCAAGCTTCGTAGAATTACTTTTTAATAGATTGCACTGATAACAAAAATGACCTGCTATTCTTAAAGATGCTAGATGCATTTCATTACCCTCTTAGCCCTTTCTATCTGACACATCTGATGAAAAGCCCCTTTTTCCATCTCTATTGCATTAACCTCTGTGACATGGATGAGGTTGTGTCAGACTCAGTGTTGCAGACTACATCCAAACTCTGCAGGACATCAACATTAAGCGAGGTAATGGTCCAGTGCTACCACCACTGATACCATCATGTTATAAAGCATGTCAGAACTATAATTGTATAGGTACTTGGCTGCTTGTACTCTGACAGCAGAAATATACTACTTGTCTTTGACCACTTCAATTTATTTCTCACAAAGAAACATTGTACATTTCCAAATATCATTTCAGCCTAAAGAGAAAACATTTCACCTTGTAGAAAAATCTCTTTCACTACATAACTTTCCACCCTCAACTTGTCTGATCATCAGTTCCATCAGGTATATCTATTTATATGGCAAATCTATTTCCAGATGAAATTGCACATGATTAAAGGCCAACTCTAAATCACTTTTTCTTTATATGTAGTTTTCGATAGAGCATTAGTAGAGTTAGAACCTCTGTCAGGTTTTAAATTCTGCAGACAATTCATCCAACACCAGACCCTTACTGCACTATTACCGAGTGGATAGCTAATAGTGATATCTTATATAAAATGTACATTAAGAAAGCTGTCTTTCTCTTCATGGAAGGATTTGCATGCTGTGAATATTGGGAAATTATCCCTCATTTTCTGTTCTAAACCTTTATCAGAGGTTTTAAACTTACCAAACTCGACTAGAAGTCAGTGGGAGAAGGACTCCCTTGAATTGGTGGTAAACGGAAAGAAGGCTCCTTTACATTGGGAGGTTCAATATGTAGATTGATTTTTACCAGAGGCGGACTGACCATTCGGGCAATCAGGCACTGCCCGAGTGCCCCATGCCACTAGGGGGCCCTATCAGGGTTGCCAGCCTCAGTAAAACCAGGCAGGGACAGTATGTAAAAATCTGTGTTTTTTACATCTGTCCCTGAAATGTCCGATACAGACATCCTTTTGGTCTAAAAATCCCAAGATTATAGCTGCCTCGCCTCTCCAGTACCTTCTCAGTGTATGTATGTGTACTGTGTGTGTGTATTCTGTGTGTATGTATACTGTGTGTGAATATTGTGTGTCTACTGTGCATGTATACTGTATGTTTGTATATGTGTATTCTGTGTGTATGTATACTGTGTGTGTATGTGTATACTGTGCATGTATACTGTATGTGTGTATATGTGTATTCTGTGTGTATGTATGTGTGTATGTATACTGTGTGTGTATATTGTGTGTCTGTGTGTGTGTATACTGTGCATGTATACTGTATGTGTGTATATGTGTATTCTGTGTGTATGTATGTGTGTGTATATTGTGTGTCTGTGTGTGTGTACACTGTGCATGTATACTGTATATATGTGTGTGTGTGTGTATTCTGTGTGTATGTATACTGTGTGTGTACAGGGCCACTGATAGAAAGCATGGGGCCCCATACAGCCTACCTGACAGGGGCCCACTTCAGCTCCACCCTTGGTCCCTCTTTCAGCCCCACCCCTCCCCAGACCCTGCCTTGAAATGAAGAGGCAAAAATAGAAGAAATTGTTCCTCCCCTGCTGCCACCTACAAGCACATTGAAGTTACAGTGCTATCACAAAAAAAAAAAAAAAAACGTAAAAAGTTAAGTTTTACATTAATTAGCTATCTGTTCAGGTTGCCTGGGCCCCCCTGCTGGCCGGGCCAGGTACAACAGGGCCAGTTGTACTGGCCTATCAGCGGCCCTGTGTGTATATTGTGTGTCTATACTGTGCATGTATACTGTATGTGTGTATATGTGTATTCTGTGTGTATGTATAATGTGTGTGTATATTGTGTGTCTGTGTGTATGTATACTGTGCATATATACTGTATGTGTGTATATGTGTATTCTGTGTGTATGTATACTGTGTGTGTATATTGTGTGTCTGTGTGTATGTGTATTCTGTGTGTATGTATATTGTGTGTCTGTGTGTGTATACAGTACTGTGTGGCTCCATAATCTCCTATTGCCTGGGGGCCCCATAATCTCCTATTGCCCGGGGGCCTCATAATCTCCTATTGCCCTGGGGCCTCATAATCTCCTATTGCCTGGGGGGCCCATAATCTCCTATTGCCCCGGGGCCCCAATAATCTCCTATTGCCCCGGGGCCCCAATAATCTCCTATTGCCTGGGGGCCTCATAATCTCCTATTGCCTGGGGGGCCCATAATCTCCTATTGCCCCGGGGCCCCAATAATCTCCTATTGCCCCGGGGCCCCAATAATCTCCTATTGCCTGGGGGCCTCATAATCTCCTATTGCCTGGGGGGCCCATAATCTCCTATTGCCCGGGGGGCCCCATGAGTTGTCAGTCCTCCCCTGATGCCAGTTATATTGACGGTCAGTGGGAAACAAGATCATTACATCGTATAGGACAATGCCCTTAATACTGGTCATTGGGAAAAATTACCCACTTTCATTGGTCATCTGTTAAAAGCATGCCCCTTACATTGGTGATCAGTGGAAGGAATGTCCCATCTACAGTAAACTACTGTTCATGAAAGGAAAGAGGAAATTGAACTGGTCCCATACTGTTGGCTCTGTCAATTGATGTCAGCACCAGAACTATGCACACACTGCCAAACAATAACTCAATCCACCATTGCTCTCTGCTTAGGAAAGCCTAAACAGCTGCTGGAGGAACACTAGGATTCTGCAAATTTATGTTTGAAAAAAAGGCTGTCTATATGCACAGACTTTGGGGGTTGGGATCCAGACTGTGCCCAATGGGAGTATAAATGTCCTGCAATCAGTGGGAGTAAACCATACTGTGGATATGGTTGGTAGTGGGAGTAACAGATATACATTGGGGGTTATTTATGAAAGGAAAATCCACTTTGCACTACAAGTGCAAACTACAAGTGCAAAGTGCACTTGAAATTGCACTAAAGTGCACTTAGAAGTGCAGTCGCTGTAAATCTGAGGGGTAGATCTGAAATGAGAGGAAGCTCTGCTGATTTTATCATCCCATCATGTGCAAGCTTAAATGCTGTTTTTTATTTTCCTTGTATGTCCCCCTCAGATCTATAGCGACTGCACTTTTAGTGCAATTTCAAGTGCACTCTGCACTTGTAGTTTGCACTTGTAGTGCAAAGTGGATTTGCCTTTAGTAAATCACCCCCATAGTGTTTTTGGTCAGTAGGAGGAGGAATAATGTCCCACCATTGGTAATATTGGGAGGACTAGTGCCCTTTGTTGGTATCAGAGGGAGGACTCGTGGTCCATCATTGGTATGAGTGGGAGGAAAAGTGCCTCATTGTTTGTAACTGAAGAATGAGGAATAATGCCCCACTATTGGTAATGGTGGAAGGAATAGTGCTCCATTGTTAGTGTCAGTGGAAGGAATATTGCCCCTCGTTGGTATCATTGGGTGGAATTGTGTTTTATTGTTGGTATCAGTGGGAAGAAAAAAGCAAAAATAATGTGTATGACGGAAAAAAAAAAATGTTTTGTTTTGTCCTGATTCATTAATCTAGTTATTTTGTTTAGTTCAATTTGGTTGATTTGTTCCATTACTTTTCGGAATGCGTATTCGAAATTTGTATGCAGAGTTTTCAAATTTTCTCAGGGCCCTGCTGAGGAAGTTGTAACAACGCAACGCGTCCGGGGGATAGGAGCCTGAAGTCTGTGTCGCTCACTGCCGTCCTGAGAGCCTAAGAATTTGACCTTAAAGATTTGATGCCCTGGTTGTGTTTTTAATGCCTTATGTTAGTTGCTAAATGTGAGTAGCCTGTGTTTTTTATACATTCAATAAATATCCTTGCCAGCGGAAGCTCTTAGATCTGTGATTTTCTTCTAAGGCCTCCTACACACGAGCAGACAGATTTGTTCAAATCTGTCTGTCCGACAGATTTGAACAAATCTGTCTGCTGGGATTTTGGTTTGCTCGCGTGTACACACGAGAAAAACAAAAATCCCCGCCAGCAGATGGCGCGCTGACGTGTCGGTGACGTGGCGTTGACGCCGCCACGTCACCGCACCAGGAAGTAAAACACTTCCGCGCATGCGCCAAATCCATTAGGCGGCGGTGTGGGACGACATGTCTGCTAGTAAGTGTACTAACCAGCAGACATGTCGGGCGGACGGATTCCCACCCGATAGATTTCAAAGCATGCTTTGAAATCTGTCGGGTGGCCAAATCCGTCGGCTCGCCCGTACACACGATCGAATCTGTCTGCTGAAACGGTCCATCTCTACTGGTGGAGGGATCACTTATAAGTTTGATGTGTTTACTATCACTTGGTGAAGAATCCTAAGAAGTGGTCTGATTGGATCCCCAATCTCTTTGGACTTTATTGATTTTCACTATAATATTTTACACTTTATAGGTTTTGCGCTGCACTGTTCTCTTTATCAATTGTTCGCAGGTTCTGGTGCGAACTGAACGGGGTGGTGTTCGGCTCATCCCTATTGGCAAGTATGAGGCAGATGATTTGGGCCCCAAAACAATGACAGGGCACAGGGCAGCTTCCCCTTTTGCCCTGCCTTAACCACATGCCGACCGCCCGCCGTCATTTTACTGAGGCAAGTCGGCACTGCTGGGCGAGAGCCCGTAGCAATACGTCCGCTCTAAAGCGGCCGCTAGGGGGCGCGCGCGTGCCTGGCAGGTACGATCGCCGCCGGGCACACGCGATCCCTCGTTACAGAGCGGGGACCAGGAGCTATGTGTGTAAACACAAAGCTCCCGGTCCTGTCAGCGGGGAAACGCTGATCTTCTGTTCATACAATGTATGAACAGAAGATCAGTGATTTCCCCTAGTGAGTCAACCCCCCCATACAGTTAGAACACACCCAGGAACACACTTAAACCCTTCCCTGCCCCCTAGTGTTAACCCCTTCACTGCCAATGGCATTTTTATAGTAATACAATGCATTTGTATAGCACTGATCGCTATAAAAATGCCAATGGCCCCAAAAATGTGTCAAAAGTGTCCGAAGTGCCCGCCATAATGTCGCAGTACTGAAAAAAAATGCTGATCGCCGCCATTACTAGTAAAAAAAAAATATTAATAAAAATGCCATAAAACGACCCCCTATTTTGTAAACGCTATAACTTTTGCGCAAACCAATCAATAAACGCTTATTGCGATTTTTTTAATGAAAAATATGTAGAAGAATACGTATCGGCCTAAACTGAGGAAAAAAAAGTTTTTTTTTATATATTTTTGGGGGATATTTATTATAGCAAAAAGTAAAAAATATTGCATTTTTTTTTTCAAAATTGTCGCTCTATCTTTGTTTATAGAGCAAAAAATAAAAACCGCAGAGGTGATCAAATACCACCAAAAGAAAGCTCTATTTGTGGGAAAAAAAGGACGCCAATTTTGTTTGAGAGCCACGCTGCACGACCGCGCAATTGTCAGTTAAAGCGACGCAGTGCCGAATCACAAAAAGTGCTCCGGTCATTGGACAGCAATATGGTCCGGGGCTAAAGTGGTTAAAGACGGCCTTGCCAAGGATTAGTACCTGGTGAAGCATTTTGTCCAAATAATATCTAAATGCTGAAAAACTACCTCTTGGTAAATTTTTGTTTAGGTGAGTTCAGTTCCGCTTTAAGAAGAAGCCACTATGTGCAAAAAAATCCAAGCCAGTGGATTTAAAGGTATTTTTATGTCTCTTCTACAATAAAAATCAAAGAGCATACTTCACATGTTGGAATTCCTAACTTAGGCAGAAAAGAAAGAGAAAAACTCTACTGAGGGAGAGTGAGGTGTGACTGGCTGTAGTGTTCTGAGAATCTGTTCTAAAGGGAAAGGGAACTACAAAGAAAACACTGGAAGGAGAGACAAAAGCTTGAATTAAGCCAACAAGTCTCAAATCCCTTTCAGCAGCTTCTCGGAGCCCCGAGTGTACATGACATCTGTCATATCTCAGCACTGATGGTGAAATGAGGTCAAGACTGGAGGATGCTGAGAGTTATAATGTGTATAAACCTTACAATTCTTTCTTTGTAATTGCCTTATAACCATGACTATTAGATTGTAAGCTCTTCTGAGCAGGGCCCTCTTAATCCTCTTGTATTTTATTGTATTGTAACTGTATTGTCTCCCTTTTATATTGTAAAGCGCTGCATAAACAGTTGGTGCTATATAAATCCTGTATAACCACTTCCCGCCCGGCCAATAGCCGATTTACGGCCGGGAAGTGGTTATTAAACCGACGGCTCTTCCTCACTCGCGTCTGACAGACGCGAGTACAGGGGAGCCGATCAGCGGCTCTCCTGACAGGGGGGGTTCGCGCTGATTGTTTATCAGCGCAGCCCCCCCTCGGATCGCCACACGGACCACCAGGGAGTGCCCACACTAGACCACCAGGGAACTTAAAAAATAAATAAAAAAAGGAAAAAAAAAAGGAAAAAAAAAAAAGGACAAAAAAAAAGGGGCAGTAAAAAAAAATGATGCCAATCAGTGCCCACACATGGGCACTGATTGGCAACATTAATCCATCAGTGCCACCCCTCAGTGATCATCAGTGCCACCCCAGTGTCTGTCAGTGCCACCCCACAGTGCCAATCCATGCCCAGTGCCCACCTATCAGTGCCCACCTGTGCCACCTATCAGTGCCCACCTGTGCCACCTATCAGTGCCCACCTGTGCCACCTATCAGTGCCAACCTGTGCCGCCTATGAGTGCCCACCTGTGCCGCCTATGAGTGCCCACCTGTGCCGCCTATGAGTGCCCATCTGTGCCGCCTATGAGTGCCCAGTGCTGCCTATGAGTGCCCATCAGTGCCGCCCATGAGTGCCCATCAGTGCCCCATACCAGCGCCGCCTATCAGTGTCCATCAGTGCTACCTAATCGGTGCCCATCAGAACTACCTCATCGGTGCCCATCAGTGCCACCTCATCGGTGCCCATCAGTGCCACCATATCAGTGCCCGTAATTGAAAGAGAAAACATACTCATTTACAAAAAAATTAACAGAAAAAAATAAAAACTTTATTTTTTTTTCAAAATCTTTGCTCTATTTTTAGTTGTTGCGCAAAAAAATAAAATCGCAGAGGTGATCAAATACCACCAAAAGAAAGCTCTATTTGTGGGGAAAAAAGGACGCCAATTTTGTTTGGGTGCAGTGTAGCATGACCGCGCAATTGTCATTCAAATTGCGACAGTGCTGAAAGCTGAAAATTGGCTTGGGCGGGAAGGTGCGTAAGTGCCTGGTATGGAAGTGGTTAATAATAATAATAATAATGAATGATAAAACAAATACAAGTTTCAGCCCCCGAGCTGGATGGAGACTAGGGATGACCTGAACACCCCTGCGTTCGGTTCGCACCAGAACCGTCGAACAGACCGACCGTTCCGTTCACGCAAACATTTAGAACCCCATTGAAGTCTAGGGGACTCGAACGAACGATCATTTTAAAGACCAATATTCAATTTACTGTTGGAAAACGTCTTTCAGAACCCGGGTCTTGCCCCAGGGAACATGTATCAGTGGAAAAAAGTTTAACCACTTCAGATCCGCCCCATTGTCAAAATACGTCATTTTTTTTAAAGATGGATATCTCGGTAACGGCAGCAGCTGCTGCCACATCCGAGATATCCATTTCTTCATGGGGCGGATCTGTACACGATAATGCCGGTCTCCGCGGCGGATTCGCCGCGAGAACGCCGTTATCGGTGGTGGGAGAGGTTGCCCCCCCCTCCCGCCGCTCTCCGGCGCCCTCCACCGCTTACCGTTGCCGTCGGTAGCGGCGGAGGCGATCGGGTCTGCTCGTCGTCTGTCCGGGGATGCGACTGAGGAAAAAATGTCCCCCAGCCGTCCCCATACCTCTGCTGGGCGGAAGTGACGTCAAAACGTCAGTCCCGCACAGCGTCTTAAAGAGACATATTTTTTATTTACTTTTTGTCTTTTTTTTTTTTTTTCTTTTGCATTTAAGTCTAAATATGAGGTGTGAGGTCTTTTTGACCCCAGATCTCATATTTAGGAGGACCTGTCATGCTTTTTTCTATTACAAGGGATGTTTACATTCCTTGTAATAGGAATAAAAGTGATCAATTTTTTTATTTATTTCAGTGTAAAAAATGTAAAAATAAATTAAAACAAATAAGAAAACAAAAAAACATTTTTTTTTAAAACGCCCCGTCCAGACGAGCTCGCGCGCAGAAGCGAACGCATATGTGGTTATCGCCCGCATATGAAAACGGTGTTCAATCCGCACAAGTGAGGTATCGCCGCGATCGTTAGAGCGAGAGCAATAATTCTAGCCCTAGCCCTAGACCTCTGTATCTAAAAAAATTCAACCTGTAGAATTTTTTAAACATCGCCTATCGAGATTTTTAAGGGTAAAAGTTTGACGCCATGCCACGAGCGGGCGCAATTTTTAAGCGTGACATGTTGGGTATCATTTTACTCGGCGTAACATTATCTTTCTCAATATATAAAAAAATTGGGCCAAATTTATTGTTGTCTTATTTTTTAATTCAAGAAAGTGATTTTTTTCCAAAAAAAGTGCGCTTGTATGACCGCTGCGCAAATACGGTGTGAAAAAAAGTATTGCAATGACTGCCATTTTATTCTCTAGGGTGTTAGAAAAAAATATATATAATGTTTGGGGGTTTTAAGTAATTTTCTAGCAAAAAAAACAGTTTTAGTCTCGTAAACACCGAATCTGAAAAGCAGGCTCGGGTCTCAAGTGGTTAAAAAACGGACGTTTTTTCAGGAGCAGGACTTTTTTTTTCCATTGATACATGTTCAGTCGGGCAAGACCCGGGTTCTCAAAGACGTTATCACAGGCAAACTATAGACACCCAGCAGGTACAATATTTAAAGGAATTTTTTTTTTTTTTTTTAAAGTTAAGCATCATTAAAATCACTGCTCCAGGAGCAGTGATTTTATTGATGCTTAAATAAAAAAAATAAAAAATTCCTTTAATTATTGTACCTGCTGGGTGTCTATAGTTTGCCTGTGATAACGTCTTTAAATAGCACAATCACCTGCCTGCCAGTAACTTAGGAAGAACTGATCTATCTAAGCTATACAGTGTATAAATATATGTACAACTCCTAGGGATGTATATATATCCTCTACACACTGTAAATTAGGCTAAACTGACTAGCCTGCCTGCTCTATCTAGCTATCTAAAAAGACAATTTCTCTGTCTCTCTGACTGCTTTCATGAACAAGCCGGAACACACTACACAAGACCGCCCAGCAGGCGGCCTTATATAGTGTGGGGCGTGTGCTAAAGCCCTGAGCCATAATTGGTCAAAGCCACCCAGGCTTTGGCCAATTATGGCTCTTCGTTTTTTGTGTGCTGTGAATGGCCAAGCATGCGGGACATACAGCATGCTTGGCCAATCATCAGCGCGCAATGCCGCAGTGAATTATGGGCCGTTTTGCGTCACTCAAATTTGGCGCGAACGACCGCTTTTGTTTGAATTTCGACGAACGTACGAACAGACAATGTTCGAGTCGAACATACGTTCGAATCGAACGCGGAGCTCATCCCTAATGGAGACCACCGCCATCCAATAAAACAGCGAAAGAGAAACAGATCAACCCTTAAAGGCCCCCTGGGAGTAATATGCAAATATGGGTGGCCAAAGGGTGATATGCATTAGATGTAATAAACAATGGCTAATGGTAACAGCAGACCAGTTTTGTGGGCTTAAATGGGTGTCTTCCACCCGGGTTCAATCAGAAAAAGAAAATAAAGGTCTGGTGTGACCTGGCTAACACCTCCATCCCTATTAGTACACAAAAAGACAAAAGGGGACAGCCCTGGGACTTTGAATGAGGTGAGAGAGGTTTAGCAAATGTTCACAACCAACATATGAGACAAAATCAATTTATTATTTCCAAAGTGTTATGCAACGAAGTGGCAACAGCAATGATTGTGAGTTACCCAGCATAATAGCCAATGTACACAGCACAAGTGAAAGTAAATATATAAAGATTTATTACAATTGTTATACATCAATGGGCAACAGTAAAACTTGAAAGTTGCAGGGCCAGTGGATGTACACATACAATAAACAAATAAAATGTACATACATATAAAACAGAATAATGTTAACATAATACAGACAGCAATAATATCTGAGCTGATTGTTTATCAGCACAGCCCCCCCCCCCCTCGGATGCTCACACTGGACCTCCAGGGATGCCACCAGGACCACCAGGGAACCAGAACTTAACATGTGGAAGGCCAGGTAAGTCCCCCATGGCCATCCACATGTGCAAATGTATGCCTAGCACATGCCAATCAGTGCTCACAAATTGGCATCGACTGGCACCATTTTGGCACAAAGAAAATGTGTGATGCCTGGCAATGCCACCTACCAGTGTCCATCAGTGCCACCTAGCAGTGCCCACCTGTGCCACATATCAGTGGCACCCATAAGTACCCATCAGTGCCACTTATGAGTGCCCATCAGTGCCACCTATGAGTGCCCCATACCCGTGCCACCCATCAGTGCCGCCTATCAGTGCCCATCAGTGCCACCTCATCAGTGCCCGCCATTGAAGAAGAAAAGATACTTATTTACAAAAAGTTTAGCAGAAACAAAGAAAGACATTTTTTTTTCAGAATTTTCAGACTTTTTTTATTTATTGAGCAAAAAATTTAAATCGCAGAGTTGATCAAATGCCACCAAAAGAAAGCTCTATTTGTGGGAACAAACTGATAAACAAAAATGTTTTTGGATACAGTGTAGCATGACCACGCAATTGTCATTCAAATCGTGACAGCGCTGAAAGCGGAATATTGGCTTGGGCAGGAAGGTGTATAAGTGCCCGATATTGAAGTGGTTAACATAGTGTGTTTTTATTACTATTACAATAACCCACTTTAATATTTCCATAAGGACTCGCTAAGACTTCTGAATGTATATACCGTGAGCGATAAAACAGTTCTTATTGGTTGATATAAATCCATTAATAATACATTGGATCACTCTTTCTTTCTGTATCAATCACAAGGAACGACTTGGGGAAATCTGAAGGATTTGTGTTGATGCAATGTAGGCCGTGAATTATACGTTATGCACTCATCACGAGGGTGGTATACGGCATGGCGAAATCCAATATGGGAACTTGTTTAAAGTGAAGTGTCGTGAAAATCTAATTATATCTGATGCAAATAATAGTATGCATTATTCATCATGTTTTTTTGTTTTTTTTCTGATGTTTTAAATAGACAAAATCATTATATTTACATCACAGAAAAATGATTACATAAATATAAGAAGTCATTTAAAATTCTTAGTCATTTACATAAATGTGCGTAGCTGATATTGCTTATGTTAATAGCAATTTTTTTTGCTAAAGGCAAAATACCTGACCTGTATCTGATTCTATAATGTTACTCATTTTGTTTGTTGTCTCAGTAGGAATTCAAACAATATCTTGATAACATTATAATAAATGCAAAGCAAACATTGTTTTTCTCCTCTGAATTTAATGACTTCCTATCCGACAATCGAGAATTGACGGCCACAAGGTGGCTCTACAATGCCAGGAGGCCATCAATATATGGCCTCTGTCCTCCCGCTGCTGGCGGGAGGACAGGCCGCGATGTCCGCCACGTCCCCACGATCAGCAGTTACAGAGCCAGGGACGCACATTTCCCGAAATGTTTTTAAAAATTGTAAAGATTGTAAAAAAGAAAACAAAATAAAATAATAAAAATAAAAACTACTGACACCATCCACCACCCTACTGACACCGTCCACTGCTCTAATGACACCGTCACTCTACATGTAGGTTAAGGAGATATTGCAAGCACCTACAGGTAAGCCTTAATGTAGGCTTACCTGTTGGCAGGGGTGTAGTTAGGTTTTGTGCTGCCCTAGGCCTGGTGAAACTTGTGCACCCCCTACTTTATATATGATGCACCCCTTCCTTTTTAAGTCCCGCCCTGTCATTTTCATGGGATGAGGACAGAGGGACAGGGTGGGATGAGGACAGAGGGACAGGGTGGGATGAGGACAGAGGGACAGGGTGGGATGAGGACAGGGGGACAGGGTGGGATGAGGACAGAGGGACAGGGTGGGATGAGGACAGAGGGAAAAGGGTGGGATGAGGACAGAGGGACAGGGTGGGATGAGGACAGGGGGACAGGGTGGGATGAGGACAGGGGGACAGGGTGGGATGAGGACAGGGGGATGCAGTGGGATGAGGACAGAGGGACAGGGTGGGAAGAGGACAGGGGGACAGGGTGGGATGAGGACAGGGGGACAGGATGTGATGAGGACAGGGGGAAGCAGTGGGATAAGGACAGGGGGACAGGCTGGGATAAGGACAGGGGGATGCAGTGGGATGAGGACAGAGGTTTTGTGCTGCCCTAGGGCTGGTGAAACTTGTGCATCCTCTACTTTATATATGACGCACCCCTTCATTTTTAAGTCCCGCCCTGTCATTTTCATGGAATGAGGACAGAGGGACGCAGTGGGATGAGGACAGAGGGACAGGGTGGGATGAGGACAGAGAAACAGGGTGGGATGGGGACCGGGGGACAGGGTGGGATGAGGACAGGGGGACGCAGTGGGATGAGGACAGAAGGAAAGGGTGGGATGAGGACAGAGGGACAGGGTGGGATGAGGACAGGGGGACAGGGTGGGATGAGGACAGGGGGACAGGGGGGACAGGGTGGGATAAGGACAGGGGGACAGGGTGGGATGAGCACAGGGACACAGGGTGGGATGAGCACAGGGGGCAGGGTGGGCTGAGCACAGGGGGGGCAGGGTGGGATGAGGACAGGGGGACAGGGTGGGATGAGGACAGGGGGACAGGGTGGGATGAGGACAGGAGGACAGGGTGGGATAAGCACAGGGGGACAGGGTGGGACGAGGACATGGGGACAGGGTGGGGTGAGGACATGGGGACAGGGTGGGATGAGGACAGGGGGACAGGGCATCTTTTAATTTGGGGGGAGAGGGTGGTATGGGGATATTGAGAGGGATTTGAGAGGGAAGAAGATGTGTGCTAGTGGGGGGGGATCAGACCCCCTACTAGCACCCCCTACTAGCACTGTAAAGTCGAATAACGCTGTGGGACCCCGGGCGGCAGATGTCCCGGGTGACCGCACCAGTGTATACTAGTCTGAACAATTACCGGAGTTCAGTGCCGAAATGTGCAGTGGCACTGAACTCCAGGATTCAGCTGTGCGTCCCTCCATGCGAGAGGAGGGGGGTTCGCGGGGGGGCACTTTTTCGCCGCCCCCCGCAAAGTGCCGCCCTATGCCTGGGCCTTGTCGGTCTAGGCCATAATACATCTCTGCTGTAGGTGCAAGTATGACAAGAGGGTATACAACCGCTATAACCACTTAAGGACCCCTTCACGCCGATATACGTCGGCAGAATGGCACGGCTGGGCACATCAACGTACCTGTACGTTGCCCTTTAAGCCCAGCCGTGGGATCGCGCGCGCACCGTGGGCGGGTGCACACGACCCGGTCAGAAGCTCTGTGACTGCCGGACCCAATCGCCGCTGGAGTCCCGTGATCGGTCCCCAGAGCTAAAGAACAGGGAGAGCCGTGTGTAAACACGGCTTCCCCGTTCTTCACTGTGGCTCAATCGCTGACGTCACACCTACAGCCACAACCCCCTACAGTTGTAAACACACATTAGGTCACACATAACCCCTTCAGCGCCCCCTTGTGGTTAACTCCTTGTGTATTTAGCTCCTATGGATCGCCCTAAAGTTATTGCTGCCCTGGTCTTTCCTCATTTAGACTATGGTAATGCACTTCTAGTGGGCATCCCGGGAACATATATACAAAAACTCCAAAAATTACAAAATTTTGCAGTTCGTATTGCAACTGGACTGAGAAAAAGAGATCCAACATCAGAACAACTAAACAGTCTGGGGTGGTTAACTGTCGATAAACGCATTAAATTAAAAATAGCATGTTTAATGTATAAAACATTTAATGCTATGACGCCAAAATATATAATGGATAAGGTTGTCAAACATGTTCCAACGCGACAGTTACGCGAAGATGGATATTATCGCGTAAACATCCCAAAATAAAGAATATCCGAATTGGTGGTCGCTCATTCTCATACCAAGCGGCGGTGCAATGGAATGCTCTACCGATTGATATTAGAAGGGCAAAAACTTTTAACCAATTCAAAAAAATGATGAAAGGTCACCTACGCAACCCTGGATCTGATTAGATTACGTAGTTTGATTGAGTACTGTATATAGAAAAATGTAGTCAGTGATATTTGGTATGTGAATTTTGTAATCTAACTCTAAAAATGAACTATTTTAGATATGGATGCCCTAGATGAATGAAAAGTTAATTAACCTAAATGTATATTAATGGACTCAATGTGACAAATTTTTTTTTTTTTTTTTTTTTTTTTTTTTTTCCTCCTTTTAATCATGTTTTAGATTTCTATGTTTTGTGTACCTATATGTCTGAACTATGTTAATTTTGTTTCTGATGGCCTCGCAACGAAACCATTAAATTTGTTGTAAAGCGAGTAATTAAGAAATAAAAACAAACAAACAACAAACAAACTCCCAAACTGCACTGTCATTTTCACAATAAACAATGCATTTTAAATGCATTCTTTGCTGTGAAAATGACAATGGTCCCAAAAATGTGTCAGAATTGTCTGAAGTGTCCGCCATAATGTCGCAGTCACGAAAAAAATCGCTGATTGATTTAAAAATAATTAATAAAAATGCAATAAAACTATCCCCTATTTTGTAAACGCTATAAATTTTGCGCAAACCAACCGATAAATGCTTATTGCGATTTTTTTTTACCAAAAATAGGTAGTAGAATGCGTATCGGCCTAAACTGAGGAAAAATATTTTTTATATATATTTTTGGGGGATATTTATTATAGCAAAAAGTAAAAAATATTGCATTTTTTTTAATGTCGCTCTATTTTTGTTTAAAGCGCAAAAAATAAAAACCGCAGATGTGATCAATAGTGATGAGCGGAATACGCCATATTCGATTTCACGATATTTCACGAATATATAGAAGAATATTCGCGAAATATTCGTTAATATCGAATATTCGTGATATTTTATCAAAAAATATTTTTTGCGAAATTTCGCTAATGCGAATGCGAAATTTCGCTAATGCAAATGCGAAATTTCGCTAATGCGAATGCGAAATTGATTGCGAAATTCTCGTCAACACGTTAAAACGGAGATCATTTCCTGGATTACTAAACTAATATGCACTAAACACTAACTCTACTTACACAAACTTATATGACTAAACTAAAGCTAATTTTTTTTTTTATATATACACAAAACACAGAAGGACAGAGAAAGTATTCGCGAATATTCGTAATACGAATATTCGCATTGCGAATATTCGGCAACATAAAAGGAGCGCCTCAGCTACTCGGCCCAGGGTCTCTAATCATACCAGCAATGCTTTTAGACGTCGATGGAGATCACTAGGATGTGATCTGTTTTAAAAATAAATTTGAAAAAATACGAATATTCGCAATAGCGAATATTCACCGCGATAATCGATTTATTTGCGAATACTTGAATATGCAATATTCCTAACGAATATTCGCAATGCGAATATTCGTGAGCAACACTAGTGATCAAATACCACCAAAAGAAAGCTCTATTTGTGGGGAAAAAAAGGACGCCAATTTTGTTTGGGAGCCACGTCGCACGACCGCGCAATTGTCTGTTAAAGTAAAGCAGTGCCGAATCGCAAAACCTGGCCGGGTTCTTTAGCTGCCTAAAGGTCCGGGTCTTAAAGCGGATCTCCACCCTAAAGTGAAGATCCGCTGATCGGAACCCTCCCCCCCTCCGGTGTCACAATTGACACCTTTCAGGGGGGAGGGGGGTGCAGATACCTGTCTAAAGACAGGTATCTGCAACCACTTCCGGCCCACAGTCTCGGGCAAAAGACGGGTTTTTTGGCGACATCCCGTCGCCCCCCCTGTTGTGTGCTGGGAACTCTCAGCTCCCAGCACACAGCGGGAGCCAATCGCCGGGCGCAGCGCGACTCGCGCATGCGCCGTAGGGAACCGGGCAGTGAAGCCGCAGCGCTTCACTTCCTGGTTCCCTCACCGTGGATGGGGGGGGGAGCAGCAGGGTGACGAGCGATCACTCATCCTCTGCTGCGGACGCCGCTGGAGTCCAGGACAGGTAAGTGTCCTAATATTAAAAGTCAGCAGCTGCAGTATTTGTTGCTGCTGGCTTTTAATATTTTTTTTTATAGTGGGCCATCCGCTTTAAGTGGTTAATGTTTAGTGATATCAAATTCATTATTAATAAAAAATGATTGTATTATTATTATTTATGATATATTATTATGTCATTTTATTTATGATATATACTATTTATTATGGTTAACCAGTAAGGTACTCAGTGCAGCCATATTATTCACAGTTAATGGGATGTTGGTTTGTTTTATTTATTATTATTATTGTTAAAAGTTTAAGTTAGTTTAGTGCCATTTGCAATCCCTTGACTGATTTGCTCATTTATAGGCATTCGCTGGCAAAGGAGATAAGGAGAAACCCCAGACAGCCATTGAGATCTGCTACCCCATAGGGGCACAAGCTGCATAAGTAAACAATACAAACGCACAGACTCACACACACATACATGGAAATCAGTACTTACAGCTGATAATATGAGATGACAACACTTCATTATCTATATTTGCAAGGATAAATGTTCTTCAAAATCTAAGCAGATGCGATAAGACTTGTTGTGCTCTGTCACAGCCAATCAATTATTTTCTTTAATTAAATCTAAACTATCCCATTGAAAATTATTGTTCATTCATCAGCAGTTATCGCAAATTGATATATCAGGCTATCAAGGATAATTATATGTGAACGTTCACAATGTGCTAATTAGCTCAAGATAATCTGAATCCTTTTGGGATGGCCAGTGCCTAATCTGTATGTCATTTTAATGTTACACTTGATGAGGACTTGTGTGTTATTCAGAGTTTTTTCAGAGTTTTTTTTTTAGAAACTAAAATCTTTGGCATTTAAAAATTGTGCTAAACAAAGAATTGCTAATTTAGTATATGAAATCACTCCTTGACTCCGAATCATACCAAAGTAGACTAATGCAGGCTCCAAGATATAATGGCTTGATGTTTACAACTTCAATAAAGCAACATGATGACTTTTTAGTAGGGCTCCATTTGATTCCTTGATTAATTGTTAATTTTTTTGATCGATCAAAAGTCTTTTGATTGGTACTAGTGGTGCAAGTGCTGTATTCACAAAGCACTTGCGCGTAAAGTTGCGGCGGTGTAGCGTAAATTGGGCGGCCTAATTCAAATTGGGCGGGTAGGGGGCGTATGCTATTTAAATTAGGCGTGTCCCCGCGCCGAACGTACTGCGCATGCGTCGATCATTGAAAAATCCCAGTGCGCATTCTCCGAATTATGATGGTGTTTTCAACGTGAACGTAATCGACGTACATCCCCATTCACGGACGAGTTAAGCAAACGACGTAAACATTTTCAAATTTCCTGCGGTCACGACGTCCATACTTAACATAGGATTCACCATCTTTTTGGTGCTTTATCTTTACGCTGGGAAACCCCTTGCGGAAACGGCGTAAAGTCACTGATTTGGGCGGGCGTACGTTCGGGAATTGGCGTATCTCGCTGATTTACATATTCTCAAGGTAAATCAGCCCCTGGCGGCCATTTTAAAATTGCATTTAAGATACGACGGCGTAATACAATTACGCCTGTCGGATCTTTATTGCAAACCGGCGTATCTTGTTTTCTGAATACAGAAAACAGATACGCCGGCGCAAAGTCAGAGTTATGCCGGCGTATCACTGATACGCCGGCATAACTCTTCCTGAATCTGACCCTATAGGGCCAGATTCAGGTAGATGGGAGCATCTTTGCTCTGGAGTAACGCTTCTCATTTACGTTACTCTGCCGGAATTTTAGGAGCAAGTGCTGTCATTCATGAAGCACTTGCTCCTGAAGTAGCGGCAGCGCATCGCAAATGAGCCGGCGGAATTCAAATTGGGCGGGTACTATTTAAACTATGCGCGATCCCGCGGCGAACGTACTGCACATGCGTCGAGTGTCAATGCATCCCAGTGCGCATGCTCCAAATTCTGTCAGTGAACGTCATTGACGTCACATCCCCATTCAGGGCAGCACAGTGGTCCAGTGAGTAGCACTTTCGCCTAGTAGCAAAAGGGTCGCTGGTTCGAATCCCGACCACGACACCATCTGCCTGGAGTTTGCATGTTCTCCCTGTGTCTGCGTGGGTTTCCTCCGGGTACTCCGGTTTCCTCCCACAATCTAAAGACATGCTGGTAGGTAAATTGGATCGTCCAAAATTGGCCCCGTATATATGTGTGTATGACTGTGTGTCCTTAGCGTGTCAAGATCCTACGGGGTAAAAATGACCGCACCAGCCAAGCAGACACTGGCTGGAAAAAGCGCCCAGAGGCGATTCAGTTCGCATGCGTTGCGCTATACAAGTCATTCATTCATTCATTCATTCATTAAAGTTTTACGCAAGCGACGCGATTACGACGCCTATACTTAACATAGGATACTCCACTAGGGGGCTGCTTTATCTTTACGTCGCGTATCGCTTCCGGAAACATCGTAAAGTCAATGCGTCGCGCCCGAAAAAGATTGTGAATTTCCAACTCCCGCTGATTAACATATTTTTTCAGCGGTAATCAGCGGGAACGCCCCCGGCGCCATTTTTAAGTTGAAGTAACGATGCGATGGCGAAATTCAATTGCGCCGATCGCATCGGAACTCCAACCCGGCGTTTCTTGTTTTCTGGTTACAGAAAACAAAAGCGCCGGCTTAAAGTGACAGTTAGGCTGGCGGATCAATGGATACTCCAGCCTAACTCTACCTGAATCTGGCCCATAGTGTCTACAAAATAGGGGATAGTTTTATGGCATTTTTATTATATTATTTTTTACTATTAATGTTGGTGATCAGCGATTTTTATCATGCCTGCAATATTGCGGCGGACACATCCGACACTTTTGACACTATTGTGGGACCATTGTCATTTATACAGTGATCAGTGTTATGAAAATGCACCGATTACTGTGCAAATGACACTGGCAGGGAAGGGGTTGACCACTAGGGGGCAGTGAAGGGGTTAAAGGATCACTAAAGGAAAACAATTTTTTAGCTAAATAGCTTCCTTTACCTTAATGCATTGCTGTTTTTATGTTCTCATTGTTCGTTCTTGCTTTGAAGTAGCTGTAATACTTCTCTGATCTCCACAGTTCTTGCTTGTCTGGCTCCTTATGAAAAATCTCATGGCAGCTTTTCACTGTGGTCCAAGCTGTGTCTTTAAAACTCCTCAGATCCAATCAGATTCATTTTAAAAACAAAACACTGCCCTGGATTTGTTTGTTTTTGTTCTGTCTCTCTCTCTACCTTACATAAACACAAAACCTTTTTAAAAACAAAAGTGAAACTAGAGGCACATTATATGATTGATTTGTATCTATTTTTAATCATTTTTAAAAGGAATCAGTTAATTTTTATGTCTCTATACCCTGTAAACAGTCTTTTTTTTTTCCTTTAGTGATCCTTTAAGTGTGTCCTAGGGAGTCATTCTAACTGTGTGGGGGCTGGGCTACAAGTGACATAACAGTGATCACTGCTCCCGACAGGGAGCAGTAGATCGCTGTCCTGTCACTAGGCAGAACAGGGAAATGCCTTGTTTACATAGGCATCTCACTGTTCTGCCGCTCCGAGACACGATTGCGGGCACCCGGCGGACACTGAGTCTGTGGGACCCGTGGGCACAGGTACGTTGCTTTGCGCAGTTGAGCCATTCTGATGACGTATCTGTACAGGAGGCAGTCGGCAAGTGGTTAAAGGAACTGTATTTCAAGCCCAGATAATTTGTAATTGTCTTCAGCTAGTCTTGTGATCCTGGAATTGTGACCCGACACAAGAACCAGATTCTAAATTCTTTATGCAGCTGCCTTGTAAAAATCCCCCTCCTGCCTGCTTAGACAAATGAAGGAGCAGCAGTAGACTGATGCGGTCATCCTCGAGGTTTCCCGAGAAGGGGACACACA
The DNA here is from genome assembly GCA_029574335.1 of Rana kukunoris. Classification (NCBI taxonomy): domain Eukaryota; kingdom Metazoa; phylum Chordata; class Amphibia; order Anura; family Ranidae; genus Rana; species Rana kukunoris. Next base: position 37,708,806 of record CM056056.1, on the reverse strand, counting down.
GTTATGCAATAGTGTTGAGCGGAATACGCCATATTCGATTTCGCGATATATCACGAATATATAGAAGAATATTCGAGAAATATTCGCTAAAATCGAATATTCATGATATTTTGTCCAAATAACAACATTGCGAAATTTCGCTAATGCGAATGCGAAATTGATTGTGAAATTCTCGTCAGCACTGGGAGTAACTGGGAGACAGGTTCCTATTGGTTGCCATGGAGGTTGCTAACCTCTGACAACTGTGGTAGGAGAACTTTGATTGGCTCTGATGCAAAAGAAGGGCAGAGAAAATAATCGCGCAATATTCCTTTTGCCGAATATTCGCATTGCGAATATTCGGCAGCATAAAAGGATCGCCTCAGCTACTCGGCCCAGGGTCTCTAATCATACCAGCAATGCTTTTAGACGTCGATGGAGATCACTAGGATGTGATCTGTTTTAAAAATAAATTTGAAAAAATACGAATATGCGCAATAGCGAATATTCACCGCAATATTCGATTTATTCGCGAATACTCGAATATGCAATATTCCTAACGAATATTCGCAATGCGAATATTCGTGAGCAACACTATTATGCAACAGGTTGTAGACTATCGTGAATCCCTGGAAAGGAAAGGCACCTTGTAAATGTTGTGCAGCTTTCTAATATATTTGCAAATATATGCAACTGAAGCCTCATTTTTTATTAATGTGTTGGAAGCAGGTTTTAATTAGGTCTCGTTTTCTGACTGGCAGGGCTGAGGGGTGGAAATTCTGTTTAGCGCCAGAAGCTCTGCAAAGTGACTAATGGACCTTCCTACAACGGAGAATATAAAACCTGCAACAAAAGGAAATTATAACAGTTTTTAATCAATTTAATTTTTTTAAAGGGGTTGTAAAGGTACAATTTTTTTCCTAAATATCTTCCCGTACCTTAGTGCAGTCCTCCTTCACTTACCTCATCCTTCCATGTTGCTTTTAAATGTCCTTATTTCTTCTGAGAAATCCTCACTTCCTGTTCTTCTCTCTGTAACTCCACACAGTAATGCGAGGCTTTCTTCCTGGTGTGGAGTGTCGTGCTCGCCCCCTCCCTTGGACTACGAGAGAGTCAGGATGCTCTCTACGTTGCAGATAGAAAAAGGCGCTGTGTGTTGATGGGCATCCTGACTCTCCTGTAGTACAAGGGAGGGGGCGAGCACAACACTCCACACCAGGGAGAAAGCCTCGCATTACTGCGTGGAGTTACAGACAGGAGAACAGGAAGTGAGGATTTCTCAGAAGAAATAAGGACATTTAAAAGCAAAATGGAAGGATGAGGTAAGTGAAGGAGGACTGCACTAAGGAAAAGGAAGCTATTTAGGATTTTTTTTTTTACCTTTACATCCCCTTTAAGTTTATAAATATTGTAAACTAGTTCTTTATATAATTTGTATTATGTGTCTTAACCACTTGCGGACCACCGCATGTACATTTACGTTGGCAGAATGGCACGTACAGGCACATCGGCGTACCTGTACGTCCCTGCCTAGACATGGGTCGGGGGTCCTATCGGTACTCCCCCGGTACTTGCGGCGGTTCCCGTGGCTGTGCGAGCGATCCGGGATGAGAGGGCGGCTGTTCGTTTTTGTCCGCCCCCTCCGGATCGCTCCCAGCCAATGCGCGTCCTCCTACGCGTGTCACTTCCTCTGCCTGTGTAAACACAGGAAGGGGGAAGTGATGTAATTTCTCCTCTCGGTGGTATTTTCAACCGCCGCTGAGGAGAGAAGACATCACAAGTGAGTCGCACTAACACTACACTGACACCAGTGACACATTAACCCCCCCCCGATCACCCCCCCCCCCCACCTTCTTGTCACAGTGTCACTGAATGCAGTGATCATATATGTACTGATGTACAGTTAGTGTGACAGGCAGTTACTGTTAGGTCCAGGGTAGCCCCGTACCCCCCCTAATAAAGTTTTAACCCCTTGATCACCGCCCTAGTTAACCCTTTCACTCCCTATTGCCAGCGTCACTAAGTGATCATTCTTCTGAATGTCGCTGTTGCCGCTAGGTAGCTATTTTTTTTTTATTGTGATTTTTTTTTACTAAAGACATGTGGCTGAATACATTTTGGCCTAAATGTTTGACTAAAATTTAGTTTATTCGATTTTTCTTATAACAAAAAGTAAAAAATATTGTTTTTTTTTTCAAAAATGTCGCTCTATTTTGGTATAAATCGCAGAGGCAATCAAATACCATCAAAAGAAAGGTCTATTTGTGGAAAGAAAAGGACGCAAATTTTGTTTGGGAGCCACGTCGCACGACCGCGCAATTGTCTGTTAAAGCGACGCAGTGCCGAATTGTAAAAACGCCTCTGTGCATTTAGCAGCATATTGGTCCGGGGCTTAAGTGGTTAAAATTCAATTTCACTAACAAGATTCTGCAGAACATTTGTAGGCTGCTTGTTTTCTGTAACTGAAAATGCAGATCTGGCCAAAAAGAGAAAAGAGCTGTGTTTTCCATTGTGCAATTAGGATCTATTCAACCACTTCAGCCCCGATCAATTGGCTGCCCAAAGACCAGAGCACTTTTTAAAATTCAGCACTGCGTCGCTTTAACAGGCAATTGCGCAGTCATGAGACGTGGCTCCCAAACAAAATGTACATATTTTTTTTCCCACAAATAGAGCTTTCTTTTGGTGGTATTTGATCACCTCTGCAGTTTTTAGTTTTTGTGCTATAGCATTCGAAAATGCTATATCAACTCAACATATGATACACACCTTTCTTGCTTAACAACACCCTGAAGAAGGAAATACAGATATATTCTGAAACGCGTCGATGGCAATAATTTATTTAAGCAAACAAACATTTAAAGTATTATGGTGATGTTGATAATATTGTAAACATGTTTGAACATGATTGATGTTAGCATTGACATATGTTTTATAAATTATTTTTTATAAGAAAAATATTTAATAAACTAATATGACTCTGAATACTCTGCTTTAGGAAATCTGTGCCTTAATTGTCCACTACAAGGGGATTTTGTTTTTCTCTTTTTTTCTATTGGATTTGGCACTTTAATGCTCAATGGCCAACTCAAAAAAAGAGCAACAATTTAAAAAAAAAGCAATATTTTTTCCTTTACTATAATAAATACCCCCCAAAATATATTTAAAAAAAATGTTCTCCTCAGTTTAGGCCAATATGTATTCTTCTACATATTTTTGGTAAAAAAAAAATCGCAATAAGGGTTTATTGATTGGTGTGCGTAAAAGTTATAGCGTCTCCAAAATAGGGGATAGAATTATAGCATTTTTTTTTTTTTTTATTAGTAATGGCGGCGATCTGCAATTTTTATTGTGACTGCAACATTATGGCGGACACTTCAGACACTTTTGACGCTAATTTGGGATCATTGTCATTTATACAGCGATCAATGCTACAAAAAGCACTGATTACTGTGTAAATAACACTGGCAGGGAAAGGGTTAACCACTAGGGGGGGGCGATGAAGGGGTTAAGCGTGTCCTAGGGAGTGATTCTAACTGTGGGGGGATGGGCTTCAAGTGACATGACAGAGATCATTGTCTTCCGATCACAGTCAGCAGAAGATCCGTGTCCTGTCACTAGGTAGAACAGGGAAATGCCTTGTTTACATAGGCATCTCCCCATTCTGCATCTTCGTGAGGCGATCATGGGCACTCAGCAGACATCGAGTTCGCGGGACCCGCGGGCACACTCACAGAGCACACGGCGGGCGCACGCGCATACCCGCACGGCAGCAAGTTCAAAGCCACGTACAGGTACGTCGCTTTGCGGAGCCATGCCGTACTGATGACGATGACTTAGCTGGTTGGAAAGTGGTTAATAACATTCAATTATAATATGACTTGTGTAGCAATTGTACACGCTATATTATTATTTGCTATATTTTTCGCTCACAATAGTGGAGTTACGCTCTGAATCTCGTTGTTTTTCCTGACGAGATTCTTGGCAAGAATCTCTTGCCGCCCCAGTGTACAGACACTCCATTCAAAATAACCGCGGTTCTTTTGAATGGCAAGAACGCGATGACAGGCTACCCTACCTATGCCAAGAAAGCTAACGCGCATGCGTCAAAGTCATTTCGAGCATGCGCGGGTTTCCACCGCGACAGGTAAGCATACGCACTCTCGGGTTTCTCGGCAGAAAAACACTGCCAAGAATCACAGTGAGAAAATAGAGAGCAGGTTCTCCGTTTTTCTCGACGAGAAACCTGAAAGCCTCATACACACGCACGGTCTGCTCGGCAAGCAAGCTCTGCCGGCAGTTTTCTTGCTGGTTTTGCCGAGTAAACCGAGCGTGTGTATGAGGCTTCAAGGGCTGAGTGCACCTTTTGAACATAAAACAGTGTTGCCAACCTACCAGATTGAAATTTACTGGCACGCCACCCGAATATTTACTTGCGCAGCCACGTTTTTACTGGCATTTCACAAAAGTTACTAAATTACATTTTTAGGTGCAAATTTCAGTATTTAGGCTACAAACAAGTACGCTAGGCAAACAGCAAATGTATTTAAGGTAGATATTAAGGTAAAAAAAAAACATATTTTTGTTATAATAAGGGCAAATTATTTAGTCACATCACCCCCTGCCTCCACCCCCCTCTGCCACCAACATCCCCTGCCTTCACCCCCCTCTGCGGTGCCAAATCTCCGCCTGACTTCACCCCCCTTTGTTGTGCCACAATCTCCCCTGCCTCCAATCACCCCCTGCCTCCATCGTCCCCTGCCTCCACCCCCCTCTGCGGTGCCACCAACAACCCCTGTCTCCATCCCCCACCCTCAGCGGTGCCAACAACACCCCCTGCCTCCAATTACCCCCTGCCACTAACACCCCCTGCCTCCAATCCCCCCTGACTCCATTGTCCCCTACCTCCATCCCCCTCTGCGGTGCCACCATCCCCCTCCGTGGTGCCACCAACATCCCCTGCCTTCACCCCCCTCTGCGGTGCCAAATCTTCCCCATGCCTTCACCCCCCTCTGCGGTGCCAAATCTCCCCCTGCCTTCACCCCCCTCTGTGATGCCACAATCTCCCCTGCCTCAAATCTCCCCCAGGCCCCCGTCTCCAATCACCCCCTGTCTCCATCCCCCTCTGCAGTGCCACCAACAACCCCTGTCTCCATCCCCCACCCTCAGCGGTGCCAACAACACCCCCCTGCCTCCAATTACCCCCTGACACTGACACCCCCTGCCTCCAATCCCCCCTGACTCCATTGTCCCCTACCTCCATCCCCTTCTGCTGTGCTACCATCCCCCTCCGTGGTGCCACCAACATCCCCTGCCTCCAATCACCCCCTGCCTCCATTGCCCCCTGCCTCCTTCCCCCTCTGCGGTGTCACCGCAGCCACCATCACCTTCTGCCTCCAATCTCCATGCGCAGTTCCAAGCCAAACCGATCTCGGCTATTTTTACTGGCACATTCCCACAAACACGGACATTTACAAACAGGGGAAAAAAGTGCAGTTTTTACGAACTGTCCGTAAAAATACAGACGGTTGGCAACACTGATATAAACACTTGTAATATCCCAAGCCTGGCAATATAAGAGTTAAAAAAGAAAGGGATTGTCACATATGACACATAATAGCCCTTTGATTTTTCCCTTTATATAATACATATCCAATCATGCAATCTATAATTTCTGCCATGCATCAGAGAGTTTGTGATTTTAATGCTAGTAACGCTGATGTTTTCTCTCCTAGGTACATCATAATAGCGACACAGCGACAAATGATGAGGTTTAGATATGGTGGGAACAGCATGAGCTATATTAATTTCCATTCCAGTGTATTCATTGTCTCTGCAGCCATGGATATGCCCAATAGGTAAATTTGATTGGTCAAAAGATACATGACAAATTCAAAGGAGTATTGGAAACAAAGTACAACCGTCTTTCTCCATCTTACTAAAAAAAAAATATATATATATTTCTTATATCATACAGTATACATCAATCTTATTATTGGAGACTTCTTACACCAAGCGTTATGCCTATGTAGATTGGCTGGTTCATTCTATTACATTGATGCATGCTTTGATCTATATCATTACAGGATGGCTTCAAGCGACTCCTCTATCTAATTTGAAGCTGCTACATGAAATCAATGCATACAGAGTGATAACGAGGGTGTGTGTCCCCCCCCCCCCAACATAGAAATAACAGTGGGGAGAACAAGTATTTGATGCGCCGCCAATTTTGCAAGTGTTCCTACTTACAAAGCATGTAGAGGTCTGTAATTTGTATCATGTGTACTCTTCAACTTCGAGAGGTAGAATCTAAATCCAGAAAATCACATTGTATGATTTTTAATAAATTTATTTGCACTTTATTGCATGACATAAGTGTGACAGACTCACCCGGGACATCCCCGGACCCTCTTACATCTAAAATCATCCGATGTCCACTAGGGGCATAGGATGACTGAGAAATGATATATTGGACTACCTAAGATGGAATTATTATGTAATTATTATCCACAATATATTCCAGGATATCTGTAAATAACGATTTACTGGTTGTTGATTCTGAACTCAACGTGTTAATTGTAAGAATGACTCATTCATACTGTTGGGACACATACCCTTAGATGTCCTCACCTCCAGCCATCTATCTGTTCTCTGTGCTAATTGACCTTGCTATTGTGTGAAGATGTCCTGTGTTTACACTTATGATACGGTGTATTGTATAGCAGGTGAATGCGGAGAAGGGACGTCTACTCTGGAAGGTCATATCTTTGAGTCACCTAGTCTGTGTAAATGATTAGTTAATTAGCTCATGTTAATTTATGTTCTGGTTACCTCCTCTAACTAGGTTGTATTCTTGGTTCTATTAAAGACTCCATGTTCAGCAGACAAACAAGTCTCATCTCGTTGTGTGCTTGTGAGCAGTTGGAATACCTGATATCTATATCCAGACTGATAGGAAGCGGTATATGACGGAAGCACTCAAGCGGAGTGTGGGACGGACGTTCCGTTATAATATAAGTATTTGATACATCAGAAAATAAGAACCTAATATTTGGTGCACAACATAGGTGTGCACAGTCTATTGCATTAGGGTGTGCGCCACAAAACGCAAACACACGTGAGTGCACACATGTGTGTGTATATATATATATATATATATACAGTATATACACACACACACACATGCACACTCTAAATGTAAACATTTTAAATTGTAGTAGGATAGTGGATGATGTCAGTAGTTTATTATTATTATTATTTTTTTTTTTTTTTAATTCTCAGAAGCTTTGGTGAAATATCAGCAGGGGGAATCTGCGCTGCACAGGGTGATTAGGGTGTGCCCAGCACACCCCCTGCACACGCTTATGGTTCTTACTGAAAGTGGGGTGGTCAGGGTCCTCCTATGGACACAAAATTGACTGTCATTATATGTGGGTACCCCAAACTAAAAACAAAATTGATTGATTGAGCTACAAGACAACAACAAGGAAATACCGCAAAGAAATCTTCCAAGCCAAGAAAAACTATTTTTCTAAGGCTATCAATAGCGCCCTAAATCGCCCTCGCGAACTCTTCAAGCTGGTCGGTCAAACCATGAATCCAGGCTGTCTTGAAGCCCCGAATTCAGATACCCAAGAGTTTTGCGATGAATTGTCGGATTTCTTCATCAATAAAATTGAGGGAATCCAGGAAAGCATTCGACAAAATAATACCCCTCGCAACCACCCCCTTAATCAACCACAGAACACCCATAGAAACCTTCAACAATCAACCGAGTTCACTCTGGAACCCATCTCCGTTGATGCCACAAGAAATATCATCGGTACTTTGCGAAACTGCACAGCGCCTAATGATATAATCCCCACTAAGCTGCTGAAGGAATGTGCCGACATCTTGGCACTACCCATCACGCAGCTCATAAACCAGTCATTCAAGGAAGGCATAGTGCCCTCCCTGCTGAAAGAGGGCATAATCCAGCCCATCTTGAAGAAACCCACCCTAGACCCCAAGGACCCTAATCACCGCCGTCCCATAACAGGCCTAAATGTTCTATCCAAGATAATGGAGAAAGTAGTGGTACAACAGCTGCAACAGCATCTAGATACCCATAATCTACTTGATCCATTCCAATCAGGTTTCCGTCCCCGACACGGGACAGAAACAGCATTGCTCAAAATATGGGACGACGCTCTTGAGGCCGCAGACGAAGGAGAATCTTGTCTCCTGGTTCTGTTGGACCTAAGCGCAGCCTTTGATACGGTAGACCACAAACTGTTACTGACTCGGCTGGCTGAGGTAGCCGGAGTCGCAGAAGGTGATCTATCATGGTTCTCCTCCTTTTTGGAAAACCGATCACAAACAGTGAAATTAGGACCTTTCTTTTCTGAAAAACGCACGGTGTCATGTGGAGTCCCTCAAGGATCCCCCCTATCACCGGTGCTCTTCAACATCTATCTTCGCCCTCTCTTTGAAATCATCAGTAGCCAACAACTACTTTATCACTCATATGCAGACGACACGCAACTGTATTTTCGCATCTGCAATAAAAAGGATCATCATCTCAGTTTAGAGAATTGTCTCTCTTTGATAGAAAACTGGATGACCAAGAGTTCTCTCAAACTCAACAGCTCCAAAACAGAACTTCTTCTGTTTCATGCCAGTCGCAAGAATCAGCTGACAACAACCTGGACACCCCGCCCATTCTGGGCCAGATCATCACCCCTAGCTCCAAAGTCAAAAGTCTCGGGGTCATCTTGGACACCTACACGACAATGGACGCACAAATAGGGTCAGTAGTCAGCGGATCGCACCATCTGCTGCGCCTACTACGCAGACTTATTCCGTTTATTCCTAAAGAAGACGTAGCAGTCGTGGTGGGAACAATTGTGAACTCCAGACTGGACTATGCAAATGCCCTTTACCTTGGACTCCCTAAGTACCAAATCGCTCGTCTGCAAGTCGTTCAAAATACGGCCGCCAGACTGGTGACTGGAAAAAAAACCTGGGAATCCATCTCACCTTCGTTGAGAACCCTTCACTGGCTGCCAGTAAAAGACAGAATTGTTTTTAAAACACTCTGTCTGACACATAAGTGCATCCATTGGAAGGCTCCGCAATATCTATGCGACAAGATAGAAGCCCACAATCCCAATCGCATTCTGCGATCCACCAACCAAAATCTGGTCAAGATACTCAAAGCCAGATACAAGTCCAAAGGAGAAAGAAGGTTTGCTTTCCAGGGTCCCAGACTATGGAACGCTTTACCAACCAGCATTCGGTTGGAGGAAAACCACCTGAGCTTCAGAAGACGGATAAAAACTCTGCTCTTTTGATGACCAGAGAGACAGAAACAACGAGCGCCCAGAGGCGATTCAGTTCTCATGTGCCGCGCTATATACGTTTTTTCATTCATTCATTCATTTATTGAAAACTTCATACGTTTTACTCTACAATTGTGATGTAAAATGTAGTAGGATAGTGGATGATGGCAGTATTTTTTTTTTATTTTTTTTTTATAACCCCTTCAGACTTAACCAAAAAGAACAGCGAGACTCGCTCACGATTTATTTGCCAATTGCGTCTCTCTATGGTTTTGCATCATATGTGGTTTATCCCATTCTTTGCTTTTTTTTTTTTGCTTTGTTTTGTTGTTTTTTTACATGAAGTATTTTTTTTATTATTATTATAATTATAATTATTATTATTATTATTGTTTTATTGTATTTTTGTATTTTTTGTACAATTTATATATATATACATATATATATATATATATATATATATATATATATATATACACATATATATATATATATATATATATATATATATATATATATATATATATATATATATATATATATATACATATATATATATATATATATATATATATATATATATATTCATTATTAGAAGCTTTGGTGAAATATCAGCAGGTGGAATCTGCCCTGCACAGGGTGATTAGGGTGTGCAGAAGGCACACCTGGCACACCCCCTGCGCACGCCTATGGTGCATAAGCCTTTTTTTGCAATTAAAGAGATCATACGTTTCCTGTAGTTCTTGACCAGGTTTGCACATACTGCAGCAGGGATTTTGGCCCACTCCTCCATACAGAGCTTCTCAAGATCATTCAGGTTTCAGGACTGACGCTGGGCAATACAGACTTTTAGCTCCCTCCAAAGATTTTCTATTGGGTTCAGGTCTGAAGACTGGCTACGCCACTCCTGAGATGCTTCTTACAGAGCCACTCCTTAGTTGCCCTGGCTGTGTGTTTCAGGTCGTTGTCATGCTGGAAGACCCAGCCACACCCATCTTCAATGCTCTTACTGAGGGAAGGAGGTTGTTGACCAAGATCTTGTGATGCATGGCTCCATACATCCTCCCCTCAATACGGAGCAGTCGTCCTGTCCCCTTTGCACAAAAGCATCCCCCAAAGAATGATGTTTCCACCTCCATGCTTCACGGTTGGGATGGTGTTTTTGGGGTTGTACTCATCCTTTCTCTTCCTCCAAACATGGCAAGTGGAGTTTAGACCAAAAAGCTCTATTTTTGTCTTATCAGACCACATGACCTTCTTCCCAGCATGGCGCCTGCTGTTCACATTTTTGGATGCCTATAGGAGCCTACGGCTAATCAGGTGCTTCCAAAAAACACCCCGCCGCAGTAATTCAGGTGCCCAACACCCAAAAAGGGGCCGGACACCTGAATAGGGGGTGTCAGTGGTGACCATAGATAGATTCATGCAATGCACAAATCCATCTATGGTGATAGAGAGGTGCCAGGAGAGAGCGGGCGACGCCCATGCGCCCCTTATGGACTGATATGTGCTATATTATTTTTTCTTTATTTGCTATTTTTTTTCCCCTCGAAAGTGGAGTTACCCTTTAAATCCAACACACTGTATTTGAAAACTACCAAGCTCCAGATCACCTGCATTGAGGACAGTTAGGAACGCTCATGAGTCCTTCTCTTTGATTTAAAATAGCATTTTCCCTGTAAATTCAATAGTTGTCATTACCATCTTCCTTCCTGCTGCCTTTCCAGAGCCTCGTAATGGCCTAGCAAAAGGTTGACAACCATATCTGCAAAGTACCGCTAAGCCAAGAGACATTATGGAGCTCTAAGAAACCTTACGGCCCATTTAATTGAACGTTAAATATGGCCCTGAATGTTGTACATAATAGGAGTCAATTATCCTAATGTTATCTGCAGGCACATTACACTAGGAGACATATGTAAGGCAGAGTACTGTCGGAATGTAATGTTTTCTCCTGCAATACTAGAAACCATACTTCCCCAGCTGTTTGTGTGATACAAACAATCCAGACACATTTTATAGCAGTGTAATTAAGCAATTTGATGTGTAAACGTCTAATAAAGAGATGTCCTGAGGTTACCGTTACTTACAGTTTGTTTTCCATTGGTGCCGTGTATGCTGCTGCTGTACCATCACAATCTGTTGACATTTGCTGAACTGTTTGTCAAGTCAGAAGATTTATTCATGGCTGATAATGGAGCTTGGGGATTTTTCTATTTACTTGTATTACCGCTGCGAAGACAAAAAAAAACAAAAGAATGAAACCCATCCAACGTCTGGCCCGCCGCAGGTGACACAGTATATAGACCACATAACGTTCTGCCACTACCCAAATATCAATCAGCTGGATACCAGTTATGTAGGGTGACCATGTGTCCCGGATTGCCCAGGACCAGTGGCGGTGAGTCCATAGAGGGGGCGCGGGAGCGCCGCCCCCTCTCGCTCCTGCACCGCCACTGAATACAATAATAATAACGGCAGCTGGTTGGCTGTGGAAGTGCCTATCAGAGCCAGCGGTTCCGATTACAGCCCTAAGGCTGGAATAGGCTTCCAAATACTTATCATGGGGACGCACAGGGGTGCGTTCCTTGGATAAGACTGACAGGCGTCTCAGCCAATCAGGTTCACCGGTTCTGGTTACTGGTAACCTGAGTGGCTGAAGCATCATCGAGGGCGGGAGAAGACATCGAGGGACCGTGGAAGGAGGATGTCCGACCCCAGAAAGGTAAGTGCTGGGCGGGGGGGGAGCATTTTACAGGGCACAGTAGCGACAATTACAGGGCACAGTGGCTACAATTAAAGGGCACAGTGGTGACAATTGGCACAGTGGCGATAATTACAGGGCACAGTGGTGACAATTGGCACAGTGGCGACAATTACAGGGCACAGTGGCAACAATTAAAGGGCACAGTGGCGACAACTAAAGGGCACAGTGGCAACAATTACTGGGCGCAGTGGCGACAATTACTGGGCACATTGGCGACAATTACAGGGCACAGTGGCGACAATTAAAGGGCACAGTGGCGATAATTAAAGGGCACAGTGGCGACAATTGATGGGCACAGTGGCTGTGTTTGATGGCATGGCACAGTGGTGACAATTGATGACAGTTTCTGCGTTTGATGGGACCAGTGGCTGCATTTGATGGGCACAGTGAGGCTGCAATTGTTTTTTTTTTTTTGTTTGTTTGCGCCCCACAAACATTTTTGAGCACCAGCTGCCACTGCCCGGGACAGTCCCGCATTTTGCAGGTCTGTCCCGGGCACCTTCATTCCAGGACAATACAGTGTCCCGGAATAAAACTGACACAGCCACCCCCCAAGCCAAACAAAGGCCCCCAAAAAAGGCCGCCACATCGCCGCTTTACTCACTGACAGTACTTATCCTGGCCGGGAATGCCTGGAGGAGCACAGTCCCAGCCCCCTGCTTGTGATTGGAGAAATAATAAATCCCTCCTCTTGTGTCCAATCACTGTGCTGTGATTTGTTACACCACAAGCTAATTTTTGGGAAGGGGGGTGTCCCTTAATGGTAGTTTGGAAATGTGGTCACCCTTTTTTTACCACTGATGGCCGCTTTTCAACCTTATCTCTTTTCATAGAAACAAATAGCCAGTCAACCTCTATCACAAAAACCATTACAAATCACCTCTATGACAAATGACCTCTACAGGGCCAGATCTCTATCATTGTAGACCATAGGTACAACAATATTGAAACACTATATATAAGACATACAGTGCCCTGCATAAATGAGTACACTCCTTATGAAAAGTAATATTTGAATCAGTGGCAGTGCGTCCATAAGGGGCACATGGGCGCAGGGCGGATGCTACCACTAGGCAAACTAGGAAGCCGCCTAGGGTGCACTGCTGCCCAGGGGGGCCCTGGGCCACCGGTGTTTCTACTCTCTTCTCTCTGCAACAAGCAACTAAGTCTCAGCATCAGCATCCGTTAGCACATAGTGTCAGAGGCGCAGTGGCGGTGTATGTGTCCCAACTCCTGAATGAATGGAAGCAAGCAAACATTCATTCATGGGCTAGAGGAGGCTGCATTGATGGACGCTGGTAAGGCTGCATTTGATGGACGCTGGTGAGGCTGCATTGTTGGGAGCTGGTGAGGCTGCATTTGATGGGTGCTGGTGAGACTGCATTTGATGGTGAGCTGGTGAGGCTGCATTGATGGGTGCTGGTAGGCTGTATTTGATATGCGCTGGTGAGGCTGCATTGATGGGCGCTGGTGATGCTGTATATGATGGGCGCTGGTAGGCTGCATTTGATGGGTGCTGGTGAGTCTGCATTGATGGGCACTGGTAGGCTGCATTGATGGGTGCTAGTAGGCTGCATTGATGGGCGATGGTGAGCTGCATTTGATGGGCGATGGTGAGCTGCATTTGATGGGCGCTTTGTTAAATAGGTGGGGTATACATGGACAGGACAAAAGGGGTGGAGTCAGGGATGGAGCCAGGGGAGTGGCAAAACGAGGTTTCGCCTAGGGTGCATGAATCTATCTATGGTCGCCGCTGACACCCCCTATTCAGGTTTTCCGGCCCCTTTTCGGATGCTGGGCACCTGAATTACAGCTGCAGGCTCTAATAGGTGCCCAAAAAGGTGAACAGCGGGCACCATGCTGTGCGTTTACTGTTCACTCAGCGTTGTGATAGCAGGAATTCGCTTAGCTAACGCTAAACCGCCTGATCAGCCAATCAGTTGCTCGGGTCTGTTACCTGTCACCTGATTGGCTGAAACGTCAGGAGCTGTGATTGGATGCCTGATAGAGAGGATGGAAGAATACGGCAAGGACGTGCAGGACACTGCCGCTGACCCGCTGCGAGAAAGGTAAAAGCAGGGCGATGCACACTGGCAGCATTTGATGGGGCACAGTAGCGGCAATTGATGGGCACACTGGCAGCATTTAATGGGGCACAGTGGCGCCAATTGATGGGCACACTGGCAGCATTTGATGGGGCACAGTAGTGGCAATTAATGGGCACACTAGCTGCAATTAATGGGCACGGAGTCAGCATTTAATGGACACACTGGCAGCAATTGATGGGCACAGTAGCTGCGTTTGATGGCACAGTGGCAGCAATTTATGGGTACAGTGGCTGTATTTGACTCCCTGACATGACATATTTGGCATGCCATTTTTTTTGGGGGGGGGGGGGAGTGGGTACCTAGTTTTGACAGGTACCCAGCTCTGACTGTCACTCTGCCTGCCTAGGTGACTAGAGCGGAAGTTATTGTTATATGTAATTCTATTCTCATCTTTTTGTTTCTATTATATTCTGTTCTATTATTTTCTATTCTATTTTGTTCTGTTTTACTTATTCTATTATTTTATTTTCTGTTATATTCTTTTCTAGTCTATTATTTTATTTTTCTATTCCTTAATTTTATATTCTATTTTATTCTCTTTGCAAGTTGGAAAACTATGCCAATTCGAAAACGATTTGAATTTGAATTTCGCCCGCTGTAGAGTGTACGGGACTGGTCAGTGATGTGGGAATCATCATCATCATCATCATGTGTGTGATGTGTGAAGGATGTCATTTGGGTTTCTTCTCTATCTTATCCTTATTTTCCCTTTCATGTTGCTCGGGTGAGTTAACCACTTGACCACTGGGCACTTAAACACCCTTCCTAACCAGACCAATTTTCAGCTTTCGGTGCTCTCACAATATGAATGACAATTACTCAGTCATACAACATTCTACCCATTTGAAATTTTTGTCCTTTTTTTCACACAAATAGAGCTTTCTTTTGGTGGTATTTGATCACCTCTGGGTTTTTTATTTTTTGCGCTATAAAAGAAAAACGACTGAAAATTCTGTAAAAAAAAATAAAAAAATCTTGTTTCTGTCATATTAGCAGGTTATTTCTCACACACAGCATATGCATACCACAAATTACACCCCAAAACACATTCTGCTATTCCTCCCGAGTATGGCGATACCCCATTTGTGGGACTTTTACACAGCGTGGCCACATACAGAGGCCCAACATGCAGGGAACGCCACCAGGCGTTCTGGAACACCCAGACCAATTCTGACATTTCTCTCCTACATGGAAAAATCATCATTTATTTGCTAGAAAATTACATAGAACCCCAAAACATTATATATGCTTTTTTAGCAAAGACCCTAGAGAATACAATGGCGGCCGTTACAACTTTTTATCTCGCACGGTATTTTCGCAGAAATGTATTGAACGCGTGTTTTTTAAAAAACTGTTTTGTGCGTAAAACAAAACAGTAAAGTTAGCCCAATTTTTTTTCATAATGTGAAAGATGAAGTTACGCTGAGTAAATAGATACCCAACATGTCACCCTTCAAAATTGCGCACGCTCATGGAATGGCGCCAAACTTTGCTACCTAAAAATCCCCATAGGCGGTATTGCAGAGTATTGGGGTATTGCAAAGTATCATGCAGGGTATTGGGGTATTGCCGAGTACTGGGGTATTGCCGAGTATTGGGGTATTGCCGAGTATTGGGGTATTGCCGAGTATTGGGGTATCGTTGAGTACTGGAGTACTGGGGTATTGCCGAGTACTGGGGTATCGTT
The DNA here is from genome assembly GCA_029574335.1 of Rana kukunoris. Taxonomy (NCBI): domain Eukaryota; kingdom Metazoa; phylum Chordata; class Amphibia; order Anura; family Ranidae; genus Rana; species Rana kukunoris. Next base: position 37,692,945 of record CM056056.1, on the reverse strand, counting down.
GAGTACTGGAGTACTGGGGTATTGCCGAGTACTGGGGTATCGTTGAGTACTGGAGTATTGGGGTATTGCCGAGTATTGGGGTATTGCCGAGTATTGGGGTATTGCCGAGTATTGGGGTATTGCCGAGTATTGGGGTATTGCCGAGTACTGGGGTATTGTTGAGTACTGGGGTATTGTTGAGTACTGGGGTATTGTTGAGTACTGTGGTATTGTTGAGTACTGGGGTATCGTTGAGTACTGGAGTATTGGGGTATTGCCGAGCATTGGGGTATTGCCGAGTATTGGGGTATTGCCGAGTATTGGGGTATTGCCGAGTATTGGGGTATTGCCGAGTATTGGGGTATCGTTGAGTACTGGAGTATTGTTGAGTACTGGGGTATTGTTGAGTACTGGGGTATTGTTGAGTACTGGGGGTATTGTTGAGTACTGGGGTATTGTTGAGTACTGGGGTATTGTTGAGTACTGGGGTATTGCCGAGTATTGGGGTATTGCCGAGTATTGGGGTATTGCCGAGTACTGGGGTATTGCCGAGTACTGGGGTATTGCCGAGTACTGGGGTATTGCCGAGTATTGGGGTATTGCCGAGTATTGGGGTATCGTTGAGTACTGGAGTACTGGGGTATTGTTGAGTACTGGGGTATTGTTGAGTACTGGGGTATTGTTGAGTACTGGGGTATTGTTGGGTACTGGGGGGATTGCTGAGTATTGTTGGGTACTGGGGATTGCAGGGTACTGGGGATTGCAGGGTACTGGGGATTGCAGGGTACTGGGGGGATGGCAGAGCTGGGATGTTTTGAGGGATGGCTGGATCTGTGACTGCATTTGTCACAGATCCAGCCACAGCTCAGCTGCTGACACCCCGCTCCCCCCTCTCCTCGCACACTGTACAGAGCGGAGAGGGAGGAGAGGGAGGAACCGGCGTCATCAAATGACGCCGGTTTGTTTACAAGTGATCGCGCCGTCATTTGACGGCGCGATCACGTGGTAAACGGCCGCGATCAGCGGCAATTTACCGTGATCCGTGATGCGCCGGGTCTTCTAGACCCGGCGAGCACGGACACTTTCGTGAGCGCGTCCCAGGGGACGCGCAATCGCGAAAGTGAAGGACGACGTCCCAGGGACGTCGTCCCGAGGTAACCCCGCCGCGCCGTAGCAGTAAAATGCCTATGGCGCGGTGGGCAAGTGGTTAAAGGAGTTGTAAAGGTAAATTTTTCCCCCTAAATAGCTTCCTTTACCTTAGTGCAGTCCTCCTTCACTTACCTCATCCTTCCATTTTGCTTTTAAATGTCCTTATTTCTTCTGAGAAATCCTCACTTCCTGTTCTTCTGTCTGTAACTCCACACTGTAATGCAAGGCTTTCTCCCTGGTGTGGAGAAAGCCTCTTGAGGGGGGAGGGAGCGAGCAGGAGTGTCAGGACGCCCACTAACACACAGCTCCTTTCTCTATCTGTAATGTAGAGAGTGTCCTGACACTTCTGCTCGCCCCCTCAAGAGGCTTTCTCCACACCAGGGAGAAAGCCTTGCATTACAGTGTGGAGTTACAGACAGAAGACCAGGAAGTGAGGATTTCTCAGAATAAATAAGGACATTTAAAAGCAAAATCAAAGGATGAGGTAAGTGAAGGAGGACTGCACTAAGGTAAAGGAAGCTATTTAGGGGAAATCCCTTTAACTCACCCGAGCAACATGAAGGGGAAAATAAGGAAAAAAGATAGAGAAGAAACCCAAATGACATCCTTCACACATCACACACATGATGATTCCCACATCACTGACCAGTTCCGTACACTCTACACTGGGCGAAATTCAAATTCAAATCGTTTTCAAATTAAAATCGTTTTAAAAATGGAAGGATGAGGTAAGTGAAGGAGGTAAAGGAAGCTATTTAGAGATTTTTTTTTTTTTAACTTTACAACCCCTTTAAAGCCTATGCAATAATTACATTATGAAACAATTTGTACAAATATAAATGCTTTGATGTGATGGTTATTATCTTTTATAGTTTACCTTCATCAAGATCTTGTGATATGCCTATGAGATTGGAAGAGTCCTGAAGAAGTGGGGGATCCCACGAAACGCGTAGACTTTAGTCTTCCATTCGAGTGTTTAGGATATCTGTACTTGAGAAAATGTAACTTTGGCCTCTAATACGAACATGTGTTTATTGCTATTGTATGTGTTTAAGCCTTGGTTGCCAGATTTTATTTAAATTTTGTAATAAAAAGTGTGATTGTTTTTAATTTTGAGTGTTGTCTTAAGAGTTACTATTGGAGGGATATTTAACCACTTAAGACCTGGACCAAATGCAGCTAAAGAACCTTGCCCCTTTTTGCGATTCGGCGCTGCGTCAATTCAACTAACAATTGCGCGGTCGTGTGACGTGGCTCCCAAACAAAATTGGCATCCTTTTTTTCCCACAAATAGAGCTTTCTTTTGGTGGTATTTGATCACCTCTGCGGTTTTTATTTTTTGCGCTATAAACAAAAATAGAGCGACAATTTTGAAAAAAATGCAATATTTTTTAATTTTTGCTATAATAAATATCCCCCAAAAATATATAAAAAAATATTTTTTTCCTCAGTTTAGGCTGATACGTATTCTTCCACATATTTTTGGTAAAAAAAAAAATCGCAATAAGCGTTTATCGGTTGGTTTGCGCAAAATGTATAGCGTTTACAAAATAGGGGATAGTTTTATTGCATTTTTTTTACTACTAATAGCGGCGATCAGCGATTTTTTTTCGTGACTGCGAAATTATGGCGGACACTTAGGACAATTTTGACACATTTTTGGGACAATTGTAATTTTCACAGCAAAAAATGCATTTAAATTGCATTGTTTATTGTGAAAATGACAATTGCAGTTTGGGAGTTAACCACAAGGGGGCGCTGAAGGGCTTATGTGTGACCTAATGTGTGTTTACAACTGTAGGGGGGTGTGGCTGTAGGTGTGACGTCATCGATTGTGTCCCCCCTATAAAAGGGATCACGCAATTGATGCTGCCGCCACAGTGAAGAACGGGGAAGCACACGGCTCTCCCTGTTCTTCAGCTCTGGGGACCGATCGCCGCACTCAAGCGGCGATCGGGTCCGTGAATCCGGCGGTCCCGGTCCTGGAGCTTCGGACCAGGACACGGGAGCGCGCCGCAGATGCGTGCCCGTGACCTACGGCTGGGTACTAGTACAGGAGGTACCTGTACGTGCATGTGCCCAGCCCTGCCATTCTGCCGATGTATATGTGCAGAAGGCGGTCCTTAAGTGGTTAAGGACCGCCTAACGCCGATATATGTCAGCAGGATGGCACGGCTGGGCACAATCACGTAAGGGTATGCCCCCTTTAAGTGCCCAGCCGTGGGCCGCGCGTGCCCGCGACCCAGTCCAAAGCTCCGTAACCGTCCCTTCGGGACCCACGGACCCAATTTGCCGCCGGTGTCCTGCGATCGGTCACAGGAGCTGAAGAATGGGGAGAGGTGTGTGCAAACAAACCTTCCCCGTTCTTCACAGTGGCAATGTCTGTGATCGTCTGTTCTCTGATATAGGGAAAGACGATCAATGATGTCACGCGTCCAGCCCCGCCCCCCTACAGTTAGAAACACATATGAGGTCACACTTAACCCCTACAGCGCCCCCTAGTGGTTTACCCCTTCACTACAATTGCTATTTTCACAGTAATCAGTGCATTTTTATAGGACTTTTTGCTGTGAAAATGACAATGGTCCCAAAAATGTGTCAAAATTTCCCGATGTGTCCACCACAATGTCGCAGTCACGAAAAAAATCGATGATCGCCACCATTAGTAGTAACAAAAAATATTAATACAAATGCCATAAAATTATCTCCTATTTTTTAAACGCTGTACATTTTGCACCAATCAATCATTAAACGCTTATTGCGATTTTTTTTTACCAAAAATTGTCGCTCTATTTTTGCTTATAGTGCAAAAAATTAAAACCGCAGAGGTGATCAAATACCACCAAAAGAAAGCTCTATTTGTGGGGGGAAAAGGAGGCCAATTTTGTTTGGGAGCCACGTCGCACGACCGCGCAGTTGTTAGTTAAAGCGACGCAGTGGCGAATCGCAAAAACTGGCCGGGTCCTTTACCTGCATAATGGTCCGGGGCTTAAGTGGTTAAGAGTTACTATTGGAGGGATATTTAAAGTCCTACAAACTTAGTATGTTTTTTTTGCACTCAAGGAAGCATCCCTTTGATAGCACAATTCCCTTTACAAAGTATATTTTCTTGTTTTGCTCATTCTCGTACATTGTGACAAAGTGCAAATAAGCTTGTATGAGATGATGGTGATGATATTTCTAGTGTGGTTTAGTGTAATGTGACAATGTGTAAATATAAATATAAGAGTTGAATGTATTCCCAGCCTGTCATATAGTGCATTGGGACAATGTGTAAATAAGCTTGATAAAGACAAATATATTTATACCAATGAAGGAGGAAAATGTGTGGCAGACAACGCTACCGGGGAAAAAAAACACCTCTGTACTCATTTCATTCATTTTTTAATAATGGGCAACAATGTCATTCATTAACCACTTCAATACCGGGCATTTTAAATGACAATTGCGCGGTCATGCTACATTGTACACAAACAGAATTTTTATAATTGTTTTCCCACAAATAGAGCTTTCTTTTGGTGGTATTTGATCACCTCTGCGGTTTTTATTTTTTGCGCTATAAACTAAAAAAAAAAACGACAATTTTGAAAAAAATGCAATATTTTTTAATTTTTGTTATAATAAATATCCCCCAAAAATATCTAAAAAAAAATGTTTTCCACACTTTAGGACGATACGTATTCTTCTACATATTTTTGGTTTAAAAAAAAATCTCAATAAGCGTTTATTGATTGGTTTGCGCAAAAGTTATAGCGTTTACAAAATAGGGGGTAGTTTTTTGGCATTTTTATTAATATTTTTTTTTTACTAGCAATGGCGGCCATCAGTGATTTTTATCATGACTGCGACATTATGGTGGACACATCGGACACTTGTGACACTATTTTAAAACCAGTGTCATTTATACAGCGAAAAATGCATTGATTACTGTAAAAATGACACTAGCAGTGAAGGGGTTAACCACTAGGTGGCGCTGCAGGGGTTAAGTGTTCCCTAGTTACAGGGGTGGACTGACAACTCATGGTGCCCCCAAGCAATAGAAGATTATGGGGCCCCTGGGCTTACAGATGGCCACCATGCCAGGAGGCAGTGCAGAGGTGGGGCGGCTAAAATCTCGGGATTTTCACATCAAAAGCATGTCAGGTTAAGACATAGCAGGGACAGATGTAAAAAAAAAAAAAAAGATTTTTAGATACTGTCCTGGTTTTATTGAGCCTGGCAACCCTGATGGGGCCCCCTAGTGACATGGGGCCCTCGGGCAGTGCCCGAAAGTCCAAATGGTCAGTCCGCCCCTGCCTAGGAAGTGATTCTTACTGTGGGGGGGGGGGCGTGGCTACACGTGTCACGTTGACTGATGACACGATCACAGGGAATGGTCATCAGTGACAGCGTCACTAGGCAGAATAAGGGAATGCCTTGTTTACAAAGGCATCCACCTGTTCTGCTCTTGCCAACCGCAATCAGGGGACTCTCAGGAACATCGAGTTACCGGGACCCTGCGGCCGCACTCGCTGGGCAGCAGATTTAAAGGGACGTACCTGTACGCCAATCTGCCTGCCCGTGCCATTCTGTTAACTTAAATAGGCGTGCGGCGGTCGGCAAGTAGTTAAACCACAACAGACTTAATGGCTAGATCATAAGTGAAAATAAAAGAAAGCAGCTTAAAAAATAAATATAGTGCAGCGATCACATCTAAAGCATTGGAAATGTATTCTTTTGCTTTTAATACTGTTTTAAGTGATGACACTGGTGACTCACCAATGCGCTAATTTGACAGCCGAGTATTATGAATGCATTTATACTCCCTTCCTGCCCAGACCAATTTTCAGCTTTCAGTCGTGTCACACTTTGAATTATCATGCTACACTGTACAAAAATGAATTTGTTATCATTTTCTGCACACAAATAGAGCTTTCTTTTGGTGGCGTTTAATCATCGCTTGTTTTTATTTATTTATTTATTTATTTATTTTTTGCTAAAAAAATAAAATACAAATAAAAAATAGACCAAAGAAAAACGTTTTTCTTTGTTTCTACCAGCAAATGTGTTTTGTTTTTCTCCAACACTGATGGGCACTGATGAGGAGGCACTAATCTGCAGCACTGATGGGCCCTGATATACAGCAATTATATACAACACTGATGAGCACTGATAGGCAGCACTCATGGGCACTGATAGGTGGCACTGAAGAGAAATAATGGGCACTTATAGGTGGCACTGATGGACACTGATAGGTGGCACTGATAGGCACCAATTATGGGCACTGATAAGTGGCACTGCTGGGCATGATAGGCTGCACGTATGGGAAATGATATGTGGCACTGAAGGGAACTGATGGGCACTTATAGGCGGCACTGATAGGCAGAAATGATGGACACTGATAGGTGGCACTGATAGGCTGAACTTATGGGCACTGATAGGTGGCACTGACGGGAACTGATGGACACTAATAGGTGGCACTGATAGGCGGCAATTATGGGCACGGATAGGTGGGACTGCTGGGCACTGATAGGCTGCACTTATGGGCACTGTGAGGTGGCACTGACGGGAACTGATGGACACTAATAGGTGGCACTGATAGGCGGCAATTATGGGCACGGATAGGTGGGACTGCTGGGCACTGATAGGCTGCACTTATGGGCAATAACAGGTGTCACTGATGTGTAGCACTGATGGAAAGCACTGATTGGCACTGAAAGGTAGCACTCATTAGTAAAACTGATGGGCACTGAAAGGTAGCACTGATTAGTAAAATTGATGGGCACTGAAAGGTAGCAAGGATTATTATAACTGATGGGCACTGATTTAACTCACTGATGGGCACAGACTGGTGTCACTGATGGGCACAGACTGGTGTCACTGATGGGCACAGACTGGTGTCACTGATGGGCACAGATTGGTGTCACTGATGGGCACAGATTGGCATCACTGATGGGCACTTTTGGGGCTGCCATGTATCTTTACACATTATTCCTGTGAGGAGATGCCGCTTATCAGCTCTCCTCACCTCACACTCACATCCTTGTTTACATGTGATTAACAGTGATTGGACACAGCCAATCACATGGGTAAAGAACTGCACCGCTCCGCTGACATTTGACGGTGGGCAGGAACGGGAAGTAGTTAAAGGATAAGTTCACTTAAAACAAAAAAAAAAATGTTCATCATTTTGCAGGTAAAAAAAAATGTGCATTTATTATTCTTTTTTTTACTAATAGCCTGCAAAGCATTGCACCTGCAATCTGGTGCAGAACTCCTGCAGATTGTCTGTGTAAGCTGTCAGCTCGTACATCATACTGGCAGGCAGTTACACACTGACATGAAGCATCAATGAACCACCTAGAGCGCTCAATGACTCCCTTGTAGTTCATTGAGAAGTTACTTCAAGCTGACAGCCACAGAGGAGATTGGTACTTGTAGTTCTCCCATTTACAGAACACAGAGTGTTTTTTTTAAATGGTGACAGCGAGATTTTTGTCCAAAAAATAAGGCCCCTTTCACATTGGAGTGGGAGCTAGCGGTACGGTATTAACCCCCGCTAGCGGCCAATAAAGGGTTAATACCGCCCGCAATGCGCTTCTGCAGAGGCGCATTGCGGGCGGTATTGACGTGGTTTCCTATTGTTTTAAATGGGAAGGAGCAGTATACACACCGCTCCTCTCACCGCTCCAAAGATGCTGCTGGCAGGAGATTTTTTTCTCTCCTGCCAGCGCATCGCCTCAGTGTGAAAGCCCTCTGGCTTTCATATTGAGGTTGCTGGGCAGGAGTATTTCAGGCGGTATAGCAACGCTATTTTTAGCGATGTACCGCCTGAAAGACTCAGTGTGAAATGGGTCTTAATGTATTTAGTTACTCCCGAAATTTGTTTTCATTTATTTTGGTTCGTTAAAAAATAATCCAAATTAATTAAGGTTCAATCTGTCATTGAAGACTTATGGTGTCTGTCGAATGTTCTAAAAAGATTCAACGGAGCGGCTAAACTGTACGACCCCATAATCATACATTTACATCCAAATGCTCCGCCCACAAGCTATAGAAGAATTCTAATGTTATATGACACTAGTAATAATTATATTTAGAAATTATTATTACTAGTCAATAGGGATGATCTTCTTGTTCGAGTCGAACGTATGTTCAACTCGAACATCGTCTGTTTGTAGGTTCGTCGAAATTCGAACAAAACTGGTTGTTCGCGCCAAATTCGAGTGACGCGCCACGACCCATAATTCACTGCGGCATTGTGCGCTGATGATTGGCCAAGCATGCTGTATGTCCCGCATGCTTGACCAATCACAGCGCGCAAAAAACGGAGAGCCATAATTATCCAAAGCCACCCTGGCTTTGGCCAATTATGGCTCAGGGCTTTAGCACACGCCCCACACTATAAAAGGCTGCCTTCAAGGCGGCCGCGTGTAGTGTGTTTTGCGGCGTTGTAAATGAGAAGATCAGTCCTATAGAGAGAGAGAGAGAGAGATAGAGAGAGACAGTGGGCCATATTCAGAAAGAATCTACGCCGGCGTATCTCCTGATACGCCGTCCGTAAATTCAAATGTGCTCCGTCGCATCTTTACGCCGATTCAGAAAGCAAGATACGCCAAAAAACATGCCTTCAGTCGTCTGGCGTAACTTGCCTAAGCCGGCGTATCGTGGGCGCATAGTTTCGCTGGACGCATTAGACGTTCCCATTAAAAATATGCAAATGAGCAAGATACGCCGATTCACAAACGTACTTGTGCCCGGCGCATTGATATACATTGTTTACGTAAGGCGTATGACCGGTGTAAAGTTACCCCTGATATATGAGGCGCAGGCAATGTTAAGTTTTGATGTCGGAACAGCGTCGAATTGTACGTCGTTTGCGTAAGTCGTACGCGAATAGAGCGGTGCGTAAGTGGCATTCACGTTGAAAGCATTGAGTATTTGCAACGTGATTTTGGAGCATGCACACTGGGATACTTCCACGGACGGCGCATGCGCAGTTCGTTTGGCACCTCATTTACATGGGGTCACAGTTCATTAACATGTATCACGCCCACCTTCCACCTACTTTGAATTACGTGGACTTACGCTGGCCCATCTACGGTACGCCGCCGTAACTTAGGGAGCAAGTGCTTTGTGAATACAGCACTTGCCTCTCCAAGTTGCGGCGGCGTAGCGTAAAGAAGATACGCTACGCCGCCGTAAACATACGAAAATGTATCTGAATCTGGCCAAGTGTCTTTATTACTAGATAGATAGATAGAGCAGGCAGGCTAGTCAGTTTAGTTAAATTGACATTGTTTGCTCTTAAACCTACTTGGTGTTTACTGCACTTGTGTCGTGTAGTTTGCACCTAGACGTACTTGGTGTTTACTGCACCCAGCAGGTACGATATTTAAAGGAATTTTGCATTTTTTTCTCACTTTAAGCGTCATTAAAATCGCTGCTCCAGAAAAAACTACAGTTTTTAAAACTTTTTTTCCATTGATACATGTTCCCTGGGGCAAAACCCGGATTCTCAATGACGTTTTCCGACAATAACTTGAATATTGAGCTTTAAAATTAGCACTTTTGAATTCGAACGTTTGAGTCCCATAGACTTCAACGGGGTTCTAAATGTTCGCGCGAACGTTCGGTCCGTTCGAACGTTCTGGTGCGAACCGAACGCGGAGGTGTTGGGCTCATCCCTACTAGTCAACCAACATTCTAATTCTTCTATTGCCTATGGGCCGGGCATTTGCCCAGAAATGTATGGTTGCAGCGTCTTACAGTTTAGCTGCTTGTCGAATCTTCTTAGAACTTTCGAAAGACACCATAAGCCTTCAATGACAGATTCTACGTTTGTATGTTTTTTGCTGCTTTGTCGAATGTTCGTCGTTCATGTCGAATGGTCTACCCCAACACTGTCTCTATAATGTCGAATCTTTCCTCTCTATGTAGAATAATCTTGGATTAATAAAGTTAGGTTAGGCACATTCGACCACAGGTTCCATAGACACAGATCGCTATTGTCAGCATCATTGAATCTCCTATCTATATCCAACTGTTGTAGCAACGAAAACAAAAATAAAGCATTTTTTATGTCGGATTATTAGGATTTCAAATTCATTTCTTAACCTCCCTGGCGGTATGATTCTGTCTGGAATTACGTACCAGAAGCGGTACAATTATTTTGCATGGAAATTCTGCGTTTTATGCTGTAGGCCTGCAATTCTTAGGAATAACTCACTTAAATTTGTCCAAACAATAGTCTAGTAAACATCTCTGGTATGATAAAGTTTGAAACACAAAATCATAAAATTATAATATAATAAATAACTATAAATAATTATAACAAATAATAATGTAATTATAATAAAAATTATTCACTAATGTAATCAAATCAAAATCACTGAAATTTGCTCAGCTGCAGAATTGTCGCTGTCATTGCTTTTATTTTTTTATGACGAATTTCCCCACAAATCGCTATCGCTCAATTCTGCAAGTGATTATCATTTATTATCGCTGTTTTCTAGCTGCTCTAAAATCACTTTTGACATAAAGGGACACTTTTGGTTGCTATGGACAATCTCCAGTTTGCAGGCAAAAAAAAAAATGTTTTTATTATGTAAAAGAACATGCAGGGCACTGGGCAGACCACTAGGGACAAGGGGGGGGGTGTACTTTTTACATACAGTACTGTAATCTATAAGATTACAGTATTCTGTATGTAATGTGTTTGTTTACTTTTTTGAATTTGCCGCCGGTCTCCGCCCCCGTGCGCCGTTACGTCGCAGGGAACTGAGATCGGCGGCGCGCGGGCACTGTGTGAGTCGAATGGAGGACGCCACTCGCTCACACAGCGGGGATGCATCGCTGGATCCAGGGACAAGGTAAGTACAGTAACCCTGCCTGGATACAAGGTAAGCCAGCGCGCTGCAGGCTCTGCATATTCACCCCGAGCGTGACTCGGGGATACCGATTTTTACATAAAAAATCCACCCCGAGTCACGCTCGGGGATACCGTCAGGGGGGTTAAAACGATAACGAAAATACCAGAAATTCGGATGAAAATGCATTCGGACGAAAACGAATGCACATGTCTATGTTACAAAGGTGGGCTGGTTTATTGTCCTTCAGACCCTTGGAGGGCCGGACTTTGGCCAGCGGGGGTTGAAATGTTCCTGGCATCATCAAACATCTGGTATTAGGGGGAGAAATAGTGCCCCATCGTTTGTATCATAGGGGGGAATAGTGGCCCATTAGTGGTGTCAGTGGGAGAAATAGATCTCCACTGTCGGTGTCAGATGTCAGAATAGTGTCTCGTATCAGTGGGAGGGATACTGCCCCAAGGGCCAGATAAAGGCAAGCAAAGGGCCGTATCTGGCCCTCGGGCCGCAGTTTGGAGATCACTACTTTAATACATTCCTTTAGACCTCTTTCACATTTATGCGAGTTGTCTCACGATTTTGTACTGCAAAATCGTATGACAAGTCATTCTCCATGATTTTCAATGAACACCATTCATACTGGCACGCCTTTAAGTAGTGCCGACTTCAAAGTAGTCCCTGCACTACTTTGGTCCGATTTTGATGCCACTTACACAGGCATTCATTGAAATCGTGTCCACAAATCGCGGTAAAATCACGGCCGCGAATCGTGGCAAAATCGTGGTAAAGTCGCGCGACTTAGAAGCCGTACAAGTGTGAAAGGGACCTTAATGCAGGGGTCTTCAAACTACGGCCCTCCAGTTGTTCAGGAACTACAATTCCCACCATGCCTAGTCATGTCTGTGAATGTCAGTGTGTTACAATGCCTCATGGGATGTGTAGTTCTACAACAGTTGGAGGGCCGTAGTTTGAGGATCCCTGCATGATGTATTAGGGTAAAAAAATTAAATACAATTAGCGCTTGTTGTGTAACCCCCCCCCCCCCACGCACAAACAATTACCTGAGTCGTGCATGCCTGCTGCTTGCTACGGGGGCACAAACAGACGGGGAAGAGCATAAAGTGCTGGCTGGGGACCCCAGAAGAGGAGATTTCAGGCCGCTCTGTGCAATACAATTGCTTACAGAGCAGGTCAGTATAACATGTTTATTATTTTCATTGAATAAATTGCCTTTACAACCTCTTGAAAATGGCCACATGACACGCAGTAAAAAATTTTGAAAATATGCAAGTGTATCTATTAAAAATATTCATCATTTAGGTGACGGCTCCTTCTCATCGGCATGTTATACCTGAGTAAGTATAATAATACAAATAGGAAAAATAAGAAAATACTTACCTTTCAGAATCAAGGAGGCAAAAAAGAATAATCTCTTCTTTCAAGTTATTATATCAATATGAATCTAGAACTTCACTTGTTATACAAAAAAATGGACCAACTGAGTATTGATTCCGGCAATTCTAGCAAGACATGGATCAAACAAATAGGTAGAGAATGTGCGAACATAGATATAATATTTCCACTCTAAATTAAAACATATCATATAAACCTAAATCATCTGTATATTTGAAACCATAGCAGTTTTTTTTCTCATACTACCCTGTTCTATAGTAAATTATTATTGAAATAACTGTTAGGCCCCATACACACGATCGGACATATCCGATGAAAACGGTCCGCAGACCATTTCCATCGGATATGTCCGATCGGGAGTTTGATCCGATGGCGTGTACACACCATCGGATCAAATTCCCCGCCGCTGGACGGCACGTCACCGCACCAGGAAGTAAAACACTTCCGCGCATGCGCCGAATCCATTCGGCAGCGGCGCGGCGGCGGTGGGGGACGACATGTCTGCTGGTAAGTGTACTAACCAGCAGACATGTCGGGCGGACAGATCCCCACCGGATAGATTTCAAAGCTTGCTTTGAAATCTGTCGGGTGGAGAAATCTGTCCGCTAGCCCATACACACGAGCGGAGATGTCTGCTGAAACGGTCCATCGGACCGTTTTCAGCGGACATATCCCCTCGTGTGTACGTGGCCTTAGGCCTCGTACAGACGATCAAATCTGTCCGCTGGAAACGGTCTGCTGGACCGTTTCAGCAGACAGATTCGATCGTGTGTACGGCCGAGCCGACGGATTTGGCCACCCGACAGATTTCAAAGCATGCTTTGAAATCTATCGGGTGGGAATCCGTCCGCCCGACATGTCTGCTGGTTAGTACACTTACCAGCAGACATGTCGTCCCGCACCGCCGCCGAATGGATTCGGCGCATGTGCGGAAGTGTTTTACTTCCTGGTGCGGTGACGTGGTGGCGTCAACGTCACCGCCACGTCAGCGCGCCATCTGCTGGCGGGGATTTAGGTTTGCTCGTGTGTACACGCGAGCAAACCAAAATCCCAGCAGACAGATTTGTTTAAATCTGTCGGACAGACAGATTTGAACAAATCTGTCTGCTCGTGTATACGAGGCCTTACACTGATAGCTTTGCTATAATACTGTTTTTAACGTTTTTTTGATATTGTAACTTTTTATCTTGCACAGTATTTGTGCAGCAATGTTTAAAACGCGTTTTTTTGGGGAAAGTTTCATGCTTTACATTTTTTTTTTCCATAATGTGAACGATGAAGTTACGCCGAGTATATAGATACCTACAGTGCCTGCCGCCGAGAGTGTGTTTTTAGCACGACAGCATCGCGCTGATTCTCGGCGACAGGCTGCCGACATCTCGCACTCGCTGGAATAGTAAAAGCACATTCCAGCGAGTGCGTCATAGAAGCGACGGGGATCCGACGCGGATTCCCGCCAATTCTACACGTGGGCGGAGTTTGTTATGAATCCTGAGAAGGAAGTCCCCGCCGGATTTTAAATAAAAATCCGGCATGGGTTCCCCCCTCAGCAGCATAACGGGCCCTTAGGTCTGGTATGGGTTGTAAGGAGACCCCCCTACGCTGAAAAAACGGCGTGGGGGTCCCCCCACAATCCATACCAGACCCGTATCCAAAGCACGCCGGCCGGCCGGTCAGGAGGGGAGTGGGGCCAACCCCCCCCCCCTCCTGAGCCGTACCGGGCAGCATGCCCTCAACATGGGGGGGTCAGGTGCTCTGGGGCAGGGGGCGCACTGCGGCCCCCCACCCCAGAGCACCCTGTCCCCATGTTGATGAGGACAGGGCCCTTTCCCGAAAACCCTGGCCGTTGGTTGTCGGGGTATGAGGGCGGGAGGCTTATCGGAATCTGGAAGCCCCCTTTAATAAGGGGGCCCCCAGATACCGGCCCCCCACCCTAAGTGAATGAGTATGGGGTACATTGTACCCCTACCCATTCACCTGCAAGAAAAGTGTAAACACAAATAAACCACACAGTGTATTGAAATATTTTATTAGTTGGCCGCCGGGGGGGGGTGTGTATGATCGCTTTTATAAAAGCGCCCCCCCCCCCCCCCCGGCGGGCTTCTGCGGGGGGGTGGGTGCCGCTGTTCTTCGCCGCCGCCTGGGTGTCTTCCACCACCCGGCGGGCTTCCTTCGACATCTTCTGCGGCGGGGGGGGGTCTTCTCCCACTCTCCGGGGTCTTCTCCCACTCTCCGGGGTCTTCTCCGGCTCTCCGGGGGTCTTCTCCGCTCTCCGGGGGTCTTCTTCAGGACTCGCCGCCGCTATCTTTGTGTTAGCTCAATTACTGGCGGCGAGTCCCCTCTTCTGTGACGTCGTCTTCTTCTTCTCTTCTCCAGATGTTGACGCAACGCTTCCTTCCGCTGTTATGGCTGGCGCGCGGCTCGCAGAGAGTTATATAGGCCTATCTTGTGACGTCGCAGTCCCATCATGCTCCGGTAGGTACCACGTGCTGCCTACCTCATCCCCATCCAACAGCCTAGCTAAATCTAGAATGAGGTTGGATGGTGCGAGTTGCAGCCCTGCAGTAAGCCCACTCATAGACTTGGAGGATGATACTCGTGAACTTCCTGAGTCCATAGCTACTTTCTCTACTAGCAACCAACCAGTAATGGACACGGTTCAGAGAGATATGTTGGTGTCGTTACGGAGTCCATTGCAGGCTGACATGATGAACTGTATACACAAAGTCAGTGGTGAATTGAGAGAAGTAGAGGACAGAGTGGACAGAGTGGAACATATAGAAACTAAGATGGGGGAATTTGCTACTACTATAAACAGCCTGGTCGATGTTAGTGAGGTTCAGGAGGAGGATAATGAATGGGTTAAAGATAAAATTGCGGACATTGAAGACAGGTCAAGAAGGAATAACTAAAGTTGAGAAGCGGGGGCTGCTGAAAATGACATGTCACATTAAAGATTAAAGTTGAGAAGCGGCAGGGGGAGGGGGTGTTCTGCTTTCGGAAATGACATCTTACATTAAAGTGAAAAGTGGGGGGTGCTGACTTCTTACCTCTTCTCCCATGGAGCCAGCGAGTTGATACGTGGGGTGAGGGGCTGAAAATGACTTCTCACCAGGTGGGGCCTCTAGTAATTTGGGGGGCCCTCCGCAGCTTTGCGGGGCCCTAAGCGGCTTGCATAGTGAGCCTATAGGGCGGATATTCCCCTTTTGCCACCCGTAAGAACAATCAAATGGTGGAACAGCCGCTATGATCATTCTTATGGTGTAGGGAGTCGCCGGCTGAAAATGGCAATATCTGAATGATGCCTGTAGCTACACCCATCATTCAGATATACCCCCACAAAGCCCAGGACGTCATATGACGTACTCTGAGCACCAAGTGATTACAAAATAAACCTCTGCTGCTGTAATTCAGATGCCCAGTGTCTGAAAAGGGGCCAGACGCTTGAATAGGGGGTGGCAGAGGCGGCCATGGATAGATTAACACTAGTCATGAATCTATTCATTATGGGGTAACGAGGATAGAGGGGCGGCACCTGTGAGCCCTTATTGCTTGGACTGCCCCTGTTATAATGCATGTCATAATGTGTTGTAATGAGAACTAGCCCTTGGTGTAAGCACTGTGAACTTGTACATTGTTTTTTTTTTTTTACAGGAATATTAAAACGATGTAGGATTTGTTGAATAAATGAAAGGAGACAGAAAAAATAACTCTTTGCCATATTACTGGGCACAAAATTCTACATCACATAAGAGCTAAAAATCAGAAGCTGCAATATATTGTATGTCATCTATTACCTGATGCCTTTTCCCCGTTCTCTTCTTTAGTTTAGCCTGCTTGATACATGCTTTGTCCTTGGATGGACAGATGGTATTTACTAAGATTAGTTATGATCGGTGTACATTGTATGTTTTTCCGCAGCGTATATCACAGTGCCAGAAATAAATCCTATTTCTCTATAAGAGTAATACAACCATTAGGATTAGATACGTCGGTCATAAATCACTATGGGGTGAATATACTAAAACTGGAGAGTGCAAAGTCTGGTGCAGCTGTGTAGGGTAGCCAATCGGCTTTCAGTTTTTTTTTGTCAAAGCTTAACCACTTAAGGACACCTTCACGCCTATATACGTGGGCGGCTGGGCACAATCACGTACCTGTACGTCCTGTTTAAGTGCCCAGCTGTGGGGTCGTGGGCGCGCTTGCGACCCGGTCTGAAGCTCCGTGACAGCGCCCGTGGAACCCACGGACCCGATCGCCACCGTTGTCCCACAATCGGTCACCGAAGCTGAAGAACGGGGAGAGGTGAGTGTAAACACACCTTCCCCGTTCTTCATTGTGGCAATGTCAGTGATCGTCTGTTCCCTGATATAGGGAAAGACGATCAATGACGTCACACCTATAGCCACGCCCCCTACAGTTAGAAACACATTTGAGGTCACACTTAGCCCCTACAGCGCCCCCTAGGGTTAACTCCTTCACTGCATTTCCTTTTTCACAGTAACCAGTGCATTTTTATATCGCTTTTCGCTGTGAAAATGATAATGGCCCCAAAAATGTGCCAAAATTGTCCGCCATAATGTCGCAGTCATGAAAAAAAAACGCTGATCGCTGCCATTAGTAGTAAAAAAAAAAAATATTAATAAAAATGCAATAAAACTATCCCGTATTTTGTAAACACTATACATTTTGCGCAAACCAATCGATAAACGTTTATTGCGATTTTTTTTACCAAAAATAGGTAGAAGAATACGTATCGGCCTAAAATTTTTATATATTTTTGGGGGATAGTTTCTATAGCAAAAAGTAAAAAATATTGTTTTTTTTTTCAAAATTGTCGCTCTATTTTTGTTTATAGCGCAAAAAATTCAAAAACACGCAGAGGTGATCAAATACCACCAAAAGAAAGCTCTATTTGTGGGGAAAAAAGCACGCGGATTGTGTTTGGGAGCCACGTCGCACGACCGCCCAATTGTCAGTTAAAGCAACGCAGTGCCGAATCGCAAAAAGGGGCAAGGTCCTTAACCTGCATAATGGTCCGGGGCTTAAGTGGTTAATTGAACAAGTTGACGTTAGAAGCTGATTAGCTACCATGCACAGCTGCAAACTTCAACTTGTTCAATTAAGCTTTGACAAAAAAACTGGAAGCTTATTGGCTACCATACACAGCTGCACCAGATTTTGCACTTCCTGGTTCCCTACTGCACATGCGCGACTCGCGCTGCGCATTCTCACTGGCCCCTGCTGTCTTCTGGGACCTGTATGTCTCCCAGAAGATTAGGGGGGGGAATGCGCCAGACATAGCATAGATACCCGTGACCAACTCGGGTATCTATGTCGGGAAGTGGGAGCAAAATACCTGTATTACACAGGTGACTGCTCCCCCTCCTCCCTAAAGGTGCCAAATGTGACACCGGAGGGGGAGGGGGACCGGAAAAGCGGAGGTTTAATTTTTGGGTAGAGCTCCGCTTCAAGAAATATTTGTGAAATAATTTGTTGGTAAGTGTATATGTAAAAGAAGGGGGTGTTGTCTGCGCTGAAAGTGAACAGGGGGGGAGGAGGGGGGGGTGTGGGTGATAGGGGTGAATGGATGGGACGGGTGGCTGGATGGGTGGATGCAGGTGGGTTTAGGACAACATGATAACCAACATAATCGAAACAATGATGTGAATGAATAAACACATAAGGGTGATAACCAATAAATACAAAAATTATTACAATAATTATTACAATAAGGAAAAACCCTTGTGTTGGGTTTTTCCTTATTGTAATAATTATTGTAATAATTTTTGTATTTATTGGTTATCACCCTTATGTGTTTATTCATTCACATCATTGTTTCGATTATGTTGGTTATCATGTTGTCCTAAACCCACCTGCATCCACCCATCCAGCCACCCGTCCCATCCATTCACCCCTATCACCCACACCCCCCCCTCCTCCCCCCCTGTTCACTTTCAGCGCAGACAACACCCCCTTCTTTTACATATACATTTTTCTCTCTGCCCAGGACAGAGTGTCAGGAGTCTGCTGCAGAATCCCCAGTCCACCTTCCAGCCCAATTCCACTCCCACCCATCCCCCTTGGTAGCGCAGGAGTCTTTCCATATATCATTGTTGGTAAGTGTGCTGGGGAAAGACGGGGGGGGGGGGGAGGAGTATGATGGGGGGGGGGAAGTTGGTGGGGAGGGGGCATAATCTTTTTTTTTTCTCTCTCTCTTTCTTTCATCCTTTTTTTCTTTCTTTTCTTTTTCTTTCTTTGTCCTTCTGAATCTTTTGGAGGATAACCAGGGCTGCTCCTAGTTAAGGAAAATGTAACAAGGGTAGGAATAGTGGTCTTATATAAGATTAATATATTAAAGGGGTTGTAAAGGTACACATTTTTTTTCCCTAAATAGCTTCCTTTACCTTAGTGCAGTCCTCCTTCACTTACCTCATCCTTTGATTTTGCTTTTTAAAGGCCTTATTTCTTCTGAGAAATGCTCACTTCCTGTTCTTCTGTCTGTAACTCCACACAGTAATGCGAGGCTTTCTCCCTGGTGTGGAGTGTCGTGCTTGCCCCCTCTCTAGGACTACTGGAGAGTCAGAACGCCCACTAACACACAGCTAATTTCTCTATCTGCAACGTAGTGTGTGTCCTGACCCTCCTGTAGTCCAAGGGAGGGGGCGAGCACGACACTCCACACCAGGGAGAAAGCCTTGCATTACTGTGTGGAGTTACAGACAGAAGAACAGGAAGTGAGGATTTCTCAGAAGAAATAAGGACATTTAAAAGAAAAATCAAAGGATGAGGTAAGTGACCCCTTTAAGGAAGTGTGAACAAATGATGAGCTAGCTTAAAGATTAACTTCTCTGGATGTGGAACAGTAATTGGTGTTTATTAAGAAGATGATAGTTGTAAAATAGAGGATGTGTTGTATTGATGTATTCATATATACCGTATTTATCGGCGTATAAAGCGCACTTTTTTCCCCTTAAAATCAGGGGAAAATCGTGGGTGCGCGGTATATGCCGATCCTCGCTTTTCTTTCAGCGCCGCAGCCTAGAGCCGAGCCGAGCTGAGTGCACTGCGCACTCGGCTAGGCTCGGCCATGCCCGCAGCCACGCGAGAGAAGCCGAGCGTGGCCAAGAGAAGCCGAGATGAGCCGAACGGAGCTGAACAAACAGGAAATCCGGCTCTGCACAGCTCGGCCGAGGCGCCAAATCCAAACACCGCTGCAAATCCGGGCAAGGTGCAGATGGACACCCGGACACCCACAAGGCTGGAGGGACCCCTCGCAAGGAAGCCGCAACACCGATGCAACCCCGGGCAAGGTGCAGATGGACACCCGGACACCCACAAAACTGGACGGACCCCTCGCAAGACCCTTAAACTACCTTTTTTTACTTAAACTGCCTTTCTAGGCTTGGGGTGCGCGTTATACCCCGATAAATACGGTAATACTGTACTGCTATCTATAAAGGATGTATGGAAATGTTATAAAAAAATATATATAATAATACATTTTTTAACTTATTCAAAAGTGAAATAACTCCTGGTTTGTTGGAAAATGTTTATTATATTCAGAAACAAGTTAGGTCTCAGTTATAAATCAGGGGTTTAAAAAAAGAAATACGCCCATCTATGAAGCACGGTGATGTACATTCCTCTCTGTTAGCTTAGGTACTCCAAAGCACATTGCATGCTGTACAAATCAAAAGAAATAAAAAAAAGAGCCTTGCCACATGACCTTTCCAAGTCACATGACTGGCCTCTACTCCAGTCCAAGAATTCGCTATACAACGGTAAGCAGAGAAAGCTCTACGGGACACCACAGGCTCCACGATACAACCTGCATTTAAAGAACGGGAAAGAAAAATGCAGGCCACAGTGAAACTTAACACTACCGTGTCCAAATAAGTGGTACAGTATGTCTCTTGACTATGAATTGTCTCCTTAGTTTTGCTTAGCTTGGGGAGAATTTAGAACCTTTGATAGCTGTTTTGCTTATAACTTTTTCTAATCAACCATTAAAATCGCTATACAAAGTTGCCGACTCAATTATTTTAATTGTTTCTGTCGTAGTGTGTAAGGACACACTGAGCCTGAGCACCTGAAAGAGGATCTTGCAAATTGGACTGGGAGTTCCCCGCTGTGTGCGCCGTCTCTCTTCAAACTTACCTGATAGATTTTTGTTGCTTTCTGTATCTTTGTTTTTGAAATTTTATCTCGCTTCACTTCGAACTCCAGACAAAAATAAAAAGATAAAATAACAAAAGCAAATGTTGCTGCAATGTTCCGCCTCATCCCATAAATTTCTTCTACTATTCTTTTTTCTACCACCAGATGTCCTCAGTCTGATAGCCAGCATTATTCAACCCACTTCCTCTGAGCCTTGGTGATTCTAGACCTGCCCCAACCTGTACACACGATCGGTCAAAACCGTTGAAAACAGACTGAATGTCAGGAAGCATGAATCAGACGTACACAGATGTAAATGAAGAAGAAGGTCTTTATTAAAAAACCAAACAGCAAGGTAAAGTCCAAACAAATGATCAACAGCCAGAAGGGTCCTCCGCCGAAGCCAGGGTCGATAGCCAGGGATGGAAGTCAGCCAAGCCGGAGTCAGTAGCCAAAGGGTGGTGAGACAAAGCCGGGGATCAGGAACCAGAAGGAACGTCCGTAGGAGCCGGGTCGGTGATCCAAACAGCAGCACGATCACAGGAGGCTGTAAGACAAGGACCAAGCAAGGGAGTACTGCAACAGCCGTGGTATATATGTGCTGAGCATCCAGCTCCTCCCAGTGGGAAGGAGGAGCCGCAGGGAGTAGGAAGTTACAAGAAGCTTAGGAAGCAAGATGGCTGCCAGCACATGTCAATGATAAGAAGCCAGGAAGGAGGTAAGTCCATGACACTGAAGGTCCGTTTCATCGCTCCAAACGGATCGTGTGTAGGCCTCATCGGTCAATTATCCTTCGGTCAAAAAAAAAGAGAATTTGCTTTAAAATTTGATTAGACGCCTGACCGCTAGTACGCAAAAGCATCGGTTAAAAGGCTGCGCATGCTCAGAATCAAGTCGACGCATGCTTGGAAGCATTGAACTCCGGTTTTTTCAGCACGTCGTTGTGTTAAAACACGTAAACGTCACCGCATACTAACACGGTCGTTTTTTTTAACCGATGGTGTGTAGGCACATCAGACCATCAGTCAGCTTCATCGGTTAACCGATAAAACCGGTCCTTCGGACCGTTATAATCGGATGGACTGATCATGTGCATGCGGCCTGACAGTAAAGGGAAAGAAGAAGTTATGGCCTGCCCTTGAACCTGGGACCTCTGTTGTGTCTGGCAATTACTTTTCTCATTGAGCTACCTGATATGCTAGACAGCACCTTGTCTGATCCATTGGACAATCCTGCCTTGTGCGTTAACTTCTGATGAACCTTGAACTCTTTGCTCCCCCCACAAACTTTCTGATTTAAGCCATGTCTCTGCACTGCCTGTTTGTCAGATTGTTGTGCTTCCTTTAGACAGTATCTCGCTCTCGTCTTCCCTGCTGTCATCCATGTTTTGCTACCACTCGTTATCGACCCTTGGCTTGTTCCTCGACTTTGATTCTGCCTGATCCCAACCTCCAACTACTCGTTACTGACCTTTGGCTTGTTTACTGATTACGCTTCTTTTTGATCCTTACCTGCTTATCCACTACTGGAACCCAGCTTGCTTATCTCCTGGTGGGGCGATCTTGAGGACCAGTTGCTATAGCAGTTGAGTGACTACCACCAACCAGCAGGATAGGTACACAGGCAGTCACCCTGCTGATGACTGGTACTAACACACAGCAAAACCTAAAGAGCTCTGGTGAACACCAGTTAGTCCTTAGACTCCGTAATCAGATGAGCCCACATCATCCACTAGGGTGACTGCCTGTGTACCTATCCTGCTGGTTGGTGGTAGTCGTACAACTGCTATAGCAACTGGTCTTTGAGCCTGACGCCTGATTGTGACATGGTCATTACTTCCATAAAAAAGTGCAATAATTGTTTTCTGTACCTCTATTGAAGAGCTTCCCATCAATTTATATCCCTGTACTGAGCCTACAAGAAGCTTTGTTAATACTCCCTTCCCCCATGCTTCCCTTTGGTCCCATTCACCCACTGCCATCCAGAGTAGAAAGTTCTGTGTAAGCTTAGTCTTGACAATTTATTGGAGCTTACACACGGCTACAGTGTTCAGGCTTGGTAAATGGCTGTTTAGGTGCTGTGCAGTGTATTTTGGGAGGGTGAAATGTTTCTCTATACCAGTGGTCTCCAAACTGCGTGCCTGAGAGCCGGATGCAGCCCTTTGCTTGCCTTTATCTGGCCCTTGGGGTAGTCTCTCCCACTGATACAAGACACTATTCTGCCATCTGACACCGACAGTGGAGCACCATTTCTACCACTAAGGCCGCGTACACACGATAGGTTAACCAGAGGACAATGGTGTGATGGACCGCTTTCATCGGTCAAAACCGATCGTGTGTGGGCCCCATAGGTTATTTAAACTTTTTTTTTAAAAAGCCAACTTTCTTTTAAAATTTAACCGATGGACGCCTAATGATAGGTCAAAACCGATCGTTAGTAGGCACGAAAATCCATGCATGCTCATAACCAAGTTGACGCATGGTTGGAAGCATTGAACTTCATTTTTTTCAGCACGTCGTGTTTTACGTCACCGCGTTTTTTTTAACCGATGGTGTGTAGGCACATCAGACCAGTCAGCTTCCTTCCGACCGCTCTCATCGGATGGACTGATCGTGTGTACGCGGCCTAACACTATTAATGGGGTACTATTGGCACTATTCCTCCCTATGATACCAACGATGGTGCCCTACTCCTCCCCCTAATATCAGATGTTTAGTCCCACTGATGTCAGGAAAATTTCCACCCCCGCTGGCCAAAGTCCGGCCCTCCAAGAGTCTGAAGGACAATAAACCGACCCTTTGTTTAGAATGTTTGGAGACCCCTGCTCTATACCATAAGTACATTTATCAAATCTTCAGCTGTCAAATAGGGAAGCAGGAAAAGGTGAGAAGGATAAGTATCAGCAATAGTGGTAGTAGTGTTAATAGATGTCTACAGAATAGCTGCTTAACCTGACAAAGTCCTTTTCCTTCCTTACTTTACCCAAAGCTAAAAAAGAAACATTTTGACTATAGTTGGGAATTTTTCACTGTAGTTTCCTCATGAAAAAAGGGTTCAGAAATTTGAATTTTCCCACCCACCTGGTGTGTAATGAACTAGTAAAGCTGTCCTATTCCATCTTAACAGAGCACATACAGACTAGTATGGTGCCCAATGCACCTATACAGAATAAACATACTGTACATGTTCTTGTTATAGCCAACTTTGGCTAATACTTCCCTTGCCTACTGTCCCCTACTGCCCCCCATTCACCCAATGCACTCTATAGCAAGAAGTTCTGTGTAAGCTTTGACAGTGGGCTGCTCAGGTGCATTGTGGGAGGGTCATATGCTTCTCTATACCAGAAGTAGGTGCGTAATAAGGCACCAGTTGTCAAATGGGACAGAAGGGACAGGTGAGAAGGGTAAGTATCAGCAATAGAGGTGGTATCTACAGTTGTCTACAGCAGTGTTTCTCAACACCAGTCCTCAAGATGCCCCAACAGGTCATGTTTTCAAGATTTCCCTCAGATGAGACAGCTGTGGTAATTACTAAGGCTGTGAAACTGATCAAATCACCTGCGCAAAATAATGGAAAGCTTTGAGGACTGGAGTTGAGAAACACTGGTCTACAGTATAGGCTACAATGACAGGTTTGCTTGAAGTAGAGCTTATCAAAGTCTACATTTCCCCAGGTCCTGACTAATCTGCCACGAGCTGTTGCACTAGGCTACATGGTGTAAACCAGGACGGTTATTTTATTTGAGGTAGATCTGGTGTGATAATAAACATCATACCTACCACTATACGTCTTTAAATAAAAAAAAATGATGGATGCTTATTACCATGTTGTGGCCAGTGCACCCGTCAATGCCTGTGAATAGAGCCATCTTCAGACAGATTCATAGACACTGTACAGAGCCAATCCAAGTGTCTCTGTGCCTTGGGTTTGCTCAAAAGGTATCACCCACAGTGATCATAAATGTAAGCAGTGTAGTGGTTACATCTGTGACTCTTTCACTTCCTTTCCCAATAGAGGAAGGGGGGAAAAGGTACTAATGATCAAATTAATCATTAGTTTCCAGTCACTGTACAAATCATAACAGCAGCAAATTAAAATATATTTGTATTTTGACCTTTTTACTCCCCTACCCTTATACATATGATCTCCATACTTTTCAGTAACCTGTACATTAACTCTTCAACCCCCTAATTCTGCACACTAAAGCCGCGTACACACGATCAGTCAATCCGATGAGAACGGTCTGAAGGACCGTTGTCATTGGTTAACCGATGAAGCTGACTGATGGTTCATTGCGCCCACACACCATCGGTTAAATAACCGATCGTGTCAGAACGCGATGACGTAAAACACAACGACGTGCTGAAAAAAATGAAGTTCAATGCTTCCAAGCATGCGTCGACTTGATTCTGAGCATGCGTGGATTTTTAACCAATTGTCGTGCCTACTAACGATCGGTTTTGACCTATCGGTTAGGAATCCATTGGTTAAATTTAAAGCAAGTTGGCTTTTTTTTAACCGATGGTTAAATAACCGATGGGGCCCATATGATCGGTTTTGACCAATGAAAACGGTCCATCAGACCATTGTCCTCTGTTTAACCTATTGTGTGTACGAGGCCTTAGGCTCTCTTCTTCCTGCGGCTGTGTGTGAGCTGTATTTTAACCCCTTCACCTCTCCTGCCTTTTGCATATGTCAGCATGTTCATTTTATGTATCTAATGCACCATTGTTGTTGTTGTTCAGCCATTTAGTCGCGTCAGACTCTTCATGACTTCATGAACCATAGCGCGCCAGGCTTTTCTGTCCTCCACTGCCTCCTGGAACTTGCTTAACTTCATGTTCATTGTTTCGATGAGGCGATCTATCCATTTTTTTTTAGGTGGCCAAAGTATTATGCCCCTGTACACGCGATCTTTTTTCCCATTCGGTGAACTTTTTTCCTGCCAAGAATGCGGTGACGTTAAAGATTACGAAGAGCCAAGAAAATGAAGTTGAATGCTCCTGAGCATGCGTCAAATTGTTTCCAAGCATGCGTAAGAATTGTACGCGTTGTTTTTTTTACACACTATCGGAAATTCCGGTCAGTTTTTTTCCTGACGGGAAAAAAAAGATCCTGCTCTCTATCTTATTCCAGCAGTTTTCCCATTGGAAAAAGTCTGATGGAGCATACACACGGTCGGATTCCTGAACAAAAGCTCTTATCAGACTTTTTCCAACAGGAAAACCGATCATGTGTACGGGGCATCAGAGTTTCAGCTTCAGGATCTGTCTGATTAGTATATTTAGGGTTGATTTCCATCAGGATTGATTGGTTTGATCTTCTTGCCGTCCAAGGGACTTTCAAGAGTCTTCTCCAACACCGTAGTCTTCTCCAAAACTTCAAGTGAATATTCAGGGTTAATTTCCATCGGGATTGATTGGTTTGATCTTCTTGCCGTCCAAGGGACTTTCAAGAGTCTTCTCCAACCCCATAGTCTTCTCCAAAACTTCAAGTGAATATTCAGGGTTGATTTCTATCGGGATTGATTGGTTTGATCTTCTTGCCGTCCAAGGGACTTTCAAGAGTCTTCTCCAACACCATAGTTCAAAAGCACCATTCAAAGGTGCAACATTATCTGGCTAAATATGGAACCACCTCAAAACTAGCTCTGATTCTTCACTTCCAAAAAATTTCCACATAAAAGGTCACCTTGGGGTGTCTGTCCAAAACGTAGTAATTTTTTTTCAATGTCCTGGCTTTTGTATTTTAATAAAAAGCCTTTTTTTCTATATACAGTACAAGTAAAGTCCTCAGCGGTTACTCAATACCACCCAAAGAAAGCTCTATCTGTCAAAAAATATATAACATTTATTTGGTACAGTGTTGCATGACCACGTACTTGTCAGCCAAAGTATTACAGAACTAAAAACTGAACAACGGCCTGGTAATGAAGGGGTATTGCAGGCTAGTACTCAAGTGGTTAAAGTCAATCCTCTTTAACCATGCCTGAAAAATGTGATGAGAAAACCGGCACCCCTCCACCCCCATAATAAGCACAGGGTAAGGCTTTGCTGTGGGCTTTTTGGGATCATTAATTGCTGATTTAATCACTATGAGATGCAGAATGCCGGAAACTGTTTCATTACAATAACAGATTAACTGACTATACAAGTAATAAACTCATGATGACCCGGGGCTTCTCTTCTCAACAGAGCTGATCGTATTTAAAAATAAAATGTACCTCTTGACATCACAACTGTGCCGGATATAGGAAAGCACAAAGGTTGGCTGATTGTATCTTTCTTTGGGAGGATAGGGCAGGGCGGTCAAACAATTATTATTTTTAATTAAAATGTATTACCTGTTCTGTTCCAGTTATGTATGCCCATTGCAAGGATTTTAGCACATTTCATTGAAGATTCTGACCTCCTGTAGATTGGTGGAAATTCAAAGCTGCATTCTAATCTCAGTGGTCGAAGTGGGAGGGTCTGTCTGTCACATGATCACTTGCAGTGTTTGTTGAGAAGATTTGTTGAGATAAGCAGTAAAGGACTGGTATATTGTATAATTTTTTAAAAACAAATTTTGGCATCTCTTACGAAAATTGAATAATCCAATGTATGGTGGCTTTAAAACATTTAGAAAATGACTAAAATGTAACTAGGAGTTGCTGCCCCTTAAATTGGAACCAATGGTTTCCATACAGATGTAGAAATAACAAGGAAGGCGCTAACTCGTAGGAAATTGTGAATCATACACATATGTAGCACCCGCTACCATAGGTGGGTGCTAGAGTGAGGATTTTTGTGAGGTGTGCTGCTGGCGCAGGCAAATTTAGGCAGGCCTATGCTTCAGGCTAGGACTGCTTGTTTTGATCTAGGGGCAAGGAGTGGTTAGTGTAGCACTGGGTGTGACCACCTGTGTTTTAGTGCTGAGGCACCTCCCCTGCTTCCAGGGAGTATGTTCTGGAAGAGAGGCAGGGCCTAGGGCTGGAGTGACAGGAAGCTCATGTGAGGAGCTCTGACCAATCCCCACTTTGTATTGGCAGGGGGCAGGCCTCCAATATAAGCTGCGGAAACAGCTCACTGGGGAGGAGTTGTCAGCTGGGAGACATGGATAATGGAGTGCTAGATAGCAGCAGATCCCCCATCCCCATCTGGGGGGAGGAGGAGCCCGGGAGATTTGGGAGGGAGCCTCATCCTTACACGGTCATGGAGGAGGTGTCCTGCAACAGAGGGGCTGTAGAAGCTATTGGAATGCATGTATGGTTAAAGTTCTCCATCATGGACTCGGGGCAGGTGAAGGTCGGTGAGGGTGACACAGTGGATGTTCTGGAGGAGGCATGCCAGGGGAGCTGGGTGCGAGGCCAGAGGAGAGACTGTGGGATTCACGTCAAATCAATGTGGCCTGTGAGCGCAGGATTTGCAGGTCGAGCTAACTGGGATCAGTAGTCTATCAACTAAAGCTGCTAAATTACTAGGTTGCCAGGGAGAGGTACTGCAGACCTCTGGCCTAGTAACTACACAGCAAATTACAACCAAGTACAACTAATTACAACCAGCAATCTGGCATTATTCAGAGTGATCTCTTCTGTCAAGTGAAGATGATGGGACAGAAAGGCTAAAGCCCCATACACACTATCAGTTTTCCTGATGGTTTTCTCTTCAGGTTTACCAAAACCATGTAGTACAAGGGCCTGCCTGATTGCATACAAATTGAAACTCTTGCGGTTTGACCTCATATTAGATGGTTTTGGTAAACCTGAAGAGAAAACCATCAGGAAAACTGATAGTGTGTAAGGCCGTGTACACACGACCGAGGTTCTCGCTGGAAACCAGCGAGAACCTCGCTGGAAGCTGCATTCCAGCGAGGACCTCGGCCGTGTGTACGCTCTCGGCGAGCTTCCCGTCGGGAAGCCCGTCGAGCAGAAATAGAGAGCACGCTCTCTATTTTACTCGACGGCCCACCTGGAAGAATGGCTGGTTGCCATTCCCGACGGGCGGGTCGCCGATTTCGCCGGCCGGCAGGGAACCTCGACGGGCGGAACGATGTGTTCTGCCCGTCGAGGTTCTCTGCCGTGTGTACACGGCCTATGGGGCTTTAGGCCTCGTAAACACGACCATTTTCCTTGACAGAATCCATCAAGAAACTTGGTGGCAGAGCTTTTTTGGCGAGGAAAACGGTCGTGTGTATGTTTTTCTTTGAGAAAACTGACATGGAACTCGACGAGAAAAAAAGAGAACAAGTTCTCTCTTTTCTCGTCAGGAGTCTCAATTTCCTTGTCGTGTTCCTCGTTCGTGTGTATGCTTAGAAACCTGCGCATGCTCAGAATAAAGTATGAGACAGGAGCGCACCTTCGGTAAAAGTAGCGTTTGTAATGGAGATAGCACATTCGTCACGCTGTAACCGACTGAAAAGTGCAAATCGTCTGTCACCAAACTTTTACTTAACACGCGGTAATATGAGATTAGCAAAAGCAGCCCCAAGGGTGGTGCCAGTGGAATTGAACTTCCCCTTCTGTTGTATGTGTTGTACGTCACTGTGTTTGAGAAAGATGAGATTTGGTCGACAGTGTGTATGCAAAGAAAGCTTGTCAAGTTTCTCGACAAGCCTAACAAGGAACTCATCGAGGAAAACGATGTGTCTTTTACAACGAGTTCCTCGGTCGTGTGTACGAGGCCTAACAGTTTACAGCGGAAGTTTGTGCAGGAGGAGAGAAGTCCTGGGAGCAACAGTCTGCAGGAGTTTATGCAGAGGAGGAGCAATAGTCTGCATGGGTTTATGCCGGGGAAGTGACTGTAAATGTCAGAGTTCGCCAGTTTTTCCAGGCTCAACCTTTTCAATCAATTTACTGAATATGATGGCAAAGCAATCTGTTCTATGGGCATCCCATATTCCCTTTCCCCCAACCAATTTTTTTCCCCCCATAAACAAAACAACGCAAATGACTGTTCATTGTCTCTGAAGTGATAGATGGAGGTCTGGCAGCAGGGTGATATGGTGGATGTTAGTAATTAGTAGCAACCATTCGCTACACATATTAAACACATTAGTGAATCATACACATAGGAACAGCTGTATGTGCAACAAAAAAAAAAAGTACAGAAAGAGACCGAATTCCCAACACCATGAGATCTTCAATATGAGAAAACTTTGCTTCCACACCTCTTGTGCCCAAAAGTGTAATTAGGAACTCACCAGACGTTTTTAACCCCTTTTTTCCAGGTAAGTCATAATGCATAGTTTGCCCCTTTAAGGCTGGTGTCACACGGTCTTAGTCATTAGTAATGAAGTGACCCATTAGAAGACATATTAGAGGGTATCATAGCATGATATTGTTTATTTAAAATGTGGTATAAAAACAGTTTACTGAATTGCACTCATGTGGTGGGTTGTCTGAATACTGGAACCAGCATGTACAGCCTGTGAGGGAACCGGCAATGATTTCTTATGTTTAGATTAAAGCTGACATGCGCTCCAAGCCTGGTTCTGGATTTCACCTGGAAATTATGTCACTTGGGACCAGGGAGTGAAGAACTTGTGCTTCAAGCAGTTGCATTCAACACCAGCACCAGCACAAACTTCACACTGGACCTCATGCAATTTGAAATCTGTGCCTATCCTGCTACAAAGGTTTGATATGCGGCCCTGCAACTTTCTCTGAGTTTACGGCCACTATCCCGCCTAGGACATCAGGAGGTAACATTAGCATTTTCTTATGTCGTGTACATGGTACTTAAAATCACGTCTTTCAATGTAAGGGGCCTTAACCACCCTGCCAAGAGGGCATCCCTTTGGACTGAGTCAATCAAACTAGGGAGTGACCTAATTTGTGTGCAAGAGACACATTTTCTCGACTCAGCTCAGCCGGCTCTCCGTCACAAACAATTTCCTCATATATTTACCGCATCCGCTTCACAGAAACGGAAAGGAGTCCTTATTGCAATTAAAAACTCTGTGGCATTCACCCTGCTTGACTCCTACCGAGATCCTGAGGGCAGATTTTTGATACTTGTTTGTGTTCTCAACAATAGACCCTTCACAATAGTCTGCGCTTATGCTCCCAACACGCAGCAGCGTCGTTTTGTGCAAAAACTGTTTCGCAGGATTTCTCATTTCAGACGGGGACATTTGGTTGTTAGTGGGGACTTCAATGCCACTACTGACCCTCATTTGGACCTATCCTCATCACCCAAACGTTTACCTCTGGCGCTTCAACCACTCTTTCATAAAGAGGATGTTTATGATGTCTGGAGATGCCAACATGCTAAAGAACGTGACTATACCTTCCATTCTGTGCGCCATAACTCGTACTCTAGGATTGATATGATCCTGGTGGATAAAGTGCTTTTGCAGGCTGTATCTTCCTCCAACATACACGATATTACATGGTCGGACCACGCTCCGATCTCTGTGTCGGTGTTGGAGGAACACACACCCAGCCCGGCGTATGTCTGGAGGGTCAACTCACAGCTTTTTAATTCTGAACAACATGTTTCCGATATTTCTAAACTACTTCAAGAATATTTTAGGTTTAACTCTCCATCGGTCCCTGACCCTTATGTTGTGTGGTGTGCTCACAAAGTTTATTTGAGAGGAGTACTTATTCAGATGTGTTCACGTATTAAGAAAGAAAGGTCATTGCGGCTTGACAAACTACTGAGAGACATTCAAATCCTTGACGCCTCCAACAAAATTAATCCCTCCCAATCCTCCTGTGCAACACTTTCTAAATTGCGTTCGGATCTGCGCTTGATGCTAATAGAACGCCACGACAAATATCTTAAAGCCCTCAAGTTGTCATATTACTCTTCTGGCAACAAGGCTGGCAAATGTCTTGCTAATCGCTTTAAAGCGAAAAAGTTGCAGACTAAAATCAGCCATTTGATAGACCCCGCCTCGAAGAGGAAAATTATTAATCCTAAGGAAATTGCAGACACTTTTGCGTCTTATTATGGCTCCCTTTATAATCTGAAGGACGACCCTGATACCCAGCAACCTGAACTGGCAAATATTTGCTCGTTTCTGGCGTCTTTGCAACTCCCTAAGCTAACTCCTGAACAGTTACAGGTGCTCAATGCGCCTATAGCTCCGCAGGAAATCGCAAGGGCGATCCAATCACTACCGCTTGGGAAATCCCCGGGGCCCGACGGCTTCTCTAACGATTATTACAAAAATTTTCAGGCTGATTTGATCTCGAGTCTCTCCTCGGTTTTCACGGCTGCAATGTCCTCTGCTCCCTTTCCTAGGGAAATGCTACAGGCATATATTGTAACAATACCGAAGCCAGGTAAGGACCCCACTCAACCATCCAACTACAGACCTATTTCACTTTTAAACACAGATCTTAAGTTATACGCGAAAATTATTGCCCATAGGTTGTCTCCCATTCTCCCGACTCTCATCAAACCAGATCAGATGGGTTTTGTATCAGGCCATCAAGCGGCGGATGCCACCAGGAGAGTGTTGGGTATAATCCATCAGGCTAAGATGGGTCGGGTGCCTTCTCTGCTCCTCTCCTTGGACGCGGAGAAGGCATTCGACCGTATCCACTGGCAATACATGACCCATACTCTCCATAAATTTGGCTTTTCTGGTCCTATCCTTTCAGCTATACTGGCACTGTATTCTTCGCCCTCTGCGCAGGTGTATACCTCCAATATCCTTTCAAGCCCTTTTACTATCTCTAATGGGACTAGACAGGGCTGCCCCCTGTCCCCGTCCATTTTTAATTTATTAATTGAACCATTGGCGGAAGCCATTAGGAGTTCCCCACACATCACCGGCTTCAAGGGCCATGATGCTTCTCATGTTATCAATCTATTCGCGGACGATATAATTATTTTTCTGACAAATCCAGACAGCTCCTTAGCAGCGACCCATACCATACTTCAAACATTTAGTGCCCTGTCCTACTACAAAGTCAATTATACAAAATCCTTGGTGTTAGACTTAGGTGTGCATCCTACCATTCGTAAAAAACTTCAGTCCTCATACTCATACACTTGGAGCGCTGATGGGATTCCTTACCTGGGCGTTCGCTTAGTAGCTGACCTTACATGCATAGCTGATGTTAACTATTCCTCTCTGATTGATAAGCTTACGACTGATGCTAGAACTATGTCTAAATGTGAACTCTCTTGGACGGGCCGTTTGGCTATTTTTAAAATGTTCATGCTGCCTCAAATCCTATATATGTTTAGGACTCTTCCCGTGCCTCTTAAGCGATCACATTTCCTTCGGTTACACAGGGTGCTAAAGGACTTTGTTTGGCACGGAAAGAAACCTCGGTGCTCGCACGCCCAACTTATGAAACACAAATTCGCTGGAGGCATGGGAATGGTCGATTTACGTGATTATTGGACCGCTACTCAATTAGTCCAATTGAGAAGTTGGTTTTCACCTGTGGCGGACAGGATGTAGGTCGATGTTGAAAAACATTGCAGTTGCACCTCCTCTCTTCTCCACCTATTACTGGCCGATGTGTGGAATCCGAGGTCTTTGAATCGTTTACCTCTCCCCACTCAGGCCTCCTTGGAAGCATGGAGGACGCTCCATTCCGTGACTCCTCCTCGGTGTCGGGTAGTTTCTGTTCCGATACCGCTGAGAACCGCGGAGCTGCTGATTCCCAACTCGTCTCTCCACTCGTGGGAGAGACGAGGGGTTCTGACTATACAGCATTTAATGGAAGGGACAACCCCTAAATCATTTACAAAACTACAAAGGGAATTTAATATTCCAACCATGGACCACTATCTATATCTTCAAATCTCCCACCTTCTAACTTCCCTAACCTCCGTTGATATCACTCTTTGTAAACACAGTTGGAATTTTTTTAATGATGCTCCCCCTCCCACCAAAGGCACCTCCCTATTCTACAATCTCCTTCACGATAAACTTAGTTTCCACAAATCCACCCCCTATCAGAGATGGGAGCTGGATCTTGGGGACTCATACTCCACCCACCAATGGCAGGCAGCTTTCAAGGCTGTTTACCAAGCCTCAAAGTGTGCTAACCATTGGGAACTGACCCATAAAATAGCTTTGAGGTGGTACCTTACCCCTTATAGGCTCTCTAAAATGTATAC
This sequence comes from Rana kukunoris, assembly GCA_029574335.1. Lineage (NCBI taxonomy): Eukaryota > Metazoa > Chordata > Amphibia > Anura > Ranidae > Rana > Rana kukunoris. The sequence continues at coordinate 37,659,326 of CM056056.1, read as the reverse complement.
CTCACACTCTCCGCTCTGCTGGAGAGGTTGTGGAGGGGTAGGCCAGATTTTCCATGTGTTTTGGTCATGTAAGAACCTTACTAGTTTCTGGAATAGAGTGTTCCGTGTCATCTCGGATATCACTGGGATTCTCACTAAACCCTCTCCGGCTTTAGCAATCCTTAATTTGGGTATTGACCTTTTCCCTCCAGATTGTCGGAAAATTGTAACCCACATCTTGTTGGCCGCTAGGCTATTGATAGCTCTAATAAATTTCTTTCTAATAAAAAGAATGAAACAAAAAAAAAAAAATCTGTGCCTATCCACTCTTCCTACAGACTATGGGACCTTGATTTCCAAATTACCGTATTCATTGGGGTATAGCGCACTCCCACGTATTGCGCGCACCCCTAAAGTTCCCCCGAAAATTCCTGTAAAAAAAAATGTTATAAGATTTTATTACTTACAGTTTTGATGTCTTCCCCAGCGTCCATCGTCCGGTCCAGCGTCCGTCTGCGGCCTCGGTGGTGTCCTCCCGGCTTCTCCAGCACGCGCCTCATTTCGAATCCCCGCTTCCTGCGCTCAGTTCGAACGCCTCTGCCGACATATACCGAGTGCAGTACACTCGGGTACATTGGGCAAGGCTCGGCTTCGCTCGTGCCCACACTCTGTGACGTTTATGCGTGAGCACGAGCGAAGCCGAGCCTTGCCCAATGTACCCGAGTGTACTGCACTCGGTATATGTCAGCGGCTCAGATCAAACTGAGCACAGGACGCGGCTATCGGCGTATATCGCGCACCCACGATTTTCCCTTATTTTAAGGGGGAAAAAGTGCGTGATATACGGCAATAAATACGGTAAATGCAACATTTTCCACAGTCAGTGATGATTTGGGGAGCCATGTCATCAACTGGTGGTGGTCTACTGTGTTTTATCAAGTCCAAAGTTAGAGCAACCCTCTACCACAGTGGTTTTCAACCTGGGGGCCGGGACCCCCTTGGGGGTTGAATGATGATTTGCCAGGGGTCACCGAATCCTGGGCTGTTCCTGAAGCCTGCACCGCTCTCTCCCAGCCTTTTCGCGGCCACCCAGCAGCGCTGTCCCTGGAGCCTGTGGCCGCCCATTTAGGCTGTTCCTGGACCTCGAGGCCACCCACTCTGCCTCTTTGCAGCCGTCCATTCAGTTCATGGCATGGCTGGGAGGGGGGGGGAGGGACTAAAGGTCAGATGACTGGTGAGGAATGTGAAGTGGGAGGGGCTGGAGGAGTCCCTATCTCCTGATTTCGGCATTGGTGTCAGTAACACTACCTGTGATTATAGTTGCCATTAAAAGTCCCCACTACATTTCTTAGATCAGCAGATGACCTTCATCAAGAGCACCTAAGTTGGCTGATCAGCATTGCCACTCATCCCAACCTCCCACCAGCACTGCGACTCATTCCATTCACCCCACCAAGGAGTAAGAGAGGGAATAAAAATAGAGAATACATGGAAGGGGGAGAAACAAAGAAAAGGGAAGAGAAAGAATAAGAGAAAGAACAAGAAAGATGGCTAGAGAGAGGAATGGGGGAAAAACAAGAAATTAGAATAGAGAGAGATAAAAGGGAAAGAAAGAAGAATAAAGAGAAAGATTGGTACATCCTAAAATGTACCATAAGTGATTTTAATACTGTACGAGTGGAAGGGACTCATGGAGCGCTATATGTCAGTGAGTTAGGGGCATAAATTACTTAATTTTAGGCTGCTTTTACATTGAGGCGTGAGCCGCGGTGGCGGTATAGCAGCACGATTTTCAGCGCTGCTATACCGTCGTATTTACCGCATTATTCGGCCGCTAGCGGTGCGGTTTTAACCCCCGATAGCGCCCCCGAAAAAGGGTTAATACCGCGGTTTCCCATTGATTTCAATGGGAAGGCGCGGTATAGGAGCGGTGAACACACCGCTCCTATACCGCTGTAAAGATGCGGCTAGCAGGACTTTTGGAGCGGTCCTGCTAGCGCACCGCTTCAGTGTGAAAGCCTTCGGGCTTTCACATTTAAACCTGCAGGGCAGGTTTTTTCACGCGGTAGAGCAACGCTATTTTTAGCGTTGTACCGCATAAAAAACGCCCCAGTGTGAAAGGGACCTTACTGTTAGGGGCCCCCACAACTTGGGAACGTTTTTTTAAGGAGTCACGACACTAGAAGGGTTGAGAACCACTGCTCTACCAGGAAGTTATAGAGCACTTTATGCGTCCCTCTGCTGACCAGCTTTATGGAGATGCTAATTTCATTTTTAAGCAGGACTTGACACCTGCCCACACTGCCAAAAGTACCAATATTTGGTTTAATAATCATGGTATCACTGTGCTTGATTGGCCGGCAAACTTGCCTGACCTAAACACAGTAGAGATACCCCAGTGGGGTATTGTGAAGAGGAAGATGAGAGACACCAGACCCAAAAATGCAGGTGAGCTGAAAGCCATTATCAAAGAAACCTAGGCTTCTATAATACCTCAGCCATGCCACAGGCTGATGCCTCCATGCCACCCCACATTGATGCAGTAATTCATGCAAAAGGAGCTCCGACCTAGTATTGGGTGCATATTATACTGTACATGGACATACTTTTCAGTAAGCCAACATTAAAGTTTTTTTTTTTTTTATTGGTCTTATGTAACATTCTAATTTTCTGAGATACTGAATATTGGGGTTTTCACTAGCTGTAAGACAACATCATCAAAATTTTAAGAAAAAATAAATAAAATATATCACTTTGTGTGTAACACATCTATATAAAATATAGAAGTTTCACTTTTTTAATTGAATTACTGAAATACATTTTTTAAAAATATTCAAATTTTTGTGAGATGCACCTGTACATGATCAATGCACTTCTTAATGCAAGCGAAAAAGCACAAGGTGTAGCTAAGAATGTTTACTATTCCTTTAAATTGATCTTAGAAAATAAAAAAAACACTAACTCCTAAGTGCCTGCTTTATTATCCCGAGAGCTTCACAAGTACCCAGGGAGCCCTGAAGCATAGAAGACTCTAAGTCCTCGACGACCGAGGAGCTCATCGTAAAAGACACATTGTTTTCCTCAACGAGTTCCTTGTCAGGCATGTCGAGAATCTTGACAAGCTTTCTTTGCGTACACACTGTCAAGACCAAATCTCGTAGTTATCAAACGCGGTGACGTACAACACGTACAACGGCACTATAAAGTAGAAGTTTGATTCCACTGGCGCCACCCTTGGGGCTGCTTTTGCTAATCTCGTGTGAGGCCGCGTACACACGACCGAGTTTCTCGGCAGAATCCAGCGAGAACCTCGATGGGAGACGTATTCTGCCGAGAAAACCGGTCGTGTGTACACTTTTCGCCGAGCAACCCGTCGGGAAGCTCGTCGAGCCAAAAAGAGAGCATGCTCTCTATTTCATCGTTGTTCTATGGGGAAATTTGCCTCGACGAGCTATAACAGCTTCAACTCTTCTGGGAAGGCCGTCCACAAGGTTTAGGAGTGTGTCTATGGGAATGTCTGACCATTCTTCCGGAAGTGCATTTGTGAGGTTAGGCACTGATTCTGGACGAGATGGCCCAGCTCTCACAGTCTCTGCTCAAATTTATCTCAAAGGTGTTCTATTGAGTTGAGGTGCAGGCCAGGTAAGTTCCTTCACCCCAAAATTGCTCATCCATGTCTTTATGGACCTTGCTTTGTGCACTGGTGCGCAGTCATGTTGGAATAGGAAGAAGTCATCCCCAAAGTGTTCTTACAACATTGGGAGAATGAAAATGTCTTGATATGCTGATGCCTTAAGAGTTCCCTTCACTAGAACTAAGGGGCCAAGCCAACCCATGAAAAACAATCCAACACTAAAAAAACTCAGTCCTGACCTCAACCCGATAGAACACCTTTTGGATAAATTAGAGCAGGGACTGTGAGACTCTCGGTCCACATCAGTGCCTGATCTTACAAATGCGCTTCTGAAAGAATGATCAAACATTCCCAGACACACTCCTAAACCTTGTGGACGGCCTTCCTAGAAGAGTTAAAGCTGTTATAGCTGCAGAGGGTGGGCCAAATCAATATTGAACCCTACATGCTGTAGTACATGCTGGCCATATACTATACGAAAATTCAGCTGAAATTTGGTCGTTGGGCACAAAATCGATAATAGTTGGGACGTTTTTGAGCCGAAAAAATGAAGGACACATTTGGAAATTTTCTGCCGAATGAACGATAAATCGGAAGGTTAATGTGTTTCCCATCTGAACTTTCTGCACTAGGTATATGTAAAAAAAAAAAAAAAAAAATGTTTTTAATTTATGTCCTCTGAACGATTTATCGGTCATTACATGATGGCGCCATCGTTTGCTCTCACAACCGAACGTTCGTTTTTCGAAAGTTCGTTCAGAAAATTTTTCGTGGAGTGTATGGCCAGCATAAGACTGGAATGCCATTAAAGTTCATGTGTGTGTAAAGGCAGGCGTCCCAATACTTTTAACAATATTGGGCCAGATTCTCAGCTGAGATACGACGGTGTATCTCCAGATACACCGTCGTATCTCTGTTTTTGTCCCCCGGGTATCTATGCGTCTGATTCCTAGAATCATTTACGCATAGAAACGGCGTAGATCCGACTGACGTAAGTCACTTACACCGTCGGATCTTAGATGTAATTCTTCTCTGGCCGCTAGGTGGCGTTTACATCGATTTCTCATTTGACTATGCAAATGAGCCTGATATGCCGATTCCGAACGTTTTTGTGCCGCCTCGTCACCGTTTTTGCCGTTTCCTTAACCATAAACTTACCCCTGCTATATGAGGGGTAAGTTTACGAAGGGCCGTTGTATGCCATGTTAAGTATGGCGTCAGGACATCGTCGTCTTTTTCTGTCGTTTACAACGTTTTACTAAGTCGTTCGCGAATAGGGCTTTACGTTAATGGCGCTCACGTTGGCTTCATTGACATTTTCCGACGTGAGCTGGAGCATGCGCACTGGGCTATTTTTACGGCGGGCGCATGCGCAGTTCGATCGGCGCGGGGGCGCGCTTAATTTAAATACAAGCCGCCCCCTTTGAATTACGCGGCCTTACGCCGGGCCATTTACACTACGCCGCCGCAAATTACGGAGCAAGTGCTTTGAGAATACGGCACTTGCTCCAGTAAGTTGCGGCGGCGTAGTGTAAATGGCTTACGCTACGCGGCCGCAGGTTCTACGAGAATCTGGCCCATAGTGTATCTATACTCAAGAAAAAAAAAATATAATGTATATTGAAGATTACCAACCTTTAACCTCCCTGGCGGTGTTCCTGAGTCTTATATAAAATGACATGTAGTGCACAGGGCAGACCACTAGGGACATGGGGGGTGTGTATTTTTTACATACAGTACTGTAATCTATAAGATTACAGTGTACTGTATGTATAGTGTTTGTTTACATTTTCGAATTTGGCGCCGTTCTCCGTCCCCGTGCGTCGTAACGTCGCAGGGAACGGAAATCGGCGGCGCGCGGGGACGCTGTGTGAATCGAGTGAGCACCCGCTTGCTCACACAGCGCGGATGCATCGCTGGATCCACGGAGAAGGTAAGTAAACTGTCTCTGTGGATGCTGCGAGGCGAGCCCGTGTCTGACTCGGGGTTACCGATCGTAGCACAGAAATCTAACCCCGAGTCAGACACGGGCTCGCCTCGCAGCATCCACAGAGACAGTTTACTTACCTTCTCCGTGGATCCAGCGATGCATCCGCGCTGTGTGAGCAAGCGGGTTCACACAGCGTCCCCGCGCGCCGCCGATTTCCGTTCCCTGCGACGTTACGACGCACGGGGACGGAGAACGGCGCCAAATTCGAAAATGTAAACAAACACTATACATACAGTACACTGTAATCTTATAGATTACAGTACTGTATGTAAAAAATACACACCCCCCATGTCCCTAGTGGTCTGCCCTGTGCACTACATGTCATTTTATATAATAAAAAATTATCTTTCTCCCTGCAAACTGTAGATTGCCCATAGCAACCAAAAGTGTCCCTTTATGTCAAAAATGGTTTTAGAGCAGCTAAAAAACAGCGATAATAAATCAGAATCACTTGCAGAATTTAGCAATAGCGATTTGTGGGGAAATACGTCATAAAAAAAAAAAAATAATGACAGCAAAAATTCTGCAACTGAGCAAATTTCAGTGATTTTGATTTGATTACACTATTGAATAATTTTTACTATAATTATATTATTATTTGTTATAATTTTTAAGTGAGTTATTCCTAAGAATTACAAGCCTACAGTATAAAACGCCAAATTCCCTTGCAAATAATGGTACCGCTTTCAGCACCTAAAATCTGAAAGAATCATACCGCTAGGGAGGTTAAATGTGGCGGCTACATTTTTTCAGACATTTCCGAGTACAGATACTACCTGCTGATACCCTTCACCCATCCTTTGTTTTCATAGACATATTCCTGCCAACACCCATGGATGATGGAACAGCTATTGAGCATGTGACATTATTATTTCTTTATCACACCAGATGAAACCATCATTAATAGAATAGCTAATTGTGGACAATCATCTTCTTTAAAAAAAAAAACGTTACTTTCTTTTGTAAATAACATGAAAATCGAATAGCAGCAGGTTCTTTTCTTCCTCATTTCGTTTGTACAATGACTTTAATTATCACTAAAACCATAATGACTGAAATGTAGTCTGGGGAGAGGTTTTAGATGAGACGTACCATGCTGTGCTGAACATTGCCCCTGCTTTTAAACTTCATCAGATGTTCTAATTCTTTGCTCTTTGTTGTTATATTGGAAAGAAAAAACTTTGGACGAATGCGGTTTCCGGTAATACTTTTGTTGAGTGGATTTTAAAGCTGTATAGTGTGCCGGCTTCAAATCAATGGATTAATAACGCTCTCAGCTGCCTCTTAACCATTTAAGACCCGGACCATTATGCAGGGTAAGGACCTTGCCCCTTTTTGCGATTCGACACTGCTTCGCTTTAACTGACAATTGCGCCGTGGCTCTCCAAACAAAAATTGGCGTCCTTTTTTACCGCAAATAGAGCTTTCTTTTGGTGGTATTTGATCACCTCTGCATTTTTTATTTTTTTGCGCTATAAACAAAAAAAAGATAGAGCGACAATTTTGAAACAAATTCAATATTTTTTACTTTTTGCTATAATAAATATCCCCAAAAATATATAACAAAAATATTTTTTTCCTCAGTTTAGGCCGATACGTATTCTTCTACCTATTTTTGGTAAAAAAAAATTGCAATAGGCGTTTATCGATTGGTTTGCGCAAAATTTATAGCGTTTATAAAATAGGGGATAGTTTTATTGCATTTTCATTAATATTTTTCTTTTTACTACTAATGGCGGCGATCAGCTATTTTTTTCGTGACTGCGACATTATGGCGGACACATCGGACAATTTTGACACATTTTTGGGGCCATTGTCATTTTCACAGCGAAAAGTGCTATAAAAATGCACTGGTTACTGTGAAAATGACAATTGCAGTTTAAGAGTTAACCACTAGGGGGCATTGTAGGGGTTAAGTGTGACCTCATGTGTGTTTCTAACTGTAGGGGGGGGGCTGGACATGTGATGTCAGTGATCGTCTTTCCCTATATCAGGGAACAGACGATCAGTGACACTGCCACAATGAAGAACGGGGAAGGTGTGTTTACACATACCCAGGGCCGATCCTAGGCAGGGTGCACAGGGTGCATTGCACCCAGACGCCTGCAGAGGTGGGGGCGCCGAACATCTAACGGAACTCTCTCTGTGTCCATCAGAGAGGCACCCCCTCCAGGTCCCAATAAAGTTCTCTGCTTCTCTTCCTGTATTTTGTTTATTGTTAAAAGATCATGTAAGGATCCCATTTGTGGGGGAGCATCTCTGTGGTTGAGTCATCGCCATAGAAACATTTGTAAAGGGGAGGAGTTAGTAAAACGACGACGCCCATGTGGGGGTGCCAGAAATATTTCTGCACCAAGGCGCCTGTGACCCTAGGATTGGCCCTGCACATACCTCTCCCTGTTCTTCAGCTCCTGTGACCGATCATGGGACACCGGCAGCGATCGTGTCCACAGGTCCCGCGGGCGCGGTCATGAAGCTTCGGACCAGGTCGCAAGCGTGCCGCCGGTGGCGCACTCGCAGCCCCACGGCTTGACTCTTAAAGAGGATGTACAGGTACGTGGTTGTGCCCAGCCGTGCCATTCTGCCAACATATATCGGCGTGAAGGGGTCCTTAAGTGGTTAAAAGGATCGCTATCACGATAATATTGTTTTTCAATAACTTTATGGTAATACAGGTAATGACAGAATTCAGTCTTTGATATACAGTGGAACCTGTTTATGAGCATAATCCGTTCCAGGAGAATACTTGTAATCCAAAGCACTTGCATATCAAAGCGAGTTTCCCCATAGAAATCAATGGAAATTAAGATAATTTATTCCACATTTTCTATGACATGCAATACCGCATGTGGCCAGAGGTGGGGGGCGCCAAAAAGCCTTGAAAATACTTGGGGCAGCTCGGCTGATCTCAGAAACCCTTGGAAAGCTTCGGAAACATGCGGGAACTGAGTAATTCCGAGTGATTACGAGTATTCCCGTGTCAACAGGCAAGTTTTGTACTACACACCCCATTAGCTTGAATTCTGCTTGTTTTGCAAGACAACACTTGCAAACCAAGTCAGGATTTACCAAGTTGCTAGTTATTCAAATCGTTTTTTAACCACGTTACTCGTAAACCAAGGTTCCACTCTGTATATATATATATGTACACACACACACACACACATACAGTGGAACCTTGTTTTACGAGTAACGCGGTTAAAACGCATTTTGAATAACGAGCAGTACATTGTTTTGCATGGAAATTTGTCATTTTATATTGTAGACTTGTAATTCTTAGGAATAACACATGGCATGTTTATTATTACTATTGTTTTATTTTACTGGTAATTTCGGTGATCATCGATTTTTAGTGGCATTGCAACATTGCGGCGGACAGATTGGACACTTTTGACACTTTTTTGGGACCAGTCACACTTATACAGTGATAAATGTCACCAGGAGGGAAGGGGTTAAACACTAGGGGGCGATCAAGGGGTTAAATGTTTTCTCTGGGGGGTGTTTCTAACTGTGGTGGGAGGGGGCTGACTGGAGGAGGAGAGAGATCGCTGTTCTTGACCACTAGGAACAGACGATCACACTGTACTCCCCTGTCAGAACGGGGATCTGTTTTGTTTGACAGGTCCCCGTTCTGGCTCTCTGTGGAGCGATCGTGGGTGGTGGGTGGACATCGTGGCCGCGAGCCACGCGCATCGGCTCCCCCGCTGTGCAGTGAACGCACGCCTGCTATAGCTCTTAAAAGAGCCAACGTACAGTTATGGCGATTCGCAAGAACAAGCCGACCTGCCACCATATAATGATGGACGCTGTTTGTCAAGTTGTTAAACGACCTGTATTCTATATCTAGCTATAAATGAGAACATTGTCATATTTTATGGACAGCTTGATCTGCATATAAATGTGGAATTAACATTTCCTAAAGAGAATAAAGCCATAAACTTGTGTCAGGAGAATTCTGTTAATAGGATCTTTATAGGTCTTATGTGGGAAAGGTAAGCCTCTATGCTAATCAATCAGTACTAGTGGTAATTAACCACTGTGCAGTATACAGTGCCTTGCAAAAGTATTCACCCCCCTTGGCATTTTTCGTGTTTTGATGCCTCACAACCTGCAATTAACATGGATTGTTTGAGGATTTGCATCATTTAATTTACAGAACATGCCCACAACTTTGAAGATGTTTTTTTTTTTTTATTGTGAAGCAAACAACAAATAGGACAAAATAACAGAAAAAGTAAATGTGCATAACTATTCACCCCCCTAAAGTCAATACTTTGTAGAGCCACCTTTTGCGGCTATCACAGCTCCAAGTCTCTTTGGATAAGTCTCTATGAGCTTGCCACATCTTTCCACTGGGATGTTTGCCCATTCCTTTTTGCAAAACTGCTCCAGCTCCTTCAAGTTGGATGGTTTGCGCTTGTGAACAGCAATCTTCAAGTCTGACCACAGGTTTTCTATTGGATTGAGGTCTGGGCTTTGACTGGGCCATTCCAACACATTTACATGTGCAGCGGTACCCCCGAAAGGGGCTGCTGATTAGTTTTGGGTCTACTCTTTGACCTATCAACCCTATAATAGGCTCGATCCCTCGCTTGGCACACCAGGCAAATGCAAATGTATTGTGAGTCCCCCTGCTTGCCTAGGACCACAAAAACACATGTGAAATATACAATGACATGCGATAATGCTATTACCTTCTTCTGAATGCAGTCCTCAGGAGCAAACACATCTCACACAATCAATATAGTAAACTAAGGGTAACTTTACTTGGCATGCAATAAGAAAAGATAAAAGATCAAACAAATTAACTCTCTCTCTCTATATATTTATATATATATATATATATATATATATATATATATATATATATATATATATATATATATATATATGACTCTGCAAGGGCCCTTTCGAGAGTCAATAAGAACAAAAATAAAATGCTAATATTATAAAGTCTGCAAGTAGCTATAGATAGTCTATGCTCGCGAGCTTCCCCTAGTGGGCAATTCCTTTAAGTACAGTCGCTAGTAATCTTGATTAGGGCTGGCCCAGATAACTCCAGAATGTTCCTCAGTGGTGAAATCTGTTGTAAAAACATTGGTGCACTTTAACTCGTTTGTAATCCAAAAGGTATTCAGGCTCAGTTTAAGGGTATGAACAATACAGGTGCTGTTCTGATATGTGAAGTCCTGAAAGTCACAAGGCTAAGGTAGTATTGAAAGCTTGGGCAAATGCCCTCTCACCCGAGCAGGCCTAGTCCACCTGAGTTCCTCACGACAGATACGCTGATCCGTGACCACTCTGCAACACAGTCTCTGGTCTCTTGCTCTCCACTGTTACGATCGTCAGCTGGTGAATGGCTCCGGTCTCTTGGAAGCACGAGCTGGACAAACTTAATCTTGTCTCGCTCCAGATGGCTGATCTCCCGATGAATTCAGGCCCAGGCTTCAGGTCTAGCTGCCTTGCTGAAGTGCTCTCCCTCGTTCCGCAGAGGGAAGAATGCAGATCCCAAGAGAGCGAATCTAGCTCCTCCCCTCCTTTAAATAACCTCCCCCATAAAGCTGTGCGGAGGTGTTATGTCTTCTGGGAAGCCAATGCATTATGGGAACCGTAGTTTATTCCTACTAATGTCAATGAAGTCCTTTTCTCCTAGTACCTCTAATCCCACAATGAATTTCCTTGGGAAAATAAATAAACACATATAACAACATAACTGGAACTCCCGGGGGGATTTAGGTATGCAAAATTACCAAATAATCTATGATAGTATGGCCCCGCTACACATGTTTCCCCTTAAACCACTCAAGTGTTGTTTAGCAGTGTGTTTGGGGTCATTGTCCTGCTGGAAGGTGAACCTCCGTCCTAGCTTTAAATCACACACAGAGTGGTACAAGTTTTGCTCAAAAACATCACTGTATTTAGCACTATCCATCCTTCCCTCAACTCTGACCAGTTTCCCAGTCCGGACTGCTGAAAAACATCCCACAGCATGACGCTGCCACCACCATGTTTCACGGTGGGGATGGTGTTCTTTGGGTAATGTGATGTGTTAGGTTTGCGCCACACATAGCGCTTTCTTTGATGGACAAAAAGTTAAATTTTAGTCTCATCAGACCAGAGCACCTTCCTCCATACATTTGGGGAGTCTCCCATATGCCTTTTACCCAAACTCAAAACGTGTGTTTTCTTTTTTTGCTGAAACTAATGGCTTCCTTCTGGCCACCCTGGCATAAAGCCCAACTCTTTTCGAGCATACGGCTTATTGTCGTTGTAACGGTTACCACCGCTTACAACCTTCCATCCAACCACGACAAGCTTATCTGACACACTCCGACAATATTGCATACACGATCCATATCCTTTCCCAGTATAAACGAGACAGAGCTCCGTTCTTGCTTCCAAAGATATGACAATGTATTAGTATTTTCTCAGCTTCTTATATCCAGTACAGCATAATACAGTTAATCACAGAACAATGCAATCTCCACCCCCCTATTCACTCACTGAGGATAATTCTTTAATTGGTAGCTAGACATGACGGCACCGTATTATCAATAGGGTTCAATTAACCCTGAATAGTAACACAGACATCTTTATCACACAATGGCAGTGAGAGTGGGTGCAATCCACACCTTCAGATATTTCAATAGCCTATTATACAAAGGTATGACTCACTGGCTGGCTGACCTGAATTAACACCTTTCAAAAGCATGTGTGCCCAGATTGCATAGCTAACAGCTTTTGATATTTGAAGACATCCTGCAAACCTGGATTATTATTAATGTCCCTTATTAATGTCTTCTGTAACATATGAATTATGATTCTTTGTCACCCTATGGCCCTAGTGGACATAAGGTGACCCTAGACATGGGAATATCTCAGACTGTCACGGTGCATTCCGTTACATCTCTCCCCTTTCGGTGGGAGACGGACACAGGTGGTAACCCCAAACGGGTTGACTCCGAAGTCCGTCAGTAGTTCCCGTCCTCCAATGCTGGTATCCATACTGTACCCCAAATAAATGGCTCCAAACTGAGCATTACTCACCCCGCCAACCTCTGCCTCTCTCAGAGAACACGCCTGCCGCTGGGGAGAAGGCAGGGTAGCTGGGCTCAGTCCATCATGCTGTTGGGGGTCTGGGCCAACTGCCCCCCCTTCCTGGGGTATACCAGTGGAGACTGAAGTCCCATCCACTGGTGCTTGGTGAAAACTCCCTGGTGCTTGCAAAGCAAAGCAGACATCCTCCTGTCCCAGCCCTGTACCATTTTCTGGGGCTGTGCCAGTGGGGACTGAAGTCCCATCCACTACCCCAGGAACCCCCTCTTCTGTTAGTGAGGAGCAGAGGCCTATGACCCTCTGCTCTGTTGCCAGCTCTTCCGCTGGGTTGCTGCGAGCGGAGACCATAGTCCCATCCACTACCACAGGATCCCCCTCTTCTGTTAGCGAGGAGCAGAGGCCTATGACACTCTGCTCTGTTGCCAGCTCTTCCGCTGGGTTGCTGTGAGTGGAGACCACAGTCCCATCCACTACCACAGGGTCCCCCTCTTCTGCTAGTTGGGAGCAGAGGCTTGGGGTACCCTGCTCTCTTGCCAGTGATTCAGCTGGGGGTAACAGCTTTACCACCTCAGCTTGTTGCTGGAGAGGGGGGCCAACCGCCCCGGCTCCCTGGAACTCCACACCATCCGCTTCGACTTTAGGGATGAAAATCTCCATATTTTCCACTGCCGATTCATCAGCCAGGAGTTCACAGTTGTCATCTGAACTTTCCTCATAGTCCCAGGCAATGGGAGCCCCACCCTGCTGCTGAGCCGAGTCTAGCAGCTGTCTGTAGGCGACCTCCAGCTCCCATTCCCGAATGGCCAGAAATTCTAAATCTTCCTGTGACCAGTGGCCTCCCGAGATATTTAATGTTTCCTCTCTGTGCTCCATTATATCCTCCAAGCGCCACTCCCGATCATCCCCAAAGTCGGGATCACTGGACATCCTCCAATACAACAATCCCAGGCCATCGTAGTCATAGCCTTCTGTGGGGCTGTCATCCGCTGACCACGGGCACTCTTGGGCTACATACCACCGGAGGGCTCTGTAGCTCTCATCCAGCTGCATCTCTGCCCGGATCAGCCTGCTTAACTCTGCTATCCACTCCTGCTTCGGTTGTTCCCCCAACAACAGCATTCGTACATCATACTGCGGCCAGTACCTTGCATAGATGGAGGGCAGGACCTTTCCTTGGTGTTGCTGCTCCAGAGCTAACGCTTCCTTCCAGAGTTGGCACCGAATCACATCCGACCATCCCAGCAGGACCTCCTCTGATACTGGTCCTCTATGCTGTATCCGCATCTCTTGTAACCTCCTTTGGAATTCCTCTTCAATGGAGACTGGTATCTGCACCTCTCCTCTCTCTTTAGTTGGTGCTGCTGTGACTTCAGCTGCTGCAGCACTTCTCCGCTGTCGCAAGGTGGCATCCACAGCCGCTATAACCCGGTCTATGATCTCCGGCGGAGGATTAGGACCATATTGTGCCAGTCCATGTTTAACAGCCCGATCAAAAAATTCTTCCTCGGGTGTCCTGTCTGTTATGCTGGGCCTCTTAGCTCTATTCATTTCGACAAGTTCTGCGATAATGTCCCTTTTCTTACGGTTGCTGGCCGGTCTGCCCCGGCTCCCCAGTAAGTCCATGAGGGAAGAGAGCTTCATCCGTTCATACAGCGTCTCCATTGTCATGTGCCCTTGTAGCCGTCCTTCTGAAGATGGAATCATCCCACTTCTGTGCCACCAATGTAACGGTTACCACCGCTTACAACCTTCCATCCAACCACGACAAGCTTATCTGACACACTCCGACAATATTGCATACACGATCCATATCCTTTCCCAGTATAAACGAGACAGCGCTCCGTTCTTGCTTCCAAAGATATGACAATTAGTATTTTCTCAGCTTCTTATATCCAGTACAGCATAATACAGTTAATCACAGGACAATGCAATCTCCACCCCCCTATTCACTCACTGAGGATAATTCTTTAATTGGTAGCTAGACATGACGGCGCCGTATTATCAATAGGGTTCAATTAACCCTGAATAGTAACACAGACATCTTTATCACACAATGGCAGTGAGAGTGGGTGCAATCCACACCTTCAGATATTTTAATAGCCTATTATACAAAGGTATGACTCACTGGCTGGCTGACCTGAATTAACACCTTTCAAAAGCATGTGTGCCCAGATTGCATAGCTAACAGCTTTTGATATTTGAAGACATCCTGCAAACCTGGATTATTATTAATGTCCCTTATTAATGTCTTCTGTAACATATGAATTATGATTCTTTGTCACCCTATGGTCCTAGTGGACATAAGGTGACCCTAGACATAGAAATATCTCAGACTGTCACGGTGCATTCCGTTACAGTCGTCCTATGTACACATACTCCAGTCTCTGCTGTGGAACTCTGCAGCTCCTCCACGGCTACCTTAGGTCTCTGTGCCGCCTCTCTGATTAATGCCCTCCTTGCCCAATCCATGAGTTTTGGTGTGCGGCCGTCTCTTGGCAGGTTTGCTGTTGTGCCATGTTCTTTCCATTTGGTTATGAAAGATTTGATGGTTCTCCTAGGGATCATCAAAGATTTTGATATTTTTGTATAACCTTACCCTGACTTGTACTTCTCAACAACATTGTCCCTTATTTGTTTGGAGAGTTTCTCGGTCTTCATGGGAGTGTTTGGTTAGTGGTGCCTCTTGCTTAGGTGTTGCAGCCTCTGGGGCCTTTCAAAAAGGTGTGTCTATGTAATGACGGGTCATGTGACACTGAGGTTGCACACAGGTGGACATCATCTCACTAATTATGTGACTTAAGAAAGTAATTGGTTGCACCAGAGCTTTTTTTGGACTTCATAACAAAGGGTATGAATACATACGCACATGTCAATTATCATATTTTTATTTCTAAAAAAGTTTAATGTAAATATTTTTCAAATTTTACATCACCAACTGAGACTATTGTGTTCTGTTCCATCACATATAATTTAGATTACAAAAAACATAAGGCTAAATGTAAAACTAAAGGCTGTAATGTAACAAAATAGAGAAAAAGCCAAGGGGGGGGGGGGTGAATACTGTAATATAATGTCCCTGTCACACACAGGCATTACAGACAGTAAGGGAAGGGGGTTAGACATTAAATGTAACCCCAGAAGGTACAGAATAACATTCTGAATGTAGGCCTGGTTCACACCAATGCAATTTCAGGTGTGATTTCAGAATCAACCAAACATCAGTCACTTACTAGTGAAAAGGGTGAAATTAGAAAGATAAAAAAAAATATATGTATAAAATGATGATAAAAAAAACACATAGAGAAAAGTCTATGAAGACAAGTCCAATAGTTCCCCAGTGACGACGTCTATGTGAGACTAAATGTGCGTCGGGAGGATAGACGCGCTGACGTCATTGCAAAACGAATACACGAACGCCCTTGTTATTATGCCTGTCTTTACCTACGAATTGTAAGTGCACATTTTGTCTTTTTAATAAACATTTATGGTTAACTGTATTAGGCTATGTGAGCTTTTTACATCTTTTTGGTGGAACGGTTGTGATCCCTGAGTATTAGACAATTATCCAGTGTCCAGCAATTATCTGAGCCGGAGGAGTGTGACTGACACCTGCAGTTTTGCGCATATAGGCTGTTTTTCAACCTGCTTCTGGTAAGCACAAAATCCTCACGGTGGTGGATCACGAGTGCTTTGTGGTGAAAATTTGGATTCATTGGGGTAGATTCATGTAGATCAGCGGATCTTTTGATCCGCGTGATCTATCTTTTTTACGATCCGCCTGCGCCAGTTTTTGAGGCAAGTGCTGTATTCATTAAGCACTTGCCTCGTAAGTAGCCCTGGCGGATCGTAACTCCCCCGGCGGAATGCAAATTCCGCGGCTAGGGGGAGTTTACTATTTAAATCGCGCGCGTCCCCGCGCCGATCGTAATGCGCCGCCGGCGAAATTTCCCAGCGTGCATTGCTTTAATTGACGTCGCAAGGACGTCATTGTGTTCGTCGTTAACGCTATTAACGTATGGCCGTATTCCCGAACGATTTACGTAAACGACGTAAAAAATTCAAAATTCGACGCGGGAATGACGGCCATACTTAACATAGGATCCGCCGCACTTACCCCGCATATAGCAGGGGTAACGATCCGCCGGAAAAAGCCGAACGCAAACGACGTAAAAAAAAAGCGACGGCCGGGCGTTCGGTTCTGAATCGGCGGTTCTCCTCATTTGCATATTCGTCGCGTAGAAAAAAAGAAGCGCCACCTAGCGGACGGCGGGAGAATGCAGCCTAAGAGCCGACAGTGTAACTCACTTACACCAGTCGGCTCTAAGGGAGATCTATGCGGAACCTGATTCGAAGAATCAGCCGCATAGATCCGAGCGTCGGATCTCACAGATCCGACGGTGTATCAGTAGATACACCGTCGGATCTCTATGTGAATCTACCCATTTATTTCTGCTGGAGCCTTCAAGTGTGTGACCTACTTTCACCTTCAGGACCCTATTGGACTTGTTTTCATAGACTTTTCTCTATGTGTTTTTTTATCATTATTTTATACATATATTTTTTTTATCTTTCTAATTTCACTTTTTCCCTAGTGACTGATATTTGGTTGATTTCAATCACTCAATTACTATTATGCCACATACACACGTCTGTTTTTCGGGTTCTAAAAAATGGGGGTCTAGAATTTTTTTTTTTTCAACCCGATCATTAAAACGGCCTTGCCTACAGACGATCGTGAAAAAAAATGCTCTAGCAAAGCGTGATGACGTACAGTACACCACGTACAATGGCACTATAAAGGGGAAGTTCCTTTAGCTGATTTTGTGTTAGTAAAAGACGATTCGCGCTTTTCTGTCTGTTACAGCGTGATGAATGTGCTTACTCCATTATGAACACTAGTTTTACCAGAACGAGCGCTCCCGTCTCATAACTTGCTCCTGACAATGCGCGTTTTTTTCCAGTCGTTAAAGCCCACACACGACCATTTTTTACAACCCTAAGACCGACAAACCACAAAAACGTTGTGAAAAAATGGAGCATGCTCAAATTTTTTTTTGCCCATTTTTTAGAGCGTGAAAAATGCTCTGAAGCCCACACACGATCGCTTTTAACCACTTAACCCCCGGACCATATTGCAGCCCAAAGACCTGAGCACTTTTTGTGATTCGGCACTGCGTCGCTTTAACTGATAATTGCGCAGTCGTGCGAAGTGGCTCCCAAACAAAATTGGCGTCCTTTTTTTCCCCACAAATAGAGCTTTCTTTTTTTTTGCGCTATAAACAAAAATAGAGCGACTATTTTGAAAAAAATTCAATATTTTTTACAATTTGCTATAATAAATATCCCCCAAAAATATATATAAAAAAAAAATTGTTTTCCTCAGTTTAGGCCGATACGTATTCTTCTACATATTTTTCGTAAAAAAAAAATCGCAATTAGCGTTTATTGATTGGTTTGCGCAAAAGTTATATCGTTTACAAAATAGGGGGTAGTTTTATGGCATTTTTATTAATATATATTTTTTTATACTAGTAATGGCGGCGATCAGCGTTTTTTTTTCAGTACTGCGATATTATGGCAGACACTTCGGACACTTTTGACACATTTTTGGGACCATTGGCATTTTTATAGCGATCAGTGCTATAAAAATGAATTGGATTACTATAAAAATGCCATGGGCAGTGAAGGGGTTAACACTAGGGGGCAGGGAAGGGGTTAAGTGTGTTTCTGGGTGTGTTCTAACTGTATGGGGAGGTGGCCTCACTGAAGGAAATCACTGATCTTCTGTTCATACATTGTATGAACAGAAGATCAGCGTTTCCCCCGCTGACAGGATCGGGAGCTATGTGTTTACACACAAAGCTCCCGGTCCCCGCTCTGTACCGAGCGATCGCGTGTGCCCAGCGGGACTCGGGGGCGAGCGGGGACTCGCATGCGCGCCGCCGCACGCGCCCCCTAGTGACCGCAAAGTAGCCGACGTAGAGCTACCGGCTCTCGCCCAGGAGAGCCGACCTTCCCCCATTATTATGACGGCGGCTGCTCGGCAAGTAGTTAATGACATTAAAAAAAAAACATTGATTATGATTTTTTACGTTTATTCCACATTTTAAACTGCTGCTGATTTATTATTACCGTATTTATCGGCGTAAAACACGCACCCAACTTTAAGAGGGAAGTTTCAGGGAAAAAAACGTTCCACAGCCCCCTGCACAGTTTACCCTCTATTTTTAGGGTAAAAAAGTTAGTGTTATACACCAATAGATACAGTATTTATTTACACCTTTGTTAGCACAGTATTTCACTTGTTTTCTTTTTTTTCTTTGTGATTACAGAATCTCATTACAATAGAAATCATAATATTTTCGATGGTGTCCATTTACATCAATGCTGTGCTGCACAATTTTGGAAAAGGTTCTTGTACTACTTTGATGCGATTAACCACTTAAGGACCGGACCAATATGCTGCTAAATGACCCAAGGGGTTTTTACAATTCGGCACTGCGTCGCTTTAACAGACAATTGCGCGGTCGTGCGACGTGGCTCCCAAACAAAATGTGCGTCCTTTTCTTCCCACAAATAGAGCTTTCTTTTGATGGTATTTGATCGCCTCTGTGATTTTCATTTTTTGCGCTATATACAAAAATAGAGCGACATTTTTGAAAAAAAAAACAATATTTTTTACTTTTTGTTATAAGAAAAATCAAATAAACTAAATTTTAGTCAAACATTTAGGCCAAAATGTATTTAGCCACATGTCTTTAGTAAAAAAAAAAAAATAGCAATAAAAAAAAAAAAAATAGCTACCTAGCAGGAACAGCGAAACTAATACAGCGATTAGAAAAATTATCGCTTAGAGACACTGGCAATAGGGAGTGAAAGGGTTAACTAGGGCGGTGATCAAGGGTTTAAACCTTTATTAGGGGGGGTACGGGGCTACCCTGGACCTAACACTAACTGCCTGTCACACTAACTGCCTATCACACTGACACTAAATGCAGTGATCAGTACATATATGATCACTGCATTCAGTGACACTGTGACAGGGGGGTGATCGCAAGGGGTTAATGTGCCTATGTGTGTTGGGTGTCAGTGTAGTATTGTGCAGACTCACTGTGTGATATCTTCTCTCCTCAGCGGTGGTTGAAAATACAGCCGAGAGGAGAGATTACATCACTTCCCCCTTCCTGTGTTTACACAGGCAGAGGAAGTGACACGCAGGGGAAGCGCACGGATTGGCTGGGAGCGATCCGGAGGGGGCGGACAAAAACGAACAGCCGCCCCCTCATCCCGGATCGCTCAGACAGCCACGGGGACTGCCGCAGGTACCGGGGGGGGGGGTCCCGATCGGACCCCCGACCCACGTCTAGGCAGGGACGTACACGTACGCCAATGTGCCTGTACGTGTCATTCTGCCGACGTAAATGTACATGCAGCGGTCCTTAAGTGGTTAATAGTGCAATTTTGGCCCCTTAGATATGTGTGAGCCACATCCAAAACGCAACCAAGTTGCACTAGATAATTACATAATTACTCTGAAAATTGGATCAAAATCGCATTGCCATGGTATAAACCTAACCTTAGTGTATTAAAAAAACTGTTGCTCTGTGTTTCCCATGCCCTCCTTCCTTTATCCATTAACATGCAGATTACGATCCTTTTAGTGCATGCATTTAGAGTGGTCCCATCATCAGGCATACTTTGCCTTCTAAGTGAATGCAGGTTATAAAAATACACAGTTCACTGTATAGCAGACTGTCAGAAGCTGCTTGATGATCCTGTGTTTGTGGAGCCAGCCCATCCATCCATCTAGCGCAGGGATATGCAATTAGTGGACCTCCAGCTGTTGCAAAAACTACAAGTCCCATCATGCCTCTGCCTCTGGGTGTCATGCCTGTGGCTGTCAGCCTTGCTATGCCTCATGGGACTTGTAGTTCTGCAACAGCTGGAGGTCCGCTAATTTCCTATCCCTGATCTAGCGGATCTTTCCCTGGTCAGGGCTCTCTATTGGAGGAACTGCTTGACGCTTATGATTTATCTTTTTATATACTATATATTGTAAACCTTCCACTACAACTTTAGCTCTTTTAAATCTTTATAGCAAAGGCAGGTTATCGCTGCCTGTGAAAGTTCACTCACTTTTTTTATTGCCATAGAAATCGTCCTTTACTGTTCAATGACATCAGCCGTGCTTGTGCATTTTGTACGTTGTTTAACGGCACACAATAGGACAGATTAAGATATAATCGCGTAACTTTCCGGCGGCGTAGCGTATCTCATTTACACTACGCCACCGTAACTTTGAGAGGCAGGTGCCGTATTCACAGAGAACTTGCGCCCAAAGTTACGGCGGCGTAGTGTAAATGTGCAGGTGTAAGCCCGCGTAATTCAAAGTAGGCTGGTAGTGGGCGTGTTGTATGTAAACTAATCGTGACCCCACGTAAATGATGCGCCGAACGAACTGCGCATGCGCCGGCCGTGGACGTATCCCAGTGCACATGCTCCAAAATCACGTCGGAAATATTCAATGATATCGACGTGAACGTAACTTACACCCAGCCCCATTCCCGAACGACTTACGCAAATGACGTACAATTCGACGCTGTTCCGACGTCCATACTTGCGCCTCATATAGCAGGGGTAACTTTACGCCGGTTGAACACCTACGTAAACGACGTATATCAATATGATAGGCTCAACTACGTTTGTGAATCGGCGTATCTACCTAACTTGCATATCCAACACGTAAATCTACGGAAGCGCCGCCTAGCGGCCAGCGTAAATATGCAGTTAAGATCCGACGGCGTAAGAGACTTACGTCGGTCGGATCTTGCCTAAATTCCGGCGTATCCGATTCTTTGAATCAGGCGCCGAGATACGAGGGCACTGATTCAGACTTACGACGGCGTATCTGAAGATACGCCATCGTAAGTCCTTTCTGAATCTGGCCCTATGTGTTCCGTTTCCGTCTCCTCTACTTACCTGTGTCCTGTCGAGAAATGCCCCCTATCAAAAAATGCACAGCCGCGACTGCGCATGCGCCATACAAATGCGCAGAACGGACCCTTAGAATAGCTGAGTTTACGATCAGCTGTTGTTTAGCGTTGCTGAGGCACGTTCATGTAGGAGAGGGGCGGATATTTACATGAAGGGGGCAGATATTTCAATAATGGGCAGTGCTGGGGGCGTAATTTGTCGATGGCCAAACAAATCTGCTAAAGAAATCTTTATCTAATATAGAAAAAGCCGCCCTTCAATTCACTAAACAAGTGTTCAATAAAATAACAGATAAAGATTTATTTTGCAGATTTTTTTGCTCGTCGATAAGAATTTTGCCTCCAACACTGCTCATCATTGAAAAATCCGACCCCTTCAAGAAAAATACGTCCCTTACCTACATGAACGTGCCTCGGCCACGCGAGACAACAGCTGATCGCAAACTCAGCTGTTCTGTGGCCACTATTCCATAGCCGGGCACTTCTCGACAGTACACCGAGTCATTGGCTTCCTCTGAGAACGGCACAGAGAGAAGCCTCACAATGCTGTACTTGCAAATGAGTTGCCGTCATCAATGGCTTAGCTCTGTTGCCGTAGAGGCTTGGTTTTGACGCTATGGTGCATGCGTGAGATTTGGACAGGCAAAGAAAGGGAGGAAATGGCGTCCACAAAAGATTCAAGAAACAGAAGTATGAATGTTGCAGCCAATATACGACAAACTAAAACCTCACAACCCCAATCGCGTTCTGCGATCCACCAACCAAAATCTACTTCAGATACCCAAAGCCAGATACAAGTCTAAAGGAGAAAGAAGATTTGAAGTCCAGGGACCAAGACTATGGGACCCTTTACCAGCCAGCATTCGGCTGGAGGAGAACCATTTGGTCTTCAGGAGAAAGATCAAAACCCATCTCTTCTGAGAAATGGACACCAAGCGCCCAGAGGCGATTCAGTTAGCATGTGCAGTGCTATATAAGTTTCTCACTCACTCAATACCCGGAAGACAAGAAATCATAAAATTGCATTTTTGGGCTATTTAAATGTGTGGATCTTTGTAATACTTAAAGAGGAAGTAAAGCCTTTCGGTAAAAAATAAAATAAAATAAAAATACACCCTGAAAGAAAAAGGCATAATGAGCTAGTATGCATAGCATACTAGCTCATTATGAATTATTTACCTGAGATCGAAGCCCCCTAAGCCAGTGGTTCTCAACCTCTCTAATGCAGTGACCCCTTGATTACATTTCCCAAGTTGTGGGGACCCCTAACAGTAAACTTATTTTCGTAGCGTGGGTTGTCAGCACCCAAGGAAAGACAAGTAATTTGCGCCCCTAACCCACGGATATTTAGTGCTCCCTGAGTCCCTTCCACTCATACAGTATTAAAACCCCTTATGGTACATTTAAGGGATGTACCACTCTCTATTTCTTTGTTCTCCTTTATTTCCCTTTTATCTCTATCCTAATTTCTTGTTTTTTTTCCCTCCATCCCTCTCTCTAGCCGTCTTTCTTGTTATTTCTCTTATTCTTTCTCTCCCTTTTTCTTAGTTCATCCCCCCCCCCCCCCTTTCCTCTCCCTTCCATGTAGTCTCTTTATTTTGTCGTCCTCATCTTACTTCTTGGTTGGTGGAATGGGATGAGTGGCAGAGCTGGTGGGGAGTTGGGATGAGTGGCAGAGCTGGTGGTGAGTTGGGATGAGTGGCAGAGCTGGTGGTGAGTGTAATCAGTGGCAGTGCTTGGGGGAGTTCTGATCAGTCAACTTAGGTGCTCTTAATCAAGGTCATCTGCCCATCTGAGAACTGTAGTGGGGACTTTTAATGGCAACTATAATCACAGGTAGTGTTACGCACTGTGTTTTAGACATGTGCATTTTTTTTCGTTAGAATGCATTTTCGTCCAAAATCATTTTAACAAACGATAACGAAAGCGCAAGAAACGAAAACCGAAAGATCCGACATAAAAAATGCTTTATTTTCTTTTTTGTTGCGGTAAAAATTTGATAAAGAGGGATTCCACATTATAGGGAAAAGATTCGACATTATAGGGAAAAGATTCGACACTATAGAAATAATAGATTCGCCATTACAGGGAATAGATTTCGATTAATGAGAAAATAGATTTGTCATTATTACTAGTCATATAACATTAGAATTCTTGTAGGCGGAATTTTCAAACGGAAATGTACGATTCGACGTTCCGTCGAATATTCTTTTGACTATTCGACAGAAAACAAGTATTATTGGATTTTCGGACGAAAGCTATTCCCCAACGAAAAACAAAATAAACCAAAACGATTTTCGGGAGTAACTAAATACATTTATTTTCCAAACGAAAACGAAAAAACAAAACAAAATATTCCAGTCTGCACATGTCTACTGTGTTTCTGACTTTGTGGTGTCTCAGAGCAGTGACACCTATGCCGAAATCAGGAGATAGGGTCTCTTTCGACCCCTCCTACTTCACACTCCTCACCAGTCAGCTGACCTCTAGTCTCTGCCCCCCACCTATGCTGTGAACTGAATGAATAAGAGGCTGAGTGGGTGGCTGGGTGTTTTAGAAACAGCCCAGCTGGGCAGCCACAGGCCCCAGTGACAGCCCTGCTGGGTGGCCACGAAGAGGCTGGGAGAGTGATGCTGGATTCAGGAACAGCCCAGGATTTGGGGACCCCTGGCAAATCGTCATTCAACCCCCGAGGGGGTCCCGACCTCCAGGTTGCGAACCACTGCCCTAAGCGGTCCTCGTTCCCCTCCTCCGTCACCGCCATCTTTTCCAGAGTGACTTCCAGGTATCGCACGCGCACGGGAACTGCCACTAATGGCAATGAACGCCGCTAGAAGCAGCACGCTCAGTGCACCTGTGCACCATAGACACCGGTGCCTGTCCTAAGGTTTAGGAGATATTTCTTGTACCTACAGGTAAGCCTTAATCTAGGCTTGCCTGTAGGAAAAGTGGTCTGTAAGGGTTTATAAACACTTTAAAGCATATTTATATGTATATAAAAAAAATGACTTCCTCTTTAACTTCTTTGGGCCTCTTAATGCACTAAAGCATAGAAAAAATGGACGTCATATTTTTCAAAGCTCTCTGCAGTTCAATAGGAAGAGTCACTATTTTCATTACGAAAAACCTGGACACATGTTTAGCACATCAAAGTGCATGCGTTAGGACACCGCAGTGTAAACAGACCTTTATACTCTGCTGATGATTCACTATGGGCCAGATTCAGAAAGGACTTACGACGGCGTATCTCCAGATACGCCGTCGTAAGTCCGAATGAGTGCCGTCGTATCTCGGCGCCTGATTCAAAGAATCAGATACGCCGGAGTTTAGGCAACATCCGACCGACGTAAGTCTCTTACGCCGTCGGATCTTAACTGCATATTTACGCTGGCCGCTAGGTGGCGCTTCCGTAGATTTACGCGTCGATTTTTTGCAAATTAGGTAGATACGCCGATTCACGAGCGTAGTTGAGCCCGTCGTATTGATATACGTTGTTTACGTAGGCGTTCGACCGGCGTAAAGTTACCCCTGCTATATGAGGCGCAGCCCATGTTAAGTATGGATGTCGGAACAGCGTCGAATTGTACGTCGTTTGCGTAAGTCGTTCGGGAATGGGGCTGGGTGTAAGTTACGTTCACGTCGATATCAATGAATGTTTCCAACGTAATTTTTGAGCATGCACACTGGGATACGTCCACGGCCGGCGCATGCGCAGTTCATCGGCGCGTCATTTACGTGGGGTCACGATTAGTTTACATACAACACGCCCACTACCAGCCTACTTTGAATTACGCGGGCTTACGCCTGCACATTTACACTACGCCGCCGTAACTTTGGGCACAAGTTCTTTGTGAATACGGCACCTGCCTCTCAAAGTTACGGCGGCGTAGTATAAATGAGATAGGCTACGCCGCTAGAAAGTTATATATATATGTATGTATGTATGTATGTATGTATGTATGTATAGCGCCCTCTACCATAGGTAGGTGTTAGAGTTGAGATATTTTTGTGATAGCTGGCAGGCAGGTAAATTTAGACAGGCCTATGCTGCATGCTAGGCCTGCTTGTTTTGATATTGGGGGCAGGGAGTGATTAGTGTAGCAGTAGGTGTAACCACCTGTCCTTCAGCGAGAATGTTCTGGAAGAGGGGCAGGGCTGGGAATTTAAGTGACAGGGAGCTCCTGTGAGGACCCTGATCAATCCCTATTTGGAATTGGTAGGGCGGTTTTGTGGATACAGCCGAATCTAAACAAAAGAGCAAGGGGCCCCAGGCAGAGCACCTTGTCCCGGCATTAATCAGTAAAATGGCCTCTTCCCCACAACCCCCGGCCTGATGGTTGTGGGAGTGCGGGCGTTATCTTATCGGAATCTTGAAAAATAAAGTGTCTGAAAACCACCTTCCATTAATTTTAGTGTAACTTTTCACACTGGGGCTGCTTGCGGGACATTAGGAAAAGCCCTGTAGGCAGCATCTTTGCGGCGGTTTGGAATTGGTGTATACACCACTCCCAAAACGCCTTGCCTATTGAAATGAATGGGCAATGCCTGTAAAGTGCAAAGGGGAGGATGTCTATTCACAGCCTCCCGACAATGTAGGTCCGTGCTGTAGATGTCATTCGGCTGTATCGCGGATTGGGAAGTGGTTAACCACTTAAGGACCCCCTACCGAAGATATACGTCGTCAGAATGGCACAGCTGTGCACAATCACGTACCTGTTTGTGTCTCTTTAAGGCCCAGCCGTGGGGTCGCGAGCGACCCGGTCCGAAGCTCCATGACTGCGCCCACGGGACCCGCGGACCCGATCGCCACTGGTGTCCCGCGACTGGTCACCAGAGCTGAAGAACGAGGAGAGGTGAGTGTAAACACACCTTCCCTGTTATTCATTATGGCAGTGTCATTGATTGTCTGTTCCCTGATACAGGGAAAGACGATCCCTGACATCACACGTCCAGCCCCGCCCCCTACAGTTAGAAACACATATGTGGTCACACTTAACCCCATACAGCGCCCCCTAGTGGTTAACTCCTAAACTGCAATTGTAATTTTCACAGTAATCCGTGCATTTTTATAGCACTTTTTGCTGTGAAAATGACAATGGTCCCAAAAATTGGTCAAAATTGTCTGATGTGTCCGCCATAATGTCGCAGTCACGAAAAAAATCGCCGATAGTAGTTAGTAGTAAAAAAAAAATATTAATAAAAATACAATAAAACTATCCCCTATTTTGTAAACGCTATACATTTTGCGCAAACCAATCGATTTTTGTTTTACCTAAAATAGGTAAAAGAATACGTTTTATACGTAAACTGAGGGAAAATATTTTTTCAAAATGATTAACCACTTAAGACCCGGACACATACGCTGCTAA
Source organism: Rana kukunoris (assembly GCA_029574335.1). Classification (NCBI taxonomy): domain Eukaryota; kingdom Metazoa; phylum Chordata; class Amphibia; order Anura; family Ranidae; genus Rana; species Rana kukunoris. The sequence continues at coordinate 37,632,305 of CM056056.1, read as the reverse complement.
ATGACCCAAGGTGTTTTTACAATTCGGCGCTGCGTCGCTTTAACAGACAATTGCGCGGTCGTGCGACGTGGCTCCCAAACAAAATTTGCGTCCTTTTCTTCCCACAAATAGAGCTTTCTTTCGGTGGTATTTGATCGCCTCTGCGATTTTTATTTTTTGCGCTATAAACTAAAATAGAGCCACAATTTTGAAAAAAAACAAATTTTTTTTACTTTTTGTTATAAAAAAAATCAAATAAACTAAATTTTAGTAAAACATTTAGGCCAAAATTAATTCAGCCACATGTCTTTAGTAAAAAAAAAAATCGCAATAAAAAAAAATAGCTACCTAGCGGGAACAGCGACACTAATACAGCGATCAGAAAAATGATTGCTTAGTGACGCTGGCAATAGGGAGTGAAAGGGTTAACTAGGGCGGTGATCAGGGGGTTAAAACTTTATTAGGGGGGGTGGGGGGGCTATCCTGAACCTAACACTAACTGTTTTTTACACTGCCTGTCACACTGACACTAAATGCAGTGATTAGATCACTGCATTCAGTGACTCTGTGACAGGGGGGTGGGGGGGGGCGATCACAAGGGGTTAATTTGCCTATGTGAGTGTGTGTCAGTGTTGTGTTGGTGCACACTTACTTGTGATGTCTTCTCTCATCAGCAGCGCTGGGAAACAGCGCTGCGATGAGAGATTACATAATTTCCTCCTTCCTGTGTAAACACAGGAGGAGGAACTGACACGATGGGAGCGCGCTCCCATTGGCTGGGAGCGATCGCGGGGGGGCGGAAATCACGGACATCCGCCCGCTCGTCGGCGATCGCTCCCAGAGGCAGGGGGACCCCCGCACGCCGCGGAGGGGGTCCCGATGGGACCCCCGAACCGCACGAAGGCGGGGACGTAAATTTACGCCCTTGTGCCTGTACGAGCCATTCTGTGGCCGTATATGTGCGTGCGGGGGTCCTTAAGTGGTTAACCACTTAAGACCCGGACCAAAATGCAGGTAAAGGACCTTGCCCCTTTTTGCAATTCGGCACTGCGTCGTTTTAACTGACAATTGCGCGGTCGTGCGACGTGGCTCCCAAACAAAATTGGCGTCCTTTTTTCCCCACAAATAGAGCTTTCTTTTGGTGGTATTTGATCACCTCTGCGGTTTTTATTTTTTGCGCTATTTTGCGACAATTTAAAAAAAATTCAATATTTTTTACTTTTTGCTATAATAAATATCCCCCAAAAATATATAAAAAAACATTTTTTTTCCTCAGTTTAGGCCGATACGTATTCTTCTACATATTTTTGGTAAAAAAAAAATCGCAATAAGCGTTTATCGGTTGGTTTTTGCAAAATTTATAGCGTTTACAAAATAAGGGATAGTTTTATTGCATTTTTATAAATTTTTATTTTTTTACTACTAATAGCGGCGACGATCCTTTTTATGTTTGTTGTTAAAATAGTCTGACCAAGTGTATGTAGCTTAACATTACTATTGTTAAGCCCCATACACTTGGTCAGACTATTTTAACAACAAACATAAAAACAATCGTTTTCCGATCGTTCTCAGAAAATTGGTTCGTTTTTTAAACTGCATCAGAAAACCATTTTTGGGTTCAGAAGTCTGGCCAACTGATCTCCCTTCAGATGAAAATCCACAGAAAAGTTTATTAGGCTTTACTGTACAAGTGTACTCACTACTCAGCACAAAAGAGAAGCTGCTTTCAGTCACTGAGGCTGGCCATACATGTTCAATTTTCTTGTACAATTTTCTTTTAGATTTACCAAAAACCATATATGAGGTCAAACTAAACAACACTTTCAATTGTATGCAACCAGGCAGGCCCTTGCACTACATAGCTGAAGGTAAACCTAAAGAAAATTGCACAGAAAATTGTATCATGTATGGCCAGCCTAACTCTCTGGCCATTAAAAAAAACATAAACAAAAGATTTGCATTTGAACACGTTTCTTTTGTTATTTTCGTATGTTGATATGACACCTATAACAAAAAATTTGCCTTCAGTTTTTTGAATACACAGAAAAAAGAAAAAGGAATTAATATAATGAAATTCTTTTGTTATAGATGTCATTGAACAATGAACATACAACTGAAAACGAACACAAAACGGATTCAAACAAAATACACAATGCAAACCTCTTGATACAGATTTCATTTTCGTTATTTTGCCATTTTCGTTTTGTCGTTTTTTCCCCTTCGGATCGTTCGTTCGTATTTGCGGTCGTTCGTTATGCGGCTAATCCGTTATCCCGTCGTTTTCGTATTTTGGTGCTTTACCATTTTCGTATGTACACATTATCCCGCGGGTACGAAAATGAACATTTTCGTACGAAAATAACATTCGTACGAACGGGAATGCACATATCTAATATATACGTTGATGTGCCCAGCCGTGCCATTCTGCTGACGTATAAGTGCAGTAGGCGGTCCTTAAGTGGTTAAAAATAGATCAAAATCAATCATATAATGTGCCTGCAGGTTAGTTTCACTTTTGAACTAGCTTCATGTTTCTGCGAAGTAGAAATAGACACACAGAACAAAAAACAAATCCAGGGCAGTGTTTTGTTTTTAAAATTAATCTGATTGGTTCTGGGAAGTTTTAGACACACAGTAATGACAGCTCAGACCACCGTGAGAAAGCTCCCAGCACTGTGGTTATAAGGAAACAGACAAGCAGGAAGTGTGGAGAACAGAGCAGGATTACAGCAACTTCAAAGCAAAAATGAATGAGGACATGAAACCAGTACTGCAGTAAGGTAAAGGAAGCTATTTAGCTAAAAAAAAAAAGGGATTTTTAAATACAGCTTACCTGTAAAATCCTTTTCTTGGAGTACATCACGGGACACAGAGCGGCATATTCATTACTATATGGGTTATATGGAGTACCTTCAGGTGTGGACACTGGCAATCTCAAACAGGAAGTCCCCTCCCTATATAACCCCCTCCCCTAGAGGGAGTCCCTCAGTTTTGTAGCAAGCAGTATGCCTCCCAAAATGTTTCCCCAAAAGAGGGGTGGGAGCTCTGTGTCCCGTGATGTACTCCAAGAAAAGGATTTTACAGGTAAGCTGTATTTAAAAATCCCTTTTTCTTTCTCGTACATCACGGGACACAGAGCGGCATATTCATTACTATATGGGATGTCCGAAAGCAATGCTCCATGAGGGGAGGGAGACATCTTCCAAAGAAGGATTCAATTTAGAGGTATACTCAAATAATAATAATAATTCCAACTTAGTCAAGAAAAAACTTTTTTTTTTTTCTTTTTTTTTTTTTTTTTTTTTTTACAACCAAGGGTGCTTCTGATCCCGAGGATCTTAAACTGCAGCCTGTAGTACTGCCTGTCCAAAGGCAGAATCCCCATTCCTTCTCACGTCTAGTTGATAAAACTTTGTAAACGTGTGGACTGATGACCACGTCGCCGCCTTGCATATCTGAGCCATAGAGATCTGATGGTGTGCTGCCCAGGAGGCGCCCATGGCCCTGGTAGAATGGGCCTTTACCGACAAAGGAGGAGGCAACCTCTTCAAACCGTAGGCTTGAATGATTAATTGTCTAATCCATCTCGAGATGGTGGATTTTGCAGCTGCCTGCCCCTTCTTGGGGCCATCTGGTAGAACGAATAACACATCTGTCTTCCGGATCTTTTCTGTAGCTTTAAGATAGGCCTTCATGGCCCGGACAATATCCAAGGTATGCAACAACCCCTCCTTTCTAGATGTGGGTTTTGGAAAGAAGGATGGAAGTACCAAATCCTGGTTCAAGTGAAATTTGGATATAACCTTTGGTAGAAAGGAAGGATGGGGCCGGAGAACTGCCCTGTCCTTATGCAGAACGAGATATGGTTCCTTACACGATAAGGCTGCTAATTCTGACACTCTCCTGGCCGAAACTATGGCGACCAAGAAAACCAACTTTCTTGTCAGTAAGACTAAAGGAATCTCAGCCAACGGCTCAAAGGGTTGTTTCTGTAGAGTGGACAGGACAAGATTTAAGTCCCATAGACAAATTGGTGACTTGACAGGAGGATTAATACGCAAGACCCCCTGTAAGAAGGTCTTTACCAGCGAGTGGGTGGCCAGCGGCCTCTGAAACCACACTGACAGAGCTGAGATCTGTCCCTTGATTGTGCTTAGTGCCAGGCCTTTATCCACTCCTAGCTGGAGAAAACTTAACACCCTATCAATAGTATATTTGCGGGAATTCCATCTTTTGGATTCACACCAGCCTACGTAGTTCCTCCACACCCTGTAATAAATCACCCTGGAGACCGGCTTTCTAGCCCTAATCAGGGTAGGAATTACCTGCCTAGACAGACCTCTACCCCTGAGAATCAGGGATTCAGCCTCCAGGCCGTCAAATTTAGACGCTGTAATGTAGGGTGGAGGATCGGGCCTTGTGAGAGTAGGTCTGGTTGTAGAGGAAGAGTCCAAGGGTCTCCCACTGCCATCTTCAGGACTAGTGAGTACCAAGTCCTCCGGGGCCAAGCCGGAGCTACTAGAATGACTGGCTTGTGCTCCACTCTGATCCTGCGCAACAGGCGAGGGAGTAACTGTAGCGGAGGGAATGCATATAGAAGTTTGAATTGATGCCAAGGGCAAACCAACGCATCGGTTCCGCAGGCCATAGGATCCCTCGCTCGAGACATGAACCTGTCTAGTTTCTTGTTGAACCTGGATGCCATTATATCTACGTCCGGCATTCCCCACCTCTGGCAGATTGTCTGAAAGACCTGGGGATGCAGAGACCACTCCCCTGGCAACAGACTCTGGCGACTTAAGAAGTCTGCCTGCAGGTTGTCCACTCCGGGAATGAATATCGCCGAAATGCAGGGTACATGAACCTCTGCCCACTGAAAAATCAAGCTCACCTCCCTCTGAGCGGCCTGACTCCTGGTTCCCCCTTGGTGGTTTATGTATGCCACCGCCGTGGCATTGTCTGACTGGATTCTCACCGGGAACCCCTTTAATCTGGAGGTCCATGCCAGAAGGGCTAGGCGAGCAGCTCTGATCTCCAAGATATTGATGGGGAGCTGCCTCTCTGCTTTCACCCAAGTTCCCTGGCGAGAGAACCCCTCGAAGACCGCCCCCCAGCCTGCCAGGCTGGCGTCTGTGGTAACTACCTTCCAGACAACAGGGCTGAAGGATTTTCCCTTTAGAAGATTCTGGGGGTTCAACCACCAGGCCAGGCTTTGTCGGACCCTTGATAATAGCGTCAAAGGGGACTCTAAGGCATGTGCCCTCTTGCCCCAGGCTGCTAGAATGGCTGCCTGTAGGACGCGAGTGTGGATCTGAGCGTATGGTACTGCCTCGAACGTGGCCACTAGCTTGCCTAGTACTCGCATACACAGGCGAATAGTTGGTTTTTTCTTGTTTAGAACCAACTGAACCAACCCCTTGATAGCCTCGATCTTTACAAGGGGCAGGAACACCCTTTGCTGTTCTGTGTCTAACCTCATGCCAAGGTATTCCAACTGCTTTGTAGGCTGGAACGCTGACTTTCCCCGGTTTAGGACCCAGCCGAATCCTTCGAGGTACCGAACCGTGAGGTTTACTGCCTGTTGCAGACCCGGCCGTGAGTGATCTATGATTAAAAGGTCGTCCAAGTATGCTAGGACTGTGACCCCTTGGATCCTTAAATTGGCCAGAACTGGGGCTAGGATCTTCGTGAATACCCGGGGGGCCGTGGCCAGCCCGAAGGGGAGCGCCCTGAATTGGAAGTGTCGCTGCCCCACCGCGAAGCGTAAAAATCTTTGATGCGACTGAAAGATTGGTACATGAAGGTAAGCATCCTTTATGTCTATGGAGGCCAGAAAATCGTCCCTCTGAAGCGCGGCGGCTGCTGACCGGATGGATTCCATCCGGAAGGAACGAACCCTTAGGTAACCGTTTAACCTCTTTAGGTCCAAGATTGGCCTGACATCGCCGTTGGGCTTTGGTATGACAAAGAGATTGGAATAGAAACCTAGCCCTTGCTCTTGGGCTGGCACCTCTATTATTACGTCCTGGCAAAGCAGGTGATCCAAAGCTGCCAGCAATGAGGCCTTCCTTGCTGGATCCTTTGGTAGCCTTGATTCTTGAAAATGAGGCGGAGGACACCTTAGAAACTCCAGTCTGTAGCCTGTGGTTACAGATGCCCGGACCCATTTGTCGGGGATCTTGGCTTCCCAAACTTCTGAGAAGAAACAAAGCCTTCCCCCCACCCGCGAGAGTGGGGGCGCCCCTTCATAAGGCAGACTTAGGGGCTGTCTTTGTCGGCTTGCGATACCATGGCCTCTTACCCCCAGGGGCCTGTCCCTGCGATCTACTGTTAACGTTGGATCGTGCAGGCGGCCGTCGATACTGCCTGGAATTTGAGGGCCCCGAGACAGGAAAGAGCTGCCTTTTAAATGTAGGACCCCGGAATGTCTTTTTGACCGGTAAAAGGGTACTCTTGCCACTTGAAATAGTCTGAATATATTTATCCAGATCCTCTCCGAAGAGTCGTCCTCCATGGAAGGGAAACCCTGCCAGAAGCTTTTTGCATGGGGGCTCCGCCGCCCAGTTCTTCAACCATAAGAGCCTTCTCATGTGCACCAAAAATAGTGATAAACGAGAGGCCTGCTGGATGGAATCTTTTATAGCATCTACAGCAAAACACAGAGCTCTGGGAATGTCAGAAAACTCTTATGCTTGTTGGGTAGGCATGTCCTTTAACATTTCTTTTGTCTGGTCTTTTAACGCCTGACAAACTCCAATTGCAGCCACAGCTGGCTGTACCACTGCTCCTGCCGTAGCAAAGGATGCTTTTAAAAGTGTCGCTAACCGTTTATCAACCGGATCTTTAAACATATGTATGTTTTCCACCGGGCAAGTTAGTGATTTATTCACACATGAGATGGCTGCATCCACTACTGGGAGCCTCCACCTCTTGGAGAATTTTTCCTCCATGGGGTAAATGACCACAAATCTTTTCGGTGGCAGAAAAATCCTGTCCGGCCGTACCCAATCCCGAAAGATCAATTCCTCCAAGAGAGGATGGACTGGAAAAACTGCGTTGCTTAACGGAGCTTTCAAAGAGCCCAGAGAGGATACCAGAGGAACCTGAGGCTCTGGCAATGGTAAACTAAATGCCGAGCGGACCATGTCCGTCAAAGACTGTACCCACAGTCTTTCTGTCTGGGAGTCTGAAAATGGTTCCTCAGAGGCAGATCCTTCAATCCCTGAACCCTCTTGGTTCAGGTCTAGTTGATCCTCCTGTGATTCCAATTCCTCCGGAGAGAGAATCTCAGCATCTGAGGATACACCTCTTGGTGATGGGGATCTAACCCGTTTCTTACCAGGAATAGCTCTAGCGATAAATGCTGCTATTCTCTCTTCTAGCCCCCCTAGGGATACGGCTAGCGTCTCCTCTGTGATAAACACAGGGCTGGGCTGATCTGGGCCAGCCTCCGCACCAGATCCCCCTAATGGCTCATCCAAGGCGCCCTTTATGTTAATAAGTTGCGGGGAAAGTATTGGCATATCATCAGAATCAGAGGGGGAACCCCTTTGTTTTTTGGTCTTTTTTGTACCCTTTGACCCCGAACCTTTGGAAGCCATAATACAAAATCGAGGGACTCCGCCAACAACAACAGACTGTAGTGGCCAGGAGTACAAAACCAGAGCTTAGGGGACAATAGATCACTAATGCCCAAAAACTGATGGGGCCCCGTATGTTTTTCTTTTTTTTTTTTTTTTTTAAATATATATTATATATATATATATATTTTTTTTTAAAACATACAGTGACCCCAAACTTAGTTTGCCAGCCTCCAACCTGCTGCAAAAAGGGGAATTTCTTGGCTTAACAAAAAAGGCATTGGAACACAGTCCAGCATGTACTACCCCTCTTCCGCCACCGGGAGTCACTGTTCTGCCGCTCTGCGTCCTCTCCTTCTGAAATCAGCCTCAGACTGAGCACTGACAATGCCTGCTGATCTATAACAGCACAAGGCGCGCCCCTGTATGACGCCGCAGGCACGCCCCCCCCGCCCTCCTCTCTGAACGGCGCGAAAAACGTCTATAAGACGTGCGCGCGCACGCGCGCGCGCGCGTATGCCGGAACAGGAGGAACATGGAGGAGCCGCGCTGCTGGAGACCCAGGACTGCAGTATCAGGCGGCAGATTCAAACCCCCGGCCAGGTAGGACTCTCCAAAAGGCCCCATAGGGATCCTTACTAGTCCTAGGAAGAAAGCAGCAGGTTAGCTAGCAACACATTCTTAGACAGGGGAACCTAGTGATGGGGGAAAAAAGGGGTCATCCTGTCTTTCTCAGACATAGTGAGCAAGGTTGCCAATGCAGAGCATACTTAGGCTATCCCCCCTTTTAGGTTACCCCGGAGAGCCTGCTGTCGAACCAAGTCCCGCAGGCTCCCCCTTACCTGCTCCATGCTGCAGGATGTTTGTCCAGCAAAACGATCCAATCTTCTCCCATCTCCGTGGGTAGCGTAGTAGACCTTCAGGCCCTGGGGTCCTATGAAGGTACCCACTGTCCTGGACCTATATAGCACCCTGGCAAACAGGCACTTATGGTTTTTACAAACTCCAAGTCCTGGGCCCAGGGTCCAGCCCTCCAAAGAGGAGCATTATAGGCAAAACTCACGGTTTGGGGCCCGGGTACTGTCCACTTTGGCACTGAGGCTCCTTGGACAGATCCGGTTAGCCCGCCCTTGATCCCAAGGATAGCTATTCCGTGACCAACACCTAAGACACTGGCGAAAAAACTGAGGGACTCCCTCTAGGGGAGGGGGTTATATAGGGAGGGGACTTCCTGTTTGAGATTGCCAGTGTCCACACCTGAAGGTACTCCATATAACCCATATAGTAATGAATATGCCGCTCTGTGTCCCGTGATGTACGAGAAAGAAAAAAAAATTCCTTTAGTGATCCTTTAAAGTTAGTGAAATAGCGACCATTTTAGCTATCCAATCCTGTGCGAGAAAACTAAAGCCATCAATTATTTTATTTTTTTTCCTTGTATTTGATTGTTTGCAAAGAAAATCAAATGTTCACGAAGCTAAGTGAACATTTTCTTGTTCTTAATAAAGCATCTCCAATGTATGAACTCTTCATCCCACCTGAAATGCTTCTTGTCAGTCAAATAGAGCCGTATCTCAACGCTTTATTACTTTCTCTGTATTTTGTAGTTCAGGCAACATTCCTCCCTTTAATGACAGAAACCACAGACTTTTCTGCATAACATATTAAGTCCTAGATTAAAAGTGACATGTTGATTTGCGACCGACTTTGAGGATTCCTCTTTTTTTGATGTTTGCCTGAGGCATTATGCAGCCCAATGAACAAAAAGCTTGTTCAAGTTCAATTTCCGAGTTCCCCCTTCAAAAAAAATCTGTGTGGATTTTCTTTCTTTTTTCTTTTTTTTTTTACCATCCATCCTAAAATGTGAGAGGCATACATCAGAAACCAAAAAGACAGAACTCCAGACAGAGCGCAAGCCGAAGAATTAAGCTTGGAATGTCTGCAGAAAAATAAAAGTGATTGCATTATTTTCTATGGTCTCTTAGACAATGGCCCTTGAAAGGTCAACTATCTTCAAATTTAGATTTGCAGAATGTACTGTTTGAAGATGACTATTCAGATCTGATCATAGCTCTCCCAGCTTAGACATTAAAGGCTGAATGGGCAGTAATATAATTCCGAAAACATAACTTTCATTTTTCCAGCATAAAACTAGCTGCTAGACCAAAAATCAGGAATTAAAGGATCACTAAAGGAACAATTTTATTTTTTTTGCTGAAATGACTGTTTACAGGGTATAGAGGCATAAAAGTTAACTGATTCCTATAAAAAATGATAAAAAATAGATAAAAATCAATCATATAATATGCCTCTAGTTTCACTTTCGTTTTTAAAAAAAGGTTTTGTGTTTATGTTTAGTAGAGAGAGAGACAGAACAAAAACAAACAAATCCAGGGCAGTGTTTTGTTTTTAAATTGAATCCCAGGGCAGTGTTTTGTTTTTAAAATGAATCTGATTGGGTCTGAGGAGTTTTAGAGACACAGCTTGGACCACAGTGAAAAGCTGCCATGAGATTTTTCATAAGGAGCCAGACAAGCAAGAACTGTGGAGATCAGAGAAGTATTACAGCTACTTCAAAGCAAAAACGAACAATGAGAACATAAAAACAGCACTGCACTAAGGTAAAGGAAGCTATTTAGCTAAAAAAAATGTTTCCTTTAGTGACCCTTTAAGTCGGAGAACAAGGACCGGCCTGAAATAACACACATTTCAAGACATAATAAATGTACCCATTCATGACCGATGGAAGGTCATCAAAGTCTGGTTGCCAAAACCAAATTTCGTAGGATTCGGTTATCCTGACAAAAACGTTATGACTAAATTACCAACATAAATTGATTTGACATTTTTTGAACCTATAAGGCTTTTTAAGAAAGACGGCTACAGCACGGGCCTATGTCCATGTACGTCCTCGGAGTAAGGGCTGATCACCATCCCTTACCAGGTGATCAGCTGGCAGCCAATGACACATGATATAAACAGAACTGGTAATCGGATATTTTTTTCGTCACGCTATCTGTCAAAGGGACATCGGTCCTGAACATGGAGAGCCACCACCGCCTCATCTGTGCCCACCAGTGACCCCTGCCAGTGCCACCTACCAGTCCAAATCAGTGCCCGCCAGTGCCACCTACCAGTCCCAATCAGTGCCACTTACCTACCAGCGCCCACCAGTGCCATCTATCAGTGCCGATCAGTGCTGCCAATCAGTGCCTCATCATCAGTGCTGCCTATCAGTGTCACCTACCAGTGCTGTGCAACAGTGCAACCCATCAATGCCACCTATTAGTGCCAATCAATGTCAATGAGTGTCCTATCATTAGTGTTGCCTATCAGTGTCACCTACCAGTGCTGTGCAACAGTGTAACCCATCAATGCCACCTATTAGTGCCAATCAATGCCAATGAGTGTCCAATCATCAGTGCTGCCTATCAGTGTCACCTACCAGTGCTGTGCAGCAGTGCAACCCATCAATGCCACCTATTAGTGCCAATCAATGCCAGAGTGTCCCATCATCAGTGCTGCCTATCAGTGTCACCTACCAGTGGCATCCATCCAGTTCCCAGGGGCGGACTGACCATTGAGGAACTCGGGCACTGCGCCCACCAGTGCCACCTATCAGTGCCGATCAGTGCTGCCAATCAATGCCCATCAGTGCCTCATCATCAGTGCTGCCTATCAGTGTCACCTACCAGTGCTGTGCAACAGTGCAACCCATCAATGCCACCTATTAGTGCCAATCAATGTCAATGAGTGTCCCATCATCAGTGTTGCCTATCAGTGTCACCTACCAGTGCTGTTCAACAGTGTAACCCATCAATGCCACCTATTAGTGCCAATCAATGCCAATGAGTGTCCCATTATCAGTGCTGCCTATCAGTGTCACCTACCAGTGCTGTGCAACAGTGCAACCCATCAATGCCACTTATTAGTGCCAATCAATACCAATGAGTGTCCTATTATCAGTGTTGCCTATCAGTGTCACCTACACTCATCCATCAGTTCCCAGTAGCGGACTGACCATTGAGGAACTCAGGCACTGCCCGAGGGCCCCATTCCACTAGGGGGCCCCATCAGGGTTGCCAGGCTCATTCAAACCAGGGACAGTATGTAAAAATCTGTGTTTTTTTACATCTGTCCCTGATATGTCCAAAACCTACATGCTTTTGATGTGAAAATCCCGAGATTTTAGCTGCCCCGCCTCTGTACTGCCACCTGGCTTGGTGGCCACCTGTAAACCCGGGGGCCCCATAATCTTCTATTACCCGGGGCCCCATGAGTTGTCAGTCCGCCCCTGTCAGTTCCCATCAATGCCACCCATCAGTGCCATTAGTGCCGCCCATCAGTGCCCCCATGAGTGCCACCCATTAGGGCCACCTATCAATGCCACCTCATAAGTGCCCACCAGTGCCACCTCATCAGTACCCATCAATGCCACCTTATCAGTGCCTATTAGTGCAGCCTATAATAGCTTATCAGTGCCCATCGGCGCAGCCTCATCAGCACACTAGCCCATTAGCTACCATTAAAGCAATGAATTGTTCATATTTTTGAATTTTGTTGGAGGACAGATTCTAGATGTCACATCCTAATCCCTGCTCTTCCAGTGCTGGAGGAGTTAATTCAAGGCAAGGGACCTGTCACACATCAAGAATGCAGATTATGCTCACCCTTTCTGCTCCCCCCCCCCATCCATTCATGGAAGCCATACTGCAGTGTCAATCAGTGAAAAACAGTCTGAATGGAAAAGCTGGACCTTTCATTCATCTCCGTTCATACAGAACTTTTTGATGGTCATCTATGCACTCTGGGCGCTAGAAGGTTAAGCATGTGACTTTGTGTAACTAAAAGGCAGCCTTCATCCACACGCCGGCTTGTATACAGTTTTTGGGCAATTTTTAGGCATTTTGCCAAGGCACCCTCTGAAGAAACCTCAAGGCACCCGAGTTGAAAAAAATCTTGCTGAAAGCTCAGCAAATGCTTTATCAGAGCTTGCTCCTGTACAAGCTAAAGCCCGTGTAAAACAGGTGCAGCATTTTTGGAGTATCCCATACCACCCCAACCCAGTAGCGACCAGTGTTTTTTTTGGGGGGTGGCAAGAACCACCCCCCATGCTCGCCCACTCTAGGTCAGTGATTGCCACTTACCCCATAAGTTGCAGGTGTGCAGCGCTCAAGTGGGCGACGGGCAGCATCTCCTGTGTGTCCTCTTTCGCCATGTGTCTCCTCTCTCCTCCTCCTGGGAGCTAGGTGTCGCCTGTCCTGTCAGCCATTCGGGTGCAGGTCTCACGATCCGCTTCCTGATTGGCCAGGAGGAGTATTCGTTTATTCGCTATTGTCACACAACTGGGTGGGCGCCTCTGGCTCTAATCATGTGCTTCATAAATAAAACACCCCCCCCCATTGGAATTCATGACCTGGCATCCCTGCATGTACAAGTTAAAGCCTGTGTGAGACAGGTGCAGCATTTTTGGAGTATCCCATACCACCCCAACCCAGTGGCAACCAGTGTTTTTTTTGGGGGAGGTAAAGTCATGGATGGGGAGGCGCGTCCGTGTGCCCCTAATGGACGGGCCGCCACTGACCCAACCCTTCCCTTGTTATTGGTTCTACAAGCAATAAATTACAAAAGACAACCACTAGACTGTTTGGAACCAGAGTGAGTAGACTGTTGTTTGGGTGATTGTAGCAGGGCCGCCATTAGGAATATTGGGGCCCCTTACACAGCTTAAGGCATAGGCCCCCTGGAGCAGAGAATCGGGGGGGGTGCTGCCGCCTCAAATTGAGAAGCGGGGGGGCAGTCGATAATTTAGAATCGGGGGGTGGGGGGACGTGAATTGAGAAGTTGGGGATGGAACGGATTGAGGGGTTGCCCTGGGGACCTCTGGACCCCTTACAAAAAAAAAATGTAATTAAATGAAAAAATATCTAAATATAAAAACTATGGGGTCTAGCCATGGGGGGCCCTGGGGACCTCTGGGCCCTTTAATAAAAAGCAAAAAAAAAGAAATAGAGAAATATATATAATTTTTTTATAAGAAATAAAAGGAGGGGGGTTGCCATCCGGGGGCCCCTGGGAACCTCTGGGCCCTTTAATAAAAAATATTAAATAAAAAAAAATATATATATATATATATATATATATATAATTATTTAAAAAAATGGCGGTTGCCATCTGGGGGCCTTGGGACCTCCGGGCTCCCGGAGACCTTTGGGCCTTTTAATAAAATAAATAAAAATAAAATATATAAAAAAAATCATAAAAATAAAATAAAAAAGGGGGTTGCCATCTGGGGCCCTGGGAACCTCCGGGACCCTGGAGACCTCTGGGCCCTTTAATAAAAAAATTAAAATAAAGAAAATGTATTTAAAAAATCATAAAAATAAAATAAAAAAGGGGGGTTGCTACCCAGGGGCCTTGGGACCTCCGGGCTCCTGGAGAACTTTGGCCCTTTAATAAAATAAATAAAAATAAAATATATAAAAAAAATCATAAAAATAAAATAAAAAAGGGGGTTGCCATCCGGGGCCCTGGGGACCTCCGGGCCCCTGGAGACCATTGGGCCCTTTAATAAAATAAATAAAAATAAAACAGATATATAAAAAAAATCATAAAAAATCATAAAAATAAAATAAAAAAGGGGGGTTGCCACCCGGGCCCTTGTAACCTCCGGGCCCCTGGAGACATTTGGGTCCTTTAAAAAAAGAAATAAAAATAAAACAAATATATAAAAAAAATCATAAAAATAAAATAAAAAAAGGGGGGTTGCCATCCGGGGCCCTGGGGACCTTCGGGCCCCTGGAGACCTTTGGGCCCTTTAATAAAATAAAAAAAAACAGATGTATAAAAAAAAACATAAAAATAAAATAAAAAAGGGGGGTTGCCATCCGGGGCCCTGGGGACCTCTGAGCCTCTTACAGGTGTACTGCCTATACCCCCTTGATGGAGACCCTGGATTGGAGACCTCTGAACTGTGTGGGGAAGAACCAGTTAAAATCAGCGGCTCCGGCAGGGGAAGCGATACAAGAGTTTGCCTGCTCACAGTTTTTAAATATTAGATTTTAGTTCGAGTTTAACTTGTGTGTTTATGCAAAATGTTCCCATGAATATGCAATGCCAACATACTGTTCGGAAATGTGTGTGATTTCCCCCCAGGGATTCCCGGATCCATAAATAAAACTCTCATGGTTGAATGGTGTAGGACAGGAAAACATTGAGGGTGATTTCTCTTCCTCTGCATTGTTCCTATAGATCTGTGCCGTGACAGTCCTTTTTAAGGAAGATGAAATGTAATTCCGTCTTTTACTGTATCAGCATCAGTCACCTTACCGGTCTTATCTCTAAACAAAGAACACACTGCTCATAGATACTGAATTACAATGACGGAAGCGGCTGAAGCACTGCGCTTCATCCCGCGACCAGGACCGGGAAAATGTTTGTGGATTTTACTTTTATCTTTCTTATTCAGAGTAAGAAGAAAAGTCCACTACCCATAGCACCCAATCAGAATTCACACTCTATGGGCTGCCTTTAGTAGAATATATCATTACTCGTTGATAATAATGGTTTCTTAACTTTGCATTGTTTATTGAATACATTTTACGGGTGAAAAAGTAAAAACTAAGATTAAAGTGACACTAGACCAGGGATCCTCAAACTACGGCCCTCCAGCTGTTGCGGAACTACAAGTCCCATGAGGCATTGTAAAACTCTGACATTCACAGACATGACTAGGGCATGATGGGAATTGTAGTTCCTGAACAGCTGTAAGGCCGTAGTTTGAGGACCCATGCACTAGACTGTCTAGAGCTGAAGTGTAATCTGCTTATATTTTACCTTCCCTTGTTCCTCCCTCCTGCCTCATTAACATGCTAATGACATGTTTAACCACCTCAATACCGGGCACTTTCACCCTATTCCTGCCCAGGCCTTTTTTCAGCTTTTAGAGCCGTCCCACTTTGAATGACAATTGCGTGGTCATGCTACACTGTTCCCAAATGAAACTTATCATTTTCTGCACACAAATAGAGATTTGTTTTGGTGGTATTTAATCACTGCTGGGTTTTTCTGTTTTCTGTAAATAAGTCATTTTTCTCCTTCACTGATGAGGCTGCACTTACGGGCACTGATGAGGCTGCACTTACGGGCACTGATGAGGCTGCACTTATGGGCACTGATGAGGCGGCATTTATGGGCACTGATGAGGCGGCACTCATGGGCACTAATGAGGCTGCACTCACGGGCACTGATGAGGCTGCACTCATGGGCATTGATGAGGCTGCACTCATGGGCACTGATGAGGCTGCACTCATGGGCACTGATGAGGCTGCACTCATGGGCACTGATGAGGCAGCACTCATGAGCACTGATGAGGGTGGACTTATGGGCACTGATGAAGCTGCACTCATGGGCACTGATGAGGCTGCACTTATGGGCACTGATGAGGCTGCACTTATGGGCACTGATGAGGCTGCACTGATGGGCACTCATAGGTGACACTGGTGGGCACTAATAGGCGGTACTGCTGAGCACTGATTGGTGGCAATGATTGGGCACTGATAGGTTGCACTGATAGGCAGCAATGATGGGTACTAATAGACGGCACTGGTGGACACTGATAGGCGGCAATGAATAGGCACTGATAGCTGGCATTGGTGAGCACTAATAGGCGTTACTCGTGGGCACTAATGAGCAGGCACTGATGGGCACTAAAAGGCAGCACTGACTGGCATCAGTAATGGGTATTAATTTGTGTCACTGAGGAGCACTAAAGGTGACTGATTGGTGGCACTAATGGGCACTGATTGGTGGAACTGCTGGGGCTTTACTGTGATCAGGAAAATGATGATCAGGGCCCTGATTACCTGTCCTGGTGACCATTGAAAGGAGATGCCGCTGATCGGCTCTGCTCACCACACACATGTGAGGGGATAAGAGCCGATTACCAGCACTTCCACATTTATATGTGACTGGCAGTGATTGGACACTGCCAATCACATGGTTAAAGAGCATCTCTTTACAGAGATCGGGATTGTGCCGTGTCCTAGCAAGGCACGAGAGCGGCCGTTCGGGTGCGCCGTCAAGTTGTGCAGCATGCAACATGCACCGATGATCTGGCACACAAAGTTTGGGGAATACAACAGGGTACCATGGAGGGTTCCGTATAGGAGTCATGAGATGGGGCCCCAGTGCATATGCAGAGTCACCCTGAAGGGATAAGACAGGAGGATGTTAGTAGTGCATGTGCCCCTTGTGATTTCAGCATCATGGGGGGGACAGTCATGCCTGCCACCCATGTCACTCACCAACCAGCCAGCTGTCCCCATACATGTTCTGTTGGAAATCTGTGGGGATGGGGCTAGGATTGTATATGTAGCTGTCATGGGTGTCATGGGTGGTGTCATGTGTTGGGCTGGTGATGTCCTCCTGCAGGGTTGTGGTTAATTCCAGGATGGCATGAGGGGTGAATCTGAAGATGCGAGACACCTCAGAATCACTCATGCCAAACAGGTCTATGCGTGTGTGATATATCAAGTGAAGAGTGAGGGGCTTGTATCAGATTAGATTATTATATCCATCAAGGTTTTAAAGGGCTATTGAAAGATAGTGAGACCGTGTTTGTAATTTGTATGTATGTTATGTATTGATGTATATATGTATGTATATTTTTTTTGTAATGTTTATAAAAGCAAATAAAAAGTTTTTTGAAAAAAAAAATCCTCTCCCGTGCCCTCCTCCATGCCCTCCTCCGTGCCCTCCTCCTTCTTTGCTCATCTAAAGTCAGTAGTATAGCTATGAGCATGGATGCCCCTGGCATGTTGGCATACAGTTTGTTGTCCTGCAAGTGTTGGTGCTCAGCTTGTCCCTAACAGTGTTGCTTTAGCTGACATGTAGACGGATTGTCTAATTTTATACCACCTTTTATATGGACTAATTTTAGACAGGACGTGCAGCTGTTGCGCACAGCGCGTAGCCTGCGTTGCACCAACTTACTTTTGTGGATCCCTGTAACTCCCTCATTTGCATATTTGACTAGCCAATCAATGGTGTGTCTAGCGCAGTTTTGCGTGCACGGATGCGCCGGTCTATCGAAATTACGCCGGTCAAAAAAAAGGAGATTTCTTGCGTATCTCGTTTTGGGGATGCGGCACATCGATACACATGCGCAGATTTAGACTTACGCCGCGCATCTCCTGTAACGCCGGCGTAATGGCTCTGTGAATCTGGCCCAGTGTTTTCAACACTTGATCTCCGTGATGATATATGCAATGCAGGCAGATCAGGATTGGTGGGAAGGACCAGTAGGGTGCTGTACAGAGCTTGATGAAAACATCACAGCAACCTATCAATGGCCCTCAACTGTAATGTAAGAAGTAGGTTAAATCTTAGGAGGAAGAAAGCAAACATTGAAATGTCTTGATGGGTGGACGTCAGTCTGGAGGAGTGGGCATTCCTAGTCGGGTTGTATTTGCATGCCAACCTCCCTAGGTAATGCCCACATGTAATTCGGAGCCTCCGTGATTGAAAGGACTGAAATCAAATATATTCAAGTATGTATTTTTTAAGCTCAAAAAGTCCCTTAGCTTCCTTTAAATCTCCAAATTCCTCTGGCACAACAAACCTGCATGATGGAATCAGGAGGTGTGTCTGGGTTGACCCTGAGGTTTCAGGGTGTCCATGGCAGAGTAATAAATCCAGATGAGCCATAGGGTCTTACATTTGTCAAAGACGGCACATATTTTAGAAAAAAAATCCTCAGTATACAAAACATTTTCTTAAATTCAGTCAGTTTCCGAAAAGTATGTTGCCTGAAGATTAGATGGACATGTCATTACCACAGGTTCCAAATTTGATCAAATTTGTTTTTGTTTTTTAAATGAGTAAACATTGTGTTAAATTCAATCAGTTACAGAAGTGTGTTTTGAGGACATGAAATATGCTAGGCCCGGAGATGCCAACCTAGAACAGTTTAGAGAGGGATAAGGAAGAAGCATGCATTGTGGGAAAAACTGACTGAAGAGGTGTGGCCCATCTTCTCATATGAGATATATGAATAAAAACTGATCTATTAAAACGTATAAAGGAAGGTTTGAAAATCAGAAATACAACCGACTCCCGGTTAGGGGAACCCCGTTTGTGCCGCTTCAATGGAGCCATTGCACACAATGGGGGTTATTTACGAAAGGCAAATCCACTTTGCACTACAAGAGCAAACTACAGGTGCAAAGTGCATTTGAAATTGCACGGAAAGTGCACTTGGAAGTGCAGTCGATGTAAATCTGAGGGGTAGATCTGAAATGAGGGGAAGCTCTGCTGCTTTTATTATCCAATCATGTGAAAGCTAAAATGCAGTTTTTTATGTTCCTTGCATGTCCCCGCTGTACAGCGACTTCACTTCCACGTGTACTTTGAGTGCAATTTCAAGTGCACTTTGCACTTGTAGTGCAAAGTGGATTTGCCTTTAGTAAATAACCCCCTATGTGAATTTAATTCACTTTTTATAAAAAAAAAAAAAAAAAAAAAAAAAACATTACCCCTTGTTGAGTTGAATCTAAAAGGTGAAAATAGGGTTTTCAGCGTTGTGCCGAAAGAAATGCTGATAATGGCTGCCGAAAAGGCCATCAATTTTGACGCAATTTTACCTTGCTTATGGTGTGTTTTTCATGGGTCATGCGGCTTAAAAAATGCATAAAAAACACAGGTGCATTGTTGATGTGTTCTTGCTGCATTTTAGACATGTGCACTGCTGAAAAATGTGTTAGTTTTCGTTTCATTCGTTTTTATTTTTTTGGGCGTTTGAAAACTCGGGCGTTTGAACATTCTGAAATGTGTAAATTCTGAAATGTCTAAATTCTGAAATGTGTAAATTCAGAAATCGGAAAATTCAGAAATCGGAAATTTTGAAATTCAAACAATTGGAAAATCAAAAAAATAAGAGAAGAAGATCTGTAAATTCGAAAATCAATATTTTTTAAATAATAACTATTAAATTATAGGTATTGGAATTTCCTTTCAAATTTGTCTGTAAATGAACTTAACGAGTACAAATTTATCTGAAGTTACAAATTATCCAAAATAACGAATGCCGTATCTAAACAAATGAAATGGAACCAAATAATAATAATACGTTTTTATTATTATTATTTGTATTGTTAATTATTGTTATTAATTTGTTACATTACATTCATTTAGATAAGATAGATGGATAGATTCATTATTACAGATAATTTATAACTTTGGATCAATTCGTATTCATTACATTCACTCACAGCCAAATTTAAAAGGAAATTCCAATACCTATAATTTAATAGTTAGTAATAATTAAGTTATTATTAGTTAGTTATTATTTCAGATTTTAAAAATTTTCGGTTTTTGAAATTCCAGATTTTCATTCTTATTTTTGGAAATCCAAATTTTTATACGAATATTCAGAAACATTTGGAAATTCGGAGTTAACAAATTTGTCTAAATTTGTTAAAAAACTAATTCAGAACTAAACAAACTGCACATGTCTACAGTGCATTTTCTTTTTCTTTTTTTTTTTTCATTCCCCCCCCTGCTTCTCAAATAGAAATTCAGTAGCACCCCCCCCCCCCCAGTGCTTGGGGCCCCCAAATTCCCTAAAACCATACACTCAAATCAGTCCTTTCTTTGTCACATTTGGCAATAAAATTAATTTTATGTTATAAAATAATGTTCATTTTATTTTGTATTCTTTTTTACATTTTTATTTGTTTTCATTTTTTTTTATAGGGGGAATGTGTGGCACATGGGGTGATTAGGGTGTGCCCAGGCACACCCTGTGCGCACGCCTATGATCATGTTAAACCTTTTTAAAAAATAACTGGCACACCCTAATCACCCCATGTGCCACACATTCCCCCTATAAAAAAAAATGAAAACAAATAAAAATGTAAAAAAGAATACAAAATAAAATGATAACAATAAAATCTACTGACACCATCCACTACCCTACTGAAACCAATTTATACCCTACTGACACCGTCCACTGCTCTAATGACACTGTCAGTATATATACACATACACACAGATATGTGTTTGAGTTTTGGGGTGCACACCCTAATGCAATGGGCTGCACACACCTATCAACATGATGGAATCTTCGATCTACAGTTTAACATTTCGCAGGAAAGACAGAAGGAAGAGAACCAACTCTGGTGTAAATATTTCTGGATTTTTATCCAGTATTTTTTTTTTTTTTATACAGTATTATTTTTTTATCCAGTATTTTTTTTTTTATCTGTTGTTTCCCAATTCCACAACCAAAACAGAAAATTATAAGTTTTAAACGCTGTTTAGATATAACCCTCAAGAACCCTCAAGATGTAAATATCACAAAACGTAACATATAAATGGAAAAGTCTGTACTGAGCAGATGCTGATTAACATTTTTATGTCGGTGATAGCCACGGTGCAGAATAGAAATCTCCACGAGAATTTTCTGCATGCTGAGATGATACATAACACAAAGAGTAAAAAAATAACCCTGCACAGCTAATAAAGTCAAGCTGAGCTCCTTGTAGCAGTGACCAATTACCAATTCACTGCCTGCTGATGTGATATGAAGTGAAACCTGCTGCCCTCCGGGGGAAACTTTGACTTAATACCGTTGTTTTATCCCCCTGATTTTTCTGCAGTGTTTATACATCCGGCGCAGGAAAGCAGTGACCTCACCTCAAAGCTATGTAAAGCTCTATAAAAACTAGTCGAGTCTTCGGCACGAGAAATTGCTATTCAACGTCTCTCTCTCGTCGCACTGTGAAATATCCCACTCTTATGTCTCATCCCAGCCGGAGGCGCACTTATACACCTTTATGGTTGGCCTTCTCTCTGCAGAAAGCCACCTGTTCCATTACCATTGTGCTTCATTTATTCCCGAGTTTTCATTTATTCCAGGGTTAAAATGTATTCCAGAGTTCTGTCTTTTTAGGTGGAAATGGTTTACCTTCAAATGTTACACCTAACACCATGGATGAACTTTGGGATAAATGGAAGATGATCTGCATGCGCCACCCCTGCCCACGCTTGCCTTACTTTGTATCATTCATGAGTAGGATAAATCCCAGAGATTCCACCTGTAGTTCTGAGCTGGTGCATTAAAACAGAACTGAACTGAACAAAGTCAAGATTTGTCACTGCGGAGAACGCCTAGAAATGTTGGCCGTACCTAAGCAGTACCCTAAATATATACTTTAACCACATGCCGACTGGCACATATACTGCGGGCAGTAGGTTCTATTGCGTGAAACGACGCACCTGTACGTCGTTTTATGCAATAGTCAGCGGGGCGCGCATGCGCCTCTTGACCAGAGTAGGGTTGTATAGGTAGTATATGGACACTTACCTGTCCAGGGCACCCGCAATGTCGGCACCCGAGGCCAACTCGTCACTCGGTTGATGGATGCTGCCGTCGCCATCTTCGTTATAGGAACCAGGAAGTGAAGCCTTGCGGGCGATTGCGAAAACCGAAGGTTCCATTCATTTTTGTGTGGACCTCCGCTTTAACCAGTACATATAATGTGGGCAGTTGGCTCTACGCACCTGTTTTGTCATTTCGTGCAATAATCAGCAGGGGCGCGGGGGCGCATGTGCTCCGCTTGGCCAGAGTAGTGTTGCCACCTCATCCCTTTAAACTCAAACACATATTCATAACACAGGTTCTGAGGCTGATTAAGGTGGTAATTATACTCACTTAGTGCCTTAGCTGCATTCAGTTAGCTTCAGAGCCTGTGCAACCACCCCCTCTCTCCTGCACCTTTCTGCTCCCATCAATTGCTGCCAGTGTGCCAGTGTGCCCATCAATTGATGGACACACTGGCAGCAATTGATGGGCACACTGGCAGCAATTGATGGGGCACAGTAGCGGCAGTTGATGGGGCACAGTGGCGGCAGTTGATGGGGCACAGTGGCGGCAGTTGATGGGGCACAGTGGCGGCAGTTGATGGGGCACAGTGGCGGCAGTTGATGGGGCACAGTGGCGTCAGTTGATGGAGCACAGTGGCGGCAGTTGATGGAGCACAGTGGCGGCAGTTGATGGGCACAGTGGCAGCAGTTGATGGGGCACAGTGGTGGCAGTTGATGGGGCACACTGGCAGAAATTGATGGGTCACAGTGGAGGCAGTTGATGGGGCACAGTGGCGGCAGTTGATGGGGCACAGTGGCGGCAGTTGATGGGGCACAGTGGTGGCAATTTATGAGGCACAGTGGCAGAAATTGATGGGGTACAGTGGCAGCAATTGATTGGGCACCGTGACGGCAACTGATGGGGCACAGTAGCTTCAGTTGATGGGGCATAGTAGCAGCAATTGATGGGGCACAGTGGCAGCAATTGATGGGGCACAGTGGCAGCAATTGATGGGGCACAGTGGCAGCAATTGATGGGGCACAGTGGCAGCAATTGATGGGGCACAGTGGCAGCAATTGATGGGGCACAGTGGCAGCAATTGATGGGGCACAGCGGCGGCAATTGATGGGGCACAGTGGCGGCAATTGATAAGGAAAAGTTGAGCCAATTGATGGGCACACTGGTGGCAATTGATTGGGCACAGTAGCGGCAATTGATGGGCACCGTGGCAGCAATTGATGGATACAGTGGCAGCATATTGATGGGTACAGTGGCAGCATATTGATGGGTACAGTGGCAGCATATTGATGAGGCACAGTGGCAGCATATTGATGAGGCACAGTGGCAGCAATTGATGAGGCACAGTGGCAGCAATTGATGGGGCACACTGACAGAAATTGATGGGGCACAGTAGCGACAATTGATGGGCATTGTGGCAACAATTGATACGTACAGTGGCAGCGTTTGATGGGCACAGTGGCAGCGTTTGATGGGCACAGTGGCAGCGTTTGATGGGCACAGTGGCAGCGTTTGATGGGCACAGTGGCAGCGTTTGATGTTTGCTTGCACCCTCCCAAAAATTTTGAGCACCAGCCACCACTGGGTAAAACCTTCCGGGGCTGAAGTGATTAAGTGTGCCTCTGCACTCCTTTGCCTACAACCTCATACAGCGCCGTGAAAATTATTTGCCCATTCCTGATTATTATCCATATTTGTCACACATCAAAAAAATGTAATATTACACAAATATAGCCTGTGTATACACTTGTCTTTTTTTCTTTTTTATTGTGGGCCTCTTTGACCTCTTTGCAGGCACATGCACCTGTTATAAAGCACGTCATCTGTCAGAGGCGCTGTGATCCTTGGTCGCGCAGTAACACGATGGAAAAATCACCCGTGTAGCAAAGCCTTTTAACAAACCATTATTGACGTAAGAGGCCAGTTAAAGGCGCATATAAAGGGACGAGTGGATACTGCAAGCCGACAAGCTACAAATATCAGCTAGCTTTGTGGATGGATAAGCGGACAGTTTATAAAGGTATATAATTATAGATTAATGGATTACCTAATAATGTACTAAGAGCCATGCCAGAAAATCTCCCGAAGTATCCAGCACTGACACACTGTAATTGGAGTGATGCAGCCCCATTTTGTCGCACCTTTTGCTCCTTTGTGAAAGCTCTCAGCAAGCACTCTACAAACCCAAACTTCCATTTTCTGTATTCCTGCTCATTGTATAACAATGGTATTCTGTTTTCAGCTTTTGCTTTGATATTTTGTAAATCAAATCTGCAGTGAATAATGTTACAATATTAATAACTTTAACAAAAGAAGAAGTTTGAACATGGCTGGCTGGCGGAGCACCTTTATGGAGAATAAAATAGAAGTGCAATGTTATAGAATTATGAAAGGAGAGCTCAGGAGGCGGCCTTCATATCTAAACTGACACTGCAGAACCCCCACTTTTTCTGATGCCGCGTACACGCGACCGTTTTTCATGACGAGAAAATGCAATTTTTTTAACCACTTCCATACCGGGCATTTTCACCCCCTTCCTGCCCAGACCAATCTTTAGTTTTCAGCACTGTCGCACTTTGAATGACAATTGCGCGGTCGTGCGACATGGCTCCCAATCAAAATTGACGCCTTTTTCTCACACAAATAGAGCTTTCTTTTGGTGGTGTTTGATCACCTCTGCTGTTTTTATTTTTTGCGCTATAAACAAAAGAAGAGCGACAATTTTGAAAAAAAACACCATGGGCTAGATTCAGGATGGAGAGCATAACTTTGTGCAGGTGTAGCGTAAATCGGATTCACAAAGCACTTGCTCCGTAAGTTGCGGCGGCGTAGCATAAATGGGCCGGCGTATCCCCGCGTAATTCAAATAGGGCAGGTAGGGGGCGTGTTGTTATTAAGTTAACACTGACCCCACGTAAATGACGCGCCGAACGTACTGCGCATGCACCGGCCGTGAACGTATCCCAGTGCGCATGCTCCAAATCACGTTGCAAATAGTCAATAAAAACGATGTGAAGGTAACTTACGCATTCTGAATCGACTTACGCAAACGACGTACAATAGGACGCTGTCCCGATGTCCGTACTCAACATCGGCTGCGCCTCACTATAGCAGCGGTAACTCTACTAACGTAAATTATGCAAATAGATACGCCGGCCGCAACTATGTTTGTGAATCGGCGTATCTAGCTCATTTGCATATTCGATGCGTAAATCGACGGAAGCGCCACCTAGCAGCCAGCGTAAATATACAACTAAGATACGATGGCGTAAGAGACTTACACCGCTCATATATTGGCTAAATTCCGGTGTATCTTGTTTTCTGAATACAGAAAAAAGATACGGTGGTGCATCTTAGAAGTTACGTGGCTTGAATGAATGAATGAATGAATGAATGAATGAATGACTTGTATAGCGCAACGCATGCGAACTGAATCGCCTCTGGGCGCTTTTTCCAGCCAGTGTCTGCTTGGCTGGTGCGGTCATATTTACCCCGTAGGATCTTGACACGCTATAGACACACAGTCATACACACATATATATCTCGGGATACACCGCGTAACTTCTTACTGAATCTAGCCCAATATCTTTTACTTTTTGATTTAATGAATATCATAATTTCCTCAGTTTAGGCCGATACATATTCTTCTACATATTTTTGGTAAAAAATGTAATAAAAAAATCGCAATAAGCGTATTTGATCGGTTTGCGCAAAAGTTCTAGAATCTACAAAATAGGGAATAGAATTATTATTATTTTTTACTAGAAATGACGGCGATCTGCGATTTTTATTGTGACCGTGACATTGTGGCGGACATATCGGACACATTTTTGGGACCATTCACATTTATACAGCCATTAGTGCTATAAAACTGCACTGATTACTGTGTAAATGTAACTGGCACGGAAGGGGTTAACACTAGGGGGCGCTGAAGGGGTTAATATATTCCCTAAAGTGTGTTCTAACTGTAGGGGGAGGGGACTCACAAGGGGAGGAGACCGATGTGTGTTCCTCTGTACTTGGAACACACATCAGTCTCCTCACCGCTGACAGGACATGGATCTCGAGCAATGCGGCAGGGGCGTGCGCGCCCCCTAGACGCCCGGGAAGGCAAGGACGTCATATGAAGTCCACCCAGAGGGAGGGAGGGTTCCCGCCGACGTAATTTTGCAATGACTCGGTAGGGAAAGTGTTAAATTGGTTGTGAAAAGCAGTCATATGTATGCTCCAGAGCATTTTTCTCGACAAGAAAAATGGAATAAAAAAAATGTAGAACCTGCTCTATTTTTTCTCGTTGTTTTTCACGACATGAAAAACGGTCGTGTGTAGGCTTTAACGAGGGGGAAAAAACGTACTTGCTCAGAAGCAAGTTATGAGACGGGGAAATTAGCAAAGCAGCCCAAATGGTGGCACCATTGGAATGGAACTTCCCCTTTATAATGCCGCTGTACGTGATGTATGTCACAGCGCTTTTGCTCGAGCATTTTTTTTTTCACAAACTTGTGTATGCAAGGTAGGCTTGAGAGGAATCACGACAAAACACGTTGAGAAAAACGTTGTGTTTTTTTTTTCATGACATATATAACGGTCGTGTGTACGCGGCATTAGAATATGCTTACTGCTGGGGGGTCAACTTTGCTCTAAGGGACATGTCACATGAGCCATCAACTCACCCGTGAGCGGATCTGAAATATCACGTTCTATGGAATCGCTCCCTTACTGCCTTCATGCTAGCATGAAAGATTGACCACACGTTTTGGACCCTTAAGGGAGTGATTACATAGAAGTAAGTGGAAGGCTTTCCTGGGTGGGTGGTGTGTCTCCAGCAGCAACATCGCGTGTGTGGCAAAACCCAAACAGTCCTTAACTACTAGAGGACAAACCGCCGTAGCTGTACTTCAGGCGCTTTAAGATCACTAGGGGGCGCTACGATGGAGCTTATGCACGACTGAGCCGATGCACTGCCTGGGGGGCCACGAAGACCGCAGGGCACCCGTGATCGCTTCTGAGACGCAGAACAAAGATCTGTCAATGTAAACAGACAGATCGCCGTTCTGTCAGGAGAGAGGAGACAGATCTGTTGTTCATACCAAGTATGAACAGCGATCGATCTCCTCCTCCAGGCAGTAGACATGTGCAATTCGTTTAGTTACAAATACGTTAATTCAAAAATATCAGAATTTTAGAATTTTTCTGAATATTCGGAAATCCAAAAATTCCGAAATCCGGAAATTCGAAAATGACAAAATCAGAAGTTTTTGAAATTCAGAATTTTCCAAATAAATAAATAAAATGAAACAAAAACAAAAAAATTTTCAGCGGTGCATGTCTATCAGGCAGTCCCATCCCCCCACAGTTAGAATCACCCCTAGGACACACATTTAACCCCCCGTAGTGTTAACCTCTTTCCTGCCACTGACATTTATACAGAATTCAGTGGCTATTTTTAGCTCTAATCATTGTATAAATCTCACTGGTCCTAAAAAAAAAAAAGTATCAAAAGTGTCTAAACTGTCCGCTGCAATGTTGCAGTCCCACTAAAAATTGCAGATCACCGCCATTACTAGTAAAAAATAATAATAATAATGAAAATGCCATAAATCTGTCCCCTATTTTGTAGACATTATACATTTTGCGCAAGCCAATGAATGTACGCTTATTGCGATTTTTCTTTTTTCCAAAAATATGTAGAAGAATACATATTGGCCTAAACTGAGGAAGATATTAGTTTTCTATATTTTTTGGGGGATATTTATTATAGCAAAAAGTTAAAAATATTGCTTTTTTTCTTCAAAATAGTTGCTCTTTGTTTATAGTGCAAACATTTTTTTTAAACCGCCGAGGTGATCAAATACCACCAAGAGAAATCTCTATTTGTGGGAAAAGAAGGACGTCAATTTTGTTTGGGTGCAACGTGGCACGACCGCGCAATTGTCAGTTAAAGCGACGCAGTGCCGAATCAAAAAAAAATGGCCCGGTCATTGGGCAGACAATTTTTCCGGGGCTGAAGTGGTTAAACAATCTAAAGTAAAAAAGAAAACAGAGAAACAGAAATATGTTTGCAGTGTTTTTCGCTGTAGCTTTAACATCAGAAGACCTTCCTAGAAGACCGCAGATGCACAATCACTGTGAGAGCATTGGGGAGCACATCAGCAAATAAATCCTCTTGACACAGCATCTTGTCTACTCCACTGTCTGGAATGGTCAAACGTTAAGTAACAATTGCCGATGGTAGATTACAAAAGGCATTAGCTGCACTCAGCTTTGATGTATGAGTCGTCTGATTTTGTAAGAACAGAAAAGTAACTCAGTTGTTTCCGCCATTTGATTGTTATTTGTTCTTACTGACCGGGATGGACTCTAGAAGGTATAGTCCACTAAAAATCATCTAATTGCTATATATGCCATTAAAGGGGAGTTCCAACCACAATTAGCATTTTTTAAATGTATGTCCTTTCATCCTGCATTTTTATAATATAAATCTGGTCACTTACTATTTTACAATCCACTGAAAAGCGCAAATCGTCTTTTACTATTACTAACACGAAATCAGCTAAAGCAGCCCAAAGAGTGTCGTCATCCGAATTGAACATCCCCTTTATAGTGCCGTCGTACGTGTTGTACGTCACCGCGCTTTGCTAGAGCATTTTTTTCACAATCATGTGTAGGCAACGTAGTTTTAATGATGAAGTTGGAAAAAACGTTGTCTTTTCTAGAGACTGAAAAATGATCGTGTGTACGCAGCATGAGGGTTAGTTGGCTCAGACTGTATGATGTTTCACTAAATTTGGGCCTCTGTTCCAGCCATGGCTGTACTGTGAGTGACCACTATTGTTGTCTGGGGTGTCGTTATCATACCAGGCCGAGGGTGGCAGGAGTCAGGTCAAGGTGTTTTGGGTGTTCCCCTTCGGCAGCCAATCAGAGGGAGTTGATCATCCCGCTGAGCATGCTGGGGAGGAGTACTTAAGGGACAGACGTCACTAGTTCGGGGTCATAGCCGATCCTGGGTCTGTCGTCCCACCACCCACCGCGTGTGGCCCTCATGCGTGTTCAAGTGTTTCTGGCTCCGGGACCACGTTGGTCCAGGGTTGTGATCTATCAAGTAGGTTCGGTAGTGAGACTGGGGCTACACTTGTAGAGTGGTCCTGAGCTGTCCATCCTGGAGGGAGGAAGCCACTCAAAGCTGGTATCTTAGGAGAGGCCTTGAACTTCATCGAAGGACGCACCATTACTAAAAGGCTAAATGATGGTCGCATGTCAGTTCTAATTTTATAAAAAGTTATTTGGGCTCCGGCCATTGCGCATTAGGGAACCAGGAAGTGAAGCCACAAGGCTTCACTTCCTGATTCCCATACCGAAGATGGCGGCAGCAGCACCCGAGAGCCGAGGGACAAATCGGCTTCGAGACCTGACATGGCGGGCGCCCAGGACAGGTAAGTGTCCATTTATTAAAAGTCAGCAGCTGCAGTATTTGTAGCTACTAACTTTTAATATTTTTTTATTTGGCGGAACTCCGCTTTAACTCTATAATGGAGTTAACAAAAAAGGGGTACTCTATAATTGAGATAACACATAAGGGATTCTCTATAATGAAGTTAACACATAAGGTGTACTCTATAATGGAGGTAACACATAAGGGGTGCTCTATAATGGAGGTAACACATAAGGGGTACTCTATAATGGAGGTAACACATAAGGGGTACTCTATAATGGAGGTAACACATAAGGGGTACTCTATAATGGAGGTAACACATAAGGTGTGCTCTATAATGGAGGTAACACATAAGGGGTAGTCTATAATGGAGGTAACACATAAGGTGTACTCTACAATGGAGGTAACACATAAGGGGTACTCTATAATGGAGGTAACACATACGGGGTGCTCTATAATGGAGGTAACACATAAGGGGTACTCTATAATGGAGGTAACACATAAGGTGTACTCTATAATGGAGGTAACACATAAGGGGTGCTCTATAATGGAGGTAACACTTAAGGGGTGCTCTATAATAGACCTAACACATAAGGGGTACTCTATAATGGAGGTAACACATAAGGGGTACTCTATAATGGAGGTAACACATAAGGGGTACTCTATAATGGAGGTAACACATAAGGGGTACTCTATAATGGAGGTAACACATAAGGGGTACTCTATAATGGAGGTAACACATAAGGGGTACTCTATAATGGAGGTAACACATAAGGTGTGCTCTATAATGGAGGTAACACATAAGGGGTACTCTATAATGGAGGTAACACATAAGGGGTAGTCTATAATGGAGGTAACACATAAGGCCCCATGCACACGAGACGCTGGTAAACTCGAGTTCAGAGGCGTTTGGGCATTTTTTTCAACTGCCCCTGAACCCATTTAATGTTATCCTATGTGTCCATGCACACAATCACGTTTTTTGGCGGTTAAAAGCAGTTGGGTTTAGGGCCGTTTTTTCAAACGCAAAATTTTGGGTTCAGAAGCGTTTGCTTTTGCGTTTTAAACGCTAAATGCCGCCAAACGCGTCTAAACGCGTCTAAACGCGGCACCCGCGTTTAGCCGCGATTGCGTTTATAAGCGTTTTTAAAGGAACCCTATTTTTAACATAATAAAATAGGGAAATATCATTAAAAAATGTTTAAAAAATGATTTAAATCGTTTTAAATTATGTCTATCATTCAGATAATTCAAAGATGATATATATTCATTCAATAATTCAATACACCACCAGCATTGCACTTTCCAAAATTTTCCTTTTGAATTTAAACCTATATGTTGTACTTTCAACAACGTCTGTCCACCTGCATTTCCATTCAGCCCAACTAATCTAATCAGTGTCTAATTTGCATATGAATGCCTGGCATGCTGTCTAGCCAGCAGACAACCCCAAGACATGTGTTTTTCCTGACCTTTGTCCACAAGCCACCTCCCAAAATATTCATTTTTGGTTACAAGTTGAAGAGGTGACATCTCCAAAAATGACTTCTGATGTTACTTTAAAAAAAGACTTATTGGAAAATTCGAATTTTGAAAATTCGAAATGTTAAAAATTCAAATTTTCGAAAATTCGAATTTTAGAAAAATTCGAAATTTTCGAAAATTCGAATTTTAGAAAAATTCGAAATTTTCGAAAATTCGAATTTTAGAAAAATTCGAAATTTTCGAAAATTCGAATTTTCGAAAATTCGAATTTTCAAATTTCGAATTTTCGAAAATTCGAATTTTCAAATTTCGAATTTTCAAATTTCGAATTTTCGAAAATTCGAATTTTCAAATTTCGAATTTTCGAAAATTCGAATTTTCGAAAATTCGAAATTTGGAAAATTCGAAATTTGAAAAATTCGAATTTTCAAAATTCGAATTTTCAAAATTTCGTATTTTCAAATTTCGAATTTTTGAAAATTCGAATTTTTCAAAAATTCGAATTTTTCAAAATTCGAATTTTTCAAAAATTCGAATTTTTCAAAATTTCGAATTTTCAAAATTCGAATTTTTCAAATTCGAATTTTTCAAAATTCGAATTTTGAAAATTCGAAATTTTGAAAAATTCGAAATTTGAAAATACGAAATTTTGAAAATTCGAATTTTTCTAAATTCGAATTTTTCTAAATTCGAAATTTTGAAAAATTCGAATTTTCAAAAATGACTTCTGATGTTACTTTAGTCCAACTTATAGAGGCAGTCCAGGTTTATCCCCAAATATGGGACAAGTCCCATGAACTATATTCAGACAGGACAGCCAAGCAAAGGACTTGGCAAGAAATTGGAAAAGAATTGACATCCAACTGGAACCAGTTGAACCCATATCACCAAGAAAAAAGAGGTAAGATTAATACAGCTTTGGGCTTGGTTGGGATGTAAACTAGTTAAAATGTCTGACATATTCTTATTTTTCCTTGTACAGTGAAAGATTTTCAGAAGAGATGGAAGTCTGTATCAGACAGAGTAAAAAAAAACACTTATTGGAAAATTCGAATTTTGAAATTTCGAATTTTGAAATTTCGAATTTTCGAAAATTCGAAATTTGAAAATTCGAAATTTGAAAATTCGAATTTTCGAAATATTGAAAAATTCGAATTTTGAAAATTCTAATTTTCGAAAATTCGAAATATTGAAAAATTCGAATTTTGAAAATTCGAATTTTAAAAATTTCGAATTTTTAACATTTCGAATTTTCAAAATTCGAATTTTTCAATATTTCGAATTTTTCAAAATTCGAATTTTCCAAAATTTCGAATTTTTCTAAATTTCGAATTTTTCAAAATTCGAATTTTCCAAAATTTCGAATTTTTCTAAATTTCGAATTTTTCTAAATTTCGAATTTTTCTAAATTTCGAATTTTTAAAAATTCGAATTTTGAAAATTCGAATTTTTAACATTTCGAATTTTCAAAATTCGAATTTTCAAAAATTCGAATTTTCGAAAATTCGAATTTTTCTAAATTCGAAATTTTGAAAATTCGAATTTTGAAAATTCGAAATTTTGAAAATTCGAAATGTAAAATACCCAACTGAAAATCTCTGTGCCATCAACGGATGGGTCCGATAGCGACGACGAGCTCTGCGAACGGGTCGTCCACGTAGTTTGCGACGGCGTTGAAGCCTCATCAAGTGCAAAGTAAGAACAATTTCTTGGCATATATTCATTATGGGATCCATTTCACAAAGGAGAATAATGAATGTATGCAAGTGCTCTCTCTGCTGCTGCTGCTCTCTCTGTTGAAAATTGCAGAAATGGTTAAATATATAAGCTTTGGGAGGGTCTACAATTCAGTGGTTCTGAACGCTGATAGCCGCAATCGCGGTAAAACGCCGCTAAACGCGGCAAAACGCCGCGAAATTCGCGGCAAAAACGGGCGTTTTGAACGCCGGTTTTTGCATTTGAAAACTTGAGTTTAGAAGTGTTTGCTTTTGCTTCTCGTGTGCATGGGGCCTAAGGTGTACTCTACAATGGAGGTAACACATAAGGGGTGCTCTATAATGGAGGTAACACAAAAGGGGTACTCTATAATGGAGGTAACACAAAAGGGGTACTCTATGGCCGCGTACACACAATCAAATTTATCTGCTGAAACTGGTCCGACGGACCGTTTCACCAGACATCTCCGATCGTGTGTACGGGCAAAGCATGCTTTGAAATTTGTCCGATGGACAAACCTGTCCGTCGGATATGTCCGCTGGTAAGTACACTAACCAGCGGATAGAACTGTCCGCGCATGCGTCGAGTGGATTTGACGCATCCGTGGAAGTATTTTACTTCCTGGAGTAGTGACGTGGCGGCGTCCATGTCACCGCCACATCACCGCGTCCTCAGACCGATGAGACATGTATGTTGCAAACGGTCCATCGGACATGTTTCATCGTGTGTACGCGGCCTATAATAGCCTTAACACATAAGCAGTGTGTGTGCTATAATGGAGTAAAGGAAATGTCTCTAAGCTCTGGTGTTAAAGAAATGCTCTGTCCAGGTTACAGATTGTTTACATCTATGGGCCAGATTCAGGTAGATGGGCGAATCTCTATTTTGGAGTAACGTTTGTCATTTATGTTACTCCGCCGAAACTTTATGAGCAAGTACTGTTATTCACATAGCACTTGCTCTTAAAGTTGCGGCGGCGTAGCGAAAATGAGCCGGCGGAATTCAAATTGGGCGGGTAGGGGGCATGTATTATTTAAACTAGGCGCGATCCCGCGGCGAACGTACTGCGCATGCGTCGACTGTCAGTGCGCATGCTCCAAATTCTGTCAGTGAATGTCAATGACGTCAATCCCCATTCACGGACGTTTTACGCAAACGACGCTAAACTTTTTAAATTCGACGCGATGACGACGGCCATACTTAACATAGGATACTCCACCTAGGGGGCATGGTTTTCTTTGTGCCGCGTATCGCTTACTGAAACGTCGGAAAGTCACTGCGTCGGGCCAGCGTACGATCGTGAATTTCCGTCTCTCGCTGATTTACATATTCTTGCCGTAAATCAGCGGGAACGCCCCGAGCGCCCATTTTAAAATTGCAGTTCCGATACGACGGCGAAATACAATTACGCCGCTCGTATCTGAACTCAATCCCGGCGTATCTTGTTTTCTGACTACAGAAAACAGATAAGCCGGCTCAAAGTGAGAGTTATGCTGGCGAATCACTTTTACTCCAGCGTAACTCTACCTGAATCTGGCCCTATGTTTTTCATGGAAAATTTAAGTGTTTCTCTTTTCTTTGCTTTACTACAGCCTGTGATTGAAGGAGAAGTATTTACAGACATGACCTGGGACATATGAGTGCAGCCTATGGGGTCTGATCTACAGCTTACTCTTCTGAGCACTCTGCTCCAGGTATTTCTTCATGTCCCATCGCTGTATTTCATGTTCACTACAAAAGGCCAAGAGACAAACACACACAGCGGCTTGCCAACAACAGCTGGCAAGATGAAATGCGTGCCTCTTTTGTATGCAACAGTTGACTTACAAAATGTAATGCTACCAAGTGGAGCATAATAGAAAACGAGAGGCGGGATAACTATGCTTTGCTTTGGAATACCTGTTGTTTTATCCCACTGGCATTTGGAGATGAAAATGCCGCAGAAAGTCATCCTTCATAGGCGATGCTAAATGAGTCAGTGCCAGCCATGGAGTACCAAGAGGGAAAGGGGTGGCACATTACCGGGAAGACAATAGCAGGCGCAAATTCTGTTATGTAGCAACAGACCTAACTTGCCTTGCTAAGTAAAAGTTTTGTATGTGCTTTACAGTTGTGATCAAAAGTTTGCATATCTTAGCAGAAATGTGACATTTTGGCATTTGTTATGAAAAAATTACTAATCATACCATAAAACTGTCTTTTATTTAAAGATAGTGATCACATGAAGCCATTTGGTTTTTGGCTCCTTTTAACCACTTAAGCCCCGGACCATAATGCAGCTAAAAGGACCAGGCCATTTTTTGCGATTTGGCACTGCATCGCTTTATCTGACAATTGCGCGGTCGTGCGATATGGCTCCCAAACAAAATTCCTTTTTTCCCCCACAAATAGAGCTTTCTTTGAGTGGTATTTGATCACCTCTGCGGCTTTTATTTTTTGCGCTATAAACAAAAAGAGAGCGACAATTTTGAAAATAATT
Organism: Rana kukunoris; assembly: GCA_029574335.1. NCBI lineage: Eukaryota > Metazoa > Chordata > Amphibia > Anura > Ranidae > Rana > Rana kukunoris. Next base: position 37,597,251 of record CM056056.1, on the reverse strand, counting down.
CAATAATTTTTACTTTTTGCTATAATAAATATCCCCCAAAAATATATAAAAAAACACTTTTTTTTCCTCAGTTTAGGCCGATACACATTCTTCTACCTATATTTGGGGATAAAGCATTTATTGATTGGTTTGCACAAAAGTTATAGCGTTTACAAAATAGGGGAACGTTTTTGGCATTTTTATAAAAAAATAAAAAAAAATTGTTACTAGTAATGGCGGCGATCAGCAATTTTTATCACGATTGCCACATTATGGCGGACACTTTTGACACAATTTTGGGACCATTGTCATTTTTACAGAAAACAGTGCTATAAAAATGCACCGATTACTATGATAATGACACTCCGCAGTGAAGGGGTTAACCAGTAGGGGGTGCTAAAGGGGTTAAGTGTTCCCTAATGTGTGTTTATTACTGTAGGGGGGCGTGGCTGGGCGTGTGACGTCACTTATCGTCGTTTCCTATGGCAGGGAACAGACAATCAATGGCAGGCTGCTGCCGCCACGTTCCTGTCCTTGTTGTGTCACTGCCGCAGCACCAGCCGTCCCATTAAATTGAATGGGGCTGTCGGTGAGCCAACAACGGGTCAGAGGAGGAGCCGCTGTGGGACAGAAATGACAGTTGCTCTTTAAAAATTATGGGCCAGATTCTCAAAAGGGATCCGATGGTGTATCTCAAGATACACCGTCGTATCTCTGTTTTTTGGCCCAGGTATCTATGCGTGTGATTCCTAGAATCACTTACGCATAGATACGGCGTAGATCCGACAGGTGAAAGACACTTACACCGTCGGATCTTAGATGTAATTCTTCTCTGGCCGCTAGGTGGCGTTTACGTTGTTTTCTCATTTGACTATGCAAATGAGCCTGATACGCCAATTCCCGAACGTTTTTGCGCCACCTCTTCGTCGTTTACGTCATTTCCGTAAGCGTAAGGTTACCCCTGCTATATGAGGGGTAACCTTACGTCAGTCCGCCGTATGCCATGTTAAGTATGGCGTCGGGACAGCGTCGTCTTTTTCCGTCGTTTACGTCATTTTACTAAGTCGTTCACGAATAGGGCTTTACGTCAATGACGCTCACATCGGCTTCATTGACGTTTTCCGTTGTGAGCTGGAGCATGCGCACTGGGCTATTTTTACGGCCGGCGCATGCGCAGTTCGATCAGCGCGGGGGAACGCTTAATTTAAATACAAGCCGCCCCCTTTGAATTACGCGGCCATACGCCGGGCCATTTATACTACGCCGCCGCAAATTACGGAGCAAGTGCTTGGAGAATACGGCACTTTCTCCAGTAAGTTGCGGCGGCGTAGTGTAAATGGCATACGCTACGCTGCCACGGATTCTACGTGAATCTGGCCCTATGACTTAAATTAAGCTATTTTACTAGTGATTTAAATCATGATTTACATTGTGATTTAAATCGACTTGATTTAAATAAAATCCCCCCTATAGCGAAGCACTGCCCCTTTCAACTTGTAGACACTCTGACTGACGACGAAGGACGATACATCTTTCTCAAGGGAACGATATTGGACCGCAAGATAACCTTGGCCAATATTTATGCCCCGAATGCCCACCATGTCTCCTTCTTTCGATGCCTCACCTCTCTGCTTTTAAGGAAGGCATGCTTATTTTAGGTGGAGACTTCGGCCTGCTTTGAAATCTATCCGGTGGGAATCTGTCTGCCCGACATGTCTGCTGGTTAGTACACTTACCAGCAGACATGTCGTCCCCCACCGCCGCCGCGCCGCCGCCGAATGGATTCGGCGCATGCGCGGAAGTGTTTTACTTCCTGGTGCGGTGACGTAGCGGTGACGTGGCGGCGTCAACGTCACCGCCGCGTCACCGCCACGTCACCGCGCCTTCCGGCGGCGGGGAATTTGATCCGATGGTGTGTACACGCCATCGGATCAAACTCCCGATCTGACATATCCGATGGAAATGGTCCGCGGACCGTTTTCATCGGATATGTCCGATGGTGTGTACGCGGCCTTCAACGTCCCCCTTGATCCACTACATGACACATCCACGGGTACGACATCCCTCACCTACAATGCCCTTAAATCAATTAAATCACAATTGCAAATGCTATTGCTCCATGACACTTGGCGCACGATCAACCCCACGGGAAGAGATTACACATTCTTCTCAGTGCCGCACAACAAGTACTCCCGGATAGACTATATTTTCCTGTCACAACACGACCTACCGAACCTGACTCACACCTCAATTGACCCCATGTTCTTCTCTGATCACCACCCAGTCTCCATGACACTGACGCTACCAATACACCGCACCACCTCCCACTCGTGGAGGTTGGACCCCTCTTTGCTTACTGACCCCGTGATTGCCATCGAAGTTGAAGTAAGCATTAAGCAATACTTTGACGAAAATAAGTCGATAGACACTTCCGCCCTTAACACGTGGGAAGCCCACAAATGTGTTATCCGGGGAATCTTGATGGCGGCGGCGGCAAAACGCAAGCAGGAATACCGTAAAATCTTCTTAGATCTTATCACTCGCATCCATCGGTTGGAGAGAACGCACAAACGCTCCCTAGCCCTGACCGCCTTGCGTCCCCTTCAAGAAGCCAGGTCCGAACTTCTAGAACTCTTAGGTAAACAAATTAAACGTAAATATGTCCTCTCCCAGAGAGTCTTTTACGAATTCGGCAACAAGGCAGGCCGACTATTAGCTCGGGCACTGCAATCCAAGAAGGCTTCCATGACAGTACACTCTTTAACGGACCCCAGGGGTCGGAAAGTTTCTTCCCCTCCTGACATTGCTGACCAATTTGTGACCTACTATTCAAAACTATACAACCTTCACCCATCAGACTCAGCCTCAGACTCGCTCGCTAGGAAAAAGGCCATCAAAGACTTTCTGACAGAATACAGTCCGAAACCAATATCGGATGCTGTAGCTACCGACTTAGACTCCCCTCTTACTGCGTTGGAAGCCACGATGGCACTGAAAAAAATGAAACCGGGAAAGAGCCCAGGCCCCGATGGCTTGACGGTCGGATATTATAAGACGTACACTCGCCTCCTTATCCCCTTCTTCCTCGAAGCATTCAACTCCTTTGCCTCTCCCACCGCTCCCCCGCGAGATCTTCTGACAGCCCATATAACCGTGATCCCAAAGCCGGGTAAAGACCCGTCTTTGGTGACGAATTATAGGCCCATATCGCTCTTAAACGTGGACCTGAAATGGTACGCAAAGATGCTTGCTAATCGGCTTCTCCCCCTCTTACCCCGACAGATTGACCTTGACCAAGTGGGCTTTGTCCCTGGCAGGGAGGCGAGGGATAATACCCTTAGAGCGATCTCCATCCATCACTGGCTGACATCGACTAGACAAACCGGATTCCTTCTTTCTCTTGACGCGGAGAAGGCATTCGACAGGGTGGCATGGGACTATATGACTGAGACGTTGAGGTTTATGGGCCTCCCTCAGCGCATGCTTCATTACATCCTTGCACTCTATACTAATCCCACAGCCAAGGTCCGTGTGAACGGCCACCTGTAGAGTGCCTTCTCCATTACTAACGGTACCCGCCAGGGCTGTCCTCTTTCACCACTTATCTTTGTCCTCACACTAGAACCCCTCTTGCGACGCCTTCGGTCCAACCTGGACATCAAGGGAATTAATATTGACGGCCACGAACACAAGGTGGTGGCCTTTGCGGATGACATCCTCCTTTTCCTGACAACGCCTATAACGACTCTACCCAACCTACTAGCAGACCTCACGACTTTTAACTACTTAACAAATCTAAAAATAAACTTCTCGAAGTCCAACGCGCTCAATATCAGTCTCCCCCCCCCGACGTTTGTGCGCAATGTGAAGCTAACTTTCCACTTAAATGGACTAAGAACTCGATTACCTACCTGGGTATCCAACTTCCATCTTCCCTCTCGGATTTATACTCTGCCAACTATCTCCCCTTGCTACAAAACGTCCAAAAATCCTTAAATCCTGGTCTGCTGGCATATTCTCATGGTTTGGCAGAGCAGATGTTATTAAGATGAACATCCTACCCCGTCTTCTCTATTTGTTTCAAGCGGTCCCGATCAAACTTCCTCTGGCCTTTTTCTCAACTTACCGGCGAGCATGTACAGATTTTATTTGGAATGGGCTCAGACCCCGAATAAGCTTCGACAAACTCACGATCCCCAAGTTGAAAGGCGGCCTGGGTCTCCCTGACTTATTTAAATACCATCAGGCATGCCACCTGTCGAGAATTATCGACTGAAATGTCCACCTCAACTCCAAAAAATGGGTGCAGCTAGAACACACATTCTCGCCTGCTCCTTTGGCCAACACTCCGTGGCTCTCGATGAACAACACTCCCCCTTCCTGTCAGGATCACCCCTTCATTGCCCCGACACTGGCTACCTTCAGAGTAGCCTGCTCCAAATACCAGATTTCCTCTGTGCGGGGCCCTATGACCCCGCTTAGATGCAACCCAGATTTCACTCCAGGACTCTCCCACACCTTTCTAACAGAGATTTGGCCCCACGCCCAAATGTGTGCGCAACACTTCTTTGAACACGATCGTCTACTCTCCTATGAAACCCTTGTGTCCAGAATGAGGAATCAATCATTCCCATTCTGGACTTATGTTCAACTCAGACACTTTTTTGACAACCCACGCCCAAAACCAGACTGGTCTCGCAAACTGACTCCCTTTGAAACGTTGTGCGCGAGCACCGAACCTTTGACCCACCTTGTCTCCCTTACTCACACCCTACTGTTCCCTGTCTGCAATCCTAAAGATAACTGGGCCAGCCAAAAATGGGAAGCGGAACTCTCCATTGATCTAACAGACCAGAATTGGGAGGCTATGTTCTCCTGCATTCACAAAGGGACGGTCAACGTACACGCTCAAGAAAATGCCTTTAAGGTGTTCGAGATGGTACAAAACTCCCGCGTGCCTACATGCCATCTACCCCTCTGTTTCCCCAATGTGTTGGAGATGTGGTGCCGAACCGGGCTTCTTACTGCACATATGGTGGTCATGCTCTAAAATACAGCCGTTTTGGACCGAAGTCCATCGCATCGTCAAATCAGTGACGACCTATGACTTGGATCTTTCACCGGCACAATTTCTGCTCCACCACTCCAACATACCCCCAAGGACCTATTTCCGTTCCCTGGCAATGCATTTAGTTAATGCTGCAAGACTTTGCATTCCCATGAGATGGCGGTCTCCAGACCCTCCAACTATAGCAGACTGGTTCAGACGTATAAACTTGACTTCAGAAATGGAAAATCTAATACATCAGGCTCATGACACACCCTCTAAATACACCGATTCCTGGGCTAGCTGGATTCACTTCACCTCAACTGATGTCTACAAACAGTTAATCTCTTGAGAGCTGTCAGAGAGCTGTGGGGAAACCCTCACTTTCCCCAACCACATCCCCAACCACAGAATACCGATCCCCTTCTGGACCCTCCCCCCCCCTACATAGGGCGACCTTTCTACACTCCCTCATGGGTTTCCCTCCGTGGTCCCTGCACTACAATCGTGCCTCGGACCCTCGGAGTCCTATGCTACGGGACTTATGTATAGCTCACACCAGTACACGCCTTCGCCCCCTCCATCCTCCCTTCTGGTCGTTCACCTTGGTCTTATTTCATATGCTCTTTCTGTAACCCACCGTCACGTACGTAAATGGCCAGTCTGAAACGTTATTTACGAATGTTATATTGTACAGGCTTCATGTGTCTGTGTTATATACTCGACTCCCTTGTTGTAGCGGCTGCGTCCGCATTTACACTTCTCCTTTACCTGTTTTAAATGCACGGTTTGCTATGTATGTATCATTATCTTTTGACACAATAAAAAATTTATTGTAAAAAAAAAAAAAAAAAAAATCCCCCCTGAAGGTTTTTTTCCTTCATTGCAGGGATAAAGAGGGTAAAAAACGGGTAGGGTATGTCTGTATACCAAGAATAATGTACAAGTGAATGTGAGAGATGACGTCACTACGGGAGCTCGAGAGGAGGTGGAATCCTTATGGGTAGAGCTCCAAAGAAATGAAGCTAAGGGCAAATAATACTGGGAGTATGCTATGGGGCCCTAACCTGAGGGAGGAGGGGGAGTGGACCTTGTATCACAATTTGGATTAGCAGCAAGGATTGGAAGTGTTATCATAATGTGGGGGTTTTAATTATTCAGGAAAAGACTGGGCGGAGGGACCAACGCAATCATCTAAGGCTCGCCAGTTCTTAAATGTCTTGCAGGACAATTTCATGGGTCAGATGGTAGATGCACCAACTAGAAATAAAGCATTACTAGATCTACTGATTATCAACAATACAGACCTGATCACCGATGTGGAAATACGGGAAAATTTAGGAAACAGCGATCTCAGGTCAATTGGCTTCAATATACCGTATTTATCGGGGTATAGCGCGCTTTGGCGTACAGCGCGCACCCCTAAAGTGGACCCTATTCCTGTGGGAAAAAAAGATTTTTGTACTTACAGTTTTGGTGTCTTGCGCGGCGTCCATCGGCGACCTCGTCGGGTCCGGCGTCCGTCTGTGGCTTCGGGTGTCCTCTTCGTCAGGTCCAGCGTCCGTCTGTGGCTTCGGGTGTCCTCTTCGTCGGGTCCGGCGTCCGTCTGCGGCGTCCTCCCCACTCGATCCCCACTTTCCCGCGTCGAGTTTGAATACTGCGCCGACATATACTGAGCGCAGTACACTCGTGTATAGTCGGCCAGGCTCGGCTACTCTCGCGCTCACGTCCTGTACGTCCAGGACGTGAGCGCGAGAGGAGCCAAGCCTGCCCGACTATACACGAGTGTACTGCGCTCGGTATATGTCGGCGCAGTATTCAAACTCGGCGCGGGAAAGCGGGTATCAGCGTATATATCGCGCACCCACGATTGTGCCCTGATTTTCAGGGCAAAAAAGTGCGCGGTATACGCCGATAAATATGGTAAATCACACAAATAGGAAACACAAAGACACTGAATTTCAAAAGAGCCAACTTCCCTAAACTAGGAATCTTGCTAGAAGATATAAATTGGGATAAAATCTTAGGAACAAAGAACACATAGGAGAGATGGGTTTGCTTTAAGAGCATAGCCAGTGCATCCCATTGGGTAATACATTTTTAAAGAGCGAACAAAGTCCTGAATGGCTTAATGCCAATGTAAACATGAATATAAAAGCAAAAGAGAGGGCCTTCAAAAAAATGTCACAGTAATGTGACCAATTCCCCATATTTTTTGAAAATGTTCAGGTGCCTTGCAGGAGTTAAATGTAATGTTTTGCATGCGTGTGCTGTAATATTTTGTACAGTCAGGTAAGTGACACTAAGTGACATTACAGGCATACTGAGGACCCCAGAGGGCCTCAAGCAATCCCATGCAGAATTACTGAAATTAGTCACATATGTATGTTTTAAATTAAATCCTCCTAGTGGGAGAGGATCAATTTTTCTTGTTCACATTTTTTATCGAAGGAAAGAATAAATCTCAACAGGATGCGTCAGAAAGAAATCTTCCCCCCAGGATAAGAGTAGTCAATAGTAATATAGTCACTCAATGCAGCGGTAGGGAAGCAACTCTTTCCATTAAAACTAGGGTTGTCCCGATACCGATACCAGTATCGGTATCGGGACCGATACCGAGTATTTGCGGGAGTACTTGTACTCCCGCAAATACCCCTGATACCTAAATAGAATACTCCCTCCCCCCCCCCCCGCCGCCGCATCGAAAGCCGCCGCATCGTGCCGCCGCATGGAAAGCCACCGCATGGGTTAAACGGTGTGCAGGAACATCACAGCTTTCATTTGAATAGCTGTAGTGTTCCCGCTGTGTATAGACACTCCCTCTTGCTCGGGATTGGATGGGTGATCATGATCTGTCCAATCCTGAGCAAGGGGGAGTGTCTATACGTGCAGGCAAAACAGCTATTCAAATGAATGCTGTGATGTTCTCCATGCGGCAGCGGCGGCTTTCGGCGGCTAGGTATGGGGGGACATGGCTGGAGGGACATGGCTGGAGGGACATGGCTGCATATGTGGGGGACATGGCTGGGGAGAAATGGCTGCATATGTGGGGGACATGGCTGGAGGCACATAGCTGCATATGTGGGGGACATGGCTGAAGGGACATGGCTGCATATGTGGGGGACATGGCTGGAGGGACATGGCTGCATATGTGGGGAACATGGATGGAGGGACATGGCTGCATATGTGGGGAACATGGCTGGAAGGACATGGCTGCATATGTGGGGGACATGGCTGCATATGTGGGGGACATGGCGGCTGCATATGTGGGGGACATGGCTGCTGCATATGTGGGGGACATGGCTGCTGCATATGTGGGGGACATGGCTGCTGCATATGTGGGGGACATGGCTGCTGCATATGTGGGGGACATGGCTGCTGCATATGTGGGGGACATGGCTGCTGCATATATGGGGGGACATGGCTGCTGCATATGTGGGGGACATGGCTGCATTTGGGTATCGGCGACTACTTTTTTTAAAGTATCGGTACTTGTACTCGGTCCTAAAAAAGTGGTATCGGGACAACCCTAATTAAAACATACAGAAAAATTAAATAAACAGAAAAGCATAAAAATACATCGTAAGGCTGCTCGGTGTGATATAGTTTGGGGACACATCGAAGATTATTGGTAAGTGAAATCCAGGAACCGACAACAAATGTTCGATGTGATTTTTTGGTCGGATATTCCGACCGTGTGTAGGCTCCATCGGACATTTGCTGTTGGACTTTCTGACAACAAACGTTTGAGAGCTGGTTCTCAATTTTTCCGACAACAAAAGTTCTTGTCTGAGATTCCGATCGTCTGTAGCGTTTGGAATGGAGATAGCACATTGGTCACGCTGTAACAGACTTAAAAGCACAAAACCAAACTTCTACTAACACGACTGGTATTGAACTTCCCTCTAATAGTGCCGTCGTACATGTTGTACGTCACCACGTTCTTGGCGTTCGGCATTTCCGACAACATTTGTGTGACAGTGTGTATGCAACACAAGTTTGAGCCAACATTCCATCGGAAAAAAATCCACGGTTTTGTTGTCAGAATGTCCAATCGTGTGTATGGTGCATTAGAGTCCTCGAAATAGATAACGTTTAAATTGTAGGATAAACATTGAGAGCATTTGTAGGTCTGACTTTGAGGGGATTGCAGTTAGAGGGGAATGTCCGGCCTCAGCATGATCTGCAGATAGATTGGTTGGAGCTAAAAGGTTTACATCCAGAAGAGAAGAGCTGAAAGTTACATAGTTACATAGTTACATAGTTACATAGTTAGTCAGGTTAAAAAAAGACACACAAGTCCATCTAGTTCAACCACAAAAAAAAATAAACAAACAAAATAAAAAAAAACACAGTACAATCCCATACACCCAACTCCATACCCACAGTTGATCCAGAGGAAGACAAAAAAAACCAGCAGAGCGATGATCCAATTTGCTACGGCAGGGGAAGAAATTCCTTCCTGATCCCCCGAGAGGCAATCGGATTTACCCCGGATCAACTTTACCTACAGAACTTAGTACCCAGTTATATTATGTACATTTAGGAAAGTATCCAGGCCTCTCTTAAAACAATCTACTGAGCTGGCCAGAACCACCTCTGGAGGGAGTCTATTCCACATTTTCACAGCTCTAAGGCTGCATTCACACCTTAGCACGGCATTTTGTACCGCGATTTGCCGCGACAAAACGCGTTGTTTTTAACCTTGGTTTTTTAACAGGTCATTGTCGGCAATGCCGAACGCCGCCTGAAAAAAAGAGTCCGGGACTTCTTTGAGCTTCACGTGATCGGCGTTTCGGCGTTCAGCGTGGAGATGTGAACCATCTCCATAGAGATTAATGTCATTTCTCCCCTCCAGCGTATCTGAGCGTCGCGCTTCATGTGACAAAACGCTCAGGTGTGAATGGAGCCTTAGGCTTCATTTCCATGGACGTTTTTACAGCCACTTTTTTTAGCCTTTTTTACAGCTTAAAAACGCCTGTTCATGTTTATTTTAGAAAAAAAAAAATGCTGGAGCTTCAGAACGCCCTGGTCCTGCTTTTTGTTTACAGCTCAAAAACGCCTATGTGGGCATGATGCCATAGAATAACATGGACAGGCGTTTTTAAACTGTAAAAAACGCTCAGAAAAGCCAGTGGAAATGAAGCCTTACTGTGAAGAAACCTTTCCATATTTGAAGATGAAATCCCAATATAATTTCTAAAGATATTAAAAAGTAAGGGTTCCAACACTGAACCTTGGGGTACACCACTGATAACCTTGGACTATGCAGAGTAAGAATCATTAACCACGAATCTCTGAATCCTGTCTTTCAGCCAGTTTTCTATCCATTTACAGACCGATATTTCCAATCCTGTAGACCTTACCTTACACATGAGCCGTGTGTGGGAAACTGTATTGAACGCTTTTGCAAAATCCAAGTATACCACGTCCACCGCCACGCCTCTGTCCAAGGTTATACTTACCTCTTCATAAAAAGAAAGGTGAAGGAAAAAGAGGAAGAGAGGAGAAAGGAAGAAGATAAGAGGGAGTTGAGGAAGAGGTGGAAGGTAGCTAAGGAGGAGGAGGTGAAGGGCAAGGAGGGAGTTCAGCGGAAGGAGATATGGGTCTGGTCTCTATGGGTAAATAAAGTTACCAATAAGGCTATTCAAGGTAGTAGTAAAGCGTTATCAAAGTCAGGAGGATGGTAATGGTCGACCCAGGGTTTCCAAAGGCGTTCAAACTTTTTGACCCTGTCTAGGAAAACTGCTTATTTTTTGCCGTGATCCATGGCTCTGGTGAAGGTTTTGATGAAGGCTTCTAAGCCGAAACACGTCAACATATAGCCTGTACCCGTGTATCCAACAAAGAACTTTTATTCAAGAGTATCCGAGTTGTCAGCCCTTTTTGATTAAAAAAATGACTCTGGTAACTCTCTTCTTTGTTTGAGGATCAATTTGTCATCACTGGGAGGACTATACAAATTGAGTCACTGCTCAAGTTTGAAAAAGTCAAGAAAGGGAATGTGAAAAAAAGAAGTATAGTTGTTGTGCATAATGACAAATTGGATTCTTTATTTGAGAAATAAAGTTCAACTAAAGTCTCAGGCAATTCTTGACATTTGGTGTGTAAAGAAACAGTAAATGCTTAAAGGGGTTGTAAAGGTACAATTTTTTTAGTGCAGTCCTCCTTCACTTACCTCATCCTTTAATTTTGCTTTTAAATGTCCTTATTTCTTCTGAGAAATCCTCACTTCCTGTTCTTCTGTCTGTAACTCCACACAGTAATGCAAGGCTTTCTCCCTGGTGTGGAGTGTCGTGCTCGCCCCCTCCCTTGGACTACAGGAGAGTCAGGACCCCCACTAACACAGCTCATTTCTCTATCTGCAACGTAAAGAGCATCCTGACTCTACTGTAGTCCAAGGGAGGGGGCAAGCACGACACTCCACACCAGGGAGAAAGCCACAGTAGAAATATTATGTCCCAAATTTAGAAGTAGTGGTCTCTCTGCAGTGGTCTAACACACTACCTCCCTCCCCCAACCGTACGAAGTTACAGCTACTATTACCCAGCAATTATGTTCACTGATATTTTCTGGGCTCTAACCTGCAACTCAGTGGGTGTTGGAATTTGCAGAGGGGTCTCTGCTGCCAAGAAGAGAGCATCCGCCTTCCTCTGCAGAAAATAAAGAATTTTCCCTGTATCTTCAATAAGACTGATGGAACCATATTGGTCAGTTTGGGCAGCTGTTTTCTTATACAGAGTTTAACCACTTAAGATCCGGACCATTATGCAGGTAAAGGACCAGGCCCCTTTTTGCGATTCGGCACTGCGTCACTTTAACTGACAATTGTGCGGTTGTGCGACGTGGTTCCCAAACAAAATTGGCGTCCTTTTTTTCCCACAAACAGAGCTTTCTTTTGGTGGTATTTTATCACCTCTGCGCTTTTTATTTTTTGCGCTATAAACAAAAATAGAAAGACAATTTTTAAAAAAATCAATCTTTTTTTATTTTTTGCTATAATAAATATCCTCAAAAAATCTATAAAAAATTTTTTTTTTCCTCAGTTTAGGCCGATACATATTATTCTACATATTTAAAAAAAAAAAAAAAAATCAATAATCATTTATTGATTGGTTTGCGCATACGTTATAGCGTTTACAAAATAGGGGTTAGTTTTATGGCATTTTTATTAATATTTTTTTTACTAGTAATGGCGGCGATCAGCAGATTTTTTTGAGACTGCGATATTATGGCGGACACATCGGACAATTTTGACACATTTTTGGGACCATTGTCATTTTTACAGCGAAAAGTGCTATAAAAATACAGTGATTAGGGCCCTTTCACACAGGGTGGATCAGTAATGATCCTTCTTGTGAACCTCCGTATGCTCAGCGGGGGTTGGCTCGGGTTAATCCCCGCTGAGCCGGTGGATGACAGGGCGGTCCCCGCACACTGTGCAGGGACCGCCCTGTCTTTTCTCCGCTCTCCCTTATGGGGGATCGGATGAACATGGACCGTATGTCCGTATTCACCCGATCATTGCGCAGATGGAAGGAAAAATAGGGTTTTCTTTCGTCTGCAGAATCGGATCATTGTGGAGGAGGATGAGATCGGGTATCAGCGGATGTTCATCCACTGACACCCGCTATCTCATAGGGACCAATGTATACGGATGAATAAAAAAGCGGACATACAGTCCACAGGTGTGAAAGGGGCCTAACTGTGAAAATGACAATGGCAGTGAAGGGAATAACCACTAGGGGGCGCTAAATGGGTTAAGTGTGCACTAGTGTGTGTTTCTTACTGTAGGGGGGCGTGGCTGGACGGGTGATGTCACTGATGACAGGGAACAGACGATCAGTGAGAAGCCACAGAGAAAAACGTGGAAGGTTTGTTTCCACTCACCTCTCCCCGTTCTTCAGACACCGCTGGGGGTCGGGTCCTTGGGGCATGCGGGTGCGGTCACAGAGCTCCGGACTAGGTCGCGAGCGTGCCGCCGGTGGCGCGTGCGCGACCCACGGCTGTGCTCTTAAAGGCAACGTACCTTTACGTGCCTGTGCCCAGTCGTGCCCTTCCGGTGTGAAGGGGTCCTCAGGTGGTAAAAAAAAAAAAGACCAAAAACGTATTTACTGTTTGAACTTCCAACGTTCAGTAAAATCATTCTCCTTTAAACAATTTGCCAGCGAGTTTTGTATCACGCTTTCGCACCTGCTTTGGCTTCACAGTTGACTGTTTATGGTATAAACATCCTACATAATTAACGGTTAGCGACAAAACAGAGGATACAATGTAAATCACGGAATTCAGAAAACATAATTATACGCCAAGCAAAAAAAACAAAACATTCCCTTTAGCAAACTTCATTTTCATCTGCTAAACTAACTTTCTGGCATATAAAGGACCAATTTCCAGTAATTGAATGTACAATCTTGCAAATCCTAAACGGGGAAATATGTGGCCCAGACGGGATGTGTATTTCATTAGCCGTATCTTGAAAAACAGTTACTGTTAACATTCTTTTATTTCATTTATCTTCTGTAGCATTAAAAGCTAACAGGAATCTCTATGAAAGACCTTTAATTTTTTTCTTCCCGTTTCAGGTACTTAAATTATATTGAGTTATTTTGGCACCATTTTCTTTAAAGCGGAGTTCTAGCCTTTTGGTGTTTATTAACCACTTAAGACCAGGACCATTATGCAGCTAAAGGACCTGGCCCCTTTTTGCAATTCGGCACTGCGTCGCTTTAACTGACATTTGCGTGGTCGTGCAACGTGGCTCCCAAACAAAATTGGCGTCATTTTTTAACCACAAATAGAGCTTTCTTTTGGTGGTATTTGATCACCTCTGCGGTTTTTATTTTTTGCGCTATAAACAGAAATAGAGCGACATTTTGGAAAAAAATTCAATATTTTTTACTTTTTGCTATAATAAATATCCCCCAAAAATATATAAAAAAAAAAAATTTCCCTCAGTTTAGGCCGATACGTATTCTTCTACCTATTTTTGGTAAAAAAACAAAAAAAGAGCGACAATTAAAAAAAAACAAAAAAAAACACAATGGCCCATATTCACAGACATCGGCGCATATTTATGCAGCTGTAGCGTATCTCTTTTATGCTACGCCAGTGCAGCGCGGAGAGGCAAGCATGGAATTCACAAAGCAAATGCTCCCAACTCTGCGCCGGTGTAGCGTATATTTCGTAGGCGTAAGCCGGCGTTAGTGGAAGTGGGCTGGAAGTGGGCGTGATCCATGCTAATGAAGCGTGACCCCATGCAAATGATGTGCCGGGCGCCAGACAAGTACTTAAAATGAACTGCGCATGTGTCGGGACATGGACGTATCCCCATGCGCATGCGTACAACCACGTCGGAACAACTGCCTAAGATACGCAGGATCACTGTGTACGCCGTGAACGTAACTTACGCCCGGCCAGACCCACGTCGGCCCATATTCACAGACGTCCAACGTAAAATACGTAGGCATGTGTTCCCTGGTCCATACCTTTGCATGGGCTGCCCCTCATCTATGGGGAATAACTTTACGCCGAACGTAAAACTTATGCAAACCGCGTAAATCATGCGCCGGGCGCAAGTACGTACGTGAATCGGCGTCTCTCCCTCATTTGCATATTTGAATAGAAAATCAATGGGAGCGCCACATGCGTCTAGCGTAAATATGCGCCCACTCTACGCTGGCGTAGGCAGGTTACGTCGGTGGGATGAAGTCTATTTTAGGCGTATCTAAGTTTGTGGGTCCGGCGCACAGATACGTCGGCATAAGTGCTTTGTGAATCCGGGCCAATATTTTTCACTTTTTGCTATAATAAATATCCAATTTTTTTTTTTTTTTAAACAATTTTTTCTCAGTTTAGGCCGATACGTATTCTTCTACCTATTTTTGGTATAAAAAAAAAAAGAAAAATCTCAATAAGCGTTTATCGATTGGTTTGTGCAAAATTTATAGCATTTACAAAATAGGGGAGATTGTTGCAGTACTTTATGTCCCACCATACTCGTGCAGTGGTCTTACAAATTCAATTTGATTGGAGAAAATAAACTATTTGAATAAAAATAAAAAAAATAGTAAAGTTAGCCCAATTTTTTTCTATGATGTGAAAGATGATGTTACATTACATTGATACCCAACATGTCACGCTTCAAAATTGCAACCGCTCGTGGAATGGCGACAAACATTTGCACTTAAAAATCTCCATTTAAACGTTTCTACAGGTTACCAGTTTTGAGTTACAGAGGAGGTCTTGGGCTAGAATTATTGCTCTCACTCTAATGATCTTGACGATACCTCACGTTCACTTCTGCGCGCGAGTTCGAAGTGACGGGACGCTTTAAAACAAAAATGTATGTATATATATATATATATATATATATATATATATATCACTTTTATTCCTATTACAAGGAATGTAATGAGGGCCTATTTAACCAGGAGTTGTAAAGGAAAAAAATGTTGTGCCTAAAATTAATGGAGGGGACGAGCACGTCACTGACCACCGCAGTAAAGCCTCCCTTCACGGTGGTCAGTAAAATCAGACAAGCAGGAAGTGAACAGAACAAGGAAGAAATAGAGCAACTTCTGAGCAAAAACGAACAATGAGGAAGTGAAAAGAGGAATGTCTGCAGGTAAAGGATGCTTATTATGAAAAAAAACATTTTTCCTTTACAACCCCTTCAAGACCCGGACCATTATGCAGGTTAAGGACCTTGCCACTTTTTGTGATTCGGCACTGCGTCTCTTTAACTGACAATTGCGCGGTCGTGCGACGTGGCCCCCAAACAAAATTGACATCCTTTTATCCCCACATATAGAGCTTTCTTTTGGTGGTATTTGATCACCTCCTGCGGTTTTATTTGTTTGCGCTATAAACAAAAATAGAGCGACAATTTTGAAAAAAAATGCAAATTTTTTTACTTTTTGCTATAATAAATATCCCCCAAAAAAGATATATACCGTATTTATCGGGGTATAGCGTGCTCCCGCGTATAGCGTGCACCCCTTAAGTGGCCCCCATTCCTGTGGAAAATTTTTTTTTTGTACTTACAGTTTTGGTGTCTTGCGCGGCGTCCATCGGCGGCTTCGGATGTCCTCTTCGTCGGGTCCGGCGTCCTTCTGCGGTGTCCTCCCCGCTCGATCCTCGCTTTCCCGCGCCGATTTCGAATACTGCGCCGGCATATACCGAGCGCAGTACACTCGGATATAGTCGGGCAGACTCGGCTCCTCTCACGCTGACGTCCTGGACGTACAGGACGTCAGCGCGATTACGAGTCTGTACTGCGCCTGCATATACCGAGCGCAGTACACTCGCGTATAGTCGGGCAGGCTCGGCTCCTTTCGCGCTCACGTCCAGGACGTCAGCGCGAGAGGAGCCGAGTCTGCCCGACTATACCCGAGTGTACTGCGCTCGGTATATGCTGGCGCAGTATTCGAAAGCGGCGCGGGAAAGCGGGTATCGGCGTATACCGCGCACCCACGATTTTGCCCTGAATTTCAGGCCAAAAAAGTGTGCGGTATACGCCGATAAATACGGTATATACAAAAAAATATATATATATATATATCTTTTTTTCTCCTCAGTTTAGGCCGATACATATAGGAGTTAACCACTAGGGGGCGCTGTAGTGGTTAAGTGTGACCTCATGTGTGTTTCTAACTGTAGGGGGGTGGGGCTGGACGTGTGACTTCACTGATCGCCTTTCCCTATATCAGGAAACAGATGATCACTGACATTGCCACAATGTAGAACAGGGAAATGGAAGATCGGGTCCCACGGGCACGGTCACGGGGCTTCGGACCGGGTCGCGAGCATGCCGCCGGCGGCACCCTTTTGCGACCCCAAGGCTGGGCTCTTAAAGAGGACTAACAGGTAAATGCTTGTGCCCAGCCGTGCCATTCTGCCGACGTATATCGGCGTGACGGGGTCCTTAAGTGGTTAATGTGAGATCTGGGGTCAAAAAGACCTCAGAACTCACATTTACACTTAAAAGCAATAATATATATATATTTTAATAAAAAAAAAATGTCCATTTAACTCCAGAGGGCGGACGTGACGTTTGATGTCGCTCGGGTCCTCCAAGGGCATAGAGTCGAGTGGGGCCATCATGCCGTCACTCAACTTCCTGGCCATCTATCCCGGGAATCGGATCATTTCTGCCCCTTCCAATAAAAAACATGCCCATACTTACCTGCCTGGTATTCTTCTTCTGGGATGTCCCATCGGTGCTCCAGGCCCCTCCTCTTCACCGGGCGCCCCCCACGGAAAGCCTCTTTTCCTGAGGGCACCCGCGTGAGTCCAGCTGCTGCATCCATTGACACAGACAGCGGAATGCATTAAGGTGAAAAACCTTGAGACTTTACACTTGAAGTCAAATTCAGGTGTTGACACTAGATGCATTTAAGAATACATTTAATGTTTTAATGCATTGATTTACTTTTATGTCTCTGTGAAATTCGGCTTTAATTCTTTATGTGGTTTTCCGTTTTGACATTTGGCAGCCTGTACACCAAATGTTTTCTGCCAGAAGCTTTGATTTAAATTCTTCTTTATTTTATTAATTAGAGATAGGGGATTCCATTATAGTACATATGTTTTCACTTACAGGGCTGTACCTTGTGTAGTAGTGTGAGCCGTGCTATAACAAAGTCTAGGTATATACAGCGCCTTGAAAAAGTATTCATACCCCTTGAGATTTTCAACATTTTGTCATGTTACAACCAAAAATGTAAATGTATTTTATTGGGATTTTATTTGATAGACCAACACAAAGTGGCACATAATTGTGAGGTGGGAGGAAATGATAAATAGTTTGCGAAAAGTGTTTTACAAATAAATATGTGAAAAGTGTGGGGTACATTTGTATAGCGCCCCCCTGAGTCCATCCTTTGTAGAACCGCCTTTCGCTGCAATTACAGCTGCAAGTCTTTTTGGGGATGTCTCTACCAGCTTTATACATCTAGAGAGGGACATTTTTGCCCATTGTTCTTTGCAAAATATTTCAAGCTCTGTCAGATTGGATGGAGAGCGTCTGTGAACAGCAATTTTCAAGTCTTATGCTGCGTACACACAACCGTTTTTCAGGTTGTAAATAATGAAATTTTTAATGGTCTAGAAAAACAACATTTTTTTCAACCCGATCGTTAAAACGGCCTTGCCTACACACGATCTAGCAAAGCGCGGTGGCGTACAACACGTACGACGGCACTATAAAGGGGAAGTTCCATTCGGATTACACCACCCTTCGGGCTGCTTTTGCTGATTTTGTGTTAGTAAAAGACGATTTGTGCTTTTCAGTGTGTTAGGCCGCTTACACACGTACGAGAACCTCGACGGGCCAAACACATCGTTTCGCCCGTCGAGGTTCTCGCCCGGCCGTCGAAATCGTCGACCAAGCCGTCGGGAAAGGCGTCGAGCCATGGTTCTCGATGGGCCATCGAGCAAATAGAGAACCTGCTCTCTATTTTGGCTCAACGGCTTTCCCGACGGGAATGCCTAGCCGAAACCGTACACACGGCTGAGGTTCTCGGCAGAATGAGGATCCCAGCGAGCTTCACCTTACAGTGTGATGAATGTGCCATCTCCATTACGAACGCTACTTTTACCAGAACGAGCGCTCCCATCTCATAACTTGCTTCTGAGCATGCATGTTTTTTTTCAAGTCGTTAAAGCCCACACATGACCATTTTTTACAACATTAAAAACGACAACGTTGAAAACGTTGTGAAAAATTAGAGCCATTTTTTACATCATGAAAAATGCTCTGGAATTCACACACGATTGTTTTTGATGGCATTAAGCCACGTATACACATGACCATTTTTAATGTCCTAGAAAAAACTTTGACATGATTCTTGTCAAGCCTGCCTTGCATAGACCCTATCGTGGAAAAAAAAATCCATTCGGATGGCGCCACCCTTGGGGCTGCTTTTGCTGATTTCATGTTAGTAAAAATTTGGTGAGAGAGGATTCGCGCTTTTCAGTCTTCGTGTTTTTCTGTCTGTTACAGCGTGATGAATGTGCCATCTCCATTACAAACGGTAGTTTTACCAGAACGAGCACGCCCGTCTCATAACTTGCTTGTGAGCATGCGTGTTTTTCATGTCGTTAAAGGTCTACACACGACAGTGTGAAAAACGACACAAAAATTTGGAGCATGTTCTGAATTTTTAATGCCCATTTTTCACGTCAAGAAAAATCCTCTTGAGCCCACACATGATCGTTTTTAATGACATTTAAAAAAATTGCATTTTTCACATCATGAAAAACGTTTGTGTGTACGCGGCATAACTACAGATTATCAATTGGATTTAGGTCTGGACTTTGACTGGGCCATTCTAACACAAATATGCTTTGATCTAAACCATTCCATTGTAGCTCTGGCTGTATGTTTAGGGTCACTGTCCTACTGGAACGTGAACCTACGCCCCAGTCTCAAGTCTTTTGCAGACTCTAAGGCAGCGTACACAAGGCCAGTTTCATCGGACCAAATTGATCGTGTGTACGGCCCATCAGACCGTTGTCCATTGGACCAAAGTTTTAAAACTTGCTTTAAAATCTGTCCGATGGACGCCTGACCGTCGGACCAAAACGATGGTTAGTACACAAAAGCATCGGACCGAAAACCCACGCATGCTCAGAATCAAGTCGACGCATGCTTGGAAGCATTGAACTTCATTTTTTCAGCACGTCGTTGTGTTCTACGTCACTGCGTTCTGACCCGATCGGATTTTGGACTGATGGTGTGTACGCACATCAGACCACTTCAGCGGTGGCCCGATGAAAACGGTCCGTCGGACCATTCTCATCCGACCGGTCTGATCGTGTGTACAGGGCCTTACAGGTTTTATTCTAAGATTGCCCTGTAGATGTCTCCATCCATCAACCCATCAACTCTGACCAGCTTCCCTGTCTCTGTTAAAGAAAAGCATCCCCACAACATGATGCTGCCACCTCCATGTTTCACAGTGGGGATGGTTTGTTCAGAGTGATGTGCATTGTTAGTTTTCCACCACACATCGTGTTTTTCTTTTAAGCCAAAAAGTTACATTTTGATCTCATCTGACCAGAGCACCTTCTTCCACATGTTTGCTGTGTTCCCCATATGGCTTCTTGCAAACTGCAAATGGGGCTTCTTATGGATTTCTTTCAACAATGTCTTTCTTCTAGGCACTATTCCATAAATGTCAGATTTGTGGAGAGCACGACTAATTTACAAAATCAGCAAAAGCAGCCCAAAGGGTGGCGCCATTCTAATGGAACTTCCCCTTTATAGTGCCGCCGTACGTGTTGTACATCACCGCGCTTTGCTCAAGCATTTTTTTTTCACGATCGTGTGTGTAGGCAAGGCAGGCTTGAGAGGAATCACGGCGAGAAAAATTTAGTTTTTTTCCATGACATGAATAACGGTCGAGTGTACGCGGCATAAGAACTAGTAAGGAGCAATGTTTTCCATTTTTGGTTTTGGATTTACATTCCCTTGAAGTGGAGTTACACTTTAAAGCCATAAAGTAGCCCCATTTCGCCGAACGTGTTTTATAACAGGCGGCGGCGAGCGGTTTCCTTACATAACACAGCAAACGCTCCCATTTAGAAGATAGAACTAAAACCACATAATGGCTCTATTTTATTGACCTCATTATGTCAGTTTTAATGCTGACATAGTGCAAACCTTCCATTTTTTATGTATATATTCAATTACGAGTACATAGAGCTCAGATATAAAGCATTTGTGTAAATGCATTAAAGTTTGTCTTGGAAGTGCTTACAGCAAAAAAATTATTTCTGCTGATTAGGTAAAAATATACATAAACACATCAAGCTTTAAATGATAGAAGAGTAACCACAGCTACACACGCTGCTCTGTCATTCTGACATTCAATTAAATAAATAGCCCTGCCGGATTCTGAGTGTATTTGTACATTCCATGGATGATCACTTAATGAACCCGGAGAAACATCATCGCTAAATATAGCCACAGACAGTCCCGCCAGATCAATCTTTCTTCATATATAGTACACATCCAATGCTAACAGTTACTGGGCCGTGCTGCAAAATATGAAGGGGGTCTCACCTTCATAACATATACAACCCTGGCAAAAGGTATGGAATCACCACTCGCAAGAAATCTTTAACCACTTAAGACCCAGACCAGGGGCGGACTGACAACTCATGGGGCCCCCGGGCAATAGAAGATTATGGGGCCCCCGGGCTTACAGATGGCCACCATGAGAGAAGGCAGGGCAGCTAAAATCTCTGGATTTTTACATCAAAAGCATGTCGGTTTCAGACAGATGTAAAAAAAAAAAAACATACTGTCCCTGGTTTTATTGATCCTGGCAACCCTGATGGGGCCCCCTAGTGGCATGGGGCCCCCTAATGGCATGAGTGCCCGAGAGCCCCAATGGTCAGTCCGCCCCTGACCCGGACCTTTAGGCAGCTAAAGGATCCGGCCAGGTTTTGCGATTCGGCACTGCATCGCTTTAACTGACAATGGCGCGGTCGTGCGATGTGGCTCCCAAACAAAACTGGCGTCCTTTTTTTCCAACAAATAGAGCTTTCTTTTGGTGGTATTTGATCACCTCTGCGGTTTTTATTTTTTGCGCTATATACAAACAAATAGAGCGACAATTTTGAAAAAAATTCAATATTTTTTACTTTTTGCTATAATAAATATCCCCCAAAAATATATTAAAAAAAATGTTTTTCCCTCAGTTTAGGCCGATACGTATTCTTCTACCTATTTTTGGTAAAAAAAAAAAAAAAAAAAATCGCAATAAGCGTTTATCGGTTGGTTTGCGAAAAATGTATAGCGTTTACAAAATAGGGGATAGTTTTATTGCATTTTTATTATTTTTAATTTTTTTACTACTAATGGCGGCGATCAGCGATTTTTTTAGTGACTGCGACATTATGGAGGACACTTCGGACAATTTTGACACATTTTTTTGACCATTGTCATTTCCACAGCAAAAAATGCATTTAAAATGCATTGTTTATTGTGAAAATGCCAGTGCAGTTTGGGAGTTAACCACAAGGGGGCGCTAGAGGGGTTATGTGTAACCTAATGTGTGTTTACAACTGTAGGGGGGTGTGGCTGTAGGTGTGACGTCATTGATTGTGTATCCCTATAAAAGGCATCACGCGATCGATGACGCTGCCACAGTGAAGAACGGGGAAGCTGTGTTTACACACGCCTCTCCCCGTTCTTCAGCTCCGGGGACCAATCGTGGGACTCCAGCGGCGATCGGGTCCGCGGGAGCTTTAGGAGCGATCGGGTTGCTGCGGGTGCGCACCCACGACCCACGGCTGGGTACTAGCACAGGACGTACCTGTACGTGCATGTGCCCAGCCGTGCCATTCTGCCGACGTAAATGTGCAGGAGGCGGTCCTTAAGTGGTTAACCACTCCGGACCGCTGCACGTCGATATACATCGGCTGTTTGAGGAGGAATATCTTTGTTATGGCAGCACCAAGCTACCATAACACAGGTACCCTCCTCTTCAGCCAGCAGTCTAGTTTCCAATAATAGTGGTCTCTGCGGCAGATTCGCTGCAATATCACTTTTAATCAGCAGCAGGAGAAGGCCCCTGTGGAGGCGTTAGGGTCCTCTAGCTGGCCCCCACCCATCTCCATACCATAGCAGGGCGGAAGCGGTATCAAAACGTCACGTCCGCCTTTAGCTTTTGACTCCTTGACGACAGCTGCACGACTATATACGTTTAGCAGAATAGCACGGCTGGGCAGATCAAAGTATATATACGTCGCCTTTAAGGCCTGTGGGTTGTGGGTGCAGGCCTGGCGCAATCTCCATCAGTCTGACCGCGGGTCTTCCTTACTCGATGTCTGCGGGAGTCCCGTGATTGTCTCACGGAGAAGAAGAATAGGGAAATGCTGATGTAAACAAGCATTTCCCCGTTTTCTGGGAAACCGAGTGTTCCGCCTACCACGGAACAGCACAAGGAGGAGCGCGATTTTTTTAAAACTGCACGGCCACCATCTATGTCACAGACTCGGGTACACAGATCGGATTCTGCAATGGGCACGGTGAGGTCAGGCTGCAAATTGGCACAGTGAGGCTACAAATGCCCATTGTTGACCCTCTTTTCTGCTTACAGTAGCTGCTGCATTCTCACCCTCGGCTTAGACTCGAGTCAATAGTTTTTTCCCTGTTTTTTGTATAGTTTTTGATGCGTTCCAGTGCGTGTATGGTACGTTTTTAACCCCTTCCTTTCCAGCCCATAGGGGAATCACGTCATGGTGATCCCCTCGCCGATGAGACTGGACGTTCACCGCAGAGATGATCAAATACCACCAAACGAAAGCTCTATTTGTCTGGGGAAAAAAACATAATGATTTAATTTGGGTACAGTGTTGCCTGACCGCGCAATTGTCATTCAAAGTGCAACAGTGCTGACAACTAAAAATTGGTCTGGGCAGGAAGGGGGTGAAAATGCCCTGTATGGAAGGGGTTAATGCAGTCCAGTGCTTTTTTTCATCCATCTTTTTTATTAACCTTAGATAAGGAAAAGTGTGTTCCATTGTGTTTTTGGTGCATTTAGGTGCGTTACGGTGCGTTCCAGTGTGTTTTTAATGCGTATTACAGCATTTCAGTACAGTCCAGTGCAGGTAAAATGCAGCATGTTCTACATATTTTTCTGGAACTGGAACACACTGGAACTGCAAGCACTGGTGTGAACTATGCCATTAAAAACCATACAACCCCCATGCAGAAAAAAAAATGCACTGGACTGCATGTGGTGTGAACTGGCCCTTAAAGTCCCAAAAATCCCCCATTTTTTCTTTTTCACAGGGGTAGCAGTGACACCACTCTCCGAAAAGTGATCTGTGGTGGATTGCTTTTCAAAAGGCAGTAGTGCAGTGGCGCCAGGTGTTCAGGAGGCGATCTCTACTAAGGCCAGATTCACACTAGTGCGGTGCGAATTTCAGCTCTCTTATCTCTGCAGAGAGAACTGTCCAGCAGATCCACTGCGTTTTAGCTGCAGATTAGCTGCGAATTTGGAGACCTGGGAGAAGTTACAGAGGAGAGGAGAGTGGGGGAGAAGTGTATTGAGCTGAATGAGAGAAATCCTGAAGAGAAATGAACACATCTGCGAATCAGCTACGTACCCATAGAAGATAATGGGCCTGAATTCGCACCTGAGCCGCACCGCAAGGCCTAAAATACGCACACGGTTTTCGTCAATGCGCAGTGCGAATGCATCGCACATATGTGAACCAGCCTCATTGAAATCAATGTATTTAGAAATGTTCTGCGTATTGGATGCGGTTTAAGCCACACTCAATTTGCATACTGTAGGTGTGAACCTGCCCTAAATCTTTTTTTTTATTATTATCACAAACGGGATTTTGTATAAAATACCCCACCGAACCATGAACACTTGGTTGTGGCACATTCCTATTGACCTTAATGGGCCTATTTGAGAGGTGTTGCCACCAGAAAATCTCTGCAAGCCGTGATGAAATTGCCACAGTTGCAATGTGTACAGCCCCCACCCAGCTGCAATGGTAAAATTTAGTTGGGTGGTGGGAATGTTGGTGGGAATGTCGGCGGTAAAACTGCCACTCATCTGCCTGCTTTAAACACCCTCTGGCCACCCATGTGACAAGAGTCTAGGGGTCCATTGGTATTTAAATGGCTCATAAGGGTTATGGAAGATTTTTGTACTTTTTTTCTAGATTTTTATGTTTAAAAAAAGTGTGCAATTTTTATATTTATTTTTTTATTATATATGTATATATATATATATATATATATATATATATATTTTTTTTTTATTGTGTTTTTATTTTTTTAAATATTTTTCTTCTTCTTTTTATTTTTCTTTGTTTTCTCAGATATTGTCTTAGATGTGTGTATTTGTTATATAATCTGTTTGATGCAATGACTATGCTATCTATATATATATATGTATGAATTTGTTTATGTTTGAATTTTCTTATGTCTGTATAATAATTTTCAATAAAATTAGATTGAATTATATATATATATATATATATATATATATATATATATATTTGATTTTGCTTAATTAATTCATACCTTGAGTAAGTAGTGTTTTTCTGCCTGTGTTTCAATACACTTATTTTAAACAAAAACGTGTAATAATGTAGTAAATTACAAACAAACATAAAAGTAAACAAAAAAAAAAAAAATGGTAGCTTCACTGCAGTCTCTTATGAAATAAAATACCATGGCCCGGATTCACAAAGCACTTACGTCGACGTATCTCCAGATACGCAGCGTAAGTACAAATATGTGCCGTCGTATCTGTGCGCCGAACCCACAAACTTAGATACGCCTAAAAACAGACTTCATCCCACCGACGTAACTTGCCTACGCCGGCGTAGAGTGGGCGCATATTTACGCTAAACGCATGTGGCTTTCCCATTGATTTTCTATTCAAATATGCAAATGAGGGAGATACGCCGACTCACGAACGTACTTGCTCCTGGTGCAGGATTTAAGTGGTTTGCGCAAGTTTTACGTTCAGCGTAAAGTTATTCCCCATAGATGAGGCGCAACCCATGCAAAGGTATGGACCAGGGAACACAGGCCTACTTATTTTACATTGGACGTCTGTGAATATGGGCCGACGTGGGTCTGGCTGGGCGTAGGTTACGTTCTTAAGAAGTGGTTCCGATGTGGTTGTGCGCACAGGGACATGTCCATGTCCCGACACATGCACAGTTCATTTTAAGTACTTGTCTGGTGCCTGGCCCATCATTTGCATGGGGTCACGCTTCATTAACATGGATCACGCCCACTTCCACCTACCTCCACGTACGCCGTCTTACGCCTACGAAATATACGCTACGCCGGCGCAGAGTTGGGAGCATTTGTTTGCCTCTCCGTGCTGGGCCAGCGTAGCGTAAAAGAGATACGCTACGGTGGCATAAATATGCGCCGATGTATGTGAATCCGGGCCAATGTCATCTTTGCTTGGGTCAGATTAGTGAGCTCAGAGACAGCATTATTATTTTACCTGAAAACTTTTTTTTTTTTTTTTAACTCCAAACTAGAACACGATTTGGAAATAAATATTTTTATTTTAAAAATATTTGATTTCGCTTAATTAATTCTTACTTTGAGTAAGTAGTGTTTTTCTGCCTTATTTTAAACAAAAGCACGGGTGTAATCATGTAGTAAATTACAAACAAACATACAAGTAAAAGTAAACAAACAAACAAAAAAGAAATGGTAGCTTCACTAATCTCTAATAAAATAAAACACCATGTCATCTTTGCTTGGGTCACATGACTGAGCTCAGAGACAGCATTATTTTTATTTTATTTTATTCATGGTACCTGAAAACGTTTTTCTTTTTGTTTGTTTTTTTAACTTCAAACTAGAACACAATTTGGAAATTCTGTCATACACTCTAAGGATTCCCGTGAAGTGTAGATTTTATTGATAGCTCTGCTTTAGTGGAAACAAACCGGTAAGGACTCAGACGACTGGTGGGGAAATAAAATGATCGGATACCATCACTGAACATATCTATTCCACCGAGGAGGTAGCTAGAGCATAATCCTTCTAAAATGAAAGAAAATCCCACCATTTCTCCTCCGAGGACAACGGAATTGTCAACAGAAGAAAGTTCTGATTTTTTTCACATTTAAAGTTGAGGCAAAGCCATGGAATATTTATGAACTTCTACGCCGCCGATACGCGCCACGGAAAACTCCATTTTTTTTTATTCTTCCTTTCAGTCTTCTACCTCCTGCAATGACAATGACGAGGTGAAGGAAAGCCTGGAAGGAAAGACTGACATTTTGTTCATTATTAGCAGTGAGTGGCAGCGGCTCTGGAACGCGGTTTGAATACAGAACTTTCCGGGGAATACAGATCTAAAGAGAAAGTTAACAAGAGGAAGGCTGCGGATCTTTCAATGATAACTTGTGCTGTGAGGGAACATTCTAAGCCAGATGGGTCGCCTATACATCTGCCAAGTGGGAGGCGTCACCAAGCCGAATAGAAATACCCAAACCACAAGACCATTTTAATACATTAATATTAATATAATGTATAAACTATATATATATATATATATATATATATATATATATATATATATATACACACACATATACACACACATATACACACACATACATACATATATATATTATATACACACACATATATATATATGAGCTGAACGATTCTGGCCAAAATGAGAATCACAATTTTTTTGCTTAGAATGCTTAGAATAAATATCATGATTCTCGTGGCGTAAAATCTTTCACATTATACAAAAAAAAAATTGTGATAACTTTACTGGTTAACTTTTGTTTTTTAATTCATTAAAAGTTGCAACAACCAACATTTTATTCTCTAGGGTCTCTACTAAATATATATATATATATATATATATATATATATACACATATACACACACACACATATACATATATACATATACAGTATACATATACAGTATTTATGTTTGGGGGTTCTAAGTAATTTTTTTGCAAAAAAAAATGATTTTAAAGGGGTTGTAAAGATTCATGTTTTTTCACCTTAATGCATCCTATGTATTAACCACTTAGGGACCACCTAACGCCGATATACGACGGCAGAAGGGCACGGCTGGGCACAGGCACGTACAGGTACGTTGCCCTTTAAGTGTCCAGCCGCGGGGCACGCTCACGACGCAGTCCGAAGCTCCGTGACCACGCCCGCGGGACCCGCGGACCCGATCGCCGTCGGTCTCCCGCGATCCGGTCACCGGAGCTGAAGAACGGGGAGAGGTGAGTGTAAACACACCTTTCCCGTTCTTTTTTGTGGCAGTGTCACTGATCGTCTGTTCCCTGTTATAAAGAATGACGATCACTGACGTCACACCTACAGCCACGCCCCCCTACAGTAAGAATCACTCCCTTAGGGCACATGTTACCCCTTAGCGCCCCCTAGTGGTTAACCCCTTCACTGCCAGTGTCATTTTCACAGTAATCAGTGCATTTTTATAGCACTCTTCGTTGTGAAAATGACACTGGTCCCAAAGGTGTCAAAAGTGTTCGATATGTCTGCCATAATGTCGCAGTCACGAAGAAAAACGCTGATCGCTGAGATTACTAGTAAAAAAAAATGATTTGTAAAAATGGCATAACACTATCACCTATTTTGTAAACGCTATAACTTTTGCGCAAACCAATCAATAAACACTTATTGCATTTGTTTTACCAAAAAATAGGTAGAAGAATACGTATCGGCCTAAACTGAGGATTTTTTTTTTTTAAATATATATATTTTTGGGGGGATATTTATTATAGCAAAAAGTAAGAAATATTGAATTTTTTTCCCAAATTTCGCTCTATTTTTGTTTATAGCGCAGAAGAAAAAAAATCGCACGGGTGATAAAATACCACCAAAAGAAAGCTCTATTTGTGGGAAAAAAAGGACGCCAATTTTGTTTGGGAGCCACGTTGCACGACCGCGCAATTGTCAGTTAAAGCAACGCAGTGCGAAATTGCAAAAAATGGGAAGGTCCTTTACCTGCATAATGGTCCGGGTCTTAAGCGGTTAAGGTGAAAAAAACATCTTACAAAAAAAAAGGATTTTTAATAAACAGATTACCTGTAAAATCCTTTTCTTGAAGTACATCACGGGACACAGAGCGCATAGCCATTACACTTGGGTTATATGGGTACCTTCAGGTGTGGACACTGGTGTAATCAATTTCACAGGAAGTTTCCTCCCTATATAACCCCCTCCCACTGGGAGTGCTTCAGTTTTGTAGCAAGCAATTCCTCCGAGGTTACACAATGTTCCCCAAAAGAGGGGTGGGAGCTCTGTGTCCCGTGATGTACTTCAAGAAAAGGATTTTACAGGTAAGCTGTTTATTAAAAATCCTTTTTTCTTTATCGTACATCACGGGACACAGAGCGCATAGCCATTACACTTGGGATGTCCTAAAGCAATGCTCTATGAAGGGAGGGAGACCGTAAGGCCAAGAATAGCCAAACAAAAAATTATCAGGAAGTAAAGTAGCTCCACCAACAGAGAAAAGGGGGCGTGACCCGGACCAGAGGATTCTATACTGCTGCCCGTAGGACCGCCTGCCCAAATGCTGCGTCCTTCCCCTTTGCAACGTCCAACGTATAAAATTTAGTAAACGTATGTACGGAAGACCAGGTTGCCGCCTTGCAAACCTGTGCCATAGAGATCTGATGGTGTGCCGCCCAGGAGGCACTCATGGCCCTCGTAGAATGGGCTTTAACTGATAAGGGAGGTGGAACGCGCTTCAGACCATAGGCCTGAAAAATCAGCTGCTTAATCCACCTAGCCAAGGAAGACTTGGCAGCCGGCTGACCCTTCTTGGGGACATCCGGAAGAACAAAAAGCACATCTGTTTTCCGAATCTTCTCTGTAGCCTTGAGATAGACCCTCATGGCTCGAACCACGTCCAAAGTATGAAGCAGTCTTTCCTCTCTGGACTGGGGAGTAGGAAAGAAGGATGGTAGGACTAGATCCTGATTCAAGTGAAAACTGGATATGACCTTAGGAAGGAAAGAAGGTTGAGGCCGCAGAACCACTCTGTCCTTATGCAGAATAAGGTATGGCTCCCTGCATGACAAGGCTGCCAGCTCGGAAACCCTTCTGGCCGAAGCCATAGCCACCAAGAAAACCAACTTTCGGGTTAGTAGCACAAGAGGGATTTCTGTCAGAGGTTCAAACGGCTGCCTTTGTAAAGCTGACAAGACCAGATTTAAATTCCAGGGGCAGAGGGGAGCTCTAATAGGGGGATTCACATGCAAGACCCCCTGCAAGAAGGTTTTCATAAGCGAATGGGTGGCCAAGGGTCTTTGAAACCATATCGATAAAGCCGACACCTGCCCCTTTAGAGTACTAAGAGCCAACCCTTTGTCAACGCCAACCTGGAGGAATCGCAAGATCCTGTCAATAAAAAACTTTTGAGGATGCCATTTTTGAGACTCGCACCACTCCACATAGGTTCTCCAGACTCTGTAATAAATATTTCTAGAGACTGGTTTCCTAGCCTGAATCAACGTAGATATGACCTGAGCTGAGAGGCCTCTGCCCTTAAGAATTAGGGATTCAGCCGCCAAGCCGTCAAATTTAGCTGCTGTGAATCAGGGTGGCAGATTGGGCCCTGAGACAGAAGATCTGGGCGCAGGGGGGAGCGGCCACGGTGCCCCGACTGACATCCTCACGATGAGTGCGTACCAAGCCCTCCTGGGCCAGGCTGGGGCCACCAGGATCACAGGCCTGCGCTCCACCCTGATCCTCCGTAGAAGGCGGGGAATCATCTGCAGTGGAGGGAACGCATACAGGAGAGAAAACTGGTGCCAGGGGCAAACCAACGCATCGGTCCCGTAGGCCGAGGGATCCCTGGCTCGGGATATGAATTTGTCCAACTTTTTGTTGGATCTCGTTGCCATAATGTCCACATCTGGAACTCCGAATCTTTGGCAAATCTCTTGGAATACCTGGGGGGTGAAGAGACCACTCCCCCGGGAGCAACTGTTGACGACTCAAAAAATCTGCTTGAGAATTGTCTATCCCTGGGATGAACACCGCCGAGATGCAGGGTACATGGGCTTCGGCCCATGAGAAAATCAGGTTTACTTCCCTTTGGGCCGCTAGGCTCCTCGTGCCCCCCTGGTGGTTTATGTATGCCACCGCAGTGGCATTGTCGGACTGTATCCTTACTGGCAGACCCTGAAGGGGGAGAGTCCAGGCGACCAGGGCCAGCCGAGCAGCTCTGATCTCTAGGATATTGATGGGAAGCAGTTTTTCTGCCTCCGACCACTGCCCTTGCTGGGTCTGTCCTTCTAGAACTGCCCCCCAACCTGACAGGCTGGCACCCGTGGCTACTATCTTCCACGTGATGGGGCAAAAGGATTTCCCCTTTGACAAATTTTGAGGGACCAGCCACCAGAACAGGCTGCGCCGGACTCCTGGGGAGAGCACTAACGGACGATCTAACGCCTGAATGGACTTGTTCCAAGCAGAGAGAATGGCTGCCTGGAGATATCTGGTATGGATCTGGGCGTAGGGCACTGCCTCGAAGGCGGCCACCATCTTCCCCAGCAGTCGCATACATAGGCGAATAGTCGGCCTCTTCTTGCCTAAGATCACTTGAACTGCTTGAGTTATTGATCTGACCTTTGCTTGAGGTAAAAATATCCTCTGGCAGTCTGTATCTAGCCGAAGGCCTAGATATTCCAACTGCTTTGTGGGTTTCAATATCGATTTTTCTTGGTTCACAATCAAACCGAATTCCTCTAGATGCCGAACTGTGCGAACTACTGCATGATTGAGGCTGGAAGCTG
This sequence comes from Rana kukunoris, assembly GCA_029574335.1. Lineage (NCBI taxonomy): Eukaryota > Metazoa > Chordata > Amphibia > Anura > Ranidae > Rana > Rana kukunoris. The sequence goes on along the minus strand of CM056056.1, from coordinate 37,565,909 downwards.
ATCTGTCGATAACCAGAAGATCGTCCAGGTATGCCAGGACCAAAATGCCTTCTGTCCTTAGGACGGCTAGCACCGGGGCTAACACCTTTGTGAATACCCGCGGAGCTGTTGCCAACCCGAAAGGGAGGGCTACGAACTGGTAATGACGGTGATCTATCATAAAACGAAGAAACTTGTGATGTGCCGGGTAGATCGGCACGTGCAGATACGCATCCTTTATGTCTATAGATGCTAGAAAGTTGTCTTGATGTAGGCTGGCTGCCACCGAACGTATGGACTCCATACGAAAGGTCTGAATCTTTAGAAAGTGATTTAGGCGTTTGAGGTCTAAGATAGGCCTGACGTCGCCATTGGGCTTTGGTATTATGAAAAGGTTGGAGTAGAATCCCAGACCCCATTCCTGGGTTGGTACTTCTACAATTACTCCTTGGAGCAAGAGACGATCCAATGCTTTTACAAGAGAGGCCCTCTTTAATGGGTCGCTTGGAAGACTTGACCCCTGAAAATGAGGAGGGGGGACTTCCCGAAACTCTAGCTTGCAGCCCGTGGCTACCACGGACAGTACCCAAGAGTCGGGAATTCTGGCCTCCCACACTTCGGAGAAAAACCGAAGCCTTCCCCCCACCCAAGAGAGTGGGGGCGCCCCTTCATGAATCTGACTTGATGACTGGTTTAACCGGCTTGTGAGACCATGGCCTCTTGCCTGCCGTGGCTTGTCCTTGTGGGCGGCTATTAAATGCTGAACGCCCGGGAGGCCGTCGATACTGACGGGAAGTTGAAGGGGCCGAGCCTGCAAAGGCCTGTCGCTTAAACGCGGGCCCACGCGATCTTTTCTTGACAGGCAAGAAAGAACTTTTACCACTTGATATGGTCTGGATATATTTATCTAGGTCTTCACCAAATAGTCTCCCACCATGAAAGGGAAATCCTGCTAAAAGCCTTTTGCAGGGTGCCTCTGCTGACCAGTTCTTCAGCCACAAAAGGCGACGCATATGAACCAATAGCAGAGATAAATGGGACGCCTGTTGAATGGAGTCCTTAATAGCATCTACTGCAAAGCAGAGAGCCCTTGGGAGGTCAGCCAATTCACGAGCTTGCTGAGCCGGTATGTCCCTTAATATTTGTTTAGTCTGATCCTTTAAAGCCTGACAAACGCCAATGGCTGCCACCGCTGGCTGAACCACGGCACCTACTGTGGTAAAAGAAGCCTTCAGTAGGGTCTCCAACTTTTTGTCGACTGGATCTTTAAACATCTGGACATTTTCAACCGGACAGGTCAGGGATTTATTCACGCAGGAAATGGCTGCGTCCACGGTAGGGAGTGCCCATTTCTTTGCAAATTACTCTTCCATAGGATAGAGAATAGTGAACCTTTTAGGAGGGATAAAAATCCTATCAGGTCGAGCCCAATCCTGAAAAATCACGCTCTCCAGAAGGGGGTGAACCGGAAAAGACGCACCACTCAACGGTGCCTTCAAGGAATCTAAAGAGGATACCGCGGGGGCTAATTGTTCTGACACTGGAAGTTTAAAAGCAGTGCGAACCATATCTGTCAGAGACTGGATCCACAGGCTCTCCGCTTGAGAAGCCGAAAAAATTTCATCTACAGTGGACCCTCAATGTCTGAACCGTCGGGACTCGGGTCCGCTTGATCCCCCTGTGGGTCCAATTCCTCCGAAGAGAGGACCTCTGCATCTGAAAACACCAATCTAGGTGACGGGGATCTAGCCCGCTTGCCACCTGGCAAAGAGCGGGCAATTAAAGCAGTTAACCTTTCCTCTAGCCCACCCAGGGTGGTCGCTAGCATTTCTTCCGTAACGTAAATGGGAATGGGTTGATTGGGGGCCGCCTCTGCCCCTAGCACCCTCAATGGCTCCTGCAACATGCTGTTCGGTGGTCTATCTGGTGAGGGTGGGACCACTAGAGCCTGGCCCAAATCCTCTGACCCCGATGGAGACCCCTTTAGTTTTTTGGTACCTTTTGCAGCCTTAGCTGGTCCTGATCCCTTGGGAGCCATTGCACAACCTTGAGACACCCCTAAAGCCAACACCCAACTGTTGTAGCTAGAAGTGAACCATTAATAAGAACAGGCTATGGTAAAAAATTTCCAAATTTTCATACGCCCGAGAAGGCGGCAATACCGAGGAAGTCCTGTGAGTATTGCCACACCAATGCCCGTTAGCTGGAGCCCAAGGTTGCACCGACTCAGATACTGCCAGATCTAAGGCTGAGTCCCTTTAAGAAAAAAAAACTTTTTTTTTTTTTTCTGGTCAGTATGGAGCTAAGTCCAGACCTGAAGATCCACAAACCCCCACTGGGTGTCACTGTATAGCCAGAAATGGCTCAGCTGCGCGCTCTGTGTCCTCAGCCTCCTCTGCTTTCAGGAGGGAATGACCAGCCAGGAAATGCTTTGCTGCTTTAACTGAGACCTGACGCTGCTGGCCCGCCCCCCCACGCACGCTGACGCTGTAAAAGGCGGCGCACGCGCGCGCGCCCCCCCCCCCACCCACGCTGAAACCAACATGGAGGAAGCAGAAAGCAGAGGAGAAGCCTGGACCACCGCTAGCAACCCAACAGACACCAGGCAAGACACTAATCTTATTGTAGTGCACACATAGAGGAAGCTGTCCCCATAGGCTTCCTAAGAAACAGGAGTTTTGCCAGCATTTCCTCCTTATAGCACGTGGGGCTGCAGTATCATGCTAACAGGCAGATCTGGGGGGAGTAGCAAATACATATCTTTAAAAGCATACATATACCTACATGTTATCTGGGTAAACATTAGTACATCCCATCCTGCCTCAAAAGACATAGTGGAGATAGTGGCTGATGCACAAGCATACCATTAGCCGACCCAGAACCCCCAGGGGGATACCTACTGTCGAACCAAGTCCCGCAGGTTCCCTCTTACCTGCTCCACACCGCAGGGTATTGCAAAATGCAAGAGGCCCAATCTTCCCCCATCTCCGTGGGTATTGTCTTGGACCTTCAGGGACCGGGGTCCTGTGTTAAGGAACCCACACACCTGGACCTATATAGCATCCTGGCATCAGTAGCGTTTAGTTCTTGGAAGAGACTAAGGCACTGGAGCCCAGAATCCAGCCCTCCAAGGAGAGGCATTATAGGCAAAACCCCACTCCAGCAGGGCCCGGGTACCGTACACCTTGGCTTTGAAGCACTTCGGACGGATCCGGCTAGCTATCCTGGGTCCCGAGACCTCCGAGGGACAGCTAGACGTGACCAACACCTAAGACACTGGCGAAAAAACTGAAGCACTCCCAGTGGGAGGGGGTTATATAGGGAGGAAACTTCCTGTGAAATTGATTACACCAGTGTCCATCACCTGAAGGTACCCATATAACCCAAGTGTAATGGCTTTGCGCTCTGTGTCCCGTGATGTACGATAAAGAAAATATCCTTTACAACCCATTTTAAGAGTTTCAGTTTGTATGCAATCAGGCAGGCCCTTGCACTACATGAATTTGGTAAATCTAAAGACAAAAATCTGTGTATGGGGTCTTTTGACTTCACAAATCTTCTGACCAGGGCTGGGAATGGGGTGGGCAGCAGTGTTAATTTTGACAAGTAAAACAGTTTCGTAGACTAAACAAATACTAAAATACAACTAAAACAATTGAGATACCTAAAATACGACTAAAGCTAAAATGACATTTCAGGCGTTTTAGTGCTTAAAAAAAAAGTGCCTGTAAAGTGCATGAAGAGCGCCTCCCAAGCCTTCCCAGTGTGAAAGCCTGAGTGCTTTCACACTGGGCGGTGCACTTGCAGGACGGAAAAAAAAGTTCTGTAAGCAGCGTCTTTGGTTCAGTGCGCGAGCTGCATATACACCGCTCCTAAACCGCCCCTGCCATTGAAATCAATGGGTGGCGGCGCTTTGCAGTCACTTTTAACGCTTTCCTCAACCGCAAGTGGGGTTAAAAGCGCCCCGCTAGCGCCTGAATAACACAGCTAAATTGACAGTAAATTGTCGCTAAAACCATGGGCACACTGGCAGCATTTGATGGGCAAGTGGCTGCAATTGGTGGACACAGTGGCTGCAATTGGTGGACACAGTGGCTGCAATTGGTGGACACAGTGGCTGCAATTGGTGGACACAGTGGCTGCAATTGGTGGACACAGTGGCTGCAATTGGTGGACACAGTGGCCGCAGTTGGTGGTCACAGTGGCTGCAGTTGGTGGGCACAGTGGCTGCAGTTGGTGGGCACAGTGGCTGCAATTGATGGCACAGTGGCTGCAATTGATGGCACAGTGGCTCGTTTGATGGCACAGTGGCTCGTTTGATGGCACAGTGGCTGCAATTGATGGCACAGTGGCTGCAATTGATGACACAGTGGCTGCAATTGATGGCACAGTGGCTGCAATTGATGTTTTTTTTCAGGATTTTTCAGTTTGTTTGCGCCCCCTACCCCCAAAAATTTTGAGCACCAGCCGCCACTGCTTGGGTGTAGCCCAATTTGGCATGTTCACTCTGGGCTCTAGGTGACCTTGTAACGGCACTGCTTCTGACTGTGCCCAGGGCTTCAGATATAAGGAACATACACTTTTTCTGCTTTAGCTCTAATGCCGCGTACACACAATCACTTTTTGTGATGAAAAAAAAAAGACATTTTTAAAAATGTCATTTAAAATGATCGTGTGTGGGCAAAATCATTTTATGTCTTCTGAAAAACGACCAAAAAAATTTTCGAACATGCTTGAATTTATGTCATTTTTTAAAATGTAATTTTTTGTGTCATAAAAATGATCGTGTGGGGGCAAAAATGATGTTTTAAACCCGCACATGCCCAGAAGCAAGTTAGGAGATGGGAGGTAAAACTACCATTCATAATGGAGATCGCACATTCATCACGCTGTAACAGACAAAAAAGCAGGAATCGTCTTTTACTAACAAGTAACCAGCTAAAAGCAGCCTCAAGGCGAATAGAACTTCCCCTTTAGAGTGCCGTTGTTTTGTTAATCATTTTCCAAAAATGATGGTGTGTGGACAACATCATTTTTAATGATGAAGTTGGAAAAATTTCGTTTTTTTTTCATCACAAAAAGTGATCGTGCGTACGGGGCATAAGAATTTGTCCCTGTATACAAAGCATTCTTAGGATTATTTTTCTGTGCATTCATACCTGTATGTAATATTTATAGCTGATATTTATTATATAGAAATACTTCTTTAAAAACTGAGCTGGAGAAGATAAAGCGTCTCCCATGCACAGTCATTTACATTATTTAGAATGTTGATCTTTGTGACAAACTAATCATAAAATTATGAACAGTATATAAGTAATTTACATGGCATCTGTAAGGCATGCTGGTATAATGGGGGTCTTTTGCTGGAGATTATAAAAGTGGAAAGGAGATGGAGTAATGCCGCGTACACACGGTCGTTTTTTGTGATGAAAAAAAACGACAATTTAAAAAACGTCATGTAAAATGATCGTGTGTGGGCAAAACGTTGTTTGTCTTCCGAAAAACGACAAAAAAAAAAAAATTTGAACATGCTTGAATTTTTCATGTCGTTTTTCAAAATGTCGTTTTTAAACCCGCGCATGCTCAGAAGCAAGTTATGAGTAGTGTTGAGCAGAATATGCCATATTCGATTTCGCGATATATCTCGAATATATAGTCGAATATTCGAGATATATTCGCTAAATACGAATATTCGTGATATTTTTTGGAAATGAAATTATTGCGAATTTTCGCTATTGCGAATGCGAATGCGAATGCGAATTGCGATTGCGAAATTTCGAGAAATGCGGAATGGAGCACTCTGATTGGCTCAGAATATTCGTGATATTTTACAATACAAAATAATTGCGAATATTCAGCAAATGCGGAAGGAGCACTCTGATTGGCTCAGAATATTCGTGATATATTACAATACACAATAATTGCGAATATTCGAGAAATGCGGAAGGAGCACTCTGATTGGCTCAGAATATTCGTGATATATTACAATATAAAATAATTGCGAATATTCGAGAAATGCGGAATGGAGCACTCTGATTGGCTCAGAATATTCGTGATATATTACAATATAAAATAATTGCGAATATTCGAGAAATGCGGAATGGAGCACTCTGATTGGCTCAGAATATTCGTGATATATTACAATATAAAATAATTGCGAATATTCGAGAAATGCGGAATGGAGCACTCTGATTGGCTCAGAATATTCGTGATATATTACAATATAAAATAATCGCGCGATATCGCTATTGCCGAATAATCGCATTGCGATTTTTCGGCAATATAAAATGAGCGCTGCAGCTACTCGGCCCAAGGTCTCTAATCATACCAGCAATGCTTTTAGACGTCGATGGGGATCTCTAGGATGTGATCTGTTCTAAAAAAAAAATTGAAAACATTCGAATATTCGAAATAGCGAATATTCGCCGCGATATTCGTGTTATTCGCGAATACTCGAATATGCAATATTCGTAGCGAATATTCGTGAGCAACACTAGATATGAGACGGGAGCTTCAATGGAACAGAGTGCCGTCGAACGCGCTGTACGTAACCGCGCTTTGCAAGAGCATTTTCAGAAAACGATGGTGTGTAGACGTCGTTTTTTAAAATGAAGTTTGAAAAACGTTGTTTTGTTTCGTGAGATAAAACAACGTTTTTTTTACATCACAAAAAGTTATGTGTGTAAGCGGCATATGTTTTTTTTATTATTATTTTTTTATTATTATTTAGTTTTTTTTTTACACCACTTCAGCAATCACTTTCAGGAGGCGTATTCAACTTTACGATCATTTACGGTCTCCTCCAGAGTTTCACATCATTGTGGTATCTTTTCCCAGCACTTTATTAACCACTTAACCCCCGGACCACATTGCTGGTCAAAGACCAGAGCACTTTTGGCGATACGGCACTGCGTCGTTTTAATTGACAATTGCGCGGTCGTGCTATGTGGCTCCCAAACAAAATTGGCGTCCTTTTTTTCCCCACAAATAGAGCTTTCTCTTGGTGGCATTTAATCACCTCTGCAATTTTTAGTTTTTGCGCTATAAACAGAAATAGAGCGACAATTTTTTTTAAAAAAATTAAAATTCTTTACTTTTTGCTACAAAAAATATCCCCCAAAAATATATAAAAAAACATTTTTTTCCCTCAGTGTAGGCCGATACGTATTCTTTTTTTCAAAAAAAATAAATAAAAAAAATCACAATAAGCGTTTATTGGTTTGCTCAAAAGTTATAGCGTTTACAAAATAGGGGGTAGTTTTATGGCATTTTTATTAATATTTTTTTTTTTACTAGTAATGGTGGCGATCAGCGATTTTTATTGGTACTGCGACATTATGGTGGACACTTCGGACACTTTTGACACATTTTTGGCACCATTGCCATTTTTATAGCGATCAGTGCTATAAAAATGCATTGATTACTATAAACATGCCACTGGCAGTGAAGGGGTTAACACTAGGGGGAGAGGAATGTGTGACCTGGGTGTGTTCTAACTGTATGGGGGGTGGGACTGACATGGGGAAATCACTGATATTCCTTTCATACATTGTATGAACAGACAATCAGGCATTTCTCTCCCTGACAGGACCGGGAGCTGTGTGTTTAAACACACAGCTCCCGCTCCTCGCTCTGTGACGAGTGATCGCGTGTGCCCGGCGGCCATCACGCCCGCCGGGCACGCGCACGGGAGTCGGGGGCGACTGCTGGGCAAGGTGACATATACCTACATGATCTCGCCCAGCAAAGCCGACCTGCCGCCGTATAACTGCGGCGGCAGGTCGGCTAGCAGTTAATTTACAATTCTCTATATCGGACCGCCGCCACTCCGCATAGTTATTTAAAAAAGATAGTTTTATAAAACTAAGTCAACACCGTTTTCATTTTGCTTGTGGGCATTGTGAAGCCCACAAGCACTTACTTCCTGGAAGTCTTGGATGGGGAGCTATAATGGGGAAGCGCACTGCATCCTGGGAAATGATGACACACATTTCCCAGGAGCATTAGCGTGCTGCTGAGGAGCCGAGAGAGATGATGTCAGAATCCTAGGTGATTCCAAAGGCAGATTTTGTGGGATTTAGGCCATAAATCTCCTATTTTGTAGACGCTATAACTTTTGCGCAAACAAATCAAACGCTTATTGCGATTTTTTTTTTTTTACCTAAAATATGTAGAAGAATACATATCGGCCTAAACTGAGGAAAAAAACTTGTTATATATATTTTTTGTGGATATTTAGTATAGCAAAAAAAATATAGATTTTTTTAAAACAAACTGTCGCTCTATTTTTGAAAAAAAAAAAAAAAAAAAAAAAAACGCAGGGGTGATCAAATACCACCAAAATAAAGCTCTATTTGTGGAAAAAAGACGCCAATTTTGTTTGGGAGCCACTTCGCACGACCGCACAATTGCCAGTTAAAGCGACGCAGTGCCGAATCGCAAAAATTGGCCAGCTAAATGGTCTGGGGCTTAAAGGGGTTGTAAAGGTAAAAATGTTTCCCCTAAATAGCTTCCTTTACCTTAGTGCAGTCCTCCTTCACTTGCCTCATCCTTCCATTTTGCTTTTAAATGTCCTTATTTCTTCTGAGAAATCCTCACTTCCTGTTCTTCTGTCTAACTACACACAGTAATGAGAGGCTTTCTCCCTGGTGTGGAGAAAGCCTCTTGAGGGGGGAGGGGGCGAGCAGGCAAGTCAGGACACTCTCTACTTTGCAGATAGAGAAAGGAGCTGTGTGTTAGTGGGCGTTCTGACTCTCCTGCTCGGCCCCTCCCACCTCAAGAGGCTTTCTCCACACCAGGGAAAAAGCCTTGCATTACTGTGTGTAGTTACAGACAGAAGAACAGGAAGTGAGGATTTCTCAGAAGAAATAAGGACATTTAAAAGCAAAATGGAAGGATGAGGTAAGTGAAGGAGGACTGCACTAAGGAAAAGGAAGAGCTATTTAGGGGAAAACAATATATTTACCTTTACAACCCCTTTAAGTGGTTAATAATAAAATCTTAATCCATATAATTTCCCTCTACGTCTACCTTTCATACAGATAGTACGGCGTTGAGACAAGACAATAAAAAGTTGGGTAGGTCTTCATGTTGAAAGCCCAAAAAGAGTGTTCTTCATTAGGAACTTCTCTTATCCTCGATACGCCATGATTAAGAGGGAAGACAAAACGATCAGCAAGTGCCGATCTCCGAACATTAAAAAAAAAAGTGCTTTTTGGACACGCCACCAACCAGTCCTCCGATTCTTTTAAGTGCTAAAATAAATGCATTCTTTTAGCTAATAAAAACTCTGAGTCTAATTAATGTTCCGTCAGATCGGCCGGAGTTTATTGAAGTGGAAACTCAATGAGGAGCAGATAAAACACTCGCAAGAGAACCGTTAATTGAAAGCTGAATTCTCAATGAAGAGGGCAGCTATACATCTCTGCTTATAATCTTTATCCCCCCCCAGCTATTCCAGCGTTCTTCATTTATCAAAAAATGAAAGCTTCTGACATCAATGGCTTAATTAATAAAATAGCGCATGGAACTGTAGTGGGCAATAACCTTGCCTAATGGCAGTAATTGCCATTTGTTTCATTATTTGGCTGCAATTAGCTGGTTTCTGATTGGCTGTTGTCGGTAGCTGCTTATCTGCAGCTCTTCACAATTCTTTTTTTTTTTTGTATAGCAGATAGGGTTGTCCCGATACCACTTTTTTAGGACAGAGTACAAGTACTGATACTTTTTTCCATGTACTCGCCGATACCGATTACCGATACTTTTTCCATGTACTTTTTTTTAAATATGCAGCCATGTCCCCCCACATATTGCAGCCATGTCCCCCCATATATTGCAGTCATGTCCCCCCCATATATTGCAGCCATGTCCCCCCGCATATTGCAGCCATGTCCCCCACATATATTGCAGCCATGTCCCCCCACATATTGCAGCCATGTCCCCCCACATATTGCAGCCATGTCCCCCCACATATATTGCAGCCATGTCCCCCCACATATATTGCAGCCATGTCCCCCACATATGCAGCCATGTCCCCCACATATATCCAGCCATTTCCCCCCACATATTGCAGCCATGTCCCCCCACATATGCAGCCATGTCCCCCACATATATCCAGCCATTTCCCCCCACATATTGCAGCCATGTCCCCCCCACATATGCAGCCATGTCCCCCCACATATTGCAGCCATGTCCCCCCACATATTGCAGCCATGTCCCCCCACATATTGCAGCCATGTCCCCCCACATATTGCAGCCATGTCCCCCCACATATTGCAGCCATGTCCCCCCCACATATTGCAGCCATGCCCCCCCCCACATATTGCAGCCATGCCCCCCCCCACATATATCCAGCCATGTCCCCCCCCACATATATCCAGCCATGTCCCCCCCACATATATCCAGCCATGTCCCCCCACATATATCCAGCCTTTCCCCCACATATATCCAGACATGTCCCCCCACATATATGCAGCCATGTCCCCCCACATATATGCAGCCATGTCCCCCCACATATTGCAGCCATGTCCCCCCCACATATGCAGCCATGTCCCCCCACATATTGCAGCCATGTCCCCCCACATATTGCAGCCATGTCCCCCCACATATTGCAGCCATGTCCCCCCACATATTGCAGCCATGTCCCCCCACATATTGCAGCCATGTCCCCCCCACATATTGCAGCCATGCCCCCCCCCACATATTGCAGCCATGCCCCCCCCCACATATATCCAGCCATGTCCCCCCCCACATATATCCAGCCATGTCCCCCCCACATATATCCAGCCATGTCCCCCCACATATATCCAGCCTTTCCCCCACATATATCCAGACATGTCCCCCCACATATATGCAGCCATGTCCCCCCACATATATGCAGCCATGTCCCCCCACATATTGCAGCCATGTCCCCCATACCGAGTAGATGATGATGCCGCTGCTGCTGCCGCGTTAATCAGCGTGCGGGGAACATTACAGGCAACTTTCCTTTAAATAGGTGTATTCCCCGCCGCGCCGTGTATAGACACTCCCCCTTGCTCGGGATTGGACGGATCTGTCCAATCCCGAGCAAGGGGGAGTGTCTATACATGGTGCGGCGGGGAATACAGCTATTCAAACGAAAGCTGCCTGTAATGTTCCCCGCACGCTGATTAACGCGGCAGCGGCGGCTTTTCGGTATGTGGCGGCGGCAGGGGCAAGTATTCTATTCAGGCATCGGGGGCATTCGGTATCGGTATCGGGACAACCCTAATAGCAGAATCCACGTGTTTTATTTTGTTTTTTATATAGTAGATGTAAACCTAATCCAGGGATCCTCAAACTACAGCCATCCAGCTGTTGCGGAACTACACATCCCATGAGGCATTGCAAAACTCTGATGCCTCTTACACACAACCGTTTTTTGGGTTGTAAAAAATGAAGTTTTTAACCACTTCAGGCCGTATATATACACGTTCTTGGCTGTGTGTGGTGATATCTGAATGATGGGTGCAGCTACAGGCATCATTCAGATATTGCCGGTTTCAGCCGGCGATTCCCTACACCAGGGGTCTCCAAACTTTTCAAACAAAGGGCCAGTTTATTGTCCTTCAGACTTTAGAAAGGGCCGGATTGTGGACAGCGGGGGCAGAAAATGTCCCGGCCCCCCATCAGTGAGAATAAATATAGCCTCAGGGTTGGTGGTAAGTATAAGGAGGTGTAGTGTGCCGGTTAGTAAGAGGAGTAGTATCCCATCATTGGTATCAGTAGAAGAAATAGTGCCCCCTTGTTGGTGTAAGTGGGAGGAATAGTGCCCCAAGGGCCAGATAAAGGCTAGCAAAGGGCCACATCAGGCCCTCGGATCCCAGTTTGGACTCCCCTGCCCTACACCATAAGAATGATCATAGTGGCTGTTCCGGCGCTTGATCGAACGAGCGGCAAAAGGGAACACCCTCCCTCCCACGGCACTCCGGTGCTTCTACCAACTGAGCGATCGGTGAGTCGGTTAGAGGATCCGCCGGCCCCGAATGCTGATCATAGAGATTTCCAGCAGACCAGATTGTCGTCGGAGTCTCTATGATCGTCGGAGGCCGGGTGTGATGTTATGACGTCACGCCCGGCCTCTGCATTCAAAATAAATTGCGCTGCTTGGACTAGGAAATGTTGATCTTTTTTTTAATTTTAGGCTTCCCAGCCTAGAGGTGACATGTGGGCTCTTATTGACCTCATATCTCACTGTAAAGAGGACCTGTCATGTCATTTTCCTATTATGATATAAACCAATCACAATACACTTCTTAGAATTTTATTTACCAAAAATATGTAGCAGAATACATATTGCCCTAAATTTATGAAGACATATTTTTTTTACATTTTTTTATTGGGTATGTTTTATAGCAGAAAGTAAAAAAAATATTTTTTTTTCATCAAAATTGTTGGGAATTTTTTTGTTTATAGCGCAAAAAATAAAAACCACAGAGGGGATTAAATACCACCAAAAGAAAGCTCTATTTTTGAGGGAAAAAAATAAATCAATTATATTTGGGTATAGCATCGCACAACCGCATAATTTGTAGTTAACCACTTAAGACCCGGACCATTATGCAGGTAGAGGACCTTGCCCCTTTTTTGCGATTCGGAACTGCGTCGCTTTAACTGACAATTGCGCGGTCATGCGACATGGTTTCCTAACAAAATTGGCGTCCTATTTTTACCAAAAATAGAGCTTTCTTTTGGTGGTATTTGATCACCTTTGCGGTTTTTATTTTTTGCGCTATAAACAAAAATAGAGCGACAATTTTGAAAAAAAATCAGTATTTTTTACATTTTGATAAATATCCCCAAAAAAGCTATAATTTATTTTTTCCTCAGTTTAGACTGATACGTATTCTACCTATTTCTGGTAAAAAAAAAAAATTGCAATAAGCGTTTATGGTTTGCGACAAAATTTATAGCGTTTACAAAATAGGGGATAGTTTTATGGCATTTTTTTTTTACTACTAATGGCGGCAATCAGTGATTTTTTTTCATGACTGCGACATTATGGCGGACACATCGGACAATTTTGACACATTTTTGGGACCATTGTCATTTTCACAGCGAAAAGTGCTATAAAGATGCACTGGTTACTGTGAAAATGACAATTGCAGTTTAGGAGTTAACCACTAGGGGACGTTGTAGGGGTTAAGTGTGACCTCATATATGTTTCTAACTGTAGGGGGTGGGGCTGGACGTGTGATGTCAGTGATCGTCTTTCCCTATATCAGGGAACAGACGATCACTGACATTGCCACAATGAAGAACAGGGAAGGTGTGTTTACACTCACCTCTCCCTGTTCTTCAGCTTCGGTGACCAATTGCGGGACACCGGCCGCGATCAGGACCACAGGTCCCACGGGCACGGTAACAGAGCTTCAGACCAGATCGCAAGCGCTCTCGACTCCATGGCTGGGCCTTAAAGAGACACGTACAGGCAGAGGTGGCTCTTTAATTAGGCAAATTAGGCGGTCGCCTAAGGCCTCACACACACAGGCCTAACTTACCCAGTGCATTACTCCAGTTTTGAGGGACCTTAACGCTGCTGTGCTCAGGCAGCATTAAGAGCCCTGCGTCGTAACAACCAGTGAATATGGGTGACACCACCCCTTGTGACGTCAATGGCCCAGCATGCCCTCAGGCAATGATGTCACAAGGGGTGGGTTCAACCGGTGACATCACCTCGCCCCTTAGTTATTAAAGAGCAGGATCTTGGGGCCGCCTTGTTTAAGGGGGCTTCCAGATTCCGATAAGCCCCCTCCCCGCAGACCCCAAAAACACCAGCCAGGGTTGTGGGGAAGAGGCTCTTGTCCTTGAATTATTTTTCCTCATCATGGGCGTGAGTGTGACCCCATGTCAAGTTTTGCCTAAGGCCTCACAAAGTCTAGAGGCGCCTCTGCGTACAGGTACGTGATTGTGCCCAGCCGTGCCATTCTGCCGACGTATATCGGCGTGAAGGGGTCCTTAACCACTTGAGACCCTAGCCTGTTTTTCAGATTCGGTGTTTACGAGACTAAAACAGTTTTTTTTGCTAGAAAATTACTTAAAACCCCCAAACATTATATATATTTTTTCTAACACCCTAGAGAATAAAATGGCAGTCATTGCAATACTTTTTCTCACACTGTATTTGCGCAGCGGTCTTACAAGCGCACTTTTTTTGTAAAAAATTCACTTTCTTGAATTTCAAAATAAGACAACAATAAATTTGGCCCAATTTTTTTATATATTGTGAAAGCTAATGTTACGCCGAGTAAAATGATACCCAACATGTCACGCTTAAAAATTGCGCCCGCTCGTGGCATGGCGTCAAACTTTTACCCTTAAAAATCTTGATAGGCGATGTTTAAAAAATTCTACAGGTTGCATTTTTTGAGATACAGAGGAGGTCTAGGGCTAGAATTATTGCTCTCGCTCTAACGATCGCGGCGATACCTCACTTGTGCGGTTTGAAGTGATACTCGCATATGCGTTCACTTCTGCGCGGGAGCTCGTCGGGACGGGGCGTTTTAAACAATTTTTTTTTGGTTTTCTTATTTGTTTTAATTTATTTTTACATTTTTTACACTGAAATAAAAAAATAAAAAAAATGATCACTTTTATTCCTATTACAAGGAATGTAAACATCCCTTGTAATAGAAAAAAGCATGACAGGTCCTCTTAAATATGAGATCTGGGGTCAAAAAGACATCAGATCTCATATTTAGACTTATATGCAAAAAAAAAGAAAAAGAAAAAAAGTAAACAAAAAATATGTCTCTTTAAGACGCTGTGCGGGACTGACGTTTTGACGTCACTTCCGCCCAGCAGAGGTATGGGGACGGCTGAGGGACATTTTTCCCTCAGTCGCATCCCCAGACAGACGACGAGCGGACCCTATCGCCTCCGCCGCTACCGACGGCAACGGTAAGCGGCGGAGGGCGCAGGAGAGTGGCGGGAGTGGGGGCACCCTCTCCCGCCACCGATAACGGCGATCTCGCGGCGAATCCGCCGCGGAGACTGCCATTATCGTGTACAGATCCGCCCCATGAAGAGATGGATATCTCGGATGTGGCAGCAGCTGCTGCCCTTACCGAGATATCCATCTTTAAAAAAATGACGTATTTTGACGATGGGGCGGATCTGAAGTGGTTAAAATAATGCAGTTCATATCGCAAAAAATGGCCTGGTCATCAGGTGGGGTAAACCCTACAGAGCTGAAGTGGCTAACTGACAAACGCTGACACTGCTAAATGTGACCTGGGTATCTAGGAATCAATGACTTCTGGTCATGAATGAATTCAGCACTATACAATTATATGTATTAGGGTTGTCCCGATACCGATACCAGTATCGGTATCGGGACCGATACCGAGTATTTGCGGGAGTACTTGTACCTATAGAATACTTGTCCTGCTGCCGCCGCGCGTGCCGCAATTAAAGCTGCCGCACATGCCGCAATGAAAGCCGCCACACACGCCGCATGGTTAAAGCGTGCGGGAACATCACAGCTTTCATTTGAATAGCTGTAGTGTTCCCGCGCGTATAGACACTCCCCCTTGCTCGGGATTGGATGGGTGATCGTGATCTGTCCAATCCCGAGCAAGGGGGAGTGTCTATACGCGCGGGAACACTACAGCTATTCAAATGAAAGCTGTGATGACGTTCCCCGGGCGGCTGCTAGGTATATGGGAAATGGCTGCGGGGAAATGGCTGCGGGGACATGGCTGCGGGGACATGGCTGGAGGGACATGGCTGCATATGTGGGGGACATGGCTGATGGGACATGACTGGGGGGACATGGCTGCATATGTGGGGGACATGGCTGGGTGGACATGGCTGCATATGTGGGGGACATGGCTGGGGGGACATGGCTGCATATGTGGGGGACATGGCTGCATATGTGGGGGACATGGCTGCATTTGTGGGGGACATGGCTGCATTTGTGGGGGACATGGCTGGGGGGACATGGCTGCATATGTGGGGGACATGGCTACATATGTGGGGGACATGGCTGCATTTGTGGGGGACATGGCTGCATATGTGGGGGACATGGCTGCATATGTGGGGGACATGGCTGCATATGTGGGGGACATGGCTACATATGTGGGGGACATGGCTACATATGTGGGGGACATGGCTGCATATGTGGGGGACATGGCTGCATATGTGGGGGACATGGCTGCATATGTGGGGGACATGGCTGCATATGTGGGGGACATGGCTGCATTTTGGGACACATTTAAAAAAAGTATCGGTATTCGGTATCGGCGACTATTCGAAAAAAAGTATCGGTACTTTTACTCGGTCCTAAAAAAGTGGTATCGGGACAACCCTAATATGTATACATAAGAGGCTCTGTAGCCACTATTGCATACATTTTGAGAAAAAAAAAGTTAGCGTGCCCCCTTGCCCCCTTTGTCCGATCGTTGCTTCAGTGTTACCACGCCTATAGTTTGCAATCCCTTTTGCAAAATATCTCACTTGTCCCCAATCTACATTTTTTTTAAGAAAGGCAACCAATGAATTCTGTCTGTAATAGCAATTAAAAAGTATTCATTCATCATCAACAGCTATAGTAGAAGCTGCACAATCAGCAAAACGTGAGCACCATTTCTATGAAGACACCAAAACCGGCAGCGCTTTGTAGTTTACATTTCACAAAGGCAGCAAAGACATATCAGAACATTAGGAAATTCGTATTTTAAGAGATCATTCTGCTTTCTCAGCAAAACACCTTTCCGTCCCACCAGGGATTTTACAACAGTTGTTCTCCAAATGTTGTAATATTACAATAGAATTCTTGGCTCGCTTGAATAAAATTCTGCAACTTGTCGGATTTAATACATTTTTATTTTATTTTATTTTTTAAGCAAAATATAATAATAATCCCTTATTCACCTAGTGGTATAATGGACGCGATATGAAATTCATGAAATACGATGACTTCTGACCCACCCAACTGAGATATACATTCATAACAGATTTATCCAACAAATGGCAGTTTTCAAAATAAGGTCAGAATAAGATTTGATGTTATTAAATTAGATATTAACGTATGAATGGGCACCAAGATGTACTTTCTGCTAGGCTGGACACAATGAAGTTCTGCATACAGTATAAGCCCAACTTGAATCTGTAGAAGATCCAGTTTGTTAAAGCTGAATTCCAGACAAACAGTTAAAGTGGATGTAAACCCGAAAAAAAAAATTGATGCCACAATGTAGGGTATAAGATTCCCTATCATCTGTGCCCAGTCTTGCCACACAGAGTTAACCCAGCTCTGAGCAATCCGCTCCCTTCCAGCTCTCCCAGGATTGGCTGCATTTACTGGGCTAGATTCTCGTAGGTGTGCGTATCTTTGTGCGGGTGTAGCGTATCCTATTTACGTTACGCCTCCGCAACTTTTACAGGCAAGTGCTGTATTCACAAAGCACTTGCTCCGTAATGCCGCGTACACACGATCACTTTTTGTGATGTAAAAAAACAATGTTTTATCTCACGAAACAAAACGTAGTTTTTCAAACTTCATTTTAAAAAACGACGTTGCCTACACACCATCGTTTTCTGAAAATGCTCTTGCAAAGCGCAGTTACGTACACAACGTTCGACGGCACTCTGTTCCATTGAAGCTCCCTTCTCATAACTTGCTTCTGAGCATGCGCGGGTTTAAAAACGTTGTTTTAAACGTCTTTTTGCCCACACACCGACATTCAGAAAAACAAAGCGTTTTGCCCACACACGATCATTTTTAACGTTTTATTTCATCACAAAAAACGACCGTGTGTACGCGGCATAAGTTGCGGCGGCGTAGCGTAAATTGGCCGGCGTAAGTGCGCGTAATTCAAATTAGGCATGTAGGGGGCATGTTGTATTGAAATGAACGGTGACCCCACGTAAATGACGCGCCGAACAAACTGCGCATGCGCCAGCTGTGGACGTATCCCAGTGCGCATGCTTCAAATCACGTCGCAAATATTCAATGAAAACGACATGAACGTAACTTACGCCCAGCCCCATTCTGAATCGGCTTACGCAAACGACGTAAACGACGTGAAATCCGACGTCCATACTTAACGTTGGCTGCACCATGTTTTTGGTGGTTTATCTTTACGCCTGAAAAAGGCCTTACTTAAACGGCGTATCTTACTGCGAAGGCTGGGCGTACGTTCGTGAATTGCCGTATCTACTGTAGCTAATTTACATATTCAACGCGTAAATCAACAGAAGCGCCACCTAGCGGCCAGCATAAGTATGCAACTAAGAGACGATGGCGTAATACACTTACGCCACTCATATCTTAGCTCAATCCCGGCATATCTTGTTGTCTGAATACAGAAAAAAGATACGCCGACGCATCTAAGAAGTTACGCGGCGTATCTTGAGATACGCCGCGTATCTTTTTACTGAATCTGGCCCACTGTGTTTTGAGTGGATGTTTCTCATCATGGGGTGTGATCCACGTTTCAGTGTGACGAGGAAGTGCATGTATAGTGCAGTGAAAACACATGTAGCGCCCATGTACTTTACAGTACTGGTGCTAGTTAGATTTAAGGGTAGATCATAGTGTAGTTAAACTCTGATACAGATTGTTAGTAGCAAAATGCGGTCTCTGTCTCAGTTTGGCTGTACTGTGAGCCCATTCTTCTGTACTGGGGTGTTCTTCTAGCCCTGGTGCTGCAGGTGGCAGCAGTGGAGTCAAGGTTTGGGTGCTCTTTCCCAGCAGATATTCACAAGGGTTAGTTCTTGCTGTGCATGCTGGGGAGGGGTATTTATTGGTCAGACGCCATTGGTTCTGGGTCTTTCTTCGTCCAGTGTGGCATCCACCTTTAGGGTGGCCACATCATGGCGCCCTGGCGCTATTTTTTTTTCTATTGAAAAGCCTGTGGCGTGCAAAACACAACCCAAAAACTCCACCCGGTGCAGGAAAAATGTGCACACACATAAAGAGGTGCAACAAAAAACTGTGACGGGTGCATCGTCAATTGGCCCTCCAAAGAGGGCCCAACCCTGATCCCCCGGGGTGTTAGGCTCCTGACAGGGACTAAGGTAACTGTGGTCCATGCAGCCGAAGCCACATGAACCCAAAAAGGCCCATGCAGCCGAAGCCGACACGGACCCAACATCCTTGGAGAGACTGCCGAAACAGAACCCTCCTCGGTGAGGCTCCCCCGAAGGGAGACCCAATAAGAACGGGCGAACTAAGCCAGAAGGCCATGTCCACCCACTCCCAAGACGTTCAGGGCAGGCCCGAGGACCAGCACCCTACCTATCACACATAAAGTGCAGTGCACCAACATAAAAAGAAGAAATGTGACACACAGGGAAAAATAAATAGAAAGTGGGGAAGAAGGAAGTGGGAGAGGTGAGTGAAAGTGACCAATGTGCAATACATTGGCCGGCCCTCCGGCCAGGAAACAAAAATTCCTCTGGTCCTAGCCAAAAGGCCCGGCACTAGAGGCAGGTGTGAAAAGTGTGTTGTGGAGGTTAGTGACCAAAAAGGTGCCACACGTTGAGTGTCCCTCACACACTCAGTGCAATGTATGGCACCCCTGGACTGCCACTCCAGGGGCACTATATCCAAAGGCTTTTCAATGGACCCTGGTCCACGGGCCGGACAGTCACGGCCCCCTTCCCCAGTTCCACCAGGTAGGATCGGGAGCTACTAGAGGCTCAGGGAGAGTGCCCATACACCCCTTTCGCTCCTTACCTAATTACACTCGAGAGGTACTAGGGACTACAAGCGTTCCCTCTCGAGCAACTGGCAGGATCAGGTTAGGAACCGCATCAAATCCAGGCCAGAAGGCCAGGGCCCCCGGCGCTCTGCCAAGATCTCATGCCTCTCCACTCACCAGGAGCACCCTTCCAGATGGCTCAGACTCGACACTGCCGGCCCCCAGTTTACTGTCGGGCAGCACGACATGGCCCCTACCGAAACCATCCTTCCGGGTGCAATCACATCATTGGACTACATCCACCCTCCACTAAGGAGGTGCTTCAGTAGTCCGCCGAAAACTGATAAGAACAGATACTACACTTGATCTCAGCCAAAAGGCCGAGAAGCGCCCTGGCGCTATGGCCTACCTGGCCTGGGGCTTCTGTGCCACGCAGTGTTCCTGGTTCTGGGGCCATGCTGACCCGGGGCATCTCAACAGCGGCGGGGACCTAGTGAGTGACAGAGTTCCCAATTTGAAGATACCAAGCTATACTGCTGTTCGGTGGGGAGTCGGTCTGAGGAGTGCCATTGAGAGGCTAGTGGTCCAAAAGGGCCTAGACAAACCACCGGGGATCGAGGTAGCTGGACACCGAGGAATTGATCACCTGTCAGTCGGTACCTGGGCGACAAGTTGAAGGAGATGTAACTCAATTAAGGAGGCATATCTCCAGGAATTCAACCCAGAGGGGACCTGTGGAAGAGGTGTCTTTCTGAGGCACATTGAGAGGGGTCTGTGGCAGAGACTTTCTCCCAAGTTCAAGTTCACCGAGGAAGGTCTGTGACAGAGACTTTATCCTACAATTGTTCGAGTGATACTCCGGCTGCCAGGTCAGTGAGAGAGGCCTACTAGACCCATTCCGGCGGGAGTGGTGCTAAGAAGTGTTACGTTTGGGAGCAGGACTGTTTCCTATCTTCACGCCTGAATTTGCTATTCTCCATTCTTCTTCAGCTTTACTTTCCTCACCACAAGTTTACTGTTTTTCCCCCGGCTGGGTAATAAAGAGCACAGCAAAGAGCACCCATCTGGACATTCCTTTACTTCTACTACATGCAATACGCATCAATCACCCCTAGGAATTTCGGAGGAGCCATGGGGTAATACGCCGCCCAAAAAGCCAGCAGCTCCTCTGGGGGTAATGCTACACACAGAACAGGAAGCAGAATATACACAGACAAGTGATCTGATTTAGGTTAGATGTATCTAGTGAGAGCTGGGCAGAGGAGAAGCTTGAGTGATCCGATTGTTATATTGCAGTGTGTGTGTATGAGGTCATCTGATCACAGTTTCAACATCAGGTTATTTACATATCTCATGCACTAGCCTGGAGACAGGCGTGTTTTTTTTTAAATTCCCACCCCCACTCCTTTTCTGAAGTCATGTGGTTACTTTTCAGGATTTTGACTGCATGTTAGTGATCATAGCATTCAGTGTAAGGAATACACAAGAGAAAATGCATGTTGACAAGGGGAGTGTAGAGGTGGGCGGGGAGTCTACTGACATCACAACTCCACCCACTGAGCTCTAGACAACATATCCACCCACAGAATCTGCAGTTTTCCAGGTCTCAGGACAGAGGGGAGATATTTGACAGGTAAGGATACATGCAGGAGGCATCTATATCCTTATAGATCAGCACTATGGCAGTAGTTTAGAAAGGATGAGAGTGGGTTTACATACACAAGTAAAAAGACAAACATTTATACAGAATGAGGCCCCTTACTTTGGTCATGTTGTCTTGGTGGCTCTGAGGTTTAGCTGTGGGTAGAGGGCACAGGTGTGCCATCCAGCCCTTCTTCTGATAGCCTGTAAAACGCTGTAAGAGGTTGCAAGCTACTGCAGCTGGATGGTGTATCTAGCTGTACTAATGTTTGGGGCAGTATGCGCCCAGGTATGAATGGACTGTCCAGCTGCAGTAGCCATCAACCTCTAATAGAGTAGGCTAGTAGGGCTAGACCTTTGTCCTCTGCCCACAGTTAAATGCCAGAGCCCCAATGAGCATTGGCTAAAGGCCCAGTGTGCTTGGGACCCAAGGGTACTATTTTAATTGCCAAAGGATTTGAATTTCTATCCATCCAGTCTTTAACCACCTCAATACTGGGCACTTTCACCCTCTTCCTGCCCGGGCCATTTTTTAGCTTTCAGCGCTTTCTCACTTTGAATGACAACACTGTACCCAAATATATATATATATATATTTTATCTTTTACGTCACAGATGGATGTATTTAATCACTACTGGGATTTTTATTTTTTACAAAAAAAAAAAAAAGTTTCTTATTTTCTGTTGGTAAATTTTGCAATTAAGTATTTTTCCCCTTCACTGATGTGTGCCGATGAGGCTGGACTGATGGGCATTAATGAGGTGGCACTTATGGGCTCTGATTAGGTGGCACTGATGGGGAGGCGCTAAAATGCTGCCCTGATGGGCACTGATAGGTGGCAGGGATAGGCAGCACTGACGGGCACTGATGGGAGACACTGACTGGGCAGCACTGATGGGCACTGATGGGAGACACTGACTGGCATCACTTATGAGCACTGATTGGTAGCACTGATGGGCACTGATTGGTGGCACTGATGGGCACTGATTGGTGGCACTGATGGGGCTTTCCTGTAATCAGGGCACTGATTTTCAGTGCCCTGTTAAGCTGCCCAGGTCTCCTTCTGCAAGGAGATGCCTCTGATTGGCACTCGACTTACAGAGATCGGGGTCGCGCCGTGTCCTAGCAACACAGAGCGACCACGATCGATGCGCTGCACGGGCCCACGTGGATGCATGATTGTGGCCACTCTGAGGTGCCATCATATGATGTCCTCCTAGAACGAGAGCTGCACTGACCCTCCATCAGTTGACAGTGGGCGTGCGGCAAGCAGTTAAAATTACACAGCTCTGCCACACAGCACAGTTCTGTCAGGCAGGGCAAGAGAAAAAAGCATCCAAAAGGCACTGGCACTTTGATGTGAATTTATACAGAATAGTGGGAGGACAAATAATCTGAAGACATTTCCCTGGCTCAGGTTAGGCCGATCACCACAAACAAGACTATCTTCTGGTAGGTACCCCAGCAGGTTATCAGAAAAAAAACATGCACAAAATGGGATAAAATAGCCAAATAAATGTATTAGTTTGTACTAAAAAACAGTAAACGCATTTCGAGGGTCTGAAAAAACTCCCCCTTCATCAGGGCTTCAGGTAAAAAAGGAACCTTGAAAGGACTCAAAATATATCTTTCCTATGCAAATCTATGTAGGGAATCTAATTGCTGGATCAGGAGCGTTAGGCCAGTAGTATCTTTGTGAGCAATACAAGATAATACATATCTTATTTTACCTCAAGCCCTGATGAAGGGGAAGCTTTTTCTGACCCTCAAAATGTGTTGTCTGTTTCTAGTACAAACTAATAGATTCATTTGGACTCGTATGCTGTGGTTTCAGCATAGCTCCCAACTGTGCCCGATTTTCAGGGACTGTCCCTGATTTGGAACCAAGTCCCACTTTCCCCCTCATTTGTCACTCATTGTGGTCTGATCTATATAGTTGTGTATAAAAGGCACTTTTTATCTTTCAAAAAGTGTTTCCCAGTGCTAAACCTTTCATCCTATTTCTAAATTGCTGCATTTGTAAATGCCCAAAAAAATCACTTGTGGGTTTAACAATTTTTTAATGGTATAATTCTCCTTTAACCGCTTAAGGACCGCCTCCTGCACATATACGTCTGCAGAATGGCACGTACAGGTACGTGCTGTGCTAGTACCCAGCCGTGGGTCACGGGCGTGCTCCCGTGACCCGGTCCGAAGCTCCGGGACCGGGACAGCGGGATTCGCGGACCCGATTGCCGCTGGAGTGCGGCGATCAGTCTCCGGAGCTGAAGAACGGGGAGAGCCGTGTGTTAACTCGGCTTCCCCGTTCTTCACTGTGGCGGCGTTATCGATTGTGTCTCCCTATAAAAGGGATCACGCAATCGATGAAGTCACACCTACAGCCACACCCCCCTACAGTTGTAAACACACATTAGGGAACACATAACCCCTACAGCGCCCCCTTGTGGTTAACTCCCAAACTACAAATGTAATTTTCACAATACAAAATGCAATTTAAATGCATTTTTTGCTGTTAAAATGCCAATTGTCCCAAAAATGTGTAAAAATTGTCTGAAGTGTCCGCCATAATGTCGCAGTCACGAAAAAAAAACGCTGATCGCCGCTATTAGTAGTAACAAAAAAATTTTTTTTTTTAAAAATGCAATAAAACTATCCCCTATTTTGTAAACGCTATAAATTTTGCGCAAACCAACCGATAAACGCTTATTGCGATTTTTTTTTTAACCAAAAATATGTAGAAGAATACGTATCGGCCTAAACTGAGGAAAACATATATTTTTTTCTATATTTTTGGGGGATATTTATTATAGCAAAAATTAAAAATGTTGCATTTTTTTCAAAATTGTCGCTCTATTTTTTTTTTAGCGCAAAAAAAGAAACCCTCCAGAGGTGATAAAATACCACCAAAAGAAAGCACTATTCGTGGGGGAAAAAGGACGCCAATTTTGTTTGGGAGCCACATCGCACGACCGTGCAATTGTCAGTTAAAGTGACGCAGTGCCGAATCGCAAAAAGGGGCAAGGTCCTTTAGCTGCATTTTGGTCCGGGTCTTAAGTGGTTAAGGGGGCGTGGCAGGGATGAGTTCCTTGTCTACATACTTTTTCTAATAGGCGTCCCTCATTCCTATCTTAAAATGTTGGGAGGTATGGTTTCAGGTTGGGATCAAGTGGAAGCCTAGTCGAGAAAAAAGCCAAAGTGTGGTAACGAGTGGTAGAGAAGATACGGATGGCAGCAGGAGTGACAAGAGAGAAATATTGACTGGAGTGAGCACAATAATCTAGCAAACAGGAAGTTGAAAACATGGCTTAAAATTAGAAGTTCATGGGAGGAGGAAAGGGTTTAAGGTTCAAGAGAAACAATACACATGGCCAGGTTGTCTAAGGAATCTGGCAGGGTGCTGTCCAGCATCTCAGGTAGCTCAGCAAGAAGATACATTGCCAGACACAACAGAGATTGCAGATTTAGACCCGAGTCCGGGTCTGGCCACTTTTTCGTTTTCGTTTGGAAAATAAATTAATTTTGTTACTGATTTATGTCGTTTTCATCGGGAAAGTTTTCGTCCGAAAATGACGATTTTCGATGCTATGTCGAATTTTCGTTGTTCAATTCGACAAAGCATCAAAAATCGTCATTCTGAATACAGTGAATAGGTAGGAATCGAACAACGAAAATTCGACAAAGCATCGAAAATCATCATTCTGAATACAGTGAATAGGTAGGAATCGAACGACGAAAATTCACTGTATTCAGAACAACGATTTTCAATGCTTTGTCAAATTGAACGACGAAAATTCGACAAAGCATCAAAAATCGTCAGATCTGAACGAAAACGAAAACAAAGCATTTTTTGTCGGATCTTTCGGTTTTCGTTTCTTGCGCTTTCGATAACGAAAATACCCGATTTTCGGACGAAAATGCATTCTAACGACAAGGAATGCACATGTCTACTGGCCACATTGCACAAAAACTTTCGCTGAACAAAGGAGGCAAACCCTTTATTTATCCCCCATTCATAAATAACATTTTGTTCACAGAAGCTATAGTTACGTAGTTACATAGTAGGTGAGTGTCAGGGTTAAGTTCTGCACTGGGGTTCACTTTGCAGATGGCTGCAGTTCCAGTGTCCACCAGCAGGTGTCTCCCAGAAGCCAGCAGGTTCTGATCAGCCACACCTGGCTTCGGCTGCCAGGTGGATATTTAAGGCTGCTCCTCCCTTCCCCCAGGGTGTCACTATCCTGTCTGATTGCCTCCTTGCTGCCATATTGTGCCTAATAACCTTCCCTTGTCCTGATCCGTCCTGCACCCTCTGCCTTGTTCCATGCCCTTGTACCCAGGCTTGTCCACTTCCTTGCATCCTTGTTGCACAGAGCTTGCGGCAGGGGCAAATTCAAAGCCATGTACCTGTACGTTGCTTTGCGCAGCCGTGCCATTCTGCCGACATATATATACAGGAGGTGGTCGGCAAGCGGTTAAAAAAGCGGTTAAAAAAACAAGACTTTACAATCACTTCTTCTTTTATAGTTTAATATTTATAAATCAAACCTAAATGCCGCCTTTCAATTTAGTTAAACTTCATCCTCATGAGTTCCTTCTTACTTTTTGAACTTAGAGGACAATAAAATATAACATTTCCACTTTTAAACAATCCAGCTGTCTCAGCAGATATCTGTTTTTGCAGCAGGCCATATGTCATGCTACAAATATAAAGTGAATCTATAACCTACATAGGTATGCACAAATGCTACTCATCTACGTTTATTGCCCCGACAAAAGAAATGAAATTTTATTCACTAGGAACTGCCTGGGCAGACACAGTATAGCAATAATATTTCTTATCTTGACAATACACATTGAATGCATCCACCAGTGTTACCTTTCAATTACGTAGCTAATCCTAAATTGTAGGAAAAATACATTGCAGAGATGGTGGACGGCCTGTGTTTCCCATTAAATTAGTAATGCAATTTCCCTCTGGAAGACAGTAACTGATTATAGAGGAAATTATATGCTTGCTCAGAATGTGTTTACTTACTCGACATGTCTTATAGAGAACTATAATTTAAAATCAACATAATGGCTTATTTTTCTGCAATGAGTTAGAGGGGGAAAAAAAAGCTTGAGTAAGTAAAAAGTACAGAATGTGTCTCTGAAGTTATTTACTGCCTAACTTGTGATATTTTTTTTGTATGGCAATTTAACTTAAATTGAAGAGTACATAGCCGTGGTAATTTTTAATGTGATTTAATTTTTTTTTGCAATTAACCACTTCAGCTCCAGAAAGTTTTACCCCTTTCCTGACCAGGCGTTTTTTTTTTTGATATGGCACTGCACTACTGTGACAGATCTCGGGTACCCCAGGTGGGCACATCCGCCAGATCCGAGGTCTCCTATCCTCCAAACGCATGCGCAGCCTGCAGATTCGCCATAACCAGCCCTTAACCCCTCAATCACGAGACAATCCACACATGTGTTGAGGGTTAAACATGCAGAGCATAAACTGTTTATTAAATAGAAGACATACACTTTTACACAGAGGTAGGGACACTCCCCTTAGCTTTGTCATAGAGGGGAGGGGGACAAGGAACAACCAATGGGAACGGAACACTTGTACATTGAATCAGACTACAGATAAACATAAAGGGATTATGGTAAGCAGGCAGCCTCTCAATACACATTCGCTGTGGGGAGACATCTCCAGTCCAGACCATTGTCTATGTGCCATTTACCAACACAATTAGACACAGCAACAAGAGGGGGGATGGGGAGAAGGGATGTAGCATTACATTATCTCAATGCCAGCTTGTCCCCGAGTCTCCAGTATCTTCTGGTCCATAATCTGTGGGTAAGAGGCCCACCTACAGTCCCTTCCAAAACACACAGTGACAGTGGGTTCTGTCACAGTTACTTTAACTGATAATTGCGCGGTCGTGTGGCGCTGCACCCAAACAAAATTGATGTGTTTTTCCCCCACAAATAGAGCTTTCTTTTGGTGGCATTTGATCACCTGTGCGGTTTTTATTTTTTTGCGATATAAAGAAAAAAAAAAGACCGACCTAGGGTTTAGGTCTGGAGACATGCTCGGCCAGTCCATCACCTTTACCCTCAGCTTCTTTAGCAAGGCAGTGGTTGTCTTGGAGGTGATGTTTGGGGTCGTTATCATGTTGGAATACTGACCTGCGGCCCAGTCTCTGAAGGAAGGGGATCATGCTCTGCTTCAGTATGTCACAGTACATGTTGGCATTCATGGTTCCCTCAATGAACTGTAGCTCCCCAGTGTCGGCAGCACTCATGCAGCCCCAGACATGACACTCCCACCACCATGCTTCACTGTAGGCAAGACACACGTGTCTTTGTACTCCTCACCTGCTTGCCGCTACACACACTTGACACCATCTGAACCAAATAAGTTTATCTTGGTCCCATCAGACCACAGGACATGGTTCCAGCAATCCATGTCCTTAGTCTGTTTGTCTTCAGCAAACTGTTTGCAGGCTTTCTTGTGCATCATCTTTAGAAGAAGCTTCCTTTTGGGACAACAGCCATGCAGACCAGTTTGATGCACTGTGTAACATATGGTCTGAGCACTGACAGGCTGACCTCCCACCTTTTCAACCTCTGCAGCAATGCTGGCAGCACTTATACGTCTATTTCCCAAAGACAGCTTCTGGATATGACTCTAAATACGCGCGCCTAAAGCGGAGGTTCACCCTAAAATATACCCTCTCCCATGTGTTCCAGCGCGTCAGCGCCAGTATGCTGTTTTTTTTTAAATCCCCCACTTACTGTGAAATTTAATCTTTATTTCGTTCCCCCGCGGTGGCTGGCGCCTATACAGCTTGTCAAAGCTTACGAAAATACCCGATTTAGGACTCGGGTATTTCCGGCGCAATGCGGCGCCTGCGCACAGACCTGGGAACTGACTTTCTCCGAGTCCTATTTCGGCTTTTTAGCCATAGGACTCAGAGAAATACGGCGCCTGCGCAGTCAGCTCCTAGGTCTGTGCGCAGGCGCCGCATTGCACCGGAAATACCCGAGTCCTAAATCAGGTATTTTCGGAAGCTGACGCGCTATACAAGCGCCATTCCACCACGGGGGGAAAGAAATTAAAATGAAAGATTACACAGTAAGTGGGGGATAAAAAAAAAAAAACAGCATACTGGCGCTGACGCCAGTATGCTGGATCACATGGGAGAGAGAATATTTAGGGTGAACCTCCGCTTTAACTACTTTGGTCGACCATGACGAGGCCTGTTCTAAATAGAACCCGTCCTGTTAAACCGCTGTATGGTCTTGGCCACTGTCCTGCAGCTCAGTTTCAGGTTCTTGGCAATCTTCTTATAGCCTAGGCCATCTTTATGTAGAGCAACAATTCTTTTTGTTCAGATCCTCAGAGAGTTTTTTTGCCATGGTGTGCCATGTTGAACTTCCAGTGATCAGTATGAGAGAGTGAGAGCGATAACACCAAATTTAACACACCCGCTCCCCATTCACACCCGAGACCTTGTAACTAACGAGTCACATGACACCGGGGAGGGAAAATGACTAATTGGGACAAATTTGGACAGTTTCACTTAAGGATGTACCCACTTTTGTTGCCAGCAGTTTAGACATTAATGGCTGTGTGTTGAGTTATTTTGATGGGACAACAGCGTTGTCACATGAAAAGATACAAAATGTGAGGGCCGTACTCACTTTTGTTAGATACTGTATCATTGTAAGTTAGGGACCTTAGATTGTACGCTCCTTGAGGGCAGGGACTAATGTAAATGTATAAAATTATATGTAAATCGCTGCGTAAATTGGTGGCACTATACAAGCACCTGTGATAGTAATGAAAATATAGAATAGCAAGCAGGAGAAATGTCAAAAGCAGATCAGAATTGTTTTCAGGTAGAGCTTATAAACCAATATTAATCCAAAAAGTGAAAATATGCCATAATCCCCAGTAAACTGTATTGTGTATTCTTACTGGTCCAGCAAGATTTAAAGGGGTTGTAAAAGTTATTTTTTTCACCTTAATGCATCCTATGCAATGAAGGCCCCCCAGCCCCCATATTTTACTTACCTGAGCCCCGAATCTGCTGTGCGCGTCCCCCGCCGTCCTCTTCCACTTAGAGTCTGCCCATCGATTGGCTAGATTTGCTAGATTGATAGCAGCGCAGCCATTGGCTCACGCTGCTGTCAATCACATGCAATGATGCAGCATGTTAGGGGGCAGGGTCGTGGCTATTGCCGCTGGCTGTATCACAAGAGCGTGCCCTTCAAGCTAACCCCCTTGGGAGAGCGCTTCCAATGAAGGGGGTTAGCTGATGCAGCGGAGGAGGCGAAAAAAGTGCCAAGGGACCCCAGAAGACCAGGATTGGGGCCACTCTGTGCAAAACGAGATGCACAGTGGAGGTAAGTATAACATGTTTGTTTCTTGTTTTTTTTTTAAATGGGAACCTTTAACATTATGCTTTTGATTTGTGCTCAGAGACAATTATGGAGTATTTGAGAATCATGTTGGGCTATGTACATCGTTCTGTATTCTGTATGTAAATACATTCAAACACAAGCATTCTGCAGCATATTTGCATTTTCTATGCATTTCATTGGTAGTTTTATTCATTTGTTTTTGAAATTAGAGAGTATACTTTGGCTCCCAGCATGATGTTTAATTTCCCATGAAGCATTGGTAAAGCATTGTACTGTGTCTTTGCCTTTGCTATGGATTCGGTATCACTGTACGGTTCTAATAGACGCAGCTGCCTGATGTGCTAAATGGTGGCGAAACACGTTGCCTTTGGGTACCAAGACTGATCCACCAATCCCCTTGCAGTACTCAGCGGTTTTCTCAGCTTCCAATCCCCCAGCGAACTCATAAATATGGAAGGCACGATCATTAGGAGTTTTGCACAAGCTCCAGGTGCCTGTTAAAATCTAAACACCAGAATGAAAATGTAATTTCATAGATGTGGTGGCCACATATATATTTTTTTTACATTAATTTTCTCTTGTGATCCTGCCAATAACTTACTTCACATACTAATGCCTCGTTTCCACTGAGCAGATCTGTTCGGTACGGTACGGTACGCTATTTTAGGTGTTTCCATTATGAAAGCGTGCCGTAAAAGCGAACCGTACTGCACCAGCAAGGGTCCTGCTTCTCATGTGGGTCCAGAGAGAGTGGAACGATTCCATTAGGGCGGACTTACAAATACATCTCACTGATTGGTGGACGCGCTAAGAATTTTTTCTAAACCCTGAATGGTCCCTGACGGTCTGATTTGCAGTGGAAACGCTCACGTGAATAGACCGGACCCATCCTAACCGCTCCAAATTTACTGACCCAAACCGTTCCGTGCAGTGGAAACAAGGCATTAGTGAAAATGCTCACTCACTTTATTGTATCCAGGGAGCAGCAGCAGTGTCTGCGTTCATCCTAAACCTGTTTAACTCAAGCTGCTGTATAAATATCTGAATGATATAACATTTTGGTAAATGCAAAATCTCAATAGGTTGGTTTGCACAACAGTTATTGCGTCTACAAAAAAAAAAACGGGATAGATTTGGGACTTTTTTACTGTTTTTACTGGTAATGACGGTGACTTGTGATTTGTGGGACTGCAACATTGCGGCAGACAAATCTGAAATTACACTTTTTGGGGACCAGTGACATTATTACATTTATCAGAGCTATAAAAACAGTGCTTCTACATTTTGCCTTGATATACAAGCGATTTCTTGATATACAAGTAGCATCATGTCACAACTGAGTATAAAAGAGAAGAGAGGAACCTCTCTTGTAGGAATATGGTTACCGTATATACTCGAGTATAAGCCAAGTTTTTCAGCACATTTTTTTGTGCTGAAAATGCCCCCGTCCTCTTATACTCGAGTCACCTTTTTGCGCCTGATCTCGGAGTTTAGGGACCCAGTACCGGCCAGCCTTTGGTCCTCTGGACCCCAAACTTGGCACACATGTAGCTCTTTCTCTACAAGTGTGCAAAGTTTTCTGTCTGGGGGACCTACGGCCGGGGAGCACTGTTTTTTCAAAGCCGGGCACCCCTTCCATAGATTCCCATGTTAAATGGTCATTTCTCTGGTGACTTTGGGGACCCAGTACCGGCCAGCTGTAGGTCCCCTGGTCTCGGAACTTGGCACACATGTAGCCCCATTTTTCCTCTACAAGTATGCAAAGTGTGTTTTCTGAAGGACCTACAGCCGGGGAGCACTAATTTTTCAAAGCCGGACAACCCCTTCTATAGACTCCCATGTGAAACGTCAGTCTAGTCATGGGCACAGTGAGGCCTGGGCACAGTGAGGCATGGGCACAGTGAGGCATGGGCACAGTGAGGCATGGGCACAGTGAGGCCTGGGCACAGTGAGGCCTGGGCACAGTGAGGCATAGGCACAGTGAGGCATGGGCACAGTGAGGCATGGGCACAGTGAGGCATGGACACAGTGAGGCATGGGCACAGTGAGGCATGGACACAGTGAGGCATGGACACAGTGAGGCATGGACACAGTGAGGCATGGGCACAGTGAGGCATGGACACAGTGAGGCCTGGGCACAGTGAGGCCTGGGCACAGTGAGGCCTGGGCACAGTGATACAGTGAGGCAAACTGAGGCACAGTGAGGAATGCAGATGGACATCCTCGGCTTATACTCGAGTCAATATGTTTCCCATTTTTTGTGGTAAAATTAGGTGCCTCAGCTTATATTTGGGTCGGCTTATACTCGAGTATATATGGTACATTTAATGAAAGTATAACATTTAGCAACTTATTGCTACACTTAGAGGCGCCTCTCTTCTCTTTTATACCCTGTAAAAAAAAATGCTTTGATATACAAGTGCTTTGGATTACAAGCATGTTTCTGGAACGAATTATGCTCGCAAACAAAAGTGTTACTGTAACTGTGAAATGATGTAAATAAATGAATATAGAAAGTTTTATTCTACCAAAACCATCAAAATCTGAAAATGATTTCTGTAAAATGGGTGTGGACTGCTGAAGAAGTGGGGCTTGGGACAAAAAGTATTCCAGGACCTAAAAAGGTCCACCCAGCTCTCAAATGGTAAAAATATCCATCCAAAATGATTTATTGATGATGTCTACTTACCATTTTTTTTTTTAAACCGCTTAAGGACCGCCCACTGTATATATACGTCGGCAGAATGCCACAGACAGGCATTATCACGTAGCTGTACGTGGCCCTTTAAATGCCTGCTGTGTGGTTGAGAGCACACCGTGTTAGCGACCCTGCCGCCTTCCCTGTGAGTCGGACCACGGGTCCCGTGGACTCGACCGTTGCGGGGATCCCCGCGATCATCTCACAGAGGTATAGAGCGGGGAGATGCTTGTGTAAACAAGCATCTCCTTGCTCTGCCTAGTGAGAATGACACTGATCTCGGCTCTGTAAACTCGGAGCGGAGATCAGTGTCATGTGACAGAGAGCCCATCCCCCCTACAGTTAGAAACACAAGGCAGGGAACACTTAACCCCTACAACGCCACCTAGTGGTTAACCCCTTCACTGTCAGTGTCATTTTCACAGTAACCAGTGCATTTTTATAGCACTTTTCGCTGTGAAAATGACAATGGTCCCAAAAATGTGTCAAAAGTGTCCGATGTGTCCGCCATAATGTCGCAGTCACAAAAAAAAAAAAAAAAAAAAACGCTGATCGCCGCCATTACTAGTAAACGAAAAAAATATTAATAAAAATGCCATAAAACTATCCACTATTTTGTAAACGCTATAACTTTTGCGCAAACCAATCAATAAACGCGCATTGTGATTTTTTTTACCAAAAATATGTAGAAGAATACGTTTTGGCCGAAACTAAGGAAAAAAATTGTTTTTTATATATTTTTGGGGGATATTTATTATAGTAAAAAATATTGAATTTTTTTCAAAATTGTCGCTCTATTTTTGTTTATAGCGCAAAAATAAAAAAACGCAGAAGTGATTAAATACCACCAAAAGAAAGCTCTATTTGTGGGGAAAAAAAGGATGTAAATTTTGTTTGGGAGCCACGTCGCACGACCGCGCAATTGTCAGGTAAAGCGACGCAGTGCCGAATCGCAAAAAGTGGCCTGGTCATTGACCACCCGAATGGTCCGGGGCTGAAGTGGTTAATTTTCAATGCAGTGTGGGATTCTAAAATATTCACTGTTTTATTAGAGATTTGCATAAATGAAAAGGCTCCATTTCTATAAGACCTTTGTGTACGGCTCGTATTCACATGCAAGGTGAGGTCTTGTGTCTATAGAAGCCTCCTATAGAAATTGGTCTGGGGGATTGACATTAATATTAATATTTTCTATGTAAGTCAGCTATGAGCTTCCATCACTGCGTGCCTGAAGTGTGCCCTACAGCCCGCAAATAGATTGTTCTCTTCACATTGTGAAGTTGATCGGATTAGGAAAGGAAGAGGTAGGTAAAATGCAGTTATTGGTTCCCCCAAGGCAAATCATTTGCAAAGGCCCAGCATGCTGATTTACAGATGAAAAAAACGTAAGAAATACATAAGAAAAACCACACCAAGCAAAACTGTATTGTTTCTATGCTATTGTTAGGCTTGATTTTGTATGCTAATAATTGAGGTATTATATAAAAAATGATCATTGTTAACCACTTGCTTACTGGGCACATATACCCCCCTCCTGACCAAGTGAAATTTCAGCTTACGGCACTGTGTCGCTTTAACTGACAATTGCGCGGTCGTGCGACGTGGCTCCCAAACAAAATTGACGTCCTTTTACCTCCACAAGTAGAGCTTTCTTTTGGTGGTGTTTGATCGCCTGTGCGTTTTTTCTTTTTTGTGCTATAAACAAAAAAGAGCGACAATTTTGAAAAAAAAAATACAATATTTTTTACTCGTTGCTATAATAAATATCCCAATTAAAAAAATTAAAAAAAACTCATTTTTTTTTCCCAGTTTAGGGCGATACGGATTCTTCTACATATTTTTGGTAAAAAAAAAAAAAATAGGGGACAGAATTATTATTTTTTATTATTTTTTTTTTACTATAAATGGCGGCGATCTGCGATTTTTATTGGTGCTGCGACGTTATGGCAGACACATCGGACACTTTTGACACATTTTTGGCGCCATTCACATTTATACAGCGATCAGTGCTATAAATGTGCACTAATTACTGTATAAATGTGTCTGGCATTGAAGGGGTTAACACTAGGGGGTGAGGAAGGGGTTAAATGTGTTCCCTGTATTGTGTTCTAACTGTAGGTGGAGGGGGGGTGACTGGGGGAGGTGACCGATCTGTGTCCCTATGTACAGGGGACACAGATCGGTCTCCTCTCCAGAGACAGGACGCTGTCTCTGTGTAAAACCGCCGCGCAGATCGCATAGCAAACGGACACTCTGATTGGCCGTTCGCCGCGATCTGTGATTGGTTGTGTCCAAGGGACACGGCCAACACAGAATTTCCCTGCTGCGCGCTCTGGAGCGCGCGCGGGGAACGCCCAAAAGGGACGGTCGTCAATTGACAGCGGGTTGGAAATTCAGGTCCGCGCTGTGGCCGTCATTCAGGTCTCAAGTGGTGAAATCAGCCTCAGAACCTGTATAATTCATATCCTGTCCTTGTCATGAATCAGATGTGATCAGAACCAATATTAGACAAGACCCCAAAATAACAATAATCAGACGGGTATATATATATAGCAAAAAGGGAATACCGGAATCATAGCCTCAGCCAAGCCAGGGTCATAACAGGAGATCATCAGACGGGGGACAAGGAGCCACGAACAGGGAGAGGATGGAAGGGATCAGACAGCAGAGCAGAGATCCAGGGATACAGGACTGACAGGAACAAGTACAAATAGGTTTAGGATCAGGTTCAGGTTCAGGATCAAGGTTCAGATCAGGGCACAAGACGAATCCAAGGCAAGGTGTGTTTGAACTTGTCAGTTTTTTTTTACCATTACCTGCTATCAGGTTCAGGTGATTCCTAACTGCAGGAGGAGATATCTGCTCCATACTGCCAGGATCCGCCCGCTGGTGGATGCCAGTACTGCGGCCCAAAGATCACATAACACCAGCAGGGAAAGGCTCTCCTAACATTTCCAAACTCCCAGAAGACACCAGCTGGTGGACATCAGTACTGCACGCCAAATATCAGATAGTATTACCAGCAGAGATGTATTTAGGTTTTGTGCTGCCCTAGGCCTGACTAAACTCGTGCACCCCCTAATTTAAACATGACCCACCCCTTCCTGTCATGGCCACACCCTGTGTTTTGTTTAAGACCCGCCCTGAAATTTTCAAGTGAGGACACTAGCCTGGGGGCGGGGGGTGCAATGGATTCCCTTAATTTACTTAGATTTCCTTTTACTCAGTGCGGATCCTGACCTCCCTGGGGCCCTAAGCAAAATGACATGGTACATTAAAAATGAGAAGTGGGGGGCGTTGACGAGAGAGACATGTTACATTAAAGAAAGTTGAGAAACGGGGTGAGGGGGCGAAAATGACTTCTCACCAGGCGAGGCTCTAATAATTTGGGGGGCCCTTCGCAGCTTTGCGGGGCCTTAAGCAGCTTGCATAGTGAGCCTATAGGGTGGATCGGCCCTGCTCTTACTTTCTGGTTGCCCATAGAGCAGGAAGTGAAGGGAAATCTTCGTAATGGGACAGGGATGGTAAAAGTGTTGCCTATAGTTCTACTTTAAGTAGATCGTGCAGCAGAAACATATAGCACAGTGAGGAAGGTTTGTGGTCCAGCATGACAAAACAGTCAAAAATCAAAATTGGAAGTGCCCCCCCCCCCCCCCCTAGTTGTGGAATGCCGGCCGCCCGCATACTAGAAGCAGCACGGCCGCTTTATGGGGGCGCTAGACTAATTTTCCTAACAGTGTAGCGCAAGCCAGCGGGGACTCTTTTTGTGCTGCCCCCCTGCAAAGTGCTGCCCTAGGCCTGGGCCTTGTTGGCCTAGGCCAGGATACAGCTCTGATTACCAGTGGGTAGTACCTTTCTTGACAGTCCCTGGATTAAAGGGATGATGTGGCAACCTTACCTTGTACCCTGCCGGCTGCCACAACAATGTCACCAGATCCCGTTCCCACCTCGGACCAAAAACCACTGAACACAGTGAGGGCGGGAGGGTGGGCAAATGTCTTAAAGCGGATGGTTCACCATAAATGAATATTAAAAGCCAGCAGCAACAAATACTGCAGCTGCTGACTTTTAATATTAGGACACTTACCTGTCCTGGAGTCCAGCGGCGTCCGCAGCAGAGGATGAGCGATCGCTCGTCACCCTGCTGCTCCCCCCCTCCATCCACGGCGAGGGAACCAGGAAGTGAAGCGCTCCGGCTTCACTGCCCGGTTCCCTACGGCGCATGCGCGAGTCGCGCTGCGCCCGCGATTGGCTCCCGCTGTGTGCTGGGAGCTGAGAGTTCCCAGCACACAACGGGAAAAGCCCGTCTTTTGCCCGAGACTGCGGGCCGGAAGTGGGTGCGGATACCTGTCTTTAGACAGGTATCTGCACCCCCCTCCCCCCTGAAAGGTGTCAAATGTGACGCCGGAGGGGGGGAGGGTTCCGATCAGCGGATCTTCACTTTAGGGTGGAGATCCGCTTTAAGTACTCCCTTCTCTGACTGAAGACTTGAGACCCTCCTACAGATCATCTTTCTGCAGCCCCACTTTCTACTGCCCACCCCACCAACCATGTAAGTGCTATTTAATAATGCTTTAAACTGCCCAGCAACAGCTTCCCCATACCAAACCCCTTTTAACCCTGTTATGGTGGCCATGCGTTTATTCTTTTTCTTTTCTAACTCTGGGCCCTTCTTTATAGATCTGAATTCTGTCTTCTTTTTGCTTTTTTCTAAATACACAGTTTGTGTTGAACTTAATATATTTAAATACAAATGCTTTCAAACACTTCCATGCCCAGCAGTGTACAGCTATTGGCCCAATTTCTCAAGCAAAAGGAATACTGCTTTGAAACGTATTGATTTTGTGATTTGTGATGCAGTCTGAACAACGTTATACATCTCCGGTGCTGTGTAATCTTCTAATTAGGACTGGACTTAGCTTTAAAACAGGTGATTTGCAGTTAGTCTGACAATAGCAGTATCATGAATTACCAATTTTAATCAATAGTTGTTTGGTTGTACTTTTTTCTATATTTGTGATGCCTGAGCCTGCTGAAATGTTAGATGACTTCACAGGGGCGGACTGACCATTGAGGTACTCGGGCACTGCCCGAGGGCCCCATGCCACTAGGGGGCCCCATGCCACTAGGGGGCCCCATCAGGGTTGCCAGGCACATTAAAACCAGGAACAGTATGTAAACATCTGTGTTTTTTTTACATCTGTCCCTGATATGTCCAAAACCTACATGCTTTTGATGTAAAAATCCTGAGATTTTAGCTGCCCCGCCTCTGTACTGCCATCTGGCTTGGTGGCCATCTGTAAGCCCGGGGGCCCCATAATCTTCTATTGCCCTGGGGCCCCCATGAGTTGTCAGTCCGCCCCTGGTGGTTGTATACCAACATATAATTATTATTCTTTTTTTACTCCTGCAAGGCAAAAGCCATAATGAGCTAATATGCACCGCATATTAGCTCATTATGAAATACTTACCACGGAACGAGGTGAGAGGAACTTACCTGGTCCACGCCGAGCGAGATGTCATGCCTGGCGTGTCTTCTGGGTATCGCTGCTCCAGCGCTGTGATTGGCTGGAGTGGGTGATGATCACGTGGTAAAGAATCTCCATCAGAGACTCATTAACCTAGATGGGTCTTGCAGGGTGTCAAACTGACACCCCCCAAAATGACGTTTGGTCAGGATATTGAAACGACTTTGCCACCATCATTTTGTAATAGGGCGGGCGGCAAGTGGTTAATGAAGGTTTCCTTTAGATAGAGCCCCCATGTACCTTACCTATTAGGGCTACTCCTATACTGTTATTAGGAAAATATTCATTGGGTGAATGCCACTCACATTCATGCTGGCTGGACAAGTTTTTACCCGTATATACTAAAATAGATACATTTCTATAATTGTTAGACACAGCAAGGAAAGCTGTACACAAGGGGGAAGCACCAAAGGGGGCACACTTTTCCCCTACGTATGCGGCAATACCAACTTGAGCCCCAACAAAAGGTCTCCCCCTATGTGATAAGTTCAGCACTTACCGCTGTGTGTCATTTATCTTCAAATACCTATACCAGCCCTCAAAAAATCCACTCGCCTGCTCGCATTTTGCAAGTGGATTTTGAGGGCTGGCAAGTGTGGGCTGCCTGGGGGTGGGGGCAAGCACCGCCAGCAGCCTGGGTTTGTCTGATCGATCGTATGAGAAAAAGGAGAGAGGCCGCCGCCTGATCAGAGCACGGGGAACACAACCGCTTACATTTCAATAGCCGTGTTCCCCTCCGGGTGCCGTCATACAGCCCCTCCCCCTTGGCCGGGCACTGACAGATCACCCATCCCAGGATTGGACGGGTGATCTGTCTATCAAAGTGCCCAGACAAGAGAGGGCGTGGCTTGCGCGCATAGAGTATGGAGGCTTAGTCCCTGAGCTCCTGCTAGCTGGACGAATAGCGACGATTCTACAGCAGGATCCCCGACCCATCGAACCCACAGACCACAGCCAGGAACTAAGCGGAACCCGTTGAGACTATGTCCCGCAAGCGTACAGAGGAACGTTACCTCCAAAAGCTGACAGCCTTCTCGTTCCAGCCCGACGGACCTACGAGGCGGTCACCCACAGCATACACAAATCTCCCTAGCAGCGAACCGGGAGACACAGACAGCGGATTGTCATCTCCGCCTCACGCCAGCTCCCCCCTGCTGTCCCCCGGTACCCGGAGTCCAGCGAAAGCGCGGCTGCGCTTAGATCCTGCACACCAGGCCGGAATAGTGAGTACAGCACTTCACAGTCTTCCTTGTTGCAATCCTCTATTGCGGCCTTCCCCACGACAGGACAGCCTGTCCTAGACACCACGATGAAAGATATGTTGGTGTTATTACAGTCCTCACTGATGTCTAATCTGTCCTCCCTGATGCAAAAGTTTTCCACTGACATGCAGCATATGGGAGATGTGGGAGGGTGTTATACATGGAGGAAAAAATGGAGGAGTGTACGGACACTGTGAACGACCTTGTGGATGCCTGTATGACCCAGAAGGAGGACACTGCTTGGATTAAATCAAAGTTAGCGGACCTCAAGGATAGATCCAGACGTAATAATATAAAAATCAGGGGTGTCCCAGAAGCTGTCCTCCCCGCATACCTCCGTACGTTTGCGAGCACCCTGTTTTCTACTTTACTACCTGAATTGTCCTCCATTGAGCTCACAATCGACCGCATCCTGTCTAAGGCCCGGTCACTCCAAACCCTACCTGCTCCCTATGCTGACATCCAGCAGTACACTGATCTATCCCAGCATACACTCTAGCTGAGGAGGCAACTAAATACAGTGACCAAGGCTCTGACGAACCACAGAATAATCTACAAATGGCGTCATCCTGCTACCACTCTGACACGTCGGGGAGATTTTTGTCATCCCAGAGGATCCCCCGCCACGCGGGGCAACCCACTACCAAGCGGCTATGATCAATTCTGCCTACACCTGTCTTTTCATCCCACCAAGTCCATTCCGGCTAGCAGCTTGTTCGTTGCTCTTGTTTTTTCTATTGTTTACTGAATCTGAACTTACCCCCAGTTGCTCAGCAACCTGATATAGTCTGTCCTGCTGATTAGTATTGGTTTTTCTCAAGTTTTACTTTTTCCTTTTCTTTATTGCTGTTTTCTAGTTCTCATTATAGCGCTCGGATTCTCCTGCATATCCAGAGTCTGAAACGTCCGTTTCGACCACCGCATTGCTACCACCCGGGAGATCTCCCTGAGTGCCCACTCCCTGCACGGATTCGACAGCGGTCTGAGGATCGTCTGACCACCGCCTACGAACTGTAGGTTTCATCTTTGCACCTCACACCCCTGTCCTAACACCATGGCATTCACCATTCTGACTTTGAACGCGAAGGGTCTGAATCATCCGATTTCACTTCTTTGTGGAAATCGGCAATATCGCTTAAATGCGACATTCTTTGTGTCCAGGAGACCCACTTGGTGCGAGACTCACATCCCCGTTTCCAAAACCAACAATTTCCCCACGTTTTTATATTCTGCTACAAGAAGAAACAGAGGAGTGTTAATCGCTATCCGAAACTCAGTTTCATTTCAATTGCAGAACTGTATCTCTGACCCGGAGGGTCGATATATTATTTTACTGTGTATGCTCAACAACGTTCAATACACGCCCGTCTCCCTATATGCACCGAATCACAGGCAATTGGCGTTCCTTAAGACTGTTTTGAAAAAAGGTAAAGGCTACCAGAAGAGACACCTTCTGTTGTGTGGAGACTTAACCTTGTCCCAGACCAAGATCTGGATTCCACGGCTTGTGCCAAAGGAGCCCCTTTGAAAAAATGTATTTCTGACAATGAATTGTTTGATGTGTGGAGGTGTTGTCACACGAGCGAACGCGATTATACCTTCCTTTCCCCGCATCACAACACCTACTCACGTATAGACTTGTTTCTCTCTGATAGATTGCTCCTTCAAAGAGTTTTGGCCTCTGAGATCCACCCCACCACCTGGTCGGACCATGCCGCTGTTAGTATCACCATTGAAACTAAAGCTCCACTATAACGGGATGACCCGTGACAACCAGAGACTTTGGATAGGTGAGAGATACTCCTGTGCCAGCGGCCCTACGGACTCTTGTGTCTAAGAGTTTTGGGCATAGGGTGGCTAATAAATCATAATTCATGTATTACATGAGATGGGACATTAATAATAGTTCATATTGCAGGATGTCTTGAGATATTACAAGTTGTTGGCTATTCAATGTGGGGACACATGCTTTTGAAAGGTGTTAATTGCATCTACTCCTAGACATTTCATTGTCCATTGTGTAAGCCTGTAGAGGTGTTAATTCAGGTCTGCTCCTAAATTGTGTGATAACACGGTTTAAAGCCTATTGATGCCCTATTGTCGGAGACAGGCCATCTGACTAAAGATGTGGATTAAGTAGCAGTCTCCTGTCAGGTGTATTGAATTAGCATGTCAATTATAGATTACAAATGTCTGGATACTAATTAGTAATTAACCCCAGTGTGTGATGAGGGGGGTGGAGATTTCACTGTCCCTTTGATTACTGTCACATGCGTGTAACTGCATAAAATGCTGAGAAGAAACCATTAAAGCATTCATTCATTTTGAAACTAGAGGATAGAGCTGTCAGTCTCATTTTCTGGGGAATTGATATGGATCGTGTCTGCTGGATTGTGGAGTGTCATATAAGCTGTCGTGGGTGGATGGAAGGTCGTAAACGGTGGTGACCGTTACATCCACAAACAAACTCCTACCTATGGAGAGTTAACAATTCCCTACTACGGGATCCATCTACTGCTAAAATCGTTAAGCAACATTTGACAGAGTATTTCTCCATAAATTCCCAATCGGTTTCCGACCCGGTGGTGGTGTGGGCCACCCACAAGGCCGTCATTAGGGGGGTTTTATCCAATTAGGCGCTAGAGCAAAAAGACTTAGAGCACAAAAAATCACCCAAATAACAGCACAAATTGAGCTCACAGAATCCCAAAATAAATCCCTGCCATCTCCCTTCCTGCAGGCCAAAATCTTAAACTTGCGACACAAGCTACGCTCGCTACTCCTAGAGTCATTTGAGAAGGCTTGCACGAGGGTTGGAGCCACCTCTTACGTCACAGGGAACAAAGCGGGAAAATTTTTTAGCTTTAAAAATACGCGACCTTAGAACCAAGACCAAAATCCCTTACCTCTACCATCTGCACACCAATGAGAAGCTACTGAAACCAAATGAGATATCCAACGCCTTCAGTGCATACTATGCTGATCTTTATAATTTAAAGGATGATCAGGGTACCTTTCAACTGACCCAACAGGACATAGAGGCCTTCTTAGAGAGGGTACATCTCCCTTTGCTGTCAACAGATCAACTAGCTTCTCTTAATGCCCCTTTCTCAAATTCTGAATTAGATCGTACAATTGCCAGCCTTCCTAACTCAAAATCACTGGGTCCCGATGGGTTCACGGGGGAATACTACAAAAAGTTCCACAATGTCCTAACCCCTACCCTATGTGATGTCTTCAATTCGGCCGCTACATTGTCGTTCCTTCACCCCGGACATGCTGACTACAACAATAGTCACTCTCTCGAAGCCAGGAAAAGACCCGACTTTGCCCCAAAATTTTTGCCCTATTTCTCTGCTCAATGTGGACACCAAATGATATGCTAAAATGATAGCTAACAGACGGAAAGACATCCTCCCCACACTTATCCACAGGGATCAATCGGGCTTCACAAAAGGCCTTCAGGCTTCTGACGCCACAAGGCGAATGATAAACGTCATCCACCAAGCTGAGAGTTCTGGGACCCCCTCTGTACTCATGTCTCTAGACGCTGAAAAAGCGTTTGACAGGGTACATTTGGGGTACCTGTCCTTGGTCCTCTCTAAGTTCGGCTTCACCGGACAAATCTACAGGGCAATTATGGCCTTATACTTGAACCCCTCGGCACAAGTGTACTCAGCAGATTCTCTATCATCCCCCTTTAATATTGCAAATGGCACTAGACAGGGCTGCCCCCTTTCCCCCTTGATTTTTAATTTGATTATGGAACCCCTAGCCCAAACCATACGCTCAAACCCAGGCATATCTGGTATCTCAGCGGGGGGTATTGAACAAAAAATTAGTCTATTCGCTGATGATGTTATACTCATGCTGTCTGACCCACCCACCTCACTCTGAGCTGTCCAGGAGACTCTAGCTTGCTTTAGTACAATATCCTACTATAAAATAAATGAATCCAAATGCCATATTTTAAATCTAGGAGTTGATGCCCCCACAAGTCTATTACTACAACAACAGTTCCCGTATTCATGGGCGGATCATAGCATCGCCTACTTAGGTATTCAGCTAACAAAATCTACAAGGCACATTCCACCATAACTATGTCCCCTTTCGTAATAAATTGCAAGGTGGCATCTCAGGAGTTATCTTGGACGGGCCGCCACCTGCACCACGCACTACGTGGGGACGGATGGAATCCGCACTCATACCTGGCACGGAGCTAGCTCCATGGTTGCTCCTCCACTACATCCTCCACTAAGACCCCTTCTTCTTTATCCCCCACCATGCTGGCCACAGTTAGGG
Organism: Rana kukunoris; assembly: GCA_029574335.1. Lineage (NCBI taxonomy): Eukaryota > Metazoa > Chordata > Amphibia > Anura > Ranidae > Rana > Rana kukunoris. The sequence goes on along the minus strand of CM056056.1, from coordinate 37,522,413 downwards.
CATGGAACAAGTTTGTTCACATCTGCCACGAGTACCCTGATAACACTGCCTTGAAAATCCCAATTGAGTCTCTCCAACACTGTATTAACCTGATCTCCTACAAACCCTGGCGTGAAAAAGGTATATTGTACGTGAATGACATTTGTGACATGGGGAAAATCAAAACGTTTCTTAGCCTGCAAAGAGAATATGGGTTACCTAACTCTGACTTATATATGTACCTCAGAACTAAACACTACCTAGATACCTCCATGCATTGGGAACAAAGCATACCCTTATCTACTTGGCTATTCCTTAAAAAACCCTCTTCCACCATCAGAGATATCTCGATCTTTTATAACACTATCCAGAAGAAAACCACCTTTACCAAATCAACCCCTCTGATCAGATGGGAATCAGATCTTGGCTGTTCCTATACCATCTAACAATGGACCAAAGCTTGTAAATCCACCTACGCAGTCACTAGTTGTTCTACCCTCTGGGAACTGTCTACCAAAATATCCCTAAGATGGTACTTGATCCCCGATAGACTTTCCAAATTTGGTGGGCTGCAGAGCAATAGGTGCTGGAGGAACTGTGGATCCAAGGGGACACTGTTCCACATATTATGGGACTGCCCTATACTGACACAATTCTGGGCCTTGGTCTTTCATGTGATCTCTGATGCCTCTTGCCTGGTAGCCGATCCCCAACCTGGATTGGCGCTCCTGTCTCTCGGTCTGGACCAATTTCCGGTTCAATCGAGACACACTGTTCTCCATGTATTATTGTCTGCTAGGATATGCATCACAAGAAAATGGAAAGACCACCTACCATTGGGGAGGTTATACAAACCACCCAATTACATTACACTTATGAGAAAAGAATAAAGAAGGTGCCACCCAGAAGTGGCACACTTGGTCAACCTGGTATAATAGGAACTGTATGACTCCACTTGTTTTACCTTAATTTCTTTTGATTAATCTGGCCGGGGGGCTTGCTCTGGCTTGGGACGCAGTATTGATCCCAGTTGGGGGTGTCCTGGGTCGAAGTCGGTTCCCCGGGCGACCACGCTCTCGAGCATGGTTAGGCTTATGCTTTTGTCCACAAATGAGAACTACTGTAGATAATTGACCATTATCACCCTTAGATGTGTTATCAGCAGCACTGTTTGGCTGCCACACTGCACTTGTTGTATTTCATACTTCCTTTTTTTTTTTTCCTGCTTATGTACTACGTTACCCTGCTTGACTAAGCACTTCTGATTGTTAGTGAAAAATTAACTACAGCGCTAATTACATTAATAATCTCAAGAGCACTAAGTAAAAAAACAAATAACACGGCTGCAATCCGAGCAGTGGCGGCTGGTGCTCAAAATTTTTGGGGGGGCGCAAACGAAAAAAAAAATATTGCAGCCTCACTGTGCCCATCACATGCAGCCACTGTGCCATGCCACCAAATGCAGCCACTGTGCCACCAAATGCAGCCACTGTGCCATCCCACCAAATGCAGCCACTGTGCCATCAATTGTCACCACTGTGCCATGCCATCAAACACAGAAACTGTGCCATCAATTGTCACCACTGTGCCATGCCATCAAATGCAGCCACTGTGCCATCAATTGTCACCACTGTGCCATGCCATCAAACACAGCAACTGTGCCATCAATTGTCACCACTGTGCCATGCCATCAAATGCAGCCACTGTGCCATCAATTGTCACCACTGTGCCATGCAACACAGCAACTGTGCCATCAATTGTCACCACTGTGCCATGCCATCATATGCAGTCACTGTGCCATCAATTGCCACCATTGTGCCATCAATTGTCACCACTGTGCCATGCCATCAAACGCCACCACTGTGCCATCAATTGTCACCAATGTGCCATGCTATCAAACGCAGCTACTGTGCCCATCAATTGTCACCAATGTGCCATGCCATCAAACGCAGCTACTGTGCCCATCAATTGTCACCAATGTGCCATGCCATCATATGCAGTCACTGTGCCATCAATTGTCACCACTGTGCCATGCCATCATATGCAGTCACTGTGCCATCAATTGTCACCACTGTGCCATGCCATCAAATGCAGTCACTGTGCCATCAATTGTCACCACTGTGCCATGCCATCAAATGCAGTCACTGTGCCATCAATTGTCACCACTGTGCCATGCCATCAAACGCCACCACTGTGCCATCAATTGTCACCACTGTGCCATGCCATCATATTCAGTCACTGTGCCATCAATTGTCACCAATGTGCCATGCCATCAAACGCAGCTACTGTGCCCATCAATTGTCACCAATGTGCCATGCCATCATATGCAGTCACTGTGCCATCAATTGTCACCACTGTGCTATGCCATCATAAGCAGTTACTGTGCCATCAATTGTCACCACTTGTGTCACCAATTGTGCCATGCCATCAAACGCCACCACTGTGCCATCAATTGTCACCAATGTGCCATGCCATCAAAAGCAGCTACTGTGTCCATCAATTGTCACCACTGTGCCATGCCATCAAATGCAGTCACTGTGCAATCAATTGTCACCACTGTGCAATGCCATCAAACGCAGTCACTGTGCCATCAATTGTCACTTCTGTGCCATGCCATCAAATGTAGTCACTGTGCCATCAATTGTCACCACTGTGCCATGCCATCAAATGCAGTCACTGTGCCATCAATTGTCACCACTGTGCCATGCCACCAAACGCCACCACTGTGCCATCAATTGTCACCACTGTGCCATGCCATCAAACGCCACCACTGTGCCATCAATTGTCACCACTGTGCCATGCCATCAAATGCAGTCACTGTGCCATCAATTGTCACCACTGTGCCATGCCATGAACGCCACCACTGTGCCATCAATTGTCACCACTGTGCCATGCCATCATATGCAGTCACTGTGCCATCAATTGTCACCACTGTGCCATGCACGCCACCACTGTGCCATCAATTGTCACCACTGTGCCATGCTATCATATGCAGTCACTGTGCCATCGATTGTCACCACTGTGCCATGCCATCATATTCAGTCACTGTGCCATCAATTGTCACCACTGCGCCCCATGCCACTGTGCTCATTGTCGCCTCTGTGCCCCATGATGCCACTGTGCCCCATGCCACTGTGCCCCATGCTGCCACTGTGCCCCATGCTGCCACTGTGCCCCATGCTGCCCTTTTCCCTGTAAAAAAAAATCACTTACCTGACGCTTCCATGTCCTCCCTCGATGTCTTCTGCCGCCGTGGAGAAGCTTCAGCCAATCAGGTTCCTGAAAACCAGAATCCGGGAACCTGATTGGCTGAAACGGCTGTCAGTCTAATGCAAGGACCGCAGGTTGCCTGCGCTCCGAGCATAGACTTCCTAGAGCCGGAGGGCGGCACTGGAAAAGCCTATCAGAGCCGCTGCCACCGACCCCGGCTTGATCTGACTACCGATTCCGCTAAAACCCCTAGCTCTGTTGTCTGCCTGCCTGACTTACCGACCCGGCCTGGACCTGATTAACCCTTCGGATCTGTTCCGGTTTCCTGATTCCCTGCCTGATCCGGTGTTTGCCAATCCCTTGGCTCCGTTACAGCAAGCGCTACTACACCGTGCCTGTGTTCATTGGTTCCCTGCCAGGACCTCGTCAGCACCTGTCTGCTTCCTCTTCCGGTCTGCCACCAGCTTACCATCAGGCGTTTGTGCCCCTCTAGACTCCGTACCCCCTGTCTGCTCTACCAGGGGCTCCCGAGTCAGAGGCTTACGAGAGGCCGCTCCCTGCACATTGGGCTCCATAACCAGGTACGTGACACAATCACTCTCAGCTCCCCTGTCAGAACCGGGTTCTGCCTCTGTGTGGAGTGATGACAGATGGCCGGTGGACATTGCGGCCACACGCACAGGCTCTGGGGCTGTGCCTGCTATACCTATTACACAAAGCGACATACAGTACAATGATGGCAATTCGCATAATAGAGCCAACCTGCCGCAGTACAACTGCAACGGATGGTCTTTATGTGGTTAAAGCAGAGTTCCACTTAAAAGTGGAACTTCTGCTTCAAGTACTCCTGACCCCCTGACATGCCACTTTTGGCATGTCATTTTTTTGGGGGGGGAGGGGAGGGGGGGGTACCTTGTTTTGACATGTACCCAGCTTTCACTTCCGCTCGGTTTGACGCAGTCCCCCTAATGGAAGTTCCCTTCTCTCCCGGCAACACTTGACTTCCACTGTACCTCAAACATCCGTTATGGAGCGACTAGGAATAGCCATCAGCTTAGTACACAAATAATATACTCATCTGGCACTGACCTTCCCTCCATAATAACAGATGGAAAACACCGGCACAGCTTTGCACTCCACCCGCTCTTCCGTTACCTCTTTTCCAGCACCCACGGCAGCACGAAAGAGCGGGTAGGGTAGAATGCCGTGCCGGTGTTATTATGTTATTAAGTCAGTGCCAGGTGAGTATATTATTTGTGCGCAAAGCTGATGGCCATTTATAGTCGATCCATAATGGATGTTTGTGAGCGGGTCTATTGTTGCAGTGGCAAACTATTGTTGGAAGGGGGGTGTATTGTCTCTGGCTGCAGGGGATATATTTTACAGCTTATCATTAACAAATTCCATACAAATTACCGTAAAATCATACTTGGTTCTGTATTCTCTAAAAGGGGTGGTACTGGGAGGTGGTTACGGGGAGGAATCAAGGGAGGGTGCTCGGAGGTGGGTAGGGGGCGGAGACAAGAAGGGACTTGAAAGGAGGAGTTCCTGCACCTATTCTCTGAGAAAAAAAAAGCCCTGTTTATAAGGGCTCTTTCACACGGGGCGGATCAGTAATGATCCGCCCCGTGCACCTCCGTTTGCTCAGTGGAGATCGCTCCGTTGATCTCAGCTGAGCTGCTGGATGACAGGGTGGTCTCCGCACACTGTGCAGGAACCGCCCTGTCTTTTTTCCGCTCTCCCCTATGGGGAATCGGATGAACACGGACCGATCCGATCCGCCAGATGGAAGGAAATGTTTTTTCCTCCGGCATACTTTGGCGGATCGGAGCGGATCGGATGTCAGCGGACATGTCTCCGCTGACATCCGCAATCCCATAGGGATACATGTATGTCCGTTTTTCATCCGACAACGGATGGATGAAAAACGGACATACAGAACGTCCGTGTGAAAGAGCTCTAAATATTTATTTTGATACGAATATTGTGAGCATTTACTATTTAAAAATTCATTTATATAATGGGTGCATATAGTGTATATGACATAACATTTTGTTCCCACAAATAGAGCTTTCTTTTGGTGGTATTTGATCACCTCTGGGATTTTTATTTTCTGCTAAAAAATTAAAGTGGTTGTCAGGGGCAGACTGACCATTGAGGAACTCTGGCACTGCCCAAGGGCCCCATGCCACTAGGGGGCCCCATGCCAATAGGGGGCCCCATCAGGGTTGCCAGGCACATTAAAACCAGGAACAGTATGTAAAAATCAGTATTTTTTTTACATCTGTCCCTGATATGTCCAAAACCTACATGCTTTTGATGTAAAAATCCTGAGATTTAACTGCCCCGCCTCTGTACTGCCATCTGGCTTAGTGGCCTTCTATTGCCCGGGGGCCCCATGAGTTGTCAGTCCGCCCCTGTGACTTCATTATATTGAGGCAAATCTTATCTTAACCGATGAAGCTGACTGATGGTCCGTCGTGCCTACACACCATCAGTTAAAAAAAACGATCGGGTCAGAACGCGGTGACGTAAAACACAACGGCGTGCTGAAAAAAATGAAGTTCAATCCTTCCAAGCATGCGTCGACATGATTCTGAGCATGCGTGGATTTTTAACCGATGGTCGTTCCTACTAACGATCGGTTTTGACCTATCGGTTCGGTATCCATCGGTTAAATTTAAAACAAGTTGACTTTTTTTTAACCGATGGATAACTAACTGATGGCGCCCACACGCGATCGGTTTGGTCCATCAGACCATTCTCATTGGTTGAAAACGGTCCATCAGACCATTCTCATTGGTTTAACCTATCAAGTGTACGCGGCCTAATGCTGGCCATACACTCCATGAAAAATCGTCCGAACGAACTTTCGAAAAACGAAAGTTCTTTCGTGAGTGCAAACGATAGTGCCATCATGTACTGGCCGATAAATCGTTCAGTGGATATACCTAGTGCAGAAGGTTCGGACGGGAAACACATTAACCTTCCGATTTATCGTTCGTTCGGCAGAAAATTTCCAAACTTGTCCTTCGTTTTTTTGGCTCAAAAACGTCCAACAGATTTTCGATTTTGTGCCCATTAACTGGCCGAAAAACGAAAGATATTTCTTTACGACCGATTTTCGGCCAAATTTTCGTGGAGTGTATGGCCAGCATAAGTCTGTGGTCAGAGGTGTCAGGACACAAAATTGTCTAAATTAGGCCCTTAGCATACCTGAGGCCTCGTACACACGACCAAGGAACTCGTTGGGCGAAACACATTGTTTTCCTCGTCGAGTTCCTTGTTAGGCTTGTCGAGGAACTCAACAAGCTTGCTTTGTGTACACACTGTCAAGACCAAATCTCCTCGTTCTCAAACGTGGTGACTTCAACACATACTACGGCAGGGGAAGTTCAATTCCACTGGCACAACCCTTGGGGCTGCTTTTGCTAATCTCATGTTACTGCGTGTTAGGAAAAAGTTTGGTAAGAGACATCTTCACTTTTCAGTCTGTTACAGCGTGACAAATGTGCTATTTCCATTACAAATGCTACTTTTACTGAAGGTGCGCGTGTTTCTTAGCATACGCACGCTCGAGTTTCTTGTCGAAAAGCAGCCCGACGAGGAACCCGACGAGCCAATTTCGACTCCCGTTGAGGAAAAAGAGAACTTGCTCTCTTTTTTGCTTGTCGAGTTCCTCGATAAAAAAAATACACACGACCGGTTTCCTCTGCAAAAAAGCTCTCCCACCAAGTTTCTTGATGGATTCTGCCGAGGAAACCGGTCGTGTGTACGAGGCCTGAGTGTTCCATACAAGGAAGGAGCTTATGTTCCCAAACTGGGTTTTGGTTAAAGCTAGGGTTGTCCCGATACCAATTATTTGGGACCGAGTACAAGTACCGATACTTTTTTTCATGTACTTGCCGATACCGATTACCGATACTTGGTTTTTTAATGCCATGTGACAGTTTTCAAAGCACAATACAGACTAATGATATCTTCTTGATAGTTTATGAAGAACTCTAACTCAAGACATTATAAACGAATAAAACTGTTGGGCACTGATAGGATTAGGTGGCACTGATATGCAGCACTGAAGATGATGAGCACTGATAGGTGGCACCGAAAGGTGCCATCACTGATGGGTGGCACTAACTGTCTGGCACTGATGATCACTGATGGTGGCACTGATGAGGCAGCACCGATGAGGAGGCCATAATATGCAAGACTGTTGGGCACTGATAGGATTAGGTGGCACTGATATGCAGCACTGATGAGCACTGATACGTGGCACTGATTACGCATTACTGATAGGTGGCACTGACTGATAAGTGGCATGCACTGATGGATGGGCACTGATGGGTGGCACTGATTGTCTGGCACTGATAAATGGCACTGAGTGATGAGTACTAATAGGTGGCACTGATTATGCAGCACTGATCAGCACCGATAGGTGGCACACACTGATGGCTGGGCACTGGGCATCGATAGGTGGCACGCACTGATGGGCACTGATAGGTGGCATGCACTGATGGGCACTGCGCAAAGGTGGCATGCACTGATGAGCACTGCGCAAAGGTGGCACGCACTGAAAGCTGGCACTAAAAGGTGTCAGTGACTGATGGCTGGCAGTGGTACTGGCTGGATGGGCTCTGATGCATGGCACTAATGTCATTAAGCATGAATTGATGGCTGGCACTTATAGGCACTTAGGCAGGAGAGGATTTATTCTTCAATTATGCCTCTGTGACGCCCATCTTGGTACACCCTGCACTCGGCCTCAATAAAGCAGCAGCGGACATCTTGTTACACCCAGCCAAACTACATAAGCTGGGAGTAACAAGATGTCCGCTGCTGGCATACTGTGGCCGAGTGCAGGGTGTACCAAGATGGCATTGTCGTTGCGCAGGCGCCGTGTAGAGCTGACACTCAGCTATTTTCGGCATCTCGGAAAAGGTACGTACTGAGCAAGCGCCGCACCTGCACAGTACAGGGGGTCCTTATCTGCCAGCAGGACACCGGCAACACGGAGCATCACTTCATTTAATGAATGTGATGGCTCCGGCAGATGGGATAATGATGCGGCTGCACCCCCTTTACCGCCTGAGGACTCGACTCCGCTCTGCTCCTGCAACTCTCTGCCCCCAGTCGCTGACTCCGCCCGCTGGTCCAAGGTATCGGGAGCATTTGCGCGAGAACAAATGCTCGGTATCGGTCCCGATACCAATACCAGTATCTGCATGGGGACAACCCTAGTTAAAGCCCTCAGTTTGAGAAACTTCAAGAATCCTTTAGAATTCAATGAGAGGTGCCTATTACCTGTAGCGGAAAAAAATTGATCATCCAAGCAAACCATGTTTATGTTTCCAGCATCCCTGATAAGCATATAGGATATTCGTGTGATCACTCTGTGATTAATGCCCCTGACGAAGGGACGCGCTCTGTCCTGAAATGCGTCGGCCCATCTGGATCATCACATGGGAACCTACTACAGTCTTCATCATTCTGTTTGTATTGGTTTGATAAAATCGTGTTCATTGTATATATAGGTTTCAAATAGAATGTATACTGAATTTTAATATTGCTTCTATTGCCGTGAAAGTCCCAATCGGTATGTTTGGGACTTTCACGACAATAGAAGCAATATTAAAATTCAGTATACATTTTATTTGAAACCTATATGTACTCTCTTTTTCCTATTACCTGTAGTGGACTTCCTTTTGACCTATATTTGACCTGCCTAATGCAGGTTTTGCATCACCAAAAAAAAAACACTTGAATCAATCAAAAGCCCATTGACCCAGGCCTTAACATTGTTCTGGCATTTTACCTGGTTGCTCCATTGTATTGTACTTAAAAATGGCGGGTTGGTCATTACAATAGTTCTGAGAAGTCTCTAGTATCCATTTAATAATTGTATTTTTCCAGAGAGCAATGATAATTTGCCACAAATTTGTGGCAGTGTTGAATTGTAACTCTTGTTAACTTGCTGCGCATTTTCACTGGGAAGTTGTACACTTGCAGAGCACTTGAAGCACAAGTTCTGGTTGACAATTTTTTTAATTTGTAGCAAATTTGCATGACAAGTCCCTAGCAAGATCAAAGTTGCAATGGTGAGTCTACAGCAAGAGTTCTGCAATTCTACAGCATTAAAATTCAGCCACAGTGACCCCAGTGGTCACTGTGGTGGGATGACTATTGCACAACATAAATTAACCAGAACTTGCTTTAGACTTGTAGAATGTTTGCAAAGAAAGTTGATCTGGAGTCATGCAATGGGGACTTGCTGCAATTGTCCAACAAATGTGTGAAGCCTGATAAGTCTAGCAAAAGATTAGCAAGTCATTTACAAACTTGCATGTTATGTGGGTTATTACTTCATTTAGGGTTTTTTGGCAGTCGGCAGTGCCGTATCGCAAAACATGGCCTGGTAAAACCTTCCAGAGCTGAAATGGTTAAATGACATTAATGCTAACTATATACGGGTAGAATGTATCATAAGACATGGTTTTCCTCCTTTTTGGAAAACCGATCACAAACCGTGAAATTGGGACCGCTCACTTCTGGAAAATGCACGGTGTCATGTGGAGTCCCCCAAGGATCACCCCTGTCACCGGTGCTCTTCAACATCTATCTTCGTCCTCTCTTTGAAGTCATCAGTAGTCAACAACTACTTTATCACTCATATGCAGACGACACACAACTCTATTTTCGCATCTGCAATAGAAAGGATCATCTCAGTTTAGAGAATTGTCTCTCTTCGATAGAAAACTGGATGACTTAGGCCTCGTACACACGATCGGACATATCCGATGAAAACGGTCCGCGGACCATTTCCATCGGATATGTCCGATCTGGAGTTTGATCTGATGGCGTGTACACACCATCGGATCAAATTCCCCGCCGGCGGGCGGCGCGGTGACGTGTCGGTGACGCGGCGGTGACGTTGACGCCGCCACGTCATCGCCACGTCACCGCACCAGGAAGTAAAACACTTCCGCGCATGCGCCGAATCCATTCGGCGGCGGCTCGGCGGCGGTGCGGGATGACATGTCTGCTGGTAAGTGTACTAACCAGCAGACATGTCGGGCGGACAGATTCCACCGGATAGATTTCAAAGCATGCTTTGAAATCTGTCGGGTGGACAAATCTGTCCGCTAGCCCATACACACGATCGGAGATGTCTGCTGAAACGGTCCATCGGACCGTTTTCAGCGGACATATCCCCTCGTGTGTACGAGGCCTAAGAGTTATCTTAAACTCAACAATTCCAAAACAGAACTTCTTCTGTTTCACGCCAGTCGCAAGAGTTAGCTGGCAACAACCTGGACTCCCCCGCCCATTCTGGGCCAAATCATAACCCCTAGCGCCAAAGTCAAAAGTCTCTGAGTCATTTTCGACACCCACATGGTGACTGGAAAAAAAACATGGGAATCGATCTCCCCTTCTCTGAGATCCCTCCACTGGTTGCCAGTAAAAGACAGAATTGCTTTTAAAGCTCTCTGTCTGACTCATAAATGCATCCATGGAAAAGCCCCGCAATATCTTTGCGATAAAATAGAAGCCCACAATCCCAATCGCGTTCTGCGATCCAGCGACCAAAATTTGGTCAAAGTACCCAAGGCCAGATTTAAGTCCAAAGGAGAAAGAAGGTTTGCGGTCCAAGGTTCCAGACTATGGAACGCTTTACCAACCAGCATTCGGTTGGAGGAAAACCACCAAACCTTCAGAAGACAGATTAAAACTCTTCATTCATTCATTCATTCATTCATTCATTCATTCATTCAGACTGCATATTTGGTGTTATAGAAAGAAGGAGAAAACACAGGAGGAATACAGATGATTACACCATGTGCAGTTCCTATTGTTATTGATGTACGTGTGCGTTGATAATTTCTAGGTACACTGAAAATATATATTTATTTTAGGGCCTTTAATATTAATTTATACAAATCTAGCTTTGAACATCTCACAAGTAAGTGGAATAAAAATTCCAAATCCAGCTGCTTTCCCATTGATATCCATGCCCTCGGGATTCCAAATGCAATCACATGCTGCACATACACTATTCAATTATTGTTGAAAGCTATATAGAAAAATTCCAGCATTTGTTATATATGCAGTACTAAAATAGTATCTGTTGTAATTGCCAAACAACACATACATTACAGAACGCACTGTGCATTATATTTATTTTTGCATTTATGTACTGTTTGAAAATGTCTAAATGTCTATTTATTTATTTTTTCTGAATCTTCGCTCTTTTTTGTTTATAGTGCAAAAAATAAAAACCGCAGAGGTGATCAAATACCACAGAAAGAAATCTCTATTTGTGGGGGAAAAAATACAGTTTTGGGTACAGCGTCACACGACCACGCAGTTGTCAGTTAAAGCGACGCAGTGGCCTGGTCAGGAAGTGGGTAAATCCTTCCGAGGGTGATGTGATTTAAACGGGAAATAAGAAAAAAAAAAAGGGGGGACGGGAGAAAAGAGGGAGGAGTGTGAAGATTAACAAGGCTTTTATTTTAATTTTTTTTACAAAAAATTGTTTATTTTTTATTTTTGGAAAACTATTTTTTCAAAACTGTGGCTCTTTTTTGTTTATAGTGCAAACAAAACCACAGAGGTGATCAAATACCACCAAAAGAAAGAAAAACAACATCAATTTTGTTTGGGTGCAACATCGCAAGTGGCGCAGTGACGAATTGCAAAAAATGGCCTGGTCAGGAAGGGGATAAATCCTTCCAGGGCTGATGTGGTTAAAAGGAAAAAATAAAAACATTTAAAAAGGGAGAGGGGGAAGTAAAGAGCGAGGAGTATGAAGATAAAAAGGTAAACAAGGCTTTTTATTTATTTTTTTACAAAAAAAAATTTTTGGTTTTAATTTTTTTTTGGAAATTTTTATAGCAAAAAGTAAATTTTTTTTTCAAAAATGGCGCTCTTTTTTGTTTATAGCACAAAAAAAAAAACTGTAGAGGTGATTAAATACCATCAAAAGAAAGCTCTATTTGTGGGGAAAAAGGACATCAATTTTGTTTAGCTACAACATCGCAATGACTGCGCAATTGTCAGTTAAAGCGATGCAGTGCCGTATCACAAAAAAATGGCCTGGTCAGGAAGGGGATAAATCCTTCAGGGGCTGAAGTGGTTAAAAAGGTTAAAAAAAAAACTCAAAAAGGAGGGGGGAGAAAAGAGGGAGGAGTGTGAAGATAAACATTTTTTTTTTTTTTTTTTACAAAAATCAATCAAATAAAAAAGGTAAATAAGGCTTTTTATTTTTTTAAAAAAAAAGAAATGTGTTTTTTTTTCAAAATGTTCGCTCTTTTTTGTTTTATAGCACAAAAAAAATGATGATGATCAAATACCACCAGAAGAAAGTTCTATTTGTGGAGATAAAAATAGGACATTGATTTTGTTTGGGTACAGAGTTGCACAACCGTGCAATTGTCAGTTAAAGCAACGCAATGCCGCGTCGCAAAAAATGGCCTGGTCAGGAAGGGGGTAAATCCTTCCGGGGCTGAAGTGGTTAAAAAGAGAAAAAAGAAAAGAAAAGGGGGGAGAGGGAGAAGTGCGAAGATAAACAAGGCTGTGTATTCTTTTATCCCTGATGAAGGGGGCGTGGTTTTGCCACCAACAATTAAAATGATCTTGGACTCTTTTTTTTCATATTTGGGTCTGGCACTTCTTGCTGTAGTTCTATAGTTTGTGCAATAAAAAAATGGCAGGGCTTCTAACCTTCTTTCCTAAATGGAAAATAAGTGCTGCTTTAGATCCACTTTAAGCCAAAAGAGAACAGAGCTGGTGACCTCCCGCCAAGGACAGATCGGGAACATAATCACCGTTCATGATAAACAAGAAATACACGCAATTACAGGACACAAAATGTACCAGTTCACGTCTGTATTTTATGTGTGCAAAATTGGCATCTGTTTCTGTCCTTCCAGGAAGGACTCATTAGTGCTTTTGAATTTGCTGTCACTTCTTAGAAGTGACAAACCAATTTGTGTCATCGGTTGTACTGCTCACAAACAAGCTTAAAAAATGTATATACATCCCAGTTCCTGCCAGTTTGGTTTTCTCTAGTTGGATGAATACACCACAACAATCCAGAATAGCCTGTGGCCATGCTTCAACATCCTCTGCTTTCCACGTTATAAATTATATATTGAGATTTGATCCACTAAGTTTTGTTTGCTTTGAGTTTTGCGTTAAATTTTTCATTCTCTTAAAATTGGACAGAGCATTAAAATTCATATTTGTAACGAAACGTCCCACACTCCGCTTGAGTGCTTCCGTCATATACCACTTCCTCCCAGTCTGAATATAGATATCAGATATTCCAACCGCTAACAACCACAAAACAATACGATACTCGTTTGGTTGCTGAACATGGAGCTTTCTTTTGGTGGTATTTGATCACCTCTGCGGTTTTTATTTTTTTTGCGCTATAAACAAAAATAGAGCGACAATTTTGAAAAAAAAATGAATATTTTTTACTTTTTGCTATAGTAAATATCCCCCAAAAATATATAAAAACACATTTTTTTTCTTCAGTTTAGGCCGATACGTATTGTTCTACATATTTTTCGTTAAAAAATCGCAATAAGCGTTTGATTGGTTTGCGCAAAACTTATAGCATCTACAAAATAGGGGATAGATTTATGGAATTTTTATTAATATTTTTTTTTTTACTAGTAACTTTTATCTGTGTTTTTTATCGGTACTACGACCTTATGGCGGATACTTCGGACACTTTTGACCAATTTTTGGGACCATTGGCATTTTTATAGCGATTAGTGCTATAAAAATGCATTGATTACTGTAAAAATGTCACTGGCAGGGAAGGGGTTAACACTAGGGGCGAGGAAGGGGTTAATTATGTTCCATCATTGTGTTCTAACTGAAGGGGGGGTGGGAATGACTAGGGGAAATGACAGATCGCTGTTCATACATTGTATGAACATGCGATCAGTCATTTCTCCCCCTGAGGCTTCGTACACGCGATGGGATTTTTCTGCTGGAAATGGTCCGACGGACCATTTCTGCAGAGAAATCCGCTCGTCTGTAGGGGCTGGCGGACAGATTTGGACAAATTTCCCTGGCGGAAAAGTTTCAAAGCATGCTTTGAAACTTTTCCGCCGGAAAGCTGCCCGTCGGATATGTCCGCTGGTCAGTACACTCACCAGCGGACATATCCTCCTGCGCAAGCGTCGTATGGATGCGGCGCATGCGTGGAAGTTGTTTTCTTCCTGGTGCGGTGACGTGGCGGCGTCAACGTCACCGCCACGTCACCGCGCTGTCTGCCGGCGGGGATCCGAGGACCGTTTGCATCGGATATGTCCGTCCGTGTGTACGAGGCCTGACAGGACCAGGAGCTGTGTGTGTAAACAATGTGTCTGTAATGAGCGATCGTGGGTGCCCAGCGGACACGCGTATCGGCACCAGGGGCGAGCAGGGGGGTGGTCGGCAAGAGGTTAAAGCCCATAAACTTCACTCTATGTTAGCCTATGTGTCCATGCACACATGGAAGTTTTTTAGTGTTAAAGAGCAGTGGAGTTTATGGGCTTTTTTCTGAACGCCAGAAATTTGCATTCAAAGTGACACTTTTTGGTGGAGAAAAATGCTAAAAACGCTGAAAAACGCTACTAAACGCTCAAAAATGCTTTTAGCCAGTGTTTTTTAGCGTTTTTTTATCCATTGGAAAAAAAAAGCTACACTGAAAAACGGGAATAAACGCTATTGCAAAAACGCTAAAAAAACGTTGAAAGGCTCCCTGCAAAGCTACTGGCATTTTTTTATAGCTTTTTTTAGCTTCCAGTGTGCATGGAGTCTAATACTGTGAACAATCCCCCTCACCTTTGCATTCTGGGTGGGGTAGACTGTCCAATCAGCAGTGAGAGCTGTTGTAGGAATTCGCCCCACCAATCTCACAGCTAATCTACATACACATCCCATAATATCCAAGGACGATAGACACAATAGAACAATGGAATACAGCCACACCCCAAATGATCCAGCAATGAGCACACAACAAAATGAGACAATATACAGTATACACATATATATCTCTACTTCCCACTGTACATATACGGCAGGGTGGGCACTTCCTCCTTCTGAGTGGACATAAATACAGCTGTTCTGTAAAGCCCTCAGAGGTTTGTTAGAGAACTTTAGAGGAACAAACAGCATCATGAAGGCCAAGGAACACACCTGACAGTTCAGGGAGAAAGTTGTGGAGAAGTTTAAAGCCGGGTTAGGTTATAAAAATAATTATCCCAAGCTTTGAACATCTCACAGAGCTCTGTTCAATCCATCATCCGAAAGTGTATGACACAACTGCAAACCTACCAATACATGGCCGTCCACCTAAACTGACAGGCCGGGCAAGAGAGAAATAATCAGAGAAGTGTAGTGATGTAGTATAGTGGTAGATAATTGATATTTAGGTATTGTATGATGATGTAAGTTATGTTCCAGCAGTAACCCGATTTCTCCAGAGAGTGCAATTTATTTGACTTGCAACACAGAACAAAGTCCACGGAGTAAATATGACAATGAATAGTAGCTTTAGAGTCCCATTTTTTCCTAGACCTGTGCCTTCATATCCATAGAGAATATATCTAGACAAGACTGAATGACAGTGTATATTGCCTATCCCCTGAATGGCTGAGCAATTTGATTGGCTGTCTTTGATCTACATTCTGTCTCTCAGAGTGACAGATAATGACCCCCTGCAGTCATCACATGCCCCAATTTGCATTCTTGCATATTTTTTTTTTTATAATCAAAATGTTTCCTTTATTTTCTTAAATACAAATCATACAGGATTATGCATTTTTATGCTCTATCTTTTTTATTAAATACACAATTGTATTAATCCCACATGGAAAATCTAAAACTTACAAATTCCAAAAATATTTACCAATCATTCTAATCCCCACCCTCCCCCCCCAAAAAAAGAGAGAGAAGATTGTCTTCCTCTTCCTCGTCCCTCCCTACTTTGAGGTATAGCTGTTCTAACCCTATAGCATCCTCCCCTCCCTTTGATGAGTCATATTTACCCTTATTGGGAAAATAGAGAGAGAAAAAAAATCCCCCCGTGAAGGACCTTGTGCCCATGGTGTTAAATTATAAATGTGTGTGATAAAATCTTATATGACGTGAACTTCTTCAGCTTGGTTGCTTCTACCAAGCTCTCTTAAGGGGGCCTAGGGGCCCTGGTGTTGATATGTTTCTATCTGTCTTGTTTCATCTTATCATCTACACAATATAAAAAATACATACACATATATATTAATATTACAACAAAAAGCAGCCAAGAGGCCTATGGTAACTCTGGAGGAGCTGCAGAGACCCACAGCTCAGGTGGGAGAATCTGTCCACAGGACAACTATTAGTGGTGCTCTCCACAAATCTGCCCTTTATGGAAGAGTGTCAAGAAGAAAGACATTGTTGAAAGAAAACCATAAGAAGTACCAGATGGAAAGGGAACAATGAATAGGGGAATAGAATGGGTGGTGGGACTTTATATGAAACACAAAATTGAGGTTGATTGAATCATACAGAAAGGTTTTAATTTATTGAAAGGTATAATAGAGCATAGTGCAGTGATGGTATCAATAACATTTCAATGTATAATTCACAACATAACAGTCAACATGATTGGTAATCACATACTTGAAATATCACATGATTGGTAATCACATAATAATTGATAACATGATAAAACATACTGTTATACATTAAAGTTGATAGTCCAACACTTACTCCAGCATAAATAATAAAACAATATAATAAATAATATAATTAATTGATGATTCAAACATATGAAAACCCATGATAGGTACATGACTGTTGTACTGTGGTAACAGCCAAAGGAGGGGCTCGACGCGTTTCGTGGACTTGATCCACTCGCCAGGAGCAACTATACAATAGGGGTACCTAGAATAGATGACAGAATTGATAATCAGTGGTAATTGATTAGCATAAGGAAAGAGAGCACCAGAAACCTAAAGTCTGAGCATTCTTACCTATATATAAAATGTAGAGGTAGATGTCATGGTAGAAAGAATAAGTAGCAATAGGGAGTGGAAGCCATCCCCCCCAGGAGTTGAGGTGGAGACCATGTAACGACAGGGTGGCCAGGAATTGTGGGTGAGTGAGCTTCTTGTAAGAGGAAAACACTTGTCCGGGATTGGAGTGATTAATTGAGCAATGGATGCTTCTAGGAAAAATAATGATAGCAGTATTAATATGTGATAGGTATAGACTGGCTAAGAATAGCACATAAAGGAGCAAAAATTTTAAGGTAGAGGACACAAGGAAACCACCAATAGGTCCCCAGGTGAAGTGCAGAGAGAAATACAATAAAAAAACGAAGGTGCATAAAGAAAAATCCAATCACCAAAGAGCCAGAGAGGGAAAGACCCAGGCATGGATGTACCTGAGAGGTGGGGTGATGTAGGGAGAAGTACCATTTGCAGTTTGCGAGAAGCCATGTGGGGGACACAGCAAACATGTGGAAGAAGGTGCTCTGGTCAGATGAGAACAAAATTGAACTTTTTGGCCTAAAAGCAAAACGCTATGCGTGGTGGAAAACTAACGCTGCACATCACCCTGAACACACCATCCCCACCGTGAAACATGGTGGTGGCAGCATCATGTTGTGGGGATTATTTTCTTCAGCAGGGACAGGGAAGCTGGTCAGAGTTGATGGGAAGACAGATTGAGACAAATACAGGGAAATCTTAGAAGAAAACCTGTAAAGCCGCGTACACACGATCAGTTTTCACATCGGGAAAACTGTCATGTTTTCTCTTGGACGAGAAAACCGGCCGTGTGTAGGCTCTCCAGCAGTTTTCCCGATGTGCATTTTGCCGCGTACACACGATCACTTTATGTGATGGAAAAAAACAACGTTTTTAAAAACGGCAATTTAAATGACCGTGTGTGGGAAAAAAACGTTGTTTTATGTCTTGTGAAAAAAAACAAAAAAAAATTGAAGCATGTTTAAATTTTTTGTGTCGTTTTTCAAAACGTTGTTTTTTGTTTCACAAAAAATCACCGTGCGTAGCAAACAACGACGTTTAAAACAACGTTTTTCAACCCGCGCATGCCCAGAAGCTAGTTATGAAGCGAGCTTCAATGGAAAAGAGTGGTGAACGTAACCTCGCTTTGCTAGAGCATTGTGAAAAAACGATGGTGTGTAGGCAATGTCGTTTTTGAAAATTAAAGTTTCAAAAACATCGTTTTTTACTTCACAAAAAATTACGTTTTTTTCCATCACATAAAGTCATGGTGTGTACGCGGCATAATGCCGCGTACACACGATCATTTTTTGTGATGAAAAAAAAACGAAGTTTTCTGTGAAGTAAAAAACAACGTTTTTGAAACGTCACTTTTCAAAGACGATGTTGCATACACACCATCGTTTTTTTCACAAAAAGCGAGGTTACGTTCACCACTCTTTTCCATTGAAGCTCGCTTCATAACTAGCTTCTGGGCATGCGCGGGTTGAAAAACGTCGTTTTAAACGACGTTTTTGCTACACACGGTGACTTTTTGTGAAACAAAAATTGACGTTTTGAAAAACGACACAAAAAATTCAAGCATGTTGGAATTTTTTAAATGACGTTTTAAAAAACGATGTTTTTTTTCATCGCAAAAAACGACCGTGTGTACGCGGCATTAGAGTCTGCAAAAGGCTTGAGACTGGGGTGGAGGGTCACCTTCCAGCAGGACAATGTCCCTAAACATACAGCCAGAGCTACAATGGAATGGTTTAGATCAAAGCATATTCATGTGTAAGGCCTCGTACACACGAGGCAATCGATTTGTTCAAAACGGTCTGTCCGACCGATTTGAACAAATCTGTCTGCTGGCATTTTGGTTTGCTCGCGTGTACACACGAGCAAACCAAAATCCCCGCCAGCAGACAGCGCGCTGACGTGTCGGTGACGTGGCGGTGACGTTGACGCCGCCACGTCACCGCACCAGGAAGTAAAACACTTCCGCGCATGCGTCGAAATCATTCGGAGCGTGTGCGAGAAGACATGTCTGCTGGTTAGCATACTAACCAGCAGACATGTCGGGCAGATGGGTTCCCAGCATGCTTTGAAATCTGTCGGGTGGCCAAATCCGTCGGCTCGCCCGTACACACGGTCAAATCTGTTTGTTGGGACGGTCGGGCCGACCGTTTCCAGCAGACAGATTTGATCGTGTGTTCGAGGCCTTAGAATGATTCAGTCAAGGTCCAGACCTAAATCCAATTAAGAATCGGTGGTAAGACATGAAAATTGCTGTTCACAGACGCTCTCCATCCAATCTGCAAAGAAGAATGGGCAAACATGTCCCTCTCTAGATGTGCAAAGCTGGTAGAGACATCCCCAAAAGGACTTGCGGCTGTAATTGCAGTAAAAAGCGGTTCTACAAAGTATTGACTCCCGGGGGCGCTATACAAATGTACACCACACTTTTCATTTATTTATTTGTAAAAAAAAAATGAAAACCATTTATAATTTTCCTTCCACTTCACAATTATGTGCCACTTTGTGTTGTTCTATCCCGTAAAATCCCAATAAAGTAAATTTACATTTTAGTTGTAACATGACAAATGTGGAAAATGTCAAGGGGTATAAATACTTTTTCAATACACTGTATGAGCACTGGAGATGGCCCAGTAAGTTTTAGAGTGTTTGGAAACTTTTGTCTAGCTCTTTAGAAACTTGTTGTGATGGTCATTAGTGATGAGCGGAATACGCCATATTCGATTTCGCGAATATTTCGCGAATATTCGTTAATATCGAATATTCGTGATATTTTATATATAAAAAAAAAAATTGCGAATTTTCGCCAATGCGAAATTTCGCGATTTTTTTTTTTTTTTTTTATAAAATATCACGAATATTCGATATTTACGAATATTCGCTATATTTTATAAAAAAATAAATAGCGAAATTTCGCATATGCGAAAGCGAAAATGATTGCGAAATTTCGCTATTTTTTTGTTGGATAAAATATCACGAATATTCGATATTTACGAATATTCGCTATATTTTATAAAAAAAATAAAAAAATTGCGAAAATTATTGCGAAATTTGAAAAATACGAATATTCGAAATAGCGAATATTCGCCGCGATATTCGAGTTATTCGCGAATACTCGAATATGCAATATTCGTAGCGAATATTCGCAATGCGAATATTCGTGAGCAACACTAATGGTCATTTCAAATTTCAAGTATGTGAGGACTTGGTCATCACAGAGATATAAGAAAGGAACTAAATGATGGACACACATTCAAGATTTTCAAAGTAGCATTTTGCACAGTGCTTGATTAAAGAACTGATTAATGTTTTGACATTTGTGCTTCTATACTTGTTGTGCACAGATTTTCTTAAATCATTAACCACTTCAGCCCCGGAAGATTTGGCTGCTCAATGACCGGGCCATTTTTTGTGATTTGGCACTGCGTCGCTTTAATTGACAATTGCGTGGTCGTGCGACGCTGTACACAAACGAAATTGAAGTCCCCTTTTCCCTACAAATAGAGCTTCTTTGTGGTGGTATTTGATCACCTCTGCGTTTTTTTATTTTTTGTGCTATAAACAAGAGCAACATTTAGAAAAATTTATGTTTTTTACTCTAAAACTTTTCCATTTTTTTTTGTAAAAAAATAATAAAAAGCCTTGTTTACTTTTTATGTATTTATTTTTGTAAACAAAAAAAAAAAAATCAAAGCCTTGTCTATCTTCCCACTCCTCCCTCCCCCTTCCCCTTTTTTGATTTGTTTTCCTTTTTCCCTTTTTAATCACATAACCCCCTTAAGGATTTACCCACTTACTGACCAGGCAATTTTTTGCGATACAACACTGCGCCACTTGATTTGACAATTGTGCAGTCATGCAATGCTTTAGGCAAGCAACATTGTACAGTGCTGGTTGGGCACTGATAGGTGGGACTGGTGGGCACTGATAGATGGCATAGATGGGCACTAATAGATGGCACAGATGGGCACTGATAGGTGGGACTGATGGGCACTGATAGATGGCAAAGATGAGCACTGATAGATGGCACAGATGGGCACTGATAGGTGGGACAGATGGGCACTGATAGATGGCACTGGATAGGCAGCACTGATGAGGAACTACTGACAGAAATTACTGATTGGCATCTAAAGGGGTACTGATTGGCACATTTATGGACACTGATTGTCACTTTGATGGGCACTGACAGGCTAGTTTTTGGCTTGCACATGATTGAATGATGAAAGTCAGCAGAGCTTCTGCTCATTTGTTAAGATCTGGAGCAACTACACTTCCAGAGTGCATGGTCTAGTTGCCTTTAGTAAATCAACCCCTTGGTATCATATATGTCACTTTTTTATTTTTCCCATAGTTCTGTTTTAACACTTAGGGCCCTTTCACACGAGCGGACGAACGGTCCGCTAATTACAAGTCCGTTAACGGACTTGTAATGGGGCCCTATGGGAGCGGATCCGTTAGCGGATGATGCATCCGCTAACGTCCGCCTAAGATCCGCGTCTGTCTGGATCCGTTTTGCGGACAGAAGAAAACCCTATTTTTGTTCCGTCCGGTGGAACGGATCGGATGCAAACGGACAGACGGTCCGTTTCCATCCGATTCCCCATAGGGGATAGCGGAGGAGAGACAGGGCGGTCCCTGCATAGTGTGCGGGGACCGCCCTGTCCGCCCGACAGCTCAGCGGAGACCCCCGCTGAGCCGCCGGACACACGGAGCGGACCGCAAAACGGACCGCTCCGTGTGAAAGGGCCCTTAAAGTGGAAGTCCATGCAAAATCTAAAATCCCTGCATCTATAGACACCAGGGATCTAACACTAACCTCTCTATCCCTGTAAAGAAAATATGAGTATACATACCTTTTTGGAAGCCGATCTCCAGCGCCGGAAACTCTGCAGAGGACACAGATGACAACGGCTGTGAAATGAATGGGAAGTGACACCACCCGTAGAGTTACTATGGGTCTTCCATTGCCCTCTGTCTCCTCTGCTCCCGCCTACACAGAGAAGCCACGGCTGACAGCGTGGGATTTGGTCAGATCGGCCTCCAAAAAGGTATGTATACTCGTTTTTTCTTTTACAGGGATAGAGAGGTTAGTGTTAGATCCCTGGTGTCTATAGACGCAGAGATTTTAGATTTTGTATGGACTTCCACTTTAATATTTAAGTCCCAGAATAATCCAGACTGACACTGGTTCTCTTTAAATCTCCCTAAAGAGTTTATACTGAGATCCACTTTCATTAAATCCCACCTAAGCTTTTGTAACCTTCAGTTTATTTTAAGATTTAGAGGCAGACTCCTACTCCAAAGAATTATCTAGCAATAGCAGCAGGTTGAAGTAGCCGGTAAATCACTTCAACTAAGCAAACTAAAACCATTCATTTTATTAGACCTCATAAAAGGTCCACAGTACGGGGAAAGTGAAAATAAATCTGGGGCATTCTCTTCATCATACAATGGCTGCTCAGTTAAAAAAGATGGGCTTGGAGCTTCTAAAAATTCAAATAAGACCAATGCATTATGTTATCAAGAATCAAACTGGCAATTTTGACCCAACATACTAATATGCATGGCACAGAGTCTTTGTTAAAAAAAAAAAAAATTAGAAAATGAAAAAAAAATAACCTTGTGTAGAACGAAGGTTGAACATTATGTGCTACTGAGATGCTGAAACTAGAACATTGGCTTTTTAAAAATGGCTGCGAATGTGAAAATAAGATTTCAGATACGCAAAATGCTGTTATGCATCATTTATTAAAAGGCTGAATATCTTATAAGATCCAGGGGAACATAGTCAGCAATCTATGGAGAGTGTGTGAGTGTCAATAGATTTATCAATGGCTAACTCTGTGGTTGTACAATGATACTTCTAAAGCCTCGTACACACGCTTGGTTTTCTCGGCAAGAACCAGCAAGAAAACTGCTGGCAGAGCTTTCTTGCCGAGTAAACCGTGCGCTTGTACGAGGCTTTCAGGTTTCTCGTCAAGAAAACTGCAGAGAGTCTAGACGAGAAAAATAGAGAACCTGCTCTCTATTTTCTTGTCGTGATTCTCGGCAGTGTTTTCCTGCCAAGAAACCCAAGCATCTGTATACTTACCTATCGCCGTGAAAACCCGCGCATGCTCGAAATGACTTTGACACATGCGCGGTAGCTTCCAAGGCATAGGTAGTGTGCAGCAAGATGGCGGTGATCAGCCCTCAAAATTTCCACTTGCCTACTAGCATTTGGCGAGTGGATTTCAGCTGGGGGCGAGTGATGACAGGGCTACATGACCAATCTCCCTGCAATCTGTGCCTACACTTAGAGTCCCGATGAGATTGGCAGCCGAAGAGGAAAGGTGCATGCTCGGGAAAAGTAGTCTGGAGAGCCGCGCACAGGCAGAGCAGTACACAGGTGCTCTCCTTACAATTCTTATTAAGCCATGGGACCTAACAGTATGGCCTCTCTGAGCCTGCCCTCCTCCCCTCGACCAATGTAACTGGAGAGCAGAAAGTAATAAATGAGGTGGAGGATTGCGAAAATTACCACTCCGGTGCATCGCTCACTGAAAGTTGCCCTGACATGAGAGCGGCAGCCTTCCAGTTTGTGCAGTTTTCTTCTCCTTGTGCTCTATGTAAGTGTCCAACAGTTCAGCCTGAGCACTGAACAGACTGGTCTCAATGTGTGCTGTGCGGTGTCAGTGTGCGCTGTGCTATGGTGTCAATGGCTGTGCAGTTGTGTGGATCTCAGCGCTCCTCTCCTCACTGCCAGCCTGAATAAAAGGGGGAAGTGGGGACATGCAAGCGTGGAGCCGCACACAGGGGCTCCTGATGATGAGATGAATGGGAGAGAGAGAGAGGATGGATGGGAGTTGCAGAGGAGACAGCAAGAGAATGAAGAAGAGACCCCGTTCTAGTGCCCTGTCCCTCTGGTCTGACCCCAGTGCCCTGTCCCTCTGGTCAGACCCCAGTGCCCTGTCCCATTGTGTTAAAGTTGTTGTTGGTAATATTTAATTTTGTAACTTGATTCTGCATAAAACGTTTAACATTGTCATTCCATGAGATAATCTACAAGGGTGTGTTTACGGGTGCAATTAGGCGCAGGGCAGTGTATGAATTAGGTGGGGCAACCGGTGGCGAGTAACTCTTGAGGCCTGGCTAGTAGCTCAGGACTTGAAATTTTTAGCCCTGGCGGTGATGGCATTGAATGTGACAAGCGCATGCTCGTCGTACGCGATGACATGACAGCGTTCTTGCCATTCAAAAGAACGCTGGTTCTGTGTCTGTACACTCGGACGGCAAGAGATTCTTGCCGAGAATCTCATCAGGAAAAAACAACGTTTTTTTCCTGACGAGATTCTGGGCCGTGTGTACAGGGCTTAAGACAAGATTAGTGGGAGGGTTAATAGATTGGAATTGTTTTTATTCGACTGGCCTTGAAGTAAAAAAAATATATATATATGCCATATTTATCGGCGTATAACACGCACAGGCGTATTAAGCGCAACCTTCACTTTAAAAGGGGAGGTCCAGGAAAAAACAAAACATTTTAATAAGGAACTTAGAAGCAAAATAAGGGTAAGTGCAGGTCATTTGCAGCCTGGTCAATGCCAATCTGCAGCCCCACAATTGTCATTGATGCAGCCTTTGCCATCAATGTAGTAGCCTCACCATTGCCATCAATGTAGTAGCCTCACCATTGCCATCAATGCAGCAGCCTCACCATTGCCATCAATACAGCAGCCTCACCATTGCCACCAATGCAGCAGCCTCACCATTACCATCAATGCAGCAGCCTCACCATTGCCATCAATGCAGCAGCCTCACCATTGCTTTCAATAGAGCAGCCTCAACATTGCCATCAGTGTAGCCTGATTGATGCCCATCTGCAGCCTTGGAGGGGACAGAGAGGGGTGCAGGACAAGCGCCGGCAGATTACATACAGTGAGAATCTCCCAGTGGTCCAATGGCGGCACAGGAGACAGTAATTCCTATTACAGAGGCCACCAAGTTATCAGGAGATTCTCACTGTATGTGATCTGATGGCGCTCATCCCACTCCCTCCCTGTCCCTTCCGAGGCAGCTAAAATTGAAGTATTGGCGTATAGCACGCACACGCTATTTGAACCCGATTTTCAGGCTGAATAAGTGCGTGTTATACAACAATAAATACAGTATTTATTTTCAAATAGTCATAATGGCCACCGGGTACTTGTAAGTGATTTTCTTCTATTGCTCATCCTGTTGTATTTCTGCCATTGTTCTATATGTAGTGTGAGTTCAAGTACTGGATTTCAGTTATGGTGGCTGCATCATTTGTGTATACTAAAAATAGCATAAAAGAGTGGCAGCAACAGAGTTTTAAATTTTGTGAAGGAGTTATAATGACTTGATTTGAGTATCTAAGTCATGTAAGAAGTCAGTGCCCTTTAACCACTTAAGACCCGGACCATTATGCAGGTTAACCACTTGCCGACCAGCCGCCGTCATTCTACAGCAGCAGGTCGGCTCCCCTGGGCGAGAGCCTGTAGCTCTACGTCAGCTACATTTTCGGCCACTAGGTGGCGCGCGCGCCCCCGAGTTACAGAGCAAGGAACGGGAGCTATGTGTGTAAACACAAAGCTCCCGGTCCTGTCAGCGGGGGAAACGCTGACCTTCTGTTCATACAATGTATGAACAGAAGATCAGTGATTTCCCCTAGTGAGGCCACCCCCCCATACAGTTGGAACACACCCAGGAACACACTTAACCCCTTCCCGCCCCCTAGTGTTAACCCCTTCACTGCCAATGGCATTTTTATAGTAATACAATGCATTTTTATAGCACTGATCGCTAAAAAAATGCCAGTGGTCCCAAAAATGTGTCAAAAGTGTCCGAAGTGTCCGCCATAATGTCGCAGTACTGAAAAAAAACGCTGATCGCCGCCATTACTAGTAAAAAAAAAATATTAATAAAAATGCCATAAAACTAACCCCTATTTTGTAAACGCTATAACTTATGCGCAAACCAATCAATAAACGCTTATTGCAATTTTTTTTAACGAAAAATATGTAGAAGAATACGTATCGCCCTAAACTGAGGGAAAAAAATGTTTTTTTATATATTTTGGGGGGATATTTATTATAGCAAAAAGTAAAAAATATTGATTTTTTTTCAGAATTGTCGCTCTATTTTTGTTTATAGCGCAAAAAATAAAAACCGCAGAGGTGATCAAATACCACCAAAAGAAAGCTCTATTTGTGGGAAAAAAAGGACGCCAATTTTGTTTGGGAGCCACGTCGCACGACCGCGCAATTGTCAGTTAAAACGACGCACTGCCGAATCACAAAAAGTGCTCTGGTCATTGGGCAGCAATATGGTCCGGGGGTTAAGTGGTTAAGGACCTTTTTTGCGATTCGGCACTGTGTCGATTTAACTGACTATTGCGCGGTCGTGCGACGTGGCTCTCAAACAAAATTGGCGTCCTTTTTTTTCCCACAAATAGAGCTTTCTTTTGGTGGTATTTGATCACCTCTGCGAAAACATATTTTTCCCTCAGTTTAGGCCGATACGTATTCTTCTACATATTTTTGGTAAAAAACATAGTTTTATGGCATTTTTATTAATATTTTTTTTTTCTACTATGGCGGCGATCAGCATTTATTTTCGTGACTGCAACATTATGGCGGACACATCGCACAATTTTGACACATTTTTTGGGGACCATTGTCATTTTCACAGCGAACAGTGCTATAAAAATTCTTACTGTGAAAATGACAATTGCAGTTTAGGAGTTAACCACTAGGGGGCACTGTAGGGGTTCATTGTGACCTCATATGTGTTTCTAACTGTAGGAGGGCAGTGCTGAACGTGTGATGTAAGTGATCGTCTTTCCCTATATCAGGGAACAGACGATCACTGACACTGCCACAATGAAGAACGGGCAACGTGTGTTCACACACCTCTCCCCGTTCTTCAGCTCCTGTGACCGATCATGGGACACCGGCGGCTATCGGGTCCGTGGGTCCCACGGGAGCGCTCACGGAGCTTCGGAATGGGTCACGAGCACGCCACCGGCGGCACGCTCGCAACCCCATGGCTTTGCTCTTAAAGTGGACGTACAGGTACGTGCTTGTGCCCAGCTGTGCCATTCTGCCGATGTATATTGGCGTGAAGGGGTCCTTAAGTGGTTAACTAAAGTATCAGTTTTGGGTTGACTAGCCCCATAAAACCTGTATAAAGCCAAAATTATTTTGGACAAGCGAAAACTGCCCATCACTGTTCTGGACCAGCTGCCTTAAAGTGCTCACATGGATCATGCCTGCACAGTAGGCTTCAACATGGCTGAGTGTATTCTTTATTTGGAGCATAAAACAACACAGGAGCACAGCCGGCAGAGAGTCATTAATAATACAACAGAAAGTGTTTAAAAAAAGACATCCACTTCATGATCACTAGTTATTTATTTTTGTCATAAAAGCTGCATTTGAAAATATGGAAAATATGGAAGAGCCCTGGGGCCATCATAAAAGTCAGAATTCTGAGTTTCAAAGTCAGAATTCTGAGATTAAATCTCAGAATTCTGAGATTAAAAGTCAGAATTCTGAAATTAATGCCCCATACACACGATCACTTTTTGTGATGAAAAAAAATGTCATTTTTTAAAATGTCATTTAAAATGATGGTGTGTGGCCAAAATGTCATTTTATGTCTTCTGAAAAATGACCAAAAAAAAATTCGAACATGCTCGAATTTTTTATGTTATTTTTCAAAATGTAATTTTTTGTCATTAAAAATGATCGTGTGTGGGCAAAACTACGTAAAAAATGACGTTTTAAACCCGCACATGCCCAGAAGCAAGTTAGGAGACGGGAGGTAAAACTACCATTCATAATGGAGATCGCACATTCATCACGCTGTAACAGACAAAAAAGCACGAATCGTCTTTTACTAACAAGTAACCAGCTAAAAGCAGCCTCAAGGCAAATAGAACTTCCCCTTTATGCCGCGTACACACGGTCGTTTTTTGCGATGAAAAAAAACGTCGTTTTTTAAAACGTCATTTAAATTGATCGTGTGTGGGCAAAACGTCGTTTTTTGTCTATAAAAAACGACCAAAAAAAAATTTCAACATGCTTGAATTTTTTGTGTCGTTTTTCAAAACGTCGTTTTTTGTTTCACAAAAAGTCACCGTGTGTAGCAAAAACGTCTTTTAAAACGACGTTTTTCAACCCGCGCATGCCCAGAAGCTAGTTAGGAAGCGAGCTTCAATGGAAAAGAGTGGTGAACGTAACCTCGCTTTTTGTGAAAAAAACGATGGTGTGTATGCAAAATCGTCTTTGAAAGTGACGTTTTAAAAACGTCGTTTTTTACTTCACAGAAAACGTTGTTTTTTTTCATCACAAAAAATGATCGTGTGTACGCGGCATTAGAGTGCCATCACTTTGTTCATCATTTTCCAAAAATGATGGTGTGTACGCAACGTCATTTTTAAAAATGAAGTTTGAAAAATGTCGTTTTTTTTCATGAAGAAAAATGTCATTTTTTTTCATCACAAAAAGTGATCGTGTGTACGGGGCATAATACTCAGAATTCTGAGTTTCAAAGTCAGAATTCTGAGTTTCAAAGTCAGAATTCTAAGATTAAATCTCAGAATTCTGAGATTAAAAGTCAAAATTCTGAGATTAAATCTCAGAATTCTGACTTTTAATCTCAGAATTCTGAGATTTAATCTCAGAATTCTGATTTTTAATCTCAGAATCTCGGACTTGTAATGGGCCCCTATGGGAGCGGATCCGTTAACGGATGATGCATCCGCTAACGTCCGCCAGATCCGCATCCGTTTTTGCGGACGGAAGAATGTCCTATTTTTCTTCCGTCCGGCCAAACGGATCGGATGCAAACGGACAGACGGTCCGTTTCCATCCGACTCCCCATAGGAGAGAGCGGAGGAGAGACAGCTGAGCGGACAGCTGAGCGGAGATCCCCGCTGAGCTGACGGACACACGGAGCGGACCGAAAAATGGACCGCTCCGTGTGTAAGGAGCCTTAATCTCAGAATTCTGTATTTTTTTTTTTAAGATGGCCCCAGGGCTCTTCCATATGAAAAAGACTGAAAACTACTTGTAAAATTAAATTCTCATGTTTAAGCTTATGTGATATGTTAGTGATTGAGTTTGGATCAGCAAATTTCTTTTTGGGCATGTTTGTATATAATAGTAAAAAAAATGTTTTGTTCTTTTGGATCAGTACGGTCAGGGCTGCACCATCAGAAAAGTCCTCAATGTAAAAAAATAAAAATAATCTTTTCTTTTTCAAGGGCTGCATCATTGAAGGCTATGCTAAACAAGATTTTATTTCCTATATATATTTTGTTTTAACATTAATCAACTGAAACTGCACCAGTAGTAGTAAAATAGGGTGAATTATTGATACGAGTTAAAGGAGTTGTATTTTATTTTATTTTTTTGCTGAAATTACTGTTTACAGGGTATAGAGACATAGGGCCGGATTCTTGCTTTCCCTGGCGGAGTAATCTTCCTCCGCTCCCCATCCAGTATTAGCCGGGGCCGGAAGAGTTAGGCTGCATTCACACCTAGGCGTTTTGTCACCCGACGCTACAATACACCGGACCGTCGAATTTACATTATTCTCTATGGAGATCGTTCACATCTCCTAACGCCGTACGCCGAAAGAACGCCGAACACCGAAATTCAAACAAGTCCCAGACCCTTTTTCGACGCGCGTATCGGGCGTTCCGCATAGCCGACAATACAATGTAAAAAAAAACGCGGTTCAAAACGACGCGTTTTGTCGCCGCAAATCGCGGGACAAAACGCCTATTTTTGTCGACGCAAAACGCCTACGCGGAGGTGTGAATGCAGCCTAAGACTTAAGGCGGGCGGCGACGGGCAGAGAGTCACTGATTGCTGCCATTACTAGTAAAAAAAAAAAAATGTCCCCGGATTTCAGTTGAAAAATCTGGTCACCTTAACCTAGCAGGTTAGCAGAGGTGATGCTTGAGGAGTATACAACGGGATACCTGTGGAAGAGCTCAGGAGATTCGGTGATGACTGGGATCTAGAAACCTAGTGGGAGACTGGGAGCTCAGTGATTGAAGACATACAGTGGCATACAAGAGTTTGGTGACTGTTACAAGTTCAGTGCCATAGGAATGGTCCCAAAATAGCGTCAACAGTGTTCGATGTGTCAGCCATAATGTCGCAGTCATGATAAAAATCGCTGATCGCCGCCATTACTAATAAAACAAATAATAATTAAAAAAAAATCATAATTCTATCCCCTATTTTGTAGACGCTATAGCTTTTGCGCAAACCAATCAATAAACGCTTACAGTATTGTGATTTTTTTACCAAAAATATGTATCGGCCAAAACTGAGGAAACCGCAGAGGTGATCAAATACCACCAAAAGAAAAAAAGGATGTCAATTTTGTTTGGGAGCCACGTCGCACGACCGCACAATTGTCAGTTAAAGCTCTCCTGACAGGGGGGTTTGCACTGATTGTTTATCAGCGCAGCCCCCACCCCCCTCGGATCCACAAACTGGACCACCAGGGAGTGCTCAATAGAGCACAAATAGTAAAAAAACTAAACAAAAAAAAAAAGTTTTTTTTTTTAATGCAATTGATGCCAATCAGTGCCCAAATAGGCACTGACTGGCAATAGGGGCACTGACTGTAGCAATGCCATCAGTATCACCCCTCAGTGCCACCCAGTATCCATCAGTGCCACCCAGTGTCCACCAGTGCCACCCAGTGTCCATCAGTGCCACCCAGTGCCCATCAGTGCCGCCCATGAGTGCCCATCAGTGCCGCCCATGAGTGCCCATCAGTGCCGCCTATGAGTGCCCAGTGCGCCTATGAGTGCCCATCGGTGCTGCCTATGAGTGCCTATCAGTGCCGCCTATGAGTGCCCACCAGTGCCGCAGTTGTTGCGCAAAAAATAAAACCGGCAGAGGTGATCAAATACCACCAAAAGAAAGCTCTATTTGTGGGTAATAAAGGACGCCAAATTTGTTTGGGTGCCGTGTAGGATGGCCGCGCAACTGTCATTCAAATTGCGACAGCGCTGAAAGCTGAAAATTGGCTTGGGCGGGAAGGTGCGTAAGTGCCCGGTATGGAAGTGGTTAATCTACTGGAGCACCTTGACTGTATAGTCAATGTTAGGAAAAAGTTGAACTTAGTCTTTAGAGGAATTTATATATCAACGTACTAAAGTTCTAAAGACTTGGCATCTAATTTTAGCCTTGGGAGCCATAGCATAAGTTCATCTATGCTGCCTTACATGTATTCACTTGTCACCCAAATGAAGACATTTTTCATGCCACCTTCAATGTCACAACAACGTCTCTCTAGAGTGCTGTTCCTGCAAAACACAAATAAATATCTTACACATTAAATCCTCCAAGAAATAACAATGAAAGATGAAGGTGGCGCATTCTAAAGTTGATGCCATATTATTTCATGGTTAAACCTTGAGGATTTAATTTAATAGATATGTTCCCGCCTGTATTGTACTGAACAGCAGACAGCAGTTATGAATCAACCTTGGCCTTCCCAGTTCTGTTTATGTAGCACATCGCATGGCTCTGCTTAAAGTTTCAATTAGAGCTATACAGGTCTGCTGAACTGTTGGCGTACTATTTTTTTATTTATTTTTTCATTTAATGATGTTAAAAATCTGTTCATGCACTGGAAGGAATAAATTGACCTCATTGTTTTTTAACACCGATATTGGGAGCAATTTGAAATTGATTCTATTCATCCTAATAGCTATACAAGCCACTAGAGTGTAACTGCGGAGGATTCAAAGACTCCTCAGGGATCATAAGGTCTGTGACCCAAACTGGCCGCTAGTCCCCTTTTTATGGATTGTGATAACAGGATAAATATAAAGACCATTCTTGAACCTGTGCCCTCTGCTGGTTTTTACTGAGCACTGCAGTTTAGGTCTCAGGCGGCGTACATACGCTGCATTCCAGCGAGGACCTCGGCCGTGTGTACGCTCTCGGCGAGCATCCCGTCGGGAATCCCGTCGAGCAGAAATAGAGAGCACGCTCTCTATTTGCTCGACGGCCCGTCTGGATGAATGGCTGGTTGCCATTCCCGACGGGCGGGTTGCCATTTTCGACGGCCGGCAGAAAACCTCGACGGGCGGAACGATGTGTTCTGCCCGTCGAGGTTCTCTGCCGTGTGTACGCGTCCTCATTCGTTTTGTGCACACTGGTCTCATTAGTGGACTTTAACCACTTAAAGCCAGGTTCCAACCACAATTAGCATTTTTTAAATGTATGTCCTTTCATCATGCGTTTTTATAATATAAATCCGGTCACATACTATTTTACAATCCGCCGCCGCTTCGAATAGTTATTCAAAAAAGATAGTTTATAAAACTATGTCCACACCATTGTCATTTTGCTTGTGGGCATTGTGAAGCCCACAAGCACTTACTTCCTGGAAGTCTTGGATGGGGAGTGATAATTGGGTAGCGCACTGCATCCTGGGAAATGATGACACACATTTCCCAGGAGCATTAGAGGGAGATGATGTCAGAATCCTAGGTGATTTCACAGGCAGATTTTGTGAGACCGCATAGCAACAGGCATTTCCAGATGAGTAAAAACATTTTTTAGGTCTAATGAGCACAATAATGAAAGAAAAATTGGGATGGAAACGCCACTTTAAGGACCGCGTCCTGCACATTTCTGTCGGCAGAATGGCACGGCTGGGCACAGGTACGTACCTGTACGTTGCCTTTAAGAGCCCAGCTGTGGGGTGCGTAGGACCCGGTCCAATGCTCCATGACCGCGGGACACGATCGCCGCCGGTGTCCCGCGATCCATCACAGGAGCCGGTGAACGAGGAGAGGTGAGTGTAAACACACCTTCCCAGTTCTTCACTGTGGCAGTGACACTGATTGTCTGTTCCCTGATATAGGGAATGGCGATCAGTGACGTCACGCCTACAGCCACACACCCCTACAGTAAGAATCACTCCCTTAGGGCACACTTAACCCCAAACTGCAGAGGATGCAATAAGGTGAAAAAACACGAGGTGTAAAATCCCTGGTGAAGTTTGTCTTCAAGCTGCTAAAAAACAACATACAGTACAGTACTACCCTTTTGGTGCTTCTGTGAGTGGGGACATAGGAGTGAAAAGGGAATAGTAAGACATAATCTCACAGATTCAGAGGTATGTAAAGGATAGAACTTGTAACCATCCAGGCTTTCAGCTCCATCCTCTAATTTAAGTGACGCAAATATTCCCAGCAGATCACATTATAGCACAGGGGTCACAAGTCTGTGAAATCCTCATTTGTTCTGGACCAGTACCTCATGGTCATATTGCATAGAATTTATAAATGATTACTTGTGTATTCATACGGCAAAGAATCCCCTATATCTCTGAGAAAATAAATAAAAAAGCTAAAAAATACTCATCCAGTCTGGTCAAAATTCTTTACTTCCGTTTTATTACCGCCGTAACCTAAAGTTAATTAACTGATGCAATGGCTAGTCTGAACATCAGGTAATTATTGCAGCGCAGAGAACTGCAACAGTTACTGAAGAAACAAACCACCAGGGAGGATAATATTGTGTAATGGGTGAGTGTAACCAGTCGGTTAAAAATGAAATGCATTCATCTGGACATATTTAGCATAGCATCTCAAAGCGAGAAAACCCCAGTGCCACACTCCATTAAACTCCCCAGTAATGTTTATTGATAGACTGTCATCACATCCACCCGCCTGAGCTCCTTTCTCCAATGTGGCACCCCTAGTGGAGTAATGGAGAGGAAGTACTACAAGGGGACGGGGGCAAAGCGTATTGGAAAAAAAATTGGCATCACAATGGTTTCATGTAACTTATTCGAATTTAGCCTCTGCCATTTGGCTAAGATGAAGTATATTATCTGTTCTTATCAGTTTTCGGGAACAAAATGCTGCTGTAGCTTTTATGAACGGAGAGTGGCGGTCGGTAATTCCTGATGTAATAAGGTGGGTATGGTGACCCGTTTTCCTCCTGGGTCAAATCTGGCTTGGTTTACCAGGCTTGTCTCCATAGGCAGGACACTTCCTAAGTGATAATGCATTTCTCGAATGAATGGTAAAGGGCTGGGAGACACAAGGAGATTTGGGGGTGTCCCCTAGGGGTGCTGAGTTGGGATTCCCCTGAACATTTTGTACTTGGTGTTGAGCATCTCCTCTTCTTGGGTTGTCCCCATAATTGGGCTATCTGCGGTCGAATCTCTACGGGCTTCGGCATTCCCTTTTAAAGTGTCCAGGTTTCCTGCAATTGTAGCAGCAGACTCGCGGGTTTCGTGCTGGTGGTGGCGGGTATGGTGTGTCAGAAGCCAACATAAGAGGGACTGTTTTTTTATTACCTTGTGAGGACTCTATGCCCTTTTGCTACCAGTAGTAGAGTGTCAATAGGTAACACTCTGTATTCTGGCCGAGATAGTAGCAGGCCATTCCCGATTGATTCCCCGAGGCCTGCTTTTACTGGCACTCGATCACTTGAGACTTTTCTTGCACTCACCTCCCTCTTGGGCAGGCCTTATGGCTAGTCCAGAGCAAAATGTTATACTGGTCAGAAAGCTTGCCTTGTGTTCTGTACTTGGCACTTCTTATGTATTTATTTTCTTGCACATTTTTATTGTGGGTACAGTGGAACCTTGGTTTACGAGTAATATGGTTAACAAGCGTTTTGAATAACAAACACGTTTTTTTTTAAATCCTGACCCAGTTTGTGAGTGTTGTCTCACAAAACGAGCAGAATTCAAGAAAATATGGTTTGCAGTACCGCATTTGGCCAGAGGTGCGGGGTCACCGGGACACTTGGAACGGTTCAGAGCCAATCGGAAATACTCAGAATCACTCAGAAATACTCAGAAACACTCCGCTCTTGAGTGTTTCCGAACCTTTCTGAGGGTTTCTGAGATCAGCAGAACTGTCCTTGAGTATTTCTGAGACTCTCTGGCACAATCGCACCTCCGGCCACAAGTCAATGTGGAACAAATTATCTTTGTTTTCATTGACTTCTATGGGGAAACTCGCTTTGATATGCCAGTGCTTTGGATTACATGTGAGTACTGAACAAGTGAGTTTTTTTTTTTACTCACAGAGACAGAGGGTGCAGGTTTTTTGTCACCAGTCCTAATGTCAGAAAGTATTTATAACCTTCAGGTCTTTCTTCTTCCCATTCAGGAAAGACCTCACCAAGTATTTGGAGAATCGGCTTGGGGTACGCTTGACTTCGGCCTAGGTCGACCAAAGTACATTGTCCATGTAAAAAGCCTTGCACCCTGGGGGGTTTAGGGGTCGAGGCCCTTACTCTTTGGAGCTTGTTCCATTACTGTATCTTGTGCACTTTTTTCGTGTGCTGTGATTTCCTTTTTTTGTTCACAGATATTCAACAAGCACCTCAATGCAGAGCTTAGAAGACAATTATTGGAACTCTGCCCAGGGAGCATACACATATGTAGAAGTCTCTCTGTTGGTCCTCAATTAAATGCATTTTAAAGAGGTTGGACCCTTGAGGGGTTTTAACTATGTTCTGCACTTAATCTTATCTTAAATTTAAAAAAAAGGTTCTGACTTTTGTAAAGTTGAGGTTTGAGAAAAAGGAAATGAACACACATTTAGTTTCAATCGTCTAGGTATGGCATCAGATCACAAATGCAGTATAGTAGCAATGTAAGGAGATAGAAAAAAAGCAAAGTTTTTCCTATATATCCTTGAAATTAAAATGGGTGGGACTTTATATGAGGCACAAACGACATGTCTCCATCCCTGTATTGATTTAGAAGGAAAAAAGTTTGGGACTTTATATGAGGCATATGACAGACCATAATGTATGAGAGTATTTAATGTCAAAAAGTTTATCTAACACATGATACATACATGCAGAGTATAATTGTATACAAAACATGGATCTATGTAAACGCATATATTACATTGGGGTTAAAGCACAAGCTGGTAGCTAATGTATGATGCTCCATGTAATGAGTATTAAGGTAATAGTATTAAAACCATGAGGATGTAAAAA
The DNA here is from genome assembly GCA_029574335.1 of Rana kukunoris. NCBI lineage: Eukaryota > Metazoa > Chordata > Amphibia > Anura > Ranidae > Rana > Rana kukunoris. Next base: position 37,486,178 of record CM056056.1, on the reverse strand, counting down.
TAACATGATGATTTTAAGTATTTTTTTGAGGCCCATCGTGTTTTATGGCACAAAACCACTCTTCAGGGGCGAATGCGTCAATATGGCTAAAAAAGACCAATAGGTTGAATAAAAATCTCAAAAGAAGTAATATATGTGTGGTAGCTAGGAAAGGAAAATCCAATCCCGCAAAACTTACATGGAACAGGTAAGCAAGACATATGGGGCCAGATTCAGCAACACTTGCGCTGGAGTATTTCGATATGCGCCGCGTAACTGTGAAGATGCGCCGTTGTATCTCCGCGGCCGTACCCACCAACCTAGATGCGCCAGAAAACGGGCCATTTCCGACCGGCTTAACTTTCCGACCCCAGAGTATCGTCAGCGCATAGTTTCGCTTGGCGCATCAGTCGCGCCAATTGATTTCTCCTGCAAATAGGCAAATGAGGGATTTTTCCCAATTCACGAACGGATTAGCACCATACGCTGGCTACATGCGCCGCGCATATGTCGTCCGTCCGTCGCAAAGTTATTTCTACAAATAGCTGCTTTATCTTTACTCCAGACAGCCACAGGTCAGCAGGAGAGCCGCTACAGCAGCGTTACCGACGATAAGAGCTAGCTGAGCACCCCCACTTGCAGGACAACACCTCTGTCCATGCTTATCTGTCAAATTTTACAGCCATGGAGGAAGACATAATAGGTCTCCATAGCCGAGATGATGGCTGACAGCTCCTGGCCTTTAGAGTTCAGCTTTCTCCTGTATGTTTGCGGGGAACGGGAGCAGCCATCTCAGAACAAAAGTAACTTCACTGCGGGGAGGGGGAACAGGATATACTTTAGTGCCGGAATGGCGCATCTACGGGCGCATTTAAACGCCCAACGGAACGCATTGCGCTGTCGTTTCCAAGGAAGTGGTGCCGACGGAAGTTGTGAGCATGCGCACTGGGATGCATTGACAGTCGACGCATGCGCAGTACGTTCGCCGCGGGATCGCGCCTAGTTTAAATAATACACGCCCTGTACCCGCCCAATTTGAATTCCGCCGGCTCATTTTCGATACGCTGCCGCAACTTTAGGAGCAAGTGCTTCATGAATAACAGCACTTGCTCCTAAAATTTCGCCAGAGTAACGTAAATGAGAAACGTTACTCCAGATTAAAGATGCTCCCATCTACCTGAATCTGGCCCATGGTGTGATCCAACCGAGGGGCCATGTATATATATATTTCTTATATAACATCTTCAGCATCGAGTCATATACTGTATTGGGTACTAATCATGGAATGGGGAATTTCCTGACTATTTAAAGTGCACCTAACTATGGACATTAACCACTTCACCCCCGGAAGATTTTGCCCCTTAATGACAAGGCAATTTTTTTGCGATTCGGCACTGCGTCACTTTAACAATTGCACAGCCGTGCGACGCTGTACCGAAACAAAATGTACATCCTTTTTTTCCCCAAAATAGAGCTTTCTTTTGGTGGTATTTGATCACCTCTGAGGTCTTAATTTTTTGCGCTATAAACAAAAAAAATAGCAACAATTTTGAAAACAAAAAGTTTTTTACTTTTTGCTATAATAAATATCCCCCGCAAAAAAGTAAAAAAACAAAAACAAATGTCTTTATTAGTTAAGGCCAATATGTATTCTTCTACATATGTTTGGTAAAAAAAATTGCATTGATTGGTTTGGGCAAACGTTATAGCGTCTACAAAATAGGGGACAGTTTTTTTTTACTAGTAATGGTGGCGATCAGTGATTTTTAGCGGGACTGTGACATTGCGGCAAACAGATGGAAAACCTAACTGACGTTTGACATTTTTTTGGGAACCAGTGACATTATTATGATAATCAGTGCTAAAAATATGCACTGTTATTGTACTAATGACACTGGCACTGGAGTTAAAGGGTTTGTAAAGGAAAACATTTTATTTAAAAAAAAATAACAAACATGTTATACTTACCTCCACTGTGCAGCTCATTTTGCACAGTGCGGCCTGATCTACGTCTTCTGGGGTCCCTCGGCGGCTGTCTTTGGTCCTCCCCGCAAGAACTCCACACATTCATGCGAGATCGCTCGCATCGTGTGTAGTCCTTGGGGGCGTGCTCCCGTGATACAGCTAACGGCCATAGCCGCCTGGCTGTATCACTCCGCCCCACCCCCCAGAGCACCGTGTCATTGGTTGTGATTGACAGCGGGAGCCAATCGACCAATGAATGAGACGAAAAGCCGGCCAAGATGCGCGGGACTTTCCAGGGGTCAGGTAAGTAAACAGGGGGGCTGGGGAGGCCAGGATTCTCTGAAGTTTTTTCACCTTAATGCATAGAATGCATTAAGGAGAAAAAACGTTTTCCTTTACAACCCCTTTAATACCAGGGGTTAAATGTGTTCTTTCACAGGTTTTTCTAACTGTATGGGGGACTGCATGACTGGGGATACACACAGATCAATCTTCCTACAAAGCAGAAAGACAGGATCTGTGTGATCTCCCCTGTCAGAATGGAGATGTGTCTTGTTTACACAGGCAGATCCCCGTTCCGTCTCTGCGGGAAATGATCACGGGTGAATCAATGGTGCAAGATATCTGCGTGAGCTGGTCGGCAAGTGGTTAAAGTGGATGTAAACCCAAAAAAAATTTTTTTTTTTTTTTATGTCACAATGTAGAATATAAGATTTCCTATCATCTGTGCCCAGTCTTGCCACACAGAGTTAATTCAGATCTGAGTAACCCTCTTTTAATGTTCAGTGAAAATGACAGCCTTCCAAATAAAAACCTGTCTAAATAAAAAGTCAGTTTTCTCTCTCCTTGCTTTGAGTGACAGGTTATTTACATATCTAGCTTGAACATGTTTATCATAACATGAGGTATAAAAAGTGAGAAATTCACCCCTCCCGCCACATAACACATCCTGGTAATATACAATGAACTTTGGATCACCTCATGTTATGATAAACACATCCAAGCTAGATTTGTAAATAACCTGTCACTGAAAGCAAAAACAGAGAAACAGACTTTATAATTTGGCAAGTTTTTATCTGGAATTCTGTTAATTTGCACTGAACATTAAAAGAGGATTACTCAGCGCTGGATTAACTCTGTGTGGCAAGACTGGGCACAGATGATAGGAAATCTTATACTCTACATTGTAACATAAAAAAATAAAAATAAATTGGGGGTTTACATCCACTTTAAGCAGAAAAAGAAGAAGTGATGTTTGAATTTGCTATGTATCATATATTACATGTAGTATTTTCATTATCTGACTAATAGTATCCCTTTAACCACTTAAGGACCGCCGCATGTACATTTACGTCGGCAGAATGGCACCGACAGGCACATCAACGTATATATACGTTGGTGCCTTGGGGGGGATCGGGGGTCCGATCGGACCCCCCCCCGTACATGCGGCGGTCCGCGCGGCTGCAGGAGCGATCCGACAAGTGGGGGCGGCTATCCGTTTTCATCCGCCCCCTCCGGATCGCTCCCAGCCAATGCGCGCGCCCGCCTGACCTGTCACTTCCTCCTCCTGTGTAAACACAGGAAGGAGGAAGCGACGTGATCTCTCCCTCGGCGTTTGTTTCAAGCGCCGCTGAGGAGAGATCACTACAAAACAAGTAAGTCCTGCACCAAACAGCACACTGACACACACATTTAACCCCCGCGATCGCCCCCCCCCTCCCCCCTGTCACAGTGTCACTGAATGCAGTAATCATGTATGATTACTGTATTTAGTGTCAGTGTGACAGACAGTGTGACAGTCAGACAGTCAGTAGTGTCAGGGTAGCCCCCCCCACCCCCCCCAATAAAGTTTTAACCCCTTGATCACTGCCCTAGTTAACCCTTTCACTCCCTATTGCCAGCGTCACTAAGCGATCATTTTTCTGATCGCTGTATTAGTGTCGCTGTTCCCGCTAGGTAGCTATTTTTTTTAATGCGATTTTTTTTTTACTAAAGACATGTGGCTAAATAAATTTTGGCCTAAATGTTTGACTAAAATTTAGTTTATTGGTTTTTTATTATAACAAAAAGTAAAAAATATTGATTTTTTTTCAAAAATGTCGCTCTATTTTTGTATATAGCGCAAAAAATAAAAATCGCAGAGGCGATCAAATACCACCAAAAGAAAGCTCTATTTGTGGGAAAAAAAGGACGCAAATTTTGTTTGGGAGCCACGTCGCACGACCGCGCAATTGTCTGTTAAAGCGACGCAGTGCCGAATCGCAAAAACCCCTTGGGTCATTTGCCAGCGTATTGGTCCGGGTCTTAAGTGGTTAAACACAGTTGATAAATATGATTGGGGCAATGTAATATGCTGTGGGCCTGGGCTGGGGAATACTGCCATTACTCCATAGCGTAATTAAAGAATAGACCTTTTATTGCCTGGAATAGCTTAGTAAACATTGCATTGATCAGGCAGTAACAGTCAATTCAGTATCTCTGTTCTAGGCTGTGTTAGCTAACAATTTCCTTGGTGTTTGCAGACGGTTATCTGCTTCATTTCACACACTGCACTTCAGCCCTCTTTCTAAGTGAGTCAATAGAGTATTCAGCACACAAGGAGAAGAGCTTGTCTATCTGCCTATGTACACCGGCTGGTCAAACATCTGAGGTTCCCATTTCATTTTCAATGTTCGGTGTCTCTAAGGAAGCTTTGAATAACATCACCTGTGTATGAGTCACAACCGGCGCCTGAGAGTGTGCCGTATAATTGAAGTACTTGTTTAACTCACGTCTACCAGCAAATGATCCGGCTTCCCTTTCAGTGCGTTTTCCTAATGTGGAAAATGAAAGGTCGTATGAGGTTTGGTGGAGAGACATTAAAGAGAAATGTGTATTATTCCACAAAATATTTACCCTATTTATCGGCATATAACATGCACCTTCATTAAAATGTAATATTAAGAACTTTGAAGCAAAATAAGGGTCGGTGCCCATCAATGCAGCTTAATCAATGCCCATCTGCAGCCTCACAATTGCACATCAATGTAGCTTAATCAATGCCCATCGGCAGCCTCACAATTGCCAATCAATTCAGCTTGATCAATGCCCATCTGCAGATTCACAATTGCCCATCAATGCAGCTTGATCAATACCCATCTGCAGCATCACAATTGCCCATAAATTCAGCGTGATCAATTCCCATCTGCAACATCACAATTGCCAATCAATTCAGCTTGATTAATGCCCATCCTCAGCCTCACAATTGCCCATCAATTCAGCTTGATTAATGCCCATCCTCAGCCTCACAATTGCCCATCAAGTCAGCTTGATTAATGCCCATCTTCGGCTTCACATTTGCCCATCAATGCAGCTTGATTAATGCCCATCTGCAGCTTCACAATTGCCCAACAATGCAGCTTGATCAATGCCCATCTGCAGCCTCACAATTGCCCATCAATGGAACTTGATCAATGCCCATCTGCAGCTTCACAATTGCCCATCAGTGCAGCTTGATCAATGCCCATCTGCAGCTTCATAATTGCCCATCAATGCAGCTGAATCAATGCTCTATCTGCAGCCTCACAATTGCCCATCAATGCAGCATGATCAATGCTCATCTGTAGCCTCACATTTTCCCATCAATGCAGCTTGATCAATGCCCATCTGCAGCTTCACAATTGCCCATCAATGCAGCTTGATCAATGACCATATGCAGCTTCACAATTGCCCATCAATGCAGCTTGAATAATGCCCATATGTAGCTTCACAACTGCCCATCAATGCAGCTTTATTAATGCCCATCGGCAGCCTCACATTTGCCCATCAATGCAGCTTGATCAATGCCCATCCGCAGGCTCACAATTGCCCATCAATTCAGCTTGATCAATGCCCATCCGCAGCCTCACATTTGCCCATCAATGCAGCTGGATCAATGCCCATCTTCAGCCTCACAAATGCCCATCAATGCAGTTTGATCAATGCCCATCTGCAGATTCACAATTGCCCATCAATGCAGCTCAATCAATGCCCATCTGCAGCTTCACAATTGCCCATTAATGCAGCTTGAATAATGCCTATCTTCAGTCTTACATTTGCCCATCAATGCAGCTTGATCAATGCCCATCTGCAGATTCACAATTGCCCATTAATGCAGCTTGAATAATGCCTATCTTCAGTCTTACATTTGCCCATCAATGCAGCTCGATCAATGCCCATCTGCAGCTTTACAATTTCCTATCAATGCTCATCTGCAGCTGCACAATTGCCCATCAATGCAGCTTTATCAATGTCCATCTGCAGCCTCACCATTTCCCATCAATGCAGCTTGATCAATGCCCATCTTCAGCCTCACAATTGCCCATCAATGCAGCTTGATCAATTCCCATCTGCAGCTTCACAATTGCCCATCAGTGCAGGTTGATCAATGTTCATCTGAAGCTTCACAATTGCCCATCAATGCAGCTTGATCAATACCCATCTACAGCCACACATTTGCCCATCAATGCAGCTTGATCAATGCCCATTTTCAGCCTCACAATTGCCCATCAATGCAGCTTGATCAATGCCCATCTACAGCTTCACAATTGCCCATTAATGCAGCTTGAACAATGCCCATCTGTAGCTTCACAATTGCCCATCAATGCAGCTTGATCAATGCCCATCTGCAGTCTTACATTTGCCCATCAATGCAGCTTGATCAATGCCCATCTTCAGCCTCACAATTGCCCATCAATACAGCTTGATCAATGCCCATCTGCAGCCTCACAACTGCTCATCAATGCAGCTTGATCAATGCCCATCTGCAGATTCACAATTGCTCATCAATGCAGCTCGATCAATGCCCATCTGCATCTTTACAATTTCCTATCAATGCTCATCTGCAGCTTCACAATTGCCCATCAATGCAGCTTTATCAATTTCCATCTGCAGCCTCACCATTTCCCATCAATGCAGCCTGATCAATGCCCATCTTCAGCCTCACAATTGCCCATCAATGCAGCTTGATCAATTCCCATCTGCAGCTTCACAATTGCCCATCAGTGCAGGTTGATCAATGTTCATCTGAAGCTTCACAATTGCCCATCAATGCAGCTTGATCAATACCCATCTGCAGCCTCACAATTGCCCATCAATGCAGCTTGATCAATACCCATCTACAGCCACAAATTTGCCCATCAATGCAGCTTGATCAATGCCCATTTTCAGCCTCACAATTGCCCATCAATGCAGCTTGATCAATGCCCATCTGCAGCTTCACAATTGCCTATTAATGCAGCTTGATCAATGCTCATCTGCAGCTTCACAATTGCCCATCAATGCAGCTTGATCAATGCCCATCTGCAGCTTTACAATTGCCCATCAGTGCAGCTTGATCAATGCCCATATGCAGCCACACAATTGCCCATCAATGCATTTATGGAGCGCGGCTACGTAGATACACAGCTTGAGAGCGCATGGACTACGCTCTCCCTATAGCAAGCGTCTGGCTATGGTAGTGCTGCTGAAGAAAAGGAGGAGCCAAGATCGCAGCCGGCGACCCCAGAAGAGGAGGATTGGGGCCACTCTGTGCAATACCACTGCACAGAGCAGGTAAGTATAACATGTTTGTTATTTTAATAAAATGTGCAACTTTATTTGGATGCTTAAAAACAAAAATTCTTCAATTGAGCATCCATGTATTTATGGCGTTACAGCTCAAGATCCCCCCGATCTCACTTACCCAGCAGGTGCAACCACAATTCAGTTTCAGCTTTAAACTGTCCTATAAAGAGCTCTGCACTTCAAGCATCTGCCTTGAAACTATTATTATGGGAATACACTGCCTACAGAAAACACATAATTCTAACACATTCTACACATATTGCATTAGATCAGAGGAATTCAATGAATAAGTGCATCATACATTGAATGCCCTTAGATTTATTTGTTCAGTGCGAACACCAGTATTCAGCAATGAAAGTCTCAAGATAGTGATATTATTAAAAATCAATAAAAGCAAGAAACAATCCTTAAAAAATATTCCCCACTATAAAAATTTACAGTTGGAGCCACTATAGTAGGGTTTGTTGGATAGCATGCTAGGTGCTGTGATTCCTTCTGCTGACCCATATATCACTAGAAAGCACAGTATGAAAGAAAAGGACTCTATACACCTAAATATGATTTTTTTTAAATCTTGGCCAATAAATTGGCTGTCTTAAACCTTAACCACCTCCCTACCATCACATGTTGTATAAAAATAAATAATAATAATGAACCTTGATATAAAAAATAAATCATATTGACCAATAAATTGGTTGTATTGAACCTTAACCACCTCCCTACCACCGTATTGTATATAAAAAAAAATGATAATAATAAACCTCAATATAAAAAAAAAAAAATTATATTGACCAATAAATTGGTTGTTTTAAGCCTTAACCACATCCCTACCACTGTATTGTATAAAAATACAAAATAATAATGAACCTTAATATAAAAAAAACTCCCTACCACCACATAATTTTTTTTATCTTGACCAATAAATTGGCTGTATTAAACCTTAACCACCTCCCTACAACCACATCGTATACAAATAAATAATAATAGTGAACCTCAATATAAACAACAAATCATATTGACCAATAAATTGGTTGTATTAAACCTTAACCACCTCCCTATCACCACATATAAAAATAAATAAAAAGAATAAATAATGAACCTCGATATAAAAAACAAAACAAAAACATATTGACCAAAAAATTGGTTGTATTAAACCTTAACCACCTCCCTACCACCGTATTGTATAAAAATAAATAAATAATAAACCTCAATATAAAAAAATATATATTATATTGACCAATAAATTGGTTGTATTAAGCCTTAACCACCTCCCTACCACCACATTGTAAACACATAAATAATAATAGTGAACCTCAATATAAACAAAAAATCATATTGACCAAAAAATTGCTTGTATTGAACCTTAACCACCTCCCTATCACCACATATAAAAATAAATAAAAATAATAAATGATGAACCTCGATATAAAAACAAACAAAACAAAAACATATTGACCAAAAAATTGGTTGTATTAAACCTTAACCACCTCCATACCACCGTATTGTTTAAAAAATAAATAATAATAATAAACCTCAATATAAAAAATATATATTATATTGACCAATAAATTGGTTGTATTAAGCCTTAACCACCTCCCTATCACCGCATTGTATAAAAATAAAAAATAATAATGAACCTCGATATATAAAAAAAACACCTCCCTACCACCATATTATTTTTTTATCTTGACCAATAAATTGGCTGTATTAAACCTTAACCACCACCCTACCATCACATTGTATACAAATAAATATTAATAATGAACCTCGATATATAAAAATAAATCATATTGACCAATAAATTGGTTGTATTGAACCTTAACCACCTCCCTATCACCACAGTGGTTAGAAATAAATAAAAATAATAATAATGAACCTCGATATAAAAAACAAAACAAAAACATATTGACCAAAAACATTGGTTGTATTAAACCTTAACCACCTCCCTACCACCATATTGTATAAAAACAAAAAATAATAATGAACCTCAATATAAAAAAAAAATCATATTGCCCAATAAATTGGTTGTATTAAGCCTTAACTACCTCCCTACCACCGTATTGTATGAAAATGTAAAATAATAGTGAACCTCAATATAAAAAAAATAAAATAAAAATAATAACACCTCCCTACCACAACAAGTTTGTTTCCTTAAACTTCCCTGCTAAACTTGGGGTATATGTTATACGCCAATAAATACGGTGTCTAGACCAATAAATTGGCTCTATTAACCCTTAACAAGTATTTGGTATTTGCAGACATATTGGGTCCTTTAACTATCTGTAAACAAAGCTGACTTTAGACAGCTCACATCACAGACAAAAGGTACAAAGCTAATCCAGGTAGCTCTGTGCCTTGTGATGGCTGTAATATCCAATCACAGCGACTACAAATGTAAACACAGCTTATAGTGGAGTTCCACCGACTTTTGAGAGGTGGTCTTAGGCCGCGTACACACGATCAAATCTATCTGCTGGAAACGGTCAGCCCGACCGTCCCAGCAGACAGATTCGACCGTGTGTACGGGCGAGCTGACGGATTTGGCCACCCTACAGATTTCAAAGCATGCTTTGAAACCTGTCGGCTGGAAAACCCGTCCGCCCGACATGTCTGCTGGTTAGTACGCTAATCAGCAGACATGTCTTCTCGCACACGCGCCGAATGGTTTCGACGCATGCGCGGAAGTGTTTTACTTCCCGGTGCAGTGACGTGGCGGCGTCACCGCCACGTCACCGCGCCGTCTGGCGGCGGGGATTTTGGTTTGATCATGTGTACATGATCAAACCAATATGTCCCCAGCAGACAGATTTGTTCAAATCGGTCTGCCCGACCGATTTGAAAAAATGTGTCTGCTCGTGTGTATGGGGCCTTAAACGAAAGACCACCTCTCTTGGATATATAAAAAAAAAATCTTCTATAAAGTAGTAGTCTGTAAATACCAAATCTCAGAATTAGTCTCGGTCCTTAAGTGGTTAACATGTTACACCCTAAATCTGACATGTCGGTTTTGGGTGGATGCCCGAAGGTTTGCACACCTTTGATTACCATTGGCATGAAGGGATCCTACTATTCCTTTTGAATTTTTACTTCAATTTATCTTAGAGAGAATAGAAAAGAAAGTGTATGATGTAGTAAAAGGATAGACACATTGCGGTGGGTAGTATAAATGCCAAGAATTATGGCGGTCAGATCTCAGCAGCAGAGTCTGCAGGTGTTTTAGCACACCATATTCTTGGTAGTGAAATATTCCTTTTAGCTAAGCAGAACATTTATTAGCAGGTGAGGAATTGCACCACCAGCTTTAAAGACCACCCCCTATATATGTACAAGAACACAAGATCAGGTTTGAAATTCATATAAAAAAAATTGCAATTAAGGTCAGCGTTTCTTTAATATATCTAAAATTCGAATAAAAAAAGGAAGACATTTTATTTAATTTTGCAACAGGATAAATTGTAGTTTCTCAGCACAACTTGGGTCATATAAATATTCTGGAAATTGCTGTGCAAGGGGTCACCTCCATATGGTCTGTGTCATAAAACGGCAAGGAACAATAGCCTGTTAAGGTACATACTGATATTTCACAGCACTCTAGCACAGCTATAAAATCTCTCCGTATTCTTAATCAAGATTCTGAGTTGAAAGACCCTAGGGCACGCTATCTATATTTCTACTTTTTTTGCCCGTGAAAAATAGACCTCTGCTGTGTGCAGCGATTCAGTAACTTTTTATCTCTTCTGGTTAAAATACAGCTATTAGAACTTTGAAAACTCAATTCAAAGTCACTAATATGTGATAGTTATCAAGAAAAAGTTTAACATTCCAGCAAATATAGAAGGCGACAATGTATTTTTTCTGTGAAATGCAAAAAAAAATGGACTAAAGACACATTCCATTAACAACTGAAAATTAAACCATGAGATCCATAAAGGGAGCATAGACTGCTAAGTGCCTTAAGCCCTGTACACACGATCAGTTTGTCTAATGAAAACAGACCGATCGTGTGTGGGCCCCATCGGTTTGTTTTTCATTGGTGAAAAAAAATAGAACATGTTTTAAAATTTTCCTATGGATAAAAAAAAACGATTGAAAAAAACATTGTCTGTGTGGAAGTCCATCGGTCAAAAATCCACGCATGCTCAGAATCAACTCGACGCATGCTGGGAAGAATTAAACTACATTTTTCTCAGCACGTCGTAGTGTTTTACGTCACCGCGTCGGATTTTTGACCGATGGTGTGTAGGCAAGACTGATTAAAGTCAGCTTCATCGGATATCCGACGAAAAAATCCATTGGATTAGATTCCATCAGATATCCGATCGTGTGTACAGGGCTTTAGTGTTTTATTCAGATGTTGGCAAAGTGCACTAGAGCATCCCATTCCATTTTTTTTATTAGAAGTTGAACTGAGAACTCCTGAATAAAAGCTGTAATATAACAGAAAACTGGGCGATTTCATTTTGTCCTCCCAACTGTTGGACATGGGCAAGGACTTCACTAAATGATCGGACTTCCATCAGACTTTTCCGTGGATTTCGGTCCGAAGGGCGTTGGCCGTGAACTTGGTATGCATACAGACGGCACAACATTTTCAGCCAGCAAAACCTAAATATGTGTTTTTTCTTCTTTTTAGCGCCACCCTTTGGGCAACTTCTGCTAATGTTGTCTTAATGTTTAACATTGGTACTGAGCATGCATGTTTGTACTTTGGATTTTAGTTAGGTGGATTTGTGTACATACGATCAGATAATCTGACTTAACAGATTTAATATCAGACAGTTGGTGTCAGGATCTGGGCTTGAACCTGGGACCACTACTGTGTCTGCCATTGACTCTTCCCACTGAGCTATCTGGGATGCTGGACAGTTCCCTGCCTGATCTGCTGGATAAACCTATCTGATCCATTAGACTACTCTGTTTGGTGTCTTGATTTACCATTAAAACATTCATACATTTTGAAACTAGAGAACAGAGCTGAGTCTCGTTATTCTGGGAAATGGAATGGATTGTGTCTACATGGATTGTCGGACTGTCGGATAAGCTGTCTTTTCTTGGGTTGATGGAAGATCCTAAATGGTGGTGACCGTTACAAGTGGTGGCAGCAGTGGGATGATTCCATCATCAGAAGGACGGCTACAAGGACACAGGACAATGGAGACACTGTATGAACGGCTGAAGCTCTCTTCCCTTTAAGGACTTACTGGAGAGCTGGGGCAGACCGACCAGCAACCATAAGAAGAGGGACATTATTGCAGAACTTGTCCAAATGGATAGAGCTGAAAGGCCCAGTGTAACAGACAGGACACCCGAGGAAGAAAGTTTTGAGCGGGCTGTTAAACGTGGACTGGCACAGTATGGACCTAATCCTCTACCGGAGATCATAGACCGGGTTATAGCGGCTGTGGATGCAACTTGGCTACAACAAGCTGAGGTGGTAAAGCTTTTACGCCCAGCTGAATCACTGGCAACAGGGCAGAGTGCTAGCAATCTCTGCCCAGCACCGGAACCAACTGTGGAGTTCCAGGGAGACAGGGCGGTTGGCCCCTCTCTCCAGCAACAAGCTGAGGTTGGAAAGCTTTTACTCCCAGCTGAATCACTGGCAGCGGGGCAGGATGCTGCTGACCGCTGCACACCGCTGCAGCTTAAGCTGACATCGGGGGATGGGACTGTGGTCTCCCCTCACAGCAACCCAGCAGAAGAGCTAGCAACAGAGCAGAGTGCCATAAGCCTTTTCTCCCAACTAACAGAAGAGGGGGTCCCTGTGGTAGTGGATGGGACTGTGGTCTCCACTCACAGCAACCCAGCAGAAGAGATGGCAACAGAGCAGGGTGCCACAAGCCTCTGCTCTCAACTAACGGAAGTGGGAGTTCCTGGGGTAGTGGATGGGACTTCAGTCTTAACTGACACAACCTCAGAAAATGGTGCGGCACTGAGACAGGAGAATGTCGGCTTTGCTTTGCAAGCACCAGGGAGGACTTCAGTCTCCACTGGTATACCTCAGGGATGGGGGGCAGTTGGCCCAGATCCCCAACAGCATGATGGACTGAGCCCAGTCACCCTGTATTCTCTCCAGCGGCTGAAAGGACTCCAGGGAGAAGGGCCAGTCCAGGCCTCTCCCCAGCGGCAGGCATGTTCTCTGAGAGAGGCAGAGGTTGGGTGGGTAAGTAATGCTCTGTTTGGAGCAATTTATTTGGGGTACAGTATGGATACCAGCATTGATGGACTGGAACTACTGACTAACTTCGGAGTCAACCCGTTTGGGGTTCCCTCCTCCCCCGAAAGGGGAGAGATGTAACAGAATGACACCCAGAGACTTTTGAAGGGTGCAGTGTACTCCTGTGCCAGCTTCACCAATGACTCTTGGGTCTAGGGTCACCCTATGTCCGATAGGGGCATAGGGTGACTGAGAAATTATATCTCGGATTACATAAGATGGGACATTAGTGATAAGTCATGTATTGCAGGACATCTTAGAATATTACAAGTGGTTTATTTTGACCCTAACAGGTCAATAGGACAGTGACTCATTCCTCTGTGTAACAGGCTGTTGAGATGCTAATTGAGTCTGTACTGGGGTGATGTGTTGTGACTCTAAAGGTCAGACGTCTGCATTGTGTATCCGGTGGAAATAGCTTTTTTGTTGGAGACGGGGTAAGACTAATAATTAACTCACCTGAATGTCATTGTCTAAGAGAGTGTGTATTGAAGTTCATTTTGTGATGTTAGGGGGATGGAGAGTTTCATTATCCCTGTGATTAACTGTGACATGTTTGTAACTGTAAAAAATAAAAGAGGGTGCAGCGCTAAAGTGAAAAGAAGGTTAATATGATACAACATTCATCAATAAATGAAGTAAAAATAAAATGATATACACCTTGCTGAAAATGTGAATCAGCATAAATGTTCAAGGATCTAGTAGTAAAGTCCGGTGGGAATATTGATAATGAAACAATTGAAAAAGATTACCAATGAGAACAATCATATAGAATATAACACTGAGGATATATGGTATAAGTTGAAAAGAAAGAAATCTTCTAACAATGAGTGATCTAGTAGTAAAGTCCGGTGTTAATCTTGGTGATGAAAATGAATGTGAAGAAAAATTGGTCAGATGAAATCCAATACCCGACAGATGGAGAAAGGGAGAAAACACCAAAAATTTGTGAGGTAAGAATGCCTGCTTACCGCAAAGAAAGACTGTTTTGCACCAGTCTTATGGAGCACAGGGACACCCGGTCTCCCCAAGACCACTCAGTATGGATCCCAATTAGCTCTCACTGATGGTTCCGAAGTGGGTACATGGACAAATAAAAAAGGAAAACTCTCATAGCGTATAACGTATAAAAGTTAGGGTTTAATAAGTCTTGCACTTATCTGGCCGGCGAATCCCCCGTTGAAGTCCTATCGAGACAAAACGATCGTAGGGTGCCGTGACATCATCGCGTTCCGTCCTGTACGCAGGCAGAGTTTCCCAGTCGAATAGCGAGAGGTATCGGATTTCGGATCGAATTGTTTTATGCCGCTTTTGCTTTATTGATATGCTTTATTGATTGTTGTATACGATTTTGTGCCAGCTGCTTACACGTCCACTTTATCATTGGTATTAATTTTTGATCAGCGCAGCGTCACCCCTTAGGGTTTTTTTTCTCATGTTTGTAACTGTATAAGAACCAGCTGAGTTTACCAATAAAACATTTATACATTTTGAAACTATAGAGAACAGAGCTGAGTCTCATTATTCTGGGAAATGGAATGGATTGTGTCTACATGGATTGTCGGATAAGCTGTCTTGTCTTGGGTTGATGGAAGATCGTAAACGGTGGTGACCGTTTCATTCTGTTACAGCCAATAATGTCTGAACTGCTGGCAACAAAACTGAGTACACCCCTGAGTGAAAATGTCCAAATTGGGCCTAAAGCGTCAATATTTTGTGTGGCCATCATTATTTCCCAGCACTGCCTTAACCCTCTTGGGCATGGAGTTCACCAGAGCTTCATAGGTTGCCACTGGAGTCTTCTTCCACACTTCCATGATGACATCACAGAGCTGGTGGATGTTAGAGACCTTGCGCTCCTCCACCTTACATTTGAGGATGGCCCACAGATTAGGTCTGGAGACATGCTTGGCCAGTCCATCACCTTTACCCTCAGCTTCTTTAGCAAGGCAGTGGTCATCTTAGAGGTGTGTTTGGGGTCATTATCATGTTGGAATACTGCCCTGTGGCCCAGTCTCTGAAGGGAGGCGGTCATGCTCTGCTTCAGTATGTCACAGTACATGTTGGCATTCATGGTTCCCTCAATGATCTGTAGCTCCCCAGTGCCAGCAGCACTCATGCAGCCCCAGTCATGACACTCCCACCGCCATGCTTGACTGTAGGCAAGACATACTTGTCTTTGTACTCCTCACCTGGTTTCCGCCACACACACTTGACACAATCTGAACCAAATACGTTTCTCGGTCTCATCAGACCACAGGACATGGTTCCAGTAATCCATGTCCTTAGTCTGCTTGTCTTCAGCAAACTATTTGCAGGCTTTCTTGTGCATCATCTTTAGAAGAGGCTTCCTTCTGGGACGACAGCCATGCAGACCAGTTTGAAGCAGTATGTATGATGCATGCATATTCTTAGCCCCCAAGTGCATAACTTTACATTTATCAACATTAAAGGATCACTAAAGGAAAACATTTTTTTTGCTGAAATGACTGTTTACAGGGTATAGAGACATAAAAGTTAACTGATTCCTTTTAAAAATGATTAAAAATAGATAAAAATCAATCATATAATATGCCTCTAGTTTCACTTTTGTTTTTAAACTGGTTTTGTGTTTATGTGAAGTAGAGAGAGAGACAGAACAAAAACAAACAAATCCAGGGCAGTGTTTTGTTTTTAAATTGAATCCCAGAGCAGTGTTTTGTTTTTAAAATGAATCTGATTGGTTCTGAGGAGTTTTGGACACACAGCTTGGACCACAGTGAAAAGCTGGCATGAAATTTTTCATAAGGAGCCAGACAAGCAGGAAGTGTGGAGATCAGAGCAGAATTACAGTAACTTCAAAGCAAAAACGAACAATGAGAACATGAAAACAGCACTGCATTAAGGTAAAGGAAGCTATTTAGCTAAAAAAAAAAATCCTTTAGTGATCCTTTAAGCCTCATTTGCTACAAAGTCGCCCAATTAGACAGAGCATTGAGGTCGGCTGGTAAATTGGCGACATCCTGTAAGGATGTTATTCCACTGCAAAGCTTGGCATCATCTGCAAAGACAGAAATTTTAATTTTAATTCCAGACCCAATATCATTTATAAAGATATTAAAAAGTAAGGGTCCCAACACTGAACCTTGGGGTACACCACTGATAACCTTAGACACAAATGTCAATCACAAGCCCCCCAGGCCAAATCCGGCCCTCCAGGCCTTGTCATGTGGCACTCTCACCCAAGTTTGCTGCAAGAGCATGGTGGATCTCTATTTCCAGGCTCTCACCCTCCACTCTTGCTCTCATTGGTAAACACAGAAGCCTCCTGTTATTACAAGGGACAGCTTTGCTCTCAACGGCTCCCAGAACTAACAGATCCCTGCACACACCCATGGCAGGGACAGATATCCAAAATCTGAGAGACAGAACTCCCTACAAGGTGTGTCAGAGCCACCTACACAGAAGGGAACTAGAGCAAGGCAAGGTGGGAGATGCGGAGAAGCTTTTGGGGGGTTTTGAGGGTTGCACATTGTGCATAGCGCCCCCTAAACCCTGCACTCTGTACATAGCATACCGCTGAACTCTGTGCATAATGCACTCCTAAACTCTGCATTCTGTACATAGCGCACCCCTGAACTTAACTTGCTTAGCACAATCCTAAACTCTGTACTCTGTGCTTAGCACAACCCTGAACCCTGCACTCTGTACACACTGCACCCCTAAACCCTGCACTCTGTACACAGTGCATCCCTGAACCCTGCACTCTGTACACAGTGCACTCCTGAACCCTGCACTCTGTACACAGTGCACTCCTGAACCCTGCACTCTGTACACAGTGCACTCCTGAACACTGCACTCTGTACACAGTGCACTCCTGAACCCCGCACTCTGTACATAGTACACTCCAGATACAACCTGGCCTTTGAGGGCAACCATACTGCTGATGCGGCCCATGATGAAATTGAGTTTGACACACCTGCCTCAGACCATTCAGAGTAAGAGTTACTAACCACTACTCTCTGAATTTGATCTTTTAGCCATTTTTTTATCCATTTACAAACTGATCTTTCCAGCCTGTAGACTTTACCCTTCACATTAGGTAACCTTACCCCCAGGTATGGCATATGCATACTCACATTAGTTCAAGCTGGACCGGTAACTTTGCAAAAAAACACCATAGATGGAAATCGGCTTTAAAATGTACAGACTACTGAAAATCAATCCTTTTATGATTGCAGATATGCCACTTAGCCACTTTTTTAGTTATTTTAGGACTTTTTTTCATGCTATATTTTCTAAACATATTTCTAAGTACATTTAGTTGTTCCCAAATTGCTCCAAACATCGCATTTATGTTTTACTTTTTATGAGACTTGGAGAACCGGTCCCATGGAGAAGCAGAGTACAATGACTTTGGTGGAAGCGATGGTGTCCCGCTATTTTTAATCTGGATTCATACTGAGTATCCAGCTGAAGATAGTTCACTTGAGAATACTCTCAAGATGAGTCAACCTGCAGTTATTATTACATCGGCCTTTTCTTCAAATCTCTCCAATTTGAATTAAATTGTCCTACTGTACTTTCAATCACAAACTCTAACCCACGCAAAGGAGAAAAACCTGTGCCTGCTGATACTCTTGGAAGATGTGGAATAGACTAAACGTAAGCAGATCTCTTTTTTAGCTCATAATATTTATCGATCTTTAGCTGGCTGGTGTGTTTTCAAAGAGTATTTAAATCCAAGAACAAAATTGGAATGTCTTGTAGCTTATCAGTCTTATATTTGGTGGTTGCATTTGTTTTCTTTTTTAGAGGTTTTCTTATTTAATATTTTTTTTTACCTGGTGTTCCTGCCAGTAACGCACTTCCTGTCCTGGGGTGTCGCCCTAGTTTGCTCACTGCGGATTTAGGCTACAGAGCACATTCAGCTCTTCTTATCTCGGTAACATGAAGGGAGTTGTCCTCTAGCTACAGCGATCAACTACCAGTGGCGGCTGGTGCTTAACATTTTTGGGGGGACGCAGACAAACTGAAAAAAAAAATCAAACGCTGCCACTGTGCCCATCAAACGCTGCCACTGTGCCTATCAAACGCTGCCACTGTGCCCATCAATTTCCACCACTGTGCCCCATTAAATTCTGTCAGTGTGCCCATCAATTGCCTCTACTGTGCCCATCAATTGCTGCCAGTGCTAGTTTAGGTTACCGACTGATAGGCAACAAAATCCAGCCTCTCAGTGTCCGGTTCACTTGGTCCCCGATGGATGGTCAGGCCCCTATTGGAACACCAGCCTCTCTTGGCACTCCTCAGGCAGACTTTCTACCGAACAGCTTCCTCCAACAGGACGGACAGCCCAGGACCTCTTTAGGTGGGGACCCAGTCAATTGCTGAGTCCTCAAGCGGCAGATCAATTGCTCCAGGCCAACGTGGTCCCAAAGCCAGGATCTCTGCGTAGCATGTGTACCCCGGCCCGGAAGGCCATTTGCTGGAGCGCCGTGGAATGGCTACTCTGAAGGTGGGCACCACACGAGTGGAAGACCCAAGAAAATGGTGTCTGCCTCATAAATACTCCTCCCCAGCATGCACAGCAAGGAAGCCTCCTCCTGATAGGCTGCTAAGGAAAAGTATCCAGTCCTTGACTCCACTTCTGCCACCTGCCGACCTGGGGTGGAACTGCACCCCAGGAACAACAGCATGAGCCCACAGCACAGCCAAACTGGGACAGAAGCTCCAAATTTGAACTGATTAACACTGGTCAGAGTCACTTAACTCTCTAACCCCCTCTAAATTTTAATAGCACCGGTTCTGAAAAGTAACCAGGCGCTCCACTATACTTAATAAATATTATTCAAATAATTTATATACTCTTCGCTGCTTATTGTGCCCTCAAAGTCCGACCTTGGATTACTTCTGCCCTTCCCCCTTTGTATTTTTATACAAAACTTTCATATGGATGTGGCCACAGAAGTGCTTTCCTTCCAATTTTCCTTGTCAAAATATCTTTATTTGGGTAAACAAGAAAGTTGTACAGATGCAATAAATGAAGGATTATACAATAAGGAGCAACATTGGAGATTCCTTAATGGTTAGCGCGGGAGCTGTTTCTCCCGAAAGAGTCATATTACGTTTGGATCTGTGTTGCGTTCAAGGTTGCAGTAATTGGTTACGAAGTCAGGAGACTTAGCATGTTTTTTGCTAGTTAAAGAGATCGAACAGGACTCGGGGTGTTGACTTGAAATGGAGCAAGGTTACATGCAGGTTTGGAATCTCCAATGTCTAACATGTTACATCAATATAAATGTATATATCTATTAGCAAATTTAAGAAAACAAAATTTGGGTTAGGGAAGGGAAGGAGGTGGGGAGGGGGGGGGGGGGGGGGAGAGCGTCTGCAGGAATGGTCGGAGATTCCCTGTCAAAGAGGTATTTACAAAGGATGGAGCATTACATTGGCTGGGCTACCACGGCAGAAGTACATCATTATTAAAATCACCAGGGATTGCGTAAGCAGACCAGGGATGCCATATCTTCTCAAACTTGGCGGTGGTGTCCGTATCCATTGCCATCATTTTGGCATGGGTCATCGCACAGTTCATTCTCCTTTCCACTTCGCAGAGTGGGAGATTGGGTGATTTCCAGGCCTTTGCTAAGGTCTGTTTTGCGGCTGTGAGCAGCTGAAGTATTAACTTAAATTGTGTGTGCGACAGATTAGTCGGCTTGAGATTCAGTAATGCAATTTTGGGGTCTGGGGGGATGTTCTTTTTTGTGAGCATGTTCATTATGTGGAAGATTTCCTTCCAAAATAACTGTGCTTTTGGACATGTCCACCATATGTGAAGATATGTCCCTGGGGCCGAGCAACCCCTGAAACATTCTCCAGGGTAGTCTTTGGTAAATTTAGCTATCCTGGCTGGCACTAAGTACCACCTGGTTAGTACCTTGTAATTGGTCTCGATTGCTAGTTCGTTCCGAGAAGCGGACCTGGTGTTGTTCCATATTTGTTTCCATTCGGAAGGTTCCAACTCTATTCCCAGGTCCTCTTCCCATTTACGAACATACAGAAGTTTCCCGGGGATAGTGGAGGAGAGCAGGTGGGAGTATAATACTGATATTTTACCTCTGGCGTGTGGCTCATTTTTGCAGTAATTTTCAAAACTAGTTATACGGAGAGGTGATGGTGAAGCGTCAATAAACGGTTTGAAGAAGTTTTTGATTTGTAGGTACCTGAACAGTTCAGAAGGTGGTATACCATACTTTTCTTGGATAGTTGGGAAGGACAAGACGGAGGCGGAATCAATAAAATTGTGCAAACAGGTGCAATTTCTTAACGACCATTCCTTGAAGGAGTTGGGGTAGACCCAAGCTGGGTAGAATGCAGGGTTTTTGTGAAACGACAGCAGTGGGGTGTGTGGGGATAGTAGGGAGTTTTTGGTCTTTATTCTATCCCAAAGGGAGAGCAAGTGTTTTGTGATGGGGTTACTTATATGTTTACGTGACTTGGCGGGGACCCAAAGTATGTTGGATATTGGGGTAGGATCGCTATCGACGGCTTCGATTGAAACCCATATGGGTGGTTCCTGGGTAGCGTGGTAGTTTGTCATAGTCGCTAGTTGCGCTGCCCTGTAGTAATTAGTGATATTGGGGTAGCCCAACCCACCATTGGCTTTGGGAAGGTGCATAGTTTGAGGTTTTATTCTAGGTCTGCTGTTTTTCCAGATAAAGTTGGACATTTTCTTTTGCGTCATTCTTAGGTAGTGCGAAGGGATGGGGATAGGGAGCACTCTAAAAAGGTAAAGGAGTTTAGGGAGTATCGTCATTTTGACGGCATTGAGCCTTCCTAGCCAGGACAGAGGGAGGTGAGACCATGAGTTTAAGAGGGCTGATAGGTGTTTTAGTAGTGCGGGGTAGTTGGACGAAAATAAATCAGACAGTGTTGCCGTGAGGCGTACTCCTAGGTAGGGGATATTCTTTTCTGTCCAAACAAAGGGTAAGCCATGCTTGGCAGCTTTTAGTTCAGTGTCTGAGAGTGAGATATTAAGAGCGAGGCATTTTTTGGGGTTGATGACCAGGCCTGAGAAAGATGCAAACTTGTTTAAGATTGGGATTAGGTTGGGGCCCGTTACTTGGGGAGATGAGAGGAACAGGAGAATGTCATCTGCGAATAGGCACAATTTATGTTTATAGCCACCTACCTCTATACCTAGGATTGTTGGGTCTGACCTAATTTTTTGCGCCAAAGGCTCGATAAGGAGGGCAAATAGTAGCGGGGAGAGTGGGCAACCCTGTCTAGTTCCTTTGCTAATGGTGAAGGTTTCTGACTTGTATCCCGCGTACTTAACGTAGGCCTTCGGTTTGTTGTAGAGCTCTGTGACCCATGTCATAAAGTTGGGGCCAAAGCCCCAGTTCTGTAGTGCGTATCCCAGGTATGACCATGATACGGAGTCGAATGCCTGCTTGATATCTAAAGAAAGAAAGCAAGCAGGTATTCCCCTTTTCTTTGCAAAGTGAGCTAAAAGATTTGCCCTCCTTATATTGTCTCCTGCTTGACGGTTAGGCATGAAGCCTACTTGGTCACGGTGTATTAGAGTTCCAATTATTTTGTTTAAGCGGGTTGCTAGTATTTTGCCTAGTAGTTTTATGTCTATGTTTAGCATGGATATTGGACGGTAGTTCTCGCTGAGGGTCGAATCGGTGTGTTGTTTGGGAATCATACAAATGGTAGCTAGAAGGGATTCCTGTCTAAAGGATTTATGCTTTAGGAGGTCATTGAAGGCTTCGGCCAGTCTTGGGGAGATGGGTTCGACAAAGGATTTATAATATTGGGCTGAGAACCCGTCAGGGCCCGGTCTTTTGTTGAGTTTTAATTCTTTAATAGCTTCTACTACGTCGTTCGTGGAGATTGGTTTGTCTAGGTGATTTTTCTGGGATTCTGTCAGGCGGGGGAGCTGGAATTGTGAAAAGAAGGAGTCAGCCTCTGTTCCATTAAATGTGTTTGTTTCTGAGTATATCTTTTTCAGATGGGAGCTAAATTTCTGAACTATTTTATAGGGGTTACTAGAAGTGACATTGTTCGCTACTTTCAGTTTGATGGGGGTATACGTTTTGTTGATGGAGTTGAGTGCTCTGGCTAAGTAGGTCCCTGACTTGTTGGCCCTTTTGTAAAAGGTATGTTTGGATCTATTCAGGGTCTTGTTTGCTGATTCTGTGAGGAATAGATCATACTCCAAACGAGCTTTGTCTAAGCGGTTTTTAGAGGAGGGGGAATGATCATTTTGGAAGGCCAGGAAGGCTGTGTTGAATTCGGTTTCAAGGGTCTTTGCCATCTGGATTCGTTTTTTTTTAAGGATCCCCATTTGCCTTTGGAGTGCGCCCCTCAGAACTGGCTTGTGGGCTTCCCAAAGAGTGAGGGCCGAGATTTCGGGGTTCATGTTAAATTTTAGGTATTCCTGGAGAGTTTGTTTAATTTCTTGGCTGTGAGTTGGGTGTTTGAGTAAAATTTCTGGTAGGTACCAGGTAGGGTCCTGTTTTTTGGGGATAGTAGATGCAATCGTTGTGCAGACCGCATTGTGGTCCGACCAAGGGATAGGGATGATAGTTGAGTTGACGACTTCAGGCAGCATACCTATAGTTAGGAATATATGGTCAATGCGGCTTAAAGAATGGTGGGGGTTGGAGTAGTAAGTATAGATACGTTTTGCTGGGTTCATTTCTCTCCATGTATCTGCTAGACTATATTTGGTGAGAAGATTGGGGAGTGTCCATTTGGCGTGATGCTTTGGTTGGATATAAGGTGATCTGTCTAAAAATGGGAGCAGTACTTGGTTTGAGTCTCCGCATATCAGTAGGGACCCCAGTTTGTGAATTGTGATGGTTTGAAAGAGATGGGACATAAATGGCATAGGGTTTGTATTTGGAGCGTAATAGGACACCACTGTAACCGCGGTGTCTAAGATGGATCCTGTCAAGATGAGATAGCGGCCTTCGGGGTCTTTTATTTCAGATAGAAGGGTGAATGGAGTGGTTCGGTGGAAAGCAATTAAGGTGCCTCGTTTCTTGGAGGATGCTGAGGCTGTATACACTTGCGGGTAAGTCGCACTGAAGTGCTTGGGGGTAGAGTTCGGGGTGAAGTGGGTTTCTTGTAAGCACACTACGTGGGCTTTTTTAGCCTGGAAAAGCCTGAATGCTTTTGTACGCTTTTGTGGGATATTCAAACCTTGTACGTTGAGTGTCAATATGTTCAAGGGTGCCATGGTAGCCAAACCAATAAACTCTTCTTACCGTGGTTCAGTGAAGGGAGTTTTCCCAGACCATTCCATGCAGACAGGAGGGGAGGGTGGGAGGGGGGGAGGTTCAGAACTTCAACCTTGAAAAAAAAGTAAAAGACAATACATATTATTGCCTGCATAAACATCAGAATACAGAAAAAGTGAACAATGTTTGCCCGAGGTGGGGGAGAAGGTCCCCCGCCCAGGGAAAAGGGGCCTTCGTCAAGTCCCCAGATAATAGCCTGGGGGCCGGAGGTGGGCCTAGTGGGACGCGTGTTCGCCCAGAATCAGAAAGCCGCTTACTAAAATGTGAAAAATCGCACCTCTGGGGGTGCACAAGCTCCCATTTGATCGCATAATAAGACTTAGGTTAGGTATGTTGACATTTTAGGGCGCTTAGGGGTGGTGGGGGCCAGAGAGGGAGGGCTAGCGATCATGTTTGGGGATAGGGGGTTGGGGACTCCCTGAGTAGCCCCATGAGTGATTGGCAGAGCAGACTATGTGTCAAAAAAGGTACTTGGGGTCAGGGCCTATGCTGGCTGGGATGTAGATAGCCTGATTCGTGTGTAGAGAATTTGTTGAGGAAGGGGTGCAGGTGTTAAGGGATGGGTGTTGAGGGATGGGACCTGTGATAGGGGTGAGGGCACCTGCATTTTCCTGAGTCAGGGCTTAGTGGGTGAACAGTTCAATTGTGGGGTTGGGAGAGGGAGGCCCTGTTGTATTGTGGGGGGCATAAAGTGGTGTGTGGTGTGTGAGGTGCCAGTATGACCATTTCCACCTGATGCTATGTCCAGGAGGGAAGGGGGAAAGGGAGATTTCCAGAAAGGTGTGGTAAAGAGAACATAGTCCAGCTAGCACGCTTTTGGCCTATGGGGGTGAGGGCAGAATAGTTGTTGCTTGGGGATTCAGTCCATGGAATCTTCTTGTTCTTGAGGCTGCGGGACAAATCTACCCCGTTTGTTTGACTGGTGTGAGCCATTATTCTGACCCTGATGTGGGGAGTTGTTGCGTGAAGATGCTGATGCTGTTCTTCTGCGGGTGGATGAAGTAGATGCAGGGTTGTCAATTAGCTTGAAGTCCAGAAGAGCCTGGTGCAATTGGTCAGGTGTTCTGCAGGTTATTTTGGTGCCGTGGATCGTGAAGCGCAGAGAGAAGGGGAACCCCCATTGGTACCTGATGTTGCGTTGTTGCAGCTCTGTTAGAAGGGGTTTCATGGCTCTCCTTTTGGCGATGGTTAGCTGTGAAATGTCAGCGAATATTTGATAGCTGTGGCTTTGGAAGGAAAGGGTGCCTTTCTCCCTTGCTGCCTCCAGGATCTGCTCTTTGGTTCTGAAAAAATGAAACTTGGCTATAATGTCTCTGGGGGGACCTTCAGCTTTTTTTGGGGAGAGTGCCCTGTGCACTCTGTCCATCTCTAATCTCTCCACAGGTATACCCGGCAGAAGTTCTTGACACAGTGCCAAAATGGTTGCTTGTAAGTCCAGAATTGATTCCGGTATGCCCCTGAACCTCAAATTGGACCTCCTGGCCCGGTTCTCAAAATCTTCTAGCCTGCTTTGTAGGGTCTGGTTCTCTTCTTTAAGTGCTTCCAATTCAGTCAGACATTCGTGGGTGTGGGTTTCTATTTCATCTACCTTCTCCTCAAGGACCTCAGTCCGGCTCCCCAATTCTCTGATTTCTTTGGTGAGGTTTGCAGTTATTTGGTCAGATGTGTGTTTCAGGGCTTTTTGGAGCATTTTTTCAAATTGCCTCAGTAAGTCTGAGGGGACTTCCTTCTTGCTAGTGGGGGTTTGTGGAGAGTCATTTGTGTCCTCTTCTTCATTGTCTGAAGCATAGTTCGCCGCTGTAGCCATGTGTGAGGCAGGTTTCACTGTGCGCTTCTGAGTTTTCCCTGAGGGGAGCTTCTCTGAGGTGACTGGCGCCTCTTTTGCAGCGCCTTTGATCCGCTGGGAGCCGCTGCTGAAATTCGATTTAGTTTTGTTCCTTGTGCCTCCCAGCACCATTTTTTCGCGCACCCTTCCTCTCTCACCTCTTAGCGAAAAGTACCCGTTGTTGGTTTCGACGGGAGATCGATATAACTGAAAATATCTGCGGCTTTCTTCCTTCCAGGAGCGGAGCTCTAGTCAGACATGTCTTGCCTGCGTGAGCCCGCGCGCGCGTTGTTCCTTCCAATTTTCAATAATAAATAATAAGTTGATATGTAGTTAGTGTTCAGCGGTGTTCTTCTGTGACAGTCCCTCGTTTTGCATTCCTACTGTGAAAATGCAGAATATCCGCAGGCAGTCACCGTGTTCCTTAGCAAACTTCAATATTCCAAAACATAAAGTGTAAGCTGTAGATTCTCATTATCAGTAGGCACGGACCATGTGCCTCTTAGGGTTCAATTTAAGGATGTGCAGTTGACCATGTCTTTTATTCTGATCTTGTTATGTGCTTTAAGATGATCCCCCGGTGAACGAAGCTTTTCAGGCAGCTGAATTTTAACTTTTATGTGTCATGGAGCAAGGTAACCATTATATTTTATTTTTTCCTCTTTACAGAGCAGATGAATGGACCATCTTTCTCTTCTATATACATAACACCCAACTTTTTGAGATGGGAATGAGGGACACCTATTAGCATAAGTATGTAGGCATAGGACACGCCCCCTACCACACCCCCTTAACTGATTCCCGACCTCCGCACGCACTTTTACGTCAACAGAATGGCATGGCTGCGGACCATTATTCAGGTTAAAGTGGATGTAAACCCCCAAAAATGTTTTTTTTTTATGTCACAATGTAGAGTATAAGATTTCCTATCATCTGTGCCCAGTCTTGTCACACATAGTTAATCCAGATCTGAGTAATCCTCTTTTAATGATCAGTGAAAATGAACAGCCTTCCAGATAAAAACTTGCCTAAATAAAAAGTCAGTTTTCTCTCTTCTTACTTTGAGTGAGAGGTTATTTACACATCTAGCTTGGACATGTTTATCATATGTTATGTTATGTTTATCATAACATGAGGTATAAAAAGTGACATAACACATCCTGGTAATATACAATGAACTTTGGATCACCTCATGTTATGATAAACAAAACATAACATATGATAAACATTTTCAAGCTAGATTTGTAAATAACCTGTCACTGAAAGCAAAAACAGAGAAACAGACATTATAATTTGGCAAGTTTTTATCTGGAATTCTGTTAATTTGCACTGATCATTAAAAGAGGATTGCTGGATTAACTCTGTGTGGCAGGACTGGGCACAGATGATAGAAAATCGTATACTCTACATTGTGACATAAAAAATAAATAAAAACATTTTGGGGTTTACATCCACTTTAAGGACCTGAAATATAAGGTGAAGGGAACGCTCAATAATAAACATATACCGTGATAACCTATCACTAGTGAGGAAATGTACAATACATTATCAAAACATAACAAATGGTTAACACTCAAAAATTGATAATGATAAACCAATTATACATAGGTACATTAGAAAGATATGATTCCAGTAAGTGCAGCAAACAAAATTATTTTAACCACTTAAGACCCAGACCATTATGCAGGTAAAGGACCAGACCCCTTTTTGCGATTCGGCACTGAGTCGCTTTAACTGACAATTGCACGGTTGTGTGACGTGGTTCCCAAACGAAAATTTTTTCTCTCCCACAAATAGAGCTTTCTTTTGGTGGTATTTGATCACCTCTGCGGTTTTTATTGTTTGCGCTATAAACAAAAATAGAGCGACAATTTTAAAAAAATTCAATATTTTTGTTTTACTTTTTGCTATAATAAATATCCCCCAAAAATATAAAAAAACGTTTTTTTTTCCCCTCAGTTTAGGCCGATACTTATTCTTCTACATATCTTTGTTAAAAAAAAAAAATCGCAATAAGTGTTTATCGATTGGTTTGCACAAGTTATAGCGTTTACAAAATAGGGGATATTTTTATGGCATTTTTTTTTTTTTACTAGTAATGGCGGCGATCAGCTATTTATTTTATATTTTCGTGACTGCAACATTACGGCGGACACTTTTGACACATTTTTGGGACCATTGTCATTTTCACAGCGAAAAGTGCTATAAAAAGTGAAGGGGTTAACCACTAGAGGGCGCTAAAGGGGTTAAGTGTGACGTCACTGATCGTCGTTCCCTATGACAGGGAACAGACGATCAGTGACAAGCCACAGAGAAGAACAGGGAAAGTTTGTTTACATTCACCTCTCCCCGTTCTTCAGATCTTGTGACTCGATCGCAGGACACCGGTGGTGATCGGGTCCTGCGGGCGCAGTCACGGAGCTTCGGACCGGGTCGCGAGCACGCCGGCAGCGACGCGCTCACGACCCACGGCTGGGTTCTTAAAGGGGACATACATGTATTTTGTAGGTATGTATTTTTTCCTAAATAGGGAAACTGCCGGGGAAGAGACCGCCGGGAATCGCGGCAGGAAAAAGAGAACATGTTATAATTTTTCCTGCCAGGATTCCCGGCGGTTTACCTGTCAGGAAAACTGTCATAGAGCATACACACGGCCAGTTTTCCCGGCCAAAAGCTGTCATGGCAGTTTTTCCGACGAGAAAACTGGTTGTGTGTACAAGGCATCTGTGTAAACAAAACATCTCCCCATCCTTCCCCTGACACTGTCACTGATCGTCTGTTCCCATCGGGAACAGCAACAAGCCACGCCCCCTAGGTCACACTTAACCCCTTCAGTGCCCCCCTACAGGTTAACCCCTTCACTGTCAGTGTCATTTTTTTACAGAAATCAGTGCATTTTTATAGCACTGATCGCTGTAAAAATGCCAATGGTCCCAAAATAGTGTAAAAATCGTCAGCTGTGTCCGCCATAATGTCGCAGTCACGATAAAAATCGCTGATCGCCACCACTACTAGTAAACAAAAAAAAATATTAATAAAAATGCCATAAAACTATCCCCTATTTTGTAGACGCTATAACTTTTGCGCAAACCGATCAATAAACGATTATTGCTTTTTTTTTTTTTTTACCAAAAATATGTAGAAGAATATGTATCGGCCTAAACTGTGGAATTTATTCATAAATATATATATATATATATATATATATATATATATATATATATAATGTATTGTGACAGGAAGTCAGGTAAATCTGTGGGTGTTGTCACAGAAGGGAGATACATTTCTGCCTTGTTTAGACAATTCACCAATTACTATCAGGTGTCAGGTACAGAGGCAGCCAGAAAGGTTTAAGGACTTTGGCTAGCTCCAGCTGTTTAGAATGAGGCAATTACGGCCTCTATAAGTTATCCCGAAGATTACTACTGATTGCTGAATCCTGAGGCTATTTGAGTTAAGGAGAGCAGTGAGCTGAGAAAGACTTTTGAAGAGGTGAGGTGGTGGTGTTTTTTATGTGTGATAAAAAATCAAAAAGACTATTGTTTTTTTGCTGTATGACCAGCAGTGTCTGCCCAGCAGTAGGTTGTGCCAGACTCCATAGGTAGGTTCCTGTGTTGTGAATGTAGACGCCCCAAGTGGCCAGGGTTTATTTTATGTTTTGTTTTGTTTATGCTGTTTGGATGCTTGCACCTGTTCCCAGCAATATGAAAGAATAAACCATATCCTTTGTTTTCAACTGTCCTCGGCTGCCTCTCTGTATAGTTCAGTGTGTAGTGAACCCACCCAGGGGGTCACACACACCCGCTACCGAGCTAACCCCTTACACATGGTGGAGAATGCGGGCACCAAAGAGCAACTAGAGGTATTATCGGGACTACTGCTAATGGTTGGTGAGAGTGGCCTGGAAGACCCATCCCACAGGATCTTTGGCCAGCAAAGTGGTCAGAGGCTGAAGCGGTTAAGGGAAAAACCTTTAAGAGAGAAGTTTAAGGAAAAAGAATACACTTTAAATGCCAATCAATGCAGCCTTATCAGTGTCCATCTGCAGCCTTGCTATCCATCTGCAACCTTTTCGTCTTTCCATCCATCCCACCCAAATTCCACCTCCCTATCACAAATGCCCCCCCATATTTCCCCCAGCATTATTCCTCATCCCCCAAAGCCCCCCCCCTGGCACTAATCAAGCAACCCACAGCACAAATCCTCCCCCCAAAATCCACTTCCTAGCACTAATTGTTTTTTTTTTTTTTACAAATCCTCTCTAATATCAATCCTGGTTATCTCTCCTGTATAAGATTTATATTGCTTAGCCCTCGGTCAGTGGCGGCTGGTTCTCAACATTTTTGAGGGGGCGCAAACGAAAAAATAAAAATAAACAAATTGCAGCCTCACTGTGCCCATCAAATGCAGCCACTGTGCCATGCCATCAAACGCAGCCACTGTGCCATCAATTCGCACCACTGTGCCATGCAATCAAATGCAGCCACTGTGCCATCAATTGTCGCCACTGTGCCCATTGATGTTACTATGCCCTTTAATTGTCTCCTCTGTGCCCATTGTCACCACTGTGCCCTGTAAAAAGCGCCTCCCCCCTGCCCGCACTTAACTTTCTGGAAGTCGGACATCCTTCTAGTCCTTCCACATCCCTAGATGTCTTCTCCCGCCCTAGATGACGCTTCAACCAACCAGGTTACCGATAACCAGAACCGGTGAACCTGATTGGCTGAGATGCCTGTCAGTCTTATCCAAGGAACGCACCCCACGTATGTCCCCTGGATAAGCATCCGGAAGGCTGAGGGCTGTAATCGGAAAGCCTATCAGAGCCGCTGGCTCTGATAGGTACTTCTGCACAGCCAACCAGCTGCCGTTATTCAGGTGGCTGGCGCTCAAGGTCCAGCCATCTGAATAGACCAGCGGCCGGCTGCAATAACATAGATTCATGCAATACATGAATCTATGTTATTGTAAATCTGTGGCGGTGCCAGAGGGGGCGGCGCTCCAGCGCCCTCTATAGACACACCGCCACTGCCTTCGGTGTATGGCCAACCTAACTTTTTCACTTAGATACCTGCAAACCGGCTGTAACAGAAAATTGGAGTTTGTTAGCACCTAACCACATATATCTATTTCTGTGACTTGACTTGAGCGTACATTTTTAGTTTTTTTGTCCAGTGTCATCTTTTCGTGGCATTAAGGTTTTTCCAATCTTACCGAGTCTACAACTCCAGTAGTTCTCTTTCACGGTTTACCTTACTCACCTTGTAGACTGTGGCTCATCAGTGAACAGGACGTTCAGTACTGCAGTATATATTAAACCAAGGACTAATGAAACTCTATTGACTGTTCCCACCATCACATGATATATCATTTAAAAACTACCTTGCAGCGAAGAAATATAGTGAGCCGGCCATGTGTCTTCCTCATTATCTGTAACGTATTAGTACCCAGTAAAGTCATTTAGGTCAGCGCTCAAAGGGGATCTCCTCTGAAGGCAGAACTACATAATATATAGTTATGTGCAGAAAAGCAGACACAAGAAAAGCGCTGTGTATTCATTATAGATAGTATTGCAGCCTTGTAGATTGGGCTTTAGATTTCTCTTACTCGGAATCAAAGTACCAACTATATTAATAACTGTAAGCTTTAAAATCTAGCGGGAATCCTATACTGTAATAGGTTGGTTGCCATTTTTGACCTTCTTCTGAAAATACTAGTTCCACGCAGTGGTGGCTGGTACAGCTGGCGCAAACAAACAGAAAAAATAATCAACCAAAACCATCAAACGCTGCCACTGTGCCCATCAAACACTGCCACTGTGCCCATCAAACGCTGCCACTGTGCCCATCAATAGCTGCCACTGTGCCCATCAAACGCTGCAACTGTGCCACCAAATGCTGCCATTGTGCCAAACACCGCCACTGTGCCCATCAAATGATGCCACAGTGCCATGAAACAGTGCCATCAAATGCTGCCACTGTGCCCATCAAATGCTGCCACTGTGCCTATCAAATGCTGCCACTGTGCCAAAAAACCCTGCCACTGTGCCAAAAAACCCTGCCACTGTGCCCATCAAATGCAGCCACTGTGCCAAAAAAACATTGCCACTGTGCCAAAAAACACTGCCACTTTGCCAAAAAACACTGCCACTGTGCCCATCAAATGCAGCCACGGTGCCTATCAAATGCAGCCACTGTACCTATAAATGCAATCTATCTATGGTGATAGACAGGTGGCAGGAGAGAGGGAGCGCTGCCTGTGCACCCTTTAGGCCGCGTACACACGATCGAATTTGTCCGCTGAAACTGGTCCGAAGGACCAGTTCAGCAGACAAATCCGATCGTGTGTATGGGCTAGCGGACATGTCTGACCGGCGAACAAATTTTAAAGCATGCTTTAAAATTTGTCCACCGGCGACATGTCCGTCGGATATGTCCGCTGGTTAGTACACTAACCGGCGGACATATCTGCCCGCACAAGCGTCGTATGGATACGACGCATGCGTGGAAGTTTTTTACTTCCTGGTGCGGTGACAAAAATCCAGAGGAGACATGTCCGATGAAAACGGTCCGCGGACCGTTTCCATCGGACATGTCCCTCCGTGTGTACGCGGCCTTAAAGATGCACTACCACTGGGTGACACACATGTAGAGAAAATAAATAATAAATAAAAAAATGCCAGTGCATGTGCAAGCACATTGGCTAGCCCTTGTGGTCTGGTAACAAAAAATGCCCATGTCTCTGCCAAAAGACCTAGCCCATGACATGTGAAGTAAAAATCAGAGGTGTCATAACCAAGAGCAGTTTCACACAGTGGGGTTCCAAAGCGATAATGCTATTGTGGCACCCCCAGGACACCATTCCCAGGGAGAACTTGACTGTGGGCCTTTCCAGCCTTCAGCTCAGCACATATTAGGAGGTACTGGGACACTCAGAATACACAACACCAGGGAATTTCTCCTGAACCCACTTTACCTGGTGGGCTGGAAACAAAAGACAAGCCGCTGCTCCAGGGAAGTGAGATAATCCACAAGACTGAAAGGTCTGGGTGCAACCCCCCGGCTCACGTCCGTGAGCATTAAATCAAAAGAGAAGAAATTGGCTGCATACCTTCGCAGATCCAACAGATTTATTGAACATATAATGGGCTTCCACCATGACCAGGACACAGGCAGGGTTAGAGGTGACGCGTTTCACACTGACATTGAACTTTGTCAAAACCTGATGGGCGATTTGGTTTCTGTTCCCAAGGAGGGGATCTCTCAGGACCCCCATATTACCAGCAGATATGCTAGACAGCCCACCATCCCAACCATAAGGGTAGAAGGACAGTGGAGCACCCCTACTGGACACTGATAAAAACAGCCAAAAGGCCGCACAACGTACAGTATTATGTGACAAGGTTAGGATGCTGGACATCCTCCAGCCAGGAAATAAGTTGGGATAAATCTCATTTGCTACAGCTTCTAATGCAAACTGTGAGAAGCTTGCAGTGTGCAGTAAAATTAAAGTAAGCTATTTCAATACAGGAGAAGAGCATGAACTGTACAAGAATAAAGAGAAGGCTAGAGTTCAGCTTCAAAGGAAAACAACCCCTTTGCCCAAGCTACAGTTTTCTACAATTCAATAAATTGATTAAAGTTCAGCCTGTAAGCCATGAGCAGATAAAACATATTGCACCATAAACATCACTACTGGAAGTCGTTTTTTTTTTTTCATTTAGGCTCCAAGCACAATGAAGCTGATAAACTGCAGTTTATTGGCGTTTTGGCTTTATTGTTTTAAAGCCCATAAACTGAACTCTTTGTTAGTCTATGTGCCCATGCACACCTGGGCATTTTTCAGTGTTAATGAGCCGTTGGAGTTTATTGGCTTTTTTCTGAACGCCCGAAATTTGCATTCAAAGTGCCGTTTTTTGCCGGGGAACGCAAAACGCAGAAAAACGCCCAAAAACGCAGGCGCCAGCATTCTTAGCGTTTTTTTATCCATAAAAAAAAAAAAGCTGATAAAAGCTGCACTGAAAAATGCTAATTAAAGCTATTGCAAAAACGCTAAAAAACCTTGCATGGCTCCCTGCAAAGCTACTGGCGTTTTTTATAGCTTTTATCAGCTTCAGTGTGCATGGAGCCTTAGCCTTGATGATCTCTTTAACGGGATACTATCTATGGGTTTGTTTTTGACACCCTAGGCGAAACCTAATTTTGCCCCCCCCCCTTGGCTCTACCCCTGACCCCACCCCCTTTACCCTGCCCATGTATACCCCACCTTTCTAATGAAGAGCCCATCAAATGCAGCCTCACCAGCGCCCATCAAATACAGCCTCACTAGCGCCCATCAAATACAGTGTCGCCAGCGCCCATCAAATACAGTGTCATCAGCGCCCATGAAATACAGTGTAACCAGCGCCCATCAAATACAGTGTCATCAGCGCATATTAAATACAGTGTCATCAGCGCCCATCAAATACAGTGTCACCAGCGCATATTAAATACAGTGTCATCAGCGCCCATCAAATACAGTGTCATCAGCGCCCATGAAATACAGTGTAACCAGCGCCCATCAAATACAGTGTCATCAGCGCATATTAAATACAGTGTCATCAGCGCCCATCAAATACAGTGTCACCAGCGCATATTAAATACAGTGTCATCAGCGCCCATCAAATACAGTGTCATCAGCGCCCACCAAATACAGTGTCATCAGCGCCCATCAAATACAGTGTCGCCAGCGCCCATCAAATACAGTGTCGCCAGCGCCCATCAAATACAGTGTCGCCAGCGCCCATCAAATACAGTGTCGCTAGCGCCCATCAAATGCAGCCTCACCAGCGCCCATCAAATGCAGCCTCACCAGCGCCCATCAAATACAGTGTCATCAGCGTCCATCAAATACAGTGTCGCCAGCGCCCATCAAATGCAGCCTCACCAGTGCCCATCAAATGCAGCCTCACCAGCACCCATCAAATACAGCGTCGCTAACGCCTATCAAATGCAGCCTCACCAGCACCCATCAAATGCAGCCTCACCGCGTCCATCAAATGCAGCCTCACCACCGCCCGCCCCTAAAATACAGCCTCACCAGCACCCATCAATACAGCCTCCCCAGCACCCATCAAATGCAGCCTTGCCAACGCCCATCAGTGCCAATCAATGCAAATCAAGCTCTGGGGGGGAGGGAGCCGCCAGTATCCCATGATGCATCGCGGCGGCATCCTCCACACACTGTGCAAGGACTCAGGAGAGGGGGGGTGCCAGGGGGCACTGTGCTGCGGTACACCTCTGGCTCCTGTCACACACAGTCAGTCAGTGTGGACAGAGAGCTGAGAAGGGAGGGGCTGCTGCTGCCTCATGTGAGTCGGCTCTTTAGGACCATTGCTGGACACAGACGGACACAGGAGATGAGATGATGACACACACTCAGTACTGTATTATCACATAAAACAGCGGTGGGTGCCCAGGCTGGGGGAGGGGGGGTGGTTTATTGCAGCCGGGACGGGACCTATCCTTTGACACATACACACTAATGTCACCCAGACTCACTAGGAGCGGAGAACTTGCGCCGCGCTGGGGGGGAGGGGCGCTGCTTGACATGTCAGGGCTGAGGGCGCTGCCAGTATTTTGTGGAGGACAGTGTGGGATTCGGGAGTAGTAGCGGCCGGGCGCTCTAGGCGGCATTTGCGCTCTAGGCGGTCGCCTAATCCGCCTAGTGGTAGCGCCGGCCCTATGTCATACTTACCTCCACTGTCCACTTAGTTTTTCACATAGTGGCCCCAATCATCCTCTTCTGGGGTCCCACGGCGACTCACGCGGCTCCTCCCCGCAAGAGCTCTCTCCCGAAGGGGAAGCTCTCTCCCGAAGGGGTTACCTTGCGGGCGTGCTCCCGTGTGATACACTCGGTGGCCATAGCTGCCTAGCAGTGTCGGCCCAAGAATAAAATGCTGCCCCCCCAAAAAAAATTACGCCCACCAAAATGCCCCCACATCCATCATTTTATATCATGATAACTAAAGTGGACCCGTCATGGCTCTATACATGAAGAGCCAACTAGAGCTTGGATCATGACCAAGGAGATTCGTGTCTCAGGTAAGTAAAACGGGGGCTCGGGAGGGGTCGGTAACTGCAAGGTGTTTTTCACCTTAATGCATAGGATGCAATAAGGTGAGAAAACACAAAGTTTTGCAACCCTTTTAATTCATAAATTGCACAGTGGAACCTTGGATTACGAGCATAATCCCTTCCAGGAGAATTCTTGTAATCCAAAGCACTTGCATGTCAAAGCGAGTTTCCCCATAGAAGTAAATGGAAACGAAGATAATTCGTTCCACATTGACTTTTAAGGCATGCAATACCGCATGTGGCCAGAGGTGGCGGGGGGCACTGGAGAGCTTCAGAAATAGTCAGGGACAGTTCAGCTGATCTTGACCCTCGGAATGGTTCGGAAACACTCGGGAACTAAGTATTTCTGTTTTTTTTTTTTTTCTAGTGATTCCAAGTATTTCCAAATGAACCATTCCGAGTGTCACCGGCGCCCCCGCACCTCTGGTCAAATGCGGTACTGCACACCCTATTAGCTTGAATTCTGCTTGTTTTGTAAGACAACACTCGCAAAATGAGTCAGAATTAAAAAAATAAATAAATTGCTCGTTATTCAAATAGCGTGTTAACCGCGTTACTCGTAAACCAAGGTTCCATGGTATTATGGTGTTGCCCTCTCCTCCACGTTTGAAAGCTTTCTACCACCCTCCAATGGACTGTTGGTATTAAACTGTCTGGCACAGTGAAAATGTGAGCCTCATGCATGGTATTTGCTTTTGAGTGACGTATTATGTGTTATTCACTTGAGTTGGCTTTAATAGCTTAGCAAATGTGACCCACTATACTATATGCATAATTAAATTGCTTCTACATTATTTACTCCGAACTCAATACTACCATTCAATACCTTCCCTCAGCGATGACGTTACTGTTGAAAAAGATTAAATGATGCAGTTTACCTTAATTAGAAAAGATCAATCATATACATTTTTCCTGAGCCGGATCGGATTGCTTAATTAGTAATTATCTCTTCGCAAACAGTACACTCAAATATCACTGCAAGAATTGGTTTAAACCGTGACTTAATGATTCTTACCTTGAAGTGTTTCATATGTAGATTTTGAGTTATAGGTATGCAATAAAAAATCATACTGCTTGGTGCTTAAAGCTCAACTTCAGGCAGATGTAATGAAACATTTTAATGCAATTATATAGTCATTAAAAAATATCAAATATATGTTTATATGCAACTAGCTTAGGTACCTGAATCCGTCTTATTTACAGCCTTCTTTAACTAGTTGCTGACTGTGTAACACAGATATAATGCGGTACAGGGGATCAATAGCAGATTTCCTCATTAGTGCTCTGCAGATGCCACCGCTGATAGGTAATTATGAAACCACTCCCATTAGACCTACTTAGCACAGAGGCGCAAACAGGGATTTCTTCAGAATAACAAAAAGGTAGGCATCTGCAACAAAGCTTGTTATAATCCTTGTAGTGTACATAAATCACCCAGAGGGCAATGTTTCTCAACAAAAGTGGAGTTACGCTTTAATGTATTGCATATCAGTACTTATAATGGCAGTAGGTTGGTCATAAGTGGGAGCCAATACAGTTCTGTTGCAGTGTATATGTGCTGAAAGAAAAAGAGCGATAATCTCTGAAAGAAGAAGAGAGATGCATCGCCCTGTCAAAGGTTGGAGATAAAAGGAACAGAAGCAAAGGCAGGGAGGTGACCTATCTGTGTTGCTTAACTGCTTGCCGACCAGCCGCCGCTGTATATATATATTGTGACAGTAAGTCAGGTAAATCTGTGGCTGTTGTCACAGACGGGAGATACATTTCTGCCTTGTTTGGACAATTCACCGATTACTATTAGGTGTCGGCTACAGAAGTAGCCAGAAAGGTTTAGGGCGTTGGAAAACTTCAGCTGTTCAGAATGAGGCAATTAAGGCCTCTAGAATTTATCCAAATGATGACTACTGATTGCTGCATCCTGAGGCTTTTTTGAGTTAAGGAGAGCAGTGAGAAATATTTCTGAAGAGGTAAGGTAGTTGTTGATTTTTCTGTGTGATAACAATCAAAAAGACTATTGTTTCTCTGCTGTATGACCAGCAGTGTCTGCCCAGCAGTAGGCTGTGCCAGACTCCATAGGTAGGTTCCTGTGTTGTGAAGGTAGACACCCCAAGTGGCAAGGGTTTATTTTATGTTTTGTTTATGCTGTTTGGATGCTTGCACTTGTTTCCAGCAATATGGAAGAATAAACCAAACTCTTTGTTTTCATCCGCCTTCGGCTGCCTCTCTGTATAGTTCAGTGTGTAGTGAACCCACCCAGGGGGTCACACCCCCCCGCTACCGAGCTAACCCCTTACAATATATATATATATATATATATATATATATATATATATATATATATATATATATATAGTTATACAACGGCAGGTCGGCTCTGCTGGGCAAGATCACGTAGCTATACGTCATCTCTCCCAGCAGCCAATAGGGGCTCGTCCCTGATCCCGGCGCACGTGCCCGGCGGGCATGATTGCCACCGGGCACCCACGATCGCTCATTACAGAGCAAGGCCCGGGAGCTGTGTGTGTGTGTAAACACACGGCTCCCGGTCCTGTCAGGGGAGAAATGCCTGATCTTCTGTTCATACAATGTATGAACAGTGATCAGTCATTTCTCCTAGTCAGTCCCACCCCCCCTTCAGTTAGAACACACCCAGGGAACATACTTAGCCCTTCCTCGCCCCCTAGTGTTAACCCCTTCCCTGCCAGTGGCATTTTTATAGCAATTAATGCATTTTTTTAGCACTGATTGCCATAAAAATGCCAATGGTCCCAAAAATGTGTCAAAAGTGTCTGAAGTGTCCGCCATAATGTTGCAGTACCGAAAAAAATCGCTGATCGCCACCATTACTATTGAAAAAATATATTATTAGAAATGCCATAAAACTATCCCCTATTTTGTAAACGCTATAACTTTTGCGCAGACCAATCAATAAGCGCTTATTGCGATTTTTTTTTTTTTAGAAAAATATGTAGAAGAATACGTATTGACCTAAACTGGGGAAAAAAAAAACGTTTTTTTTATATATATTTTTGGGGATATTTATTATAGCGAAAAGTAAAAAATATTCATTTTTTTTTTAAATTGTCACTCTATTTTTGTTTATAGGGCAAAAAATAAAAACTGCAGAGGTGATCAAATACCACCAAAAGAAAGCTCTATTTGTGGGAAAAAAAATACTCCAATTTTGTTTGGGAGCCACGTCGCACGACCACGCAATTGTCAGTTAAAGCGACGCAGTGCCGAATCGCAAAAAGTGGCCCAGTCATTGATCAGTAATATGGTCGGGGCTGAAGTGGTTAAAGCTCAATTTCAGACACAAGCAAAAAAAATCAGCCTTTCAGGGAGGTCCCCCAACATTGCCAGGTTTGTTACGTATAGGGATGCTGAAAAAAGGAGAAATATTTATCCTATTTGCACTGCAGCAGCCAGCAGCAGGTTCCCTACAACAGTGCAACCTCCTCTCTAATCCATTCACAGGCCCAAGGAATCTCCCACAGACCTGGCCTTCGAGGAGAGAAGTGCTGAAGCCAGACAGAATGAGTAATGGGGTTAGTAATAATGCCTGTTCTTCTATCCCCTTACATTTAACCCTTGCAGTCTGTGGGGGGGTGACTACAAGGGCACATTTTTTCTTATTCCTGAAGTTGTGCTTTAACTGTAGTAAAGTAAACAAGGTCAACAGCCATGCTGTCTGGCAGGACTATGTACATCCCAGTATTGGCTGGGACAAAATGACAGCTTGTTTGGCAGTTTAATGTGTAACTATATGTAGCACCCTCTACCTTAAGTAAGTGCTAGAGAAAGATTTTTTTTTTTTTGTTGAGTGCAGGTAAATTTAGACATGCCTAGCGAGAAGCTAGACCTGTTTGTTTTGATCTGTGGGCTGGGAGTGGTTTAAAATAGGCTGGTTACTCACAGCTTTTTTCATCTTTTGGTTACCTCCCGTCTGCTTCTAGGAAGGAAGGGGAGAAAGGTGGAGCTGTCTGGGATGTTTTAAGGAGCCCTGACCAATCCCCAACCTGAATTGACAGCGGGCAGGCCTCTTTAAATACCTAGTCAGCCCAATTAGGGAGGAGTTGTTTGGGTGGAAGAACTGGCGATGGCGTATTAGGCTGTTGGGTCCTTGAAGGGAGCCCCTCAGTCTGGGGACCTTGGACCAGGGGCCTGGAGCTGAACAGGAACCCCACACAACCCAAGGGGTGTCCTGAATAGGAGTAGAAGAGAACAGCGGTTTTCTGAGCATCCCATGAATTCCTTAACCCCATCCAAGTTCTAATGCCTCAAAAAAACAAAAAACAAATAAAGCTGATGGACTTGTTCATTGTCTTGGGGTGGGAGGATGACACATGTCTGCTCAGTTTCTGCAGAGCCGACACAGACAGAACCCACTCTGCCGCCGGTTGTAAACAGATTCCGCTGCTTATTTAAAACCGAATGCCCTCCGATCAGCTTCCCCTAAATGGAAGAGGATGAAGCCCTCCCCCTTTTTTTATATATATATGTTTTATTGTTTATTTAGCAGACCAGATTGAACCTGGAGGTAGGACCTATGTGAAAGGGGTCTAACTTTATAGTCTCCCTTTATATTGTAAGTTCCTGTTCAAGCCATTGTTGCTGTATAAATTCTGTGTACTAATAATGAAGATTAAAAAAGATTAAAAAAGTTGAAAAGTATACGTTTTTTTTTTTCTTATGAATTCAGAGGCTGTCACCATACCTCCTTTATGACCCAGGGCCAAGTCATTCTGATGGGAAAGTACGGTATTTATTTTATCTTTTTCTTCTGTTGTGAACAAGCATTGTATGAGCACTGCAGACACTTTCCCACTCTATGATGATAACAAGAAGGGCCGGAGGGAAATACATTTGTTGAGACACAGGTTTGCCTCATTTCTATCACTGCTTTGCCTCATGATTACTGTCATATCACAATGATTACCAGCTGGGAACTGCTGTGTCAAATTCCCAGCTTCATCTCAATTATCAGAATTGTAAGTAACATCCAAGTTTTAACAGTGGTGGAGTGCAAGTGAATGTACACATGTATTGATCCATTCCTGTAAGTGCTAACGTACTTGTATGTGTTAATTGCAGCTATTTAATCTCTTTGTAACTACTTGCCGACCAGCCGCCGCAGTTGTACTGCGGCAGGTTGGCATGGCTGCGCGAACCGCCGTTATTGTATATCAGCTGCTGTAAGAGCTATTGACCCCAGAGCCAATATGCCGTGATTGCTCCACAGAGAGCCAGAACAGGGATCGGACAGGGGAGTAGAGAGTGAGTAGCAACAGCGATCTCTCTACTCCCAGTCAATACACTCCCCCCCCCCCACAGTTAGAAACACCTCCCTAGGGAACACTTAACCCCTTAACCACTTCCTTGTCAGTGTTATTTATACAGCAATCAGTAGGTATTTTTAACTCTGATCGCTGTATAATTGTCACTGGTCCGTGTCAAAAGTGTCCGATCTGTCCGCACAAAGTCGTAGTCCCTTAAAAATCGCAGATTAGCATCTTTACTAGTAAATAATAATAGTAAAAATGCCATACATCTATTCCCTATTTTTTAGACGCTATAACGTGTAATTGCTCCAGTGCGCATGTGCCGATGACTAGACATGGGCATTCGTTTTCGAATTTCCGTTATTTTCGTTATCCGACATAAAAGATCCGACATAAAAAATGCTTTATTTTTGTTGCTGCAACAGTTGGATATAGATAGGAGATTCGACATGACGGTGACAATAGCAATCTCTGTCTATCGAACCTGTGGTCGATTGTGCCTAAGCTTAACTCTATTAGTCCAAGATTATTCTACATAGAGAGAATTGATTCAACATTATAGAGACAGTGTTGGGGTAGACCATTCGGCATGAACAACAAAGATTCGACGAAGCAGCAAAAAACATGCAAACGTAGAATCTGTCATTGAAGGCTTATGGTGTCTGTCGAAAGTTCTAAGAAGATCTGACCAGCAGCTAAACTGTACGACCCCGCAATCTTACATTTCTGGTCGAATGCTCGGCCCATAGGCTATAGAAGAATTTGAATGTTGGTTGACTAGTAGTTGAATAGTAGTTTATAAATATAATTATTATTAGTTATACAAAATTAGAATTCTTCTTTAGCTTTTAGGCGGAACATTGGACCGGAAATGTATGATTGCTGTGGCGTACAGTTTAGCTGCTCCGTCGAATCTTCTTAGAACATTCGACAGACACCATAAGCCTTCAATGACAGATTCGACCTTAATTAATTTGGATTTTCTGACGAATGCATTTCTTAACAAAACAAAATACATAAAAACTAATTTTGGGAGTAACCAAATAAATTTTTCGGACGAAAACAAAATTCTGAAATTAAATATTTCAGTGTGCACATGTCTACCAATGACTAGGAACCAGTACACACCTGCCTTCATTAAAAGTGCATCTGATTAGCCCCAAATGAAGTTCAACTGTTCTAGTAGGTCTTTCCTGACATTTTTTCCATGACATCCTACAGCGAAATCCATGGTCTGCAGAGAGCTTCCAAAGCATCAGAGGGATCTCATTGGTAAAAGGTATCAGTCAGGAGAAGGGTACAAACAAATTTCCAAGGCATTAGATATACCATGGAACACAGTGAAGACAGTCATCATCAAGTGGAGAAAATATGGCACAGAAGGGACATTACCAAAAACTGGATGACCCTCCAAAATGTATGAAAAGACACAAAGAAAACTGGTCAGGGAGGGCGGCGCCAAGAGGCCTACAGCAAATTTAAAGGAGCTGCAGAAATATCTGGCAAGTACTGGCTGTGTGGTACATGTGACAACAATATCCTGTATTCTTCATATGTCTGGGCTATAGGGTAGAGTAGCAAGACGGAAGCCTTTTCTTATGAAAATCTAAGCCCGGCTAAATATTGCAAAAACACATCTGAAATCTCCCAAAAGCATGTGGGAAAATGTGTTCTGGTCTGATGAAACCAAGGTTGAACTTTTTGACCATAATTCAAAAATAAATGTTTGACACAAAAACACTGCACATCACCAAAAGAACACCATGCCCACTGTGAAGCATGGTTGTGGCAGCATCATGCTTTGGGGCTGTTTTTCTTCAGCTGGAACAGAGGCTTTTGTCAAGGTGGAGGGAATTATGAACAGTTCCAAATACCAGTCAATATTGGCACAAAACCTTCAGGCTTCTGCTAGAAATCTGAACATGAAAAGGAACATCAGCATGACAACGACCCAAAGCATACATCCACATCAACAAAGGAATGGCGTCCCCCGGAAGAAGAGTAAAGTTTGGGAATGGCCCAGCCAGATGCCTCACCTGAATCTCATTGAAAATCTGTGGGGTGATCCGAAGAGGGCTGTGCACAGAAGATGCTCTCGTAATCTGACAGATTTGGAGTATTTTTCCAAAGAGTGGGCAGATATTGCCAAGTCAAGATGTGCTATGGTGATAGTGATGTAATAAAATCAAAAGGTGCTTTAACAAAGCATTAATTTATTGTCCACAACCATATTATTATTATTATTATTATTATTATTTGTATTATTATTATTATTTCCTTCCACCTGGGAGATTAAATTTTTTTGTTCAACTGAGTTCTAAAGTTTATAGGTCACATTAAGGGCCCTTTCACACGTCCGTTCAGTTTGTCCGGTTTTTTTGGACGTCCGTTAACGGACCTCAATGCTTCCCTATGGGAGCGGATCCGTTAGCGGATGAGCATCCGCTAAACGTCCGTTAACATCCGTCTGCGGTAAGCTCCGTTTTTTTTGGCGGAAGAAAACCCTATTTTTCTTCCATCAAAAAAAATGGAACAGACGAAAAACGGATGAAAAACTGATCAACCGAAGGGGAAAAAACTGAAGGGGAAAACTGAACGGACGTGTGAAAGAGCCCTAAAGGTGGAAAAAGTCTTTGGGCCAGATTCAGATACATTTTCGTATCTTTAGCGTATCTCATTTACACTACGCCACCGTAACTTAGAGCGGCAGGTACGGTATTCAGAAAGAATTTTCACCCTAAGTTACGGCGGCATAGTGTAAATGTGCCGACGTAACCGCGCGTAATTCAAAGTAGGCTGGTAGTGGGCGTGTTGTATGTTAATGAATCGTGACCCCACGTAAATGATGGGCCGAACAAACGGCGCATGCGCCAGCCGTGGATGTATCCCAGTGC
This sequence comes from Rana kukunoris, assembly GCA_029574335.1. Taxonomy (NCBI): domain Eukaryota; kingdom Metazoa; phylum Chordata; class Amphibia; order Anura; family Ranidae; genus Rana; species Rana kukunoris. The sequence goes on along the minus strand of CM056056.1, from coordinate 37,442,032 downwards.
GCATGCTCCAAAATCACCTCGCAAATAGTCAATGCTTTCGACGTGAACGTAACCTACGCCCATCCCCATTCTGAATCGGCTTACGCAAACAACGTGAAATTGGACCGCTGTTCCGATGTCCATACTTAACATTGGCTGCGTCATCTTTTTGGTGGGTTATCTTTACGCCTGAAAAACGCCTTACGTAAATGGTGTAGCTTACTGCGACGGGCGTACGTACGTTCGTGAATCGGCGTATCTTGCTCATTTGCATATTTAACATGGGAACGCTGAATGCCTCCAGCGTAACTATGCGCCCATGATATGCCGACGTAGGCAAGTTACATTGGACGGCTGAAGCCATGTTTTTCGGCGTATCTTGCTTTCGGCGTAAAGATGCGACGGCGCACATTTGTACTCACAACGGCGTATCTCGAGATACGCCGGTGTAAACCTTTCTGAATCTAGCCCTATGTCTAGTATTGTAGGTGAAAGTTGTAGGTATTCCAGCTCAGCTGCAGTGTTCATAATAATAACCTTCACATTCTGGTGAATATGTGGATCTTCTTTTGCTGGTTATTAAGGGGTTAAGTTGTAATGCATGCAATGCTCCAGCTTCCTCATAAGAGTGTTTACCCTACAGGGAAATAAAAGACAAATGATGATCTCCAACTGTCTACCATCTAATATACAAAGCTCGTATTTAGCTCTTAACAGTAGGAATAATTCCATCATGTGCTATATGTTTCCTCTGCCCTTGTCTATAGAGAATCCGCAATTCTTTTCACAATATACATGCCTGGCTTATAAGAGTCTCTAAAGTCTACTCGCTGAATTGCCAGAACAAGAGGCCTAATGGCGTTAAACTAATTTTCTTTTCTTTTATTGCGATTGCGGAGTCGGCTGTGTAACCTTCAAATTCCCGAGAAGCTATCACCTTTCTGAGATAATAAAACTTGTGTAATGGTGGCAGCAGGAAAACAAATTGTGGTCTTGCATATGATTCCCGATAGCTGGGTCTTTTTTTTTGCATTCCTCAAGTCTTTGTGCCGCCTTCGGGAACGAGGATGTAATGAAAGAAAGATCATTCAACCTTGCAGAAACATTTAATAGACCGCAACTGTCACATTACATTAACACGCATGTCCTGAAATTAAATTGATAAAATAATAATCCTAATATTACAAAATGTGCTGCGAAGCCTCATTGTAGCACCGAAGATTGTGGATTTAAGTCAACACTATCAACAATCTCATTAAAGTCATTTTTGCCCGTTTTTTTTTTCATATTTCAATTCTCTGTTGGGCCATGTTAGCAGTTTTCTGCTGTTCAAGGTAGTGTATTTTGAAGACATCAGTATCTGTGGAACGGCCATATCCCTGTAGTTGGCCCCATATGAAGATGCAAATGAGTAGTGCTTATGAGGGAATATGTTATTAAAAAGGATTTTTATTTATGTCTTTTTTTTTTTTTCAACTGCAGGCTCTGGACCATATTTATATCTCTATAGACATTCAACAAACGCAACAAATTTTGACAGCTAGTGTCAGAAGCAAAGGAGTACTTAGTGGATCTTTTTTTAATGCCTTGAGAGGATGCCATTTATAAACACGGCTCGTCTTTTTCGCAGGAGATTCCTAGTAGCTACAGGAGCTAGTCTTGAAATCTGAGAATAAAATGAACATGGGTTAAGACACATTTATAGATTTTAAAGGAGAAATAAAGTTAAGTCTATATGAAGTTTGGGTTTGCCACTACCATGGGTTCCCGAGTATTTGTAGACCTGGAATACTAATGCTGGAATTCTCCAGACCAAATTATTTGTAAATCAAAACACACTACCTGGTCTTTGAACTGAGCTCAGCTGGCTATAAAGGCCAATGAGGGCCTACTGAATAAGCCTCCCTCTATTTAGAGGTTAAGGCCGCGTACACACGATCAGTCCATCCGTTGAGAACGGTCCGATGAAGCTGACTGATGGTCTGATGTACCTACACACCATCGGTTAAAAAAACGATTGTGTCAGAACGCGGTGATGTAAAACACAACGGCATGCTGAAAAAAACGAAGTTCAATGCTTCCAAGCATGCGTCGACTTACTTGATTCTGAGCATGCGCGGCTTTTTAACTCAATGCTTTTTGCATACTAACGATTGGTTTTGACCTATCGGTTAGGCTTCCATTGGTTAAATTTGAAAGCAAGTTCTCTTTTTTTTGACCGAAGGATAACTGACCGATGGGGCCCACACATGATCGGTGTCGACCAATGAAAACAGACCTTCAGTCCGTTTTCATCGGTTTTGACTGATCGTGTGTACGCGGCCTAAGTCACAGCATCCATATTGACAATGTACCGTATATACTTGATGTCATGGACCATGAAATACTGAAGTGTTTCTACATGAAATCCTAATTCATGTATTGCAGAAGATGAGACATTGTGGAGTACATATTGCAAGAGATACTGGAAGTGGCTTAATTTGTCCTGACTAGGTCACTAGGACAATGACCCTTCAATGCTTGGCTCCGACTAGTGAAATAAGTCGAGTCGGGCTTGTGAGAGACATTTTATTGTCCAGTGTGTAGAGGTGTTAATTGTTGTTCTGATTGCTTCATTGTAGTAATTACCCCCTGGGGGCTTCTGTCTCAACACACATAGACAGGCTATTCAAGCTTTGGGACCAATCTCTGCTGAGACATTTTGAAGTCCTCATTTGCATGGAAGGTGGACCTGATGGGGAACTGAAAAAAGGACCAATAAGAAAGCGGTTGTTGGGGACGGGATGTTCCAAATCCTGTATAAAAGTGTGCTGTGTTTTCAATAAAGTGTGTCCTGTTTACATTCAGCATTAAGCCTTGGCTCATGTATGGATTATTCGGCGATTCCAGGGATATTCCCACTAATGGAATATTGGGTGATTTCTTTTATGGGAGAAGAAGGGAAGGCTTGACGGGGATATGTTCTACCACCGTCACACTTGAGTATAAGCCAACTCAAATATAAAAAGAGGCACATAATTTAACCACAAAAAAATGGGAAAACTTATTGACTCGAGCCTAAGCCTAGGGTGAGAAATGCAGCAGCTTCTGTAAGTGGAAGAGGGTCAACAGTGCTCATTTGCAGCCTCACTGTGCCCATTTGCAGCCTTACTGTGTCTACCTGCATGCCTCAGCCTTACTGTGCCCATCTGCATGCCTCAGAATCACTGTGCCCATTTGCATGCCTCACTGTGCCCATCTCCCTGCCTCACTATGCCCATCCCCCTGCCTCATGTACCTGTTCTCCCAGTGTTGTGCCCATCTGCAGCTTTATGATCTCCCGGCGCTGTGATATGCAGTCTAGTAGGCAGCCATGCAGTGTAACAAAGCCCTACCCCCTCATCGTCCTCGTCCATGATGGAACACTGACTCAGTTTCCCAGCAGTGAGTCAGTGTTCAGCCTATTACAGACGAGGAGAAGGCAGGGCATTGTTACACTGGATGGCCGCCGACTAGACTGCATATCACAGCGCCGGGAGATCATAAGGCTGCAAATAGGCACAGTGAGGCAGGGAGACGCGAGTATAAGCGTGGGGGGGCTTTTTCATCACCAAAAAATTTGCTAAAAAACTCAGCTTATACTCAAATATATACGGTACTTTAGCTGCGATAGTGAAAGCATAGATGGTAGCTGGCATCTGCTAATTAGGCAAATTAGGCAGTTGCCTAAGGCCTCGCGCTCCCTGAGGCACGTGGCCACCTACTTTGCTGAATTAAAGAGCTACATCTACTGGCAGCATGGATCGCCCTACCATTAGCACAGTGGTGAGTCCACTCACCGCTACATGGAGACATAGCGGGTTGTTTCCCAGATGATCGGAGCTCATGTACGGCACCAGGGGGGGGGGGGGGATCAGAAAATCAGCAGTTCGGCTTTTGAGTGGAACTCCGCTTTAAGCCACATTAAAGGGTTTGTAAAGAAAACATTTATTTTTTTAAATAACAAACATGTTATACTTCCACTGTGCAGCTTGTTTTGCACAGAGTGGCCCCCGATCCACATCTTCTGGGGTCCCTTGGCGGCTGCCTCTGGTCCTCCCCGCAAGAACTCCACACATTCATGCGAGCTCCCTCGCATGGTGATGAGTCCTTGCAGGCGCGCTCCCGTGATACAGCGAGCGGCCATAGCCGTATCACTCTGCCCCGCCCCTCGGCGCTCCGCGTTATTGGATGTGATTGACAGAAGCGCCAGCCAATGGCTGCACTGCTTTCAATCCATCCTCTAGCCAATCAACGGCCAGGCTGAGCGACGAAGAGGATGTCAGGGCCGAGCGCAGGACTTTCAAGAGGTCAGGTAAGTATAACGGGGGGCCAGGGGGGGGCGGTATAGTCTGAAGTTTTTTCACTTTAATGCATAGAATGCATTAAGGTGATTTTTTTTTACCTTTACAACCCCTTTAACCACTTAAGGACCACCTCTTGCACATATACGTCGGCAGAATGGCACGGCTGGGCACAGGCACGTACAGGTACGCCTTTAAGTGCCCAGCCGTGGGTCACGCGCGCGCGTGCCTGCGACTCGGTCCAAAGCTCTGTGACCGGGGGCGCGGCACCCGTAGACCCGTTTGCCGCCGGTGTCCGCAATCGGTCACAGGAGCTGAAGAACAGGGAGAGGTGAGTGTAAACACACCTTCCCCATTCTTCACAGTGGCACTGTCATTGATCGTCTGTTCCCTGATATAGGGAAAGACGATCAATGACGTCACGCGTCCAGCCCCGCCACTCCTACAGTTAGAAACACATATGAGGTCACACTTAACCCCTACAGCGCCCCCTAGTGGTAAACTCCTAAACTGCAATTGTCATTTTCACAGTAATCGGTGCATTTTTATAGAACTTTTCGCTGTGAAAATGACAATGGTCCCAAAAATGTGTCACAATTGTCTGATGTGTCTGCCATAATGTCGCAGTCACGAAAAAAAAAAGTAAAAAAATATATATTAATAAAAATGCCGTAAAACTATCCCCATTTTGTAAACGCTATAAATTTTGCGATTTTTTTTACAAAAATAGGCAGAAGAATACGTATCGGCCTAAACTGAGGAAAAAAATGTATATATTTTTGGGGGGCATTTATTATAGCAAAAAGTAAAAAATATTGCATTTCTTTCAAAATTGTCGCCCTATTTTTGTTTATAGCGCAAAAAATAAAAACCGCAGAGGTGATCAAATACCACCAAAAGAGAGCTCTATTTGTGGGAAAAAAAGGACGCCAATTTTGTTTGGGAGCCACGTGGCACGACCGCGCAATCGTCAGATAAAGCGACGCAGTGCCGAATCGCAAAAAGGGGCAAGGTCCTTAACCTGCATATTGTTCTGGGTCTTAAGTGGTTAAAAGACCCCCCTCCTTAAGATAAGGTACTTTTTTACAGTTTGTTTTGCATTGTTAAATGACCCAGATGGAAGTGCCTGGCTCCCTATGCTCTTTTCGTCAAAAGCTCGGCTATTCGTCTTGAAATGGCCCGAATTTATTATCAAGAAACCCCCCCCCCCCCTCCCCTCGCCCTTCAATCAGGTTCTCTAAAAAGTTCATGTTGAGCAGATTTTTTCAAGCAGGATTCAATGATTCCTCCGCAAATCGAACTCGGACAGATTCGCTCATTCCTAATCGAGAGGCACCATCAGGAAGGATAAGGCTCAATTTCTATTCAGAGTAGGATTTTATTACAAGACACCATTAGAAAGGAAGAGTCTCAATTTCCATTGAAAAGGGAGCTGTAACTACTCGATGATATATTCAAAAGTGATTTAACAGCCAGTATCACATAATATTAAGTGAAGGGTATGAGCCTAAGCTCCACGTTCCTTTTTTAAAGTACATGGCATTTGCTGAATCAAGCTTCTATTATATTCAGTACATTTAACAAGTTACCGTACTTTTACATTACTTATTTAACACACAATTTGATCTGCAGGGAGAAAAGCAGAGTCGGAAGAATGTTAGCACACAGTTTCACTAACCTGCATTCACGCCTACATTGTGTTCATCATTAACATGCCAGTCTGCTAGGGTTAGAGAAAAAGTATGGAAAGGGGGCTCTGATGCACTTCTGCTGCGGAGAACAGATCTCCAGGGAGGACAACTCCAGGGGATAATTATAGTGAAATAACTAAGCCACCAATAGGCTACATTTCTAAAAATTTAACAATATTATATAAAATAAACAGTGATGAGTGATAAATAAATGAATAAATAAATAAATATGTAAGTGCAAAAATACATATAAAAAATATAACTAAATATGTGCCACTCCCAACCCAAATAATAAAAAATCATAAATTATTTATAATAAATAACAGTCCTTGTTTTAATCTGAATACCAATATACTAGGGTTGTCCCAATACCGATACTAGTACCGGTATCGGGACCGATGCCGAGTATTTGCGGGAGTACTGGTACTCCCGCAAATACCCCCGATACCAAAATAGAATACTTCATATTGCAGCCATGTCCTGTCCCTCATACCTGTAGCTATGATATGTCCCCCACGTATGCCCACGTATGCCGCCTGCATTATAGCGTAGCGTGCATTACAAGCTTTTGTTTTGAATACTTGTAAATGCCCGTGCCGCCATGTATAGACACTCCTCTTCTCTGGGATCCGTCCTATACCGAGCAAGGGGGAGTGGTTACGTTACGGGCGTGGGACACTCCCCCTTGCTCGGTATTGGACGGATCCCCAAGAAGGGGAGTGTCTATACATGGCGGCGCGGGCATTTACAAGTATTCAAAACGAAAGCTTGTAATGCACGCTACGCTATAATGCAGGGGGATTAACGGCGGTATGCGGCAGCGGCGGCGACATCATAGCTACAGGTATGGGGGACATACATGGCTTGCAATATGGGGGACATACATGGCTTGCAATATGGGGGACATACATGGCTTGCAATATGGGGGACATACATGGCTTGCAATATGGGGGGGACATACATGGCTTGCAATATGTGGGACATACATGGCTTGCAATATGTGGGGGACATACATGGCTGCAATATGTGGGGGACATACATGGCTGCAATATGTGGGGGACATACATGGCTGCAATATGTGGGGGACATACATGGCTGCATATGTGGGGGACACATGGCTGCACATACATGGCTGCAATATGTGGGGGACATACATGGCTGCATATGTGGGGGACATACATGGCTGCAATATGTGGGGGACATACATGGCTGCAATATGTGGGGGACAGGACATGGCTGCAATATGTGGGGGACATACATGGCTGCAATATGTGGGGGACATACATGGCTGCAATATGTGGGGGACAGGACATGGCTGCAATATGTGGGGGACAGGACATGGCTGCAATATGTGGGGGACATACATGGCTGCAATATGTGGGGGACATGACATGGCTGCAATATGTGGGGGACAGGACATGGCTGCAATATGTGGGGGACAGGACATGGCTGCAATATGTGGGGGACATACATGGCTGCAATATGTGGGGGACAGAACATGGCTGCAATATGTGGGGGACAGGACATGGCTGCAATATGTGGGGGACAGGACATGGCTGCAATATGTGGGGGACAGGACATGGCTGCAATATGTGGGGGACAGGACATGGCTGCAATATGTGGGGGGACACGGCTGCATTTGGGGACACATTTAAAAAAAAGTATCGGTATTCGGTATCAGCGACTACTTGAAAAAAAGTATCGGTACTTGTACTCGGTCCTAAAAAAGTGGTATCGGGACAACCCTACAATATACCATAGGTAACTGACACATAAATGGGAGAAGTGTTCAAATTAGTCTCTTGGTGGTTGTGCTAATGCCAGGGAGAACAGATTGTATATTCATCCCTAAAAGCATAAACAATAAATGAATGTCCAATTCCAAACGTAAAAACTGAAGATTGGAGATTGAAGAGAAATCCACCACCGATCTCAGGTAAAGGTTGATTGGTAAGAAAAAGGTCTTGAAATCACAGCGGAGGAAGGTAAGGATGTACTCTTACCAGATCCAAGGATAAATCAGGCATATCGATCCACTAATCCAGGGAGGGAAGGCACAAACTCCACCACTTCCAGCTCTTCCCCGCAGGGTTGGTGCAGGTAAGCGATCTCCACTAAGAACACTCCACTTGAGACTCCAAATCCTCGTTAGAAGGTCACTGGTGGCCGCACAGTAATCCGGAGGAGGCAGAGAGGTGCCGACAACAACCTGAGGGTTGCCCCCTCAGGAACTATTTGTTGTCGGCGCCTCTCTGCCACAGGCCTGGCTCGGGCCTCTGCCACAGGTAGTGTTGCCACCTCATCCCTTTAAATAGGAACACATCTGAATTACACAGGTTCTGTGGCCAATTAAGGTGGTAATTATACTCACTTGGTGCCTTATCTGTATTAAATTAGCCTCAGAATCTGTGTAATTCAGATGTGTTCATTTTTAAAGGGATGAGGTGGCAACCCTAGCCACAGGCCTGGTACTTCAGAGAACAAATTAGATCTTGAACGAATCCTCCCAGTAAATGTAATGAATGGTCAAGGACTGACAGCTGCCATATACCTGTCACGTCTTGATGACCAGATCCCCGATGGTTCGTTCAAGCCCTCTTGGACAACCTGCCTCCGGGTTCTCCTCAAGCCGAACCCCCACCGAACGGTCCACAGCCTGGGATCTTTTAGTAAAGTTGGGGACCCAGCAAGTCACTGGGGCCCCATTCAGCATCTGGATGGGTCTCTGTGGAGCATCTGGATGGGGTCCGTGGATGCGCGCACCCTGAAGGTGGATGCCGCACCTGGAACGTGGACCCTGCGAAGAGAGAGATCACCCAGAATCATGGCATCTGTCACAGATATACCCCTCCCCAGCATGCCCAGCGAGGGGAAAAACTCCTCTAATTGGCTGCTGGGGGAAAAGTGGCTCTGCCAGAACCCCTCTAGCGCCAACTGTCGCCCAGGGGTGGGATAGCACCCCTGGAACGCAGAATGACCCACAGGACAGTTCTGGAACAGTAACCTGTAATTTAACAAATCACGAATGGGAGCAAAATTAACTCTCCCATTCACCCATTAACTTTAGCGTAGTGCTCGCACTAAAAGTAAGGGGGCGCTACAATAGTTAGCTTTATCTTGATGATCTAAAACCCAAGCTGGATGACATCAACCTAAGTGTGCAGATCTAATACCTGAGGGGCTGCTGGGGATAGCAACGATATTCCAGGTCCTGTGCTCCGCACACTGAACACAGAGGGCCAGTTGCTTGGCACGGTCACCATTCACAAAATAGTCTGTATTTATTTATTTTTTGTTATGAATACAAAGCATTCTCTGATTGAATGAGGTAGAAATTGTGACGTCACTGTCCCTTCTCTCCAACTCGTCCAATTAGAGAATGTCATGTATTCACTAAGAAAAAAAAAACAAGGTTTTCGGTGAATGACAGTGTTCTGCCAATATCTCCAACCCATCAGAAACACAAAACCACTTCACTTCCGTTTTATTGAAAACCTTAGTGATTTGAGATTTCAGCGAATCGGTGGTTGCACACAACACCGACAACCGAATAGAGTCCGGTACAGGAAGACTGAACGGTTTTGACAGCACATCGGCTAACGAGGACAAAGTTGTCACCGTCACAGAGGCGGCAATTTTGTTGGCTCGTATCGGAGCAGAGTAAGAATCTGCGCTCATAATATCCTGCACCGTACTCTATTTGGTTGCCAGTGTTGTGTCCAACCACCAATTTGTCAAAAACTCCAATTACTGCTGATTTAAAGAAACCGGAAGTTAAGTGGTTGGAGTTTCTAATAGGTTGGAGAATTTGACAGAACTGCTGAGTGAGTGACACCCTCTGGTCGTTGTGGGAAAGCCATTCGGCACAGGACCCAGAAGATCACAGGTATCATTGAGGTAATGCCAACTACTACAGTGATTATCAGCTTTCCCAGCAGCCACCCAGGTATGAGATATACATTCATATACTGTGTCAAACAATGTAAATATACAATTCAGGTTTAATGTATGCCAGAACTGCTGCTTAGTCTCCATTGGAAGCACTTACTCAGGAGAGCAAATGGGAGACAGGGACAGGGAACCATCATCCAATAACAGCAAATGTGTCTGAGAAAGGACCTTAATGGCAGGATCACTAAGTATTATTTTAATCAAAACTGCAGATTTTATAATCTTGAAAATAAACAATTAAAATTACATTTGCATGTTAAAGTGTATTTATGATCAAAAGCTTGTATTAGTTATATCAGGTGTCACCCTCAGAGTGCCCCCTTGTATTAACTATCTGTATCAGAGTAGCTACTTACATCAACCATCCCCATGAGAGCCCCCCTTAAATCAACTGTCCCCATCAGAGCCCCCCCTTACATCAACTGTCCCCATCAGAGCCCCCCCTTATATCAACTATCCCCATCAGAGCCTCCTTATATCAACTATCACCATCAGAGCCCCCCTTAAATCAACTATCCCCATCAAAGCCCCCCTTACACCAACTGTCCCCATCAGAGCCCCCCTTACACCAACTGTCCCCATCAGAGCTCCCCTTACAACAACTGTCCCCATCAGGGCCCCCTTTACATCAACTATCACCATCACAGCCCCCCTTACATGAATTCTCCCCAACAGAATCCCCTTTCACCATTTGAATGAATGAATGAATGAATGAATGAAAAACTTATATAGCGCGGCACATGCGAACTGAATCGCCTCTCCCCAACAGAATACCCTTACATCAATTATCCCCATCAGAGTCCCCCTTTCTTTAATTATCCCTATCAGAGTCCCCCTTGCATCAATAGTCCCCATCAGAGTGCTCCATACATCAATTGTCCCAATCAGTGCCCTTTACATCAACTGTCCCCATCAGAGCCCCCCTTACATCAATTCTCCCCAACAGAATCTCCTTTGCATCAATAGTACCCATCAGAGAGCCCTTTATACTATCCACATCAATGTCCTCATTACATCAATTGTCCCCATCGGAGTGCCTAATGGACCAGTGGATGCACTCTTTTATACCTAAGGGGCACAACTAATATCTAGGGGGTACCCCAACACCTCACTAGATCTGAGCCCCCTGTCCCACAGCCACATACGGCAAGGACATTATTGTCCTAATATGGCCCCATGGCCATAAAGTATTTGGACAATGTCATTAACTAAATGGCCTAGTGGCTATATTTGGTCAATGATTTCACCAGCTCCATGGCCGCAGCTGATTGGGACAACAGCCTGCTGTCATGTCACAGTTTCCGATAGTTTCAGGTTGAATCTTACTGGTGACCATTGTCATTGGAATGGAAAGTGTTGGGCTTTCCAATTTGCCTTTAGAACACAAAGTGGGGGGGGGGGTCTGATATTTTTGTTAGCTAAATATGTTCTAGTGATAACTGTTTCCTCTTTCCTTTGAGGACATTTCCCCCATTTTTCTTTGGCATATCAGTGATGGTGCAGGAAATAAAAGGAAAGGACTTACAGAAAAAAAAAAAAAAAAGATGTTGGTCTTGCCTATTCTCTACTCTATCCAAAACTCAAAAAATTGTTTAATTATACTTTAATGCAGATTAAGAGGATTAAATTACTCTTGTTTCTGTAGTGCAAAGTGGATATATTTGTCCTCATGCTTTGTTTGTTATTCAATACATCTGGTATTATTATGTACTGTATGTTAAAACTGAGTAACCTATTGGTAACAGACCACATTGCCTTTGGCCTTGTAGGTCCGTACTAACAGCATCTACCGAATATATATATATATATATATATATGATCTATTTATATCTATCCATGCTTTTTAAATATGTCACATGTGCATTAAGATTCATCTATTGTAGCTCACATTTCCTTAGTGCATATGTTGAACTTATCTTATAGCTGAGTAAGATGCGTATGATGTTTTCTACGTCTTCCATATTTAAAGCTGACCTTCAGGCAGACACTCATTATCACAGCTCTGAAATTCATTAGTAAACCAGTAAATATATTTTTTTATGCAACTGATGTACTCAAATTTGAATTGATTTTATCTTATGTTATTCTCCTGCACATCAGCATCCAAATCCAGAGAGGGTGGGGCAAGATAGAGAGCAGTGGCGGCTGGTGCACAATATTTTGGAGGGGGTGGCAAAATGCCACCCCTGCGTGTGGGAGACAGACGTGAAGGCAGTGATTCCCCCCCCCCCCAGGGGAGACAGATGGGAAGGTGGTGGTCCCCTCCTCTTTCTAAGACTCCCTGGACCCACTTCCTAATTGGCTGGGAGGAGAGTCAGGAAGACAATAGCGAGTATTCATTTGTTATTGTCACACAACTGGGTGGGATCAGGGTGCAGTGCTGTGCCCCAAGCTCACCCTTTTTTGAAGCCAATTAGAGCCTCGGGCTCTAATCGTATGCTTCCAAAAAAACAAACGTTGAAATCCATGCATTCAACACCCTGTATGTAGATTAGGGGCCAGGCGCATTGGACTAAGGGGGCGGTGCCCCTTATGGATGGGCCGCCACTGATAGGAAGCCAATCAGGTGCATTGCATGCAAATTTGATAATTTAGAACAAGAGATTATAGAAAGAGTATAGAGCTTACCTCAACGGTCTCCTGCTGCTTATTTGCTGTTCACAAGATAGGGGAGATCGGTGTCAGCAGTGTGTTCCTTAATCGTAACAGAGTGTGAGGAACCATGAAACAGACGGAGACAGAAAAAGCAGTAAAAATCACACCATTTAATAAAATGGTACAACTGATAAACGTAGTCAAAACATAGTCATAGTTTGGTAGCCAAAACAAACCAGGAAATCAGGAAGCCAGAGATCAGTGTAGTCAGAGGCAGCAGACAGAATCAGGAACCAGAAAGGATGTCAGCCAGGCAAGTCTTCAACAGGAACACAGCAGAGAAACTCCAAATATGTTCACCAAGGTGAAGGCATTGAAGAAATGAAGCAGGCATTTTTAAATAGCCAGAAGGGCTCTGGCTGTGGGCTTGACTGATCAGCAGGAGATGATCAACAGGTGAGCCACTGTGAAATGATGGGTACAGGCAAGTAACCAATAGCTGAGCAACCTGAGCACTGAGAAGGAAGGGCTGAGAGCCCAGCCCTGACACATAGATAGTGGTTTCACCCTCTTGCGTCTGCTGGTTGGCAGAGCTGTGTAAATCTCAGGAATTAATTAACAAATAAAAATCTTTTGGTAGGTAAAACTGATCCTATATATTGATTTTATCTGTGTATTCAGCAGTTTGGAGTTCAGTCTTGAAGGGAAATAGTCAGAGTAGACTACGTTGCACCTATACTACCAGGAGAAGGACCCATTAAGACAGCAATTATCTGTCACAAAGAAAGCTCTATTTGTGGGAAAAATAGAACAAAAATTTTGTTGAGGTACAACATTGCATGACTGCGCAATTGTCAGTTAAAGTGACGCAGTGCCGTATAGCAAAAAATGCCCTGGTCAATAAGGGTCAATCCTTTCCGGTCCTTAAGTAGTTAATGCACTTTTATTGTGATTTATTAACTTAGACCCCTTTCACACTGAGGAGTTTTTCAGGTGGTACAGCGCTAAAAATAGCGCTGCTATACCGCCTGAAAAACTCCTGCCCAGCAGCCTCAATGTGAAAGCCCAAGGGGTTACACACTGAGTCGATGCACTGGCAGGAGAGAAAAAAATATCTCTGTATACCGCTCCTTCACCGCGACTTCCCATTAAAAAAAAGGGAAACCTCTGCAGAGGCGCATTGCGGGCGGTATTAACCCTTTATCGGCCGCTAGCAGGGGTTAATACCCCACCGCTAGCGGCCAATTCCCGCAGCAATTCCGACGGTATAGCGCCGCTATTTTTAGCGACGCTATACCGCCACCGCGGCTCCCACCCCAGTGTGAAAGGGGAATTATACCTAACACAAGGATAGTGCATTTTTTATTTGATTTAAATCCTGAATAGGCCACTTGGTTGTATTTGCCCCCCTTTCCCTCCCTAGACTAAAGGTCCTTCCCTGCTGTAAGTCATCCCAACATCTGCCTTTTGGCTGGGTTCACACTATTGAAAATTGGATTGCGGTTCCCGCACCCAATTTCACAATAGCAGGAGATTTTAACCAGCTTTCTATGGAGCCGATTCACATACCTCAGCTGCAGCTAGGGTTGACGCCTTTTCTTCAAGCCAAACCAGAACACATTAGCAGCACAGGGACATCTTTGGGTGCCCCAAGGAGAGTAGTAATGCGGTGTGCATAGCAAACAGTGGGTGTAAACAAATTGCTCTGCCCCCCCCAGTGATACTGAACCTGTCCCCATACTGTCGCCCACAGCTCCCAAATGGCAACAGATTTGTATGTGGCTATCTTGGTTACTTGGGGAGTCACAGCCTGGTCTGAATAATGTGTCCGGGTTTCAGTCTGTCTGAAACCGGGACACAAGATTCAAAACCCGGACTGTCCTGGAAAGGTGACAACCCTAGCTGTGGCTCCGGTGCAAATTTGCACAGGAGCCCTGTGCATCTTTTGGTCTGTTTCAGGTCTGAATTCAGCTAAAAGCAGGGATTCGGGGACACACCAGACCCCTGCTGTGAGCCGCATGCGAAGATAGTGTAAACCCAGTGTAGCTCCCCCCGAAGGAGCCGCTGGTTGATTGTTGGGTTCGGCACATTACGTTACCCTAGCGTTGTCTAGGGGTGTGATGCAGGAACAAAGTAGTGAGCGGAGGTCCAGACAGTCAATAAAGGTTTTTCCAATGCTTTATTTCCAGGCCAACACAGCTAACATCAACTACAGTTAGGAAGGAAAGGTTGATGAAAAGACAGAGGTGAACTTGCGGTGTCAGGCCTGGATGTGAATGGGCAAGCCAGCCCTTAGTAGTACCGATTTGTAAGCTCGTCGTGGCTTCTGCTAGATGAGTGAATAGGGTGAATCTTTCCAATAGACTCTAGCCCAGGTCACTGGGAGACAGCAATGCGTACCTGTAGCAGCCCGGTCACCAGATCCCCGATTGGTTCAGCTCTCAGTCTGAGATCCGTTTCAATGGAACCAGGAACCCAGTAGGTCACTGGGGTCCCCTTTCGCCTCCGGTTGCGGCTCGATGAAGCCTGCAAGCTTGGCTAGGAGGGCCATGCCGGCGGGGCCCATAGGTAAGCACACCCTAAAGGTGGATGGCGCACCCAGCACCGGGACCCTGCGAAGATTTTAGAACACATGACACCTGTCAAAGATATACCCCTCCCCAGCATGCCCTGCGAGGGAGGAACTCCTCCAATTGGCTGCTGGGGAAGACTTGCTCTGCCAGAAACCCCTCTGGCGCCAACTGCTGGCCAGAGATGATACCGCATTCCTAGAATGCAGACTGGCCCAGGAGACCCTTCTGGAATGACAGAAGTCACAATTTAGATAAACTAACTTTAGCATAGTGCCCATACTGAAAGTAAGGGGGCGCTACACCAGCCTGACACCAATTTACAAAATCAGTCTCACCGTTTTTGAAAGCCAGCTTTTCTATGCTACTATGAGATGAGGTCACTTTCCCCTTTAAAACAGCAGCTTTCCTTCTGCCAAATGCCTGGAATTCTACAAACCGACAATTTCCATAGAAATAGAAGTTCTTTTCTATGCATATATTTGCATTTTGGTTGAGCGGTTTAAGCAAAGATATTCAATTAAGAATTTAATTTCTATTTATATGCAAATCATTCTGTTGTACACATGAATGGCTTTACAATTAATGAAACAGCACAGTAAAAGGCATATAGTTGTCTCATTGCCTTTTTATTGATGTCAACAATCTCCAATTTCTCTTTGTCTGTGATTAACCAATTAAATCCTTTCTGTAAAAAAAAAACAAAAAAAACGCTCCTCATACAGTACGTGGGATTAGAGTGTGATTGCAGAAAGAAAACAGAGATGTGGGTAGAAATTTTAGGAAGTAAATATGTTCTAAGACGCTTTGGCCGGCAAGAAAAAAAATTGACTTTGACGCTGCTGGGAGAAGTAAGTGTAGTTTTTATTTGCAATATCTTTCTACCTCCACAATGGTTATTGCGGGGGATTCCATTATTATAGTTAGTGGTACACTCATCTCATTATTGCAACACTGGCCAATTACCTCCACAGCTGTGCCCCCGCATCACAACAAAAATCATCCTCCGTGATACATAGACGGCCATCTCCCATAGAGCTGTATGATTTGTTGGTGCTGCTTGTCACTGATAAACTCAGCTGTGTCATATTCAGCTTATTCACAAAGACAGCCCGATGTGCATTGCGTCTGAGCAAGCCGCTACATGCCAGAAAAATCTCAATTTACTGTGAGGTTGGTGGTTCAACTGGAACCGGGCTTTTAGGACTTCTGGATGTATGGAGGCTCTCTGATGCATCGGCAAGTCAAGACACACACAGCAATATGGTGAATCCAACACTAGGCTTTATTTTTTCGTGCGCACTACACCTAATCAAAACATACAAGAAAAGGGACGCCCTTGGCTCAGCTAATCGTATTTAAGTAATTAGGTTATACAAGTAATACAGTACGTCACAATTATACAACGTGTGTAAAACATAGCAATCTATTCTCTGTGTGAACTAAACCTTGGTACTACCGGACCTTATCTATGTTATTGTTCTCTGCTCGCACACAATAACATTTGGCAAGGCTGTTCTTAGCTTCTGTGTAATTAATCCTAGATGCTCTGGGTTAAAGGATACATCTCTATACAAGCATTGATTTTATGGGGGAACTCTAGCAAGCCTTACAGTGTATTGATATTATGGGGGAACTCTAGCCTTACATTTACTATAGAGAATTAAGATCTGGTTAAGACAACTTTTAGCTGCTAAGTACACACTGCCGAAATACAGTATATATATATTATATATATGTATAATTCTGGTGATCTACATATCAGTGCAAAGTGGTATCCCGCGCTACTACTACAGGTACAGCGAGTCAGTGGCGGTGCGTCTATAAGGGCGCATGCGTACCGCCCCCTCTCTCCAGCCACCCCCTCTATCATAGCTCCAAACTGTCCCTGATTTCGAGGGACTGTCCCTGATTTGGAGCAATGTCACTCTGTCCCTCATTCCTCCTCATCTGTCCCTCATTTTGGTCTGATCCATATAGATATATATAAAATGCACTTTTTATCTATGAAAAAGTTTTTTCCAGTGCTAAACCTTTCATCTGATATCTAAATGGCTGCATTTGTAAATTCCAAAAGCCAATATAAAGGAATAGTAGTGGTAAAAAAAAAGCCCCGTGGGTTTAACCAATCTTGTTTTTTTGTAAAATTCTCCTTTAAGGCCGTGTACACACGATCGAATTTGTCCGCTGAAAACGGTCCGATGGACCGTTTCAGCAGACATCTCCGATCGTGTGTACGGCCGAGCAGACAGATTTGTCCACCCGACAGATTTCAAAGCATGCTTTGAAATCTATCGGGTGGGAATCTGTCCACCCGACATGTCTGCTGGTTAGTACACTTACCAGCAGACATGTCGTCCCGCACCGCCGCCGCACCGCCGCCGAATGGATTCGGCGCATGCGCGGAAGTGTTTTACTTCCTGGTGCGGTGACGTGGCGGCGTCAACGTCACCGCCACGTCACCGACACGTCAGCGCGCCGTCTGCTGACGGGGATTTTGGTTTGCTCGTGTGTACACGCGAGCAAACCAAAATCCCAGCAGACAGATTTGTTCAAATCTGTCGGACGGACAGATTTGAACAAATCTGTCCGCTCGTGTGTATGGGGCCTAAGGAGGTGTGACAAGGGGTGTGTCCTATGTCTGCATACTTTTGCTGATAGGTGTCCCTCATTCCCATCTCAAAAAGTTGGGAGGTATGCTCTCTATAACCAATGGATAGATTCATGCATTGTCCTTGCGGGCGCACTCCCGTGATACAGCGAGTGGCCGTAGCCGCTCACTGAATCACTCGGCCCCGCCCCTCGGTGCGCCGCATCACTGGATGTGATTGACGGCAGCGCTAGCCAATACCTGCGCTGCTCTCAATCCATACGCTCTAGCCAATCAGCGGCCAGGCTGAGCGGCAAAGAGGATCTCGGGGCCGAGCGCAGGACTTTTGAGGGGTCAGGTAAGTAAAATGGGGGCTCCTGGGGGGGGGGGCGGCATCATCAGATATTTGTTCACCTTAATGCATAGATTGCATTAAGGTGAATTTTTTTTCCTTTACAACTCCTTTAACCTCCCTGGCGGTATGATTCTGTCTGGAATTACGTACCAAAAGCGGTACAATTTTTTGCATGGAAATTGGGCATTTTATAGGCCTGCAATTTTTAGGAATAACTCGCTTAAATCTGACCAAACAAGACATCCCGGGTATGATAAAGTTTGAAAAACAAACTCATAATTTTTTATATAATAAATAACTATAAATAATTATAACAAATTATAATGTAATTATAATAAAAAATATTCAATAATGTAATCAACTCAAAAACACTGAAATTTGCTCAGTTGCAGAATTGTCGCTGTCATTATTATTTTTTTTATAATGAATTTCCCCACAAATCGCTATCGCTCAATTCTGCAAGTGATTATAATTTATTATCGCTGTTTTCTAGCTGATCTAAAACCATTTTTGACATAAAGGGACACTTTTGGTTGCTATGGACAATCTCCAGTTTGCAGGGAGAAAGAACACTTTTTATTATGTAAAAGAACACGTAGGACACTGGACAGACCACTAGGGCCAAGGGGGGTGTGTATTTTTTACATACAGTACTGTAATCTATAAGATTACAGTGTACTGTATGTAACGTGTTTGTTTACGTTTTTGAATTTGGTGCCGTTCTCCACTCCCGTGCGTCTTAACGTCGCAGGGAACAGAGATCGACGGCACACGGGGACACTGTGTGAATCGAGCGAGGACCCGCTCGCTCACACAGCGTGGATGCATCGCTGGATCCAGGAACAAGGTAAGCCAGCGCGCACTGCAGGCTCTGCATAGCTACCCCGAGCATGACTCGGGGATACCATTCTTAGCACAAAAAAACACCCCGGGTCACGCTCGGGGATACCGCCAGGCAGGTTAAAGGCACCAGTTTTAAAGAGTAAAAAGTATTCAAAAACCACTGATCTTAACGTTTTCAATACCTTCAAGTACAGAGGAGGGGTTTAGGGTCTTCTAGACCCCTGATCTCTCCATAAAGAGTACCTGCCACTGCCTATTACTGTCACAAGGGATGTTTACATTCCTTGTGACAGCAATAACAGTGATTAAAAAAATGTAAAAGGACAGAGTAAAAAATTTTTTTTTTAAATGTATAGAATATAGACAAAGAATATCGGCCTGTGAGTTGGCTGAAATATCAGTCTCGGCACCGAAAAAACTATATTGGACGGGGGGTCTGTCACAATGTTATGCCAAAATACTAGGGCTGTGGAAATTAATTATTAATTTATCGATTAATCTTTAGTTTTTTTGATCGATCAACATTTTTTTGATTGGTACTCACCTTCCGTCGGAGATCCGGTGGCTTGCCATGTCCATCTGAAGGGCTCCTTTGCTGTGCCTTCATATCTGCATGTCGACGGGACCTTACTATCTGCCACACGCAAGGGCTATTACACTTCCCTTTATGACTTTCCTCTATCAACCTGGGATTCTGCAGCTATCCACTGGTGTGTTGTGTTAGTTCCCTTCACGGGACATCTACATGCCGATGGACTGATGTTAACTTCTCCTCATCTGGATTCAGCAGTGGTATCGTTGTACACATTTGTATACCAGTATCATACTGTACTTGGCTACATGTTTTTATGACTGCTTTTGGTACCGTTTGGTATTACTCACACCATTTTTACAGTTTATGTAGCTACATCGATTTTATCTCCAGTGCAATATTTATTTTGTTACCTACTTGAAGACTATAAAAGTTTTAATGCTATTCCCATCGAGCGCTGCATTTGTGCGTTTTCTGTATCCTGCTATCCATTTTTCCAGTGGTTGGAGCTGCACTGGGAATCAGCCTGCAAGGAGATCAGCTAAAAGTAGTTGGATCTGTATGTGTGTTATAATTAATCGAAATTAGTCGATTAATCGATTTGAAAAAAAAAACGATTAATCAAACACAACAATTTTGATCAGTTACAGCCCTACAAAATACATTTAAAAAAAAGGTGCAAGTCATTAAAAACATTCTGGCAATAGACAGAAAGATTCAAATAAATAATAATGAAGATACAAATCATTTGTTTAAACCTTAAAAATTACAGTTGACATAAATCCATTACTGTTACTGATTATGCAAAACATTACTCACCCAAAGTGTTGAGGACAACACATCTTCATTTCTGGAAGAACTATAAGAGCACTCTGGAGAGACTTTTGTTTAAAAAAAAATACATAGAAAAGAAAACTGTATTTGTTCCAATTAATTCCCAACAATGCAAAGCTGTCAAAGTATACGTTCAATTAAAATAAAATAAAAGTGTTGCACAGTATACTTTCCCAATGTTCAATCCATTGCTGCTAGAATAGAGAACACAATTGAGCTTTCTAATTTATAGAACACTTGACAGATCGTGTAACTGATCCTTCCATATCCAGCAACACTAATGAGAGACCTCTCGCTTGCATAAAGTTCCCAAATTATTGACAGACTGACCTTTCTCGGATGAGTGTCAGACATGAAATATGCACTTAGGCTTCACTTATGTGATCCTTGCTTCCATCAATTCTGCATGTTTATTTGTTCTTACTTAAACACAATTTTAAATGTCAATTAAATACTTAAATTGCCAGTTTCCGGAATGGATGGAATCCCGGCGAAGAATAAAAAGCCCATTACAACAGCATTCTTTATCCTTTCTGCTCTTTATGGAAAAAGGCTAGGAAGTCTGGCCAAGTGAATTTTCTCTTAGTGAATGTGGTGATGCTGTGTGCTGGCAGTATGGGGAAACTGCATGCTGTCAACTTTTTATAATTACTTTCATCAAGTGTTAGCATGGTGGTGTTGCTTTAATGTCAGTGCCCCTCATGGCTGGAGGCCAAATTACTCCACGAGCCTCACACCGGGAGAATAAAGTATTTTCACCAGTGGCGGTGCATCCCCTCTCTCCTGCACCGTCACTCAACAATACATAGATTCACGCATTGCCGCCCACTATTCAGGTGGCTGGCCCCCTGTTGAATAACAGCGGTGGGTGTGTTTTGGAAGTGTCTATCAAAGCCAGCGGCTCTGATAGGCTTCCCGATTACAGCCTGTGGGCTTTAATCGGCGTCCAAATGGTTAACCAGAGGGCGCACAGGGTGTGCGTTCCCAGGTTAACACTGACATGCGTCTCAGCCAATCAGGTTCACTGGGTCTGGTTACCGGTCACCTGATTGGCTGAAGCGACATCAAGGGTGGGAAAAGACATCGAGGGACCGTGGAGATGGATGGCTGACCCGAGAAAGGTAAGTGCCAGACGGGGGCAAACTGATGGTATTTTGGGGCAATCTGGCAGCATTTTATAGGGGCAAACTGGCGGCATTTTA
Source organism: Rana kukunoris (assembly GCA_029574335.1). Lineage (NCBI taxonomy): Eukaryota > Metazoa > Chordata > Amphibia > Anura > Ranidae > Rana > Rana kukunoris. The sequence goes on along the minus strand of CM056056.1, from coordinate 37,420,568 downwards.
TGGGCACAGTGGCTGCGTTTGATGGCACAGTGGCAACAATTGATGGCACAGTGGCTGCGTGTGATGGCACAGTGGCGTCAACTAATGGCACAGTGTCGACAATTGATGGCACAGTGGCGACAATTGATGGCACAGTGGCAAGAATTGATGGGCACAGTGAGGTTGCAATTAATGTTTTTTTTTTTTGTTTGTTTGCGCCCCCCAAAAATTTTAAGCCACTGCTTTTCACCTGCTAGTGAAACCTTTCCCAGGACTGACTACAAACACTAATTCACCGCTCTGATGAAACTTCTGTCACCATCCACCACCTCCTCCTCCTCTTCCGAACTAGCTGCTCTTCCTTCCTTCCTTCTTCTTACTTTCTGTTACCCATAAGGTTAACACAAATGTTACACTTCATTTGGTTCCTTTTCACTATAGTACATACGATCGGACATTCCGACAACAAAACCGTGGATTTTTTTTGTAGACGGAATGTTGGCTCAAACTTGTCTTGCATGCACACGGTCACACAAATGTTGACTGAAATTCCGAACATCAAGAACGCAGGGACGTACAACACTATGACGAGCTGAGAAAAATATTCAATGATTCCGAGCATGCGTCAAATTGATTCCAAGCATGCGTAGGATTTTTTTGTGTTTGGAAATGGCTATAGACGATCTACATTTTTAACAAGAACTTTTGTTGTCGGAAAAATTGAGAACTAGCTCTCAAAATTTGTTGTCGGAAATCCCGACAGCAAATGTCCAATGAAGCCTACACATGGTCGGATTATCCAATCAAAAGCTCACATCGAACATTTGTTGTCAGAAACTCAGATCGTGTGTATGCAGCATTACTCTGTCTTCCCAAAGCAATTTAGATCAGGCAATTCACTTAACCAACAACCTCTTTTATTAGAGAACTAATTGTCATACAGTCTTTTAAAAAATTCCATTAAAGTTGCACAGTATGGTACACTCTCCAGTTTCAATGAAATGTAATTGCCTTCCCGTTAAGTGCTGTTGTGCTCATAACTGTTTACTTAAGCTAGCTTCTCCTCAGTAGTAGTTTGGCCTCACTTAAACCCATTTCAGGGTCCTGTGAAAAGAGAAGTTAGTATCTGTCCTCCATCAGCTCTAAGACTGAGAACCGATCGATCAAACACTGACGATCACTCCATTCTCAGAGCTCCGTGAGCAGAGAGCTGGAGACTGTCAGTCACTGACTCTCTGCTCTGCCCCCCCCCCTCCCATGATCACTGGAGCGCTAGGCTGTGGAGGGGGGGCTGGAGCGGCTAGCTCAAGCTCTTAGCGGCTGCAGATGGACTGAGCCAGTTGCCAGTCCATGGCTGTGGGTGGATCCTGCCCAAGCCTGGGCAGGCTCTGTGACATCACCCGCTAGCAAGCTTCAGCGTGCTGTCAACTGAAAATGTGTCACAGGCATGCAGAACGAACTGCACTCCTGTGAGCCACAGGAGAAGTACAGCCAAACAAGCTTAGGCTGTACTTCTCCTTTAAGGGTTTACCCCACTTTAGGTGTAACACTACATTTCCACGTGTATGATCCTTCCAACTCCCACAACTAACAACAACCCCTTCGCTGTATACAGTGTACCCCCTCTATGGGAAACATCACTGACAAAAAGGTAAAAGCCACGGCATATTAAAGAGGAAGTTTAACTCCTGATGGGTTTTACTTCCTTTTTCCCCCTGCAAAGTAAAACCATAATGGACTAGTATGCATCACAAACTAACCCATTACGATGTACTTACCTGCAAACAAAGTCTGCGATGTCCCCGGTGGCGGCATCCATCTTCACGCCTCTTCCTTCCAGGGCCTTGGACTTCAGCTCTGTGACTGTACGGAGTCACGTGACTTCACTCCCGCACATGCACACGGTAGCCAACGGTCACAGCACGGGCCCTTTAGAAATGACATGATTGTGCCCTTCTTCAGTGCTCATGAGCCGATGACGTCAGCGCAAGCGTATATGGTAAATATCTCCTAAACTGTGTAGGTTTAGGAGATATTTCCAGTACCTACAAGTAAGCCTTGCACCCGGGGTGTGTCTAAATTGGAAGTTTACTGGATTTACTTACTTAAAAGTTATGTGCAATATGGTTTGAACGTTGAATGGGACGTCAATGCTTTTATTAATCAATCTTGAAATGTGTTTATTATGTATTGATGGTCATTTAGGCAATACGATGTGACCATATAGGAATCATCTATGTATATACACCTCTGAAGCTTATACTTGTTTAATGTGGGTATATATATTTATATTACAATTTTTGTTTTGTTTTTTTGTTCCTGTATATGTATTTGTATGTATGTTTATATATACATATGTTATCCCCCTTTTACCATCTGTCAGATGGGTAAGTAGGTTGTTGTCTCACATTTATCGCTTCTTGCCCCCGTGGGACCAAATGTTTTCTCTTTTTTTTGCTTATTTTGCATTTAGCTCATATAAGCATACCTTTGAGCTCTCTAACTATCTCAGATATCACCCGGTCGGATGCGTTATATATCCTGAAACAGTACGACCATCTGTGGACACC